>CM035843.1:399265048-404065048 GCA_020510985.1 Pholidichthys leucotaenia
AGCAAGTGTGTTTTGTTTTTCTAATTGCTTAAGAAAAACAACATGGAGACTTTGGAGTGGCCTAGTCAAAATCCTGACCTGAATCTGATTGAGATGCTGTGGCATGACCTTAAAAAGGCGGTTCATGCTTGAAAATCCTCCAGTGTGACTGAATTACTACAATTCTGCAAAGATGAGTGGGACAAAATTCCTCCACACCACTGTAAAAGACTCATTGCCAGTTATTTTTACTAAATTTGCAAACATTTCAGAAAAACTTTTTTCATGTTGTCATTATGGGGTATTGTGTGTAGAATTTTGGGGGGAAAAAATGATTTTAATCCTTTTGGAATAAGGCTGTAACATAACAAAATGTGGAAAAAGTGAAGCGCTGTGAATACTTTCCAGATGCGCTGTACTTTAATAATGCAGTCATTCTGCTTACTGCAATCATGCAGTAACTCCAAAGTAACAGTTACTCTTGAAAAGAAGTAACTAGTAACTGTAACTAGTTACTATTTTTTGTAACTTGCCCAACACTGCAGACCAAGACATCAGGCACTGTCTGTGAGTTGTACATTTATTAAGGGAAAGACGAACAAGAAAGCAACACAACACTAATAAATAAAGAGGGGAAACATGCGTAGGAGGAGAGCGGCGCTCACGACCAGGGGGAGACAGACAGCCGGGGAAAATGCTGAGATGCTTGGGGGTGCCAAGGAATAGAGACCATTACAGCCAGAGCCACACCCGAAGAACAGCGGGGCTCACAGCTGAGGGAATGAAGGGGAAGGACTAATTAACCTGGTCGAGCTCAACACGATCTCCTCAACGGCTACTGCCAACAACACACTCCGACTTCGACGACCATCGAGGACGTCACAGTGATAGAAAGACACAACAATGGGAAGAGATTGTCATGCCCCTTATATACCGTTACATGACATGTGACAGGTGTGGATACACAGTGGAGAAAATAACAGAATGAATGCCAGCTGTAGCAGCTTGCAAGTCAGTTTGACAGCCAGAAGCATGCACAGCACTGTCAAAATAAAACACAGACCAGAAACCATAATGAAACACCAAAACACAACCCCAAAAATGTACACATTACTACAAATACAAAATAACACAATAACTGGACAGGATAAACAAAGAAACAAACAGAGAGAAAAAAACTAAACTTAACTGAGGACTGGGCACAGTGCCCACACGTGCCCTTTATCACGACAGTGCCTCCCACCTCAAGGGGTGGAATCCAGACACCCCAGGGCAACATCAAAAAGAGCAAAGAACCCCCCCCCCCCCCACAAGAAAAACAACCCACCCCGGAGGGAAGGAGGGGGAACCCAGGCATAGAGGGACCGAGACAGAACAAAAAAAAAAAACTAAAAAGAAAACACTCATGACCCACAGCACTGTACACAGGTGGCAGCATGGGACTCTAAGCCCGACAGATCAGTGGAAGAGACAGTTCAGGTGGTCTTCCAGAGTCCCAAGACCACCGGCGCCTGTGCTGGAACAAATTGGGTGGCCTTCCTGTGTTCCGGAACCATCTAAGCAGGAGGGGCAGCCCATTGGGCGGCCTCACAGCATCCCTAAGTCAGTGAGCCGTGGCACACAATGCCCCCCCTCCCCCCTGGGGGCGGCAACCAGGCTAAGCGCCCCCCACAGAGTGCAGGAGCTGGGAGGTGGTATCCTCCCAAGATGGGCGACTGATCAGTGGAAACCTCCAGCGACACCCAATGACCCCCGAAGAACCCCTACTAAGGTGAGGGATCCATGGCGACTTCAAGTGGAAGTGCTGCACCCATGGAGGCCCTGGACAGGGGTGCAGCACTCACGGACGCCCTGGACTGGAACGCAGCACCCACAGAGGCCCCAGACGGAGGGGTAGCAGCACCCACAGAGACCTCGGATGGAGGGGGAGCAGCACCCATGGAGACCTCGGACGGAGGGGGAGCAGCACCCATGGAGACCACGGCCAGAGGGAGCCCAGCATCCACGGAGGCCCTGGACTGTGACGCAGCACCCACAGTGGCCCCGGACTGGGGCGCAGCACCCACGGCCACCCCGGACTGGGGCGTAGCACCCACGGCGGAACCAGACTGGAGCATAGCATCCACGGCGGGAAGGCTGACCCACGAGAGAACAAGGCCAAGGAGGTGGTCGACCAGTGGAGCACCAGCCGAGAACAAGGAAGGAGGGCCCACGGCGGCCTTGGACTGAGGCGCAGCACCCATGGAGGCTCTGGACTGAGGCATAGCACCCACGGAGGCCCCGGGCTGGGGTGTAGCACCCGCGGAGGCCTCAGATGAAGGCATCGCACCCACGGTGGCCTCAGATGGAGGCATCACACCCACAGTGACCTCAGACAGAGGCGTTGCACCCATGGTGGCCTCAGACAGAGGTGTGGCACCTGTAGCAGCCTCGGACAGGGAGACAGGACACCCGGAGACCTCAGGAGAAAGCACACATGGAGCACAGACACACACCAGGTCAGAGTCACCGGTAGCAGTGGAGCCCTGCAGGGAGAGCTCAGGTGCAGGTGACGGCTGCACCTGGACCTCCCCACTAAGAGCCAAGCAAGATTTCACTAGGACAGAGAAAGTGAAAACAAGAAAGAGCACTTGCCTGAGTTTAAGCTCCACCGCCGTCCAGGACTCCGGCAAATCTGGCTGGGATGTCTCGGCTCTCCCCACCTGGGTGTCCACTTCCGACACAGCCACTTCAGAGGAAGAAAAAAGCACCAGAGAAGAATCACCAGCAGCAGTGGAGCCCAGTGAGGAGAGTTCAGGAGCAGAAGACATCCACAACTGATTTTCCCCACAATGAGCCAGACAAGAATTCTCTGGATCTGAAGGTGATAACACAGAACAGAGCACTTGCCTGGGCTCGAGCTCCACCCCTGTCCAGGACTTTGGTGACTCTGCTGCAGCGACCGTGGTAGCAGGCATGATGGTGGGTGCAGCCTGTAGACCTCCAGGTGTGACGACCGGTGCCGGTGGATCACTCAGCAGGGTGGCTGACACTGGAGGTTGCCTCACCAATGGCGCTGGGTCCCATGCTGCTGAACCCAGGGGACACCCATCTGTCGGCTCAGGATTCAGAGCACAGGTGGCGCTGGTCTTCCATCTCGAGCGTGGCTGTTGGGCTGGAGCAGGGGTTCCCAGGGCAGCAGACCCCCCCCCCCCCCGTCATCCGGCAGCTCCTTTCCAGGACCGGCGGACCCTTGGAAGCAACAGACGAAAACACAGGAGAAGGAGGCAAGGGTGAGGCAACAGCTGCAGGTGATGAGGACTCAGCTAAATTTGGCTGCTGTCACTGAGCCTCATCACCGGGAATAAGACAAGGTATTTCATTAAAATGAGAAGAAGAATGAAAACCCACTTGCCTTATTTCCCGGGCACGATGGGTCCTGCTGCTGAAACTGGGCCAGATGATGCTCATTTGGCCACCGCTGACATTTTCTGGGAAGGAGGCGGAGGCGCGGACTTCTGGCAAGGGAGGCGGGACACCTTAGCTTGGGGCTGCTTCCTCGTGGCCCTGGCCCTCGGTGCTGATGATTGGAGATCGCCAACCACGCTGTGAGGGTCCGTCTGGAGGATGGCGATGGAATACAACAGGCCCGTGTACCTGGGGTAGCTCTCCAATCCCGGGTGCACCTCCACTGTGGCCGCCTCCCCCTCCACATTCCTGCGCACCTCCTCCTGTGTGCAAGGGGCAAGTGCTGCGTCCAAAAAGTCCTGGGTGAAGTCTGCCACCCACAGTTCATCAACAGTGGGGTCCCCAGCTACCGATTAATCTTGGCCAGTGGGGCCCTGACGCTCTCGTGGCTTGGTTAAAGCACATGAAAGACAGGAGGGCAACATAATTCCCGGTAAGAAAGGAGAGGGAAAAAACAAACCCACAGAGGCTGGTGTCACGGTGGTTGTGTCCTTCTGTTATCACGTGCCAGTTTCACGGGCAGACAAGACACCAGGCGCCGTCTGTGAGTTTGTACATTTATTAAAGGAAAGACAAACAAGAAAAGCAACACAACACTAATAAATAAAGAGGGGAAACACACACCAGAGGAGAGCGGCGCTTGTGACCAGGGGGAGACAGAACAGCCCTGGGAAAATGGCTGAGGCGCTTGGGGGTGCCGGGGAATAGAGACAATTACAGCCTGAGCACACCCTAAGAACAGGGGGTCTCACGGCTGAGGGAATGAAGGGGAAAGGACTAATTATCTGGTTGGAGCTCATCACAATCTCCTCAACGGCTATGGCTGACAATATACTCAGACTTCTGACAACCATCTGAGGACATCACAGTGATAGAAGGACACGACAACGGGAAGAGGTTGTCATGTCCTTCTATCACTACTAGTACATAATAAATATGTCTATATGTGTCACTAGAAAGAGAAGTGGGTTTTTATGACTGCAGATAAATATGAGCTGCTCTATCATTGACTATCTGTTCTCCCCTATTTGAATCTAATTTTCACAGATCAAACACTATATCATCATGACTGCAGTAACCACACAATTGACAACACATGATTCTAAGGGAAATACCCCTAAAAAGTCAACTTTAAATTCATGCTGTGTAAAGTAGTTATGTCCTGGTGGATCTTTCAGATGAATGCTGTATCTTGATGATGACTCTACTGACACAAAACCAGTTACCTGCTAGTAGCTTTCAACCCTTGAACATCTTTAGTTAACTTTCCACTCAGAGGGATCAGGAAGAAAGAACATTGTGCTCCACAATCCCACACTCAAGCTGAGCCTGAAGCTGGGGAGGGTACCACAGTTGTGGAAAACATCTTGTGTGGTACCTGTACCAAAGACTTCCCACCCCAAAGACCTGAACAGCTACAGACCAGTGGCCCTGACGTCTCACATGATGAAGACCCTGGAGAGACTGCTCCTTGCTCACCTCCGCCCCCTGGTGGGACCAGCGATGGATCCAACTCCAGTTCGCCTACCAGCATGGCATCGGGGTGAGGATGCAGTGTTCTTCCTCCTTCACCATTTCTCTGTCCCCACCTGGAAGAAGCCCGGGAATGCGGTGAGGATCATGTTCTTTGACCTTCTCCAGCGCTTTCAACACCATCCAACCGATGATCCTGAAGGACAAGCTGCTGTGCACAGGGGTGGACCAGCACCTGTCATCATGGATCCTGGACACCTCACAAACCGGCCACAGTTTGTGAGAACCCGGGATTGTGTGTCCAACACGATCATCGGTTAGCACGGGGGCCCCCCAGGGAACGGTTTTGGCTCCCTTCCTGTTCACCCTTTATACTGCGGACTTCTCACAACAACACAACACACTGCCATCTACAGAAGTTCTCTGACGACTCTGCGATCGTCGGCCTCATCTCCAACGGAGATGAAGCTGAGTACAGAGGACTTATCCAGGACTTTGTGGACTGGTGCCATCGGAACTGCCCTCCAGATCAATGCGAGGAAAACTAAGGAGCTGGTGGTGGACTGCCGCAGGCGAGGACAACCCCTCACAGCACCAGTAAACATCCAGGGAACAGACATTGAGATGGTGACATCCTACAAGTACCTGGGTGTTCATCTGAACAATAAACTAGACTGGTCACACAATACCGATGCACTCTACAAGAAGGGACAACACAGGCTGTTCCTACTGAGGAGGCTCAGGTCTTTTGGTGTTCAAGGGGCTCTGCTGAAGACATTCTACGACACGGTGGTGGCATCAGCCATCACTTTTGGAGTGGTCTACTGGGGCAGTGGCATTACAGCAGCCGATAGGAAGAGACTGAACAAACTGATTAAGAAAGCTAGCTCTGTCCTGGGGAAACGCCTTGACCCAGTGAAGGAGATAGGAGAGAGAAGGATGGTGGCTAAACTGTCATCTCTGCTGGAGTCCGAGTCCCACCCTATGCAGGACATACTGAACGCACTGAGGAGCTCATTTAGCAGTAGACTACATCATCCTAGGTGCGCAACCAAGAGGTTTCGCAGGTCCTTCCTACCTAATAGCATTGAATGCAAAAGACGCAATAGACTTACACAAATGGTCCCCTCCAGTATACAACTAGGACAATATCAGTCGCTACGGAGGGTGACAATATGTATGAGTACATATTCATACTATGTAGGATAACTAAGTAGATGGTTATGCTGTTTATTCCATCTAGCTACAATGCTCTGTACTGTATATATATATTTATGTGTACATATGTTATTTCACTGCTCTTATTTTTCTTATCTTCTTAATTATTGCTCTGAGTGCTGCTGTCCCCTGTGCTGTGCAATCCTGGAATTTCCCCATTGTGGGGACTAATAAAGGCTTTATCTTGTCTTATCTTTCTTAGCTTACCTTATTATCATATCAGGTTTAATGTGATTCATAAGACAATGAGGTCCACAGAAGAGAAACAGTCACAGCTGGAAGTTGAGAAGGGGAAGGACTTGTACTTTTACCCCTGATTACACCTTTCCATTGTTCCTCCTTGTTCTTTGCTTTTTTTTTTTTCTCCTCGAAGGTTGTCATGACAATATTTGAGCAAGGTTTCCATGGAGAAAGGCTGAGCCTGAGCCATTTTGATGTTTTTGTGACATTGCTGAAATTGAACCATCTTGACTGATCTTGCCTGGTGGAATAATAAATTTCACTCAACTATGGCTTCATAGTATGTAACTCAGTTATATGATATAAACTGGATATTTCACTGTGGAGAAAATAGAAGGAGCTTTCTTCTTTACGTTTTGCAAAAAGGGGATAGATACAGCTCCTTCAAAAGATTAGCACTGATAGTAAAATACTTTTCTGCAGGGCCATACAAAGACCATTTAAGGGGCAGGGGCTCAAATTTGGACAAACGGGGCACATGGAGCAAGATTTGTTAACAATACAAGGGGGGGCTGAAAAGTTCATAGACTGACTAAGAAGAGTTGTACTCGTAGGTGCTGAGCCAGTGGTATATGTGTTTCGGTGACTGAGGAACAAGAGGGCAGAGTAGAGCTGAGAGTGAGAAAACTGTCAAACTTCAAACTTTATTTATTTATATACAGACGTGGACAAAATTGTTGGTAACCCTCTGTTAATGAAAGAAAAACCCAATTGAAATTGGCAGACCTTTCAAGTGTCTCCATCTGAAGGATGGATGCAGTGTAATGACTGGGCCACAACCAAGGGTGAAGTTTACTGCATGTTTTAAGGGGTAGGCATGAGTAGTCATCAGGACATATGGACATAGCTGAGTCAGTCACTGACAGGCTGTGTCTAGGATGCAAGGGAAGTTTGATAAGTGGTGTTTAATGCAAAATGCTCGCTGCACAAATATAATTGAAAACAGGCAAGTAAATATGTTGCTTTTTATCAATGAATATACAATATGCTGTACTTGTAAACCTATACAGACGTGGACAAAATTGTTGGTACCCCCTCTGTTAATGAAAGAAAAACCCACAAACGGTCCCAGAAATAACTTGAATCTGACAAAAGTGGTAATAAATAAAAATTCTATGAAAATTAACCAATGAAAATCAGACAATGCTTTTGAATTGTGGTTCAACAGAATTATTTTAAAAAAACGAACTCATGAAACAGGCCTGGACAAAAATGATGGTACCCTAGAAAAGATTGAAAATAATGTGACCATAGGGGACATGTTTAACCAAGATGTGTCCTCTAATTAACATCACAGGTGTCTACAAACTTCAGTCAAATCAGTCGGCCTATTTAAAGGGTGACAAGTAGTCACTGTGCTGTTTGTTGACATGGTGTGTACCATACTAAACATAGACCAGAGGAAGCAAAGGAGAGAGTTGTCTCAGGAGATTAGAAAGAAAATTATAGACAAGCATGTTAAAGATAAAGGCTATAAGAACATCTCCAAGCAGCTTGATGTTCCTGTGACTACAGTTGCACATATTATTCAGAAATTTAAGATCCACAGGACTGTAGCCAACCTCCCTGGACGTGGCCGCAGGAGGCGACGGATAATACGAATGGCAACAAAAGAGCCCAGAACAACCTCTAAACACATTCATGGTGGACTCCAAGGTCAAGGTACATCAGTGTCAGATCGCACCATCCATCATTGTTTGAGCCAAAGTGGACTTCATGGGAGACGACCAAGGAGGACACCACTGTTGAAAACAAAACATAAAAAAGCCAGACTGGAATTTGCCAAACTGCATGTTGACAAGCCACAAAGCTTCTGGGAGAAATGTTCTATGGACAGACGAGACAAAAACTGAACGTTTTGGCAAGGCACATCAGCTCTATGTTCACAAACGCAAAAATGAAGCATACCAAGAAAAGAACACTGTCCCTACTGTGAAACATAGAGGAGGTTCTGTATGTTGTGGGGCTGCTTGCTGCATCTGGCACAGGGTGTCTTGAATCTGTGCAGGGTACAATGAAATCTCAAGACTATCAAGGTATTCTAGAGAGAAATGTGCTGCCCAGTGTCAGACAGCTTGGTCTCGGTCGCAGGTCATGGGTCTTGCAACAGGATAATGACTCAAAACACACAGCTAAAAACACCCAAGAATGGCTAAGAGCGAAACATTGGACTATTCTAAAGTGGCCTTCTACGAGCCCTGATCTAAATCCTATTGAACATCTGTGGAAGGAGCTGAAATAAGCCGTCTGGAGAAGGCACCCTTCAAACCTGAGACAACTGGAGCAGTTTGCTCATGAGGAGTGGGCCAAAATACCTGCTGAGAGGTGCAGAAGTCTCATTGACAGTTACAGAAATCGTTTGATTGCAGTGATTGCCTCAAAAGGTTGTGCAACAAAATATTATGTAAATAACCCTATGTACATTTCTTCATTTGCTTATATTTTATTTTGGAGCTTATTACTTTTATGTACTATCAGTTACGGTTAGCTTCCTGTTTGATATTCGGTGCTTTTATTTTGAAGGAACTTCCGGTTATAACCGTTAGCGTGAGCAAACTAACGGCGGCAAAAGACGGGGAAGAAAAGGTTGTGACAAAATATAAAACGTATTTGTTATTAGCAGCCCCCTTGATAGAGGCACAAGGTATGTTTAATATGTAAATATGACAATTTGAATTTTGTGTTAACATGTATGTATATTTTGTAGAATTTATTGTTAAGAGTTAAGGTTATTTTCAGCTAACAGTTGTAAGAGCATGGACTTTAGCTTATACAATGTTTTTCTGTGTGGTTCCAAGCTCTTAAGGTGAATTTGAGGGTTTACTGCCATTAAACCTAAAAAATCATCAGTAAAGTGTCATCCTTCATTCGGGGGGGTATGCTACAGTAAGAGCTTACCTCCGGGAGAGGTGAAGGCCTGTTGCCTGGTCGAGGCCAAGAGGAGACGCTTCACCCAACGTGCTACAACGAGCTGCCCGCGATTTCAAGGAACGGCACGGAAACGGCGCGGAGCAGCGAGCTGCAGCAACGGTCTAAGGATACGGTGACAAGCAATTGCTCTCAAAATGGAAGATAATAAATCAGTACAGATAAATGAAAAGGAACAACGAGAGGAAACAGTTAATGAAACGTTACCAAGGCGATCAGAAAGGCCTAGTGTGCCTACAGAGAAAATGCTGTTATATCAGAAGGATGAACAGACTAAAAGAGAGAAAAGGCTGTTAACTATCTATGAACATTGGAAAGGTCAGGTCAGAATTTACAGAGCAGACCTCAAAAGTGAGCTGTCAGATTCACAGTTAGCAGAAATGGCTGATGATATTGAAAGGACAGTAAATGACATGACAAAAGCATACAGTGAACTAAGAGAGCATAATGCACCATCCCATGTCATAAGGCGTAAAATGGACTCCTGTGAATCTGTGACAAAAGACATTATGAAAATCATTTCAGAGCGTTTGGCAGCCATAGATGAATATGATGCAGATAGAGAAAAGCAGCGCCTCCATCAACTCTTACTTATGAACATGCTAAGTCCCATTTTTGGCACTTCATCACAGTCTAGTTATCACTCTGAAGCAAGCATCGCTGCCAAAAGAATTAATGCAGCTGCAGAATTAGCTGCTAAGGAAGCTCAGTATAAAATCACACAAGAGGAAATCAAACAAAGGGAAAAATTAAGAGAAATGGAAGAGAAACACAGAAGAGAATTGGATGCACAAAAGTTTGAACTAGAACGCTTACAAGCAGAAAAGGAAAGGCAAGCTGCACGTGCAAAATTAGAGATTTATGACAAGGAATTGAAAGTTGATACGGACAGTCAATGTATGTTACAGAACAATGGGACTTCTCCTGTCAACCAAGCTTTGCACAACCAGCCCCATTGCTCTCCACAGGTTCATACCACCCGCTCATGCAACAATATGCATCCTTTCCTGTCAACTATTCTGTGCAACAACCACACTCTCAAGTTGTTTCTCCATCGCCTCCCACAGACATTTCCCAGCTGGCTAAAGCTATCCAAGACAGCATAGCTGTAAACAGAATCCCAGTGCCAGTGCCTATCGTGTTCAGCGGAGATCCCATCACCTATATCGAATGGAAGGCTTCCTTCAGCTCACTGATAGACTGCAAAGGTATATCTCCTGCTGATAAACTGCACTTGTTAAAAAGGTATATTACTGGCCCAGCACTTAAATGCCTTGAGGGCACATTTTATCGTAGCGACGAAGAGGCATACAAAGATGCCTGGAAAAGGCTTGACCAACGTTATGGTCAGCCTTTTGTTGTTCAAAAGGCATTCAGAGACAAACTGTCGAAGTGGCCTAAAATCCACTCAAAGGATGCAGAAGGTTTACGGACATTTTCTGATTTTCTCACAACCTGTCTCCAAGCAACACCACATGTAAAGGGCTTAGAGATACTGAGTGATTGTGAGGAAAACCAAAAGTTATTGCAAAAGGTTCCAGAATGGCTCGCAACACGTTGGAATCGTCAGGTCACAGTTGCTCTCATGGAAGGTAAAGATTTCCCCTCTTTCAAGGATTTTGCAGAGTTTGTAGCACTCGAGGCGGAAATTGCATGTAATCCTGTGACTTCTTCCTATGCACTCCATTCATGCAGCTCATCTCTGGAAAAAGGACATGCAAAAGAGATTAAACCAAACAGATTTGCAACCCAAGTCTTTACAACACAAGCTACAGCACATGCGGATAAAGCAAAGTTAAATGACACAAAGTTAAAGGTACCCTGCATGTTCTGCAAAGATGAAAGGCATCAGTTGTCAAAGTGCCCAAGCTTCTCAGAAAAGTCACTAGACGACAAACGGACATTTGTAAAGGACAATAAACTGTGCTACGGGTGCTTAAAGGTGGGCCACAATGCCAAAGACTGTCGTCATCGCCACACATGTGACACTTGCAAAGGACGACACCCCACTTGTTTGCACAATGAGAATCACAAGGCAAATGAAGGACCTCAGAGCTCCACAAACATTACACCAACCACAGAAAATGATACTATGGCAGTCACAGCTCTGAACGTCACAAAGGTGGGTCAATCAGGTAGTACTTCCATGATTGTTCCTATGTGGGTTTCCACTACCCAGAGACCTTCTAAAGAGCAGTTAGTGTATGCTTTATTAGACACACAAAGTGACAATACATTTGTTAGTGAAGAGGTAACTAACCAGTTACAAGCAGACTCTCATCCAGTTAATCTAAAACTAACCACAATGCTGGGAGTTCACATGACAGTCAAAAGTCAGAGAGTACCAGGGTTACGTGTGAGAGGTTACAACTCAGATGTTTGTATTGACCTTCCGCCCTCTTACACAAAGGACTATATTCCGTTTAATTATGACAACATACCCACGAACGAAACTGCAAAGCAATGGCCCCATCTGTCAGAGATTGTTGATAAGATACCTCCTCTTCTGAGCTGTGATGTTGGACTACTCATTGGATTTAACTGTTCCAGAACTCTAGCTCCAAAACAGGTTCTACTTGGAAAGGACAATGAGCCATTTGCAATCCAGACAGAGCTGGGGTGGAGCATTGTCGGTGGCTCCACATCAGAGTCAAATGAAACTGAAACAAGTCTGTGCCACAGAGTCATGGTAAAAGAACTACCTCCTGTAACACCTATGGATGTTATCAAAGTTCTTGAGTCTGATTTTAAGGATGCAAAGGCAAGCGACAAAATAGTCTCACAAGAGGATCTCATTTTTCTAGACAAACTCAAGGAAGGAATAAAGAAAAATGCACAAGGATACTGTGAGATGCCTCTTCCATTCAAACAAAGGCCACACTTATCAGACAACAAAAGGCTTGCAGAAATTAGACTCGAACACTTAAAACGAAAGTTCAACAAGGATGAGAAATACAAAAGGGACTATGTTGCATACATGAATGACATAATTGAAAGAGGAGACATCGAAGAAGTACATAACGAAGGAATATAAGGTGAACAATGGTACATCCCGCACCACGGGATTTACCATCCCAAAAAGCCCACAAAACTGCGTGTCGTATTCGACTGTTCAGCTAAACACAACGGAACAAGTCTCAATGATCATCTCCTCCAAGGGCCTGACTTAATAAACAATTTGACTGGCATTCTCTTGAGGTTTAGGCAGCATTCTATTGCTTTAATGTGCGATATAGAAAAAATGTTCCATCAGTTTCACGTCGATGAAGGGGACAGGGACTATCTGCGTTTCCTCTGGTGGAAAAACGGTGATACAAGCACACAACCTCAAACCTACAGAATGAAGGTACACCTTTTCGGTGCGGCATCGTCTCCAGGCTGTGCAAATTACGGACTGAAATATTTGGCCAAAGAGCACTGTGTCTTGTACCCAGCAGGTTCACAGTTCATGGAGAAAGACTTTTATGTCGATGATGGAGTTACAAGCACAAACACAGTGGAAGGAGCAATACAGTTGGCACAAGAGGCCAGAGAAATCTGCAGCAAAGGTAACCTCCGTCTTCACAAGTTCATTTCTAATGATCTCACTGTTTTGCGAAGTATCCCTCCATCTGAATGTGCTGTAAACACAAACATAAGGGACTTAACATTCAAAGACATGCCACAAGAAAGAGCACTAGGCATCCAATGGAACATTGAAAAGGACTGTTTCAAGTTTGACAACACACTAAAAGTACAGCCAGCCACACGCAGAGGCATTCTGTCCACTGTTGCGTCAATATATGACCCGCTTGGATTCTTAGCGCCATATGTACTGAACGGAAAGAGAATCTTGCAAGAAATGTGCCAACACGGTATCGGATGGGACGACCCCCTACTGAACACACTCAATCCAAGGTGGGAGAGTTGGCAAAGTGACTTTGTAAATCTAGAAAAATTAAACATACCTCGTTGTTATCTACCTGCTAGTTTTGGTGAGCCTAAAGAAATAGAGTTGCACCACTTTTCAGATGTGAGCTCAAGTGGATATGGACAATGTAGCTATCTGAGAGCTAAAGACGCTAAAGATGAGATTCACTGCTCTCTGGTAATAGCAAAAGCGCGAGTTTCTCCTACTAAACTCACCACAATCCCCAGACTTGAACTCACAGCAGCTGTAGTTTCAGTCTCAGTCAGTAACATGTTACGGGAAGAACTGTGTTATGATGTGAAAGAATATTTCTGGACTGACTCAAAGGTGGTACTGGGTTACATAAATAATGATGCACGTCGTTTCCACACTTTTGTAGCTAACAGGGTCCAAAAGATTAGACAAAGTACAAGCCCTCAGCAATGGTTTTACGTGCCATCAGAAGTGAACCCAGCCGACAGTGCTTCAAGGGGTCTAACTGTCAATGAGTTAATTAAGTCTAGCTGGTTCACTGGCCCCACCTTTTTGTGGAAAAATGAACTGCCCACACCACAAACTGTTGAGCCGGATCTATCCATAGGAGATCCAGAAGTCAGAAAAGTACAGACAATGTTAACTAAAGTCACAAACACTGCGAGTCTTGCTGAACGTCTAAGTAAGTTCTCGTCATGGTCCAGAGCAATCAAAGCTGTAGCACATCTTATAAGAAGGGCTAAACATATCAAGTCAAATGCACCAGCTACAGTGAGTGAACAGGAAAATGCTGAACTTGTGATCATTTGTGATGTGCAGCATCAAGCATACGAACAGGAAATAAAACTGTTGAACAAAGGAAAACAGCTCCCACGTCACAACAAACTGTTTAAACTGGACATTTTCATGGACACAGATGGTCTCCTCAAGGTGGGAGGGAGACTTCGACATTCACCAACAAGTGACACCTTCAAACATCCAGTCGTGATCCCAAAGGATCACTGTGCAGCTAAGCTCATAATATCTCACTGTCATAACAAGGTAAAACACCAAGGAAAGGGATTTACCATAAATGAAATCAGATCTAGTGGCTACTGGATTCCAGGAATGAGTAAAACAGTTGCTTCATACATCGGTCAGTGTGTGACCTGCCGCAGACTCCGCAAAGCTCCAGAGGGTCAGAGGCTGAGTGACCTACCTCCACAGCGCTTAGAGCCCTCTCCTCCCTTCATACACTGCGGCATGGACTGTTTTGGCCCGTTTGTGACAACAGAAGGAAGGAAACAACACAAACGGCATGGACTCTTATTTACTTGCTTTTGCTCTCGTGCCATCCACATCGAGCTATTAGAGGACTTGTCTACTGATGCATTCATTAACGCATTAAGGTGTTTCATTTCAATCAGTGGTGCAGTTAGACGAATCCAATGTGACCAGGGAACAAACTTTGTTGGCGCTCAAAATGAGTTTAAAGCAGCCTTAAATGAACTAGACACTCAGAAACTAAGTACTTACTTATCCGAAAGACAATGTGACTTTGTGATGAATGCACCCCACTCCAGTCATGCAGGGGGAGTGTGGGAGCATCAGATAAAGACTGTCAGAAGTGTACTGAATACCACTCTGTCACTTGCTCATGGTAGACTCAATGATGCTTCATTAAGGACTCTATTCTATGAAGCCATGACTATAGTCAACAGCAGACCCCTAACTATAGATAACTTGAACAACCCTGACAGCTTAGAACCACTTACGCCCAATCACCTGCTCCACATGAAATCCAACGCACCGTTGCCCCCACCTGGCACGTTTCCAAAGGAGGACCTATATGGCAAAAAGAGATGGCGCCGCGTGCAGTTCCTTGCAGAGCAGTTCTGGAGCCGCTGGAGACGGGAATATGTTCACAACATCATTTCAAGGCAAAAATGGCATTCACCAAAAAGGAATCTAAAAGTAGGTGATGTTGTGTTAGACATGGATGAACTAGCGCCCAGAGGTGAATGGAGACTTGCAAGAGTTTTAGAGACTGTTAGTGGAAAAGATGGACTTGTGCGAAGAGCAAAGATTTCGCTTGGAGAAAAGAGACTAAATAACAAAGGTCAACGCTCCAGTGAGCTATCAGTTGTAGAGCGTCCAGTACAAAAACTGGTCTTGTTGTTAAAAAGTTCTTAAGGTGACCTCTTTATATGGGTTCTTTTGCTTGAGAAAATTATTTGTTGATGTTCTTATGGAACCCAAATACTCATAATTTTGGTGGGAGTGTAAATAACCCTATGTACATTTCTTCATTTGCTTATATTTTATTTTGGAGCTTATTACTTTTATGTACTATCAGTTACGGTTAGCTTCCTGTTTGATATTCGGTGCTTTTATTTTGAAGGAACTTCCGGTTATAACCGTTAGCGTGAGCAAACTAACGGCGGCAAAAGACGGGGAAGAAAAGGTTGTGACAAAATATAAAACGTATTTGTTATTAGCAGCCCCCTTGATAGAGGCACAAGGTATGTTTAATATGTAAATATGACAATTTGAATCTTTGTGTTAACATGTATGTATATTTTGTAGAATTTATTGTTAAGAGTTAAGGTTATTTTCAGCTAACAGTTGTAAGAGTATGGACTTTAGCTTATACAATGTTTTTCTGTGTGGTTCCCAGCTCTTACGGTGAATTTGAGGGTTTACTGCTATTAAACCTAAAAAATCATCAGTAAAGTGTCATCCTTCATTCGGGGGGGTATGCTACATATTAAGTTAAGGGTACCATCATTTTTGTCCAGGCCTGTTTCATGAGTTTGTTTTTAAAAATAATTCTGTTGAACCACAATTCAAAAGCATTGTCTGATTTTCACTGGTTAATTTTCATAGAATTTTCATTTATTACTACTTTTGTCAGATTCAAGTTATTTCTGTGACCATTGTGGGGTTTTCTTTCATTAACAGAGGGGTACCAACAATTTTGTCCACGTCTGTAGCACCTTTCAGGCAATAAAGTGCATTTTGTCCCAACTTTAGGTATCATTATCAAGACGGTGGTGGCGCGTTCACACGCTGCGGCTAGACACTGTGGGCAGCTTGATGGAGCAGTGGTTAGCACAGTGGTAGCGCAGTAAGAAGGTCACAGGATCAATTCCACCCCTGACCATCGTGGGTTTGATCCCATCCCCTGACCATCAGTGACCCTTCTGTGTGGAGTTTGCATGTTCTCCCCGTGTCTGCGTGGGTTTACCCCGGGCACTCCGGTTTCCTCCCACAGGCCAAAAACATGCAAGTTAAGTTAATTGGAGACTCTAAACATCCTGCCTGGTTCTTGTCCCCAAGAAGTCATCTCCATCGGATTTGAATGACTATCGACCAGTTGCCCTCACATCTCATGTGATGAAGGTCCTGGAGAGACTGATCTTAGCCCACCTGAGGCTGCAGGTGAAGACGTGGCTGGACTCTCTGCAGTTTGCATATCAGCCCCATTTAGGAGTTGAAGATGCTGTTATCTACCTGCTGCAATGAGCCCATCTGCACCTGTATGGTGGAGGAGATGCTGTAAGAATCACTTTTTTTGATTTCTCCAGTGCCTTTAACACCATCCAGCCACTGCTGCTGGGCGAGAAGCTGCAGGTGATGGGGGTTGACAGCTCTGTGATCTCCTGGATTACTGACTACCTGACGGGCAGACCACAGTTTGTCAGGCTGGGCAGTGTCTTGTCTGGAGTGGTGGCTAGTGATACAGGAGTGCCACAGGGGACTGTGCTCTCTCCTTTTCTTTTTACTTTATACACCACTGACTTCCAGTACAACACTGAGTCAGCCATAATAAAGTACACAAATAAAAAATAGACACTCCGGACTATTGCACTTATTTTTCTGTTTTTTTCTACTTTTTTCTGTGCACCTTCTGTGATAGACTAATTACCTACAGTCTCCAAGAACTTCTAGGCAACTTACTTCCGACATCTCCAGTGCTTATTTCAGTAATCACCACCACATCCCTAAGGAGATTGCCAGACCTCTGGGCACTCCGTGGCTTGTTATTGGGCCCCGCAAATGGCATAGACGGTGAGAGAGAAAGCAGAAACAAGGCTGCAGGGCTGGCCTCCATACCCAGCTGCGCAAACTATGCACCAAACCACTGCTACCTTCAATTTTTCTCACCAATGCCAGATCCCTCGCCAACAAATTGGACGAGTGGCGATCTGAGATTGCCTACAATCGCTATGTCTGGGACTGTTGTATTCTGACTGTGACCGAATCATGGCTGCATCCACGTATCCCTGACGCCGCTGTGGAATTACCTGGCCAAGCTACTCACCGCTTCAACCGCAGCACTGATTCTGATTCTATTAACTCCATTTTATATTTACTTATTTTTGTAGGATTTTTATTTGGGTTGTAAATCTTTTATTGGGTGTTAGACCTTTGAGTTTTTAACCTTTTTGACTAGTCTTTAATTTTTTAATTTGACCCTTCTCTCTTATCTCTGGTTTTTCTCTCATCTCTTTGTCTTTATATCCTGATTGATGGAGCCTTGAGTATTTTTATCATGTTTATAGTCATCTTCATGTGTGCCTGTGTTTGTGTTTATGTTAAATGTAATTGTGGTTTGTAAATATGGATGTCACCAGACTGCAAAACAAATCTACCTACGGGTACAAATAAAGTAACCTGAACCTGAACCTGAACCTGAACCTAAGAACGCCTATAGGAAAAAAGTGGAGGGCTTCCTCACAGACAACAACCCCTGACAGATGTGAAGAGGCATCCAGGCCCTCACCACCTATAGGGGCCAGGGCCCCTCAACATCAGACAGCAGCCTCACTCTGGCAGAGGAGCTTAACAGCTTCTTTGCCCGGTTTGAGCACCCCCCCCAAACTCGCCCCCCCCCCCTTTCTACAGGTACAGTGGGGAAAAAAAGTATTTATTCAGCCACCAATTGTGCAAGTTCTCCCACTTAAAAGATGAGAGAGGTCTCCAATTTTCATCATAGGTATACCTCAACTATGAGAGACAAAATGAGAAAAAAAAAATCCAGAAAACCACACTGAAAGATTTTTAATGAATTAATTGGTAAATTCCTGGGTAAAATAAGTATTTGGTCACCTACAAACAAGCAAGATTTCTGGCTCTCACAGACCTGTAACTTCTTCTTTAAGAGGCTCCACTGTCCTCCACTCGTTACCTGTATTAATGGCACCTGTTTGAACTCATTATCAGTATAAAAGACACCTGTCCACAACCTCAAACAGTCAGACTCCAAACTCCATTATGGCCAAGACCAAAGAGCTGTCAAAGGACACCAGAAACAAAATTGTAGACCTGCATCAGGCTGGGAAGACTGAATCTGCAATAGGTAAGCAGCCTGGTGTGAAGAAATCAACTGTGGGAGCAATTATTAGAAAATGGAAGACATACAAGACCACTGATAATCTCCCTCGATCTGGGGCTCCACGCAAGATCTCACCCCGTGAAGTCAAAATGATCACGAGAACGGTGAGCAAAAATCCCAGAACCACACGGGGGGACCTAGTGAATGACCTGCAGAGAGCTGGGACCAAAGTAACAAAGGCTACATCAGTAACACACTACGCCGCCAGGGACTCAAATCCTGCAGTGCCAGACGTGTCCCCCTGCTTAAGCCAGTACATGTCCAGGCCCGTCTGAAGTTTGCTAGAGAGCATTTGGATGATCCAGAAGAGGATTGGGAGAATGTCATATGGTCAGATGAAACCAAAATAGAACTTTTTGGTAAAAACTCAACTTGTCGTGTTTGGAGGAGAAAGAACACTATACCTACTGTGAAGCATGGGGGTGAAAACATCATGCTTTGGGGCTGTTTTTCTGCAAAGGGACCAGGACGACTGATCCGTGTAAAGGAAAGAATGAATGGGGCCATGTATCGTGAAATTTTGAGTGAAAACCTCTTTCCATCAGCAAGGGCATTGAAGATGAAACGTGGCTGGGTCTTTCAGCATGACAATGATCCCAAACACACTGCCAGGGCAATGAAGGAGTGGCTTAGTAAGAAGCATTTCAAGGTCCTGGAGTGGCCTAGCCAGTCTCCAGATCTCAACCCCATAGAAAATCTTTGGAGGGAGTTGAAAGTCCGTGTTGCCCAGCGACAGCCCCAAAACATCACTGCTCTAGAGGAGATCTGCATGGAGGAATGGGCCAAAATACCAGCAACAGTGTGTGAAAACCTTGTGAAGACTTACAGAAAACATTTGACCTCTGTCATTGCCAACAAAGGGTATATAACAAAGTATGGAGATGAACTTTTGTTTTTGACCAAATACTTATTTTACCGAGGAATTTACCAATTAATTCATTAAAAATCCTTCAATGTGATTTTCTGGATTTTTTTTTTCTCATTTTGTCTCTCATAGTTGAGGTATACCTATGATGAAAATTGGAGACCTCTCTCATCTTTTAAGTGGGAGAACTTGCACAATTGGTGGCTGACTAAATACTTTTTTTCCCCACTGTACACACAGTGAGGAGACAACTGAGAGCAGTGATCCCCCACAGAGCTGCTGGTCCAGACGGCATCCCAGGAGCGGTGGCCAAAGCATGTGCAGACCAGCTGGCAGGGACCCTCACCAAGCTGTTCAACCTCTCCCTGATGCACCCCACCGCACCCTCATGCCTCAAAGCCTCCACCATCATCCCCATCCCCAAAAAGTCTGCAATTGACAGCTTGAATGACTACAGACCTATAGCACTCACATCTGTAGTCATGAAGTGTTTTGAGCGACTGGTGTCCCAGCACATCACGGACTTTCTTTCCCCTCCTTCGACCCCCACCAGTTCGCCTACAGGGAGAACCGGTTTACAGAAGACGTCATTGCCTCCACTCTCCACAGAGTGCTGAGCCACCTGGAGAACCCAAGGAGCTACGTGAGGATGCTCTTTGTGGACTACAGTTCAGCTTTCAACACCATCATCCCAGACATCCTGATCAACAAATTGCACCTCCTCCAGACCCCCCCCCCCACTTGCTCCTGGATAAAAAAACTTTCTCACTAACCGCCCACAAACAGTCAGACTTGGCCCACCACTCCTCCACACTGTCTCTTAGCACTGGCTCCCCCCACAAGGCTGCATGCTAAGCCCTCTACTGTACTCCCTGTACACCTTTGACTGTATTCTAACCCACCCAACCACTGTCATCGTGAAGTACGCGGATGACAACACCTTGGTTGGGCTCATCACCAATGCCGATGAAAAGGCATACAGGGCAGAAATAGAGAATCTGCTGCTGTGGTGCGAAGCAAACAACCTGAAACTGAATGTCCAAAAAAACCAAAGAACTCATACTGGCTTTCAGGAAGAACAGACAGGACCACCACCCCTCATAAATTGTGACTGCGTGGAAAACGTTCCCGCCCTCAGGTTCCTGGGCACCCACATCTCCTCTGACCTCTCCTGGACTGTCAACACCAAGGCCCTGGTGAAGAAAGCCCAACAGTGGCTGGACTTCCTTTGTGTCCTGATGAAGAACAACATGGACCAGAAGCTGCTGCAAGCCTTCTATCGCTGCTTAGTGAAGAGTGTGCTCACCTACTGTCTAGATGTGTGGTATGCCAGTTCCACGGCCAAGAACAGGAAGGCTGTGCAGAGGGTCATCAACACCGCCCCAAAAATTATCGACAGCCCTCTGCCCTCCCTGGAAGACATCTCCAGATCCTCTTGTCTCAGAAAGATGAAGGCCATCATGGGAGAGCCCTCACATCACACCCACCACCTGTTTGACCTGCTTCCATCTGGACGATGGTTCAGAGCAATCAGGTCCCACACCTCCAGACTAACAAACAGTTTCTTCCCCTGGGCCATCCGAGCTGCAAACAGTCAGAGGCCCCACCCCCTCCCTCCGAACGTTCACATGCACAGAACTGAGGACCTTTTAATATCACAGTAACACACCTGTCTTTGCACTCCACACTTTCATTTATATTGACCCATCCGTGAAATCACTACTATGTATATTTTCCATAATCCTTAGGCCATTTTACTCAATTGTGTGTTCAATTGTGTGTTCTGCACTCTGCACTCTTATGTACATAGTTCCACCTGCTTAGCCACTACCATACCTGTGTATACTTCCATAATCCTGGGCCATTTTTATTTTTATTTCAGTTGTGTGTATAATCATGTGTTTTGTAACCATGTTTTATCTAATCCTTCTCTCATACTTAATTGCGCAGTAGCCTGGTGGAGCACCCACAATTCCGTTGTACTGTACAAATGTACAATGACAGTAAAACCTATTCTATTCTATTCTCTATTTATTTAAGTCAGGGCCTTCCTCTTAAGTATGTGTCAAATGTAGTCATTTTATTGACGATTCTGCTATTAATAAGTTTTCTTCTCTTTTTAATTTTTTAACCCCTTCTGAAGATAATGTAAACCTTCTTGTCAATTCTTTTAAAGATCATTGTTGTATGATTCTCGATAAGGTGGCCCCTTACAAAATAAGACAACGCAGAATCACCTCTCGTGTACCTTGGTTAAATAATCGAACTTGTGACTTTCGACCTTCCTTTTGAAAAGCAGAACGATTATGGAAGAAAACTGGATTGGCTGTTCATCGAGAATATTTTAAAGAACTTCTTCACTTATATAATGATGCAGTAAATGAAGCTAGATCTTCTTATTTTAATCAACTTATAAATCAATTCAACTTTATTTATATAGCGCCATTTCACAACAACAGTCATCTCATAGCATTTTCAACTGTAGGGAAAACCCCTACAATTGCAGAAAGACCCCAGCAATCAGGCAATCCCCTGTGAGCAAGCACTTGGCGACGGTGGAGAGGAAAAACTCCCTTTTAACAGGAAGAAACCTCCAGCAGAACTAGGCTCAGGGAGGGGCAGTCATCTGCTGCGACTGGCTGGGGGTGAGGGGATAGAGAAGATGAAAAGAACAGACATGTAGAGAGTAAACAGCACGATGGGGACTCAATCTATGGGAGAGAACAAACAGATGTTAATGACCTGCAAAAAAAAAAAAAAAAAAAAATCATTGAGAGTGAAGGAAGGAGTGAAGCCCACTGCATTACTGGAGGTCTCCCGGCTGTCTAAACCTAATAGCAGCATAACTAAGGGAGGGTTCAGAAACATATGATCCCTCCCTAATTGTAGGCTATATCAAAAAGGAAGGTTTTAACCCTATTCTTAAAAAAAGAGATTGAGTCTGACTCCCAAATCCAGATTGGCAGCTGGTTCCACAAGAGAGGAGCTTGATAACTGAAGGCTCTGCCCCCCCCATTGTACTTTTGGAGATTCTAGGTATTACAAGTAATCCAGCATTTTCAGAGCGTAGTGCTCTGTTAGGATAATAGGGTAATATTAGATCTTTTAAATAAAAAGGGGCCTGATTGTTTAGAGCTTTGAAAGTGAGAAGAAGGATTTTAAACTTAATTCTAAACTCTATGGGAAGCCAATGAAGGGAGGCCAGAACCAGAGACATATGATCTCTCTTTCTAGTATCTGTTAAAACTCTTGCTGCAGCATTTTGGATCAACTGAAGACTTTTTAGAGATGTTTTAGGACAACCTGGTAATAGAGAGTTACAATAACCTAATCTAGAGCTAACAAAAGCGTGGATTAGTTTCTCAGCATCACTCTGAGACAAGATGCTAAAAGATCCTAATCTTGGCAATATTACACAAATGATAGAAGGCAGTCTTAGAAACAAATTTAATATGTGAATTGAAAAACAAATCTTTTTTTTTTCCACAATATCTTTATTGAACCTTTTTTTTTTAACAAACATGATACAAACAATCAAACACTAACACTAAAGTACTACAAACAACCACCAACAAAATCAAATCTTCAACAATGCTCCTCTGTTTAGTCTAGACAATCCAATACATAAGTATACATATTATGTTCACCAGTTTGGAATTTACAAGGTCCACACACATCATTCACCTTCTTCTTCAAGAGTTATGTTTAAATTTTTTACATAATCAATAAAAGGTCTCCATATATTCTCAAACACAATTTCCTTTGATTTCAGTATATATGTTATTCTTTCTAATGGAAGGTTTGTTAACATCTGTCTTAACCACTGAGTCACATCTGGTCTATGAGTCTTTTTCCATAATAGTGCAATACATTTTTTGGCATTAAGCAAACTGAGGTCTATGAATGTTCTTTCACTTTTATTAAAATTATGCTTTTCTGGGTACAGACCCAACAAAAACAGTTTAGGATTCAATATGATTTGTTTTGAGATTATTTTTTCAATTGTTACCCTCACCTCTTCCCAAAACATTCTTATTAATCTACATTCCCATACACAATGAAATAGAGTTCCTTTACTTTCCATGCATTTTGTGCATGTATCTGGTATATTTTTGTTATATCTATTTAACTCCTCCGGTGTAACATACATCCGCATTAACCATTTGAAATGTATCAATTTAAGGCGTACATTTATTGATTTGGTTTGAGCTTCTGTACAAGCCAATTCCCATTGTTCCTCTGAAATTTCAGTTTGCAGATCTTCTTTCCAGTAGTTTAATCTTTTCAGTGAATTTTCATTTGAAAATAGTGTCAATGAGTTATAAAACTCTGAAATAATACCCTTTCTTTTACTATCTTTCATCAACATTTTTTCCAAGGATGAATAGATAGGTCGAGTGAGAGCTTTATTTTGATTTGATCGAATAAAGTTTCTAAGTTGAAGATATTTAAAAAAATGTGTTCTATTGAGATTAAATTTGATCCTCAGCTCTTCAAAAGACATTATGTTTTCTGCACATGGCAAATATAAATCCTGAATCTTTTGTATCCCTTTTAAATTCCATACTTTAAATACAGCGTCCGCTCTCCCTGGTTTAAAATATTGATTACCCCATATTGGACTAAATTGTGACAATAACTGTGGTTCTTTTAAATAGTTTTTAGCTTCACACCATATTTTGATCATATGCTTTACAAATGGATTTTTAACTTGTTTTTGTAATTTTTTTGCCGAATCTGAGTATATGAATATGGGAAGAGGTAAAGGCAAATTGTATGATTCCATTTCAGTCCAGTGAGGGAGATCATTTGATGAAAAATAATATGTTGCGGCGGCATGAAATAAAGCGGCGTTGTTGGAGGTTTTAAGTAGAGTTTTATTATATCATACCGCCATCACGGGATCCCCTCTCCAGCCCAAATGTGTGCAGGCTGGATGGGGATCCTCTGGCTCTCAGAGAAGAAGACACAGAGCGCGTGTCTGCAGCAGAGGTCGAAGTGTGAGTGAGAGAGAGAGCATGGATTTCAGTCAGCTTAAATACCAGTTACAAACAATGCATGAAAGGCATTCACAGCAGGGAGTATGGCATTTGCATTTGAGAGGCATACATCACAATAGGCAGATTTGCTAGACTTTGCTCCAGCTGCAGAACAAAGAGTTTAACAGGCACATCTACATATTGATCTGAGTCTCTAGGTCACAGTAAGGACAGGACACATGAACATAATACATGAAAGGTAACATTATCACAGTAGTGTAGCGGAAAAAAACAGAAGTAGCGAGCTGTCTGTCTCTGTGTTCTGTCTGTGTGTTGTGGGGGTTAACCGAACCGCCACAATGTCATAGACCTCAGTTGTGCCGACCAATAATACAACATAAAATTTGGACATTTCAGACCTCCACGATCAAATGGTAAATATAATAAAGACAGACGTAATCTAGCCCTCCTGTTGTTCCATATAAATTCCACTAACTTTTTTTTAATTCTTGAGAATAAATCTAAAGGTGGTGGTAAGGGAATGTATTGAAATAAATAAAGTATTTTAGGTAAGATATTACTTTTAAGTATATTAATTCTCCCGATCATCGACATTGGTAGTGACATCCATCTCTGAAGTAACTCATCAATATCTGTCATTAAGGCTTCATAATTGACACTGGCGATTGATTCTAGCTTAGGCACAATTTGGATTCCTAAATATTTAAACTGATTTACAACATTGAATTGATTTACCTCAGGGGCTGGGTAATTTCTCTGGGTCTCATTTAGCATTAATATTGAAGATTTAGTTTTATTTATTTTATATCCTGATATTTCCCCAAAATTCTTTATTAAATTCAACAAGGTCGGAATTGATTTTTTAAGATTCGACATAAACAAAATTATGTCATCAGCATACAGGGAGATTTTATGTTCTGTTGGTCCAACTTTAATTCCATATATTTGTGACTGTAGACGTATCACCATCGCTAAAGGTTCAATTGCCATAGTAAACAGTAAAGGTGAAAGTGGACAGCCTTGTCGACATCCTCTATTGATTTTTATTGATTTTGAAATATTGTTATTTGTTAGGATTTCTGCAGTAGCATTATTATATATTATCTGAACCCATTTTATGAAATTATTTCCAAGTCCAAACCTTTGTAAGACTTCAAAAAGAAAGGGCCATTCAACTCTATCAAAGGCTTTTTCGGCATCCAGTGATAAGAGAGCTGTATCCGGTGCTTCTTTATTAGAATAAATAATATTAAAAAGTCTTCTTACATTATGGAAGCCTTGTCTTCCCTTTATAAAGCCATTCTGATCTCGATTAATAATATTTGGTAAAATTTCTTGTATTCGTCCTGCTAACATTTTACAGATTATCTTAAGGTCGGCATTTAATAGGCTTATTGGTCTCATATTTTCACATTTATTAGAGGGCTTACCTGGCTTTGGCAACAGTATAATTAAGGCATTATTCATATATGATGGTAAATTACTATTTTGAAATGCTTCTAAAACCATTTCCAAAAAAGGTTTTGTTAATTTATTTTTAAATTTTTTATAAAGGTCAACTGGAAGACCATCTGGTCCTGCACTTTTTCCTGATTTCATATTATCAATAGCTAGTCCAACTTCTTCTTGACTAATTTTAGACTCCAGTATCTCCCTATTTTCATTTGGAATACACGGTATAAATAGTTCGTTCAGAAACCCATGTAGTTTTGTTAAGTCAGATTCATTTTTGGTATCATATAATTTTTCATAGTAATCTCCAAAGGCTCTATTAATGAAAAACAAATCTTGATCAAAAATAACTCCAAGGTTCCTCACAGAGCAACTAAGAGAAAGAGTAACTGCATCCAAACTAAAAGTTTGATTTGGAAAGGTGTTTCTAAGGTTTTTTGGACCAACAAGAATGACTTCAGTCTTATCTGAATTTAATAGCAGGAAATTACAAATCATTCAAGCTTTGATTTCCTTAAGACAGGCATCTAACTTGGCTAATTGATTACTATCATCTGGCTTCATTGACAGGTATAATTGTGTGTCATCTGCATAATAATGAAAATGTATACAGTGCTTTCTAATAATGTTGCCTAACGGAAGCATATATAAACTAAAAAGAGTAGGGCCTAGCACAGATCCCTGTGGGACTCCTTGACTGAGCTTTGAGTTGAAAGAAAACTCATTATTGACATGAACAAACTGGGACCTATTGGATAAATAAGATCTAAACCACTGCAACGAAGTTCCATTAAGTCCAACATAGTGTCCCAATCTATCAAGTAGAATATTATGATCGATAGTATCAAAAGCTGCACTAATATCTAAAAGGACAAGTACAGAAATAAGTTCATTATCAGATGCGATCAGGAGGTCATTAGTGACCTTCACTAAGGCTGTTTCAGTACTATGATGGATTCTAAACCCAGACTGAAACTCTTCAAATAGACCATTTTCCCGCAAGTGGTCAAATAATTGCGTAGCAACAAATCTAAGATTTTTGAAATGAAAGGAAGATTAGAAATTGGTCTATAGTTAACTAAAACTCCTGGATCCAGCGTTGGCTTTTTGAGTAAGGGTTTAATTATAGCAGTTTTAAAAGCCTGTGGTACATGGCCTAAAGTTAATGAAGAATTGATTATTTGAAGAATAAAGCTAGCAATAAATGGGAAGACTTCTTTAGATAACCTGGTAGGAATAGGGTCTAAAAGACAAGTTGAAGGATTTGATGAGGATACTATTTTGTCTAACTCTAAAAGGTCATTTGGAGTAAACTGATCCAAACAGATGTCAATTGAAGGAGTTGTAGTAGTTACTGTATTTAAGTTAACAGTAGGAAGAATCTGACCGATTTTATCTCTGATAGATGAAATTTTATTATTGAAAAAGTTCATAAAGTCCTGACTAGTAAGCTCTAAGGGAATGCTAGGATTGACAGAGTCCTGACTCTTTGTCAGCCTGGCTACAGTGCTGAAAAGAAACCTGGGATTATTCTTGTTCTCTTCTATTAATGCAGAATAATAACTCATTTTAGCTTTTCTCAGAGATTTTCTATAAATTAAAAGATGATTTCTCCAAGCTAAATAGATTTCATCTAAGTTAGTGGAGCGCCATTTTCTTTCTAATTGACGAGTCTTCTGTTTTAAGCTATGAGTTTCTGTGTTGAACCAAGGAGTTAGAAATCTCTGATTAGATATTTTCTTTTTTAAAGGGGCCACCGTGTCTAGAGTCTGATGCAGAGAAGCTGTAACACTATTTACCATGCGATCAATTACAGAAGGCGCAAGCTGTCTATAGCTTATTTCCGTTGTGTTGACACATTGCATAGAGGAAACAATCTGCATAAATTTGGTAACAACATCATCTGAGAGGCATCTACTGTAGTAATATTTTTCCTTAGGAGCCAAGTAATCAGAAATAGTAAAATCAAAGGTTAACAGACGATGGTCTGACAGTACAGGGTTATGAGGAGACACTACCAGATTTTCTATTTCTATGCCATATGTCAGAACAAGGTCCAGCATATGAGGAGATAATGGGTAGAATTTCCTACTTTCTGAGAAAACCCCACTGAGTCTAATATTGAATTAAATGCCAAATTAAGGCAATCACTATCTACATCTACATGTATATTAAAGTCCCCTATTATAATTATTCTATCTGATTTCAGCACTAAATCAGCTGAGAATTGAGCAAATTCGGATAAAAACTCTGAGTAGGTTGATGGAGGACGATAAACTATGGCAAATAAAATTGGGTTTAGCCTAAATTGCTAAAATGCCCAATACCGAGGACCAGGCCCTCAAAGGAATTATTATTTATTTTTTTCCCCCTTGTCCTGTCAGGCAGCTAGGCAAACAGAACAGGGATCTGTCACCCTTATTGTGCCAAAACAGACTTTGCCAAGAGGAGCTTTTACAGTACCTGTGTATTGTATATTGTTGTAAACTCCTCCTGTAATAACTTTTAATACTTTATTTTTAATTAAATCACCGTTGGTTGTATTCAACCATACAACCAATCATGTACAGTAGAACGAAATTGTGTTTTACCTATCTACAGTGTTAATCACACACACCCCATGTGTAGAATCAGAGGGCTGCTGCCATGCAAGGTGCCGCCACAGATTTCCCTCCTCCATTCCATTATTGCTGAGCACCAAGCTGGACGGCAGGAAGTTCCGCTTTTATATGGTCTTCGGCATGACCCGGCCGGGATTTGAACCCCTGCCTCCCGGGTGTGGGGCGGATGCTCTACCAACTGAGCCACCACTCCGGTAACTCCGGTTTTAATTATTTTACCCATGGAAGACCCAACAGGATGGGGAAGAGGGAAAGGAAGTGTGTGGAGGGGAGAAAGAAAAGGGAGGGGAACAGACAAAAAAACCCAAACAAACCGACAACTAAAACCAACAAAAGACAAACTGCTTCTTCCACTGAAGATGTCTCAACATGAGACTGGTTTCCGCACCTGTTAAAGGAGAGACACTTGTGTGTGTATGTCTGCATGCATATATATAAGAACGCGCACAAAATAAATGTGTGCATGTGAGTGGTTTGTTAGGAAACATACGAAGCGGAGGGCCGGTCGCAGCAGCTTTTCCCCCGGGAACCCTGAGCAGGCAAGGCAGCGCCACCAACCCCCACAGGGCACAAACATCCGAGGTCTGCAAGCCCCAGGAAAGCCAGGCATCCACCCTGGAGGGATGATTAAGGGATGCCAGGCTGCTCGGTGGCCGGCGCGGTGAGCCCACAGCCCCGGACCCGCCCGTCCCTCACCACCCCAGCGGGGCCAACGCCCGCCCCCGGGCCCCAGGCACCAGGAGGCCAGCGACCCCACCCCCAGGGCGGAGACCAGCCTGCGCCCCCTCCCAGGCACCCCCACAGCGGGCCTGCCCCAGTGCTTCTGTCGCACACCCTGGGGACCCCCATGCCCAAAGACGTCCCCCTGCCCAGGGGAGCCCACGTTGCCGAGACGCACTACCCCCCCTTAACCCAGCACTTCCCGACTCGCAGACACACCCCTCCCTACACCTTCACACCGACATGCTCCCATGTGCACCCATATGCACTAACTCCCTCTCACTCATCCAGACCGACCCATTCTCTTTCACTCCTGTACCCATTCAAACTCACCCCTCATTCACTCTTGTTTTATAAGGTGGCTGCGAAGCAGATGCAGTGAGCCTGAACACGCACCAGTGCCTGGCAATGACCAGGGAGACCACCAGCGCAGGCCACAGAAACAGACCCCCCACCCCCAGCGTCCACCTGAGCACCCGATCAGCAGACCACCGCAGGCGCCCCAAGATGCCACCCAACATGCAAAGCGCCGCACACAACCAACCCACCATCACCATCTCCATTCATCACCCCCATCACCCCCTCACTCTCACTTACGCTCACATTCAGCCCCCCTCTCACTCCCTAGGTTGTATCTATACATTCAGTAGCACCCAGGGATTTTGACAACATGATAGGTCTCAGGCTCCCCACCAGGCCCCCACCCCCCCAGCAGGAGCAGGGCAACAGGGGTAGGGGAAGACTCCCCCCCCCCCCCCGCACAATACATGGTGGGTGTGTGTCGGTTATATGATGTAATTGTGTGTAAATGTGTGGACTACCAAAGTGCAATTAAAATTGGGGGGATAGTGATTGGAGCCCCGCCAGCCACTGCGATGGGCAGCAGGGCCCCCATCCCCCCAAGCCCTCAATGTCTAAAATGCAATTAAAATTGAGGTGAGTGCAGCCCCACTGCGCAGCAAAGGTATCCCCTTCGCCGACATAGTGTGGCACACCCCTACCCCAAAGTCCTAAATGTAACAAAGAAGATGTATATTCCACCCAGAGTCAAGGGGAGGGGGAGGGAGGGAAATAAGACTGGGAGGTAGGCGGTCTAAAAGCGAAGCCGTCCACCCCCCCCCCCCCCAGAAGCCAGCTTGCAAACTGGTTCATAAGGTCTCCCACTGCCCCCAAATCCCAACCCAGGGTGAGGGCCGCCAGTGGAAGCAGCCCAGGACCCACCAGCATCACACCCCGGCGCTCCCAGCACCACTAACATTATTATAAAGGAATTATAACGTGTTTTTTGCTTTACATTAACTAGTAATTTGGAATGGTAAATCACAGTAAGAACAATCCCAGGCTTTTATTTAACACTATTAACCTCTTGCACTCTGGTGTACCGCGGGCGGTCACGTCTCTGCATCCTAGGGCGCACGAGGGCACCCTAGGACGCACACTGTGCATCCTAGTGCGCACTGAAAAAAAAAAGCTGCATTACCGTTCTTCCACTAGAGACACAGCTGCGAACAGAAAGCCAAAGGAGTGCTTTGATTGGTTTAGATTTGATTGACCTCTCATTCGACTAATAAGAGCCTTGAATTGGGTTTCTGAAACCTTGAAGAACCAATGACTGAAAACCTAGCAAGAAGGACCCGCCTACCAACAGCTGCGAATACAGCGAGCCAATTGAAGCACAGAAGTTCGAAAGCGTGCGTCCCTTGTGTAAAATCTGTTTTGTGTAAGGCTGGGTGACACACACGCGTTTGCCGGTCTTTTTTTCTTACTACTGTTCTTATTTGTTTGGAAAAATCGTTCGCCAAAACCGCAATCATGGAAGCGCAAAACCGCAATAATGGAATTATGGTTTGACTGGGTCGCGTGACCAGAACCACGAGTCCGTAACAAGCGGACCAGTGTCATGTTCGTCTGACAATGAGGAAGAGAAGTTCGCCATTGACACTGCTGTTGTGGACAGGTAAGTGTTATAAGCTAAATTATTCTTTATCCCTGAAAATTGTAATCAAAATGACTTTTGACCAATTGGTAAATTACAACTGTGTGTCATCGCCACATGACGGACCGGTTCGTGTGCCGCGTCCGGACCGTGAACGCCCCCCCCCCCCCCCCGGTATTCTTCTGTAGCGGATTGCAGATATTATTGCAGATATTTTAGTACAACTGTGCGTAGTAGACCGCGGCGCACCGTCCCCGCTTTCCGTCATGTAGCGATGGGCGATGTCCGTCCTCTGTAGCGGGGGGTGGGGGGTGGGAGTTGTTATCTTCTACATTACAGATATTTTAGTATAATTTTTAGTGCACTGTAGGTTATTTTTTTCTTGTAAAAAAAAGCCACACATTTTTTACGTGGCATGCTTCTTTGTGTGTGGGGGCTTGTTCATTCATTCATTCATTCATGAATGAATAAACAACCCCCCCCCCCACACACACAGCCCTTCACCTTTCATTAGAGCCCAAGATGAAGCTTCTATATTGAATCATTCAAAAGTTAGACGTTTTTCCAAACTGTGCCATTTGGCACAATTTGGCACAGTTCAAAAACGCCTGGGAACAACCTAAGAAAAAAGCTGTGTAATATATTCAATTTTTGTGGTATTGTTACAAAATTTTGACGTCAGCTGGATAACACTTGGTTCTACATTTCTGTTGCATTTTCCAGCCCGGATATGATAGATGTGTGTTATTTGCAAGCATTTGTATCCAAAAAAACACCCAGGCGAAATTTATTTTCTTCAAGTTCAGTATGTTTAGATGACTGTTACTCAGTGGCTGGAGCACTTAGAGAGATTATGACTATTTTGCCAAAAAATTCCAAGTGTTTTCTTTTAAATGAGACCAACCCCATGAAGATGCTGCAAAGGGTTGAAGAACAGCTTTTGATTTACTTTGGGTACATTATTTTTAGGCATTTTTAGGGAAATTGACCAGAGTGCAAGGGGTTAACAGCATTGTTTCTCTCTCTCCTCAGCAAGTTCCAGTACTGTTATGTTCGGGGTTGTTTTCAACCCCGTCCACAACCTGTGGCTGTAGGGTTTGATTATTGCTTATTAATTCCAGCTGGCAGATTGAGCCTTGCTCTCCGCTAGTCCTACAGCCAAACCACTTCCTCTCACCAGACACTCACCGACTGTATGGTTTCACCACACACACACACACACACACAGAGTTCCAATCAGTCACGCACCTGCTTGCCACACGGCTGTGTTCACTTGCCTTTGTTAGTGTATTGTGTACTTATAGAGAGGCAGTGTGATCAGTCAGTGTGGCAGCTTAAGTCAACATTGGATGACCAGGTGCGCTTGTAGTTGGCTCCTTCCCCTTTGGACTTTATGATGTTGTTTTTCCAGAGCTCCGCTCCGACATTCATATGAGTCTTCATCTTAATTAATTATTTGCCCTTCCTCTCCGCTCCTGTTCCGAGCACATGGGGCTTCTCCTCTCAGCCAACGAAGTTTGTAGCCGGTTGTCTAATCCATAACTCTGTGTGGACTGTACCTGGTTATTTTGTGTTCTTCCATTGGTCAAATAAACATGTTACATTACTGCACTTTGGGTTTGCTGCCAATTTATATGTCCGCTGCAAGATCGTCATCCTTGAACCGCTGGCTGTCTGTGTGGTGTCCTAAAAATGACGTGGGCTACATTGACAATTGGAGCTCTTTTTGGGGAAAACCTGGTCTTATTAGACGAGACAGCATTCATCCCACTTTGGATGGTGCTTCTCATTTATCTAACAATCTGGCATCTTTTTTATCCAAATTTCCAAAACCATGACTACTCAGAGTTGGGACCAGGAAGCAGAGTCGCAGTCTTACACGCCTCTCTGCAGCTCCTCTTCATCCGCCACCCCTCAACTTAGCCCCTGTCTTCCCCATCAGAGAATCGTTGTCTGCTCCCTCCAAAGTAAATAAAAATATAATGTATAAGCATCCCAAAGTGATAAAGAAAAATATTGGTAAAACTCAAATTAAACATAAAGCCTCTAAATTGAATGAATTGGCCTCTGTTCCTCCTCATAATTTAAAAATTAAATGTGATTTATTAAATATTAGGTCTCTAACTCCCAAGTCTCTGTTAGTCCATGATCTGTTAATTGATCATCAGATTGATTTAATTTCCCTTACAGAGACGTGGTTAGGGCTAGAGGATTATGTTGGTTTAAATGAATCAACTCCCTCTGGTTATTTAAACTGTCAAAATCCCAGAAGTTCTGGTCGTGGAGGAGGAGTAGCAACAATTTACCATTCCAAATTACTAGTTAATGTAAAGCAAAAAACATGTTATAATTCCTTTGAGGGCCTGGTTCTCAGTATTGGGCACTTTAGCAATTTTAGGTTAAACCCAATTTTATTTGCCATAGTTTATCGTCCCCCATCAACCTACTCAGAATTTTTATACAAATTTGCTGATTTCTTAGCTGATTTAGTGCTGAAATCTGATAGAATAATTATAGTAGGGGACTTCAAATCAAATCAAATCAAACTTTATTGTCATATTGCTGTACATACAACTGTAGTGCAGGCAAGATGAAATTGCGTTTCTCTCGGCATCCATATAAGAAGCAGCATGATTAAGACACACTCCCACATAGCTCCACCCCCCCCCCCCATCCATTCACACATCCCTGAGACATACTTGGGGAAAAAGAATAACTAACTATAATATACAAAATGTCCATAGGTGCAGTAGTGTGTATGTGAGATTCCGGGTCAGCTGTTCAGCATCCTGACAGCTTGTGGGAGGAAGCTGTTGATCAGTCTGGTGGTTCTGCCTCTGATGCTCCGGAATCGTTTACCAGATGGAAGAAGTTCAAAGTGTTTATGCAGAGGGTGAGAACGGTCCTTGACAATGTTCAGTGCCCTGCTCCTACAACGGTTCTGAAAAAGTTCTTGGACAGAGGGGAGGGAGACTCCAATTACCCTCTCCGCCCCCTTGACTATCCTCTGCAGGGCTTTTTTGTCTGACATACTGCAGCTGGAGTACCATGTAGCAATGCAGTACGTCAGAACACTCTCCACCACACCTCTGTAGAAGGTCCTGAGGATGCAGATGGGGAGAGAGGCCTGTTTGAGTTTCCTCAAGAAGTGTAGTCTCTGCTGAGCTCGCTTCCTGATCTCCAAGGAATTCTTGCTCCAGGTCAGGTCCTGCGAGATCTGCACTCCGAGGAACTTGATGTTCTCTACTCTCTCCACTAAACGGCCGCCAATGCTGAGGGGGACGTGCTCAGGCTGTGACCGCCGGAAGTCGATAATCATCTCCTTCGTTTTGTCCACGTTGAGCACCAGATTGTTCTCCCTGCACCAGCCCTCCAGGTCTCTCACTTCTTCCCTGTACATTGATTCCTCATCCCTCTGAATAAGTCCCACCACCGTGGTGTCATCTGCAAACTTAATAATCTGGTTCCCCTCGTGTTTGGATACACAGTCATGTGTTAGAAGTGTAAACAACAGTGGACTGAGTACACAGCCTTGAGGGGTTCCGGTACTCAGCGTGACAGAGTTGGAGATGTTGTTTCCAACCCGGACAGACTGAGGTCTCTCAGTCAGGAAATCCAGGATCCAGAGACATGTGGCGGTGTTCAGACCGAGAAGGAGTAATTTCTCTATCAGTCTCTGGGGAATAATGGTGTTGAATGCTGAACTGAAATCAATGTACAGGAGTCTGGCGTAGGTGTCTTTCTGGTCCAGGTGGGTGATGACAGAGTGTAGGGTGGTGACTATAGCATCCTCCGTGGAGCGGTTTGAACGATATGCAAACTGGAGCGGGTCGTGTGATGCAGGGAGGCAGGCTGTGATGTGTGGTTTGACAAGCCGTTCAAAACACTTCATCACAATTGGTGTAAGTGCAACAGGACGATAGTCATTCAAACAGGACACCACTGGTTTCTTTGCCACCGGTACAATGATAGAGGTCTTGAAGCATCTGGGAACGATGGCCTGACTCAGGGAGATGTTATAAATGTCAGTCAGGACATCCGCCAACTCGCTCGCGCAGTCTCGGAGCACACGTCCCGGAATGTTGTCTGGACCTGCAGCTTTGCGTGGGTTGATTCTGGATAGGGTCCTCCGTGTGTCTGCTGTGTTAATGGTAAAAGCTGGTCCGACCGATGGTGGGAGTGGGCCGGCCCTCCCTCTGATTGTCGAGTTTGATGCTTCAAAACGTGCAAAGAAGTCGTTAAGCCTGTCTGGAAGCGAAGCGTCGTCATCATCGACCCCCTGCCTAGACTTAAAGCCCGTCAGTGTCCGAACTCCCTGCCACATCTGCTTGGTGTTCCTAGTGTCACAGAGGTGTCCCTGGATTTTCTCCGCATAGGCGCGCTTTGCCGCCTTAATTCCCTTTGAAAGCACAGACCTGGCTGAGCGGAGGGCAATCCTGTCCTTCGCTCTGAACGCTGCATCTCTGGCTTTAAGCAGCGAGCGCACCTCTGCAGTCATCCAGGGCTTATGATTACCCCGCATAGTGATGGTCTTCACTGTAGTGAAATCCTCTGTGCACTTCGCGATGTAGCTGGTGACCGAATCAGCATACTCCTCCACATCTGTCCTGTCTTCCTGGGAGGCTGCTATTTTGAAGATCTTCCAGTCTGTGTGCTGAAAACAGTCTTGCAGTGCAGAGGTTGCACTCTCTGGCAAAATCCTGATTTGTTTCACTGCTGGCCTGCTGCGCTTCAATAAAGGTTTGTAGGCAGGAACCAGCATCACGGACATGTGATCAGAACGGCCGAGATGGGGGCGGGGTATCGCTTTATATGCATCTGTGTTTGTGTACACTAAGTCCAACATATTCTCTCCTCTGGTCTTAAAGTCTACACATTGTTTAAACTTGGGGAGCACAGTCTTTAAGCTGGTGTGGTTAAAATCCCCCGCAACCACCACAAAACTGTCCGGGTGTGATGTTTGGATTTCACTGATCGCATTGTGCAGTACCCCAAGTGCCTTCTTAGCATTAGCTTTAACGTTAGCGCTCGGCGCTATGTAAACACCAACTACAAACACGTTGCTGAATTCCCTCGGCAGATAAAAAGGCCGACAATTAACAATAAGGAACTCCGCCAACGGAGAGCAGTGTTTAGACACTAACGTGGCATTAACACACCAGTTCTTGTTAACATAGATGCATAGCCCACCCCCCGGCTCTTACCGGAGCTCGCCGTTTCCCTGTCGGCACGGAACATCGCCATATCTTCCAGCTGAATGGCCTCGTCAGGAATGTTGTCGTGGAGCCATGTCTCGGTGAAAACAAACACACAGCAGTCCCTCCATTCTCTCCGGGTTTCTTTCAGCAAACGCAGCTCGTCTACCTTGTTTTCGAGGGCGGGGACGTTTGATAGAAGAAGCGACGGTACCGCTGGTCTGGAGGGGTTAGCCTTTAGCCTAGCATGGATCCCGGCCCTTTTTCCTCGCTTTTGCTTGCGCTCGCTCCGCTTCCGCTTCCTCCTCTCCCGGGTAGCTTCCAGCGGGGACTCCGCCAAAATTCCATACTGGCGTAGAATGTCCAAATCACAACCGATCGCCGTGATTCTTGCAGCGTGCAGTACCTTGATGTTTAATAAGGTCTCATGGTTGTAAGTTTTACAGAATGTAAGTCTGGGATGATTAAAACTCACACTCGCTGATGCCAAGAGGGGCCGCTGCGTCTAGGCGCGCCGCCATCTTTTTTGGAAGACTTTAATATACATGTGGATGTAGATAGTGACTGCCTTAATGTGGCATTTAATTCAATATTAGACTCGATTGGGTTTTCTCAGAAAGTAGGAAATTCTACTCATTACCTCCACCATACATTGGACCTTGTTCTGACATATGGCATAGAAATAGAAAATCTTGTAGTGTCTCTTCATAACCCTGTACTGTCAGACCATTGTCTGTTAACCTTTGATTTTACTATTTCTGACTATTTGGCTCCTAAAGAAAAATATTATTACAGTAGATGCCTCTCAGATGATGCTGTTACCAAATTTATGTAGATTGTTCCCTCTATGCCATGTGTCAATACAACGGAAATAAGCTATAGACAGCTTGCTCCTTCTGTAATTGATAACATGGTGGATAGTGTTTCAGCTTCTCTGCATCAGACTCTAGACTTGGTGGCCCCCTTAAAAAAGAAAAAGTCTAATCAGAGATTTCTAACTCCTTGGTTCAACACAGAAACTCGTAGCTTAAAACAGAAGACTCGTCAATTAGAAAGAAAATGGCGCTCCACTAATTTAGATGAAATCTATTTAGCTTGGAGAAATCATCTTTTAATTTATAAAAAATCTCTTAGAAAAGCTAGAACGAGTTATTACTCTGCATTAATAGAAGAGAACAAGAATAATCCCAGGTTTCTTTTCAGTACTGTAGTCAGGTTGACAAAGAGTCAGGACTCTGTCATTCCTAGCATTCCCTTAGAGCTTACTAGTCAGGACTTTATGAACTTTTTCAATAATAAAATTTCATCCATCAGAGATAAAATCAATCAGATTCTTCCCACAGTTAACTTAAATACTATAACTACTACAACTCCTTCTACTGATGTCTGTCTTGATGAGTTTACTCCAATTGACCTTTGTGAGTTCGACAAAATAGTTTACTCATCCAAACCTTCAACTTGTCTTTTAGACCCTATTCCTACCAGGTTATTTAAAGAAGTCTTCCCACTTATTGGTAGCTTTATTCTTCATATAATCAATTCTTCATTAACTTTAGGCCATGTACCGCAGGCTTTTAAAACGGCTGTAATTAAACCCTTACTCAAAAAGCCAAGGCTGGATCCAGGAGCTTTAGCTAACTATAGACCAATCTCTAATCTCCCTTTCATTTCAAAAATCTTAGAAAGAGTTGTTGCTACGCAATTATTTGACCACCTGCAGGGAAATGGTTTACTTGAAGAGTTTCAATCTGGGTTTAGAATCCATCATAGTACTGAAACAGCCTTAGCGAAGGTCTCTAATGACCTCCTCATTGCATCTGATAATGGACTAGTTTCTGTACTTGTCCTTTTAGACCTTAGTGCAGCTTTTGATACTATCGATCATAATATTCTACTTGATAGATTAGAACACTATGTTGGACTTAATGGAACTTCGTTGCAGTGGTTTAGATCTTATTTATCTGATAGGTTCCAGTTTGTTCATGTAAATAATGAGTTTTCTTTCAACTCAAAGCTTAGTCATGGAGTTCCACAGGGATCTGTGCTAGGCCCTACTCTTTTTAGTTTATATATGCTTCCGTTAGGCAACATTATTAGAAAGCACTGTATACATTTTCATTGCTATGCAGATGACACACAATTATACCTGTCAATGAAGCCAGATGATAGTAATCAATTAGCCAAGTTAGAAGCCTGTCTTAAGGAAATCAAAGCTCGGATGACTTGTAATTTCCTGCTATTAAATTCAGATAAGACTGAAGTCATTCTTGTTGGTCCAAAAAACCTTAGAAATTCCTTTCCAAATCAAACTTTCAGTTTGGATGCGGTTACTCTTTCTCTTAATAGCTCTGTGAGGAACCTTGGAGTTATTTTTGATCAGGATTTGTCCTTCAATTCACATATTAAATTTGTTTCTAAGACTGCCTTCTATCATTTGTGTAATATTGCCAAGATTAGGAGCATCTTGTCTCAGAGTGATGCTGAGAAACTGATCCACGCTTTTGTTAGCTCGAGATTAGATTATTGTAATTCTTTATTATCAGGCTGTCCTAAAACATCTTTAAAAAGTCTTCAGCTGATCCAAAATGCTGCAGCAAGAGTTTTAACAGGTACTAGAAATAGAGATCATATCTCTCCGGTTCTGGCCTCCCTTCATTGGCTTCCCATAGAATTTAGAATTAAGTTTAAAATCCTTCTTCTTACTTACAAAGCTCTAAACAATCAGGCTCCTTTTTATTTAAAAGATCTGATACTACCGTATTATCCTAACAGAGCACTACGCTCCCAAAATGCAGGATTACTTGTAATACCTAGAATCTCCAAAAGTACAATGGGAGGCAGAGCCTTCAGTTATCAAGCTCCTCTCCTGCGGAATCAGCTGCCAATCTGGATTCGGGAGTCAGACTCGATCTCTGTTTTTAAGAATAGGGCTAAAACCTACCTTTTTGATATAGCCTACAATTAGGGAGGGATCATGTGTTTCTGAACCCTCCCTTAGTTATGCTGCTAATAGGTTTAGTCAGCCGGGGGACCTCCAGTAATGCACTGGGCCTCATTCCTTTTCTCACTCTCAATGAAATATATTTTTTTTTTGCTGGTCATTAACATTTGTTTGTTCTCTTCCATAGATTGAGTCCCCATCGCGCTGTTTGCTCTCTACATGTCTGTTCTTTTCTTCTTCTCTATCCCCTCCCCCCCCAGCTAGTCACAGCAGATGACTGCCCCTCCCTGAGCCTGGTTCTGCTGGAGGTTTCTTCCTGTTAAAAGGGAGTTTTTCCTCTCCACCGTCGCCAAGTGCTTGCTCACAGGGGATCACCTGATTGCTGGGGTCTTTCTGCAACTGTGGGGATTCCCCCTACAGTTGATAGTGCTATGAGATGACTGTTGTTGTGAAATGGCGCTATATAAATAAAGTTGAATTGAATTGAAGATCGCACAGTGGACATGACACTCTCTAATGATGACTGCAACAAATCCCTTCATCATTTTGTACAGGACTTGAGATCCAAAATCCCCATAAGGTCCTCTCCTTATGAAGACCCTGTGACCCTGTGCCCCTCAGTGCCCTGGCCCATTTACTTTATTCTCCCCAGTTACACTTGAAACCCTCATCATCCTCATCTGAGATTTTACCACTTTCTGTCCTAACTGGGTCTTTAACCACCATTGGTCCTTCTTTACTCATTATCATTAACAATTCGCTGAGACAAGGCTGTAGGATTGTAATATATATATACAGTATATAATATTGGTATAGCAGTGCCCTAGGCTAGAGAGGGATGATGCCCCGCCTTTGGGGGCGGCGTCACCTGTGGTATATAAGCCTGGAGCGGGAGACATATTGTCTCTTCGCTGTAACTCCTGTATTCGTGGTAGGGTCTCCCCGTGTGACATAGTTCTTGTTAATAAACTTTATAAAATGTCACCTCGCCTCCTCGTTATTCTGCCACTACATTTGGCGACGAGGATAAACGGAGATGGAGAGGGCTACAACCACACTTCATCCTTTTTTGGAGGCTCGGGTGAGCTGCTGGTCCATTGAACCAGGTGGTTTGCAGCCTTCCAGAACTATCTACTGGCGTTAGACCTCGGCGACCTGGACAAATTAAGAGCGAGGGCAGTTCTGGTCCATAACCTGAGTATGGAGGCCCAGAAAACCCTCAGCACGCTGGGAGGAGGTGGCAGCTTTGACGATGTTGTGAGGCTCATGGCCGGCTACTTTCACGCCCCAGAAAACATCATAATGCAGCACATCCAGTTCCGACAACGGCGCCAGTGACCCGGAGAGTCGGTCCAGCAGTTCGTGGCAGAACTCCGACAGCTGGTGGGTGAGTGCAGGTTTGGGGCCCTGGAGGAGGAGATGGTCCGAGACCAGTTGGCCGAGCACGTGGCCTACTCCTTGGCGCGGGTTCGCCTGCTAACTCACACTGGTGAGCTAACTTTGCTAGCGGCCATGGAGCTAGTGCAACAGCACGAGGCAGAGGAGCGGCTAGTGAAACACCTCGGTGGTGATGACGCTCCGCCGAAGAGCGAGGCACATGGAAAGACCCTGGCCTTGGATTCAGACGATGGAAGCGATGATGAGTACGCAGCCATCGTCAAGATATGGTCCACCCCGGGGACGCCAAGATGCTACGGCTGTGGATCCAGCAGGCACCACTATCGAGGCAGGGAGTGTACAGTGAGGGGCAAACGTTGTGGACGGTGTGGTCTGCTCCATCACTTCGCCAGGGTTTGCTGCAATTTTGACAAGGAGGAATGGAGACCAGCAAAAGGAACCATTAAGAAGAAGGTGCCTATGGTGGTCCACACGGTCTCGCCCAACACAGACGGTCGTATCATTTGTGACATTTTGTTGGGCGGGACACCAATACCACTGTTGGTGGACACTGGGTCAGCGGTCTCCATCATCAACTTGGAAACTGTAAGTCGGTGTTTTCCCCACTACAGAGTGAGTAACAATAACATTACCTGTTATGGTTATGGTAGCCACCCGCTGGATGTTGTGGGCTCGGTGTGGCTGTCGGTGAGGTACAAGGGGGCCTCCATGTGCGCTGCCGAGTTCATGGTGTCACAGAACGGTAATAACCTAATACGCTGTGACTTATTCTATGGGCTCGGTTTCACCATCACCTGCGGTGAAGTGGAGGAGTGGTCAGGTGGTGGCTTATGGGACTGGCCATTCTACGTGGGAAGTGGCGATGAAGTGTGGGACTTTGAGTGGCCCATTCTGGGTGAAGAGGGACACCGCCAGCAACTTAGTACGCCGAATGGGCGGGGTCCCGTGCCAGTGTTTGTGGTTACATGGATGGTGGATCCAAATGGCATGGTTTGACCCCTGTGGTGGTGGAAAGGTCTGAAGAGCGTGTGCTACAGGGCTCCAGTGGCCGACGAGTTCCGACTGCTGAGCCAACAGTGGCTGGTGCTGCTCCGACACAACAACATCTGGTATCCGGGGTACCACCAGATGGCACGAACCCTGGCTATGCCGATATCAAAAGCAAGGGACATGACTCGAGTCAACTTGGTGGACAGCTGAGGAGTCATAAAGGTGCCAGATCATGACGCAGACGACTGAGAAAGCCAGTGAGTGCTCCTCTGGGTGAGGATGATGATGTGCGCCCTAGGGTCGAGCCTCGGCTTGGTTGGGTACGCAGTTCCAGGAAACTGACAGCTGGACTGGATAATCTGCAGATGGCCCAGTCCAGCGGCGATGGCTACCTGCGCTTGACTGATGGGTCGAGACGGCATCCCAACGAGCTGCGACGTCGGAGAAGAAAAGGGCGTCTATGCAGCCGGTCTCCTGTCATAAAGAAGGGGGGGAATGTAGAATCGCAATATATATATAATATTGGTATGGCGGTTCCCTAGGCTAGGGAGGGGTGACACCCTGCCTTTGGGGGTGGCATCACCTGTGGTATATAAGCATGGAGTGGGAGACATATTGTCTCTTCACTGTGATTCCTGTACTCGTGGTAGGGTCTTCCCGTGTGTACATAGTTCTTGTTAATAAACTTTATAAAACATCACCTCGCCTCCTCGTTAGTTGGACACTACAAAGGCTATGTTCCTTCCCATTTCAAACACACTGAGGTAATTCTGTTACTTAAAAAACCTAATCTCGATTCTAGCTTAGTTGTTAATTATCATCCAATTTCTAAATTGCTGTTTATTAATAAAATATTTGAAAAGGTTGTGGAATGCCAGCTCAAAACATTATTATGTAAATTAAAGATCAGCAATCCTTTTCTATCTGGCTTTCAGAAATTGCACTCTACTGAGACTGCTCTTTTAAAGGTGTCTAATAATATTTTAATGGAATCTGATTGTGGGGATTGCTCTGTTCTTATATTGCTTGATCTTAGTGCAGCATTTGGTTCGGATGACATCCAGTTATACATGTCTTTTAAACCTCACCAGCTTGACAGGCTGTCCACCCTGGTTAACTGTCTAACCCAGATCAGTGACTGGCTCTCCAACAAGTACCTCATCTTAAATTTCAATAAAACCAAGACCATGATTGTAGCCACTTTTGATCTTCATCCAATAATCAGTCAGACACTTTCTTCTTTCTGCTCATCTCCTAAGTGCAGTGTTAGAAATTTGGGTGTTATGTTTGAATCCTCCCTTGGTTTTAATTTCCATATAAATTCTATTTCACGTTCATGCTTTTTTTATTGAAGGAACGTTTCCAAATTGAGAACCATTGTTTCTTCAAGTGAGCTTGAAAAAATAAACCATGCATTTGTGTCTTCACGACTAAATTATTGCAATGCTTTGTTTGCTGGTTTAGACGAATCTTCTCTTTCTCGTCTCCAGTATATACAAAATGCTGCACCCAGACTATTTACATGTTCTAGAAAATGAGATCATATTACCCCCATATTATATACTTTACATCGGTTACCAGTGGATTTCAGGATTAGTTTTCAAGTTCTCACACTTATAGAGCACTACATGGACAAGCTCCATCTTATTTATCTCATGTCCTTCTCAAACATACTCCTGCTCGCACTCTTAGATCTGATGCCCAAGACCTGTTAGTTCTTCCTTGTACGATGCTCAAAACCAGGGGAGATCAGAACCTTTTAATCTGTAGCTCTGAGGCTTTGGAATAATCTCCCACTCCAGCTAGATTTAGCTGACTCAGTGGACTCTTTCAAAAAGCCAGCTGAAAACGTTTTTGTTTAACAAGGCTTTCCATTGAATTTCAGTTCATCAACTTTTTAATGGTAGGTCTGATATTTTTTAAATCTTTTAATCTTGTGTTTTAATTTGTTCTCTTTCTTTTTTTCTTTTTTAATGGTGTCTCTATCAAGTTGTTTTTTCCCCTTGTCCTGTCACGCAGCTAGGGAAGCAAAATAGAGGTCTGTTACCCTTATTGTGCCAAAACAGATTTACTTTGCCAAAAGGAGCTTTATACAGTACCTAACTATGCACTGTATATCATTGTAACTCCTCCTGAAATAACTTTTAATATGTTATTTAAATTATTTTACCCATGGAGGACCCAAGAGGATGGGGAATGGGGAAAAGAAGTGTGTGGAGGGGGAAAGAAAAGGGAGGGTGAACAGACAAAAAAAGACAAACAAACCAATAAATAAAACAAACAGAAGACAAACTGCTTCTTCCATCAAAAATGTCTCAACACCAGTCTGGTATCTGCACCTGTTAAAGGAGAGACATTTGTGCGTATGCGTCCTTGTGTGTATACAGTATACGAAAATGTGCAAAATAAGTGTGTGCATGTGAGTGGTTTGTCAGGAAACATATGAAGAGGGGGGCAGTCGCAGCAACTCGACCCCCCTTCACCCGGGAACCCCGAGCAGGCAAGGCAGTGCCGCCAACCTCCACAGGTTTCTGCCCGAGGTCAGAAAGCCCCAGGAAAGCCAGGCATCCGCCCCCGGAGGGATGATCGAGGGAGGCCAGGCCGGCGCAGCAGGCCTACACCCCTGGGCCCATCACCCCCCCATCTCCCAGCAGGGCCAATGCCAGTCTCTGGGCCCCAGGCCCCAGGAGGCCAGTGCCCCCATTTCCCGGGTAGGAGACTGGCCCATGCCCCCCGGCATGAGCACCCCCACAGTGGGTCCGCCCCGCCCCCCAGTGCCACTGCCGCACACCCCGGGGACCCCCATGCCCAAAGAAGTCCCCCCCCACCCAGAGGAGCCCACATAGCTGAGAGGCACTACCCCCCTCAATCCAGCACTTCCTGACGCGCAGACACACCCATCCCCACACCTTTACACCCTCATACTGTCATACTCACCCACATGTATTCCCTCACCCTCACTCACCCACTCTCACACTCCCGGACCCACCCATTCTCTCTCACTCCTGTACCCATTCAATCTCACTCTCACTCACCCTCAGGGTCACCCACACCCACTCACGTTCACCCACGCAAGGACTCTCACTCACACTTTGACCTATTCATATCCATTCGTGCTCTCCCGCTCACACTTACCCACCCTCATTCACCCCTATTTCTTAGGGTGACTGCGATGCAGATGCAGCAAACCTGAATGAGCACCAGCGCCCGGCAGCAGCCGGGGAGGCTGCCGGCACAGGCCAGTGGCCACCTCCTTGCTGACCCACCCCAGGGTGGCCGCAGCCACAGAAGCAGACCCCCACCCCCAGCTCCCACCCGAGCAACTGATCCGCAGGTCACCGCAGGCACCCCGAGATGCCACCTGACACGCAAAGCACCACACAAAACTGACCCACCATCACCATCGCCATTCATCACTCCCTCACTCTCGCTTACTCTCTTATTCAGTCCCTCTCTCACTCCCTTGCCTGTAGGTATACATTCAGCAGCACCCAGGGATTTTGATAACATGACGGGTCCCAAGCCCCCCACTGGGCCCCCTGGCCTCCAGCAGGAGGAGGGCAACGGGGTGGGGGAAGACCACCACCCCCTTGCACAAAACATGGTAGATGTATGTCGGTTGTATGATGTGACTGTGTGTAAATGTATGGAATACCATAGTGCAGTTAAAATTGGGGGGATGGTGGCTGGAGCACCACTACCCACTGCGATAGGCAGCGGGGCCCCCATCCCCCAAGTCCTTAGTGTCTAAAATGCAGTTAAAATTGAGGTGAGGGCAGCCCACTGTGCAGCAGAGGTATCCCCTTTACTGACACAGTGCGACATCCCCCCACCCCAAATATATCCAAGAAGATGTATATTCCACCCAGAATCGGGGGGGGGGTAAGAGTGGGAGGAAGGCGGTCCAAAAGTGAGGCCGTCTCCCCCCAGAACCCAGCTCGCAAACTGGTTCATGAGGCCACCCACTGCCCTCAAATCCCAACACAGTGCGAGGGTTGCTAGGCCAAGCAGCCCAGGACTCACCAGCATCACGCCCTGGCGCTCCCAGCACCACAAATATGATGGAGCAACCATACTTATTCCCACTCATCTTGCACACACAAACATGCACAACAACAATAGTCACAATAGTGAACAATGGGCCGGACCCACACAGCACCCCACACACCAAACGACACCCCCGAGTGTCCACCACAAGCCCACCGACCACCCACCCCAGACGCACACCGACAGCAGCAGGCCGCCCCACAGCCACAGCCACCCTGGAGCAGCCTGACGGCAACACAGCCAACAACCTGCGCCAGTGGCCCCCCTGACCACCCCCGAGCACCCACACACACCTGGCGCCAATGACACCAGGGGCAATGTGATAAAGTGCCCCGCCCTGTGACACAACGGCAGAGTGGCCGGGACAAGCAGGCTCCAAATCGCCAACCCCCACGCCACTAGATGGACTGCCCCACCCCCACCACCAAATGAAGTTCTCCCACCCATACACACATCCTCCACCCCCACACATCCACCCACAGGTATCCGCACCCATACACACACGCCCCCGCCCACCCTCATGTGCACACATACACACACAGTCACCATCACACCTGCCCACCTACACACACACACACACACACACACACATGCACCCATTTCTGCACCCACTCACACCCTATCTCTCTCTCTCTCTTTCTCTCTCTCTCTCTCTGTCTCTCACACACACACACATATGCACACCCACACCTGCAGGCCCCAGAGGATGGGGAGGGCACCCCCCCCCCCCCCAGGCATCTGCCCCAGAGCACCACCAGGGCCCTGGGAAGGACACGACCTTGCCGTGCAAGGATGCACTGGGGCCAGCCCACACCACCGGCGCACACCCAACTCCGGCCGGGGGCCACAGCCTACCCCCCGGCCCATCCCGCCACCCGGCCACCCCAACCAACCCCCCTGGGCCAGACACATGGCCACCCTGGAACAGGCCCCCCTTCATGGTCGGGACGCAGCCAGCCACCAGAGGCACCAAGGAGAGCGAGCCACCGCCCGCCACCCCTCAGGTTATAGAATTAATAAGCGGGGACCAGAGAGAGTTAAATTCAGCCAGTTGATTATTTGAGGAGGCAGACGTTCTCTCCAGGCTAATATAATCTAATGGTAAGTTATTATAGTGAGTCATGCAAAAAATTATTTCTTGATTTCCAATTCATGAGGATAGTTTTCTTTGCGATGCATAAGGTGGTGAGAACCATGTGTGACATCCTTGCCTTTATATTTATTTCAATTAAATCATCTAATATGCAAAGTGTGGGTGAGGATGGGACACGATACCCAAGGCATGCTGTCAGGTCCTCACATGTCTTCCGCCAGAACTTTTGAACCGGTGCACAGGACCACATAGCATGCATATAGCTATCTGGGATGTTACTGGTGCAGTAGAAACAGATATTTCTGTGACTCAGACCCATTTTGAACAACCTTTGTCCTGTGTAATGAATTCTATGTAGAACTTTATACTGTATGAGTTGTAAATCAGAGTTTTTTAGTCATCTTAAAAATGTTGAAACATATTTGTGTCCAGAAGCTTTCATCCTTATTGATCGATAAGTCTGTCTCCCATTTTGATATTGGAAGAGATACTGACTCATCCAGTTTTGATAATGGTCCGTATATTTTTGATATCAATTTATGGGAACAAAGATTTAGAAATTCTGCCACCTTACTGATACCTCTAAATCTGTCTGATTAAGATTGAATCTTGCTTTTATTATGGATTTAAGCTGTTGGTACTCAAGAAACTTTTTATTGCTGATATTGTACTGTGACAATAATTCCTGAAATTGGATAAAATTTCCACTTTGAATAAGATGCTCTAAGTTTTTTTATTCCTTTCTATTGCCATAGTGGAAAGTACAGTATGAGTCTATATCCCACAATAACACATCCCAGTAGAATCACAGTTCACACTGCTACACTTATTGCTAACCTGTTTGTTAATATTATTGATAAGAAAATAGAAAGTGGATTATTGATAAATGACATAAGTGACCATTTGCGAGTCTTTGCACTTATCCATGGCCGTACGGGGGCCAATACAGAAAAAAACTTTAAAATCTTTCAGATACAAATCACAAAATGCAATCAGTTCTTTTAAAGAAGACTTGCTGAAGCAAGACTGGACAAAAGTCTATGTATCAGATGTAAATGAAGCCTATGACACATTCATGAACACTGTAACCACTCTTTATGAAAAAAATTGTCCATTAGTAAAGAAAAAACTTAAACAGAAATTTGTCAACAAGCCATGGTTAACCAAATGAGTAAAAAAGCGTGTAAAAAGAAAAATTCATTATATAAAGCTTTTCTAAAGAAAAGGACAAAAGAAGCAGAGCAGCGGTATAAAACATACAAAAATAAGTTAATATATATAATGGGATGTAGTAAAAGAGACTACTACAGTAAAGAACTGGAGAAAAACAGAGATAATATTAAAAATACGTGGACAATACTTAACAATATTCTTGGAAAAAAACAAAAAACAAATACAAGCTACCCAACCAATCTTTCAAAAAAAAAAAAAAAACTCAGAATGTGAATGCAGTCTCACCTGCAGATGAATTTAATAAACATTTTGTTAACATTGGTCCTAATCTGGCTCAAGAAATACCCATTACGGCATCTACAGGTGATACAATAAGCAAAAACATTGCTATAAAAGACTCCATTTTCATAAAGAACACAGACTAGAGAGAGGCCATTGAAATTGTTAAATCGTTTAAAAGTAAAACATCTACTGATTGTGATGGTATTGACATGCTTTTAGTCAAAACTATCACTGAATGCTTAGTGAAGCCACTGACGTATATGTGTAACCTGTCTCTCCAAACAGGTATATTTCCCCTTGGGTAGCACTGTCCTGGTTATGTAGTTACTTAAAGAACAGATATCAGTATGTATGTGTTGGTAGCAAAAACTCAGTTACTGAAGGTTACTTGTGGAGTCCCACAGGGTTCAGTTTTGGAGCCATTGTTACTCAATATGTATATACATGATATATGTAAAGTTTCTGAAAAAATGGATTTAATATTGTTTGCAGATGACACTAATTTATTATGCAGTGGAAGCAATTTGGAACAACTTTTGGATACACTTGGAAAGGAATTAGGAAAGCTTAAACTGTGGTTTGATTCAAACAAATTAACGCTCAATTTAAGTAATACAAAATTTATAATTTTTAACAACCATCACAACAACCTAGTATCTAAACTCAGTGTAAATGGTGTAGAGATTGAAAGGGTATCCGAAATTAAATTTCTTGGAGTAATAATTGATAACTGTGTTGGAAGTCACATATCACATATTAATTATATTAAAGGTAAAATATCCAAATCATTTGCAATACTACACAGAGTGAAATATTTGCTGAATCAACCAACACTATACACTTTGTATCATTCATTAATACTCCCATACATGACATATTGTACTGAAGTATGGGGAAATACATTTAAAACAAACATATATCCAATCTTTATGCTTCAGAAGAGAGCTATTAGAATAATAAATAAAGCTGCTTACAGGGAACCAACAAACTCACTTTTTTCTTAAATTAAAAGCTCTCAAGTTGAAAGATCTGGTTGACTTTAAAACTGCAGTAATAATGTTTAAAGTGAAGAATCTATCACTGCCCACAAATATCCAAAAGTTGTTCCAAATAAGGGAGAAACAATATCATTTCAGAGGAACATGAATACTGTATTTCAAAATCCTTCAGTGAGAACTACCACCAAGCAACACTGTGTCTCAGTGCAAGGAGTCAGACTGTGGAATGCTTTTGGACCCAAATTAAAATCATGTACAATGCTTGGACAATTTAAACAAAAACTAAAGGAAGAAATACTCCAAACATATATACAAGATAACATGTAAAATCACATAAGAATTATCATATTCAGTCTGTGTTGTTGCTTAGTTTTTTTTTGTTTTGTTTTTTTGGTCACGCTTTGTCTTAGCTTTGTTCTGAATTGTAATCGCTCTTGTTTTGTTTTTCTTTTGAATTCTTGGATGGAATATGGATGGGCAATATAAGCTGCGACTTCAGCCATCACCCATTTTGGATAACTTATGTTGAACTGTATAATCAGAGGAGTTATTGTTTAATTTGAACTTGTAAGATTTTTTTCTCCCTTTGGTGTATTATTCTGTTCCTTTCTTTTAATCTTTACTTTTAATCTATCCGAAATAATGATTCATTCATTCATCTGTGGATTTTGGAATATCTGCGGGCAGATACTTCCCTTATGATCCACGAAATCTTCAGCTGAGGAAGCCGCCGAAGGGACCACAGTGCAAGGAATCAGGTGAGCTGTACTCTCTGTTCCATCTGCTGAAGTGAATAAACGTTTGAGATTTGAGAATAATTCAAGATCTGATCAGATACAAAATTAAAAAATGGTAAATGGTATTCACTTATATAGCACTTTTATTCTCATCTCTAGATGACCAAAGCACTTTTCAGATCCTGCTATCCACCCATTCACACACTGATGGTGGCATGCTGCCTAACATGGCGCTGTCCATTTTCTTAAAAGAGAAATAATATAATTTTTCTTATTAAAATTCAGTTTTTACTTTTAAGAGTAATCCAGAATTTTTATATAGTTAATTTTCTCCATAAATTTGGATTCAATTTTATCCTGTCTTCCATTTCAAACTGCTCTAAATTAATGCCAAAGTCCATGGTTTTATAGATGTGCTCACATTGTTACTCTAGCCTCAGTAACAAATTTAATGTGATGGTAAATGTTGATCATTTCACTGTTATCTGAATGTGATGTCATTTAATCAGTTTAATTTAAATAAATCTGTAAAATGAGAGGTTGTTGAGGAATTAATTCCATTCTGAGCCTGGTTTTGAAGCCCCAGTATCAAATTCACTAATAATTTGAAGCTGATTGATTGATTTAATTAACTGATGATTAAACAGGTATAAAGTGGAATTAATTAATTGTTCACAAGAGAGTGAGTTGGTGCCCCGACGAGTGATAGATATTTTCTGGTGTGTTTGGGTGAACTGGGAGGCAAATGCCCTTCCCCACACACCCCGCTAAATGAAATTAAATAATTTTTATACCTGATCATAATTATAAATTAAATATTGCTACAGATGTCATCCTGCAGGAGCTCTGAAGCACCGCAATTTGTGATTCTAACAAGTATGGCATGTACTGTATATGGCGACAGGGGGTTAGTGGCTGTGTGGCCATCGTGCCTTCGCACACCTGCCCATGAATTGGGGAGGGGTGTGTGCCCCCGTGGTGTTGACTGACCATACCATCATATTGTCGGCATGACAGGCGGGCAGGGTGAAGAGAGACAATTCTTTTTCACCGTATGATCCCATCTGGGGCACAGATGTGCTGGAAGAATTCAAGTTAGAAACCATTGGGGAGGAGGTACTCAATTCCTTGTTCCCTTGGGTGGGAGTGGCTAAGAACACCTTATGGATTGAAACAACTAGTTATAGACTACACTCATTTGTGAATTTTTCTTTGTCTGCTTTTAATGGAATAAAAGAAGTTGACAGCTTTTAGACTTATACTTATCCAAAATAGGATGGCTCTTGATCAAATAACTGCCACCCGAGGGTGTGTGTGTGTAATTGTAAGGGATTATTGTTGTACTTTTATCCCTGATAATAATGCAGCTGGTTGTATGATTGCCTTAGTAATACGGAGCCTGACTGCTTTGCTGGCGGCCATGGCAAAGGACAGTGTCATTGATGAACATACCTGGTTTAGATGGTTATTTGTCAGGTCTGCTGCATAAATGCGCAGTGAACAAATGAATTGGTACGAGCCCAATATGCAGGTGAACGTGTTTATTAATAGAATAGTAGAGTCATTTTTGGGGGTTTCGTGACCAACCTCCCAGGACCTTTTTTTTCTCACTGGATTTAGCATTCTAGACCCATTTTAATGAAAATAAGCTCCCATGTACCTCCCAAAAATTACGGGAAACCTTTTTTTTGCCCAAAATTCAAAATGGCCACCAAAATGCATAACACCACCTATATCTCAGTAACTAATTCAGCTAGGAGGTTGATTTTGGTGTCTAGACATAGGTTTTTGGGGTCAAGCATTCCATTAATGCTATTAGTTTACTTGTGAAACAAACCCATCACGATGAAATCCAATATGGCCGCCAATATGGGCACCGATTAACTTTTTTTGTTTCTTGACTACTAAGGCACCTAGAAAACTGATGTTGGTGTCAAAACAGAGGTTTAAGGGGTCATACTATCTGTTTATTCCAATAAAAGTGTGTTTAAATGATTACATAATCGAGAAATCCAAGGTGGCAGCCGGCTGTCATTTTCACATGCAATGGACTTTTTCATATCCGTCACCAAATGAGCTAAAAAAAGTCAAGTGAGGCTCCTGTGAACCATCCATTGTGTTCATTAGTGCCCTCATTGTCTATCAAGCTCAAAATGGCCCCCAGCCGCCATCTTGGAATACACTTTACGCAGGCACATTTTCTCTAGACATTATGTTAATGCCACGCAAACGTCCAACTCAATTACATGTAGTCCACTATCAATCACCACATCACATCATACTAAGATGTCCAACTACACATCACTATCACTACTTGATTCACTATCAATGAATGAGTCACTGTATGAACTTGCGCTATCTGAAGCACTGTCTTCACCACTGCTGCTCTCCTCACTGTTGACTTCTAACTAACTAACTAACTAACCTGCACTTATATAGCGCTTTTCTAGTCACAAAGACCACTCAAAGCGCTTTCACTAGTACTAACCCTCTATTCTAAGGGCCTATAGGAAACAGATATCTAGGGACAATTTAGAACAACCAATTAACCTAACATGCATGTCTTTGGATTGTGGGAGGAAACCGGAGCCCCCGGAGTAAACCCACACAGCACAGGGAGAACATGCAAACTCCATACAGAAAGGTTCCAACCCCTGCCAGCCTGGGGATTCGAACCAGGAACCTTCTAGCTGTAAGGCAACAGTGCTAACCACTGCACCACCGTGCTGCCCACGGTGGTGCAGTGTACTTCTGTGTTCGGTTTCGGCATTGACAGGGGAAGTGGCGGTTGAGTCGATCGTACAGGTAGACAGACCATTCACCAAATGCCACCCATGACCGATTGGTGATGGGTGACTTTGAAGGTGGAAGTTCGTCAGCAAGTACGCAAGGTAGTTTGTCCTGAGGAGGTGATGATGCAGACTGTCTGCGTCTGGTATTAATCTCATTGTGTTTTTTTTCTTTTGTCCCCTCCACTTGTTAGCCCTTGCTATCCCTGGTGTTACGCTGTTAGAATCCCCATAGACGAAGCGAATTACAAATTTTTCTAAATTACTGATAACATTCGGTGGGCATGGGAGGTGTGCGCCACATGATGAAAGTAACTTGTGTGCCTCCTTAGATTTCGCCAAGCGTCCTACTATCAGCAATTTACTTGCCCCGAAGAACCCAGAGTTATGATCACACCCGCTAATGACATGTACTGAAATGACGGATTGAGATATTTCTTCACTACATAAACGTTTGGCATCAATCAGTTGATGTTTGCGTTTTATGCACAAGATCCCCGGTGTCCTATGAGCCACATATGCTGCCTGGACATAGTTGTCAGTGTCTTCTGTGTCAACCACGACTGCTGCTTTGTAGTCCTTTGACCGTAGCACACTATACATCGTGAACATGGCAGTGTCTGCTTCTGCTTGAAAGCATGCGAATTCTGGCAATTCCTCACCCGTAGTCAGATTCTGTGCATAGCTGCTGACCACACAATAGACTATCTCGGTCTCTGTAGTCTCTGCCGCTCTCTGGAATTCCCTTTTCAGAAAAGCCTGTAGACGGATCTTGTTCGCAGGTTTACCTAGCAGAGCATGGAACTCCTTACTTGAGGGAAACTTGTCCTCTGCCTTCATAAACACGTTCTTTACTGGCATCTGGTTCTGTCGATGTATCCGTTCACTGTCCTTAATGCTATAGTCCTGTTCGTATGAATCGTTCACGCAAATGATCCTTTCTGCATTCGGGTGCCTACGCAGGACAAAATCCACCATTTTCTGTGCATAGTCGCCCCAGGTAAAATTGGTACCGTCCCTCTTCTCCCTGTCCTCAGTTGTTGGTACCGCAAGGTGCCAAATGAGACCCATGTCAATGAGGGATGTATATACTTCAGGTTCTGGAGTCACAGTCATTGTCAATTTTTGCAAAAGTTTGCTTTTCTGTGACTTGCGGAATGTTCCATTGGCATTGAAGATCGAAAGGCATTCAGGTGTGACACGGTGTTGCATGACATCTTCAAGTTTCAGTGTCCCGCTACTGTCAACTAATCCAACAACTGCGGCCATTGCGTCCCGCTCCATTCCCTCCGCCTTTCCCTTTAAATTCTCTGCTACTCCTCCATTCAGTTCTTGACTAGAAAAGTTCTGTCGCTTGCTACGAGGAACTCTGTCATTCAAAGACTTGGTTTTGGAATACACCCTCTCATCCATGAACTCCTTAACTTTACTTCTACCATCCTCCTTGGCCGATGCAAGATCAACAGCAAGTGAATCGGAAGCTGGGATTCCTGACTGAAGGGACCGCAGTGTCTGGTTAGTTATTAGATAACGTGGTGTAACATGTCTGGTGCATATAATGCCCTTTTGGCCCTTTGGCCCAATCAATATTCCCACATTGAAACCGATCAAGTCCTTTCCATCGTAGAGTTTTTTCACGAATTGAATTCCATTTTTGGTCCTTGGTATTATCCAAAGAGTCACTTTTGGTACATGGTTGACCACAACGTAGAATGCATTCGTATTCACCGGAAGACGTTGATGGTAATTCATCGTTGTCACTTGCAGTATCCATTTTATCCCTCACTTTATATGAATAAGTGTCTGAAAACAAAAACAAATTTGTCATTATCAGAACAGAGGAGAGAAAAAGGAGGGATGACAAGACCTAGAGTCAAAGGCCCTTGTACTGTCTACTGTCATTACGGTAGCATTAAGCAAGCAGCATGGTCAATATGCTAACATTACCTGACTATACAGTATGGAACAAGATTCAGAATTCTAACCTCTCCAGATAAGTTTAAAGCTAAATTTATACATACCTGGCAACCTTGGTTAAATTGGAAAGATTAGGACTACATATTATGGCAGCACAGACGTTACAAAATCACTGCATCCTCTCTGTTGCTATACAAAAAGGAATCAATGAATCAAGCATAGGATTCCGGGAATCCTAAGGGGATTACCCAAGTGTTCCTCAGTGAAATCACTGAATCAATGCAGGAGCTTTCTAATAATTATTAAAAATGAATGTAAGGATACCTCATTTGACATTTTTAGCTCATTTGGTGACGGATATGAAAAAGTCCATTGCATGTGAAAATGACAGCCGGCCGCCATCTTGGATTTCTCGATTATGTAATCATTTAAACACACTTTTATTGGAATAAACAGATAGTATGACCCCTTAAACCTCTGTTTTGACACCAACATCAGCTTTCTAGGTGCCTTAGTAGTCAAGAAACAAAAAAAATGTTAATCGGTGCCCATATTGGCGGCCATATTGGATTTCATCGTGATGGGTTTGTTTCACAAGTAAACTAATAGCATTAATGGAATGCTTGACCCCAAAAACCTATGTCTAGACACCAAAATCAACCTCCTAGCTGAATTAGTTACTGAGATATAGGTGGTGGTATGCATTTTGGCGGCCATTTTGAATTTTGGGCAAAAAAAAGGTTTCCCGTAATTTTTGGGAGGTACATGGGAGCTTATTTTCATTAAAATGGGTCTAGAATGCTAAATCCAGTGAGGAAAAAAAGGTCCTGGGAGGTTGGTCACGAAACCCCCAAAAATGACTCTACTAGAAGGGGGAAAACAAAATACAGAAAATGTTCCATGGGAAACAGTCTGACACACAAAGTGATAGATGTCCGAGCTCAGTTGGCTGAAGGAGGAGCCCTATGCGCTCCCAGATGGAACTGTCCAGCAGAGAAAAGGGCAATAAATAATAACAGGGAAAAGACTTACAAAGGTGTCGGAGTGCAGATGGCTCTGGAGAGCAATACCTGGGCAGTCCAAGGGGTAGAGGAACCAACAGCTCCAAGACGTCAACAAACTCAGCATAGAGCAGACTTGAATTAACTACTGACTATAGGCTAGTCACGATTGACTGACATTGTCACACTGAGTGCACCACCCGACAAGCATAAGTACCCAGTTTTTAGCCAAAGTCAAATTCCTTGTACGTGTTGTGCATACTTGGCCAATAAAGCTGATTCTGATTCTGATTCTGAGAGCTATTGATGTCAAGTGGATGCAGGAGTGTGGCAGAGCGGGTGCATGAGTGACTGAGTCAGAATGGATGTGTGTGTGTGTATGTGTGTACATATGTGTGTGTAAGCGTAAGTGCATGTATGAAGGAGTGTGCTTGAATGCGTGCAGGTGTGTAAAAGAGTATGTAGAAAACAAGGAAGAGGACAAATAATAATATACAACAGGTGACAGCGTTAACTGGTGGATGCCTGGCAGAGAGGAGGAGGCGTGGCCATAGGCTGACAGGGAGCCAGGCTCAGGCTCAAATAACTGCTAGCTGGAATAATTAGCAAATAATCAGGAACTACAGCCACAATCAAGGGGTGGATTCCAGACACCCACCATACCATCAAAACATAAGAGAAAAACCTGCCCCCCTCCCCACCGCTCAGAAAACCATCACCACTAACCAGGGCAGGAGGTGGGGGGGAAACGGGTCAGGAGGGAACAAACCAGAAACGATACACAAAACAATACAAGAAATAAAATCCCCAACCCCAAACCTAGGACTAAGCTCCCTCCCCAAGACCCAAGAGTCCCAAAGTTCAGAGGGCTGGCCAAAGTCCCAGGGCCAGCAGGCAGCCCACAATACAGCGTCCGGCGGCCTACCAGAAAAAATGGCCACCTGACCCAGTCCTTCGGGTGGCCTGCCCACAAAGTTGAGCCACCAGGACTGAAGGGGAGATCAAGTAAGCGGCCTACCCACCAGGAGGCTAAGAGGTGGGTGGCCAGATCCTGCCACCAGCAGCTACTGGTGGCAGGATCAGGTGGACCACGGCGACGCTCAGCAGTAACAGGAGAAACACCCAGCAAGCCTCCCGAAGGAACGAGGAGACCCTGGTGTCCCCAAACTGACTGGCAGCACCCTTGGTGGTCCCGGTGTGGGACTGGAGCCCGGTCACACCCACGGTGGACCCGGGCTGGGCCATGGCTGCACCCACGGTGGTCCCGACCTGGGACAACGTAGCACCAGCGGTGGCCCCGGCCGGGCCTGTGTTGCACCCACGGAGAACCCCAACTGGGCCATGGTTGCAACCATGGTGGAACCCAGCTGGGTCCCTGCTGCACCAGTGGTGGGGCCCAGCTGGGCCACTGCTGACCCCAACGCTGTCTTGACTGTGGACCAGCCAACCTGCATGAGCACCTCAGCCAGGAAGCAATCAATCACGAGCACCCAAGGAGACCTGGACTGAGGTGGAACCCAAACCACGGCCTCCGACAGATGGGGAGCTGGACCCATGGAGACCTCAGTGGGGGCGGCAGAGGCCACAATAACCTCCAGTGGTGTGCCTGGATCCTCAGACTCATCCGACAACGTGGACCTCTCTCCGGCAACCCTAGAAGAGGACTCGGACAAAGAGGAAGAAGGGTCAGGGTCGCCGGCAGCGGTGGAGCCCAGCGAGGTGAGCTCAGGTACAGCATACGGCTGCAGCTGGCTCTCCTCACCTAGAGCTAGGCAAAAATGCTGTTATGGAAAGAAGAAAGACAAAAGAGAGTACTTGCCTTAGCTTGAGCTCCACCGCCGTCCAGGACTCCGACGATTCGGGTGATGTTCCCACGGGCTCGGCCTCCTGGGGGTTCAGCTCAAGAGCTGACTCTGCTGCAACAGCCTCCGCAGCAGGCGTGATGGTCTCTGCAGTCTTAACCCTCTAATTGCCCTAGGCTCCGTGTGGTGCCTGGGGAAATGCAAGGCCCCTAGTGGTCAAGAGTGGTAAAAAAAATTTATCAATAAAATAGTTCCGATTTCCAAGGCTATAATTTGAAAGTCACAAGAGATAATGGCTTACTGTCAATTAGAAAGATGTAGAATATGATACAAAGTTTCAGATAGGAATAAATTTACGCATCTAATTTGCATAATGTCGTGGCAGCTATATAAATTACATAACTCAGTCAAAAGTGGACTTTGGACACATTTACACAAAGGATGGTCCGTTTTTTTTTTTTTACGCCGATTTGTCTACAGGGGTATGTTTTTATCTAATCTTCAGAGTATATGAACCAGAAAATTAATAAAATGTAAACCCCCCCCATATATTTCTCTTACCTGTTGCCAGCTGAAGGGGCTTGCTTGGCCACGTGACCGGTCCGTTTTCGTCCATCGTTGCCGATGTTTCGCGTTTACTTAGTAATTTACACCCGTTTACACATCTACAAACCCTTATGATTATCCCACGTGAATTTCATTTGTATTACGCTGCTATTTTTTCTGTTTGGTGCATTTTTCCTGTGGGAATCCAGCCATTCGTGGGTGCCGCCATCTTGGCAATGGGAACTCAGTTTTTCCCCTATCGTGGCCGATGTTTCGCATTTACTTAGTAATTTACTCCCACTTCCACATCTACAAACTCTCATGATTATCCCACATGAATTTCATTTGTATTACGTGGCTATTTTCCGCGTTTCATGCAGTTTCAGTCATCATCGCTGCCGCGATGACCAAACATGGTGGCATCCACATTGGTGTGTGAACTCAAAGCGGAAAAAGAAAGAATAATGAGGATTTCTTCTTCTTTGCTATATTCCATGTCAGCCATGATTCCTTCGGCGCACGTCTGCCACCTTCTAAACTGTCAGATCAATACAAATTAGTACAAATTCTCAGTATAGCCAGGGGACGTCAATAAGTTGACATGTGCAGTTGCTGTGCTGTGCCACTGGGGGCGCGCAACCCATCCATAAAATGTGGACAGTTAAAGGGTTAAACATCCCAGCCGTCAAGACCCACGCTGGTGATTCCTCCAGCGTGGCGGCTGGGGTCTGGCTCACCGTTGCTGCAGGGGAAGGATCCTCACGGACCTCTAGCTCTTCCTGGTTGTGGTAGTCCAGCTCCAGCACTGGCGTATATTCAGGGAAGAAGGGAGAGAGCATGGCGAGGGCTGGTGAGCAGTTCATGGCTGCAACAGGTGGAGAGGTCTCTGGGGACTGCAGACCCAGAGATTCTCTACCAGGGATCAGGCAAGAATTTTCAACAACTTTAGGAACAAAAGGAGGAAAAACTTGTCTGTTCTCCTGGCTGATAGTGTTTCCTGCTGCAGCTGGCGAGGCATAATTTCTCGCGTTGGCTGTGGCGAGGCTAGACTCCTCCATAGGCCACGGAGAAGCCTCCCAGAACGGTGCTGAGAGGGAAAGGTGTCCGCCAATTTCTCCTCCTCCAGACAGCGATCAATCTCTGCCAGTAAAGCCAGTCTTTGTTTCTCCCATACACCTGAAGATGAAATGGAGCCGTCTTCAGGTTATAATAATAAGTGTAGAGGAGCTGGGCAATGAAGAGGCGATTTGGTTTATAAGCAAAGTTTTAATGTTCAGCTCTTCTAACAAGTCTCATCTGGTGCAGAGAGCGGCAGAAGGGAAAAGAGGCAGAATTTCGCCAACTCACTGATTATATACATGCACACAACAAAAGACATGCATAACAAAGGCTGACATCCCTCATTATCTTAATCCCCCCATTGTCTTGGTATTTCCTCTCCTCGTCTTGGGAGGTGATGGTAATTCCTCTCCTTGCCTTGGGGGGTGAGGGTGGCTCGTCCGGTCTCCCCCGCCGCGTCCGGGAACGTCTTTGTTCTTCACTCGGCGGGTGAGATTCCTTTGTCCTTTCAGAGGTGTGAAGTTCCTTACATATGCAATCACCAAACATTTCCACATGCTCTAACATATGTAGGTTATGGAATATATGGTTAATATAGACCACAATAATTTTATTTACAGAGCACTTTTCACAGACAGAGTCACAAAGTGCTTAACATGGTAAAAAACAAAATAAAAACACAGGCACATAAAACAGTAAAAAAAAAAAAAACAAAGTAGAAAGTAAAAGCACATAAAAATACAATCAACACATAGTTAACTAGAAAAGCACTCGGAGAACGCACACCTCCGCCAAGCGCCACAGTTCCCCCCCATACAGTGTTTGTGTGTACGTTTTCAGATTCCTTGACCATGAAAACATATGACTAGCAATTGGATTCACAATGATAGGATTAGTGGTTCAGTAGTAAAAGCATTACCTCCTTGGTGGAGGTAATAAACTGAAGTGTTGGTGTTGTGTCCATCTGCTCCATCTGCAAACTCCCAGGCTGCGGGCGTTGCAATTCATCGCACAACCGCGTACAACCCACAGGCCAATGGGTTATGCGAGCGTTTTCATAGATCACTGAAAGCAGCACTCAGGGCTTCACTGACGGATGCAAATTGGGTAGACAAGTTGCCGTGGGTTTTATATTGGGGTTGCGCTCCGCGGCAAAAGAGGATTTGGAAGCTTCCCCGGCAGAGAGCTTGTTTTTGCACAGCCACTATGGCTGCCCAGGGAATTTCTGCCAAATAATCCGGCGCTGGACAGCTGCCCGTCTCAGCTTTTGCAGCGTAGCGCAAACACAGGCACGCTGCTGGGCCCTGGCCACCACTGTTTTCTGCGTGCTTTTGTGCCTAAAACTTTGAAGAACGCGGAGTTTGTGTTTGTCAGACATGACGACCAGCGGCCTCCATTGCGCCTGCAGACATGTTGAAAATGGCCGTATCTCACAATGTTAAAGAATCCTTTAAAAAATTCCTGTATCCAGACGGTGATCCGGATCATCCCCAAAATTTAATCAGTTCTTCCTTGTACCATTTCCAACAACGCCTGAAAGTTTCATCGAAATCCGTCCAAAACTTTTTGAGTTATCTTGCTAACCAACAGACAGACAAACAGACAAACGCTGGCAAAAACATAACCTCCTCCTGGCCTGCGGCCTGGCGGAGGTAATTAAAAAGCCAGGCTAAAAAGGTGGGTCTTTAGTTGCTTCTTAAAAACATCAATGGAAGGTGCAGATCTAAGTTTAAAAGGTAAGGAGTTCCAAAGTCTGGGAGCAACAGCAGCAAAGGCTCTATCACCTTTGGTTCTGAGCCTAGTGCTAGGGACTACCAATAGATTCTGATGAGAAGACCTGAGAGACCTGCTGGGCTGGTGTAGATGGAGCAGGTCACTAATATAAAAAGGCGCCTCTTCGTGAATGGCTTTGTAAGTAAGAACAAGAACTTTAAAATCAACTATAATTTACAGGAAGCCAATGCAAGGACGCCAAAATGGGAGTGATATGACAGAATCTACTGGACCTAGTTAGTAATCTTGCAGCAAAGTTCTGGACTAACTGTAGGTTGGAGCTCCGGAGGCTAGGGCAGAGTTGGAGCGGTAGAACTGAGGGAGGAGGAAGGCTTCTTCCGACGTGAATGCCTCTTCCATGTCGGAGGCTGCTCCAACGCTAGCAATTCCCTCTCGGTCTCCTCTCCACACAGCGTGAGGATGAAGTGAAGGATGTTGGCTGATTCAAGGAAAAACAAGAGATTGGGACATTCCTTCAACACCTCTGCTGCAGTGTCCTGAGCGGACTGAGCAGCCTCGTGAGAAACTGGCTCCTGCGTGGAAGCGAAGGCATCCTCCAGATGGGCCAATACGTTCAGCTCTGCGTCGCTCCAGCAATCCAACATGGCTCCGGTAGCAGATAGGGCAAAAACACAAAAGGATGAAAAAAAAAAAAAACCCACGCACTTCACCGCTGGGCTCTTTGTGGTGGCGATGTACTGTCACGTCTGCTGCGTAAATGTGCAGTGAACAAATGAAGTGGTACGAGCCCAATATGCAGGTGAAGTGAACGTGTTTATTAACAGAAAGGGGAAAACACAAAATACAGAAAATGTTCAATGAGAAACAGTCTGACACACGAAGTGATGGATGTCCAAGCTCAGTTGGCTGAAGGAGGAGCCCTACGCACACCCAGACAGAGCTGGCCACTGGAGAAAAAAGGGCAATAAATAATAACAGGGAAAAGACTTACAAAGGTGTCGGACTGCAGTTGGCTCTGGAGAAACAACACCTGGGCAGTCCAAGGGGTAGAGGAACCAACAGCTCCAAGACATCAACATAAACTCACCGTAGAGCAGACTTGAATTAATTACTGACTATAGACTAGTCACGATTGACTGACATTGTCACACTGAGTGCACCACCCGACAAGCATAAGTACCCAGAGAGCTAATGATGTTAAGTGGATGCAGGAGTGTGGCAGAGCGGGTGCATAAGTGACTGAGTCAGAATGGATGTGTGTGTGTGTGTGTGTGTGTGTGTGTGTGTGTGTGTGTGTGTGCATGTATGAAGGAGTGTGCTTGAGTACGTGCAGGTGTGTAAATGAGTATGTAGAAGACAAGGAGGAGGACAAATAATAATACACAACAGGTGACAGCATTAACTGGTGGATGCCTGGCAGAGAGGAGGAGGTGTGGCCATAGGCTGAGAGGGAGCCAGGCTCAGGCTCCAATAACTGCCAGCTGGAATAATTAGCAAATAATCAGGAACTACAGCCACAATCACAGAACAGGGCTGATGCCTCAGCCCTGTCCGTGACATTCTCTTCATGGAGAAGTCTCATCATGAACCTGTTAGTGATTTTTGTGGTAATATTTCTGGTCTTTTCTTGTGTCATTCCCTGCATCTGTAATATGATAATGAGACTTGTGCATGTTAATTTAGTGATGTACCATGGAATGGTTGCCGGGGATGATGGGGATGATGAACAAACAGTGTGAGCTCAAAGTGTCTCTCCATGACCCAAGCACAGAGTAAAAGTATGGTTGACATGCAGAAAAACCAAAAGAAGTTGCATGATCATGATGTGAAGTTGAAATGTACTAACTGTACATAATTTATGAAGTTTGAAATGTTATTTTTATTTTACTTTTATTTCTTTTTATATTTTATTTTTATTTTGTTTTCATCTTCCAAGGACAGTATCCTTGGGGAAAAAAAGCAGAAATACAAGCTACCCAACTAATATTCCAAAAAATAAAACGACTCAGAGTGTGAATATAGCTTCACCTGCAAATGAATTTAATAATTTTTTTGTTAACATTGGACCTAAACTGGCCCGAGAAATACCCACTACGATGCCTACAGGTGATACAATATGCAATAACACTGCTGTAAAAGACTCCATCTTTATAAAGAACACAGACGAAAGAGAGGTCATTGAAATTGTTAAATCGTTCAATAGTAAAACATCTACGGACTGTGATGGTATTGACATGCTATTAGTCAAAACTCTTATCGAATGCATAGTAAAACCACTGACATATATCTGTAACCTGTCTCTCCAATCAGGTATATTTCCCAATGCAATGAAAATAGCTAAAGTAATTCCGATATACAAGACGGGCGACAGAGGGGAACTCTCAAACTATAGACCAATTTCACTATTACCGCAATTTTCCAAGATACTTGAAAAAATATTCTATGAGAGAATTGACAACTTCATACTGAAGAATGATTTATTGTGTGAGCAGCAATATGGGTTCAGACACAAGAGGACAACTGCATATGCCCTAATGGAATTTACAGAAAAAATATCAACAGCCATTGAAAATAAAGAGTATTCAGTTGGAGTATTCCTAGATCTTAAAAAAGCATTTGATACAGTAGATCACAATTTATTATTAAAGAAACTACAAAATTATGGTATTAGAGGGGTAGCACTGTCCTGGTAGAACACCGGATCACTGGAGAGGACACTCCAGCTTCGCCTTTGGCGTAGACAAAACACGGGGAATGACAGTTACCGGTTATAAGCCACTGCTCAATTGGCGTAGAGCGTGGCGCCAGGGGTTATTCCCGACGGTGGGAGGGATCATCAGATCTCACTGGACAGCTACCGCCCGCCTCAAGCTGGGCAGCCCCCAGTCAATAAGGTGTTGTCCCGCCACAGCTTGCTTTCCTCATTGGGTGCATGGGGATAAGGAGAAATCCAAACAGCAGGCTGAGAACCTTCGTACCAGGCAAGACAATAAAACAAAAGAGACCAACTCTAAAACTGGGAACTTGGAACGTCCGCACTATGATGACAGGACTCGCTGCTAACCTAAAGGACATCAACGACACCAGGAAGACTGCCATCATCAATAATGAGCTGAAGAGACTGGGAGTGGATATCGCCACTCTCCAGGAAACACGGTTAGCTGATGCAGGCACACAGAGAGAAGGACTACACGTTCTACTGGCAGGGAAAGGGCAGTGACGAACACAGGGAACACGGAGTGGGCTTCGCAGTGAAGAACACTTTGCTGAAGATGGTGGAACCGGGCAGCACTGGCTCTGCACGACTCCTCACCCTCCGCCTGAACACCACTCAAGGCCCAGTCACCCTCGTCAGTGTGTACGCCCCAACACAGACAGCCACACCAGAGGCAAAAGACAAGTTCTACGAGAATCTCGCAACAACTGTCAGGATCATCCCCAACTCTGAACAACTCATTCTCCTTGGAGACTTCAATGCCAGAGTGGGTGCTGACCACGACTCCTGGCCCTCCTGTCTTGGACCTTTTGGCGTGGGCAGAATGAACGACAACGGACAGCGGCTGCTCGAGTTCTGCACATATCACGATCTGTGCATCACAAACTCGTTCTTCAAGACCAAGCCCCAACACAAGGTTTCCTGGCAACATCCGCGCTCAAAGCACTGGCACCAGCTAGACTTGATCCTGACCAGGCGCACCTCACTGAAGAACGTGCTAATCACCCGTTCGTTCCATAGTGCAGATTGCGACACAGACCATTCATTGGTGTGTTGCAAGGTCAAGCTGCAGCTGAAGAAATTCCATCGTGCTAGACAACCTGGAAAGGCACGGATTGACACCAGCAAGATGGCCCAACCAGAACTTGTTGAGCAGTTTGCCTCCACCTTTGAGAAGGAACTTGGTGTACCACAAGGAGGAGAATCTGCAAAGCAGAAGTGGGAAGAGCTGCGAAACACCATCTACTGCACAGCCTTGGCTACCTTTGGGAGGAAGACCTCGAAGTCACAGGACTGGTTTGATGCCAAGTTGTCCGAGATGACCCCCGTCATTGAAGCCAAGCGCTCAGCACTTGCTGAGTACAAGAAGTACCCAAACGAGAAGAATCTCCAGATTCTCAGGGCTGCGAGAAGCAAAGTTCAGCAGACTGCTCGGCGCTGTGCCAACGAGTACTGGACTCAGCTCAGCCAAGACATTCAAACCGCTGCCATAACAGGGAACATCCGTGGTATGTACGATGGCATCAAGAAAGCACTTGGTCCGGCTCAGAGCAAGACGGCCCCCCTCAAATCTTCCACTGGGGAGATGATCACAGAGAAGAACAAGCAGATGGAGAGATGGGTGGAACACTACTCCGACCTCTACTCTAGACAGAACACCGTGATACCGTCAGCCCTTGATGCCATCGACTGCCTGCCATCCATGGACGAACTTGACGCCGAGCCAACCATCAACGAACTCAGTAAGGCCATTGATAGCTTGGCTTCTGGCAAGGCACCCGGCAACGACGGCATACCCCCTGACCTGATCAAGCACTGCAAGACCGCCCTACTGCTGCCATTGCATGACGTCCTCTGCCAGTGCTGGAAGGAAGGTGCCGTACCACAGGACATGAGGGACGCCAAGATCATCACCCTCTACAAAAACAAAGGGGAGAGAAGCGACTGCAACAACTACAGGGGCATTTCCCTCCTCAGCGTTGTTGGCAAAGTCTACACACGTGTTGTTCTCGTTCGTCTACAGAAGCTTGCCGAACGTGTCTACCCCGAGTCTCAGTGTGGCTTCCGCGCTGAGCGATCGACGGTAGACATGATATTCTCCATCCGCTAACTCCAGGAGAAATGCAGAGAACAGAACATGCCTCTGTACGTCGCCTTCATCGACCTCACCAAAGCGTTCGATCTGGTCAGCAGAGAGGGCCTTTTCAAGATCCTGCCAAAGATAGGATGCCCACCAAAGTTGCAAAGCCTCATCGAATCGTTTCACACCAACATGCAGGGGATAGTGCAGCACGATGGCAACGTCTCAGAGCCATTCAACATACGCAGCGGAGTGAAACAGGGCTGTGTACTTGCGCCAACCCTCTTTGGGATTTTCTTTGCTATGCTCCTGAGGCATGCCTTCAGCACAGCAACAGAGGGAATCTACCTGCACACAAGATCTGACGGCAGGCTTTTCAACCTCGCCCGCCTGAAAGCCAGAACCAAAGTACGCGAGGCTCTAATCAGAGACATGCTGTTCGCAGACGACGATGCAGTCGCAACCCACACACAGCAGGAGCTTCAGACCCTGATGGACCGCTTCTCCCAGGCATGCAAGGACTTCGGGCTTACCATCAGCCTGAAGAAGACTAACGTCTTGGCGCAAGGCACGGAAGCACCACCAACCATCACCATTGATGACTACAAGCTGGAGGTCATGAATCAGTTCACGTACCTGGGGTCCACGATCAGCAACAACCTCTCCCTTGATACAGAGATCAACAAGAGGATTGGAAAATCAGCCTTCACACTCGCTCGCCTCACCACACGAGTGTGGGCGAATCCCAAACTCTCTGTCAAGACGAAGATGGCAGTGTACAACGCCTGCGTCATCAGCACACTGCTCTATGGGAGTGAGACGTGGACAACATACGCCCGGCAGGAAAAGAGACTGAACTCCTTCCACTTGCGCTGCATTCGCCACATCCTGGACATATCCTGGCAGGACAAAGTGCCCAACACAGAAGTTCTGTCCCGCGCCGGCCTTCCCTCCATGTTCACTCTACTCAGGCAGCGCAGGCTCCGCTGGCTAGGCCACGTTCACCGTATGGAGGATGGCAGAATCCCCAAAGACGTCCTCTATGGAGAACTGGCAACTGGCAGGAGAGACGTTGGCCGCCCACAGCTGCGCTTTAGAGATGTCTGCAAGAGAGACATGAAGGCCCTGGATATCAACACAGAGCGCTGGGAGGACCTTGCAACGGACCGCTCCAAATGGAGAGGCACCCTGACCAGACAGCTCAAGGCGGGTGAAGAGAGACTGACTGCTGCAGCAGATGAAAAAAGGACCCGCAGGAAGAACCGCCACAGACCCAGCAGCACGGAGACCACCCACAAGTGTGACCTGTGTGACAGGGACTGTCATCCGCGCATCGGCCTGTTCAGCCACAGGCGGTGCTGTTCCAGCAGAGTAGACGTTTAAGATTCTCTTCCATGGTCATCATAGACCGACGGAGGCCGACGACGACTGTCCTGGTTAAGTAGTTACTTAAAGAATAGATATCAGTATGTACGTGTTAGCAACAAAAATTCAGAGTTACTGAAGGTCACCTGTGGAGTCCCACAGGGTTCAGTTTTGGGACCATTATTATTCAATATGTATATAAACGATATATGTAAAGTTTCAGAAAAAATGGACTTAATATTGTTTGCCGATGACACTAATCTGCTATGCAGTGGAAACAATTTGGAACAACTTCTGGATACACTCGGAAAGGAATTAGGAAAGCTTAAACTGTGGTTTGATTCAAACAAATTAACGCTCAATTTAAGTAAGACAAAATTTATAGTCTTTAACAACCATCACAACAACCCAGTACCCAAACTCAGTGTAAATGGTGTAGAGATTGAAAGGGTATCTGAAACTAAATTTCTTGGAGTAATAATTGATAACAAACTGTGTTGGAAGTCACATATTAATTATATTAAAGGTAAAGTATCCAAATCAATTGCAATATTACACAGAGTGAAATATTTGCTGAATCAACCCACACTACACACCTTGTATCATTCATTAATACTCCCATACATGACATATTGTAATGAAGTATGGGGAAATACATATAAAACAAACATATATCCACTCTTTATGCTTCAAAAGAGAGCTATTAGAATAATAAACAAAGCAGCTTACAGGGAACCAACAAACCCACTTTTTCTTAAACAAAAAACTCTCAAGTTGAAAGATCTGGTTGACTTTAAAACCGCAATAATAATGTTCAAAGTGAAGAATTTATCACTGCCCGCAAATATCCAAAAGTTGTTCCAAACAAGGGAGAAACGATATCACTTCAGAGGAACATGTATATTTCAAAAGCCTACAGTGAGAACAACCACCAAGCAACACTGTATTTCAGTGCAAGGAGTCAGATTATGGAACGATTTTGGACCTGAATTAAAATCATGTACAACGCTTGGACAATTTAAACAAAAACTAAAGGAAGAAATACTCCAAACATATTTACAAGACGACATGTAAACTCACATAAGGATTGACATATCCAGCCTGTGTTGTGTTGTAGCTTAGTTTTTTTTTTTTTTTCTTTTTTCTCTGTGACATTTTGTCTTAGATTTGTTTTTGAATAGTAACCGCTTAACTTAGCTTAGTTTTCTTTTTTCTCTCAGTCACATTTTGTCTTAGCTTTGTTTTAAATTGTAATCGCTCTTGTCTTGTTTTCTCTTTTTTCTCTTTTGAATTCTTGGATGGAATATGGGTGGACAATATAAGCTGCGGCTTCAGCCATCACCCATTTCGGATAACTCACGTGGAATTGTATAGTAGGAGGAGTCTTTGTCTAATTTGACCTTGTTGTTATATTATACAGTTTTTAACCTGTACTGTACTATCCAAAATAAATTCATTCATTCATTTTATGTTTTGTTTTTATATAAGCTGCAATGACATGCAGCAATGACATATCCTTATATCCTTACTATCATCCTTACTTTATTATAATTTGATTTTAATGTTTTTTTTTCTCTAATTACTTTTACCATTAATTAATAAGCTTTACTGTTCTATTTTTTCCTCCTAAAGGACTAAATGTTAGGTGGCGCCTGGGGCAGCAGGGTCGATGGCGGACTTTCTCCGTCACTAGCTAGTTAGGGTCTGTTGCACATCAATGAACTCGAGCTTAGCATAGCTGCCAGATGGGGTTTTAGATGCCATAACTTGTCACTTTTCATTTTTGATGCCTTGCAGGGCATCAAAGGGGGAAAATGATGGAATAATTTTGTATTCTTTATCTTTTGGTACCTCAGAGTCTAGGTGAAATGTGTACAAGGTCAACCAGCTGGACATTTATCTGGTTGTTGTCATGCAAACGTTTTGTGCTGTTATGATTATATTTAAGAAGGGAGACAGTTTGGAAGAACCAGATATTCTCTCATGGACAGTTTTGAGATAACGGGATGCTTAAAGACTGAAAGTTGTGTATGTGATTCAGAACAATTTCCGGAGTCGACTCTGAGCGTATCACTTATTGTTCTCCACTGATCAGTGCAAACTAAATTTACTGAAACTTTAATCCTGCCTGATTCTTTAACTACTGGTTGAAGAGATTTTTTTCCAACAGAAAAACTGAGAAAAGGAATAACCAGGATAATTTGGACCGTTAACCTCTTGCACTCCGTTGTTCCGCGGGCGGGCAAGTCTCTGCGTCCTAGGGCGCACGAGGGCGCACGAGTGCGTCCTCGTGCGCATGACGCATGATAAGGATATTGATGGTGGTGGTGTAGGTGGTGTGGCCTCCAAGCGTCACTGAAAAAAAAGCTGCAAACACAGCCGCTAACAGATTAGTTCATCTGATTGACCTCTCATTCGACTAATAAGAGCCTTGAATTGGGTTTCTGAAACCTTGAAGAGCCAATGAATGAAAACCTAGGAAGGAGGACCCGCCTCCCAACGCTTTGAATGCAGTGAGCCAGTTGAAGCAGAGAAGTTCGTGAGCTGTTTTTTTTTAAGGCTGGGTGAAGACTGACTGCTGGAGCGGATCAAAAAAGGACACAGGAAGAGCCCCACAGACCCAGCAGCATGGAGACCATCCACAAATGCAACCTGTGTGACAGGGAGTGCCATTCGTGGATCGGCATGTTCGGCCACAGGCGGTGCTTATTTTGTATAGGTTCCAGCAGAGTAGACGTTATGATTTCTTCCATGGTCATCATAGACCGACGGAGGCTGACGACGAAGGCTAAGTGACACACACGCCTTCGCCAGTCTTTTTTTAATTACTACTGTTATTTGTTTTGAAAAATCGTTCGCCAAAAACCGCAATCATGGAAGCACAAAACCACAATAATGGAATTATGTTTTGATCGAGTCGCGAGACCAGAACCAGAGCGGACCAGCGTCGCGTTCGTCTGACAATGAGGAAGACAAGTTCTCCAAGACTCCGCTGTGAAGAGGTAAGGTGTTATAAGCTAAATTATTCTCTATCCCTGAAAATTGTAATCCAAAATGACTTTTGACCGATCAATAAATTACAGCTGTGCGGTTCACGAAGTCTGAAGTTCGTGCGCCGCGGTACAAGGGGTTGCTCGCAGTGTACAGGCTGTGAACGCCCCCCCCCCACCCCCGCTATTCTTCTGCAGCGAGGGGGGGGGGCCGCGGTGATTGCACTGCTGTCCTACATCACCACATAAGGCTAATCCGCTGTGTAGTGATGGCCGAAGTCCATCCTCTGTAGCGAGCGGGGGGGGGACAACCCCCCCCCACACACACACAGTAGCGAGGGGGGGGGAAGCCGCTGTGACAGCGTTGCTGTGGAAACATGCAACGAGTGTAATCTGTCATGTAGCGAGGGCCGAACTCTGTCCTTGGTAGCGGGGGGGGGGGACGACCCCCCCCCCACACACACACAGCCCTGAGTGTGACCTTTCCTTTGAGCCTAAAATGAAGATTCTACATTGAATTATTCAAAAGTTACAGACGTTTTTCCAAACTGTGCCATTTGGCACAATTTGGCACAGTTCCAAAACGCCTGGGAACAGCCTGAGAACAAAGCTGTGTAAAATATTCATTTTTTGTGGTATTGTTACCAAATTTGGATCTCAGCTGGATAACACTTGGTTCTACATTTTTGTTGCATTTTCCAGCCGGATCGGACAGCTGTGTGTTATTTGCAAGCATTTGTATCCAAAAAAACACCGTGTCCAAATTTTTTTTCTTCAAGTTCAGTATGTTTAGATGACTGTAACTCAGTGGCCGGAGCACGTAGAGAGATTATGTTTTTTTTGCCAAAAAATTCAAAGTGTTTTCTTTTAAATGAGACCAACCCCATGAAGATGCTGCAAAGGGTTGAAGAACAGCTTTTGATTTACTTTGGGCACGTTATTTTTTGGCATTTTTAGGAAAATTGCCCGGAGCGCAAGAGGTTAACAAGCGCCTGTACACATTCCAAAGCAAGACCGTCTAAGAGGGTAATCAAATAGCTAATCTTGCTTTGATCAGACAGAAAATCGGCAGGGGTTCAGTGAAAAGACAACTGACACTGGAGAAGAAGTCCTTTACAGCCCCTACCCTACCGCTATAGCGGACTGAAGGGATGGAAAGGGCTTGTCCGGCGGGGACAGACTCAGGGGGGTAAAGGCTCGATCATCAGCGGGTAGGCCCTGCCATTGCTGAACCTGATGCAGCCGTGGTGGAGAACTGGGTTATAAATTGGCCCATCTGGCTCTGAGAAACGGCAGTCAGATGAGAACTGATCAATTTTCACTTCAAGAGCTGTGAGGCATTCTAATGGGGAGACCTGTTGGGTTTCTGCCAGTTCCTTCGTTTGATGGGTTTGTACTGACATAATTTTAGTAATGCTGGAACCGAACGACAGAAACCACAACAGAAGACAAAAGTGTTTAGACAAGTATTTTATTGCACTAACAGGAATTTGAACTGACTGGTAGCCTTGTGGGGAGAAGAGAAAAACCAGGTAAATATCTGGGGGGAAAAATATACTGGGTATTCTGCAGTGTAAACTAAAGCTTATGTTGTAGCACCTTGGGGGAGCCAGATTATCTAGCATCTCAGACAGGAGACAGTGGATAAGCATGGGAGAACAAAGAGCAGGAGGTTCCTGGTGAGATAGCAGGAAGGAGTCGAGGATGAAGGGGGTTGAATGCAGAGTGATGCAAATGTCATGTCGTGTGTGATGTAAATGCCATGAAACTTAAGAGGAGAGTTTCTGCTTAAATGTTCAGTCTGTTCTGTGCTTGAGAGATGTGAGTGTGTAATAAATCAACTGAAATGAATCTGCCTCTGATTTCACACACTCCACAATGTGATAATTGAGTGTTGGTTGCTGTTGCAGAGGGCAGGAGGAAATGAGTTGCTGCTGAACGGCTCCCGCCACTGTGACGCTGCACAGAAAACTGCAGCTGAAGGTACTTGCTTACGGAGAGGGGAAATATGCCCAGGCCTGGGACTTATTCCTGGGGGGAGAGAGGGAAACAGTTTGTGGAAAGATGAATGTTCATCTCTTACTTGATTACAGGGAATCCGGGGGGGAAGAGTCCTGGCTGTGCAGCTAATAGAATCCAAAATCCAAAGAGGGAGCTCTGGATAGTCACACTGAGGAATTCAAGGCCGAGAAGTCCAACAAGCAAAAAGGTGAGGGCTTAGGAGGTCAAGCTTATGTGAAGAATCCAAAGAAGCAGTCAGGCAGCAGGGGGAGAGCAGACAGAGCTGGGCGGCAGATAACGAGTGAGCATGGACACACAAGAGGCTGAGGCACACTAAAAGCGGGAGATCTCAGAGGCAAATTGACTGTAGCATTGAAACAAACCCATACTGATGAATGCCAGCCCACCCCTTAAATAGGGTGGAGCTGGCCCGCAGAACAGCTGAAGGAAATCAGAGGCAATTAGGGCAAAGTGCAACGTGTGTGTGTATGCTCACTGCTGCCATGACACGTTATAGTGCATTTTAGGTGCATCCTGAAATTTCACTTGAAAGCCAAATATCCCTAGCTGTTTGTCAGTAGTGTATCTCTAAACCAGGCCTATTCAATTAGCACATGTGGCCCAGAACCAACCCCTGAGTGGCCCAGCCCCAGTCCGTGGCCCAGCCAGAGAAGCAAAGGCCACCACGCCTGTGACGACGGAATGTCGCCACTGCCATGGTTTCCTGTAATTGTGATTATACAGTATGTGTAGTATTTGTGAATGTTAATGATTGTTAAATGCACATAATTTTAGGATCCGTTTTTGACTAATTCTGAATTCCCTTTGTGAGATAATTCTTATGTTAATTGTGTTGATTGGGTGAGGCAATTGGTGATTATTAAATCCACATACCTTTGCCAACATGCTTCCTGATAGTGTCCGGGCAAAAGACTCTTTAGGGGTTGAATGCCTTTTTAAAGGATACCAGCAGGAAGAAAGCATTTAATATATAAATAGGGGTTTAAATTATTTATTATATTATTTATGGTGTATTATTTATTCTGTAAATAGGTTCAGGTTCCTTTATTTGTACCCGTAGGTAGATTTGTTTTGCAGTCTGGTGACATCCATATATACAAGCCACAAATTACATTCAACATAGACACAAACACAGCCACATATGAAGCTGACTATAAACATGATAAAAATACTCAAGGCTCCATCAATCAGGGTATGAAAAGACAAAGAGATGGGAGAAAAACCAGAGGTAAGAGAGAAGGGTCATATTAAAAGTTAAAAACTAGTCAAAGAGGTTAAAAACTCAAAGGTCTAAAACCCAATAAAATATTTAGAACCCAAGTGACATCCTACAAAAAAAGTAAATATAAAATGGAGTTAATAAATAGGTACCCAAATTATGTGCAATATATTTTTACAGCTTGTTCAACTCTTTGACAGCAGCAGGGACAAAGCTGTTTTTGTAGCGCTGGGTTCTACTTTTTGGGACAGCAAACCTCCGTCTTGAGGGAAGAAGCTGAAAGTTGCAGTACAAAGGGTGGGAGTCATCATTTAAAATGGAGGTAGCCATCCTCTGTACCTGTCTGGTGTACAGGGATGTCAGGCTCAGCTGTGGCTCACCAAGCAAACGACTGGACCATCTAACTACCTGATCCAAGGATTTCCTCTGTTTCAGTTTTATCTCACCAAACCATGACACTAAAGAAAAGGATAAAACAGATTCAATAAAAGCCCGATAAAACATTGTCATTATGGTTCGGTCAACTTGGAAGCGTGCAAGTTTTCTCAAGCAATACAAATGTTGCTGACCCTTTTTGCACACCCTTTCACAGTTCTCTTCAAACTTTAAATTACTATCAATAATCGTCCCAAGATATTTGTAGGATTGCACACATTCGGTGGTCTGGCCTTTTACTATGGTGACTTTGTGCCTGGGATTTTTCCTCCTAAAGTCAATAATCATGTCTTTAGTTTTTGTCGTATTCAGCTGCAGGTAGGAATCCTCACACCAGTGAACAAAATCATCAACTACTGGGCCGTGGCCACTCTCACCATCCTGGAGGAGACTGACAATAACTGAGTCATCAGCATACTTTATAATGTGTCTGTTGTCATGTCTGCTCCGACACATGTTTGTGTACAGGATGAAGAGTAGTGGTGACAACACACACCCCTGAGGAGAGCCAGTAGAAGAGCACTTTAGGTCAGACAATGTACCATTGACCCTTACTCTCTGCGTCCTGTTGGTTAAGAAATCCAAAATCCAACCCACCAGATTATTGCTCAAATCAAATTGCTGCAGGAGCCTTTCAACTAAGATATGAGGTTGGATTGTATTAAAGGCGGAGGAAAAGTCCACAAATAAAGTCTGGCGTGTGTCCCATTAAAATCCAGATGTTTAAAAAGCATGTTAAGCAGAGTGACAGTGGCATCCTTCACTCCTCTGTGAGGCCTACAGGCAAACTGCAGAGGATCCAATGCATGCTCAGTCTGCTTTAGGACCTCACATCTGACCAATTTTTCAAAATTTTCATTAAAATTGAAGTCAAAGCAACTGGTCTAAAGTCGTTTACCATTTTAGGACAGCTGGATTTTGGAACGGGAACAACCACGGCTTCTTTCCAGATCTTAGGCACATGCTGCGTCTGTAAGGACTTGATGAAAATGTAATGAAATATAGGACTCAGTTCATGTGCACAGGACTTTACCAAGCGCCCACATATATTATCAGGGCCCTGACTTTTGTTCACTTTTACAGCGCAGAACTCCCTTTTAACATCCTGCACCTCAATATTAAAGTGCTGATTGTCTTTGAGTTTCTGTTTCAAATCTTGGGTTTCTGTGCTAAAATCAAAGGAGTCAAAACGACCATAAAAACAATAGGTGGGAGAATTATTTAATTATTTATGTCTGGACACACGTCCAGCAGCCCCCTGCCGGCACAGAGACCCCCATTACAGCAGATATGGGAGGAGACTGAAGCCCAAAAGACGTGCCGACTGAAACTCTGTCTGGGGTGGGGTGGGGGGATTATGGCGATGCATATTGGTGATATAGCAATGTATATTGTGGTTGTGTCAGCAGACAGCGTCTCAGTCAGGAGGCAGTGGTTAGACACAAGAGAACAATAGGCAGGGACCTCATGGGGAGTTGGCAGGAAGAGAGAGCTGGGGGTTTAAGAAAAATGTACGGTGGAGGTGAAATGTCATGCAGATGTAAGATGATCTGTGGAGTTTTAAGGGATGAAACCTGGTTTGGCTTTTCAGTGCTTTCTGTGTATGATGTTGTGAGAGTGTGAATAAACTTCGTCTGATCGTAACTTGGCCTCATTTCCACACTCTCCACAAGTTAGCGTTTTATTTTACTTTTTCTAATGTTTATGGTATTTGTATGAAATTTTGTACCTTAACCATGAAATGAAATCTCAACCGTTTGGTAGAGGTCAATGTTTTAAAAATTACAGGGACTACTGCTGAAAAAAATCATTGATTGTGGTTAATACTGACCCAAGGGAAAAATAAATTTTAAAAAAAATGTTTCCATTGTTTTTTTCTTGGTGGGGTTGTTAAAGGGTTAATAAAAGAACAACAAACTGCAACATGTGTGGCATAAAAAATACAGGATGCTGAATTTGCTACATCTAATTTAATCTGCCATCAAAACACACCTGGAGGTGTTAGTTATTTGTAATATGAAAGGCTAATGTTAGCCACATTTGTGAATAAGAAAGTATTCTTAATCTGTCTTGCCTGGTTAAATAAAGGTTAAATGAAAAAAAAATAGTATCTAGGTTAGCAACGAGGTTAGCCAGACAGCGGCATAAATGTCAGCTTTCTACCCAAGTAATGTTAACTAAATTATATTTTCATTCGCTGGCTTTGCCATAACCAACCCTGGATTACATTAAACTGAGAGAAAAAAAAGCACAGAAGTTTTTAACATTTGCAGCAATCAGTTCACAGGTTTATCGCCAACCATGTAAAGTTCTAGGCTCCTTGGATTACTGTTACACATGGTTTAAGAGGTCGGGAGCAGGTGAACAACCTGAAGCTGTATTTTTAACAGATTTGACCAACTGTCCTCTTCTACGCCTGCCCACCAACCTCTGCTTCCTCCACCTTCATCTAGTCCCATGGTCCACGGCCCTCCCCCCACCCCCCTCGTACCTCCCCTGCTGTTTTTCCCCTCACAGACCCAACATCCCCCCCTCCCAGCACACAGCCCCCCTGCCCCAGCCTGACTCTCACTAAGATGAGAAAGGCTGCAGGTCTGGACGGCATCAGCTCGAGGCTCCTCAAGTCCTGTGCAGACCAACTGTGCAGGATTGTGAAGCACATCTTCAGCTTGAGCCTGAAGCTAGGGGAGGGTACCACAGCTGTGGAAAACATCCTGTGTGGTACCTGTACTGAAGACTCCGCACCCCAAGGACCTGAACAGCTACAGACCAGTGGTCCTCACATCACACCTAATGAAGACCCCGGAGAGGCTGCTTCTTGCCCACCTCCGCCCCCTGGTGGGACCAGCGATGGATCCACTTTAGCTTGCCTACCAGGATGGCATCGGGGCAGAGAATGCAGTGATCTTCCTCCTACATCGGTTCCTGGCCCACCTGGAGAAGCCTGGGAGCACTGTGAGGATCATATTCTTTGATTTCTTCAGTGCTTTCAACACCATCCAACCAGTGATCCTGAGGGACAAGCTACTGTATGCAGGGGTGGACCAGCACCTGTCATCGTGGATCCTGGACTACCTCACAGACTGACCACAGTTTGTGAGAACCCAGGACTGTGTGTCTGACACCATCATCTGCAGTATGGGGGTTCCCCAGGAACAATTCTGGCTCCCTTCCTGTTCACCCTCTACACTGCAGACTTTTCACACAATACACCACACTGGCATCTACAGAAGTTCTCTGATGACTCTGCGATTGTCTGCCTCATCTCTGATGGGGATGATGCAGAGTACAGAGGACTGATCCAGGACTTCATGGACTGGTGCCTGCGGAAGTGCCTCTAGATCAATGCGAGGAAAACCAAGGAACTGGTGGTGGACTTCCGCAGGCAAGAACAACCCCCAAAGCACCGGTAAACATCCAGGGAACAGACATTGAGATGGCGACATCTTACAAGTACCTGGGTGTTCACCTGAACAATAAACTGGACTGGTCACACAACACCAATGCGCTCTACAAGAAGAGGCAGCGCAGGTTGTTCCTCCTGAGGAGACTCAGGTCTTTTGGAGTGTAAGGGGCAGTCCTGAAGACCTTCTACGATTCGGTGGTGGCATCAGCCATCACATTTGGAGTGGTCTGCTGGGGCATTGGCATCACAGCAGCTGACAGGAACAGACTGAACAGGCTGATCAAAAAAGCTAGCTCTGTTCTGGGTGACGCCTCGACCAAGTGGAGGACTTTGGTGAGAGGAGGACGGTGGCCAAGCTGTCATCTCTGCTGGAATCCGAGTCCCACCCTAAGCGGGACATGCTGAACGCACTGAGGAGCTCACTTAGCAGTAGGCTGTGCCATCCTAGGTGCACGACGGAGAGGTTCCGCAGGTACTTCTGACCTATGGCTGTCAGACTTTATAATCTAACCAGGGCTACTCGTAGAGGTCGTATTAAATGTACTAAACAACATCTTTGCACAATAGAGCTCGTCCCCTCCAATATACAACTGGGACAATAATCATTATGGAGGGTGGCAACAACATGGTCGATTAAAATACTCTCTGGGTACAAATTCATATTCTGCAGGGTAATTTAACAAACTGTAATGCTGTTCATACCATCTAGCTTCAATGCTCCTGCACTGTGTATATAACTATCTATATGTATATTTATTTATTGCTTTGGCTAACCAGTTCTTATCTTAATTACTATTGCTCTGAGTGCTGCTATCCCTTTGCTGCTGCAGTCCTGGAATTTCCCCATTGTGGGACTAATAAAGGCTTATATTATCTTTAACTCATTTGTTACATCCAAGTGTCTTCTGAAGAAGAAGTGGACTGTCAAGGCTTCTGAAAAAAGGTATGCAAAGGTCTCATCAAGGCTGCAAGAAAAGAACTATTCAATTTTGGGAAAAATGTGGATATTAAATTTATCAGAAAAGCATTTATGTGTGGGTTTTTATTGAATTTCTTTTGCCAGTTTAAGCTATTGATCAGTACAGCTACTGAATGCTATTGGATAAAGGATAATACAATATTTTTCATTCCTTAGATGTCACAATGCAGTGTTCTAAGCAGACAAGATGACAAGCATCAGATGGGGGATTGCTAGTTAGTGACTTGCGACTTGATTTGGTCTTGTCAAGTCCAAGACTTGGACTTGCAAAAACTGACTTATGAACGTCTCTGGGGGAAGTGATTTTCACTCAGTCAAAGGCTGATGTACCATCAAAATAATTCTGGAAACAATATTTTAAGGTGAAAATCTTACATAGTGTTGCTTTAAGAACTGTTATTTTTCTGTGTGTGCCATGCAAGCTGATGTCCTCTCTGAACTGTCACCACATTCAGCAATATCTCAACCCAACAGGTATATAAGTGTAGAGGCAGAAATAATAAACCCACTCTCAGGAGTATGTTGTGTGCATTTTTTGTGCAGAACAAAAATATAACAGTCCAAATAAACAAGAAATGGAGCGGAGGGAGTACAGGGATACCTCAAGGACGCTCAACAGAACAGGGGAGTAAAACATGGGGAAAATGTTCCATGGCTGCCGGAACTGCAGAGGAGGAACGGATAAGTGCCCAGGAAAGGAGCCACCAGACGGAATTGGTCGGCAGGGTGAAACAGTTAGTACTCACACAGCTGGAGCAGTCCAAGTTAATCCGTGAAGTCCACAGAGTGAGGGAAACAAGGAGGAGAACTGACAGATGAAGGCTACGCTGGAAATACACCTCAATCACCCAACAATGCACAACAGCAAACTTGGATCTTAAATACAACACTAACAAGCTGAGTGCATGCCGGTGTGGAGAGAGAGAGAGAGAGAGAGAGAGAGAGAGAGAGAGAGAGACTGGAGGAGTGAGAGTGGAAACAGGTGTGCTTGCAGCTGTCAGTGAGGCTGAGTGGGTGTGTCAGTGTGTGAGTGAATGCAGGAGTAGCATGAGAATCTGAGCATGTAGATGGAAATGAATGAGTGTGTGTGTGTGTGTGTATGCAAGGAGCGCATGAGAGTGAGAATGAAGATGAAAATATAAATGTGTGTGCGTGAAAAAACAATGAGGAGAAATAATGAAAGGCAGCCAGCTGGTACGGACTGGCAGGAGAGAGGGGCATGGTTGAGCTGTCAACAGCTGAGCAGAGCTCAGAGCCTCCCAGGAGGAGCCTAGAGACAGCTACGGGGAAAAACACACTCCTGAGGGCACAACAGCCACCGTGCCAGGGAAATGGGCTGGCAAGTCCAGCCAAGTCCATGGCAATAAGGGGAGTACCGATCTACCAATTTAGGCTCCCCAGCAGTCGGCACCTAGTGGCCATGTGCGTGCACAGATCCTACAAAAATTATTGTCAGCAGCATCTGCCCTTTCACCTTTAATCACTCAAATATAGGATTGTTTGACTTGCAATTGTGTAAATATTGCACATTTGACCTGTAAGCATAAAGTCATCCACATGTGCACTTTATTTAGCTCCTGATTATTATTCTTTCGGCTGCTCCCTTTAAGGCTCGCCACAGTGGATCATCTTCCCCCATCTTTTCCTATCCCTTGCATCCTCTTCTCTCATGCAAACCCTCTCCATGTCCTCCTTCACTAAACCCATAAATCTTCTGTGGTCTTCCTGTTTTCCTCCTACATGGCAGTTCCATTTTCAACATCCTTTGTCCAGTATATTCCCTATCCCTCCTCTGCACATGTCCAAACCATCGCAGCCTTGCCTCTCCAACTTTGTCTCCAAACTGCTCAACCTGAGCTGTCCCTCTGATATACTCATTTCTAATCCTGTCCCTTCTAGTCACTCCCAATGAGATTCTTCAACTCTGCCACCTCCAGCTCCTCCTCCTGTCTTTTTGTTAGTGCCACAGTCTCCAAACCATACAGCAGGTCTCGCTACCATCTTGTAAATCTTCCCTTTCACTCTAGCTGCCATCTTTCTGTCACAAGTCACCCCCGACACTCATCTCCACCCATTCCATCCTGCCTGAACCCTCTTCTTCACCTCTCTTTGTTATGGTTTACACACTTAGACCCAAGAGCAACACAGATGAGGCAATGAGTAAAGTGACAATTTACAAAGTTGTGCTGTAGTGATGCAATAATGATTTGCCACAAGGATCTGGCAACCCTGGGAGGAGACAGCAGAACAGGGGTGAGTATAATGGATTAGATAGGGAATATAATACTGTATGTTTTATGCTTACAGGTCCACTGGGGAAACACTGCTGAACCAGGGAGGTTGATCCTCTTGGCTGAAAAGTTGGAGATGGTGAAGGGGCACACCCATGTAGGGAAGTAGTGAAGGTGTTCCAGGGAAAGCTGCAGCCAGACTGGCCAGGCCTGGAAGGAAGGAAGGGGGTGAAGAAGACAATGCAGGCACACGGTGGTAAGTCGACTTACTTTGGGGAATGTGGTAAGGAAAAGTGCACAGTCCAGGTAATCCAAATCCGTAGGCAAGTCCAAATCCTAGGCAGGCAGAGGTTCAGGGCGTCAGGCAGGCAACAGGGTCTAAAGCAAGCAAAGGTCAAGAACACGGCAGGCAAAACAAGAGTTCATACAGGGCAGGCAAGGATATGGTTGGGTTGAGAATCTGCACGACCAAGCAGCGCAATGGGAGAGGCTCCCTTATAAAGGGTGACCCAAACTGGCAACAGGTGTAATCAAGACTGCAGGGAGCACTAATCAGGGAGGAAAGAGAGAGAGAGAGAGACGAGCACACAGAGCAGGCAGGAGCCCTTACACACTTGTGTACTGGTGGACTCTAGGGATGTGCGATATGACCAAAATTTCATATCACGATATAAGTAATCTTATTTGACAATAACGATACATATCACAATATATATTTTTTGTAAATTCTATAGTTTATATATGATAACCAATAAAAAGGACCATCTCTTTTTCTACATTTTAAGTTACATGCTGGAAAACATCAATTGTACAAATTCATCTGTCATTAATTTTATACGCTTTTTCCCTGTTAATTTTGCAGTGTTGTTATAAAATTGTTTTTTAATGTGCATTTGAGATTACTTCAACTTTATTCTTTATACCTACTGGACTAATTAGAAATTATTAGAAATCAAGTTACAGTAAGAGCCAGTTTGTTCCTCTAACAAACTGGCTCTTACTTAATTAATTTATTATTTATTTAGTGTGTATGCGGCCACTGTCACCCACTTTTGCAGCTTTAGTAATATTTTTTCAGACAAAATTAAGAAACTCGGCAGTAATTTCAACCAGAACGATGGACTAATACACTATAATGTTTTTTATTGCTGACAAGTTAGCATCGTCATTTAGCATTTGCCGTCCTATAATTAGAGAGATGGTGTTAACGTTACTTACCTCCAATTAAAACGAGGTTAGAGGACTATCCTCTTTGATGCAGCACGGTGGCAAAAAGTCCAACATCCCTGGCTGGCAGGTTCCACAGAAGTAGCAGCAAAGCATTAGCTTGCAATTAGCTGCTGTGGTGCACCTGCTGCACTGCGGGGGAAAGGCGGGGCGGTAACAAGTAGAAATGGGTATGTCTCTTTTAAATCCCGATAGAAACGATACAGTTTTATATGAAACGGTTGACATTTTTTATCGCATCACTGATATATATCGTCATATCACACAGCCTTAGTGGACTCTGATCTAGATCCAGACTCTGAGCACAATGCATCCAGACCCCAAAGCCTTTTAATACAATTTGGGGAAAAAAAAGCTGGTTTATTTTGAGGGAATGAAAAAAGTGGAGCCATCTGGACAGCTTATAAAGAGACAACTTGGGTGCTCTCTGCAGAGCGGGGATGTAGCGGTACACAAAATCACTGCTCGCTGCAGGTATCACACAAGGTGGACAGCCAACACATCCAACCCTAACAGACATACTGTGGTCTTCTGAAAGAATGTTCTTGAAAACACATTTTGAGATAAATTTATCCATGTGACATGCCACATTTCTTTTCCATTTGTTTTATTAAAGATGTTGGAAGTAAATTCATGGGCTATTGCAAATATTTTGCTTTAAAAGTATCAAGTTGTCGCACAGTGGGAGGAAAGAAACCCTGAATAGAAAAAAATGCATCAAGAATAAGATAAGATAAGATAAGATAAGCCTTTATTGGTCCCACAATGGGGAAATTCCAGGATTGCAACAGCACAGGGATAGCAACACTCAGAGCAACAATCAGAAGGCAAGAAAAAAAAGCAAGAGCAGCTAATATACATATGTACATATTACTATAAATATATATTTATACACACAGAGACACACAGTGCAGAGCATTGTAGCTGGATGGAATAAATATATGAGTATATAAACACACAGTGCGGAGCATTGTAGCTAGATGGAATAAATATGTAAATATATAAACACACACAGTGCAGAGCATTGTTGCTAGATGGGATGAAACAGCACAACCGTCTGCTTAGTTATCCTACATGGTATGATTATGTGCCCATACATATTCTCACCCTCCATAGCGACCGGTATTTTCCTAGTTGTATGCCGGAGGGGACCGTTGTGTAAGTCTATTGCATCTTTTGCATTCAAAACCATTAGGTTGTTACGTCTTTTTGCTATCTCTGCGAGCAGCCCTGCTTAGGTTGTACAGTCTGACAGCCGTTGGTAGGAAGGACCTGCGAAACCTCTCGGTTGTGCACCTGGGATGATGCAGTCTGCTGCTAAATGAGCTCCTCAGTGCATTCAGTATGTCCTGCATAGGGTGGAACTCGGACTCCAGCAGAGATGACAGTTTAGCCACCATCCTTCTCTCTCCTATCTCCTCCACTGAGTCAAGGCGCTGCCCCAGGACAGAGCTAGCTTTCTTGATCAGTTTGTTCAGTCTCTTCCAATCGGCTGCAGTAATGCCACTGCCCCAGCAGACCACTCCAAAAGTGATGGCTGATGCCACCACCGTGTCATAGAATGTCTTCAGCAGTGCCCCTTGTACACCAAAAGACCTGAGTCTCCTCAGTAGGAACAGCCTGCGCTGTCCCTTCTTGTAGAGTGCGTCAGTATTGTGTGACCAGTCTAGTTTATTGTTCAGATGAACACCCAGGTACTTGTAGGATGTCACCATCTCGATGTCTGTTCCCTGTATATTTACTGGTGCTGTGAGGGGTTGTCCTTGTTTGAATAGTTTTAGAATAAAATCTGTGACCCTGAATCCTAACTGAATCATTGTGCCTAAAGTTCGGACCTCTATTTCAGGCCTCAGCTGGGGGAGGAGGACTGACTTACCGGACCTCTTGCAGTTTCAGTTGGTGACCCCTGGTCTATTGCATTGGATGGTTGACCCCAGGTATTTAAATTCATCTTACCTTCATTATCTGTACTCCTTGCATCTTCACTGTTACACCTGCCTCCCTCTCATCCACACACATGTATTCTTTCTTGCTTCTACTGACTTTCAGTCCTCTTCTCTCCAATGCATATCGCCACCTCTCCAGATTCTCTTCCACCTGTTCCCTACTCTCATTACACATCACAGTGTTGTCTGCAAACATCATAGTCCATGGACAGTCCTGCCTGACGTCATCTGTCAGCCTGTCCATCACCATAGCAAACAAGAAGGGGCTCAGAGTCGATCCCTGATGTAACCCCACCCCCACCTTTAATCCATCTGATTAATGTTTTGAAATCATATTTTCATTTTATCTTTAGACTCATACAAGCATATATGTGTTTCATTGGCCTGTTCTCTTTAGGGCCATTAGATTGAACAATATAAGCTGACTTAAGCTACTGTGACTTATTTCTGCAAAGCAACTCATCTCATCAGAACACCAGAGCTTATTTTTAATTAAAAACATAGATATTTAATAGCTGATTGACAGATTTTCTTGATCAATCACATTTGTCTCTGCAGTAATTAACAACCTTTCAGAAAAATATACTTCAGGTTTTATTATGTACTAAATGATTTAAGTTATTGTTGTGACAAATGTGCTATTTTTCAACTTTCAACAGAAAATTTTATGACAAAAATGGCATGTTTTTTAAAATTGGGGTTTAAAAAAGTGAACAAATGAACTGTAACTAAACCATATGTTTGCAACTTTGTCATCAGAGTATCAAATATCAACAATTTTTACTGCTGTTCTGCCACAGTGTTTCTTGATAATGACTTTCTAAAAGGGTAACGCCATAAGAATGAAATCCCAAATATTAGGTGAAACCAAAGCTACCCTGGGAGCAAGGATGAAGAGGTAATGATCTGTGAAGAGCAGGAGAATTATTTCTCAGTCAACTACCCTAAAGGGAATCCCCTCCCACCACCACAGAAGCATTATGTGTTCGGCAGAGGGCCGGTCTCCTGTGGGCCACTAATGGATGGCACTCTCTTTGCTCCTTTGTATGTGTTTTTGTTAGTGTAAAAAGTGTGAAATTAAATGTGCAGGAGTGAAAGAACATTGATGTTGGTCTTTGAATATCCGTCTCCATCAGAGTTTGACCCTGGTGAAGTATAAATCACACCCACTCCCCCAATCCTGCCACTGCTTTCTTCCTCTGCAGCCCACACATAGTGCCCAGAGCACTGACAACATACCAGCTGAACAGCCCAGACTTCTGTAATCAAAAAATACATCACGTTATTAAAATTGGCACTTGAAACTGGCAGACTTTCAAGTGTCTCCATCTGAAGATGGATGCAGTGTAATGACTGGCCACAACCAAGGGTGAAGTTTACTGCATGTTTTAAGGGGTAGGCATGAGTAGTCATCAGGACATATGGACATAGCTGAGTCAGTCACTGACAGGCTGTGTCTAGGATGCAAGGAAAGTTTGATAAGTGGTGTTTAATGCAAAATGCTCGCTGCACAAATATAATTGAAAACAGGCAAGTAAATATGTTGCTTTTTATCAATTAATATACAATATGCTGTACTTGTAAACCTGTACAGACGTGGACAAAATTGTTGGTACCCCTCTGTTAATGAAAGAAAAACCCACAATGGTCACAGAAATAACTTGAATCTGACAAAAGTGGTAATCAATAAAAATTCTATGAAAATTAACCAATGAAAATCAGACAATGCTTTTGAATTGTGGTTCAACAGAATTATTTTAAAAAACAAACTCATGAAACAGGCCTGGACAAAAATGATGGTACCCCTAGAAAAGATTGAAAATAATGTGACCATAGGGACATGTTCAACCAAGATGTGTCCTCTAATTAACATCACAGGTGTTTACAAACTTGTGATCAGTCAGTCGGCCTATTTAAAGGGTAACAAGTAGTCACTGAGCTGTTTGGTGACATGGTGTGTGCCACACTAAACATGGACCAGAGGAAGCAAAGGAGAGAGTTGTCTCAGGAGATTAGAAAGAAAATTATAGACAAGCATGTTAAAGGTAAAGGCTATAAGACCATCTCCAAGCAGCTTGGATGTTCCTGTGACTACAGTTGCACATACTATTCAGAAATTTAAGATCCACGGGACTGTAGCCAACCTCCCTGGACGTGGCCGCAGGAGGAGACGGATAATACGAATGGTAACAAAAGAGCCCAGAACAACCTCTAAACACATTCATGGTGAACTCCAAGGTCAAGGTACATCAGTGTCAGATCGCACCATCCGTCATTGTTTGAGCCAAAGTGGACTTCATGGGAGACGACCAAGGAGGACACCACTGTTGAAAACAAATCATAAAAAAGCCAGACTGGAATTTTCTAAACTGCATGTTGACAAGCCACAAAGCTTCTGGGAGAATGTCCTATGGACAGACAAGACAAAACTGCAACTTTTTGGCAAGGCACATCAGTTCTATGTTCACAGACGCAAAAATGAAGCATACCAAGAAAAGAACACTGTCCCTACTGTGAAACATGGAGGAGGTTCTGTTATGTTCTGGGGCTGCTTTGCTGCATCTGGCACAGGGTGTCTTGAATCTGTGCAGGGTACAATGAAATCTCAAGACTATCAAGGTATTCTAGAGAGAAATGTGCTGCCCAGTGTCAGACAGCTTGGTCTCAGTCGCAGGTCATGGGTCTTGCAACAGGATAATGAGCCAAAACACACAGCTAAAAACACCCAAGAATGGCTAAGAGCAAAACATTGGACTATTCTAAAGTGGCCTTCTATGAGCCCTGATCTAAATCCTATTGAACATCTGTGGAAGGAGCTGAAACATGCCGTCTGGAGAAGGCACCCTTCAAACCTGAGACAACTGGAGCAGTTTGCTCATGAGGAGTGGGCCAGAATACCTGCTGAGAGGTGCAGGTTTTTATTAATGACTTGCCGTTACACTGCTCAGCTGCAACATGCCAACTTTATGCAGATGATGCAGTTATTTACACAGCTGCCAAGACTCCAGCACAGGCTGCAGATGTACTGTCTACAAGTATGGTTGATGTCCAAGAGTGGCTCCTCAAGAACCATCTATTGCTGAACCTTCAGAAAACAGTCTCAATGTGCTTTTCAATCAAAAAATGTAACCTGCAACATTTTAAAGTTAATATACATGATCATGACATCAGTTTAGCTACAGAATTCAAATACCTTGGCATTGTACTAGATCCTCAACTCAAATTTAATCTTCATATAAAGAAAATTTCAAAAACAGTAAAAAAAAATCTGAACTGCTTTAAATTAATTAGATATTACATACCTTACGAAGCAGCGGCACTGTATATGCATTCTATGGTTTTTTCTCATATATCATACTGTTTGACAGTCTGGGCTCAAGCAGCCCCTTCCACAATAAGACATATAGGTTCATTATATAATCAAACCCTAAAAATCTTGGACAAAAAGCCCATTAGGTGGCATCACTGTAATGTTTTAAAAAAATACAACCTATTGAGTTTTGAGAGCTTCATTGACCTCTGTCTTCTGAAATTAACGTTCAAATGTTTCCATAAATCAGCACCCGAGCCACTTGCTGGTTTCGTCCAAAGACAGGACAGCAGCAGAGCCACCAGGAGTTCTGTTAACAATAACTGTAAAATATTCCACCGCAGAACCACATTTGGACAAACAGCTTTCTCTATAAAGGGCAGTCACATCTGGAACACAATGCCAAATGAAATTAAAATAATAACGGACTTTAAAACATTCACTAAAAATGTTAAAAACTGGCTGAAAAATAAACAAGAATGTACTCATGTATGAATTATTTGTCTGCAAAGTGAGAGTGAATGAAGGGAAGGAATAAATGTGTTTGTTTATAGTGAGTGACGGAGAGAGGAAGGCCTGAAATAGGCAAATGTGAGTTATGTTATATGTGTTAAATGTGAGTCAGGCTGTTATATTTGTGTATTTATAATATTTATAATATTTATGTTAAATGTGAGTCAGGCTGTTATATTTGTGTATTTATAATATTTATAATATTTATAATTGTGTATTTATAATTTTTCTGCATTGATGTATGTGGTTATTGTGTATATTTTTTATCTTGATTCTTTTTTCTAAAGCCCATCCAGGGACAAGAGTTGCAAATTAGCTAATAGCTATACACTCTATGTGCAACACATCAGATTGATTGTCTTTGATTAATTGTCTATGTTTATTGCACTGTCCCTGTCAAATAAACTAATCTACTACTACTACTACAGAAGTCTCATTGACAGTTACAGAAATCGTTTGATTGCAGTGATTGCCTCAAAAGGTTGTGCAACAAAATATTAAGTTAAGGGTACCATCATTTTTGTCCAGGCCTGTTTCATGAGTTTGTTTTTTAAAATAATTCTGTTGAACCACAATTCAGAAGCATTGTCTGATTTTCATTAGTTAATTTTCATAGAATTTTTATTTATTACCACTTTTGTCAGATTCAGGTTATTTCTGTAACCATTGTGGGTTTTTCTTTCATTTACAGAGGGGTACCAACAATTTTGTCCACGTCTGTACAAGTGAATATGGGGGTGACATTAGCAGATAAAGATGCTGTTGCTACCACGGTACCTGAAGAGCCCCTATTATGTTCTCTTTCAATATGTTGACGTACATAGCTCCCAGAAGAGTTAATGAAAGGACTGTGACATGCAGAAATGCTGCTAGCTATCTGGGTACCCTAAGCATAACTCTCGTTTGGTGCCCCCCCCCCACAAAAAAAAGAAACACTTGTGGCGATGTTAAAATAAGACACGGCGTCTGGAGTTTTAATGAAGTTTATTGATCAAATCATCGCCATCACGGAGCTCACCCCAGCTGCTGTATAAGCTTGCTGGGGATCGCTCTCAGGCTCTCATGAGCTGTAGTCAGAAGCAGTCAGAAGAAGAACAGAGGGTGAACATATGAATTCAGCCACTTAAATACCCAGCAACGGACAATACATCAAAGGCATTTTATCATCAAAGGAAATGCATTCAGACATGTGACATTTGTACCACAATGCGAGCAGGAAGCATGAATGTTTGCATTTGCGTCATACATATCCACAGGATATGTATGACGCAACCCGTTTCCCAACCCGAAGGCGCAGGGAAGCAACCCTTTCGTCCACCGGGGAAAACTCCAATATAGAGGCAGCAAGGTGGGGCGATACAAGAATACCTACCCCTGCTCGTCGCCTCTCGCCCGGGGCAACTCCAGAAAAGGCCAAGCTCCAGCCCCTCTCCAGGAGACTGGTTCCGGAACCGGAGCTGTGTGTTGAGGTGAGGCCGACTATATCTAGCCGGTATCGCTCAATCTCGTACACCAGCTCAGGCTCCTTCCCCACCAGAGAGGTGACATTCCACGTACCAAAAGCCAGTTTAGAAAGCTTGGGATCAGTCCGCCAAGGTCTCCGCCTTTGACTGCCACCTAATCCACATAGCACCGGACTTCCATGATCCCTCCTGCAGGTGGTGAACCTACTGGAGGGCGGACCCATGTAACTCCTTCGGGCTGAGCCCGGCCGGGTCCCATGGGTGGAAACCCGGCCACCAGACGCTAGCCTTCGAGCCCCTCCCCCAGGCCTGGCTCCAGGGTGGGGCCCCGGTAACCCCATACCGGGCGGGGTACACTGAATCCTTGATATACAATTTATCATGAGAGTCTGTTGGATCGTTCTTCGTCTGGCCCTTCACCCAGGACCAGTTTGTCTTGGGAGACCCTATCAGAGGCAAATTGCCCCGGACAACATAGCTCCTGGGATCACTGGGGCACGCAAACCCCCCCACCACGATAAGGTGACGATCCATGAGGGGGTCATACATATCTCTCACCTACTCTCACCTATGGTCACGAGCTTTGGGTAATGACCGAAAGAACGAGATCGCGGATACAAGCGGCTGAAATGAGCTTTCTCCGTAGGATTGCTGGACTCACCCTCAGAGATAGGGTGAGGAGCTCAGTCATCCGGGAGAGGCTCAGAGTAGAACCGCTGCTCCTCCACATTGAAAGGAGTCAGTTGAGGTGGTATGGGCATCTGATTAGGATGCCTCCTGGACGCCTCCCACTTGAGGTGTTTCAGGCACGTCCCACTGGGAGGAGACCCCGGGGCAGACCCAGGACTCGGTGGAGAGACTATGTCTCCCAGCTAGTCTGGGAACGCCTTGGTATCCCCTCTGAGGAGCTGGAGCAGGTGGCTGGGGAGAGGGAAGCCTGGGCTTCTCTGCTTGAACTGCTGCCTCCGCGACCCGGACCTCCGGAAAAGCGGTAGAAGATGGATGGATGGATGGATATCCACAGGATGCTGGTGCCTGAACTAAGCACAGGAAGGCTGCCTATTGATCTCAACACACACATCTCACTGTCCTGTTAATTGCTCTAGTCAAGCGCTGTGTTTGTCCGTGGCTGCTGTGGGGGGGTACCCCATACACTCAAAAAAATTTCTGTGCAATCTTAAAACTGAAGGGAGCTTTTCAATATATTGTGGAGATGAAATAACCAGACCGAACTTTCCGAGCAGATGAACTTTATTTCACTCTCACATCTTCCAGAATCAGAACATTAAACTCGTGTAGCAGGGACTCTTTTTTTTATATCCCAAAACTCACACCTCCCTGCTACCTGAGGTCCTGCATTCACTATTCACTCTCCCCAGACAATTCCCCTTACCTCCCAGCCCTTTGATCTCCATGCTCTCTCAGTCTGAGCGGAAAACTACTGAACTCTACAGCATGGGTCCCCCACACCGCCCCCCCAGAGTCTCAGACTGGGTGTTAACTCTCCCGCCCTCGCGGCTTCAGCCTCTGCCCATAGCTGCTGTAACGGGGGTTCTTCAGCTCCACGACGCTGCTGTGCCGGTGGGGGGTTCCTGGGGGGGTGTCCGTCTGTGGGGGGACAATGGAGGGGGGGGGAGAAACATTCAGCATGCTTGTGTGACTGCTGTGATGAATCGTTTACCTGGGGAGCTCTCAGTGGGTGTCTTCCTCGCCGCGAGGAGCTCGAGCTAACACCAGCTGCTCGTCTGCCACAACAAAGGCGGGCTTAAGCCTGTCTATACAGATTCTCTCCTGGCGACCCCCCAGGTCTAACACAAAATGTTTGTCCCCGGTTTCCAGCACTCTGAACGGGCTATCGTTGGGTGGGCGCAATGGGGTCCGGTGGGCATCATGCCTGACAAACATGAACGCTGCGTCCTTCAAGGTTTTTGGCACAAACGCGCGGAGAAAACAGTGGTGGGCCAGGCCAGGGAGCGTCCATGCGTCTGCGCTATGCTGCAAACGCGGAGACAGATGGGTGTTTGGCGCGGGGTTATCTGGTAAAAACTCCCCGGGGAGCCGCAGGGGCTGCGTAAAAACCAGCCCTGCTGGGGAAGCCGCTAAATCCTCCTTTGGTGCGGAACGCAACCCAGATAGAACCCACGGCAACCAGTCCACCCAATTTGCATCCGTAAGCGAAGCCCTGAGCGCTGCTTTCAGTGACCTATGGAAACGCTCGCATAACCCATTGGCCTGTGGGTTGTAGGCGGTTGTGCGATGAATTGAGATGCCCAGGCTCTGGGCCATCGTAGACCAGAGGTCGGAAACAAACTGCGGGCCCCGATTGGACGTGATGTCCGAAGGGGTGCCAAAACGTGTCACCCATATTGTTAAAAAGGTGCTTGCCACATCTGCGGACGCGGTGGAAGCTAGTGGGACTGCCTCGGGCCATCGCGTGGTGCGGTCCACCACTGTCAGGAGGTGCGTGAACCCCTGCGATGGCGGGAGGGGGCCGACGAGGTCCACGTGAACGTGATCGAACCTCTTAGCCGGGATATGGAACGGCTCAAGGGGGGCCTTTGTGTGCCTGTGCACTTTGACTGATTGGCACGCTACACAGGCTGCAGCCCCCTCTTTCACCTGTTTGCGCAGGCTCGGCCAGACAAACTTTGCTGCCACCATTTTGACTGACGCGTGTACGCCTGGGTGTGCCAGGGAGTGAACCAACTCAAAAACGCTTTGTCGCCAAGCGCGTGGTACCACCGGGCGCGGGCGGCCCGTGGAGATGTCACAGACTGGGGGGGGGGGGGTCGTCTTGCATAACTCTGCTCTCCAGCCTTAACCCTGTTGGTCCAGACTGGAGCGCGCAAATGTTGGCATCGTCGATCTGCTCTGCAGCCATGGCCATGTAATCTATCCCCACATAGACTGGGGCCACTAAGGCGCGCGAGAGACAGTCAGCCACCACGTTGAGTTTACCGGCCACATGACGAATGTCGGTCGTAAACTCCGAGATCGTGGCCAGCTGTCTCTGCTGCCGGCCCGACCATGGTTCCAAAACCTTGGCCATCGCCTACGTTAGCGGCTTGTGGTCCACGAACGCAGTGAAGGCACGCCCTTCCAGCCAGAATTGGAAGTGGCGTATGGCCAGGTGGAGAGCCAGCAACTCCCTGTGGAACGCGCTGTATTTACGCTCATTGTCGCGCAAAGGCCTGCTAAAAAAGGCGAGCAGCTGCCAAGAACCGGCGACACACTGCTCCACGAAGGCCCCTATGGCCACGTCTGATGCGTCTGTAGTGAGTGCAATCTGAGCCGCCGAGTCTGGGTGTGCCAGCAGGGCAGCGTTCGCCAAAGCTGTTTTAACCTCGGAGTCCAGTCAACTCTGTCCGCCGGCTTCCGTTTCTTAAGCGCAGCGTACAACGGCTGCATGAGCTGGGCTGCGTGGGGGAGGAAACGATTGTAGAAGTTCACCATCCCCAAAAACTCCTGCAGCACTCTGACCGTCTGAGGCCGGGGAAAATTCGCCACTGTGCGCACCTTGTCCCGCAAGGGTATCGCTCCCTCCGGTGAGATGCGGTGTCCCAAAAAATCAATCCCTGTCACGCCGAACTGGCATTTCGCTGGGTTGATTATTAACCCATGCTCCTCCAACCTCCGGAAAACCGTCCTGAGGTGGGCTACGTGTTCATCCTTGGACGCGCTGGCCAAGAGGATGTCATCCAGGTAGACGAACACAAATGGCAGATCACGCAACACCGCATCCATCATGCGTTGGAATGTCTGTGCCGGGCCTTTTAACCCGAAAGGCATGCGTAAAAACTCAAACAGACCAAAGGGGGTTATTACTACCGTTTTAGGTATGTCCTCCATGCGCACCGGGACCTGGTGGTAACCCCAAACCAGGTCTATCTTAGAAAAAATGCGTGCCCTGGCGAGGTGAACGGAAAAATCCTGAATATGGGGGATCGGGTAGCGGTCGTGCGCTGTGGCATTGTTTAATCTGCGGAAATCTCCGCAAGGTCACCACGATCCCTCGACCTTAGGGACCATATGTAGTGGGGATGCCCATGGGCTGTTTGATCGTCTGATGATGCCCAGCCTTTCCAAGTTGGCAAACTCCTTGCGTGCTATGGCCAGTTTAGCGGTGTCCAGGCGCCGAGGTCGTGCAAAAACGGGTGGCCCGGTGGCGGTAATAAAGTGCTCCACCCCGTGTTTAGTGATGGCCGCCGAAAACGTGGGGACTGTGAGTGCTGGGAACTGGGTGAGCAGTGTGTGGAACTTACCACCTGGAGCAGTGATGTTGGCTAGCGTTGTTGGCCCGGCTCCTCGAGCTGTACAGGGGAGAGAATCAAAAGACACTGCATTAATCAGGCATCTGTTAGTAACATCAACTAGTAGTCCGTGTGCACACAAAAAATCAGCGCCTAAGATTGGGAAACTGCATGCCGCTATGACGAATGTCCACTGGTAGGCACGGCCGTGCAGGGATACAGTCAGTGTCCTCTCACCAAAAGTCTTAATGTCTGAGCCGTTTGTGGCCGTCAGCTCGGGGCCGCTAGTTCCTGCTAGCTGGTCGGCGTAGGATGGCAGGATGAGGCTCTTTTGGGAGCCGGAGTCCATGAGGAATTGTCTCCCTGAGCGTGAGTCTGTCATGTAGAGCAGCTTGCTTTCTTCACCGGCGGTCACAGCTGCTATTGACTGCTGGTCCTGGCGTTTCCCGAACGCTTGAATTGGCACGGTGGCACGCATCGGCGTGCGTCCTCTCCAAAACGGCGGTGGTAGGAGCAGAGCGTGTCTCTCTGGCGCTTGCTGGCCCCCTCTGCCGCTACCATCGCTGGCTCCTCGCTTCCACTGGCCGTCTTGCTGGGTTCCAACACCGCTGCATTCACTGTGAGGGCTCTGGTGGTGAGGATGATCCGAACTGCCTCCTGGGCTAGCGTACAGTAGTCACGCGCGGCCAGCAAAGGCAGGTTGGCAAGGACCGCTCTGGCCGACATTGCGAGGTTCCAGAGGAAAAGGTGGGCAAATAGAAAATGCCCGTTGTCCGGGCCCATCAACGCCAACATCTTCTCCATCCGTTCGACTGCCAATCTGTCTCCCAACTCGGAGCGCGTCAGGAGCCTCTCCGCTCTCTTGCAGTCCGAGAGCGTGTAGCGCCGTGTCAGCACAGCTTTGAGAGCCCCGTATTTGTCGTGGGCTGGGGGCTGTTGGAGCAGGCTCGCTACTTGCTGAGTCGTGCGAGCGTCCAGCGCTGCGGCCACGTAGTAATACCTGGTGTCATCTGCCGTTATTCCCCGGAGCGCAAACTGGGCCTCGGTATGGAGGAACCAAGACTTCGGGTCAAGCAGCCAAAGGTCCGGTAGTTTGACCGAAACGGCGCACGCATTGCTGAGGTTTCCCGTCCAGGTCGTCTACGGGGTGTTCGCCTTGTGTTCCATTCTGCGTCAAGGGTCACCAGTGTGGAGCTGAAATAACCAGACCGAACTTTCCGAGCAGATGAACTTTATTTCACTCTCAGATCTTCCAGAATCAGAACATTAAACTTGTGTAGCAGGGACTCTCTCTTTTATATCCCAAAACTCACACCTCCCTGCTACCTGAGGTCCTGCATTCACCATTCACTCTCCCCAGACAATTCCCCTTACCTCCCAGCCCTTTGATCTCCATGCTCTCTCAGTCTGAGCGGAAAACTACTGAACTCTACAGCATGGGTCCCCCACAATATTACAGTAACACCATATACAACAGGCACAAATAAACAGCCCCACACCCAAATATGTGGAAGTGCAGCTTTCAGTAAATAAGTAAAAACAACATATTTCCATCATCAGTGCTACAGATCAAAACTAGAAAAGCACTCGGAGAGCGCAGACCTCCGCCAAGCACCACAGTTCCCCCCATACAGTTTTCAGATTCCTTGATCATGAAAACATATGACAAGCAGTGGTTCAGTTGTTATTGACGAAAATGGCATTTTCCGTAATGGCGGCCACAGTTCCTCCCATACAGTGTGTGTGTGTGTACGTTTTCAGATTCCTTGACCATGAAAACATATGACTAGCAATTGGATTGACAATGATAGGATTAGTGGTTGTGTAGTTATTCCCGAAAATGGCATTTTCCGTAATGGCGGCCACAGTTCCCCCCATACAGTGTTTGTGTGTACGTTTTCAGATTGCTTGACCATGAAAACATATGAATAGCAATTGGATTCACAATGATAGGATTAGTGGTTCAGTAGTTATTGACGAAAATGGTATTTTCCGTAATGACGGTTTAGCGCCACAGTTCCCCCCATGCAGTGTTTGTGTGTACGTTTTCAGATTCCTTGACCGTGAAAACATATGACTAGCAATTGGATTGACAACAATTGGATTGACAATGATAGGATTAGTGGTTTAGTAGTTATTCACGAAAATGGCATTTTGCGTAATGGGGGTTTTCTTGTGGACGGTGATCCGGATCACCGCCAAAATCTAATCATCTGTAGGATACCCCATTTCTGCCAATCTGTGCAATTTTCCTGTAAATCCGATCTTGCTAACAGACAAACAAACAAACAAACAGACAAACAAACAGACAAACCAGCGCCGATGATCACATAACCTCCCCCTTTGGCGGAGGTAAAAATTAGTCTCACACTACAAAAAAACATTGGTTTATTCGTGTGCATTATAATGTCCTCCACTATTAGTGTGCATGTAAACATGGTCAATATTGACCATGTTTACATGCACACGAATAAACCAGTTATGACTGGATTTCTGAAATTATCTGATTATTCAGGCGGCCATGTAAACAGAATAATCCGATAAAGGCCATGTAACTGGGGCCATTAACTCAAGTGGTTTACTCCCCAATAATTTGTTTATTCAGTGCATGTAAACACCACAAAACTGATTATTGCATTATCATTGACCCTGTTTACACGGTCACTGTGATGATCGGGCGAGCGTGTTCCCACTCCCTTTCTATGGGAGGTTCTCCATCTGTTTCCTGACTCCGCAGATCATCAGTGCACCTGCGTAAGTAGACGCACCTGCTGCCTCTTTGCCGCCAGTGCTTAAAAGGATTTGCTTGTGGACACTTTGGCACTGGATCGTTGGGTACTGCTAGCTGAAATCTAGGCTGGAAGAATTTATTTGTTGGGAACCCAGCTTAAATCTCCTTTTCCTCTTCTCTCCCCAGTTTGCTGCTAGCTCAGTGGTGCATCTCCAGGATTGTGGTGCACTCGCCTGCTTCTACTTCATCTCCACCCTGGACTGTCTTCCACCTGGTCAGAATCCTCAGCTCCTCTCCTCCTGACTCTCCCTACCAGCTCAAACCCTGCTGGCTCCTCCACCTCCTCGCTGGGCTCCCCTGCCAGGCTCTCTGCTCATGTGCAGTAAGATAACCTCCACCCTGGATTATTATCCCCAGACTCTTTTTCCCTTACTCATCTGCTCTCGTCCCTCTTTTCCCACAGGCTGTGTGTTCCCTTGACATGAGCCGTTTTCTCTCCTGCTGCGTGGGTTTTTCAATAAAGTTGTGTTAAACGTTTTCCTCTGCATCTTTGTGTTCTCTCTGGTGTTAGCTGCCAAGCACCAGAGAGACAGAACCAGTCACCAGTCATGACAGAACGATCCAGCCATGACCGAAGCTCAGCTGGTGCTGCATCAGTGGCGCACTCTGTGCTGTACTGTTTGGATGCCACAGATTGGCAGGTGGCTGTGCTCACCGATCAGCTGCAAACGATTATCCAGCAGCTGAGCACAGTCACCGACCATCTCTGTCAGATGTCTCGCTCAGGCCCTCCCTCTCCGCCTGCCACCCTGACGGCCGTCACCATCTGTCGTACTGTTTCCGTCCCTTCACCTGCCCCGTACGCGGGGGAGGTAGGGGGATGCAAAGGGTTCTTGCTTCATGTATGTCTTTATCTACGGCAGGTGGGCAGGGAGTACCTGGACGACACTTCCAAAATTCATTTCACGACCCTCCTGCTCCGAGGCCCTTAAGTGAGCTCAGTCCATTCTCGATAGCAGTGAGGGCCCCGACTACACCTTCAAGTGGTTTATCCATGAATTTTCTTGGGCTTTTGACCATCAGAGAGCTAGGGGAATATCATGAGCTGCCTAATGTTGCTCCAGCAGGGGAATCAGTCAGCTGCCAATTTTTCTGTGGAGTTCCGGGTCGCCGTGGCGGACTCTGGGTGGAACGACGTTGCCTTACGCAGCGCCTTCTTCCAGGGTCTGAATACTAATCTCTGTGACAACCTGGCGGTTCATGTGACCCCCTCCTCTCTGGACGAGCTAATCGATCAGGCCGTTAGCTTAGACAACAAGTATCGTGAGCACGCGAAGGAGCAGAGGGCCTTCTTCGGGCCATCCGCCCCACGCATGCCCCCTCTGGCTGCCAGTTCAGTTAACTCCAACCCCTCCTCCGAAGCTATGGTGTTAGGCTGAGCCCATTTGACTCCGGAGGAGCACCGGCGATAGAGGGTTGGTGCGTGTATATACTGCAGCTCAATGGAGCATAAATTAACAACTTGCCCATTGAAGCCTAAAGAACGTTGTCTGCCAGTAGCCGTGGGGGGCCTGACGGGTGGTCAATCTACTAATCTCCCTGGTAACTTCTCGCTCCCAGCTCTTTTTCAGTTACCGGGGGCCGAGAGGAAGGTCTCGGCATTAATTGATGCAGGGGCTGAACAGAATTTCATTTCTTCGCAACTCGTCTGGGAGTTAGGTATACCCACTACCAAACTGCTGGCTTCGTTAAACCTGATGGCAGTATCTGGGTGTAGCTTAGCTTCCGTCACCGAGCGCACGGAGACGGTTTCCGTCCTTCTTTCTGGGAACCACTGGAAGTTGCTTTCATTCTTTATTCTCCCTAGTTCATCCTCCCTGGTGGTCCTGGGCTACCCTTGGCTCCAGATGTACAATACTATTATCAATTGGGCACAAAACTCCATTTCCTCCTGGAGCCCTTTCTGTCTATCTTCCTGCCTCACCTCAGTCGCCTGTTCACCCTCGCTTCCCATCTCCTCCCCTCCGGTGGAGCCGCTGGACCTCAGTCTCGTCCCCGAGGTCTATCATGACCTTGGGGAGATCTTTAGCAAGTCTCGAGCTCTTTCTTTGCCTCTGCACCGCTCATATGACTGTGTTATCGACCTCCTCCTGGGTGGCGGTTATCGTCCAGTCGGCTCTACAGCCTTTCTGGGCCGGAGAGGGAGGCAATGGAAAGTTACATTAAAGATTCCCTGAACATCACAGACACTGAAATATGTTCAAATCAAGCTATTAGCGATCACCATCCAGTATCTCTTACATTAGTGAATAAGAAAAATACAAGGGAAACTAGGAGCTGGAAATTTAATATATCACTGCTGAAAGACAAGACTTTATTAACTATTTTAATAAAGAGTGGGAATCATATCTGAAATATAATGATGTGCCAGGAATATCCCCTGGTGTTCTTTGGGAAGCAGCAAAAGTGGTCATGCGAGGTAAAATAATCTCTTACTGTTCATATAAGAATAAAAAAGAAAATGCACTGGTACTGGACTTAGAACAGAAAATTAAATCACTGGAGACAACCTGTGCTGTTTCCCCACAGGAACAGACACTTAACGATCTGAGAAAATTAAAGCTGGAATTAAAAGAAATTACAAACAAAAGAGCACAGTTTTTAATACAAAGACTGTGTCTTGAGAACTTTGAACACAGTAATAAATCGGGGCGATATCTTGCGAACCAGCTTAGATTGAATAAAGAAAAAACAACGATCCACTCTATCAAGGATATGACTGGAAATATTACCCATGAGCCTGAAGAAATAAATAACTCCTTCAGAAAGTTTTATGAAAACCTCTACTCATCTCAGGTTAACTCATCTGACTCAGAGATAAATACATTTTTGGACGATATTAATTTACCACAATTAAATAATGAACAGATTGCAGCTCTGGATCCACCTCTTCAGGTGTCTGAACTTCAGGAGGCACTTAAGCACATTCCAAACAGCAAAGCTCCGGGACCAGATGGTTTTCCAGTAGAATTTTATAAAGAATTTTGGCCTGTGTTGGCACCTACTTTTTATAAAATGGTGAACCAAATTAAAGAAGATAATGTAATTCCTCCGAATATGAATTTGGCTAGTATTATCCTGCTCCTTAAACCTGGAAAAGAACCTATGCTTCCATACAGCTACCGTCCCAACTCACTTATGAATGTCGATCTTAAAATAATCTGCAAAGCTCTCGCCAAAAGACTGGAAAGGATAATTCCGTTTATTATACACCCAGATCAAACAGGTTTCATCAAGGGTTGGCACTGGACTGATAATACACGTAGGCTATTTAATTTAATAGACTACTGCAAGATCAATAATGTAGAAACTACAATCTTGTCCCTGGATGCAGAGAAAGCCTTTGACCATGTTAACCGGAAATTTCTTTTTATGGTGTTAAACAAGTTCGGGTTTGGTTCATCTTTCATAAAGTGGATTAAAACACTATATAGGTGTCCAGCTGCGTCCGTCCGAACAAATGATCAGACTTCCCGAAGCTTTAATCTCCAGAGAGGTACTAGGCAGGGGTGTCCACTCTCTTCCTCACTTTTTACCATCTTTATTGAACTATTAGCAGCAGCCATACAACAAAATGTTGATATCAGAGGTATTCAAACTGGAGAAAAGGAACACAAGATAAGTCTTTATGCTGATGATGTATTGATTTTCCTGAAAACTCACAAAGATCTCTTCTTCAGACAGTGGTGCTCATTGATAAATTTTCATCATTATCAGACTACTCTATTAACTGGGTAAAATCAATAGTTTTACCTATAAATTGCAATTTCTCAAATACATCTACTATTCCAATACAATCAGGAAATGTTAAATATTTAGGAATAGATATTTCCCCCAGGCTCTCAGAGTTATTGCGACTAAATCATATTCCCCTTTTAAAAACAATACAAGATGACCTTACGCGCTGGAGGACACTACCTTTATCATTAATGGAAAGAGTCACAACCATTAAAATGATGGTCCTTCCTAAAATCAATTATTTGTTCTCAATGATTCCTACCCAACCATCAATGGTCTGGTTTAAGTCTCTAGACTCAAATATAAGTAATTTTTTATGGAAGGATAAACCATCACGGATTAGGTTAAAAAGCCTCCAAAAAGTGAAAGAGTGCGGAGGCTTAGATTTACCAAATTTTTTTAATTACTTTTTAGCCAATAGATTGCAGCTTGTTTCAAAATGGACAAAATCAACCCCACTAGGAAACCCATGGTTAGATGCTGAACAGGCTCTCTGTGGGTCGCTAAATATCTCTGACTTACCTTTTATAAGTCCCTGTATTAAACGCCATGACTGTTTTAAAAGTATTAATATCAGCTCCTCTCTGATGGCTTGGTGGAAATTTTTAAAAATAACAGGGTCTTCACTTGTCCCCTGTAAACTCACGCCCATTCGGAATAATCCTGATATCCTGCAACAAAAGAGGACATTAAAATTTCCACTATGGCAAGAGAAGGGAATAAATAACTTAGAACATCTCATTCAAGGTGGAAATTTTATCCAATTTCAGGATCTAGTGTCACAATACGAAATCAGTGATGTGAAGACCTGTCGGCATGGCTTGGGTATAGTGTCCCACCCTCACCCACACTTTGCATATTAGGTGATCTAAGTGAAATAAATATAGATGCAAGGATGTCACACATGGTTCTCACTCCCTTATGCATCACAAAGAAAACTATCCTCAGAATCAGAATCAGATTTATTGCCATTGTTCATGTAGTACACAAACTAGGAATTTGTCTCGGTGCGATGCTGCAACATTAAACATGAAAAAATAAAAGATAGAAATAAAACTATACATGCAATAAAATGTAGAATATGAAAGAGTAATACTAATCTATGCAATTTAAAATAAATTAACAAGCAGCAGATATTGTGGAGTTCCACATAGTGCAGTCGGTAGTGCAAATGAAAACAGTGATAATTATCATGAGTCTGGTTGAGCTGCTGTACGTAGTGCACGAGAGTCTAATAAGTCACTTAGTGTTCAGCAGTCTGATGGCAGAGGGGAAGAAGCTGTTCATGTAGTGGGAGGTTTTAGTCTGAATGGACCGAAGTCTTCTACCTGAGGGGAGGGGGGCAAACAGTGCGTGTCCAGGGTGTGAAGGGTCAGCTATGATCCGGCCTGCACGCCTCCGGGTCCTGGAGATGTACAGGTCCTGGAGGGATGGAAGCTCGCAGCCGATCACCTTCTCAGCAGCGCGCACAACGCGCTGCTGAATTGGAATCATGAATCATTCATGAATTGGAAATCAAGAAATAACTTATGCATGACTTATTATAATAACTTACTATTGGATTATATTAGCCTGGAGAGAATGTCAGCCTCCTCAAATAATCAATTGGCGGAATTCAATTCTCTCTGGTCCCCGCTTATTAATTCTATAATCTGAGGGGTGGCGGGCGGTGGCTCACTCTCCTTGGCACTTCTGGCGTCTGGCTGCGCCCCGACCACGGGTGTCTGTTCCGGGGTGGCTGTGTGTCTGGTCCTGGAAGGGGGGGGGGGGGGTTGAGGGGGCTGCGGGGTGGGCCGGGGGGGTTGAGCTGTGGCCCCCGGCCGGCTAGCCTCGCCCCTCGGGGGGGAGGGTCTGGGTCTGGCCCTGGGCCCCTGGTGCTGGGGGGGGTCCCTCCCCCCCGGGCCGGGATCAGGTGTGCGCCAGTGGTGGGGGTTGTCCCCGGTGCATCCTTGCACAGCGGGGTCGTGTTTTCCCTGGGGCCCTGGTGACACCCTGGGGTAGGCGCCTGCATCCTGGGTCGCCCTCCCCGTTCACTGGGGTCTGCGGGTGTGGGTGTGCGTGCATGTGTGAGAGAGGGTGTGAGTGTGGGCTTGTGTATGAGCGGATACGGAAGTGGGTGTGTGTTGAGTAGGCAGGTGGGGCTATGTGTGGGTGAGGTGGGTATGTGTGATGGTGGGTGGAGGTACGTGTGTGTATGGAAGCGGTTACTTGTGGGTAGATGTCTGGGTGGTGGAGTATGTGTGTATGGGTAGGAGAACTTTGTTGGGGGGCAGGGGTTGGGCAGTCCATCTAGTGGCATGGGGGCTGGCATTTCGGGGCCTGCTTGTCCCGGCCGCCCTGCTGTTGTGTTGTGGGGTGAGGTGCTTTTGCATTGGCAGGCGGGTGTGTGTTGGTGCTTGGGGGTGGTTGGGGGGTCATTGGTGTGGGTTGATGGCCATGTTTCCATCGGGTTGCTCCGGGGTGGCTGTGGTTGCAGGGCGGCCTGCAGCTGTCAGTGTGCGTCTGGGGTGGGTGGTCGTGGGCCTGCGTGGGCGCTTGAGGGTGTCGCCTGGTGTGTTGGGCGCCATGTGGGTCCGGCCCATTGTTCACTATTGTGACTGTTGTTGTTCATGTTTGTGTGTGTAAGATTAGTGGAAATATGTTTGGCTGCCCCATCATGTTAGTGGTGCTGGGAGCGCCGGGGCATGATGCTGGTGGGTACTGGGCTGCTTCCACTGGCGGTCCTCGCCCTGGGTTGGGATTTGGGGGCAGTGGGTGTCCTCATGAACCAGTCTGCAAGCTGGCTTCTGGGGTGGGGGGGGACGACCTTGCTTTTAGACCACCTACCTCCCAGTCTTATTTCCTGCCCTCCCCCTCCCCCTGACTCTGGGTGGAATATACATCTTTTTTGTTACATTTAGGGCTTTGGGGTGGGGGGGTGCCGCACTGTGTCGGTGAAGGGGATACCTTTGCTGCGTGGTGGGGCTGCACTCACCTCAATTTTAATTGCATTTTAGACACTGAGGGCTTGGGGGGATGGGGACCCTGCTGCCCATCGCAGTGGCTAGCGATGCTCCAATCACTATCCCCCCAATTTTAATTGCACTTTGGTAGTCCACACATTTACACACAATTATATCATATAACCCACGCACACCCATCATGTTCTGTGTGGGGGGAGGGGGTGGGGGTCTTCCCCCACCCCTGTTGCCCTGCTCTTGCTGGGGGCGTGGGGGCCTGGTGGGGAGCCTGGGACCTATCATGTTGTCAAAATCCCTGGGTGCTACTGAATATATAGATACAACCAAGGAAGTGAGAGGGGGGCTGAATATGAGTCTAAGTGAGAGTGAGGGGGTGATGAATAGAGGTGGTAATGGTGGGTCGGTTTTGTGCAGCGCTTTGCATGCCGGGTGGCATCTTGGGGCGCCTGCGGTGGTCTGCTGATTGTTCACTCAGATGGGCGCCGGGGGTGGGGGTCTGCTTCTGTGGCCTGCGCCGGTGGTCTCCCTGGTCACTGCCAGGCACTGGTGCGTGTTCCTTATGAAACAAAGGTGAATGAGGGGTGAGTTTGAATGGGTACAGGAGTGAGAGAAAATGGGTCGGTCTGGGTGAGTGAGAGGGGTGTGCATGGGAGCATGTGGGTGTGGAGGTGTGGGGAGAGGTGTGTCTGCGAGTCGGGAGGTGCTGGATTAAGGGGGGTAGTGACATGGTTGCTTGACCCAGGAGACAGACACTGACATGAGTAGAGTGATTAGACAATTATTTATTAACCCAGTGAAGTTAGTGTGTGTGTGGATGTGTGGATGAGTGCGATGCTGACAGACAGCTGGAGCTGAGCGAGTCTCGCTGCGACCTGGCAACCCTGGAAACACACAAGCACAAGGGATTAATGCAGCTCGCAGCAGCGGGAGATTGTGATTTGTGCTGCTTACTTGCAGGTGCCGCTGTGAGACTTCTGTCCGCTCCGTGACTTGACGTGGCTGGGTGAGCGTGGAGCTTGGCGCTGTGAAGGTGAGGAGGAGATCCGAGGAGGAGGAGGAGAAGCCCCATTGTCAGGGGAGACGAGTCCACCGCCAGGGAGGTCCACCTGTGCACAGGGGAAATTACTTTGACAAGGTAAGGTTTGCTGATGCTTACGTGACGTGGCTTGGCGAAGAGGCTTTGTAGTAGCTCTGGCTTGAGGTCGTGTCCTTGACGCGTTGCGTGGCGAAGACGACAGACGACTCCGTGCAGAGCACTCAGTGACACCAGCTTTTAAAGCCTGCTGGTTATTGGCGGCAGGTGTGTGCGCAGCTGGAGCTGATGACGGCCCAGCGGCTGCCATGACAGGTAGTGCCTCTCGGCAACGTGGGCTGCCCTGGGCGGGAGGACTTCTTTGGGCATGGGGGTCCCTGGGGTGTGCGACAGAGGCGCTGGGGCGGGCCCGCTGTGGGGGTGCCTGGGGGGGCTTGCGCTGGGGGGCACGGGCCGGTCTCTGCCCCGGGGGGTGGGGTCACTGGCCTCCTGGTGCCTGGCGACCGGGGGCGGACGTTGGCCCCGCTGTGGGTGGGGTGGGGGTTGGGCGTTCACCGCGCCGACCGCCAAGCAGCCTGGCCTCCCTTGATCGTCCCTCCGTGGGCGGATGCCTGGCTTTCCTGGAGCTTGCTGACCTCGGGGCTGGGGGTTGGTGGTGCTGCCTTGCCTGCTCGGGGTTCCCGGGGCGGGGAGCTGCTGCGACCAGCCCTCCGCTCGTATGTTTCCTGACAAACCACTCACATGCACAGGCTTATTTTGCACACGTTCTCATATATATGCGCACAGACATACACGCACAAGTGTCTCTCCCTTAACAGGAGCGGAAACCAGACTCGTGTTGAGACATCTTCGGTGGAAGAAGCAGTTTGTCTTTTGTTTGTTTTAGTTGTTGTTTTTTTGGTTTTTTTTGTCTGTTCCCCTCCCTTTTCTTTTCCCCCTTCACACACTTCCTTTCCCTCTTCCCCATCCTGTTGGGTCTTCCATGGGTAAAACAATTAAAATAAAGTATTAAAAGTTATTACAGGAGGAGTTTACAATATACAATACACAGTTAGGTACTGTATAAGCTCCTTTTGGCAAAGTAAATCTGTTTTGGCACAATAAGGGTGACAGATCCCTGTTCTGTTTGCCTAGCTGCCTGACAGGACAAGGGAAGAAAAAAAAAAAAGATTCCCTGAATGCCGGCCTCATTCGGCCCTCTTTGGTTCCTCTTGGGGTGGGGTTTTTCTTTGTTGGGAAGAAGGACAGAACCCTGCGTCTGTGCGTCAACTACCATGAGCTCAACATGATAACTGTTAAGGATAAATACCGTTTGCCCCTGATCAATTCTGCATTCGAGCTCCTTCAGCGTGCACGTGTGTTTACTAAATTAGACTTGCGCACCACGTACCATTTAGTCTGCACCCGCAAAGGGGACAAGTGGAAGACGGCATTCAAAATTCACCTGGGGCACTTTGAATATCTGGTGATGCCGTTTGGGCTCACTAATGCCCCCGCCGTCTTCCAACGTATGATCAACGACATCCTCTGCGACAGGGTTAATTAGTTCATCTTTGTTTGTCTCGATGACAGACGAGCGGAAGACAGCATTCAAAACTCACTTGGGGCACTTTGAATATCTGGTGATGCCGTTTGGGATCACTAATGCCCCCGCCCTCTACCAACGTATGATCAATGACGTCCTCCGTGACATGGTTAATCAGTTCATCTTCGTTTATCTCAATGACATTTTGATTTTTTTCTGCACGCTGGAGGAAGACACAATCCACGTCTGGGCTGTGTTACAACAGTTCCTGGAGAACCAACGTTTCGTGAAGGCTGAAAAGTGTGAGTTTTCTACCCAATCCACTTCCTTCCTGGGATTCATTGTTGCCGAAGGTGAGCTGAGGGCCGACCTGGCCAAGGTGAAGGCTGTGCTTGATTGGCCGACTCCGCAATCGTGCAAGTAGCTCCAATGCTTCTTGGGCTTTGCTAATTTCTACCAGAGATCCATCCGGAACTACAGCCGGGTTGCTCTGCCTCTCACCCAGCTGACCTCGACCAAGACTTCCTTTAAGTGGTCTGAAACAGTGGAGCAGGCATTCACTGAACTAAAAGCTCTATTCTCCAACACACCCATCTTGGCCCAGGTCGACCCTCAGCTCCAGTTCATAGTAGAGGCGGACGCTTCTGATTCAGGGGTGGGCGCTGTCCTCTTGTAGCACCCAGTCTCTGACCAGAAGCTCCATCCATGTGCGTTTTTCTCTCGGTGGCTTACGCCAGCCGAGAGGAATTACATTGTCGGAGACCGAGAGCTGTTAGCCATTAAGTTAGTCATTCAGGAATGGAGGCACTGGCTGGAGGGAGCTGTTCACCCCATCATTGTGTGGACCAACCACAAAAATCTAGAGTATTTAAAGTTGGCCCGCAGGCTAAATTCCAGGCAGGCCTGCTGGGCCCTATTTTTCCTCAGATTCAATCTCGTGATCACCTATCAGCCCATGTCTCCGAATGTCAAGCCTGACACCCTCTCCCACCAGTTCACCTCCGATCTGTCATCATCCTCTTCTCCCTCTGAGCCCATAGTATCATCCTCCTGCGTTCTTGGTGCACTCTCTTGGGAGATTGAGCAGAGGGTCCAGCAGGCCCAATCCACTGAGGTTAAGCCCGAGGGAGGCCCGGGCGACTGCCTGTTTGTCCTGTCCAACTTATGCAGTGACGTCATCCAGTGGGAGCATACCAGTCACTTCACCTGTCATCCTGGGATCTCCTGAACCATCCATCTCATACAGTGAGTGTTTTGGTGGCCTACACTTCAGACTGACGTTCGGGACTACATTAAGGCCTGCCAGGTGTGTGCCATGAATAAATCAGACTCCTCACCACCAGCCGGACTCCTGCATCCCCTGCCGGTCCCCAGTCGCCCGTGGTCTCATATTGCTATGGTCTTCGTCACAGGACTCCCTCTCTCGCAGGGTAACACAGTCATCCTCACCATCGTCGACCGCTTTTCCAAAGCTATCCATTTGGTGCCACTCCCAAGCTGCCTTCCGCTTCTGAAACTGCCAACTTCCACACTAACCATGTTATCCACCTTCATGGCATTCCCTTGGACATTGTGTCTGACTGGGGTCGGCAATTCACCTCCCTTGTCTGGAAGTCCTTTTGTGGTTCTATGGGCACCACAGTCAGTCTCACCTCTGGTTAGCATCCTCAGAGTAACAGACAGGCCGAGCATGCTAACCAGTCCTTGGAGGCCACCCTGAGATGTGTGGCTTCCTGTAACCCGTCCACCTGGAGCACTCATCTGACATGGGTGGAGTATGCCCACAACTCCGCCGTCTCCTCTGTCACCGGGTTAACACCTTTTGAGGCGTCAGTGGGGTATACTTCCCTCCTGTTGCTTATGGCAGAGAGGGAATTGGCAGTGCCATCCGTGAAGGCTCACGCTCGCCGCTGCCTCCGCCTTTGTAGGTCCACCTGGGCCATTCTCCTCCGCTCGGCTAAGCGGAATCGTCAGTTTGTAGAAAGCAGGCGGGTTCTAGCACCCAAATATGCGGTGGGTCAGTGTGTGTGGCTGTCGGCGGACCAGGACCCTTTGAAGATGGAATCAAAGAAGCTGTCACCTTGCTTCATCAGTCGCTATCCCATCTCCAGGATCATCAATGATGTGACGGTCTGTCTGGAATTGCTGCTGACACTCCGTATCCACCCCACGTTCCACATTTTAAAGATCAAGCCCCACTCCGCCAGCCTCCCCCTCCGAAGCCCCCCCCCCCCCCCCCGGATCCTCAACGGGCAGACCGCCTACACCATCCAAAGGATCCTGGACGTTCACCGCTGGGGCCGAGGTTTATAGTATCTGGTTCACTGGAAAGGGTACGGACCGGAGGAAAGGTCTTGGATCCCTGGCTCCTATTTCTTCGACAAGGGGATAGTCTGAGCCTTTCACCGGGCTCACCCCAGCAAGCCCGGTGGGTCGCCAAGAGGCGCTCCTTGGTGGGGGGCGGGGGGGCACTGTGATGATCGGGCGAGCACGCTCCCCCTCCCTTTCTGTGGGAGGTTCTCCATCTGTTTCCCGGCTCCGCAGGTCATCAATGCACTTGCTGCCTCTTCGCTGCCAGCGCTTAGAAAGATTTGCTTGTGGACACTTTGGTGCTGGATCTTTGGGTAGTGCCAGCTGAAATCTAGGCTGGAAGAATTTATTTGTTGGGAACCCAGCTTATCTCTCCTTTTCCTCTTCTCTCCCCAGGTTGCTGCCAGCTCAGTGGTGCATCTCCGGGATTGTGGTGCGCTCACCTGCTTCCTCTTCATCTCCACCCTGGACTGTCTTCCACCTGGTCAGACTCCTCAGCTCCTCTCCTCTTGACTCTCCCCGCCAGCTCAAACCCTGTGGCTCCTCCACCTCCTCGCTGGGCTCCCCTACCGGGTTCTCTGCACAGGTGCAGTAAGATAACCTCCACCCTGAATTATTATCCCCAGTCTCTTTTTCACTTACTCATCTGCTCTCGTCACTTTTCCCACAGGCTGTGTGTTCCCTCGGCATGAGCCGTTTTCTCTCTTACTGTGTGGGTTTTTCAATAAAGTTGTGTTAAATGTTTTCCTCTGTGTCTGTGCGTTCTCTCTGGTGTTAGCTGCCTAGCACGTTAGCTTTCCTTTTATCAGTCATGACAGTCACGAGTAAACCGATTACTGGAGTAAACCGATTACTGGAGTAAACTGATCAAAGCAATTAATGGTTTACTGAGCAAATAAACTAGGTGTGTTAATCCGTTTTCTCATAAACCGATAATGGCCTTTAACTTATAAAGATAATTGGATTACTCTGTTCACATGACAATTTGATTAATCAGGTAACTCCAGAAAGCTGATTATAATCAGTTTACTCATGACCATGTAAACAGGGTAATTTTATTCCCAGTAATCGGTTTATTGTGACCATGTAACCGGGGTCAGTGACACTGAAAGATCAACATCACCAAGACCAAAGAGAAGATTGCTCAGAGACAAGCGTAACCAGCTGAATGAATTTGATGACATAGATTTTCGTGATCATTTTTATATATACAAAGCCAGGGCAGCTGAAATCTTTGCTTTGCTTCAGACAATGCTTTCATGTGATTCAGCGTGGGGAACCCCTATACCTCCTTCCTTCCTTGTAAATACTTATCACCTTGAGGTTTTTGGCGTATGGAACCTTCCATTGTGAAAGCAGACTTGTGTGGTCTAGTGATTCAACTGTGTACAAAATAGTTAGCTGCACTATGCATTTTACTTTGGAAAGACAAGATGGCTCATTACTCTAATAAATTTTAGTTGAATTGTTATTGCATTGTAACAAAGAGGTTTTTTTTTCACAAAGACACATGGTTAACAGAAGTATTGTTGCAAAGAACATTGACATATTGCTCCTGCTGCTGCTTCATGTCTCTCCATCTCTTTGATAGACAACTCACCATGAAAGATTTCCATCTTGAGTTTGTGTTCTTTTTAATATGTGGAAATTCATGCTTATGGTAATTCTATAACATGTTTCTCATGAAGGGTTAGCCTGCATATTGCACCAAAATAAATGGGAAATCCCAAAAAGTCTAATAGAGCACTTTAATAAGGTATTGACAAGCTCCTTTTGAGCAATCAAGAAACCACTTTGGCATAGTTATTGCATTATAAGATAATTTGGCCTTAGATTAGAACGGAAAATTTGAGAAAGTTGTTTGTATCTGTAATGGTGAGCTGGGATGGATCCATGTGTTCCATGGAAGGTGTGAGCTTGAAAGTTCTGACACTCATTTTATTGTGCTTTTGATGAAGAAAGCAGAAACTTAATGGAGACCACAAAGATGATGGATGTTATGCATTGTGCAAAAGTGACCAGCCAAATGCAGGAATATTTTTGATTTAGTGGCTGAACAACAAGGACCAGTCAGCAGGGTTGGAAGTAAATTTTGAGATCTCGTGCAAGAGGAGAGAGCTTGTAAAAAAATAAATGAACTTCCACATTTTCAGCCAAATATCCCTAAAGGTGAAGTAAAACTGAATACATATTTGCAATTAATATTCACATGATATGGATTTGTAACATCAATCAAAATGTTTTTTGTCATCACCCAAATACTTGCTTACACTGTACACAAGTCCTGGTTGTCATGTGTCTGAGCTCAGGTTTTCACTGAGCTCAGATCCTCACTTTTTTATTTTTTTTTTTAAGTTTTGAATGTCTGATTAGTTTAATTTTGTTAGTTTTCTGTATTACTTTGGAATTGTTTACTTCTGAACCTCCTCTTCCCAGGCACTTCCACTACTGCCCACAGGCTCTCCCAGTTAGGCCTAATTTGGTTACCGGTCCGCACAGCCTGCCCGCACCTGTGTCTTATTAGACTGTCTGGTATCTACAGAGGAGCAAAAAGGTATTTAGTCAGTCACCAATTATGCAAGTTCTCCCACTTAACCTCTTGCACTCCGTTGTACTGCGGGCGGGCAAGTCTCTGCGTCCCAGAGCGCACAAGGGTGCTCTCGTGCGCCCTTGTGCGCTCTAGGACGCACGAGGGCGCTGCCTCCAAGCACGCACTGAAAAAAAAAAAAGTTCTTCCACTACAGACACAGCCGCGAACAGATTAGTTCATCTGATTGACCTCTCATTCGACTAATAAGTGCCTTGAATTAGGTTTCTGAAACCTTGAAGAACCAATGACTGAAAACCTAGCAAGAAGGACCCGCCTACCAAAGCTGTGAATTCAGCGAGCCAATTGAAGCAGAGAAGTTCGCGAGCTGTTTTTTGTAAGGCTGGGTGAAGACAGACTGCTGCAGCAGATAAAAAAAGGACCCGCAGGAAGAACCGTCACAGACCCAGCAGCATGGAGACCATCCACAAGTGCTACCTGTGTGACAGGGACAGCGATTCGCGCATCGACCTCTTCAGTCACAGGCGGTGCTTTTTTTTTTTTTTAATTCGAGCAGAATAGACGTTTAGGATTCTCTTCAATGGTCATCATAGACCGACGGAGGCCGACGACGAAGGTCGTAAATCATTTGCCAAAACCGCAATCATGGAATTATGTTTTGACCGGGTCGCGAGACCAGAACCACGAGCGGACCAGCGTCATGTTCGTCTGACAATGAGGAAGAGAAGTTCACCAGGACGCTGCTGTGAAGAGGTAAGGTGTTATAAGCTAAATTATTCTTTATCCCTGAAAATTGTAATCAAAAATGACTTTTGACCGATCGGTAAATTACAACTGCGCGGCGCATGAAGTCCGAAGTTCGTGCGCCGCAGTACACGGGTCGTGCGCCGCGTCCAGACCGTGAACGCCGCTCCCCCCCCACTACTCTTCTGTAGCGGGGGGGGGGGGGGGCCGCGGTGACTGCGCCGTTGTCGCCACATGACTATTCCGTCATGTAGCGATGGCCGATGTCCGTCCTCTGTAGCGAGGGGGGGGGGACCCCTCCCACACACACACGCACACACACAGCCCTGAGTGTCACCTTTCATTAGAGCTCAAGATCAAGCTTCTATATTGAATCATTCAAAAGTTACAGACGTTTTTCCAAACTGTGCTATTTGGCACAATTTGGCACAGTTCCAAAACGCCTGGGAACTACCTGAGGAAAAAGCTGTGTAATATATTCATTTTTTGTGGTATTGTTACAAAATTTTGACCTCAGCTGGATAACACTTGGTTCTACATTTCTGTTGCATTTTCCAGCCCGGATCTGAAGCTGTGTGTTATTTGCAAGCATTTGTATCCAAAAAAACACCCAGGCCAAATTTATTTTCTTCAAGTTCAGTATGTTTAGATGACTGTAACTCAGTGGCCGGAGCATTTAGAGAGATTATGACTGTTTTGCCAAAAAATTCAAAGTGTTTTCTTTTAAATGAGACCAACCCCATGAAGATGCTGCAAAGGGTTGAAGAACAGCTTTCGATTTACTTTGGGCACGTTATTTTTTGGCGTTTTTAGGAAAATTGACCGGAGTGCAAGGGTTTAAAAGATGAGAGAGGTCTCCAATTTTCATCATAGGTATACCTCAACTATAAGAGACAAAATGAGAAAAAAAAAATCCAGAAAATCACATTGTCTGATTTTTAAAGAATTTATTGGCAAATTATGGTGGAAAATAAGTATTTGGTCACCTACAAACAAGCAAGATTTCTGGCTCTCACAGACCTGTAACTTCTTCTTTAAGAGGCTCCTCTGTCCTCCACTCGTTACCTGTATTAATGGCACCTGTTTGAACTCGTTATCACCTGTCCACAACCTCAAACAGTCAGACTCCAAACTCCACTATGGCTAAGACCAAAGAGCTGTCAAAGGACACCAGAAACAAAATTGTAGACCTGCACCAGGCTGGGAAGACTGAATCTGCAATAGGTAAGCAGCTTGGTGTGGAGAAATCAATTGTGGGAGCAATTATTAGAAAATGGAAGACATACAAGACCACTGATAATCTCCCTTGATCTGGGGCTCCACGCAAGATCTCACCCCGTGGGGTCAAAATGATCACGAGAACGGTGAGCAAAAATCCCAGAACCACACGGGGGGGCCTAGTGATTGACCTGCAGAGAGCTGGGACCAAAGTAACAAAGGCTACCATCAGTAACACACTACGCCACCAGGGACTCAAATCCTGCAGTGCCAGACGTGTCCCCCTGCTTAAGCCAGTACATGTCCAGACCCGTCTGAAGTTTGCTAGAGAGCATTTGGATGATCCAGAAGAGGATTGGGAGAATGTCATATGGTCAGATGAAACCAAAATAGAACTTTTTGGTAAAAACTCAACTTGTCATGTTTGGAGGAGAAAGAATGCTGAGATGCATCCAAAGAACACCATACATACTGTGAAGCATGGGGGTGGAAACATTATGCTTTGGGGCTTTTTTCTGCAAAGGGACCAAGACAACTGATCCGTGTAAAGGAAAGAATGAATGGGGCCATGTATCGTGAGATTTTCAGTGAAAACCTCCTTCCATCAGCAAGGGCATTGAAGATGAAACGTGGCTGGGTCTTTGAGCATGACAATGATCCCAAACACACCGCCTGGGCAACGAAGGAGTGGCTTCGTAAGAAGCATTTCAAGGTCAAGGAGTGGCCTAGCCAGTCTCCACATCTCAACCCCACAGAAAATCTTTGGAGGGAGTTGAAAGTCCATGTTGCCCAGCGACAGCCCCAAAACATCACTGCTCTAGAGGAGATCTGCATGGAGGAATGGGCCAAAATACCAGCAACAGTGTGTGAAAACCTTGTGAAGACTTACAGAAAACGTTTGACCTCTGTCGTTGCCAACAAAGGGTATATAACAAAGTACTGAGATGAACTTTTGTTACTGACCAAATACTTATTTTTCACCATAATTTGCAAATAAATTCTTTAAAAATCAGACAATGTGATTTTCTGGATTTTTTTTTCTCATTTTGTCTCTCATAGTTGAGGTATACCTATGATGAAAATTGGAGACCTCTCTCATCTTTTAAGTGGGAGAACTTGCACAAGTGGTGGCTGACTAAATACTTTTTTGCCCCACTGTAAGCACTACCTTTTCCCTGTGTTGTTGCTACTCCATTGAACATTATTTTTATCCTCGTGTTCTACCAGCCTCTAAAGTATCTCGCTACTCCTGAGCGCTCCCTGCTCGGAGGCTCATCATTGTAATTTGTTATTTGTTACCCTTTTGTATTTTTCCAGCACAATTTTGGATTCTTCTCTTAATAAATATCACCAATGTAATTCAGCGTTTGGATCTGTCTTTCCTGCCCTGTAGGGGCATTTATGACAAAATGGAGTAGCCAGTGAAAGATCCAGCTGTTGCATTTGTGCATTTTTCCCCCCTTTCGTGTGTTTCACTAACCTGTCTTGGAGCTTGCCATGTCCGGCTTGGATGACGCAGAGCGGCGGGCTGTGAGTTTTCTGGAGGGGTTTTGGTCATTGACGCAGGCCTCCCATTCTCTAGAGACAGTCCAAAAGAGTCGGGATGGCGCGGCACGAGTGATGAAGACATTTCCTCGTCTGTGGAGTCACCTGGAGGCCATTAACATCCTCACCTCTATATATTCTCAACCATGCACGAGCGAGGAGCCGAGGGAAGCAGCTCCAATGCTTGTGCCAGTCCCAGCGAGGAGTAAGCATTCACACCGGCAGAAGCTCAGCCCCTCTCCTACACTACCAACTCTAACTCCACTACAGCATCGTTCCACCCTGGACCACTGGAGCAAAGCGCCCACTTCCTCACCAGCATCCTTTCTCTCACCAAGGCAGGAGACTCCCGCAGCAGCCTCTCTTTTTCCTCTCTCTCCGGCTGTCCCGCCAGCTAATTCTCCGGCTGCATTTTTTTCTCCCTCCTCCTTGGCGACTCCTCCCGCTGCACTGGAACTGGCCGCCTCCCTCTCAGCTCCATCCACCTCCATGACTCCAGGGGTGGCTCCTCCACATTCCATAGAGGAGCCCAAGTTCACCAGAGCCATGGAGAGGGACGACTCCCGACACATGACAGCAGAAAACATCAAGGTCCGGGAAAACAGGAAAGTTTTATTTCATTTCACTTCAATTCATGATGAAATGTCTTGCCTGATTCCCGGTAGGGAGACTCAGAGAAAGCAGTCCCTTGAGCTCTCCCCACCTGCTGCTGTCATACATTTCCCACCTATCCTCTCCGTGTCTCCTCTGTTTTCTCCTGAGTGTCCACTGGCCCCAGAACCAAGCCACCGGACGATGGAGGAGCCCATGGCCCTGGATGATCCTATTCCAGTGCCAGCACGGAGCGGTATCCCAGCTGCCTCACCAGATGAGCCACCAGCGGGGTCCCCTTTGTCTGGGAGTGTCAAGACTGCAACGACCATCATGCTTGCTGCGGAGGCCACCGCAGCAGAGTGGGAGGCCAAGCTAGACCTCCTGAGATCTGAGCCAAAGAGTCATCGTCACCTGGATTGTCAGAGTCCTGGACAGCGGTGGAGCTCGAGCTCAGGCAAGTGCTTTCTATTGTTTTTCTCCTCTCTGTCCTGGAGCAATCTTGCCTGGCTCTTGGTGAGGAGAGTCAGGTGCAGCCGCCCGCTGCGCCTGAGCTCGCCTTGCCGGGCTCCGCTGCTACTGATGACCCTGACCCCCCTTCTCTATCTGTTTCCTCTGAGCTTATTCCCAGGGTCACCAGAGACGTGTCAACCATTCCAGAGGTCTCCGTGGGTCCAGGCTCTCTGCCTGAGACAGCTGGGGGTCCAGCTTCCACAGTGGAGGTTGTGGGTGCTCCGTCCCAGCCAAGGACCTACGTGGGTGCAGCTCCGACCCAGGCCGGGTCCTCTCTCTGCCAGAGGCTGTCGTGTGGGTCCCTCCTCAGACTGAGTCTCTGTGGGTCCTGCGTTCCAGCCGGGGACCTTGTGGGTGCTATGCCCTAGCTTCAGCCCAACATGGGTGCTGCGCTCTGGTATAGGCCCACCATGGGTGCTAAGTCCCAGCCCGGGGTCCACTGAGGGTGCTGCAGTGCTCCAACTCAGAGCCACCGAGGGTGCTGCAGTGCTCCGGCCCAGAGCCACCGAGGGTGCTGCAGTGCTCCGGCCCAGAGCCACCGAGGGTGCTGCAGCGCTCCGGCCTGGAGCCACCGCGGGTGCTGCAGAGCTCCAGCCCGGAGCCACCGTGGGTGCTGCAGAGCTCCAGCCCGGTGCCACCGTGGGTGCAACAGTATCTTAGGCCACGACTTCTGATGCCATCGGGGTTCCCCTCCTCCAGCCCTGCATCCCGCCTTGGGGCCTTCCGGTGGGGGAGCTGCCTCCAGGATCATCCATCCGGTCCTCATGGCTCAAGAACTCGGGCCGGCCACACAAAAGACTGGGTCGCTGGGTCGGGTGGCCCATTTTCCCCCGGCAGGCCACCTGACTCATTCCACCTGGCCGTCCGGCTGGTCTGGGACTTCGGCCATCCGCCTGAACTCTAGGGCTCTGGGACCTCGGGGGCTAGGGGTCTGGCTGGGCACAGGTGCAGGTCATGAGCTGGTTTGTGTTTTCCCTCCTTATCCTGTTCTCCCACCTCCCACCCGAGGTAGTTTTTGTTATACTCCTTCTCTGGGGGTGGGGGGGTGGGGGGTCCTTCTTGGTGTTACCTGGGGGTGTCTGGTTCCACCCCTTAAAGGGGAGGCTTTGTCATATGTCTGAGCTCAGGTTTTCACTGAGCTCAGATCCTCACCTTTTTTTTTTGAGTTTTGTAATTTTGTTAGTTTTCTGTATTACTTTGGAATTGTTTACTTCTGAGCCTCCTCTTCCCAGGCACTTTCACTACTGCCCACAGGCTTTCCCAGTCGTCTCAGCTGTGGGCAGTTAGTCCTAATTTGGTTACCTGTGTCATATTAGATTGTCTGATATTTAAGCACTACCTTTTCCCTGTGTTGTTGCTACTCCATTGAACATTATTCTTTCCCTCATGTTCTACCAGCCTCAGAAGTATCTTGCTACTCCTGAGCTCTCCCTGCTCGGAGGCTCATCATTGTAAGTTGTTATGTGTTACCCTTTTGCATTTTTCCAGCACAATTTTGGACTCTTATATTAATAAATATCACAGATGCAATTCAGCATTTGGATCTGTCTTTCCTGCCTCATAGGGGCTTTTATGACACTAGTATGTTCTGCATTCCCTGCTTTGTGTTTCATTTTTATTTATTTGATTTTATGCCCCCTGCAGCTTTTTGGTTTGGCACTTTCAGTCTTTAGTTTGTTAGTTGTTCTCTGACCCTGGTGTCTTGGGTTTTGTTTGAATACATATTTAAAGTTTCCAACAGTCTGTCTACATTTGGATCCTGCCTCCCCTACAATCCCTGACAGGAGATGCCTAAAACACCTAACCTGGGGCCCAGGACACATTCCAACAAGTTCCCAGCGTGACCCCCTGGACTGTTCCAAAATACCATGACATCATTTCATTTCCAAAGCACTCAATCCTCATACATAGGAGGATGGGGTGTGACAGATGGCACTCAAGACTGCACTCCTAATGCAACATGGTCTCTGTTTTCTACACTGCTGACATGCTTACTTTCACTTCTGCATTTAATATCCATGTTAGTCATTTACGGGGGGGGGGGGGGGGTCATAGGCTGAAAAGTTCATAGTGGTCAAATTTGACCAAATGTGGTTTATTTTTCAACCGCAGGGATCCAAGCACTACAACACCAATAGAAGAAGTGTGTGGACCGAAGGGGAGACTATACTGAAAAATAAACCACATTTGGCAAAATTTGACCACTATGAACTTTTCAGCCTATGAACTTTTCACCCCCCCCCCCCCCCCCCGTACTTAACAAATTTATTGCCTTTTTTGGATTGTTAAATTTAGGGTAGTGGTTATGGTAGGGTTTACTTTAAACACATTAAAGCTCTAATCCTTCACAGTTTACCTCGGCAATCCAGGCAAACACAATATGATCCAGGATCCCTCTGTTGTCTCAATAGGGTTACCTGCGCTACATGACATGGGCTAAATGACCCTGCAAGTGACATGGGTCACTGCTTACCTCAGTTCAGCGGACATTTGAATGGGACAACGTGGATTAACATGCGATGAAGTAGGTGTCACCGTCACCATGTCCCAGCACACCAACAAAGTGGAACTGAATCAGAAAGTTGTCAGTCATTATTCTGACACATTATATTAATGTCAAAGTTGCAGCAGTCAACTGTGTGCACCACAATTACACAAACATCACAGCAGCTGAGACAGAATTTTCTTTTTTAACCCTTCTTGTGTCTTGGTTTCATGGACATAGAAAGCGCCCTCACTGTCTATGTCGCAGTTCTGTGCCTGTCATGTGATGTGTCATGTGATGTGACCATAAACTATAAAAACTTTCAGTTCCGGCGCCACACGAGTTGGCTGCCTTTTGCAACTGCCTTTTTTTTTTTTTTAAATCTTCCTTCTTCTTTCTACACCTTTCACTCTATATATATCTCGGACACATAGATCGCCCCAAAGGTCTCCCGAGTTGGTGGACGGAGCCACTGTTTACAGCAGGAGACGATACAGCAGGGAAGCGCTAGCTAGCACTCAACCGCCACCCGGTGCTAACGGAGAAACTCGACATACCGGGGAACTGAAGCGAAAACGACGCGGGTGCTGGGCTGGAGTTTAGGCGGCGTGCAAGAAATATAAGACAGAATAATAAAGAGTGATGGCAAGAACCAAGCAGACCGCCCGTAAATCTACTGGAGGAAAAGCCCCCAGGAAGCAGCTGGCCACCAAGGCTGCTCAGAAAAGCGCTCCGGCCACCGGTGGAGTGAAGAAGCCTCACCGTTACAGGCCCGGTACTGTGGCTCTGAGAGAGATTCGTCGCTACCAGAAATCCACGGAGCTGCTCATCTGTAAGCTGCCCTTCCAGCACCTGGTGAGGGAGATCGCTCAGGACCTGCGCCTCCAGAGCTCCGTCGTCATGGCTCTGCAGGAGGCCAGCGAGGCCTACCTGGTGGGTCTCTTCGAGGACACCAACCCGTGCGCCATCCAAGCCAAGAGGATCACCATCATGCCCATAGACATCCAGCTGGCCCGCCGCATCCGCGGAGAGAGAACTTAGACTTTCTGCTGCACATCCACCAACCACAATGCTCCACACTGTGTGTCTATATATATATTTATATTAATATGTACATATGTATACTAGCTGCTCTTGTTTTTTCTTGCCTTCTGATTGTTGCTCTGAGTGTTGCTATCCCTGTGCTGTTGCAATCCTGGAATTTCCCCATTGTGGGACTAATAAAGGCTTATCTTATCTTATCTTAAAAAAAAAATCCCCAGTTGTACTAAGTGTTCCACCTCACAAGGTGGCAGACATGTAAAACTTACTGCTCTTGCCTTGGAGAACTAATGTCTCCCAAATAACCACCCAAAAACCTCACTTCTGGGACACCGAAGAAGAAGAGTTTGTAAACAAATGTTGATGTGCTCTATCGCAACACGGAGGAGGCATTTGCTCCCAAATATGCCAACTATGATTCTAAAAAGAGATTATTTAACTTATGAAGGTAAATATCTACATTTTGTTATGACAGAGGGTGGCCGAAGCTGGTTAATTTTCACCTGACATCGACTCCAGCGCCATGTGACTGGACAGAACAATCGCGTGTCGTCATATATAATAAATTGCGGTGGAATAAAAGCAAAATTGAGGTGGAATAATCATAACAGTTTCTGGATGTGGGAGAGAAAGCAAAAATGACAGAGAGAAGACATAATAATGTTCCAAGGTTGTCATAGCCAGGAGCGGCACTGGGGTTAAGCTCCCAGTGCTCATAAAATGCTCCTTATGGCGTGCGTCTCGAAAAGCCTCTGACAACTAAGTCCAACTCCTAGCCTGCCCGTGTGGTTTAGTCTCTAAGCCTGGCGGAACTGCTTTTACTAATAGGAGAAGGGGCGAGGACGGATCTCTGGTGCCTTAAAACCAGATGCTTCGGGTAGATGGTGGCTCGTCAACCTGGGAAGGTAGCCCATCTAGGGGAAGGTAAACCCTGATTTCAAACCTCTGCTGCCTTGCGGCATACCCGGTCACGGGAAAGGCTTCGGGAGTCAACCCTGAGGAAAAATCCGGAGTCGGAGCCCCTAAGGCAGTTCTATGTTGTGCTCAACATCGTTCTGGCAGCTCCTGCAACGGCGCTGGTGCCAAACTGTAGCAGCCCTGCTGTTCCTTTGGATTCATCAGTGACGTGGAGAGGGGGGACATGCTGCATGGGCAACATCTTGTCCTCCATATCTTCCTGCCCAGGCTTGAATCCTACCAACGCCCAACGCTGGAAGGTAGAACACCGGATCACTGGAGAGGACACTCCAGCTTCGCCTTTGGCGTAGACAAAACACGGGGAATGACAGTTACCGGTTATAAGCCATTGCTCAATTGGCGTAGAGCGTGGCGCCAGGGGTTGTTCCCGACGGTGGGAGGGATCATCAGATCTCACTGGACAGCTACCGCCCGCCTCAAGCTGGGCAGCCCCCAGCCAATAAGGTGTTGTCCCGCCACAGCTTGCTTTCCTCATTGGGTGCATGGGGATAAGGAGAAATCCAAACAGCAGGCTGAGAACCTTCGCACCAGGCAAGACAATAAAACAAAAGAGACCAACTCTAAAACTGGGAACTTGGAACGTCCGCACTATGATGACAGGACTCGCTGCTAACCTCAAGGACATCAACGACACCAGGAAGACTGCCATCATCAATAATGAGCTGAAGAGACTGGGAGTGGATATCGCCACTCTCCAGGAAACACGGTTAGCTGATGCAGGCACACTGAGAGAGAAGGACTACACATTCTACTGGCAGGGAAAGGGCAGTGACGAACACAGGGAACACGGAGTGGGCTTCGCAGTGAAGAACACTTTGCTGAAGATGGTGGAACCGGGCAGCACTGGCTCTGCACGACTCCTCACCCTCCGCCTGAACACCACTCAAGGCCCAGTCACCCTCGTCAGTGTGTATGCCCCAACACAGACAGCCACACCAGAGGCAAAAGACGAGTTCTACGAGAATCTTGCAACAACTGTCAGGATCATCCCCAACTCTGAACAGCTCATTCTCCTTGGAGACTTCAATGCCAGAGTGGGTGCTGACCACGACTCCTGGCCCTCCTGTCTTGGACCTTTTGGCGTGGGCAGAATGAACGACAACGGACAGCGGCTGCTCGAGTTCTGCACATATCACGATCTGTGCATCACAAACTCGTTCTTCAAGACCAAGCCCCAACACAAGGTTTCCTGGCAACATCCACGCTCAAAGCACTGGCACCAGCTAGACTTGATCCTGACCAGGCGCACCTCACTGAAGAACGTGCTAATCACCCGTTCGTTCCAGAGTGCAGATTGCGACACAGACCATTCATTGGTGTGTTGCAAGGTCAAGCTGCAGCTGAAGAAATTCCATCGTGCTAGACAACCTGGAAAGGCACGGATTGACATCAGCAAGATGGCCCAACCAGAACTTGTTGAGCAGTTTGCCTCCACCTTTGAGAAGGAACTTTGTGTACCACAAGGAGGAGAATCTGCAAAGCAGAAGTGGGAAGAGCTGCGAAACACCATCCACCGCACAGCCTTGGCTACCTTTGGGACGAAGACCTCGAAGTCACAGGACTGGTTTGATGCCAAGTTGACCGAGATGACCCCCGTCATTGAAGCCAAGCGCTCAGCACTTGCTGAGTACAAGAAGTACCCAAACGAGAAGAATCTCCAGATTCTCAGGGCTGCGAGAAGCAAAGTTCAGCAGACTGCTCGGCGCTGTGCCAACGAGTACTGGACTCAGCTCAGCCAAGACATTCAAACCGCTGCCATAACAGGGAACATCCGTGGTATGTATGATGGCATCAAGAAAGCACTTGGTCCAGCTCAGAGCAAGATGGCCCCCCTCAAATCTTCCACTGGGGAGATGATCACAGAGAAGAACAAGCAGATGGAGAGATGGGCGGAACACTACTCCGACCTCTACTCCAGACAGAACACCGTGACACCGTCAGCCCTTGATGCCATCGACTGCCTGCCATCCATGGACGAACTTGACGCCGAGCCAACCATCGACGAACTCAGTAAGGCCATTGATAGCTTGGCCGCTGGCAAGGCACCCGGCAACGACGGCATACCCCCTGACCTGATCAAGCACTGCAAGACCGCCCTACTGCTGCCATTGCATGACGTCCTCTGCCAGTGCTGGAAGGAAGGTGCTGTACCACAGGACATGAGGGACGCCAAGATCATCACCCTCTACAAAAACAAAGGGGAGAGAAGCGACTGCAACAACTACAGGGGCATTTCCCTCCTCAGCGTTGTTGGCAAAGTCTACGCACGAGTTGTTCTCGTTCGTCTACAGAAGCTTGCCGAACGTGTCTACCCCGAGTCTCAGTGTGGCTTCCGCGCTGAGCGATCGACGGTAGACATGATATTCTCCATCCGCCAACTCCAGGAGAAATGCAGAGAACAGAACATGCCCCTGTACGTCGCCTTCATCGTCCTCACCAAAGCGATCTGGTCAGCAGAGAGGGCCTTTTCAAGATCCTGCCAAAGATAGGATGTCCACCAAAGTTGCAAAGCCTCATCGAATCGTTTCACACCAACATGCAGGGGATAGTGCAGCACGATGGCAACGTCTCAGAGCCATTCAACATACGCAGCGGAGTGAAACAGGGCTGTGTACTTGCACCAACCCTCTTTGGGATTTTCTTTGCTATGCTCCTGAGGCATGCCTTCAGCACAGCAACAGAGGGAATCTACCTGCACACAAGATCTGACGGCAGGCTTTTCAACCTCGCCTGCCTGAAAGCCAGAACCAAAGTACGCGAGGCTCTAATCAGAGACATGCTGTTCGCAGACGACGCTGCAGTCGCAACCCACACACAGCAGGAGCTTCAGACCCTGATGGACCGCTTCTCCCAGGCATGCAAGGACTTCGGGCTTACCATCAGCCTGAAGAAGACTAACGTCTTGGCGCAAGGCACGGAAGCACCACCAACCATCACCATTGATGACTACAAGCTGGAGGTCGTGAATCAGTTCACGTACCTGGGGTCCATGATCAGCAACAACCTCTCCCTTGATACAGAGATCAACAAGAGGATTGGAAAATCAGCCTTCACACTCGCTCGCCTCACCACACGAGTGTGGGAGAATCCCAAACTCTCTGTCAAGACGAAAATGGCAGTGTACAACGCCTGCGTCATCAGCACACTGCTCTATGGGAGTGAGACGTGGACAACATACGCCCGGCAGGAAAAGAGACTGAACTCCTTCCACTTGCGCTGCATTCGCCACATCCTGGACATATCCTGGCAGGACAAAGTGCCCAACACAGAAGTTCTGTCCCGCGCCGGCCTTCCCTCCATGTTCACTCTACTCAGGCAGCGCAGGCTCCGCTGGCTAGGCCACGTTCACCGTATGGAGGATGGCAGAATCCCCAGAGACGTCCTCTATGGAGAACTGGCAACTGGCAGGAGAGACGTTGGCCGCCCACAGCTGCGCTTTAGAGACGTCTGCAAGAGAGACATGAGGGCCCTGGATATCAACACAGAGCGCTGGGAGGACCTTGCAACGGACCGCTCCAAATGGAGAGGCACCCTGACCAGACAGCTCAAGGCGGGTGAAGAGAGACTGACTGCTGCAGCAGATGAAAAAAGGACCCGCAGGAAGAACCGCCACAGACCCAGCAGCACGGAGACCACCCACAAGTGTGACCTGTGTGACAGGGACTGTCATTCGCGCATCGGCCTGTTCAGCCACAGGTGGTGCTGTTCCAGCAGAGTAGACGTTTAGGATTCTCTTCCATGGTCATCATAGACCGACGGAGGCCGACGATACTGATTTTCTGGTTCACATACTTTGAAGATAACAAAAAACCCAAACAAAAAACGGTGACAAAAACACAAAACCATCCTTTGTGTAAATATGTCCAAAGTCCACTTTTGACTGACATCTTTCTAATTGACAGTAAGCCATTATCTCTTACCACTTTCAAGTTATCGCCTTGGAAATCTCTGACCTCTGAACTGAATATTTTCTTGAAAAAAAATCTTGACCACCAGGGGCCGAGGTTGCCTGGAGCAAAAGTACGCCACAGACAGTCATTGGGCATTTTTTTTCAGTCATTCCCATAAAGCCTCCAGCAGCTCTGACCATCCCCAGCTGCTGAGGAGCTGATACCAGCCTGTCCTAGTTTGGCGAAGGGCAGTCTCCTATTCAGCTGCACTCTGTGCTTGTTTGTGCATCTCAGATCACTTTGCATTAACGTATCCTCTGCTCCTCATTTTTTCTCCCCGTGACAGTCCCTGCTGAAATAAAACATTTCTTGATTTGTGTGGCACTGGACACAAAATGTGACACGCATACATATGACCCACCAAATAAATGTCCAGGCGCACACACACACACACACACACACACACACACACACACACACACTGAGCATCTCTTCTTATAAATAGGAAAGCCATTCAATGCCAATATGGGGAAAAAAATAATTTTGTAAAATGTCTGGTGCATTTTCTAACACTACCAATTATAATGGAGGATAAAGAGCAGCAACCTTTGAGCTATACAGATTGGTTGTGTGTTTCTATATCCACCACTGACTGATCTGCGCTGAGTTTGACATGGGGCAACAAAATTAAAAGACTTGTAAAAATGCCGGTGACTCTCAAATGTGCCCTTCAGAGGTAAAATGGGCTATCCCACAAAACCATTATTTTGAGAAAATGAGCTCTAAAGTTGAAATATTCTCAAAAAAATCAGTGTGCCTATATCATTAAAAAGTTACCCCCTATAGGGGTAACTTTTAATCAGTGTGCCTATATCTTTTAATCAGTGTGCCTATTGTGCCTATCAGTGTGCCTACTTTTAATCAGTGTGCCTATATCATTAAAAAGTTACCCCCTATAGGGGTAACTTTTTAATGATATAGGCACACTGATTTTTTGAGAATATTTCAACTTTAGAGCTCATTTTCTCAAAATAATGGTTTTGTGGGATAGCCCACTTTACCTCTGAAGGGCACAAATAATCAGTAGCGATGCCAGCTTCCAGGCTGATTTCCACATTCGTGCGACATCAGTGATGTGAGGACATTAAATTTAATGGTATACATTGGAGAAATGCATTGTTATCCGCAGATGATCAGACCCACGTCTCCTTGAAGTCTGAGAAAGGTACAGTATGAAGGGTTGTTGAAGTATTAATTTATGATAATGGAACCCGTGACTGCAGCTCTCCATCTTGACTTTGTAATTTCTGCTAAAAAATGCCCTCTGTTGGACAGTCTCATATTTCCAGTTCTCACCTTGTTCATCAAGATGAACCAGACACTCTTTGGAGAAAACATATTTTGGCCACTTTTATCCACAATCTCATTATTTCAGTCTCCACCCAACATGCACCACAAAAGGAAAGCAGACTGATAATTAAATGGAGAGTTTTGCTTTCACATTCAGCTCTCTACCAAAACAGACTGGAATCCACTGTAATGCTAATCTCCCCTGAGACTATTAAAATCCTCCACTTGAGGCAGCAACTCATCCCTGAAAAAAATAGACAGTCCACCTTGAGGTTGGGAACTATTTAATTTCATCCCCCATGTTTTTTTTGTACTTTTGTTTTTTTTGCTTGAATATGAACTTGTAATATTTCCAGTCAAGCACTGATTGCTCCAGTCATTAAAAGAAAAAGTAAATGTGGCATACTTTACACGATTTTTTAATCAAATTTTGAAACAATACATGTGTACATATAAAGGGGTTCTATTACTCTGCATTGATACTTGTATGAGAAAACCATGTTGCATTTCCAGATTAAGTTTCTTTTTTAATTTATGTGCGCCTTTCATTTGAAGAAAATGTCTGCACAATAAACTTTCACCAGCTGACTGGATTTACGTCAGCTAGTGAAACAAGTCCAATACACCAACCAACAAACAAACTACTTGCAATGCTTCTTGTAGTCCTCTAAATCCACCTCCCATCTCCCATTTGGTTTTCTGTAGGTAAACACTGACAATCGCAGGATGCATTTCAAAAAAAAAAAACAAAATTAAATATATATATATATATATATATAATTTTTTAAATTTAATTTTAAGATGTTTGCAGTGAGATTTCCACTGTAGGTATACCTTCACTTTGAATCTGGAGATAGTCTAAAATCAAGAAACGATATGCTTAGTGTTTTCTAGGCAGCCTTAATCTCTCTACTACAATTTAGAAAATGACACTGACACTGAGGCTGAAATTTCTCTTGGAGTGGAGGGATATCGCCCATAAGAGCTTGGCCATTATGTCTAAAGACAGGCGGGAAATAATACAGCCATTAGTATGTGCATTTGCTTCTTCACTGTGCCCTCTCAAGTCTCTGAAACATTGAATCCATTTAGAAACATTCCCACTCAATCACTTCCTGAACCTCTGAAAGGATGGAACTTAAAAAAAAAATGGATAATAGACACACACAGCTGGAGGCCATGAATATTTATGGCCTAATCTCAAAAACCCTTATTCGCATAACGCATTAGATATGTTGAAATATAACTATCTTTACAGTGGTGGCATATTTAAAACTTACTCTTTCAGCCTGTCATTAATTTTTCTGAAAACAAATATTCTTTGGCAATGTTCTCCTTTGTGCCCACTGCTCTTTCGCTGTCATTAATGATGGGTGTTTCTGAGCTGCACTCCAATACAGTCTTTGAATGAGTGCAATTATCCTTTTTGACTGGGTCTATGTACATTAAATGGCTAATGCATTAGTAATAACATCCCAACCCCCCACCCTACCCACTCCTACGTAGGTAGGGAATCATTAAGGCGCCAGTGTCATTCATGAAGCTATTGTTGGCTACGCTCAACCTTTCCATCAATGTGAAACTGTTGAATGCTGAATGTGCTAATTGCTAGTGGGTGAATTATATGACATCAAGCCAGGTTTGAAGAGGCCCAGGGGATTTGGTCAGTATGTGCTCACATGCACAGCAGGTCTACTTTCATTTTCTGAGCTGAAAAGTTAGATAATTATTAGTAATAAAGTTATTTGGGGCGGTGCGGTGGCGCAGTGGTTAGCACTGCGCCAGCATAGCAACTCACCCTTGGCCATGGGATCCCTGGTTCGATCCCAGCCCCTGACCAACAGTGATCTGTGTGGAGTTTGCATGTTTCTCCCCGTATCTGCATGGGTTTACTCCGGGATTTCTCCGGTTTCCTCCCACAGGCCAAAAACATGCAGGTTAGGTTAATTGGAGACTCTAAAGTGGCCCTAGGTGTGAATGTGTGTGTGAATGGTTAAGGGATAGCGCCGTATTGTGGCTGCTTCATCCATCCAGGTGGATGCCCTCAATTTCCCCTCCGGGGATCAATAAAGTATACAAAATTTAAAAAAAAAAAAAAAAAATAACCAAATTAGAGTTAGATAGATAAACAGATAGATACATACTTTATTTCAAACAAAAAAGTAAAACAAAAACAAAACAAATGACAAATGCAATAAAGTAACAGTATACAGTGTTCGAAAGGGAGAGGGAAGAAGTGAACATTTATTAATTCCAACTCCTCTTTTCCATAAATTCACCCATGTGAATTATATACAAATTACCACATTTAACCTCTTGCACTCCGGGATACCGCGGGCGGTCACGTCTCTGCATCCTAGTGCGTCCTAGTGCGTCTCAGTGCGCACTGAAAAAAAAAAGCTGCATTTCCGTTCTTCCAGTACAGACAGCCACGAACAGAAAGCCAAAGGAGTGTTTTGATTGGTTTAGATTTGATTGACCTCTCATTCGACTAATAAGAGCCTTGAATTGGGTTTCTGAAACCTTGAAGAACCAATGACTGAAAACCTAGCAAGAAGGACCCGCCTACCAACGACTGTGAATACAACAAGCCAACTGAAGCAGAGAAGTTTGACAATTGAAAGTGTGCGTCCCGTGCGCAAAATCTGTTTTGTGTAAGCCGCTGTGTGTAACGGTAGTGTTCGCCAGTCTTTTTCTATTACTACTGTTCTTATTTGTTTTGAAAAATCGTTCGCCAAAACCGCAATCATGGAATCATGGTTTGACCGGGTCGCGTGACAAGAACCACGAGTCGTAACAAGCGGACCAGCATCATGTTCGTCTGACAATGAGGAACAGATGTTCACCAACGACACTGCTGTTGTGGACAGGTAAGTGTTATAAGCTAAATTATTCTTTATCACTGAAAATAGTAATAAAAATGACTTTTGACCGATCGGTAAATTACAACAGTGTGTCATTGCCACATGACGGACCGTTGACGGACCGTTTTTTTGTGCGCCGAGCTCCTCTGTAGCAGGGGGGGGGAGTTGTTATCTTGTACATTGCAGATATTTTAGTATAATTTTTATTGCATTGTAGGTTATTTTTTCTTGTAAAAAAAAGGCCACACATTTTTTACGTGGCATGCTTCTTTGTGTGTGGGGGGCTTGTTTGTTCATTCATTCATTCATGAATGAATAAACAACCCCCCCGACACACACACAGCCCTGAGTGTCACCTTTCATTAGAGCCCAAGATCAAGCTTCTATGTTGAATCATTCAAAAGTTATAGACGTTTTTTCCAAACTGTGCCATTTGGCACAATTTGGCACAGTTCAAAAATGCCTGGGAACAACCTGAGAAAAAAGCTGTGTAATATATTCATTTTTTGTGGTATTGTTACAAAATTTTGACCTCAGCTTGATAACACTTGGTTCTACATTTCTGTTGCATTTTCCAGCCAGTATCTGACAACTTTGTGTTATTTGCAAGCATTTGTATCTAAAAGAACACCCAGGCAAACTTTATTTTCTTCAAGTTCAGTATGTTTAGATGACTGTTACTCAGTGGCAGGAGCACTTAGAGAGATTATGACTGTTTTGCCAAAAAATTCAAAGTGTTTTCTTTTAAATGAGACCAACCCCATGAAGATGCTGTAAAGAGTTGAAGAACAGCTTTTGATTTACTTTGAGTACATTATTTTTAGGCGTTTTTAGGGAAACTGACCAGAGTGCAAGGGGTTAAGACCCCAAGTAAACAATTAACTGTATTTTGTACATATCAACATTAACACCCATCCATCCTACACTATTACATACATTGATGTCCATACATCAAAACCAGCCTCAGACAACACAGATATACACAGTACTGTCCCACCCACCATTCCATAGTGTCCCAGAGTGAGCATAGTGAATCGTACATATAAATACTACCCTTCTAACATATATCCTTTCAGCAAATAATGTTTATACCTCTTTTTGAATTGATTTCTGTTTGTACATAGTTTCAGTTCCGGCTCCAGACTGTTCCACAAATCCACCCCACAGACAGATATGCACATACTTTTCTTGGTTGTTTGTATCTTGGGTTTTGTAAAGTTTAAGTCTCCTCTCAAATTATAATCATTGTCTCTTTTTTAAATATTTGTATATTAGTTGGGAGTTGATTATTAATTGTCCTGTACATGACTTGTGCTGTCTTAAATTTAACTAAATCAATGAACTTTATGACATGTGACTTTAAAAACAACAAATTGGTATGGTCTCTATATCCTACATTATTTATTATCCTTATAGCTCTTTTTTGTAATGTGCATATTGGCTGTAGGTTGGTCTTGTAGGTGTTTCCCCAGACTTCTACACAGTAGTTAAGATAAGGTAGAAACAGTGAATTGTACAGTAAGAAGAATGATTTATAGTCCAAGATGTGTCTTGTCTTCCCCAGTATCCCTATACATTTTGCTAACTTGGCCCGGATGTGACTGATGTGAGGTTTCCAGCAGATTTTGTTGTCTAGCGTCACCCCCAGAAACTTGTTTTCCTGTACTGTTTCTATTCTGGTATCATCTATTGTTACCATTATTTCATGATTTATTTTATAATTTCCAAACAACATAATCTTTGTTTTTTTCAGATTTAGAGATAATTTATTTTTGTTGAACCACTGCGTTAACCTTTTCATTTCAGTTGTGACCACCTCTAAAACCTGCTGCAAATTCTCACCAGTGCACAGGATATTTGTGTCATCCGCAAACAAAATAAATTTCAGAATTTTTGATACTTGGCATATGTCATTTATATACAAAATAAAGAGTTTGGGTCCCAAACCTGACCCCTGGGGCACACCACAAGAGATGTCCTTGAAGGGTGATTTGTGCTCACCAATTTGTACAAATTGTTGTCTGTTACTTAAATAACTTTCCACCCAACTCAGTCCGACCCCTCTTATCCCATACCTTTCCAGTTTCCTTAGTAGTATTCTGTGGTCAATGGTGTCAAAAGCTTTCTTTAAATCTATAAATACTCCTACAGCAAAAAAATTTTTTTTTATCTATACAACTAGTAATTTCTTCAATAAGTTCGATCAGTGCCAAAGATGTAGATTTATCTGCTCTAAAACCATACTGGCTGTCTGTAAGGAGGTTGTGTTTTTCAATGAAATCATCCAGTCTCTTAGTGAAGATTTTTTCAAGTATTTTGGAGAATTGTGAGAGTAAAGAGACTGGCCTGTGATTTGTGAAACAATGACTGTCTCCTGTTTTGTATAGAGGTATTACTTTTGCTATTTTAATTTTGTTTGGAAATTTACCAGTTTGAAATGACAGGTTACAGATGTGGGTGAGTGGCTTAACAATTCCTTCAATTACTTTTTTCACTATTGTCATGTCGATTTCATTCCAGTCCGTTGATTTTTTGTTCTTAAATTTACTCACAGTCTCGATAATTTCCTTTTCAGTAACTGCACCCAAAAAGGTTGTGTTTGGATTTCTATCTTCTATTTCATTTACAGAACCACTGTTGTTTGTTTCTGTTGTCACTATTGATTTTGCTAATTCAGGACCAACGTTTACAAAAAATTTATTGAAACCACTGACCACATCCTCCATATTGTTTATCAAAATGCCATTTTCAATAAAATATTCTGGATAATTAGCATTCTTACGTCGATTGCTAATAATCCCATTGAGTACTTGCCATATTCCTCTTAAGTTATTTTTTATTATCCTCTAATTCTGTTGTAGTATTATTTCTTACAGGTCCTCATTATATTAGTAAGCTTATTTTTATATCTTTTATATTTGATCTCAGCCTCCACAGTTCTGCACTTAATGAATTGTTTATATAATGTATTCTTCTTTTTACATGCATTTATTAACCCCTTGGTGACCCAAGGAATATTTTTCTTTTGTTGTCTGTCACTGTATTGTTTTATAGGACAGTTTTTATTGTACAATGATTGAAATATTTGTAAAAAATTATCATATGCTTTATTTATATCATTTTCATCATAACCTATCTTCCAGTCTTGTATTAATAATTCCTTTGTCAGTAAATACATAGATTCTTTGGTTCTTATTGTTTTATATTTAATATTTTTGGTATACTTTTTCTTCCTATAATCACATTGATAGACAACAAAAATCGGCAGGTGGTCACTGATATCATTCAATAAAAGCCCACTCCTGATATTATTTTCAATAATGTTTGTGAATATGTTATCTATTAGTGTGGCACTGTGTGATGTGATTCTGCTAGGTCTGGTAATTGTTGGATGTAAGCCCATACTGTACATTGTGTTGATAAATTCTTCTGTCAAACTATGTTGTTTTGAGTTCATCAGATCTATATTGAAATCCCCACAGATGAACATAACTTTATGAGTTAGTTTTGCATACATTTTTTCCATCCAGTCCTTAAATAAGTCAAGGTTTGATCCAGGTGTTCTATATACACAACTCACGACCATATTCTTCACATTGTCCAGACAGATTTCTATTGTAATACATTCAAATAAATCATCCAGTTACTGACAGATTTTCAACAACCTTGTATTGCAAGCTCTTGTCAACATAGATTGCAACTCCTCCTTTTTTTCACTTTTCTATTCATATAATTTAATTCATAGCCATCCATGGTAAAATCCACTCCTTTCTCTTCACTGAGCCACGTCTCTGATATTGCCACAATGTTGAATGGCTCTTTAAACTGATGTAAATAATCTTTAATGTTATTAAAGTTGGCATAGAGACTTATGCTGTTGAAGTGGATCATAGAAATATTGAAATCAGATGTGACCATTGTGTTAAACTGTTCATCCGTGTAGTAACTACAGTTATTATTGATGGAGCTAAATAAATTATTATCAGGGTCTATGTTATATTCTACGTCCTGTGGGTTGTGATCCGTATATTCAAAAACTTTCAGTTCCTGTTGTTCCTGTTTGTTAATCTTTTGTTTCATGTTGTTAAATGTCCTGATGCAGATGAGTATATCCCTTCAGTGTCCTACAATTGTCTCTTGTTGCTGTCGACTCCAGTTCATAGTATTCATTGATATTTGTCCAGTTCCATAATATTTAGGATGTTAATGACCTTGACTTCTTCAGGTGATCCATTTAATTTTATGTATATGTTACAGTTTGATGTCCAGGTGTTTTGAATTTTTTCTGCTTTCTCAGGTATCTTGCTTTTCTGGCTATTTCTGCATTTTCTTTTGTAAGGTGCTCGTTTATGTAAATGTTCGTTCCTTTCAGTTTCCTACCTTGTTTTAGCAGCGCAGTCTTGTGTTTTCTATTCACAAACCTCATGATCACAGCTGGTTTGCCGCTGTTTTTCCTGGGCAGAGGGTGGCAGGCCTCAATGGTGTTACAGTCCAGCTGGATTCCTTTGGATTGCAGGAAGGCCGCCACTTGTTGCTCCGTGAATTCGTCTTCCAGCGCGTCGAGCCTCCCTCCGCTGTCCGCAGCCACCACCCGAGCGTACGATCGAGGTTTAATGTGGAGCCCAGTGATGATCACATCGTTCACCCGAGTGTTCTGCTCCAGGTCCGACACTCTGCTCTCCAGATACGCCAGCCTCTTGTCCTTCTCGGCGTTCTGGATCCACAGCGCTTTCACCTCCTCAAGCAGGCCCAGGATGTTTTTTTTGCTGCAGCTTAACAGAAGAAATCTCTTCAGCAAAGAAGTCGAGTGATCTTTTAATATCGTCCACCTCCTCAGGCTGCTGAGCTTTCTTGGGACCCATGATCCCGGACGATGTATGTTGATTGTGATCGTAGAAAACAAAACACGTGGGAGAAATCCCTTTGTTCTCCTGGAGTGTGAGGGGACTGATGAATTGCTTCACCAGCACTACAATATTAAGTTATGAGACTGGCAATTTCTCTCCTTTTTCGCACGAGCAGGCGTACCGTTTTTATTCTCCAGCAGCAGTGACAAAGCAACAACTAAAAACGCTAGCTCTAAACTGAGTTTTAAAGCAAGATAGCAAGAAACGAACTGGGAGCCTTTACCTGTGCGTCCTCACCTTACATGCCACAACCGGAAGTGATGATGTTCATTCTGAAGTTCATTCTGAAGAGTTGTCACTTACAGTTTAAATCTTGTATTTTGACCTTTCTGTTAATGAACAATGTATGCCAGTAAGCAATAACAATCAGAAAAATTGAAGTTTCACTGATATTTTGGGGCTTTTGGTTATCATTAAAGGTGATAGTGACAAGATTCTGACCTCCTGGCCAGTAGGTCTCGCACTTACCCTTGCACCAACTGCTCCGTACAAACACGTGACATCAACCCAGCCATGCTAATGACTGACAAGCTGTGAGATCTTTTCCATAGACATGTGCTATCATGCGACAGGACAATCCATATACAGAGCTTACTTACATGATTAAAATAAATACAATAAACAATTGTTTGTATATCCTGTAATCACAATGATGAAGTCATTGTCAACCATTATAATTACCTACAGAGTATGGCACCTCCATTTGCCATGAAAATGTTATAGCCATGTACTGTCTACTTTATCTTATAGTGTGGTGACACCAGCACACTGTGGATGGTCATTATCTCACACCCAGAAGCAGACAGAGGGGCTGAACAATGGACTGAGGGAGGTAGCCCCCCACAGGGGTAATTACCTTACTTTAAGGCGCATTCGCCACCTGCTGCTATAAGCTACAGCACAAGGAGGCGAATGTATTGTAGGAAGGTAACATGTGTTATGTTAATCGTGCCACATGGTGCTTTTGTATGTAACGTGTTATTAAAATGTTGCCACTCATGGTCTTTGTCAGACTTTATGTAATATGCGCCAGGCACAGTTTCTACGCGCAGGTCAATAAAGCTTTATAAGAGAGCGCAGAGAAACTGAGGCACACCTTTCCAGACTAGGCTCTTCACGGCCCCAGTATCCACACTGGGGTCACAGGCTGTACATATGATAGAGGGTTCATTAAAGAATCTGTGTTGACCTACACTCGTGCCTCACCTCCATATCCTTCCCTTTCACCGTCTTCATTGGTGACCTGAGGGAAATGGACTGTCTCTCCCTTTCGCCGACTCCTTTTTCTCTACGTTGGTGACCTGAGGAGAGAGAATGACCATCTACTCCCTTTCACCACGCTGTGGACTCCGGAGTATCAGGGAGCACCGCTGCATTCTTCTCAGCCACACTGGAGCGCGTGTGCCTGTTCCTCTCTCCACGATGGTGACCTCAAGGGCCGGAGGGAGAGCACGGCACGGGGACCGAGATGCACGAGGATCATCGAGACAAGCACCACACAGAGACAGCCTGAACGGGGAAGATCAACATAGTCTGCGTTGACAGTATTTTAATCACTTTTTTCCATCTACCGTTAGTTCTCACTTCTGTTTATCAAGCCTCTTGCACCTGTGTGCACACTCAGTGTCATCTAATCACCCTCTTTAGCCTTCTGTTCACCATTCATCTGTGTTTTTGTTAGCTTCGGGTTAGCCACTAGCTATGGCTACTAGCTCTCCTTCCCCTTCTCCTCTGGTGTGCTCTCTCTGTCAGATGTTTAGCTACACCTCTGCCTCTTTTAGTGATAACGGTAAATGTAATAAATGTCTTTTTGAGGCGTTCGAGGCGAGGTTGTCTGATTTGGAATCCCAGCTCCACTGCATTGAAACATCGTCTGTGCCAGTTACTCTTGACGGACGTCCCCTAGCTGCAGCGGAGCTCCCTAGCATAGGGCGGCCTGTTAGCGGTCCTCCGGTCCTCCTCAGCAGCGAGGAGACTGGTTGGGTGAAGGTGAGAAGGAAGCCTAGTCGCAAGGCCCCGGTTAACCACCAACCTGTTCATGTTTCTAATTGTTTTTCCCCGCTCAGCGACACACCCGCTGAGGAAAAAACTCTGATCATTGGCGACTCTGTAGTCAGAAATGTGAACCTAGAGACTCCAGCGGCCATAGTCAAATGCATTCCTGGGGCCAGAGCAGGCAACATCGAGTCAAATTTGAAAATGCTGGCTAAAAGTAACTGTAAATACTCCACAATTGTTATCCACGCTGGAATTAATGACGTCCGACTCCGGCAGTCGGAAGTCACAAAACTTAACGTGGAATTGGTGTTTGACTTTGCCAAAACAATGTCTGCCTCTGTAGTATTCTCTGGGCCCCTCCCCAATCTGACCAGTGATGACATGTTTAGCTGCTTGTCATCCTTCAACCGCTGTCTGTCTGTGTGGTGTCCTGCAAACAATGTGGGCTACATAGACAATTGGAGCTCATTTTGGGGAAAACCTGGTCTTATTAGACGAGACAGCGTCCATCCCACTTTGGATGGTGCGTCTCTTTTATCTAACAATCTGGCATCATTTTTATCCAAATTTCCAAAACCTTGACAACTCAGAGTTGGGACCAGGAAGCAGAGTCACAGTCTTACACGCCTCTCTGCACCTCCTCTTCATCCGCCACCCCTCAACTTAGCCCCTGTCTTCCCCATCAGAGAATCATTGTCTGCTCCCTCCAAAGTAAATAAAAATATTATGTATAAGCATCCCAATGTGATTAAACAAAAAGTTGGTAAAACTCAAATTAAACATGAAGCCTCTAAATTGAATGATTTGGCCTCTGTTCCTCCTCATACTTTAAAAATTAAATGTGGTTTGTTAAATATTAGGTCTCTAACTCCCAAGTCTCTGCTAGTCCATGATCTGTTAATTGATCATCAGACTGATTTAATATCTCTTACAGAGACTTGGTTAGGGCAAGAGGATTATGTTGGTTTGAATGAATCAACTCCCTCTGGTTATTTAAACTGTCAAAATCCCAGAAGTTCTGGTCGTGGAGGAGGAGTAGCAACAATTTACTATTCCAAATTACTAGTTAATGTGAAGCAAAAAACACGTTATAATTCCTTTGGGGGCCTGGTCCTCAGTATTGGGCATTTTAGCAATTTTAGGCTAAACCCAATTTTATTTGCCATAGTTTATCGTCCCCCATCAACCTACTCAGAGTTTTTATCCGAATTTGCCAAATTCTTAGCTGATTTAGTGCTGAAATCAGATAGAATAATTATAGTAGGTGACTTTAATATACATGTAGATGTAGATAGTGATTGCCTTAGTTTGGCATTTAATTCAATTTTAGACTTGATGGAGTTTTCTCAGAAAGTAGGAAATTCTACCCATTATCTCCACCATACGTTGGACCTTGTTCTGACATATGGCATAGAAATAGAAAATCTGGTAGTGTCTCCTCATAACCCTGTAGTCATGGTCCGTGTGCGGACACTCGGGTTGTCCGGTAGTTCCCCGTTCTCTCCTCAGGCGCACCATTCGGCCTCCAGTCTTTTATTGTGACAGCATCTTGGCGGGGCTTCCGGCTGCCAGAGCCGAGCTCCGCAGGATGGCTGGAATTCAATCAGCTGATGACATTCTCATCAGCTGATTAATCTGTCAGCCCTATTTAAGGGAGCAGCTCTGTTTACTCGGGGCTGCTACCTCACCTTTTCCAGTCTGGTTTCCCTACGCCCGAAGCCAGTTCTTTTCAGCATTAGGTTCCGTCCTCGCTAATCATATGTAAGTGTTGTGTCTTTGCCCTAATTTGTGTTTTGCCCCACGAGGCTCATTATTTTGTAGTGTATATCCTTATTTAATAAATGTGCAAACTCATCGGCTGCCTACAGTGCTCCATTAGCGGTCCGCCAGGACCACACCATAACTGTAGGTCGCAGCCAAAAGGAGACGCCGGTGACCAGTCCAGGAGTTCGCACCACCCAGGGGTCATCCCCAGCAGAGAGAGACGTCAGTCGGGATTCCCAGCGGACAGCTATTTCCATCCAGGACAGAGTGGCTGCAGCTCGCTCTGCCTCCCATCCTACCCAGATAATGAAGCATGTGACGGCGGTGGTCAGGTTGGTGGAGAGGAATCCGGAACACGCTGACCTGCTCGCCTCTGTTTCTGCGCAGGAGCAGTGTTTCCCAGATCTCACCTTCGCCTCGCCCTCTGCCGGTAAACGTCGTCTCCTCAATTCAAGCTCAATTCAACTTTACCTTCTTAACATGTTTCGACTGTGCACTGCAGCCTTCGTCAGAAGCTGCAGTGCACAGTCAAAACATGTTAAGAAGGTAAAGACATCTCCTTTCTATTTTTGTCTTTAATAAGAACAAAAGGTAAGTAAAAAAGGAAGGAAACATGTGTTATGTTAATCGTGTCACACAGTGCTTTTGTATGTAACATGTGTTATTATAATCTTGCCACTCATTGCCTTTGTCAGACCTTATGTAATATGCGCCAGCCTCAGTTTCTATGCGCAGGTCAATAAAGCTTTATAAGGGAGCGCAGAGAAACTGAGGCACGCCCTTCCAGACTAGGCTCTTCACGGCCCCAGCGTCCACACTGGGGTCACAGGCTGTACATATGATAGAGGGTTCAATAAAGAATCTGTGTCAACCTCGTGCCTCGCCTCCACATCCTTCCCTTTCACCCTCTACAATAGCACCGGCTACTGGAGCCTTATTCAACCAGCTGCTGAGAGGTAAATATTTTGACTATTTTGGTCCCTTAAAAATCTTTGAAATTTTCTTTTCATCAATATTAGTGGCGTCGGGCAAATACAACTTTTAACTGTAATTAATTGTTTGAAGTGGTGAGTTAATCACGATTAAAAACGTGATTAATTGCATGTTTTTCCATTCAAATACAGTGTACCTTAAGTTGGGAATTTTTCAAGTTTCTTATACTGTTATAAACAGGGGTGTGGACAAATATGCTTTCTTTCTTCACCTGCAGGTTTATTAAGGCTCTCAACATATCAAAAATGACAAAAACTATCCAGAATATTCTCCAGAAAATCCTCAAAAGTACTACTGCATGTGCAAACAACAGAATGCTAAGCCCAATGAAAGCACGAAGGTGCTGGTGCCTCGGTGCCTGTGGCATGGTAGCATGAGATTGGGGTGGGGGACTGTAAAAAAGTCACACTGCCACTTCTAGTGGGAGGGCAAACTGTAGTTATTACAACAGCTTTTTTACCTCCGCCAAAGGGGGAGGTTATGTGATCATCGGTGTTGGTTTGTCTGTTTGTTTGTTTGTTTGTCTGTTACCAAGATAACTCAAGAAGTTATGGACGGATTTTCATGAAATTTTCACAGATTGTCAGAAATGGGGTATCCTACAGATGATTAGATTTTGGTGGTGATCCGGATCACCGTCCACAAGAAAACCGCATTTTCGTGAATAACTACTGAACCACTAATCCTATCATTGTCAATCCAATTGCTAGTCATATGTTTTCATGGTCAAGGAATCTGAAAACGTACACACAAACACTGTATGGGGGGAACTGTGGCCGCCATTACGGAAAATGCCATTTTCGTGAATAACTACTGAACCACTAATCCTATCATTGTCAATCCAATTGCTACTCATATGTTTTCATGGTCAAGGAATCTGAAAACGTACACGCAAACACTGTATGGGAGGAACTGTGGCCGCCATTATGGAAAATGCCATTTTCCAGAATAACTACTGTGCGGCGGCCTGATAAAAAATAATAAGCGATGAAGTTTTAAGAAGGTTTATTATATCATACCGCCGTCATGGGCTCCGCTCCCGGCGCCGTGCATGCGCGCCGGGAGCGAGCCCACGGCTCTCAGAGAAGGAGGACACAATGTCTGTGTCTAGCAGCAGCAGTTGCAGAAGTGGAATGGAGAGAGCGAGTTACAGAACCTGTGCAGTATTTATACCAAACTCAAACAATACATCAAAGCAGATTCACAGCAGTTGGTCTGATCAAAGGGACTGCAGAACAGGCATGAGACATTTACATTTGTAAGACCTACATAATAGGCAGATGCAGCCTCTGCTCCAGCTTGCAGGACAAAGAGGTTACAAGGCACATCTACATATTGAACTGTCTCTAGGTCACAGTAAGGACAGGACGCATGAACACTATACATGAATGGCACATTACATCACAATACATGCATGGCACATTGCATCACAACACATGCGTGGCACATTGCATCACAATACATGCATGGCACATTGCATCACAACACATGAATGGCACATTACATCTCAGTAGTGCAGCGGAAAAAACCAAGAGAAGAGAGCTGAGTGTCCTTAATCTGTTGTGGGGGTTAACCGAACCGCCACAACTGAACCAATAATCCTCTCATTGTCAATCCAATTGCTAGTCATATGTTTTCATGGTCAAGGAATCTGAAAACGTACACACAAACACTGTATGGGAGGAACTGTGGCCGCCATTACGGAAAATGCCATTTTCGTTAATAACTACTGAACCACTGCTTCTCATATGTTTTCATGATCAAGGAATCTCAAGACTGTATGGGCGGAACTGCGGCGCTTGGCGGAGGTCTGCGCTCTCCAAGTGCTTTTCTAGTTTGCAGCTGCATTGATGGTAAAGGTAAGTTAAATTTGTGTGAAAACAAGGCCTTATCTGGAAATAGTGGCAAATTAATTAAAAAAATTAAATTAATTCACATCAATATGTAAGTGAGCAAAATTGTCTTTTTTCCCCCTTTGTTTAGCAGAACTCACATTGTAAAGTAATTAAGTCTATCCACATGGGCAGAAATGCTATAGTTTACCACACATTGTTAATACTTTGCGGTCTGTGACAGAGGTATAATTTATCGCTTTTTTAATGTGTCTACATTCCATCAGTTGTTTAATTGGCGAGCCACTCGCTCTTATTTTGAAGGGTTGCAAGACCAGATAGGACCTCTTATTTTGAAAGGTTGTTCACTAAATTCTTCACTTAGCAAAAGAATGTGCAGAGTTCAGACTTGAAATTTTTATTCCCACCCCACCCCATTTCCTGTGCTTAAGGTGAGCCTACATTTATTCTGTTATCTTCCTTTTCATCTCTGCTTGCTGCAGTTTGCAGGGGGGTGAGGCAGCCACGGTGAGCTAGAGAACTTCCACTTTCAGACTTCAGTGGCCAAGCTGCAGACAAACCTGTCTCACAGCAGCAGCAGCAGCAGCTTATTTTAATGTACTGTATTAAATATTTGAGTATCTGCGAGATTATGATTTATGTATTGTGGGTGGCCAAATGTACTGATACAATGAATATATTTGATATATCGCCCAGCCCTAAGTGGGCAGGAAGTCATCCGTGTGCTGCAAAAAAGTCACACTGCCACCTCTAGTGGCCCAGCATAGTTATTACAATACCTTTTTTCTCCTGGCTCCATTGATGGTATAGTTGAGTTAAATTTGTGTTTATTTTGAAAACAAAGCCTTATCTGGAAATTCTGGCAAAATAAAAGTCGAGAAAATATGGCGATGCAATGATACAAGCCTTTAGTTCCACTTAATTTTGACCGGACGAGGTGAAACAGACAGGCGGACAGAACCACACACAGACACATTGAGGACAGAGTCAAACACAGACACACTGAGTGATTACAGTATGCCTCCGTTCACCGAGGCATAATAAAGTCACTGTAACATTATTTATAATACTGACACAACTCAGCATCCAACTCCACTCCCATAGCAAACATAAGATAAGATAAGATAAGATAAGCCTTTATTAGTCCCACAATGGGGAAATTCTAGGATTACAGCAGCAAAGGGATAGCAGCACTCAGAGCAATAGTAAATAAGATAATGTGGGGGCATGGTGTAGGACTTCTCCACCCAGGGAACAATGGACCGAAAGAGGAGGTGTCACAGGGGGGTATCAGATGGGACAGAAAGAGCTATGCACCCCCCGGGGAGAGGAGTAAATGCTGGGCCGCTGGGAGAATGGTGTTAGAGCAGCACCGGCATTATGTCATGTTAATGTGCCACACAGGCTTTGTTCTAGACATAATGTCTTATGGTCATAAGTTCTGGATCTCGATGCATGGGAATAAAGATATAAAAGAGGAATGCACAGAGACCAGGGATTCTCTTTTGCTGTAAGGTATGTTGGAGGAAGAATAAAGTTCTGTGTTATCCAGCTCGTTGCCTCACCTGCCTTCTTTCTTCACATTGGTGACCTAAGACGTGCCATGGAAAGCGAGCCGAGCATCGCCCCGGAGACTGCCTGGAGGGAGAGCACCAGTGCCGCGTGCGTGGTCTCAGTCAAGCTCCTAGACTTCTGGCTTCACAACCCAACTGCGTGGTTCTTGCACATAGAAGCCCAGTTTGCAGTCCGTGGGATAACAACGGACGATACTGGATATTACTACGTGGTCGCTGTGCTGGATACGCGCACCACGCAACAAGTGACGAGCCTGTTCCAGGAGCCGCCAGTCCAAGAAAAGTATGAAGTGCTCAAGAGGATGCTTCTCCAGCACTATACCCTTTTTGACAGTGAGAGGGCAGAGACACTCCTAATGCGTTTAGAGTTTGGGGACAAATCAGCAGTGGAGCTCGTGAAGAGCATGTTGGCGCTGAGGGGGAAGGATGATGAATCTTTCCTGTTTGCCCACTTGTTCCTCAGGAACCTACTGGCTACAGCGAGGGCGATCCTGGCCAACTCACCGTGGCTGGTTGCTAAGGACTACCGTGCCCTGGTACAGGAAGTGGACCACATCATCTTGGCAACCAGAACTCTCAGCATGCAGACAGTGGCGCCGGCATCCACGAGGGACTCCAGTGAGGTCGAGGAGCCATTCGTGGCAGTCGGGACGGATAGCAGAAGATGAAGGAACGGGGTGATCTGTTTTTATCATTGCCATCTCAGCTCAAATACCCAACGCTGCCTGTTGCCATGCCAATTCAAGCAGCCGGGAAGACGGCACATTCGGAATTCAGTGGCAGCTGCAGCCGATGGCGACAGGAACAGACTGCTTTATGTTACGGACACACGTTCGGGGAGACGGTTTTTAGTGGACTCTGGCTCCCAGAAGAGCCTCATCCAGCTGGTCAATGCAGACAGGGTGGCAGACGCAGTGGTCCCGAGCTCACAGCCGCCAATGAATCCACCATCAGGACATTTGGCGAGCGGACACTGACGATATGCTTACAAGGACGCAACTTTCAGTGGGACTTGGTGATAACTGCATGTTGCTGATCCAAAATGCTGCAGCAAGAGTTTTAACAGGTACTAGAAAGAGAGATCATATCTCTCCGGTTCTGGCCTCCCTTCATTGGCTTCCCATAGAGTTTAGAATTAAGTTTAAAATCCTTCTTCTTACTTACAAAGCTCTAAACAATCAGGCTCCTTTTTATTTAAAAGATCTGATACTACCGTATCATCCTAACAGAGCACTACGCTCCCAAAATGCAGGTTTACTTGTAATACCTAGAATCTCCAAAAGTACAATGGGAGGCAGAGCCTTCAGTTATCAAGCTCCTCTCCTGTGGAATCAGCTGCCAATCTGGATTCGGGAGTCAGACTCGATCTCTGTTTTTAAGAATAGGGCTAAAACCTACCTTTTTGATATAGCCTACAATTAGGGAGGGATCATGTGTTTCTGAACCCTCCCTTAGTTATGCTGCTAATAGGTTTAGTCAGCCGGGGGACCTCCAGTAATGCACTGGGCCTCACTCCTTTCCTCACTCTCTATGAAATATTTTTTTTTTGCTGGTCATTAACATTTGTTTGTTCTCTCCCATAGATTGAGTCCCCATCGTGCTGTTTGCTCTCTACATGTCTGTTCTTTTCTTCTTCTCTGTCCCCTCACCCCCCAGCCAGTCGCAGCAGATGACTGCCCCTCCCTGAGCCTGGTTCTGCTGGAGGTTTCTTCCTGTTAAAAGGGAGTTTTTCCTCTCCACCGTCGCCAAGTGCTTGCTCACAGGGGATCGCCTGATTGCTGGGGTCTTTCTGCAACTGTGGGGGTCCTCCCTACAGTTGATAGTGCTATGAGATGACTGTTGTTGTGAAATGGCGCTATATAAATAAAGTTGAATTGAATTGAATTGAATGTTCCGGCCCCATTTTAGGTGCAGATTTTTTTATGTGCTTATGGGTTGTTAGTTGATGTTGCTAATAGGAGATTAGTGGATGCAATCTCTTTCACCTCACTGCCCTGTACAGCTCGGGGAGCTGGGTCGACAACACTGGCTAACGTTACAGCTCCAGGGGGTAAGTACCAACAGTTACTCGCACAGTTCCCAGCACTCACGGTCCCGACTTTTTCGGCTACGGTAACGAAACACTGGGTCGAGCACTTTATAATGACAAAAGGCCCGCCAGTGTTTGCGCAACCTCGGCATTTGGACGCAGCTAAACTGGCCAGCGTGCGAGAGGAGTTTGCCAACTTAGAGCAGTTGGGCATCGTCAGCCGCTCCAAGAGCCCGTGGGCATCCCCGCTACACATGTTGCCTAAAGCCGACGGGTCGTGGTGACCGTGCGGTGATTTCTGGCTCTTGAATAGCGCCACGAAACACAATCGTTATCCTATTCCTCACAACCAGGATTTTTCCGTGAACCTGGCCGGGGTGCATGTTTTTTCAAAAGTGGATCTGGTCTGCGGATACCATGAGGTCCCGGTGCTCGCGGAAGACATTCCAAAAACAGCGGTAGTAACGCCTTTCGGCCTTTTCAAGTTTTTATGCATGCCGTTCGGATTAAAAGGCAAGGTGCGGACTTTCCAGAGGATGACGGACGCAGCACTTCGTGACTTGTCCTTCATTTTCATCTACTTAGATGACAATCTGGTAGCCAGCGCGTCCGAGGAGGAGAACATCGCCCATCTCAAGACAGTTTTCTAGAGGTTGGAAGTGCATGGGCTGATAGTCAACCCGGCAAAGTGCCAGTTCGGTGTGCCAGCAATTGATTTTTTGGGGCCACTGCATTTCGCCAGAGGGCGCAATCCCGTTACTAGATAAGGTGCGCGCGGTGTCAGAATTTCCGCGTCCACAGACTGTGAGAGCACTACAGGAGTTTTTGGGAATGGTTAATTTTTATAACTGTTTCCTTCCCCAAGCAGCCCAGCTGATGCAGCCATTGTATGCTGCACTTAAAAAAGAGGCCTGCGGAAACCGTGGACTGGACTCCCAAGCGAGACCAGGCTTTTGCAAACACCTAAACAGCGCTGGTGGATGCCGTGTTGCTAGCCCACCCAGATCCGTCTGCACAGATAGCGCTCACTTCGGATGCATCTGATGTTGCCATAGGGGCAGTGGTGGAACAGTGCATCTCAGGTTCGTGGCAGCTGCTAGCATTTTTTAGCCGAACTTTGCGCGACAACAAATGCAGATACAGCACGTTTGATAGAGAATTGCTGGCTCTCCACCTGGTGACGTGCCATTTCCAGTTTTGGCTGGAGTGGTGCGAGTTCACCACATTCGTGGATTATAAGCTGCTGATGCACGGGATGGCCAAGGTCTCGGAACCCGTGGTCGGCCCAGCAGCAACGGCATTGGGCCACAATTTCAGAGTTTACTACCAACATTCAACACATGGCCGGTAAACTCAACATCTTGGCCGATTGCCTGTCGCGCACGTTAATCGCCCCGGTCGATATGGGAATTGATTTCCCTGCCAAGGCCACGGAACAAGCCGGGGACGCGGACATTTGCGTGTTCCAGTCTGCACCAACTGGTTAAGGCTGGAGAACAGGGTGGTGCAAGAAGGGTGCCCTCCCTTGCTCTGCAACATCTCCACCAGCCTCCCGCGCCCAGTGGTTCTGACCTCTTGGCGCCGTCGCATTTTTGAGTCGGTCCACTCCCTTTCGCAGCCGGAAGTGTGCGCTTCAGTGAAGCTAGTAGGGGCGAAATTCGTCTGGCCATGCTTGCACAAAGACGTGAAAGAGTGGGCTGCAGCTTGCGTCATGTGCCAGCGGGCCAAAGTGCACAAGCACACCAGAGCCCCCCTCGAGCCGTTCCAAATCCCGGCCAGGAGGTTCGACCACGTCCACGTGGATTTGGTGGGACCCCTCCCGCCGTTGCAAGGGTTTATGCACCTCTTGACAATCGTAGACTGCACAACACGATGGCCTGAAGTGGTCCCACTGGCTTCTACCATGTCCACAGAAGAGGCTCCTTTTTTTTGTTGGCTTGGGTTGCACATTTCGGATTTCCATCGGACATCACATCTGACGGGGGTCCACAACTCATTTCAGAACTCTGGTCCGCTATGGCCCAGAGCCTGGGGGGTCAAAATTCACTGCACTACCGTATACAACCCCCAGGCTAACGGGTTTTGCAAGCGTTTTCATAGGTCGCTTAAAGCAGCGAGCAGAGCTTCGCTCACGGACACAAATTGGGTTGATCGCCTGCCCTGGGTTCTTTTAGGGCTACACTCCGCACCTAAGGAGGATTTGGCAGCCTCCCCAGCAGAACTCGTTTTTTCTCAGCTGCTGTGGATCCCCAGAGAGTTTTTACTGGAAAACCCCACGCCCAAGGCTGATCTGCCCACGCAATTTTTACACATTACGGAGGCTGTGAGTGTAGCGGGCCTGGTCTACCATTGTTTTCCCCACACATTCGTCCCAAAAAGGTTACAGAATGCTAGTTTTGTTTTTGTCAGGCACGATGCACACTGGACCCTGCTGCGCCTACCGTACGATGGACCGTTCAGGGTGGTGGAACTTGGGGCGAAGCATTTTGTGTTAGACTTGGGGGGACGCAGGGAGACCGTCTGCATCAACAGGCTGAAGCCCACTTTTGTGCTATCAGACGAGCAGGTGGTGTTGACCCAAGCTCGCCAGCGTGGACGCCCACTGTTGGTGGCTCCGCAAGTTTGTGATCCCTCGGCAGGGACCTGCACTCGTGAAGCTGATGTGTTTTCTCCCCCTCCCTTTTTCCCTTCCACAAACTGACATGCCCTCCTGTACACCCCGCCAGCAGGGCGGTTCGACTGGATCGGCAACCCCCTGCTACAGCCAATATAGGCGCCAGCTCAAGCCCAAAGGACAGGGGGGTTAGTGCCCTTTCTGGGTGTTTGGGGGGGGGGGGGTGCTGTGTAGGGACATGGTGTAGGACTTCTCCACCCAGGGAACAATGGACCAAAAGATGAGGGGTCACCGGGGGGTATCAGACGGGACAGTAAGGACTATGCGCTCCCCGGGGAGAGGAGTAAATGCCAGGCCGCTGGGAGAATGGTGTGAGAGTGGCACCGGCGTTATGTCATGTTAATGAGCCACACAGGTTTTGTTCTAGACATAATGTGTTATGGTCACAAGTTCTGGGTCTTGATGCATGGGAATAAAGATATAAAAGAGGAATGCACAAAGACCCGGGATTCTCTTTTGCTGTAAGTTATGTTGGAGGAAAAATAAAGTTCTGTGTCGTCCAGCTTGTTGCCTCACCTGCCTTCTTTCTCCACAATAATAAGATAAGCAATGGTTAGCCAAAGCAGTAAATGAATATATATATGTACACAATTATATACACAACGCATGAGCATTGCATCAACATAGATGCATAGATGGTATGCAGAGATGCATAGATGGTATAAACATCATTATAGTTTGTTGAATTACCCTGCAAAATATAAATATCGACACAAACAGTATATTTCTCATTTGAATCAACAGTGTTGTTGATTCAACAACACTCAGTAATAATTGTAATTGTCTTAGTTGTGTATTGGAGGGGACGATCTCTATTGTGCAAAGTTGTTACGTTTAGTACATTTAATACGACCTCTATGCTGGCCCGCCGCATCTGCGGAGAGAGAGCTTAGACTTTCTGCTGCACATCCACCAACCACAATGCTCCACACTGTGTGTCTATATATGTATATATATATATATATATATATATATATATATATATATATTTATAGTAATATGTATATATGTACACTAGCTGCTCTTGTTTTTTCTTGCCTTCTGATTGTTGCTCTGAGTGTTGCTATCCCTGTGCTGTTACAATCCTGGAATTTCCCCATTGTGGGACTAATAAAGGCTTATCTTATCTTATCTTATCTTATCTTATCTTATGAGCAGCCCTGGTTAGGTTATAAAGTCTGACAGTTGTAGGTAGGAAGGATCTGTGGAACCTCTCCCTCATGCACTTAGGATAGCACAGCCTACCGCTAATTGAGCTCCTCAGTGTGTTCAGCATGTCCTGCTTAGGGTGGGACTTGGACTCCAGCAGAGATGATAGCTTTGCTACCATCCTCCTCTCTCCTACCTCCCCCACTGGGTCGAGGCGTTGCCCCAGAACAGAGCTAGCTTTTTTGATCAGCCTGTACGGTCTCTTCCTGTTGGCTGCCGTGATGCTGCTGCCCCAGGAGACCACTCCATATGTGATGGTTGATACCACCACTGAATTGTAGAAGGTCTTCAGGTGTGCCTCTTGCACTCCAAAAGACCTGAGTCTCCTTCTTGTAGATCGCGTTGGTATTGTGTGATCAGTCTGGTTTATTGTTCAGGTGAACACCCAGGTACTTGTAAGATGTCACCATCTCAATGTCTGTTTCCTGAATGTTTACCGGTGCTGTGGGGGTTGTCCTCGCCCGCAGCAGTCTACCATCAGTTCCTTGGTTTTCCTCACATTGATCTGGAGGCAGTTCCGTTGGCACCAGTCCATGAAGTCCTGAATAAGTCCTCTGTACTCTACATCATCCCCATCAGAGATGACAAACATCCACCGCTTTCAAGCAGCTGAACACAAAACAATGGACCTTGTATGTCACAACAGACACAATTTCCCTTTAATTAGAAAAATTGTAAGCATAAACAAACAACTGTCTCACCACAATGACATCAAATGAAATCAAATCAAATCATCAAATGAAATCAAATTCGCACCATGAAAACAGGGCGTGGGAGTGAGTGGACACTACTGACACTGACATATTGTCGGCCCAGGAAACACGCACGCAGGCTCAGGTAGATTTGATAGCTTTATTGAACAACAAGGTGAGTGTATGGATGCGTGTGTGAGAGATTGGTGTGTGATGTGGGTGGAGGATGCAAGCCAGGACAGAGCAGCATGTCATGCGGTCAGACAACCCTATGGGAGAGAGGAGAAAAGGGATTAGCTAGGCAACCACATGGGAGCGTGATCTAGAGCTGTGCTTACTTGCAGAGATGTGGTGGCTGATGTTGGCAGGTCCCACGCCTGGGAGACAACGTCCTGCTGTGCGTCCGGGCGAAGCGATGAGGCAGAGGAGCGGGGGGACGATGGAGGGTAAGTCCACCGCCGGGTTATCCACCTGTGCACAGGGGAAGCTGATAGAAGAAGATGAGCAGACAATAATGACAGCTTACATGTCCTTTAGCGTAGATCAGCAGGCCTGATGAGGAGGAAGCTGCTGGGAGAATTCGATGTTGGGAGACAGACGGCTCCAGGCTGCAGCTCAGGGCAGGATGGAATAAATAGCGGCACACTAACGAGGAGCAGGTGTGCGCGCAGCTGAGGTGGAAGCCCGTGAGCTGCGGGTGATGACAGTACTCCCCCCCCTACCAGCGCCTCCTGGCGCTGGCTTACCTGGGTGTGTCCGGTGAAACTCCGCGATGAGGTCTGGATCCAACACCCATGAAGAGCGCACCCAGGATCTCCACTCTGGCCCATAGCCCTCCCAATCCACCAGGTATTGCAGCCCGCGACCCCGACGCCGGGAGTCCAGAATGACAGTAACACCCCATGCCGGGTAACCGTCGATCATTCTAGGCGCGGGAGGAGACCTAGGAGGAGGGCAGAGTGAATTGGACACAACAGGCTTAAGCTTGGAGACGTGGAAAGTGGGACACACACGGGGGGGGGGGGGGCAAACGCACAGCCACCGGGTTGATGATTTTGGAGATCACGAAGGGGCCGAGGAATCTCGGGGCCAATTTCTTCTTTTCTCCTTTCAGGTTGATGTCTTGAGACGACAGCCACACCCGCTGACCCACCTAGTAAGCAGGAGCTGGTCTCCTGTGACGATTGGCGGTGGAGCTGTTGCGCGCCGCTGTGCGTAAAAGTGCGTCATTAGTTTTGGCCCAAATCCTCCGGCAGCGCCTGATGTGCGCCTGGACGGAGGGAACGGCTAACTCACCCTCCTGCTCAGGGAAAACAGGGGGGTTATATCCCAAGGATGCTTCAAAGGGTGACACTCCAGTTGCCGTGGACTGGGCCGAATTATGGGCGTATTCTACCCAGGTCAGGTAGGAGCTCCAGGACGAAGGATTGGAGGATGTTACGCAGCTCAGAGCGGCTTCCAACTCCTGGTTCGTGCACTCGCACTGCCCGTTGGATTGGGGATGGTAACCTGAGGAGAGACTCACCGTGGCCCCTAAGGCGCTGCAAAAACTCCTCCAGACCTGGGAGACAAACTGCGGACCCCTGTCCGAGACCACGTCCAGCGGGATACCATGCAGTCTGACGACATGGTGGACCAGTAGATCGGCCGTCTCGCGTGCTGAAGGGAGACCCTGAAGAGGCACAAAATGGGCGGCCTTGGAGAATCTGTCCACAATTGTCAGGACCGTGTCATAGGTGTTAGAGACTGGTAAACCGGTGACGAAGTCAAGGGCGATGTGGGACCAGGGCCTGCCCGGGACCGGCAGGGGCTGGAGTAGACCCGCAGGTGGAGAGTTCTGGGTCTTGCCGGTTGCGCACTGGGGACAGGCCCGGACATAGTTGGTAACGTCTTTATGGAGACCTGGCCACCAAAATGAGCGCTGCAGCCAACTCACCAGGCGGTTAATGCCGGGGTGACAAGCGAGTCTGGAGGTGTGGGCCCAATGGATCACCTCACCCCGAACTGCAGATGGAACAAAGAGCCTCTCCTCCGCCCCCCGCCAGAATCCGGTTCTGTCTTCTGAGCGTCCAGGATCTTGTCCTTAATGGGCCAGGCGATCACTCCTAAGACGCACGACTTGGGCAGGATGGTATGACCGGATTCTTCTGGACCCTCGGGGGCAAACTGTCTGGAGAGGGCGTCGGGCAACCCATTCTTCAAGCCTGGACGGTACGTGATGGTGAAGTTGAAACGAGCAAAAAATAGAGACCAGCGCGCCTGGCGGGCATTCAGATGCCTCGCTGACCTCAGGTACTCGAGATTTTTGTGGTCCGTCCAGACCACAAAGGGTTGGGCTGCCCCCTCCAACCAGTGACGCCATTCCTTTGGCGCGAGCTTGACAACGAGAAGCTCCCTGTCGCCGACGTCATAGTTACGTTCCATCGCCGTCAGCCGTCGAGAGAAGAAGGTGCAGGGACGTTTGACTCTATCCACCGGCGAGTGCTGAGAAAGCACCGCCCCCACCCCCGTGTCAGACGCGCCAACCTCCACTAAGTACTGAAGCACAGGATCGACCTGGGTCAGGACCCGGGAGGAGGAGAATTCCGCCTGGAGGGTCTTGAAGGCAGTGGCCGCTTCCTCGGACCACTGGAAAGGCACCTTCGATGACGTGAGGCGGGTCAGGGGGGAGACGATGGCGCCGAACTTAGGAATAAAGCACCGGTAGAAATTTGCGAAGCCAATAAACTGCTGCTCCTGCTTCCTGGACGTGGGCGTGGGCCACTCGACCACTGCTTTAACCTTCGCGGGGTCGGGGAGGATCTGGTTATGCGAAATTACGAACCCCAGGAAGGAGGTGGTATGGGCATAAAACTCGCATTTCTCGGGTTTAATAAACAGCCGGTTCTCCAGCAGCCATTGCAGGACCCGCCTCACATGGGCCTGGTGTTCATCTCGTGCCTTGGAGAAGATGAGTATATCATCCAGATATACAAAGACGAACACTCCCAGAAAGTCCCGGAGGACGTCGTTGATTAGACGTTGGAAGACGGCAGGTGCGTTGGTGAGCCCAAACGGCATCACGAGATACTCGAAGTGGCCGCTGGGCATCCTAAAGGCCGTCTTCCACTCGTCTCCCTCCCGGATCCTAACGAGATGGTAAGCGCTGCGGAGGTCAAGCTTGGTGAACCAGGTCGCCCCCTGGAGGGAGTGGAAGGCAGTGTCCATAAGGGGCAGTGTGTAACGGTCCTTAATGGTGATGTCATTCAGGGCTCTGAAGTTGATACAGGGGCGTAGGGACCCATCCTTCTTTGCCACGAAGAAGAATCCCGCACCAAGTGGGGACGAAGAGGGGCGGATGATCCCAGCGCTGAGCGACTCCTTAATGTACGTGTCCATTGCTTCTCGCTCTGGTGCAGAGAGGCTGTACAGATGGTCTGACGGCAGGGGGGCTCCCGGGCGGATGTTGATCACGCAGTCGTAGGGTCGATGCGGGGGAAGAGACAAGGCTCTGGACTTACTGAACGCCGCCCCTAAGTCGTGGAATTCCTGCGGCACCAGGGTCAGGTCTGGAGGTTCGGAGACGGGCGCTGATGGAAGGGAGGACGGTGCGCAGGGCGCCGACTGGAGACAGGTGCCCAAGCAGAAGGTGCTCCAGGACAGGACGCTGCCGGGCCTCCAATCCAGGACAGAGTTATGCAGCCGCAGCCAGGGGTGTCCCAGGATGACACGGTCCGACAAGGAGGGCAGGACGTAGAAGGACAAATCCTCCCGGTGGTTGCCGGAGACTATGATGGGGACTGGCTTTGTGCGATGTGTAACAGTTCCCAGGGGAGAACGGGAGAGAGTGACCAAGTTTAGGGGGTTAGGCAGTGGTTGACATGGTATGCCCAAACGGGTTGCCAGGCTTTTAGAAATAAAGCTCTGCTCTGCCCCGGAATCCACCAGTGCATGAATGGAGTACCCAGTGGAGTTGTGGCAGAACCGTAAGGTCAGTGTACAAGAGGATAGGGAGTTAGACCGGTTAGAGTCCGCGAGGCCCCCTATAGTGACTCGCAGACCTCCCCGTTTTGGCTTAACCGGGCACAGCTCCACAGGATGCTGGTCATCTCTGCAATACATGCAGAGACCCCATTCCTGCCGCCGTTGTCTTTCCGCTAGAGGGAGCCTAGTGCGCCCGATAGCCATGGCCTCTGGTTCATCGGGGGACTCCAGAGCCGGTAACGCCAGGGGGCGAGACTGAGCTGGGCGGAGGGAAGCTCCGCACGAGCGGCTGGCAGACTTCCGCTCCGCAGCCCGCTCACGTAGCCTGTTGTCCAGGCTAATCGTGAGTGAGATTAGCTCAGAGAGTCGCCCTGGGAGGTCCCGGCCAGCTAGCTCATCCCTCAGACCAGAGTTGAGGCTACGGAGGAAAACGCTGCAGAGAGATGCCTCTCCCCAGCCCACCTCCTCGGCTGCCACCCAGAAGTCGACCGCGTATTCCGCCGCTGACCGGCCTCCCTGTTGGAGACCGAGAAGCCTGTCAGCGAGGATGCTGTCGAGACGGGAATGGTCAAAAACCTCTAGAAAGTCCCGCACGAACCGGTCATACGAGAGGTTAGCGTAACTGGGCCTCGTCATTACGGCATAAGCCCAAGTTAACGCTCGCCCCTCGAGAAGATTGGCCATGTAACCGATTCGGCTGTGGTCTGAGGGGAAATCCCCGGGGATGCGCAGAAACACCGACTCACACTGTAGGATAAACCCCTTCGCTCCACCGAGTTTCCCGCTGAAGCGAGCGGGGGTTGGGATGGGTGTGAGACGGGTTGGCGCCCCCGAGCCAGGCTGGCCAGCCGAGGAGACAGCCGGAGCTGCAGCACCAGGAGGACCCGGAGGGAAGGACCGTGGAGGATCCAGGCGGTCTAACCGGTCAGTAATTAACGTCAGTTGATTTAATATCACCTGCTGTTGGTGAGCTATCATATCCACCCGAGCCTCGAGGGTGGAAAAACGGCGTGCGAGCCCGCTGTCCGCTGGGTCGCTTTGCTGGAGCCGTACTGACATATTGTCGGCCCAGGAAACACGCACGCAGGCTCAGGTAGATTTGATAGCTTTATTGAACAACAAGGTGAGTGTGTGGATGCGTGTGTGAGAGATTGGTGTGTGATGCGGGTGGAGGATGCAGGCCAGGACAGAGCAGCACATCGTGCGGCCAGACAACCCTATGGGAGAGAGGAGAAAAGGGGTTAGCTAGGCAACCACACGGGAACGTGATCTAGAGCTGTGCTTACTTGCAGAGATGCGGTGGCTGACGTTGGCAGGTCCCACGCCTGGGAGACAACGTCCTGCTGTGCGTCCGGGCGAAGCGGTGAGGCAGAGGAGCGGCGGGACGATGGAGGGTAAGTCTGCCGCCGGGTTATCCACCTGTGCACAGGGGAGGCTGATAGAAGAAGATGAGCAGACAATAATGACAGCTTACGTGTCCTTTAGCGTAGATCAGCAGGCCCGATGAGGAGGAAGCTGCTGGGAGAATTCGATGTTGGGAGACAGACGGCTCCAGGCTGCAGCTCAGGGCAGGATGGAATAAATAGCGGCACACTAACGAGGAGCAGGTGTGCGCACAGCTGACGTGGAAGCCCGTGAGCTGCGGGTGATGACAGACACAGCTTGACAATTAGAGAATTTTAGACTGCTACTCACCTGCAGACAGTTGGACCTAAAGGTATGAGGATGAAAAAGGCAAAAGCGTCTGTCCGTGTCATCTGCTAGCAGCTGGCAGCATCTGTAGCATGTAGCTGTTTAAACTGCTAGCTGGCTTCCAAAGAATAAGAACAACCTGTGGTGTAGTGAGTGTGGTGTGTGTGTGTGCTGCCGTACCTGTCCTGGTGTGACGTCCGCCGAGCACCGCCCTTGTGTATAAATAGTTTAGTTCTCATAATAAAGTGTGAACTTGCTGCATGACAGACGAGACTCCTGTCCCTCATTTTACATACATAACATTTGGCGACAAGGATAAAAACTATGGGAGTGTACGGGCTACCTCCACCACTAGCACCGTTTCTAGAGTGCACAGGAGAGCCGGTGATCCTGTGGCCGCAGTGGAGGGCCATGTTTGAGGATTACATCAGGGTGCTGGGCTTAAGTAGGCTTGACAGGAGACGACGGCGAGCCCTCTTAGGCTCTTCTTCGGCCCTCCGCACCGAGATATCTCGATACATTGGGTGGAACGGAATACTATGAGGATGCTGTCAAGCAGCTGGCCAAGTACTTGACGAGCAGACGAGGACCATGGAGCTGTGGGTAATTGAGCTGTTGGCGCCAGGAATGGCAAAGCTAGTTAGCTGAGGGAAGGTAACGACCCATTCTGTGCCTATGGACAGGTTAGCCGCTAAGCTAACTTTGCGCCAAAACCAAGCTAAGAGCTACCATCTAGACCTCGAGGTCAGACCGGCGCCACGAGTGGAACAGTCCCCTGTCACTGAAGACGGCGGGCCAGTCAAGGAGGTCAGCACGGTACAGGACCATAGCGCTGATGAGTCAGACGGCGCAGTTTGTAGTGACAGCGGCGAGGGACAGCAGCAGGAGTCATCCCCGCAGCTGGAGGCTCGGCAGCGAGTGAGCGGGACCATGGAAGCTGAGAACCCCAGGAAAGAACAGTGACAACCGGGCATGGAGACGACACAGCGGAGCGCCTGGAACGAGGGTACCGAGAGCAACAATGAAACACCTGGGTCGGAGAACAACGCCGATGAGAGTGATGCTGACAGCCCCGAGGGAGAGCAACAGCAGCTGGTCACAGAAGCAGCACAGTGGAGTGCCTGGAACGAGGGTGCTGGGAGCAGCAGCAAGGTGCTGGGGTCGGGAAATGACACCAGTGAAAGCAATGCTGTGAGCCTCGGGAGTGAGCAACAGCAATCATGCGCCACGGAGGTCGGGCAGTGTCTTAGTGCCGGAGCTCAGGCCGCCCTGGATGAGGGTGCTGGGCATTACAGCGAGGCGCCCGAGACAGCGAGTGGCGCTGACGAGCAGGCTTCAGGTCTCCCTGGAGTTCGGCCATGGGGGGCTGGAGTGTTCGGGACAACGTTTGCAGCTGCGGCGGTGTTGAAAGTGGTCGGGAGCGAGCATGAAGAGACGGTGTGCCAGACAGCAGCATGGCGGGTCCCGAGGAATGAGGCAGTCGGTGGTGAAGAGTGACATTTTTGCAGGAGAGGTTGGTTTTGATCCGGGAGGCAGACAGCGGCCAGGGGAGTTCATGCCATGGGGCTGAACCTGGTCCACCGGGCCGGTGTTAGCTCTGGCTGCCGGTGGACATAGGTGTAAATTACTCTTAATGTAAATATATATGCATATACTGTGCTGGTGTGCATGTGAGTATGTCTGTTATGGGATTATAAGATAAGATAAGATAAGATAAGATAAGCCTTTATTAGTCCCACAATGGGGAAATTCCAGGATTGCAACAGCACAGGGATAGCAACACTCAGAGCAACAATCAGAAGGCAAGAAAAAACAAGAACAGCTAGTGAACATATGTACATATTACTATATATATATATATATATATATATATATATATATACTGTATATATATATATATGTACACACACACAGTGCGGAGCATTATGGTTGGTGAATGTGCAGCAGAAAGTCTAAGCTCTCTCTCCGCGGATGCGGCGGGCCAGCTGGAAGTCTTTGGGCATGATGGTGACCCTCTTAGAGAAGAAGAGACCCACCAGGTAGGCCTCGCTGGCCTCCTGCAGAGCCATGACGGCAAAGCTCAGGAAGTGCAAGTCGGTCTTGAAGTCCTGAGCGATCTCCCTCACCAGGCGCTGGAGACCTTTGGGGCGATCTGTGTGTCCGTGATATACGTATATATAGAGTGAAAGGTGTAGAAAGAAGAAGGAAGATAAAAAAAAGGCTGTTGCAACAGGCAGCCAACTTGTGTGGCGCCACCGGTCCGGTGGAACCGGAACCGGAAAAAATTATTATTTTACTTATTTATTAATAAGTAAATTAATTATTAATTATTATTATTATTATTACTTATTAATTATTATTTTACTTATTTTAGAGACATGGTCCAATTTAGTTATTTTTTGTGTGTATATTTTGAAAAAAAAAAGCAAAAATGCTGGTTTTAGTTGTTTTGTGTGAATGCGATAGGTCATTTTCCTACAGTTCATGATTCCTTGTTCCTTAGTGCACGATTCGGGTCCTAAATTGGGGAGGGTCTTGATTGTGTGTGTGGTTTGCATTTTTGTAAGGGGGAGGGGAATTGTGGTGTGATGTGTGTGTGTGCTGCCGTACCCGCCCCTAGTGTGATGTCAGGCGGGCACTGCCCTTGTGTATAAATAGTTCGGTTCTCATAATAAAGTGTGAACTTGCTGCATGACAGACGAAACTCCTGTCCCTCATTTTACATACATAACACAACCAATACCCAGGTGAAGTTTTGGAGGAGGCTATGACAATTATCCAGGTGAGAGCTCTGACAGATAACATTGTATACTTAAACATGACAGCGTTTTGGGGATTTCCATAGCTGTGATCCAGCTTGTTTGACTTTGCAGTGTCTGTATGGCACAGAGTGGTTTCAGTACGGAGTGCAGCTAGGCCAAAAAAAGTACTGTTTGCACTTTCTGCTGTTAACTGTGGTTAACCGTGATCACAAAATTTGGTGTCATTAATGGGGGCGAAGCGTTAAAGGATGATTAACATGATAATGTTGACACCATTAATCAATATACTGTAGAGAGAGGAATGAGCAGACGAGGCAGTGAGTTGGAGCAGAGCAGACTTTATTACTCTCTCTCTATCATCAGTCAACAAGAAGAATAACCCAGGTCGCTGGCATCTCTCTTTTAAACCATACAAACGTGCCTCGCGACCTGGGGGGTTCACATTACAATACAAACACTTACAATAACAATTCCCTTTGTCACCCAGCCTGTCGGTGCATTATTATGCAGTCCGGAGGAGAATGCGTATTATCATGCAGTCTTATGGAGAAAACCACAGTCTGTCCTGCATATCCGTTTCACAGCTTTTAAGCGTCTCCTCCTGTGCCATTCAGTCTGAGTAGAGAATGTATTGTCTGGGTCCCCCACACTGCCCCACCACCCCGAAAAATCAGACTGGGCCTTAACCCTCATGTCCCGTGGGCTTCAGCCGACGTCCGTAGCAGCTGTAACAGGGGGTAGCTGGCTCCGAGGTGCTGCTGTGCCGGTGGGGCGCGCCTGGATGCGCGTCCGTCTGTGGGGGGACATTGGGGGGGGGGGGGCACATCTTCACCATGCCATTGTGATTGAGCTGATGAGGCATTTACCTGGGGATTTCTCAGTGGGGGTCGTCCGTGTCGAGGAGCTCGGGCCAACACCACCTGCTCGTCTGCTAATACGAAGGCAGGCTTAAGCCTGTCTACACAGATTGTTTCTCTGCGTCCCCCCAAGTCTAACACAAAATGTTTTTCCCCAGGTTCCAACACTCTGAACGGGCTGTCGTAGGGAGGGCGCAACGGGGTCCGGTGGGCATTGTGCCTGACAAACACGAATGACACATCCTTCAAGGTCCTTGCACGAAAGTGCAGGGAAAACAGTGGTGGGCCGGGCCGGGTACTGTCCCTGCCTCTGCGCTATATAGTGAAGGCTGGGATGGATCAATGTTTGGCGTGGGGTTGTCAGGCAAAAATTCTCCGGGGAGCCGCAGCGGCTGGGAAAAAACCAAGCTCTGCTGGGGAGGCAGTCAAATCCTCCTTCGGTGCTGAATGCAACCCTAATAGAACCCACGGCAACCAGTCTACCCAATTTGCATCCGTAAGCGAAGCCCTGAGCGCTGCTTTAAGCAACCTATGGAAACGCTTGCATAACCCATTGGCCTGGGAGTTGTATGCAGTTGTGCGATGAATTGTGACGCTCAGGCTCCAGGCCATTGTGGACCAGAGGTCTGAAACAAACTGCGGGCCCCGGTCGGACGTGATATCCGAAGGGGCGCCGAAGCATGCCACCCATGTCGTCAAAAAAGCACGTGCAACTTCTGCGGATGCGGTGGAAGCTAGCGGCACCGCCTTGGGCCAGCGCGTGGTGCGGTCCACCACTGTCAGGAGGTGCGTGAACCCCTGCGATGGGGGGGCCCACAAGGTCCACGTGAATGTGGTCGAACCTCTTAGCCGGGACATAGAACGGCTCAAGGGGGGCCTTTGTGTGCCTGTGCACCTTGGCTTGTTGGCACGCTATGCAGGCTGCCGCCCACTCTTTCACCTGTTTGGGCAGACTCAGCCAGACGAACTTTGCTCCCACCATTTTGACTGACGCACGCACTCCTGGGTGTGCCAGGGAGTGAATCGATTCGAAAACGCGGCGGCACCAAGCGCGTGGGATCACCGGGCACGGGCGGCCTGTGAAGACGTCACAGATTGGGGGGGGGGAGCGTTTTGCAGTACTCTGCTGTCCAGCCTTAACCCTGTTGGTCCAGATTGGAGCGCGCAAACATCTGCATCGCCGATCTGCTCGGTGACCATGGCCTTGTAATCTATCCCTACGTAGACTGGGGCCACTAATGCGCGCGAGAGGCTGTCTGCCACCATGGTGAGTTTGCCGGCCACATGCTGAATGTCAGTCGTAAACTGCGAGATTGTGGCCAGCTGTCGCTGCTGCCGGGCCGACCATGGTTCCGAAACCTTGGCCATAGCGTACGTTAGCGGCTTATGGTCCACAAACACAGTGAAGCTGCGCCCTTCCAGCCAGAACTGGAAGAGGCGTATGGCCAGGTGGAGAGCCAGTAACTCCCTGTAGAACGCGCTGTATTTACGCTCATTGTCACGCAAAGACCTGCTAAAAAAGGCAAGCGGCTGCCAAGGACCGGCGACGCGCTGCTCCACGACGGCGCCTATGGCCACGTCTGATGCGTCGGTAGTGAGTGTTATCCGAGCCGCCGGGTCTGGGTGTGCCAGTAGTGCGGCATTCGCTAGAGCTGTTTTGGCCTCGGAAAAAGCCTGCTCTCGCTCAGGAGTCCAGTTGACTCTGTCCACCGGTTTCCATTTCTTAAGCGTGGCGTACAACGGCTGCATGAGTTGGGCTGCGTGGGGGAGGAAATGGTTGTAAAAGTTAACCATCCCCAAAAACTCCTGCAGCGCCCTGACTGTCTAAGGCCGGGGAAAATCTGCCACTGCGCGCACTTTGTCCGGTAAGGGTATCGCACCCTCCGGTGAGATGCGGTAGCCCAAAAAATCGATTACCGTAACCCCGAACTGGCACTTCGCCGGGTTGATTATTAACCTGTGCTCTTCCAACCTCTGGAAAACCGTCCTGAGGTGGGCTACGTGTTCGTCCTCGGATGCGCTGGCCACCAGGATGTCATCCAGGTAGACAAACACAAACGGCAGATCGCGCAGCACCGGGACCTGATGGTAACCGCGGACCAGGTCCACCTTGGAAAAATGCGTGCCCCGGTGAGGTGGACAGAAAAATCCTGAATATGGGAGATTGGGTAGCAATCGTGCACTGTGGCCTTGTTTAATCTGCGGAAATCTCTGCATGGTCACCACGATCCCTCGGCTGGTGCAGTGGTTAGCACTGTTGCCTTACAGTTAGAAGGTTCCTGGTTCGAAACCCCAGGCTGGCAGGGGTTGGAACCTTTCTGTGTGGAGTTTGCATGTTCTCCCTGTGCTGCGTGGGTTTACTCCGGGGGCTCCAGTTTCCTCCCACAATCCAAAGACATGCATGTTAGGTTAATTGGCTGTTCTAAATTGTCCCTAGATATCTGTTTCCTATAGGCCCTTAGAATAGAGGGTTAGTACTAGTGAAAGCGCTTTGAGTGGTCTTTGTGACTAGAAAAGCGCTATATAAGTGCAGGTTAGTTAGTTAGTTAGTTAGACTTAAGGAACCATATGTAGCGGGGATGCCCATGGGCTGTTTGAGTGCCTGATGACGCCCAACCTTTCCAAGTTGGCGAACTCCTCGCGCGCACTGGTCAGTTTAGCTGCATTCAGGTGCCGAGGCTGTGCGAAAACGGGCGGCCCTGTGGTGGTAATGAAGTGCTCCACCCCATGTTTAGTGACGGCTGCCAAAAACGTCAGAACCATGAGTGCTGGGAACTGGGTGAGTAGTGTGTGGAACTTACCCCCTGGAGCTGTGACGTTGGCTAGTGTTGTGGACCCGGCTCCTGTACAGTTGTACAGGGCAGAGAATCAAAAGACATTGTGTTAATCAGGTGTCTGTTAGCCACATCGACTAATAGTCCGTGTGCACACAAAAAATCTGCGCCCAAAATGGGGAAGTTACATGCCGCTATGATGAATGCCCATTGGTATGTACGGCCGTGCAAGGATATAGTCAGTGTCCTCTCACCAAAAGTCTTAATGTCTGAGCCGTTTGCGGCCGCCAGCTTGGGTCTGCGTAGGACGGCAGGATGATGCTCTTTGGGAGCCGGAGTCCACGAGGAACCGTCTCCCCAAGCGGGAGTCTGCTGCCGCTTGTTTGTGTCACCGGCGGTGGCAGCTGCTACCGACTGCCGGCCCTGGCATTTCCCGAGTGCTTGAACTGGCATGGTGGCACGCATCGGCGTGCGTCTTCTCCAAAACGGCGGTGGTAGAAGTAGAGTGTGTCCCTCCAGTGCTTCTTAGCCTCTGCTGCGGCCACCCTCGCTGGCTTCTCGCTGGCTGTCTTGCTGGGTTCCGACGCCGCTGCGTTCACAGCGAAGGTTCTGGTCGCCAGGATAATCTGACCTGCCTCTTGTGCTAGCGCCCGGTAGTTGCACATGGCCAGCAGCAGCGAATTGGCAAGGATCGCTCTGGCCGCTATCGGGAGGTTCTGGAGGAAAAGGTGGGCAAAGAGGAAATGCCTGTCATCTGTGCCCATCAACACCAACATCTTCTCCATTAATTCGACCGCCGACCCGTCTCCTAACTTGGAGCGCATCAGGAGCCTTTCTGCTCTCTCACAGTCCGAGAGCGTGTAGCACCAGGTCAGCGCGGTCTTGAGAGCGTCATATTTGTCGTGGGCTGGGGGCTGTTGGAGCAGGCTCGCCACCTGCTGTGTTTTGCGTGTGTTACAGTGCTGCAACCACGTAGTAGTATTTGGTGTCATTCGCTGTCACTCCACGGAGCGCAAACTGGGCCTCAGTGTGGAGGAACAAAGACTTTGGGTCATGTAGCAAAAAGTCTGGGAGTTTGACCGAAACAGCGCAAGAGGTGCTGGCGCCTCCAGTCCGGGTCGTCTCCGGGGTGTTTGCGTCGAGTTCCATTATGTGTCAAGGGTCACCAGTGTAGAGAGAGGAATGAGCAGGCGAGGCAGTGAGCTGGAGCAAAGAAGACTTTATTCTCTTTCTCTATCCATCAGTCAACAAGAAGAATAACCCAGGTCGCTGGCATCTCTCTTTTAAACCATACAAACTCACCTTGCTACCTGGGGTGGTCACATTACAATACAAACACTTACAATAACAATTTCCTTTGTCACCCAGCCTGTCTGGGTGCATTATTATACAGTCTGGAGGAGAATGCGTATTATCATGCGGTCTTATGGAGAAAACCACAGTCTGTCCTGCATATCCGTTTCACAGCTTTTAAGTGTCTCCTCCTGTGCCATTCAGTCTGAGCAGAGAATGTATTGTCTGGGTCCCCCACAATACATATTTTTTTTCAAGAATATAAAGGCTTTAATTCTCCATCATTTTGAACACTTTGTTGATGTATTTTTTTTAAAATCTTTGTTTTCATGAAATGACTTATTGCTAAGGTCACCCTTCTTTGGCAGTTTGCAAATTAGCCCTTTACTCCATTCCTTGGGTATAATATAATTTTCCTAAATCTTGGTGACGAGGTCTGTTAGCACTGTAGCAGCTGTGTTGATATCTGCTTTAAGTAGTTCCACTTGAATGAAATCTATGCCTGCTTCCTCAACTCTCTTCATCACCTTGATTGTTGTTTTGACTTCATCCTGAGTGGGAGGGCTGATGTTAATGCCCAAAATGTTTCCCCCAAGCTCTGGTTGTGCAGGTTCATCAGGCTCTGGCCGATTTAACACCTCTTCTCCTTGTGTTGTCACAATAGAAATACAAACAAATATAAAATTATAAAAATGTGGAAACACAAATAATTCAAAAGGCTTGAACTTTAGAAAATAAAATATAAAAATATAAAAATATATAAGCATATGGAAGGACAAACCATTGAGTCTTCAATTAAGGAAATGTATAAAACATAAATAAAAACAATACAAAAAGTTGAAAAATATACCTAAAATGTTTTTGAAAAAATAAATAAAAATATGGAAACACGAATCATTCATGAGTCTTGAATTGTTGAAAATGTGTAAAGCAAAAATGTAAAAAAAAAAAAAAAAAGTTGAAAGCTGAAAAATAAAATATTGTGAAAATGTCACAGGGTGGAAGTATTTTATTGTATTTTTTGGATTTTATATAGTTTTAAAATTTATGTTGCATATTTTGTGGTTTTTACATTTTAGCCTGTGTGCTTTTAATTGAAAATGTTGTCTACTTCGACTCTGTGCTTCCCCTACTTACTGATCAGCGACACCTGTGTTGATTAGGAATGTGCAGCACCTGTGGCTGCACATGATATAAAAGGTGCTCTGGCAGTCTAGAGGAGAGAGCCCTGCCTGAAGAGAGGGCCCTGGATGGGGGCTCTGCCAGATGAGAGAGAGGTTTTGCCAGGAGGAGAGAGCCTGGCTGAAGGAGGGCCCGCTTGGAGGAGAGCCCCTGCCAGATGAGAGAACCCTGCCTGAGGGGAGCCCAGCCAGATGCGGGCCTGCTTGGAGGAGAGCCCGGCTGGAGGAGAGCCTTGCCAGAACAGCTGGCCAGATGAGAGCTCTGCTGATGAGAGGAGGCTATTGGTCCCAGAAAAATGGCTGAAGGAGGGCAGGACTGATAATGAGGAGGAGCAGTAATGGCCTAGGACCACCATGACGCCGGCATTTTGGGGGAGGACACGTCCATGTGGAGCAGTTGGGGTGCTGCAGGTGAGAGACAGCAAGAGGCAGAGTGAGGAACTCTGCCTTTGCTGTAAGCATATGGTTTCCAGATAGCAGCACCCCATGACTATGATGATGATAAGAAATATGGATATACTGCTGCCAAGTCTTCCCTGTACAGGTTTCCTGAGGACATCTGTGTCATGGTGACAGCGCATGAACTGGAACAGTGGATCCTCCTCCACAGCTTTGAGGGACTTTTGTTGTTTGTTTTTTAGCCCACTTTTAGTTTTTTTTTTTTAGCTGTTTTTTTTTAGGCATTATTTTATCCTAGCTTAGCTTCTTAGATGGTTTTACAGCTTTTTATTTAAGTGGGCATCTGTACATATTTTATTTTAAATAAATTCCTTTGGACATCCTCATTTTAAAACTTTCCCCTTTGATTGCTACCTGTGACTCTTCACCTGGTTTTAAAGAACCTGACATTATGTTTTCAATTACCCCTCGGTCACATGTTATAAAATATGAATAATTCATAAGTCTTGGATTGTAGGAAATGAATTAAAAAAATTAAAAGGATACAGAAAGTTCAAAAATATATATTTAAAAAAATTATGAAAGAACCTTTAGTGAGCTAGCTCACATACAGTAGCTCACAAAAGTGAGTACACCCCTCACATTTTTGTAAATATCTTATTATATCTTTTCATGGGACAACACTGAAGATATGACACTTTGATACAATGTAAAGTAGTCAGTGTACAGCTTGTATAACAGTGTAATTTTGCTATCCCCTCAAAATAACTTGACACACAGCCATTAATGTCTAAACCACTGGCAACAAAGGTGAGTACACCCCTACGTGAAAATGTCCAAATTGTGCCCAATAAGCCATTTTCCTTCCCCGGTGTCATGTGATTCGTTAGTGTTACAAGGTCTCGGGTGTGAATGGGGATCAGGTATGTTAAATTTGGTGTTATCACTCTCACACTCTCTCATACTGGTCACTGGAAGTTCAACATGGCACATCATGGCAACAAACTCTATGAGGACCTGAAAAAAGAATTGTTGCTCAACATAAAGATGGCCTAAGTTATAAGAAGGTTGCCAACACCCTGAAACTGTGCTGCAGCATGGTGGCCAAGACCATACAGTGATTTAACAGGACAGGTTCCACTCAGAACAGGCCCCGGCATGGTTGACCAAAAAAGTTGAGTGCACGTGCTCAGCGTCATACCCACAGGTTATCTTTTGTAAATAGACGTATGAGTGCTGCCAGCATTGCTGCAGAGGTTGAAAGGGTAGGGAGGGGTCAGCCTGTCAGTGCTCAGACCATATGTCACACACCGCATGAAATTGGTCTGCATGGCTGTCGTCCCAGAAGGAAGCCCTTTTAAAAGATGATGCACAAGAAAGCCCACAAGCAGTTTGCTGAAGACAAGCAGACCAAGGACATGGATTACTGGAACCACGTCCTTTGGTCTGATAAGACCAACATAAACTTATTTGGTTCAGATGGTGTCAAGCCTGTGTGGCGGCAACCAGGTGAGAAGTACAAAGACAAGTGTGTCTTGCCTACAGTCAAGCATGGTGGTGGGAGTGTCATGGTTTGGGGCTGCATGAGTGCTGCTGGCATTGGGGAGCTACAGTTCACTGAGGGAACCATGAATGGCAACGTGTACTGTGACATACTGAAGCAGAGCATGAGCCCCTCCCTTTGGAAACTGGGCCGCAGGGCAGTATTCCAACATGATAACGACCCCAAACACAACTTCAAGATGACCACTGCCTTGCTAAAGAAACTAAGGGTAAAGGTGATGGACTAACCAATCATGTCTCCAGACCTAAACTCTACTGAGCATCTGTGGAGCATCCTCAAACAGAAGGTGGAGAAGCACAAGGTCTCTAACATCCACCAGCTCTGCGATGTCGTCATGGAGGATTGGAAGAGGATTCCAGTGGCAACCTGTGAAACTCTAGTGAACTCCAGGCCCAACAGAGTTAAGGCAGTGCTGGAAAATAATGGTGGCCACAAAAAATATTGACACTTTGGGCAAAGTTTGGACAGTTTCACTTAGGGGTGTACTCACTTTTGTTGCCAGCGGTTTAGACATTAATGGCTGTATGTTATTTTTAGGAGACAGCAAATTTGCACTGTTATACAAACTATACACTGACTACTTTACATTGTATCAAAGTGTCATATCTTCAGTGTTGTCCCATGAAAAGATATAATAAAATATTTACAAAAATGTCAGGGATGTACAGTACTCACTTTTGAAGATACTGTACCCCATGCATCTGTCAACATAAAATGGACTGAAAAAAAGTCTCCCTCTTCAAAAATGGAGCCCCTCATTTGAGTCAGACAAGCTGTATAAATAGGAAGTCAATCTGAAATGCTGATGACATCATTAAATGGACTGAAAAAGTACAAGTCCACCTCTACAGAAAAATGGAACCCCTCATTAGATTTATCTCCAAATCGAACTCATCCAAGGGATTGATGAGGTAAAGTTTCTGCATAAATCTCATCAATCCAATCAGAAATGTAGAAGAACAATCTGAACCTGTTTTTTTAATAGGTTTGACCAACCTCCCTCCCCTCCGCCTGCACAACAACCACTGCTGCCTCTACCATCATCGAGACCTGCTGTCCACCCCCCTCCACCAACACCCCCCCACTCCCAGCACACAGCCCTCCAGCCCCAACCTGACCCTCACTAAGACCCAGATGAGGGCAGAACTAAGGAAGATCAAGGCGAGGAAGGCCTTGGGCCCGGACTGCATCAGTGTGAAGCTCCTCAAGTCCTACACAGACCAGCTGTGTGGGATTGTGGAGCACATCTTCAACCTGAGCCTGAAGCTGGGAAGGGTACCACAGTTGTGGAAAACATCTTGTGTGGTACCCGTACCAAAGACTTCCCACCCCAGAGACCTGAACAGCTACAGACCAGTGGCCCTGACTTCTCACCTGATGAAGACCTTGGAGAGACTGCTCCTTGCACACCTCCGCCCCCTGGTTGGACCAGCGATGTTGCCATTCCAGTTCGCCTACCAGCATGGCATCGGGGTGGAGGATTCAGTGATCTTCCTCCTTCATCGTTCCCTGTTCCACCTGGAGAAGCCTAGGAACGCGGTGAGGATCATGTTCTTTCACTTCTCCAGTGCTTTCAACACCATCCAACTGGTGATCCTGAAGGACAAGCTGCTGTGTGAAGGGGTGGACCAGCACCTGTCATCGTGGATCCTGGACTACCTCACAAACTGGCCACAGTTTGTGAGAACCCAGGATTGTGTGCCCGACACGATCATCGGCAATACGGGGGCCCCCTAGGGAACGGTTTTGGCTCCCTTCCTATTCACCCTTTATACTGCGGACTTCTCACACAACACAACACACTGCCATCTACAGAAGTTCTCTGATGACTCTGCGATCATTGGCCTCATCTCCAACGGAGATGAAGCTGAGTACAGAGGACTTATCCAGGACTTTGTGGACTGGTGCCATCGGAACTGTCTCCAGATCAACGCGAGAAAAACTAAGGAACTGGTGGTGGACTGCCGCAGGCGAGGACAACTCCTCACAGCACAAGTAAACATCCAGGGAACAGACATTGAGATGGTGACATCCTATAAGTACCTGGGTGTTCATTTGAACAATAAATTAGACTGGTCACACAATACCGACGCACTCTACAAGAAAGGACAGCGCAGGCTGTTCCTACTGAGGAGGCTCAGGTCTTTTGGTGTACAAGGGGTGCTCCTGAAGGCCTTCTATGATTTGGTGGTGGCATCAGCCATCACTTTTGGAGTGGTCTGCTGGGGCAACAGCATCACAGCAGCCGATAGGAAGAGACTGAACAAACTGATCAAGAAAGCTAGCTCTGTCCTGGGGCAGCGCCTTGATCCAGTGGAGGAGATAGGAGAGAGAAGGATGGTGGCTAAGCTGTCATCTCTGCTGGAGTCTGAGTCCCACCCTATGCAGGACATACTGAACACACTGAGGAGCTCATTTAGCAGTAGGCTACATCATCCTAGGTGCGCGACCGAGAGGTTTCGCAGGTCCTTCCTACCTACGGCTGTCAGACTTTATAACCTAAGCAGGGCTGCTCGCAGAGATAGTAAAAACAAAAAACGTTACGACCTAATAGCATTGAATGCAAAAGACGCAACAAACTTACACAAAATGGTCCCCCTCCAGTATACAACTGGGACAATATCAATCGCTACGGAGGGTGACAATATGTATGGGTACATATTCATACTACGTGGGGTAACTAAATAGACTGTTATGCTGTTTATTCCATCTAGCTATAATGCTGCACACTGTGTATATATATTTACAGTGATCCCTCACTTATCGCGGTTAATGGGTTCCAGAACCGACCGCGAAAAGTGAAAAACCGCGAAGTAGCGTCACCCCAATGACGTCATCCATAAACAATACGTACGTTCATTCTCTCACTCTCATATGATATGTGTGTGTGTGTGTACGTGTACATACATACGTAGATGTAAACAAAGTGTACATAAATATGTTTTTAGAACTCTTTTATTCTTATAACAAGATACGTAACTCAAGATGAAAATGATTTACTGCACAGGTTAATGAGAGCTTTACTGCTCCTCAGGTGACGCCTCATCGTGAGGTGCTGGAGGCGCAGGATCATCGAGGGCAGCTTCCGATAGAGCTGAAGCTGCAGGAGGCGGCGTAGTGCCTCGACGGGAAGACTATTTCGCACAAAATGGCACAAGAGAACAGCAAAAAGTTCCACGCGGCGAGACTAAGTAACACGAGCGATAAAAAGCAATGAATGCGGTCTTTCTTCCCTTCATGGGTGCTCGGCAGGAAGAGGAGGTGGGTGAGACGTCTCGGCCAATCAGCTTGCGGGGTGAAACGTCTCGGCCAATCAGCTTGCGAGATTTCCGAGCCCAGCCAACACGACAACAGCGAACAGAGAGTTGTGCTGCTCTCCGTGTTGACACGTGATGGTCTAATGTAGTCTCCCTGCCTTCTGCTAGCGCCCGCCCATTATTTCTCAATTTTGAATTTTTGATGAATATTTTTGAAAAATCCACGATGCACTGAGGGCGCGAAAGGTGAAGCGCGAAGTAGCGAGGGATCACTGTATATATTTATGTGTACCTATGTACACTACCGTTCAAAAGTTTGGGGTCACTTAGAAATTTCCTTATTTTTAAAAGAAAAGCACTTTTTTTCAATGAAGATAACTTTAAACTAATCAGAAATACACTCTATACATTGCTAATGTGGTAAATGACTATTCTAGCTGCAAATGTCTGGTTTTTGGTGCAGTATCTACATAGGTGTATAGAGGCCCATTTCCAGCAACTATCACTCCAGTGTTCTAATGGTACAATGTGTTTGCTCATTGCGTCAGAAGGCTAATGGATGATTAGAAAACCCTTGTGCAATCATGTTAGGTCTGCAATGCTGTAATTGCTGCAAATGGAGTATTCTTTGACGAAAGCAGAGTTTGAAGGAAAAAATTATTATTTCAAATACAAATCATTATTTCTAACCTTGTCAATGTCTTGACTATATTTTCTATTCATTTTACAACTTATGGTGGTAAATAAGTGTGACTTTTCATGGAAAACACAAAATAATTGTCTGGGTGACCCCAAACTTTTGAACGGTAGTGTATATTCACTGCTCTTATTTTCTTATCTTCTAAATTATTGCTCTGAGTGTTGCTATCCCTGTGCTGTTGTAATCCTGGAATTTCCCCATTGTGGGACTAATAAAGGCTTATCTTATCTTATCTTATCTTATCTTAAGCTAGAGTGGCGGGGGGGGGGGGTACCGGGGGAGAAAGGGCCAAGAACCATTATCCCTCCTAGGAACATGGCTTTTGTGTCAATAATTCTACTATCTCGACTCTCTTTATGGTATTGATATAGATTATATGTTTAAGAAAAAGTGACGCTCCAAAAGTGAAGTCGGTCCATCTCGACCACCTTCTGGTTGTTGGCTCCAGTAAAACTTTAAGCCCCACCTTCTCCATTATTGTGTAAGGCACTTTGCTACACTGAAAACTAAAAATGCTTATTGAATGTTTTTTAAAAAATGTGGTTCCTGTTTTCATACTGTAGGTACAATAGCTCTGATCATGGTGATGTATGGTTAAGTGTTAATTTTTTGGATCAGTTTGGTTTTGGTAGTTATTTCAGTGATTTTCAATTAGGTTTCCTTGGAATGTTCAGGGTTCAGTGGGAAATTGTTGAATTTTACTTCTTAATTGGTCCAAAAAATGCAAATTTGCTGTTGTTGTGCACGGATACATGTAGGCACCCATGAACCCATGCATCTAACTAACTAACTAACTAACCTGCACTTATATAGCGCTTTTCTAGTCACAAAGACCACTCAAAGCGCTTTCATTAATACTAACCCTCTATTCTAAGGGCCTATAGGAAACAGATATCTAGGGACAATTTAGAACAGCCAATTAACCTAACATCTATACCATGGGAGAACGTACTGCAGGAAATTGTCTAATTTCATTTAATTTGTCCAAAAAATTGCTAATAATTTACAGTTGTTGTGCACTTTATTGATCCCCAGAGGTGAAATTCAGGGAATCCACCTAGATGGATGAAGCAGCCAGGCTATGGCACCATCCCTTCACCATTCACACCTATGGCCACTTTCATCATTATCATAGCAGTCTGTCGTGGGCGACAATGACTGTTTCATTTAGATCTGATCAGATTCCTCCACACAGCTCTGTCCTTACCCTTCTGCTGCCAGGAACTCCTGTCTATGTCCAACTTCTCCAAGTTTCTTTTTACAGTGTCTTTAAATCTGAGCCTTGGTCTACCCTGATTGCGTTTGCCCTCCATAACTGTGAGTAGAGTAACTGCCGAGGGAGACGCTGGTGGTCCATCCTTTCAACATGTCCGAGCCATCTCAGGTTCATCTGTATTAGCATGTCCTCCATTGATGGTAGACCAGCTCGTTTCAACACTTCTATGTTGGTTATCTTGTCTTTCCATGAGATGTTCATTATGGCTCGAAGGTGTCTCATCATGTATGCGTGGAGTTTCTTCACCTGCACTCTGTAGACAGTCCAAGTTTCAGCACCCAGTCTCTCACTCAAGTTTCCAAACACAGCGCTCGCTCTTCCCATTCTGAGAGATAGTTCATCCTCCAGCCTAGCATTCTCTGAAACAGTACTCCCTAGGTACTTGAAAGTCTTGCACTTGACTAGTGGCTCTGTACCAATGTTGATCTCTTCTGGTAGTGATGTTGATAATTGAAACTTTGGTGGTTGATAAAGGCACTCTGTCTTCTTGATGTTGATTTGGAGGCTGAATTGGCTAGCTGCTCTTGCAAATTTCTCCACTAAAGATTGCATATCTTCCACGCTGTGTGCAACTAGAGCACTGTCGTCGGCAAAGAGCATTTCTCTTACTATCTTTATCGATGTCTTACTCTTGGCTTTAAACTGTGCCACACTGAACAAGTCTGCTTCTTTCCTTGTTTGAATGTATACTCCTTCTGAAGTGTCTTTGAAGGCCACCTCAAGCATGGCTGCCAGATATAGCGAGAAGAGTGTAGGTGCCAGCACACACTCTTGTTTCACCCCGTTGCTTACTGAAAAGTCTTTAGATACTGAACCACTCATTGCCACGTTTGCTTGCATACCTGTATGGAGTGCCTCGATCAGGCTGACAAACTTCTCTGGACAACCATATTTCTTGAGTACCTGCCAAAGTCCTTGTCGTGAAACAGTATCGAAGGCTTTACTGAAGTCTATGAAGACTACATAAAGCAGCATGTTCTGTTCGATACACTTTTCTTGAACCTGTTCCAAGCAGAAAATCATGTCCATTGTGCTTCTTCCACTTCTAAAGCCGCACTGGGTTTCCGGTAGTACATTCTGCGAGATGTGTTCACTGAGTCTGTTCAGTAGTACACGTGAGAGAATCTTACCAACAGTGACTAGTAGTGATATATACCTCAGTAATTTCCACAATTCTTCCTGTCACCTTTCTTGAACAAAGGCACAATACTTGCATCCTTCCAGTCTTGAGGTACTTTCTGGGCATCCCATATCTCTTGGATGAGCTTGTGCAGGCAGTTGGTCAGCTGAACACCACCAAATTTCCACACTTCTGCTGGAATTCCATCCCTTCCTGGAGCTTTACCATCCTGTGTTGTCCTGATAGCTGCCATTAGTTCATCAAAATTTGGTGGTTCATCCAGACTTGATACAGCTGGTCGCTGCACTAGAGCTTCTTTAGCCTCTTCAGTGAGATCTCCAGGGTTGTTTAGTAGTTGGTCAAAGTGGTCTGCAAATCTGTCCAGGATCTCGTCTTTCTCCTGCAAAACCGTTTCACCATCCATAGCCTTTAGTTGGATCAATCCTCTTGGTTTAGGGTCGTAGATTTCTCTCAAACCTGTGAAGAATGTTTTCATGTCCTTCCTGTCTACTGCAGTTTGAAGTTTCTCCGCTTTTTCATCCCACCAGTTGGACTTCATCTCTCTGGTGTACTTCTGTAGCTCACACTGAGCCTTTGAGTATTTCTTCTTCTTCGACCTTGTGTTACACTGTAGGATTTCCTGCCTAGCTGTATTCCTCGCTTCTAGTAGTTTCTTCAGGTGTTCATCTTGCTCATCAAACCAATCTTGATGTTTCCTCTCAGGGTAGCCTAATACATCACTCGCAGTCTGATACACCGTATCCTTCAGTGTTGCCCATTTCTCTTCTATGTCATTCTCTGAGTTGTTGCTGTCCCAGTCTTTCAAGTTTTCATCCATTTCCTGTGTAAGTTCTTCCTGCTTCTTTTGGCCTTTCAGTGCACTAGTGTTTAGCTTCCGTGGTGGCTTTGCACCAGTCCTGCAGTGCTGTTTCTGTCTGCAAATCCTTAATCTAGATCTCAGCATAACATGATCAGTGCCACAGTCCGCGCCTCTCATTGCTCTGGTGTCCAATACATCCCTTCTGTCTCTCTGCCTGACTATGATGTAGTCTAATAAGTGCCAGTGCTTGGATCTTGGGTGCATCCATGTCTTCTTGTGTGTGTCCTTGTGCTTAAATAGAGTGTTGTGTAACCCAGCTGAGAAAATGACCCTTTTTCTCAGATGTAAATTGTATTAATACAATTGTGTGATTTTATTTTGAAAACCGATTCTCTTGGGGAAGAGGAAGTGCGATCCTCGTCATCCAACTTTTGAATTTCCGGTTCATGATCATGTTGGGTGATCTGGGTCTTTCTATTCATTAAGAGCAATATTAGCCCCGCCTTCCGAGCAAAGTGCTGAGGTGCTATGCTGGAAATCGTTCTTTTCACGATCTGCAAGCGGAGGAGAGGAACTGTAGGACGATTTGTCCTCACGTTGACACCTCTTCTTGATAAGCTAATTCAGATAAATACTATAAATGGATCTAAACACTCTCCCAACGCTAATTTGCAACCTTTATTATCCTAAGTTGATGGGAGCACGAGCTTGAGAGGCCGTGAAGCGGTGACTTCTGCTGTGTTCTCCCTGAATCTCATTTTTGGTGAGTGAGATACAAGCTAACGTTAGCGCTATGCTAATGCTAGTCGTGAGTGGATTTTTTTCTGTTTAAAAGCAATGGAAAAGGCTGTCTTTGTGTCTGTATGGTTTGCCTAAATGTGATTTCAGTTCCCAACAGTATGCTGAAGTACTTTTAGTTCCTATGCACTATTTCTGTCAAATGAAATGTGTAGGTTGATGCTAAAAGCACGTGGTGTTAAGTCCCCTATGTAAAAGCATAGGTTATGCTAAACCCAGTAGCCCAGACCGGGTTCTTCTGATTTTTAAAAGGGAATATTGGAAGTTATGGGACAGTATATTCCCTGGTTATGTGATAAATTAATTGTTATTTCATTTCATGATTTACAAAGACAAGGTTAGAAAGGATTAATCATAATTTCATGGTTAACTGATGTAGAGATAAGAAGAGGGATTCATTTAAGTAGTTACATGAAAAAAGGGGTATTTCATGTGCCACTAGAGAGATTGTGAGAAAAGAAAAAAAGAACACATGCATGTAAGATGCAAGATGTAAGATATTACTATATTGCTGGATTGTGATAATAGTAATATGAGAGAAGAATTTAACCACTAAGCTATGGTGTTATGTAAGAAGGGATTGGAAGACGAATTACTCTAGCTGTAAACAATAATACCATTATTGTCGTGCAGGCTAGGTTTTTTTGGTTGCTGATCAAGAACCTTCTGGAACCTGGATTCTCTCCGAATGGAGATGGCGAGCCTGACCCGAGACTGAACCAAGATTGGACAGAGGTCTGACCAAGGTCTCAACTGAAGGACATCCCTCCTCTATCCAGTGCCCAGGATTGGAAACCTGAGTCTGGAGATACGAGATATCCTGACTGGTCAAACGACTAACCCGAACGGACAAACAAACACTGAGCTCAGTAGGACACCTTGGGGTTTTATTTCATGCCGGCCGTTGTATATTTGTATTGTGGAGAAGTGTGGAAGGACGAGGCTGAGTTTATTTCTCAAGTCCAGTTTTATTCACATTCACATTCTCCAACATTCAAAAACAGAAAGACAGTGAATCCCCCAACATCTGTCCCTTTTACACCCCAGGACATCAAAGCACACAGTCACATTGTCTTTTAATCCCAAATCACAATGCATCCCCCTCCAGGTCTTCTCGCCCCCACCTAAAGTCCTGGTGGTCAGGAAATCCCTCAAGGCCATCTCTTTGCATACAAAAGGCCAGATTTCACATCGTCCCGTTACCCCTAGGAGGTTCAGTCCTTTTGTTCCTCTGAGACGTGAAGCATACAATAAGCATACAGTAATATACATGTGAAGCATATGAAACCCACATATGTGCACCACATGACCCCCCCCCCCAAACGTCTAAGATGGAACAACATAACTACAGATTGCATGTCATAATAAAATCACTACATATCAGTCCACGTGCCGCTTGGGCCTCAGCCTTCTCCCGTATTTGCTGTAAGCAGGCTTTACCACCTTCGCGGCGTCTTCCTGCTGTGGAGCTGCTGCCTGAGGATGAGAACTGTTAGTCAACCTCTGTGGGTGTTCTGGGGAATGCTCTCTAGGGGGTCTGCCGTGCCGAGGAGCCTTAGCCAACTGCACAACTTCGTCAGCTATCACAAAAGCGGGTTTGAGCCTGTTTATGCCAATCATTTCTTTTCTGCCCCCCAAATCTAGCAAAAAATGCTTATCCCCTGTTTCCAGCACTCTATATGGTCCATCATAAGGTGGGCGTAAAGGTGGACGATGGGCATCATGTCTGACAAAAACAAACTCCGCATTTTTTAAAGCCTTAGGCACAAAAACACGCAGAAAACTGTGGTGAACGGGGCCAGGTAGCGTGCTCGGGCCCGTGCTATTCTGTAACCGCTGAGCCGGGGAGCACTCTGGCGCTGGATTATCTGGGAGAAATTCCCCGGGCAGCCGAAGTGGCTGTGCGAAAACTAGCTCAGCTGGGGAGGCTTCTAAATCCTCTTTAGGTGCAGAACGCAACCCCAATAAAACCCATGGTAGCTTGTCCACCCAATTTGCATCCGTAAGCGATGCTCTGAGAGCCGCCTTCAGTGACCTGTGAAAACGTTCGCACAACCCGTTAGCCTGCGGGTTGTACGCGGTTGTGCGGTGGATCGTTGCCCCCAAGCTGCGGGCCATCGCTGACCAAAGTTCGGAAACAAATTGAGGGCCTCTGTCGGACGTAATGTCCGACGGGACTCCAAAATGCGCTACCCATGCCGTTAAAAACGCGCGTGCCACCTCCTCGGCTGTGGTTGACGACAGCGGAACCACTTCCGGCCAGCGCGTGGTGCGGTCAACCATGGTCAGAAGATGTGTGCACCCTTGTGAGGGCGGGAAGGGGCCTACGAGGTCCACGTGGACATGATCAAACCTTTTAGCTGGAATGTGAAACGGCTCCAAGGGAGCCCTTGTGTGCCTATGAACCTTGGCCCGCTGTCAAGCCATGCAGGCTGCCGCCCGCTCTCTAACTTGTTTGCGCAGGCTCGGCCATACGAATTTCTCTCCTACCATTTTGACCGACGCGCGCACCCCCGGGTGCGCCAGAGAATGGATCGAGTCAAAAACGTGGCGGCGCCACGCGGCTGGAACCACAGGACACGGAAGCCCAGTGGAGACATCGCAGATTAGGGGGGCATACCGTCTTGCAGCACCCTGTTCTCCAGCCTTAACCCTGTTGGTCCAGACTGGAGCATGCGCACATCCGCGTCGCTAACCGGCCATGGCTGCATAATCTATCCCCACGCGGACCGGGGCCGCGCGCACTTCCGCGTCGCTAACCTGCTCCGCGGCCATGGCTGCAGAATCTACCTCTACGCGGGCTAGAGCCGCCACGGCATGCGAGAGGCAGTCCGCCACTACATTAAGTTTACCCGCCACATGCTGGATATCGGTAGTAAACTCCGATATTGCAGCCAGCTGTCTCTGCTGCCGGCCCAACCAAGGTTCTGAAATCTTGGCCATTGCGAAAGTCAGCGGCTTGTGGTCAACGAACGCAGTGAAACGGCGTCCTTCCAGCCAGAACTGGAAGTGGCGAATGGCCAAGTGGAGAGCTAACAACTCCCTGTCGAATGCGCTGTATTTTCGTTCGCTGTCGCGCAGGGTCTTGCTGAAAAAGGCGAGCGGTTGCCAGGGTCCGGCTACATACTGTTCCACGGCCGCCCCTATGGCCACATCTGACGCGTCAGTAGTGAGCGCCATGCGGGCCGCTGGGACTGGATGTGCCAACAACGCAGCGTTTGCCAGGGCTGTTTTGACTTCAGAGAATGCGCGCTCTCGCTCCGGAGACCATTCGACTTTATTTGTGGGTTTTTGTTTTTTTAGTGCAGCATACAATGGTTGCATGAGCTGTGCTGCGCGGGGGAGGAAACAGTTATAAAAATTCACCCTTCCCAAAAACTCCTGTAACGCTTTGACCATTTGTGGTTGGGGAAAATTTGTTACTGCGCGCACTTTGTCAGGCAGCGGAACCGCTCCTTCTGGGGAGACGCGATGCCCCCAAAAATCAATCTGCGTCACCCCGAACTGACACTTCGCTGGGTTGATTATTAACCCGTGCTCTGCCAACCTCCGGAAAACTGCCGTGAGGCGGTTTTCGTGTTCGTCTTCGGACGCGCTGGCTACCAATATGTCGTCCAGGTAGACAAACACGAAAGGGAGATCGCGCAAAACCACATCCATCATGCGTTGGAACGTCTGCGCCACGCCTTTAAGCCCAAACGGCATGCGCAAAAACTCGAAAAGCCCGAAAGGAGTTATTACTGCTGTTTTGGGTATGTCCTCAGCGCGCACTGGGACCTGGTGGTAACCGCGTACCAAGTCTATTTTAGAAAAAACGCGCGCCCCCGCCAAATGAACTGAAAAATCTTGGATGTGCGGGATCGGGTAGCGGTCGTGTGCTGTAGCGTTGTTCAACCTGCGGAAATCACCACAAGGTCGCCACGAGCCATCAGCTTTCGGGACCATGTGAAGCGATGAAGCCCACGGGCTCTTTGAATGCCTGATGATGCCCAACCTTTCCAGGTTGGCGAACTCCTCGTGCGCTATGGTCAGTTTAGCTCAATCCAAGTGCCAAGCTTTTGCAAAAACGGGTGGTCCGGTGGTAGTAACAAAATGTTCCACCCCGTGTTTAGCCACGGTCACCGAAAATGTTGGGACCGTGAGTGCTGGGAACTGAGTGAGGAGTGTGTGGAACTTACCACCTGCAGCTGTGACGTTGGCTTGTGCTGTTGGCGGGGCCACTCGAGCTGTACAGGGAATAGAATAAAAAGAGAGTGCATTAACCAGGCGTCTGTTAGCAAGATCGACCAACAAACCATGTGAGCACAAAAAATCAGCCCCTAACATGTTGAAATTGACTGCCGCTATGACGAAAGTCCACTCGAATGTACGGCCATGTAAAGACAGAAGCAGAGTCCTCTCACCGAAGGTCTTAATCGCCGAGCTGTTCGCTGCTGACACCCCGGGACCACTGGAAGGCGCCAGCTGGTCAGCGTAGGAAGGTGTGATGAAACTCAGCTGGGAGCCTGTGTCCACAAGGAAATGCCTCCCCGAGCGCACATCCTTCAAGTAGAGCAGCTTGTTCTCCTCTCCGAGGGCCGCAGCTGCTACCGACCCCCGGTCTTGGCGTTTCCCGAGTGCTTGAAATGGCACGGTGGAATGCACTTGCGTGCCCTCTCTGCGAAGTGGCGATGGTAGAAGCAAAGGATGTCGTCTGCTCCGTGTTTCCTGGCCCCTGCCGCCGCCGTCGTCGGTGAGTCTGGTGCTGCAGCCTCTGGCCCCTCGCCATCTCCGGACGTTGCGCCTAGCTCCGCTGCCACAGCCGTAGCCACGCACCATTTATTGGCGTCGACGAGTCGTTGCGCCTCCTGGCCTAGCTCGTGGTAGTCTCGTCGGGCCAACAGTGGTGAACTGGCCAGGGTCACTCTCACCGCTGACGGTAGGGTCCTGAGGAAAAGGTGGGTGAAGATGAAGTTATCATCTTCGGAGTCTCTCAAACTCAACATCTTCCCCATCAGGTCTGCAGGTCTGTCGCTCTCAAATTCAGTCAGCACCAGGAGCCTCTCTGCTCGCTCCTCCACCGAGGGGGTGAAGTAACGGATGAGTGCAGCCTTCAACGTGCTGTACTTGTCGCTGTCTGGTGGGTGGTTGATCAGGCTCTCCACTTGCTGGGCTGTGTGGTTGTCCAGCTTTGCAACCACATGGTAGAAGTTTGTGGCGTCTACCGAAATCCTCCGGAGGTGGAACTGTGCTTCGACTGCGTTAAACCAGGAGCACGGATTGCTCTGCCAGAAGTCCGGTAGCTGAACTGTGGCTGCATTCGATTGGCTGGCTCCTGACGAGTCTGGCTCGGGAAAATCGCCTCCGCTTATGATACGTCTTAGGGTCACCAGTGTGGAGAAGTGTGGAAGGACGAGGCTGAGTTTATTTCTCAAGTCCAGTTTTATTCACATTCACATTCTCCAACATCCAAAAACAGAAAGAGAGTGAATCCCCCAACATCTGTCCCTTTTATACCCCAGGACATCAAAGCACACAGTCACATTGTCTTTTAATCCCAAATCACAATGCATCCCCCTCCAGGTCTTCTCGCCTCCACCTAAAGTCCTGGTGGTCAGGAAATCCCTCAAGGCCATCTCTTTGCATACAAAAGGCCAGATTTCACATCGTCCCGTTACCCCTAGGAGGTTCAGTCCTTTTGTTCCTCTGAGACGTGAAGCATACAATAAGCATACAGTAATATACATGTGAAGCATATGAAACCCACATATGTGCACCACAGTATATTGCTCCTACTATATTTATTAATTACAGACATGAATTACTCATTTCTTGCCTCCAGCTATTTCATTCCACACTCACTCTGATTCCCTATTGTAACCCTTACGAACCTAGCAACTGGTCTACACTTAATTAATTCCCTTACCTAATTAACATAAGGCAAGGGTTACAGTTGGTTATCATAAGGTCGTACTCTGAACATAGTGCAAGTAGAAGTTTTCCATTAGCATTGCGCTTGCCTACTCCATGACTGCCTAGCACTCCTTTCCATTTCTCGGTGTCCGAACCAACTCTGGCATTAAAATCTCCAGCGAGTATCAGCCTGTCATCAGTCGGTACACGCCTGATAGTCTCACGTAAATCACTGTAGAACTCTTCCTTCACCTCCTCTGTGTTAGTCATTGTTGGGGCATATACACTGATGAGTGTGGCATACATCTTCCGCTGTAGTGGGAGTCTCATAGTCATTATCCTGTCGTTGATTGGCACCGGTTCCTCATCAAGCATTGCTGCTATCTCCTTTCTAACTGCAAAGCCCACTCCTGCTTCTCTCCTTTCTTGAGTTGATCTCCCACTCCAAAAGAAGATGTACCCATGGTCTTCCAAGCTGTCATATCCAGGCAATCTTGTTTCACTAAGTGCAGCTATGTCTACATTGTACCTGTTCATTTCCAGGGCCACAAGTGCGGTCTGTCTTTCTGGGCGCTGTGATGTTGTTCTGTCCAACAGAGTGCGTACATTCCATTCACACAAGGTTGCTGTTTTTCTCTTCTTTTGTCTTCCTGCTCCTAGCTTACTTTTCGCTGCCTGTCCGAGTGTGAACAGATCGGACGCCGCCCGGGCTTACAAGGTACGAGCTGATCTGGCCACTTTAAAGTCTCCAATTAACCTAACCTGCATGTTTTTGGCCTGTGGGAGGAAACCGGAGTACCCAGAGTAAACCCACGCAGACACGGGGAGAACATGCAAACTCCACACAGAAGGGTCACTGATGATCAGAAGGTGGGATCGAACCCACGATGGTCAGGGGTGGAATCGATCCCATGATCTTCTTACTGTGCTGCCACTGTGCTAACCACTGCGTCACCGAGCTGCCCGTAGTAATGCATGTAGAGGCTCTTCCATGCCAGTGCGTGGCAGTATGAACGCAGTAATGGCTACCATCTTCTCCTTCCTCCTCTTACTCTTCACGTTTTTTACGGAGGTTAATGAACTTATTAAGATGTGCGAGAAGTCAGGAAGACTATGAAAAACAGTGATGGATAAATATTTGAAGGGAGACGATTCAGAGTCTAAACTGGGTCCTTGATAAAATTCTAATCCAGGTGAAGGGCCGAGTGGTGGTCAAAAGAAAGCCAAGATGATGAAGATATGGCAGTAAAACGCTTATTACCTCCGCCAAGGAGGTTATGTTTTCATCAGCGTTGGTTTGTCTGTCTGTTTGTTTGTCTGTCTGTCTATCTGTCTGTTTGTTAGCAAGATAACTCAAAAAGTTATGGACGGATTTTCATGAAATTTTCACAGATTGTCAGAAATGGGGTATCCTACAAATGATTAGATTTTGGTGGTGATCCGGATCACCGTCCACAAGAAAACCGCCATTATGCAAAATGCCATTTTCGTGAATAACTACTAAACCACTAATCCTATCATTGTCAATCCAATTGCTTGTCATATGTTTTCATGGTCAAGGAATCTGAAAACGTACACACAAACACTGTATGGGGGGAACTGTGGCGCTAAACCACCATTACGGAAAATGCCATTTTCGTCAATAACTACTGAACTACTAATCCTATCATTGTGAATCCAATTGCTAGTCATATGTTTTCATGGTCAAGGAATCTGAAAACGTACACACAAACACTGTATGGGGGGAACTGTGGCGCTAAACCGCCATTACGGAAAATGCCATTTTCGTCAATAACTACTGAACCACTAATCCTATCATTGTGAATCCAATTGCTAGTCATATGCTTTCATGGTCAAGGAATCTGAAAACATACACACAAACACTGTATGGGGGGAACTGTGGCGCTTAGTGGAGGTCTGCGCTCTCCGAGTGCTTTTCTAGTTTGGATTTACTTTCACTGGGGATCTGACTGCACCACTCCACTGTGCTTGGTGTGTCGAGAAAAGCGATGCAGTGGTGCCATGGTTCAATTCAATTCAATTCTATTCAACTTTATTTATATAGTGCCATTTCACAACAGTCATCTCAAAACACTTTCAAACTATAGGGGAAAACCCCACAGTTGTAGAAAGGTCCCAGCAATCGGGTGATCCCCTGTGAGCAAGCACTTGGTGAAAGTGGAGAGGAAAAACTCCCTTTTAGAAGGAAGAAACCTCCAGCAGAACCAGGCTCAGAGAGGAACAGTCATCTGCTGTGACTGGATTGGGGGTGAGGGGATAGAGAAGAAGAATTCAATTCAATTCAATTTAACTTTATTTATATAGCACCATTTCACAACAACAGTCATCTCATAGCACTTTCAACTGTAGGGGAACCCCCACAGTTGCAGAAAGACCCCAGCAATCAGGCGATCCCCTGTGAGCAAGCGCTTGGCGATGGTGGAGAGGAAAAACTCCCTTTTAACAGGAAGAAACCTCCAGCAGAACCAGGCTTAGGGAGGGGCAGTCATCTGCTGCGACTGGCTGGGGGGTGAGGGGATAGAGAAGATGAAAAGAACAGACATGTAGAGAGCAAACAGCACGATGGGGACTCAATCTATGGGAGAGAACAAACAGATGTTAATGACCAGCAAAAAAAAAAATATATTTCATTGACAGTGAAGAAAGGAGTGAGGCCCAGTGCATTAGTGGAGGTGCCCCGGCTGACTAAACCTATTAGCAGCATAACTAAGGGAGGGTTCAGAAACACATGATCCCTCCTTAATTGTAGGCTATATCAAAAAGGAAGGTTTTAACCCTATTATTGAAAACAGAGATTGAGTCTGACTCCCGAATCCAGATTGGCAGCTGGTTCCACAGGAGAGGAGCTTGAAAACTGAAGGCTCTGCCTCCCATTGTACTTTTGGAGATTCTAGGTATTACAAGTAATCCTGCATTTTGGGAGCGTAGTGCTCTGTTAGGATAATACGGTAGTATCAGATCTTTTAAATAAAAAGGGGCCTGATTGTTTAGAGCTTGGTAAGTAAGAAGAAGGATTTTAAACTTAATTCTAAACTCTATGGGAAGCCAATGAAGGAAGGCCAGAACTGGAGAGATATGATCTCTCATTCTAGTACCCGTTAAAACTCTTGCTGCAGCATTTTGGATCAGCTGAAGACTTTCTAAAGCTGTTTTAGGACAACCTGATAATAAAGAATTACAATAATCTAATCTAGAGCTAACAAAAGCGTGGATCAGTTTCTCATCATCACTCTGAGACAAGATGCTCCTAATCTTGGCAATATTACACAAATGATAGAAGGCAGTCTTAGAAACGAATTTAATATGTGAATTGAAAGACAGATCTTGACCAAAAATAATTCCAAGGTTCCTCACAGAGCTATTAAGAGACAGAGTAACCGCATCCAAACTGAAAGTTTGATTTGGAAAGGTATTTCTAAGGTTTTCTGGACCAGCAAGAATGACTTCAGTCTTATCTGAATTTAATAGCAGGAAATTACAAGGTCATCCAAGCTTTGATTTCCTTAAGACAGGCTTCCAACTTGGCTAATTGATTACTATCATCTGGCTTCATTGACAGGTATAATTGTGTGTCATCTGCATAACAATGAAAATGTATACAGTTCTTTCTAATAATGTTGCCTAACGGAAGCATATATAAACTAAAAAGAGTAGGGCCTAGCACAGATCCCTGTGGAACTCCATGACTGAGCTTTGAGTTGAAAGAAAACTCATTATTGACATGAACAAACTAAAACCTATCAGATAAATAAGATCTAAACCACTGCAACGAAGTTCCATTAAGTCCAACATAGTGTTCTAATCTATCAAGTAGAATATTATGATTGATAGTATCAAAAGCTGCACTAAGGTCTAAAAGGACAAGTACAGAATCGGGTCCATTATCAGATGCGATGAGGAGGTCGTTAGTGACCTTCGCTAAGGCTGTTTCAGTACTATGATGGATTCTAAGCCCAGATTGAAACTCTTCAAGTAAACCTTTTCCCTGCAGGTGGTCAAATAATTGCGTAGCAACAACTCTTTCTAAGATTTTTGAAATGAAAGGGAGATTAGAGATTGGTCTATAGTTAGCTAAAGCTCCTGGATCCAGCGTTGGCTTTTTGAGTAAGGGTTTAATTACAGCCGTTTTAAAAGCCTGTGGTACATGGCCTAAAGTTAATGAAGAATTGATTATATGAAGAATAAAGCTACCAATAAGTGGGAAGACTTCTTTAAATAACCTGGTAGGAATAGGGTCTAAAAGACAAGTTGAAGGCTTGGATGAGAAAACTATTTTGTCTAACTCTAAAAGGTCAGTTGGAGTAAACTGATCCAAACAGATGTCAATTGAAGGAGTTGTAGTAGTTACTGTATTTAAGTTAACAGTGGGAAGAATCTGACCGATTTTATCTCTGATGGATGAAATTTTATTATTGAAAAAGTTCATAAAGTCCTGACTAGTAAGCTCTAAGGGAATGGTAGGATTGACAGAGTCCTGACTCTTTGTCAACCTGGCTACAGTTCTGAAAAGAAACCTGGGATTATTCTTGTTCTCTTCTATTAATGCAGAATAATAACTTGTTCTAGCTTTTCGAAGAGATTTTTTATAAATTAAAAGATGATTTCTCCAAGCTAAATAGATTTCATCGAAATTAGTGGAGCGCCATTTTCTTTCTAATTGATGAGTCTTCTGTGTTAAGCTACAAGTTTCTGTGTTGAACCAAGGAGTTAGAAATCTCTGATTAGACTTTTTCTTTTTTAAGGGGGCCACCAAGTCTAGAGTCTGATGCAGAGAAGCTGTAACACTATCTACCATGCTATCAATTACAGAAAGAGCAAGCTGTTTATAACTTATTTCCGTTGTGTTGACACATGGCATAGAGGAAACAATCTGCATAAATTTGGTAACAACATCATCTGAAAGGAATCTACTGTTGTAATATTTTTCTTTTGGAGCCAAATAGTCAGAAATAGTAAAATCAAAGGTTAACAGACGATGGTCTGACAGTACAGGGTTATGAGGAGACACTACCAAATTTTCTATTTCTATGCCATAAGTCAGAACAAGGTCCAACGTATGGTGGAGATAATGAGTAGAATTTCCTACTTTCTGAGAAAACCCCATCGAGTCTAATATTGAATTAAATGCCACATTAAGGCAGTCACTATCTCCATCTACATGTATATTAAAGTCCCCTACTATAATTATTCTATCTGATTTCAGCACTAAATCAGCTAAGAATTCGGCAAATTCGGATAAAAATTTTGAGTAGGTTGATGGAGGACAATCAACTATGGCAAATAAAATTGGGTTTAGCCTAAAATTGCTAAAGTGCTCAATACTGAGGACCAGGCCCTCAAAGGAATTATAATATGTTTTTTGCTTTACATTATCTAATAGTTTGGAATGGTAAATTGTTGCCCCCCCTCATGGATCGTCACCTTATCATGGTGGGGGGGTTTGCGTGCCCCAGTGATCCCAGGAGCTATGTTGTCCGGGGCAATTTGCCTCTGATAGGGTCTCCCAAGACAAACTGGTCCTGGGTGAAGGGCCAGACTAAGAACGATCCAACAGACTCTCATGATAAATTGTATATCAAGGATTCAGTGTACCCCGCCCGGTATGGGGTTACCGGGGCCCCACCCTGGAGTCAGGCCTGGGGGAGGTGCTCGAAGGCTAGCGTCTGGTGGCCGGGTTTCCACCCATGGGACCCGGCCACCAGCCCGAAGGAGTTACATGGGTCCGCCCTCCAGTGGGCTCACCACCTGCAGGAGGGATCATGGGGGTCCGGTGCTATGTGGATTAGGTGGCAGTCAAAGGCGGAGACCTTGGCGGACTGATCCCAAGCTTTCTAAACTGGCTTTTGGTACGTGGAATGTCACCTCTCTGGTGGGGAAGGAGCCTGAGCTAGTGTACGAGGTTGAGAGATACCGGCTAGATATAGTCAGCCTCACCTCAACACACAGCTCCGGTTCCGGAACCAGTCTTCTGGAGAGGGGCTGGAGCTTGGCCTTTTCTGGAGTTGCCCCGGGCGAGAGGCGACGAGCAGGGGTGGGTATTCTTGTATCGCCCCACCTTGCTGCCTCTATATTGGAGTTTTCCCCGGTGGACGAAAGGGTTGCTTCCCTGCGCCTTCGGGTTGGGAAATGGGTCCTGACCATCATTTGTACCTATGCACCAAATGATGTTTCAGAGTACCCACCCTTTTTGGAGTCTGTGACTGGGGTGCTGGAGGATGCTCCTCTTGGCGACTCCATTGTCCTACTGGGGGACTTCAATGCGCACGTGGGCAACGACAGTGAAACCTGGAGGGGGGTGATTGGGAGGAACGGCCTGCCCGATCTGAACCCGAGTGGTGTTCAGTTATTGGACTTCTGTGCTAACCACAGTCTGTCCATAACGAACACCATGTTCAAGCATAAGGGTGTCCATATGTGCACCTGGCACCAGGACACCCTAGGTCGCAGGTCAATGATCGATTTTGTTATCGTATCATCAGACCTGCGACCGTATGTCTTGGACACCCGAGTAAAGAGAGGTGCAGAGCTGTCAACTGATCACCACCTGGTGGTGAGTTGGATCCGATGGTAGGGGAGGAAGCCATTCAGACCTGGTAGACCCAAACGTATAGTGAGGGTGTGCTGGGAGCGTCTGGCTGAGGCCCCTGTCCGGGAGGTCTTCAACTCCCACCTCCGGAAGAACTTCAACCACATTCCGAGGGAGTTTGGAGACATGGAGTCTGAATGGGCCATGTTCTCCACCTCTGTTGTTGAAGCGGCGGCCCAGAGCTGCGGCCGCAAGGTGGTCGGTGCATCTCGTGGTGGCAACCTCCGAACCAAGTGGTGGACACCAGTGGTGAGGGGGGCCATTAAGCTGAAGAAGGAGTCCTATCAAGCTTGGTTGGCTTGTGGGACTCCCGAAGCAGCTGAGGTGTACCGGCAGGCCAAGCGAAGTGCAGCTCGGGTGGTTGCTGAAGCAAAAACCCGGGTATGGGAGGAGTTCGGTGAGGCCATGGAACAAGACTTTTGGTCAGCCTCAAAGAGATTCTGGCAAACTGTTCAGCGGCTCAGGAGGGGAAAGCAGCTCCCTGTCCACACTGTGTATGGTGCGGATGGGACACTGTTGACTTCGACTGGGGATATCGTCGGGCGGTGGAAGGAATACTTCGAGGATCTCCTCAATCCCACTGATACGCCTTCCACAGAGGAAGCAGGGTTTGGGGACGAGGGGGATGACTCGCCTATCACAGGGGCTGAGGTCGCCAAGGTGGTTAAAAATCTCCTTGGTGGCCGGGCCCCGGGGGTGGACGAGATTCGCCCTGAGTACCTCAAGGCCCTGGATGTTGTTGGGTTGTCATGGTTGACACGCCTCTGCAACATTGCGTGGAGGTCAGGGGCAGTGCCTTTGGCATGGCAAACCGGGGTGGTGGTTCCTCTCTTCAAAAAAGGGGACCAGAGGGTGTGCTCCAACTTTAGAGGGATCACACTCCTCAGCCTCCCTGGGAAGGTCTATGCCAAGGTACTGGAGAGGAGAGTCCGGCCGTTGGTCGAACCTCGGATTCAGGCGGAGCAATGTGGTTTTCGTCCTGGCCGTGGCACATCGGACCAGCTCTTTACCCTCTCGAGAATTCTTGAGGGTTCATGGGAGTTTGCCCAACCAGTTTACATGTGTTTTGTGGACTTGGAGAAGGCATTTGACCGCGTCCCTCCTGGATTTTTGTGGGGGGTGCTTCGGGAGTATGGGGTATCGGGCTTGTTGTTACGAGCTATTCGGTCTCTGTACGACGGTTGTGAGAGTTTGGTTCGTATTGCCAACACTCGGTCGGAGTCATTCCCAGTGAGAGTTGGACTCCGCCAGGGCTGCCCTTTGTCACCGATCCTGTTCATAATTTTTATGGACAGGATTTCTAGGCGCAGCCAGGGAATGAAGGGTGTGGTGCTTGGTGACCACAGGATCTCATCTCTGTTGTTTGCAGATGATGTTGTCCTTTTGGCTTCATCCAGCAATGACCTACAGCTCTTGCTGGGACGGTTTGCCGCTGAGTGTGAAGTGGCTGGGATGAGAATCAGCACCTCCAAGTCCGAGTCCATGGTCCTCAGCCGGAAAAAGGTGGATTGTCCTCTCCGGATTGGGGACAGGCTCCTGCCCCAAGTGGAGGAGTTTAAGTATCTTGGGGTCTTGTTCACGAGTGAGGGGAAAATGGAGCGAGAGATCGACAGACGGATTGGAGCAGCATCTGCAGTGATGCGGACGTTGTACCGGTCTGTTGTGGTGAAGAGGGAGCTTAGTTCTAAGGCAAAGCTGTCGATTTACAAGTCAATCTACGTTCCTACTCTCACCTATGGTCACGAGTTTTGGGTAATGACCGAAAGAACGAGATCGCAGATACAAGCGGCTGAAATGAGCTTTCTCCGTAGGATTGCTGGACTCACCCTCAGAGATAGGGTGAGGAGCTCAGTCATCCGGGAGAGGCTCAGAGTAGAACCGCTGCTCCTCCACATTGAAAGGAGTTAGTTGAGGTGGTATGGGCATCTGATTAGGATGCCTCCTGGACGCCTCCCACTTGAGGTGCTTCAGGCACGTCCCACTGGGAGGAGACCCCGGGGCAGACCCAGGACTCGGTGGAGAGACTATGTCTCCCAGCTGGTCTGGGAACGCCTTGGTATCCCCTCTGAAGAGCTGGAGCAGGTGGCTGGGGAGAGGGAAGTCTGGGCTTCTCTGCTTGAACTGCTGCCTCTGTGACCCGGACCTCCGGAAAAGCGGTAGAAGATGGATGGATGGATGGTAAATTGTTGCTACTCCTCCTCCACGACCAGAACTTCTGGGATTTTGACAGTTTAAATAACCAGAGGGAGTTGATTCATTTAAACCAACATAATCCTCTTGCTCTAACCAAGTCTCTGTAAAGGATATTAAATCAGTCTGATGATTAATTAACAGATCATGGACTAACAGAGTCTTGGGAGTTCCATCCATCTATCCATCTTCTACCGCTTAATCCTTTACGGGTCGCGGGGGGGCTGGAGCCTATCCCAGCATCTTTGGGCGAGAGGCAGGGTACACCCTGGACAGATCGCCAGTCCATCACAGGGCCAACACAAAGAGACAGACAACCATTCACTCTCACATCCATACCTAAGGACAATTTAGAATCCCCAATTGATGCCAATTAACCTAACCTGCATGTCTTTGGCCTGTGGAAGGAAACCGGAGTACCCGGAGTAAACCCACGCAGACACGGGGAGAACATGCAAACTCCACACAGAGGGGTCACCGATGGTCTGGGGGTGGGATCGAACCCACGATGGTCAAGGGTGGAATCAATCCCATGACCTTCTTGCTGTGCTGCCACTGTGCTAACCACTGCTCCACCGTGCTGTCCGACTTGGAAGTTAGAGACCTATTATTTAATAAACCGCATTTAATTTTTAAATTATGAGGAGGAACAGAGGCCAAATCATTCAATTTAGAGGCTTCGTGTTTAATTTGAGTTTTACCAACTTTTTGTTTAATCACTTTGGGATGCTTATACATTATATTTTTATTTACTTTGGAGGGAGCAGACAATGATTCTTTGATTGAGAAGACAGGGGCTAAGTTGAGGGGTGGCAGATGAAGAGGAGGTGCAGAGAGGCGTGTAAGACTGCGACTCTGCTTCCTGGTCCCAACTCTGAGTTGTCAAGATTTTGGAAATTTGGATAAAAAAGATGCCAGATTGTTAGATAAATGAGACGCACCATCCAAAGTGGGATGGACGCCGTCTCGTCTCATAAGACCAGGTTTTCCCCAAAATGAGCTCCAATTGTCAATAGCCCACGTTGTTTGCAGGACACCACACAGACAGCCAGCAGTTGGAGAATGACAAGTGGCTAAACATATCATCACTGGTCAGATTGGGGAGGGGCCCAGAGAATACTACAGAGGCAGACATTGTTTTGGCAAAGTCACACACCGATTCTACATTAAGTATCGTGACTTCCGACTGCCGGAGACGGATGTCATTAATGCCAGCGTGAATAACAATTGTGTATTTACATTTACTTTTAGCCAGCATTTTCAAATTTGAGTCAGTGTCGCCTGCTCTAGCCCCAGGAATGCATTTGGCTATGGCCGCTGAAGTCTCTAGGTTCACGTTTCTGACTACAGAGTTGCCAATGATCAGAGTTTTTTCCTCAGCGGGTGTGTCGCTGAGCGGGGAAAAACGATTAGAAACGTGAACAGGTTGGTGGTTAACCGGGGCTTTGCGATTAGGCTTCCTTCTCACCGTCACCCACCCAGTCTCCTCGCTGCTGAGGAGGACCGGAGGACCGCTGACAGGTCGCCCTAAGCTAGGGAGCTCCGCTGCAGCTAGGGGGCGTCCGTCAAGAGTAACTGGCGCAGACGGTGTTTCAATGCAGCGGAGCCGGGATTCCAAATCATATAACCTCGCCTCGAGCACCTCAAAAAGACAACATTTATTACATTTATTATTTCATTTATTACATTTATTATTCATTATTTATTACATTTACCGTTATCAGTAAAAGAGGCAGAGGTGTAGCTAAACATCTGACAGAGAAAGCACACCAGAGGAGAAGGGGAAGGAGAGCTAGTAGCCATAGCTAGTGGCTAACCCGAAACTAACAAAAACACCGATAGAACAAGAAAAAGAAGAAGAAAAGAACAGACATGTAGAGAGCAGACAGCACGACGGGGACTCAATCTATGGGAGAGAACAAACAGATGTTAATGACCAGCAAAAATATTACATTAAGAATGAAGAAAGGAGTGAAGCCCAGTGCATCGTTGGAGGTCAACGGGTGTCTGAACCTATTAGCAGCATAACTAGGGGAGGGTTCAGGGTCACCTGATCCCACCCTAACTATAGGGTTTGTCAAAAAGGAAAGTTTTAAACCTATTCTTAAAAAAACAAGGTCCCAAGCAAGCTTGAACATTATCTCCTAATGAAACATCCATCATTTCAAAATAAGAACAGACAGAGAAAACAGGCAACTTTAATGGTTCCTGTTAGGATATCACCTTTGTGTTCATCTAAACAGGCCCAATTTTCACACTGGGTGCTAACTAATATAAGACTAAATTGTCATTAAATATGCTGTTATAGGCTACAGTGTGTCATTTTGAAACATTTTTGATTGGTGAGGTGCCAGAAGATTTTTTTTCACTGTAAAAACTGTTCAGTGTCTCAAAAAGGTTGAAAAACACTGAGTTATTTGATACTTTCAAAACAGGATGTGGTCGTGGACTCGTGCATGGACTGTAATGGGAAACTTACTTCATCATCACCCTACATACAGAAAATAGAGTTTCACTTTTCCACAGTGGAAGAAAGTGGTCATGTGTATAGGTATACCATATATTATAGTCAATGTTTCTGTCAACAATGTGTTGTAGACCCAATTATTTAAAAGATCCAGTAAAACATGGATTACCTTTATTGATCATTTATCGATAAATATTTATTCATATTTCATATTTTATTTTTTTTTTATCACACAATTAATTGTTTGGCAGAAGTTTTTGGGTTTTTTTTTTCCTGTGACTGTATCAAACCCATTTCATGCTGTAATGTGCATTATTACACATTTTGAAGAAGTTTGCTATTTGAAACATCACTGTCAACCATGTTTTATTTTAGTCTTAGTGGAGATCTCCTACTGAAATAAGGACAATATCAACTTCCAAAAAGAATGACAAGAAAAAACTAACACCATCAGGTCTCAGTCTTCCAGAGCTCTTCGGTTTCCATCTGTTCATAAATTTGGCCTCTTATTAATAACTTATGTTTTATTTCTTCATTTGCAAATGTTGAACACACACCATCATGTTTGTTAGCACTGTTGTTCAGTGTCAGTGAGTGAAAGGAGCATGTCATATATGAACTTGGACACAATGTTGTCATGAGTCTGAGCGCAGTGTTCCCACCAGCTCAGAATCTTAATTTATGTTTAAGTATTTTTTGTCTATTATGATTACTTTTGTCTATTTTTGTGTTTATTTTCTGGTTTGTTGACAGAGAGCCTTCCTTCTTCCCAGACACTCCCCCCAGTCACTCATTGTTTCCTTGCCATCTCAGCTGTAAGAGATCTGGTAATTAGGTCACCTGCTCGCTCAGCGATTCACACCTGCAGCTCATTCTCCTCTGTGTATTTAAGCAATGCTTGTTCACTGTTCTAGTGCTGCAATATTGGATCAACTTCTGATCAGTCCACTTCTCCCAGCCTCTGAAGTGTCTTTTACTTCTCCAGAGCAATCCCTGCTCTGAGGTTCATCCTAGTAAGTTATTATTTGTTATATTTTTTGTATTGTCAGCACTATTTTTGGACTTTTATGTTCTTTTGGTTAATAAATGTCACAAACTCAATTCAGCGCTTGGATCTATCTTCCTGCCCCGAAGGGGCGTTTATGACAAATGCAGCTTTCAGCTTGTAAAGCACACTTGAGGTTTTACTTTCATTTTTTTTTTTCCCTTGTCCTGTCAGGCAGCTAGGCAAACAGAACAGGGATCTGTCACCCTTATTGTGCCAAAACAGATTTACTTTGCCAAGAGGAGCTTATACAGTACCTAACTGTGTATTGTATATTGTTGTAAACTCCTCCTGTAATAACTTTTAATACTTTATTTTAATTATTTTACCCATGGAAGACCCAACAGGATGGGGAAGAGGGAAAGGAAGTGTGTGGAGGGGGGAAAGAAAAGGGAGGGGAACAGACAAAAAAACAAACAAACCAACAACTAAAACAAACAAAAGACAAATTGCTTCTTCCACCGAAGATGTCTCAACACTAGTCTGGTTTCCGCACCTGTTAAAAGAGAGACACTTGTGCGTGTATGTCTGTGTGCATATATATGAGAACGCGCACAAAATAAGTGTGTGCATGTGAGTGGTTTGTCAGGAAACAAACGAAGCAGAGGGCCGCTTCGTTAGGGCAGCAGCTCTCCCCCCAGGAACCCCGAGCAGGCAAGACAGTGCCACCAACCCCCACAGGGCACAAACGTCCGAGGTCAGCAAGCCCCAGGAAAGCCAGGCATCCGCCCCTGGAGGGACGATCAAGGGAGGCCAGGCTACTCGCCAGACGGTGCGGTAAGCCCACACTCCCAGACCCGCCCGACCCCCACCCCCTCCAGCGGGGCCAACGCCCGCCCCCGGGCCCCAGGCACCAGGAGGCCAGTGACCCCACCCCCGGGGCGGAGACCGGCCCGCGCCCCCCGGCGCGAGCCCCCCCGGACACCCCCACAGCGGGTCTGCCCCAGCACCACTGCTGCACACCCCGGGGACCCCCATGCCCAAAGAAGTCCCCCCACTCAGGGGGGCCCACATTGCTGAGAGGCACTACCCCCCTTAATCCAGCACCTCCCGATTCGCAGACACACCCCACCTCACACCTTCACACCCACATGCTCCCACATGCACCCACATGCACTAACTCCCTCTCACTCACCCAGACCGACCCACTCTCTCCCACCCCCGCACCCACCCAAACCCACCCCTCATTCACCCTTGTTTCATAAGGCGGCTGCGAAGCAGATGCAGTGAACCTGAACATGCACCAGTGCCCGGCAGTGACCAGGGAGACCACCAGTGCGGGCCAGAGAAGCAGACCCCCACCCCCGGCGTCCACCTGAGCAACCAATCAGCAGACCACCGCAGGCGCCCCAAGATGCCACCCGACATGCAAAGCGCCACACAAAACCGACCCACCATCACCACCTCCATTCATCACCCCCTCATTCTCACTTGCGCTAATATTCAGCCCCCCTCTGACTCCCTTGGTTGTATCTATACATTCAGCAGCACCCAGGGATTTTGACAACATGATAGGTCTCAGGCTCCCCACCAGGCCCCCACGCCCCCAGCAGGAGCAGGGCAACAGGGGTGGGGGAAGACCCCCCCCATCACAAAACATGGTGGGTGGGTGTTGGTTATATGATGTAATTGTTTGTAAATGTGTGGACTACCAAAGTGCAATTAAAATTGGGGGCATAGTGATTGGAGCACCGCTAGCCATTGTGATGGGCAGCAGGGCCCCCATCCCCCCAAGCCCTCAATGTCAAAAATGCAATTAAAATTGAGGTGAGGGCAGCCCCACCGCGCAGCAAAGGTATCCCCTTTACCGACACAGTGCGGCACACCCCCACCCCAAAGCCCTAAATGTAACAAAGAAGATGTATATTCCACCCAGAGTCAGGGGGAGGGGGAGGGCGGGAAATAAGACTGAGAGGTAGGTGGTCTAAAAGCGAGGCTGTCCCCCCTCAGAAGCCAGCTTGCAAACTGGTTCATGAGGCCACCCACTGCCCCCAAATCCCAACCCAGGGCGAGGGCCGCCAGTGGAAGCAGCCCAGGACCCACCAGCATCACACCCCGGCGCTCCCAGCACCACAAACATGATGGGGCAGCCATACTAATTTCCACTCATCTTACACATACAAACATGGACAACAATAGTCACAATAGTGAACAATGGGCCGGACCCACACTGCGCCCAACATGCCAAGCGACCACCCATCCCAGATGCACACCGACAGCCGCAGGCCGCCCTGCAACCACAGCCACCCCGGAGCAACCTGACAGAAACACGGCCATCAACCGGCGCCACTGGGCCCCCAACCACCCCCAAGCACCAACACACACCCGCCGCCAATGACATCAGGAGCGATGCGACAAAGCGCCTCACCCCACGACACAACAGCAGGGCGGCCGGGACAAGCAGGCCCCAAAACACCAACCCCCATGCCACTAGATGGACTGCCCAACCCCTGCCACCCAACAAAGTTCTCCTACCCAAACACACATCCTCCACCCCCCAGACATCCACCCACAGGCAACCGCACCCATACACACACGTACCCCCACCCACCATCACACATGCCCACCTACACCCATACACAGCCCCACCTGCCCACTCACAACACACACACCCACTTTCACATCCACTCATGCACAAGTCCCACTCACACCCACTCTCACACACATACACACACACACACACACACGCACACCCACACCCACAGACCCCAGTGGACGAGGAGGGCGACCCAGGATGCAGGCACCTACCCCAGGGTGCCGCCAGGGCCCCAGGGAAAACACGACCCCGTCATGCATGGATGCACCGGGGCCAACCTGCACCACTAGCAACCCCCCCCCCCCCCCAGCACCAGGGGCCCAGGGCCAGACCCATACCCCCCCAAGAGGCGAGGCCAGCCATCCAGGGGCCACAGCCCAACCCCCCCGGCCCACCCCAAAGCTCCCCCCAACACCGCCCCCCCAAGGCCACACAAACGGTCACCCCGGAGCAGGCCCCCCGGACACCCGCGGTCGGGGCGCAGCCAGCCGCCAGAGGTGCCAAGGAGAGCGAGCCACCGCCCGCCACCCCTTAGATTATAGACTTAATAAGTGGGGACCAGAGAGAATTGAATTCTGCCAATTGATTATTTGAGAAGGCTGACAATCTCTCCAGGCTAATATAATCCAATAGTAAGTTATTATAAGTCATGCATAAGTTATTTCTTGATTTCCAATTCATGAGGATAGTTTTCTTTGCGATGCATAAGGCAGTGAGAACCATGTGTGACATCCTTGCATCTATATTTATTTCACTTAAATCACCTAATATGCAAAGTGTGGGTGAAGATGGGACACTAAACCCAAGCCATGCCAACAAGTCCTCACATGTCTTCTGCCAGAATTTTTGAACCGGTGCACAGGACCACATAGCATGCATATAGCTATCCAGGATGTTGCTGGTGCAGTGAGAGCAGATATTTGTGTGACTCAGGCCCATTTTGAACATCTTTTGTCCTGTGTAATGAATTCTATGTAGAACTTCATACTGTATAAGTTGTAAGTTAGAGTTTTTAGTCATCTTAAAAGTGTTTAAACATATTTGTGTCCAGAAACTTTTCTCCTTATTAATTGATAAGTCTGCCTCCCATTTTGATATTGGAAGAGATATGGACTCATCCAGCTTTGATAATAGTCCATCTATTTTCAATATCAATTTAGGGGAACGAAGATTTAGAAACTCTGCCACCTTAACTGGTACCTCTAAATCTGTCTGATTAAGATTAAATCTTGCTTTTATTATGGATTTAAGCTGTTGGTATTCAAAACACTTTTTATCACTGATGTTGTACTGTGACACTAGTTCCTGAAACTGGATAAAATTTCCACCTTGAATAAGATGTTCTAAGTTATTTATTCCCTTCTCTTGCCATAGTGGACATTTTAATGTCCTCTTTTGTTGCAAGATATCAGGATTATTCCAAATGGGCGTGAGTTTACAGGGGACAAGTGAAGACCCTGTTATTTTTTTTAAAATTTCCACCAAGCCGTCAGAGAGGAACTAATATTAATACTTTTAAAACAGTCATGGCGTTTAATACAGGGACTTATAAAAGGTAAGTCAGAGATATTTAGCGACTCATACAGAGCCTGTTCAGCATCTAACCATGGGTTTCCTAGTGGGGTTGATTTTGTCCATTTTGAAACAAGCTGCAATCTATTGGCTAAAAAGTAATTAAAAAAATTTGGTAAATCTAAGCCTCTGCACTCTTTCGCTTTTTGGAGGGTTTTTAAACTAATCTGTGATGGTTTATCCTTCCATAAAAATTTACTTATATTTGAGTCTAGAGACTTAAACCAGGCCATTGATGGTTGGGTAGGAATCATTGAGAACAAATACTTGATTTTAGGAAGGACCATCATTTTAACGGTTGCGACTCTTCCCATTAGTGATAAAGGTAGTGTCCTCCAGCGTGTGAGGTCGTCTTGTATTGTTTTTAAAAGGGGAATATAATTTAGTCGCAATAACTGAGAGCCTGGGGGAAATATCTATTCCTAAATATTTAATATTACCTGATTGTATTGGAATAGTAGATGTATTTGAGAAATTGCAATTTATAGGTAGAACTATTGATTTTACACAGTTAATAGAGTAGTCTGATAATGATGAAAATTTATCAATGAGTGCCACTGTCTGAAGAAGAGATCTTTGTGAGTTTTCAAGGAAAATCAATACATCATCAGCATAAAGACTTATCTTGTGTTCTTTTTCTCCAGTTTGGATACCTCTGATATCAAAATTTTGTCGTATGGCTGCTCTTAATGGTTCAATAAAGACGGTAAAAAGTGAGGGAAAGAGTGGACACCCCTGTCTAGTACCTCTCTGGAGATTAAAGCTTCGGGAAGTCTGATCATTTGTTTGGACAGACGCAGCTGGACACCTATATAGTGTTTTAATCCACTTTATGAAAGATGAATCAAACCCAAACTTGTTTAACACCATAAAAAGAAATTTCCAGTTAACGTGATCAAAGGCTTTCTCTGCATCCAGGGACAAGATTGTAGTTTCTACGTTATTAATCTTGCAGTAGTCTATTAAATTAAATAGCCTACGTGTATTACCAGCCGAGTGCCTACCCTTGATGAAACCTGTTTGATCTGGGTGTATAATAAACAGAATTATCCTTTCTAGTCTTTTGGCGAGAGCTTTGCAAATTATTTTAAGATCGACATTCATAAGTGAAATGGGACGGTAGCTGTATGGAAGCGTAGGTTCTTTTCCACGTTTAAGGAGCAGGATAATACTAGCCAAATTCATATTTGGAGGCATTACATTATCTTCTTTAATTTGGTTCACCATTTAAAAAAAAAAATAGGTGCCATCACAGGCCAAAATTCTTTATAAAATTCTACTGGAAAACCATCTGGTCCCGGAGCTTTCAGTTTTTAATAACACAGGTTTCACTACACATCTTATCACGCTGGCATGCGTTTTAACCTCTCATTTAGCTGATGTTTCTCCCAAAAAAAAGATTATTTGCTTTGTGGCCATTCCAGCTGACAAATAATGATGAGATTATACAGTAATTCAATTAACTTTGGTAATTTGATTTTGCATTGAAACACTCAACAGTATGAGTATCCAAAATGTATAAATATTACACCGTTTGGATTTTAAGATAAGATAAGATAAGATAAGCCTTTATTAGTCCCACAATGGGGAAATTCCAGGATTGCAACAGCACAGGGATAGCAACACTCAGAGCAACAGTCAGAAGGCAAGAAAAAACAACATCTAGTAAACATATGTCCATATTACTATAAATGTATATATATAGACACACAGTGCAGAGCATTATGGCTGGTGAATGTGCAGCAGAAAGTCTAAGCTCTCTCTCCGCGGATGCAGCGGGCCAGCTGGAAGTCTTTGGGCATGATGGTGACCCCCTTAGCGAAGAAGAGACCCACCAGGTGGGCCTCGCTGGTCTCCTGCAGAGCCATGACGGCGAAGCTCAGGAAACGCAGGTCGGTCTTGAAGTCCTGAGCGATCTCCCTCACCAGGCGCTGGATGGGCAGCTTACGGATGAGCAGCTCCGTGGATTTCTGGTAGCGACGGATCTCTCTCAGAGCCACGGGCCTGTGACGGCGAGGCTTCTTCACTCTGCCGGTGGCCAGAGCGCCTCTCCGAGCAGCCCTGGTGGCTAGCTGTCTCCTGGGGGGCTTCTTCCTCCAGTAGATTTTACGGGCGGTCTGCTTGGTTCTTTTTTCTCAGTTTGTTTCACATTCTCTGTACAGTTCTTCAGCTTAGCAGTAAAAAGACTGATGAATGGCTTTTTTATTTATGGGTTTTGTTGTTCTTACAGTATTACCTCAGAGTTTGACCTCTGCAGTTCCCCTCTCTCTTCCTGGTCTGTGTGTGTGTGTGTGTGTGTGTGTGTGTGTGTTTTGTTGTTTTTTTTAAATATTCCTGTTTACAAGAAATCTACAGACCTTGTAGGTACAGATGAAAATCACTGCTAAAAAATCTAAATATTCCACTAAAAAGCTTCTTTTACTGGGTATTAATTCTTGCTTTGGTGAAATACTGCTTTTGAAAAGAGCCCTTTGTCTTTTTTGGGAGACTGAGGTACTTCTTCCTAAAGTTAAATATACATTTTGATATATACGTATATACAGTGTGTGTGTGTGTGTGTGTGTGTGTATTACACACACACATACATACACACTGTTGTTCCCAGTGTTGGGCAAGCTACTAAAAAACAGTAACTAATTACAGTTACTATTGTAATTAGTTACTCAGTAACTCAATTACTTTTCAAAAGTAACTGAGTTACTTTACCAATTACTGCATGGTTAAAGTAATTCGTTACCTGGAAAAATAACTTTCACGTTGCTTTTAAATTCACACTTAAATCATCTTGCACACATGGCAAGATAATTTATTAATGGATTAGATTTAATGGATTGCTGTCCTACTGCTACTGTTATTATTATTGTAATGTGTCATTTGCTTTATCATTGTTGTATTGTTTATTGTTGTTGTATTGTGTAATCTGTTCTATGTGGCTGGCATTGGCTGGCCAGGGGGCACAAGATGAAAATTAGCTTTAGCTATAATCTTGTATGTTGCATATTTACATGCCTTATGTTCCTTAATATGTACTGTCCCTTTTATAAATAAATAAACTTATAAACTTACATTACAGGCTTGTTAATGTCAGGCTGAAAACAGACGGTTTCAGACAGAGCTTTGAGAACATGTTCAGTCTGCTTTATCCTGCCTTGAGAGCTCTTATTGTGGGAAAAATCTGAAGAAAATCAACATGATATTGCCAGTAATTTCCTCATTTTGAAGTGAGAGTTGGCAACACTGCATAAAGCTGTACATGTTTATCTTCCCTTTATATTATGGATCAATCCGATGTGCAAGTGATCCAAAGAAAATGTCCATTATCAACAGTCCAGATGTCTGCTGTGACAGAGACATGATCCAGTCCCTCAAATTCCTTTTGGAGATCAAAATCCATTTTTGAATATCCTTTATCCAGGTAGCAAGTGAATGTGTTTTACCTTCAGTGGATCACAGTCCAGCTGTCTGATGGAAAGTGACTATTATCACATCTTCAGTCTGTAACAACATATCTGGCAATCAGGTTTAATTCTTGCTGGGTCACAAACTGTCCAGATGCATACCTGTGCTTGAAATCCAGCCGTGGGTGCTGAGACAACAGTATTTCCACTTTACATCCAGCCGTGGCTGTTCATATAGTGTAGATCCACTGTTGTTAGCATAGCTAGCTGTTATTTAACACCAGCTTTGTCGGAGCTTTGCTGCTATTCTCAGGTGCTTCTGAAGATTGCAGTAGGTCTCAATCGCACTTTAGCTTCCAACCCACCAATATACTTTTGTCCTTAAATGGTAAATGGCTTTCACTTATATAGTGCTTTTTCTCATCTCTAGATGACCAAAGCACTTTACAGATCCTGCTGTCCACCCATTCACACACTGATGGTGGCGGAGCTGCCATACACAGGCGCTCTGACCCACCAGGAGCAACTGGGGGTTCATTGTCTTGCTCACCGACACTTTGACATGCAGACTGCAGACAGAGTGGGAATCGAACCCCTAGCCCTTTGATCAGTAGTCGGCCACGCTACACCTGCGCTACAGCCCCCCACCCAACCGTGACAAAGGAAAAATAATCTATTTCCACAAAAACAAAGTCGCTTCATCTCTTCCTCCGCTCAGCAGTGAAAACTCTGCTTTCGACTGACGGCTGCGTCACGTCAGCTATGGTGGGGTCAGTTTGTATATTAATTTTTTTGCACTAAAAATATCTATCCATATTAATAAAACAAGTAATAAGCAATGCACGTGATCAAATTTCAGTAACTGGCAGCGCAGTGGCGGAGTGGTTAGCACTGCGGCAGCACAGCAACTCACCCTTGGCCAGGGGATCCTGAGTTCGATCCCAGCCCCCGACCAACAGTGATCTGTGTGGAGTTTGCATGTTCTCCCCGTGTCTGCGTGGGTTTACTCCGGGATTTCTCCGGTTTCCTCCCACATGCCAAAAAAACCCCATACAAGTTAGGTTAATTGGCATCAAAACTGGGGATTCTAAATTGTCCTTAGGTATGACTGTGAGAGTGAATGGTTGTCTGTCTCTCTGTGTTGGCCCTGCGATGGACTGGCGATCTGTCCAGGGTGTACCCTGCCTCTCACCCAAAGATGCTGGGATAGGCTCCAGCCCCCCCGCGACCCGAAAAGGATTAAGCAGAAGAAGATGAATGAATGAATGTAACGCACTACTGAATTTTTAAACAGTAATTTCATTACAGAGCACGTAACTGCAAAAGTAGTGGCGTTACAGTAATGCATTACTTTGTAATGCATTATTCCCAACAATGGCTGTTCCTAATGTAATGTCTGTGTGTATGTGACTATTAAAGTTGATCAACACCTTTGATGGTTAGTTTCCAGTGCAGGATATTCTTAGTTTAAACCCCAATGGACACCCAGGAAGTTGCGATCTTGATCCCACTTGGATGGCACAGTTTCCTGTTTTATGGTCAGTCTTGCCAGGTGCCACCCAACACAAGTGGCTAACCACATAACAGTTGAGGACTGAAAATCTGAAATTATCTGGATTCATGTCCTGCAAACTAAGAAGCTGATCTTAATGTCTGCTGGTATTTTTCTGTTGTTTGAGTCAAAGCTCTACTGATAAGGAAAGCACAATGCATCAACTTTGACTTCACTGACTGTGATGCAGCATTAAGAATATTTGAATATCAGTGAGTGTTTATTTCTTTAGCATCTACTGGGATCCAGATGGACAAGATGCATTGCTATCTTATTATTTTTGAATAATTTATGTATAAATAATGGTGTCACTGTTCTTTCTTTTCTTTTTTGTGTGATCTGCTTTGAAAGATCATTGAAAGATCACTGAAAGATCATTGCTTTGAAAGATCACCTCCAGAGTATTATTTTAAAAGGTCCATGCATGATTTTCCATGTCACATAGTCTCCTTTGTACATCCATGACACTGCAATTTCTCTGTCATCGGCCAAAATGGAAGTTTTCTACTGTGCAGCAAAGATTGATTAGTTATTGTAGTTAGCTACATTTTTCTTTTTATTTCTGAGATGTCTCCAAAAATGTGTCTCTGGTTGTGAGGGAAAGCCGACCTTTAGTTTCCCTAGAAACCCTCTGATGTGGGATCAGTGAAGGTATTTTGTTTTCCAGGACATCTACAGAGTTGCGAAAAAAAATCTAGAGAATTATTCATGACATTTTACCCACAACAAGGTTGAGTATAGCTACTGAGGCTGAACTGACAGTACACAGTCAAAATTGAACTGTAACCAGAAAAAAGAAATGTTGACAATATGTTGTGCTAGCGTTCAGAGGGATCATGGATTTTAGTGCAAACATTGTAATTAGCTGGGGTTAATGATAATTTGTTACATCTTTTCATGGGGTAAAAGTGCATATGTATATACAGTGAATATAAAAAGTCTAAACACCCCTGTTCAAATTTTGTGATGTAAAAAAATGAGACCAAGATAAATAATTTTAAAACTTTATCCACCATTAATGTGACCTTTAACCTGTACAACCCAATTGAAAAACAAACTGAAATCTCTTAAGGGGAAAAATAAAAATAAAACTTACAATAACCTAAATATGTACATATGTAAATACATAAATATGCACACCCTTAAACTAATACTTTGTTGCAGCACCTTTGACTTTTATTACAACACTCTGTCTTTTTGGGTAGAAGTCGATCAGCGTGGCGCATCTTGATGTGGCGATATTTTCCCACTCTTCTTTACAAAAATGCTCCAAATCTGTCAGATTGCGAGGGCATCTCCTGTGCACAACCCTCTTCTGATCACCCCACAGATGTTTGATCGGATTCAGGTCTGGACTCTGGCTGGGTCATTACAAAACCAATCTTCTTCTGGTGAAGCCATTCTTTTGTTGATCTGGATGTGTGCTTTGGGTCATTGTTGTGTTGAAAGATGAAGTTCCTCTTCATCTTCAGCTTTCTATCAGAAGCCTGAAGGTGTTGTGTCAGTGTGTCAACACTGACTCGTATTTGGAACTGTTCATAATTCCCTCCCCCTTGACTAAGGCCCCAGTTCCAGCTGAAGAAAACAGCCCCAAAGCATGATGCTGCCACCACCATGCTTCACTGTAGGTATTGTGTTCTTTTGGTGATGAGCAGTGTTGTGTTTGCACCAAATATACCTTTAGGAATTATGGTCAAAAAGTTCAACCTAAGTTTCATTGGACCATGACACATTTTCCCACATGTGTTTGAGAGATTTCAAATGTGTTTTTGCAAAATGTAGCTCTGCTTGGATGTTTTTCTTCGTAAAATAACTCTTTCGTCTTGCCACCCTACCCCATATCCCAGACATATGAAGAAGACAGGAGATTGTTGTCACATGTACTAAACAGCCAATACTTGCCAGAAATTCCTGCAGCTCCTTCAATGTTTCTGTCGGCCTCTTGGCAGCCTCCCTGACCAGTTTTCTCCTCGTCTTTTCATCAATTTTGGAAGGACGTCCAGTTCTTGGTAATGTCACTGTTGTGCCATATTTTCTCCACTTGATGATGACTGTCTTCACTGTGTTCCATGGTATATTTAATGCCTTGGAAATTCTTTTGTACCCTTCTCCTGACTGATACCTTTGAACAATGAGATCCCTCTGATGCTTTGGAAGCTCTCTACGGACCATGGCTTGTGTTGTAAGATGTGACCGAAAATGTCAGGAAAAGCCTACTAGAACAGCTGAACTTTATTTGGGGTTAATCAGAGGCACTTTAAATGGTGGCAGGTGTGTGCTGACTCCCATTTAACATGAGTTTGAATGTGATTGGTTAATTCTGAACACAGCCACATCCCCAGTTATAAGAGGGTATGCATATTTATGCAATCAGGTTATTGTAAAAAAAAATTTTCCCCTTAAAAGATTTCAGTTTGTTTTTCAATTGGGTTGTATGGGTTATAGGTCACGTTAATGGTGGAAAAAGTTTTGAAATGATTTATGTTGGTCTCATTTTTTTACATCACAAAAACCTGATATTTGAACAGGGGTGTGTACATAGAGGGCATGCAATGACGTCACTTCGCTTACAGCCATGCCCCCCCTCCTTCCGGATTGAGTGGCAAAACAAATGAAAGATGGCTATGTGTAGCAGTAAAAACGCCAACACAGAGAGGAATACAAATGATTCTATGCTCAAACTCAAGGCAGTTGGACTCGATGGCAACGGTCATAGCTTTCAAAAGAATCAGTGGTCCGTTAATATCCACATGTGGCCAAAAATTGGGTTTCCTGATATTTATATGTACTTAATTTCAACACCAGGAAAATATACAAAGCAGAGCCTGAAAGCATTTAAATGCCTGGATGCTTGGTCATACTTTAAGGCAGGATTTGTAGGCGAAATTAAAGTAACAAAGACACCTATAGATATTCTGGTTGTCTGTGGACAGGTACGTATATATCATTATTACTATTAAGTTGGGGTTTTTTTTAAATGTTGCTACCGTTAGCTAACCTAGCATTAGCTAGCTATCATTTCACATTTTTCCCCACATCTAACAGTTACTCATTAATTGTGCAGGTAAAACACAGCCAGTGAATGGCTTTAATAAGCTAATGAATCACCATCCTCTTTACAGTAAACAAATCCATCATACCTGTGACAAAATGAGAACAAAGCCATGTTTCTGTGCATGGATTCCAGTTGCTTCTGCCAATTACAGCAACCCATTTGCTTCTCCTTTCTTTAGTTTTCGGCAGTCTGTAAAAGGATAGCTCAGACTTGTAAATATGGATGTCACCAGCTGCAATACAAATCTACCTACGGGTACAAATAAAGTAACCTGAACCTGAACTTGAACCTGAGACTTCTTGCAGAATCTATTTGAACAGTCAATTGCAGAACAGCTCTTCCCCATTTTAGATGTGCTCTGAAGGCATTAAAAGGCAGGAAAGTCTCCTCCTCAGGTCGGGGCTACCAACTGTGCCGGGAAGTTAGGCTAACGCACGGTTAGCCGCTAACTAACAAAACCGGACTTTCTGGGTGAACTTACACTGTTCTCCTTCTTTGCATTTACAAATCACTGGATTGAGAATGTACATGTACAGATTGGATCCAGAGGTCCATTTGGGGTGCTCACTTGGAGTGCTCACAGTTGAGCCCTCTCCTCAGGTCAGTGCCACCGACTGTGCTGGGGAGCTACGTTAAGCTAGGCTAACGCACTGTTAGCCGCCAACTAACAAAACCGGACTTTCTGGGTGGCCTTACACTGTAAAAAATGATTTAAAAAATATTTAAAATTTAAAAAATTAGAACATACACAAGATTTCAAACATGTTACCTCAAAAGTTGATTAAACCAGCCTGTCCTCATTTTAGGTGTTTTTTGCTAAATTCAAATGATTCAAACCAATGATGGCACACATTCTTTTTGCCACTCAGTGCTGAGAAAACACCATAACTTCCTTGATTGTGATGTCATGCCCTCTTTATGTGTACTACTTACAATAAATTAGGGGGATATATATGTATGTATGTGTAGAAGAGCTTGAAATGATGATGCGATTTGATATATAAACCAAAGTTTATTTATCAGCTCTCCTAACAAGTCTCATTCAGTGCAGAGGTGGCAGAAGGAAAAGAGACCGAATATCTCCGGCTCACTGACTTTATACTTGCACATAACAAAAGACATGCATAACAAAGGCTGACATCCCTCATTATCTTAATCCCCCCATTGTCTTGGTATTTCCTCTCCTCGCCCAGGGGGTGAGGGTAGCTCCTCCGGTCTCCACCGCAGTGTCTGGGAACGTCTTTGTTCTTCACTTGGCGGTTGAGAGCCTTTGTCCTTTCAGAGGTGTGAAGTTGCTTTACATATGTAATTACCAAACATTTCCACATGCTTCAACATATGTAGGTTATGGAATATATGATTAATATAGCCCACAGCCCCCCCCCCCCAAACGACTAAGAAAGGACGATAGAAAGGTTCACAGTCTAAGATAATTACTATGACATACTAAGTGTTACATCTCTTGCCACAGAAGAAACTTTCCAGCAGCCATGCCCCTAAGAGAGTTCAGTGGTAATCATAACAGCATAGTAAAATCATAAGTCAGTCCTAAACTGTTGCAGCACAATTAGTGAACAATTGTGGAGTGGTTTGCATCAGTCCCTGTGCTGTCTGGGTTTTAATCTTCTCCCAAAACTGCTGTGTGTTCGTTTAGGCGTCCTGCTGGGACCTTCTTGTGAGGAATCTGCAGCGTGGGAAGGAGAGTGGTTAATTGTTCCCTGCAGGGAGGCTGAGTCTTTTCTCTTGGGGGGTCTACCCCGCCGAGGTGCTCTCGCCAACTGTGCAGGCTCGTCTTTCAACAAGAAGGCAGGTTTAAGTCTGTCAATGCTGACTGTTTCTTTTCTATCCCCAAAATCAAGCACAAAGTGTTTATCACCATGTTCCAGCACTCTGAATGGCCCATCGTATGCTGGGCGGAAAGTTGGTTTTAAAGCTTCATGCCTAACAAAAACGAACTTGGCGTTTTTTAAAGCTTGAGGGACAAAAACCCATAGAAAGGAGTGATGAGCTGGACTGGGGAGAGAGTTCGGTCCGTTGCTGCCTAAAAACCTTGGGACTGGAAGATGCCCTGGCTCTGGGTTCTCTGGTAAAAATTCACCTGGGAGCCTGAGAGGCTGTGCAAAAACTAATTCTGCCGGGGAGGCGTCTAGATCCTCTTTAGGCGCAGCACGCAACCCCAATAAAACCCAGGGAAGTTTATTTACCCAATTTGTATCCGTTAGTGAGGCTCTGAGGGCAGCCTTTAAAGACCTGTGAAAACGCTCGCATAACCCATTAGCCTGAGGGTGATAAGCGGTGGTGCGGTGAATTGTTGCCCCTAAGCTACTGGACATGGCTGACCAAAGCTCTGAGACAAATTGAGGCCCCCTATCTGACGTGATGTCCGATGGGACGCCGAAACGTGCTACCCAGCTTGTCAAAAAGACGCGAGCGACTTCCTCCGCTGTGGTTGCCGCTAGAGGGACTGCCTCTGGCCAGCGTGTGGTGCGGTCTATCATTGTTAACAGGTGTGTGAAACCCTGGGAGGAAGGTAGTGGCCCCACGAGGTCGACATGAATGTGGTCGAACCTTCTAGCAGGGATTGGAAAAGGCTCCAGAGGGGCTTTTGTGTGTTTTTGGCGCGCTGACAAGAAATGCAAGTTTTTGCCCATTCTTTTACGTTTTTGCACAGGCCAGGCCACACAAACTTTTCGGCGACCATTTTAACCGAGGCGCGCACACCTGGGTGCGTGAGGGAGTGAATTGCGTCGAAAATACGGCGGCGCCATGTAGCTGGTACTAACGGGCGAGGTCGGCCGGTTGAAACATCGCATATTAGGGGGGGCACGCCGTCGCGTAAACCCTTTTTCTCCAGCCTTAACCCTGTTGGTCCAGACAGGAGTGCGCGCACGTCCGCGTCACTGCTTTGTTCCTCTGCCATGGCTGCATAATCTATCCCTGCATGGATAGGTGCTGCGTATGTGTCCGCGTTAGTGAAGAGTTCTGCTGCTGAGGCAGTATAATCTGTCTCCTCGCGCTCTGGTGATGTCACAGCGCGAGAGAGGCAGTCTGCTGCCACGTTAAGTTTGCCTGCCACGTGTGGAATGTCTGTGGTGAACTCTGAAAACACAGCCAGCTGTCTTTGTTGCCTGCCTGACCATGGTTCTGAAATTTTAGCCATAGCAAAGGTGAGCGGTTTATGGTCTACAAAAGCCGTGAAACTCCGCCCTTCTAACCAGAACTGGAAGTGGCGGATGGATAAATGAAGCGCTAGCAGCTCCCTGTCAAAAGTGCTGTATTTACGCTCAGTTTGGTTTAGCGATTTGCTAAAGAATGCTAAAGGTTGCCAGATCCCGCTGACATGCTGTTCTACAGCTGCCCCTATAGCCAGGTCCGAAGCGTCTGTGGTTAGCACGATGCGGGCCGAGGGATCTGGGTGAACTAACAATGTGGCGTTAGCTAGAGCGCTCTTTACTTCCGCGAAGGCGTGTTCGCGCTCCGGGGTCCATTCGACCGCGTTGGAAGCTTTCTTTTTTTTGAGCGCGTCATATAGTGGCTGCATGAGCTGAGCTGCGTGGGGGAGGAAACAGTTGTAAAAATTAACCATTCCTAAAAATTCTTGTAGCGATTTGACCGTCTGTGGCCGTGGGAAACTTTTTATCGCATGAACTTTGTCTGGAAGTGGAACTGCCCCCTTCGGAGAGACTTTGTGTCCTAAAAAATCAATTTGTGACACGCCGAATTTGCATTTGGCTGGATTGATTATTAGCCCGTGCTCTTCTAGTCTCTGAAAAACCGTAGTGAGGTGCTGCTTGTGTTCTTCCTCAGACGAGCTGGCTACCAGCATGTCGTCGAGGTAGACGAAGACAAAAGCAAGGTCGCGTAAGACCGCGTCCATCATTCTTTGAAAAGTTTGAGCAGCGCCTTTGAGGCCGAAAGGCATTCGCAGAAATTCAAAAAGGCCGAAAGGGGTTATTACAGCTGTTTTAGGAATGTCCTCCGCTCGGACTGGGACTTGATGATAACCGCGGACTAAGTCTATTTTTGAAAAAATGCGCGCACCCGCCAGATGTAGTGAAAAATCTTGAATGTGAGGAATTGGGTAGCGGTCATGCGCTGTAGCATTGTTTAATCTGCGGTAATCTCCGCACGGTCTCCAAGAACCGTCGGATTTCGGAACCATGTGAAGTGGCGAGGCCCAAGGGCTCTTCGAGCGTCTAACAATGCCCAATTTTTCAAGGGTCGTAAACTCGTCCCGTGCTATGTTGAGCTTGGCCGCGTCTAAGCGTCGAGCTTTGGCAAATACGGGTGGGCCCGTTGTGGGAATAAAATGTTCAACCCCGTGTTTAGCCACAGTGGCTGAGAATTTGGGAATTGTGAGTGCTGGAAATTGGGTGAGGAGTTGCTCAAACTTACCTCCTGCCGTGGTGACGTTAGCCTGCACAGGTGGTGGAGAAACTTGAGCTGAGCATGGAATAGAAGCAAAGGACAGTGCATTAACCAAGCGCCTATTTGCTAGATCCACTAATAACCCATGTGCACACAAAAAATCTGCGCCTAACAAGTTAAACCTCACCGCAGCTACAACAAATGTCCATCTGTAGTTGCGGCCGTGGATGTGGAGGTGCAGGCTCTTTTCACCGAAAGTGTCGATGTTAGAGCCGTTGGCTGCCACCGTTCCGTTGCCCCGGGTGCCCATGGCTCGATCTGCGTGGGAGGGCATGACGAAACTCAGCTGAGCTCCTGTGTCGATGAGGAACTGCTTGCCGGTGTGTCCATCCGTCACATACAACAGCTTATTCTTCTCGTCGAGAACCGCTGCCGTTAACAGCTCTCGGCTTTGGTGTTTAAATTTTCAGGGGGGAACACAATTGTGAGCCTTCTCGGCGAAACGGTGGTGATAATAACAGACGTCGCTCCGTCTGTTACGTTTTGGCCGTGTCGCTGTCACCGCGGGCTGGATCTTCTCAGTGGGTTGTGGCTCTTCATGGTTCTGGGCATCAGCGTTGAGGTCTGCAGATGCTGCTGTGGGTATCAGCTCCTTGCAGGTGTTGAGCCGTTAAGCTTCGTTGGCGAGTACGCGGAAGTCTTGCTGGGTGCTGCATCTCATGTTGGCGAGTGTCCCTCTCATGTGTGGCGGCAGCGTGCTGAGGAAAATGAATTGGAGGAGGAAGTTGTCGTTGTCTTCTTCTTTAAGCTGCAGCAAATCCTCCATGAGGGCTTTAGGCTTGCACCCTCTGTGGCCGTAGACCGCCAGGATCTTCTCGGCTCTCTCTTCAGCTGAGGGGACATAATTTGCTACGATGGTTGCTTTCAGTATTTCATACTTGTCTTGGGCCGGCGGCCGCTGGATCATGCTCCGCACACACCTCGAAGTGGCGGCATCGAGTTTGGAGACGATATGATAGAATTTCGTATCGTCAGCCGTGATGCCCGCCAGTGCAAACTGGGCTTCAGCTTGCTGAAACCACGAGGCGGGGTCTTCTTGCCAGAAGTCTGGTAGCTTGACAGCGACAGCATTCGTGTATACCATCACTGCTGTGTCCGCAGGGTGAGAGTGCCTTGCTTCGGCTCTCACAGCGGTGTTGGTGCTCGGTTGAGCCCTCTCAATCCCTTCTGCTGGGGGGGAAAGACGTCCATCTGTTCCCCTGTCTGCGTGGGCGCTGGCATCTGCCTGGGTCGCCACGGATGAGTCGATTGCGGGGGAACGCCTCAGGTCCATACTCGCGTCAGGGGTCACCAGTGTAGAAGAGCTTGAAATGATGAGGCGATTTGATATATAAACCAAAGTTTATTTATCAGCTCTCCTAACAAGTCTCATTCAGTGCAGAGGTGGCAGAAGGAAAAGAGACCGAATATCTCCGGCTCACTGACTTTATACTTGCACATAACAAAAGACATGCATAACAAAGGCTGACATCCCTCATTATCTTAATCCCCCCATTGTCTTGGTATTCCCTCTCCTCGCCCAGGGGGTGAGGGTAGCTCCTCCGGTCTCCACCGCAGTGTCTGGGAACGTCTTTGTTCTTCACTTGGCGGTTGAGAGCCTTTGTCCTTTCAGAGGTGTGAAGTTGCTTTACATATGTAATTACCAAACATTTCCACATGCTTCAACATATGTAGGTTATGGAATATATGATTAATATAGCCCACAGTATGTACTGTATGTATGTATGTGTGTGTGTATATATATATATGTATATATATATATATATATATATATATATATATATATATATATATATATATATATATACAGTATATTACAATAAGTTAGGGATAGCAAAAAGACATAACAAACTAATAGTTTTTTGAATGCAAAAGATGCAATAGACTTACACAATGGTCCCTCCGGCATACAACTAGGAAAATACCGGTCACTATGGAGGGTGAGAATATGTATGGGCACATAATCATACCATGTAGGATAACTAAGTAGACGGTTATGCTGTTTCATCCCATCTAGCAACAATGCTCTGCACTGTGTGTTTATATATTTACATATTTATTCCATCTAGCTACAATGCTCCACACTGTGTTTTTCTACATATTATTCCACCTAGCTACAATGCTCCGTACTGTGGGTGTTTATATATTTACATATTTATTCCATCTAGCTACAATGCTCTGCACTGTGTGTTTATATATTCATATATTTATTCCATCCAGCTACAATGCTCTGCACTGTGTGTCTGTGTGTGTGTGTGTGTGTGTGTGTATATATATATTTTATAGTAATATGTACATATGTATATTAGCTGCTCTTGCTTGCTTGTTTTTTTCTTGCCTTCTGATTGTTGCTCTGAGTGTTGCTATCCCTGTGCTGTTGCAATCCTGGAATTTCCCCGTTGTGGGACTAATAAAGGCTTATCTTATCTTATCTTATCTTATATTTGGCTTTCAGGTGAAATTTATGGAAAATGTAAAAACTTTCCGCTGCAGTGACATTATACCATGAAAGTAGGGCATTTAAGTAGAAGCATGCAATGGTGGTTTCCTCCTCTCAAACAGTTTATTGAAACAAAAGCCAACAACAGTGGTGGGTATACCACAACGAAAAATATCAATGTCTCAATAACTTGTCAAGTGCCATGGAGTATCTATTACAGCTTGACAACAATGTCTCATGCTGTTAACAAGTTGACTTCTTGTCTGCTGAGGCATGGCATTCCACTGTTCTTGAAGGGTGGCTCTCAGGTCACTAACGTTGTGGGGTGCAGGGTTACGAGCCTCTAATTTCTTCTTCTCTTACCGCTAAAAATGGCATATCTGGCTCTGTTCATGCCTTTCACAACAGGATGTAACTACAGCCAATGAGAGCGTAGGAAATGGGGGCACTTGTTGAAGGCTGGCCAATGAGAGTGACGGACAAGATTGATTGGCTACACAATCTATGGCTGGCTAGTTGTTTGTCAGATCGATGGCCATTCTGTAGTTTTATTGGTTGGTTGTCAGGGAGGCATCAGCGAATAGTCTTCAGACTAGTGAGAGATTTAATTTCTCAATACACACGTCCTGTAAATAGATAAGACTAGGGCCATCTGTTTTAATTTTTACTCACTCAGTTCTGAGAAATAACCCAGCCACAGGGGACGCACAAGCCAGTGTACTCCTAGTGCCGGTCCCAAGCCCCAGTATACTGATAAAAACATTCTGCCCAATTTACTTTAAAAAATTAAGGCAACCTTTTGCATAAGACTTTTATGTAGATTGTGGAAGACTGCACTTTGTAAGAACTACTTTTTTTGTTAGTGAAAAAAACATTTTCTAGTAAAGACAGGTAGACATTTTATGTAAAAGCAACTTAATTTTGCAAGTAAAATTAACTTAATGTTTCAAGTAAGGTCAACTTAAATTTACTATTTGCAAATTCACAAAATTATGTTGATTTTACTTCATTTCTTTAACAGACTTTACTTGTAAAATGTATTTCATGCAAACAAAAAATTAAGTAGTTCATACAAAGACCAGTCTTACATAATCTACATAAATAGCTTGTGCAAAAAGTTGCCTTAATTTTTCTATGTACATCAAGCACAGTATTTTTCAGTAAAAGGTCATAGCAATTAAGTGTTATATAACATCTTATACCTTTTGTAATTAGCTGGCATTTTGGTCATGAAATACTCAAAATTAAGAGAGTTTAATATCTGTCCCACAGATTTTAAGCTAATCTGTATACTTGACAAAATTGCACTTCATGATGGTGCTAAAAGCTCACGTGGTCACAAAAAAACCAAATCACATGGAATCATGAGCATGCTGCTGCCATGGAGCCAAGAATTTACTATAAAGATAAATAGACATGACCATCCCATGGCTCTACCTGAACCTTGGCAATATTCTGAACAAAAGCCATCTTGGGCTAACTGTGCATTTCCAAGTGTAGAGCAGTATAACAGAAAGTATACACCAGCATCAAAAATCAAAAGGCACTTATAGTGAAACCTGAAAAGGTACATTGAGAACCTGAGAAGTGCAGTGCAAGTAAGAATTGCAGCACTAGACAATTAACTCTTGACCTTCAATGCCACCTGACTTTGACATAGTAAAAATGAACAGCTGTACAAGAAGAAGAAGCCAACTTTATTGTCATTCAGTCCATACAGCCAATCATGTACAGTAGAACAAAATTACATTTCTTCTATCTACAATGTTAATCACATCTAGAATCAGGGGGGCCACTGCCATGCAAGGCGCCGCCACAAACACAAACAACAACAACACAAGAAGGAGGTCACACAAAACTCTTTCCATTCAACAATGTCTGTTTGGCTTTTAGGCATCTAAGTTGACCTTGAGCTCATGGACCTTGGAGGACATTCTTTCGTTTAAATCTTCCGGCTCCAAAAAGATCTTTTGAAAAACCTCAAAGGTGCATTTCATTTTCTTAGGGTAGCTTAGTTCCAGGGCATATATAAGGCCCATCAGGTAGGCACAAGCACGTGCAACATCACAAATAACAAAAAAGGACCTCTGCTCTCTCGATGACTATTCCTGTTTGTTTGTTGGAGCCTTTGCTGACCACAAAGATATTGGGCACAAGTGTAGTCAGAGCCTCTTGGATGGCTGCAGCATCGTCATCATTAACAATCTGTGAAATACTGTATATCAGAGGGCATGAAATAAGCTATCTGCAGGTGTCAGAAAGTTCACTTAAATGTTTTTAAAGACACATTTAATACCACTTAACCATTTATTGTCAGTCTGATGAATCATCTTGGTGGGATTAATTATATATAAAAATGGGCAATCAATTCTGTTTTTAAAATTAATACTTATACTTTGAAATGTTATCACCAGCTGTTACATTGACATTTTACCGCACAGTATTTTCATTTTACAAACATTGTCACATAAAGAAGTAAATTTTCTGTACCTGGTAGACTTGGATGAACTCCTCTGACTTTTCTCCAAAATAGGGAACGAGGCCCCTGACCATAGCTTCTCTTTGGGACTCTATGATGTTGTCCTACAAAAATATGAAGCATGAGATAATGTGAGGTACAGACATCAGAATGCTACTACACAAAACTAACCGCTATAGTATTCTAAGTACATGCCTCATTTAACATGTCGAGCATCTCATCAAGTTTCTTCCCAACAGCTCCTCCCTCCCTCCTGTACAGGCTCAACAGTTTGGCCGTATATTGGTCCAACTTCCCCATGAATGTGGACAGTAGTGGCTTCAGTCTGATCCTCCAGAATTCCTCCTCAATCTGTGAAGGAAATCAAGTGAGAGATGGAGAAATAATACAAGATATAGGAAAAAAATAGACTACGATCACAAGACAAACATTCTGCTCATTTGTTTTTACAGGAAATGTGGTCAGAATATTTATTAATATTTATTGAATTGCTTAGTTTCAGCATATACTAGTCTCATTATTCAGTCTGGTAAGCTAACACTAAGCAGATACCTAAGTATCTAAGGCCTACTTACCTTGAAGTTCAATCCAAGCACAGACCGATGTATAAGATGGTGGACTTCCACACCTTGCAGTTGACAGGAAGTCACTTGACTCCACCCACTATGAAAAGTAATTACTACAATAAAATGTTTGTTGGATGAGTGTATGCAAGAAGATTGGCTGGGATTACATAAATACATCTTGTTAAGGAAAAAATGCACAATTTCTTGTCTTTTAAACAAATGCCAATTGAGTTCAGGGAAAGATTTTCTTTTGTAGAAAGACAAAGATACAAGTTTAATGTTAATATCATAGATTTAATTATGTTACTATTACATCTTCCCAGAATCATTTTTATCAGTGTATATTGTTGTGTCAGGAAGGGCATCCGACGTAAAACCTTTGCCAATTCAAACATGTAGATCATGACGAATGAGACTTTCATACCAGATCGGTCTAGGCCCAGGTTAACAACAACCGCCACCGGTGCTGTTAACCAACAGGGTGCCAGTGGAAATTGGGCTACTGTTGGTCAAAGATCGAGGCAGAGGAGAGGGGAAAGGCGTGTTGGGGGGAGAGAAACAAAACTAAAGGTAGAAGTGTGGAGGTGAGAGTAGGGACGTTAAATGTAGGGACTATGACTGGTAAAGGCAGAGAGTTGACTGATATGACGGAGAGAAGAAAGGTAGATATACTGTGTGTTCAAGAAACTAGATGGAAGAGAAACAAGGCTAGGAGCATTGGAGGTGAATTTGAACTGTTCTACCATGGTGTAGATAGGAAGAGAAATGGAGTAGGAGTAATCTTGAAGGAAGAGTATGTGAAGAGTTTTCAGGAGGTAAAGAGGGAGTCAGACAGAATCATGAGTTTGAAGCTAGAAGTCAAAGGTGTGATGTTGAATGTTGTCAGTGCGTATGTCCCACAAGTTGGATGTCAGGTAGAAGAGAAAGGAATTCTGGAGTAAGATGGATGAAGTGGTAGAGAGTGTTCCCAGGGGGAGAAAGTGGTAATAGGAGCAGACTTTAATGGGCATGTAGGTGAAGGGAACAGAGGTGATAAGGAGGTCCTGGGTAGATATGGTCTTAAGGAGGGAAATGTGGAGGGACAGATGGTTGTGGATTTTGCTAAAAGGATGGAAATGGCTGTGGTGAACATATACTTTAAGAAGAGAGAGGAACATATGGTGACTTACAAGAGTGGAGGAAGGTGCACACAGGTGGACTACATCTTATGCAGAAGTAGAAGTCTGAAAGAGATAGGAGACTGCAAGGTGGTGGCAGGGGAGAATGTAGTTAGACAGCATTGGATGGTAGTCTGTAGGATAACTTTGGAAAGCAACAAGAGGAAGAGAGTGAAGACAGAGCCAAAAATTAAGTGGGGTAAGTTACAGAAGGAAGAAGGTCACACAGAGTTCAGGAAGGAGTTGATACAGGCTCTGGGTTTTAGGAAGAATTACCAGATAACTGGGAAAGTACAGCAAAAGTATTGAGGGAAATGTAGAAAGGTATATGGTATATCCAGTGGACATAGGAAGGAAACCAAGGAGACTTTGTGGTGGAATGAGATGGTACAGAAAAGTAGTCAAAGGATGAGGTTAGCAAAGAAAAAGTGGGATAGGGAGATGAAGAAAGTAGACAGGAGTATTTGGAATCTAGGTGCATGGCAAGAGAGAGGTGGCAAAGGCATATAGTGAATTGTATGAGAGGCTAAACATGAAGGAAGGAGAAAAAGGACTTGTATCGATTTGACAGAGAGATCGAGCTGGAAAAGATGTGCAGCAGGTTAGGTTGATTAAGAACAGAAATGGTAATGAACTAACAAATGACGAGGGTGTGTTGAAAAGGTGGAAGGAGTACTTTGAAGAGCTGATGAATAAAGAAAATGAGAGAGAGAGGAGGATGGATGAAGGAAAGATGGTGAACAAGAAAGTCCTGAGGATTAGCAAAGCAGAAGTGAGGGCAGCTTTGAAGAGGATGAAGAATGAAAAGGCGGTTGGTCCAGATGACATACCTTTGGAGGTATGGAGATGTTTAGAAGAGATGGCAGTGGATTTTTTAACCAGATTGTTTAACACAATCTTAGAGAGTGAGAGGATGCCTCAGGGGTGAAGAAGAAGTGTTTTAATAGCAATTTTCAAGAACAGAGATGATGCTGAGAGCTGTAGTAACTACAGAGGCATAAAGTTGATCAGCCACACTATGAGCCCACTCCCACTCAGCTCCTCACCACCTTTTACAGAGGCACCCTGGAATCTGTCCTTTCATATGGCCTGACTACCTGGTTTGGGAATTGCACAGCTTTGGACAAGCACCAGCTGAATAGGGTTGTAAGAACAGCCAGTAAGATCATCATCATGAGTAACAGTACAGTTTCATGCCAAGAAAGAGTAGTACAGATGCAATGTTTGCTCTTAGAGCGCTGATGGAGAAGTATAGGGAAGGTCAGAAGGAGTTGCACAGTGTCTTTGGGGATCTAGAGAAAGCATACGATAGGGTGTCAAGAAAGGAAGTGTGGTACTGTCATGATTGGCAGAGAAGTATGTGAGGGTGGTGCAGGACATGTATGAAGACAGTGAGACAGTGGTGAGGTGTGCTGTAAGAGTGATAGATGGGTTCAAGGTGGGGGTAGGGTTACATCAAGGATCGGCTCTGAGCCCTTTCTTGTTTGCCATGGTGATGGACAGGCTGAGATGAGGTCAGGCAGGACCCTTTGTAGACCATGATGTTCGCAAACAACATTGTGATCTGTAGTGAGAGTGGGGATCAGGTGGAAGAGAATCTGGAGAGGTGGTGGTATGCTCTGGAGAGAAGAGGAATGGAAGTCAGTAGAAGCAAGACTGAATACATGAGTATGAATGAGAGGGAGGCAGGTGTAACGGTGAAGCTGGAAGGAGCAGAGATAGTCAAAGTCGATGAGTTTAAATACCTGGGGTCAACCATCTAAAGCAATGGAAAATGCACAAGAGAGGTGAAGAAGAGAGTGCAGGCAGGGTGGAGTGGGTGGAGATGAATGTCGGGGTGATTTTTGACAGAAAGGTAGCAGCAAGAATGAAAGGAAAGATTTACAAGATGGTAGTGACACCTGATATGATGTATGGTTTGGAGATGGTGGTGCTGACAAAAAGACAAGAGATGAAACTGGAGGTGGCAGAGATGAAGATGCTAAGATTTTCATTGGGAGTGACTACAAGAGACAGGATTAGAAATGAGTATGTCAGAGGGACAGCTCAGGTTGAGCGGTTTGGAGACAAAGTAAGAGAGGCAAGGCTGAGATGGCTTGGACATGTGCAGAGGAGGGATAGTGGATGTTGAAGATGGAGCTGCTCGGCAGGAGGAAAAGAAGAAGACCACAGAGAAGTTTCATGGATGTAGTGAAGGAGGACATGGAGAGGGTTGGTGTTACAGAGGAAGATGCAAGAGATAGGGTGAGATTGAGGTAAATGATCTGCTGTGGCAACCCCTAAAGGGAGCAGCTGAAAGAAGAAGAAGAAGCCATCTCTATTGTCATTCAGTCCATGCAGCCAATCATGTACAGTAGAAAGAAATTACATTTCTCCTATCTACAATGTTAATCACATGTAGAATCAGAGGGGTTTCTGCCATGCAAGGCACCACCACAAACAACTTTGCCTTTTCCCATTCTATTACGCTGAGCACCAAGCTAGAAGGCGGGAAGTACCATTTTTTGGTATGACCCGGCCGGGACTTGAACCCCAACCTTCCGGTTGTGGGGCGGATGCTCTATCAAGCTGAAGAAGAAGAAGAAGAGTTCTGAGAAATAAAGGCTTTCTGTCAGTGTTAGGGCATGTGATGTGGATTTGTTTATGAGTTTGAATGCATAATTTTGAGGAAAAACTGTGAAAGACTAAATTGAATTAGGAGTGCAGTGGTGGTGTCTGAGGTACCAGTAGAAAAAAAATTTCTGAAGGTAAGACTTCTTTGTGGTTCACACTTAAGAGAATGAATGCGCACCTGTTCATATTAGACAGATACTATATGGACAATATAAGCTCAACCACAATTGGCCCGCATGTGGCACAGACAGATCTGGGCCACGCAAGCCAAACCACAATCGGGCCGCATGTGGCATGCCATCTTATAAACAGTGCCGTCATTGCCAGACCTTGCCTGCATCTGAGTGACATACCACTTGCCATGCCAGCAATCAGCCAGCAGTACTGGCTTGAGGCCAGATCTGGCTCAGACCTGTCTGCTACCTGGGAATGAGCATCCCAAGCCCACTTTAATCGCGTATTACTTTATACTCACACTTTTCTGTAAGCCTTTTCTCTTTTCATGTGCCTACTTGTGTCTAAGAAAACATATTAGGCCTGATCTTAATGTGGGTGTTTCTTAAATGTGTTCCATTACTTCCTGCTTCCTTTCACTCTGCGTCAGATAATTGACCTCTAACCCTCTGGGCAGAGCATGAAGCCTTGTGTGCAACTTGTTGCTCATCCAGCAGGAAAAAATAAGTGGAACGGAAACAGCTGTGTTTCTCTGAATCAGTGTAGGACTTGCTTCCATGAACACATGGTAAAATAGCCCGTGTATGCAGATATTCAAGTGTCAGCATTGTAATGGCTCACGTTGCTTATTAAATATCTATCAGGTCTTACAATTCTTAAAAAAACTTAAAGCAAAAACCACCCTGTAAATTAAACTAACTTCTTGATTTTGAAATACATTGTTGTCTTAGCTTCTCCTTTATGTTAGACTAGCAGCAATACCTGGTGAATAAGACATGCAGTCTTTAGTCATGATGATACTACAACAGTGGTATGAAGGACCTGCTGATCAACCTCTGCTCCTCCCAGAGTTCAGCTGGGCTCCAATGAATATAGAGCTTATGATGACCTGACGTGTTTCTCCAGAAATGTAACTACACATCGTGGCAACGCTTTGAATGGGATGGCCTTCCATACAGTTGGTCCCTTTCCCAGACAGCATTGTCACAGACATGTGACAATGTTGGCATTACATAATGTTGTGTGTCAGCATGACTTAAAAAGCTAATGTTTCCAAACGTTGCTAATGCTTTGTTTTTGTGTAGCATTCAGGGAGTTTTACTCTTGTATGTCCTTTCATTTTTACTACCGTTTCACTTTAGTGAAATTAATTTCTTTTCTGAAATTTTCAACTTCTTTCTTGTAAATTTGCTGCAAAAATCTGGCTTTTCCATTTACATTTATGTCTGTCATAAATGTGCAACATTTTTTCCTGAAATTTGACTTTTTTTTGTAAATTTGCAACTTTTCTTATAGAGTTGAAACTTCTCTCCTAAACTTGCAGGTTTTTTTTTCTCCAATTAGCTTTTTTTCTTGTAAATTAAAAACTGTCAGACTTACCAGTTTTTTCCTCATAAATCTGCTACTTTATCATATAAATTTGCAATGTTCATAAGGTGATGCTAGTTAAATTTTTGTTCTATGTAATGGTTTTTTTTTTTTTTCTGTAGATCTGGACAATGATCCAATTTTATCTTTTAATGTTTTTGTTAGAAGATAAGGTTTTTTTCTTTTTTTTCTTTTTTGGTCCATTTTAAGGTTTTGGTGATGGATGGATATTAAAAAAAAAATTATGGGCATTTTTATAAACATTTTTAATCCACTATAATTCACAATTTCTATCATTTTGCATTTGTATTTTGAGCACTTACAAAGCAAGTGGGATAAACCATAGCCATATAGTATGATAGTTGCAACACTGTGATAGACTTCATTGGAAACTTTGGAATGCAGAAGTCATGTGGGTCGTGAAGCAACGATTAGTTCCAAACAGTGTTGATTTCCCCATAGACCACCATTCATTTCCCGGAGTGTCTGCTTAATAATCCCTGGTAAGTTAATGAATGGCCGTTGCTTTGTTCATTTCACCAGTTAAGTTAACATGTAGATTGTGTAGTCTGTGATAGTGTTTTATTTTGTCAGCTTTTTTCATGTTTATGTCCGATAGAAGCTCACAAACTTGCTCATTAGCTTGCTCCACACTAGATTCAGGTGAACAGCAGCTAGCTCAACTTGATAACCTGGTTATCGGTGGCAGTGTTATTGAACATTCATACATTAGCATACATTAATATTAACTTTAACATTCATAAATTAGCATAAATTAGCACCTGGTGGTGGCAGTGTTGTTCAACATTCATAAATTAGCAATTTTAATATTTTATCATTCTGTTGTGTTGAAAGTATTCTGTACTTATTTGAAGAAATTACTGGGAGAAACATGGGGTGAAAGACACTTGGGACATAGACTGGTTTATTTTTTAATACATCTGAAAACAAGTGATTATTTTAAGTTGGTGAATGAAGAGTCGAATGTTAAAAACAAACATTCTAAAAACAATTGTCATATTTACAAATGTGAAATACTCATTTTATAAAATGGCTCACTTAAAATTTGTCATCATCCGCAGCTCACGGACTTCCACCTCAGCTGCGCGCACACCTGCTCCTCCTTAGTGCGCAGCTATTTATTCCATCCTGCCCTGAGCCGCAGCCTGGAGCCGTCTGTCTCCCTGCGTATTCAACTCACAGCAGCATCCTACTCTCCAGGCCTGCTGACTTCTCTTCAAGACACGTAAGCTGTCTGTTATTGCCTTACCTTCTCCTGTCAGCCTTCCCCTGTGCACAGGTGGATCTCTCGGCGGCGGACTCACTCCCCCTCGTCTCGCCACTCCTCTGCCTTGCCGCTTCATCCCGGACGCACAGCAGGACGCTGTCTCCCAGGCTTGGGACCTTGCCAACGCCAGCCACCGCATTACTACAAGTAAGCACAGAACTCTGTCACTCTCCTGTGTGGTTGCCCAGCTAATCCCTGTTCTCCTCTCATTTATAGGGTTGCCTGGCCGCACGGCGTGCTGCTCTGTCCTGACCTGCATCCTCCACCCACATTACACACTCATCTCTCACACACGCATTCATACACTCAACACTGTTGTTGAATAAAGCTTTCAAATCTGCCTGAGCCTGCGTGCGTGTTTCCTGGGCCGAACAATATATCAAAATTAATAAAAAAAACTAACTGAACTATTAACAGAATATGTTTTCTATCCTTTGTAATTCTATTGTGGTTCAGGAAATTCATTTTTATTTATGACTGTATATGAATTTGATTGTTTTACAGAGTACACGTGTATAGTTTGCATTTTTTCTTCATGTTTAAACTTTTAAGAGAAAAATGTAACGTTTCCAAAAAGTTCACAAATGTGTGCATAAAAAGCTAGAATGAAAAAACTTACAAAGTATAAAAATACATAAATCTGTTAGAAAAAAGTATTTTTTAAACTAAAAAACAGCCACATTTCTATTTGAAAATAGTCTCAAATGTACAATAAAAATCAGAGTTATGAGACAGAGAAATACAATATTATGAGGAAAAAGTAGCAAATATATGCAAAAAGTAAAATTTAGAATAAAGAAGGAAGTACATTTGAATCGGTGAATTCCAAAAGGGCCCAAGTCCACACTTTTTCAAAACCCAGATATTACATGTTTATTGAACTTTAAGAGACAAGCTATCTGATTATGTGCAAAAACGTCCCAAGTCAACTTTAATGCATTGACTATTCACAGCATTGTTTATGCATTGAGTGCAAGAGAGACCCAAGTCCAGGACTTGGGCCCTTCCTGCATGGATTAAACTTAAAGTCATAGGTGGCAGCACAAATTTCAGAAATGATATAGAAGTTTCTGAAAATATGTCTGCTCAGGTCACATCCAGATTCCACCTTCTAAAGCCATCGTGCAGGGTTGTTACATTCCCAGAGGAGCCATTCTACAGCGAGCAACTTGGTGTAAAGGCAGCTAAAGTAAAGGATGTTCAGAAACTGGCGAAATATCTTTCACCAGAGGCTCAGCAGTTCCTCAGTAATTTAACAGTTTGTGATGCTAGGCGTGAAGATGAGTCTGACTTTGACGATTAGTTACCAGTAGATGGACCTTTATGTTAATCTGTCCACTTTTAGATGAAAGTCTCATTTGCTGGCAGTTATCAAAACAATAGTTTGAATATAAAGTGATCATAAAAGGTGTTCAAAACATGGCATAATTAAAAAAAACATTTTCAACATGTGAGAAATAGATGTTATGCGCTTCTTTTCATATGTTCTTATTGTTTAATTCAAGAAGGGCCCAAGTCCAGGGACTTTAGTTTGCCAATCCTCTGAAATTAAAAAAGTGAAATGCTTCATATTATAGCATTTCTAAGCTATGGCCTTGTGCTATATCTGAGTAAAGTATGAACCATCTGGCATAGACTACCTTTGAGATATGCAATTTATTTGATTTCCTGCAAAAACATATTTCTTGGACTTGGGCCCCTTTTGAATTCACTGATTCATTTAAAAGGAAAAAAAATGCACAATTCTGTCAGAAAAATGTTAATGTTAATGTTGCCTGTTTGTATTATAATACAATTAAATCTGTTCATTATAAGTTTAACAATACACCTACCAATAGGTATTCTGAATATTTACCTAATATAGCTAAAAAATGTTTTTTATGCCGCAGATCATCACAGCTGCCATTCACATGCCATTATAGAAATGCCGTTGTTTGGAACTATTTGGAGCTCCATGAACCACGTGACCGGGCAGTGGCGAGTTCAAAGCGTGTCGCAACTATAATACTATATGGCTATGGAATAAACAACAGTCTGAATTCAAAAATATATTCAGGAAGTTAGCAAACACAGAACATTTATATGACTCGTCCTAATGCTAATAATTATATACACTGTTAAATTACATGACGGCAGGGAGTGTACATACCGACTGCATTAGAAGTTGTTTTCCGCTCTTGGCACAATTTGAACAGAAGTAACTGGAAACAACAGAAAGCTACAGTATTTTGGTAATGCACAAACACATCCAGCTCCCCGTCAGTCCACACCACCTGTATTGTGGAGAGAGACCCGTGGATCCTAAACTCCGCTGACTGTGTCAGGTGTGCTTGATTCTCCCCCAGCGTACACCTGTTTTATGTTTTATGGTCAAGCAGTCAGTGAAACCCTGTCAGGTACTGTGGCATCACCATGCAAAACATTAATAAGAGTGTCATGTATCTGAACTCAGGTTTTCTCTGAGTTCAGATCCTTACTTTATTTCCAAGTTTGATTATCTGTTGTCATTATTTTGTGGTCAGTTTGTGTATATTTGTTTGGGTTGTGACAGAGTCCTTCCTCTCTTTCACCAGACTCTCCCCACCAGCTTCCACTGTTTGCTTCTCTGCCAGCTCAGCTGTGGCAGCTTGGTAATTAGGTCACGGCTCGCTTGTGGTTCACACCTGCAGCTCATTTACTGTCGTGTATTTAAGCGCTGGCGTTCCTCTGTGTCAGTGCGGTTAAATTGATGTTCAAGTCTGGTTCTCCTGGTATTTTTTCCCCTTCTGGTCATCACGCTGATCAGCTCTCTGTTTCCTCCTGGGTCAAGCTGGCTCAGGAGAGCCTTTGTCTGTAAGTGTTTCTATTTTTACATTTTTGTGTGTACAGCAGTGCTTTGGACACTTTATATTCTTTATGTTTATTAAACTGCACAAAACACCATTCAGTGCCTGGGTTTGTCCTTCTGCCCCGTAGGGGCACACGACAGAATTTAACCGCCAGTAATAGAACCCAGCTGTGGTGGTTTTGTGCGGTTATTTTTCTTCCCTTTTAAACTGCACAAAACACCATTCAGTGCCTGGGTCTGTCCTTCTGCCCCGTAGGGGCACACGACAGAATTTAACCGCCAGTAATAGATTCCAGCTGTGGTGGTTTTGTGTGGTTATTTTTCTTCCCTTTTTGTGTTTTTTACCTACCTGGTCTGGAGCTTGCTATGGACGAAGTGGAGTGACGGGCGGTGTGCCTCCTGGACAACATATGATCGCAGACACGAGCCTCCCGTTCTTTCAAGATGGTCCAGGAGAGCCGGGATGGCACAGCACGAGTAATGCAGGCATTTCCGAACCTGTGGAATCATTCGAGGGCAATAAACATCCTCTCCTCCATTTATTCCCTTCCAAATATGGGTGAGGGGCTGGGGGAGGTATCCTCAATGCCCGCGCCGATCCCAGCATGCTCGTCACCAGCTCTAGCTCCAATGAAACAACATCGTCTCACATCGGGTCGCCGGAGGAAGCCCACCTCTACTGCGGCAGCCATTTCCATGACGTCTGGTCCGACAACTCCCGTGGCGGAACCTCATTTTTCTCTTTCCTCGCAGGCTGTTCCGCTAGCCCGTACTCTCTCCTCTCCTGCCGCAACTCTCGTAGCCATGACGTGCCCCACTGCTGCTGAGAAGTCCTCCAGGGTTTCTCCGGAAACGACCACTTCTGTGTCGTCAGAGCTGGCTAGGATCGCCATTGACACGGAGAGGGATGGCGTCCTGTCACCTACAGTAGAAAACATAAAGATCCAGGTGGTTAGGCAAGTGTTTTTTCATTCTGTTCCATCTTGTAATGATGAACCTTGTCTGCATCCCAGGGGAGAGACTCAGATTAAGCAGTCCTCTGAGCTCTCTCCTCCTGCTGCAGCTGCTAAACTTTCTCCTGTCCTCTCCGTATCTCCTCTGTTTTCTCCTGAGTGTCCGCCAGCCCCAGAACCAAATGCCCGGATGATGGAGGAGCCTGTGGCCCTGGAGGATCCAATTCCAGCGCCAGCACAATCAAACCCCAGCTTCCACGTCGGAGGAATCTCCAGTGTGGGTCATGACAGCTGGGGCAACAAGGACTGCAATCACCATCATGCCTGCTGCGGAGGCCTCCGCACCAGAGTGGGAGCCCAAGATGGTCCTCCTGAAGGCTGAGCCTGGAGAACCATCATCGTCTGGATCGTCGGAGTCCTGGACGGCAGCGGAGCTCGAGCTCAGGCAAGTGCTCTGTTTTGTTTTTCTCTTCTCTTTTCTAGAGTGATCTTGCCTGGCTCTTGGTGAGGAGAGCTAGGTGCAGCCGCCCGCTGCACCTGAGCTCGCCTCGCTGGGCTCCACCTTCCGGCGACCCTGACCCCTTTTTCTTTGTGCTGTGTCTGAGCTCTCTCCCAGGGTGACTGGAGAGGATCCTACACCACCAGAAGTCTCCGAGGGTCCAGATTCGCCTCTAGAGGTTGCCCAGGGTCCAGCTTCTCCCATCGAGGTCATCTTGGGTGTCCCGTCCCAGCCCGGGACCTCCATGGGTGCAGCTATGGCCCAGGCTGGGTCCTCCCCAGGTGCAGCTCGTCCTCTGCCCAAGGCTGTTGTCTGAGTTCCTCCTCAGTACGAGTCTCCATGGGTGCTGTGTCCTGGCCGGGGACCATCGTGGGTGCAGTGCCCCACAATCAGTCCCACGTGGGTGCTGCGCTCCAGTTTGGGTCCATCATGGGCACCGTGCCTCAGCCCGGGGCCCACCGAGGGTGCAGCGTTGGCCCAGCTGGGGTCCACCGAGGGTGCAGCGTTGGCCCAGCTGGGGTCCACCGAGGGTGCAGCGTTGGCCCTGTCCGGGTCCACCGAGGGTGCAGCGTTGGCCCAGCCAAGGTCCACTGAGGGTGCAGCATTGGCCCAGTTGGGGACCGCCGAGGGTGCTGACCAGCTCCAGTTCATGGCCACTGTGGGTGCTGCTGTTCCCCAGTCCATGACCACTGAGGGCTTCGTGGTCCTCCTTCCTCCACTGCCAGACACCATTGTGGTCCCCTCTCCCTCCTCAGCCTGATGATGTTGTGGTTCGCCCTCCTCGGCTCTCCTCTTTCCCAGTGGGTCTCCCTGTGGGGGAGCTACCTCCCAGGCCGCCTCTCCTGTTTAGGTGGCTTAAGCACTCTGGCCGGCCGCCAGAGAGACTGAGCCGCCAGGTCAGGTGGCCCATGTTCTCCAGCAGGCCACCTGACTCATTCCACCTGGCCGTCCAGCTGGCCTGGGACTTCAGTCGGCCACCTGAACTGTTTGGGTTTTTTGGTTTGGGGCACCCAGGGCCCTGGTGTGGCACAGGTGTTGATCATGAACGGGTGTGTTTTTTCCCTCCCAGCCTGTTCCCCCACCTCCCTCCCGGGGTGATTTTTTGATGTTCTTCTTTCTCTTGGGGGGGGGGGGTCTTTTGGATGCTACCTGGGGGGGTCTGGTATCCACCCCTTAAAGAGGGAGCTCTGTCATGTATCTGAGCTCAGGTTTTCTCTGAGTTCAGTTCCTCACTTTATTTCCAAGTTTGATTGTCTGTTGTCATTATTTTGTGGTCAGTTTTTGTATATTTGTTTGGGTTGTGACAGAGTCTTTCCTCTCTTTCACCAGACTCTCCTCACCACCTGCCACTGCCTGCTTCTCTGCCAGCTCAGCTGTGGCAGCTTGGTAATTAGGTCACGGCTCGCCTGTGGTTCACACCTGCAGCTCATTTACTGCCATGTATTTAAGTGCTGGCGTTCCTCTGTGTCAGTGCAGTTAAATTGATGTTCAAGTCTGGTTCTCCTGGTATTTTTTCCCCTCCTGGTTATCACACTGATCAGCTCTCTGTTTCCTCCTGAGTCAAGCTGGCTCAGGAGAGCCTTTGTCTGTAAGTGTTTCTATTTTTACATTTTTGTGTGTACAGCAGTGCTTTGGACACTTTATATTCTTTATGTTTATTAAACTGCACAAAACACCATTCAGTGCCTGGGTTCATCCTTCTGCCCTGTAGGGGCATACAGGATATAAGAGTATATCTTGCAGTTTTGGGAATGGGATTGTTGATTTACCATTCAAAATAATTAACTGGAAGTCTGCAGTTGCAGAGAAGACCTCCGGGGGAGACATGGTACAGTGGACGTTGATGGCAAAATCTCTAGATTATTGTGTTTTTGAGTGTAATGTTCAGCGCCGTATAATATGAGAGTTGCAACACTCTGGTAGGCTTCTATAGAAACTGCGAAAGGCGGAAGTCATGTGGGTCATGGAGCCGTAAATAGTTCCAAACAATGGAACTTTCCCCATAGACCACCATTCATTTCACGGAGTGTCTGCTCAATAATCCCGGGTAAGTTAATGAATGGCCGTTGTTTTAGTCATTTTACCACTTAAGTTAACAGGTAGATTCTGTAGTCTGTGATCTTGTTTTATCTCACCAGCTTTTTTCTTGTTTGTGTGCAGTAAAAGCTCATAAACTTGCAATTGTTATTAGCCTGTGCTAGCTTAACTCGGTAGCTGGGTCAGCCCTTATTTCAAAAATTTGTTGTACAGTTATTGGGTGAAGGCACAGTTTCTGAGAGACATTAGAGATGGGTTGTAACATTATATGATGGGACATGACATTAAAGCCTGTGACAGAGCAGATGTGACTTATTTTGTTCATAGTATTATCATAGCATTAGCAGCATAGCAGGATTATGGCGGTGGATTTAAAAGATGGCTTACAAAAATGAAATTGTTCTACTTTTTTACAGAGGAAAACATGAAACCCTGAGAGACTGATTTCTATAAGGAGGTAATGTGGAACAAGATAGGGAATTACCAAATACAGTTCTTTACATCCTCCAGAGTCCTCATCATCAGTGTCAGTCCTGATAATGGCAATGTTATCTTTAACATCCATAAATTAGCACTCTTAATATTTTAGGATTCTGCTGAAATAGTCTATACTTATTTGAACAAACTGTTGTGAGGAACACGATAAGAAAGGTACTCAGAATGAAGACTGATTTAATTTTTAATGCAGTTGTAAACAAAGTGGAAACAACTCAGATCTACACAACTTAATGGAATGGAAGTAATGGAAGTTGTGTTAATGATGTGTGTTTATTTTAACACTGGCTTTTTACACTGGCTTCCTGTCTGTCAAAGAATAGATTTCAAAATACTCCTGTTGGTTTATAAAGCTCTTAATGGTTTAGGACCAAAATACGTTTCAGATCTTCTGGTCCATTATGAACCACCCAGAGCCCTCAGGTCGTCAGGGTCAGGCCTACTATCTGTTGTCACGCCGCGCCGTTCATCAGCGGCGCCACCTGTTCGCACACCTGATCCTCATCAGCGGCGAGGGATAAAAGCCGCCTCGCCCGGAGGCTCGGCCTGAAGCCATCAGACTTCGTTCCCTCACCACCGTGAGCATTACTTTCTTCAGCATCGCAATTCTGGGTAAGAACCCTTACCTCCTTTCCAGTCTGCTCCCCTGTGCACAGGTGGATTCCCCGGCGGCGGACGTCTCCGTTCCATCGCCCATCCTTCGCTGCTGCACGGAGCTCTCCAGGTGGCTGTCTCCCGGGCTACGTTCCCCTTGCTGTGCCAGCTGTCCTGACAACTCAAGTAAGATCTTCTCTTGCCACAATTCATCCTGTGTTGGTGTATGCCCGTCACCCTCTCCCTGTGTTCTCTCCATAGGGTTGCTCGGCCGAACGGTCATCTGCCTCTGTGCCTGAAGCAGACGCCACCACCAACACATCTGCATCCCGCAGACACACACTCATACACTCCTGCTGTTAATAAACTCTTTGAACTACTCTAAGCCTGTGTGTGCGTGTCTCCTGAGCCGTGCGTTATGTCAGTACGGCTTCAGCAGAGCGGCTCGGCGGACGGCGGGCTCGCACACCGGCTTACCACTCTCGAGGCTAGAGTGGATCAAATAGCTTATCAACAGCAGGTGATCCTGAATCAATTGATAATTATCACTGGCCGATTGGACCGCCTGGACCCCCAGCAGCCGTTCCCCCCGGCTCCTCAGGGTGGCGCAGCTCCTGCTGTTCCGGTGGCCGTCCAGCCAGCTCCAGTGGCACCGGCCCGACTCACACCCATTCCGACCCCCGCCCGCTTTAGCGGAAAGCTCGGTGGAGCGCGAGGGTTTGTAATGCAGTGCGAGTCCATGTTTGACCGTGTGCCCGGAGACTTTCCCTCAGATCACAGCCGGATCGGCTACATAGGGAACCTCCTGGAGGGGCGTGCTTTAACTTGGGCCTACGCTATTATGGCGAGACCCAGTTATGCCACCCTCACCTATGCCGAGTTCGTGAGGCGCTTCCTGGAGGTGTTTGATCACTCCCGTTCCGAGGCGGTCCAGGTCGATCGGCTTCTCGCTCTCCAGCAGGGAAACCGGTCGGCCGCGGATTATGCCATCGAATACCGGGTAGCGGCGGAGGAACTGGGCTGGGAGGAGCGCTCCCTCTGCGGCCTGTTTCTCCGCAGCCTCAATAGTGATCTGAAGGATGAACTGGCTGGACGGGATATCCCCGGAACGTTAGCGGAGCTAACCTCATTGGCAATCAGCTTGGACAACAGGCTGCGCGAGCGCTCCTCAGGATGGAAGCCGTCTGCTTCTCGCCCTCGAGGAGTCCCGCTACGCCTGCCCCAAGCTCGCCCCCTGGTGACGCCGCCACCATCGTGCCCCGAGGAGTCGGAGCCGATGGTGACGGGCTGGGCAAAGCTCTCCCCGGCAGAGAGACAGCGCCGCCGTGAGTTGGGTCTCTGCATGTATTGCGGGGACAATCAACACACGGTAGAGCTTTGCCCACAAAAGCCAAACGGTGGGGTCCGCGAGTCACTGTAGGGGGCCTCGCGGACGTCAATCGGCAAAGTCCCCTCACTCAATTAAAGCTGCCCATCCGTTTTTGCCACAACCCCACTGGGCACCTCACCCACGCACTGGTGGATTCGGGCGCAGAGGGCAGCTTCATTTCACAAGGCCTGGCAACCCGATTGGGCATCCGCTGTCAGGCGCTCAAACACCCCATCTCCCTGGTCCATCTCTCCCGTGCCTCCCTTGGGAGAGTTACCCATCAAACCATTCCTGTCCCAGTCATCATCTCAGGAAACCACCGGGAGGAAATGGTTTTCTACGTCCTGCCCAACTCTGTGTCGCCCGTCATCCTGGGGTATCCCTGGCTACGCCTCCACAATCCTGTCCTGGACTGGAGGTCAGCTGGGGTGTCGGCGTGGAGTACCTTCTGCATGGGCACCTGCCTTCAGTCCGCTGCCTGCTCACCGTCCGCGGCTCCTCCTGTGGCGGATACAGCACCCCCGGACCTGTCACTGGTGCCCCCAGATTTTCACGACCTGGGTATGGTATTCAGCAAGTCGAAAGCTATGTCTCTTCCCCCGCATCGACCATATGACTGTGCCATCAATCTCCGCCAGGGGGCCCCCCTGCCATCTGGTCGGCTCTACAGCCTGTCGGCGCCGGAGAAGGAGACTATGAATACGTACCTGAAGGAATCACTGAGCGCTGGGATTATCCGCCCATCGTCATCACCCGTGGGGGCGGGGTTTTTCTTTGTAGGGAAGAAGGACGGTTCCCTCCGTCCCTGTATCGACTACCGAGCACTTAATGACATCACTGAGAGGGACCGTTACACCCTGCCCCTCATGGACACTGCCTTCCACTCCCTCCAGGGGGCGACCTGGTTTACCAAGCTGGATCTTCGCAGCGCTTACCACCTCGTCCGGATCCGGGAGGGAGATGAATGGAAAACAGCCTTCCGTACCCCGAACGGCCACTTTGAGTATCTCGTCATGCCGTTCGGGCTGACCAACGCTCCTGCCGTCTTTCAGCGCCTCATCAATGACGTCCTCCGGGATTTCATCGGCCTTTTCGTGTTCGTCTACCTGGACGACATTCTGATCTTCTCTCAGTCCAGAGACGAGCACCGGGTCCATGTGAGGCGGGTCCTTCAAAGACTGCTGGAGAATCGTCTGTACGTGAAGGCTGAGAAGTGCGAGTTTTACGCTAGGACCACATCCTTCCTGGGATTCATCATCGCCCAAGACCAGGTGCTCCCGGACCCAGAGAAGGTGAAGGCGGTGGTGGAGTGGCCTACTCCCGCATCTCGGAAGCAGGTGCAACAGTTTGTTGGCTTCGCCAATTTTTACCGCCGTTTTGTCCCGAATTTCAGCTGGATCGTCGGACCACTGACCTGCCTCACGTCCCCGAAGGTTCCGTTCCGGTGGACCGAAGAGGTCGATGCTGCCTTTAAGGCGCTGAAGGCGGAGTTCTCCTCCCCCCGGGTCCTTCGCCAGGTCGACCCCGCGCTGCAGTGCATAGTGGAGGTAGACGCATCGGACACGGGAGTGGGAGCAGTGTTATCCCAGCTATCACCGGACGATGGCGCCAAGCGACCGTGCGCCTTCTTCTCCCGGCGCCTGTCCCCGGCGGAGAGGAACTATGATGTGGGGGACAGAGAGCTCCTGGCCATTAAACTCGCCCTACAGGAGTGGCGTCACTGGCTAGAGGGGGCGGACCTGCCGTTTGTGGTCCTGACGGACCATAAGAATTTAGAGTACCTACGATCTGCCAAGCGCCTGAATGCCCGCCAGGCGCGCTGGTCTCTGTTCTTCGCCAGGTTCCGGTTCTCTATCACCTTCAGGCCAGGCTCCAAGAACGGCCTGCCTGACGCCCTCTCTAGACAGTTCACCCCCGTGGGGGCTGAGGAAACGCCCCACACTATCCTGCCCAGGTCGTGCGTCGTGGGAGCTATCTCTTGGGACATTGTGGACAGGATCCGGAAGGCACAGGAGGTGGAACCTGATCCTGGCGGCGGACCGGAGGGAAGACTGTTCGTTCCATCTGCGGTCCGAGGAGAGGTCATCCACTGGCTCCACACCTCCCGGCTCACCTGTCATCCCGGCACCTCTCGGATGATCAGCCTCCTCCAACGGTCCTTTTGGTGGCCGGGCCTGCGGAGGGATGCAGCCCGCTACGCCCGGGCTTGTCCAATTTGTGCCACCAGTAAATCGGGAAACGCCCCTCCAGCGGGTCTGCTCCAGCCTCTGCCCGTCCCTGGCAGGCCATGGTCGCACATTGCACTGGATTTCGTCACCGGGCTCCCAGTTTCCAACTCATTCGACACCATCCTGACCATCGTGGACCGTTTCTCCAAGGCGGCACACTTCGTCCCCCTGCGAGGTCTCCCTACCGCCCTGGAGACGGCGGGCTTCCTCGTCCAACACGTGGTCAGGCTGCATGGGATCCCAGTGGACGTGGTCTCGGACCGGGGTCCCCAATTTTCATCCGAGGTTTGGAAATCCTTCTGCAACGCCATCGGAGCCAAGGTGAGCCTCTCCTCCGGCCATCACCCCCAGTCTAACGGGCAGTGTGAGAGGACCAATCAGGAGCTGGAGGCTGCACTCCGCTGTGTTGCAAGATCCAAGCCGACATCGTGGAGCAACCATCTCGCCTGGGTGGAGTACGCCCACAACACCGCCCGCTCTTCTGCAATGGGGATGTCCCCCTTCAAGGCGTCCCTGGGTTACGACCCCCCGCTGCTTCCGGCGCAGGAGAGCGAGGTAACTGTTCCGTCAGTTAGGGCGCATGTGAGGCAGTTCCGCTCCACCTGGGCCGCCGCGCGTCATGCGCTTTTACGCACAGCGGAGCGCAACAAGACCGTGGCGGATCGGCGTAGAAGACCTGCCCCGGCGTACAGAGTTGGGCAACTTGTCTACGTTTCCACCCAGGACGTCACCCTAAAAGGCGAGAGGAGGAAGCTGGCACAGCGCTTCATGGGTCCCTTCCCCATCACCCGGATCATCAACCCGGTGGCTGTGCGCGTGGCTATTCCCCCCTCCCTCCGCATCCATTCCACCTTCCACGTGTCAAAGGTGAAGCTGGCAGTCACCGACCCCCTTTGCCCTCCTCCTGCAGCGCAACCCGCGCCCCGGATGATTGGTGGCCACCCGGCCTGGTCCGTCTCCTCCATCCTGGACTCCCGGCGCCGGGGTCGTGGGTTGCAATACTTGGTGGACTTGGAGGGCTATGGGCCCGAGCATCGACAATGGGTGCCCCCGTCGTTTGTGTTGGACCCATCGCTCATTGCGGACTTCCACCGAGCGCACCCAGATAAGCCATCGCCAGGAGGCGCTGCTAGAGGGGGGAGTACTGTCACGCCGCGCCGTTCATTAGCGGCACCACCTGTTCGCACACCTGATCCTCATCAGCGGCGAGGGATAAAAGCCGCCTCGCCCAGAGGCTCAGCCTGAAGCCGTCAGACTTCGTTCCCTCACCACCGTGAGCATTACTTTCTTCAGCATCGCAATTCTGGGTAAGAACCCTTACCTCCTTTCCAGTCTGCTCCCCTGTGCACAGGTGGATTCCCCGGCGGCGGACGTCTCCGTTCCATCGCCCATCCTTCGCTGCTGCACGGAGCTCTCCAGGTGGCTGTCTCCCGGGCTACGTTCCCCTTGCTGTGCCAGCTGTCCTGACAACTCAAGTAAGATCTTCTCTTGCCACAATTCATCCTGTGTTGGTGTATGCCCGTCACCCTCTCCCTGTGTTCTCTCCATAGGGTTGCTCGGCCGAACGGTCATCTGCCTCTGTGCCTGAAGCAGACGCCACCACCAACACATCTGCATCCCGCAGACACACACTCATACACTCCTGCTGTTAATAAACTCTTTGAACTACTCTAAGCCTGTGTGTGCGTGTCTCCTGAGCCGTGCGTTATGTCATCTGTGCCCAGAGTTAGAACCAAACATGATGAGGAAGCGTTCAATTTTTATGCCCCTCTCATGTGGAACAAACTCCCAGAAAGCATCAGGGCTGCTGAAACTCTCAGCTGCTTTAAATCCAGGTTAAAAACTCTCCTATTTGCCATGGCCTTTCAGTAGAACAATTGTTAATCTCCTACAATGTACCATAACTTTTATTTCTGTCATATTCTATTTTACTTTGTTTTTGTTTCTCTTTAATTTACTTTTTAGTTTGCTTTTAAATTCTTATGTATTCCTTTTGCAACTTGCTGTAATAACATAGAGGAAGAATATCTGTTTTGTTTCTTTCCTAATTTCTTCTATTGTAATCCAACAAATAGTTAATTTTGACTGTTTACTTTTTATGTATATATAATTTGAATTGTATGAGATGCTACATGTAGATTTTTTTTCCTCATGTGAACACACTTAAGAGAAAAATCTGAAGTCTTCCAAATAGTTCTCAAATGTACACATAAAAACTAAAAAATGTGCATGAAAAAGTTGCACATTTAATATAAAAATTATTTATAACAAGAAGAGTTATTTTCAAACACCTTTTTATTTTTTATTTCAATATAAAAACCGACTCAAAAGTAGCAAATTTATGCAAAAATGAGTCAAATTTAGGAGGAATAAATGAAAGTAGTAGAATTAAAAGAAAAAAGGCACAGATTTGTGAGGAAAACCTTCCTATATGGGCAGGACTTGTCAAGTATTAAGACACAGTGACATGTTGTTTTTTTTTCTTCTTCTGTCATTTCTTTGCATCTGGTAGAGTGTTGTTGGAGACTGGAGCAGTGACCACCGGGGCTGGTGGAGTCTTCATGAGTGTGAGCAGTGATATCACAGTAAAGGTTTGTGGGGCAGCTGGAGCAGTGGAATGATGAAGCAGCTATGGCTTGGTGATGATTAAGCTGTCAGAGTAAAATGGAACACAATATTGTGTAGAAATAGTTAAATGACTCTGACACTAAACTAAATTATTTCTAAAGAAGTTTTTGACCTCTGAAATGACAACATGGATGTGTTCATGTTAAAGGACAGGTGGGTGTGACATATTCATAGAATTCAGATATTTTGGTTAATTTTTCTGACTCATATTCATACCAAAGTTATTTTAAGAACAGTACATGTGGTCTCTCATCACATGCAGTAGAGGTTCTGGTACACACATCACTGACCCTGGTTACTTGATCACGATAAACCGATCACTGGGAATAAACCAATAATGGTTTTGTTGTGTTTACATGCACCAATTAAATGGATTATTGGAGGGTTAACCACTTGCGTTAATGATCATAGTTACATGGTCCGTTGAATAATCGGATAACTCCAGAAATCCAGTCATAACTGGTTTATTCGTGTCCATGTAACTATGGTCACTGTTGGACTCGTCCTCATCTTGTATTTGGGAGGACAGCATCAGTCCTCGGTCTGGGTTTGTCAGTTTTGGTTCTTGTGAATTACTCCCTCTTAGAATGGGCCTGCGCATCCATTCAGTTTAATTTCCTCATTAATATCATTGTTTTACTTCAACATAAAAAAAAATCACAATTTATGTGCAGTCATAAATGTTTGAGCTTGGAGATGGAAAACTTTTGTGGAAATAAAGGCACTGCATAAAGTTTTCTGTTGTTGTACTGTTTCATTAAAGTAATGCTGTTTCTGCTAACTTGTCTCGGACATTTTTTGTCCTTTCTGTGTCTGCTGGGAACCCAAACATCTGGATCGCTTTCTCAGCTTGATTTGTGCATCCATAAGCTGCGCAGAAAATCATACTGAGAACCTGATCTGTGAACATTTTAGGATTTCATTGTTTTTGGCATCAAAATACAATTTATGAAGTGCAACCCTTCTCACAATTATGTGATGTTACAATATGGATGAATAAAAAATAGAAAAAAAGGCTTGCTTTTATTTGAATCACTGGTGCTGTTATTATCTATTTAATAAATTCAATTTTGACCCCCAGTCACCACCTGGAAGAGGAGGCAATGGTGCCAACATGCTGCTCACTGGTCCTAGCTGACAGTAATCTGTCAGGCAGAAGTTCAGAGACTGAATGATAAATTTTTATTTAAAAAAAACAGCAACACAATTTCATGGCATTTGTACTACACTGAATATTTTCATATACCAGACTGTTGTATCTTGACTACAGTGTGTTACAAAGGCGTCTTCTTTTATTTAATATTTTCCACCCTGCTTAGTCACTAGTTTTCAGAGTACAGTGTAATATTTATGTACTAGTACATCTCAGTAAATAGAATATCATGATTTTCATTTTAAGTTCAAAAACTATAATCAAAATTGAATTTGAAAAAGGCCTGAAATTTTTCCTTGTGCCTGCAATGAATATTGAACATATGAAAGTTTATTTTTTTAACTGTAAAGTGTACAACCCCTAGTAACTTAGCTAAATCACATTGAACTTACTGACAGCAGTTTTTTACTACATATTTTCAATTCAGATAATTCTGCTTAATCTTGCAAAATAACCCACTGTATTCAAAAGTTGATAATTCAGTAATCAGTCCACTGGCGCTCTAATATAAGGTAAGGCTGCACACAGCTAAACAGTGATATTTACATTGCAGCTTTTATCAGTGTGAATCAGCAGTTCGTCTGTCATGATACTGAGCACGGTTGGGGAGCCATGCTCATCCTTTAAGTCTGTTTAAGTCATTTTCTGTATTTCTGCATCTCTGTTTATTTTGTATTCATTATGGTTTTGTGAATTTTGTATCTGAGTTTGTCCTTTTGTGGTTGTGCTTAGTTCCCTGTTATTTTATCTTAGTTTGGTTATTTCATGGATCTCTGTATTATGTTCTCTGGGTTGTCTTTAGTCTCTGTTTGGTTAAGAGTTGTCCTGTATTCTTAGTTTTGTCATTATTAGTCTGTTTCCTTTAGTCTGGGTGCTTATGATTATCCAGTTTTGTATTTTATATTTCTGACAGTGTTTGTTTAAGAGTCTCCCTCGTCCTCATCTTAGTTTCCTTTTGTTTTACATTTAGTTATCTTGTCATTTACTGTTACCTGGTCTTTGTTCCATGAGTAATTTTTGGGTGCTTTATGTTTTTGGGTTTCCAGTACAGTGGGGCAAAAAAGTATTTAGTCAGCCACCAATTGTGCAAGTTCTCCCACTTAAAAGATGAGAGAGGTCTCCAATTTTCATCATAGGTATACCTCAACTATGAGAGACAAAATGAGAAAAAAAAATCCAGAAAATCACATTGTCTGATTTTTAAAGAATTTATTTGCAAATTATGGTGGAAAATAAGTATTTGGTCACCTACAAACAAGCAAGATTTCTGGCTCTCACAGACCTGTAACTTCTTCTTTAAGAGGCTGCTCTGTCCTCCACTTGTAACCTGTATTAATGGCACCTGTTTGAACTCATTATCAGTATAAAAGACACCTGTCCACAACCTCAAACAGTCAGACTCCAAACTCCACTATGGCCAAGACCAAAGAGTTGTCAAAGGACACCAGAAACAAATTTGTTGACCTGCACCAGGCTGGGAAGACTGAATCTGCAATAGGTAAGCAGCTTGGTGTGAAAAAATCAACTGTGGGAGCAATTATTACAAAATGGAAGACATACAAGACCACTGATAATCTCCCTCAATCTGGGGCTCCACGCAAGATCTCACCCCGTGGGGTCAAAATGATCACGAGAACGGTGAGCAAAAATCCCAGAACCACATGGGGGGACCTAGTGAATCACCTGCAGAGAGCTGGGACCAAAGTAACAAAGGCTACCATCAGTAACACACTACGCCGCCAGGGACTCAAATCCTGCAGTGCCAGACGTGTCCCCCTGCTTAAGCCAGTACATGTCCAGGCCCGTCTGAAGTTTGCTAGAGAGCATTTGGATGATCCAGAAGAGGATTGGGAGAATGTCATATGGTCAGATGAAACCAAAATAGAACTTTTTGGTAAAAACTCAACTTGTTGTGTTTGGAGGAGAAAGAACACCATACCTACTGTGAAGCATGGGGGTGGAAACATCATGCTTTGGGGCTGTTTTTCTGCAAAGGGACCAGGACGACTGATCTGTGTAAAGGAAAGAATGAATGGGGCCATGTATCGTGAGATTTTGAGTGAAAACCTCCTCCCATCAGCAAGGGCATTGAAGATGAAACATGGCTGGGTCTTTCAGCATGACAATGATCCCAAACATATCGCCTGGGCAACGAAGGAGTGGCTTCGTAAGAAGCATTTCAAGGTCCTGGAGTGGCCTAGCCAGTCTCCAGATCTCAACCCCATAGAAAATCTTTGGAGGGAGTTGAAAGTCCGTGTTGCCCAGCGACAGCCCCAAAACATCACTGCTCTAGAGGAGATCTGCATGGAGGAATGGGCCAAAATACCAGCAACAGTGTGTGAAAACCTTGTGAAGACTTACAGAAAACGTTTGACCTCTGTCATTGCCAACAAAGGGTATATAACAAAGTATTGAGATGAACTTTTGTTATTGACCAAATACTTATTTTTCACCATAATTTGCAAATAAATTCTTTAAAAATCCTTCAATGTGATTTTCTGGATTTTTTTTTTCATTTTGTCTCTCATAGTTGAGGTATACCTTTGATGAAAATTGGAGACCTCTCTCATCTTTTAAGTGGGAGAACTTGCACAATTGGTGGCTGACTAAATACCTTTTTACCCCACTGTATGTGTTTTTATTATGACAGTCACGTTGTTCATTTCCTTTTGTCAAATCCTGTTCATGGGCTGTCAGACCTGATTTGTTCTGATTGTCTTCTTGCATGTTACCCACGCCTGTTCATCATTTGGGTTATCCCTGTTTGCTTATTTAAGGACGCTGCGTGGATTACTCCTCGCAGCGTCCTTCTAGTATCCAGACATTCATTCTACATCTCCTTTGTATCCAGATGGAATCCCCATCTTTTGTATTTCTGGGTGTTCCCCATTTTGTTTGGGATTCCGTCACCTCAGCCTCCATGCTGTTAGTCCTCATTATCCTGTCTGTGTTCGTAACTATTTGGTTTTGTTATTATTTTGTGTTTTCACTATTAAATTTGGCAAACTCACAGCCAGCGTTTGGAGTTTGTAATCCGCCCCTGCTAGGGCGATTTATGACATCTTCCCTCCAAAACATATTATGACAGTCTTTTTAAAGCTGTTCTTTATATCATAATCCATTTAAATCTGTTCATTACAGTGGTGTGAAAAAGTGTTTGCCCCTTCCTGATTTCTTATTTTTTTGTATGTTTGTCACACTTAAATGTTTCAGATCATCAAACAAATTTAAATATTAAACAAAGATAATAAATATTATTAAAAAAATATTAAAATAAATATTAACAAAATAATAAAATAAATATTAAACAAAGATTATACAAATAAACCCCCCCCTCATGGATCGTCACCTTATCGTGGTGGGGGGTTTGCGTGCCCTGGTGACCCCAGGAGCTATGTTGTCCGGGGCAATTTGCCTCTGGTAGGGTCACCCAAGACAAACTGGTCCTGGGTGAAGGGCCAGACTAAGAATGATCCAACAGACTCTCATGAAAAAGACCAGAACAAGGATTCAGTGTACCCCGCCCAGTACAGGGTTACCGGGGCCCCACCCTGGAGCCAGGCCTGGGGAAGGGGCTCAATGGCTAGCATCTGGAGGCAGGGTTTCCGCCCATGGGACCCGGCCAGGCTCAGCCCGAAGGAGTTACATGGGCCCGCCATTCAGTGGGCTCACCACCTGCAGGAGGGATCATGGGGGTCCAGTGCTATGTGGATCAGGTGGTGGTCAAAGGCGGAGATCTTGACGGTCTGATCCCATGCTCCCTAAACTGGCTTTGGTGACATGGAATGTCACCTCTCTGGTGGGGAAGGAGGCTGAGCTGGTGTGTGAGGTTGAGAGATACCGGCTACTGTAGATATAGTCGGCCTCACCTCAACACACAGCTCCGGTTCCGGAACCAGTCTCCTAGAGAGGGGCTGGAGCTTGGCCTACTCTGGAGTTGCCCCAGGCAAGTGGCGACGAGCAGGGGTGGGTATTCTTGTATCCCCCCCCCCCACCTTGCTGCCTCTATATTGGAGTTTTTCCCGGTGGACGAAAGGGTTGTTTCCCTGTGCCTTTGGGTTGGGAAACGGATCCTGACCATCATTTGTGCCTATGCACCAAATGATGGTTCAGAGTACCCACCCTTTTTGGAGTCTCTGACTGGGGTGCTGGAGAATGCTCCATGCACATGGGCAACGACAGTGAAACTTGGAAGGGGGTGATTGGGAGGAATGGCCTGCTCGATCTGAACCCGAGTAGTGCTCAGTTATTGGACTTCTGTGCTAACCACAGTTTGTCCATAATGAACACCATGTTCAAGCATAAGGGTGTCCATATGTGCACCTGGCACTAGGACACCCTAGGTCGCAGGTAGATGATTGATTTTGTTATTGTGTCATCAGACCTGCGACTGTATGTCTTGGACACTCGAGTAAAGAGAGGTGCAGAGCTGTCAACTGATCACCACCTGGTGGTGAGTTGGATCCGATGGCAGGGGAGGATGCCATTCAGACCTGGTAGACCCAAACATATAGTGACGGTATGCTGGGAATGTCTGGCTGAGGCCCCTGTCTCAGAGGTCTTCAACTCCCACCTCCGGAAGAAGTTCAACCACATTCTGAGGGAGTCTGGAGACATGGCGTCTGTATGGGCCATGTTCTCCACCTCCATTGGAGGTGGAGCAGCTCTGGTGGAGCAGCTCTTCAACAGCTCTGGTCAGCTGTTGAAGCAGCTGACCAGAGCTGCGGCCGCAAGGTCATCGGGGCATCTCGTGGTGGCAATGCCCAAACCAAATGGTAGACACCAGTGGTGAGGGGGGCCATTAAGCTGAAGAAGGAGTCCTATCAAGCTTGGTTGGCTTGTGGGACTCCCAAAGCAGCTAAGGTGTATCGGCAGGCCAAGCGGAGTGCAGCTCGGGTGGTTACTGAAGCAAAAACCCGGGTATGGGAGGAGTTCAGAGGGGCCATGGAACAAGACTTTCGGTCGGCCTCGAAGAGATTCTGGCAAACTGTTCGGCGGCTCAGGAGGGGGAAGCAGCTCCCTATCCACACTGTGTATGGTGCGGATGGGGCGCTGCTGACTTCAACTGGGGATATCGTTGGGTGGTGGAAGGAATACTTCGAGGATCTCCTCAATCCCACTGATACGCCTTCCACAGAGGAAGCGGGACTTGTGGACGAGGGGGACAACTTGCCTATCACAGGGGCTGAGGTGGCCAAGGTGGTTAAAAATCTCTTTGGTGGCTGGGCCCCGGGGGTGGACGAGATTCACCCTGAGTACCTCAAGGCCCTGGATGTTGTAGGGCTGTCATGGTTGACACGCCTCTGCAACATTGCGTGGAGGTCGGGGGCAGTGCCCTTGGCATGGCAAACTGGTGCGGTGGTTCCTCTCTTCAAAAAAGGGGATCGGAGGGTGTGCTCCAACTTTCGAGGGATCACACTCCTCAGTCTCCCTGGGAAGGTCTATGCCAAGGTACTGGAGAGGAGAGTCTGGCCGTTAGTCAAACCTCGGATTCAAGAGGAGCAATGTGGTTTTCGTCCTGGCCGTGGCACATTGGACCAGCTCTTTACCCTCTCAAGAATCCTCGAGGGTTCGTGGGAGTTTGCCCAACCAGTTTACATGTGTTTTGTGGACTTGGAGAAGGAATTTGACCGCGTTCCTCATGGTTTTTTGTGGCGGGTGCTTCAGGAGTATGGGGTATTGGGCTTGTTGTTACGAGCTATTTGGTCTCTGTACGACCGTTGTGAGCGTTTGGGTCGTATTGCCAACACTCGATCAGACTTCCGGCTTCGAGAGAGAGCAGACGCCTTTTCTAATCCTCTCTTTTCCCTTCTGATCCCAGCTTGCAATGTTGCGTTTTTTGTCTGTGTTTAGTCGCTCTTGTCTGCTGAATCTTAATCTAAACGGAAATTATGGATTTGGTAGCGGCTTAAACGGGCTATTGTCACTATTTTTTCAACAAGAATCGGGCCAAGGGGGAGCCCAAGAATTGGAACCTGATGAGTGTATGATTCGACTGGAGATGCAGAAGACATCTATTGGCTACGACACAGGATTCTATTTTTGGCTCTGGAGTTTCCTGGTGTTTGTTTCAAAATTGAAGATGGGAGCTGTTCAAACGCGGATCCAAGCGAGCTCCTTCACCAATTTGACTAGATGGGGAGGCACGAGGCGGCATGGCGAACTAAACGGAGATTCAGATGGTGGAATACATCTTGAAGTCGCTAGTGCTCTTCAGAGTATGTTAATGTTTAAGCCTGCACATGGAAATTCTGAAGCACAGAATTGCTCGGGTGAGAAATTCTATTCTCTGAGTGCTGTGCAGATTTGACCTTCTTTGGTGCCCGGTATTTACATTCCTCCTGCAAGATAAGTGATAGGAGCGGCTCTTAACCCAAGCAATCGACAGACAGCTGCTGTTTTCAGCGGATGAACTTCTCAGGGACAGTCCATGTGCCTTTATTTGCAAGCGAAGAGACAGACTCCGGACTTGTTTATAAGTCACATGACTTTAACATCTATCTACTGCCTGGAGGCGCCCTCTGCTGTTCACTAGCAACTGTCACACCTACACTACACAAATGCACACAACATTACACGAACTGACACACATATGTATACTGACTCATATATACACTGCCTCTCTCAACTCTTGTTTGTGTGACCTGTCTGCCTGTTAATTGTGCATGAGGGTTTTTTTCTGTGTAGTCAAAATTTGGCTCATATACGAGCATTTATTCTGATTACTATGTTTTTTCTCTCTCCTATTGTGTTTTCCTCCCCCTCCCCTCCCCTCTTTACCTCCACTGTTGACAGGCGCCTTGTATGGCGACGCGTCATTGGATGCGCCTAACGTGCGCGTCCAATGTCAAGTCAAATTCCTCGTGTGTTTACTTGTAAATATACTTGGCAATAAAGCTGATTCTGATTCTGATTCTGATTCTGATTCTGACTCATTCCCAGTGAGAGTTGGACTCTGCCAGGGGCTGCCCTTTTTCACTGATCCTGGTCATAATTTTTATGGACAGGATTTCTAGGCGCAGCCAGGGAACGGAGGGTGTCATGCTTAGTGACCACAGGATCTCATCTCTGTTGTTTGCAGATGATGTTGTCCTGCTGGTTTCATCCAGCAATGACCTACAGGTCTTACTGGGACGGTTTGCCATTGAGTGTGAAGCGGCTGGGATGAGAATCAGCACCTCCAAGTCCGAGTTCATGGTCCTCAGCCGGAAAAAGGTGGATTGCCCTCTCCAGGTTGGGGACAGGCTCCTGCCCCAAGTGGAGGAGTTTAAGTATCTTGGAGTCTTATTCACGAGTGAGGGGAGAATGGAGCGAGAAATTGACAGATGGATTGGCGCAGCATCTGCAGTGATGCGGATGTTGTACCGGTCTGTTGTGGTGAAGAGGGAGCTGAGCTCTAAGGCAAAGCTGTCGATTAACCAGTCAATCTACATTCCTACCCTCACCTATGGTCATGATCTTTGGATAATGACTGAAAGAACAAGATCGCAAATACAAGCGGCTGAAATGAGGTTTCTTCGTAGGATCACTGGACTCACCCTCAGAGATAGGGTGAGGAGCTCAGTCATTTGGGAGAGGCTCAGAGTAAAACCGCTGCTCCTCCACATTGAAAGGAACCAGTTGAGGTGGTATGGGCATCTGATTAGGATGCCTCCTGGACGCCTCCCTCTTGAGGTGTTTCGGGCACGTCCCACTGGGAGGAGACCCCGGGGCAGACCCAGGACTCGCTGGAGAGACTATGTCTCCCAGCTGGCCTGGGAATGCCTTGGTGTCTTCTCTGAAGAGCTGGAGCAGGTGGCTGGGGAGAGGGAAGTCTGGGCTTCTCCGCTTGAACTGCTGCCTCTGCGACGCGGACCTCCGGAAAAGCAGTAGAAGATGGATGGATAGATGAATACAAGTAAACACAAGATGTAGTTTTTAAATTAAGGTGTTTATTATTAAGGGAAAAAAATCCAAACCTACATGGCCTTGTGTGAAAAAGTGATTGCCCCCTAAACCTAATAACTGGTTGGGCCACCCTTAGCAGCAACAACTGCAATCAAGTGTTTGCGATAACTGGCAATGAGTCTTTTACAGCGCTGTGGAGGAATTTTGGCCCACTCATCTTTGCAGAATTGTTGTAATTCAGCCACATTGGAGGGTCTTTGAGCATAAACCGCCTTTCTGAGGTCATGCCACAGCATCTCAATCAGATTCAGATCAGGACCTTGATTAAGCCACTCCTAAGTCTTCATTTTGTTTTTCTTAAGCCATTCAGAGGTGGACTTGCTGGTGTGTTTTGGATCATTGTCCTGCTGCAGAACCCAAGTGCACTTCAGCTTGAGGTCACAAACAGATGGCCAGATATTCTCCTTCAGGATGTTTTGGTAGACAGCAGAATTCATGGTTTCATTTACCACAACAAGTCTTCCAGGTCCTGAAGCAGCAAAACAGCCCCAGACCATCACACTACCACCACCATATTTTACTGTTGGTATGATGTTCCTTTTCTGAAATGCTGTGCTACTTTTACGCCGGATGTAATGGGACACACACCTTCCAAAAAGTTCAACTTTTGTCTCATCAGTCCACAGAGTATTTTCTCAAAAGTCTTGGGGATCATCAAGATGTTTTCTGGCAAAACTGAGACAAACCTTTATGATGTTTTTTTTCCCAGCAGTGGTTTTCGTCTTGGAACTCTGTCATGCAGGCCATTTTTGCCCAGTCTCTTTCTTATGCTGGAATCATGAACACTGACATTAACTGAGGCAAGTGAGGCCTACAGTTCTTTGGATGTTGTTGTGGGGTCTTTTGTGACCTCTTGGATGAGTCGTCGCTGCGCTCTTGGGGTAGTTTTGGTTGGCCGGCCACTCATGGGAAGGTTCACCACTGTTCCAAGTTTTCACTATTTGTGGATAATTGCTCTCACTGTGGTTTGCTGGAGTCCCAAAGCTTTAGAAATGGCTTTATAACCTTTTCCAGACTGATAGAGCTCAGTTACTTAGTTTCTCATTTGTTCCTGAATTTCTTTGGATTGCAGCATGATGTCTAGCTTTTGAGGATCTTCTGGTCTACTTCACTTTGTCAGGCAGGTCCTATTTAAGTGATTTCTTTATTGAGAATAGGTGTGACAGTAATCAGGCCTGGGTGTGGCTAGAGAAATTGAACTCAGCTTTCTAAAGACGTGATAAACCACAATTAATTTATGTTTTAACAGGAGGGGGCAATCACTTTTTCACATAAGGCCATGTAGATTTTGATTTTTTTTTAACCCTTAATAATTAACACCTTCATTTAAAAACTGCATTTTGTGTTTACTTGTTATCTTTGTCTAATATTTAAATTTGTTTGATGATCTGAAACATTTAAATGTGACAAACATACAAAAAAATGAGAAATTAGGTACGGGGCAAACACTTTTTCACACCACTGTATAAGTTTAAAGAATGTACTTACTGATAGGGACAGTGGATATAAAAAATCTACACACCCTTGTTCAAATGCCAAGCTTTTGTGATGTAAAAAAAATGAGACCAAGATAAATCATTTCAAAACTTTTTCCACCATTAATGTGACCGTTTACCTGTACAACCCAATTGAAAAGCAAACTGAAATCTTTTAAGGGGAAAAATAAAAAAAAATAAAAAAACTTACAATAACCTGGTTGCAGAAATATGCACACCGTTTGGCTTTTATTACAGCACTCAGACTTTCTGGGTAGGAGTCTATCATTGTGGCACATCTTGATGTGGCAACATTTGCCCATTCATCTTTGCAAAAATGCTCCAAATCTGTCAGATTGTGAGGGCATCTCCTGTGCACAGCCCTCTTCAGATCACCCCACAGATGTTCGATCGGTTTCAGGTCTGGGCTTGGGCTGGGCCATTCCCAAACTTTAATCTTCTTCTGGTGAAGCCATTCTTCTGTTGATTTGAATGTGTGCTTTGGGTCATTGTCATGCTGAAAGATGAAGTTCCTCTTCATCTTCAGCTTTCTAGCAGAAGCATGAAGGTTTTGTGCCAACACTGACTGGTATTTGAAATTGTTCATAATTCCCTCCACCTTGACTAAGGTCCCAGTTCCAGCTGAAGAAAAACGGCCCCAAAGCATGATGGTACCACCACCATGCTTCACTGTAGGTATGGTGTTGTTTTGGTGATGAGCAGCGTTGTGTTTGTGCAAATATACCTTTTGGAATTATGGCCCAAAAGTTCAGTCTTGGTTTCATGGGACCATAACACATTTTCCCACATGCATTTGGGAGATTACAAATGTGTTTTTGCAAAATGTAGCCCGGCTTGGATGTTTTTCTTCATAAGATAAGGCTTCCGTCTTGCAACCCGAGACAGGAGATTATTGTCCATCTACTAAACAGCCAGTACTTGCCAGAAATTCCTGCAGCTTCTTCAGTGTTGCTGTCGGCCTCTTGGTAGCCTCCCTGACCAGTTTTCTTCTCATCTTTTCATCAATTTTGGAGGGACATCCAGTTCTTGGTAATGTCACTGTTGTGCCATAATTTCTCCACTTGATGATAACTGTATTCACTGTGTTCCATGGTGTAATTAAAATGCCTTGGCAATTCTTTTGTACCCTTCTCCTGACACCTTTGAACAATGAGATCCCTCTGATGCTTTGGAAGCTCTCTACGGACCATGACTTGTGCTGTAAGATGTGACTAAAAAATGTCAGGAAAAGTCTACTAGAACAGCTAAATTTTATTTGGGGTTAATCAGAGGCACTTTAAATGGTGGCAAGTGTGTGCTGATTCCCGATTAACATGAGTTTGTGATTGGTTAATTCTGAACATAGCTACATTTCCAGTTATAACAGGGTGTGCATATTTATGCAACCAAGTTATTGTAAGTTTTTTTTTTTATTTTTCCCCCTTAAAAGATTTCAGTTTGTTTTTCAATTAGATTATACAGGTTATAGGTCACATTAATGGTGGGAAAAGTTTTGAAATGATTTATCTTGGTCTCATTTTTTTTTTTACATCACAAAAACCTGGCATTTGAACAGGGGTGTGTAGACTTTTTATATCCACTGTATTCTGAATATTTTCCTAATATGGCTAAGAAATGCTGTTAATACCACAGACTGTCACAGCTGCCATTCACACATCATAATAGAAAGGCCATTGTTTGGAACTATTTGGAGCTCCATGAACCAAGTGACCAGGCAGTGGCGAGATCAAAGAGTGTTGCAACTCTCATATTATACGGCGCTGGTAAAGTTATCAATTTTCGGTGAAGTGGTCAGTGAAACCTTATTAGGTGCACTCTTCAGGTATTGCAGCATCGCCATGCAAGCGATGAGAACCCGTGGTTAAGTGGCTTTTAAGTTAGTAGGGGAGTAAACTAACTAACTAACTAACTAACCTGCACTTATATAGCGCTTTTCTAGTCACAAAGACCACTCAAAGCGCTTTCATTAATACTAACCCTCTATTCTAAGGGCCTATAGGAAACAGATATCTAGGGACAATTTAGAACAGCCAATTAACCTAACATGCATGTTTTTGGCATGTGGGAGGAAACCGGAGAAATCCCGGAGTAAACCCACGCAACACGGGGAGAACATGCAAACTCCACACAGATCACTGTTGGTCAGGGGCTGGGATCGAACCCACGATCCCACAATCCCCACAATCCCCCGGCCAAGGGTAAACTGTGCTGCCGCAGTGCTAACCACTGCACCACCGTGCAGCCAAAAGTTTGCCACATACATACGTATTCACACCACAGAATCTGTCTTATATATAAAGATAGGAATTCTACTGATCTTGCACAGCTCTTTAATTTTTTACAAGTACTGTAAGAAATACTTCATGATGGAATCCTTTTATGACTCTACAAAATTGTAAACAAAATCTAGTCCGTTTAAAAAAGCAACAACAACAAAAATACACCTTATACACCACTGTCCGTAATGGAGTTTCACTGTGGAGAGGCAGCATTTATTGCTGAATGTAATAAAAGAAAACAGTTCTGCCATTTGAATCATTTAAAAGAAACTTGTCCATACACCTGATGGACAATAAATTATCTGTACTAAATTGCCCACCATGTGAATGCTTTTAACAGATAAACAGGTAAAAATGTCCAATTCTGCCCAGTGAGTGTTTTCCTGCCCTCTAACCCATTGTATCTGCCAGCTAAATGTGATGAAATTGTATTGACAGGTTTACGGAAATACTGCTAGTACTGTAGACAAAAAGAAGATGCAAAACTTTAAAGCGGTCATTGACTGGACTTTTTCCACATTTTAATAGCTTACATGTCTTAATGAAACGTTTGTGACATATTTCGTTAACATTTTCTTTAATTTTTTAAATTATTGAAGCAAATTTGTTTTGTATTTTTCTTGGCTTTCTTGAAACAATCTGATTTAAAGCCTATCACTTTAAGAATCATTCTTCACCTATTCAACTTCGCCCTCCTGCTTACGTCAGTTAGCCATTAGCTGACTAGCTTATAGCCTCCTTTTAGATGGGATGAGCAGCCCTGGTTCACAGTCGATGGTGTATCTTCAGTCCAGCCCATCTCCCAAAAATTTTGCTATGATTCTACAACAAATCATTAGCACCGTGTTTCAGATGGCCCTCCCTGATTGTTGTAAACGAGACCTGGTCCGTGACCCGAGGCTGCTGGCAGAGCCAAGCTACACAGCAAAACAGCCAGTGTTAATTTAACTCGCACAGTGGTAAACTAACACTATGCCAGTGTTTATATAATCCTTACAGGCTCACTGTTAAAATTACACTTTTGATAGTGTTAATATTTTAACACTTCATTAGTGTTAAATTTCTGACTCACAGTGTTGTTTTATGACACAAAGCAGTGTATTTTTAACACTTACCTGCCTTAATTTTTGTCACTAATAATGTTAACTCTTGGTGTTACTATAACACTAGATTGTTTGTCCTCGTTACTAGTAGTGTCAATTTAACACCACACAGTGTTGATTTAACAGTAAGTAGTTTTAATTTAAAACAAAGTAGTGTTAATAAATTCTGTTGGGCTCTGTCACTAGTAGCATTACAACACATTTTGCCATTTCATGACACAAAGGTGCATTTTTAACACTATGCTGTTAGTCATTTTCATTTTTAATTGTTTCAACACATCGAGAATGTTTCACATCTCAGAAATTACCAACATGTTCATAAATGCATTAACAGTCCAATTAAGAATAGGAATTATCATGCTGCACTTTTCTTTACCATCTTACATTTAAATGTGTTGACCCTCCCCCATACTTAAGTATAATAAATCACTAAAACAAGCACCATTGTGAACAACTTCATATTTTTATAATGAACACAAAGGTACAATATATAGGCTCTCATCTTCACCATAACCACTTTGCAAGTCAAAGGGTTTATAAACAAAAAGACTGTCTGCTTTGACAAAATCTGTCTCATCACTCTGAAATACTTCATAGGCATGAAAAGGCTCACTGAAATGGTCAACCACAAGCTTCTCCACAAGGAAAGGGATAACACTGCCAACTAAAAGTATCTTTAGTATTCTCAAAAACACAGGCATTTCATCTTTAATCTCAGTGCAAATGATCAGTCCTTCCTTGCCTATATTCTGTCCCACTGATTTTAACCCAGTTAGTAGAGAAAATGTCTTTTGACACAGCAGCATGCAGACTGGGCAAATATTTCACTATTGCTCTCATAGTCCTGACAAGGTTCGAGTTCCAGACCCAGCATTACTTGGACTTCACTCCTTGGACTGTTCCTCTCTCTTCCCCAGAGAATGCCCTGCTCTGGATTGCAAATCTATCTCAAGATCATGCAGTGACATCCTTCTGGTCTCCTTTCAATCTCCATATCGGCCATGACAGTCAGCACTTTGACAGCGCTGCAGCCAGGGTCAACCAGATTGCACAAATGAGCATAGAGCAGAGGAGCTGGATCAGAGCTCAACTACAGCGGCGGTGGGTGGTGGGGCTCGGCGGAGGAGTTACCAAGGCCCCAGCTGGACAGGAGCCAGATCGGAGCTCAACTACAGCGGCGGTAAGCAGCAGGGCTAGCAGCGGAGGGAGCTAGCTGAGGCCCCAGCTAGATTCGAGGTTGGCTGGACCAGATACCGGCAACACTAGCAGAGATTGTCCTACTATTATCAGGTCAGCAAAAAATGCCACCAAAGAAGGAAGAAATGGAAGAGAATAAAAAATCTCTGAACTTCATGTCAGAAGAACTGACCAAAGTGGCCAGTCAGCAGTCCAAATTATTAGGGCTAATGGAGGAGGTCCAAGAACTGAAATTAACAATTAAGGAAAGAGACAAAAAAATTGCAGGCTTGGAGCGATGCATCGAGGATCTTGAACAATATTCTCTTATGGATGATTTAATCATTGGTGGACTAGACATTAAATATCTATCATATGTTCATGCTACAGCAGGAATGAGAGTTGAGGAGGCTCCCCCAAGTGAATCAGTCTCCTTGGAAAACCAGGTGCTTCAGTTCCTTGAAAGCAGAAACATAAAGGTTGAAATAAATGCAATTTCAACCTGCCATACTCTACCCAGAAAGGATAATAAAACAAAAATCAATTGTGATGTGCTTTGTGAACAGAAGGGTAAAAAATGGCATACTGAGGCAGGCCAGAAAGCTGCGGGGAACAGGAGTTTACCTAAATGAACATTTAACAAAGACTAATGCTGAAATAGCACGGCAAGGACAGATGCTGAAAAGACAAAACAAGATACAGACAACATGGACAAGAAACTGTAGAGTTTGGATTAAACTAAATGGAACACCTGAGGAAGCAAAGGCCATAATAATAACAGATCTCACTGACTTAAATAAATATAGATGAACACTGAGTAAGAAAATTAAGAGACTACGATAATCCATATCCACACACAGGGCAAGAACAGTCCTTTTGTGACATAACATGATAATGTACTTTAAAAAACAAAAAAAGCCTCATGACTGACTTTAGTAGACATCAATCATCCCCAGTTGGAGGAAGTCATTTGACACAGAGTGAGGAAATTCAGACTCAGAAAATATGTCATTATGCTGAACATAAACTACAAGAGATGGAGAATGATATTGATCCTGATAACCACTTCTTTAATAATATTCATAATCACTGTGAATATTACACTGAAAAGCAATTCAAAAGTCAAGTGCAAGTAGATGGTAAACTATCAATAATAGATTTTAACAGCAGAAGTCTTAAAAACTTTCCAGAGATTCAGGACTATTTAAAACAGCTAGATAGAAAATTTACAGCTACCGCAGTCTCTGAAACTTGGATCAATGAAGAGCAGGCTTCTTTGATGGCAATAGAGGGATATCAGATGTTTTATATTAATAGATCTCAAAAAAGGGTGGTGGTGTTGCACTGTATATTGATGAACTGTATAGGTGTAAACTTGTAAATGGAATGTCCTTTGCACTGCCAGGGATTCTGGAATGTATTACTGTTGAGATTGACCAAGATAAGACCAAAAATCTAATTATAAGTTGTATATATAGAATGCCGGGAACTTGCGTTGAGACATTCAGAGATAAGTTAGTCAAGCTGTACAATAACATAACTAGTAAGAAAATGGTTGTAATCTGTGGAGACTTCAATATTGATTTACTAAATCCATGTTTTTATCCCACAGTAGCACATCCTAGTAGAATCACAGTCCAGACTGCTACACTTATTGACAACCTGTTTGTTAATATTATTGATAAGAAAATAGAAAGTGGATTATTGATAAATGACATAAGTGACCATCTGCCAGTCTTTGCACTTATCCATGGCCACACGGAGGCCAATGCAGAAAAAACTTTAAAATCTTTCAGATACAAATCACAAAATGCAATCAGTTCTTTTAAAGAAGACCTGCTGAAGCAAGACTGGACAAAAGTCTATGTATCACATGTAAATGACACATTCATGAACATTGTAACCGCTCTTTATGAAAAAAAATTGTCTATTAGTAAAGAAAAAGCTTAAACAGAAATTTGTCGACAAGCTATGGTTAACCAAAGGATTACAAAAAGCTTGTAATAAGAAAAATTCATTATATAAAGCTTTTCTAAAGAAAAGGACAAAAGAAGCAGAGCAGCGGTATAAAACATACGAAAATAAGTTAATATATATAATGACATGTAGTAAAAGAGACTATTACAGTAAAGAACTGGAGAAAAACAGAGATAATACTAAAAAATACATGGACAATACTTAATGTTCTTGGAAATAAAAACAGAAATACAAGCTACCCAACCAATCTTTCAAAAAAAAAAAAAAAAACCCAGTGTGAATGCAGTCTCACTTGCAAATGAATTTAATAATTTTTTTGTTAACATTGGTCCTAATTTGGCTCAAGAAATACCCATTACAGCATCTACAGGTGATACAATAAGCAAAAAACATTGCTATAAAAGACTCCATTTTCATAAAGAACACAGACGAGAGAGAGGTCATTGAAACTGTTAAATTGTTTAAAAGTAAAACATTTACGGATTGTGATGGCATTGACATGCTTTTAGTCAAAACTATTATTGAATGCTTAGTGAAGCTACTGACGTATATCTGTAACCTCTCTCTCCAAACAGGTGTATTTCCCAGTGCAATGAAAATAGCTAAAGTAATTCTAATATACAAGATGGGTGACAGAGGGGAATTTTCAAATTATAGACCTATTTCACTATTGCCACAATTTTCTAAGATACTTGAAAAAAGATATTCTGTGAGAAAATTAACAATTTTAAAATGAAGAATAAATTATTGTGCGAGTAGCAATATGGGTTCAGACACAAGAGAACAACTGCACTTGCTCTAATGGAATTTATAGAAAAAATATCAGCTGCCGCTGAAAATAAAGAGTATTCAGTTGGGGTATTCCTGGATCTTAAAAAAGCATTTGATACAGTGGATCATAAATTAATTATGGTATGGGGGGGGGGGGGGGTAGCACTGTCCTGGTTTTGTAGTTACTTAAAAAACAGATATCAGTATGTATGTGTTGGTAGCAAAAACTCGCAGTTACTAAAGATTACTTGTGGAGTCCCACAGGGTTCAGTTTTGGGGCCATTGTTATTCAATATGTATATAAATTATATATGTAAAGTTTCTGAAAAAATGGATTAATATAGTTTGCAGACGACACTAATTTATTATGCAGTGGAAGTAATTTGGAACAACTTTTGGATACACTCAGAAAGGAATTAGGAAACCTTAAACTGTGGTTTGATTCAAACAAATTAACGCTCAATTTAAGTAAGACCAAATTTATAATTTTTAACAACCATCACAACAACTTAGTATCTAAACTCAGTGTAAATGGTGTAGAAATTGAAAGGGTATCTGAAATTAAATTTCTTGGAGTAATAACTGATAAACTGTGTTGGAAGTCACATATTATATTAAAGGTAAAATATCCAAATCAATTGCAATACTACACAGAGTGAAATATTTGCTGAATCAACCCACACTATATACTTTGTATCATTCATTAATACTCCCATACATGACATATTGTACTGAAGTATGGGGAAATACATATAAATCAAACATATCCAGTCTTTATGCTTCAGAAGAGAGCTATTAGAATAATAAACAAAGCTGCTTACAGGGAACCAACAAACCCACTTTTTCTTAAATTAAAAGCTCTCAAGTTGAAAGATCTGATTGATTTTAAAACTGCAGTAATAATGTTTAAAGTGAAGACTATCACTGCCCGCAAATATCCAAAGGCTGTTCCAAATAAGGGAGAAACAATATCATTTCAGAGGAACATGCATATTTCAAAAACCTAAAGTGAGAACTACCACCAAGCAACACTGTGTCTCAGTGCAAAGAGTCAGGCTGTGGAATGCTTTTGGACCTGAATTAAAATCATGTACAACGGTTGGACAATTTAAACAAAAATTAAAGGAAGAAATACTCCAAATATATATACAAGATGACATGTAAAATCCCATAAGGATTATCATATTCAGTTGTGCTGTTGCTTAATTTTTTGTCACGTTTTGTCTTAGCTTTGTTCTGATTTGTAATCACTTATTTTTTTCTTTTTGAATTCTTAGATGGAATATGGGTGGATAATATAAGCTGCGGCTTCAGCCATCACCCATTTTGGATAACTTATGTTGAATTGTATAATCCAAAGAGTTATTGTTTAATTTGATCTGTTTGATTTTTCCTCCTTTGTTATATTATTCTGTTCCTTTCTTTTAATCTTTACATCTAATCGATCCAAAAATAAAGATTCATTCAAAAACAGACACAGGTTGAGACAGAGGTTGGCAGTCTAACAATGATTTTGTTTACAAAGTGATTTAATTTAGCAGGAGATGGAGGGGAGTCTGGCAGCCCTAGGAGAGAGGGGCAGAGGGAGAGGGTGAGTACAATTCAGCAGGGATTATGGTTGATAATGATATTGAAAATGTATTTCTGACAGCACAGGCTGGAGAAGGTGGCACACACTCCAGTTTGCAGATGGAAACAGCAGAAGAACCTGGCTGTGATACTCCCAGATGTCTCGGCTGCAATGGTTCCAAGGAAGGGGCTGTGGTAGTATGTTGCAGGCTGGCCAGGCCTGAACAGTGAAGGGGAAAAGGAGTGAGACAGTGCACAGTGACGTAGGTAAGTTAACTTACAATAGGTGAAAATGAATTGTCCGCCAGGAAATCCGGTCTGCCACACTGGTAGGAATTCCTAGGGGAGAACACACCACACAGGGTGAAACCAATCCAGCTATGTACAAGCAGATGTACGTTAAAGTCCAGGCTGCACATGAGAGTTAGACCAAGCAGGCTTGACAGGAGTTGACACAACATGCCCAGGCAGAGCAGCAGAAGTGAGTCTCTTTTAAAGGCCCTTCCTGATTTCCTACAGGTGGAGTACGTGGCTGCAGGAAGGAAGCCAATTAGTGGTGAGAGGTACAGGCAAAGGTGTGCAGCCCTGGAACCCTTACAAGTCCACATTAAATGATTTCAAAGGTCCATACTCAATATGATTCAAAGACGTTGTCTCCCAGTGATATCCTATAGACGTCTGATGTTGTTTTGCCAGTGATTTAGTAATGTTCTTGAAGTTTTTAAGAGTCTTTTTGAAAACCCTGTGTTTTGCCTCAAATCTCATGCCCCACACATGTATTAGAGGTCCTAGTTTTCTGATACAAGATAGATAATGAATCATAAAGTGATGTTTTTGGATGAGGTACCTATCTGAATACAGCTGTTTGAACAGCTGATGGTGTTCCATTTTTAAATGTTTCAAATGTACAGTCATGCCTAGTGTGAGAGACTGACAAAGTGTGATGTTAATTATCTGCAGTAAAAGCAGCAGCAAAGTCCAGTTTTGGTTTCCTTCTGGTACATCACCACCAAAAAGCAAAGGAATGTTTCTTACAAGACAAAGAGTCTGAACTTAAGACCTATATTATTTCCACTGCTGTCCAAGTTTAACCTTGTAGGATGATTTTTGCACTCCAAGTAGCCATAGTCAAAAGCATACAGTAAATTCTAGAAAGCACATCAGGTTTGGACAAAAAAAAAAAAAAAAAAGAAAGAAAATTGAGAGATACTCCAAATGTAACTATCATATTGAGCTATCCTTCAAGACTGTCATGCATTATCCACAGAGAAATTGTGGCAAACATGAAAGAACTGTAGGGTATTAAGAGGTGAGTTCTGCTTTTAACCAAGCACATAACTTCTGAGGTACTGACTGTAACTCCCTGTAATGGATTTAAAAAAGCTCTTTTCCACGCAAGATTATCTTGGGATCATCCTCACTGTAAACATTCGGGGTGTATTGATATGTGAAGTTTATATAGAGTCACCACAAGAGGGCAGTATGACCCTGGCCATGACCTAACTATAAAAGGAGTTGTACCGATCACTGCTGAGAAGGTGATCGGCTGCAAGCTCCCATCTCTCCAGGATCTGTACATCTCCAGGACCCGGAGGCGTGCTGGCCGGATCATAGCCGATCCCTCACACCCTGGTCATGTACTGTTTGCCCCCCTCCCCTCTGGTAGAAGACTTCGGTCCATCCAGACTAAAACCTCCCGTCACATGAACAGCTTCTTCCCCTCTGCCATTAGACTGCTGAACACTAAGTGACTCTCGTGCACCATGTACAGCAGCTCAACCAGACTCATGTCAATCATCACTGTTTTCTTCCTGCATTACCGACTGCACTATATAGTTCTCCACAGTATCTGCTGCTGGCTAATATATATTTTAACTGTTGACCAGTATCACTTAATCTTATCCTACACTTTATTACATGTATAGTTTATTTCTCTTATCTTATCATGTTTAATGTTGCAGCATTGTACCGAGACAAATTCCTAGTTTGTGTACTACATGAACAATGGCAATAAACCTGATTCTGATTCTGATTCTGATTCTGATTACATGAGCCACTGTGTGGTTAGTTGTTGGTTGCAGTTGAAGTGACAAGTAAAAGTCCTAACTGACACCCGGTGTGTGCGCCTCGTCATTACATGTTCCAGGAGAACATTACATGGTACCAGGAGAAAATTACATGGTACCAGGATAAAACTACGAACCGACGGCGAAGATGAACGCTCTTCGACAGCCGGACGAGTTAAAGTTGACCGGTAATGTCAACGAGAACTGGAAAGCATTCAAACAAAGTTTTGAACTTTATTCGCTAGCTATCGGTCTCCGTGACGAGGAGAGGAAAATAGCATTACTGCTAACAGTAGCAGGGCGAGCGGCGCTAAATGTGTTCAACACATTCATCTTCACGGAAGAAGAAAAAGGCAACTTCGACGCCGTGATGAAGAAATTTGACGATTATTGCACACCGAGAAAGAATGAAACGTACGAGAGGTATGTGTTCAGAAAAAGACTTCAGAAAGAGTCACAGTCCATCGAGCTGTATGTCACAGACCTACGGTTGAAATGTCAGTCATGCAACTTTGGAACAGTGAGTGAGTCAATGATACGGGACCAAATTGTAATTGGGGTCCAAGACAACAAATTGCGGATGCAATTACTTAAAGAGACTAACTTAACGCTGGAGAAAGCGATACAGATTTGCCAAGCGTCTGAGAGTACAAAGGCACAATTAAAGACTTTTAGCAGCAAGGAAAGAGAGACTGCTGAGGTCGATGCAGTGCAGCGTGCGAAGCCGAAAGGAACGTTGTATGCAAGGAAAAGAGATGCAAAGCGCGCGCGCGGGAACTGTGAGCGGTGTGGAATGCAACATGCGCCGAAGCAGTGTCCAGCATTCGGGAAGGAATGTCGCAAGTGTGGCGGAAAAAATCACTTCGCAAAGACCTGCTTCTCGAAGAAGAGGGTGCAACTCGTGGAGAAAAAGAGCGACAGCGAAGAGGATCAGTTTTACGTGGACGCCATCGAGGGAGAGACGAGCGCTGACGAATGGATAGTGTGCTTGGAGATGAATGGCACGGACATGTCACTGAAGCTCGACACAGGTGCGCAGGTAAACATCCTGCCAATGAAAGAATTTAAAAGACTGAAAAACAAACCGAAAATAAGAGACAAAAAGATTAATCTGAGAACATATGACGATAAGCCAATACCCACTAAGGGAATGTGCAGGGTTACACTGTCAAACAAAGATAAGACAGTGAATGCATTGTTTGTACTTGTTGATGGAAATAGACAAGCAATTTTGGGTTTAAAAACATGCGATCAGCTAGGTCTGATCAAAAGGGTGAATGTCATTGATACAGACAAGGTGACAGCACGAGAAAATACAGAGGCTACAATAAGTAGGCACAAACACACTGACTGGGTGAAAGAATACAAAGAGGTGTTCAAAGGAATAGGCCGCCTACCAGGCAAACAAAAAATTAGGCTGAAAGAGAATGCAGAGCCAGTCATACATCCAGCAAGAAAAGTGCCAATAGCTCTTAAAAAGAGGCTGAGGGAAACACTAGACTCACTGATAGCAGACGGAGTGGTCAGAAAAATAGAAGAACCAACTGAATGGGTTAACTCCCTAGTTATAGTGGAGAAGCCAAATGGAGATTTGAGATTGTGCATAGATCCGAAAGATCTAAATAAAGTAATACAGCGGGAGCATTACAGGCTACCAACAAAATCTGACATAACCAGCACAATGAGTGGAGCAAGCTACTTCACAAAATTAGATGCCAAATCTGGGTTTTACCAAATAGTGCTCGACGAGGAAAGCGCTAAATTGTGCACATTTAATACGCCATTCGGAAGGCATTGCTTTCTATGAATGCCGTTCGGGATTAGCTCAGCCCCTGAAATTTTCCATAGAACTGTGCAGCAATTGTTTGACGGAATAGAAGGGGTGGGAGTTTTTCTTGATGATGTGGTAGTCTGGGGAAAAACAAAAGAGGAGCACGACGAAAGGTTGGCTAGAGTTCTCACACAGGCGCAAAAGTCAGGTATGAAACTGAATAAGAGTAAGTGCCAATTTGGGGTACAGGAGATTACATACCTGGGAGAAAAATTATCTGGGGCAGGCGTGCAACCAGATCCGGAAAAAGTGCGGGCCATAGCAGAGCTGCCAGTACCGCAGGACAAAAATGACTTGCAAAGAGCCTTAGGGCTAGTCAATTACATGGGGAAATTTATCCCAAATTTATCAGCTAACACAATAGCTCTTAGAAGCTTGTTAGAGACCAATACAATGTGGCAGTGGATGGCAGAGCATGCCAGAGAATGGGAGTGGCTCAAAAGCAGTCTAATAAAGGAGCCAGTGTTAAAATTCTATGATCAGGACAAACTGCTAAAAGTGTCCACAGATGCGTCCAAAGCCGGCCTAGGAGCTGTGCTATTGCAAAAACATGACACAGAGTGGTATCCAGTCGCATACGCATCGCGCACCATGACAAGCGCAGAAAAAAAATTACGCGCAAATAGAGAAAGAGACTCTAGGTGCAGTGTTTGGATGTGAGAAGTTTCATGAATATGTGTATGGACGGTCAGTAATACTAGAAACAGACCACAAACCACTGATTGCGATCTCACAGAAGCCACTGGGTGACGCACCACCGCGCATCCAGCGTCTAATGTTAAGATTACAGAAATATGACTTGAAATTTGAGTTTACACCAGGCAAGCAACTAATTGTAGCCGATGCGCTGAGTAGGGCTAGCTTGAGCAACACCAGCAGCACAACAGAGGAAGCTGTGCAAATACATGTAGACTCTATTAGGGCACACATGCCAGTGTCAGATGCAAAATGGACGAAGATAGTGAAAGAAACACAAAAGGATGAGAAACTAAAAAGAGTAATGGAACAGATACATCAACCAGGACAGGTTATGACTGACAAGCCTTACCAACACTTTAAAGGTGAACTATCTGTGTTAGATGGGGTTCTGTTAAAGGGTACAAGGATAGTCATACCTACCTCCATGAGATCAGAAATGGTTAAATTAGTGCATGAGGGGCATTTGGGTATTGAAAAGTGCTAAAGACGTGCACGTGATGTTTTGTATTGGCCCAACATGGGAGGACATTGAGGCATATGTGCAGCGCTGTGAGACTTGCCAGCGCCACAGGTATCAACAGCCAAAGGAGCCTATGAGGCCCCATGAGAAGCCTCAAGGGCCATGGAGAAAAGTGGGCATGGATCTATTTCAGCTTAAGGGCAAGGACTATCTGTTAGTCATGGACTATCATTCCACCTACCCAGAGTTTGCAGGGTTGAGTGACACAACAGCAGAAAAGGTGATTGCACATACAAAGACAATGTTCACACGCCATGGAATTCCAATGACTGTTGTAAGTGATAACGGACCACAATTCACGAGTCAGTGCTTCAAAGACTTTGCAGAGACATATGGGTTCAAGCACGTGACCTCAAGCCCTCTGTACCCACAGTCGAATGGGTTAGCAGAGAAAGGGGTGCAAATAGTGAAGCGCATACTGAAAAAGGCTGCAGACAATGCAGAAGACCCACATCTGGCGATCCTGAATTACCGAGCATCACCACTAGAGAATGGACCTTCACCAGCAGAAATGCTCATGAACAGAAAACTCAGAACGCGACTTCCATCAGCATCTCAGGTGATGGAAAAGAGAGATGTGAGGCGCGATGAGAGGCAAACTGAACTGTACAACAGAACAGCACGACCTCTGAGACCACTTGCACATGAGGACATTGTGCGAGTGAGATGTGATGGAGAATGGGGACCGCTGGCAAAAGTGGTCAAAGAAACAACTCCCAGATCATATGAAGTCATCACAGAGCATGGGAAAACAATGAGGCGAAACCGACGTCACTTACTGAAAGTGCCTCAGACCAAATTGAGAGTCACAGACAGTGAAACAAGCGACATGCCAATTCCCAGCCAAACCGAACAACCAGAAATGGCTGAGAACCAGAACATAGAGACAGACACTAACGAACAGACTGAGGTGACACAAAGGAGATGCTCACAAAGGCAAATTGTGAAACCGAAAAGATTGATTGAGGAAATGTAAGGAGTACTGAGATGAATGAAAAAAAAAAAAATGTGTTGATGTTGAGTTGTAAACAGAAATGGAATTTATTTTGTTTATTGAAATTAGAGAAACAGTTTTAAGTTTATAGTTGGACATGACCTTACTTGAAAAAAAAGGGAGATGTATTGATATGTGAAGTTTATATAGAGTCACCACAAGAGGGCAGTATGACCCTGGCCATGACCTAACTATAAAAGGAGTTGTACATGAGCCACTGTGTGGTTAGTTGTTGGTTGCAGTTGAAGTGACAAGTAAAAGTCCTAACTGACACCCGGTGTGTGTGCCTCGTCATTACATGTTCCAGGAGAACATTACACGGGGCATCATCTTTTTCAATCAAACATAAATGACAGAAATACCATCCATTAAAAGTATAACAGTCTCTCATAATTTACTCCTCATTTATGCCTTCATTTAGTTTGTCCTTGCTCTACACAACTGCACCATCTAGTGGTCAACTTTACTGTACACGGAACTAATTATTCTAGCCTTAGGTTCCGCACGTCCTTAATTACCTGCGCATTTCGCCCAAGCAGCGCATTACACTTTCCACTTGCTGCCAAGCTCTGCAGATTTGATAACAAAACATGTAGAAAGGACAATTAAAACAAAGAAAATAACATGAAAAAAGAAAGAAGAGGACAAACGGAGGTTAAACAAGATCATTTAGCCCTTCGTGGATGTCAGCTCACGAGGTTTGGCTAACCTTTATATGTTTTGTTTCATGTTTTATGGCCTTAATTTATTTTATTGATGCAAACTGCAAGATGTAGTTTTACATTTACTTTAATGTATTTCCTTTTGTGACCAGTTCTCACGGGTTGTCATGAAGAAGAATAAACCCCGTTTTACTCTAAACATTGTGCGTAAGCCAATCCTTGAGGGTGCTACAGTGAGAACTCCTCTGCTCCGACGCATGGGTGGACAAATGACGTGCCAGAGCCAGGGATGAGAGAGACGACAGCGCGGTGCCTCCATCTTGCCATGGCCCAAAGCACAACGCAAGACATAGCAACCACAGGAAATTCCAGGTTCCCAAAATGAATGTTTCCCCCAACAAGAGACTCATTAAGAGTATTTTATTTAAATACAAGTGAAGTCAAGAGGACATTGTAACAAGAAATAAGATAATTTTTGTTTCTGTTGTGAATCAAGGACTGAAATATTTGCATTGAAATAATTTTCTTTATTTACATTTCTCCTGTTGAAGCTGAATTGATCATCATACAGTGTGTATGTCTGTGTTGTGCTAAGTAACCTACATACTGTGTATATTCAGTGATTCTCAGTAACAGTAAGGACATTACTGGTTCATTCAAGACATGTAATGGTTGCTTACAGCTTACAGTGAGTTGAGTTTTGTCTTCAAGTTGCATTTGAAGAACAATAAGACAGTTTACTGTTTAAGTTAAAGTGACTGTAACATTTAACAAGATTAACATTTAACCATTTCATTACCAAACTCACCATTGAGTTATTGCATTAAATCTTTCATTTAAAGAAAACAAAGACAAACCAAAGCGAACAATGGCAGAGTTTGGGGTCAATCCAGAAGTCAGTGAAGATTGTTGTGATAAAGAGCAACTCTGTGCAGATGAGCAACCACAAGGAGCTGAAGGCACAGGAGATGATATCCCCACTACCTCACAAGAGCCACAAATGAGCCAAAGAAGTCATAAGTTGACAGAAAAGGGACAAGAGCTGCACGATGAGCAGGTAAGGAAAGCTGCACATCGTTTCACTACATGCTATGAGAAGTGGAAGGCTGTCACTAAAGATGCCAAAAGAGCTATGGAACAGCAATGCTCAAAAGATCTGCTGAATGAACATGTTGCTTAAGTTTCAAATGCTGCAATAAAGCAGAACACAGCTTATGATGAGTTGAGATGGATTGACTCTCCTGACTATGACACAAGACATCAGATAGACACATGTGAAGCAGTGACAAAAACAATAATCAAAGCTGCTGAAAGGTGCCTAAAGGCTGAAAAGGTTGAAAGTCAAGGGGACGAAGAAATCTGGAAGGAGACAGAGTCTGTATTCAAGTCTGCAGCCTCGGTAAAGACGACTGTTAAATCTCACCACGCAAGTCACTCTTCTCATTCAAAGGTCGCATCCAAGCATTCATCCAGGCACTCTTCAAAAAGACAAGATGCAGCTGCTGAAGTTGCGGCTAACAAAGCTGTCTTGGAAGTTCTGCTTGAACAAGAAAACAACATAAAGGAAATCAAAAGGCAAGAAGCAGACATTGCGCAGCAGCAAAGAGAGCTGGAAGCAAGGCGCAAAGAACTGGAGCAACTGGATACAGTCAAAAAACTGCAAGCTGCTAAAGCAAGACAGTGAGTGTATGGGCAAAGTGAATGTTCAGATGAAGAAATATATGACCTACTCCATCAACACAATTTGGACAAAGAAAATGAAGTCAAGTCTGAAAACAATGACCAGCACCTCAAACTGTGTTACCTGCCACAAAACGTGACACATTCGCAAGAAGTAAACACTACAGATCTTGTCCGAGCCTTTGCAGAGTCCCTCAGTGCAAGTCGTTTTCCTGTACCACAACCAACAGTATTCAGTGGTGACCCACTTAGATACAATGACTGGAAGATCTCAGATACTCATTGACAGAAAGAATATACCAGCTGAAGAGAAGACATACTATCTGCGAAAGTATGTGAGTGGATCTGCAAGGAAAGCGATAGAGAGCTACTTTCTGCTAGGCACAGAGTCAGCCTACAATGCAGCGTGGACAGTCCTTGAAGACAGGTATGGCAATCCATTCCTCATCACCAAAAGACTTCAGAAACAAACTCAATGCATGGCCCAAGATAAGCTCCAAAGGCAGTATGGAACTTCAAGAGTTTGCTGACTTTCTTCGTAGCTGTCAAGGGGCTATGTCACAGATTAAAGAACTTGAAGTGCTCAATGACTGCAACGAAAACCAAAAAAACGCTTGCAAAACTTCCAGACTGGCTCACATCAAGGTGGAACAGAAAGGTTACAAAAGTGCAAGAAACGAGCCACACCTTTCCAAGTTTCAGCCAGTTTGTAGCGTTCATTTCACGTGAAGCCAAAATTGCATGTAACCCCATAACATCTTTCCATGCTCTGAAACCAAGTGAAGGTGAAAAGACAAAAAGATCCTCAAGAACAGAAGCCATGGAGCTAAGGTCCTAGCGACTAACTCAAATAAAAGAGCTGTCAATGCAAGTTGTGTCTACTGTGAGAAGGCAGGCCACATTCTTCAGAAGTGTTGGAAGTTCATGAATGAGAGCATTGATGAGAGACTCAAGTTCGCACAAGAGAAGAAGTTTTGCTTTGGTTGCTTGAAGTCTGGCCATTGCTTAAAGGATTGTGAAACAGAGAAACTTGTGATACATGCAAGAAAAAACATCCAATATGTCTTCGTGATGATTGAACTGAAGAAAGAACTCAGACAAAGATTAACAAAGCAAAGAGCACTGACAAGACAAAGTCAAGAACAGAGGTCCCACAAGACAGTGTTACACCAACAACAAGTGAAGCGACATTCAACTAAAGCTTACTACTATGTCCTCAAGAAACACAGTTGTGTCCTGTCACAAGCTATCTGGTTTACAAGTAAGAGGGTTTTACTCCAGCAAGACCATATCCCTGCCAGTGACGTATGCAAGAGACTTTATTCCAGCAAATCAAGATCATATTCCAACACCAAGTACGGCAAAGGCATGGCCACATCTCGATCACATCTCCACTCCAAAGTTGTGACATGGGCCTTCTAATTGGCTACAACTGTCCTCAAGCTCTTGTTTCCCGACAAGTTGTGTGCGGCAAGGAAAGTCAGCCATTTGCACAAAGGACTGATCTGGGATGAAGTATTGTGGGCTTCGGCAATCCATGTCTTCATACAGAGATGTTATAGGAGTGAGTCACCATGTCATTGTAAAGCAAGCGGTGCCAGGTATTCAGCCCTCTTCGAACCTCACCAGTGAAGTTCATTATGTGCACAGAAGTCAGATAAAGGTAATGGTCTCACCTGACAACGTGATCAAAATGTTGGAGTCAGATTTTGTGGTAAAGGCTTCTGAAGATGTAAAGATCTCCCAAGAAGATCTCAGATTCCTGACAAAGATCAAAGAAGGCATTAAACTCAAAGAGGATGAGCATTATGAGATGCCACTCCCATTCAAGAGTGAAAGGCCCAACTTGCCTGACAACAAGACAAGTGCCATTCATCGTCTCAAATACTTGGAAAGAAAGCTGAGAAGGAACAAGCAGTTCTTCACAGACTACAAGAAGTTTATGGAAGAAATCATTGCTCATGGAGAAACTGAAAGAGTCCCAGAGCAAGACGTTGACAAGATCCCGGCTTGGTACATCCCGCACCATGGGGTATATCATCCACAAACACCTGAAAAGATTTGCATTGTGTTCAACGCCTCTGCCAAGTTTCAAGGTATGTCCTTAATCAACCATCTCCTTACCAGCCCAGAGCTAACTAACACCTTGATTGGAGTCTTGTGTCATTTTTGAAGAGGCCCGGTGGCCATTATGTGTGATATTGAACATATGTTCCATCAGTTCCATGTATGAGCTGGCGACCAAGATTATTTAAGGTTCTTATGGTGGGAGAATGGTGACTTTGAAACCCCCTGCACCATCTATCGGATGAAAGTACACCTATTTGGCACAGCTACCTCCCCTGGTTGCGCCAACTACGGCCTCATGCACCTTGCAACTGAAGGAGAAGGATGTTTCAGCGAAGACACCATCAGGTTCATTAAACCCAATTTCTATGTTGATGATGGGTTAGCAAGTGTTGACACCAAAGGTTAAGCAATACAGCTCATCAAAGAAGCCCATGAGCGCTGCAGTACAGGCAAGCTTCAGTTGTAAAAGTTTATCTCCAACAACACCAAGGTCCTAGCCTCGCTTCCAAAGGAAGAATGTGCTGTAGCCACCAAAGATCTGGACATGGTGCTGGGTGAAGTGCATATGAAGAAAGCTCTCAGAGTGCAATGATGTGTGGAATCAGAGCATTTCCACCTCAGAGTAACAGTAAAGGAAAATCCATTAACACAAAGAAGAGTATTGTCACAGTGGCTTCAGTGTTTGATCCTCTTGGATTCATTGCGCCCTTTATTTTGCTGGGAAAGCAGATCTTGCAACAAATGTGTCGAGATAAACTGAGCTGGGATGACACCTTACCTGACAGTCTTCTACCCAAGTGGGAATCTTGGCTTCTTGACCTCAGGAACCTCGCAGATGTGAAAATTCAGAGATGCTACATTCCACCAGGCTTCAAGGTCCAGCACTATGAGTTGCATCATTTCTCTGATGCAAGGATGTCTGGATACAGCATGTGCACCTACCTCAGAGCAGTAAGCACATCTGGTGAAGTCCACTGTTCCTTGGTCATGGACGATTCAATTAAATTCAATTCAATTCAACTTTATTTATATAGCGCCATTTCACAACAACAGCCATCTCATAGCACTTTCAACTGTAGGGGAAACCCCCACAATTGCAGAAAGACCCCAGCAATCAGGCGATCCCCTGTGAGCAAGCGCTTGCCGACGGTGGAGAGGAAAAATTTCCTTTTAACAGGAAGAAACCTCCAGCAGAACCAGGCTCAGGGAGGGGCAGTCATCTGCTGTGACTGGCTGGGGGTGAGGGGATAGAGAAGATGAAAAGAACAGACATGTAGAGAGCAAACAGCACGACGGGGACTCAATCTATGGGAGAGAACAAACAGATGTTAATGACCAGCAAAAAAAAAAAAAAAATTCATTGAGACTGAAGAAAGGAGTGAAGCCCAGTGCAATTATTGGAGGTCCCCCGGCTGTCTAAACCTAATAGCAGCATAACTAAGGGAGGGTTCAGAAACACATGATCCCTCCCTAATTGTAGGCTATATCAAAAAGGAAGGTTTTAACCCTATTCTTAAAAACAGAGATCGAGTCTGACTCCCGAATCCAGATTGGCAGCTGGTTCCACAAGAGAGGAGCTTGATAACTGAAGGCTCTGCCTCCCATTGTACTTTTGGAGATTCTAGGTATTACAAGTAATCCAGCATTTTGGGAGCATAGTGCTCTGTTAGGATAATAGGGTAATAACAGATCTTTTAAATAAAAGGGGCCTGATTGTTTAGAGCTTTGAAAGTGAGAAGAAGGATTTTAAACTTAATTCTAAACTCTATGGGAAGCCAATGAAGGGAGGTCAGAACTGGAGAGATATGATCTCTCTTTCTAGTACCTGTTAAAACTCTTGCTGCAGCATTTTGGATCAACTGAAGACTTTCTAGAGATGTTTTAGGACAACATGATAATAAAGAGTTACAATAATCTAATCTAGAGCTAACAAAAGCGTGGATCAGTTTCTCAGCATCACTCTGAGACAAGATGCTCCTAATCTTGGCAATATTACGCAAATGATAGAAGGCAGTCTTAGAAACGAATTTAATATGTGAATTGAAAAACAGATCTTGATCAAAAATAACTCCAAGGTTCCTCACAGAGCTATTAAGAGAAAGAGTAACTGCACCCAAACTAAAAGTTTGATTTGGAAAGGTATTTCTAAGGTTTTTTGGACCAACAAGAATGACTTCAGTCTTATCTGAATTTAATAGCAGGGAATTACAAGTCATCCAAGCTTTGATTTCCTTAAGACAGGCTTCTAACTTGGCTAATTGATTACTATCATCTGGCTTCATTGACGTGTGTCATCTGCATAACAATGAAAATATATACAGTGCTTTCTAATAATGTTGCCTAACAGAAGCATATATAAACTAAAGAGAGTAGGGCTAGCACAGATCCCTGTAGAACCTCATGACTGAGCTTTGAGTTGAAAGAAAACTCATTACTGAAATGACCAAACTGGAACCTATCAGATAAATAAGATCTAAACCACTGCAACGAAGTTCCATTAAGTCCAACATAGTGTTCTAATCTATCAAGTAGAATATTATGATCGATAGTATCAAAAGCTGCACTAAGGTCTAAAAGGACAAGTACAAAACCAAGTCCATGATCGGGTGCGATCAGGAGGTCATTAGTGACCTTCATTAAGGCTGTTTCAGTACTATGATGGATTCTAAACCCAGATTGAAACTCTTCAAATAAACCATTTGCCTGCAAGTGGTCAAATAATTGTGTAGCAACAACTCTTTCTAAGATTTTTGAAATGAAAGGGAGATTAGAGATTGGTCTATAGTTAGCTAAAACTCCTGGATCCAGCTGTGGCTTTTTGAGTAAGGGTTTAACCCCTTGCACTCCGGGCAATTTTCCTAAAAATGCCAAAAAATAATGTGCCCAAAGTAAATCGAAAGCTGTTCTTCAACCCTTTGCAGCATCTTCATGGGGTTGGTCTCATTTAAAAGAAAACACTTTGAATTTTTTGGCAAAAAAAACATAATCTCTCTACGTGCTCCGGCCACTGAGTTACAGTCATCTAAACATACTGAACTTGAAGAAAAAAAATTTGGACACGGTGTTTTTTTTGGATACAAATGCTTGCAAATAACACACAGCTGTCTGATGCTGGAAAATGCAACAGAAATGTAGAACTAAGTGTTATCCAGCTGAGGTCAAAATTTGGTAACAATACCACAAAAAATGAATATTTTACACAGCTTTGTTCTCAGGCTGTTCCCAGGCGTTTTGGAACTGTGCCAAATTGTGCCAAATGGCACAGTTTGGAAAAACGTCTGTAACTTTTGAATGATTCAATATAGAATCTTCATTTTAGGCTCAAAGGAAAGGTCACACTCAGGGCTGTGTCTGTGTGTGTGTGTGGGGGGGGGGTCGCCCCCCCCCCGCTACCAAGGACGGAGTTCCGCCCTCGCTACATGACGGATTACACTCGTTGCATGTTTCCACAGCAACGCTGTCACAGCGGCTTCCCCCCCCCTCGCTACTGTGTGTGTGTGGGGGGGGGTTGTCCCCCCCCCCCCGCTCGCTACAGAGGATAGACTTCGGCCATCGCTACACAACGGATTAGCCTCATGTGGTGATGTGGGACAGCAGTGCAGTCACCGCGGCTCCCCCCCCCGCTGCAGAAGAAGAGCGGGGGTGGGGGGGCGTTCACAGCCTGCACACTGCGAGCAACCCCTTGTACCGCGGTGCACGAACTTCAGACTTCGTGAACTGCACAGCTGTAATTTACTGATCGGTCAAAAGTCATTTTGGATAACAATTTTCAGGGATAGAGAATAATTTAGCTTATAACACCTTACCTATTCACAGCAGAGTCCTGGCGAACTTCTCTTCCTCATTGTCAGACGAACGCGACGCTGGTCCGCTCTGGTTCTGGTCTCGCAACTCGATCAAAACATAATTCCATTATTGCGGTTTTGTGCTTCCATGATTGCGGTTTTTGGCGAACGATTTTTCAAAACAAATAACAGTAGTAATTAAAAAAAGACTGGCGAAGGCGTGTGTGTCACTCAGCCTTCGTCGTCAGCCTCCGTCGGTCTATGATGACCATGGAAGAAATCATAACGTCTACTCTGCTGGAACCAATACAAAATAAGCACCGCCTGTGGCCGAACCACGAATGGCACTCCCTGTCACACAGGTTGCATTTGTGGATGGTCTCCATGCTGCTGGGTCTGTGGGGCTCTTCCTGTGTCCTTTTTTGATCCGCTCCAGCAGCCAGTCTTCACCCAGCCTTAAAAAAAAAACAGCTTGCGAACTTCTCTGCTTCAACTGGCTCACTGCATTCAAAGCGTTGGGAGGCGGGTCCTCCTTCCTAGGTTTTCATTCATTGGCTCTTCATGGTTTCAGAAACCCAATTCAAGGCTCTTATTAGTCGAATGAGAGGTCAATCAGATGAACTAATCTGTTCGCGGCTGTGTTTGCAGCTTTTTTTTTCAGTGGCGCTTGGAGGCCACACCACCTACATCACCACCATCAATATCCTTATCATGCGTCATGCGTCCGAGGGCGCACGAGTGCGCTCTCGTGCGCCCTAGGACGCAGAGACTTGCCCGCCCGCGGAACAACGGAGTGCAAGAGGTTAATTACAGCAGTTTTAAAAGCCTGCATTACATGGCCTAAAGTTAATGAAGAATTGATTATTTGAAGAATAAAGCTATCAATAAATGGGAAGACTTCTTTAGATAACCTGGTAGGAATAGGGTCTAAAAGACAAGTTGAAGGTTTGGATGAGGAAACTATTTTGTCTAACTCTAAAAGGTCAATTGGAGTAAAATGATCCAAACAGATGTCAATTGAAGGAGTTGTAGTAGTTACTGTACTTAAGTTAACGGTGGGAAGAAACTGATTGATTTTATCTCTGATAGATGAAATTTTATTATTGTGATTGTATTTTATTATGTGATCCATCAAGCCCAGAACCTTTAACACCAAACCACATACTGACCATGAAGTCTACAATCATCTCCCAACCAGGAAAGTTTGTTAAAGAGGCTCTATATCTCTGGAAGAGATGGCGTTGTGTTCAACTTCTCACCAATACATTCTGGACAAGGTGGAAAAAGGAGTACTTGTTAAATCTTCTTCTTCTTTTAGATTTAATTGGCGGTTGGCAATCAGCCCACAGGTGCATTACCGCCACGCACTTCACTCTATATCATCACTCAATATTCTTCTTCTCTTAGACTTGATCGGCGGCCGGCAACCAACCCTGTAGACAGAAATGGACTAAAGAACACAGAAATGCCAAGATCGATGATATAGTCCTCCTACAAGAAGAGATAAGCCCAAGAAACCAGTGGAAACTGGTCAAGATCGTTGAAGTGTATCCTAGTAAGGATGGAAGAGTGAAGAAGGTGAAACTACTGATGAGTGATGCAACCCTTAATGGATATGGAAAGTGAATCTCCAAACCTGTTCACTTGGAAAGGCCCATTCAGAAGACAGTAATCCTATTGGAAGCAGAATGAAGACCCCTCACCTCTCCCTCTGTCATTGCAATACTCATTCATAATTCATAACTTGTTCATAATTAACCGTTCAATTAGTAATCTGTTCACTAGTTCATAAGTAATACGCTGTCCTTAAAAATCACAAGTGATTTGGTGGGAGTGTAACAGTCTCTCATAATTTACTTCTTATTTATGCCTTCATTTAGTTGTTTGTCCTTTCTCTACACAACTACGCCATCTAGTGGTCAACTTTACTGTACACGGAACTAATTATTTTAGCCTTAGGTTCCACCCGACCTTAATTACCTGCGCATTCTGCCCAAGCAGCGCATTCATTACACTTGCCACTTGCCGCGAAGCTCTGCAGATTTGATAACAAAACATGTAGAAAGGATGATTAAAACAAAGAAAACAACACGAAAGAAAGAAGAGGACAAACGGAGGTTAAACAAGATCATTTAGCCTCTTGTTGATGTCAGCTCACGAGGTTTGTCTAGCCTTTGTATGTTTTATTTCATGTTTTATATCCTTAATTTATTTTATTGACGCAAACTGCAAGATGTAGTTATACATTTACTTTAATGTATTTCCTTTTGTGACCAGTTCTCACGGGTTGTCAAGAAGAAGAATAAACCCTGTTTTACTCTAAACCTCATGCGTAAGCCAATCCTTGAGGGTGCTACATAAAGACTCTGTAAAACACACAATTGAGTGCATCCCTTCTCATGAGTTCTCCGTGTGCCTCTCCAGCGGCACAGGGCAAGGGGAGAAAAGGACAAGGATTTAAATGCTGGGTTATACCACACACACATTTATTAATACAAACATACAGACACAGACAGCTCAGATACACATAGAGTTCTCAAGGCCGCCCAACACACACACTGGAGGTAACAGCGGCGGACAGTGCACAGACAGATACTCACAGTGCGGGGGCAGGCCAAGTCGTCACAGCGACAATCACAAGCAGACACAGAACACAGTCCTTAGACGATGTGACGATTACACGGAGGAAGATGTGACCGTGTGCACTGTACAATAATCCAGCAGCGTCTGTCTAGCGAAGAGCTCCTTTAATACAGATGCCGCTGGCATGACAAATAGGAATCACTTGGGCGAGGCACGGACAGATAATTACCGGGGACTGGAAACAGCTGATGCACCAGAAGGAGAGTGAGGGGGCGTGGCTAGGCCGGCAGCCTGTCAGCAGTATGAGAGAATGGTGATGACAGATGCTGACTAACAGCTGCCGGTCAGGCAGTGGCTAGAGGCCTGGCATAAGTACAAGAATACATCAAAACACACATAAACAGCAAAGCCAACCCCACAAAGAGATAGAGGCCGAGCTGGGGAAAGCCAAGTCGGCTTGGTACGTGACATCCCTAAGTTATCCCCAGTTATCTGACATACAGTGGGGGAAAAAAAGTATTTAGTCAGCCACCAATTGTGCAAGTTCTCCCACTTAAAAGATGAGAGAGGTCTCCAATTTTCATCATAGGTATACCTCAACTATGAGAGACAAAATGAGAAAAAAAAAATCCAGAAAATCACATTGAAGGATTTTTAATGAATTAATTGGTAAATTCCTCAGTAAAATAAGTATTTGGTCACCTACAAACAAGCAAGATTTCTGGCTCTCACAGACCTGTAACTTCTTCTTTAAGAGGCTCCTCTGTCCTCCACTCGTTACCTGTATTAATGGCACCTGTTTGAACTCGTTATCAGTATAAAAGACACCTGTCCACAGCCTCAAACAGTCAGACTCCAAACTCCACTATGGCCAAGACCAAAGAGCTGTCAAAGGACACCAGAAACAAAATTGTAGACCTGCACCAGGCTGGGAAGACTGAATCTGCAATAGGTAAGCAGCTTGGTGTGAAGAAATCAATTGTGGGAGCAATTATTAGAAAATGGAAGACATACAAGACCACTGATAATCTCCCTTGATCTGGGGCTCCACGCAAGATCTCACCCCGTGGGGTCAAAATGATCACGAGAACGGTGAGCAAAAATCCCAGAACCACACAGGGGACCTAGTGAATGACCTGCAGAGAGCTGGGACCAAAGTAACAAAGGCTACCATCAGTAACACACTACGCCGCCAGGGACTCAAATCCTGCAGTGCCAGACGTGTCCCCCTGCTTAAGCCGGTACATGTCCAGGCCCGTCTGAAGTTTGCTAGAGAGCATTTGGATGATCCAGAAGAGGACTGGGAGAATGTCATATGGTCAGATGAAACCAAAATAGAACTTTATTGGAAAAACTCAACTTGTCGTGTTTGGAGGAGAAAGAACACCATACCTACTGTGAAGCATGGGGGTGGAAACATCATGCTTTGGGGCTGTTTTTCTGCAAAGGGACCAAGACGACTGATCCGTGTAAAGGAAAAAATGAATGGGGCCATGTATCGTGAGATTTTGAGTGAAAACCTCCTTCCATCAGTAAGGGCATTGAAGATGAAACGTGGCTGGGCCTTTCAGCATGACAATGATCCCAAAACACCGCCCGGGCCACAAAGGAGTGGCTTCGTAAGAAGCATTTCAAGGTCCTGGAGTGGCCTAGCCAGTCTCCAGATCTCAACCCCATAGAAAATCTTTGGAGGGAGTTGAAAGTCCGTGTTGCCCAGCGCCAGCCCCAAAACATCACTGCTCTAGGAGGAGATCTGCATGGAGGAATGGGCCAAAATACCAGCAACAGTGTGTGAAAACCTTGTGAAGACTTACAGAAAATGTTTGACCTCTGTCACTGCCAACAAAGGGTATATAACAAAGTATTGAGATGAACTTTTGTTATTGACCAAATACTTATTTTACCGAGGAATTTACCAATTAATTCATTAAAAATCCTTCAATGTGATTTTCTGGATTTTTTTTTCTCATTTTGTCTCTCATAGTTAAGATATACCTATGATGAAAATTGGAGACCTTTCTCATCTTTTAAGTGGGAGAACTTGCACAATTTGTGGCTGACTAAATACTTTTTTTGCCCCACTGTATAGTGCCATGGACTTTTTCAGTGGAGAAAGGTAAAGTAAGGCCGTAACTCTCAAGTATTTTGATGTCATTAATCAGAGGCTGTAGAATTGGATCAAAGCCATATTTTTTCACATCTTCAGTATGAAACAGAGCAACCAAATTAATGTTCATCAGAGTAGAGTTGAAATTTGATTGCATATTTCTGAGGATAAAAGAGCACCTACTTTATGAACACCACGTTTTGAACCCAGTGAGTTAGCAGATTCAAAGTCGTCATAATACATCTGAATTTGTAAAGAAGTCTGTTGTTTAGAGAACAGTGGGTGTTTCTTAAAGTAACTTCCATTGGTTATAACATTAACCAATCAGATGGCTACTCTTGGCTACCTCAGGGGAAGAGGGAGGGCTGAGAAGCAGCAGGATTGAGGCAGAGCGGGATGAAGGCATCTGGTTTGTGTAGCAAAGCAGTGGAAGAGGAGGTGACCAATCACGTGCAGAGGTAGCAGCAGCAGAGAGGGAGAATGGAGAGAGGGAGGGGAACCCGATTTGAATTCAAATTTGAGTCAGTCACTTGAATCACTTCACCAGTGGATGGGTGCCCTGTGAGCTGAGAGCAGCCACATTCAAATTGGGTCCCCCCTCCCCTTCCTGCCCAGTCACCGGTGGACAGGGGACTGGCTGTTAGTAAAAAGTAAATACATATTTGGCAACTACACATTTATCTCTCACCTCAGCTGTTTTCAGAAAAATGTTTTGCTTTTTACTTTTGTAGATATAAGCAAAACTTTAACGTCCAGAAGTGTCTTGAACACACTGGCAGCCCATCCACCAGGAGTTGCAGCGACCAATCACATGCAAGCCCTGCAGGTCAGGAGCATGGCAACCAATCATGTGCAAGCCCTGCAGGCTGATAATTAGAATATTCATAGATCTGTGCATACTTAACTAGGTGCAAGATTTAAAATCTCTTTCCAACCAATTCTAAGGCAATGAAAGTTTTTTTTTTTGTGGGTTAAAAGCCACAATATACAGTATCTCACAAAAGGAAGTACATCCCTCACATTTCTGTAAAAAAAATTTATATCTTTTCATGGGACAACACTGAAGACAACACCCTGTCCTTCACGTTTTGTTTTGACTGTGTAAGGGTGATTACATGCTCCTGCCTGCCTGAATCCTGTGTGTTCCTCCCTGTGTTTTCCCATGGTTTTTTGTTGAGTTTTTTCGAGATCGTCACTTCCTTGTGGTAACGTATCGTCACTTCCTGTTTTGCTGTCTGCCTGTGTGGTTTGCTCTCCAGCTCTCGAGCCACTAGCTATGGCTACTACCTCTCTTTCCTCTCCTCCTCTGGTGTGCTCTCTCTGTCAGATGTTTAGCTACACCTCTGCCTCTTTTAGTGATAACGGTAAATGTAATAAATGTTGTCTTTTTGAGGCGCTCGAGGCGAGGTTGTCTGATTTGGAATCCCGGCTCCGCAGCATTGAAACACCGTCTGCGCCAGTTAATCTCGACGGACGCCCCTTAGCTGCAGCGGAGCTAGCTAGCTTAGGTCCCCCTGTCACCGGTTCCCCGGCTCTCCTCTGCAGCGAGGAGACTGGGTGGGTGACGGTGAGAAGGAAGCCTAGTCGCAAAGCCCCGGTTCACCACCAACCTGTTCACGTTTCTAATCGTTTTTCCCCGCTCAGCGACACACCCGCTGAGGAAAAAACTCTGATCATTGGCGACTCTGTAGTCAGAAACGTGAACCTAGAGACTCCAGCGGCCATAGTCACATGCATTCCTGGGGCCAGAGCAGGCGACATCGAGTCAAATTTGAAAATGCTGGCTAAAAGTAACTGTAAATATTCCACAATTGTTATTCACGCCGGCATTAATGACATCCGTCTCCGGCAGTCGGAAGTCACGAAACTTAATGTAGAATCGGTGTGTGACTTTGCAAAAACGATGTCTGCCACTGTAGTATTCTCTGGGCCCCTCCCCAATCTGACCAGTGATGACATGTTTAGTCGCTCGTCATCCTTGAACCGCTGGCTGTCTGTGTGGTGTCCTAAAAATGACGTGGGCTACATTGACAATTGGAGCTCTTTTTGGGGAAAACCTGGTCTTATGAGACGAGACAGCATTCATCCCACTTTGGATGGTGCTTCTCATTTATCTAACAATCTGGCATCTTTTTTTATCCAAATTTCCAAAACCATGACTACTCAGAGTTGGGACCAGGAAGCAGAGTCGCAGTCTTACACGCCTCTCTGCAGCTCCTCTTCATCCGCCACCCCTCAGCTTAGCCCCTGTCTTCCCCATCAGAGAATCGTTGTCTGCTCCCTCCAAAGTAAATAAAAATATAATGTATAAGCATCCCAAAGTGATAAAGCAAAATATTGGTAAAACTCAAATTAAACATAAAGCCTCTAAATTGAATGATTTGGCCTCTGTTCCTCCTCATAATTTAAAAATTAAATGTGGTTTATTAAATATTAGGTCTCTAACTCCCAAGTCTCTGTTAGTCCATGATCTGTTAATTGATCATCAGATTGATTTAATTTCCCTTACAGAGACTTGGTTAGGGCAAGAGGATTATGTTGGTTTAAATGAATCAACTCCCTCTGGTTATTTAAACTGTCAAAATCCCAGAAGTTCTGGTCGTGGAGGAGGAGTAGCAGCAATTTACCATTCCAAATTACTAGTTAATGTAAAGCAAAAAACATGTTATAATTCCTTTGAGGGCCTGGTCCTCAGTGTTGGGCACTTTAGCAATTCCAGGTTAAACCCAATTTTATTTGCCATTGTTTATCGTCCCCCATCAACCTATTCAGAATTTTTATCCGAATTTCCTGATTTCTTAGCTGATTTAGTGCTGAAATCTGATAGAATAATTATAGTAGGGGACTTTAATATACATGTGGATGTAGATAGTGACTGCCTTAATGTGGCTTTTAATTCAATATTAGACTCGATTGGGTTTTCTCAGAAAGTAGGAAATTCTACTCATTACCTCCACCATACATTGGACCTTGTTCTGACATATGGCATAGAAATAGAAAATCTGGTAGTGTCTCCTCATAACCCTGTACTGTCAGACCATTGTCTGTTAACCTTTGATTTTACTATTTCTGACTATTTGGCTCCTAAAGAAAAATATTATCACAGTAGATGCCTCTCAGATGATGCTGTTTCCAAATTTATGCAGATTGTTTCCTCTATGCCATGTGTCAACACAACGGAAATAAGCTATAGACAGCTTGCTCCTTCTGTAATTGATAACATGGTGGATAGTGTTTCAGCTTCTCTACATCAGGCTCTAGACTTGGTGGCCCCCTTAAAAAAGAAAAAGTCTAATCAGAGATTTTTAACTCCTTGGTTCAACACAGAAACTCGTAGCTTAAAACAGAAGACTCGTCAGTTAGAAAGAAAATGGCGCTCTACTAATTTAGATGAAATCTATTTAGCTTGGAGAAATCATCTTTTAATTTATAAAAAATCTCTTAGAAAAGCTAGAACGAGTTATTACTCTGCATTAATAGAAGAGAACAAGAATAATCCCAGGTTTCTTTTCAGTACTGTAGCCAGGTTGACAAAGAGTCAGGACTCTGTCAATCCTAGCATCCCCTTAGAGCTTACTAGTCAGGACTTTATGAACTTTTTCAATAATAAAATTTCATCCATCAGAGATAAAATCAATCAGATTCTTCCCACAGTTAACTTAAATACTGTAACTACTACAACTCCTTCTATTGATGTCTGTCTTGATGAGTTTACTCCAATCGACCTTTGTGAGTTAGACAAAATAGTTTCCTCATCCAAACCTTCAACTTGTCTTTTAGACCCTATTCCTACCAGGTTATTTAAAGAAGTCTTCCCACTTATTGGTAGCTTTATTCTTCATATAATCAATTCTTCATTAACTTTAGGCCATGTACCGCAGGCTTTTAAAACGGCTGTAATTAAACCCTTACTCAAAAAGCCAACGCTAGATCCAGGAGCTTTAGCTAACTATAGACCAATCTCTAATCTCCCTTTCATTTCAAAAATCTTAGAAAGAGTTGTTGCTATGCAATTATTTGACCACCTGCAGGGAAATGGTTTATTTGAGGAGTTTCAATCTGGGTTTAGAATCCATCATAGCACTGAAACAGCCTTAGCGAAGGTCACTAACGACCTCCTCATTGTATCTGATAATGGACTAGTTTCTGTACTTGTCCTTTTAGATCTTAGTGCAGCTTTTGATACTATTGATCATAATATTCTACTTGATAGATTAGAACACTATGTTGGACTTAATGGAACTTCGTTGCAGTGGTTTAGATCTTATTTATTTGATAGGTTCCAGTTTGTTCATGTAAATGATGAGTTTTCTCTCAGCTCAAAGCTTAGTCATGGAGTTCCACAGGGATCTGTGCTTGGCCCTACTCTTTTTAGTTTATATATGCTTCCGTTAGGCAACATTATTAGAAAGCACTGTATACATTTTCACTGTTATGCAGATGACACACAATTATACCTGTCAATGAAGCCAGATGATACTAATCAATTAGCCAAGTTAGAAGCCTGTCTTAAGGAAATCAAAGTTTGGATGACTTGTAATTTCCTGCTATTAAATTCAGATAAGACTGAAGTCATTCTTGTTGGTCCAAAAAACCTTAGAAATTCCTTTCCAAATCAAACTTTCAGTTTGGATGCAGTTACTCTTTCTCTTAATAGCTCTGTGAGGAACCTTGGAGTTATTTTTGATCAGGATTTGTCCTTCAATTCACATATTAAATTTGTTTCTAAGACTGCCTTCTATCATTTGCGTAATATTGCCAAGATTAGGAGCATCTTGTCTCAGAGTGATGCTGAGAAGTTGATCCACGCTTTTGTTAGCTCGAGATTAGATTATTGTAATTCTTTATTATCAGGTTGTCCTAAAACATCTTTAAAAAGTCTTCAGCTGATCCAAAATGCTGCAGCAAGAGTTTTAACAGGTACTAGAAAGAGAGATCATATCTCTCCGGTTCTGGCCTCCCTTCATTGGCTTCCCATAGAGTTTAGAATTAAGTTTAAAATCCTTCTTCTTACTTACAAAGCTCTAAACAATCAGGCTCCTTTTTATTTAAAAGATCTGATACTACCGTATCATCCTAACAGAGCACTACGCTCCCAAAATGCAGGTTTACTTGTAATACCTAGAATCTCCAAAAGTACAATGGGAGGCAGAGCCTTCAGTTATCAAGCTCCTCTCCTGTGGAATCAGCTGCCAATCTGGATTCGGGAGTCAGACTCGATCTCTGTTTTTAAGAATAGGGCTAAAACCTACCTTTTTGATATAGCCTACAATTAGGGAGGGATCATGTGTTTTCTGAACCCTCCCTTAGTTATGCTGCTAATAGGTTTAGTCAGCCGGGGGACCTCCAGTAATGCACTGGGCCTCACTCCTTTCCTCACTCTCTATGAAATATTTTTTTTTTTGCTGGTCATTAACATTTGTTTGTTCTCTCCCATAGATTGAGTCCCCATCGTGCTGTTTGCTCTCTACATGTCTGTTCTTTTCTTCTTCTCTATCCCCTCACCCCCCAGCCAGTCGCAGCAGATGACTGCCCCTCCCTGAGCCTGGTTCTGCTGGAGGTTTCTTCCTGTTAAAAGGGAGTTTTTCCTCTCCACCGTCGCCAAGTGCTTGCTCTCAGGGGATCGCCTGATTGCTGGGGTCTTTCTGCAACTGTGGGGGTCCTCCCTACAGTTGATAGTGCTATGAGATGACTGTTGTTGTGAAATGGCGCTATATAAATAAAGTTGAATTGAATTGAATTGAAGATATGACACTTAGATACAATGTAATGTAGTCAGTGTACAGCTTGTATGACAGTGTGAATTTGCTGTCCCCTCAAAATAACTCAACACACAGCCATTAATGTCTAAACCACTGGCAACTAAAGTGAGTACACCCCTAAATGAAAATGTTCAAATTGTGCCCAAAGTGTCAACATTTTGTGTGGCCACCATTATTTTCCAGCACTGCTTTAACTCTCTTGGGCATAGACTTCACTAGAGCTTCACAGGTTGCCACTGGAATCCTCCTCCACTCCTTCATGACAACATCATGGAGCTGGTGGATGTTGGAGACCTTGCGCTCCTCCACCTTCCATTTGAGGATGCCCCACAGATGCTCAGTAGGGTTAAGATCTGGAGACATGCTTGGCCAGTCCATGACCTTTACCCTCAGTTTCTTTAGCAAGGCAGTGGTCGTCTTGGAGGTGTGTTTGGGGTCGTTATCATGTTGGAATACTGCCCTGGGGCCCAGTTTCCGAAAGGAGGGGATCATGCTCTGCTTCAGTATGTCGCAGTACATGTTGCCATTCATGGTTCCCTCAATGAACTGTAGCTCCCCAGAGCTGGCAGCACTCATGCAGCCCTAAACCAAGGCACTCCCATCACCAGCTTGACTGTAGGCAAGACACACTTGTCTTTATACTCCTCACCTGGTTGCCGCCACACACGCTTGACACCATCTGAATCAAATAAGTTTATCTTGGTCTCATCAGACCACAGGACATGGTTCCAGCAAACCATGTCCTTAGTCTGCTTGTCTTCAGCAAACTGTTTGCGGACTTACTTGTGCATCATCTTTAAAAGGAGCTTCCTTCTGGCATGACAGCCATGCAGACCAATTTGATGCAGTGTGCGGCGTATGGTCTGAGCACTGACAGGCTGACCCCCCACCCCTTCAACCTCTGCAGCAATGCTGGCAGCACTCATACGTCTATTTTCAAAAGACAACCTCTGGATATGACGCTGAGCACGTGCACTCAACTTCTTTGGTCAACCATGGCGAGGCCTGTTCTGAGTGGAACCTGTCCTGCTAAACCACTGTATGGTCTTGGCCACCGTGCTGCAGCTCAGTTTCAGCATGCTGGCAATCTTCTTATAGCCTAGGTCATCTTTATGTAGAGCAACAATTGTTTTTTTCACATCCTCAGAGAGCTCTTTGCCATGAGGTGCTATGTTGAACTTCCAGTGACCAGTATGAGAGAGTGGGAGAGCGATAACACCAAATTTAACACACCGGCTCCCCATTCACACCTGAGACCTTGTAACACTAACGAGTCACATGACACCGGGGAGGGAAAATGGCTAATTGGGCACAATTTGGACATTTTCACTTCGGGGTGTACTCACTTTTGTTGCCAGTAGTTTAGATATTAATGGCTGTGTGGAGTGATTTTGAGGGGACAGCAAATTTACACTGTTATACAAGCTGTACACTGACTACTTTACATTGCATCAAAGTGTGATATCTTCAGTGTTGTCCCATGAAAAGATATAATAAAATATTTACAAAAATGTGAGGGATGAACTCACTTTTGTGAAATACTGTAGTATTTTGGGCAATATACATTTGTTTTTGAGGTGGCTTTACAGCTACTGGAGTGCACCTTTAACACATAATCTTCTATGACACTTTAAATAAAAATACTTGGTTCTTACCTTTTTAAATTGTATAGTTCCAAGCGAGCCTCCTGGAAAAAGCTGATACCAACCAGATGTGAAAGTGACTCAGCCAGACCTTAACTCGCTTAAGTACCACCACCCCCAGAGCTGATCCAGCACCACAGCTGGTCTAAACAACACCCACATCAACACCCATCAACTCCAAATATTGACAATGAAAAAGTGACACAAATTCACACTACAGATTTTGCTGTGTACTGACCCAAGGGATCCCAAAAGGCAGTGTCTCGCTCTGTGGGACTCTGCTCTGCTCCCATGGCCAACTGGGGGATGCCCTGTCACGAGGCGCAGAGTTGTGCAGAGCCCCAAAGGATGGTGGAGGAGCTGGCCGTGAGAGCCGGTATGTGTGCCAGTACAAGCGATCTGCAGCGGAATCACGACAAAACCACTGGGAGATGGGCCAGAGTGATGCAAGGCACACCGGCAAACCAGGTGGTAACAAGGATGGCTATGAGAGTGACTAAGATCTGAAGAAAATAACAATATAAGCTGCACTTACAGCGAGCGTCATGGTACCAGTGTTCGTTTGGGGGCTAATAGCTCAGGTGCTAATAGGCTACCTTTAGCCCCACCCCCACCCCCATCTACGTGATGGACAGCTAGGTGGGCCAATAATAGAGCAGTGGGTGGGTCTTTAGGACGGCGGTGTTTGGTTTGGCGGTGTTTGGCGGCTTTGGTTTATCCACGCACTACCCCTCCTGCGTCTTTATGTTTCATGACTGATGTGTTAACCGTTCCTGCTTCTCGTCTCCTAACCGTGGTTGGGGGACGCAGGGGAGATCTGTCTTCTCCAGGGCCGGAGGCGCTTTTTCCTCCGGGGTCAACTCCCGAGTAAAACCTCACTCTTGTGAAACAGGATATTGTGGTGCACAGAAACACAGGCCGTTTCGCTGAAGCGTTGGGGCTTTATTCACAGACTGCACTGTTGATAACAATGATTTCTACCTGCTCCGGTCGCCTCGCTCTCTGTCTCTCATCCGCCCAAAATCATACACACCGTTCACTCGTCGGGGCCATTCCACACACCCCTGGGGCGCGCCTCGGCTGCGCGCACGCACTCACTCACGTTCACGCACTGAGCTGTCCTTTCTAAACACCTGCATTAGGCACATCTTACAACAGATGTAAAGGTTGCTGTTCAACTTTAAATAATGATATGGACCGCAGTGAGAAACAACAATAGAAGTCTGTGGAGCTTTAATATGTTACACTCTTGGAATAAGAACATGTTGATTACACATAGGAAAATAAAAAATACTCAGAGAGCGCAAACCCCCACCAAGATGGCTGCCGCAGTCAAAATATGAACCAGAATGTAACAAGATATGTAATCAACCGTGGATTAATGAATGAGCTGGTCTAGTACAGTAACTGCAGACTAAAAAGAGACAAGAAATTTCAGCCACCACTGGAGTGGTGGCCTAGAGGTAAAGCATCCACCCTACAACTGGGAGATCGGGGTACAAGTCCCGGCTGGGTCATGCCAAAGACCATATAAAAATGGAACTTCCTGCCATCCAGCTTGGTGCTCAACAAAAATGGAACGGTGGAGAGAAATGTGGGCGGCAGCAGCTCAGGAGGTAGAGCGGGTTGTCCAATAACAAGAGGGTTGGCGGTTCGAATCCCCCTCTCCCCAGCCATCCTGCCATTGTGTCCATTTTGTCTCCGCATTGTGTCCCTGGGCAAGACACTTGACCCACCTTGCCTCGAGTGTCCATGACACTGGGTATAAATGTTTGGTTCCAAAGGGTTCCAAGCACCAGGCGCGCGCCACACACCAGGGACAAACCGGCTCCACAGACTGCCATCGTCCACCACCGTTGCACATGCCCGAGAACACGGCCGATCACCACCCTCGGAACCTTCAGGGCTGCTCACGCACCTGGAGCAGACACGCAGCCCGCACACAGGACTTTGTATGGGTCTCAGCCACGGCGCACATGGGAATTCAGCCATCTGCTGTCCCCGATGGCTTTAGGGCTGCGCCCGCACCTAAAGCCAACCCGCCAAGTCCCTCACACAGCTTCAGCTTCTGTTTTTTTTCACAGCTGCTACGCATCCTCGCAGGACTGAGCCGCGAGAGGAGTCAGAGACAATTTTTTCTTCTTCTCACAGCCACTGTGGATCTCCGCCACATTTAACGGGAAAGCCCCTCAACATCGCGGATCCACATGCAATTTTTGAGCGGCCCGGACAACTTTGCCGTCCCGGGCCGGCACTTGCTACCCTCACCCTCCTCCACCTCCTCCTGCACAGAGTTTTTCCCACACCTTGCTTCCTAGGCCGGCCGATCGCTGTCTCGTTCCCCTGCTGAGCGCTCTGGGGGGGAACGGTGTGGGTGACCCGCCACAATCTACTGAACAGTCAGAGCACTCAGCTTGAGCAGGAAACAGAACAATGATATGTATGGACTGATATCAAAATGAAAATGTGCTTTACATGCTCTTTTGTCCTATGGTCATACAGCCCCAGAGCAAAGACAGTAATTCCGGCGCCAGTAACCAAGCAATTGATAATGGTGACTGTTATGTAAATGTACCCTGCATTCTTTCTTGACTGTGATGTAAATGTCCCATGCATTCTCAGTCTGTATCACTGTATAAAAGAGCTGACTGTACACAAGCATTCAGAACGCACTTAGACAACGACTCACGGCTCACCACAGCGTGCTGCCACAGCAAAGGGGTGAGCCTCGTGATGGAGGATTAAAGCACCCTTTTAACCTTCAGTTCGCCGTGTCCGCCTGCACTTATTTGAGCCTTCACACCAGTGTGGAGAGTGTGGGAAATGAGGAGGCAGGTTTACGAGCAGACGAAGTTTATTAACACTCTCACATCACTCATACGCAGAAAAAGCATGATACAGCCAAGCACAGTTTCCTCTTATATCCCAACAGATCATCTCACCTCTGCATGACATTTCACATCACACTGCATGACATCTAACAACACAATACACTCCCCTTGAACCCCCGTCTCCCTCTTCTTGCCAACTCCCCATTACGCCCCTGACTATTGTCCTCTTATGTTTAACCACTGCATCCTGGCTGAGACGCTGTCTGACTCAACCTGGTCTCTAGGATTCCACCAAGGTTCCCTTTGGTGGTTCCAAGGTTGTCATAGCCAGGAGCGGCACTGGGGTTAAGCTCCCAGTGCTTATAAAATGCTCCTTATGGCGTGCGTCTCAAAAAGCCTCTGAAAACTAAGTCCAACTCCTAGCCTGCCCATATGGTTTAGTTTCTAAGCCCGGCGGAACTGCTTTTACTAATAGGAGAAGGGGCGAGGGCAGTTTTCTGGCACCTTAAAACCAGATGATTTGGGTAGATGGTGGCCCGTTAACCTGGGAAGGTAGCCCATCTAGGGGAAGGTAAACCCTGATTTCAAACCTCCGCTGCCTTGCGGCATACCCGGTTATGAGAAAGGCTTCGGGAGTCAACCCTGAGGAAAAATCCGGAGTCGGAGTCCCTAGGGCCTGTTGTGCTCAACATCGTTCTGGCAGCTCCTGCGACGGCGCTGGTGCCAAACTGTAGCAGCTCTGCTGTTCCTTTGGGTTCATCAGTGATGTGGAGAGGGGGGACATGCTGTATGGGCAACATCTTGTCTTCCATATCTTCCTGCCCAGGCCTGAATCCTGCCAACGCCCAACACTGGAAGGTAGAACACCGGATCACTGGAGAGGACACTCCAGCTTCGCCTTCGGCATAGACAAAACACGGGGAATGACAGTTACCGGTTATAAGCCACCGCTCAATTGGCATAGAGCATGGCGCCAGGGGTTGTTCCCGACGGTGGGAGGGATCATCTGATCTCACTGGACAGCTCCCTCCCGCCTCAAGCTGGGCAGCCCCCAGCCAATAAGGTGTTGTCCCGCCACAGCCTGCTTTCCTCATTGGGTGCATGGGGATGAGGAGAAGTCCGAACAGCAGGCTGAGAACCTTCGCACCAGGCAAGACGACAAAACAAAAGTGACCAACTCTAAAACTGGGAACTTGGAATGTCCGCACTATGATGACAGGACTCGCTGCTAACCTCAAGGACATCAGCGACACCAGGAAGACTGCCGTCATCAATAATGAGCTGAAGAGACTGGAAGTGGATATCGCCACTCTCCAGGAAACACGGTTGGCTGACGCAGGCACACTGAGAGAGAAGGACTACACGTTCTACTGACATGGAAAGGGCAGTGACGAACACAGAGAACCCAGTGGGCTTCGCTGTGAAGAACACCTTGCTGAAGATGGTGGAACCGGGCAGCAATGGCTCTGCACGACTCCTCACCCTCCGCCTTAACACCACTCAAGGCCCAGTCACCCTTGTCAGTGTGTATGCCCCAACACTGACAGCCACACCAGAGGCAAAAGACAAGTTCTACGAGAATCTCGCAACAACTGTCAGGATCATCCCCAACTCTGTGAACAACTCATTCTCCTTGGAGACTTCAATGCCAGAGTGGGTGCTGACCATGACTCCTGGCCCTCCTGTCTTGGACCTTTTGGCGTGGGCAGAATGAACGACAATGGACAGCGGCTGCTTGAGTTCTGCACACATCATGATCTGTGCATCACAAACTCGTTCTTCAAGACCAAGCCCCAACACAAGGTTTCCTGGCGATATCCGCGCTCAAAGCACTGGCACCAGTTGGACTTGATCCTGACCAGGCGCACCTCACTGAAGAACGTGCTAATCACCCGCTCGTTCCAGAGTGCAGATTGCGACACAGACCATTCATTGGTGTGTTGCAAGGTCAAGCTGCAGCTGAAGAAATTCCACCGCACTAGACAGCCTGGAAAGGTACGGATTGACACCAGCAAGGTGGCCCAACCAGAACTTGTTGAGCAGTTTGCCTCCACCTTTGTAAAGGAACTTGGTGAACCACAAGAAGGAGAGTCTGCAAAGCAGAAGTGGGAAGAGCTGCGAAACATCATCCACCGCACAGCCTTGGCTACCTTTGGGAGGAAGACCTCGAAGTCACAGGACTGGTTTGATGCCAAGTCGACCATGATGACCCCCGTCATTGAAGCCAAGCGCTCAGCACTTGCTGAGTACAAGAAGTACCCAAACGAGAAGAATCTCCTGATTCTCAGGGTTGCGAGAAGCAAAGTTCAGCAGACTGCTCAGCGCTGCGCCAACGAGTACTGGACTCAGCTCAGCCAAGATATTCAAACCGCTGCCATAACAGGGAACATCCGTGGTATGTGCGACAGCATCAAGAAAGCACTTGGTCCGGCTCAGAGCAAGACGGCCCCCCTCAAAACCTCCACTGGGGAGATGATCATAGAAAAGAACAAGCAAATGGAGAGATGGGTGGAGCACTACTCCGACCTCTACTCCAGACAGAACACCGTGACACCGTCAGCCCTTGACACCATCGATTGCCTGCCATCCATGGATGAACTTGACGCCGAGCCAACCATCGACGAACTCAGCAAGGCTATTGACAGCTTGGCCGCTGGCAAGGCACCCGGCAACGACGGCATACCCCCCGACCTGATCAAGCACTGCAAGACCGCCCTACTGCTGCCATTGCATGTCATCCTCTGCCAGTGCTGGAAGGAAGGTGCCATACCACAGGACATGAGGGACGCCAAGATCATCACCCTCTACAAAAACAAAGGGGAGAGAAGCGACTGCAACAACTACAGGGGCATCTTCCTCCTCAGCACTGTTGGTAAAGTCTGCGCACGAGTTGTCCTCATTCGTCTACAGAAGCTTGCCGAACGTGTCTACCCCGAGTCTCAGTGTGGCTTCCGCGCTGGGCGATCGACGGTGGACATGATATTCTCCATCCGCCAACTCCAGGAGAAGTGCAGAGAACAGAACATGCCCCTGTACGTCGTCTTCATTGACCTCACCAAAGCGTTCGATCTGGTCAGCAGAGAGGGTCTTTTCAAGATCCTGCCAAAGATAGGATGCCCACCAAAGTTGCAAAGCCTCATCAAATCATTTCACACCAACAGGCAGGGGATGGTGCAATACGACGGCAACATCTCAGAGCCATTCAATATACACAGCGGAGTGAAACAGGGCTGTGTACTTGCGCCAACCCTCTTTGGGATTTTCTTTGCTATGCTTCTGAGGCATGCCTTCAGCACAGCAACAGAGGGAATCTACCTGCAAACAAGATCTGATGGCAGGCTTTTCAACCTCACCCGCCTGAAAGCCAGAACCAAAGTACGTGAGGCTCTAATCAGAGATATGCTGTTCGCAGACAATGCTGCAGTCGCAACCCACACACAGCAGGAGCTTCAGACCCTGATGGACCGCTTCTCCCAGGCATGCATGGACTTCGGGCTTACCATCAGCCTGAAGAAGACTAACGTCTTCGCCCAAGGCATGGAGGCACCACCAACCATCACCATCGACGACTACGAGCTGGAGGTCGTGAATCAGTTCACGTACCTGGGGTCCACGAACAGCAGCAACCTCTCCCTTGATACAGAGATCGACAAGAGGATTGGAAAATCAACCTCCACACTCGCTCGCCTCACCACGCGAGTGTGGGAGAATCCCAAACTCTCTGTCAAGACGAAGATGGCAGTGTACAACGTCTGCATCATCAGCACACTGCTCTATGGGAGTGAGACATGGACAACATACGTCCGGCAGGAAAAGAGACTGAATTCCTTCCACTTGCGCTGCATTCGCCACATCCTGGACATATCCTGGCAGGACAAAGTGCCCAACACAGAAGTCCTGTCCCGCGCCGGCCTTCCCTCCATGTTCACTCTACTCAGGCAGCGCAGGCTCCGCTGGCTAGGTCATGTTCACTGTATGGAGGACGGCAGAATCCCCAAAGACGTCCTCTACGGAGAACTGGCGACTGGCAGGAGAGACGCTGGCCGCCCACAGCTGCGCTTCAGAGACGTCTGCAAGAGAGATATGAAGGCTCTGGAGATCAACACAGAGCGCTGGAGGACCTCGCAATGGACTGCTCCAAATGGAGAGGCACCCTGACCAGACAGCTCAAGGCAGGTGAAGAGAAACTGACTGCTGCAGCAGATGAAAAAAGGACCCGCAGGAGGAACCGCCACAGACCCAGCAGCACGGAGACCATCCACAAGTGCGACCTGTGTGACAGGGACTGCCATTCGCACATCGGTCTGTTCAGCCACAGACGGTGCTGTTCCAGCAGAGTAGACATCTAGGATTCTCTTCCATGGTCATCATAGACCGACGGAGGCCGATGACGATGATAAGTGGTCGGAGAGGCCGTTGGCGTGGATTAGCAGCCACGTTTCCATCAGTCTGCCCCAGGGCAGCTGTGGCTACAGTAGTAGCTTGCCACTACCATTGTCTGTGGAGTGAATGAATAATGGACTCACTGTAAGTGCTTTGAGATGTCACTTGACAAAAAAAGTGCCATATAAATCTAGTCCATTATTATTATTTTAGTTGCGCCAATTCATCTCACTGACCATGGTCCTAGTGCCTGAGTCATACTGACCACAATAAAATGAAATAAACTAGAATGTCATGAGATAAACTATCTGCGTACATGTGGTGCACAGTGAGACTAGAGGACATCAACTTGCTGTTGCTGCTGGACGCCACCACTGTGAAGTCAGTGATGAACTGGGTTACAGTAAAGAAATTCTTCCCAATCCATCCTATTGGGATGAATGAATCCAGCGGAGCTGTTTGGCTATAGGCACACACACATCAGCTTAGTAGGGATCATATCACTGGCGGTTCGCTACGGGTCAAGAGTCCTCCCGGCGTTTGTTTCCCAGTAACCACACACGGGGTAATAATATCCTGAAGTGTGATCTCTTTTACAAACTGGACTTTACCATCCGTGATGGTGACAATGGCCCAGAATGCAGCGCTGCATTGACATCATGCCGCATTGCATTCTGAGCCATTGTTGCCATCGTCATAGCGTGTAGTCTGTAGTCTAGGCAACTGCTAACAGGAGCAGATATACTGTATGTGCAATGGAACTGAGCAAACAGAAAATTAAAAATTCCTTATTCAGGGAAGCTGAATAAATAAGCAAAAGAGTGCTGCCTCCAAAAAATTTAAGAAACAAACGGGCTCGATTCCATATGACCACAAGAAATGGACCATGGACAGTGACGTTTTTATAGTCACCTGAAAGAGGAGAATGTGATTAATTTAATGACACCAAACATTCTATAGACTTCAGTTCCCAGCTGACATTAAATCCATGCATAATGAAAGCAATGTGCCTCTGGGAACCCCAGCGCTGCATAGCGGTTTGTGCCCAGGTTTTTTTTGTTTATGATAGTTTTATCAGCATGATAAAACAGCAGATAGTTTTATGCAGCATTGCTTTATGTACCTGTGAGCTCTACTCGGCAACAACTGATGGTGCAGCTTCAGTCATCTCTGACTGATCAGTGTGCGTTTTATTTACTTCATGACCAAGATGTAATGATGGGTTTTTAAATGTTCAATTAGTATTTGGATTAAACAACGAATGTATCTGAATGGGACACAAAATGCCAAAATTATTAAATTAAATTTCAAGGAATACAGTATATTACAATAGGTCTGGAATATTTGTAAACATGTCCCGTTAGTTGACTTGATGTCACTTGGTTCTATTAGGTATACAGTAATTTAATGTACTATTTGGGCATTTTCTTGTTTGCTGTTTAGTCCAATTGATCTGAGAAAGGGCAGGTGGCCTGAAACGTTACTGATAAACAATAAATACTTAATGGGAGCTTTTTTGTGTGTGGACCATCTTTGATTTTTCTGATATGTTTTTGGGGTCCAGCACCCAACCAGGTGGACTGTGTGATGCGCGTATCATCTTTATTATTTTTTAAATCACAACTTACCTATATGCAAATACCATGAACACATGACCATGTGTACAGGAATATTGTCGAAGCTGATGTCTTTCCTTCTGACCGCTGCAATCCATTCTGTTGTGTTAGAGTTTGGACTTTTATTTGTGTGGTACAGGTGGCGGCTATAAGAGGGCAGTGGGCAGGAGGTGCGGTCTCTTTGCCACCTCTCTGCCTGACAGCTGCACCTGTGTGCTGTGAAGTGCCTCTCAATAAATGTGTGTTTAGTTTGACACCTGGCCTCGTCATTGGTTCCTTATTACCAAAGTCAAAGTCAAAGTCAAAGTGCCTTTAATGTCATTCCATTGCTAATAAACAATGCAATGAAATTGAGATACTGCTCCCTAAAAACAAACTATCACACTCACAGTTCACTCATGCATTTAACATTCTTATAATTACAACAATAAATAATGCTTGAAACAATATTACCTAAAAGTTGAATACAATATGTGCGTAGCAATAATGAAAACATACTGAGCGATAAATGTAAAAGACCAGCTTATACACACAGGGTTATTGCTACAATATAATCTAAAATAACAAAATAATATCAGCAGTCTGTGCATGTTACATAAATGCGTTCAAAATACATACTGCTGCTGGGAAAAAACTATGATTAAACCTGGTAGTCTGGGTTTTAAGGGATCTGTACCGCTTTCCCGAGGGAAGCAAGTGAAAGAAATCATGGCCTGGATGAGCACAGTCTTTAATTATGGCAGTAACTCTGCTGAGGTACCGAGACCTGGAAATCTCTTCCAGCTACCAGGTATTGGACGCATGTGTTACACCTGTTCAGCCATTTTTGGAGCCTCCCGGTGAGCCTCCCATTCCTTCGGTGAGGTGGTTCGCCGCGCTCCAGACGTACATGGTGGCGCTAAACCTTGGGAGGCTGGAGAAATTGAGGGCACATGTGTTGTTGGTCCATAATCTTGGAATGGAGGGACAGCAAATTTTGAGCACGATGGGCGACTGTGATAGCTTTGAAGAAGTGGTTGAGCTAATGGTGCACCATTTTCACGCCCCGGAAAACGTCATTATCCGCAGAATCCAGTTTTGATAGCGCCGCCAACGGGTTGGCGAGTCTGTTCAGTGGTTCGTGGCAGACCTGAGACTGCTGGCCAGCGAATGCCAGTTCGGACTGTTTACATGCGGTCCTGAAGAAATAAGGAGACGGAAAAACTTCTGCCAAATTGAATGTCCTTTTATTCTGCAGAATAAGCAATGTGAAAAAAAGCTTTCAGTGTCCAGAAGCCCTGCTGCGTATCGCACAAAGAGAATACACTGTTCTTATATCCTAACAAGAGGAAAAGAAAAAAAAATCATTGACTAAAACAGATCTCTCTGCCAATAAATCCTTATCTGGTCACAGAACAGCACAAGGTTATTTGATGTAGCTATTTGCACGCTTCCTGCAGAGCAACTCAGGCTGTTGTCTTCCCTTACAGAGTAAATGTCTCAGTATGGAGAAGGAATTTATAAATGTGTGTGTGTGACCAATACTTTCAACATCCAGTGAACAAATTATCACAGTGTGATGCCTTACATGGAAATAATAATCAGATCATTAAGCAACTCATGCATAAAGACACACTTACAAAACACATGATCCTTGATTACACAACAGATTAGTGTATAAATGATAAATTTCTACCACATTTCCCTTCTCTTGGTCATATATGACCATTCTGCAAACTGTCAAAGTGAGAGATCAACAACAGTACACCTTTTCAGGTTTATATTGATGCATCATTAGCAGTGACATAGAAATATGGCATGTGTGAAGAGTCACAAGAGGCTGTCTTTGTGAGTGTAAGCACTCAGTGAAGAGCAAGCAAAGATAAGAACTAAATGTGGTGCTCATAAGATATTTACATCACAGTGGTGTTGGTTATGGCACAGGTTGAGCCTTTATTCATATACTCGTCAAAATCATCTGGAAGGTCAGGGAAAGGAAGATCAGAAATATCCAGAGTGTTATAATCAGACAATTGTGGAGCTGAAGCAGAAATCACGGCTGGGAGTGTCAGCCGGCATGTAATGCAGCATGGTAGAGGCAAACAATTTTGAGATCATGTGCCTAATGATCCTGGTCATTAGTGGTGCATGGTGAATAGATATGGGAACAATACTGTTTGGGTACAGAGGCCATTTTCACTCCAGGCAGAGTAAGAGTGAAATTATTAGCATAACATGTGAATTTTGAATTTGTTGGTTGGTGGACTGGACCAAAAAGAAGTGTATTGTCATTGCACTTTATTGCCAAGAATTTAGAAAAAATTCCTTTCTGTATTAGGTGGCACAGGAGGAAGTCTATACCCTGTTCTCTTCTGTACAGTGTTATTTAAAACTTTAGGGACCACTGCCGACATCAGAATGTTAGGAAAGAGGTCAGATGAATTGAACGGCGCATGAGATACATGTGGATTGGTAGTAGCTACAGACATAACAGTTTGTAACCTTTTGCTGCTTCGCAAGGAAGCAGGCATAACGGTACCATGTGTTTAAGAGAAACCCTGAAGAAAGATTCTTCTTGCCTTCTGCTAGCAAAAAAATATCATTAACAAGATAAAATAAGCCTTTATTAGTCCCATAATGGGGAAATTCCAGGATTGCAACAGCACAGGGATAGCAACACTCAGAGCAATAATTTAGCAGATAAGAAAATAAGACCAGTGAATATACATATGTACACATAAATATATAAATATATATATACACACAGTGCGGAGCATTGTTGCTAGATGGAATAAACAGCATAACCATCTATTTAGTTACCCTACATGGTATGAATATGTACCCATACATATTGTCACCCTCCATAGCGACTGATATTGTCCTAGTTGTATACTGGAGGGGACCATTTGTGTAAGTCTGTTGCGTCTTTTGCATTCAATACTATTAAGTTGTCACGTTTTTTTTTGCTATCTCTGCAAGCAGCACTGCTTAGGTTATACAGTCTGACAGCCGTAGGTACGAAGGACCTGCGAAACCTCTTGGTTGCGCACCTAGGATGATGTAGTCTACTGCTAAATGAGCTCCTCAGTGCATTCAGCATGTCCTGCATGGGGTGGGACTCGGACTCCAGCAGAGATGACAGTTTAGCCACCATCCTTCTCTCCCCTATCTCCTCCACTGGGTCAAGGTGTTTCCCCAGGACAGAGCTAGCTTTCTTGATTAGTTTGTTCAGTCTCTTCCTATTGGCTGCTGTAATGCCGTTGCCCCAGCAGACCACTCCAAAAGCGATGGCTGATGCCACCACCGTGTCGTAGAATGTCCTCAAGAGCATCCCTTGTACACCAGAAGCAGAGCAGCGGTATAAAACATACAAAAATAAGTTAACATATATAATAAGATGTAGTAAGAGAGACTATTACAGTAAAGAACTGGAGAAAAACAGAGACAATATTAAAAATACATGGACAATACTTAACAATATTCTTGGAAATAAAAACAGAAATACAAGCTACCCAACCAATTTTTCAAAAAATAATAAAACGACTCAGAGTGTGAATGCAGCTTCACCTGCAGATGAATTTAATAACTTTTTTGTTAACATTGGTCCTAATTTGGCTCCAGAAATACCCATTACGGCGCCTACAGGTGATACAATAAGCAAAAACACTGCTATAAAAGACTCCATTTTCATAAAGAACACAGACAAGAGAGAGGTCATTGAAATTGTTAAATCGTTTAAAAGTAAAACATCTACGGACTGTGATGGTATTGACATGCTCTTAGTCAAAACTATTATTGAATGCTTAGTGAAACCACTGACGTATATCTGTAACCTGTCTCTCCAAACAGGTATATTTCCCAATGCAATGAAAATAGCTAAAGTAATTCCGATATACAAGATAAGATAAGATAAGATAAGATAAGCCTTTATTAGTCCCACAACGGGGAAATTCCAGGATTGCAACAGCACAGGGATAGCAACACTCAGAGCAACAATCAGAAGGCAAGAAAAAAACAAGCAAGCAAGAGCAGCTAATATACATATGTACATATTACTATAAAATATATATATACACACACACAGACACACAGTGCAGAGCATTGTAGCTGGATGGAATAAATATATGAATATATAAACACAGTGCAGAGCATTGTAGCTAGATGGAATAAATATGTAAATATATAAACACCCACAGTACGGAGCATTGCAGCTAGGTGGAATAAATATGTAAATATATAAACACACACAGTGCGGAGCAATGTAGCTAGATGGAATAATATGTAGATATATAAACACACAGTGCGGAGCATTGTAGCTAGATGGAATAAATATATAGATATATAAATATAAACACACCCAGTGCAGAGCATTGTAGCTAGATGGAATAAATATATAGATATATAAATATAAACACACCCAGTGCAGAGCATTGTAGCTAGATGGAATAAATATATAGATATATAAATATAAACACACCCAGTGCAGAGCATTGTAGCTAGATGGAATAAATATGTAAATATATAAACACACACAGTGCAGAGCATTGTTGCTAGATGGAATAAATATGTAAATATATAAACACACACAGTGCAGAGCATTGTTGCTAGATGGGATGAAACAGCATAAACGTCTACTTAGTTATCCTACATGGTATGATTATGTGCCCATACATATTCTCACCCTCCATAGCGACCGGTATTTTCCTAGTTGTATGCCGGAGGGGACCATTGTGTAAGTCTATTGCATCTTTTGCATTCAAAAAACTATTAGTTTGTTACATCTTTTTGCTATCTCTGTGAGCAGCCCTGCTTAGGTTGTACAGTCTGACAGCCGTTGGTAGGAAGGGCCTGCGAAACCTCTCGGTTGTGCACCTGGGATGATGTAGTCTGCTGCTAAATGAGCTCCTCAGTGCATTCAGTATGTCCTGCATAGGGTGGAACTCGGACTCCAGCAGAGATGACAGTTTAGCCACCATCCTTCTCTCTCCTATCTCCTCCACCGGATCAAGGCGCTGCCCCAGGACAGAGCTAGCTTTCTTGATCAGTTTGTTCAGTCTCTTCCTATCGGCTGCAGTAATGCCACTGCCCCAGCAGACCACTCCAAAAGTGATGGCTGATGCCACCACCGTGTCATAGAATGTCTTCAGCAGCGCCCCTTGTACACCAAAAGACCTGAGTCTCCTCAGCAGGAACAGCCTGCGCTGTCCCTTCTTGTAGAGTGCGTCAGTATTGTGTGACCAGTCTAGTTTATTGTTCAGATGAACACCCAGGTACTTATAGGATGTCACCATCTCGATGTCTGGGTGACATCGAGATGGTGACAGAGGGGAATTCTCAAACTATAGACCAATTTCACTATTGCCGCAATTTTCCAAGATACTTGAAAAAATATTCTATGAGAGAACTGACAACTTCATACTGAAGAATAATTTATTGTGTGAGCAGCAATATGGGTTCAGACACAAAAGGACAACTGCATTTGCTCGAATGGAATTTATAGAAAAAATATCAACTGCCATTGAAAATAAATAGTATTCAGTTTGGGTATTCCTGGATCTTAAAAAAGCATTTGATACAGTGGATCATAATTTATTATTAAAGAAACTACAAAATTGTGGTATTAGGGGGGTAGCACTGTCCTGGTTATGTAGTTACTTAACCTCTTGCACTTCGGTGTACCGCGGGCAGACATGTCTCTGCGTCCTAGGGCGCACGAGGGCGTCCTAGGACGCACACTGTGATTGACCTCTCATTCGACTAATAAGAGCCTTGAATTGGGTTTCTGATACCTTGAAGAACCAATGACTGAAAACCTAGCAAGAAGGACCCGCCTACCAACGGCTGCGAATACAGCGAGCCAATTGAAGTACAGTAGTTCGAAAGCGTGCCTCCCTTGCAAAATCTGTTTTGTTTTAGCCGCTGGGTGACACACACGCGTTCACCAGTCTTTTTTTCTTACTACTGTTCTTATTTGTTTTGAAAAATCGTTCGCCAAAACCGCAATCATGGAAGCACAAAACCGCAATAATGGAATTATGGTTTGACCGGGTCGCGTGACCAGAACCACGAGTCCATAACAAGCGGACCAGCGTCCTGTTTGTCTGACAATGAGGAAGAGAAGTTCGCCAGCGACACTGCTGTTGTGGACAGGTAAGTGTTATAAGCTAAATGATTCTTTATCCCTGAAAATTGTAATCAAAAATGACTTTTGACCGATCAGTAAATTACAACTGTGCGTAGTAGACCGCAGCGCACGAACCGTGTTCAGTCCGTGCGCCGCGGTACACGGTTCGTGCGCCGCGTCCGGACCGTGAATGCCTCCCCCCCCCGCTACTCTTCTGTAGCGGATTGAAGATATTATTGCAGATATTTTAGTACAACTGTGCGTAGTAGACCGCGGCACACCGTGACCACGGCGCACCGTGACCGCGGTGCACCGGGCGATGTCCGTCCTCTGTAGCGGGGGGGGGGGGGGGGATGGGAGTTGTTATCTTCTACATTACAGATATTTTAGTATAATATTTAGTGCACTGTAGGTTATTTTTTCTTGTAAAAAAAGCCACACATTTTTTACGTGGCATGCTTCTTTGTGTGTGGGGCTTGTTTGTTCATTCATTCATTCATGAATGAATAAACAACCCCCCCCCACACACACACACACAGCCCTGAGTGTCACCTTTCATTAGAGCCCAACATCAAGCTTCTATATTGAACTGACGTTTTTCCAAACTGTTCCATTTGGCACAGTTCAAAAACGCCTGGGAACAACCTATGAAGAAAGTTGTGTAATATGTTCATTTTTTGTGGTATTGTTACAAAATTTTGACCTCAGCTGGATAACACTTGGTTCTACATCTCTGTTGCATTTTCCAGCCCGGATCTGACAGCTGTGTGTTATTTGCAAGCATTTGTATCCAAAAAAACACCCGGGCAAAATTTATTTTCTTCAAGTTCAGTATGTTTAGATGACTGTTACTCAGTGGCCGGAGCACTTAGAGAGATTATGACTGTTTTGCCAAAAAATTCAAAGTGTTTTCTTTTAAATGAGACCAACCCCATGAAGATGCTGCAAAGGGTTGAAGAACAGCTTTTGATTTACTTTGGGTACGTTATTTTTTGGCATTTTTAGGGATATTGACCAGAGTGCAAGGGATTAAAGAATAGATATCAGTATGTATGTGTTGGTAACAAAAACTCACAGCTACTGAAGGTTACTTGTGGAGTCCCACAGGGTTCAGTTTTGGGGCCATTGTTATTCAATATGTATATAAATGATATATGTCAAGTTTCAGAAAAAATGGATTTAACATTGTTTGCCGATGACACTAATCTATTATGCAGTGGAAGCAATTTGGAACAACTTTTGGATACACTCGGAAAGGAATTAGGAAAGCTTAAACTGTGGTTTGATTCAAACAAATTAACGCTCAATTTAAGTAAGACAAAATTTATAGTTTTTAACAACCATCACAACAACTTAGTATCTAAACTCAGTGTAAATGGTGTAGAGATTGAAATGGTATCTGAAACTAAATTTCTTGGGGTAATAATTGATAATAAACTGTGTTGGAAGTCACATATTAATTATATTAAAGGTAAAATATCCAAATCAATTGCAATACTACACAGAGTGAAATATTTGCTGAATCAACCCACACTATATACCTTGTATCATTCATTAATACTCCCATACATGACATATTGTACTGAAGTATGGGGAAATACATATAAAACAAACATATATCCAGTCTTTATGCTTCAGAAGAGAGCTATTAGAATAATAAACAAAGCTGCTTACAGGGAACCAACAAACCCACTTTTTCTTAAATTAAAAGCTCTCAAGTTGAAAGATCTGGTTGACTTTAAAACTGCAGTAATAATGTTTAAAGTGAAGAATCTATCACTGCCCGCAAATATCCAAAAGTTGTTCCAAATAAGGGAGAAACAATATCATTTCAGAGGAACATGTATATTTCAAAAACCTTCAGTGAGAACTACCACCAAGCAACACTGTGTTTCAGTGCAAGGAGTCAGATTATGGAACGATTTTGGACCTGAATTAAAATCATGTACAACGCTTGGACAATTTAAACAAAAACTAAAGGAAGAAATACTACAAACATATATACAAGATGACATGTAAAATCACATAAGGATTGTCATATCCAGTCTGCGTTGCGTTGTAGCTTAGTTTTTTGTCACATTTTGTCTTAGCTTTGTTCTGAATTGTAATCACTCTTGTTTTTTTTTTTCTTTTGAATTCTTGGATGGAATATGGGTGGGCAATATAAGCTGCGGCTTCAGCCATCACCCATTTCGGATAACTTATGTTGAACTGTATAATCAGAGGAGTTATTGTCTAATTTGACCTTGTTGGATTTTCTTTCCCCCTTTGTTATATTATTCAGTTTCTTTTAATCTGTACTTTTAATCTATCCGAAATAAAAGATTCATTCATTCATTCATTCATTCAAAAGACCTGAGCCTCCTTAGTAGGAACAGCCTGCGCTGTCTCTTCTTGTAGAGTGCGTCAGTATTGTGTGGCCCGTCTAGTTTATTGTTCAGATGAGCACCCATGTACTTGTAGGATGTCACCATCTCAATGTCTGTTCCCTGTATGTTTACTGGTGCTGTGAGGGGTTGTCCTTGCCTGCGGCAATCCACCACCAGCTCCTTAGTTTTCCTCGTGTTGATCTGGAGGCAGTTCCGATGGCACCAGTCCACGAAGTCCTGGATTAGTCCTCTGTACTCAGCTTCATCTCCGTTGGAGATGAGGCCAACAATCGCAGAGTCGTCAGAGAACTTCTGTAGATGGCAGTGTGTTGTGTTGTGTGAGAAGTCCGCAGTATAAAGGGTGAACAGGAAGGGAACCAAAACCGTTCCTTGGGGGGCCCCTGTGCTACCGATGATCGTGTCTGACACACAATCCCGGATTCTCACAAACTGTGGCCAGTTAGTGAGGTAGTCCAGGATCCATGATGACAGGTGCTGGTCCACCCCTGCGCACAGCAGCTTGTCCTTCAGGATCATTGGTTGGATGGTGTTGAAAGCACTGGAGAAGTGAAAGAACATGATCCTCACTGCGTTCCCGGGCTTCTCCAGGTGGGACAGGGAACGGTGAAGGAGGAGAATCACTGCATCCTCCACCCCAATGCCATGCTGGTAGGCAAACTGGAGTGGATCCATCGCTGGTCCCACCAGGGGGCGGAGGTGAGCAAGAAGCAGTCTCTCCAGGGTCTTCATCATGTGAGACGTCAGGGCCACTGGTCTGTAGCTGTTCAGGTCTTTGGGGTGGGAAGTCTTTGGTACAGGTACCACACAAGATGTTTTCCACAACTGTGGTACCCTCCCCAGCTTCAGGCTCAGGTTGAAGATGTGCTCCACAATCCCACACAGCTGGTCTGTGCAGGACTTGAGGAGCTTCGCGCTGATGCCGTCCGGTCCCGAGGCCTTCCTCGCCTTGATCTTCCTCAGCGCCGTCCTCACCTGGGTCTTAGTGAGGGTCAGGTTGGGGGGCTGTGTGCTGGGAGTAGGGGGGTGTTGGTGGAGTGGGGTGTGGACAGCAAGTCTCGATGACTTTAAAGGCAGCAGTGGTTGTTGTGCAGTTGTGGGGGAGGGCGGTTGGTCAAACCTATTCAAAAACAGGTTCAGATTGTTCGCCTACTCCCTGCCCCCCGTGGCCTGGGAGGAGGTATTCTGGAGCCCAGAGGTGGTTTTAAGGTTTCTCCAGACCCCGCCGATGTCGCTCTGTTGCAGCTTGTCCTCCATCTTCTTCCTGAAGCTGTCCTTGCCTTCTTTGATCTTCCTCCTCAGCTCCCTCTGTACGGATTTCAGCATCCCCCTGTTCCCCGACCTGAAGATCCTCTTCTTCTGTCTCAGAAGTGTTTTTATCTCAGGGTTGATCCAGGGTTTGTTGTTCGAGCAATACCGTATGGTCTTGGTGGGTACGGTGTTGTCCACACAGAAGTTGATGTAGTCCGTGATGGTGTGAGTGAGAGCCATCAATGTCCTCACCATGTGGATCGCAGAGCTGCTCCCAGGCAGTGGTTTCATAACAGTCCTTTAGAGCGTCCATTGCCTCCTCAGACCATAACTTCACCATGCGCATAACCGGAGGTTGTCTGTGCACTAGGGGTTTGTACACCGGCAGGAGATGAACCAAGTTGTGATCCGATCTCCCAACTGGGGGGAGTGGTGATGAGGTGTACGCCTCCTTAGTGCATAGAATAAGTCCAGTGTTTTATTGTCTCTAGTGTGGCATGTGACATACTGGGTAAACGTGGGCAGAATGGGGGACAGTGAAATATGGTTGAAATCACCTGAGCTGAAGAGAAGAGCATCTGGGTGTTCTGTCAGCAGCCTGCCAGTTTCTGAGTGAATGGCGTCACGCGCTGTCCCTGTGTTCGCCTTTGGATTTGCATAAATAACAATGCAGATCACGTGTGAGTATTCCCTCGGGAGATAGGTAGGCTGCATGCTAACAGCTAGCAACTCAATGTCTTTGTTGCAGTGTTGTTATTTAACCGTGATATGTCCCGGTCTGCACCAGCTGTTATTGACATACATTGTCACTCCTCCGCCCCTTGCCTTCCCACTGTCTGGTGTCCGGTCTGCCCGTATTGCGTGGAAACCCTCCAGTTCAATGTTAGCATCTGTTGCTAGTTCTGTTAGCCACGTCTCAGTAAACAACATCATGCTAATCTCTCTGAAGACGCTCTCGTAGCGGGAGATAGCCGCTAGCTTGTCAGTCTTATTGAGTTTGATTTCCCATAATAACGGATTAAAGGACGGGTCTGTACCTTATATTTCTCGCCCGCCGTCTTGCTCCAGCACGGCATCCACATCGTTTCTGTCTTATTTCACCCGGTATGTTGAAGTCTTGCGCTAGCATCCTGGTCCGGTTAAGTGCTAACAGCTGGTGTCTGCTGTAACGTATCCTGCTCAAAACAGTGGCTTCGTCTGCTGGCTCAGGAGACATTTGGGCGGTCTGTGTCCATCCGTGATGGATAAGGTGTCGCCGGATCAGAAAGATTAGCAAGCCTTCTAGAATTAGGATCACAAACGGCTCGTCTGGAAGCTGTAAGAGATTGCATCCGTGAGAGATGGGGTGATGGAATACAGAATCAAATCATCAAACAAACAGTTAAAACAACCATCAACAAGATGAAGAGCCCTGTACACAGGAAATCCCATGTTGTCCAGCCATGGCGGTGTCGTCGTTGGACTCGCTGACGGTCGTCCGTGAGCAGACGTTGGCGTGACTTGGAATTGTTCATCATGTCAGTTCCTTCAACAGTATTTGGCGTACACTCTGGTTGTTTGTGGCAGCTATCAGGTGCCTTATGTCGTCACACGGCGATTAGGTGACAACACTAGTCGCACTTCTTCTCTGCTTTGTGGTGATAACCAGACAGCCTGCTTTTCTATTGCAAACACCGGTACTGGACACCAGAGGGCGCCGTCAGTTGACGTTTGCATAGACAAACAGTTAGACAGTCACTGTCTTTATCGAGGAGTCCAAAACCCAGAGGATCCAGCTGAAGAAGCCGCCAAAGATGAACAGGGAGCTGACTTTCAAGTTGATGGGGGGGGGCGGGGGGGGGGGGTAATGATGAAGCTGGTAGTTGTTTTGGCTAACCACTTGGACATCTGCTTCTCATCCTAGTCTGGTCTGGGTGACGTCTGCTTCTTGTCCTAGTCTGGTCTGAGTTCTTCTGGCTTGAGCGCTGGGACCTCCTTGCAATGCGTTGCGTGGACCCACGTTGCCCTTTCCATGATCTTCACAGCCATGGATGTTGTCAGAAGGACCTGGTATGGACCCAACCACCGTTTGCTGTGCCAGTTCTTGCGTTTGAAGCTTTTGATCACCACCCAGTCACCGGGCCTGATGTCATGGAGGATCCCCTCTGAAGGCCTAGGTAAAGCAGCCTTGACCTGTAGAGAAATGTTTTGCAGTTGGCAGGACAAAGCAGAGCAATAAAATAACATGACATTTTCAAAATGTGATGTTATTAAAGGAGACGGTGTCTTCCTGTCCACTGAAAATCCTAGAAAAGGAGGATGAGCAAACAGAACTTCAAAAGGTGACATGTTATATTTCTTCCTGACTCGCATGCGCATGTGCATAAATGCTAATGGGAGGCACTTAGTCCAGGGTAGGCCTGTCTCATCTTCTCAAGTTTTGCCAGTTTGTTTTTACCTCCGCCAAGGAGGTTATGTGATCATCGGCATTGGTTTGTCTGTCTGTTTGTTTGTTTGTTTGTTAGCAAGATAACTCAAAAACTTAACGATGGATTTTCATGAAATTTTCACAGATTGTCAGAAATGGGGTATCCTACAGATGATTACATTTTGGTGGTGATCCGGATCACCGTCCAGAAGAAAACCGCCATTACGGAAAATGCCATTTTCGTGAATAACTACTGAACCACTAATCCTATCATTGTCAATCCAATTGCTAGTCATATGTTTTCATGGTCAAGGAATCTGAAAACGTACACACAAACACTGTATGGGGGAACTGTGGCTGCCATTACGGAAAATGCCATTTTCATGAATAACTACTGAACCACTAATCCTATCATTGTCAATCCAATTGCTAGTCATATGTTTTCATGGTCAAGGAATCTGAAAACGTACACACAAACACTGTATGGGGGGAACTGTGGCCGCCATTACGGAAAATGTCATTTTCGTGAATAACTACTGAACCACTAATCCTATCATTGTCAATCCAATTGCTAGTCATATGTTTTCATGGTCAAGGAATCTGAAAACGTACACACAAACACTGTATGGGGGGAACTGTGGCACTTGGCGGAGGTCTGCGCTCTCCGAGTGCTTTTCTAGTTTTAGGGTGCCATTTTCATGTTCAATGGCGCAGCTTGACTGTGGGTTATATGCACAATGTTTTTTCAAATCAAAGCCCAATGTGACACTCAAATTGGTCAAGGCTTCATTACCTCCGCCAAGGAGGTTATGTTTTCATCGGCGTTGGTTTGTCTGTCTGTCTGTTTGTTTGTTTGTTTGTATGTTTGTTTGTTAGCAAGATAACTCAAAAAATTATGGACGGATTTTCATGACATTTTCAGAGATTGTCAGAAATGGGGTATCCTACAGATGATTACATTTTGGTTGTGATCCGGATCACCGTCCAGAAGAAAACCGCCATTATGCAAAATGCCATTTTCCTGAATAACTACTGAACCACTAATCCTATCATTGTCAATCCAATTGCTAGTCATATGTTTTCATGGTCAAGGAATCTGAAAACATACACACAAACACTGTATGGGGGGAACTGTGGCCGCCATTATGGAAAATGCAATTTCCGTGAATAACTACTGAACCACTAATCCTATCATTGTCAATCCAATTGCTAGTCATATGTTTTCATGGTCAAGGAATCTGAAAACGTACACACAAACACTGTATGGGGGGAACTGTGGCACTTGGCGGAGGTCTGCGCTCTCCGAGTGCTTTTCTAGTTTACAAAATGTTTACCATTATCACTGGAAATTTTCTCTGGTATTCCCCATCAGGGAATAATTTCTGACAACAGTGATCTAGCTACAACTGTACTTGTTGCATGTTTAGCTGGAAAGACTTCTACCCATTTGGACCACATGTCAACCATTACCAAACAGTACTTTTTTCCCTCAGCTAGTGTTAATTCAATGAAGTCCATCATGAGATGCTGGAAAGGACCTCAGGGGCGCATGAGCAGCTAGAACCTGTTTGGGAGTCTTATGAACATTATTAGTAGCACAAATCAGACATTTTTTACAAAAATGTTCAGCATAAATAGTGAACCCAGTTGTAAACTAATTTGCATGCAAGAGTTGTATCATCCCGTCTTTTGACACATGGTCCCTCCCATGAGTCAACTTTGCAAAATGGTGAAAGAATGGGCTGGGAGACAAAGGAGTGCATTTAGGCCCTTGCCACACCCCATCCTGGTCTTTGTAACAACCTTTCTGCATCCATTTCTGACGTTCCTGTGGGGATGACAAACACTGCATGGTAAGAAGTGAGTCAACAGGAGAGGGGTGTTGGTTAGTAGGAGGACAGACACACGAAGGGGAAGAGGAGGTCATGACATGGGCTGCAGCAAGAGACAGGGCTGCAGCTTTAGCCGCAGCATCAGCACATGCGTTACCCTTAGACACAGGGTCAGAAGATGAAGTGTGGGCTGTGCATTTGCATACCACCACAGATGAAGGAAGGAGAATAGCTTCCAGCAGGCGTGACACATATACAGAATTCTTCACCGGTGAGTCTGCAGAGGTAAGGAAGTTACCAAGCCAAAGGGTGCCAAAGTCATGCACCACTCCAAAAGCGTAACGAGAGTCAGTGTAAATAGTGACCAATTGCCCCGTAGCATAAGTGCATGCTTCTGCCAAGGCAACTAATTCAGCAGCCTGTGCAGCGAGATGAGATGGCAAAAAGCCAGAAAGCATTGTGCAATGGACATCACAGACAGCCCAACCCACTTTGATGTACAAGCGGCAGAATAACCTGCTTCGCCGTGTGGGGTGAGGTGGCAGTCTACCCAGCTCCCCCTAGTTTTAGTTATTTTGGAATGACTGCGTTAGGCCATTTGTATTGTGTTAGCCTATTACTTTTAGCGTGTGACTCGGGTTCCAAATTGGGGTGGGTCCAAATTGTGTGTGTGTTTTTGGCTTTTGTGAAGGGGGGGGTGTTAAGAGTTTGGACTTTTATTTGTGTGGTACGGGTGGCGGCTCCTCCTTCCGTTTCCGCCTCTACATGTGGCTAAAAGAGGGCAGTGGGCAGGAGGGGCAGTCTCTTTGCCACCTCTCTGCCTGACGGCTGTGCCTGTGTGCTGTGAAGTGCCTCTCAATAAACGTGTGTTTAGTTCGACACCTGGCCTCGTCCTTGGCTCCTTATTACTGACATAACACATTCCACATTCCGACACCTCTTTGTTACCTTGGAGACCTGATTCTCTTCACTTTTCTTCCAAGTCAGGAAGTTAAAAAAAAAGCATATGCCATTATCAATCTTTTTCCATGCCTATCGTGAGAGCAGTTGTTGCATTTGATAATGCAGCAAAACTTCCCCATTCTCACGTTGCCTGGTATTCGGATGAATAATAATGTGATTGAAAGGACCACATTGGAAATAAGTGTTTCGCTTTCATGTGTCATCCTGGATTTTGTATAATGTTTTATATGTATATTTATATTTTCTATGTTTGGGAAGCGCAGTGATGGAGTGGTTAGCACTGCAGCAGCACAGCAACTCACCCTTGGCCGGGGGATCCTGGGTTCGATCCCAGCCCCCAACCAACAGTGATCTGTGAGGAGTTTGCATGTTCTCCCCGTGTCTGCGTGGGTTTACTCCAGGATTTCTCCGGTTTCCTCCCACATGCCAAAAAACATGCACGTTAGGTTAATTAGCATCAAAAACTGGGGATTCTAAATTCAGAATCAGAATCAGAATCAGAATCAGATTTATTGCCATTGTTCATGTGATACACAAACTAGGAATTTGTCTCGGTGCCATGCTGCAACATTAAAAACATAATGAGAAAAAGGGATAAACTAAAAAACTAAAGGACTAGAAACGTGCAATAAGTGTAGAAAAATAAGTAATAATAAGTAATAATAAGTAATAATAATAATAATACTAGTAATAATGAGTAGTACTAGTCAAGGCAGTTTTAAAAAATTAGCATGTAGCAGATAATGTGAAGTACCACATAGTGCAGTCAATAATGCAACAGAAAAACAGTGATGATTGACATGAGTCTGGTTGAGCTGCTGTACATAGTGCACGAGAGTCAAAAGTCACTTAGTGTTCAGCAGTCTGATGGCAGAGGGGAAAAAGCTGTTCATGTGCCGGGAGGTTCTAGTCCGAATGGACCGAAGCCTTCTACCTGAGGGGAGGGGGGCAAACAGCACGTGACCAGGATGTGAAGGATCGGCTATGATCCGGCCAGCACGCCTCCGGGTCCTGGAGATGTACAGGTCCTGGAGAGATGGGAGCTTGCAGCCTATCACCTTCTCAGCAGTGCGCACGACGCGCTGCAGCCTTAGTCTGTCCCTGGCAGTGGCTCCTGCGTACCACACAGTTATGGAGGAGGTGAGGATGGACTCGATGATGGCCGTGTAGAACTGCACTAACATCTTGGTGGGTAGCTTGAGCTTCCTCAGCTGCCGCAGAAAGAACATCCTCTGCTGGGCCTTTTTGATGAGGGAGCTGATGGTTGGCTCCCATTTGAGGTCTCGGGTGATGGTGGTGCCCAAGAAGTGGAAGGAATCTGCAAAGGTGATGGGAGAGCCTGTGATGGTGAGGGGGGGCAGAGGGGATGTGACTTTCCTGAAGTCCACAATCATCTCCGCTGTCCTTAAATTGTCCTTAGGTATGACTGTGAGAGTGAATGGTTGTCCGTCTCTCTGTGTTGGCCCTGCGATGGACTGGCGATCTGTCCAGGGTGTACCCTGCCTCTCACCCAAAGATGCTGGGATAGGCTCCAGCCCCCCCGCGACCCGAAAAGGATTAAGCAGAAGAAGATTTAGATTTAGATTTTTTTTTAGATTTAGTATACTTTATTGATCCCCAGAGGGGAAATTGAGGGTCATCCACCACCTGGATGGATGAAGCAGCCACGATACGGCGCTATCCCTTAACCATTCACACACACATTCACACCTAGGGCCACTTTAGAGTCTCCAATTAACCTAACCTGCATGTTTTTGGCATGTGGGAGGAAACCGGAGAAATCCTGGGGTAAACCCACGCATACACGGGGAGAACATGCAAACTCCACACAGATCACTGTTGGTCGGGGGCTGGGATGGAATCCATGATCCCTCGATCCCCACGATCCCCGGCCAAGGGTAAACTGTGCTGCCGCAGTGCTAACCACTGCGCCACCGTGCAGCCCAGGATATGACTGACTTATCTCTGCCCACACACACATCCAGTTTTCCAAGAAGATGGATGGTTGTATACCATATTCAGTGTCATTTTTATCTGATTAAATAAATAAAAAGCACCAAAGGGCTGTGCCTTGGTGCCTGTGGCATGGTAGCATGAGCGGCTGTAAAAAAAGTGGCACTCTGACTTCTACTGGCTTGGCAAAGTTACTACATTTCCTTTTTTTGTGGCTGCATTGACAGAAATGGTGAGTTAAATTTGTGTTTATTTTGAAAACAAAGCCTTATCTCGCAATTCTGGCAAATTAAAAGTTGATAAAATATGGCGATACAATGATATAAGCCTTTAGTTCCACTTAATTTTGACCAGGCAAGCTGAAACAGAGAGACAGACAGACAGACAGACAGACACACACACACACACACACACACAGCCACAAACAGACGCGCTATCTGATTACTGTATGCCTCAACACACTAACTGATCACTGTATGCCTCTGTTTCACTGAGACATAATAACAGACTGAAAAGCAACCCTGTCAAAAACTTCAGCTTAACTGTGTTCGTTGCTCACTACTAAACAGACAGGCAAAACACTTTTCCCACAATTCTTTGTGGTTTTTCGGTCGGGTGACGTCACATGCCCATTCTTAATTGACAGCACTTGTTCCTTCATGGTAGACTGCTGTCTGTCCTATAAGCAGTTGCCTCACTTGCCCACTGAGAACAGACTGCTGCTGCTGTTACACTTTCCTCTCTTGAATCCCGATGGTCCCCTTCCATGCTCCTCGGCCCTCTGAATCGTCCAAACATGGCGCCCCAGTCACCACTATAGGTCTGTGCCTTGAAACAGGCCTCACACAGGACCAGATGCGAAAGAGCCATATGAGGATATGACTGACTTATCTCTGCCCACACACACATCCAGTTTGCCAAGAATATGCCACTTGTAGTGTGAAAAATGTTCATCAACACAATTCTATTCCTGGATCAGGTGGTAGAGTACTGAGAAGTTGGGAACTAACCTTTGGCTGTGTGTGCTGCCTTTAGATAAACATCTTTAAGAGGCGCACTGCAGGTGAGATTTACAACATGTACAGGCACATACAGCATACTCTCATCTTATCAAGTAACTGCATCCTATTTGTGTTGCGGGTGTGATTTGCTACAGTGGGAAATGATTTGTTTACAGGATACAAAATTTGGAGACCTTCTTCGAAGTGCACAGGACACCCAAGAAAGGAAGTGTGACTCAGTCTGGGAGACAAACAGCTTGACGTTTATGCACACAAGTGTGGCCAAAACTAACACAGCAGCAGAACCATCAATCCCTGCATTATTGGAATTTAAAGAGTATGAACAATTAAATACATATTAAACAATATCTCTGTAGACAACAAGATTCTTTATATGATTATAGATTATGTCAGAGGGTGCATGTGGCTGGGTTAAATTTTATTTATAATGCCTCTAAGAGGAAAACCAAGAGTACATTTGTAGATTTACCAAAAAAGTTGCAAATTTATGGAAAAAAATTTAAACATACAAGACAAAAGTTCCCAGTTAATGATTAAAAAGTTGCAAATTTGTGTTGGAAAAGAAAACCAAATTTATCACAATGAAGTTGCAAATTTATGGAAAAAAGCAGCAAATGAGAATAATAAGAAATAAGAAAGAATAATAAGAATAATAAGAAAGAATAATAAGAAAAATCCTTAAAAAAAAGACAAATTTGACAAGTGTGTGAGAAAAGTCAATTTGGCAAGAAAATCACAAGTTTATTAGGAAAACGGCCTAATTTTTAAAGTCACACTAATTTGCAAGAAAACCTCACAAATCAGTGGAACTAAATTCATTACCCATTACTTGAGCAACTTCTTTAGTAGCTATACTTTGTTGTTCTTACTGCAGTCATTTGTTTGGTGACTACTCCCACTGATCCTTGAATAATTACTATCATAAGTTACCAATTCTTTACAGTACAATTTCTGGCTACACTGTGAAAAAAATACTACTCATTTCCCCTTTTAAAAAGTTTGAGTTGCCTTAGAAAAACATTACAGCAATCCAGAATGACTGCCTACATGGAAGTGGCCCCTCTTCCTGTGTATAAAAAATAGAGACCCTAAGGCTACGGTCGCACTACACGTTTTAATGCCCAATTCTGATTTTTTTTGCACAAATGTGACCCATATCTGATTTTTTTAATGACTGTCAGAACAACAAAGATCCAATTTTTTTTCACACCAGACCCAGGCCACTTTCATATGTGATCTGTAGCATCCATAATTAGGCAATAACGAATGGATAATGAACTCAGTTTATGGAGCTTTATTAAGAATGCTATTTACAATACAATACAGTCTTACAGCACTCTCCTGCAGGCCAGGTGTTCTACAACGAAAGAGGACTGGCCTCGCCCACCTCCTTTATACTAAGAGTGGCGTCACCACCGGAAACCGGCAGTTGACCACCCTAGTCCGTTCCCCGTCCAACCTGGCCGCCATCTTACTAATACCAGCCTTTTACATACATAACATTTCCCCCCCCACCCCTTCAAAAAAGTGTCAAGCATACAGGTAACCCACCCAAATTTGTCTCCCGACTCACACTCTAAAATAAAATATGTACAAAAAGAAACAAACTGCCTATCCATGACATAAGTCCGGACCCAGGGAACAGACACACAGGCTCGAGTGTGATTCAATGATTTTATTAAACAATAATTGGTGTCTGAGTGTGTGAGAGCAGGGTGTAATGTGATGCTGGAGGACGGGATGCGTCGAGGGCAGAACGAGGCGCCGTACAGCCAGGCAACCCTAAGGGGAGAGCACACACAGAGATAAACAGCCGGCAAACACCCAGCGGAATTAATATTCAATCTGGTGCTTACTTGCAGGTGGTAAGGTGGCTGGTGCTGGCTAAAGCTGCAGGTCTCCTGCCCAGAAGACAGCGTCCCGATGCGCGCTCGGCGTAGAGAGGGGAGTGATGGCGAGGACGTGGGAGGAAAGTCCGCCGCCAGAGGATCCACCTGTGCACAGGGGAGAAACTGGAGAGCAGGTAAGTGGAGAATAGCTTACGTGTAGGAAGAAGGATAATCCGAGGAGTGCAGGCCGTAAGGGAGCAGGTGTGCGCTGGAGTGAAGAGCGTTGATAAGTAGACGGCTCCAGGCTGAGGCTCCAGGCGGAGCGGGCTATAAAGCCTGAGATTGATGAGGCGCAGGTGTGCGCGCAGCTGAAGCGGGAGGCAGGCGAGAGCAAGTTGTGACAGTACTCCCCCGCCCCCCCCCCCCCGAGCAGTGCCTCCCGGCACTGGCTTACCTGGGTGCACCCGGTGGAACTCCGTGATGAGGCGTTTGTCCAGCACAAAAGACAGGTGCATCCAGGACCTCCACTCAGGGCCATACCCCTCCCAGTTCACCAGATATTGCAGCCCGCGACCCCGGCGGCAGGAGTCCAGGATGGAAGTGACCCTCCACGCCGGGTCGCCGTCGATCATCACGGGAGGGGGTGGAGCCCTAGGAGGAGGACAAAGTGGATTAGTCACCAGGGGCTTAATCTGGGAGACGCGGAATGTTGGACAGACACGGAGGGAGGGGGGGGAGAGCCAAACGCACAGCCACCGGATTTATTACCTTGACTACGGGGAACAGTCCAATGAAGCGCTGGGCCAGCTTCTTCTTCTCAGCCTTCAGGTTGATGTCCTGAGTGGATAGCCATACCTGCTGGCCCACTTGGTAATGAGGAGCAGCTCTCCTGTGGCGATTCGCTGTACTGGAGTTGTGTGTCACCGTGCATAAAAGCGCTTGGCGCGTCGTGGTCCAAAGGCTCCGGCAGTGCCTGAGATGAGCCTGGATGGAAAGAACTGCCACCTCTCCCTCCTCTTCGCGGAACAGCGGGGGATCGTAACCCAGAGACGCCCGGAAGGGAGACAGCCCAATAGCTGACGATAAGGTGGAATTATGGACGTAATCTATCCAGGGCAGATGGGTGCTCCAGGAGGAGGGACTGGAGGCAGTGTCGCAGCACAGTGCAGCTTCCAGCTCCAGATTTGTGCGCTCGCACTGCCCATTGGACTGGGAGTGGTGACCGGACGATAAGCTCACCGTAGCCCCCAAGGCGTTGCAAAAGCACCTCCAGACCCTAGACACGAACTGGGGCCCCCGGTCAGAGACGACGTCCACCGGGATCCCATGTAACCTGACGACGTGCTGGACCAACAAATCTGCAGTCTCCTGTGCTGTAGGAAGGCTGCGGAGCGGCACGAAGTGGGCTGCCTTTGAGAACCGGTCCACAATGGTCAGGATGGTGTTAAAAGAGTTGGACGTCGGGAGACCGGTGACGAAATCCAAGGCTACCTGAGACCAGGGCCTTCCATGGACCAGCAGGGGATGGAGGAGCCCCGCTGGAGGAGAGGTCGAGGTCTTACCCATAGCGCACTGGGGGCAGGCCCGGATGTAATTGGCGACATCGTCCCGTAGGCCCGGCCACCAAAAGGACCTCTGGAGGAGCTCCACAAGCTGGAAGATCCCCGGGTGACAGGCAAGCTTAGAGGTGTGCGCCCAGTGGATGACGTCACCCCGGACAGTTGATGGCACGAACATCCTCCCAGCTGGACTGCCGCCAGGGTCAGGTTCAGCCTTCTGTGCCCTCCGGACCTTGTCCCTGATGGACCATGAGATGGTGCCCACGACGCACGAACACACCCTCCACGCAGGATGGTGTGTTCCTGTTCTTCAGAGGCCTCTGGGGCGAACTGCTGGGACAGCGCGTCCGGCTTGGCATTCTTGGAGCCGTGGCAGTATGTGATGGAAAACCTGAAGCAGCTAAAGAGCAGGGACCAACGCGCCTGGCGGGCATTCAGGCGCTTGGCCATCCTCAGGTACTCCAGGTTTTTATGATCTGTCCAGACCACAAAAGGTTGCGCTGCCCCTTCCAGCCAGTGGCGCCACTCCTGCAGCGCGAGCTTCACCGCCAGGAGTTCTCTGTCGCCGACGTCATAGTTCCTCTCCACTGCAGATAGGCGCCGGGAGAAGAAGGCACAGGGGCGCACCACCCCATCCACCGGAGAGCGCTGAGACAACACTGCCCCCACCCCCGTGTCTGAGGCGTCCACCTCGATGAGGCATTGTAGCGTGGGGTCCACCTGAGTCAGGACCCGGGAGGAGGAGAACTCCATCCTCAGCGTGGCGAAGGCTGACGCAGCCTCCTCAGTCCACCGGAACGGCACCTTGGGGGAGGTGAGGCAGGTCAGGGGAGAAGCGATGGAGCCGAAGTTCGGGACGAAACGGTGGTAGAAGTTGGTGAACCCCAGGAATTGCTGGACCTGCTTCTTGGACGGGGGGGGGGGGGACTCCACTACCGCCTTGATCTTGGCCGGGTCAGGGATGATTTGATTGTGTGACACAATGAAGCCCAAGAAGGAGGTCTTGTCGGTATAAAACTCGCACTTCTCCGCGTTCACATAGAGCCTGTTTTCGAGAAGACGCTGGAGGACCCGCCTCACGTGAACCTGATGCTCCTCCTGAGACCTGGAGAAGATCAGGATGTCATCCAGGTAGACGAAGACGAATACCCCCAGGAAGTCTCGTAGGATGTCGATTATGAGCCGATGGAAGACGGCCGGAGCGTTGGTGAGCCCAAATGGCATGACCAGATATTCAAAATGGCCGCTGGGCGTCCGGAACCCCGTCTTCCACTCGTCGCCCTCCCAGATCCGAATAAGGTGGTACACGCTGCGGAGGTCCAGCTTCGTAAACCAGGTGGCCCCCTGGAGAGAGTCGAATGCGGAGTCCATCAAAGGCAGCGTGTACTTGTCCTTAATCGTGATGTTGTTTAAGGCCTGGAAGTCAATGCACGGCCAAAGGGACCCATCCTTCTTAGCAACGAAGAAGAACCCAGCTCCGACTGGGGACGAGGAAGGGCGGATGATGCCCGCGCTGAGTGATTCCTTTATATAGTAGGTGTCCATGGCCTCCCGCTCCGGAGCCGACAGGCTGTATAAGCAACCTGATGGTAAGGGCGACCCCGGGCAGAGATTTATGGCGCAGTCATACAGGCGGTGGGGGGGAAGAGACAGCGCTTTGGACTTGCTAAAGACAGTCCCAAGATCATGGAACTCCGAAGGCACCTTGGAGAGGTCCAGAGGGGGGTGAGTCGGAGGGGGAGAGAGGCAGCGAGGGGGCGCAGGCAGCTGACTTGAGGCAGGCGCCCATACAGAAGGTGCTCCAGGACAGGACGCTTCCAGACCGCCAATCAAAGGCCGGATTGTGGAGACGCAGCCAGGGGTGGCCCAGAATGACGGGGGCAGCTGAGGTGGGCAGTAAGTACAGGCTCAGGTCTTCTCTGTGATTCCCGGAGATGATGACTGAGACGGGCACGGTCCGGTGCATGACCTTCTCCAGGGGGGTCCGTGAGAGCATGACGAGATTGAGAGGGGCTGGCTGAGCTTGGCAGGGGATGCCCAGGCGGGTTGCCAGGCTTTTGGAAATGAAGCTTTGCTCCGCCCCCAAGTCCACCAGTGCGTGAGTGAGATGCTCAGTGTGATTGTGACAGAATCTAATAGGGAGGAGGCACTTTGATAGGGGATTAGATTGAGTTGAGTCCGCGAGACCCCCTACAGTGACTCGCGGACTCCCCCTTTTGGCTTGACCGGGCAGGTTTCCACGGGGTGCTGGTCGTCTCCGCAGTACATGCAGAGACCCAGCTCCCTGCGGTGCTGTTTCTCCGCCAGCGGAAGTTTGGTCCGCCCAATCAGCATTGCCTCCGGATCGTCGGCGGACTCCAGCGCGGGTAACGCCAGGGGGCGAGGTTGAGAGACGAGGGAGGAAGCTCCGCTCGAGCGGCTGAACATCTTCCGCTCGGCGGCCCGTTCTCTCAACCTGTTATCGAGACTGATGACAAGGGAAATTAACTCGGAGAGTCGTTCTGGCAAGTCCCGGCTGGCCAGTTCATCCCGAAGGCTAGGGCTCAGGCTACGGGTGAAAATGCTGCAGAGGGCAGCATCTCCCCACCCAACTTCCGCCGCCACCACCCGGAAGTCGACAGCGTAGTCGGCAGCTGACTGGCTACCCTGGCGAAGGTTTAGCAACCGGGAAGTTAGCACACTGTCACGGTCCGAATGATCAAAGACCTCATTGAAATCATGGACAAATTGGGCATAGGTCAGATTCGCGTAGCTGGGCCTCGCCATTACGGCGTAGGCCCAAGCTAGCGCTCGCCCTTCCAAAGGTTAGCGATATACTCGATTCAGCTGTGATCAGTCGGGAAGTCCCCGGGGACGCGCTAAAACACCAACTCACATTGGAGGAGGAACCCCCGAGCTTCACCGAGTTTTCTGCTGAAGCGCGTGGGTGTAGGAATAGGAGTGAGCCGGGTGGGCGGCCCCAGGTTAGCCTGGCTAGCTAGGGGACCAATGGGAGCCGGGACACTACGCTGAGCCAGAGGGAACGCCTGCGGGGGATCCAGACGGTCCAACCAGCGGTTAATTTGGGTCAACTGATTTAAAATTACCTGCTGCTGGTGAGTAATCTGGTCCACTCGAGCCTCGAGAATATTAAAACGGTGTGTGAGCCCGCCGTCCGCTGGGCCGCTTTGCTGGAGCCGTACTGACATAAGTCTGGACCCAGGGAACACGCACACAGGCTCGAGTGTGATTCATTGATTTTATTAAACAATAATTGGTGTCTGAGTGTGTGAGAGCAGGGTGTAATGTGATGCTGGAGGACGGGATGCGTCGAGGGCGGAACGAGGCGCCGTACAGCCAGGCAACCCTAAGGGGAGAGCACACACAGAGGTAAACAGCCGGCAAACACCCAGCGGAATTAATATTCAATCTGGTGCTTACTTGCAGGTGGTAAGGTGGCTGGTGCTGGCTAAAGCCGCAGGTCTCCTGCCTGAAAGACAGCGTCCCGATGCGCGCTCGGCGCGGAGAGGGGAGTGATGGCGAGGACGTGGGAGGAAAGTCCGCCGCCAGAGGATCCACCTGTGCACAGGGGAGAAACTGGAGAGCAGGTAAGTGGAGAATAGCTTACGTGTAGGAAGAAGGATAATCCAAGGAGCGCAGGCTGTAAGGGAGCAGGCGTGCACTGGAGTGAAGAGCGTTGATGAGCAGACGGCTCCAGGCCAAGGCTCCAGGCGGAGTGGGCTATATAGCCCGAGATTGATGAGGCGCAGGTGTGCGCGCAGCTGAAGTGGGAGACAGGCGAGAGCGAGTTGTGACAATCCACTCATATAACTAAGGCTGGGGGGCTGGGCAGACTGCCAGCGCCCCCTACACGGCCAGGCGGGATATTCTGCCACCATACTTAAAACATGCCAACTCAAAAAAAAGCTGTGTTTCTAAATAAAACAATCCCATAGAACAGCTCCTTATAAACACAACACATATCCATCACAACATACACTGGAAATACCACTGGCGGCCCACCACCCCAACACCCACCCCACACTTGGGCATACAGTAAAACAATACGTGTTGGGTAATACAATCATTATAAATCATCAATCAATAGAATCAAACAATCCAGTCATACTCCACTATTCCCACTTCACAAATCTGAATTCGGACCTATACCCAATTAACAGTGCATCAATCCATCCTCACCATAGCCAATAATCAAAAAAAAAAATTAACTCATAAAACTCTACTCCTATATAACACACAAATTACAAAATTTGACCCATAAAATGTCATCTTCCAACTATTATTCTTTCTTTTGTGTTCTCTCTCTTTTTTTTTCCAATGATATCCGGGGCACCAAAACAGCAGTGATTAACTATGTACATCAGGACCTGGGTTAAAATCAAAATACATACACAATAAAACACCCTCAGTCCTTGGATGGGTCTCTCTCCAAATGCCTCCGTCTTTTGACCTCAGGGCTCCTGCTACGCCGTCTCCTCTCCTCCAACGTCAGACTCAACTCATTTGGATGCCTCCAGGTCTGGTCAGACAAGCACAGATACCCATCACTCCGGGCAGCCTCCACTCGGAACTGCCTCTGGTCATCACGCCGCTCGTGTGATCCATGATCCCCTCTCATCTGGGCCTCGACCCTGGGTCGAACCTCGTCTCCAACCTGGAGGGAAGCCCTTTTCTTCTTTTCTGGATCACTCTGGTTCTGACTGGCTTCCTCCGGTCAACTCGCGGGTCCGGTTCGTCTTTCTCTTGGCAGGCCATCATTGTGAGTGCTTTACCACCCCCTCAGTCTCCAGTGTGGGCACCTGGTCCTTAGGGGCCACCCCGGAGGTCCTGGCATGCCGTCCAGCACCCTCATCCACGGCCGTGTGGTGACCGGCATCGGGTCCATCCCGGGGTGGCGGCGCATGGCATCGAACGTGCTCTCCACTTGTGTCCAACCAGTCTGAGTCCCACACCTCCTCGCCATCCACCACCGGAGCTGGTCGGCCCCAAAGTCCACACCCCAACCACCTGATACGTTAGCTATAGAGAACCCCAGGCTATAAAAGAGGTTGCACCCCATGATGTTAACTCCCGCAGCGGTGACATAAACACGGGCCTTGGGCACCACAACAGACTTATACCGAGCCTCCATCTCCACAAACCCCAAAACGGCTAGCCTGTTCCATCCATAGCCATAGTAGTCTCTCTCCTGCTTCCTGATTCTTTGGTGGGGAAACAAACTCCTCATTGTCACCAGATTCAAAATGGAAATAATAGCTCCTGTATCCACCAACAGGGGAACCTCCACGCCATCCAGCATGACATCACACCTGATCCGTCCCATGGTCTCCGGGGAAATGGTGTGGACGATTGTTGGAGTCTTCTGTGCGGGACCTGGTTCACTCCGCCGGTCCCTGCGTTCGAAGTTTGCGCATGCCCTGGCAAAGTGGTTCAACAGACCACACTTCCCACAACACTTCCCTTTCGCCGCACATACTCTGGACTTATAGCTGTGATTAGGGGACCCACATCCATAACACTTCAGCCACTACAATTCTGCGGTGGCGGATGCTGCAGGCATGGGAGACACAGCTGATTTGTGCTCTCTTTTTAATCAATCTCCTTCCCTTTATCACTGGATTGTAATTTTTGTTGGCTCAGACTACACAATAACTTCAAAATTGTGGGCGGGTGGGGTGGGGGATTCGGGGCAGAAGCCATAGACATTACATGTGCACAGTAACGGCACTTTTATAAAAAAAAAAAAAAAGTGGTCATCTGGCATGTAGAGGAATGAAGGTGGCCTCATTTACTTTGTGCATAAACATTTCTGAATGTTTTTTAACATTTATTTTGCTGCACTTCAAAGGTGAAGAAATTCTGTCCCCTCAATGGCTGGGTGCTCATATTTACTTCCTCAAACACAGTGCTGTGTCTGACGTTGTTTTCTTCTGCACATGCGGGTCACTTCATAGCTGGAGACCGTTCATACTCCCGTCTGATGGGGGTCGCGTTTAAATTATAATGTGAACGCCCACACAAAAAAATCGGATCTCAGCAAAAAAACTGGAATTTAGCATCAAGACCTGCAGGGTGACCGTAGCCTAAGTCACGCCCTCTCTACTTCCATATATGGGACCTTAAATCAAAAAAATTCTCCATTGAAATGAATGGCAAGAGCAAAATTATCTTTTGACCTTGATCAAATTTTGCTACGAGTTATATACACATATGATGTTTGTCAATTTAAAAGATAATTTTCTACATAATTAAAGTTGTCAGCTGTCGTATAATAACCGAGTAATATTTAGTTTTTGTTTAAACAACTAGCGGACAACGACTCCCATCATCCCACATCACTAAACTGTAATGGTGTTTAGCGCTTTTTTCAATTTAAGGTCTGATATGCGGAAGTAGAGGGGGCGTGACTTAGGCTGTCTATAGTCTTACATACAGAAATACATCAAATTTTATTTAAAGGTGAGCTAGACAGTATTTTCATGAAAACAAAAACTAAAAAAAATACATCAACAAAATGTTTAGAAAGGTGTACAATTAAAGACTATATTCTTTTTTAACACTAGATAGGACATGGCTAACATTTTCATGGCAAACTGAGGCACCATATTAGATAAGATGAGATAAACCTTTATTAGTCCCACAATGAGGAAATTACAGGATTGCAACAGCAAAGGGATAGCGGCACTAGGAGCAATAATAACTAAGATAATAAGATAAAGAAATTGGGTAGACAGTAAATATACATATACCGTAAACACATATATATACTGTACACAGTGCAAGAGCATTCCAGTGAAATTGTATTTACAGTTAGTTAAATTACCCGGCAATATATGAATATAAATCCAGACAGTATATTTCACGGTTGAATGAACAGTGTTGTTGCCATCCTCGATAATAATTGTAATTGTATTAGTAGTGCATTGGAAGGGAACTATCCCTATTGTGCCAAGTATTGGTGTTATGTACGGCCTCTATGAGCAGCACAGATTAGATTATAAAGTGTGACAGCAGCAGGTAGGAAGGACCTGTGGAACGTCTCTCTCTCAAGCACTTAGGATGGTGCAGCCTGCCACTAAATGAGCTCCTCAGTGCGTTCAGTGTGTCCCGCTTGGCGTGTGACTCAACTCCAGCAGAGATGACAGCTTAGCCACCATCCTCCTCTCTCCTATCTCCTCCACTGGGTCGAGGCGGCACCCCAGAACAGAGCTAGCTTTTCTGATCAGTCTGTTCAGTCGCTTCCCGTCGGCTGCTGTGATGCTGCTGCCCCAGCAGACCACTCCACACATGATGGCTGATGCCACCACAGAGTCGTAGACGGTTTTCAGGAGTGCCCCCTGCATTCCAAAAGACCTGAGTTTCCTCAGGAGGAACAGCCTGCGCTGCCCCTCCTTGTAGAATGCATTGGTGCTGTCCAGTTTATTGTTCAGGTGAACACCCAGGTACTTGTAAGATGTCACCATCTCAATGTCTGTTCCCTGGGTGTTTACCGGTGCTTTGGGGGATTGTCCACGCCTGCGGCAGTCCACCACCAGTTCCTTGGTCTTCCCTACATTGATCTAGAGGCAGTTCCACAGGCACCGGTCCACAAAGTCCTGGATCAGTCCTCTACACTCTGTGTCATCCCCATCAGAGATGAGGCCGATGGTTGCAGAGTTGTCAGAGAACTTCTGTAGATGGCAGTGTGGTGTGGTTTGTGTGAAAAGTCAGCAGTGTAGGGGGTGACCAGGAAGGAAGCCAGAACTGTTCCCTGGGGGTCCCCCGTACTGCAGATGATGGTGTCAGACACACAGTCGTGAGTCCTCACAAACTGTGGTCGGTCTGTGAGTTAGTTCAGGATCCACAATGACAGATGCTGGTCCACCCCTGCACACAGCAGCTTGCCCCTCAGGATCACTGGTTGGATGGTGTTGAAAGCACTGGAGAAATCAAAGAACATGATCCTCACAGTGCTCCCAGGCTTCTCCAGGTGAGCCAGGGAACAATTTAGGAGGAAGATCACTGCATCCTCCACCCTGATGCCATGCTGGTAGGCAAATTGAAGTGGATCCATCGCTGGTCTCACTAGGGGGCAGAGATGGGCGAGGAGCAGCCTCTTCAGGGTCTTCATCAGGTGTGATGTGAGGGCCACTGGTCTGTAGCTGTTCAGATCCTTGGGGTGTGGAGTCTTCTGTACGGGTACCACGCAGGATGTTTTCCACAGCTGTCGTACCCTCCCCTAGCTTCAGGCTCAAGCTGAAGATGTGCTCCATAATCCCACACAGCAGGTCTGCACAGGACTTGAGGAGCCTTGAGCTGATGCTGTCTGGATCTGCAGCCTTCCTCACTTTGATCTTCTTAAGCTCAGATCTCACCTGGTCTTAGTGAGGGACACATTGGGGCAGGGGTCTGTGTGGTGGGAGGAGGGAGTGTTGGGCATGTGAGAGGAGAAATGACAGGGGATGTGCACTGAGAGCTGGGGGATGTTAGATGGGGGGGCAGTGGACAGGGGGACTAGATGAATATGGAGGCAGCAGGGGTTGGAGGGCAGGAGGAAGAGAGGGTGGTTAGTCAAACCTGTTGAAGTACAGGTTCAGGTTGTTCACCCACTCCCTACCCCCCACGGCCTGGGAGGTGGTATCCTGGTGCCCAGAGATGGTTTTGAGGCCTCTCCAGACACCACTGACATTGCTCTGCTGCAGCTTGTCCTCCATCTTCCTCCTGCAGTTGTCCTTCCCCTCTCTGATCTTCTTCCTCAGCTCACTCTGTATGGACTTCAGCTCCTCCTTGTTTCCTGACCTGTAGACCATTTTCTTCTCCTTCAGCAGTGTCTTTATCTCAGGGTCGATCCAGGGCTTGTTGTTTGAGATACACTGTATGGTCTTGGTGGGTACGGTGTTCTCCATGCAGAAGTTGATGTAGTCTGTGATGGTGTGTGTGAGACCATCATTGTCCTCCCCATGTGGATCACAGAGCTACTCCCACACAGTGGATTCAAAACAGTCCTTCAGAGCTTCCTCAGCCACCTCAAACCATCTCTTCACTGTGCATGTAACAGGAGGTTGTCTGTGTACCAGGGGTTTGTAAACAGGCAAGAGGTGAACCAGATTGTGACCAGATCATCTCATCTCATCTCATCTCATCAGATCTTCGCAGATCTTCAGGGGGGAGAGGATGATGAGTTGTATTGTTCTTTGGTTTTGGCATAAAATAAGTCCAGTGTTTTATTGTCTCTGGTGTGGCACGAAACATACTGGGTGAAAGTGGGCAGAGTGGACAGAAAAGTGTGGTTAAAATCACCAAAGATGAGCTAGAGAGCATCGGAATTTTGAGTCTGCAGCCTGCTGGTGGCTGAGTGGATGACGACACATGCTGCATCAGCAGGGGGTACGTAAACAGCAATCACAACAATGTGTGAGAGCTCCCTTGGTAGATCAGTGTTTTTCAACCTTTTTTAAGCCACGGCACATTTTTTACATTGACAAAATCCTGGGGCACACCACCAACCAAAATGACACTCTATAGCCTAACACAGTAAAAATAATAAAATATAGTTAGCAATACAGTTTCTAAATGTATTTATACTCACTCAGTGTGAACCCTGGGCCTGTTTAGATGAACACAAAGCTGATATCCTGGCAGGAATGGAAGAAAGACACACATGGAGCTCTTCCTCAACAGCTCTCAGTCTCTCTCTGTTTTTAGTTTTTATCACAGTCAAGCTTGAAAAGCTCAGCTCACACAGATATGTCGTGGAAAATGGGAGCAATGTTGAAATAGCTTTGTTGGCCAGAATGGGGAACTCCTTGGCAGCAGTCAACCAAAAACTGTCCAAAGGAAGATCAGCAAAGTTTAGCTTTAAACCATGATCTTGTTTCAGTTCAATGAGTTCCTCTTGCTCCTGTAAAATCATGTCATTTCCAACAACTGATGCTGAGCTGTATGGGTTCCTAACCCAGTCAAGGCATTGTGTGAAGTCTGAAGAGAAATAAAATAACAACTTCTCCTCAAGAGTTTTCAAATGTGTGCCAATCACCTGGCACAGTGCAGCAGTGTTAACATCATGCCATTTCTCGGTGAGTGGGAACATCTCAAGGTTGCCACGCTGCACATGTTGTTGCCAGAGCCGCACCTTTAAACAAAATCCATTCATTTTATTTGTGCTTGTAAGCAGGTTTTCATTTCGGCCTGGCATTCGGGTGTTCAGTTCATTCAGATGATGAAATATTTCAGCCAGGTATGCCAGCTTTGCACACCACTCATCAGTTGCAAGCAGCTTTGAGTCATCGGGCCTCTCATTTGTCAGAAATACTTTAAGTTCCTCCCGCAGCTAATACACTCAGGCCAGCACCTTGCCACGCGACAACCATCGGACCTCCGTATGGAGCAATAAGGCTTTATGCTCCGCTCCCATTTCCTCACACAAAGATGCAAATATGCGACTTTTCAAAGGTTGTGTCTTCACAAAGTTCACCATGCGCCAACATCATCCAACACGGGAACTAAATCTGCTGGTAAAGTCTTTGCAATGAGGGCCTCACGGTGCAAAAAACAGTGCGTAACAATAACATCTGGGTTACTTTCTTTCACTCTGCTTATGAAGCCTTTGGTGCGCCCGGCCATGGCTGCTGCTCCATCAGTGCAAACACTTGTGCAGTTTTCCCAGGTTAGCCCTCCTTTCTCAAGATATTCCGACGTGACTCGAAAAATTTCCTCTCCTGTTGTTTTTTCTGGAAGTGTCTTGCAAAATAGGAAGTTTTCTCTTATGACATCTCCGTCCACAAAAAGCACGTTGGCCAAGAGCTGAGAATGTCTACTAATATCCGTCGACTCATCAAGCTGCAATGCAAATTTCTTACTGATGCGGATTTTTTCCAAAACAACAGTTTCGATGTCTGCAGACATGTCATCAATACGCCGGGCAATTGTGTTATCTGAGAGAGGGACTTTAGTGATGTCTTTGACCGCGTCAGGGCCGAGCATTTCATTTACAATGGCTTTGCAGGCAGGCAGCATTAATGTTTCTGCCACAGTGTGGGACTTTTTTGATTTAAGTACGAGTTCAGCAACACGGTAGCTTGCTTTGAGGGCTCTCTCATTTACCTTTGTGGTTTTTCTTAAAAAAGTTGCCTGTTTCTCCTTGGTTTTACACAAGCGTGCAAAATAGTCTATCGGCTTGTTTTCAAGGGACGGGTGCTTCATTTGGAGATGGCGTTTAAGCTTGCTTGGCACCATGGCGCTGTTAGATAGCTTCTCACCACACACCAAGCATACCGGAGTCGGTGTCGTCGCATCCCCGGTGAAAGTAAATCCGAATGAAAGATAGCTTTCGCTATATTGCCTTGAGCTCACCGTCTTGTCTTTTTTCTTTCATGTACCACTCATACATGTACCACTTCTTGGTCAGAATTTTGTCCAGAGCCTTGTTCGGACTTAGCCTTTCCCCTTGTCAAAAACTTCTCCATCACTGTCACTGTGACCTGTCACGTGCAGCTCTAATTCTATTGTCTTTTTACAGGCAATTTGCCGTCTGCTGCCATCCAGTGACATAAAAGAGTATTACTCTGACACTGGCCACAGTTACATGGGCAAAATTTCTTCAATCTGATTACAATTCAGATCAGAATTTTACTGTTTACATGGATCCTGAAAAAGCTGATCTGATTAGGACGTGCATTTTCATGTGTCACAGGTTTGAACGGAATAAATCATTTTGACATGCGCAGGTCGACATTTTGACATTCAAAAAATAGTAGAAGAAGAAGCAACTTCTGGTGTTAGCAAGCCCCGCTTCGTGTCGAAATTGACCTGTATTGTGTTATTCAGACTGTACTTTTGCTTCTGCTAGTCTCTGTAATGAAGCTACAAGTACATACTTCTGCATATGACGAAAAGAGGGAGACAGCAGGGGCAGCACGGTGGCGCAGTGGTTAGCACAGTGGCAGCACAGCAAGAAGGTCATGGGATCGATTCCACCCTTGACCATCGTGGGTTCGATCCCACCTCCAGACCATCGGTGACCCTTCTGTGTGGAGTTTGCATGTTCTCCCCGTGTCTGCGTGGGTTTACTCCGGGCACTCCGGTTTCCTCCCACATGCCAAAAACATGCAAGTTAGGTTAATTGGCATCAAAACTGGGGATTCTAAATTGTCCTTAGGTATGGATGTGAGAGTGAATGGTTGTCTGTCTCTCTGTGTTGGCCCTGTGATGGACTGGCGATCTGTCCAGGGTGTACCCTGCCTCTCGCCCAAAGATGCTGGGATAGGCTCCAGCCCCCCCGCGACCCGAAAGGATTAAGCGGTAGAAGATGGATGGATGGATGGATGGGAGACAGCAGGACGATACACACGTTTTGTTTTACTCTCGCTATGTTTTCTGCTAGCTGCTGCTATGGCGGAAATACGTCACGTCGACATGCGTGGTAAACATATTTTCTGCCCTGTGTTTGGAATAAGTGTTTTCATGCGCACCATTCGGATTAACAATCGGCATAACCGACCCCTCTCAATCAGAATGAAATTTTGATCCGAATGATAAGATAAGATAAGCCTTTATTAGTCCCACAATGGGGAAATTCCAGGATTGCAACAGCACAGGGATAGCAACACTCAGAGCAACAATCAGAAGGCAAGAAAAAACAAGAGCAGCTAGTATACATATGTACATATTAATATACAGTATATATACAGTATATATATATATATATATATATAGACACAGTGCGGAGCATTGTGGGTGGTGGATGTGCAGCAGAAAGTCTAAGCTCTCTCTCCGCGGATGCGGCGGGCCAGCTGGATGTCTTTGGGCATGCTGGTGACCCTCTTGGCGTGGATGGCGCACAGGTTGGTGTCCTCGAAGAGACCCACCAGGTAGGCCTCACTGGCCCCCTGCAGAGCCATGACGGCGGAGCTCTGGAAGCGCAGGTCGGTCTTGAAGTCCTGAGCGATCTCCCTCACCAGGCGCTGGAAGGGCAGCTTACGGATGAGCAGCTCCGTGGATTTCTGGTAGCGACGGATCTCTCTCAGAGCCACGGTACCAGGCCTGTAACGGTGAGGCTTCTTCACTCCGCCGGTGGCCGGAGCGCTTTTCCAAGCAGCCTTGGTTGCCAGCTGCTTCCTGGGGGCTTCTCCTCCAGTAGATTTACGGGCGGTCTGCTTGGTTCTTGCCATCGCTCTTTATTATTCTGTCTTATATTTCTTGCACGTCGCCTAAACTCCAGCCCGGCACCCGCGTCGTTTTCGCTTCAGTTCTCCCGGTATGTCGAGTTTCTCCGTTAGCACCGGGTGGCGGTTGAGTGCTAGCTAGCTCTTCCCTGCTGTATCGTCTCCTGCTGTAAACAGAGGCTCCGTCCGCCGACTCGGGAGACCTTTGGGGCGATCTGTGTGTCCATGATATATATAGAGTGAAAGGTGTGCCGGATCAGAAAGTTATCACCAGATCAGAAAGAAGAAGGAAGATAAAAAGACTCAGAATTGAGCCGCTGTTGCAAAAGGCAGCCGACTCGTGTGTCGCCGGGTAGACACAGTGAGCGCGATCGGGTCTCACTGATCACGCTCATTCGGATCAAAATTACTAACTTAACTTAATTACTTAACAAAATTACTCATTTAACTTAATTACTCACTCGAGTAATTAAGTTAAATTGGATAATTTCCCACGGTACACCTAACGATCTCTCACGGCACACTAGTGTGCCGCGGCACATAGGTTGAAAATCACTGCGGTAGGTAGTATGGCCTCATGCTAACAGCTAACAACTCAGTGTCCTTGCTACAGTGCTGTTCTTTAACCGTGATGTGCCCAGGGTTGCACCATCTATCATTCACAAACACTACCAGTCCACCGCCTCTGCTCTTGCCACATTCTACTGACCTATCTGCCCACCATAGATGAAAACCCTCCAGTCTGATGTTAGCATCTGCGGTCAGTGTGGTTGACCATGTTTCAGTGAATAGCATGATGGTAACCTCTCGATAGGCTCTCTCATAATGGGTCAGAACCACTAACTCGTCCACCTTGTTTTGAAGCAACCTCACATTCCCCATGATAATGGATGGGAGAACAGGCTTGTACCTTGTCTTCCTCAACTGTCGCTTCACTCCGGCCTGGCATCCGCGTTGTTTACACCTCAGTTCCCAGGGGACATCCAGTCTTTCTGTTAGCACCGCTGAGCATCGGAGTGCTAGCAGTTCATCCCTGCTGTAGGCAATAGAGCCACAACTCACCGGGTCCCCAGTCACAGATGAGGTGTCCATGGTATCCGTGATGGATATAATTAGCAAGAGTGAGAAAAAGAGTTTTAACAAAAAACAATTAATAAATAGAAGTGAGAAAAGAGTAGAAGAGTAGCTACTGCAAGAAAGGCTGCCCATCCATGCGGTGCCAGGAGTTAAATATTCTGCAGGTAATTTTAAAGGTTGACAGCACCTGTAGCATTGTGATAACAGGATATACAAAAATTGTTCATTCTATTTATTGTAATCATATAAGTAAGCTATGTACACTACTCACAAAAAGTTAGGGAGTTTTGGCTTTTGGCTGAAATTTGTGGAAAATGTAAAAAGTTCATGCTACAGTGATATATCACGAAAGTAGGGCATTTAAGTAGAAGCATGTAATGGTGATTTCCTCATCTCAAACAATTTATTGAAACAAAAGCCAACAACAGTAGTGGGTATACCACAACAAAAAATGTCATGTCTCAATCACTTGTCATGTGCCCTTGAGCATCAATTACAGCTTGACAACGATGTCTCATGCTGTTCACAAGTCGACATATGGCCCTTTTCCACTAGTACCTGTTTGGCCCTACTCACTTCGACTCGGCTTTACTGGACCCAGCTCGCTTTTGTTTCCATTACAGCAGAGTACCGCCTGGGGTGGGTGGGATTTTTGTACAGCAAGGTGGCGCCACACTCCCGTGATGTAAAACACGCAACACAAGTAAAACACAATATGGCGGCTTACGAGGCGACTGCTCGGTCTCTGGGTTTTTGTCAGAGTAAAGGCCAAAAAGGAGAGCCAGAGAAGGGGACAGGCAGCGAGACGAAACGCTCTGGAAAAGTACTGGAGTGTGTAGGAAGCCATAGAGCCGAAGCCGTGAGGATACGAACTAGATCACGTATGAAGGTAAGCTAATGATTGCTAATGCTAGTTTGCTTTAAATCCACCATACTACATTGTAATGTTGGCAAGTTATCGCTATGTGTGTGTTTCAGATGGCTCTCTTGTGGGAAAGTTACCGCTTCAAACCGTGGGTCTGGGCGTTCAACACAGCCTCTCACTGATGTCACCCCAGCTTCACAAACGCTCAGTGGTTTCAGAACTTCAGAATGTCTGTAGAAACGTTTAGCTTCCTGTGCAACAAATTGCTCTGATCTGTGTGAAAATCATGGAGAGACTGTTGAGACATCATGTCATGTAGCTGCTCCAGCAGCACTGGGTCTGTGGCGGTGTCATGGCAAAAAGTGATCAGCTGTCAAAACTTGGTCGCCAGGTGCCATATTGTAGTTTTGGGGTTATATTAGCCGTAAAATATATATTTCAACAGGTAAACAGTACTGAGTTAGGTATAATAAGATATATTGAACAATTATGATGCATTTTAAGCCAAAACAAACTTGATCTACGATTAAAAGCAATTAAAATAATACATTCACACGGTTACATGGAAAATACTTGATTTACTGGATAGATGCAGGTAGATACTGTATACATATATATTCTCTGCATCAACAATGTACTTACATGTATTTATTTAGTATTGCACTGGGAATTTTGACAATAAACCTTTGTAATTTTTGCAGCTTTGTCTCCACTTTTGTTTTATCTGTGAAGGTTACCACCAAGTGATATAAATTAAATGCTAAAAGACTGGAAGAGCTGTCTAAGAACAACCCAGCAGTTTGAGAAATCACTTTTGGTTTGGTGTAAGTCTGCCAAAAGAATTATGAACCATAAAGCAGTTCGTGCTCAAATGTTAAATCCCATTAAACCCTAACCCAGGGGTGTCCAATCATGTGCCATGGAGGGCCAAGACTCTGCAGCTTCTCTCTTCTACCCAGTCTCTTCAGCAGGTGTTTTCACTGATCAGCAATCAGTGGAAGAAATTTGATGGAATCTGCTGTTGAAGACACTGATTGGAGGTAAAGCCTGCAGGGTCTTGGCCCTCCATGGCACATGATTGGACACCCCTACCTTAACCCATTGTTAGAAAATACAGATGCTAACATGGCCCAGAATTCCTCGATATACTGGTACTATCACTAAAGTGTGCAGGGTCTTCTGCACTGGCATATCCAACAATACAGTTTTCAGTAAATAAAATAATTGTTTTTGGTTACTTTTTCTTAAAAATGAGCCATTATTTTCAAAGTCACTAATAAATGGTTTGTACTGTTGACTATTTTCACACCGGTGTCTTAACAGACAAAACAGAAAATCATGATGCAAACACAAACTTTTTTTTTTAACTTTTTCTTCACCCCTTAGCATTCCTGCCAATTTTGCAGGGTGGAAAAGTAGAATTTTGGTTAAGAAAAATCTTTCATTATTTACCATTACACACAGATAACATGGAAACATAGCACGGCTGGATTACCAAAATGTATCTAAGTATTTAACTACAATGTCATGATTCATTGCATGACAAGATTTTGTTGGTCCAAAACTGCTCCCACAACCTGACCTTGATCTATAGACTTTTATAGGATGTTTAAGTAATTAGATTCTATAATATACTCCCATAAAATTGTCTAGCAACCCTTTTTTCTAAAACTTTGGAGAAAATTGGTAATGTACTACAGACACATAACCTAATTTACAGCTGAATTTGGTCAGAAGAGAGGATGTGTATGTAATTATTGACTCTTTTCCCACCAGTGTCATAACAGACAAAACACAATCATGATGCAAACACAGTCAATGGTTTATTACAAGTAGCAGCACAATTACAGACTGTTTTGTTTCGCATGTACACAAGTTAAAAAAACACAGGGGGTGGAGAGACAGGGTCACACACGCCGGCCACTCATCGCGTTCACAAGCTTGCCCAGTTCAGCCAGGAAAGCTTGATTGAAGGCAGCAGTTTGTGTCATCTCCTCCCTTTGGAAGGCAACTTCTTGCTCCCTTGCTTCACGTGTGTCATTGGCAAGCTGGTTGATGGCCTGCATGTGCTGGGCAAAGTGCTTCATGATGCTGTTCAAGCTGCCGTTCATGGAGCCGCACCTCGTCACCATGCATCTGAGCAAACACAGTGGCAAGGTCCTATGTGGGGTGGCTTCTTTTCCTCTTGCCTAGATGAAAGACAGAAATGGATGGTAGTTAGTTAAAGCAAGTTCAAAACATATTAGGGAAATACACTTGTGAAAGTCAGTGGTGGGGTGTGACAAAAATCCATCGTTGTTGTATTTAAGCACAATTGTCATGTTGCTGCACCTCAGTCGAGCAGATTTTGCAGGCACCAGGTTATGTTTAAAATAATTTGTTGTTATTGTGGCCTCAGAAATCTGAATGAGTTAATACAGTCAGCTGACTTGAATCATTTCAATGCAGCATGTTGACTGCAAGTACATTCAAAAGTGAGTTCATGTGCTACATCAGTTTTTCAAAAACAAGAATTAGATTAGTACTTCTCCACCACAGCTAAAAATGGGACCAGGTTGTGGACCCCTGACAAGTGAACATCCCAGGATCCACTCTGTACATGTACAAGTAGATTTCAATCCAGGGATTTATGGTGGAAAAGAAACAGCACAACAACACTGTTCCAACACTGTTTTTGGAAAATCCACAGAATAGGTATGTGGGTCTATTATGAGGCTGTTGGAAATTATATGAATCACTTTATAAATCACTGATTTGAAAATGCACTTGTATATGTTGAAATTTTGGATCCTGGGGTCCACTTGACCTGTATCCATAAACACAACAGGGTGTTAATCTTTTCTTTATTGTGCCTTACCAGCATTTGAACGTGTCGTGCCAGACGATGATGGAGCTGGTATCGGTGTCTGCTCCGATGCTGGTGCTGCAACAGACGCAGGAGGGCTCGGGGGATTCATGCTGAGGGAGGTGGACCCCTGGCATGTGGGAACAGATTCTTGAAAGAAAATACACACAACTTGATGCACAGCACCAAACTGCAACACGTACACAAAACTTTTTAACCAGGATTAGCATATTTCATTGTTTTTCTTCCACAAGCGAATACTTCAGACAAAGCAAGCGTGAATCAGCAGAGTTGGCTGCTACCTAGCTAGCTACTAGCTAGCTAGCACTCCTTGCTAACACTCGTTAGCCAGGAGAGAATGGCGTTGTTATTGCTCAAAAAAGTAAGCTTGTCACCAATAGGATAAATAAGCAAAAAGATGCACAATACCACAAAACACTCACCATCCATGGTTTGCAACAGTGATGTGGCTGTGGCCGGGTTGACCCCAATCTCCCTGCCATCGTTGGCCGGCCAATGGCTGTAAATCACATCATTTCCAGTCCTTTCTGTTCACCCCACTTCGACCGTTGTGATCCTTGATAGCCTGGTAATCACTTTTCATTTTCTTCAGCTTCTCCCTACATTGTTTTAATGTCCGGTTGTATCTGTGGGCTGCCAACTGTTTGGAGACCTCCTGGTACACTTTTTCATTGTGGGTCGCTCCATCTAACTCACTCATCAAACATCGCTCATCTAACATCGTTCCGTCTAACTCGCTCTGGATACTATCATCAGCCACCAAGCACAGAAAAGTCCGCACCTCTTTGTTGGACCACGGTGTAGATTTCCGCAAAACCTGCGAAGCCATCTCTACTGTATTCTCCAAAGCCATCTCTATCGTGTTTACTCACTGAAGAATTTTTTGTAAATGGCAGTTGTAGATTCTGCAGAAGACGGCGCTCTCATGACGTTACGCCCTGACCAATCAGTGGCCTGCAGTCTATTGATGTCACATTTTCAGCTTGACTCAGCACGGTTGGAACCTGACTGCAGTAGGTACAAAAAAAAGTACATGTTCCCAAGTACCAGGTACTAATGGAAAACCCTACAAACTGAGTAGAGTTGGGGCGAGTAGGGCTGGATGGGTACTAGTGGAAAAGGGAAGCATGGCTGAGGCATGGCATTCTGCTGAAGCATGTCATTCCACTCTTCTTGAAGGGTGGCCCTCAGGTCATTGAGGTTGTGGGGTGCACGGTTACGAGCCTCTACACGGCAACTCAGCTGATCACATAGGTTTTGTATGGGATTCAGGTCTGGAGGAAGTGCATGCCACTCCATTTGAGGTACCCCAGCTTCCAACAGCCGTTCCCATATGATGCGACCTTGATGAGCTGGAGCATTGTCATCCATGAAGATGAAATTAGGCCTGTGTTGTTCATGCAGGGGCACAATGACTGGATTAATGATGTTATTCAGGTAGTATTGGCTTGTCACTGTAGCATTCACAAGGTGTAGGGCATTTCTGTATTGACTAAACTCACCTGCCCAGACTGTAACACCCCCACCACCAAAGGTTCATCTGGTGACGACAGCGGCTGATGCATAGCGCTCTCCTTGACCTCTCCAACATCGTTGGCGGACATCATTTCTGCTTAACATGAATTGGCTTTCATCAGAGAACAGCACTGAGGCCCACTGGTCCCTTGTCCAGCGTAAATGCTCCCTGGCCCATGCAAGACAATGACACCTGTGCCTGATGGTGTGGTCAGGTACCCTTGCAGGTCATCTAGCATGCAGACCACACTGATGTAAACGGTTTTGAATGGTCTGACGTGACACTTGAGTGCCTCTCACTTCCCTTAAATGTGCCTGGAGTTGAGTTGCATTCATCATCTGGTTCCGCAGGGCACTGTTCACAATGAAGCGGTCACCAGTGTGGGATGTGGCCAAAGGAAGTCCACTTCTATGCCTTTCTGTGACTCTTCCAGTCTCTGTTCCAACCTGCTGATGATACTCTGTGACACTAAGCTCAGTGGCCGCTTCCCTCTGAGAACATCCTGTTTGAGGCCTCACAATGGCGAGGTGCTGTTGATCATTTGTGAGGTATCGTCTTAGTCTCATGATGTCAAAATGTGAACAGCATGATGAAGAGGACTGTTTAAACAGCAATTGTAATTGAACCAGAAAATTCATTGGTCGATTCATGGATCAAACACTTGTGAATTTTTATGCAAAAAGTACTGAAACATTGAACAGTTGGAAATGTGCAATAAAAGGTTAGAGAAGGTCAAATTAAGTTTACCTGTAAAGGTTGTAGTGCATTTTAGGTGCATCCTGAAATTTCACCCAAAAGCCGAATATCCCTAAATTTTTGTGAGTAGTGTATATGCATCTATAGCCAGTAAGGATGTCACAGCCAATAGCATAACTGGATTAATGTCACGCGTCTCTACTAACCAGAGTAAGAGTGACACCAGCTGGCCTGGAGGTAATGAGCATATAACAATGAAAACAAAATTACAATTTTATGCTGCAATAAATTTCAGAATTCAGAATCCACACTACCTTCCTGAAAGAAGACTAACGAACTCTGACCTCGCAGCTCAAGGGGCATATGCTGATGTGTCTATGCCAACAGCCCATAAAAAGTCGGTGTTGTTATGGATGTAGAACTGAGGGTGCTGGACTTTGCTCTAGCAGCAGACCCAGCTTGTGTCAGCGTTGCCATATTACAGCTGGCTGAACCAATCTGCACGTTTGAAACCCAATGCAAGAGAAGTGGAGCATTTTAATCAGCTGTGGGAAGATGCAATAAATAATATTAACTATAATAACTTCAGATTATGATCCTTTTTTCTTCACAGATCATAAAAAAGCAATTAAAAAGGCTCATTAAAACATTTGTTGTTCCTATAGACTACAAACCCAATGGATGTTGTAATTCATGCCGGAAAGGATGAGACAAACATTGTTTATTAAAAGTGGTTACTTTAATTTCCTTTTCCCTCCATCATGTTTGTACAATTTGAACATTTCATCTTGATTGTGTTGCCAGTTTTGTGCTGGAAGCCATTCCAGTGGGGAAACACAGAAGAAGAGATTGCTTACAGTAGTGGTCCCAGTCAACTTTAACAACAGGATTTTTCATCTACTGGATTAGATTAGCAGCACACAACACTGAGAGAGGAGAAAAAACACACATTAAAACACCAAAAACTCACACATATTTATATGTTACACCCACGCCACACACTCTTATACGCACACGCACAGTTACGTTGGTCTGGGAAACAACCGTGCACGAACATCAGAAACCAATGGACACAAAAGTTACACTACCGACAGTACAAAAATCAAAAAATATCTCAAAATATACATTTATTATTTACAGCTCAAGTACACACCCTGTCACTCTAACCATAGATACTCGGTGTGAATTTATCAGAATATACATCAATATATACAGGTTAAATACATCATCTTAAATACTATAAATATAACTATGGCTGGTCACATAAAGACTATTTGTGCAGCTAAATTAAATAATTGTCTCTCTGCTATTGTGAAGCTCGTCTTCAGTCATTTAACTCACTTAAACTCTTGCTTGTAGTATGGCTGATACACATGGGTGAGATGAAGAGACCCTGGAGTTGGATTTTTGTTTATAGTAATATCTAATATGCACACATATTCACACTGAATAGTAAGAGACGGAATCCATATTTAATGTTGTCTAAAGGAAATGGTTGTGCGATCATTGTGCTCAGGGTTTCACATTACCTTTTGAGCCATTGTGGCTTCCAGTTTTCCAGAGCTACACTAGCCATAAGTTTGGAGATGACTGTTAGATTCTATTTTGTCAAAGTTAATAAAAATAATAACAAATCAACATAATTAATATGGATTTAAAAAAAATCAACACCCCACAGTATTTCCTGTTGTAGCGGAACTCACAGCCTGGATTTAGCCTCCACCTGGACAGTCTCTGATGCGACACACAACAGAGTCGTGAAGCCTGCCACACAAATTCCTAATTTTATTTAATTCTGGGTGTTCAAATTAGTTTGCTGGAGTGTCACTGTCATACTACTGAACTTATACACTGAAATGAGCAACTGTGGGGAATGAATCTTCAGTGAGTTCCGTCAGCTAACTGAAAGTTAGCGGGAAGCTAGCCACAGCCAGCCACATACTGTTCTCTGTTAGCAAATGTTCATTTTTTTGGACTGCCTGTGGGTTGGATAAAGCGCTAGAGAGAGACAAAATAGCATCAACTCAGTTCACTCCGATCGACCATTTTTTACATCAGTGGCGGATCGCGGAGCTCAAAATAGTTCCCGGAAGTTAGCAACAAGCGTTAGCATCACCAAAGAGTTATAGTGGAATGGACCAGATCTGAGCTACTTTCAAAGGATAAGACGTTTAAAGTTTACCATTTTATATTATCAACACATCAGAATCAAATGGGCATGAGCAGTTTAGTATGTTTGTTTTTTTTTAAATATTTCCCACTGGATTAGTAAGTTTAGGCAACATTAATAAATAAAATATTAGGCTAGGATACAACACTACATTAATCACCACCAGTTTATTATTACCTCTGCCAAGGAGGTTATGTTTTCATCAGCGTTGGTTTGTCTGTTTGTCTGTTTGTTTGTTTGTTAGCAAGATAACTCAAAAAGTTATGGACGGATTTTCATGAAATTTTCAGAGATTGTCAGAAATGGGGTATCCTACAGATGATTAGATTTTGGTGGTGATCTGGATCACCGTCTGGATCCAGGAATTTTTTTAAAGGATACTTTTTTTTTTTTCATTTAACATTGCGAGATGGGGCCATTTTCAATATTTTTTCAATTTTTTTTTTTTTTTTTGTGCATGTAACTCTGCCAAAAAATCATCAGAACACTTGGAAAAAAAAAATACAGGATGAAAAAAAATAAACACTGTATGGGGGGAACTGTGGCGCTTGGCGGAGGTCTGCGTTCTCAAAGTGCTTTTCTGGTTTGTAATTGTGTCAATGTGGAAGTGCTCTCCACTTAGGAACCACTGTCTGGCCTTGCAACATGTGACAGACTTTAATGTGCAAAGTTTGCTCAAATCAGACAGCAAACTCTTAAAAGAGCTGTTAAAAGGAAGTGTTTCAAGCTAAAAAAAACAAAAAAAAACTAAACTAAAGCTGTTGCAATTAAAAAGCAATAAAAACCTGCTGAAAAATACTTTTTCATTATTTTTTCACTGTAATTTAAACACTTAATCACAGCTAACGAATTAGTTTTGAAAAAAATTAGGCGTGATTAATTCTAGAAAATGGTTGCGATTAATTAGTTACATTTTTAAAATAGATTCCCAGCACCAATTTGTACGTATATAGCACCTCTCCCGGGCATGAGAGGTGCTATCTATAGAGGAAGTTAAAAACTGATGGAGATGTTTTCTCATCACTTTTCTACAGAGCAAGAGGTCACCATTCTCTGCCATTCTTTTTTTGTCCCAAAAAATCTCCATGGAGCCTCAAAATGAAGATATAACCGCTGAGTTCAAATAACAAAGCCAGTTGGTTAACATTGTACAGGAGAGATGATTATTAAATATGAAAATTGTTTTAACTAAAATGTGACTTTTGCAAATTAACTTTTCTCAGCTCATTTATGTTTTTCCCCTTACAATTTTTAACTTTATTGCAAATGTACTTTTTTTCCTCAAACATTTGTTACTTATTCATGTAAATTTGCAACCTCTAAATCACAGTTTGAGCAAACTGTCTATTTCGATCACAAATGTGTAGCTTTTAAAATAATAACCCTGCAATATTTTATTTGTGAATTTGAACATTTATGCTGGCAAATTTGTGCTTTTCTTCCTTTTAAAATGTGCATCTTTAGTCATATAAATTTGCTCCACCCAAAAAAAATTTAGTTTTCTTTTTCTCATAAATCAGTGACTTTTTACACATAAAATTTTTTTTTACAAATTTTACATTTTACAAATTTTTCTTGCAAATTTGTGACTACTTTTCCTCCTAGATTTGCAGCTTACTTCTGGTAAAATTGAGAGGGTTTTTTTTTTTTGATAAATTTGTGACATAATTTTTTGCCTTAGGAATTCCTGGCCTAAAGAGCTCATGGAAGTATTGGGTTTGTTATCGTTCTGTCATGCAGACAAAGGGTTTATTACTTGTGCAGCTCCCTCCCAAAGTGTCTAATAAGAGCGACTGAGCTGCTGCAAAGCTGCCGAATGTCACCTACATCTGGCTGATTCAACTGTGCTAATGTCAAGACCTGATTGTGCTCAAAAAGTGAGCCAGTAAATCAGGATTAACTCATTTTTAGTCATTTATACCCACTGTGCTTTCAGTCTGTTGCTAAAAGTGCTTTTCAGACCTATAATTCAGTTTGGTTTCCTGTAGATTCCACACGTTTCCGTGTGCAGCGTTCTCCTCCACCGACTGAAGGATCACAGTTAAGCAAACACCTTCTTCACACCCATCCACATCATTAAATAGTAACATTTGCTGCTTATTAAAACATACAAATTTGCTTGTGCTCCTGTTGTGTGCTTCCCCTAAATGTGCTTTATGCTCACTCCAAAGCTGCCGTCTTCATATAGGTGCTGTAGGTGTCTCAACCTCAGCGTGTCTGTCACAGGATATTCGATACACAGATGCCGTCACAAAAGATATTTGTCCTCTCCCGTTGTATTTTGGGACAGAAGACGTTCTGATTTATCGTCCAAATCTGACAATATTCTAGATAAATATTAAGTGCTCATTTGCACCTTCTGAAAATGGAAACAATCACTGTTTTGTGAAGCTTTGCCATTCTCTATGTGAGAATTAGTAAACGACAACATATGAATGACATGGTTTTGATGTATGATTGGCAGAACGGTGAAGATGATTTGGAAAGGTTTCTGGTAGTAGATCTGTGGAGGTTTTTAGTATTTATGATCAGGATATTTAAAAGTAAAGTAGGAGTGTAAAGCTTTACATTTTCAGGTAAAGTCTGTAAGATCGTGATGAACTTTGTTTCATGTGAGGCCAAGCTTGTGGAATGTGAGGCAGGAGAACTCCAATATTAGACGCCCTCCAGTGGAAAAAAAATCCAAAACAAAACAGAGACATGACGCATTAGACTTGGCTCTTCATAAGTCATAAAAAATATGTTACAAACATGTTACCAAGGGGGGAAAAAAACTCAATTTTTGGCAAAGTGTCACTCTAACAAGAAAAGTGAGTGAAGTCCATTTGAAGGTGCTGCAAGTTTAATATAAGCTAAACTAAGGTAAGACCTTTTAATCATAAATTTGTTTTTTGATTAGTTTTGCCATTTTGTCCTTTAAAATTTATTTTTTTCTTAAATGTGCAACATTTTAATCTTTTTTTTTTGGTAAATTTATTCTCATTTGATGCCAGCTTTTTTCATTTTATTTTTTATTTAATACATTTTTTGTTATGGTTCGTGCAGCTGCACCACGTGTCTCAGACTCCTAACCTGTACTCTGCCTGCCGTATGCACACACCGTGCAGACATTCAGAGCCACGGTGTGATCAGAGCTGGTCGCTGCCGTCTCAGTTAAAGTCCGGCAACATGATCGTCAATAAAGTCCAAACGAGAGCAACAAGACTTGATTTTAAATCTGCAACCACATTCTAACAATTGAAGTGACGGTTTCAGACAGGTTTCACCATCTTAGAAATTATCAGGCTTTGCTATTTTTCTGACAATATTTCATGTCAAAAATATAAAATATCTTCTGAAAGAACTTGCACTCAATCTATTTGCCCTGTGATGCATTTATGTCTTGTGCACATTGTCCAACCTTTTATAGGCTTAAAGACATATATTCAAGTGTGTGCTTTACGAGCAACTCCAGGGTCTCAACTTAATTAAAGTGCAAGTGAACGGGACAAAAACGCTGGTCTAAAATCGAGGTTTTAAAATGACTCAGTCGACGAGAAAACAAAATGGCAAATGCATAAGGCAAACAGAAACACAGATGCTGTTCAGGCACCAAGCAATGTGGCTGACTGTGCTTCACACTACATCTGCTCAGTCTCAAGTATTATTGTCTCAGGGAGGGGCCACAGGACAGTGTGAGGGCCCCTGGCTCCTCTGCTGGCTAACAGAGACACCTGGTGGTGAAACCTATGTACTACCACTAATTCCAGACATCAAAATCATGACACATTTTCACATTATAACCCTAAACATACATTGCCTGTTGAAATTCAACACTAAATTAAAAAAAAGGCTTAGATTTCACATATCAGCTCACAAAAATACATCAGAGTGTAGTTTGGTAGTGCTTATGAGTTAATTTTTAAGGAATGTACAACATTTGACTCTAACCTCATCCTCTCAGAGAGGAAGTATGATTAATCCACAGCATGGCAGTGAACCTCTGCTTCAACTGTAATGATATTAGAGAAGTATCCCTGTGGGGTGACAACGATAAACTGGATCATCTCTGTTTTGCTGAACTGCCGGTGGTACAGGTGGAGCAGACGGAGTGAGGTGAGCACTCCCTCCTCCACAACAGAAGAGGGTCCGTATCTATGGCACGTTGCCACAGCTCCCTCTGGTTAACGCTGCTCTATTTTTAAACAGGCAGGGTCACTGGTGGCAGACAACACACTGATGCGCCCACGTTAGTGCTATGACAAAATTCACATTCACTTTCTTTCCAGTCCGCCCCTCTCAACACGAGGCAGACAGACGTGCCACAAACCCTTCTGCTCATTCTTGCTTCTGCGTTGCCACCACTGCTCTTGTAAGGCATTAATTAAAGTGGAAACTCTTGATTAAAAATATTGATTTAAGTCAAGAAGTTCTGTGACTGGAGCAGTACGGAGACGACAAGGTGTGGAGTGCTTTTTAGTCGAAAAGAAAAGTGCCGCTCTGCGTTAAGGCTCACAGATGCGCTAACGACAGCAGGCGTCTGTGCTTCTGCGCTCGTGGGATGAGGAGGAGGCAAGAAGCTGCCCTACGTTTTTTGCACTACTGCAAGTGTCGATACACAACTTACGGTGACGTCTCAAACTATTGCACAACACATATGTACAGTAATCATATACATGGGTGGGGGAAATAGAGATAGAAGGAGATTCACAGTTTTATGGGGACCCTACTGTGACTGGTTATTATTATTGCTGATGCATGAGAGGCACAATAAATCTAAAGACATACTGTTCCTGTAACACTGTTTACATTATTAGAATCACTTATCACACACTGTTATGGATGTTAATGTTGATATCGACCGAGACGAAGAGCAGTGTTTTTTTTTTAACTGAGTCTCCTTCCATCCAATTCCCACAAACAACAATCCTCTCCAACTGAAACAGCAGAAGCATGAACTGGTGAACACATAGCATTACAGTTTGGTACAATATAAAGCATTTTAGCATTGCAAAAAACCTTAACCATAACCAGAGCTTACTACCCGGTAAAGCTTGCAGCTTAGCACACAGCAAACCTCTCTACACTTCACCAATCTTGCTGATCCTGTCTCTGTCCATCTCACTTCCACTGTAAGCAGTCACCATTGCCAGTGGGCCTCATTTTCTCATGATCCCTTCATTACAACTCGGACTGAAGCGCCACTAGCAGCAAAGACAGAAGGGAGGACCCATAGGTGAAGAGGAAATGGAGAATAGAAGGATTTAGCTCTGGGGGTTAAGGTGTGATGAATGCTGCATGTGTTTTTCTCCCTTGTCGCTTCCTCCGTCTCCCTCTTTTCAAGTGGGACTGGGGTTTGACAGACTAGAGGAGCTGAGGTCGTTGGATCATAGCTCAGACTCGGGCGAGCCGATGTTCTGGTAGCCCGTCTTGGTGCTGGTGCCGTAGTTGGTGTTGGTCATCTCCTGGGTGCCGCCGGGGCCCAGGTAAGCACGGTGGGTGGGCATGGGAGAGGGAGCCTCACTGGGGTTCTTGCCGAGGATGAAGCGCTGCTCGTCCTGCTCCTCCAGGTTGGAGATGTCCTTCATCATGCCTTTACGGTAGGAGACGGAGAGCTTGTTGGAGCCGTCGGACACCAAGTTGAAGTGGTGGGCAATGAAGACCAAGGGCAAAGGCAGCATGGCGACCACAATGAGGGCATAAGCCATGACTAAAGCCCAGGGGGGGTAGCTATGGAAACGTTCAGAGCCCTGAAAACCAGAGAGTATAGGGAATAAGATAAATGAAGCAGGCTCCTATAGACACACAACAGAAAGGGACACCGGACTACAGACCTCAGCCTCCACCCACGCATTGTATCCGGCAGGACTGATGGCCATCTCAATGACAGTGGCAGCGATGAGCACCACCAGGATAGTGGGTGACACATATCTCCACATGTAGTAATAGAAGGAGTATGGCCGGAAACCAAGCATGTCCTCCAGGTCCTGCATGAACCTGTAAGAAAGTACGAGGACTGGTAAACTCTAAAGTGAAAGAGTAACACGTATGCAGAGGGGGGTAGACTATAACTATAAATTCTACTGATGATTAATTACTCATGTACAACCCCAATTCTGCTGAAGTTGGAACATTGTGTAAAATGTAAATAAAAAGAAAATACAATGATTTAAAAATTCTTTTCAACCTATATTCAGTTAACCCCTTAGTGTTCCCCCCAATTTCCAGCCAATGTGAAACGTTCCACAGGTGGAACACTGGAATTTTAAGCGGATTTATACAAAGACGCGATATTTAATGTTCAAACTGATAAATTTCATTATTTTTTTGCAAATACTCACTCATTTTGAATTTGATAAATGCAACATGGTTCAAAAAGCTGGGACAGGGGCAAGAAAAGACTCAGAAAGTTTGAAGAATGCTCAAAAAAAAAACAAAAAAAACCCAACAACACCTTTTTGGAACATTCCATAGGTGAACAGGTTACTTGGAAACAGCTGAGTGTCATGATTGGATATAAAAGGAGCATCCCTGAAAGGCTCAGCTGTTCCCAAGCAAGGATGGGGCGAGGTTCACCACTTTGTGAACAACCGTGTGGGCAAACAGTCCAACAGTTTAACCACAACGAATCTGGAGAAATTTCTGCATGTAAGCGGCAAGGCCAAAAACCTACAGTGAATGTGCGTGACCTTCAATCCCTCAGGCAGCACTGCATTAAAAACTGACATCATTCTGTAAAGGATATTACTACGTGGGCTGAGGAACACTTCAGAAAATCACTGTTAGTCAACACAGTTTGTCGCTACATCTATAAGTGCAAATTAAAACTCTATCATGCAAAGCAAAAGCCATGTATCAGCAACACCCAGAAATGCCGTTGGTTGCTCTGAGCCCGAGCTCGTCTGAGACGGATTGATGCAAAGTGGAGCAGTGTGCTGTGGTCTGATGAGTCCACATTTCAAATTGTTCTTGGAAATCAGGAGTGTTGTGTCCTCTGGGCTAAAGAGGAAAAGGACCATCCAGACTATCAGCAGCATTAAGTTGAAAAGCCACCATCTGTGATGGTATGGGGGTGTGTTAGTGCCCATGGCATTGGTAACTTACACATCTGTAAAGGCACCATTAATGCTGAACAGTACATACTGGTTTTGGAGCAACATATGCTCCCATCCAAGCAACATATTTTTCAGGGTCCCCCCTGCTTATTTCAGCAAGACGATGTCAAATCACATCCTGCATGCGTTACAACAGTGTCGCTTCATAATAAAAGATTGTGGGTACTAGACTGGCCTGCCTGCAGTCCAGACCTGTCTCCCATTGAAAATGTGTGACGCATTATGAAGTGCAAAATACGACAATGGAGACCCCGGACTGTTGAGCAACTGAAGTCGTACATCAAGCAAGAATGGGAAAGAATTCCACCTACAAAGCTTCAACAGTTAGTGTCCTCATTTCCTAAATGCTTATTGAATGTTGTTAAAAGGAAAGTTGATGTAACACAGTGGTAAAGATACTTCTGTCGTTTTTTTTGGAATGTGTTGCAGGAATCAAATTCAAAATGAGTGAATATTTGCAAAAAAAATAAAGTTTATTAGTTTGAACATTAAATGTCTTCGTAGTGTATTCAATTCACATAGGCTGAAAAGGATTTTTAAATCATTGTATTTTGTTTTTATTTACACTTTACACAATGTCCCAACTTCATCAAAATTGGGGCTGTATAACAAAAAGTAAGAGTGCATATTAAAATAGCAATTATCTAGCAACGTCTTGCCTTTCTCCGCAAATTTATGAGAAAAAAGTTGTAAATTTACAAGAAAAAAGTCAAAAATTAATGAGAAGTTGCAAATTTAAGATGAAAAAAGTAGCAAATTTATGACAAAACGGTGAATTTACAAGAAAAAAATGCAATTTATGAAAAAAGTTGGAAATTTACCATAAAAAGTAGCAAATTTATGAGAAAGTTCTAGATTTACAAGAAAAAAGCTGCAAAATTACAATAAAAAGGTGAAAATTCATTCAAAAGTCATGCTACAGTGTGACTTTTTTCCTATTATTTGTTATTTTGAGGAAAAGAAATTATAAGCTATCCATAACTACCCTTTCATATAATCAAATCATATCATATAAAACAGCAATAAATTAAATGTTTCCAGAGCCAAAACAGACAAATAATAGTTTCAACACTGATTTCAGTGAAACTAAAACATAAATTCACTAAAATGAATAAATATGCAGTCATTTTTGGTAAGAACAAGTTATTACAGTACAAAACATACACATTTTTACACAGTTTTCAAAATGGTAAACTGTACACAACCAAATGTTCCGGAGTAAAAGTATATATTTTGCTTCATAAATGCACTCAAGTAAGAGCAAAAATCATCCTACAATAAAATTACTCAGTAAAGTACATTTTGTGAAAAAGCAACTTGAGAACATGTACTTGAGTAAATGTAACTTCTTGCTACCTAGTTCTGCATATATATATAGACACAGAAAAAAACTGTCCCAAAGAAAAATCACGTAGCATTAGTGTATTGGTGAATTGGCGTTACCTTTTAGTCCCGTAGATCCAGGCTACAGAGATGTTCTCCAATATCACCACCACGATGAGAGGCAAACCAGCCGAGTAGTCATCAAACATTGCCACAAAGTAATTCCCTGATCGCTGCACAAACAGTAGACCTAACAGGAAGGCTATGATACAGCAAATCACTGAGAAATAGAGAGAAAGAGGGGGTAAGAAAAAATAATACGCCAGAAAATATTCAACACAGGAACAGGAAAATACCTGCAGGAACAGATTCAACTCTTACCACACAGGATTTCCTTGCGGATCTTGAATGCATCCAGTATGGGTGTGGTGATGCCAGTCATGGTGCCGAGCATGCTTCCAAGTCCCAGGTTGATCAACATGAAGAAGAACATGACGGACCAGAAGGGACTTGCGGGGAAGTGAGTCATGGCCTCTGTGAAGGCGATGAAGGCCAAACCGGTGCCCTGAACCGCCTAGAGGATGGAGAGAAAGCAGTGAAGAAACCTTTAAGTATTTAAGTATTTGGCATAAGTGTCACAAGAATTGCTAATGTATGAGGACATCAGGAGTGGCAAAGAAGTATGTGAGGGTGGTGCAGGACATGTATGAGGACAGCTAGACAAGGTGAGGTGTGCTGTAGGAGTGACAGATGGATTCAAGGTGGGGGTTGGAAAACATCAGGGATTGGCTCTGAGCCCCTTCTTGTTTGCCATGGTGATGGACAGGTTGACAAATGAGGTCAGGCAGGAGTCTCCATGGATTATGATTTTGCAGACGACATTGTGATCGGTAGTGAGAGTAAGGAGCAGGTAGAAGAGAGCCTGGAGAGGTGGAGGTATGTGCTGGAGAGAAGAGGAATGAAAGTCAGTAGAAGCAAGACAGAATATATGAGTGAATGAGAGGGAGGCAGTTGTAATGGTGAAGATGCAAGAAGTAGAGGTAGTGAAGGTAGATGAGTTTAAATACCTGAGGTCAACCATCTAAAGCAATGGAAAATGCACAAGAGAGGTGAAGAAGAGAGTGCAGGCAGGGTGGAGTGAGTAGAGATGAGTGTCAGGGGTGATCTGTGATAGAAAGGTAGCAACTAGAGTGTAAGGGAAGATTTACAAGACTAGTGAGACCTGCTATGTTGTATGGTTTAGAGATGGTGGCACTGACAAAAAAGACAGGAGGCGGAGCTGGAGGTGGCAGAGCTGAAGATGCTAAGATTTTCATTGGGAGTGACTAAGATGGACAAGATTAGAAAAGAGTATATCAGAGGGACAGCTCAGGTTGAGCGGTTTGGAGACAAAGTAAGACAAGCAAGGCTGAGATGGTTTGGACATGTGCAGAGGAGGGATAATGGATATATTGAACAAAGGATGTTGAAGATGTTGCTGCCAGGAAGGAGGAAAAGAGGAAGATCACAGAGAAGATTCATGGATGTAGTGAAGGAGGACATGGAGAGGGTTGGCGTTACAGAGGAAGATGCAGGGGATAGAGTGAGATGGAGACAGATGATCTGCTGTGGAGACCCCTAAAGGGAGCAGCCAAAAGAATCATTAGAAAACGTATGTGTGGAGGCAGATGTCAATATCTGTCAACTCATTTTATGAAATCAGGATTTTCTCAATGTTGTTGTTTGGTGACATATTTTCTTTCATGCAGCATGAATGAATCATTCATCACCAACTAAGGTTCTAAAAACCCTGCTTAATTCATGAGTCATCGCTTCTTTCTTGCTCATAAATCAATTGCTAATTTCAGCACACTTTAATTTATTGATCCTTATTTCCATATTGCTGTTTTTCTCAATGATTCTCATTGGGAGTGACTAGGAGCGACAGGATTAGAAATGAGTATATTGTGGGGGCATAGTGTGTGGGTTTCTCCACTCAGAGAAGGCAGGGGGAAGGGGAGAACAATGGACCGAAGGAGGAGGTGTCACCGGGGGGTATCAGGTGGGAATGTTGGGTCTATGCACCCCCCGGGGAGAGTAAGAGAAGTCGGGGCCGCTAAGAGAAGAAGGGTGTTGGAGCGGTGCTGGCGTTATGTCATGTTAATGTGCCACACAATCCTTTGTTCAAACAACAATGTATTATGGTCAGAAGTTCCAGGTTTTGATGCATGGAAATAAAACTATAAAAGAGGAATGCACAGAGACCCGGGATTCTCTTCTGCTGCAAGTTATGTTGGAGGAAGAATAAAGCTTCTGTGTCGTCCAGCTCGTTACCTCGCCTGCCTCCTTTCTCCACAATATCATTTTTAATAGGTTCAACTCACCGTCTGTCACCCCCACAACACAGCCAGACCCACACACACCCCTCCCCCCTCACTCTCCTGTGCAGCACCTCTCTCTCTCCCCCCCCCACTCACCCCCTCCCTCTCCTCTGAAGACATCAGCACCAACCCCCACATCACTGTGGCTACAGACGAGGTTAAGAAACAGCTGGACAGACTCCACCACTGGAAGGCTGCAGGTCCTGATGGCATCTCCACCAGGATCCTGAGGTGCCAACCAGCTGTCTCTGGTACTGAAACACCTGTACAACCTAAGCCTGAGTCCGGAGAGAATACCGGTGCTGTGGAAGACGTCCTGCCTGGTTCCTGGCCCCAAGAAGTCGTCTCCCTTGGACCTGACAGACTATCTACCAGTTGCCCTCACATCTCATGTGATGAAGGTCCTGGAGAGACTGGTCTTAGCCCACCTGAAGCCGCAGCTAAAGATGTGGCTGGACCCTCTGCAGTTTGCATATCAGCCCCATTTAGGAGTTGAAGACGCTGTCATCTATCTGCTGCAATGAGCTCACTTGCACCTGGATGGCAGAGGAGAATCACGTTCTTTGATTTCTCCAGTGCTTTTAATACCATTCAGCCACTGTTGCTGGGGGAGAAGCTGTAGGGGATGGGGGTTGACAGCTCTGTGATCTCCTGGATTACTGACTACCTAACAGGCAGGCCACAGTTTGTCCGGCTGGGAAGTGTCTTGTCTGATATGGTGGGTAGTGATACGGGAGCTCTACAGGGAACTATGCTTTCTCCTTTTCTCTTCACCTTATACACAACCAACTTTCAGTACAACACCGAGTCATGTCACCTGCAGAAATTCTCTGACGACTTGGCTGTTGTTGGATGTATAAGAGGGGGAGAGGAGGGGGAGTACAGGGCACTGGTAGACAGATTTGTGAGTGGACCGAGCAGAATCACCTGGGGCTGAACATCAGCAAGACCAGAGAGATGGTGACTGACTTCAGGAAGAAGAGGTCGCCTTCACAGCCATTGCGGATTAGGGGGGAGGATGTGGAAGTAGTGCAGGACTACAAATACCTGGGTGTTGTAATCAGCAACGGACTGGAAATCTAACACCAATGCTGCGTACAAGAAGGGGATGAGCAGACCCTACTTTCTGAGGAAGCTGAAATCCTTCAATGTGTGCAACAAAATGCTGGAGCTTTTCTACCAGGCTGTTGTTGCCAGCGCCATCTTCTTTGCTGCCGTTTGTTGGGGTAGCAGTATCAGAGCCACAGACACCAACAGACTTATAAGATTATCAAGAAGACTGACTCTGTGATTGGTCTCAGGCCGGAGACCTTTGAGACTGTGGTGGAGAGGAGGACACTGAACAAACTGCTATCCATCATGGACAATTCTGATCACCCCCTCCACCACACACTGGACAGACAGTGGAGCACTTTCTTCAGCAGACTGCTACAGCTCCACTGCCAAATGGTCAGGTACAGGAAATCTTTCCTGCCACATGCCATTTCACTCTACAATAACTCACTCTAATGTTGAATTTTGGTCATAACAATACTGCCACACTGCACCTTACAGTTTAATTGGTATCTTACATTTCAGCCTGCGCCTGATAGTCCTGCATTGTACAGCTAGTATGATCCATGTTTCTATATGGGTCATCATCTATTCATCTGCCAGGTATATAAAGTTATCTAGGTAGTTTTGCTTTCCCTGCATAATTCATTTTTCTATTATGCTGTGTGTTTTTGTGTGTTTAATGGCTGCTGTGTATGCATCTAGTGTGCTTGCGAAGCTTCTCGCTTTCAGCTTTCACCGCTGGCTAGCTCCAGTTGTGAAAAGTGAGCCAAGTGCGCAAGTCTCTCCTGCCAGTACATAGTCTCTCCAGCAGCAAGCCCTATGTAGTACCTCCATGTGGTAACACACGGTAACTGGGTACCTCGCGGACCCAAGCTGAGCTACAATGGACTCGGAGGAGACTTGGTCCCCAAGACATGTGGTCTGCAGGTCCACCGACGTAAGTGGAAACGCCCTGGTGCCCATGAACCAGGTCCCCAGCTATGGGATAAATAGTAACTGGTGCTTCCCAGTTCTCTCCTCTTTAGGAAGAAGCTAAGACTCCACTCACGTCTAATTGAGGCCGTATGAGGGAAATGGTTTTCCCCACCAATCTAGGGTATTTCTGAGAGGAGTGGCGCCCCCAGAAATTGCTAGCTTTGTAAAGCGATCACAACATGGATACAACCAAACAAGCAAATGCTATACTTCCAGCTCCGGGAGTGAGCAGGAATTAAGCTGATGACTCAGATGCTAGACGGTCTGGATTTAGTGCAGAACGACAGCATAACGACAGCTCCCCAAACCAGTCTTGGAGGGAGTTGTCTGAAAAGAGCACAGAGTCAAAAACGCTACTTCGGTATCGGAAGCAACTCAAGATTGCCACCTTCATCATCAACACAATGAGCGCAGATAGCAGGGCAGAAGAGCTATCACAGTGTGCAGAAGAACAAGGCGTAGACATCGTAGGGATTCAGGAACATAGGATCATCCATCAAGATCCTGTGGAATACAGAAAGGTCAGAAACAGGTACCTGATAAAATCATCAGGCTGGAGAAATGAATCCCAGGCCTCTCAGGGTGGAGTTGGACTACTACAAGAAAGGGATGCTCGGAAAGCATTGCTGAAAGCTAACAAGGTGCATCCCAGGTTACTAGTGGCAGAATTCTATGGGAACCCTAAATGCACAGTAATTGTGGTATACTCCCCTACAAACAGCGCCCCAGAGGAAGAGGTGGAGGAGTTTTATAACATTTTAAGGGGTACTTTCCAGAATGTTCCAGCACATAACTTTGTAGCAGTACTTGGGGACTTCAACGCCAGGCTAGGACCAGATGATGCAAGATACACCTACCATGAGAACACTAACTGAAATGGAACACACCTGGCTGAACTTCTGATGGAATGTGATTTACTTGCAGCAAACACAGAATTCCGGAAGAGAAAAGGAAAACTCTGGACATTCAGGGACAATGCAACAAATGGTTGCAGGCAACTGGATTACATATTGGTCAGGAAGACATGGAGGAATAGTGTTAAAAATGCAGAAGCCTACAACTCCTTCAACTCAGCAAAGTCTGATCACAGAGTAGTAACAGCTAGCGTCCGCCTGAGCTTACGAGTGTCGGAAACGAGGGTGTGAGTAAAGTATGACTGGCAGAGCTTCTCAACAGATCGGGGAAATGCAACAGAGGTACACCATAACTGTTAGAAATTGCTTCCAGTTTCTGGATGACAAGATGAATGAAGAGGTGTACATGAAAATTTGTGAAAGAAAATGAAGAAGCCATGGAGGAATGCATAACAAAGAAGCAAAGGGTGAAGAAGTCACTAAGAGCAAAACATCCAGACATTGTGGCCGCTAGAATGGAGGTAGAGTCAGCACACTCAAAATTCATAGCGAGCGGAACATCAGATGATGAAAAAGAGTGGAAATTAGCTCTACAACACTTTGTACGACACATACAACAGGTTAAAAGAACAGGAACTAACAGCAAAAATTGACAGAATTGAACGGGCCCATGGAGATCAAAAGTACGAAGAAGCATGGAAAGTTGTGAACAAGGTGTCTGGAAGGAAGATTGCTAGAGAAGGACAAGTAGCAGGATCTAGTCCTGAAGAAAGAGTGAATATCTGGTTCACATACTTCAAGAAGCTGTTGGGCAGCCCACCGGAAGTCAATGACCCAGACGAAGAAATCCCAGTGATCTACAAAGGGCTGGATATAGAGGATGGCCCCTTCACAGAGCTAGAATTCAAGAAAGTGAAGACACACCTGAAAGTAGGAAAAAGCTCTGGACCAGATGGCATACCACCGGAAGTACTCAAGTACTGTCAATTTGACGATATTGGTCTCAAATTGTGTAACACTGTGCTAATGAAGAATGACAAACCAGAAATATGGTCATTCATGAATATAATCCCAGTACCCAAATTGGAAGACCTGTCCAGCACCGACAACTACCGAGGCATAAGTCTAACCTGTGTAATTGCCAAGATGTACAATCGAATGATACTAAACAGAATAAGAAGTGCTCTGGATATAAAGCTAAGGAGAAACCAGAATGGCTTTAGAACCAAACGTACAACAGTCACCCAAATTCTGGCACTAAGAAGAGTCATGGAAGGGGCGAAAGCCAACAACCTACCAGCAGTGTTGACCTTCATCGACTTCAAGAAGGCATTTGATTCAATCCACTGGGGTAAAATGATGAAAATACTAAGGGCATATGGAATTCCACCAAGACTGGTTCAGGCCATAGAATCCATGTACAAGGATGCCAGAACAAGAATAATAACCCCGGACGGTGAAATGGAGCTGTTTAATATCACAGCGGGTGTGCTACATGGGGATACACCAGCTTCCTTCTTCTTCATCATAGTCCTTGACTATGCTCTAAGAAAAGCCATGGAGGGAAGGGAAGAGGAACTGGGATTCACCATCAATCCCAGAAGATCATCAAGATTCCCCAAGGAAACACTAACTGATCTGGACTTTGCAGATGACATAGCGCTGCTATCAGATCTGATAAGACAAGCCCAAGAACTACTAATTAGAGTAGAGGTTGAATGTAAAAAGGTTGGCCTTGGTATCAATGCCAAGAAAACAAAGTACCTGACCTACAACATCAGAGAAACAGGACCACTGCAAACAAAAGAGGGTACTGAGCTGGAAAAGAAAGAAGACTTCAAATACCTGGGTTCATGGATAGACATCACGGAGAAAGACATAAAGACATGAAAAACACAAGCATGGCATGCCTTGAACAAGATGAAGAATATCTGGGAGTCAAGAATGTCGAGGAATCTAAAGATCAGAATCTTTCTGGCTACCATAGAGTCCATCTTGTTATATGGATGCGAAAGCTGGACAGTAACACTGCAGATAGAACGCTTTCTAAATGGTATCTACACTTGCATGCTGAGGAAAGTGCTCAATGTAAAATGGTGGACGCATACAACCAATACAGAGTTGTATGGTGACCTTCCCCCAGTGGGGAACAAAATAGCAGCAAGGAGAATGCAACTTGCTGGACACTGCCACCGCCACCCGGAAATGAGTGCCCACAAACTAGTCCTGTGGCAACCAACCCACGGTCAACGCACCAGAGGAAGACCACAACAAAGCTATGTGGAAGTCCTAAGGCAGGATGCAGGTGGAGTCACTGTAACAGAACTGGGAACACTAATGGATGATAGAGAGGTTTGGAGGAAGCATGTGGTCGCTCGCCTAATGGAGACCAAGTAAGTAAGTGTGTGTTTTTGTCGTTTTGGTCGTCTACTGTCATGCTGCTGTTACACTGTAATTTCCCAGTTTGGGATCAATAAAGTCCATCTATCTATCTGTCTGTCTGTCTATCTATCTATCTATCTATCTATCTATCAGAGGGACAGTGCAGATTGAGCAGTTTGGAAACAAAGTAAGAGAGGCAAGGCTGAGATGGTTTGGACATGTGCAGAGGAGGGACAGTGGTTATATTGGACAAAGGATGTTGAAGATGGAGCTGCCAGACAGGAGGAAAAGAGGAAGGCCACAGAGAAGATTCATGGATGTAGTGAAGGGGGACATGGAGAGGGTTGGTGTTACAGAGGAAGATGCAAGGGATAGGGTGAGATGGAGGCAGATTATCCACTGTGGCAACCCCTAAAGGGAGCAGCCGAAAGAAGAAGAAATCACAAGAATTGTTAAGACACTGTATTGATAGACTGTGCCAAATGTGAGGATGTGAGTTAAACAACTAAACAACTTCTTCTAATTACAATTCAAAATCAGCACATGGGAAATACAAATATGAGCGTGATAGTACAACCATGCCACTGACTTCTTAATAAGCTACAAGAGCTTCAACTAAACTAACCCTGAGTCTGACAAACACATAATTCACACTGCCTAAGAAAGTAATACATTTGAATCATTATGTTCTTTACCTCTAACTTTTTTGTTCTATTTTACATAATACAACAAATGAACTTCTAAACATTTTACCCTGCTTCTGGACATGGTTAACATAAGGCTTAATTTTTGCACAAATTTATGAGTATAACTGTGTCGCACTCTATAATGGGTATTGAGATTGAACATAATTTTTGCATGATATATTTGGGAAATATACCAATTGAACTTAATAAGCAAGACAAGTATCTCCTTGAAATATTATTAGTTGCTGGCAAGAAAACAATAACTAAGAAATGGCTAGACAAAGAGCCACCAGCAAAAAAAGAATGGGCAACAATCATGAAGGAGATGTTTGAGATGGAGAAATTGACGTTTTCTCTCAGACTGTATTGACAAATTTCATAGGTACTGGTCCAAATGGATGATGCATAGGAATGATTTATAGAATGTTTTGTTTTAAATGTCTGAAAACATTGACCCTTTTCATCTTCAATGACATTTTAAGTTGTTGTAAGCTCTGGATACGCCCAAGACTAACACGGTGAATATAATCACACCTGACGGATGGCAATCATGAACCAAGTTTTTTTTTTTTTTTTGGCTGCCTATATAGACTACAAAGAATGAGAATGACATGGACTGAACTTGAAACACTCTGGAAGCCCTGCTGGTCCTCCCTTATATCCTTCTTTTATGGGACTGTTGGAAAAGTAACCCTGAAAGCAAGAGCTGTTTATAGATAAGACAACCTGTATCATAACTTCCAAGGTGATCTGTGTAGTTTGTTCTGAAGTATGTACAACTGTATTTCTTGTACTTATATGTGAAAACATAAAAATAAAGTTTAAAAAAAATAACTATGTCGCAGTGCTTGACAAAGGTTTACCAAAGTAATCTCTTGTATTGAAGTTACGTATATCAGCTATTAATGTATGACAATTTTTGATGCAGTGCCGACTGCGTGATCAGAGATCATGGGTGTTCAGCTTGGGCTTCCATTCTTGCCCTTTGAGCAATGAAATTACTCAAGATTCTTTGAACTGTTATACATGTGCATCCCAATAAATTAGAATGTCATCAAAAAGTTGATTTAATTCAGTAATTCAATTGAAAAAAAAAATGAAACTCATATATTATGTAGATTCATTACACACAGAGTGATATATTTCAAGGGTTTATTTCTTTTAATTTTGATGGTTAAATCTCCTTGGTGGCCGGGCCCCGGGGGTGGATGAGATTCGCCCTAAGTACCTCAAGGCCCTGGATGTTGTTGGGCTGCCATGGTTGACACGCCTCTGCAACATTGCGTGGAGGTCGGGGGCAGTGCCTTTGGCATGCCAGACCGGGGTGGTGGTTCCTCTCTTCAAAAAAAGGGGACCGGAGGGTGTGCTCCAGCTTTAGAGGGATCACACTCCTCAGCCTCCCTGGGAAGGTCTATGCCAAGCTACTGGAGAGGAGAGTCTGGCCGTTGGTTGACCCTTGGATTCAAGAGGAGAAAAGTGGTTTTTGTCCTGGCTGTGGCACATCGGACCAGCTCTTTACCCTCTCGAGAATTCTTGAGGGTTCGTGGGAGTTTGCCCAACCAGTTTACATGTGTTTTATGGACTTGGAGAAGGCATTTGACCGCGTCCCTCGTGGTTTTTTGTGTGGGGTGCTTCGGGAGTATGGGGTATCGGGCTTGTTGTTGTTACGAGCTATTCGGTCTCTGTACGACCGTTGTGAGAGTTTGGGTCGTATTGCCAACACTCGGTCGGACTCATTCCCAGTGAGAGTTGGACTCCGCCAGGGCTGCCCTTTGTCACCGATCCTGTTCATAATTTTTACGGACAGGATTTCTAGGCGCAGCCAGGGAATGAAGGGTGTCATGCTTGGTGACCACAGGATCTCATCTCTGTTGCTTGCAGATGATGCTGTCCTGTTGGCTTCATCCAGCAATGACCTACAGCTCTTGCTGGGATGGTTTGCCGCTGAGTGTGAAGCGGCTGGGATGAGAATCAGCACCTCCAAGTCCGAGTCCATGGTCCTCAGCCGGAAAAAGGTGGATTGTCCTCTCTGGGTTGGGGACAGGCTCCTGCCCCAAGTGGAGGAGTGTAAGTATCTTGGGGTCTAGATCACGAGTGAAGGGAAAATGGAGCAAGAGATTGACAGACGGATTGGAGCAGCATCTGCAATGATGCAGACGTTGTACCGGTCTGTTGTGGTGAAGAGGGAGCTTAGTTCTAAGGCAAAGCTGTCGATTTACCAGTCAATCTACATTCCTACTCTCACCTATGGTCACAAGCTTTGGGTAATGACCGAAAGAACAAGATCGCGGATACAAGCGGCTGAAATGAGCTTTCTCCGTAGGATTGCTGGCCTCACCCTCAGAGATAGGGTGAGGAGGTCAGTCATCCGGGAGAGGCTCAGAGTAGAACCGCTGCTCCTCCACATTGAAAGGAGTCAGTTGAGGTGGTATGGGCATCTGATTAGGATGCCTCCTGGACGCCTCCCACTTGAGGTATTTCAGGTACGTCCCACTGGGAGGAGACCCCGGGGCAGACCCAGGACTCGGTGGAGAGACTATGTCTCCCAGCTGGTCTGGGAACGCCTTGGTATCCTATCTGAAGAGCTGGAGCAGGTGGCTGGGGAGAGGGAAGTCTGGGCTTCTCTGCTTGAACTGCTGCCTCCGCGACCCGGACCTCCGGAAAAGCGGTAGAAAATGGATGGATGGATGGATAGTTATGGCTTAGAGCTCATGAAAACCCCAAATTCAGTTTCTCAGAAAATTTAAATATTGTGAAAAAGTTCAATGTTGTTGATTGATGTGTCACATTCTAATCAGCTAATTAACACCAAACACCTGCAAAGACTTCCTAAGCCTTTAAATGGTCTCTGACTGGTTCAGTAGTCTACACAACCATGGGGTAAAGTGCTGACTGGACAGTAGTCCAGAAGACCGTCACTGACACCCTCCACAAGGAGGGTAAGCCACAAAAGGTCATTGCTAAAGAAGCTGGCTGTTCACAGGGTGCTGTATCCAAGCATACTAAACTGGGTATGTCGCCAAACTGCGACATAACCCCTAGTGGTCAAGGGTGGTAAAGATTTTTTTCAAGAAAATATTCAGATCAGATGTCAGAACTTTCCAAGGCTACAAATTGAAAGTGGTAAGAGATAATGGCTTACTGTCAATTAGAAAGATGTAGAATATGATCCAAAGTTTCAGATAGAAGTAAATTTACGCATCTAATTTGCATACAAACAAACAAAGATATTTGTCACTTACCGCTGGCAAGGCGGGGTCCTTTTGTGGCATTCTGGTCGTAATTTTGTCCTCTCCCGGTCACTTTAGCTTTCTCTCCTACATCCAGAAACTGTTACTGATTATTCCACCTTAATTTCGCTTTTATTCCAAGGCAAATTTATCTTATATGACGACATGCAACTGGCGATTGCTCTACAGTCATATGGTGCTCCGGGCTCCGGCAGGTCAAATCAACGAGCTTCACGCTCCCTGTGTTATAAGAACATGTAAACATCTACCTTCATAAGCTAAATAATCTCTTTTTAGAATCATAGTTGGCAAATTTGGGACCAAATCCTCCAAATTTGCTGCTCCATCTGTGATTGCGTATGTCCACAGTGATAGCTGCCGTCCATTTTGTATTGTAATCTCAAAGACGACGAAGAAGAAGAAGGAGTTCTTCCTCTTTGGTGTATTACGTGTCATCCATGAGTCCTCCAACGCGTGCCTGCCACCTTGTGAACTGGCAGGATCAGTACAAATCCTCAGTCCAGCTGGGGAGTGTTTGGCACGTTATTATGAGTTGACAGGCGCAGTGCCGCGCTCTGCCACTAGGGGCACAAAAAATCACACAGCTTGAAGGCTAATGGAAAGTTGAGCAGAATGAAAAAGTGTAGCAGAAAAACGTGCAGAAGCAACAGAGATAACAACAGCCTTGAAAGGATTGTGAAGCAAAGCCCATTCAAGAATTTGAGGGAGATTCACAAGGAGTGAAGTACAGCTGGAGTCAGTGCTTCAAGAGCCACCACACACAGACGTACTGCATCCAGGACATGGGCTACAACTGTCACATTCCTTGTATCAAGCCACTCCTGAACCAGAGACAGCATCAGAAGTGTCTTACCTGGGCTAAGGAGAAAACAGACTGGATTGCTGCTCAGTGGTCCAAGGTCTTCTTTTCAAATGAGAGTAAATTTTACATGTCATTTGGAAATCAAGGTCCCAGAATCTGGAGGAGGAGTGGAGAGGCACAGAATCCAAATTGCTTGAGGTCCAGTGTGAAGTTTCCACAGTCACCGATGATTTGGGGAGCCGTGTCATCTGCTGGTATTGGTCCACTGTGTTTTATTAAGTCCAAAGTCAGCACAGCCATCTACCAGGAAATGTCATGCTCCCCTCTGCTGACAAGCTTTATGGAGATGCTGATTTCAATTTCCAGCAGGACTTTGCACCTGCCCACACTGCCAAAAGTACCAATACCTGGTTTAATGTGAGTGGCAGCGGCTCAGGAGATAGAGTGGGTCATCCAATAACCGGAGGGTTGGCGGTTCGAATCCTGCTCTCCCCAGCCATCCTGCCGTGTTTCTGGGCATGACACTTTACCCACCTTGCTTCCAGTGTCTATGACACTGGATATGAATGTGTATAAATGTTCGGTAGTGGTCGGAGAGGCCGCTGGCGTGGATTGACAGCCACGTTTCCGTCAGTGGCTACAGTAGTAGTTTACTACTATCAGTGCCTGTCTGTGGAGTGAATGAATAACGTATCTATTGTAAAGCGTCTTTGAGTGTCTATGAAAAGCGCTATATAAATCCGATGCATTGTTATTATTAATGACCATGGTATCATTGTGCTTGACTGGCCAGCAAACTCTCCAGACCTAAACCCCACAGAAAATCTATGGAATATTGTCAAAAGGAAGATGAGAGACAGCAGACCCAACAATGCAGATGAGTTGACAGCCGCTATCAAAGCAATCTGAGCTTCCATAACACCTCAGCAGTACCACAGGCTGATCGTCTCCATGTCACGCTGCACTGATGCAGTAATTCATGCAAAAGGAGCCCTGACCAAGTATTGAGTGTGTACATGGACATACTTTTCAGTCGGCCAACATTTCTATTAAAAATCAATTTTTTTAATTAATTTTATGTAATATTTTAATTTTTTGAGAAAGTAAATTTCGGGTTTTCATGAGCTATCAAAATTAAAAGAAACTAGAAAAGCACTCAGAGTGCAGACCTCCGCCAAGGCTATTTCCTTGCCTCCCTTTGTTTATCCATCTGTCCATACCTCCCTGTCTCCATCCTACTATACATTGCAAGGTAGGGCCTTGGTAGAGGTATGCACTCATAGATCAGCTCCAAAATCTAATTGTCACCATGGGATGAGATGCCGTCTCAGCGCTCAGCCCGTGTTTCCCTTCATCCCTGCTTCTCATTGAGCAGCGTCTCAGCAGGCTCCCAGCTGGCAGCATTACGGACGGCTGGGGCCAATTAATCCTCATCAGCTGGGGCGCTGCCAATGAGAATAAATAGGAGCAGCCTCGATGACTCGGGGCTGCGACATAAGCACTGCTAGGCTGAAGCCCCTTCGTCTGGTGTCAGCCTCTACTCCCCTTACAGCATTCCTGTGATTGTTACCCGCTGAGAGTATGTATGCCTTGTTACCCCTATGTCTGGTACGAGCTCCCTGCTCCTGCGCTGTGCAATTTGTGAGTGAACCTCTGTACGAGTATCTGTGCTTTCCTCATCCCTCACCTCTTACCTTTAATAAAACATCACGACTCACTGGCTCGCCCTCGGCTCTTATTGCGGGGCTCCCTAGAGCCCCGGGTGACAGTATGTCGCAGCCAGACGAGTTGCCGGCGGCCGTGAGTCGCTGTGGAATTGTACCTTTCTGTCCGGGTGTCAGCGCTGTTAGCATGCCGTTTCCCAGGAGTCACTCCCGACGCCAGGGCAACAAGCTGAAGTCCATCTCGGGGGCTGTTGACAGGACGCTCTTCACCCTGCACGACGCCTCCAACTCGAGACGCTGGCATCCGGGCCGTGCTGAGGATCTCCTGGACTGTCACCCTCATTCTTTGTTCCATCTCGAGGACAGTGCCAGGATAGACGCCACAGGTACACAGCGAGAGAAGCTCCGCGGGTTGGATGGAAACCCCGGCAGAAAGCCGAAGTGGATGACGTTTCCCCCCGCTTCGGGATCCCGTTCCTGCTGCCATTCCAGCCCGGGGGTTCGCGCCAGCCAGAGGGCTTTCCCCGACCTGCACCATGTCACTCGGGATTCCCTCCAAGGAGCCGCAGCTGACAGCAGTTACGTCTGGGGCCGAGCGGCTGTCGCAAGCTCCACTGTGCATCCTGTCACCATCTGCAGGCGCGTGGCGGCGGCAGTGAGATTGGTGGAGAGGACTCCAGAGCAACGAAGCTGTCCCAAGCTCAATGCCCTCCTCGCCTCGGTCTCTGATCAGGAGCGGCGATTCCTGGGTTCCCCCCTCGTTTCGTTCCCTGGGAGAAGTCGTCGTCACATCGCCAAGTCTCCTCTGCACGATCCCCTTCCGGATCCAGTTCTGGGCTGCCGCCAGGACCGTTCCCCCCACGCAGCTGTCACCTCTTCGTCTCGTCAGCGTGGAGTTTTCACAGCCTCGTTCCCTGAGTCTCATTTCCCCGCTGTCACTCCAGGACATTCGGGCTGGCTCATCCCGGCTGTTTCCCCCTCCTCCTCGACGTGCTTCTCGACGGCTGTGTGTGCTTGGAATCTCGGCCTGGTGAGCTCTCTGCTGGAGACTACGCGAGCGATCCTCAGACGGTTTCCCAGGGGGTCCTCCGTTATCGCCGGGCGGGGAGAGGAAGAAGCAGTGTCCACCACAGCAGGCGATATCCAACCTCCAGGAGGCAGGCAAGTCATAGTTTATTCACATCTGCTTAATGATTTGCTCTGTCACATTCCTGGAGGAGGAGTTCAGGGTTCGCAGCTCCCTGAACTCCCCCCACCTGCTGTAACCTGTGTTCCTAATCCTGCATCCTCTGTGTCTCTCTCCGCTGAGCGATCCCCGGCTCCGGGTCAATGTGGTGGGATAAGGAGAGGGCCTGTGGTTCCGCAGCTACGTTGCGGACGGAGGAGGGGGACTGACTGCTGCGTGGAGTCTGCGCCGACGACTAAGCATCCCCGGGTCTCCACGGAGGAGCGGTTCGGTCCAGCGGGACGAGGTTCTTCTGGCTTCACGCCGAGTGGATCGTCGGCGGGGTTACCGGAGCTGGAGGAACCTCAAGCTGCGCTGACCATCGTGCTGGCTGCGGGGCCCGACGCGGCTGGATGGGAGCCTGACAACGACCTCCTGACGACGGATCCTGGATCTTCGCAGTCCTGGACGGCGTCAGAACCCGAGATCAGGTGAGTGCTCTCCTTTCTTTTCTCTCTTTATATCTCTGAGCACTTTAGCCTGTCTCTAGGGGAGATGAGCCGGGTGCAGCCGCCCGCTGCGTCTGAGCTCGTCCCGCCGGGTTCTGGCGCTGCCGGTGATCCTGATCCCGGTTCTGTTTTCTCTTCTGAACCTTCTTTCAGGGTCACCGGCGAGGAGTTGCCGTTCCTCGTGGTGCTGGAGGGTCCAGGTTCAACGTTGGAGGTCGGTTCTGGTGCGGTGTCCAACGTGGGTTCGCCCGAGACCCAATCGGGGTCCCACGTGGGTGCTGCTCCAGTGGCGTCCAACGTGGGTTCGCCTGAGACCCAATCGGGGTCCCACGTGGGTGCTGCTCCAGCGGTCTCCGACGTGGGTGCTGCCCCAGTGTTGTCCAGGTCCGGTGAGGAGGTGGCCGCTTCCCTGCGGCCTGACGCTCGTCGCCCTCGTCATCAGCTCTGCCCTGAGCCTCTTCCACCGGGACCCGCTTTGACCCTTCGTCCGTCTCAACGGTCCTGGTGGTTGAGTGATGTGGGTCGACGACCCGACCCGCAAGATTTTCGGTTCGGTGTTCTGGTCCAACCCCCCGGTGATCTGTGTTTGCTTCTGGGTGGCCTGGTTCGGCTGCTGGTGGACTGGGTTCCTGGGATCTGGGTCCGGAGTTCGCCGTCCGAACATTTCCCTTTCCCCGGTTCGCCAACTGGACAATGGGCGGGGAGACCTCCGGAGCCACCTCGGCCATTTTGGACTCTGCCTGCCATATTCCTTGGGTGTCGCTTTTCTTTTGTTATTATTAAGGTCACTCGGGTGTAATATTTTGTCCTGTTGGTGAATATACAGTATATTCATAGTGCTGTGTGCTGTTTTCCATTGTCCGTACTCAGCATTTTCCTTTTTGTGCCTTGTTTTTAGCTTTGTCTGTGCGTTATAGAGTTATGTGTTTCGTTTCCCATCAAACCATACTCTGTAATTGTCCGTTTGTCCCAGTCACTTTCACTCCTTTAGGTGACTGTGTACAGTATATATATATATTCATAGTGCTGTGTGCTGTTTTCCATTGTCCGTACTCAGCATTTTCCTTTTTGTGCCTTGTTTTTAGCTTTGTCTGTGCATTATAGGGTTATGTGTTTCGTTTCCCATCAAACCATACTCTGTAATTGTCCGTTTGTCCCAGTCACTTTCACTCCTTTAGGTGACTGTGTGTGTAGATATATATACGGTGCTGTGTATTGTGGGTTTTTTTTCTTCCCCCTCTTCATTATCCGTACTCAGCGTTTTTTTATCACTCTTGTCCTGTTCTTAGTTTTGTCTGTGCATTATGGAGTAGTGTTGGTTCTGTTATCCATACTCTGTAATTGCTTTATCCGTTTTTGTCATTCTTTTGGTGGGTTGTTATCTGTTCCCGTGTTCTGTATTCTCCCCATCTGTGCCCTGGTTTTTTTTCTCTTTTTTTGGTGCGATGTAGAGTACTGTATTTGGGTTGGGGGTTTTTTTGTTTTTTTTTTTCTGCCCTGTTACCCTACATTGGTCTATTGGTGTTGTCCTTCCCTTTGCTTCTTCCCCTCCGGTCCTGCCTCCCTTCCACCCACCCTAGGTGTGTGTGGGGGGGGGGGGGGCTGGGATGTTGCTGGTCGTTCAGGAGCCCGACCTTGAGGGGGAGGCTCTGTCACCATGGGATGAGATGCCGTCTCAGCGCTCAGCCCATGTTTCCCTTCATCCCTGCTTCTCATTGTGCAGCGTCTCAACAGGCTCCCAGCTGGCAGCATTACGGACGGCTGGGGCCAATTAATCCTCATCAGCTGGGGCGCTGCCAATGAGAATAAATAGGAGCAGCCTCGATGACTCGGGGCTGCGACATAAGCACTGCTAGGCTGAAGCCCCTTCGTCTGGTGTCAGCCTCTACTCCCCTTACAGCATTCCTGTGATTGTTACCCGCTGAGAGTATGTATGCCTTGTTACCCCTATGTCCGGTACGAGCTCCCTGCTCCTGCGCTGTGCAACTTGTGAGTGAACCTCTGTACGAGTATCCGTGCTTTCCTCATCCCTCACCCCTTACCTTTAATAAAACATCACAACTCACTGGCTCGCCCTCGGCTCTTATTGCGTGGCTCCCTAGAGCCCCGCGTGACACTAATGGGTTCGTCTGTAACCCAAGGGCCTCCTCTGATGAAAATTTCATCAAAATCCATCCATTAGTTTTTGCGTAATCCTGCTAAACCACTGCTAGAAGATTGAGCCTTGGTGGAGGTATGCACTTATGGATCACCTCCATAATGTAATGGGTTTGTATGGAGCGAAAGAGCCACCTCTGCTGAAAATTTCATCAAGATCCATCCATTTGTTTTTGAGTAATCTTGTTAAAATATTATGAGAAGACAGAGCCTTGGCGGTGGTATGCACTCTCCGATCAACACCAAAATCTAAAGGGTTCATCCTTAGGTCAAGGACCACCTTTGGTGAAAATTTCATCGAAATCCATCCAGTAGTTTTTGCAAAATCCTGCTAAGAGACAGACAGGCAGACAAACAAACGCCGGCAAAAACATACTCTGTGTAATGAATTTATATAGTATATGAGTTTCATTTTTTGAATTGAATTACTTAAATAAATCAACTTTTCGATGACATTCTAATTTATTGAGCTGCACCTGTATATTATGAACTGTAGGGAGAAATATATAAATCCTTCCCAGTCTTTTTAAAAGAACATTGTTTTTTATTATTTCAGTTTTCTCACATACCTGTTATCAAACTAGTTATTCTCTCCCCATTTTTGCTCCTGAAAGACTGACTGTTTCATAAAGCCTGGGCTCTCAGTCTAAAAGGAAATAACTGTCAAAAGAAATTTAACAACAACTGAGTTTTTTTCTTTGCATTTTTCATATAGTCCCAATTCCCAACTTTTTTCTGAATCAGAAGCAAACCTGTACTACTTGCTTTATATTTCTCAATAAAAACGACATTTTTATTTCAGTTATTGACTTATGTCCCCCTGACCTTGTTAAGTTCATCCTCTAGGACACAGGGATCCAATCCCAGCTGGCCAAAGCTGTCCTCCTTCACCGTCTTAATAACTCCGTACATTTCTGCGTAATCCTGGGCCGTCAGGTGGGAGAAATTGATGTGAGGAGGGATGAGCTCTCTGCTCAGCACGCCTGTGTTCAGGTATCCCAGGATCTTCTCTGCATTGCTGCATGTGGAGATGTGAAGAAGACACTGAGTTAGCAAGGGGACAGACAATAAGGTGAGAACATCTGATTTGTTGGGATTTGCTTCTACGGTGGTGTGAAAAAGTGTTTGCCCCCTTCCTGATTTCTCATTTTTTTTTGTATGTTTGCTACACTTAGATGTTTCACATCATCAAACAAATTTAAATATTAGACAAAAATAACACAAGTAAACACAAAATGCTGTTTTTAAATTAGGTGTTTATTATTAAGGGTAAAAAAAATCCAAACCTACATGACCCTGTGTGAAAAAGTGATTGCCCACCCATGTTAAAACATAAATTAACTGTGGTTTATCACATCTTTGGAAAGCTGAGTTCAATTTCTCTAGCCACACCCAGGCCTGATTACTGCCACACCTGTTCCCAATCAAGGAATCACTTAAATAGGACCTGCCTGACAAAATGAAGTAAACCAAAAGATCCTCAAAAGCTAGACATCATGCTGCAATCCAAAGAAATTCATGAAAAAAATGAGAAAAAGTAATTGAGATCTATCAGTCTGGAAAAGGTTATAAAGCCATTTCTAAAGCTTTGGGGCTCCAGAGAACCACAGTGAGAGCCATTATCCACAAATGACAAAAACATGGAACAGTGGTGAACTTTCCCAGGAGTGGATGGCTGACCAAAATTACCCCAAGAGCGCAGCGACAACTCATCCAAGAGGTCATAAAAGACCCCACAACAACATCCAAAGAACTGTAGGCCTCACTTGCCTCAGTTAAGGTCAGTGTTCATCACTCCACCATAAGAAAGAGACTGGGCAAAAATGGCCTGCGTGGCAGAGTTCCAAGATGAAAACCACTGCTGAGCAAAAGGAGCATAAAGGCTCGTCTCAGTTTTGCCAGAAAACATCTTGATGATCCCCAAGACTTTTGGGAAAATACTCTGTGGAATGATGAGACAAAAGTTGAACTTTTTGGAAGGTGTGTGTCCCACACAGCATTTCAGAAAAGGAACATCATACCAACAGTAAAATATGGTGGTGGTAGTGTGATGGTCTGGGGCTGTTTTGCTACTTCAGGACCTGGAAGACTTGCTGTGGTAAATGAAGCCATGAATTCTGCTGTCCACCAAAGAATCCTGAAGGAGAATGTTCGGCCATCCGTTCGTGACCTCAAGCTGAAGTGCACTTGGGTTCTGCAGCAGGACAATGATCCAAAACACACCAGCAAGTCCACCTCTGAATGGCTTAAGAAAAACAAAATGAAGACTTTGGAGTGGCCTAGTCCAAGTTCTGACCTGAATCCGACTGAGATGCTGTGGCATGACCTTAAAAAGGAGGTTCGTGCTCAAAAGCCCTTCAATGTGGCTGAATTACAACAATTCTGCATAGATGAGTTGGCCAAAATTCCTCCACAGCGCTGTAAAAGACTCATTGCCAGTTATCGCAAACGCTTGATTGCAGTTGTTGCTGCTAAGGGTGGCCCAACCATTTAATAGGTTTAGGGGGCAACCACTTTTTCACACAGGGCCATGTAGGTTTGGATTTTTTTTTCCTTAATAATAAACACCTTAATTGAAAAACTGCAGTTTGTGTTTACTTGTCTGATTTTTGTCTAATATTTAAATTTGTTTGATGATCTGAAACATTTAAGTGTGACAAACATACCAAAAAAAAAAGAGAAATCAGGAAGGGGGCAAACACTTTTTCACACCACTGTATATGACAAACTTACTCGACAATACACTTCTCGTTCATGACATTCGCCTTGAATCCCAGCACAGCAAACACCACCAAGGTGGCCAAGATAGAGGTGAGAAAGTTGATGACGGAAACCAGCGCGGCATCAAAGTGGCAGTTGTTGTCTCGCTTGTTGTAGCTGGAGAAAGCAATGACACCTCCAAAGCCCAGACCCAGGGCAAAGAAGACTTGTGTTGCTGCTTCTCTCCATACCTGCGGCTCCAGCATTTTCTCCAGCTGGAGGGAGGAAAGAGAAAATAGACGTGTCAAAGACACCTTCACAGCTCTTTCTTCAGCTCTCAAGGTTCTAGGATTCGCAGAGTCTAGATGGGGCTTCACAGTTCAAATAACAATTTATTTTCAATGTCTTTTCTCGTCTTTTCATAATTGTTCTGTCTTTGTGTTGTACTAAGTTGGACTGGGGTGAGTTATGCCAGCTTTAACAGAGAATCACTCCAAATATAGCAAGATCGGATAGAATTTCTAAGTTGGTCACAGGTACACACATTGACACAAGCATAGTGCACTTACTTTTGAAATGTCAAAAGTAAGTTAAATGTAACAAAACTGCTTGTTCCAAAGTCAGCTCACACTATAAAGATATGCAGACAGATGGAAGTACATGCATTCATGTAACATTTTCTGCAAAATTTCACTTTCATTAGTAGTTTTGTTGCAGGATATGCTTTGCTCTTACATTTCTGTGTGACTGCACATATTCACCACTTGAGGGAGACGTGAACTCAACACATAGGACAGTGTGGTTATTAATGACATCTTCCTCAGAGTGTCCGAATGAGTGAAATCACACTCAGTTGCCAAAAATCTGTGCAGGGTGACATTTTACTGTAGTGGTAGGAATTGTGATTATCTCCAAACAACCACAGTAATATACAGTGCATCCAGAAAGTATTCACAGTGCTTCACTTTTTCCACATTTTGTTATGTTACAGTCTTATTCCAAAATGGATTGAATTTATTTTATTCCTCAAAATTCTACACACAATACCCCATAATGATATGATTTTTTTTTTTTTAGATTTTTGCAAATTTATTAAAAAAAAACAAAAAAACATAAGAAATCACGTGTACACTATCATTCAAAAGTTTGGGGTCACTTAGAAATTTCCTTATTTTTGAAAGAAAAGCACTTTTTTTCAATGAAGATAACTTTAAACTAATCAGAAATACACTCTATACATTGCTAATGTGGTAAATGACTATTATAGCTGCAAATGTCTGGTTTTTGGTGCAATATCTACATAGGTGTATAGAGGCCCATTTCCAGCAACTATCACTCCAGTGTTCTAATGGTACAATGTGTTTGCTCATTGCGTCAGAAGGCTAATGGATGATTAGAAAACCCTTGTGCAATCATGTTAGGTCTGCAATGCTGTAATTGCTGCAAATGGAGGATTCTTTGACGAAAGCAAAGTTTGAAGGAAAAAATTATTATTTCAAATACAAATCATTATTTCTAACCTTGTCAATATCTTGACTATATTTTCTATTCATTTTACAACTCATGGTGGTAAATAAGTGTGACTTTTCATGGAAAACACAAAATAATTGTCTGGGTGACCCCAAACTTTTGAACGGTAGTGTAGGTATTCACAGCCTTTGCTCAATAATACTTTGTTGATGCACCTTTGGCAGCAATTACAGAGTCAAGTCTTTTTGAATATGATGCCACAAACTGGCCCATTCCTCTTTGCAGCACCTCTCAAGCTCCATCAGGTTGGATGGAAAGTGTTGGTACACAGCCATTTTCAGATCTCTCCAGAGATGTTCAAGTGGATTCAAGTCTGGGCTCTGGCTGGGCCATCATCCATCCATCCACCATAGCAGTCTGTCGGGGGCGACAATGACTGTTTTATTTAGGTCACTCAAGGTCATTCACAGAGTTGTCCTGAAGCTACTCCTTTGATATCTTGGCTGTGTGTTTAGGGTCGTTATCCTGCTGAAAGATGACCCGTCGGCCCAGTCTGAGGTCAAGAGCGCTCTGGAGCAGGTTTTCCTCCAGGATGTCTCTGTACATTGTTGCATTCATCTTTCCCTCTATCCTGACAAGTCTCCCAGTTCCTGCCACTGAAAAACATCCCCACAGCATGATGCTACCACCACCATGCTTCACTGTAGGGATGGTATTGGCCTGGTGATGAGCGGTGCCTGGTTTCCTCCAAGCATGACACCTAGCATTCATGCCAAAAAGTTCAATCTTTGTCTCATCAAACCAAAGAATTTTGTTTCTCATTGTCTGAGAGTCCTTTAGGTGCCTTTTGGCAAACTCAATGGGGGCTGCCATGTGCCTTTTATTAAGGAGTGGCTTCCATCTGGCCACTCTACCATACAAGCCTGATCGGTGGATTGCTGCAGAGATGGCTGCCCTTCTGGAAGGTTCTCCTCTCTCCACAGAGGAATGCTGGAGCGCTGACAGAGTGACCATCGGGTTCTTGGTCACCTTCTCCCTCGATCGCTCAGTTTAGAGGGCCGGCCAGTTTTAGGAAGAGTCCTAGTGGTTCAGAACTTGTTCCATTTACGGATGATGGAGGTGACTGTGCTCATTGGGACCTTCAAAGCAGCAGAAATTTTTCTGTACCCTTCCCCAGATTTGTGCCTCGAGACAACCTTGTCTTGGATGCCTACAGACAATTCGTTTGACTTCATGCTTGGTTTGTGTCCTGACATGCACTGTCAACTGTGGGACCTTATATAGACAGGTGTGTGCCTTTCCAAATCATGTCCAATCAACTGAATTTACCACAGGTGGACTCCAGTTAAGCTGTAGAAACATCTTAAGGATGATCAGTGGAAACAGGATGAACCTGAGCTCAATTTTGAGCTTCATGGCAAAGGCTGTGAATACTTAAGTGACATGTGATTTCTTAGTTTTTTATTTTTAATAAATCTGCAAAAATCTAAAAAAAAAAAAACTTTTTTCACGTTGTCATGGGGTATTGTGTGTAGAATTTTGAGGGGAAAAAAAGGAATTTAATCCATTTTGGAATAAGGCTGTAACATAACAAAATGTGGAAAAAGTGAAGCGCTGTGAAGACTTTCTGGATGCACTGTATGTACTTCACGTTATTATCCCCATGTCCAAATAGTTTGACATTTTTTTAAAACTTTTTTTTCTTCTCATCTCCTTTTTCTGTCAAAGTTGCCTCCGGCTTTTTCTCACCTTCGGGGTGAACATGTGAGCGATGCCGTCCACCGCCCCCTTGAGCATCAATCCTCGCACCAGGAAACAGAAAAGCACCACATATGGGAACAGAGAGCTGAAATACATCACCTGAGGATGAAACACACAGGGAGAAAGTCAAGCAGATCACGTTATGTTGCTGTGGACATGATTTTCGAGGGCTCCTACATGAAAGAAAGTCTGCGCATGTGAACACACAATCAATTTATCCAAAGCTGCTTTGTTAACTGGCTGTTAAATGTGTGAGGAGGTTAATTCTTAAAAAAAAAAAAAAAAATCTTTTCACAGTATTTCAGAGAATCGTCACAACTCTGACTGTGATAATTGGATTAGAGTTGGATGTTTAAAAACTATGTTAGACCTTGGCAATCAGCTCTCTATTGTGTTGTATTACTCCCATTGATGTTGCTGTGGTAAATGACTCACTCTGGATAGAGATTATAGCATGTAGCTGCAGCTTGTTACGAGACTGAATTTTTTTATTCATCTGCATTCGTGTATTTGCTTGCTTCATTTAAAGCTTATTAATGCTGCATGATCCCTCCATAACATAGATGAGATCCAAAAATAGACAAGTTCTGGTGACAGGCTTAACATCTTACCTTTGCTTGAAAGGCAGCAACAGAGTGAATTACGCATTCAATGAATATGATGAATTGGTGATTAAAGTAGAAAATTCAAGCCTTTTGTTTACAGGATTTATTGTCTCTGTATCTGGCCAGTGTTGAAGTAAAGCAGAATGTTAGGACCTGATTTGTTGAAGGATTACAAGGTACAAATGGCGTGTTCCTCTTCTGTTGGTGGTCTGTCACCAGCAGATATCAGCAGATGTCCATGTTAGCAATTGTTTCAAAAAGCAACCCAGAAAACAAAAATCATGCATAAACTTGATGGGGCAAACTGATCTAGCAGGCACTTTCAACAAAACAGTGCATGGTGAGCATTTAGTACCGTTGCCCTAATGAATATGCAAAGGCGTGCTCAGTAATGCAGTTGAACACAAGTAATCTGCAGCTGTGGTGGCGGTTTTATGTATTTCATACATTTGAAGAGCAGGTGCAAGCTTCTTGTTGACAGATCTCTGCTGCGATTCAAGTGAGGGGGAGGCATAGGAGAAATGGAAGGATGTGCTCAGGATGTGTTTGCCATTCCTGCTAATATAACAAAGATGGAAGGAAAATACTACAAACATGTCCTCTCCTGACTATATATTGTACACAAGTCACAGTGTAACATTTACTGTTAGTGTAAATCAGTTGTGACTCCAGTGATGTCATAATATACATCATGTAACATTTTTTGATGATGACAAAAATTACTGTAGAAACCTGCATCTCCGCCTGTGCTGCAGTGGAGCAGCATCTGAGAGCAGATGCTTTCATGGAATCAAAACTTGTCTTTATGATGTCCTGCCTTTATGCAGAGTTTGGCATGTTTTTCAAATATATGGATGACATTATTTAAATAATTCCCATAGGATATTAGGTTTCGTGACAGACTGGAGTGGAGGTGAGACCACTGGAGTTTCCTCCTTATTCATTCATTAGTCATCTTTCTTTAAGGTAAACAAGTTTCTTCTATAAAACATATTTTTACTTTTATGTGATGAGGTGATTAAAAATTAGTAGTTGGTAACAGTTCATGATATTGTACCATAGATCACATTTGATATTTAATATTCCTTTTTTTGGAGTATGTTTATACGGTTGATGATCATAGCATTTGTATGGCTGTATCTATTATTAAATAAAACCCTCTCTCTATAGCCTAGATGTAAATTGGTGAAGCTGGATGCTGTGCAGTGCTGCAGGTCAGCCTCTAAACCAGGGGTCATGAACTACATTTGTCTCAGGACCAGAATTTTTCCTTGCAGACACTGTGAGGGACAGATGCTCTCGTAAAATAAAATAAAATTAATACTGTATCCTAAATAATATATTATCCATCCCATCCATCCATCTTCTACCACTTTTCCGGAGGTCCGGGTCGTGGAGGCAGCAGTTCAGGCAGAGAAGCCCAGACTTCCCTCTCCCCAGCCACCTGCTCCAGCTCTTCAGAGAGGATACAAAGATGTTCCCAGACCAACTGGGAGACGTAGTCTCTCCAACAAGTCCCGGGTCTGCCCCGGGGTCTCCTCCCAGTGGGACGTGCCCAAAACACCTCAAGTGGGAGGCGTCCAGGAGGCATCCTGATCAGATGCCCAAACCACCTCAACTGGCTCCTTTCGATGTGGAGGAGCAACGGTTGTACTCTAAGCCTGTCCTGCATGACTGAGCTCCTCATCCCATCTCTAAGGGTGAGTCCAGTGATCCTACAAAGAAAGCTCATTTAAGCCACTTGTATCCGCAATCTTATTCTTTAGGTCATTACGCAAAGCTCGTGACCATAGGTGAGGGTAGGAACATAGATTGACCAGTAAATCGATAGTTTTGCCTTAAAGCTTAGCTCCCTCTTCACCATAACGGACTGGTACAACATCCGCATCACTGCAGATGCTGCTCCGATCCGTCTGTCAAACTCTAGCTCCATTCTCCCCTCACTCGTGAATAAGACCCTGAGATACTTAAACTCCTCCACTTGGGGCAGGAGCTTGTCCCCAACCCGGAGAGGACAATCCACCTTTTTCCAGGTGAGGACCGTGGATTCGGACCTGGAGGTGTTGATTCTCATCCCAGCTGCTTCACGCTCAGTGGCAAACCATCCCAGTAAGACCTGTAGTTCATTGCTGGATGAAGCCAACAGGACAACATCATCTGCAAACAACAGAGATGAGATCCTGTGGTCACCAAGCATGACACCCTCCGTTCCCTGGGTGCGCCTAGAAATCCTGTCCATAAAAATTATGAACATGATCGGTGACAAAGGGCAGCCCTGGCAGAGTCCAACTCTCACTGGGAATGAGTCCGACCGAGTGTTGGCAATACGAACCAAACTTTCACAACGGTCATATAGAGACCAGATAGCTTGTAACAACAAGCTCAATACCCCATACTCCCAAAGCACTCCCCACAAAAAACCACAAGGGACATGGTCAAATGCCTTCTCCAAGTCCACAAAACACATGTAAACTGGTTGGGCAAACTCCCATGAACCCTCGAGGATTCTCGAGAGGGTAAAGAGCTGGTCCGATGTGCCACGGCCAGGACGAAAACCACATTGCTCTTCCTGAATCCAAGGTTCGACCAACGGCCGGACTCTCCTCTCCAGTACCTTGGCATAGACCTTCCCAGGAAAGCTGAGGAGTGTGATCCCTCTAAAGCTGGAGCACACCCTCCGGTCCCCCTTTCTCGAAGAGAGGAACCACCACCCCGGTTTGCCATGCCAAAGGCACTGTCATCAACCTCCACGCAATGTTGCAGAGGCATGTCAACCATGACAGCCCTACAACATTCAGGGCCTTGAGGTACTCAGAGCGAATCTTGTCCAACCCCAGGGCCCAGCCACCAAGGAGCTTTTTAACCACCTTGGCAACTTCAGCCTTTGTGATGGGCGAGTTGTCCCCCTCGTCCACAAGCCCTGCTTCTTCTGTGGAAGGCGTGTCTGTGGGATTGAGGAGATCCTCGAAGTCTTCCTTCCACCGCCCAACGATACCATACACAGTGTGGACAGGGAGCTGCTTCCCCTTCCTGAGCCGCCGGACAGTTTGCCAGAATCTCTTCAAGGCCGACCGAAAGTCTTGTTACATGGCCTCATCGAACTCCTCCCACACCTGAGTTTTTGCTTCAGCAGCCACCCGAGCTGCACTCCGCTTGGCCTGCCGGTGAACCTCAGCTGCTTCGGGAGTCCCACAAGCCAACCAAGCTTGATAGCATTCCTTCTTCAGCTTAATGGCCCCCCTCACCACTGGTGTCCACCATTTGTTTCGGGGGTTGCCACCACGAGATGCCCCGATGACCTTGCGGCCACAGCTCTGGACAGCCGCTTCAACAATGGAGGTGGAGAACATGGCCCATTCAGATTCCATGTCTCCAGACTCCTTTGGAAAGTGGTCGTAGTTCTTTCAGAGGTGGAAGTTGAAGACCTTCCGGACAGAGGCCTCAGCCAGACGTTCCCAGCACACCCTCACTATACGTTTGGGTCTATCAGGTCTGAATGGCATCCTCCCCTGCCACCGGATCCAACTCATCACCAGGGGGTGATCAGTTGACAACTCTGCACCTCTCTTTACCCGAGTGTCCAAGACACACGGTCGCAGGTCTGATGACACGATAACAAAATTGATCATCGACCTGCGACCTAGGGTGTCCTGGTGCCACATGCACATATGGACACCCTTATGCTTGAAAATGGTGTTCATTATGGACAAACTGTGGTGAGCACAAAAATCCAATAACTGAACACCACTCGGGTTCAGATCGGGCAGGTTGTTCCTCCCAATCACCCCCCTCCAGGTTTCACTGGTGTTGCCCACGTGCGCATTGAAGTCCCCCAGTAGGACAATGGAGTCTCCAAGAGAAGCACCCTCCAGCACCCCAGTCAGAGACTCCAAAAAGGATGGGTACTCTGAACCATCACTTGGTGCATAGGCACAAATGATGGTCAGGACCCTTTTCCCAACTCGAAGGCGCAGGGAAACAACCGTTTCACCCACCGGGGAAAACTCCAATATAGAGGCAGCAAGGTCGGGGGATACAAGAATACCCAACCTTGCTTGTCGCCTTTTGCCTGGGGCAACTCCAGAGTAGGCCAAGCTCCAGCCCCTCTCCAGGAGATAGGTTTCAGAACCAGAGCTGTGTTGAGGTGAGACCGACTATATCTAGCCGGTATCTCTCAACCTTGGGACCATGGGACCCCCATGGTCCCTCCTGCAGGTGGTGAGCCCACTGGAGGGCAGACCCATGTAACTCCTTCGGTCTGAGCCCCGCCAGGTCCCATGGGCAGAAACCCTGCCACCAGGGGCTAGCCATCAAGCCCCTCCCCCAGGCCTGGCTCCAGGGTGGGGCCCCAGTAACCCCATACCGGGCGGTGTACACTGATTCCTTGTTTTAACATTCATCATAAGAGTCTGTTCAGACCCTCCAGGATTTCGCGAAGTTGCGATTCTACCAATTCCCGCGACTTCAGCAGATCCTGCATAATTTGAATTTTGTCCAATCACCGCAACTTTACTGCAATTTTGGCCAATTGTTGTCAACTTCCGCCAATTTCGCCAGTCAAATTTGTCTCTCAGTAGCGCGCAGATGTGTACGTCATCAGTCTGACCAATCAAATGCGGTGCTGCACCGCACTCACTTCTGCGTTTATAGTGAGAATATACCAAACACATCAGCAAAAAACAGTGTGTGATTTAAAAAAACAAACTCACCTGCAAGTTTTCCCACATCGTTCCTTCATCCGTCTCCCCTGGCCCACTGGTGAACGTCTCCTCAAGTTTCCATAATGACCGCGTGTATGAAGTGCCGGGTTTGTGTTGAAAAACATCCGCCTGCCTAAAAGCACCACTGTCTCAGGACCGCGTGCACCCAGACACACCGTAAAACCATACAAAAAACAAGTGAATCTAATATTACAGCAAGTGTTGTAACAGTTTATACGTCTTTAAAGGTAAAAGTCACTACTACATCTTGTCAGTGAGTTTTAAAGTTGGGACTCTCCGGGCTGGAAATGAGCCAATGCGCGATTCAAGCAATCCCCAAGGAGAGCCCCGCTACTTACCACAACAATAGAAAAAAAAAAATCCCGCAAAATCCTGGAGGGACTGTCTGTTGGATCGTTCTTAGTCTGGCCCTTCACCCAGGACCACTTTATCTTGGATGACCCTACCAGAGGCAAACTGCCCCAGACAACATACAGTAGCTCCTGTGATCAATAGGGCATGCAAATCCCTCACCACAATAAGGTGACAATCCAAGAGGGAGTAATATATTATTATTTGATACATTAATTTCATTTGTTTATTTTAGATGAGTAAGAGCAAGAAAGCATGTACAGTGGATATAAAAAGTCTACACACCCCTATTCAAATGCCAGCAGGCTTTTGTGATGTAAAAAAATGAGACCAAGATAAATTATCTCAAAACTTTTTCCACCATTAGTGTGACCTATAACCTGTACAACCCAACTGAAAAACAAACTGAAATCTTTTAAGGGGAAAAATAAAAAATGAAAAACTTACAATAACCTGGTTGCATAAATATGCACATATAAACTAATACTTTGGTGCAGCACCTTTGGCTTTTATTACAGCGCAGCATGGTGGTGCAGTGGTTAGCACTGTTACCTTACAGCTAGAAGGTTCCTGGTTCGAATCCCCAGGCTGGCAGGGGTTGGAACCTTTCTGTGTGGAGTTTGCATGTTCTCCCTGTGTTGCGTGGGTTTACTCCGGGGGCTCCGGTTTCCTCCCACAATCCAAAGACATGCATGTTAGGTTAATTGGCTGTTCTAAATTGTCCCTAGATATCTGTTTCCTATAGGCCCTTAGAATAGAGGGTTAGTACTAGTGAAAGCGCTTTGAGTGGTCTTTGTGACTAGAAAAGCGCCATATAAGTGCAGGTTAGTTAGTGAGTTAGCGTGGCACATCTTGATGTGGCAATATTTGCCCACTCTTCTTTGCAAAAACGCTCCAAATCTGTCAGATTGTGAGGGCATCTCCTGCGCACAGCCCTTTTCAGATTTATTGATTGACTGATTGATTGATTTGATCAAGACAAAAAAAAAATAAAAAACAAGGAATCAAAACAAAAAAAAAAACATAACAAAAAAAATGCCTTGTTCAAAAGGAGTGGGAAGAAGCCAACGCTTATATAGTCCCACCCCTTTTGTAATCTAGGACTTGCTTAATTTTATTTATAATTGCAATATTGTTGCCACTTTGTTTTGTATGTATCTGATGTGTAGTTTCCAACAAATTTTATCATCCCGTATTACACCCCAAAATTTGATCTCCTTAACATTTTCAATAAATACATTATCTATTTAAATACATGTATATCTTCTTTATTTTTACAATTACCAAATATCATTACCTTAGTTTTATCTAAATATAGTGATAATGTATTACTATCCATCCATTTCTTAAGCTTATTTAATTCATTATTTAGAGTATTATTTAGAGTTCCTTATAATTATTTCCAGAATAAAATACATAAGTATCATCAGCAAATAATATTATTTTTAATAATTTAGAAACTTGGAATATATCATTTATATATATGTTAAATAACTTGGGGCCAAATACTGACCCCTGGGGGACCCCACAGGCAATTCCCACACACCCAGACAGATATTCTCCCATCTTCACAAACTGTTGTCTCTCAGATAAATACCTTGTAACCCAATTCAGTGTCATTCCCCTAATACCATACAATTACAGTTTATCAAGAAGTATTGAATGATTTATTGTATCAAATGCTTCTCTAAAATCTATAAATACACCAATTGCATATTTTCCTTGATCTAATGCATTTATTATTTCCTCTGTTGCTTCCATTATTGTTAATAATGTTGTACTCTTTACTCTAAATCTATATTGATTCTCATTAAGTTTATTTAACAAGTTTCTAATCTGTTGCTGAAAAGTTTTTCCAGAAGCTTTAAAAACTGTGGGAGGAGCGATACTGTTCTGTAGTTTGTGTATTGGTGTTTATTTCCTTGCTTGAATAATGGTATTACTTTTGCTATTTTCATTTTCTGTGGGAATGAGCCAGTTTAAAATGACAGATTACAAATATATATAAATGGTTTTAATATGCCATCAACAGTTCTTTTTACTAGTGCCATATCAATACCATCACAATCAGTAGATAATTTATTTTTACACTTTTCAACAACAGATTTTACTTCTAGTTCATCCACCGCTGAGAGAAAGATTGACCAAGGGTTATTTCCAATCAATGTTTCACTCACGGTGTCTCTTCCTTGGTTTGTAATTTTTGCTGCTAACTCTGGTCCAACATTTACAAAAAATGTATTCATTTTATCTACTACCATGTTCTTATTGTAATTATCACCACAATTTTCTGTAAAATACTCTGGATATATTGTTTTCTTAGTTCCATTTTTTCTTAATTTATTTAATTTGTCCCAGACTCCTTTTATATTATTCTTATTTTCATTTAACATTTTCCTATAGTATAATTTTTTACTAGTTTGTATTATTTCAGTTAATTTATTTTTATGTTTTATATCTTTTCAGATTCTTTAATTTTTTATTTAATAAAATTTTTACAGAGATAATTTTTCTTTTTACAAGCATTTTGTAGCCCCCTGGTTAACCACGGGCAATTTTTGTATTTATGTTTTTTATTAATTTCTTTGATTGGCCGGTTTTTATCATATAATGATTTAAATATATCAATAAATTTATCATATGCCAAGTCCACTTCTTTCTCTCAATAGACAACATCCCAATTCTGTAACATTAAGTCATCATTTAAAGCACTAATTCTATCTTCTGTTCATATTCTTTTATAAATAATCTTTTTACATGGTTTATTATTATTCTTACTCTCATTAAGCCCATAATTAACATCTAAAGAAACAAATACAGGCAGGTGGTCACTAATGTCATTTATCAGTATACCACTCACCATATTATATTCAATAACACTGGTAAAACTGTTGTCTATCAAGGTAGCACAGAGTGTCGTTATTCTCTTAGGCTTTGTAATCTTTGGAAATAAGGTTAAGCTATACATTGTATCTAAGAAATCTTCAGTTGGTTTATGTTGTTTTGTTTTCATTAAAACTATATTAAAGTCACCACGAAGAAAGATATATTTCTGTCTTATTTTTGTATACATCTTTTCCATACCAATTCTAATTTTTTCCATATCAGATCCCGGTGCTCTATATATACAACTTACTATTGTGTTTTTTTTTTCTATTTTCCATCATAATTTCAATTGTTAAATATTCCATAATTTCATTCACTGTTGATGTCATGCTGTCCACTTTTTTACTTTTTAATTTTCTATCAACATACAGTGCTACCCCCCACACCATTTTTACATTTCCTATTTTGTGTATATATATCTCAAATCCATGTAATTCAAAATTTACATATTTTTCTTCATTAATCCATGTTTCAGATATTGCTATAATCCTAAATGGGGTCTTAAATGGGCGGCAGTGGCTCAGGAGGTAGAACGGGACGTCCAATAACCGGATGGTTGTCAGTTCGAATCTCGCTACTCCCCAGATATCCTGCCGTTGTGTCCCTGGGCAAGACACTTTACCCACCTTGCCTCCAGTGTCCATAACACTGGGTATGAATGTGCATAAATGCTCGGTGGTGGCCGGAGAGGCCGTTGGCATGGATTGGTGGCAGCCACATTTCCGTCAGCCTGCCCCAGGGCAGCTGTGGCTACAGTAGTAGCTTGCCACTACCATTGTCTGTCTGGAGTGAATGAATAATGTGTCTTATTTGTTGAGTGTCTATGATAAAGCCCTATATCAATCTGATGCATTATTATTAAATTGATTTAAAAACTCCTTAATATTATCAAAGTTGGCATAGAGACTCCTACTATTAATATGTATTATTGTCAATGTCTGATCCGAGTTCATAATTCCATTTAATTGTTGTTCATCATAATAAGCACACTTATTGTTAATATGATTAAAGTAGTTGTTATCTGGGTCAACATCACCTAAAATATCTTGTGGTTGCTGTTCAGTATTTACAAAGGTTTCAGCTTCAATTTGACCCAATACACTTCCATTATTAAATGAGGAAGGATGATTGGTTAAAGTGATGATCATACATTGTGTTAAGAATGTACACCAAAAAGAAAAAAACAGAAAAAACCCCCAAAAATTTCCACTCATAATCTAACTGCACTGTTATTCGTTGCATAAGAGCTAAGGTTTAAATTTGTCTAATTCCTCCATATCTCTAATCGTTATTACTTTAGCTTCTTCTGGAGTGCCAAGCAGTTTTATCCACACCTGACAGTTCTTTGTCCATGTCGATTGTATTTTTCCCTGTTTTCTGAGAGCCCTGGCTTGTCTAGCTATTTCAGAGTTCTTTTTGTTAAATGTTCATTTACATAGACAGCCGTTCCTCTCACTTTTCTTGCTTGTCACAGAAGATCAGTTTTTGCTTTTCTGTTGACAAATTGGATGATAATCGCTGGTTTTCCTTTACTGTCTTTTCTAGGTAACGTGTGGCAAGCCGAAATAGTCTTATTGTCCACAACAATGTTTTTACAGTTGAAAAAATTTAATACCTGCTGCTCCAGAGTGTGTGATTCTCCCAATGTCTCATCCTCCCCATCCTGGTTATCAACTCCAGCTGTCACACGTGCACAGGAGCGGTGTCTGGTGTTAAGACCGCTCACGATGACATCATCCATTCTTGTACTGTATATTGTTCTAATTCATCTACACATCTTTCTAAAAAATTAATTTTCTTGTCTTTTTCCATAATTTCAGCCTTTAATTCACACACTTGTTCCATAAGGTCAATAAGCAGAGTTTGTTGTTTTGCTATCTTAGATATTTTTTCAGACATAAAATTTAGTGAGAGTTTGATCTCCTCCAACTCCTCTCCATTTGTCTGATTCTTTTTCAGAGGCATAATGACTAGTCTGATTGGGATCAAAGGAGAGGCTCACCTGTTGGCTAGTACAGAAGCCAAAGTACACCCAATGGCTAGTGGAGGCCATCAGCTGGCTTTTGTCGTCTAATTATAGCTGTTATCCGGCGGTGAGGCCGAAGCTCTCCCGATGGCTAGTGAAGGCCGCTAACTGGTGTCATCTGGTAGCTGGACCTGCCGGTGAAGCTGAGGAAGCCAAGGCTCCCTCGGCAGCTAGTGGAGGCCTCTAGCTAGCATCATCCTATCTGGCTGTGAATCCGAAGCTCTCCTGGTGGCTAATGGAGACCGTTAGCTTGGGTCGTAGCCTGGTAGCAAGTATTTGGCGGTGAAGCCAAAGCTCTCCCGGTGGCTAAATGGAGACCGCCAGCTGGTGTCGCAGCCTGATAGCGGGCATCCGGTGGTGAAGCCGAAGCTCCTTCGGTCCAAGTGGATGCCTCTAGCTAGCGTCGTCGTCTGGTAGGTGCTATGTTCACCAGTTCTCCCACTTCTCACCCCACAGATGTTTGATCGGATTCAGGTCTGGACTCTGGCTGGGCCATTCTAAAACCTTAATCTTCTTCTGGTAAAGCCATACTTTTGTTGATCTGGATGTGTGCTTTGGGTCATTGCCATGCTGAAAGATGAAGTTCCTCTTCATCTTCAGCTTTCTAGCAGAAGCCTGAAGGTTTTGTGCCAACACTGACTGGTATTTTGAACTGTTCATAATTCCCTCCACCTTGACTAAGGCTCCAGTTCCAGCTGAAGAAAACAGCCCCAAAGCATGATGCTGCCACCACCATGCTTCACTGTAGGTATGGTGTTCTTTTGGTGATGAGCAGTGTTGTGTTTGTGCCAAATATACCTTTTGGAATTATGGCCGAAAAGTTTAACCTTGGTTTCATTGGACCATAGCACATTTTCCACAGGCGTTTGGGAGATTTCAAATGTGTTTTTGCAAAATGTAGCTCTGCTTGGATGCTTTTCTTCATAAAATAAGGCTTCCGTCTTGCCACCCTACCCCATAGCCCTGACATATGAAGAAGACGGGAGATTTTTATCACATGTACTAAATAGCCAATACTTACCAGAAATTCCTGCAGCTCCTTCAGTGTTGCTGTTGGCCTCTTGGCAGCCTCCCTGACCAGTTTTCTTCTCATTTTGTCTTATGTCCTGATTGATGGAGCCTTGAGTACTTTTATCATGTTTATAGTCAGCTTCATGTGTGCCTGCGTTTGTGTTTATGTTGAATGTAATTGTGGTTTGTAAATATGGATGTCACCTGACTGCAAAACAAATCTACCTACGGGTACAAATAAAGTAACCTGAACCTGATTTTTTCATCAATTTTGGAGGGACGTCCAGTTCTTGGTAATGTCACTGTTGTGCCATATTTTCTCCACTTGATGATGACTGTCTGCACTGTGTTCCATGGTATATTTAATGCCTTGGAAATTCTTTTGTATCCGCCTCCTGACTGATACCTCTGAACAATGAGATCCCTCTGATGCTTTGGAAGCTCTCTGCGGACCATGGCTTGTGCTGTAAGATGTGACTACAAAAATGTCAGGAAAAGCCTACTAGAACAGCTGAACTTTATTTGGGGTTAATCAGAGGCAATTCAAATGGTGGCAGGTGTGTGCTGACTCCCATTTAACATGAGTTTGAATGTGATTAGTTAATTCTGAACACAGCCACATCCTCCGTTATAACAGGGCGTGCATATTTATGCAACCAGGTTATTGTAGGATTTTTATTTTTCCCCTTAAAGGATTTCAGTTTGTTTTTCAGTTGGGTTGTACAGGTTATAGGTCACATTAATGGTGGAAAAAAGTTTTGAAATGATTTATCTTGGTCTCATTTTTTACATCACAAAAAGCTGGCATTTGAACAGGGGAGTGTAGACTTTTTATATCCACTGCACTTAAAAATACTGGCAGACACCAGTGGTACCCCTCAGCCTCTATTTGTTGTTGAGATGTAGTTTCTATGGCATTTTGACATTGACCTTTAATCTTACGATCCCAGGTGTGTCTCTAGGACTGCGCGCGCTCTCCTGCCACATCTCACCGTACTTCAGCTTCCACTCCACCCGGTCAGGCACCATCAGCTCATCTTCCCCCCACCCTACTGGTTCGTCTATTCCTTGCTGGGTCCCTGCCGGTTCTCCCTGGATTTCCCAAGTAAGTGGCAGTTTGGCTCACCCATTTCCCCTTACTCCATTCCTCTGCTCACGACTCTCGTCTTCTCTCCACAGGGCTATTCCTCTGACGAGTGACTGTTTCTGCAGCTGTGCGCTTTGGTTTTTGTTATTTAATAAAACTTTCAAACATGCCCCTCTGTGTGGTTCCTTCCTGTGCTTTGGCATCATGCACATGAGCTGTCAATCTTAATTAGTCATGACACAAACTGTTAATGACCAGCAAAAATATTTCATTGAGAGTGAAGAAAGGAGTGAAGCCCAGTGCATTGTTGGAGGTCCCCCGGCTGTCTAAACCTATTAGCAGCATAACTAAAGGAGGGTTCAGGGGCACATGATCCCTCCCTAATTGTAGGCTATATCAAAAAGGAAGGTTTAAATCTTATTCTTAAAAACAGAGATCGAGTCTGACTCATGAATCCAGATTGGCAGCTGGTTCCACAGGAGAGGAGCTTGATAACTGAAGGCTCTGCCTCCCATTGTGCTTTTGGAGATTCTAGGTATTACAAGTAATCCTACATTTTGGGAGCGTAGTGCTCTGTTAGAATAATAAAGTAGTGTCAGATCTTTTAAATAAAAAGGGCTTTGTAAGTAAGAAGAAGGATTTTAAACTTAATTTTAAACTCTATGGGAAGCCAATGAAGGGAGGCCAGAACCGGAGAGATATGATCTCTCTTTCTAGGACCTGTTAAAACTCTTGCTGCAGCATTTTGAATCAGCTGAAGACTTTTTAAAGATGTTTCAGGACAGCCTGATAATAAAGAGTTACAATAATCTAATCTAGAGCTCACAAAAGCGTGGATTAGTTTATCAGCTTCACTCTGAGACAAGATACTCCCAATCTTGGCAATATTACGCAAATGATAGAAGGCAGCCTTAGAAATAAGTTTAATATGTGAATTAAAAAACAGATCTTGATCAAAAATAACTCCAAGGTTCCTCACAGAGCTATTAAGAGAAAGAGTAACCACATCCAAACTAAGAGTTTGATTTGGAAAGGTATTTCTAAGGTTTTTTGGACCAACTAGAATGACTTCAGTCTTATCTGAATTTAATAGCAGGAAAAGTTTGTTTAGTAGAAGGAGTCTTTGTCTAATTTGACCTTGTTGTTATATTATACAGTTTCTTTTAACCTGTACTGTATTATCCGAAATAAAATTCATTCATTCATTCAAAATACAAGTCATCCAAGCTTTGATTTCCTTAAGACAGGCCTCTAATTTGGCTAATTGATTACTATCATCTGGCTTCATTGACAGGTATAATTGTGTGTCATCTGCATAACAATGAAAATGTATACAGTGCTTTCTAATAATGTTGCCTAGTGGAAGCATATATAAACGAAAAAGAATAGGGCTTAGCACAGATCCCTGTGGAACTCCGTGACTGAGCTTTGAGTTGGAAGAAAACTCATTACTGACATGAACAAACTGGAACCTATCAGATAAATAAGATCTAAACCACTGCAATGAGTTCCATTAAGTCCAACATGGTGTTCTAATCTATCAAGTAAAATATTATGATTGATAGTATCAAAAGCTACACTAAAGTCTAAAAGGACAAGTACAGAAACAAGTCCATTATCAGATGTGATAAGGAGGTCATTGTGACCTTCACTAAAGCTGTTTCAGTACTATGATGGATTCTAAACCCAGACTGAATCTCATCAAATAAACCATTTCCCTGCAAGTGGTCAAATAATTGCGTAGCAACAACTCTTTCTAAGATTTTTGAAATGAAAGGGACATTAGAGATTGGTCTATAGTTAGCTAAAACTCCTGGATCGAGTGTTGGCTTTTTGAGTAAGGGTTTAATTACAGCAGTTTTAAAAGCCTGCGGCACATGGCCTAAAGTTAATGAAGAACTGATTATTTGAAGAACAGAGCTACCAATAAATGGGAAGAATTCTTTAAATAACCTGGTAGGAATAGGGTCTAAAAGGCAAGTTGAAGGCTTGGATGAGGAAATTATTTTATCTAACTCTAAAAGGTCAATTGGAGTAAACTCATCAAAACAGATATCAGTTGAAGGAGTTGTAGTAGTTACTGTATTTAAGTTAATGGTGGGAAGAATCTGAGTAATTTTATCTCTGATAGCTGAAATTTTACTATTGAAAAAGTTCATAAAGTCCTGACTAGTAAGCTCTAAGGGAATGCTAGGTTTGACAGCGTCCTGACTCTTTGTCAGCCTGGCTACAGTGCTGAAAAGAAACGTGGGATTATTCTTGTTCTCTTCTATTAATGCGGAATAATAACTTGTTCTAACTTTCCTCAGACATTTTTTTTTTTATAAATTAGAAGATGATTTCTCCAAGCGAAACAGATTTCAACTAATTTAGAGGAATGCCATTTTCTTTCTAATTGACGAGTCTTCTGTGTAATGTCGGCCTCCGTCGGTCTATGATGACCATGGAAGAGAATCCTAAACGTCTACTCTGCTGGAACAGCACCGCCTATGGCTGAACAGGCCGATGCACGAATGGCAGTCCCTGTCACACAGGTCGCACTTGTGGGTGGTCTCCGTGCTGCTGGAGCTGTGGTGGTTCTTCCTGCGGGTCCTTTTTTCATCTGCTGCAGCAGTCAGTCTCTCTTCACCCGCCTTGAGCTGTCTGGTCAGGGTGCCTCTCCATTTGGAGCGGTCCGTTGCAAGGTCCTCCCAGCGCTTTGTGTTGATCTCCAGGGCCTTCATGTCTCTCTTGCAGACGTCTCTAAAGCGCAGCTGTGGGTGGCCAATGTCTCTCCTGCCAGTCGCCAGTTCTCCATAGAGGATGTCTTTGGGGATTCTGCCATCCTCCATACGGTGAACGTGGCCTAGCCAGCGGAGCCTGCGCTGCCTGAGTAGAGTGAACATGGAGGGAAGGCCGGCACGGGACAGAACTTCTGTGTTGGGCACTTTGTCCTGCCAGGATATGTCCAGGATGCGACGAATGCAGCGCAAGTGGAAGGAGTTCAGTCTCTTTTCCTGCCGGGCGTATGTTGTCCACGTCTCACTCCCATAGAGCAGTGTGCTGATGACGCAGGCGTTGTACACTGCCATCTTTGTCTTGACAGAGAGTTTGGGATTCTCGAACACTCGTGTGGTGAGGCGGGCGAGTGTGAAGGCTGATTTTCCAATCCTCTTGTCGATCTCTGTATCAAGGGAGAGGTTGCTGCTGATCGTGGACCCCAGGTACGTGAACTGATTCACAACCTCCAGCTCGTAGTCGTCGATGGTGATGGTTGGTGGTGCTTCCGTGCCTTGCGCCAAGACGTTAGTTTTCTTCAGGCTGATGGTAAGCCCGAAGTCCTTGCATGCCTGGGAGAAGCGGTCCATCAGGGTCTGAAGCTCCTGCTGTGTGTGGGTCGCGACTGCAGCGTCGTCTGCGAACAGCATGTCTCTGATTAGAGCCTCGCGTACTTTGGTTCTGGCTTTCAGGCGGGTGAGGTTGAAAAGCCTGCCGTCAGATCTTGTGTGCAGGTAGATTCCCTCTGTTGCTGTGCTGAAGGCATGCCTCAGGAGCATAGCAAAGAAAATCCCAAAGAGGGTTGGCGCAAGTACACAGCCCTGTTTCACTCTGCTGCGTATGTTGAATGGCTCTGAGACGTTGCCGTCGTGCTGCACTATCCCCTGCATGTTGGTGTGAAATGATTTGATGAGGCTTTGCAACTTTGGTGGGCATCCTATCTTTGGCAGGATCTTGAAAAGGCCCTCTCTGCTGACCAGATCGAACGCTTTGGTGAGGTCGATGAAGGCGACGTACAGGGGCATGTTCTGTTCTCTGCACTTCTCCTGGAGTTGGCGGATGGAGAATATCATGTCTACCGTTGATCGCTCAGCGCGGAAGCCACACTGAGGCTCGGGGTAGACACGTTCAGCAAGCTTCTGTAGACGAATGAGAACAATTCGTGCGTAGACTTTGCCAACAACGCTGAGGAGGGAGATGCCCCTGTAGTTGTTGCAGTTGCTTCTCTCCCCTTTGTTTTTGTAGAGGGTGATGATCTTGGCGTCCCTCATGTCCTGTGGTACGGCACCTTCCTTCCAGCACTGGCAGAGGACGTCATGCAATGGCAGCAGTAGGGCGGTCTTGCAGTGCTTGATCAGGACGGGGGGTATGCCGTCGTTGCCGGGTGCCTTGTCAGTGGCCAAGCTATCAATGGCCTTGCTGAGTTCATCGATGGTTGGCTCGGCGTCAAGTTTGTCCATGGATGGCAGGCAGTCGATGGCATCAAGGGCTGACGGTGTCACGGTGTTCTGTCTGGAGTAGAGGTCAGAGTAGTGTTCCACCCATCTCTCCATCTGCTTGTTCTTTTCTGTGATCATCTCCCCAGTGGAGGATTTGAGGGGGGCCATCTTGCTCTGAGCCGGACCAAGTGCTTTCTTGATGCCATCGTACATACCACGGATGTTCCCTGTTATGGCAGCGGTTTGAATGTCTTGGCTGAGCTGAGTCCAGTACTCGTTGGCACAGCGCCGAGCAGTCTGCTGAACTTTGCTTCTCGCAGCCCTGAGAATCTGGAGATTCTTCTCGTTTGGGTACTTCTTGTACTCAGCAAGTGCTGAGCGCTTGGCTTCAGTGACGGGGGTCATCTCTGTCAACTTGGCATCAAACCAGTCCTGTGACTTCGAGGTCTTCCTCCCAAAGGTAGCCAAGGCTGTGCGGTGGATGGTGTTTCGCAGCTCCTCCCACTTCTGCTTTGCAGATTCTCCTTCTTGTGGTACACCAAGTTCCTTCTCAAAGGTGGAGGCAAACTGCTCAACAAGTTTTGGTTGGGCCATCTTGCTGGTGTCAATCCATGCCTTTCCAGGCTGTCTGGCATGATGGAATTTCTTCAGCTGCAGCTTGACCTTGCAACACACCAATGAATGGTCTGTGTCGCAATCTGCACTCTGGAGCGAACGGGTGATTAGCACGTTCTTCAGTGAGGTGCGCCTGGTCAGGATCAAGTCCAGCTGGTGCCAGTGCTTTGAGCGCGGATGTCACCAGGAAACCTTGTGTTGGGGCTTGGTCTTGGAGAACGAGTTTGTGATGCACAGATCATGATATGTGCAGAACTCGAGCAGCCGCTGTCTGTTGTCGTTCATTCTGCCCACGCCAAATGGTCCAAGACAGGAGGGCCAGGAGTCGTGGTCAGCACCCACTCTGGCATTGAAGTCTCCAAGGAGAATGAGTTGTTCAGAGTTGGGGATGATCCTGACAGTTGTTGCGAGATTCTTGTAGAACTCGTCTTTTGCCTCTGGTGTGGCTGTCAGTGTTGGGGCATACACACTGACGAGGGTGACTGGGCCTTGAGTGGTGTTCGGGCGGAGGGTGAGGAGTCGTGCAGAGCCATTGCTGCCCGGTTCCACCATCTTCAGCAAGGTGTTCTTCACTGCGAAGCCCACTCCGTGTTCCCTGTGTTCGTCACTGCCCTTTCCCTGCCAGTAGAACATGTAGTACTTCTCTCTCAGTGTGCCTGCGTCAGCCAACCGTGTTTCCTGGAGAGTGGCAATATCCACTTCCAGTCTCTTCAGCTCATTATTGATGACGGCAGTCTTCCTGGTGTCGCTGATGTCCTTGAGGTTAGCAGCGAGTCCTGTCATCATAGTGTGGATGTTCCAAGTTCCCAGTTTTAGAGTTGGTCTCTTTTGTTTTGTTGTCTTGCCTGGTGCGAAGGTTCTCTGGTTCCCCTGGCGCCACACTCTACGCCAATTGAGCGGTGGCTTATAACCGGTAACTGTCATTCCCCGTGTTTTGTCTACGCCAAAGGCGAAGCTGGAGTGTCCTCTCCAGTGATCCGGTGTTCTACCTTCCAGCGTTGGGCGTTGGTAGGATTCAAGCCTGGGCAGGAAGACATGGAGGACAAGATGTTGCCCATGCAGCATGTCCCCCCTCTCCACGTCACTGATGAATCCAAAGGAACAGCAGGGCTGCTACAGTTTGGCACCAGCGCCATTGCAGGAGCTGCCAGAACGATGTTGAGCACAACAGAGAACTGCCTTAGGGACTCCGACTCCGGATTTTTCCTCAGGGTTGACTCCCGAAGCCTTTCCCGTGACCGGGTGTGCCGCAAGGCAGCAGAGGTTTGAAATCAGGGTTTACCTTCCCCTAGATGGGCTACCTTCCCAGGTTGACGAGCCACCATCTACCCGAAGCATCTGGTTTTAAGGCGCCAGAGATCCGCCCTCGCCCCTTCTCCTATTAGTAAAAGCAGTTCCGCCGGGCTTAGAGACTAAACCACACGGGCAGGCTAGATGGTGGACTTAGTTGTCAGAGGCTTTTTGAGACGCACGCCATAAGGAGCATTTTATAAGCACTGGGAGCTTAACCCCAGTGCCGCTCCTGGCTATGACAACCTTGGAACCAACCAATATATCTGTGTAATATTGTTCATTATATGATATGATGCTTTATTATATGATAGGGTGGTGGCTCCGCCTTTCTGGTTCCACTGCCACCTGGGTTATAAAAGGCTGATGCGAAAGAGGCACGGTCTCTTTCGACCACCTCTCCACCTAGAGTGAGCGTCAGTTGGTTCAATGTGAGTTCTACAATAAAGTCCTGTTCAGTTCACCATTCGCCTTGTTATTGTGACACGTTCTACGGACATAACATTTGGCGATGAGGATAAAGTATGGATGCGGGTGTGTCGTCTATTCGGCCATTCTTGGAGACTCTGGGGGAGTCTCCGGTGCCTTGGATGAGGTGGTTTGCTGCTTTTCAAAACTATCTGGTGGCACTAAACATTGGCAAACTGAAGAAGGTACGAGCACGGGTGATTTTAGTCCACAATTTAGGTATGGAAGGACAGCATATCCTTTCTACCCTAGGAGCTCGCGATAGCTTCGATGACATGGTTGAGCTAATGACGTGACATTTTTGCACGCCTGCTAACATCATCGTCAGGAGGATCCAGTTTCAGCAGTGCCTCCAGCGGACCGGCAGGTCAGTGCAGCATTATGTTGCAGACCTGCGACAGCTGAGGGGAGACTGGCAATTTGGTGAATTAGAGGAAGAAATGGTTTGCAACCAGCTGGCGGAGCACATGCTGTGTTCATCGGCATGGTCGAGATTGCTGACACACTCCGGTGAATTGTCTTTAGCCACGGCTTTGGAGATGGCCAAACAGTGTGAAGCAGCGGACAAACTATCACATGACCTTGGTGAGAGAGCTACGCTATGCCGCCATGACTCACAATCAACGACACAGGCTGTGTATCTGGACAGCGAAGACAGCGAAGAAGAGGAATACGCTGCAGCTGTAAAGATGAGGTCCGCCCCAGGTTCACCCAGATATTCGGGTTGTGGGTCCACTAAGCATCAGTATAAGGCGAGAGAGTGTCAGAATCAGAATCAGAATCAGAATCAGGTTTATTGCCATTGTTCATGTGATACACAAACTAGGAATTTGTCTTGGTGCCATGCTACAACATTAAAAACATAATGAGAAAAAGGGATAGACTAAAAAACTAAAGGACTAGAAACGTGCAATAAGTGTTGAAAAATAAGTAATAATAAGTAATAATAATAATAATACTAGTAATAATGAGTAGTACTAGTCAAGGCAGTTTTAAAAAATTAGCATGTAGCAGATAATGTGAAGTACCACATAGTGCAGTCAATAATGCAACAGAAAAACAGTGATGATTGACATGAGTCTGGTTGAGCTGCTGTACATAGTGCACGAGAGTCAAAAGTCACTTAGTGTTCAGCAGTCTGATGGCAGAGGGGAAAAAGCTGTTCATGTGCCGGGAGGTTCTAGTCCGAATGGACCGAAGCCTTCTACCTGAGGGGAGGGGGGCAAACAGCACGTGACCAGGATGTGAAGGATCGGCTATGATCCGGCCAGCACGCCTCCGGGTCCTGGAGATGTACAGGTCCTGGAGAGATGGGAGCTTGCAGCCTATCACCTTCTCAGCAGTGCGCACGACGCGCTGCAGCCTTAGTCTGTCCCTGGCAGTGGCTCCTGCGTACCACACAGTTATGGAGGAGGTGAGGATGGACTCGATGATGGCCGTGTAGAACTGCACTAACATCTTGGTGGGTAGCTTGAGCTTCCTCAGCTGCCGCAGAAAGAACATCCTCTGCTGGGCCTTTTTGATGAGGGAGCTGATGGTTGGCTCCCATTTGAGGTCTCGGGTGATGGTGGTGCCCAAGAAGCGGAAGGAATCTGCAAAGGTGATGGGAGAGCCTGTGATGGTGAGGGGGGGCAGGGGGGATGTGACTTTCCTGAAGTCCACAATCATCTCCGCTGTCTTCAGAGCATTCAGCTGCAGGTTGTTGTGGCTGCACCAGGACACCAGCTGGGCCACCTCTTCCCTGTAGGCGGACTCGTCACCGTTGGAGATGAGCCCGATGAGGGTGGTGTCGTCCGCAAACTTAATCAGCTTAACAGACTGGTGGGAGGAGGTGCAGGAGTTGGTATAAAGGGAGAAGAGTAGGGGGGAAAGTACACAGCCCTGGGGTGATCCAATGCTGATGCTAACAGAGTCTGAGACAGACTTCCCCAGCCGCACATGCTGTCTCCGGTCCGTCAGGAAGTCGGTGATCCACCTGCAGAGGGAGTCAGGCACGTTGAGCAGGGACAGCTTGTCCTGGAGCAGATCGGGGTGGATGGTGTTGAATGCGGAGCTGAAGTCCACAAACAGAATCCTGGCGTAGGTTCCCGGGGAGTCCAGGTGCTGCAGGATGGAGTGGAGGGCCAGGTTGACTGCGTCGTCCACAGACCTGTTAGCACGGTAGGCAAACTGCAGCGGGTCTAGGAGGGGTGTGGTGATGGACTTGAGGTGAGACAGGACCAGGCGCTCAAAGGACTTCATGACTACAGAGGTGAGCGCTACAGGTCTGTAGTCGTTAAGTCCAGTAATCCGTGGCTTCTTGGGGACAGGGATGATGGTGGAGGATTTGAGGCAGGTCGGCACGTGACATTGCTTAAGGGAGGTGTTAAAAATGTCTGTGAAGACAGGAGCCAGCTCTTTCGCACAGTGTCTCGGGGTGGAGGGAGACACACCGTCCGGCCCGGGGGCCTTGCGCGGGTTCAGTCTGGAGAACTGTCTGTGCACGTCCTGCTCACTGATGACAAGGGGAGGGGGGGAGGAGGAGGAGGAGGAGGAGGGGGGGGGACCGCTCTTGATGAATTAGGGGCTGAGGAGGCAGAGGAGCTGGGTGGAGTGGGTGAGTTGGACACAGCTGACAAGGTGTCAAAACGGGCATAGTGTTGGGACAGTCTTTGACAAAGGGCTTTGTCATCCTGACCTTTAGAAGCCTGAGGCCGATAGTTGGTGATTTGCCTCAGTCCTCTCCACACAGAAGCCGAGTCATTAGCAGTGAACTGCTGCTGGAGTCTCTCAGAATATACAGATTTAGCTCTCTTCAGCTCTCTGTTAAACCGATATTTGACCTCCCTGTAGCAGTCCCTGTCTCCACTTTTCAACGCTGCTTCCTTCTCCTTCCTGATCCGTCTGAGCTTAGCTGTGAACCAAGGCTTGTCATTAGAATATCTTATCCTGGTGCGCGATGGGAGAATGTGCTCTTCACAGAAGTTGATATATGAGTTCACAGTGTATGTGTACTCATTAAGATCATGTGTGGCTCTTTTAAACATGTCCCAGTCAGTTATTTCCATGCATGTGTTCAGTTTCTCTCCAACTTCACTGGTCAATTTCTTTGTGGTGGTCACCACAGGTTTAGTGAGTTTCAGTCTCTGTCTGTATGTGGGGATGAGGTGAACCATCACGTGATCAGATAGTCCCAGCGCTGCGCGGGGAACAGCGCGATATGCGTCCTTTACTGAAGTATAACAGTGATCTAGCGTGTTATTTCCTCTGGTTGGACATTTAATACACTGTTTGTAGCAGGGGAGCTCGTGACTCAGATTGCTCTGGTTAAAATCGCCCACCACGATAATCAGGGAGTCTGGAAAGTTCCGCTCCGTAAGTTGGATGTGATCTGCGAGCACGCGCTGAGCTTCGCGCGTGTCCGCGTCAGGAGGGGCGTACACAGCGACGAGAATGAATGAGGCAAACTCCCGCGGGGAATAAAATGGCTTGCAGTTAATGAAAAGAAATTCCAGGGCGGGAGAACAGTGTTTGGAAATCACCGTTACATCAGAGCACCAGCTGTTGTTAATATAGAAGCACACTCCTCCTCCGATAGACTTACCGGACAGCTCTGTGACGCGGTCAGCACGAATCAGCTGGAAACCCTCGAGGCTGATCGCGCTATCTGGAATGTTCTCATTAAGCCAGGTCTCAGAGAAGCAGATGACAGACGAGGAAGCGAGGTCCTTGAAACGCATCAGCAGTCTTAATTCTTCTACCTTGTTCACGAGAGAATTGGCATTGGATAGAAATATGCCAGGCAAGGCTGTTCGCGAGCCTCTTTTTCGTAGCCGAGCGAGAATCCCTCCTCTCTTCCCTCTTTTCCGCCGTCTTGCTTTTTTGGCCAAACAATGGATCAGATCAGCGGCAGGAGCTAAAAAAACTGGAAGAAGGTCCACGGGGGGGGGGGGGGGGGCTGATATTTAGTAGTTCTTCACGGGTGTATGAACCGGCAGATGCACAATCAGTGAACAAAAACAGACAAATTATAAAAATTAAAGGGCAGCGATACACCATGGCGGCCGCTGTGGCCGCCATCTTGTTTTTTTTCCCTTTGTGTCTGGCGAGAGGTAGACGCTGCGGCAAATGCGGACTTCTGCATCACTTTGTAGGGCCTGTAAGAAGTTCGAGTGAGGGGAACGGCGACATAAAGCGGACACCCCTGCTCCAACTCCCACAGTTATCCACACAGTTTCCCCGGACACCGACGGCCGTATGTATTGTATGATGGAACTGGACGAACTGGAGGTATCATTACTGGTTGACACAGGCGCAGTGAGGTCGGTGTTGAGTGGGCCCACCATGAGGAGTTTCTTCCCATATCACCAGCTGAGAGGTCATTTGAAGCCGTTATGTGGCTATGGAGGAAGGAGGCTGCCCATCGTGGGTTCGGTGGAGCTGAGGCTCATTACAAGTCGTCGGTGGTCGCCAACCTGAAGTTCATAGTGACTGGCACTGGTGAGAATGTGATGGGCTGCGATCTTTTCTATGGACTGGGGTTTTCCATCACCAGCAGCATAGGCAAGGAGTGGTCGGACTGTGGTTTGTGGGACTGACCGATGCCGGCGGCAGTGGATGATACAATATGGGACTAACCTTGGCCTAGTAATCTGGAGGGTGCGCAGGACCAATCCCATTCAGAGCCATCGTGGGAGGGTTCCTGCGCCAGAGCCCAAATTGCCCTAGCTGAGGGCACTGGGTGGCGCTGCGGAATGCCCGTGACGGCGGATGGCGCTGAATAGCTGACCCATTCTGCTTCAGGAGTTCAGCTGGAAGGTACCGAGAAGCAGGGGGTCACAACGGCTTTGCCGGCGTCTCAAATGAAAGCGAGTGGGGCAGGACCGGCTGGCCGGGTTAAACGACGGGCCACACAGGAACACTGGAAGCCGAGCAGGGCTCCTCTGGGGGTTGCTGATTTGGTTCGACCCAGAGAAGAGGCCTGTTTGAGAGGCGCACACAGGAAGCAAAAGAGTTGGGATGACCAGGGGCGGCTACAGGTGGTGGCTGTCTGGGAGGACGGTTACCTCCAGCTGACAGATTGTACAGATAGAACTGCGGTGCGTTTTTGAAGAAGGAGAGGCGCTCTGGTGCCAGCGTGGGTCAGCCCCGGGCGCCAAGAAGAGGTGACACTGTGGTCAGGACCCGCATGACGAGTCTCCGGGGGGGGGGGGGGGGGGGGGGGCTCTCCATGGTGTGTAATGGATAACCTAAGGGGGGGGGCAATGTGTCATTATTAATTGCTCCAGTTGATGTTCTGTGGGATGTTATAACGTGAGCTGCCCATGTTGTAAAAAAAACAACAAAACCAAGTAATATTTGTGCTGTGGGGCTTGAGGCGAAAATTACGTGGTGGTTTAGGTTGGGTGTGTTAATTCGGACTGAGTGGTGTGTTAAACTGAGGTTTTATCCTGTATGTATGTATAAATGTTTATGGGATTATTTCATTTATTATACTAGGAACACGGCAAGTTTTATTTTATGGACTATACATTATTAAAGATGGCAGACTAATCCGTCTAGCCGTGTGGAGGTGGGACAGCAGTCCACCTGCTCCCCTCTAGTTTTAGCTGTTTTGGATGTATGGATAGGCCCACATAGTCTGTTCATTATTAGTGTGTGATTCGGGTGCTATACTTGGGAAGGCCTAATCGGTGTGCTTGCGTTTCATATTTTTTTTGAAGGGGGGGGACATGTAATGTTGTTCATTATATGATATGATGCTTGATTGTATGATATGGTTGGTGGCTCCGCCCTTCTGGTTCCGCTGCCACCCAGGGTATAAAAGGCTGATGTGGAAGAGGCACGGTCTCTTTCGACCACCTCTCCGCCTATAGTGAGCATCGGTTGGTTCATTGTGAGTTCTACAATGAAGTCCTATTCAGTTCACCTTTCACCTCGTTATTGTGACACGTTCTACGGACATAACATTCTGTTTTAAGCTACGAGATTCTGTGTTGAACCAAGGAGTTAGAAATCTCTGATGAGACTTTTTCTTTTTTAAAGGGGCCACTATGTCTAAAGTCTGATGCAGAGAAGCTGTAACACTATCTACCATGCTATCACAGTGTTTCCTCTGGCTTTAAGACCTTGGCACGGTGGCAACATATTTTTTCCGGGGGGGAGGGGCAGAAAACACAAGTATGAATATGTTAGTTTTATACTATTTATTTCTTTTTTTTAATTTTGCACAGTAACTTTGGATATAATAATAAATCAGATTTATATAACACTTTATCATAGATGCTTTTTACAGATACATTATTCATTCACTCCAGACAGACAATGGTAGTGGTAAGCTACTACTGTAGCCACAGCTACCCTGGGGCAGGCTGACGGAAATGTGGCTGCCAATCTGGGCCAACGGCCTCCACCGAACATTTATACACAGTGTTATGGACACCGGAGGCAAGGTGGGTAAAGTGTCTTGCCCAGGGACACAACAGCAGGATATCTGGGGAGAGCAGGATTTGAACCACCAACCATCCGGTTATTGGACGACCCACTCTACCTCTTGAGCCACTACCGTGCATATGGAACTTACAATTTGAAGTATTGTACAATCAAGGCTTGAATGTTGGAATATTGGGCCATTTGGGGTCCCACCCAGACGTCCTGTATTTGGACTTTCTACTGGTGTCATCCTTCTCTCCTTCCTCTGCTCTCACCTCTCCTGGACCCTCTGCCTGAACACTTTCCTCTCCTTGGCTCCTCTCTTCTGTCTCATCTTGCCCTCTCTGAGCTCTGTCTAATTCAGGTTCTCTCTCTGTCTATGGTTGTATATAAACAGGTTAGAAAATATCAAGTGCCATGTAAATTAAAGGAGACAACCAAAAATTTCTAGTGAAGGGTACAAAGACCACCCACTTAAAACTTGAGTAATGACTTCAGTCTTGAAGGTTTGAGGTTTTTCTCCAAAATTTATAACAATTTTCTTATAGTTTCCTATTTTTCTCTGTAAATTTATCTAAATTTGAAACCATTTTCCTCAAATTTGTAATTTCCTCTTGTAAAATTGACTTTTGACGACACCACGGTGGTGGGACTTATTCAGAGGGATGAGGAATCAATGTACAGGGAAGAAGTGAGAGACCTGGAGGGCTGGTGCAGGGAGAATAATCTGGTGCTCAACGTGGACAAAACGAAGGAGATGATTATCGACTTCCGGCGGTCACAGCCTGAACACGTCCCCCTCAGCATCGGCGGCCGTTTAGTGGAGAGAGTGAAGAACATCAAGTTCCTTGGAGTGCAGATCTCACAGGACCTGACCTGGAGCAAGAATTCCTTGGGGATCAGGAAGCGGGCTTAGCGGAGACTGCACTTCTTGAGGAAGCTCAAACAGGCCTCTCTCCCCATCTGCATCCTCAGGACCTTCTACAGAGGTGTGGTGGAGAGTGTTCTGACGTACTGCATTGCTACATGGTACTCCAGCTGCAGTATGTCAGACAAAAAAGCCCTGCAGAGGATAGTTAAGGGAGCTGAGAGGGTAATTGGAGTCTCCCTCCCCTCTGTCCAAGAACTTTTTCAGAACCGTTGTAGGAGCAGGGCACTGAACATTGTCAAGGACCGTTCTCATCCTCTGCATAAACACTTTGAACTTCTGCCATCTGGTAAACGATTCCGGAGCATCAGAGGCAGAACCACCAGACTGATTAACAGCTTCCTTCCACAAGCTGTTAGGATGCTGAACAGTTGACCCAGAACCTCTCATACACACTACTGCACCTACAGACATTATGTATATTATAGTTAGTTAGTTTTTCCAAGTATGTCTCAGGGATGTGTGAATAGATGGGGGTGGGGGTGGGGGGGGTGTAGATATGTGTGAGTGTGTCTTAAATCATGCTGCTTTTATTTATATGGATGCTGAGAGAAACGCAATTTCATCTTGCCTGCACTACAGTTGTATGTACAGCAATATGACAATAAAGTTTGATTTGTACTTGTACATTTGAGACTTTATTATAAATTTGTGGATTATTTTATGGCTTATTTTGTCTGCTTTTTTAAAATAAAATTACTGTGGTATTTTTTTTTTTTACTTTTTCCTTATAACAATTTATATTTTTGACCATAATTTTGCAATCAGAACAGAACAATAATTTAACTCTCATTACAATGAAAAAAATATTAATAAAATTGTATTTAATGATTTAAATTAACTTAAATGACCAAGGATGCTGTTATTTCTGTTATAGTATTTCTATATATTTATAGTTTTTTTATTAGAAATCTCCTCACTGCCAAGAAAAACCTCCCTTATTCTGAAATCCAAATGCTGGCACGTTTAGTTTGTCTGAAGGCTGCTGACGGATTAAAGTCATTGACTTTGTGAATTTCGGTCATCTTAACTTGCCAGGTACATAGTTGGGAACATAACTTAATATTGTAGTGGCTGGTGAAATATATCCTCAGCAATTCAGTAGTTCCCCTGGCCTTTCCCTTCATATGAAGCTGGCTCCATTTGAATTCTAACCACATCTCTTAGCTAAGTGACTCTTCCGTTATTGCTCCTGTTTCCAGTGGGTTAAAACCATGATAATTGCCTCCAGTGCTTACATACCTCTACTGATTGTTTTCCGCATTTAAAGTACTTTAATAAACTCATGTTTCTGTTGGACAGTCAAGCCTTATTCATGCTGCATTTCCCCTCTAGTCCACCTTGGTCCGCGTGCGGTTTGGACAAGCCCGGTACGCACGCGGCGCTGTACATGCTCACTTTTTTCATCTACCCAGGCCAAGCGGTTGACGCATGCACACAACCATCATTTGTAGTTTCACTCCCGCCCGATAGGTAGCGCCAAGGTGCTGATGCTCCAGGATTTTCACCAATGAAGAAACGGCGGACTTCTTCACAAAGTTTCTCTTCAAATAGAGTCCATTTCTGCTGTTTGACTTCCCGGTTTTCACTCCTTTTCCACGAAGATGCTGCTGCCGCTAGCGAGACACTGCCTGCTGACTGACTGGAAAGCTCGCGTAGGCAGGGCACTTCTAAACTCCGCACAGATGACAGCCACGCACGTTGTTCATGTGAGCGCTTGCGGAAAGTCATTGCTTCATATATTTTTCTTATTAAATTTATATCTCCTTAGCGTGGCAGTAAATTTTCTGGTGGGCCACCACCCAGAAATGTTACTAGAGGATACCCTGTATCAATTACAGAAGGAGCAAGCTACTGTAGTAATATTTTTTCTTTAGGAGCCAAATAGTCAGAAATAGTAAAATCAAAAGTTAACAGATAATGGTCTGACAGTACAGAGTTATGAGGAGACACTACCAGATTTTCTGTTTCTATGCCATATGTCAGAACAAGGTCCAATGTATGGTGGAGATAATGGGTCGAATTTCCTACTTTCTGAGAAAAACCCATCGAGTCTAATATTGAATTAAATGCCATATTAAGGCAATCACTAACTACATCTAAATGTACTGTATATTAAAGTCCCCTACTATAATTATTCTATCTGATTTCAGCACTAAATCAGCTAAGAATTTGGCAAATTTGGATAAAAACTCTGAGTAGGCTGAGGGAGGATGATAAACTATGGCAAATAAAATTGGGTTTAACCTAAAATTGCTAAAATGTCCAATATTGGGGACCAGGCCCTCAAAGGAATTATAACATGTTTTTTGCTTCACATTAACTAGTAACCGGAGTGGTGGCTCAGTTGGTAGAGCATCCACCCCACACCCGGGAGGCAGGGGTTCAAATCCCGGCCGGGTCATGCTGAAGACCATATAAAAGTGGAACTTCCTGCTGTCCAGCTTGGTGCTCAGCAATAATAGAATGGAGGAGGGAAATTTGTGGCAGTGCCTTGCATGGCGGTGGCCCTCTGATTCTACACTTGGGGTGTGTGTAATTAACACTGTAGATCGGTAAAACACAATCTCGGTCTACTGTACATGATTGGTTGTACAGTTGAATGACAATAAAGGGTAATTTTAATTTAATTTGGAATGGTAAATTGTCGCTATCTCCTCCTCCACGACCAGAACTTCTGGGATTTTGACAGTTTAAATAACCAGAGGGAGTTGATTCATTTAAACCAACATAATCCTCTTGCCCTAACCAAGTCTCTGTAAGGGATATTAAATCAATCTGATGATCAATTAACAGATCATGGACTAGCAGAGACTTGGGAGTTAGAGACCTAATATTTAACAAAGCACATTTAATTTTTAAATTATGAGGAGGAACAGAGGCCAAGTCGTTAAATTTAGAGACTTCATGTTTAATTTGAGTTTTACCAACTTTTTGTTTAATCACTTTGGGATGCTTATACATTATATTTTTATTTACTTTGGAGGGAGCAGATGGTGATTCACTGATGGGGAAGACAGGGGCTAAGTTGAGGGGTGGCGGATGAAGAGAAGCTGCAGAGAAGTGTGTAAGACTGCAACTCTGCTTCCTGGTCCCAACTCTGAGTTGTCAAGGATTTGGAAATTTGGATAAAAATGATGCCAGATTGTTAGATAAGAGAGACGCATCATCCAAAGTGGGATGGACACTGTCTCGTCTAATAAGACCAGGTTTTTCCCAAAATGAGCTCCAATCCCCTCCAAAAAAAGGGGTGCATGGTGGCGCAGTGGTTAGCACTGTGGCAGCACAGTTTACCCTCGGCCGGGGGATCGCGGGGATCGTGAGATCGTGGGTTCGATCCCTGCCCCCGGCCAACAGTGATCTGTGTGGAGTTTGCATGTTGTCCCCGTGTTGCGTGGGTTTACTCCGGGATTTCTCCGGTTTCCTCCCACATGCCAAAAACATGCAGGTTAGGGATACGGGGCGCTTGCGCACGCAGCGACCGGCAGCTGGTGGCTTGTCACCAGACTGCAAAACAAATCTACCTACAGGTACAAAATAAGTAATTAAAAAAAAAATTGTCTATGTAGCCCACATTGTTTGCAGGACACCACAGAGACAGCCAGCAGTTGAAGGATGACATGCGGCTAAACATGTCATCACTGGTCAGATTGGGGAGGGGCCCAGAGAATACTACAGACGCTGACATGGTTTTGGCAAAATTAGATTTTTTTTTTAGATTTAGTATACTTTATTGATCCCCAGAGGGGAAATTGAGGGTCATCCACCACCTAGATGGATGAAGCAGCCATGATACGGCGCTATCCCTTAACCATTCACACACACACTCACACCTAGGGTCACTTTAGAGTCTCCAATTAACCTAACCTGCATGTTTTTGGCATGTGGGAGGAAACCGGAGAAATTCCGGAGTAAACCCACGCAGACACGGGGAGAACATGCAAACTCCACACAGATCACTGTTGGTCGGGGGCTGGGATCGAACCCACGATCCCACAATCCCCACAATCCCCCGGCCAAGGGTAAACTGTGCTGCCGCAGTGCTAACCACTGCGCCACCATGCAGCCCACTAAATTACAGACCGATTCCACACTAAGTTTTGTAACTTCAGACTGCTGGAGTCGGATGTCGTTAATGCTGGCGTGGATAACAATTGTGGAGTATTTACAGTTACTTTTAGCCAGCATTTTCAAATTTGACTTGATGTCGCCTGCTCTGGCCCCGGGAATGCATTTGACTATGGCCAGACATGGTCTCTAGGTTCACGTTTCTGACTATAGAGTCACCAATGATCAGCATTTTTTCCTCAGCAGGTGTGTTGCTGAGTGGGGAAAAATGATTAGAAACATGAACAGGTTGGTGGTGAACCAGGGGCTTGCAACTATGCTTCCTTCTCACCGTCACCCGCCCATTCTCTCCTGGCTGCTCAGGCAAGGTAGAAGCCGGAGGACAGCTAACAGGCCGCCCTAAGATAGGGTGTTCCGCTGCAGCTAAGGGAAGTCCGTCATTGTTAACTGGCGCTGACGGTGTTTCAATGCAGCTGAGCCGGGATTCCAAATCACACAACCTCACCTCGAGCGCCTCAAAAAGATAACATTTATTACATTTACCATTAACACTAAAAGAGGCAGAGGTGGAGCTAAACATCTGACACAGAGAGTACACCAGAGGAGAAGGGAAAGGAGAGCTGGTAGCTATAGCTAGTGGCTAACCCAAAGCTAACACAAACACCGATGAAAGGTGAACAGAAGGCTAAAGAGGGTGAATAGGTGACAATGAGTGCACACACAGGTGCAAGAGGCTTGTTAAGCATAAGTGAGAGGTGACAGTAGATGGGGAAAAAAAGCGATTAAAATACAATTAAAGCCAATAATCCTCTGGAGAGTGAGGAGAGCTAACCACAAACCACACTGACAGCCAGCAACACAGGAAGTTAACCATGACCTTTGACCTTTTTGACCCCAAACCCATAGTCAGAGGTCAGGGTCTCAGAGTGAACATGTGCACAAAGTTTGGTGACACTAGGTGTTATTGTTGTTAAGATATAGTTTATAGGACATTTTGATCTTGACCTTTGACCTTTTGTCACCAAATCCATAGTTGTAGGTCGGGGTCCCAAGGTGAACCTGTGCACAAAGTTTGGTGACCCAAGCTTTCTTTGTTGTTGAGATATAGTTTAAATGGCAATTTTACCTTGACCTTTGACCATGCAATGCCAAAACCGTAGTCAGCGGTCAGGGTCACGGGGTGAACCTGTGTAGCTTTACTTGTTCTATAGCAATAGGGCATAGGGAAAGCTAACCATGAACTTTGACCTTTTGACCCCAAACCCATAGTCAGAGGTCACAGTCTAAGGCACCATCCAAGACTTGTCTTAGATATGATGATATCGATTTGAAAAGGCTACATCATTCTTTTATGTAGTTATTGCGTTACAAGCTTTTGGGTGACCTCTGACCTTGACCTAAAGATCAGAGGTCACCCAACTTTGAACTCGTCCACAACTTTATCATAGATACAGCCATGGTATCAATTTGAAAAGCCTACACCATTTCTTTCTTTAGTTATTGAGTTCACAATGTAGGTATTGACGCCACCCACGCCACCGCCCATCCTCCCAGCAGAGTGACGACGATACCCCTTCAGCCTTTAGATGCAACAATAGGAGCTACTGTTTTGTTGTTGTTGCCACACGGGGGCGCAAGGGGGGCATGTTTTGAATGTGACGCCTGTTGAGTAGTTGTTGCTAGTTGCACAACAGTGTTGTATGTCAGGCCGCAAAGGATTATTAATAAATGAGTTACCTGGTTGGGACTCAAATATTAATTCTGTGTCTGCGTGTTGAAGACAGCAGAATATAACATGGTGGCAGCGGCAGAGGACTTTGCATAAGTTTGCAACGCTTCGTCAGAGAGGGAGAAGTGGCAGCTAAAGCTAAAGCTAATTAGCCCAGACCCGCCGACAGTGAGCTATGGATGGGCTAAAACCACCGCAGACGCTGTGCCTGGACGCCAGCAACCTCTCCAGGTCATGGAAGATATGGAGGGATGAGTTTGTGCTGTATGCCGATCTCACTATGGAGGACAACGATGACAAGCAGAAGGTGAAACTTTTCAGCTATCTTGTCGTGAGAGCGGTAGGGAGCTCCTAGACACAATAATGGGCGATGCAGCTAAAGATACATGGAAGCTAAATGACATTATTAACAAGTTTGATGGACATTGCAACCCAAGTGTTAACGAGACAGTGGAACGGTACTGGTTCTTCACAAGAAACCAGGGCGCCAGTGAAATAATAGAAAATTATGTCACAGAACTGAAACTTTTGGTAAAGACATGCAACTCTGGGACGTTGAAAGACTCTTATTCACGATCGGGTTGTGTGTGGAAGTAACAACATGAGCATGAGAGGCAGACTGCTCCGTGAGAAAAACTTGACACTGGATTCATGCATACAGCTATGCAGGGCAGCAGAGCTATCGCGGGAAAATATAAAAGCCATCTGAGGACCGATGATGGAGGAGATACACGTACTGCAGGGGGCAGCACTCCAGAGACAAGCTAGCACCACAGTGGACTGCAGATTCTGCGGGAAGAGGCATGAGAAAAGTAAACAGAAATGCCCCATATATGGGAAGAAGTGTAAAAAGTGTGGCAAAGAGAACCATTTTGCAGCAAAATGCAGAGCAAGCCAGGTGCACAGAAAGAAAAAAAACAGTTGCATAATGTCACACAATGTGAGAGTGATGAGTACGTAGATATTCTTTCTGTTACAGAGGCACAAACAGAAAGTGAATGCAGTGGACAGTGACAAAGATAATGACACTCAACTCTGCTAGCCATGCTCCGAGGCCAGAATATGGTAAAATTCCAAACTGACTATGGCGCAACATGCAGTGTCATTCCCATCAATCTGCTTAACCCTGACGCAAAGCTTGAAAGCACCAAGACAGTACTGGTAATGTACAACAAAAATAAACTGAAATCCTTAGGAAAATGTAAAGTTAAACTGAAGAACCCTAGAAACTACAAACTGTATCAGTTAGAGTTTCAAGTTGTAGACAAAGACTGTAAAGTGTCACTATTAGGAAAGAGAGCCAGTGAGGCCATGAAACTCATAAAAGTGCATTATGAGAACATTATGGCAATAGACAGTATTGTCACCCCAGAGAATCCCAACAGTGGGCAGTGGACAATCGAACAAATACAGACGTGGACAAAATTGTTGGTACCCCTCTGTTAATGAAAGAAAAAACCCCACAATGGTCACAGAAATAACTTAAATCTGACAAAAGTGGTAATAAATAAAAATTCTATGAAAATTAACCAATGAAAATCAGACAAAGCTTTTGAATTGTGGTTCAACAGAATTATTTTAAAAAAACAAACTCATTTATTTATTTATTTACCTTTATTTAACCAGGAAAACCCCGTTGCGATTAAAAACCTCTTTTTCAAGGGAGTCCTGGCCAAGAGGCAGCAAAAAAATCACAATTACACTTACAATGACATACAAATCATATAAAACAGTTACAAATTAGTGAGGCCGTCTCAAGTGTTCTCAATCTGGATTTAAAGTCGTTCAATAAAACAAGTTCCGTTAGTTTCCAGTCTTTTTGCAACATGTTCCATGTAGAGGGGGCTGAGAACATGAAACTCTTTTTCCCAGCTCAGTACGGGCAAATGGAACAGAAAGCAACAAATGATCATTAGAACGCAAACCATAAGAATCAACACTTCTCAGTGTGACCAAATTACAGATGTAATGGGGAAGCAGTCCAAGCATGGCCTTGTAAATAAAAATGTACCAGTGAGTCAACCTCCTGGTGGACAAAGAGGGCCATCCCACTCTAGAATACAGTTCACAGTGATGGGTCAAGGCTCTACAGTTTGTAACAAACCTCAAAACAGCATAACATACAGAATCTTACTCAGACACTGAGCTGAAGCGTTCATATAGAAGAAATCTCCATAATCTAAAATAGGTAAAAAAGTTGCAGTAACAAGATGCTTTTAACCTCAAAAGAAAAACAACATTTATTTCGAAATAAAAAACCCAGCTTCAGTTTAAGTTTCTTCACAAGATTTTCAACATGGGGCTTTAAAGTCAGAGCGTCATCAAGCAAGATACCAAGATACTTGTACGAGTGAACTACCTCAATTTCATTTCCCTCAAAAGTGGACACTGTGGGAAAAATTTGTGGACTCTTCCTAAAATTTGAAAACGACATCAGTTTAGTTTTGTCAGCATTAAGGACTAATTTTAGCTGCAGAAGTGTGTGCAGCACCACATTAAAAGCTTTCTGCAGAGAAGCAACAGCATTAGCAGGGGAACAGCCAAAGCAGTAAATAATTGTGTCATTGGCATAAAAATGCAAACTAGCATCAGACACATTTTGTCCTAGATCATTAATGTACATAATGAATAGGAGGGGTCCTAATACAGAACCCTGTGGCACCCCCTTGTGGACACTGACAATTTCAGAACACAAACCATCATATTTAATACATTGGGTCCTGTCACTCAAATAATTTGCGAACCAGGAGACTACATGTTCCGACAGACCAAAACTGATGAGTCTTTTCTTTAAAACTGTATGGTCCACAGTGTCAAAAGCCTTTGACAGATCAATGAAAAGTGCAGCACAGTACTGTTTTTTATCAAGAGCAACAAGTATATCATTGACCACTTTTGTAGCAGCAGTAATAGTGCTGTGCTTTTTTCTAAAGCCCGATTGCAGTTTTGAAAGAAGTTCATTTGAGTATAAAAGCTCTTTAAGCTGATCACACACGAGAGATTCAAGAATCTTGGACAAGACACACAAGTTTGATATTGGTCTGTAGTTAGTTAAAACTGCTGGGTCACCTCCTTTTAAGAGAGGAACCACAAAAGTTGACTTCCATACTACAGGAATCTCTTTGTTTTCAATTGATAAATTAAAAAGTACTGTAAGAGGATGTGCAATAAAATCAGCAGCCATTTTCAAAAAGTAAGGCTCTATCAAGTCTGGTCCAGGAGGTTTGAAACAGGCCTGAAACAGGCCTGGACAAAAATGATAGTACCCCTAGAAAAGATTGAAAATAATGTGACCATAGGGACATGTTCAACCAAGATGTGTCCTCTAATTAACATCACAGGTGTCTACAAACTTGTAATCAGTCAGTCGGCCTATTTAAAGGGTGACAAGTAGTCACTGTGCTGTTTGGTGACATGGTGTGTACCACACTAAACATGGACCAGAAGGAGCAAAGGAGAGAGTTGTCTCAGGAGATTAGAAAGAAAATTATAGACAAGCATGTTAAAGGTAAAGGCTATAAGACCATCTCCAAGCAGCTTGATGTTCCTGTGACTACAGTTGCACATATTATTCAGAAATTTCTTTCAAAGGTCTTTTTATTATTATTAATTGAAGTATCAATACAATACAAAGTATTAGAAATTTTCATTTTTGTTTTAACCAAACAATGCAAAACTAGAATTTAAAGCTAACAAATGTAAATGCTTCAAAACACAAAAACCTTTAAATAAACAATAATTAAAAAAATACAAAAAAAAATACAAAGAAAAATTGTGTGTGTGAGGTGGGGGTGGGGTAAAGGGGATATGAGCTACTCAGAAACTATAATCGTGGGTCTTTCAAAGAAATCAAGAAACGGGCGCCATAATTTATAGAATTTGTTTTCAGAGCCACGAACTGTATATCTGATTTTTTCTAAATCCAAACAGGACATTATATCTTTTATCCACTGTAAATGTGAAGGGGGCGAAGAGTCTTTCCACTTCAGTAATACAGCACGTCTGGCCAATAATAATGAAGATTTGAATACTTTTAATTTGGAATTTGGCAAGACAAGTTCTGGAGCCACACCAAAAATGGCGCATAATGGATCAGGTTTAATTTGATATTGCAGGACTTCAGACATAGTGATAAAAACAGAATGCCAAAAATTCATCAATGCAGGGCAGGACCAATACATGTGAAGCAAAGTGCCAGGAGCGCTACCACACTTTTCACAAGTTGGGTCTATATCCGAGTAAATACGTGCTAACTTAACCTTGGACAGGTGCACCCGGTGTACAATCTTAAATTGAATAAGAGTGTGACGAGCACACATTGATGCAGTGTGAACCTGGCCAAGAATAGAGTCCCACAGTTCATCAGTAAAAGTAAAATTAAGATCTTGTTCCCAATTCAATTTAATAGCGGCCAGAGAAGAAGATTGTAAATTTGAAATTAAATTATATAAAACTGACATTACCCCCTTAGAAGTTGGTTTAACTAATAAAAAATCATCTAGAGGATTATCAGAAGATTTTTGAGGGAATTGTTTTGTCATGGTTTGCACATAATGTCTGACCTGGAGGAAGCGGAAAAAATGTGTAGAAGTGATGTCGAATTTAGTGGAAAGTTGAGAAAAACTTGCAAATTGACCATCAAAATATAAATCCGCAAAAGATTTTAAACCTTTTCTGTGCCATATATGAAATGCACTATCAATAGTTGATGGGGTAAATAAATGATTTGCAGCAATTGGACTTCTAATGGAGAAAAACTGAAGACCTTTGAAGAAATTTTTCCTGAATTGAGATCAATTCTAAGAGACTGACGAACTACTTTATTATTACCCAGTGTAGACAAAGCAAGGGGAAGTGGTGAACCTAAAATTGCTGGTAGGGAGGTTTGATTGTCCACATGTGACTCCATAAGGATCCAAATGGGTGATTTGGGTTCCAGATAGAAATGTTTCCAATATAACATGCACCTGATACTTGCTGCCCAGTAGTAATATTGAAAGTTAGGCAGAGCCATGCCACCCACTGATTTGGGTCTTTGAAGAAAAACTTTCCTCAATCTCGGATGTTTACCATTCCAAATAAATGAGGTAATCAGAGAGTCCAAAGACTTAAAAAAGGATTTAGGAATAAAAATGGGGAGACACTGAAACAAATATAAAAACTTTGGAAGTAACATCATTTTTACAGAATTGATTCTGCCAATTAAGGACAAGGATAATGGGGACCGTATTATTCAGAAATTTAAGATCCACGGGACTGTAGCCAACCTCCCTGGACGTGGTCGCAGGAGGAGACCGATAATACGAATGGTAGAGCCCAGAACAACCTCTAAACACATTCATGGTGAACTCTAAGGTCAAGGTACATCAGTGTCAGATCACACCATCCATCGTTGCTTGAGCCAAAGTGGACTTCATGAGAGACGACCAAGGAGGACACCACTGTCGAAAACAAATCATAAAAAAGCCAGACTGGAATTTGCCAAACTGCATGTTGACAAGCCACAAAGCTTCTGGGAGAATGTCCTATGGACAGACGAGACAAAACTGCAACTTTTTGGCAAGGCACATCAGCTCTATGTTCACAGACATAAAAATTAAGTCAGAATCAGAATCAGATTTATTGCCATTGTTCATGTAATACACAAACTAGGAATTTGACTCGGTGCCATGCTGCAACATTAAAAACATAATGAGAAAAAGGGATAAACTAAAAAACTAAAGGACTAGAAACGTGCAATAAGTGTAGGAAAATAAGTAATAATAAGTAATAATAATACTAGTAATAATGAGTAGTACTAGTCAAGGCAGTTTTAAAAAATTAGCATGTAGCAGATAATGTGAAGTACCACATAGTGCAGTCAATAATGCAACAGAAAAACAGTGATGATTGACATGAGTCTGGTTGAGCTGCTGTACATAGTGCACGAGAGTCAAAAGTCACTTAGTGTTCAGCAGTCTGATGGCAGAGGGGAAAAAGCTGTTCATGTGCTGGGAGGTTTTAGTCCGAATGGACCGAAGCCTTCTACCTGAGGGGAGGGGGGCAAACAGCACGTGACCAGGATGTGAAGGATCGGCTATGATCCGGCCAGCATGCCTCCGGATCCTGGAGATGTACAGGTCCTGGAGAGATGGGAGCTCGCAGCCTATCACCTTCTCAGCAGTGCGCACGACGCGCTGCAGCCTTAGTCTGTCCCTGACAGTGGCTCCTGCATACCACACAGTTATGGAGGAGGTGAGGATGGACTCGATGATGGCCGTGTAGAACTGCACTAACATCTTGGTGGGTAGCTTGAGCTTCCTCAGCTGCCGCAGAAAGAACATCCTCTGCTGGGCCTTTTTGATGAGGGAGCTGATGGTTGGCTCCCATTTGAGGTCCCGGGTGATGGTGGTGCCCAAGAAGTGGAAGGAATCTGCAATGGTGATGGGAGAACCTGTGATGGTGAGGGGGGGCAGGGGGAATGTGACTTTCCTGAAGTCCACAATCATCTCCGCTGTCTTCAGAGCATTCAGCTGCAGGTTGTTGTGGCTGCACCAGGACACCAGCTGGGCCACCTCTTCCCTGTAGGCGGACTCGTCGCCGTTGGAGATGAGCCCGATGAGGGTGGTGTCGTCCGCAAACTTAATCAGCTTAACAGACTGGTGGGAGGAGGTGCAGGAGTTGGTATAAAGGGAGAAGAGTAGGGGGGAAAGTACACAGCCCTGGGGTGATCCGATGCTGATGCTAACAGAGTCTGAGACAGACTTCCCCAGCCGCACATGCTGTCTCCAGTCCATCAGGAAGTCGGTGATCCACCTGCAGAGGGAGTCAGGCACGTTAAGCAGGGACAACTTGTCCTGGAGCAGATCGGGGCGGATGGTGTTGAATGCGGAGCTGAAGTCCACAAACAGAATCCTGGTGTAGGTTCCCGGGGAGTCCAGGTGCTGCAGGATGGAGTGGAGGGCCAGGTTGACTGCGTCATCCACAGACGGAGTCTGTGGACGATGTATACCAAGTATACCAAGAAAAGAACACTGTCCCTACTGTGAAACATGGAGGAGGTTCTGTTATGTTCTGGGGCTGCTTTGCTGCATCTGGCACAGGGTGTCTTGAATCTGTGCAGGGTACAATGAAATCTCAAGACTATCAAGGTATTCTAGAGAGAAATGTGCTGCCCAGTGTCAGACAGCTTGGTCTCAGTCGCAGGTCATGGGTCTTGCAACAGGATAATGACCCAAAACACACAGCTAAAAACACCCAAGAATGGCTAAGAGCAAAACATTGGACTATTCTAAAGTGGCCTTCTATGAGCCCTGAGCTAAATCCTATTGAACATCTGTGGAAGGAGCTGAAACATGCCGTCTGGAGAAGGCACCCTTCAAACCTGAGACAACTGGAGCAGTTTGCTCATGAGGAGTGGGCCAAAATACCTGCTGAGAGGTGCAGAAGTCTCATTGACAGTTACAGAAATCGTTTGATTGCAGTGATTGCCTCAAAAGGTTGTGCAACAAAATATTAAGTTAAGGGTACCATCATTTTTGTCCAGGCCTGTTTCATGAGTTTGTTTTTTAAAATAATTCTGTTGAACCACAATTCAAAAGCATTGTCTGATTTTCATTGGTTAATTTTCATAGAATTTTTATTTATTACCACTTTTGTCAGATTCAAGTTATTTCTGTGACCATTGTGGGTTTTTCTTTCATTAACAGAGGGGTACCAACAATTTTGTCCACGTCTGTAAAATCAGAGTATGCTGATCAACAAGGCAGCCATCACAGGTGATGGCTGCCTTGTTGGTGAATACAAAATAGAGATAGACAAAACTGTGAAACCTGCACAACTTCCAAAAAGACGTGTACCAGTCGCAATGGTGAAGCCATTGAAGGATGAACTACAGGACCTGCAGCATAGAGGCATCATCACATCTGCAGAACGCAGTACTGAATGGATCAGCGGAATGGTTGTGGTACAAAAACAAAATGGGAAGCTGAGGTTATGCATTGATCCCAAACCCATGAACAAAGCGTTAAACTGCAGCCACTTCCCACTACCAACCATTGAGGATGTGCTTCCAGACATGTCAAAAGCCAACAGTATGTCAAAAATGGATTCTGGCACGTCAAACTGGAGGAGGAATCCAGTTATCTGACAACTTTTGCAACCCTGTTTGGACATTATAGGTGGCTCAGGATGCCCATGGGAATAAGTCGTGCTCCGGAAATATTCCAGCGAATGCTCACACAAGCACTGGATGGTCTCCCTGGTCTGTACATTATTGCAGATGATGTGCTGATCACTGGACAAGGTGAGACTCAAGAGGAAGCTGAGCGTGACCATGATGAAAAACTGAGACTGTTTCTTACCCGATGCAGACAAAAGAACATTAAACTAAATGCAGACAAACTGAAGTTGAGACAAGAGGAAGCAGCGTACATTGGTCACCTCCTGACGGCAGATGGACTAAAAAATAGACCCAGAAAAGGCACTATACTTAAGCCAATAGACAACAGATCCTATATGGTAAAGCTGCACTCTGGTGAGGTTCTCAGGAGGAATCGGAGACACCTCAGACGCGCTCAAGGAGAGACCTTCATTGAGCCAACTGACACAGAGGCTGTGGATCCCTGTCATACAGAGGTACCCACCCTAAATACTGTCTCTGAGACAGACACTGCAAAGGTCACTGGTGACAGGAACACACCTGTTATTGCCAGAGCTGGGCACAGGGTGGCAATGCTACAGTGCTACATGCACTTTGTGACCTCCACCAAATAAGTGTGTGACCATAATGGACTTTGGGGGGGGGGGGGGAAGAGAAGGAAATGAAAAGAGGAAAATTTTGGTATTTGACTTAAGTTTTTTGGTTTGGTACCAATTTTTGAAAATTTTATGTCTGCATATACTATGTTCATCTATGCTAAAATAAGTTTTTGAGTTGCAGAAATGTTTGCTGACTCCACTAAGAGAAAACATGTAGAGTAGCTAACAACTGTCATATCCGGCTCTAGGGAGCCGGGCAATCAGAGCCAGGGGCAAGCCAGTGAGTCGTGATATTTTATTCAGGGTAAAGGGGAAGGGATGAGGAGAGCACAGATACTCATGCAGAGGTACACTCACAGGTTGCACAGCGCAGAGGTAAGCAGCTCGTACCGGACGTGGGGGTAGCAAGACGTACATACTCACAGCGGGATACAAACACAGGAATGCTGCAAGAGGAGTATAAGCTGACACCAGACGAAGGGGCTTCAGCTTAGCAATGTGTTTATGTCGCAGCCCCGAGTCATCGAGGCTGCTCCTATTTATCCTCATTGGCAGCGCCCCAGCTGATGAAGACTAATTGGCCCCAGCCGTCCATAATGCTGCCAGCTGGGGGCCAGCTGAGACGCTGCTCAATGGGAAGCAGGGATGAGGGAAAACATGGGCTGAGTGCCGAGACGGCATCTCAACCCATGGTGACAACAACATGTTTTATGTTTATGATCTTGTTTCTGCAAAACTACTGGCTATTGTAATTTAATTCCTTATTTGTTATATGTTTAGAGATAGCAATGCACTTTCTTTTTGATGTAGGGTTTCGGAAAAAAAAACAAAACCTGTTCTTCAGAAGGGAACAAACAAACTCTAAAGGGAAAGGATGTTACAGGATGTATCAATAGGAGCTATTGTTTTGTTGTTGTTGCCACACGGGGGCACAAGGGAGACATGTTTTGGGTGTGACGCCTGTTGAGTAGTAGCAGCTCATTGCACCCAGTGTTGTATGTCAGGCAGCAAAGGATTATTACCTCTGCCAAAGGGGGAGGTTATGTGATCATCGGCGTTGGTTTGTCTGTCTGTTTGTTTGTTTGTTTGTTTGTCTGTTTGTCTGTTTGTTTGTCTGTTTCTTTGTTTGTTAGCAAGATAACTCAAAAAGTTGTGGACGGATTTTCATGAAATTTTCACAGATTGTCAGAAATGGGGTATCCTACAGATGATTAGATTTTGGTGGTGATCCGGATCACCGTCCACAAGAAAACCGCCATTACGCAAAATGCCATTTTCGTGAATAACTACTAAACCACTAATCCTATCATTGTCAATCCAATTGCTTGTCATATGTTTTCATAGTCAAGGAATCTGAAAACGTACACACAAACACTGTATGGGGGGAACTGTGGCGCTTGGCGGAGGTCTGTGCTCTCCGAGTGCTTTTCTAGTTAATAAATGAGTTACCCCGTTGGGACTCAACTATTAATTCTGTGTCTGCGTGTTGAAGATATAACATTAGAGGCCAAGGGGTAAAAACTTATTTCAGGATAATTTTATTCCTGACAGGTTGAGGGATTTTTTTTCTCATGAATTTGTGACAGTTTTCTTGTCAATTAGGGACTTTTCTGTTGTAAATTTGAAAGATTTTTGTCACTTTAAACTTTTTTCCTCATTATTTTTGCAGCTGTAAATTTAGGACTATTGTACATTTGAGATTTGGTCTCATAAATCTGTAAGGGGATTTCTCATAAATTTTAGACATTTTTCTTGTGAATTTATTACTTTTCCCCACATCAATCTGTTGATTTTTTTCCACTAAATTTATGTCTCTTTTAAAAGTAATTTCTGTCTTTCCTGATGAATCTGAAAAGCTTGTGGTAAAATTGTGACTTTTTCACATATGGCCAGGGCTTGACATTTTTTTTTTTTTTTTTTTTGCTCACCAGCCGCAGTAGCTAGTGATTTTCCAAAGTTACTGGCCACTCAGCCTTTTCACTAGCTACGATTAAGCGGAAGAAGATGGATGGCTGGACTGATGATCGAATTTGACTATCGTGTGCTAAATTTTACTTGAACTAAATTTACAACCTTTTTAAATGTAAATTATCCTTATACATACATAAAAATAGCAAAACACTGTTTAATTATGAACAGCAGTAAATACTGTAAAGCAGTCGAGAAAAATATTTGCAATATGAGAGTGAAGTACAGGTAGATTTGGGTCCGTCCAAATTCTTATTTGTACCTCTTCCTCTTTACCTTCCCCCACCCCTTGGTCCTTGAAATCAAAGGCCAAGGGGTAGAGGTTGAAAATGACCCCTATGAATTGGGACACGCCTTCAGGGCTGCACAACGTCATTAGTAGTTGCAGATGGATTTAATCTAAATGGACACTACCTGTTTTCACCAGAAAAAAAAAGAAGAAAAAGTCTCATCTTAAGGAAAAAAATGTATCAAATTTACATCAACGATTCTAATCAGTAGAAAAAGTCAGAAATTTACTAGAAAGAAAGATGTAAATTCAGAGAAAAACTTGGACCCGCTAGCGGGCCGTTTTTGGCCCACGGGCCACACGTTTAACACCCCTGGACCAGCACATTAAAAATATATAATTACAGGTTTTTCTTCCATGAAGTAGCTGCAAATCACAGATATTATAGTTAATCACAGATAAACAAAAGTTCACCTCAGAAGAAGCTTCATTTGCTCTTTATAGCAACATAAAGTTTAGTCACTTTTTTCTCTCTGTAATGCAAAAACTTGAATTTGCACAACTAACGGGAGCTTCTTGCTCCAAAAATAATCGTGTTTAACCACAGAAGAAGGAGCTGATGTGAGGGGAGAGAGCAGAGGTTATTATCACCACTGGGCGGGGGATCAGGCGTAGTCATTCCGTGATCTGATCGCTGAACCACACAGCAGACTGTCGCGCCTTCACCTATGCCCAGCACGCTGAGCATGGACTCCTGTGTACTGGGGCTGCTGCTGCCGACAGTGGACCACTGAGAATACTGTGTGTGTGTGTGTGTGTGTGTGTGTGTGCGTGCAGATAGTGCTTATGGGAGTTGTAGTTTCGTAGTCTCACACTGCGATAGGCTTATTATTTACAGTGGGGCAAAAAAGTATTTAGTCAGTCACCAATTGTGCAAGTTCTCCCACTTAAAAGATGAGAGAGGACTCCAATTTTCATCATAGGTATACCTCAACTATGAGAGACAAAATGAGAAAAAAAAATCCAGAAAATCACATTGAAGGATTTTTAATTAATTAATTGGTAAATTCCTCAGTAAAATAAGTATTTGGTCACCTACAAACAAGCAAGATTTCTGGTTCTCACAGACCTGTAACTTCTTCTTTAAGAGGCTCCTCTGTCCTCCACTCGTTACCTGTATTAATCGCACCTGTTTGAACTCGTTATCAGTATAAAAGACTCCTGTCCACAACCTCAAACAGTCAGACTCCAAACTCTACTATGGACAAGACCAAAGAGCTGTCAAAGGACACCAGAAGCAAAATTGTAGACCTGCACCAGGCTGGGAAGACTGAATCTGCAATAGGTAAGCAGCTTGGTGTGAAGAAATCTAACTGTGGGAGCAATTATTAGAAAATGGAAGACATACAAGACCACTGATAATCTCCCTCGATCTGGGGCTCCACGCAAGATCTCACCCCGTGGGGTCAAAATGATCACGAGAACGGTGAGCAAAAATCCCAGAACCACATGGGGGGACCTAGTGAATGACCTGCAGAGAGCTGGGACCAAAGTAACAAAGGCTACATCAGAAACACACTACGCCGCCAGGGACTCAAATCCTGCAGTGCCAGATGTGTCCCCCTGCTTAAGCCAGTACATGTCCAGGCCCGTCTGAAGTTTGCTAGAGAGGATTTGGATGATCCAGAAGAGGATTGGGAGAATGTCATATGGTCAGATGAAACCAAAATAGAACTTTTTGGTAAAAACTCAACTTGTGACTTCCGGTTATGGCTGCCACGTAGGACGGACGTGTCTCGCTCTGCTCTGCTCCTGGAGAAAAAAATCGGCAAATAACTCTCTCATTTGGGACAGAACGTATCCCAGCATTTGGGCGAGGATATGTCGGCGAAGCCTAAGGCTGGAAAACCAGGAAAAGGAAAAAGCGAGCCGCCGAAACAGTCCAAATTAACGGACTTTCAGGTCTGTGACGCAGCAAACAAGGCTCCATATATGGCGGAGGAGGCTGGCGGCGGTGCGATTTCTGCGGGGAATGGCGCAGATGCGCTGATGGCTGCCATGAGTTCAATGAGAGCGGACTTTTCCTCTAGATTTGATGGGATTATGACAGCGCTGGAAGGAATAAGAAAGGAATTGGGTGACTGTGTAGAACGAACGGCGCAGATGGAGCTCCGTCTCGCTAGTGCTGAAGATGACGTCACCCGTCTTCAATTAAAGGTGCGCACTTTGGAAAAAAAAAAATAAATCTCTGGAAGATAATATTTTGGATTTGGAATCTCGGTCGAGACAGAATAATTTGAGGCTGGTGGGTCTTCCAGAGGAATCAGAAGGTCGGGACGTATGTTCCTTTCTGGAAAAGTGGATTCCGGAGGTGCTGGGCAGCGAGGAGTTGCAATCAGCAGTGGTTCTGGAAAAAGCACATCGTATTGGCCCACGGAGAGATAAGGGACCGCCGAGGACCTTAATTATGAAGTTTCTTAGCAACAGAGACAGGATGAAGATCTTCAACGCTGCACGTGCTAAAGGAGAGATTAAACACCAGGACCAGCAGGTGCGGTTCTACCCAGATTTGGCCACAGGAATCCAGCAATTGAGGAAGCAGTTTGATCCCGTACGTAAGGAGCTGCGCAACCTTGGGATTCGTCATGGTGTAATCTATCCTGCGAGACTGCTGACCACGTATGAGGGCAGAACCCACATTTTCAAGACCCCAGAGGAGGCGCAGGAGTTCATCAAGAAGATCAAAGAAGAAGAAGAGACTGGTGGGAGCTAAGCATGAACAAAATATAAGGTAGAATAATTAAGCATTTGCACAGGCATCTGACTGACTTGAAGTAAATAGTAAGTTTACAAAATATAGACTGTATTATATATTAAAAAAACAAAACAAAAACAAAACAAAAAAAAAAAAAAAAAAAACTATGATGTACAAAGTTGTTAAAAATTTTGGAGTCAAGTTGGAAAACTACAGAGGAGAGTTAATGTTACGTCATTAAAAGCAGTAGAGTTAGGGTGATTGGGAGGATGAAGAAGGAGTGGCTTAGGCTGTTCCCCGTGGGTGTGGAACGGTCGATGGCTATATCGGGAGACAGAATTTTTCTTTTGATTTTGGGGGGTTTGCCACAAGTGTGGGAAGGGGAAATTTGTTTGTGTGTAGTTTGTAGGATGAATGTTCAACCACTCATGTTTTTGCTTCTCTGTATGAGCATGTTTACACTGCAAGGTAATCCCAAACTCTCTATTGATCATGGACCAAAGTGTTAACCTTAATTTAACTTCATGGAATTGCAGAGGTCTACAAAATTTAAAAAAACTTAAACAAGTTATGAATAAAATAAAGGACATGGGTTCAAGAATTGTGTTTTTACAAGAAACTCATCTGATAGAGGAGGATGTTAAAAGAATTAGGAGTAGATGGCAGGGAAGTGTATTCACCTCTTCATTTTCATCCCGAGCCAGGGGAGTTATGACTCTCATACATAAATCAGTTCCTTTTCAAGTGAAAAATGTAATTGGAGACAAATTTGGAAGATATGTAATCATTCAAGGTTCTTTGCTATTAGAAAATATAAATCTTGTGAACTTATATGGTCCCAATATAGATGATCAGAAGTTCTTTGCTAATTTATTTCTCATCTTATCATCACTTACAGGGCAACATATAATAGCAGGGGATTTTAATTGTACATTGAATCCAGGTGTGGATAGATCAACAGGACTGGATTGTACGCACATTGGATGTAGGATGACTATTAATCATTTTATGAAAGAATTGAGATTGTTAGATATATGGAGAGAAATGAAACCACAAGTTAAAGCCTATTCTTGTTATTCCAGTACCTACAAGACATTCTCACGTATTGATTATTTTTTGATTTCCACAGAATTAAGGTCCAAGATTCAAAACTGCTTTTATGATAACATCGTGATCTCTGATCATGCACCCTGTTGTCTAATATATGTAGATAAAAAATTGACAAAGGAATCAGGTAGATGGCAATTTCAGCATAAATGGCTTCAGGATGAGGAATTTGTCAAGTATATAGAAAAACAGATAGACGAGTTCTTTGACATCAATACTACACAAACATCAGCATGTGTAAAGTGGGAGGCTTTCAAAGCTTTTATTAGGGGACATATTATTAGTTATACAGGATCAAAATCTAAGAAGACTCGAGAGGAGAGAGCTAAATTGGAACATAAAATAAAAAATCTTCAGGAAAAAGTGTATGCAGGAAGTGACCCAAGGTTGGAGAATGAATTACTGATTTTGAGAGCTGAATACGACAAAAAATCAGCGAATAGAGCTGCCTCGAGTCTTCTAAGATTGAAACAATCTTTTTATGAACAAGGTGAAAAATCAGGAAAATTATTAGCATGGCAGATTAAACAATTGGAAATTAAAACACCAATTACCAGTATTATAAGTAAGGGACAGGTAGTTATAGATCCTTTAGAAATTAATAGAGCCTTTAGAGATTACTATGAAAAATTATATGATACCAAAAATGAACCTGATTTAACAAAACTAAATGGGTTTTTGAACGAACTATCTATACCGTGTATTCCAAATGAAAACAGGGAGATATTGGAGTCTAAAATTAGTCAAGAAGAAGTTGGGCTAGCCATTGATAATATGAAATCAGGAAAAAGTGCAGGACCAGATGGTCTTCCAGTTGACCTTTATAAAAAATTTAAGAATAAATTAATAAAACCTTTTTTGGAAATGGTTTTAGAAGCATTTCAAAATAATAATTTACCATCATACATAAATAATGCCTTAATTATACTGCTGCCAAAACCAGGTAAGCCCTCTAATAAATGTGAAAATATGAGACCAATAAGCCTATTAAACGCCGACCTTAAGATAATCTGTAAAATTTTAGCAAGACGAATACAAGAAATTTTACCAAATATTATTAATCGAGATCAGAATGGCTTTATAAAGGGTAGACAAGGCTTCCATAATGTAAGAAGACTATTTAATATTATTTATTTTAATAAAGAAGCACCGGATACAGCTCTCCTATCATTGGACGCCGAAAAGGCCTTTGATAGAGTTGAATGGCCCTTTCTTTTTGAAGTCCTACAAAGGTTTGGACTTGGAAATAATTTCATAAAATGGGTTCAAATAATATACAATAATGCTACAGCAGAAATCCTAACAAATAACAATATTTCAAAACCAATAAAAATCAATAGAGGATGTCGACAAGGCTGTCCACTTTCACCTTTACTGTTTACTATGGCAACTGAACCTTTAGCGATAGCGATACGTTTACATTCACAAATATATGGAATTAAAGTTGGACCAACAGAACATAAAATCTCCCTGTATGCCGATGACATAATTTTGTTTATGTCGAATCTAAAAAAATCAATTCCAACCTTGTTGAATTTAATAAAGAATTTTGGGGAAATATCAGGATATAAAATAAATAAAACTAAATCTTCAATATTAATGCTAAATGAGACCCAGAGAAATTACCCAGCCCCTGAGGTAAATCAATTCAATGTTGTAAATCAGTTTAAATATTTAGGAATCCAAATTATGCCTAAGCTAGAATCAGTCGCCAGTGTCAACTATGAAGCCTTAATGTCAGATATCAATGAGTTAACTCAGAGATGGATGTCACTACCAATGTCGATGATCGGGAGAATCAATATACTTAAAAGTAATATTTTACCTAAAATACTTTATTTATTTCAATACATTCCCTTATCACCACCTTTAGATCTATTCTCAAGAATAAAAAAAAAGTTAGTGGAATTTATATGGAACAACAGGAGGGCTAGATTACGTTTGTCTTTATTATATTTACCATTTGATCGTGGAGGTCTGAAATGTCCAAATTTTATGTTGTATTATTGGTCGGCACAACTGAGGTCTATGACATATTATTTTTCATCAAATGATCTCCCTCACTGGACTGAAATGGAATCATACAATTTACCTTTACCTCTTCCCATATTCATATACTCAGATTCGGCAAAAAAATTACAAAAACAAGTTAAAAATCCATTTGTAAAGCATATGATCAAAATATGGTGTGAAGCTAAAAACTATTTAAAAGAACCACAGTTATTGTCACAATTTAGTCCAATATGGGGTAATCAATATTTTAAACCAGGGAGAGCGGACGCTGTATTTAAAGTATGGAATTTAAAAGGGATACAAAAGATTCAGGATTTATATTTGCCATGTGCAGACAACATAATGTCTTTTGAAGAGCTGAGGATCAAATTTAATCTCAATAGAACACATTTTTTTAAATATCTTCAACTTAGAAACTTTATTCGATCAAATCAAAATAAAGCTCTCACTCGACCTATTTATTCATCCTTGGAAAAAATGATGATGAAAGATAGTAAAAGAAAGGGTATTATTTCAGAGTTTTATAACTCACTGACACTATCTTCAAGTGAAAATTCACTGAAAAGATTAAACTACTGGAAAGAAGATCTGCAAATTGAAATTTCAGAGGAACAATGGGAATTGGCTTGTACAGAAGCTCAAACCAAATCAATAAATGCACGCCTTAAATTGATACATTTCAAATGGTTAATGCGGATGTATGTTACACCGGAGGAGTTAAATAGATATAACAAAAATATACCAGATACATGCACAAAATGCATGGAAAGTAAAGGAACCCTATTTCATTGTTTATGGGAATGTAGATTAATAAGAATGTTTTGGGAAGAGGTGAGGGTAACAATTGAAAAAATAATCTCAAAACAAATCATATTGAATCCTAAACTGTTTTTGTTGGGTCTGTACCCAGAAAAGCATAATTTTAATAAAAGTGAAAGAACATTCATAGACCTCAGTTTGCTTAATGCCAAAAAATGTATTGCACTATTATGGAAAAAGACTCATAGACCAGATGTGACTCAGTGGTTAAGACAGATGTTAACAAACCTTCCATTAGAAAGAATAACATATATACTAAAATCAAAGGAAATTGTGTTTGAGAATATATGGAGACCTTTTATTGATTATGTAAAAAATTTAAACATAACTCTTGAAGAAGAAGGTGAATGATGTGTGTGGACCTTGTAAATTCCAAACTGGTGAACATAATATGTATACTTATGTATTGGATTGTCTAGACTAAACAGAGGAGCATTGTTGAAGACTTGATTTTGTTGGTGGTTGTTGGTGTTTTTAGTGCATTTTTTTTTTTTTTTGTAGTACCTTAGTGTTAGTGTTTGATTGTTTGTATCATGTTTGTTAAAAAAAAAAAAAAAAGGTTCAATAAAGATATTGTGGAAAAAAAAAAACTCAACTTGTCGTGTTTGGAGGAGAAAGAACACCATATCTACTGTGAAGCATGGGGGTGGAAACATCATACTTTGGGGCTGTTTTTCTGCAAAGGGACCAGGACGACTGATCCGTGTAAAGGAAAGAATGAATGGGGCCATGTATCTTGAAATTTTGAGTGAAAACCTCCTTCCACCAGCAAGGGCATTGAAGATGAAACGTGGCTGGGTCTTTCAGGATGACAATGATCCCAAACACACCACCCGGGCAACGAAGGAGTGGCTTCGTAAGAAGCATTTCAAGGTCCTGGAGTGGCCTAGCCAGTCTCCAGATCTCAACCCCATAGAAAATCTTTGGAGGGAGTTGAAAGTCTGTGTTGCCCAGCGACAGCCCCAAAACATCACTGCTCTAGAGGAGATCTGCAGGGAGGAATGGGCCAAAATACCAGCAACAGTGTGTGAAAACCTTGTGAAAACTTACAGAAAACGTTTGACCTCGGTCATTGCTAACAAAGTATTGAGATGAACTTTTGTTATTGACCAAATACTTATTTTACCGAGGAATTTACCAATTAATTCATTAAAAATCCTTCAATGTGATTTTCTGGATTTTTTTTTCTTATTTTGTCTCTCATAGTTGAGGTATACCTATGATGAAAATTGGAGACCTCTCTCATCTTTTAAGTGGGAGAACTTGCACAACTGGTGGCTGACTAAATACTTTTTTACCCCACTGTAGATGCTGCTTGAGAAAACTAAACCCACTAAAGTGCCTAGTGGGAGTTGCTGTCTTACCCGACCGGTAGAATCCACCCGCCAGTGACAGGTTGGCGGGTGTTAATGTCAAGCCCTGCATACAGCATATTTTAAACTGAATTTGCAGAGCCAGAATAGAACAATGATTTCAACTCTGATTCTCAAATAAATAAAATAAAAATAAATTCACAACATTAATTAAAATACATTCCTTTCTGTAATATTATCTAAGTGTGTATGTCTAAAACTCCCACCACCCCAGTGAAAACCTCCTGTTTTTTAAAACTTAAAGATTGGCAGGTGTGCATTCTCTACTAAATCGAATTATTTCAGAAAGACCCCAAAATACTCAGCATTTTATGTCAGACTAATAAAAGCCAAGGCTGGCATAATAATGTGAATTAAAAGCATATTTCCTGTAGAACATTCACAGATGCCTGTCTCCTGTCTCACACTGTCCAACTGTCCGGGGAAGGTGTGGCGAATAATCTGATGCTGCATTCACTTACACTCAGAAATCGGAACTTTTCATAAATATAAACAATTAATGAAACAAAGTTTGAACTAAACTATTCCTCAATTTAGCAATATTCTGGGGGCCAGATAGAAAGCTCCGGTGGATGGGAAGTGGCCCACGGGCCATGTTCACTGCTCTAAACTCTCCGTAGTGGACACAAATGCGCTAATAAATCCCCCACAAAAGCCCACCAATGAAGTGTGTATTTTTCATCATTGTACTAGCTATTGCTATCTTACAAAATCATCCCCCAAGTCTCTACAGCTGGCGGGCCAACCCTCGCTGTTACAGCAGCAGTACCTTTCCAGAGGACTGGATGCCCTTGATGGCGGCCAGGCAGACCATGATCCAAGCCACCAGCAGGGACAGGGTCATCTTCCAGTTCAGGCCGCCAGTGTCGTCGATCGTGCTTGTGATGTTAAGAGTCTGCCGGTACCAAAAGTAGGTGGTGGCTGAGCTTTTCTCACATTCTGGCTCCACAACTGCAAGAACAACAAGAAAAGGGAGAAAAGATGAAATTTAACTCAAATGAAAGCTAAATGTATTTCATTTAGGCAAGCCTGATTTTTTTAAGAATGTTGAATGATTTTTTTTAAATGATGTGCACTCTTGAGTAGACCATATCATTTTAATATTTTTCCTTATTTCTTGGTCCTTAGATTAAGATCTAAAAAAGATGGATAAGGGGTTATGAAAATAGAAGAAACCTGTCCCATAACAGATTAAACCTGATGGATTAGTTTTAGAAAAATGTTAAAAGCAAATTGATGAAATACGCAAACATAAAAGATAACTCTTAAGTCTGTCTAATTTTAAAATAAAAAAAAAAGCGTATACTAAGCCAGGATGGCCACAGAGCACTATTTCAGAGTCTCTAACCAATGATGTGACTTTATTGGTCACAAACACCTTAAAAACACCACAGTGGCTTAATTATTATGATGAATATTTATCAGGAGCTGGTAGAGAATGTTAGCTCTGAACCCAACGCCACAGCTAGCATCATGGATAAAAAAAAGAATCCCTGTTGTGAATGTTACCAACCTTAGAAAAACATACAAATCTTATTTAATATATATATATATATATTCATACACACTGGCAGAATGCAGTAAAGCTCTTCTAAATTTTATTTCCCTAAATCACTAAGACAGAACCTGCCCTTTGTTAATCCCCCATTGCTCTGCTATTAGCTGTGATACTCAGCCATTTCCTGCAGAGTTTCTCTGTGCCCAAGGCCCGTTAGCTTCAGAGCTAACAATAACAACAGCAGCTGGACCATGAAAACGGAACAGGTTCTACTGGGGACAAAATTTTTGTTTATCCATCAGTGTGGAGTTATTTGTTGAGGATCGGGCATGTTAAGCTAATGTCAATAAACGGCTTGACCAAAAGCTTGGGTTTGTGATGAAGCTACTTCTTAGGGATGCTGCTGCTTTGGCACTTTTGAGTTGTGCTTCAGACCTACAGCCTGTAAAAGAATTATTTCAATATTTTTATCAGCGTTTCCAACTTTTCAGAAAAGCTTGGAGTGAGATTTTGAGGGAATTGTGCCTAAGGGAAACTGAGGGGTTGGGGCTGAGTGAGACTGCACAGTACACCGTTTGTTTTTTTTCAGTGCATACATTTGCTTTGGTAATCCGCCTTGACCATACCTTGACAGCTCACTGCTGCCTTCAGAGCTTTTATTGTATAAAAACCTAAAGGAAGTTAACATGATACTGGCAGTATTTTCTTCATATTGAAGTAAGAAGGTTTGTGGTGTCAGAGGCCGAAAGAGTGGGACTCCAAAGGAGTGAGAGTTGGCAACCCTGATTTTATTGGCAAGGCTGAATAAGTGAGGGTTGCTGCTGCAGGAGCTGTTACCACTGACATGCTATTGCAGTAAGTGAAGACATATGACTTGCTAACTACAGTTGTGTTAGTGGCAGATTCATTTTTATTATTTCTTAGAATCGTTGCTGTGCTGACGTTTTTTACAAGCCAACTGTGGTGGAATGGGCCATAATGGCCCAAGTAGGACTTAGCATTAGCATCAGCAGTTAGCTCTGTAGCTTAGCAATGCTTACATTTCAGCCAAGGGGAAAAAAAATTGGCCAGTCAGCTAAGGGGCTCATGAATGTTAATGAGCAGGACTGTCTAAGAAGAAGGGACCCATTTTTAATGAGCTGTAAAACACAGTAATGATTTTTGGGTTTTAAACTATATGTCATCGAGGACGTCATAACTCACATTAATCCCTGGAGATGGTAATAATGGGATCTTTAATTTTCCAAGAATTTTTACGTCATCTTAAAAATGACATTTTGTTTTAGCAGAAGACTGATTTGTGAATAAATATTCAGTAATCTCTGCTATGGTACAAAATTCACGGAAGTACACATCTATGAATAGTGTAAAAGCTGCTTCCATGTTATGTCAAATGAAACATGAGATTCTGGATGCAAAGTGTAGGTTCTGTGGTTTTAGATACAGTATTTTCATACCACATTACCTGGATTTTCTGGAATTAAAAGTGCCAAATTTAAGATCATTAAATAAAGTTACACTAAATATACTTGAAATGACAGGTTACATTTGTCAAAATGCTTAAATAAATGACACTTTGCTTAAAAGAACTACTTCAACATTTAGAAAAATTGATCAGTAATTAGAGTGGCTGCACGGGTTAAGGGCATCATCATCATCATAGTAGTCCGTTGGGGGTGACAATGACTGTTTCATTTAGGTCTGATCAGATTCCTCCACGGAGCTCTGTCCTTTGCTTTCTGCTGCCAGGAACTCCTGACCTTGTTAACTCGGGCAATGTCCGAGCCGGTATGAGTTGCTGTCTGACTGACCGTTTCATAAAACTGCTTGCAAAGTATTTGAGTACCGCTAGCTTTTGCTGGACTAGCGGCACATTCTTGGCAGATAGAGGTATTGTCAGTGGCAAGGACAGGCCAAGACAAACTGTTTCCAGTATCTGTTGCAGTGACTGACCAGATGATTGGTTTGTTTATGTCTGCTCTTTGTGTAGTGCATGTCACGATGCACCGACTGGCAAAAGTCCACCACAGACCTTGCGACAGATGTGCTGATCTGCCAGGATGTCCAGTCTTACCCCATGTAACTGGGAGTGGTCCACCACAGACCTGTGACAGATATTGTTTTTAGTTCTGCCAGGATGCCCAGTTTCACCCTCCACGCCCTTGGAAGGGTGAGGTTGCCGGTTGAGTCGCCGACGGCCCAACCCATGAGACAGGTAGTACCGGTTTTCATAGTTATCCGGTAGCAAGCAAACCAATGCCTGATCTGACATAAACTGGTTAGGGGCACATGCTGCCTAATGGCAGCATTTACATTTTGAAATATCGTAAACCCTCCAAAGCATCCCCAATGCATTTATAATCATTAGCAGAGTTAACCACCTGTCCTCTCATGCTAATCAAAGTCAAGGTCCAGTGCTCAGCCAGAACCTACACATACCTGCATCACAGGCTACCAACTTCCAGCCATAAGAGGCGCACTGTTGGAGGGGTCATACATCTGACAACCTTAACCAACACAGCTGCTATACTGAATGTGGTGCATAGCCATCCTACCTATACAGGCAACACGACCATTTCTCTGTTAGACACATGCAGAACGCTGTAGAGTCACAAAAAGGCAAACTGCCTCAATCTGAAGACATGATCTGCTGTATCATCATGCAAAGTCGTATGTTATTCTGTGCGTCTGCTCAAGCTGAAAAACTCTGCTGGATATAGAATTGTCTTCCAAATGAAAGATTATCTTTTCTTGATGCAAAGATTTTACAGAAGCTAAAAATAGTTTATGTATTTATTCATCTTTTCTGGTGCATTTCAATTCTAGTTTGTGCTGCAATTTGGTGTTGTGAACTTACTGGCTTGGGTTCCATTTCTCTGGATGGGGCATTCAGCCCAAGGCAGTGGATACTGAAAAGACTGGAAGAAATAGAAGATGCTCCAACCGATAATCACATTATAATAGAGGCCCACGAAACCACAGACCTGAAGAAAAATAAGAAATGACTGTTAAGCAGACTTAAGGACAAATAACATCTACATGTGTAGAGATGAATGCTATATTTTAACTTAGGGTAGAGACGCTGAGCAGCTTAAGTTGAAGTGCATATAAATTATTAAGCTGTTTGCTCTCAGCAGCCAGGGCTGGGGTCTATGAAGAGGTATTTATAGCTGCTGAACCTCTCTCTGCCACATCCGAGCTGCCACATGCCTCACTGCTCCCGGCCAAGCCTCTCCTTCCCCTCGTTTACATTGGATTGATGAAATCACTGTCGGGGTGACTGACAAACAGAAGGAATGGCGCTGTAGATCACGGACTGACAGATTCAGCTGCTGACTGACTGTGTTTTAAGCTGCTGTCGCTGATGGGACAGGGGCATGGTGGGTCAATACTTCTGCTGATGACGGGAACAGTTTAGGACAGAGATCGACGCTGGTCTTTGCATGCTGAGCAAAAGGGATTAATATGAGCAGACGGAGGGAGTTCAGCAGCCTTTAACAGCCCCAGACAATTGATGCTGGTCATAAATACAAACACTGTTTTCATCAAAGGCTGCTATAAGCAACATTTTTATCAATAACTACATATATAAAATGCTCTTTTGTTTTTCATTATTTCATAAACTGTCACTAATGCCTTCATTACTTAGTAATTTATAGGCAGTTTACAGATTGTTCATAGCAAAATGCGTAGGAGTAAAACACCATCTGGGACGTCAGTTGTCTGGCTTATCTGTCGCCGCATCTCAGTTATTGTTACACAAATTTAATGATTTATTTTGACATGGAAAATTATGCCAAACCTAATTAGCTACCAAATGTTGGTAAGTCATAAATAAAATCACAACACTTCGGACTTCCGGTCTGGACGCCATGGCGACTGCAGCTTAACACTGAAGTTCTCAGACCCAATCCAGGATAACACCTTGAAAATCAAACTTAACGGATTTTTGGAGGAGTGAAGATCAAAAGACAAAATCATCATGTCTAAAGGAAAACAGAAGAAACTGAAATTCTCCAGGCCAGGACACGTATCGGCCGGAGAATCCGAACTGGAAGATCTCCGTTCAGAAGACGAGGAACTGGTGATAGCTAACAAAAGGGTTAGCCTGAAATCACTATTTGAGGAGCTACGACGATTTCGCCGAGATGTTACGGCCGAATTTCGGGAATTCAGAGAAGAATTGAAAAGGACAAACAGCAGAGTGGACCAGGCCGAGAACCGAATCTTGGAAACAGAGGATCGAATAAAAGTGCTCGAAGATTCTGTGCTAGACCTACGCAAAAGACAAGCAGCTATAGAGGCTAAGCTAACCGACCAAGAAGGAAAACAAAGAAGAGACAACATAAGAATTCATGGTCTGATAGAAGGAACCGAAAATGGTTTTAACTCAATGGCAGAATGCGTGGAATCCTTACTAAGAGAGAAATTGGATATTCCACAAACCACCGACTTGAAGATAGAAAAGGCACATCGTTCATTAGCCGCTAGGCCGGCGGCGGAAGCGCCCCCACGTTCGGTGTTGGTAAGATTTTCCAATTTCAAAATAAAACAAGAGGTTGTAAGACTGGCCTGGCAGAAAAAAGGATTTATGCACCAGGAGAGAAAAGTCTACGTGGAACACGATTACGCCCCGGAGGTCCTTAAAAAGCGCAGGGAATACAATGACGCGAAAAAGGTGTTAAGAGAGAAGAAATTGCGCTTTCAGACACCATTTCCTGCGAAGTTAAGGGTCTTCTACGGCGATGAAACGTGTCTCTATAATTCGGCGGAAGAAGCAACAGCTGACATGGCGAAAAGAGGCCTCCCGGTAACGGTATTTAAACCCGCAGCAGACCCGAGTGAGAAGATCAAAGCGCAAACATGGACAACACAAAGACCTTCAAAATCCACGGACCAGCAGCGGGAAACCCAGCACCAGAGCGTCGCGGATAAACTATCCGTTTTCAGGTTGGAATAGCGACCTTTTTTTTTTTTTTTTTTCTCTTGAATCAATCCGCACATCCAACCCCCCTCATACAAGGTAACAAACATTAAAGGAGATGCATATTCAGCATGTGGTAAAACATTTCATGGAACAATCATATTATTTGAAACAAATAAGTCTTTGTAATAAAAAAAAAAAAAAAAAAACTTGTTAAAATAGAAATGTGACAATAATCCACATGTTCTCCTCAAACTAACAAATACTGTTTTTGCGTGAATGTTTGATGTGATGGGGGTGGGAGGGTGCACACAATTTCACAGGGTTTAGGCATAAAAGGAAAAAAAAAAATCATTACAAGTTTGGATTGGGTTCTGAAACTCACGTTAAAAGCATGGGACTACTTTCAGTGGTAAGAGAGGGCCCTCAACACGTAACAGAGTTTGAGGAATTTCCCTCAGAGCCTTCACTCCATCAAGGCTCTTACAGGGTCTTTAAAAAGACCTCAGCTCAGGAAGTTCTTATGACAGCTTTTTGTTTTAAAGTTTTTTACACTATGTTCTTAATGTTTTTCTTGTTTTTAATGTTCTTTCAGTTTCTGAGTAGCACAAAAGAGGGCCACCACACAGTTATACTAAACAAAACAACACAATGGAGAAACAGGGTGTAACCAAAATAATTTCATATAATGTAAAAGGAATCCTGAATCCAGTTAAAAGATCCAAGATTCTAGGCAAAATGAAAAAAGACAAAGCAGGAATAATACTTTTACAAGAAACCCACCTAACAGACGTGGAACACAATAAACTCAGTAGACAAGGGTTTAAAATGATCTCTTCATCTTCATATAAATCAGGGAGGAGGAGGGGAGTAGCGACATTGATATCAACCAAAATTACATTTGAAAAAAAATCAGAACACAAAGATAAAGAAGGGAGATACAGTTTGGTAACTGGGCGGCTAGAGGGAGAAGATATCACCCTGCTGAATGTGTATGCTCCCCCAGGGGCTAACTGGAAATTTTATAAAAATGTATTCGACCTAATGATAACTAAAGCTCAAGGTTTAGTGATATGTGGTGGGGACTTCAATCTTAGACTGAATCCATACTGGGATGCTTCTGGTAATTCCCCACATCAAAATAACACCCAAAACAGGAAGACTCGGATGCTACTAAAAGAATTGGGAATCTGTGACGTGTGGAGGGAACTCAACCCCAGTGTAAAAGACTATACATTTTACTCAACTCCACATTCATCTTACTCAAGGATTGACTATTTTTTTATGTTTAATAGAGACATTGGAAGAGTAAAAACATGTAAAATAGGACTGATGGATCTCTCCGACCACAGTCCGATCTACATGGACTTAAATATCCAAAAATACACAAATAATACATTTTCTTGGAGGTTAAATTCAAATGTCCTGAAAGGACCATTGAAAGATGAATTGGAATCAGATATTCTCAGATATTTGGAAGATAACGATAATGGAGAAGTATCCCCTTTAATACTGTGGGATGCATGTAAAGCTGTAATAAGAGGAAAGATTATTGCAAAACTGGCAACCCAAAAGAAACTAAGACAAGAAAAACTATCCACATTAGAGTCAGAACTTAGGAACCTAGAAAAAGAACACAAAGGCAACACTCATTCTACTGACTCGCTCAAGATTAAGGAAATTAAAAACCAAATAAATGAGATCTACACAATAGAAATCCAGAAGAAACTTACATTTCTGAAACAAAAATACTATGAAGCAGGCAGTAAATCGGCAAAATTGCTAGCCTATAAATTGAGGAAACATCAAACAGAAAGAGCAATCTACAAAATCAGAGACCCAGTATCAAAGGAAATAAAATTCAGAATTCAGGATATTCTTAAAAACTTCGAGAATTACTATAAGAACTTATACTCCCACAAAAAACATAAAAACGCATCCGAGGCATTCCTAAACACATTAAACCTTCCCCAACTTACGGAGTCACAAAATAAAACACTACTGTCAGAAATACATCCTAAAGAATTGGAAAAAGCAATTATGAAACTTAAAGCTAACAAATCCCCAGGAGCTGATGGCTATACAGCAGAGTGGTACAAAACCTTTAAACAGCAACTATCTCCTCTCCTCCTGAAAACATTTAATTATGTCCTCCACACAGGGGAAATCCCCCCCTCCTGGAGAGAAGGGGTCATTGCAGTTATACCTAAACCTGAAAAGGATAAACTAGAGTGCTCCAACTACAGACCAATCAGTGTACTAAATCAGGACTATAAGCTTTTTACCATTATCCTTGCCAAAAGGTTAGAAAATATACTGACAGACCTAATTCATTTAGACCAAACAGGTTTTATAAGACAAAGACAGACACAAGACAACATTCGACGCACTTTACACATAATTCATCATATAAAAAAATATAACTTAAATGCAGTCATATTGGGATTAGATGCTGAAAAAGCATTCGATTCGGTTGACTGGTCTTTTCTATATAGAATCTTATCCAGTTTCAATTTTCATAACAACTTCATTAGAACTATACAGGCATTATATAAAAAACCAACAGCTAAAATAAGGATTAACGGTAATTTATCATCATCTTTTGAACTGGAAAGAGGATGTCGTCAGGGCTGCCCCCTGTCTCCACTGCTCTTTGCAATCTTCATAGAACCTCTGAGCCAATGGATAAGACAAAACCAAAAAATTCAAGGTATTACACTTGGTCAGAAGGAACATAAAATAGCACTCTTTGCTGATGACATTTTAATATACCTAGGGCAGCCGGACACTTCTTTACCAGAACTAACCTCAGTTTTTTCAGAGTATGGAGATTTATCGGGGTACAAATTAAATATGCATAAAACCCAAGTTTTAACATTCAACTATGACCCAAATCATTATTCATTAAGCAAACTCAAAACTAACTGGGAGTCGGAATCTATGAAATATCTGGGGGTCAATATCCCGAAACAACTCAACAAAATTATATCACTAAACTATGATCCACTGGTGACAAAAATAAAATCTGACCTAGCAAGATGGAATATGATACCATTCTTGGGTACTGCACAAAGAATTGAAGCAGTCAAAATGAATATACTTCCACGTCTTCTATACCTTTTCCAAACAATACCGGTAGAACCTCCCAAAAAAACATGGCAGGAGCTGGACAGAAGGATCTCAAGATTCATATGGCAGGGCAAGAGACCTAGAATCAGATATAGAACCCTACAGCTAAACAAAGACAAAGGTGGGCTCGCGCTGCCAAATATCAGGGACTACTTTAAAGCCGCACAAATTAAAACTTTAGTAGAGATATGTAACCCAGTCTACACTGCACAATGGAAGGAGATCGAATGCCAAATAACAAGTGACATCCCCCTACAGGCGATAATAGGGAACAATGTCTTACCTAAGCTTTTGAATAACACTAACCCGTGGATAGAGACCCCGCTAAAAATTTGGTTTAAGATAGTCAGAGAGAATCAAACTAAAGAGCCCTATCGACTTCTGCAATGGATCGCCTATGATCAGGACTTTACTCCTAATAAAACAGACACCAGATTTAAAAAGTGGAAGGAGAAAGGGCTGATAAAATATTACGATTTTTTTAAAGGGCAAATCTTAAGAAGTTTTGAAGATTTGAAAAAACAAGGCCTAATAAATCAAGACCTTTACAGGTTCTTCCAGCTTAGACACCACATAAACAATATACTTAAAAAGGAGGTTTTGGAAAGGGCCCAGTCAGGTGTTCTGAAGGTCTTCTTAATGGCATATAAAGGGATCCCAGGGATCAGATACATTTCTAAAATATACCAAGGTCTTCAAGACTTAAAAGGAGACAACACATCTTATATAAAAGAGAGATGGGAAAAAGAGGGGAATTTCACTTTACAACTGGAAATATGGGAAAAGCTAAATAAACAGCAATGGAAAAGTACCTCATCCCTGCAGTGGAGAGAATTTGGATGGAAAAACTTGGCAAGATTTTTCAGAACACCTGCACAAAACAAATTTACCCATAAGGGATTGAACTGTTGGCGCTTGTGTGGTGAAAAGACTGCAAATCATTTTCATGTGTTTTGGTCATGCCCAGTTATCCACCAATATTGGACCAAGGTACAGACAATATTGGGGAAAATATTCAAAATTACAGTTCCCTTTTCTTTTGTAACTTTGTATTTGGGTTTACTACCGGACTCACTGGAAAGACGAGGAGAAAAATACTTATTCAATGTTTTAATATTGGCAAGCAAAAAAGCTCTAACTAAAAAATGGATGTTGAAGGACTGTCCTACACCTGAAGATTGGACTAACGTGATCCAAGACATTTACTCGATGGAAAAGTTGACATTCGCACTGAGACAGGACATGGATGTGTTCATGAACTTTTGGCAACCCTGGACCGCATATGTGTCTTCCATTAGATCTAATCTTTGACAAATACCATTTCAATAATGGTTCCGCTCTTTGTTCCAACGCTACTCAGATGCTCTTTTATCTTTATTTACTTACTTTTTCTTTTTGTTTGTTTTTTACTGGTTTGTTTGGTTTTTTTTTTTGTTATTTGTTTCTTGTTTTTTTTTTCTCTTTAATTTCACTTTTTCTTTCACTTTAAAAAAAAAAAAAAAAGGGGTGTTGTAAGAATTAATCTTCCAATGTTGTCAGATATCAGAAAATAAGGGAACATGTGATGAAAATGTAAACACTGCATTGCTGTAACGACCTGTATACCCTTTACAAAAACTTAAATAAAAAAAAAAAAAAAAAAAAATCACAACACTTCAGCAATCAGGTGATACAGAGATAAGAATGAAAACAATGCTCCTTTTTTCAATAAAAAAACAACAGAAATTTTTTAATTAAAATTTAATTATTTAAAATTTAAATCCATGGATCTACCAGAGGATTGACCCTGCACCAGAGTCTTTACCATTTATACCAGCTGTGTGTGGGCAAGGTCATGTGGCCCACCGGACTAAAGGGTATGGGGAGGATTTTAAATGAAAATCTAAAGAACTCGAGGAATCTGGGACCTTTGTGATCTTGTGAATGTTAAAAAACATAAAAACAGTGGCTCAGAAGACATTTCTTCTTCTGTCAGCAGTACCTCAGTATTTGTATCTTTAATTCTGTTCCATCAGTCATTATACAAATAAGTATTTTTTTTTCAAAATATAAATTGTGATATCTTTTATCACTTTTCTTCTACTGTCATCATTTGTTAAACTTTCTCTGTGTTTTTAAGACCAAATAGCTCAAATTTTAATATGTGACACAGTTTTTGCTTAAGTTAAGAAAAGATAAGATGTGCAGCAGCAAAGTGATAGCAGCACTCAGAGCAATAATAATAAATTATGGCAAAAACAGTGTATATACATTGCAAGAAATTTTAAAAGTTCAATAGTTTTGCAGTAAAAAAATATACTGGGGAAAATGATTATCAAACATGTCAACATTTTCCTCATTAAACATATTTCTGATGGAACCACTGATCTAAAATTTTCACCAGATATCAGTAACAACCCAAGTAATCCATACATACAAAGAAATCAAGGCAACTGTACTGAAGTAGTGGCCTAGGGGTAGAGCATCCGCCCCTCAACCAGGAGCTCGGGGTTCAAGTCCCGGCCGGGTCATGCCAAAGACCATGTAAAAGTGGAACTTCTTGCCATCCAGCTCGGTGCTCAGCAAAAATGGAACGGAGGAGGGAAATGTGGCCAGCAGTGACTCAGGAGGTAGAGCGGGTCGTCCAATAACCAGAGCATTGGTAGTTCGAATCCCGCTCTCCCCAGCCATCCTGCCATTGTGTCCCTGGGCAAGACACGTTACCCACCTTGCCCCCAGTGTCCATGATACTGGGCATAAATAAATGCTCGGTAGTGGTTGGAGAGGCCGTTGGCGCGGATTGGCAGCCACGTTTCTGTCAGTCTGCCCCACGGCAGCTGTGCCTACAGTAGTAGCTTACCACTACCATTGTCTGTCTGTGGATTGAATGAATCATGGATTTTCATTGTAAAGCACTATGGGTTTTTTGAAAGGGGCTATATAAATGCAAACCATTATTAACTGTGTTCACAAAACAAGTTTCTGTCGTGTTTGCCCCTTTCAGGGCATAAATGAGGCGCCAGATGCCAACAGAGAGTTTGTTTGTTTATTCACAGGAAGAACAAAATAAAGAGCCACGTGGGGCAAAACACATCCACTAAACTAGAACACAAAATAAAGAACACTAACATCAAATGTAAGAGCGTAGCGAGGGCGGAACCTGACACTATAGAATAAACACTTACAAATGCTGAAGCAAAGACGGATCAAATACAGAGAGAAGACTGGAGCCGGGGATAGGGACTCCAGTCCTGGTTGACGCAGGTTAGATAAGAAAAGATAAGATAAACCTTTATTAGTCCCACAATGGGGAAATTCCAGGATTGCAACAGCACAGGGATAGCAACACTCAGAGCAACAATCAGAAGGCAAGAAAAAACAACATCTAGTAAACATATGTCCATATTACTATAAATGTATATATATAGACACACAGTGCAGAGCATTATGGTTGGTTGGTGAATGTGCAGCAGAAAGTCTAAGCTCTCTCTCCGCGGATGCAGCGGGCCAGCTGGAAGTCTTTGGGCATGATGGTGACCCCCTTAGAGAAGAAGAGACCACCAGGTGGGCCTCGCTGGTCTCCTGCAGAGCCATGACGGCGAAGCTCAGGAAACGCAGGACAGTCTTGAAGCCCTGAGCGATCTCCCTCACCAGGCGCTGGACGGGCAGCTTACGGATGAGCAGCTCCGTGGATTTCTGGCAGCGACGGATCTCTCTCAGAGCCACGGGCCTGTGACAGCGAGGCCTCTTCACTCTGCCAGTGGCCAGAGCGCCTCTCCGAGCAGCCCTGGTGGCTAGCTGTCTCCTGGGGGGCTTCTTCCTCCAGTAGATTTTACGGGCGGTCTACTTGGTTCTTGCCATCGCTCTTTATTATTCTGTCTTATATTTCTTTCACGCTGCCTAAACTCCAGCCCGGCACCCGCGTCGTTTTCGCTACAGCTCCCGGTATGTCGAGTTTCCCATTAGCACCGGGCGGCGGCCAAGTGCTAGCTAGCACTAGCTCCTCCCCGCTGTAACGTCTCCCGCTGCAAACCGTGGCTCCGTCCGCCGACCCGGGAGACCCCCGGGGCGATCCGTGCGTCCGTGATATATATACAGAGTGAAAGGTGTAGGAAGAAGAAGGAAGATAAAAAAAAAGGCTGTTGCAACAGGCAGCCCACTCGTGTGGCGCCGCCGGTCCGGCGGAACCGGAACCGGAGGTTGCAGCGAGGAGTGAGCCTCAGCTGCTCCCTTAAATACTGATAACAAAAAACAAAGAACCAAACAGGAGTGGAAACGTAATGACCAAAATCATGCTCAGCTGTGACAATGCTGGCTCGACTTTGACAGCCAGAAGTTCGGCAGCGGCGCTGTCACAGTAAAAGCCCTAGAAACACAAATAATAACCAAACAGAAATAATATGGGAGAAAAAAGGGAAAATACTGAGTAACCCGAGCGTGTATGAGCTCAGCGCTCGGCTCATCACAGTTATATTTGATAAAGTGGAATGACACAGGGAATAAGTATTGAACATGCTTGGAGAAATTAATTTAATATTTTGTAGAAAAGCCTTTGTTGGTAAAAACAGCTTCCAGACGCCTCCTGCATGGAGAAACTAGGCACAGACATTGCTCAGGAGTGATTTTAGCCCACTCTTCCACACAAACGGTCTTCAAATCTTGAAGTTTCCATGAGTGTCTTCAATGAACTCTGATCTTCAGTTTGTTCCATAGATTTTCAGTTGGATTCAGGTCAGGTGACTGACTGGGCCATTCTAGCAGCTTTATTTTCCTTCTCTGGAGCCAGTTGAGTTTCCTTGGCTGTGTGTTTGGGATCATTGTCTTACTGAAATGTCCACCCTCATTTCATCTTCAGCATCTTGGCAGATGGCAAAAGGTTCTTATCAAGGATGTCTCTGTACATTTGTCCATTCATCTTTCCTTCAGTTATATGAAGTCTGCCTGTACCATGTGCTGAAAAACACCCCCACAACATGACGGGATGTGCAGTGCCATTTCTCCTCCAAACATGCTGTGTGTTGTGGCATCCAAAATGTTTATTTTTGGTCGCATCTGACCAGACTATATTCTCCCAGTATTTTACTGGCTTACCCAAATGCTGTGCAGCAAACTTTAAACGCGCTTAAACAAGCTTTTTCTTCAGTAATGGAGTCTTGCGAGGTGAGCGGGCGTACAGCCCATGTCAGTTGAGTGCATTACTTATTGTTTTCTTTGAAACAGCAGTACCTGCGAACTCCAGGTCATTCTGGAGCTCTCCACGGTTGGTCTTTGGCTCTTGGATAACTCTTCTCATAATTTTCTTCACTCTTCTGTCAGAAATCTTGTGAGGAGCTCCTGGTTGTGGCCGGTTTATGGTAAAATGATGTTCTTTCCAATGATGGCTCCAACAGTGCTTACTGGAACATTCAGGAGTTTAGAAAAGTGCCTGTAACCAATGCCATCATTACATTTTGCAACAATAAGGTTGCAAAGGTCTAGAGTGAGCTATTTGCTTCTATCCATTATGAGTTCTGTGTGGTGTGACAATTTGTTGTTCACAGACCTTTTTAAAGGCTATCAGTCAGGACTTAACCAGTTGAAATTAATTTGCACTAATGGAGGATGGGATGACTTCCTAAATTCTGATGGATTTCAGCTGGTTTCTTGCCTTTCTATGCCTTTTTACACCTCTTTTTCTTTGTGTGTTCAATACTTATCCCCTGTGTCATTCCACTTTATTAAATATAACTTGTTCTGTGAACACAGTTGCCTTGATTTCTTTGTATGTATGGATTACTTGGGTTATTACTGATAGCTGGTGACAATCTCAGGTCAATGGCTCCATCAGAAATATGTTTAATGAGAAAAATGTTGACATTGTGGCAACCTGGGGAGTGCATAATGGTTTACCACCTTAGACAGGAACAAAGGACGCGAAGTTAACCTTTTGTGTGTGAGAAGTTTCTAGATGCCCTAGTAAGATAACAGGGAGGTGTCAAGGATGAATGGACTGACTGCAGTCGGACGGGGAGATTATCTTTTGTGTGTGAGAAGAGTCTAGACGGAGATTATCTTTTGTGTGTGAGAAGAGTCTAGAAGGATGTCATGTTATTTAAGGGAAGAGTTCCTACTTGTATGCCATTCTGTCTATGCTCCTTGTGTGAGTCGTGCAATAAACCGCCTGAACCAAATCCGCCTCATTATTTACACGCTCCACACTGGTGACCCAAGACGAATCATGGAATACGACGGAAGATCCCCGGAGCCAACCTCGACTGGAACCCCACTGGAAAGTTTTACCCTCGGCCGGGGGATTGCGGGGATCATGAGATCGTGGGTTCGATCCCAGCCCCCGACCAACAGTGAGCTGTGTGGAGTTTGCATGTTCTCCCCGTGTTGCGTGGGTTTACTCCGGGATTTCTCCGGTTTCCTCCCACACACCAAAAACATGTAGGTTTAGTGCGCTCGCGCACGCAGCGACCAGCAGCCGGTGGCTTGTCACCAGACTGCAAACCAAGTCTACCTACGGGTACAAATAAGTAACAAAAAAAACAAAAAAAAAACCAAAACAAAAAAAAAAAAAACCCAGCTTCGCGTGCGCTGTAGCGATCAAACTACCTGATTTTTGGCAGCACAACCCGCGCTCCTGGTTCCACCTGACCGAGGCGCAGTTCGCCCTCCGAGGGATATCGGCGGATGATACGAAATTCCACTATGTGGTCGCAGCGCTCGATGCCAGCACGGCTCAGCACATCGAGAGCCTGCTCGATCAGCCACCAGCCGACGGCAAATATGACGCGCTGAAGGCTGCCCTCATCCAGCACTACACGCTCTCGGATGGTGAGAGAGCAGAGAGGCTTCTCACGCGGACTGAGTTGGGAGACGGTTCGGCCGTGGACATGATGGAGAAGATGATGAGGTTAAAGGGCACGGACGACGACCACTTCATCTTCACCCACATTTTCCTCAGGAACCTTCCGACAGCGGCGAGAGCGGCCCTGGCCAATTCGTCGTTGCTGGCCAAACGGGACTATCGTGCGCTGGCCCGAGAGGCAGACCGGATCATCGTCGCCACCAGGGCTTTCGTGACCATTGCGACAGCGACGGAGCCCGGCACGTCGACACGAGGAGGCGAGGAGCCGCCGATGGCAGCAGCAGAACCACCGACGGCAGCAGCAGCGGGGGCCAAGGAACGCGGAGGTGACACGCTTTGCTTCTACCACCGCCGCTTTGCAGAGAGGGCACGCAAATGTATACCACCGTGCCAGTTCAAGCCCTCGGGACGCCAAGACTGGGGATCGGTAGCAGCCGCGACCCTCGGGGAGGAGAACAAGCTGCTCTATTTGATGGACGCACGCTTGGGGAGGCATTTCCTCGTGGACACCGGCGCACAGAAGAGTTTCATCCGGCCGACCTACGCTGACCGGCTGGCAAGACCCAGCGGCCCCGAGATGGCAGCAGCAAACGGCTCAGAGATTAAGACCTTTGGTGAGAGGACTCTACTCTTGTCTCTACACGGTCGTACATTTGAATGGACTTTTGTTGTAGCAGCACTGGATTACCATATACTGGGGGCTGATTTTCTATGTGCACATGGGTTGTTGGTAGATATCGCTAACAGGCGCCTGGTTAATGCACTGTCTTTTGACTCTCTCCCCTGTATAGCTCGAGTGACCCGGCCAACAGCACAAGCCAACGTCACAGCAGCATGCGGTAAGTTCCACACACTGCTCGCTCAGTTCCCAGCACTCACAGTCCCGACGTTTTCAGCAGCTATCGCTAAACATGGGGTGGAGCATTTTATCACCACCACTGGGGCACCTGTCTTTGCAAGACCTCGGCGCTTGGACGCAGCTAAACTGGCCATAGCGCGCGAGGAGTTCGCTAACCTAGAGAGGTTAGGCATCATCAGGCGCTCAAACAGCCCATGGGCTTCCCCCTACACATGGTCCCTAAAGCTGAAGGTTCGTGGCGACCTTGCGACGATTTTCGCAGATTAAACAACGCTACAGCGCACGACCGCTACCCAATTCCCCACATTCAGGATTTTTCCGTTCACCTCGCAGGAGCGCGCATTTTTTCTAAGATAGATTTGGTCCGTGGTTACCACCAAGTCCCAGTGCGCGCTGAGGACATACCCAAAACAGCAGTAATAACTCCGTTTGGTTTATTTGAGTTCTTGCGCATGCCGTTTGGGCTTAAAGGGGCAGCACAGACGTTCCAACGCATGATGGATGCAGTGCTGCACGATCTCCCTTTCGTGTTAGTCTACCTGGACGATATCTTGGTAGCCAGCACGTCTGAAGACGAACACGAAACCCCCCTCACAACGGTTTTCTGAAGGTTGGAAGAGCACGGTTTAATAATCAACCCAGTGAAATGTCAGTTCGGGGTGACGTGGATTGATTTTTTAGGCCACCGCGTCTCTCCCGAAGGAGCGGTTCCGCTGCCTGACAAAGTGCGCGCAGTGACAGATTTTCCCCAACGACAAACGGTCAGGGCGCTACAAGAATTTTTGGCAATGGTGAACTTTTATAACCGTTTCCCTCCCCGCACAGCGCAGCTTATGCAGCCATTGTACGCTGCGCTCAAAAAACAGAAACCCGCAAATAGGGTCGAATGGACCCCGGAACGAGAGCAGGCGTTCTCGGAAGTTAAAGCAGCCCTGGCAAACGCCGCATTGTTGGCACATCCAGACCCAACAGCCCGCATAGCCCTCACCACTGACGCCTCAGATGTGGTCATAGGGGCTGTCGTGGAGCAGCGCGTCGCCGGGGCTTGGCAGCCGCTTGCCTTTTTCAGCAGAACCTTGCGCGACAATGAACGTAAATACAGCGCGTTCGACAGAGAGTTGCTGGCTCTCCACCTGGCCATTCGCCATTTCCAGTTCTGGCTCAAAGGGCGCAATTTTACTGCGTTCATTGACCATAAGCCACTAACATTCGCGATGGCCAAAGTTTCAGAACCATGGTCGGACCGGCAGCAGAGGCAGCTGGCCGCGATCTCAGAGTTTACTACCGATATTCAGCATGTGTCGGGCAAACTGAATGTAGTGGCAGACTGCCTCTTGCGCGCCGTTGTGGCCCCGGTCTGTGTAGGGATGGATTACGCAGCCATAGCCGCGGAGCAGGCGAGTGACGCAGACGTGCGTGTGCTCCAGTCTGGACCAACAGGGTTAAGGCTGGAGAAGAGGACGCTGCTTAACGGCATTCCTCCCTTAATCTGCAACGTCTCCACGGGTCGCCCACGGCCTGTGGTTCCGGCCGCGTGGCACCGCCGCGTGTTTGAGTCGGTTCACTCTTTGGCACACCCAGGAGTGCGCGCGTCGGTCAAAATGGTAGGAGAGAAATATGTGTGGCCGGGCCTTCGCAAACAAGTGAAAGAGTGGGCGGCAGCCTGCGTGGCGTGCCAACGAGCCAAGGTTCACAGACACACGAAGTCTCCTTTGGAGCCGTTTCGCATCCCGGCTAAGAGGTTCGACCATGTCCACGTGGACCTCGTAGGCCCCCTTCCGCCATCACAGGGGTACACGCATCTCCTGACAATGGTGGACCACACCACGCGCTGGCCAGAAGTGGTTCTGCTGGCGGCAGCCACGGCCGAGGAGGTGGCGCGTGCGTTTTTAACAGCATGGGTGGCGCGTTTTGGAGTTCCGTCGGACATTACGTCCGACAGAGGCTCTCAATTTGTTTCTGAACTCTGGTCAACCATGGCCCACAGCCTAGGTGTCTCAATTCACTGCACAACCGCGTACAACCCGCAGGCTAATGGGTTATGCAAACGTTTTCATAGGTCATTAAAAGCGGCTCTGAGGGCTTCACTAACGGATGCAAATTGGGTAGACAGGCTACCATGGGCTTTATTGGGGTTACGTTCTGCGCCTAAAGAGGATCTGGAAGCTTCCCCGGCAGAATTCGTTTTTGCACAACCACTCCGGCTGCCTGGGGAGTTTCTGCCAGATAATCCTGCGCCGGGCAGCTCCCCGTCTCAGCTGCTGCAGCGTTGCATAGACTCAAGCACGCTGCCGGGCCCTGTCCACCACAGTTTTCTGCGCGTTTTTGTGCCTAAAGCTTTGAAAAACGCAGAGTTCGTGTTTGTCAGACACGACGCCCACCGCCACCCACTGCGCCCACCTTATGATGGACCGTTAGAGTGCTGGAAACAGGGGATAAGCATTTTTTGCTAGACTTGGGGGGTAGGAGAGAAAAAATTGGCATAGACAGACTCAAACCTGCTTTCGCTGTGGCTGACGAGCAAGTGCTGTTGGCGAGGGCCCCTCGGCATGGAAGACCCCCACGGGGCGCTTCCCAGAGAAAAGATTCTCCAGAGCACCCACACGGACAGTCAAAAAGTTTTCACCCCCAGACATCAGCCCCCCAGCATGGCAGCGCCACGGAGGCGGCGAATCCTGGCTACAGCAGATACTGCAGAAGACTGAAGCCCAAGCAGCATGTGGACTGATGTTGATTGTTCTACAGCATGTGGACTGATGTTAATGGTTCCATCACAGCATGTGGACTGTTACCCTTTTGTCCTATCTAAGTTGCTGGGGGGGTGGGGTGGCAACCTGGGGAGTGCATAATGGTTTACCACCTTAGACAGGAACAAAGTACGCGAAGTTAACCTTTTGTGTGTGAGAAGTTTCTAGATGCCCTAGTAAGTTAACAGGGAGGAGTCAAGGATGAATGGACTGACTGCAGTCGGACAGGGAGATTATCTTTTGTGTGTGAGAAGAGTCTAGACGGAGATTACCTGTTGTGTGTGAGAAGAATCTAGAAGGATGTCATGTTATTTAAGGGAAGAGTTCCCACTTGTATGCCATTCTGTCTATGCTCCTTGTGTGAGTCGTGTAATAAACCGCCTGAACCAAATCCGCCTCATTATTTACACGCTCCACAACATGTTCAATACTTATTTTCTCCACTGTAAGTAAAATAGTATTTAACAGAATCAGTAAGTAGTTAAATTATTCAGCAATATACAGTAGATACAGTGGGGAAAACAGTATTTAGTCAGTCACCGATTGTGCAAGTTCTCCCACTTAAAAGATGAGAGAGGTCTCCAATTTTCATCATAGGTATACCTCAACTATGAGAGACAAAATGAGAAAAAAAAAATCCAGAAAATCGCATTGAAGGATTTTTAATGAATTAATTGGTAAATTCCTCGGTAAAATAAGTATTTGGTCAATAACAAAAGTTCACCTCAATACTTTGTTATATACCCTTTGTTGGCAATGACAGAGGTCAAATGTTTTCTGTAAGTCTTCACAAGGTTTTCACACACTGTTGCTGGTATTTTGGCCCATTCCTCCATGCAGATCTCCTCTAGAGCAATGATGTTTTGAGGCTGTCGCTGGGCAACACGGACTTTCAACTCCCTCCAAAGATTTTCTATGGGGTTGAGATCTGGAGACTGGCTAGGCCACTCCAGCACCTTGAAATGCTTCTTACAAAGCCACTCCTTCGTTGCCCGGGCAGTGTGTTTGGGATCATTGTCATGCTGAAAGACCCAGCCACGTTTCATCTTCAATGCCCTTGCTGATGGAAGGAGGTTTTCACTCAAAATCTCACGATACATGGGCCCATTCATTCTTTCCTTTACACGGATCAGTCGTCCTGGTCCCTTTGCAGAAAAACAGCCCCAAAGTATCATGTTTCCCCCCCATGCTTCACAGTAGGTATGGTGTTCTTTCTCCTCCAAACACGACAAGTTCAGTTTTTACCAGAAAGTTCTATTTTGGTTTCATCTGACCATATGACATTCTCCCAATCCTCTTCTGGATCATCAAAATGCTCTCTAGCAAACTTCAGACGGGCCTGGACATGTACTGGCTTAAGCAGGGGGACACGTCTGGCACTGCAGGATTTGAGTCCCTGGCAGCGTAGTGTGTTTCTGATGTAGCCTTTGTTACTTTGGTCCCAGCTCTCTGCAGGTCATTCACTAGGTCCCCCCGTGTGGTTCTGGGATTTTTGCTCACCGTTCTCGTGATCATTTTGACCCCACGGGGTGAGATCTTGCGTGGAGCCCCTGATCGAGGGAGATTATCAGTGGTCTTGTATGTCTTCCATTTTCTAATAATTGCTCCCACAGTTGATTTCTTCACACCAAGCTGCTTACCTATTGCAGATTCAGTCTTCCCAGCCTGGTGCAGGTCTACAATTTTGTTTCTGGTGTCCTTTGACAGTTCTTTGGTCTTGGCCATAGTGGAGTTTGGAGTCTGACTGTTTGAGGTTGTGGACAGGTGTCTTTTATACTGATAATGAGTTCAAACAGGTGCCATTAATACAGGTAACGAGTGGAGGACAGAGGAGCCTCTTAAAGAAGAAGTTGCAGGTCTGTGAGAGCCAGAAATCTTGCTTGTTTGTAGGTGACCAAATACTTATTTTACTGAGGAATTTACCAATTAATTCATTAAAAATCCTTCAATGTGATTTTCTGGATTTTTTTTTTCTCATTTTGTCTCTCATACTTGAGGTATACCTATGATGAAAATTGGAGACCTCTCTCATCTTTTAAGTGGGAGAACTTGCACAATTGGTGGCTGACTAAATACTTTTTTGCCCCACTGTATAAAAAGTCTACACACCCCTGTTCAAATGCCAGCTTTTTGTGATGTAAAAAAATGAGGCCAAGATAAATCATTGTGTCGACTTTTTATATCCACTGTATATCTACGGTCGGTAAGGATGTCAGAGCTGGTCACAGTCAATAACATAACTGGGTTGATGTCACGTGTTTCTACCAACCAGTTGGGGCAAGAGTAAGTGCGACACCTACTGGCCAGGAAGTCAGAATGTTGTCTCTATCACCTTTAACTTGACCCAGGTCACACAACAATGATGCTAATTATACTACATCCACACGGTGTCAGTAATGAACAGATTTTAAAATTCAAAATATGAATTTTTCTTTTTAATACGTTGGTATCAGATCATTATGGTTGATAAGCAAGTTCAGGTATCAGAATAGGTATCAGTAAGGAAAAACTGGCATCAGAACTTCTATGAGTAACATAGTTATAGCTATGATGCACAGACATAAATGACAAAATGTAAACAATGCAGTATATACGTAAGCCTGTTGAAGTCAATTACTGTATATGACACTTACCATCAGGCTGGAAACTCCAATGCCCCCGAGCCGTGGGTAGACGTAGTTCCACACCCCGATGCTGCCACGCCTAATTCTCTGACCCACTGCCAGCTCGAGGAAGAACAAGGGGATGCCGATGAGGATGAGGAGGATAAAGTAGGGCACCAGATACGCACCTGAAACAGGGCAGAGGGAAGAACAATTACTGCACCACATGAGACTCATATGAATTCATATTTCCTCCATGTTTGAAATTCATGAGCAGTGAAGGGCAAAAGCTACAAGCCGTAGAGAGGAGATTGTTAAAATCTCCTGGGTTCTATTTTTGGAATCTCTTCTGTTTGTCTTACACCCTCTTTCGCTTCCTATTTTTTCCCTTAAATAGTCACTTTTCCCCATCTTCTTCTACAATTCATCATTTTGCAAGATATTCACATTTCTTTGTCACAGATGGGGACAATACGACAGGAGAGCTGCAGGCACTCCCAGACCACAAGTCACATCTGGTCCCGATTACGTCAACAAAGAGGTACCATGGTGACAAAACCACTCAAAGTCATAGAGGGCGGGTTACTAATGCAGTGGTCTGTTTATATACTAAAAAGAATGACAGTGAGGTTGGGCTCCCTGATCGGATTCTGATTATATCATGGGAGGCGGTCAGAGGTGGCAACAGACACAGGAAACAAAGCCACTCATGTTCCACACTGGCTGCGGTGTCTGGACCGTCAGAAGTGACTGCTGTGTTGGCGGACGGTTTTCATCGATTTTTGATGTTGGCAAATGGAACAATGGAAAACCCTGGATTCAAATGTGGTGCGCTACCCCTTCCTATGGCTGGGATGACAATTCATGAACATTCTTCACAAGGTTATGATTTTATACAGTAGAATGACTCCAATAATACAAAGTGAAAATTTATAAAAACTCATCAAATCCCTAAATTCAAGGATATTATGGCAAAATTTTAAAAACGAGAGAAATTGTGTTTAATTTCTAAATTTCAGAATGTTTTACTTTAGATTTATTAACTGACTGTATTTTGTGAAATGGACACATCTCTATACATTTGAGTGTTGTAACAGTTATTTCCCAATTTCTGGGGAAACAAAATATGAATTTAGACTTTAAATTTGATAAAACATTTTAAACATAAGTACTATATCTATTTTTCCCTCACTTCCTATTTAATTTGGTATGGTTTAGTTGAATTTCAGACAATGGATATTGGTAATCTGGTTGCTTTAATTCAGACTCATTTTTTAGTAAAAAATCAATGGACAGGAAGAAGAATTTCAGTTTTGCTGTGAGAAGTTCAGGTTCAGGTTACTTTATTTGTACCCGTAGGTAGTTTTGTTTTGCAGTCTGGTGACATCCATATTTACAAACCACAATTACATTCAACATAGACACAAACACAGGCACATATGAAGCTGACTATAAACATGATAAAAATACTCAAGGCTCCATCAATCGGGGTATAAAAAGACAAAGAGATGGGAGAAAAACCAGAGGTAAGAGAGAAGGGTCATATTAAAAGTTAAAAACTAGTCAAAGAGGTTAAAAACTCAAAGGTCTAAAACCCAATAAAATATTTAGTAAAATATTAAGAACCCAAGTGACAATAGAGCTGCCTCGAGTCTTCTAAGATTGAAGCAAACCTTTTATGAACAAGGTGAAAAATCGGGAAAATTATTGGCATGGCAGATTAAACAATTAGAATTTAAAACACCAATTACCAGTATTATAAGTAACGGACAGGCAGTTGTAGATCCTTTAGAAATTAACAGTGCCTTTAGAGATTATTATGAAAAACTATATGATACAAAAAATGAAACTGACTTAACAAAACTAAATGGGTTTTTGGACGGATTATCTATACCGTATATTCCAAATGAAAACAGGGAGATACTGGAGTCTAAAATTAGTCAAGAAGAAGTTGGGCTAGCCATTGATAATATGAAATCAGGAAAAAGTGCAGAACCAGATGGTCTTCCAGTTGACCTCTATAAAAAATTTAAGAATAAATTAATAAAACCATTTTTGGAAATTGTTTTAGAAGCATTTCAAAATAGTAATTTACCACCATACATGAATAATGCCTTAATTATACTGTTGCCAAAACCAGGTAAACCCTCTAATAAATGTGAAAACATGAGACCAATAAGCCTATTAAACGCCGACCTTAAGATAATCTGTAAAATTTTAGCAAGACGACTACAAGAAATATTACCAAATATTATTAACCGAGATCAGAATGGCTTTATAATGGGAAGACAAGGCTTCCATAATGTAAGAAGACTATTTAATATTATTTATTCTAATAAAGAAGCACCGGATACAGCTCTCCTATCATTAGACGCTGAAAAGGCCTTTGATAGGGTCGAATGGCCCTTTCTTTTTGAAGTCCTACAAAGGTTTGAACTTGGAAATAATTTCATAAAATGGGTTCAGATAATATACAATAATGCTACAGCAGAAATCCTAACAAATAGCAATATCTCAAAATCAATAAAAATCAATAGAGGATGTCGACAAGGCTGTCCACTTTCACCTTTACTGTTCACTATGGCAATTGAACCTTTAGCGATGGCAGTACGTTTACATCCACAAATATATGGAATTAAAGTAGGACCAACAGAACATAAAATCTCCCTGTATGCCGATGACATAATTTTGTTTATGTTGAATCTTAAAAAATCAATTCCGACCTTGTTGAATTTAATAAAGAACTTTGGGGAAATATCAGGATATAAAATAAATAAAACTAAATCTTCAATATTAATGCTAAATGAGACCCAGAGAAATCACCCAGCTCCTGAGGTAAATCAATTCAATGTTGTAAATCAGTTTAAATATTTAGGAATTCAAATTGTGCCTAAGTTAGAATCAGTCGCCAGTGCCAACTATGAAGCCTTAATGACAGATATTAATGAGTTACTTCAGAGATGGATGTCACTACCAATGTCGATGATCAGGAGAATTAATATACTTAAAAGTAATATCTTACCCAAAATACTATATTTATTTTAATACATTCCTTTACCACCACCTTCAGATCTATTCTCAAGAATTTAAAAAAAGTTAGTGGAATTTATATGGAACAATAGGAAGGCTAGATTACGTCTGTCCTTACTATATTTACCATTTGATCGTGGAGGTCTGAAATGTCCAAACTTTATGTTGTATTACTGGTCAGCACAACTGAGGTCTGTGACATAATATTTTTCATCAAATGATCTCCCTCACTGGACTGAAATGGAATCATACAATTTACCTTTACCTCTTCCCTTATTCATATACTCAGGCTCGGCTAAAAAATTACAGAAACAAGTTAAAAATCCTATTATAAAGCATATGATCAAAATATGGTGTGAAACCAAAAAATATTTAAAAGAACCACACTTATTGTCACAATTTAGCCCAATATGGGGTAATCAATATTTTACACCCGGGAGAGCGGATGCTGTATTTAAATTATGGAATTTAAAAGGGATTCAAAAGATTCAAGACTTATATTTGTCACGTTCAGATAATATAATGTCTTTTGAAGAACTGAGGATCAAATTTAATCTTAATAGAACACATTTTTTTAAATATCTTCAGCTTAGGAATTTTATTCGATCAAATCAAAATAATGTTCTCACCCGACCTACTTATTCATCCTTGGAAAAAATTTTGACAAAAGATAGTAAGAGAAAGGGTATTATTTCAGAGTTTTATAACTCATTGACATTATCCTCAAGTGAAAACTCACAGAAAAGACTGAATTATTGGAAAGAAGACCTGCAAACTGAAATTTCAGAGGAACAATGGGAACTGGCTTGCACAGAAGCTCAAACCAAATCAATAAATGTACATCTTAAATTGATACATTTTAAATGGTTAATGCGGATGTATGTTACACCGGTGGAGTTAAATAGATATAACAAAAACATACCAGATACGTGCACAAAATGTATGGAAAGTAAAGGAACCCTATTTCATTGTTTATGGGAATGTAGAAAAATTAGAATGTTTTGGGAAGAGGTGAGGGTAACAATTGAAAAAGTAATTTCAAAACAATTCATATTGAACTCCAAACTGTTTTTGTTGGATCTGTATCCAGAAAAGCATAACTTTAATAAGAGTGAAAGAACATTCATAGACCTCAGTTTGCTTAATGCCAAAAAATGTATTGCACTACTGTGGAAAAAGACTCATAGACCAGATGTGACTCAGTGGTTAAGACAGATGTTAACAAACCTTCCACTAGAAAGAATAACATACATACTGAAATCAAAGGAAAATGTGTTTGAAAATATATGGAGACCTTTCATTGATTATGTAAAGAAATTAAACATAACTTTTGAAGAAGAAGGTGAATGATGTGTGTGGACCTTGTAAATTCCAAATTGGTGAATGTATAATATGTATACTTATGTAATGGATTACCTAGGCTAAACAGAGGAGCATTGTTGATGACTTGCTTTTGTTAATGGTTGTTGGTGTTTTTAGTACATTTTTTTTTCCTTTTACTTTTAAATTACTTTAGTGTTAGTGTTTGATTGTTTGTGTCATGTTTGTTAAAAAAGGTTCAATAAAAAATATTGTGGGAAAAAAAAGAACCCAAGTGACATCCTACAAAAATAAGTAAATATAAAATGGAGTTAATAAATAGGTACCTAAATTATGTGCAATATATTTTTACAGCTTGTTCAACTCTTTGACAGTAGCAGGGACAAAGCTGTTTTTGTAGCGCTGGGTTCTACTTTTTGGGACAGCAAACCTCCGTCTTGAGTGAAGAAGCTGAAAGTTGCAGTGCAAAGGGTGGGAGTCATCATTTAAAATGGAGGTAGCCATCCTCTGTACTTGTCTGGTGTACAGGGATGTCAGGCTCAGCTGTGACTCACCAAGCAAACGACTGGACCATCTAACTACCTGATCCAAGGATTTCCTCTGTTTCAGTTTTATCTGACCAAACCATGACACTAAAGAAAAGGATAAAACAGATTCAATAAAAGCCCGATAAAACATTGTCATTATGGTTCGGTCAACTTGGAAGCGTGCAAGTTTTCTCAAGCAATGCAAATGTTGCTGACCCTTTTTGCACACCCTTTCACAGTTCTCTTCAAAGTTTAAATTACTATCAATAATCGTCCCAAGATATTTGTAGGATTGTACACATTCGGTGGTCTGGCCTTTTAGTATGGTGACTTTGTGCCTGGGAGTTTTCCTCCTAAAGTCAATAATCATGCCTTTAGTTTTTGTTGTATTCAGCTGCAGGTAGGAATCCTCACACCAGTGAACAAAATCATCAACTACTGGGCCGTGGCCACTCTCACCATCCTGGAGGAGACTGACAATAACTGAGTCATCAGCATACTTTAAAATGTGTCTGTTGTACATAAAGCAAAGCTGACTGAATAGTTGTTCAACAGGTTGTTGTACCCTGTATTAAAAATAAAACAAAAACTAACATTGGCTGATTTTGAGATCACGCAGAAGATTTAAGATTGCTGTTAAATTTGGGATCCCATTAAATGTCCCATCCATTTTCTTCAGCTAACGCTAGCTATTAATTTGGTACTTCTTCTGACTGGCTGATTAAATTTGCACAGCAACTGAATATTTAGTTTAAGCCCTAAAATTTAGCATTCAGATTTAATACTTGTAGTTTATATTTAGCATTTACCGCATGCATTTTAGTTTTTAACTGTTGTCACCCCAATGGGTGGACGGGCAGCATCGGCACCTACTTTGTGAATGCAACAACGAGAGAAAAAATGATGCATCATTTTAAAATCAATACCACAGTTGTCCATCCATCCATTTTGCCCCGGGGTCCCCTCCCAACATGATGTACCCAAAATACCTCAAGTAGGAGGTGTCCAGGAGGCATCCTAATTAGATGCCCAAATCACCTCAACTGGCTCCTTTTGACGTGGAGGAGCAGTGGCTCTACTCTGAGCCTCTCCCAGAACTGAACTCCTCACCCTACCTCTAACAGTGAGTCCAGCAACCCTGTGAAGAAAAACTCATTTCAGCCACTTGTATCCGCAATCTCGTTCTTTCAGTCAATACCCAAAGTTCATGACCATAGGGGAGGGTAGGAACGTAGATTGAGTGGTAAATTGACAGCTTTGCTTTAGAGCTCAGCTCCCTTTTCAACACAACTGACTGGTACAATGTCCGCATCACTGCAGATGCTGCTCTGATTTGTCTGTCAATCTCCCACTCCATTTTCCCATCACTCATGAATAAGACCCTGAGATACTTGAACTCCTCCTCCACCTTGTCTCTAAACCGGAGAGGACAATCCACCCTTTTTCTGGCTGACTCGGACTTGGAGGTACTGATTCTTATCCTGGCCAGTTCACATTCAGTAGCAAACCGTCCCAGTAAGACCTAATGAAGTCAACAGGGCCACATCATCTGCTAACAGCAGAGATGAGATCCTTTGGTCACCAAACATGACACCTTCCATTCCTTGGCTGCACCTACAAATCCTGTCCATAAATATTATGAACAGGATCGGTGACAAAGGGCAGCCCTGGCAGAGTCCAACTCTCACTGGGAACGAGTTTGACTGGGAGTTGGCAATACAAACCAAACTCTTGCAATGGTCATATAGAGATTGGATGCCTCATAGCAATGAGTTTAATACCCCATACTCCCAAAGCACCCCCACAAGAAATCACGAGGGACACAGTTGAATGCTTTCTCCAAGTCCACAAACACATGTAGACTGGTTGGGCAAACTCCCACAAATCCTTGAAGACTGTAACTGTGATAACTTGAGAAGGAACTAATATAGGCATTTCATAATCATGCCATAGATATATCTATGAAAAATCTCAGACAAGTTCAAATTTGGGTGACCTTGACCTCAAGGTCAGAGGTCAGATTTTCCGAAACTACTGGATGGATTTTGATGAAATTTTCATCAGAGATGGTTCTTGGGCTACAAAGGAACCCATTAGATTTTGGAGATGATCCATGAGCACATACCTCCACCAAGGGCCTATCTTGTAAAGTCCGGCGGGATGGAGATTCAAGCGATTCAAAGGCTTTATTATCATGTGCACAGTTAAGAAATGCTACATGAATAAGACCCTGAGATACTTGAATTCCTTTTTTTTTGTCACGTTTTGTCTTAGCTTTGTTCTGAATTGTAATCGCTCTTGTTTTGTTTTTCTTTTGAATTCTTGGATGGAATATGGGTGGGCAATATAAGTTGCGGCTTCAGCCATCACCCATTTCGGATAACTTATGTTGAACCGTATGATCAGAGGAGTTATTGTTTAATTTGACCTTGTAAGATTTTTTTTCCCTTTTGTTATATTATTCTGTTCCTTTCTTTTAATCTTTACTTTTACCTATCCGAAATAAAGATTCATTCATTCATTCATTCAAGAAATGCTACATTTCCTGAACAATGAAATTCTTACTTTGCTCTCCGAACGAATGCCAAGTTAAAAGGTACAGAAACATCAATTCTAATAGGTCATGACACACTAACACAGAAATTCAATCCTAATACTAATGGATGCTAAAACACACACACCAACACACAGTTAGGCAGGTGAGGAATGAAATTGAAAATTCACTGGATGACTAAAGTGATAGTGGTATACTGATATCAGAGATGACGTGAACCTGAGATGGCATGAACCTATGTACAGTGTGCAAATGAGCATTGTGCAGCCTGATGTGAACCTGAGATGGCATAGACTTATGTACAGTGTGCAAATGAGCACTGTTCAACAAGCAGTGTATAATTACAAATTATTTGATAAGTAGCAGCAGAGATGATATGGACATCAGACAGGTGAGACTATATCTACTGTACAGGTGAGCAGTGTGCAAATTTAGCAGCCGGTGTGTTAATTCTTATACGCAAAGCTGTGTTACAGAGTTTTGGGAGTTGTATCTGTTCATGAGTCTGATGGCAGTGGGAAAGAAGGAGTTTTTCAGTCTGGTTGTCCTGCATTTCACACTTCTGTACCTCCGGCCTGAGAGTAGAAGTGTGAACAGTCTGTGCTGGGGGTGGGTGGGGTCCCGAGGGATGGCGTCAGCTCTCTTTTGGACTCTGCAGTGGTAGATGCTCTGCAGAGAGGGGAGTGGAGTTCTGATGATCTTCTCCGCTGTCTTCACCACTCTCTGCAGGAGTTTGAACTCCAGGGCAGAGGTGCTGCCGTACCATGCAGTGATGCAGTTGGTCAGGACGCTCTCGATGATGCAGCTGTAGAAATTGTTGAGGATCCTGGAAGACATGGCAAACTTCTTCAGCCTCCTCAGAAAGTACAGTCGCTGATGAGCTCTCTTAACCAGCTCTGTGGTGTTGTATGTACACTTAAGGTCCTCGCTGATGTGGATGCCCAGATATTTAAAGCTGCTCACCCTCTCCACCTCAAGCTTCCGGATGAACAGCGGCCGATGGGGTCTCCTCCTCCTTTTCCTCATGTCCACTATCATCTCCTTTGTCTTGTCCGTGTTGAGGGTGAGGGTGTTGTCCTCACACCATGACACCAGGTTGGCCACCTCCCTCCTATAGGATGCTTCGTCATCACCAGTGATGTGTCCTATCACTGCTGTGTCATCCGCAAACTTTAGGATGATATTGTCCTTGTGGGAGGCAACACAGTCATGGGTGAAGAGGCTATAGAGGATGGGGCTGAGAACACAACCCTGCGGGACACCTGTGTTTGTGATGATGCTGGCTGAGGTCCTGTTACCCATCCTGACAGACTGGGGCCTGCCAGTTAGAAAGTCCAGTAGCCAATCACAGAGGGTGGGGTGCAGACCAAGTGAAGACAGTTTGTCGGTGAGTTTGTGGGGGATGACCGTGTTGAAGGTGGAGCTTTAGTCGACAAAGAGCATTCTAATGTAGGAGTCTTTATCTTCCAAGTGGGAGAGAGAATAATGGAGTGCTGCAGCAATGGCATCTGAAGTGGACCGGTTGGGCTGGTAGGCGTACTGCAGGGGGTCCAGGGTATCTGGCATGCTGTCCTAAATGAGGGGCAGCACCACTCTCTCGAAGCACTTCATGATGACTGGAGTGAATGCTACTGATCTGTAATCATTCAGACAGGTTGACAGGCTGCTTTTGGGGAGGGGATGATGGTTGTCGTTTTGAACGACAGGGAGGTACGGACAGATGGATGGACAAAAGGAGGGAGGGAAGGAGCCTTTGTGGAGGTATGTGTTCTGAGTGCTTTTCCAGTTTTAACATGTGTCACTTTATATTGGATATGTACACAAATCCAAAAATAATATCCCCAGTGTCTCAAACACAAATGACTTGTCTATCTAAACAAATGTTTTCTATGGAGCTACAAGCAAGAAAACACAAATAATCATGTAAAGTTTTTACTTTTATAAACTAACAGCCACAAGCCTAACGTTCGTCTTTATTGTAAAATAATGAACAATCTGATTGTTATCTGTTATTAATAACGTGAGAAAAGGACAGACAAAAGACGTTTTGTTCTCTGGGACAATCCCAGGCAAGATAATGCACCACCTCCCACCAATGTAACATTCACCAGGGATACACACTCATTATTACGCACGCATATATTCACACTCTCTGATTAAATTGTGCACTTGCACACATGTCCAGCTTTGTTATCTCATATTTCAAATAGCCTCTTTACACACACCTCCCACACTAAGTACTTACAACGTCTGAGAACCCAGGAAATGATTATCTACCACTGGGTCATCTCCACCAGTTCATCTCACCATACCAACAGTAATTCCGACCACAAAAGATATAAGGTTAAGAAAATAAAAGATGAAGATAATACAGCACAGACCAAACCTTTTAGCACTCCCTCATCTCATTGGTAGGGGAACTGTCAGCTCTATTCCACTGATGGGACAGGTTGACTAAATCTGAAAATTAATAGTGAGACTGCCTCCTAAAGAGGAACTGGGTGTTGTTTATATGTCAAAATCAGCTAGGGGCAGTAAACACAACTGACTCAGCTTATTCACACAGACTGTAATTGCTACAGATGCCATAACAACTGTCATCATACATGTAAGTAGGGCTGGGCAATATTACCTAAAAATAATATCCTAGATTTTTTTATGCCACCTTTGATTTTCATTGATAGTTTAGACTGAAGACAAGGAATTATTTCAAATGGAGTTTTTTCCCCAAACAAACATGATTCCCTATAAAGTACAAACCTGACATTCACCAAATCAAACCTGTGTTATAATAAAAGGTTTGCTCAAAGATGAATTCACACATTTCTGATTAATAAAGTGCCAACTTAAATAAAATTACCTTTTAAGGGTGGGAAAGGAGGTTAGAGCTGGAGGCTATCATATTTATTCTTGTGAATGAGAAAATCAATTTTCCTGATATTTTTTAAAAATTATATTATTTTTTTTACACTGTCCAAGCAAATTAAATCAAATTTTGATGTAAAATCAATTTATTGCCCAGCCCTAAATGTAAGCTGATTTTTGTGAGCAAAATCATGGAATGACTTACAAATTCCTTCAGCCATGGAACACAAGCTAAAAAGCGAAAGACGAAAAATCAGAGCTGTGACTGCTGTAGCTTATCATTTAATGAAAGACACCACTGTGTTAACTCTTACATCTGAACTGTCACATGACTTTGAAAGTAAACTGTTGTCACCAATGGCTCTAAATTATATTCCTAGACGATTGATTAAGGTCTACCACAAAACTCTATACTACTGAGCTATCCCAAAATATTCGCTTTCACATTTAGCATTGACATGCCCCAGATTTCATGTGATGAGCAGCATCTGATGAGTTAGACACCAATTTCTTGATGAGCATTGCATGTTTAAATTGGGGGCTATAATATTAATTCCTAAAGTCCAATTTATGCTTCTGCATCAAAACGTAGCCCCAAAGTGTAGCCGCAGACCCAACACAGCTACGTTGTACCTCCCTGTATAGCCTGATATGCACCTCTTGAGAAGTGTAACTACATGTGGCTGTGAGGCTGACCGCAAGAGCTGTGATTGGTCCGCTTTGTCTCCTCCTACACATTTAATGGTTCTTGTCTCTGCTCAATTACCATGGTGCTGCTTCCAAAGCGAGTCAAATAAACAATGGTTCGAATTCAAAAGAATACTGAGGAAGTTACCAGATATAGAACATTTGTTTGACTTGTCCTAACCTGAGGTTGCACTCGACTTTTTGTTATCTATCATTTTGATAGACAGGGTTGCAAAAATTCTGTCATAATATATGATTACCTTGTGGAAGAAAAAAGCAGACGAGGCAGTGAGCCAGCTCACTGCCTCGTCTGACACATGAACTTTATTCTTCTTCCAACATCAAGTACAGGAAATACTCTGTCTGGGTCTCTCTACGCTTCCTTTTTATAACCTTTATTTCTGCACAGTGAGACCCAGGGAGTCAAAACACAATACTTTCAGGGCACAAAGACATGCATGGCACATTAACATAATAACCCCCTCTCTCCCTCTCTCAACTCCTGCGTCTCCCGACTCCCCGGGGGGCGGACAGTCCTTTCCGATACTTCTGAGACCCCCCGGAGCCACTTCCTCCTTCAGTCCTTTTGTTCCATCTCCCCCCAGGTTCCGACTTTGGGTGGAGAACCCCCACACAGTGCCACCACAACTTGTCATTTTAATTGCTTTTAACTAGTGCATACCCGTGCATGCCCATAGAAACCAAGTATAAGCAAGTATTTCTGCATGCCTGTAGAAAGCAAGTGTAAGCAAGCATTTCTGCATGCCCATAGAAAGTTACTGTTACCATGGCAACAGTAACCATGGTGATGCTTGCCTTTGGTCTTTGACATGGTTACCATGGCAACAGTAACCATGGTGAAACCTGCCTTTGATCTTTGACATCTCCACTCGGTCAGTGATGTCTGCCTTTGATCTTTGATGATGTGTCTGCCTAACAACAGTAAAAATGGCAACATCTGTGCGTCTATGATGTCATAGCTATGAACGCCCATAGCTCCCCTATGGATGTTCATTAAAGATTTCCCTTCCTAAACTTCCGCATATCCGGGGAGGCTGAAATTCGGGGATGCACACCCTCGTAACTTCAGCAAACCACGTAGAAAAACCTGAGGCCAGTCTGACGAACGGTTCGGGAGATATGCATGGAATACACCCACACCCACACACACACAGATTTCTTGCATTATAATATGATTAGATCACCCTCAGTGTAATCTGTCAAAATGATAGACAGCATTCAGATTTTTCTGTCACTGCTGAAAAATATCTGCCAATGAAGGACAATTTTCAGTTAACACAAGCTCTGGTTCTAACCCCATTAATTACATAGCTTGTCAAATGATGGCAGCAGTGATGGTCGTACATACTGTTTTCTCTGACATCTTCTCTTTTTTCTCTTTTGCAGCGATCATATGAAGAGTTGCTTTTTTAACATTTATTAGCTCAAACCCCATCACAATTTGGCGGACACAAATCACTCTACACATTAACAGAAACCCGTTTAAGAAATGCAACAGTGCATTCAACCAGTTCATAAGTATAAATGCTGACAACAGCATAGACTACACATGTAGGGTAGGTCCATGTATTGTTAACGGAAAAACAAAAATCAAGATTAACTCAATAGTTTCTGGTAGGGACGCACCAATACATTAGCTTATCATCGGTATCCCCAGATATTTAGCTGACTGATATCAACTATCAGCAAATAAAATATCAGCAGCGTCGATATTTTTCTGTTGTACCCCAGTTGTGTGGCATCGATTTTGTCCTGAAACAGACAAGAGTAGAGTACAACTGCAAATTCAGAAAACATCTGGGACTGAACCATTTTCAGTTCAGTTTTTTTTAGTCATGCATATTTCTTAGCACTACCAAAACAATCAAAAATAATAAGTTGGCCAGTGGCAAACTTTTGATATCAGTCAATACAGGAACAGTATCCTCCAAGCTCATTAAAAGGATGAAGTTTACAGTTCTGTTCAACACGTTACTAAAAAACAACAACACGTTTTTTCATTATTATATGTTGAGGTAGTCGTCTTATTTTTCTTGGAGAATGTCTCTTTATATGCTAGTTAACCATCACTGTAAGACAAAGGAGACGTAAGTAGGTGGGGGAAATATGTGCCTATATCAGTATCGATATCGGCAAAACTTTTCAAAATATCGGCACAGCTGTTATCAGAAATAAATACTTTTAAAAAATCTAATACAGTGCATCCATATTTTCTGTTTTGGACTTCATAGAATATAGAATATCTCTGACTTATTTACATCAAAACTATATCATCTTTCATCTTATGCTGGGTGGTCCAGCCCCTCAGTTCATCTACTCTCTCTCTCTCTGAAATAGGTACAACTACATATAATGCATTCTATGTAAGGCTTAAACATAAAGTGGGTGGGGCTTCTGTGCCAAAACTGTGTGTCTGGAAGTTCTTCGCTCCAGTGAAGGCCAGCCAGCCTGAAAATGACTGTTGGAAGATCAGAGCTGGAGCTTTTGGCTTATAGGGATTATCTGTATACATACACATGACATATATAGATCTAGGATGGATGGATGGATGGATCACATGTGGGTGTGTGTCGTTTTGAGTGACTGGATTTCATTCACCATGTGAACATTTTTAATGAAATTATATTCAAGCAAATAGTTTCTAGGTGCACACAGACAAGACTGCGATAAGCAAAAAAAGGCGCGTCTAAACAAAAAGATAATAAGTGTAAAACTAATAACTCCCATCTGGCCACTAATTTCAAATGAGGGTTTCACACAGCTAGTAAAAACAATCCCATTAACGGGCTTGAATCCATATTACTTTTCTCTTTGTTAACACCCTGTGGGGCCCAATTAAAAACTAACACAAACATTTCTTCAACTGAAACACACAAGGGCTAAATGTGTGCCAGACTTGTGCACAAACTGATCCACCTACCTCCACCATTTTTCTGGCACAGATAGGGAAACCTCCAGACGTTTCCCAGACCCACAGAAAAGCCCACCTGGGCCAGGATGTACTCCAACTTGTTGTTCCAGGCTGGCCGGCCATCCTCGGCGTCTGGGTCAGGGGAAGGTAGCAAAGCCTTCCCAGGAGCAGTAGAGCCCGGACTCAGACCCATACTCATCTGACTGCTCTTGTAGTCCATGGGGTGCTCCAGGGACAACAGGTCAGCCACCGACTCTGTGACTGGCTCATTGCTGTGCTCCCACTGGGTCACCTTGGTGTTCTTTGGCATGGTTGTGACAAAGGACCACCTTCAGTGGAGAAGTTGACCCTGGCAAGATGTTGAGGAGAGCCCGAGGCTGGCAATATCCACGTGAATTAAATTTGTAGATTATTAAATCTGAAAGGAGAAGTGACAAGTTGGTGTTAAAAAGGTCAATGGATTTTCTACTAAAAAGTAATTGCAGCAATATTTATTAATTTATTATGCAGCGGAAGCAATTTGGAACAACTTTTGGATACAGTCGGAAAGGAATTAGGAAAGCTGAAACTGTGGTTTGATTCAAACAAATTAACGCTCAATTTAAGTAAGACAAAATTTTTAACAACCATCACAACAACTCAGTATCTAAACTCAGTGTAAATGGTGTAGAGGTTGAAAGAGTATCCGAAATTAAATTTCTTGGGGTAATAATTGATAATAAACTGTGTTGGAAGTCACATATTAATTATATTAAAGGTAAAATATCCAAATCAATTGCAATACTACACAGAGTGAAATATTTGCTAAATCAACCCACATTATATACTTTGTATCATTCATTAATACTCCCATACATGACATATTGTACTGAAGTATGGGGAAATACATATAAAACAAACATATATCCAGTCTTTATGCTTCAGAAGAGAGCTATTAGAATAAGCAAAGCTGCTTACAGGGAACTAACAAACCCACTTTTTCTCAAATTAAAAGCTCTCAAGTTGAAAGATCTGGTTGACTTTAAAACTGCAGTAATAATGTTTACAGCGAAGAATCTATCACTGCCCGCAAATATCCAAAAGTTGTTCCAAATAAGGGAGAAACAATATCATTTCAGAGGAACATGTATATTTCAAAAACCTTCAGTGAGACCTACCACCAAGCAACACTGTGTTTCAGTGCAAGGAGTCAGACTGTGGAACACTTTTGGACCTGAATTAAAGTCATGTACAACGCTTGGACAATTTAAACAAAAACTAAAGGAAGAAATACTCCAAACATATATACAAGATGACATGTAAAATCACATAAGGATTGTCATATCCAGTCTGTGTTGTGCTGTTGCTTAGTTTTGTTTTGTCATGTTTTGTTTTAGCTTTATTTTGTTTGCAATTACTTTTATTTTTTTGACTTCTTAGATGGAACATGGGTGGGCAATATAAGCTGCGGCTTCAGCCATCACCCTTTTCGGATAATTTATATTGAACTGTATAATCCGAGGAGTTATTGTTTAATTTGACCTTGTTGGATTTTTTTTTCCCTGGTATATTGTTCTGTTTCTTTCTTTTAATCTTTTAATCTATCTGAAATAAAGATTCATTCATTCATTCATATGGTCCTGATCAAAATATTAAGACTGGGGGGAAATTACAAGTATTCACATTTCTCGCGGGTGGATCATAACCAGGTTGTAAGTAGAGCTTCAAAATGCAAAAGGAAGAAACGGGAGCAAGAGACAAAAAGTAGAGAGCAGGTAATTTATTGTAAACTGCATTTAAACTCAAACAGGCTGTTCATCAGCTGATCAAAAGTTTAAGACCAAAGCCCCCCAAAACCAAAACAGAACTAAAAGTGTTTAAAAAGGGACTCAGCAGTGAGTAGCCCCACCGCTCCTGTTGAACACTTCAAAAATTTGTTTCGGCATGCTGGATGGAAGTGCTTCCAAGTGGCTGGTGGGAACGTTGCTCCGTGTGGTGAAGATGGCACCACGATGGGCATCCATGGTCTGGAACTGATGATCCAGTCTTTACTGCACAGACGCAGGCCCTCAGTCAAGAGGGATGCTCACTGCAACATCACCACATGGCCGTCATTTGTTGCCCCTACACAACCTGCGGCGCCATTTTTCTATTGAAGGAAAAAGCACCCCAGATCATGATGGAGCCTCCTCCACTGCCACATAGAAAACATCTCCAGTGGGATCTCCTCGTCATGTCATTAACGTTGGAAACCATCAGGTTAAATATTTTCTAGTCAGAGAATAAAACTCTTCCACCTTTCAATGTCTTATGTTTGGTGCACCCTTGCAAAGTCCCTTGGGAGGAGACATGGCCTTTGAAGATGTTTTTGTTGTTTAAGCCGTTCTTTCGTAGATGGTTACTGGGCTGCAGTCAGCATCAGTAAAGGCTTTAATTTGGGTTGAGGATAGGCCTGTGTCTTCACAGACAGCCCGTCAAATCCTCCAGCTCAGCGCAGGTGATTTTTTGGGGTCTATCATTTGACCTTTTTGTCCCGTAACCCTCAGGATCTTTTAAGAAATTTAAAATGAATGTCTTACTGCATCCAACCTCGGCAGCAATGGCACATTGTGAGAGGCCTGAGTTGCTTGTCCAACTCAATCCTGCCACGTTCAAGCCATTTTGCCTTTGCCATCAGGAGGTCATGACAGTGTGAATGCCTGACAGAAAAATGACATGAAAGCCAGATTTTTGAGCAGATTCCACCTTTTAGATTCTATGGTCTTAAACTTTTGATCAGCTGATGAACAGCCTGTTTGAGTTTAAATGCAGTTTTCAACAAATTGCCTACTCTCTATTTTTTGTCTCTTGCTCCTGTTTCTTCTTTTTGCATTTTGAAGCTCGACTTACAACCTGGTCACGATCCACCAGGGAGAAATGCGAATACTTGTAATTTTTCCCATGGTCTTGGGATGTTGTTCAGGAGTGTTAACCTACGAGGACAATACTGCTTATGACCGTTTCGTTATCAATAAAAGGCTGGATTTGTGTTTTCAGGAAAAAAAAAACAGCACAAAACAAGTTTGCTTTAGAAACAGGATTCAAACTGGCAAAAAATAACTTTCAAATAGAGATATGATTTAAAAATTCTCTCTTTTACTCTATATTTTACACAGGTATGTGTCATAAACCGCCCTTTTCAAGGGCTAAGAAGGATGCCAAATGCACGCTGTAGGTTTGCACGTTTATTAACACAGAGACAAATGAACAGAAAAATACTACACAAAACACTAAACTAACATAACAGGGAGAAGGTGCCGGGGGAGAGCGGGGCTCACAACCAGGAGGGCGAGAACAGCCTGGGGAAAAATACAGGCTGAGGCGCTTGAGGACGCCAGGGAAAGGAGACAGCTTAAGCCGGAGCACACCCGAAGAAAAGCGGGGCTCACGGCTAAGAACAATTGAAAAGAGAATAGATTACCTGGTCGCAGCGCTCCCGTTCTCCTCTACAGCTAAACCAATAACACTCAGTGTCAGACAACGAACTACTGAAGAAGGATAATAGTAGGCCACGACAATGGGGAAATGTTGTCGTGCCCTTAAATAATACACTGAGGCAATCATAGATGCCTGACAGGTGTGGGTACATGAGTGAGAAAACAATCAAAACAACAAGTGACTGATGTGCAGCCCGCGAAAGAGAATTTAACAGCCGGAAGCTGCACAGCACTGTCAAAATAAAAGCACAGACCAGAAACTAAATGACAACACAAGAATAAGATAACACAACCCCAGCAACTGTAAATAATATCATAACTAAAAAATGACACACAATAAATAGACAGGGCAAAAAGGATGAGACTACGAATACAGACAACTATAAACAAACAGAGACCAAATACAGCAGAAAATAATCAACAAAGAAATAAAACAGAAAAAGACTCTCAAAACTGGAGACTGAGCCTGGCCCCCATCCGTATTCAGGATCATGACAGTACGTTAGAGTTAACGAATGAGTTGCTACTCATTTCTTACTAAGAATTTGATTTTTAAATCCAAATTAATCAGCTCAGTTCAACACATCAAGGAAATAATTCTACTGCATTATGAATACAAATGATAATTTTCTGCCCTGAACACATTACTGTAACCCAGTTTAGAAACCACACTTGTTGCAAGCACCTCAGAGCCACACAGTGCTTCAGTAATCCACTTTATTATGTCGGATGAGATACACAGACTGAAACACAATCCGGTTCACAGCAGAGCACATTATCCTAAAGTTAAGTCATGTGAATCATGTGAACAGAAGCCAGCAGTCTGTGACTACTGGTCCCAAGAAAATGTAGTGCAATAAAATGAAAGCCTCCAGGCACAGATTTCACCAGTTATTACTGCCTGAATACTTCTTATTATCACACCTCATCGCCATCATGATATTAACAACATTAACATTTCAGTTGGTGAGTCCACTGGTGTTGTGTCCCTGATGCAACTTTGTTCACATTTTAGGGAATAGCATTAACCTTTTCATTGGTCATCTGTGAAAATAAATCCACCTACAGTATAGTCATACAACAGTGTGTTGTGCCACTACTGAAAAAGACACACACATAGCGCAGTGTAGTACAACTACTGCTGTAGTTACTATCATAAAAAGTGACTGATTCTCTTGCAGAATAAAGGGTTTTACATTTATGAAGTGGTTCCCTTGTGCTTCCTGTCATAAAACTGTCAGAAAAACAAAGAAGTTATAAACAAAAGTCTTCCTCTTGATTGTGCAGGCACATACATTAACGACAACGCAACACACCTTATTTAGTCTAGGCAGGTGCAGGTGTTATGCTATATAGTAAGTGCCAATTGTAACTGCAGTATGTTGGCTACATGCTGTGAAATCTTGGTAGCGTTAATTTCAAAACAGATAATTTCATGCACAATTGCGTTGTTTGGATTGATACGCCCAGATGTTCTCAGCTCTAAACAGCAGCGATGTGCATGTCTAGATATCACAGTTGTAGATGCATAAGTAGGCAATCGTACTTTATATTTTCTTCATGTTACTCTATCCTTTATGTGAAAGAACTTAGAGTTTTTTCAGTGTTTTCTTGAAAGGAACCAAAAAGAAATCTCTCTGGAATGGGCTGTTTAAAAAAAAACTGCAATACAGTAAAGATACAGTACCATATTATAAAAAAAAATTCTTTTGGAAGAATAACGAAAAACTCCAAGTTTGACTTCTCAAAATCGAGTGATGACTATGCATGCAGCGTGAATGTTCAGGTAACCACTAAAGTCTGTTTTTTCCTGGTAAATCTGTTCATTTAGTTTGGTGGGCAGTTAATAAAGTAAGGACACAAGCTGATAAGTGCTGAGATGTGGCTCCAAAAGGACTTGACTTATCATGGTGCCTATGTGCGTCTTTAAACGTATATGAGTGGGTTATAGAAGCCTTAAAGATGCACTGCAGTGGATATAAATCCACTTAAATACAAATCTACATAGTCTAAAATGGTATCTTATGCCCTTTTTCCACAAACAAACAAAAACTTTCATGGTCTTATGATTGCTTATGATTTTCCCCCTTTTCCTCCTCCTTTAAATGCCAGTGTCATGGGCAGCGAGAGCGCGCCCCTCCCATCCTGCCTCACCTTCACCAGCTCATCACTGTACCTGAGGCAGAAGACCATCTGCACCCGCTCATCAGCCAACGTACTTACGGAGGCTCTCTCCGCGCAGTCAGCGCTGGCTCGTCTGGGTATACTGCCCGTAATTAGGCAAGCTAAATAAAGCTGTAAGTGTTGACACATCGTTAACCTTATTTCTCCTCTCTTCTCAGGTTGCTGCCACCGTGTAGGTGTGTCTCTAGGACTGTGCGCGCTCTCCTGCCACATCTCACCGTACCTCTGCTTCCACTCCACCTGGTCAGGCACCATCAGCTCATCTTCCCCCCATCCTACCGGTTCATCTGTTCCTCGCTGGGTTTCTGCTGGTTCTCCCTGGATTCCCAAGTAAGAGGCATTTTGGCTCGCCCATTTCCCCTTACTCCACTCCTCTGCTCACGGCTCTCGTCTTCTCTGCACAGGACCATTCTTCTGGCGAGTGACTGTTTCTGCAGCTGTGCGCTTTGGTTTTTGCTATTTAATAAAACTTTCAAACGTGCCCCTCTGTGTGGTTCCTTCCCGTGCTTTGGCATCGTGCACGTGAGCTGTCAATCTTAATTAGTCATGACAGCCAGGATCTATCAATATTCTAAGCAGGGCTACCCATAGCCCACAGGTCCATAGCCAGTGCTTAGTCCTCATCGGTTCACCTGTTATAGTGACATCACTAAAACATCTCCATCTAAACTTGTCTTATTCCAGTGGGAGGAGCTTAACTGAACTTACGCAGCAGAAAAACACAAACATGACACATTAGAGTGATTTAGCTCCTGATATGTCTTGTAAGTCATAAAAAATGTTGCAGACATGTTAACAAGAAAAAAAACTAGATTGTGACCGGCGTGTCATTTTAAAGGTCCCATTAACTGAAAAAAACCACAAAGCCTTTATACTGCAGTGTTGTCAACTCTCATCCTTCTAGAGTGAGTCTCACTGTTTTACCCTCTGTCTCAGACTACAAACCCCATTTTTCACTCCAAAATAAAGCAAATATTGCCAATATCATGTTGACTTCCTTCAGTTTTTTACACAGTAAGAGCTCTCAAGGAAGCACTGTCAAGTTATGGTCAAGGCTGACTGCAATGGCAGGCAGACTGAACATGTTTTAAAACTCATTCTGAGGTAAAGAAGTGTATGTTTCGGGGGGCAAAAAAACCCCCAGCTTATTGTACATATTCACATTCACTCCACCCCTACCCCCAGTTTCCCCTTCTGAACAACTCCCTCTAAATCTGACTCTAAGCTTTTCTGAAAGGTTGGCAACTCTGACATCATTTCTGTCTGATTAGCCATTTTAACTTTTCTGGGTGTGTTCCTCTATGTCAAGAAAAGGTAAACCCAGCCTTGATATGTGCTGCTGCTCTATCATTTAATTTAATTCAATTCAATTTCATTTCATTTATTGATTTATTTAAAGGGACAATGCTCATCAATTAACAGAAAACAATTTTGTAAATGAGCCAGAGCTAGCTAGAAAGCTAATTTTCATTTGTTGTCCCTGGCCAGATGTGCAATGGCATCTTATTGGTCAGCATAGCTGTCTGTCTGCAAACGTAGATGGCAGGAAGACCTGCCAAGGCGTTAGCGTCAGAGCTAGGGAGTGAGCTTAACAAGCACAGTTTATATTGTTATTTTAGATTTCAGTCACCCTAACAGACGTCCCTGTTTCCACCTGGTTCGCTAATCCACAGTCGATAATATATCTCGTCGTTCTGGCTTACTTTGTTATATTTTCACCACGACGCTATATCATTAGCTTGGCTACGCAGTTTGCGGCTAGCTGAAGCTAGCAGTTTAGCCACTCATTCACAAATGTTTTTATCCGTATTATACTCCAGCGACCGGTCATATCCTGTCGAGCACTGAAACCACGCACCCCCGTCCACCAATGATACATTATTCTATTAATTCTTTGAGACAAATTTACATTAATTGTCTCAGGTTTGCACCTCAACTAGGAGCTAGCCAGCTAAGATTAACAATAGAGACGTAATAGTTGGAGTTAAACGCAGCTCTTAGGAATTTAAAGAGACATGTACTGAAATGAGCTGTTCTGAGGAAGGCTGCAAAAGATGATGTGGAAATAATTCAATAATTATATTATATATATATTATAAGGAAATTTGGCCAAAATATGCCCCAAACATTTCATCACGACCTGTTGGAGCTGTTAAAATGTGCAGTGCATGGGCCCTTTAAGTAAATAAGGAGACAGATATGTTCAGTAAGCTTCCATCCTTCTCCACAAGCAAGGTTTTATCAATTATCATTTAGCCCCATTACAACAGAACGTAGAAGTTTGTTCCTCCTTCACAAATGCTACAGTACTGTTGTGAAGGAGGACCCTTCCTTTTTTTGTTTTTTTGGTCTTTGTTCCAGTGATTCGCCTCTGCTAGAAAAGTCTGAAAATATACACAACATAACCCCTTTAAAGTTTTAAAAGAAAACTTCAAATGATGTTTGACCTTTGTTAACATTTGCTTTACATGTATTAATTAACCAAATGTCAGCTCTGAAAGTAAGGAAGTTTACAACCTCGGTTAAATGCCAAATAGAGGACTTCTAGGAGTAATAAAAGTCACACTTTGACAGGAGATTATTTGTTTAGCTGTGCGGGATGGGGAGGTCTGCACCTTGGCAGCTCAGAGGCAGAGAACTGAAGCCAGAGGTGTTTGAGCTGGAGACAAAGACTCAAATCAGAAACAATGATGCATCAGACTGAAATCAGAGCTGGGTCTGTATTTGCAGTGACTTCTTGAGACCAGATGCCACCCGACTGGACTCTTAAGCCCATCCAAAGCCCGAACCAGCAGCACGCACATCAAATTCCTCAGCAGCCTTGTAGTCACGACATGCGGCAGCTCAGAGGCCGAGCATCCCAGAGCAGTGGTGACCTTCCCCACAGGAGTTTACGACGACGCCTTGAATGAGGTGTGAAGCAATGATGTGCATGTTTGCAAGGAAATAAACAATTTACTTTGGCTGAGGAGCAGTTTTGGTGATCGTGAGCTGCCAAGTTTAGCTCTGACAGCCGTGGACAAAATTGTTGGTACCCTTCTGTTAATGAAAGAAAAACCCACAATGGCCACAGAAATAACTTGAATCTGACAAAAGTGGTAATAAATAAAAATTCTATGAAAATTAACCAATGAAAATCAGACAATGCTTTTGAATTGTGGTTCAACAGAATTACTTTAAAAAACAAACTCATGAAACAGGCCTGGACAAAAATGATGGTACCCCTAGAAAAGATTGAAAATAATGTGACCATAGGGACATGTTCAACCAAGATGTGTCCTCTAATTAACATCACAGGTGTCTACAAACTTGTAATCAGTCAGTCGGCCTATTTAAAGGGTGACAAGTAGTCACTGTGCTGTTTGGTGACATGGTGTGTGCCACACTAAACATGGACCAGAGGAAGCAAAGGAGGGAGTTGTCTCAGGAGATTAGAAAGAAAATTATAGACAAGCATGTTAAAGGTAAAGGCTATAAGACCATCTCCAAGCAGCTTGATGTTCCTGTGACTACAGTTGCACATATTATTCAGAAATTTAAGCTCCATGGGACTGTAGCCAACCTCCCTGGACGTGGCTGCAGGAGGAGACGGATAATATGAATGGTAACAAAAGAGCCCAGAACAACCTCTAAACTCCAAGGTCAAGGTACATTAGTGCCAGCTCGCACCATCCGTCATTGTTTGAGCCAAAGTGGACTTCATGGGAGACGACCAAGGAGGACACCACTGTTGAAAACAAATCATAAAAAAGCCAGACTGGAATTTGCCAAACTGCATGTTGACAAGCCACAAAGCTTCTGGGAGAATGTCCTACGGACAGACGAGACAAAACTGCAACTTTTTGGCAAGGCACATCAGCTCTATGTTCACAGACGCAAAAATGAAGCATACCAAGAAAAGAACACTGTCCCTACTGTGAAACATGGAGGAGGTTCTGTTATGTTCTGGGGCTGCTTTGCTGCATCTGGCACAGGGTGTCTTGAATCTGTGCAGGGTACAATGAAATCTCAAGACTATCAAGGTATTCTAGAGAGAAATGTGCTGCCCAGTGTCAGACAGCTTGGTCTCAGTCGCAGGTCATGGGTCTTGCAACAGGATAATGACCCAAAACACACAGCTAAAAACACCCAAGAATGACTAAGAGCGAAACATTGGACTATTTTAAAGTGGCCTTCTATGAGCCCTGATCTAAATCCTATTGAACATCTGTGGAAGGAGCTGAAACATGCCGTCTGGAGAAGGCACCCTTCAAACCTGAGACAACTGGAGCAGTTTGCTCATGAGGAGTGGGCCAAAATACCTGCTGAGAGGTGCAGAAGTCTCATTGACAGTTACAGAAATCGTTTGATTGCAGTGATTGCCTCAAAAGGTTGTGCAACAAAATATTAAGTTAAGGGTACCATCATTTTTGTCCACGCCTGTTTCATGAGTTTGTTTTTTAAAATAATTCTGTTGAATCACAATTCAAAAGCATTGTCTGATTTTCATTGGTTAATTTTCATAGAATTTTTATTTATTACCACTTTTGTCAGATTCAAGTTATTTCTGTGACCATTGTGGGTTTTTCTTTCATTAACAGAGGAGTACCAACAATTTTGTCCACGTGTGTACTTCAAACGAATGGAAATGCCTGTATAGTTAACAGCATACTGCCCCAATTATGGGTTTAGATGATGCCAGTCTGTTGGACACACATGGCAATATAGGCTTCACACAATGGCCTGTTAATGATGTGTTGTGAAAGTTTTCCATGTTGCTCTGGCGGTAGAGTTGACTCTAAGAGTTTCCCAGTAGGTGCTAACACAGATGGTGCATTACTGAGACAGCAGGACTTAGCACACAGTGCAAGACACTGCCACGGATTATGATTCAGTAGTCAGTCACCATCTGAGTGATGCATAACGAAAAGAGTCTATAATGCACAAAAACCCATATAAGCAAGTTAATGGATGGCAAAAAGAAATCATGCAAAGAATAACTATCGGCATGACTATTTATTTTAAAAAGGAAATGACGCTCAGGGCCACCTGTGGACAGAGAGTAGGTCGGTTGCCTCCCTGCAGGCAGATGTGGCATCCTCCTTCCTCATCCTTAGACTACATGTTCCCAACTCTCCACAGACGCTTTGGTCCTGGTGATGTAACAGCGCAGGTTCTCTGCAAAGATGTGCTCCACTTTTATCTAGTGTGGTTGCTAAGCAATGGCTCTTCCTGCAAAACTGAAATCCCATCCAGCATCAGCGGCCACCTGCCTCTTCTCTCAGCATCTCAAAAGGACATGCCCCCCCCCCCCCCAAGGACGGCTGCGAATAACACGAAGCTGAGGGGAAAAGTGTTTGATGAAGCTTGGGGGGGGGGGGGGGGTGGAGATAGTTTGTTGTGGGTTCTGTGGCACTGTCAGTCAGGCGGCCATCACAGGCTGTCGCATCTGCAGATTTGGTGCTGTAGGCTATTTCTGGATGGAGCATTTTGCCAGTGGTGTGAAAATGTGATCAAGTGCAAAAATGCTAGAACGCCACACTGACACGATTCAGCGCTGGTACCCGCAGGAGGGAGCAGCACCTGCGCCACCATCTCCTGTCCTGGCGGACACGCTTTCCACAGGCCCACGGACCAGCGCTTCAGGACTAACTCTATATAACCTCTGATGCCCTGTCAAGGTCAAGTGAATCGACTTAAAGCAGCACAGACTAGAAGCAAACACTGTTTCTAAAAATAAAACAGCCAAACAACAATCTGCCCTTAAACAGACTTTCTCCAATTAGGACCAGATTTGAGCGCAAACGCGGCGACAGAATAACGACGGATTATTGAGCGACGCGCTCCCTCAATGTTGCGACGCAGGCAGGTGAGCTGAAAGATGTCTGTCAAGCGACTTATCACGGCTTGGTTTTTAATAGCGCCAACCCAAAATGTTTTAGTGTCCCGGGAGAAGGGTGGGGGGGGGGGGCACGAATTAAAACAACACCAGACCAAATGATTTGAAGAGCGTCTTTCTTACCTCACGCAGCGTCTACAACGGGTAGCAACGACTCGGCATGACGGGATAAATCCACGGCAAGTACTCAGCAGCGCGTCTCCATCCACGCACCGTCCCTCAGCGCGTAAAAAGATTCCAGTCACACGGGGCGCGTGGTGCGTAAAGTGTGACGCAGGAGCTCGACGCCTGCCGCGAGTTTGGCACCTACAGCCACGTTAACCTGTGCGGGTGGCGCTGTACTGCAGCCGTTCGTCCCACTTCAGGGCTCTTCTAGAGGCGTGTTCGTGCAGTGCCAAAAACAGCCGCTGAAGCCGCGGTTTTCCACGTGCTTTTAGCCGTGTTGTGGGATGAATCCCCCCCCCCCCTCCCCACATGCATAAAGAAATGACTGTGGTAAGTCACGACGAAGTCTGACGCAGGTTTGACTCATCCGTCCGTGCGCGCGTCTGCAGTTGATGACCAAAAAACATCTGCAGTGTTGGGATAATAAGCGGACACCTTTGATCAGGTGCATCAAACGCAGAGGATCAGTGCGCTGCTTGTGCTATTATTGTCATTACTGCAGCGTCAGTATGAGCTCTTGGTTCAACCCCCACTCAGATGCTTATTTTTACCGACTCAAAAATAGCTGGAAAACAAAATTTTCAAAACAATTTTCCTTAAAAGGAACTCCCATTATATTGGCATGTTAGCTCTATATGCTTTATTTTTGTGTTAGTAACATAACTATAATATAATTTTTTTGAAAATAATTCCCAGTTTTATATATTTTTAAAAAAAACTTTATTACGATGTAAATCGCCATTTTTGTTTACGTCGCAATGCATTCTGGGTAGTGACGTAGAATGGTTGCAGCCGTTTTTTCCGTCTTATACAAGCCAAGAAGCGAAGCTACGAACTACTGCTGTTTGTCAGTGAAAATGCCACATTGCACAGCTTTTGGATGTAATTTCCAATCAAAGGGAAATAAAGAGAGCGGGATAAGCCTCCATAGCTTTCCTAAAGAGGGAAAGTGGAGGAAAAAGTGGGGCGGCAGCGGCTCAGCAGGTAGAGCAGGTCGTCTACTAACCCGATGGTTGGCGGTTCGCATCACACTCTCCCCAGATATCCTGCCGTTGTGTCTCTGGGCAAGACACTTCACCCGCATTGCCTCCAGTGCCCATAACACTCGGTATGAATGTGTAAAAATGTTTAAATGCTTTTAATGCTAATTTAAATGATTGGCAGTGTGGCGTAACCCCCACAACAGACTGGGACAGGCACAGCGCTCGGCTAGAGCAATTAACAGAACAGTGAAATGTGTGTATTAATGTCAACAGGCAGCCCCGCTTCTTCTGGCTTTTTCCGGCTCAGTACTGTGATGTTAATGTGCCATTCATGCATTGTGTTCATGCTTCCTGCCCTTACTGTGTCTATACACTGATAACAATATGTAGATGTGCCTTGTAACCTCTTTTGTCCTGCAGCTCCGGAGCTGAGGCGAATTACGGCCAGCAATCTCCTTATTGTTATGTGTGGCTCTCAAATGCAAATGTCCCATGCCTGTCTGCAGTCTCTTTGATGATACCATGCCTTTCATGTATTGTCTGTAACTGGGTATATAAGCTGACTGAAATCCATGCTCACCTCTCACTCTCTTTGACTGCTCATCTGCACACTTTGCTGGAGAGCCTCCGGGCTCGCCCATGGGGCGAGCTCCGTGATGGCGGTATGATAATAAACCTATTTAAAACCTCACTTCGCTGCCTTATTTTATCATCCGCCTCATTGGTGACCCCGAGAATGCACACGCTTTGTGCAACGCAACCTTCTGGTCTGGACGACCCGACGACAGCGAACGCAGCACCGGGCGGTGATTCTCCGACGACAAGCGAACGCAGCAGCCTGACGCAAATTATCTGCCCTCCCTTCTGCTTCAGGGAGACTTCGACGCAGAGTTACCAGGCGAAACTCTCCGGAGACCACCCACGACCGGGACAGCTGCGGAAAACTTCATGGTGAGATCTGCACGCCTAGATCGGCACATCCACACTGGACCGGCCGCTCTCACAGCTTCTGACACACGATTCTGTGTCTCCACACGAGAGCGCACGCACCTCGTCCTCTCTCCACGATGGCGGCCTCCATGGCCGACGGAGAACGCAGCGCATGGACCTGAACGCACCATGACCCATCTACAACAACTACAACAGGGATGATTAAGCTCCCTGACCCTGACTCTCCCTCTCCAGCAGGCCCACCCACGCACAGAACCCCGGCACACGCACCGGGGAGTTACGAGGACGGCACACCACGCACGGGACACATACAGCTCCACTGACCGCCATCCTCCTTCGCCGCTGCACACAGGCCCTTCAGGCTTGCTCGTACACTTGAGGCACGCACGCAGCTTGCTCACTGGATTTTCTTGCGGTCTTAGCCATGGCGCACAACGGGAATTCAGCAGTCTGCGGTCCCCGAAGGCTTTAAGGTCATGCCCGCACCTAAAGTCAACACGCCAAGTCCTTTGCTTTTGTTTTTTTTTTCTTACAGCCGCCCCTGTTTTTCTTCACGGCCGCTATTAATCCTTGCGGGACTTAATCGCGAGAGGAGTCAGTGACTAATTTTTCTTCTTGTGGATCTCCGTACGTTCAACGGGACAGCCCCTCAACATCGCGGACCCACAAGCAATTTTTGCGCGGCTCAGACGATTTCACCGTCCCCGGCCGGCATTTACTACCCCCCACCCCCCTCCACCTCCGCCTGCACAGAGCTTTCCCTGCTCGCTGCCAAAGCCGGACTATCAAGGCCTCGGCCGCCTGCCGAGCCCTCTGGGGGGGAGCGTGTGGCGTAACCCCCACAACAGACTGGGACAGGCACAGCGCTCGGCTAGAGCAATTAACAGAACAGTGAAATGTGTGTATTAATGTCAACAGGCAGCCCCGCTTCTTCTGGCTTTTTCCAGCTCAGTACTGTGATGTTAATGTGCCATTCATGCATTGTGTTCATGCTTCCTGCCCTTACTGTGTCTATACACTGATAACAATATGTAGATGTGCCTTGTAACCTCTTTTGTCCTGCAGCTCCGGAGCTGAGGCGAATTACGGCCAGCAATCTCCTTATTGTTATGTGTGGCTCTCAAATGCAAATGTCCCATGCCTGTCTGCAGTCTCTTTGATGATACCATGCCTTTCATGTATTGTCTGTAACTGGGTATATAAGCTGACTGAAATCCATGCTCACCTCTCACTCTCTTTGACTGCTCATCTGCACACTTTGCTGGAGAGCCTCCGGGCTCGCCCATGGGGCGAGCTCTGTGATGGTGGTATGATAATAAACCTATTTAAAACCTCACTTTGTTGCCTTATTTTATCATCCGCCTCAGGCAGCCACATTTCCGTCACTCTATGACTGTCTATGATCAAGCGCTATAGCGCACACTTGATAAAGCTGATATATATATTAATCACGCTATGATAAAGCGCTATATCGCTCAAAGTGCACGCTTGAGCGTGATAAAGTTATGATAAAGCGCTATAGCGCACGCTTGATAAAGCTGATATATATATTTATCACGCTATGATAAAGCACTATATCACTCAAAGCGCACGCTTGGCTTGACATGTGGAAGATCTGGCTGGCAGTCATTTGGAACGACTTTGGAGCACTGCTTATAGACGTTCAACCCACAGTCTGAGAAAGCAACAAATTGCTTTATGTTGCTGAGAGTCCATGTTTATCAGTTCAGTGCCCATCATGCTTGTAGACAGTTTTTTGTGTTTGAGCATTCTATTGTAAGTAAATCAAGTGTCTCTCCACTCAAAGTGGAGAGACACTCGCGGAGCAGAGAGACACTCAAGCGCATGCTATATCGCTCAAGCGCGCTTTGAGCGATATAGCGCTTTATCATAGCGTGATTAATATATATATCAGCTTTATCAAGCGTGCGCTATAGCGCTTGATCATAGACACTCATAGAGTGACGGAAATGTGGCTGCCAATCCGCGCCAACAGCCTCTCCGGCCACCACTGAGCATTTAAACATTTTTACACATTCATACCCAGTGTTATGGGCACTGGAGGCAATGTGGGTGAAGTGTCTTGCCCAGGGCCACAACGGCAGGATATCTGGGGAGAGTGTGATGCGAACCGCCAACCATCGGGTTATTAGACGACCTGCTCTACCTCCTGAGCCACTGCCGCCCCACTTTTTCCTCAACTTTCCCTCTTTAGGAAAGCTATGGAGGCTCACCCCGCTCTCTTTATTCCCCTTTGATTGGAAATTACATCCAAAAGCCGCGCAATGTGGCATTTTCACTGACAAATGGCAGTAGTTCGTAGCTTCGCTTCTTGGCTTGTATAAGACAGAAAAAACGGCTGCAACCATTCTACGTCACTACCCAGAATGCATTGCGACGTAAACAAAAATGGCGATTTACATCGTAATAAAGTTTTTTAAAAATATATAAAACTGGGAATTATTTTCAAAAAAATTATATTATAGTTATATTACTAACATAAAAATAAAGCATATAGAGCTAACATGCCAATATATTCGGAGTTCCTTTTAAAGAACTATTAGAAGAGATTTGCATATTTGCCCCTCTAGGGTAGGGCGATCCTAAAATGTCTTTTTGCAACTTTTTGCTGCCTCCAGTTGCCCCTGTGTCTAATGACCAACTAACATATTCCTGACATTTTATGAAAAACTGAATGATATTTAAAGCTTGCAGTCAAAGTGCTCTCATCAGCATTTATTATTCACCATTCATTATCCAACTTTGTTAGTGACCCCACAGTACTGTTGAAAACACCCAGTTTTTTGCATGCAATCTTTGACCATGTTTGCATGCACACAAATAAACTGGCTATGACTGGGCTTCTGGAGTTATCTGATTATTCAAGTGGCCATATAAACAGAATAATCCAATAAAAGCCATGCAACTGTGGTCATTAGCTCAAGTGGTTTACCTCCAATAATCCCTTTATTCAGTGCATGTAAACACAAGAAAACTGATTATTGCCATTATACAGGATGTATATTCCCAGTAATCTGTTTATTGTGACCATGTAACCAGGGTCATTGTTTGCTCCAAGTAAAGGCAGTGTTGTCGAATAATATTTTAGTGCATGATATCTAAGCAATTTAAGGATTCTAGAAGAATTTCAGTGTGTCAGTGAGCAAGGAATTCAAGCATACGCTGAACGCCAGTGATCTTTGATCCCTCACTACATCAGAAACATCAACAGCTGATATATACAAATGAGCAACAGATCCTGTTGTCAAACGTTTATCAAGCACTACAGTGTGGTGTCACATTCACAAATGCCACTTATACCCCCTTTACACAAGGGTGGAGATCATAATGGGTTAGATTTATATGGCACTTTACATGTCAAGTGACATTTCTTACAGTAAGTCCATTATTCATTCACTCCAAACAGACATTGATAGAGGTACGCTACTACTGTAGCCACAGCTGCCCTGGGGCAGACTGATGGCAACATGGCTGCCAGTCCACGCCAACGGCCTCTCCGACATCTACCAAACATTTATACACATTCATACCCAGTGTCATGGACACTGGAGGCAAGGTGGGCAAAATGTCTTGCCCAGGGACACAATGGCAGGATGGCTGGGGAGAGTGGGATTTGAACCACCAACCCCCTGGTTATTGGACGACCTGCTCTACCTCCTGAGCCCCTGCCGCCCACATTTCCCTCCTCTGTTTCATTTTTGCTGAGCACCAAGCTGGATGGCAGGAAGTTCCATTTTTATATGGTCTTTGGCATGACCCGGCCGGGACTTGAACCCCGAACTCCTGGTTATGGGACGGATGTTCTACCTCTAGGCCACCACTCCGGTCATTGAGATCATTGAGAGATTGTTGAGAGATCTGGCCAATTTTTGATCTATCAGTGATCTTCAATGATCTCCACAGTCACCACGATCTCCTCAAAGTTTTGACTTAGTCCAAAACATACAAGGACCTCCCAAACAATCCCAAAGATCAATAATTGGCCCAATCTCTCAATGATCTCCATACTATAAAGGGGCCCTTAGAATTTTACTGTGCAAAAATGAAGCATTATGCTAACCATATCCAGAAGAGCTGTTGACTTCTCTGGCCTCAGAGGCATCTGGAGTGGACCATTACACGGTGAGAAGATGTATTGTCGTCAGAAGAATTAGTATTACATATCTTTTTAGGAAGAAATTGATGCTGTGTGAGCTGGACCTAAAAATAAATATGACCGGACTGTTATCAACGGCATATAAAAAAAAACCCAGTCTATGTCATAGTATGGGGTTGTGTCAGTGCCCTTGGCAAAGGCAGTCTATACTTCTGTGGTGGCAGCAATGATGCAGAGAAATACAATGAGAATTTTAGAGCAATATACGCCACCTTTAAGATGACATCTGTTCTGATGGTGTCCATGTATTTTTCAATAAGACAACGCAAAACCACATTCTGTGCACATTACAAAGGCATGATCGAGGAAGAAGAGGGTACGGGTGCTGGACTGGCCTGCCTACAGTTCTGATCGCTCCCTAATGCAGAATGTATACAGAATTTTGAAATAAAAACTGGGATAAAATGACACCTGACATGTATGATCACTTGGTATCCTCTCATTATCACCTGGCGCCAAAATATCCTCTGAGAAGGAACGGCAACTTTACAGAGTGGCATTTGGCTTACTGGCCTTACTTTTTTGGGAACGTGTTGCTGGCCTGTAATGCAGAAATGGATGAAGTTTATCAGACAAAATAGGGAATATCTTGGGTTCATACTGTCCACAGTGTTATAAAAATCAGTTCCCTCTCAGCTGCTCATTTCTGCCCAGCTGCCATGTCAGTTTGCTGCTGTCTCCACATTCATAGAGTTAAATAGGTGTGGGACAATAGCGCTCCTTAATAGCTGTTTCTCAAGTGTAGACAATCTCATTTTTTTTCCCTCTCTGACACCAGCAATTTATTCTGCCCTTGGTGCTGTCCTCACTCCATTTTTTTTCCCTCCTCCTGCCTCACTGGATGACTTTTTATTTTACCGAAATTCAGGCAGCTCTGCATGACCCGTTGTGCTGTTTCATTTCTAACTAGTGCATGACCGTAGAACGCAAGTATTCTTGTCAGAAAACAGGTATCCCAGTCACGCTTTCCAGGCCCAAATGTAGGCTGTGTTTGACAGTGGACTACAAAGACGTGTAGCCTATATGTAGGCAATCACATGCTAGACTTTGACAAATATAAAAGGTACTGAACACTAAGATTTATTCAATTGTGTGAATATTAATTACACAATTATTGAAAATGAATGGGACATCTAATATTAGCAGCTGTTTAAGAACCCTCGTTTATTTGTTTGTCAGACTTATTTGTGTGATCTTTTATGAGTTATATTCATAAGTGTTCTATCTTGCACTTTGGGGAATGGGAGTTGTTCAGTCACCATTATAATTGTTTTAGTTTATATGTGTAGTTTATAGTCTATCGTCAATAAAGTCATGCAGCGCTATAACAGGACACGTTTACAAATATTTGAGACCCATTGTAGTGCATCCTTTTATATTTTAGCAATATTATAAGTACAAAACACCCAACATTATTATACTCAGCAGAATGACCCGTTTGGTTGCAACTGTAGCATCAGTGTTGCCCATTTGTCAGTAAATACAAAATGATTTATTTCGTTATTTGGACGGTTTTTGTCACGGTCGTTGTTTAGTCAAAGAGTACATATGTGTCTGCATATGATATGCAATTGATCTGGCCATTCCGCTCCACAGTCATGGTGGTATTATTATTAACTTTTAATTTTCGGAACTCATCATCATCATCATCATCATCATCATAGCAGTCTGTCGTGGGCGACAATGACTGTTTCATTTAGGTCTGATCAGATTCCTCCTCATAGCTCTGTCCTTAGCCTTCCGCTGCCAGGAACTCCTGTCTATATCCAACTTCTTCAAGTTTCTTTTTACAGTGTTGTTCAGGAGTTCTTATAAGGAGTTCTGAACAACTCCTTTTATGGTGATGGGACCGGAATTCTATGACCTCATATCAGAACAGTGTGTCTGTGATGTCATAGAGTGCTTTGATCTCTCTATAGCTGCATTCCAATCACCCAGTAGTGTACTCCGAAGTGGACTGCACAGGGTATCCGCCATATTGACTGAGATTCCAAACCGAAGGGCATGAACGGTCTTCATTTCAAAGGGAACGGAGAACTGTGTAGGGAAGAAGTGAACAACGGTACATCACTTCACCGGAAGTTGACAAGATTACCCAAAAGCCATTGCACCTCAAATACGAGTAAAACAAATTATTGTTGCCAACGTTATTAACAAGCTAAACTGATGTTGGTTATTGTTCATATCAACTGATAGTAATAAAAATATATTTGTATTAATATTTTATTTAACAAATATAAATTATCCACCATAGTATCAGTACGTGTCCATGGTTACTGTGGTAACTCACGGAGGAGGAACCAATGGTTACAGGGTGTTTCAAATGGAGAAATTTTGTGAAGGACAGTTAACTTACTGATATTCCCTGAGAATGGCGCAGGGAGTAGGGAATACAGTTTGAAGTACACTGTGGATTGGAACATAGCTTATGGCATCTATGACGGAACATAGCAACTCCCTGAGCTAACTCAATAGCACCCCTAAGGACGTTCATTAAAGATTTCCCCTCCTAAACTTCCACATATCCGAGGAGGCTGAAATTCAGGGATGCACACCCTCGTAACCTCAGCAAAGCACTTATAAAATCTGAGGCCAGTCTAACAAACGGTTTGAGAGATATCTGAGGAACACATACACAGACACACACACAGACAGAGATTCCTTGTATTTATGGATTGTGAGTGTTTTTCCAGATGATGACAAGGATGTGGATTGTAATAAAGGCAGCATAGCGGTATGTGCCAGGTTGATGTGAGGTAGTTCAGGGGGCAGCACATGGCCCTGTCACTGCAACAAGCCAGGGAGTGAAACCTGGGCCATCAAAAAGGGGGTGAACAAAAGCAAGGATGCAGATGCTGGAAATTTAAACCGGAAAAGTGTCAGATGCTGAGTAATATCTGAAAAAAAAAAAAAACACTTGATACTCTAAACCTCTACTAACATAAATGCAACATGGGTAATGCGTTACAATTTCACAGCTACTCTTTTGCCTATTGTACATCTTTTAATTAGTCACTTTAAAAAAGAAGCAATGGTAAATAAATGGAGAGAACATCAGCTGTAAGCATTAACCCTGGACTGCTGTCTGCTTCCATCACAAAACACACACACACACATTCTCTCGCTCTCACACGCACAAGCACACTGCCTCAACTGGCAGCACGTATGCACAGTATGCTTCCTGCCTCCTTCAATTCACTCATGTGACTCTCTTTCCAAGGGCTGACTGCTGGGATCAGTTGCCATGGCAACTGCTGATCATATGACGATTGCTCACCCTGCAACCTGTTTTTTTTTTCTCTTTTTTTTCCTCCTCCTTTCAAACACCTACTGGCACTTTACACCATGGCAGTGAATGAGCCATCGAAGAATACTACAACATCCTACTACAGCAGTGCTACACAAAATGCAACTTACAACGCTGGGACTGGCTTCCTTGCCTGCCTTGTGGTTCGCTGCTACTCATGTGTGACTCCACTGGTAAACACAGAATTTATAACACCTTTAAATAACGCAACAGAAGACTCATCATCCAATGCACGCTGTCATAACCTGAATTCTGGTGCAGTATTGCTCACCTTAAGGCTTCTAGAATAGCCACAAATTATACTAATGAGAGTAACAGCATTGAACGATTAAAGATTAAAATAATCCCACGTCATGTCTGATAAATGCTGTCATGAGGTCGATTTTATTCATAGTGCAACACAGACTTGGCTCTCCGTCACTGACCTTGAGTCGGCTGATTTTTATGTGTCCACAGAGATGAGCAGAGACAGCATGCATCCCGTATTATTTCAGATCTTGTTAAATTGGAGGACAGAATTGAGGGGTAATGAGCCATCAGACTGGGCTGTGATTTATCAAGCCTTTAAGGCCATTTACGTGGGCTTAGTTCTATAAAGATGAGCTGCTTAATGCACACAAAACAGAGACATACTAAACTTTAAGACTGATTACTGTTTCACTTACAGTTAGGTCCATAAGTATTAGGACAGTGACACAAGTTTTATTTTAGCTGTTCACCAAAATATATTCAAGATACAGTTATACAATCAATATGGGCTTAAGGTGCAGAATCTAATCTTTAATTTGAGGACATTTACTTCTAATTGTTGTTACGGTTTAGGAATTACAATCATTTAAAAAAAAAAATCTAATTTAAGGCACTCAAAAGTAACTGGACAAATTAACGTTACCATAAATAAAATGTTCAATTTTTAATACTTTCTTGAGAATCCTTTGCAGGCAATGACTGCCTGAAGTCTGGAACCCACGGACATCACCAAACACTGGGTTTCCTCCTTTGTGATGCTTTGCCAGGCCTTTACTACAGCTGTCTTCAGTTGTTGCTTGTTTGTGGGTCTTTCTGCCTTAAATTTCATCTTAAGCAAATGAAATCCATGCTCAATCGGGTTAAGATCTGGTGATTGACTCGGCCATTACAGAATATTCCACTTCTTTACCCTAGAAAACTCCTGGGTTGCTTTCGCAGTATGTTTTGGGTCATTGTCCATCTGTACTGTGAAGCAGCATCCAATCAACTTTGCTGCATTTGGCTGAATCAGTATATCCTGATACACTTCACTTGATTACTCAAGATTATTCACCTGGCTGCTTCTGTCTTCTCTCACATCATCAATAAACACTAGTGACGCAGTGTCATTAGAAGCCATACATGCCCATGCATCACACTGCCTCCACCATGTTCTACAGAAGATGTGGTGTGCTTTAGCTCATGAGTCGTTCTAAGACTTCTCCCTGCTTTCTTCTTCCCATCATTCTGGTACGGGTTGATCTTGGTTTCATCTGTTCAAAGAATGCTGCTCCAGAACTGGGCTGGCTTCTTTAGATGTTTTTTGGCAAAGTCTAAACTGGCCTTTCTGTTTTTGAGGCTGATTACTGGTTTGCATCTTTTCATGAACCCTCTGTATTTGCTCTCATGAACTTTTTCTTTTATGGCAGACTTAGATGCTGATACACCTACTTCCTGCAGAGTGTTCTTCACTTGGGTGGATGTTGTAACGGGGTTTTTCTTCACCATGGAAAGGATCCTGTCATCATCCACCACTGTTGTCTTCTGTGGACATCCAGGCCTTTTTGAGTTCCTGAGCTCACCAGTGTGCTCTTTTTTTTTCTCAGACTGCACCAAACTATTGATTTGGTCACTTGTAACATTTCCACTCTTTCTCTCTGATGGATTTCTTCTTTTTTCAGCCTAAGAATGGTCTGTGTCACTTCCATTGAGAGCTCCATTGACCACATGTTGTGAGTTCACAGCAGCAGCTTCCAGATGCAAATGCCACACCTGGAACCAACTCCAGACCTTCTACCTGCTTGACTGATGATGGATTAATGAGGGAATAGCCCGTGCAGCCCATGAAATAGCTTTTGAGTCAGTTGTCCAATTATTTTTGAGCCCCTGAAATGAGATTTTTTTTTAAGATGGTTGTAATTCTTGAACCATAACTCCAATTTGGATGTGAATATCCTCACATTAAAGATGAAATTCTGCAATTTAAGCACATATTAATTATATGACTGTGTCTTGGATATGTTTTGGTATACAGCTAAAACAACAAAACTTGTGTCCGTGTCCATATACTTACGGAGCTAACAGAAATATTTCTCAAGAGTAGTTCCTCTCAGGCTGCCTTTATTCAGAATATTAAATCCTCATTGTACAGTGCTGTGAAAAAGTGTTTTCCTTCTTCCTGATTTCTTATATTTTTCCATACATGTGTTTGTCACACTTAAATGTTTCAGATCATCAAACAAATTTTAATATTAGACAAAGATAACCCAAGAAAATACAAAATGCAGTTTTTAAATGATGATTTCATTTATTAAAGGAAAAAAAAAACCTGTCCAAGCCTACCTGGCCCTGTGTGAAAAAGTAATCGTCCCCTAAACCAAATAACTGGTTGTGCCACCCTTGGCGGCAACAACTGCAATCAAGCATTTGGGATAACTGGCTATGAGTCTTTTACATCACTGTTGAGGAGTTTTGCCCCAGTCTTCTTTACAGAATTGTTTGATTCAGCTGCATTGGAGGGCTTGAGCTTGAGCTCATGAACTGATGGCCGGACATTCTCCTTCAGGATTTTATGGTAGAGGGCAGAATTCATGGTTTTATCAATTACGGCAAGTCGTCCAGGTGTTGAAGCAGCAAAGCAGCCCCAGACCATCACACTACCACCACCATGTTTGACTGTTGGTATGATGTTCTTTTTATGAAATGCTGTGTTAATTTTATGCCAGATGTAACAGGATGCACATCTTCCAGAAAGTGAAACTTTTGTCTCATCAATTCATAGAACATTTTTCCAAAAGTCTTGGGGATCATCAAGATGGTTTTTTATTTATTTATTTATTTATTTATTTATTTTCACAAATATGAGATGAACCTTTGTGATCTTTTTGGTCAGCAGTGTTTTTTGCCTTGCAACTCTCCCATGAATGCCATTTTTTCCCAGTCGCTTTCATATTGTTGAATCATGGACCAGTGTCCAGATTCGGGCAAGTGAGGCCTGCAGTTCTTTAGATGTTGTTCTGGGTTTTTGTTTCTCATCTGTTGTTGAATTTCTTTAGGTCATGGCATGATGTGTTGTTTTTTGAGATCTTTTAGCCTACTGCACTTTGTCAGACAGGTTCTGTTTAAATGATTTCTTGATTCAACAGGGCTGACAGGAATCAGGCCTGGGTGTAGCTAGTGAAATTAAACTCAGCTTTCCAAAAAATGTGGCTAATCACAATTAATTCATGATGGTGTTTTTTGCAGGGGGGGTTACTTTTTCAACCCATCACTTAAAACCCGTATTTGTATTTACTCTGGTTATATTTGTCTAATGTTAAAATTTGTTTGATGATCTGAAACATTTAAGTCTGACAAATGTGCAACTAGAGGGCACTCAGAGAGTGCATACCTCCGCCAAGACTCTGTCCCTCCCTCCCTTTGTCCTCCCATCCGTCCCTTTGAGGTATGCATTTTGAGATCATCACCAAAATCTAATCATCTGTTCAGTGTGCCATTACACACCTTTCCTGAAAATCTGAATGAAAGGCGCTATACATATGCAATCCATTATTATTATTATTATTATTATTGTTATTATTATTATTATTGTTATTATTAACAGAGAAACAACAGCAAAAATAATATGACTACATTATAATAATAATAATAACAACACTGTCATTATTGTATTGACCATACCATTAGGGCTGGGCAATTCCACCTTATATCAAATTGTGACAAAGGCACAAACGCTCCCCTGGCTCACCGTCGGATGCGGACATGTTCCTCCAAGCATTTGCTTTCACATTTTGATCATGATATCCTTTCAGTGTCAAATCAAAGAGTACCGGGTTGTTTGATGCAGCAAAGTTTAGCCTCTCCACTGTCCATCACCTACCGTTGTGGTCTTCTTGTACCAACATCCTATGTCCCGCCCTTCCTTAATTCTGATTGGCTGCTTAGAAAGGTCTGACATTGACGAGTGTAGCTGTACAGTTGTCTGACAAGTTGAACTTTTTTTCAGCCCTGAGCGCCGTGACAAAAAGCGGCCACCGCTCAAAGCGTTTCAGCACCAAGGGCCCTCAGCGCTGTAAACGCTGGACTACATAGAGAATGAATAGAAAATAGTCGCCCACAGCAGGAAAAATGAGTTTGATAGACACGCCCCCTAATACTTTTTCTGCAGTGTTTGGCTTCCAGGTTGCCGAGGCCCTTGGCCCTATGGTGTGACCATGCATGTAACTCAGTGGACACATCTTAAATAGAATAGAATAGAATGGAATAGGCTTTATTTTCATTGTACAATAGTACAGTACAGCAAAATTGTGGGTGCTCCACCAGACTACTGTGCAATAAAGTAAGGGAGAAGGATTAGATAAAACATGGTTACAGAGCACATGATTAACCCCTTGACGCCTGAATTTATTTCCAATTGTTAACAATTTTTTTTATTTTTTTTTTATTTTTTTCATAATTGAAAATCGTTGTTTTTTTGTTTTGATTATGGAAATATACACAGGTATGGTGTATATTTAAAGGGGCAGTTCATGAAAAGTGCCAGATTAATATATAAAATAATATTCAAAAATTTCCTGCATCCATATCTGTTATGTGTGAGATTTGACTCTCGGGGTTTGCTGTAGCCTGGCAGAGGAGGTTGGGGTAATGACGTCAGGTGGGCTTCGGCTGGAGTGTATATTGTGTTGTTCTTGATAATTATGTCAGTTCAGTGTTCAGTTGAGAGTGGCCCCAGTCTCATGTTATTCGGACATAACATTTGGCGACGAGGATAAACCTGTTACAGCCCGAGTGCTGGTTGTTACTTGGGCCGCTCAGGTGCTCGGCCTTGAGGGGGAGGTACTGTTACAGCCCGAGTGCTGGTTCCGTCCGCACTCGGATCTTGTACCTTTTCCTGGCTTTGACAGCAGAGGTTTCCTTCTAGCTCCCCGGGCTCTTATTGTGACAGCGCCCGGTGGAGCTCCCTGCTGTCAGAGCCAACAGCTGTGCTGCATTCGGGGTCATTAGTGACCGGGGTTATAAGCAGGCGCTGAATGCTCCCCGATGCAGCAGTCTCTGTCTACGTTCCTGTTTACGTTTCTGTTAATCTTCCCGTTGAGCTACCTGTTAGGATACGCTCTGTTCCGGTTATACTTTCCCGTTAAGGTACGTCCTGTGATTGTCTTACCCGCTCTATTGTGTGTATCATTCCCTGTTATCGCACCTCTTAATAAACATCACTGCAACTCACTGGTGACTGCTGGCGTCTTATGGTGGCTCGTGAGGGCCACCGTGACAGTAGACTGCTGCCAGTACGTCCGGAGAGGGGCGTCGCACCGAGACGCCATTCACCGTGAGTATAGCAGTATTGGACTGTTGTTCCTACCTGTCTGGGTACCGTTGCTGAAGGATGCCGTCGCGGAGGTCCCGCACTCAGAGTTCGAGTGATGTCCTCGCAGACGCCCTCGAGTGCGTGGACGAAATTCTCAACACCGCTTCCCTCCTCGACTTCAGCAGCGATGTGCTCCGGTACCTGGACCAAGCTGTGGAGGTCCTCGACTATCTCCCCCACTTCGCCTGTCATCCTGAGGTGAGCGCGAGGAGGTTGGACATTGCCGCACAGCGAGAATTACTCCTTGGGTTGGAGGGAAATCCCAGCAGGAAGCCAAAGAGGAGGAGACGTCACCCTTCGCTTCGGGATCCCGCTCCTGCCTCCGCTCCGGCCCGGGAGTTCGCGCCATCCAGAGGTCTTTCCCCATCCTGCACGACGTCACTCGGGATTCCACCAGAGGAGCTGCAGCTGACTGCAATCAAGGTCCGGGACCGTGTGGCAGCTGCTCGTTCCGCTGTGCACCCGTCCATAGTCATGAAACATGTGGCGCCGGCAGTCAGACTGGTGGAAAGGAATCCAAAGCTGCGTGATTTCCTCAAGTTCGATGCCCTCCTCGCCTCTGTCTCCGCACAGGAGCGGCGGTTCCCGGGCCTCACCTTCGCTTCGCCTTCCACCAGAGATCGTTGTAACCTCCATAACTCTCCTCAGCATGAACCCCGTCCGGATCCAGCTCCGGGTCGCCGCAAGGGCTCTATCCCTCGCACAGCTGCCTCTCCTGCGCCTCGTCAGAGGGGATTTCCCGCAGCCTCATCTCCCCCTGGGCTATCTCCCGCTCTCTCGTCAGCGTCCCATGCCCAGCTCATTTCGGCTGTCGCCCCCTCCTCCTCGACACATTCCCCGGGCGCTGTGTGTACTCTGGGTCCAGCCCAGGCGAGTCCCGTCCCGGAACCATCCCCAGCGGGTCCACCTCGTCCATCCAGGGGGCCCTCTGCCGCCATCCAGCGGGGAGAAGGAGGAACAACGTCCCCTACAGCAGGAACCATCTCTGCCCTGGGAGAAAGGCAAGTGCATGATTATTTGTTACAGCTTAATTATGATCTGCCTTGTCTGACTCCTGGGAGCGGAGTTCAGGATTCGCAGCCCCCCGAGCTTCCTCCACCTGCTGTAGAAACAATTACTAAACCTGCTGCCTCTGTGTTCCCCCCTGTCGAGTGGTCCGCGACGCCAGGCCGACGTCATCGGATGAAGAGGGGGCCTGCTGTGCTCGAAAGCCTGGATCCAGCCCTACAGCCACATCGTGGACGGAGGAGAAGAGCGGACTGCGGCCCGGAGCCTGAGCCGACGAAGAAGCATCCCCGGGTCTCCTCGCCGGAGCGGTCCGAGCCAGTGGGTCGAGGGTCCCCTGCCCCCACGCCATACGGGTCATCGGTGTGGACAACAGCGTGGGAGGAACCTCAGGCTGCAAATGACATCCTGCCAGCTGCGGAGCCCGACGCAGCTGAGTTCGAGCCTGCTGACGAGAGTCGCCACCCTGATCCTGGATCGTCGGAGTCTTGGGTGGCAACAGAACCCGAGTGCAGGCAAGTACTCCCTCTTTTGTCTCTGTCCCCTGTGTTGGAGCATTTTTGCCTGCCTCTCGGGGAGGCGAGTGAGGAGCTGCTGCCTGCTGCGTCCGAGCTCATCTCGCTGGGTTCTGTTGCTACCGGTGATTCTGATCCCGGTTTTCTTGTTTCTGAGCCTTGTTGCAGTGTCGCCGGCGTGGAACGAGTCGGAGTCACTGGATTGCAGGTCCCAGGTTCGGGGGTGGAGATCGTCAGCAGAGCTGCACCGACCCAATCGGGGTCCGTCGTGGAGGCTGCTGTGGCCCAATCGGGGTCCGACGTGGGTGCATCTGAGGCCCAATCGGGGTCCACCGCGGGGGCGGTTCTGGCCCATTTGGAGTCCAACATGGGTGCACCGGAGGCCCAATCGGGGTCCGCCGCAGATGCGGTTCTGGCCCAATCAGGGTCCGACGTGGGTGCGTCGGAGGCCCAATCGGGGTCCGCCGCAGATGCGGTTCTGGCCCAATCAGGGTCCGACGTGGGTGCGTCGGAGGCCCAATTGGGGTCCACCGCGGGTGCGGATCTGGCCCAATCGGGGTCCAACGTGGGTGCACCGGAGGCTCGATCGGGGTCCACCGCGGGTGCGGTTCTGGCCCAATCGGGGCCCGACGTGGGTGCAGCTGGGACCCAATCAGGGTCCAGCGGAGGTGCAGCGCCAGCGTGGTCCGCGGACGGGGGAGGAGCTGCAGACCTTTCACTGTCGAACGGATCACAGGCTCATCCTGGTCATCTGTCCCCTCTGAGTCACCACCCCTGTGCATCATCACCGGCGGTCGTTGGGGCTCCTGCTCGCTCGCCCCGGCTCTCCCGAGTTTTGTCCTCTTTAGGGAGGCCGCCGTGGGCTGTTTTTCCCCAGGACCGGTGGCTGAGGGACACGGGTCGGCCGCCGGAGGAACTGTTTCGCCGGTTCGGCGCCTTGGGTCGGCCACCCGATGTGTTGTGTGTGTCTTCGGGCAACCTGGTTCGACCACCGGAGGAGCGGACATGCTGGGCGTTGGACTCTGGTGAGCCGCCTGGTCATGCTCCGGCTCCTAAGACCACCTGCCGGCTGTTGGACGCGGGGAGACCACCTGTACTGTTCCTGTGGCGCTTGGTCTCCGCCGGTCAGCATGAGCTATCAGGGGGGTAGTGGTTTTCTGGGTTAATCCATCACGGTGATTGTTCTGTCTTTTTTTTCTTGTCCTTGCTGTTCTGTGTATTTTGTGTTTTGGGTTATGTCTTGCAGTTGCCCTAGCATGTGTTATGTGGCCTTGTTTTTCCTCCGTATTTTGTCTTTTTTTTGAATATTTGGTATTGTGTCATAGTCTTGTGCTTTCTTGTTCTGACCCGGTAGTTCTGGTTTTTTGTTTTCTCCATGTGTATTTTTTTTTCTGAGTAGTTATTCTTGCCATTGTCCAGTATGTCGTTTTGTTCTTTCTGACTCTCTCCCTCCTACCGGTGCCCCATCTGCCCACCCTGGGGGGTGGGGGGTGGGGGGCTTGGGTGTTACTTGGGCCGCTCAGGTGCTCGGCCTTGAGGGGGAGGTACTGTTACAGCCCGAGTGCTGGTTCCGTCCGCACTCGGATCTTGTACCTTTTCCTGGCTTTGACAGCAGAGGTTTCCTTCTAGCTCCCCGGGCTCTTATTGTGACAGCGCCCGGTAGAGCTCCCTGCTGTCAGAGCCAACAGCTGTGCTGCATTCGGGGTCATTAGTGACTGGGGTTATAAGCAGGCGCTGAATGCTCCCCGATGCAGCAGTCTCTGTCTACGTTCCTGTTTACGTTCCTGTTAATCTTCCCGTTGAGCTACCTGTTAGGATACGCTCTGTTCCGGTTATACTTTCCCGTTAAGGTACATCCTGTGATTGTCTTACCCGCACTATTGTGTGTGTCATTCCCTGTTTTCGCACCTCTTAATAAACATCACAGCAACTCACTGGTGACTGCTGGCGTCTTATGGTGGCTTGTGAGGGCCACTGTGACAAAACCATGGGAGCATGTATCAGACAATCACCTCCATTTTTACTATCTCTGGGCACACCAGCTATACCATGGGTCCGCTGGAGGGAGACGTTCGATATGTATGTGGCTGCGGCCAGTCTGAGCGGCATCGATGAAGAGAAATGGAAGAGCCTAATGGTCCACTACCTCAGTGAGGAAGGCCAGCGGATATATTTTGGGCTGTGTGGCAGCGACTTGCTGAAAGACGGTTTGGAATTAATGGACTGTGTTTTTGGAGACAATTCCACCATCACGGCGCGGAGATATGAGTTTTTTGACCACCAACAGCGAGCGGGTGAGTCAACTCAGTCCTTTATTACGGAGCTCCGTAATCTAGTAAGAGAATACGCCTTCGGGCCTATCGAGGAGGAGCTGGTTTGGGATAAGCTAGCCCACGGTACTAACAACGTGTGGCTTAAGAGCAAGCTAAAGCTAATTAAAGATACTCTCTCATTGGAAAAGGTGTTCGAACTGGTCAGGCAGATTGAGTCCACAGTTCAGTTGAGTCTGCCGGTGTTGGCAAAAGGGAGTGTAGCCACCCAAGCTTTCCCGCCAAGCACAGCCGTTAGCAAGGTAGCTAATTCTCCGGGGGGGATTTCCAGGAGACGGCGGACTGTGGCGCGGGACAGGGCCTACACTATCACTGCTGAGTCATCTGCAGCGGAGTCCAGAGACATGACACAGGTGTGTGTGGCATACGCAAAGAAGGGACCATTGAAATGGTATGTGCTAAAACTCGACGGAGTCGACGTACCGCTTATGGTGGACTCAGGGGCCGGTAGGTCCATACTGAGTATGGCTACTTTGAAGACTTTTCCCACATAAAACCATCAATGCTGGAGCAGTGAAAATGTTTGGATACGGCCATGCCGAAATTGAAATGCCAGTCACAGTCGATTTTTCAGTGAAATGTGGGTTAAGATAAGATAAGGTAAGATAAGCCTTTATTAGTCCCACAATGGGGAAATTCCAGGATTGCAACAGCACTGGGATAGCAACACTCAGAGCAATAATTTAGAAGATAAGAAAATAAGAGCAGTGAATATACATATGTACACATAAATATATAAATATATATACACAGTGCGGAGCATTGTAGCTAGATGCAATAAACAGCATAACCGTCTACTTAGTTATCCTACATAGTATGAATATGTACCCATATATATTGTCATCCTCCGTAGCGACTCTGTAGCAGTTGAAGACGGTTCCCGCGTTCCCTTTCCAGATTTCGCGTCAGGGGACGGACTTGCTAGGGATAGATCTACTGGGTGAACTGGGATTCTCCATCAAGGACCCAGAGGGCTCGACGGGACTGACAGTGTACCCCGAATGGCATGTCAGCTGGCCGGCGCTGTTCAGAGGCCTGGGATGTGTCAGCACGTTCAACCACCGCCCGCTCATAGATCCAAGTGTGATGCCGAAAATTCAACTGCTACGGCGGCTTCCCCTCACTGTACGGGATGATGTCGTGGCGGAGCTGAACAAACTGCTGGAAGCAGGCATCATTGAGAGAGTGGATGCTTCACCCTGGATACCAAATATCGTGGTGGCCAAGAAAAAAAATCAGGTGGCATCCGACCTTGTATCGATCTTAGGATGGTGAATAAAGTGATCGTCCCGGACAAGTACTCACTCCCCACGATGGAGGAACTCACCGCAACATTCAGTGGTTCAAAGGTATTCACGAAGCTGGATCTTCACCAGGGTTACCTGCAGGTGCCCCTCCACCCAGCCAGTAGGAACCTGACAGCGTTCATGACCCACATGGGTGTGTTCAGGTACACCCGCATACCTTTTGGTCTGAGCTCAGCACCCATCTGTTTTCAGAAAATAATGTCTACAATTCTGGCTGGCCTCAAGGGTGTGGTGGCACACCTGGATGACATCGTAGTACATGGCACATCACAGAAGGAACACGATGATTGGTTGGGACGGGTGCTGACGGTACTACAGGAACATGGAGTCACCCTAAACAGGGAAAAGTGCATCTTCGTGGTGGACTCCATCGAGTTTGTGGGGTTCAGGTTGACGGCGGGGGGGTGCTGAGGCCCCTGCATTCAAATGTGGAGGCAGTCCTGCACCTCCCAGAACCATCGACATCTGCACAGATTTCCTCATTTCTGGGTATGGTGAACTTTGATGGGCGTTTTATTCCCTGCTACTCGGAAACAATTGGACCCCTCCGGACCCTGTTGAAACAGGATGTGCCGTGGCAATGGACCCCAGCCTGCTCAGCGGCGGTTGCTAAGCTGAAGTTTCAACTCACCTCCTCTCCAGTGTTGGCCCATTTTGATCCAAAGCGGCCAACCGTTGTGACCTGTGACGCATCTGGCTCAGCAGTGGAGGTGGTTATGTCCCAGGTACAAGACGGTACGGAGCGCCCGGTGACGTTCGCATCGAGGTTTCTCTCAGCAGCTGAACGAAAGTACGCTGTTAGTGAGAGGGAGGCACTCGCCTGCATCTGGGCGTGTGAGCGGTGGCATATCTACCTCTTTGGGTGCCATTTCACTCTGCGGACGGACCACCGAGCGCTGACAACATTACTGGAGACTGGGTTCAGGACACAGACCTTTGTGGATCCACAGGTGGACGGAGCGACTGAGGGCCTATAATTTTATCACCCAGTTCACTCCTGGTAAGGAGAACGTAGTGGCAGATCTTCTGTCTCGTGCCACGGCCAACACGGTACAATCGGACGACAACGATGACGACGATCCCACGGAGGCAGATCTGGTCAGTGCACTGCACGGGGCCCTCTGGGATATAGTATCATTCCAAGAACTTTGGATAGAGTTGGAACGAGACCCTGTGCTGTCACAACTGTGCTTGGTGATTAGGGAGGGCTGGCCTGCGAAGGTGCAGGGCGAGCTGGCACCCTTCCACCAGTTTAAAGATGAACTGAGCTGTTGGAATGAGGTGTGTGTGGCGAGGGGACACTGCACACTAATCCCGGTGTCTCTGAGATCACGTGTCCTAGCGATGCTCCACGAGGGCCACCTGGGCATGGTCAGGGTAAAACAGCGCTGCAGGGATTCAGTTTGGTGGCCGACTATTGATAAGGACATTGAAGCTATGGTGAAAAACTGTGTTCCATGCTTGGAGAGCAGGAAGACTGGTGAACCACCCCCTCCACCCCTGCGACCGTTGTCGTACCCAGAGGGCCCTTGGAAACACATTCAGTTGGACATCTGCGGCGAACTACATACAGCACCCCCGAACACCCGGTTCCTGTTTGTGGTCTACAACCTGTTTTCAAAGTGGCCGGAGGTGTTACCCACTAATTCAGTCATGATGGATGTGGTTACAGGTTTCCTCTCATCACTGTTTGCCAGGTGGGGGGTCCCGAATGTAATCATGACTGACAATGGCCCGCAGTTCACCTCTGGGGCGTTTGAAGAGTTCTTGAGTGCTAGGGGCATGGAACACATTAAAACCGCGTTCTACCATCCCCAGGCCAATGGGGCGTTGAACGTTTTAACAAGACCCTGAAAAATGGACTGAGAGCCCACTTGGCAGACAGCTTCATATTTCCAGATGCCCTCCAGAGCACACTCCTCCACTACAGGGCAACAGTCCATGCTACGACAGAATGATCCCCGGCAGCTCTCATGCCGGGGCGCGAACTACATCTGCCTTTGGATCGACTGAGACCACCCACGACTCCTCCTCCAAGGAGTATGGACTCTCCACGGGACCAAGTCACTGCACAACAGCGTAAGATGAAGCAACGACTTGACAGGAAGCACAGGGCGAGAGCCCACGGACTGAAGGTGTCGGATCAAGTTTGGATCAAACACCCTAACCACACGCACAAGCTGCAGCCGTTTTGGACGGGGCCCCTGCGGATCACGAGGTAACGGGGCCAGGACACGTTTGAGCTTGCGGATGGGTCGCGGTGGCACTCCAGTAGACTCAGGAAGTCGCCATTGGAACAGAGGACTAGAGCTACGGTGGGACAACTTGGTGTAAGGTGGGACCTGTTGGACTGGGGTGGTGAGAACTCACAGGTGCGGCCGACGGTGCCTGGTGCAGAGTCCCTGCCTAGGGGACGTCCGGCTAGAATTCATCAGAGGCCCAGGTACCTGAAAGACTATGTATTGAAGACAGTACTAGCTAATGCGTGTTGGGACTAAGTGGCAGAATAACCCTCTCCAACATGGTGGGGCGTTCTGGTAGTCTACCCAGATGCCCGTTTGGTTGGCTGGGTTTTGCCTACTTAGTTAAAAAAAAAAAGACAGACAACACTGTGTTTGGGTTTTTTTTTCTGTTCTGGGGGGAGGGGTTCTTTGACGTTGTGGGAGGGGGATGCTATGTGTGAGATTTGACTCTCAGGGCTTGCTGTAGCCTGGCCGAGGGGGGTGGGGTAATGATGTTAGGCGGGCTACGGCTGGAGTGTATATTGTGTTGTTCTCGATAATAAAGTCAGTTCAATGTTCAGTTGGGAGTGGCTCCAGTCTCATGTTATTACATGACAATTAACATAATATCGTGGTCCAAATCACCACCAAAATCTAATCATCTGTGCCCCGTGCCATTACACACCTTTCCTGAAAGTTTAATCAAAATTTGTTCATAATTTTTTGAGTTATTCTGCTATAATGTGTTTCCTGTCCATTGATATTTAGAGACTGCTATTAAAAAATCAGTAGAAAGTCTGACTGTAGGAAAAGCGGAAGTGCTGAGTTGAGAGTGACAAGCTGTTGCTGGGATACAGGGCACAGACTTTGTTTGTTCAGAGCGCAGCACACAAACGCTGAAAAAAAAATGCTCAGGGCAATCGGCCGACAAAAAACGCGTTTGGTGGACACGTAGCCTAAGAAGGTCGTGGGTTCGATCCCACCCCCTGACCATCAGTGACCCTTCTGTGTGGAGTTTGCATGTTCTCCCCGTGTCTGTGTGGATTTACCGCAGGTACTCTGGTTTCCTCCCACAGGCCAAAAACATGCAAGTTAGGTTAATTGGAGACTCTAAAGTGGCCCTAGGTGTGAATGTGTGTGTGAATGGTGAAGGAATTGGTGCCGCACCGTGGCTGCCTCATCCGTCCACATGGATGCCCTGAATTTCCCTCTGGGATTAATAAAGTATACAAAATAAAATAAATTAAAAAAAACCAAAACAGAAAAACCAACAAACACCACTAAAAACATTACCTCTGTCCTCTCTTGGCAGAGGTAAAAATAGAAGTCAAGAAGGGGGTGAATACTTTTTCACAGCACTGAATGTATTATTATTCTTCAGCTAGAAAGAAAAGTGTGAATGGAGGTCAGGCTTTTTCTTATTCAATAGATGATATACAGAGAAATTTTACGTCATCAGTGCAGCACCAGCCCTTATCACCAACCCCGTGAGAGACAGGTTGCCAGGTCACAAATTAAGCATGCGGACGAACACAAACGGGTAAAGTGTGATCCATGTCTCAGGGGGTTGTTTCTCTGCAGCTGAGCCTCGCCGCCACTCTTGATCCAACCTCGTCTGTCTGCTCCCCCCTTTTCTGCTATCAGTGGTGCAGTCCCAGTTCTGCCAGTGTGTTGACACCTTGTCTACACCCCTCTGGGTGTGAAAGTGCAGTCTGTGGAAGCAGTGGACACATAAGGAGAGAAGGAAATTGCAGTCAGTCCCCTGACTGACTACCTGCTCTCTCCATGAATAAAGGAGAGAAAGAGGGCTGGGGTGCAACTGTAACCATGACTACTCAGCTGTGGAACCAACAGAAATGTTGACCCAAAGCCCTGCCTTCATTTGGCTAGCACATTTGTTCAACATAAATCAGAAGACTGTTTCCCATATGACAATCATTTGAAGTAACTCATCTGTATTCATCCCCTGATTTTGCCCCTTTCCCTTTAATGACCTATCTCGGCTCTCCAAGAGACCCAAGGCTCATTAACATGCTGGACAAAGCTTCGCTCCTCTTCCCAGGATGAAGAAACATGCACAGAAGTCACGACCACAAGAGGACAAGCATGATTATTGACACCTGAAATGAATGTGGAGCAGCAAAATCAATGAGACGTTTGGCCTTAAGATAAACTAGTGGCTCAGGTGCATAACGTGATGAAGATTTGACATCAGTAACTTGTTAAATGCTATTATCACAAAAGCTCTTAAGGAGATTGAGGCTTTTCATGTAGCCATATTGTGCTTTAAATTATATGGAGTCATTTAAAGTTGTTCATGTTTATATTTAACGGACAGTGATATTTCAAACTAGAAAGCACTCAGAGAGCGCAGACCTCCGCCAAGGCACCTTCCCTCCATCATGGATCACCTCCACAATGTGATGGGTTTGTGTGTAGGCCTACAGCCACGTCTGGTGAAAATTGTGTTAAAGTCTGTCCATTAGTTTTGGAGTATTGTTGCTAACACACTGTGAAAGATAAGAGTCTTGGCTGAGGTATGCATTCTCAGATCATCACCAAAATGTAATGGATTCATCTGTGGCCCAAGAACCACCGCTGGTGAAAATTTCATCCAAATCCATCCAGTAGTTTTGGAGTATTGTTGCTAAAACTCTGTGAGAAGATAAGAACCTTGGTGGAGGTGAATGAATGAATGAATGAATGCATTTTGAGATCATCACCAAAAGCTAATCATCTGTTCAGCGTGCATTACACACCTTTCCTGAAAATTTGAATGAAAGGCACTATATAAATCCATCTATTATTATTATTATTATTATTATTATTATTATTATTATTAACAGACAGAGAAATGACAGCAAAAACAATACGACTACATTATATGATTACATAATAATAATAATAATAACAAGACTGTCATAATTGTATTGACCATACATTGAGGTTGGGCAATTCCACGTTAAATCAACATCATGGTTTATTGAATCTTTCAGGTCAGTTTTCATTTTTTCCCCTCCTCTCTTTTCCCTTACATTTTACTGACAAGGTTCATAATTATTAAGCAATATTACACAATAGTGTGGCATCATACCATTTTTTTTTGCTGTTATCAACTACAAATTCACATAGTATCCATATTATCTACTGCAGCAAACTTTCAACTTTATTTATATAGCGCCATTTCACAACAGCAGTCATCTCAGAATCAGAATCAGGTTTATTGCCATTGTTCATGTAGTACACAAACTAGGAATTTGTCTCGGTGCAGTGCTGCAACATTAAACATGATAAGATAAAAGAAATAAACTATACATGCAATAAAGTGTAGAATAAGAGTAAGTAGTAGTAGTAGATTAGTTTATTTGACAGGGACAGTGCAATAAACATAGACAATTAATCAAAGACAATCAATCTGATGTGTTGCACATAGAGTGTATAGCTATTAGCTAATTTGCAACTCTTGTCCCTGGATGGGCAGGTGATACTGGTCAGCAGTTAAAATATATTAGCGAGCAGCAGATACTGTGGAGAACTATATAGTGCAGTCGGTAATGCAGGAAGAAAACAGTGATGATTGACATGAGTCTGGTTGAGCTGCTGTACATAGTGCACGAGAGTCAATAAGTCACTTAGTGTTCAGCAGTCTGATGGCAGAGGGGAAGAAGCTGTTCATGTGACGGGAGGTTTTAGTCTGGATGGACCGAAGTCTTCTACCAGAGGGGAGGGGGGCAAACAGTACATGACCAGGGTGTGAGGGATCGGCTATGATCCGGCCAGCACGCCTCCGGGTCCTGGAGATGTACAGATCCTGGAGAGATGGGAGCTTGCAGCCGATCACCTTCTCAGCAGTGCGCACGACGCGCTGCAGCCTTAGTCTGTCCCTGGCAGTGGCTCCTGCGTACCACACGGTTATGGAGGTGGTGAGGATGGACTCGATGATGGCTGTGTAGAACTGCACTAACATCTTGGTGGGTAGCTTGAGCTTCCTCAGCTGCCGCAGGAAGAACATCCTCTGCTGGGCTCTTTTGATGAGTGAGCTGATGGTCGGCTCCCATTTGAGGTCCCTGGTGATGGTAGTGCCTAGGAAGCGGAAGGAATCAGCAGTGGTGATGGGAGAGCCTGAGAGGGTGAGGGGGGGCAGAGGGGTAGTGACTTTCCTGAAGTCTACAATCATCTCCACCAATCTCTCCATCTCATAGCACTTTCAACTGTAGGGAAAACCCCCACAATTGCAGAAAGACCCCAGCAATCAGGCGATCCCCTGTGAGCAAGTGCTTGGCGACGGTGGAGAGGAAAAACTCCCTTTTAACAGGAAGAAACCTCCAGCAGAACCAGGCTCAGGGAGGGGCAGTCATCTGCTGCGACTGGCTGGGGGGTGAGGGGATAGAGAAGATGAAAAGAACAGACATGTAGAGAGCAAACAGCACGATGGGGACTCAATCTATGGGAGAGAACAAACAGATGTTAATGACCAGCAAAAAAAAAAAAAATTCATTGAGAGTGAAGAAAGGAGTGAAGCCTCCTGACAGCACATGCACTCGCCCCATTCATTCTCATTTCACACACTCGCACACACCTGGTGTCAATCAGTTCGGCCCATGCACTCGCACACTGATAATCTCTTTCCTCGTTAGCTTCTGGAGTATTTGTTGAGTGCGTCAGAGGAAAGAGATTTTTGGGGCATTCGCCTCCATACGTGGCAGTTTGTTTCCCCGGTTATGGTTTCAATCCCTGCATTATTCTCCAGCCCGTCTCTGCTACCTGTTTCTTCGGTTGGTGTTCGGCTGGCCCTTCTTCTCCATTCCATACACCAGACTGCATGTTGCACCCCGGATCAGTCCCAGCCTTGTAAGTCTTTCTTCACCTTTCCTTCTGAGCGTTACAGCACTGCAGCACTAGGCTGCTCACCTTTTCCTTTCCCGTGCCTCACGCAGCTCTGTAGCTCGAGGCTCCATTTTAAACCAGGCTGTTATGCACTCGTCTGGCGCCCTGTAAGTTTGGTGGCCAAATCCAATCATTGCATCCCTCCGTATATTGTGTGGAAACTGAACTGCATCTGTGATTATTGGGCTAGTTATTTTTTGGTGAACTGAAATAAACCTGACTCTCTCTACTCCTGCAATTGGGTTTTATTCTCTCGTGCGCTGTGTTATGGCGCACAGAGGTTTGTGACAAAGAATTGATTATTTGAAGAATAAAGCTACCAATAAATGGGAAGACTTTTTTAAATAACCTGGTAGGAATAGGGTCTAAAAGACAAGTTGAAGGCTTGGATGAGGAAATCATTTTGTCTAACTCTAAAAGGTCAATTGGAGTAAACTCATCCAAACAGATGTCAATTGAAGGAGTTGTAGCAGTTACTGTATTTAAGTTAACGGTGGAAAGAATCTGATTGATTTTATCTCTGATAGATGAAATTTTATTATTGAAAAAATTCATAAAGTCCTGACTAGTAAGCTCTAAGGGAATACTAGGATTGACAGAGTCCTGACTCTTTGTCAGCCTGGCTACAGTGCTGAAAAGAAACCTGGGATTATTCTTGTTCTCTTCTATTAATGCAGAATAATAACTTGTTCTAGCTTTTCTAAGAGATTTTTTATAAATGAAAAGATGATTTCTCCAAGCTAAATAGATAGAATACATTTTCTTTCTAATTGACAAGCCTTCTGTTTTAAGCTACGAGTTTCTGTGTTGAACCAAGGAGTTAGAAATCTCTGATTAGACTTTTTCTTTTTTAAAGGGGCCACCATGTCTAGAGTCTGATGCAGAGAACCTGTAACACTATCTACCATGCTATCAATTACAGAAGGAGTAAGCTCTCCATAGCTTATCTCCGCTGTGTTGACACATGGCATAGAGGAAACAATCTGCATAAATTTTTGGACTTGTAAGAAACTTGTAAGAAATATTACCATGACAAAGGCACAAACACTCACTTGGCACGGCGACAGATGCGGACATGTTCCTCCAAGCGTTTGCTGTCAAATTTTGATCATGATATCCTTTTAGTGTCAGATCCAAGCGTACCGGGTTGTTTGATGCAGCAAGGTTCAGCCTCTCCACCTCCTCCACGTCACATCCCGTTCTCGTCTTCCTGTACCGGCGTCCTTTGTTCCGTCCTTCCTTAATTCTGATTGGCTGCTTAGAAAGGTCTGACATTGACGAGCGCAGCTGTACAGTAGTCTGAAAAGTTAACCTTTTTCAGCCCTGAGCTCTGCAACAAAAAGCAGCCACCACTAAAAGCATTTCCACGCTGAGGACATTCAGCACTGAAACGCTGGACTACATAGAGAATGAATAGAAAATAGTCGCCCACAGCAAAAAAAACGAGTTTGGTGGAAATGCCCCCTAATATTTTTCTGCAGTGTTTGGCTTCCGGAATGTCGAGGCGTGTGGCCACACACGTAACTCAGTAGACACGTCTTAAAGGGGTAGTACATGAAAAGCGCCAGATTAATATATAAAAATAATATTTAAAAAATTACTGCATCCACATCGTGATCTGAATCACCACCAAAATCTAATCATCTGTTCCCATGCCATTACACACCTTTCCGGAAAATTTCATCAAAATCTGTTCAGAAGTTTTTGAGTTATGTTGCTAACAGCAAACCAACCAACAGATACAGTGGGGCAAAAAAGTATTTAGTCAGCCACCAATTGTGCAAGTTCTCCCACTTAAAAGATGAGAGGTCTCCAATTTTCGTCATAGGTATACCTCAACTATGAGAGACAAAATGAGAAAAAAAAAATCCTGAAAGTCACATTGAAGGATTTTTAATGAATTAATTGGTAAATTCCTCAGTAAAATAAGTATTTGGTCAATAACAAAAGTTCATCTCAATACTTTCTTATATACCCTTTGTTGGCAATGACAGAGGTCAAACGTTTTCTGTAAGTCTTCACAAGGTTTTCACACACTGTTGCTGGTATTTTGCCCCATTCCTCCATGCAGATCTCCTCTAGAGCAATGATGTTTTGGGGCTGTCGCTTGGCAACACGGACTTTCAACTCCCTCCAAAGATTTTCTATGGGGTTGAGATCTGGAGACTGGCTAGGCCACTCCAGCACCTTGAAATGCTTCTTACGAAGCCACTCCTTCGTTGCCCGGGCAGTGTGTTTGGGATCATTGTCATGCTGAAAGACCCAGCCACGTTTCATCTTCAATGCCCTTGCTGATGGAAGGAGGTTTTCACTCAAAATCTCACGATATATCGCCCCATTCATTCTTTCCTTTACACAGATCAGTCCTCCTGGTCCCTTTGCAGAAAAACAGCCCCAAAGCATGATGTTTCCACCCCCATGCTTCACAGTAGGTATGGTGTTCTTTCTCCTCCAAACACGACAAGTTGAGTTTTTACCAAAAAGTTCTATTTTGGTTTCATCTGACCATATGACATTCTCCCAATCCTCTTCTGGATCATCCAAATGCTCTCTAGCAAACTTCAGACGGGGCTGGACATGTACTGGCTTAAGCAGGGGGACACGTCAGGCACTGCAGGATTTGAGTCCCTGGTGGCGTAGTGTGTTACTGATGGTAGCCTTTGTTACTTTGGTCCCAGCTCTCTGCAGGTCATTCACTAGGTCCCCCCGTGTGGTTCTGGGATTTTTGCTCACCGTTCTCGTGATCATTTTGACCCCACAGGGTGAGATCTTGTGTGGAGCCCCAGATGGAGGGAGATTAGATGGAGGGCTGCACGGTGGCGCAGTGGTTAACACTACGGCAGCACAGTTTACCCTTGGCCGGGGGATCGTGGGATCGTGGGTTCGATCCCAGCCCCCGACCAACAGTGATCTGTGTGGAGTTTGCATTTTCTCCCCGTGTATGCGTGGGTTTACCCCGGGATTTCTCCGGTTTCCTCCCACATGCCAAAAACATGCAGGTTAGGTTAATTGGAGACTCTAAAGTGGCCCTAGGTGTGAATGTGTGTGTGAATGGTTAAGGGATAGTGCCGTATCGTGGCTGCTTCATCCATCCAGGTGGTGGATGACCCTCAATTTCCCCTCTGGGGATCAATAAAGACTAAAAAAAAAAAAAAAAATTATCAGTGGTCTTGTATGTCTTCCATTTTCTAATAATTGCTCCCACAGTTGATTTCTTCACACCAAGCTGTTTACCTATTGCAGATTCAGTCTTCCCAGCCTGGTGCAGGTCTACAATTTTGTTTCTGGTGTCCTTTGACAGCTCTTTGGTCTTGGCCATAGTGGAGTTTGGAGTCTGACTGTTTGAGGTTGTGGTCAGGTGTCTTTTACACTGATAACGAGTTCAAACAGGTGTCATTAATACAGGTAACAAGTGGAGGACAGAGGAGCCTCTTAAAGAAGAAGTTACAGGTCTGTGAGAGCCAGAAATCTTGCTTGTTTGCAGGTGACCAAATACTTATTTTACCGAGGAATTTACCAATTAATTCATTAAAAATCCTTCAATGTGATTTTCTGGATTTTTTTTTCTCATTTTGTCTCTCATAGTTGAGGTATACCTATGATGAAAATTGGAGACCTCTCTCATCTTTTAAGTGGGAGAACTTGCACAATTGGTGGCTGACTAAATACTTTTTTGCCCCACTGTAAACCAACCAACGCCACTAAAAACATTACCTTTGTTCTCCCTTAGCAGAGGTAATAAGGAAATTGTGTCTAAAAGTAATGCTAGCTAAAACTTTGACATGGTACAGTGTAAGATAAGATATAGGAAAGAGTTGTTGAAGCTAGATTAATAAGTGAGGTGACAATCAGTGAGGAGCAGTATGGTTTCATGCCAAGAAAGAGTGCTTTGGATAGAAAGTTTGCTTAAAGAGTGTTGATGGAGAAGTATAGAGAAGGTCGGCATGAGTTGCACTGTGCCAAGAAAGGAAGTATGGTACTGTGTGATGTGAGGAAGTCAGAAGTGGCAGAGAAGTATGTGGTGGTGGTGCAAGACTTGTATGAAGACAGCAAGATGGTGGTGAGGTGTGCTGTAGGAGTGACACATGGGTTCTAGGTGGGGGTGAAATTATAGCAGGAATCAGCTCTGAGCCCCTTCTTGTTTGCCATGGTGATGGACAGGCTGACAGACGAGGTCATGCAGGAGTCTCCCTGGACTATGATGTCTGCAGACAACATTGTGTAGTGAGAGTAGGGAGCAGGTTGGAAAGAACCTGGAGAAGTAGAGGTATGCACTGGAGAGAAGAGGAATGAAAGTAAGTCGAAGCAAGACAGAATGCATGTGTGTCAGTGAGAGGAAGGCAGGTGTAATGGTAAAGATGCAAGGAATAGAGGTAGTTAAGGTAGATGAGTTTAAATACCTGGGGTCAACCATCCAAAGCAATGGAAAAGACACAAGAGAGGTAAAGAGTGCAGGCAGGGTGGAGACTAGTGTCAGGGGTGATTTGTGACAGGATAGCAACTACAGTGAAAGGGAAGATTTACAAGACGATAGTGAGATCTGCTATGATGTATGGTTTGGAGATGGTGGCACTGACGAAAAGACATGAGGTGGAGCTGGAGGTGGCAGAGCTGAAGATGCTAAGTTCTCACTAGAAATGAGTATATGATAATTAGAAATTATTAGAAACGAGTATATCAGAGGGACAGCTCAGGTTGAGTGGTTTGGAGACAAACTAAATGAGGCAAGACTGAGATGGTTTGGACCTGTGCAGAGGAGGGATAGTGGATATATAGGACAAAGGATGGTGAAGATGGAGCTGCGAGGAAGGACAAAGGACCCCTAAAGGGAGCAGCCTAAAGAAGATTTTCAAACTGAATCATGAAATCAAGAAAATCAACACAATATGTTGTTTTCAAAACATTATAGTAAAACTTTTATCGAATCCTCCCACAAGATGCACACTAACTTCACCAGTTAAAGTGTGTTTTATTTTTAGCTCGTTTAGGCAATGAGGAAATGAGCTAATACCAAGGCACTGCATCTGTGTTCCATGTGTCTGTCCATCTGCAATTCATGTCAATCATTACGCCTCGGCAATTGCCCCGGTCCTCACCAAACTCACTCACAATGATCCTCAGGTGGATCTCCACCTAGGCTGGGCTCAAAGTCAGGGTCAAGGTCATGAACTATGTGTATCATTATCATTTCAGTTCTAAATAGGCCTAAGCCAGGGATAGGCAACCTTGTACCATTAAGTGCTAAGACACTGCAGGTTTATTTTCAGGCAGTCACTAAAGCAGGTGTTTTCACTGATCAGCAATCAGTGGGAAAGAATTTTGTGAAATCACCCGTTGAAGACAGGGATGTCCTGATCTGGTCTCAAGCATTGGATGGCAGATCCTATCAAGGCTTTTGTGACTCGATCGGTAATGGGATCACTAGGTCCATCAGCCTCACCATAATATTGCAGCTGTACGGAGTTGTGGCAGAGATGGTGTTGCCAACATACAGTATCTGCTGAGTGGATACACTCAGGATATTGGGATGTCAAGCAAATACACAGCATTGATTTTTAATTAAGCAATATTACATGAGATGGAGTACGGTATCAAATTATATAGTAACTCTTAGATAGAGTATCACACCCATAGTTGGTATATAAATTGATACCATAACAACGTCGAGTGTAATATTCTTTTATACAAGAGTTCCGGCAAGCACAATTTATTAAATGACAGCAATACTGAACAAAATATTATGATTTGTTTGTTTAACCAGTTATTTTTCACTGCTGAGAAAAAAAATAGTCCCTTCTAAATGTAGCCAGTAACTGTTGCTAAACATCTCAATCTGCATGGAGACGTCTACTGTTATTTCACACACATGTAAACAAATTAAATATTGTCAAGTGCAAAAGTAATAAGTGTTTATAAAACATATACCCGTTGAGTCGGTGCACCAGAAGACCCCAGATCAAAACATATCCAATACCAGTCGTCAGAACCACCGGTAAATAGCCAGTAGCTCGTAGTTAGCATGCTAGTGATTTTAGCACACTTTGCTCGCTTTTCTTTGTATTTTCAGATGAAACAAAGAGTCCATCACCACAAAGGTATTGTGGTTTGTTAATCGGGACAATAAATCAAACTCTAGCACTGCCTATTTTTTAAAACAGATGTGAAACAGCTTAATGAGCTTAAAATGATAGCAGGACCGGGTAGACGGAAGGTTTTTTTTCTAAAGGGTAGGACTTCCAGGTCACGGATGTATAATTTTTTGTCAAACAGCACCTCACTGTGGAAATTAAGGTATCCAAAACAGTACTGCAATTGTTAGACAGTTGACAGTAAATTACTGTTAGTAATTAACAGTTACATGAATACCTTTGAAGCAGAGTGATACATATCCAGTGAAATTGGAGTGCACTTATCATGGAATATAGTAACTCCTGGAATCTCTATTGTCCAATCAAATTGCTCGGTCAGAACTAATTGTTGTATAATTAACTTTAATGTACTTACTGGAGTGTAGCTTGCAAGAATTTGTTGTACGAAAATGTAAATATCAGATTGTGACTCAGTATCAGCCAATCAGTATTAGGGAGAAAAAAAATGTTGATTGGGACCAGCCTAGTTGAAGATCCTTGTTAGAAACAAAAGCTGCAGTGGCTTGGTAGTCACTGCCCTGGCCTTGGCCATGTGTATGTGTGTGTGTGTGTGGGGGGGGGGGGGGGGGGTCATAAGCTGAAAAGTTCATAGTGGTCAAATCTGACCAAATGTGGTTTATTGTTCGGCCGCAGGGATCCAAGCACTGCAACACTGATTGAAGAAGTGTGTGGACCGAAGGGAAGACTATGTTAAAAAATAAATCACATTTGGTCAAATTTGACCACTATGAACTTTTCAGCACCCCCCCCCCCCGCCCCTGCCCCCGCCCCTGCCCCCGCCCCCCTCTTCGTACATATATAAATATAGAGAGAAAAGCAAATGCTTTTGATGACCTCAGTATAGATTGATCACACAAGATGAGCTACTTCACCACTGAAGGTCTGGTTAAAGCGTACCTATGGTGGTCGTGAAGACGCATTTGACTTGAAAACATTATGAAAAAGTATTTCTTATTTTGGTAAATAATTTTTGCCAGCCATATACCACCAGACATATATTCAAATAGGACCTTGGCCATGGGCAGCCAATGAAAACTGTGGGCGCAGCCATGACACATGCGAATGTGACGTCACTTCGTTGATACTCAACAGTCAATGCTCCGCCTGTATGAGAGACTAGGGTGCTGTTGTGAGTGTTTTTATTCTATTATGGCTGAATTGTCGGACTCTGAGGAAGAATTTGTCCAACATGGCTACAGGTTTGAGCCAGAAAGGTCTTCTGAGGGTTAAAGTGACGAAGTGGTCCTCACACACAACGCAATTTCATCTGAAATTATTCGTCTGTGCCCTGTTTCCGCTCCAATATTCTGACAAGGTGAGCTGGGTTTGGGTACACAAAAAAAGTGTTTCTTTGTTTTTTTCGCTTATTATTCAGACATCCAAAGGCTTTACATTCCGCCATGTTGCGATATCCATATCGCATTGTATGTTTTTGTTTTTACAAGAGCACCGAGTGTCTGCTGCTCTGTATATAGTTGTAGAATCATCTTCCGTGTTGCGGCAGTTACGAGATCAGATGAGACAAGCAGCTGAATTTAAGCATTTATTTATTTATTTTCTACTCGTTCCAGTTCAGCATTTAATATGAACCCTGAGTTTGAAATAAACGTTTGAATTTTGGTCCTCACACAACGCAACGCGCTGTCTGCCGCTCTTTATAGCGGCGAGGGAGGAGCCGAATTAATCTGCCGTGTTGCGGCTGTTAACGACCTCAGATCAGACAATAGGACCCGCTGAATTTAAGCATTTATTTATTTATTTTCTACTCGTTTCAGTTCTGCATTTAATATGAACCCTGAGTTTGAAATAAACGTTTGAATTTGAATTTGAATATCCCCAAAGCCGCTGCACATCCGGGTACTCGAGGCTCAGCCAATACCGATCCAGATCACGGTAGCCACGAAATTACGTCACAGGAAGCGTCCTGGAAGGCCATGTAGCCGCTAGTATGGCTGTACCCATGTTTTGCTGACATAGCTGAACCAGCACATCAGCAATGGATTTATATCAAATTGCTTTGAACGTGAATTTCAACTTAAACTTGAACTAGAACGTGAGACAGGGGCTCAATATAATATCTTTTTTTTCACAACCACCATAGGTACACTTTAACTATGGTAACAGTCCTTTGTATCTACACAAAAATCATCTTTTTACAGTGAGGAAAATGTTTCATTTGGATTAAACTGATAAGCACTGTTTATTTGCACAAAAGCTGCACAGCAAATCACCGTTCTTCCATGAGTTTGTTTACCTTTTGATCATTGCATAGCATGTCTGTGGGGAGAAGGGGATGCTGGAAATAGATCTGACAACTTCTCATGTCAACAGGGTTACCACATCACCGATTCTGCTGCTGTCTGTAGAATATGTGATCCACATACTGTATGTACAAGTATAATGCAGCCTGTTTGGAGGCTCATTGTCAGTGTTGTGGCCTGTTTAATGGCATTTTGGCAAATGTAAGCAGCACACAGTTAAAGAAAATGTAATTTGGTTGATAAGTGTGGTAAGTTTCACCAGATGGTAGAAGTCACGTTCTTCAAGAATGAAGTACTGTTTTGATTGCTTGGCTCCAGCACTGAATTCCACTGCACTGTAATTTCCACTAAGATATAGTTTATGAAAACACAAAATGCACAGATGATCTTCAGACTAAATTCACCAAACATGTTCTTAATTTCAAAGTATAAACATGAATTTATATTTATTCAAAATTTGGATAAAACTACCAAATAGGAAGTAACAGCTGGGGATGCTATTAGGATTATTTTCAGTGAATGGACAAAAAATGGATCATATAAGTAGGCATAGACACACCAATCTAATCATGTTGCCATGGTGACTGTACCCTGCTGAAGCAGTGACTCTCCTCATTGCTACTTGCAGCTATATTTGAATGTTTTGCAAAGCACAGAAGCAAATAAAAATGCTCATTTCCATGGAATAAATGATTCAGCAAATTTTGAAGCCTAAGATTACCAGTTATTTTTGCCATCATCAGCTGCAAGTTTATAGCTGAACAAACAGTAAAAGAACATTTAAAGATCTTAAATTCCTTGATTCTTGTATATGTTGATAAGATGGTGTGAACAATGATTCTAATTATTCTGTCTCCTATATACCAGATGGTTGCTCAGAATTCCTCTATTGAAGTCAGCACTCCACAAGAAAGACAAACAGTTAAGGCTCCCAGCTTGTTCATAGATTAACATGCACTCACTGTTACTATCAATAAAACTATTATGGGTACCATCCATCCATCATGTATTGCTTTTCCCCAGGTCACAGAGGAAGCAGTCTAAGAAGAGAAGCCCAGACTTCCCTCTCCCCAGCCACCACCTCCAGCTCTTCAGAGAGGATACCGAGGTGTTTCTAGGCCAGCTGGGAGACATACAGGTGCATCTCAATAAATTAGAGTATCATCAAAAAGTAAATTTACAGTATTTCACTAATTCAGTTCAAAAAGTGAAACTTATATATACAGTGGTGTGAAAAAGTGTTTGCCCCCTTCCTGATTTCTCTTTTTTTTTGTATGTTTGTCACACTTAAATGTTTCAGATCATCAAACAAATTTAAATATTAGACAAAGATAACACAAGTAAACACAAAATACAGTTTTTAAATGAAGATGTTTATTATTAAGGGTAAAAAAAATCCAAACCTACATGGCCCTGTGTGAAAAAGTGATTGCCCCCCCCCCATTAAAACATACATTAACTGTGGTTTATCACATCTTTGGAAAGCTGAGTTCAATTTCTCTAGCCACACCCAGGCCTGATTACTGCCAGACTTGTTCTCAATGAAGAAATCACTTAAATAGGGGCTGCCTGACAAAGTGAAGTAGACCAAAAGATCTTCAAAAGCTAAACATCATGCTGCGATCCAAAGAAATTCAGAAACAAATAAGAAACAAAGTAATTGAGATCTATCAGTCTGGGAAAGGTTAGAAGGACATTTCTAAACCTTTGGGACTGCAGCAAACCACAGTGAGAGCCATTATCCACAAATGGCGAAAACATGAAACAGTGGTGAACCTGCCCAGGAGTGGCCGGCCTTTGGAGTGGCCTAGTCAAAGTCCTGACCTGAATCCGATTGAAATGCTGTGGCATGGCCTTAAAAAGGCGGTTCATGCTCAAAAACCCTCCAATGTGGCTGAATTACAGCAATTCTGCAAAGATGATGGGCCAAAATTCCTCCAGAGCACTGAAAAAGACTCATTGCCAGTTATCGCAAATGCTTGATTGCAGTTGTTGCTGCTAAGGGTGGCCCAACCAGCTATTAGGTTTAGGGGAGCAATCACTTTTTCACACAGGGCCATGTAGGTTTGGATTTTTTTTCCCTTAATAATAAACACCTTCATTTAAAAACTGCATTCTGTGTGTACTTGTGTTATCCTTGTCTAATATTTAAATTTGTTTGATGATCTGAAACATTTAAGTGTGACAAACACAAAAAATAAGAAATCAGGAAGGGGGCAAACACTTTTTCACACCACTGTAGATTCATAACACACAGAGTGATATATTTCAAGTATTTATTCCTTTTAATTTTGATAATTATGACCTTCACACAAAAACTTAGAATACTACATGATCAATTAAAAAAAATTGATTTTCAATTGAAATGTTGGCCTACTGAAAAGTATGTCCATGTACACACTCAATACTTGGTTGGGGCTCCTTTTGTATGAATTAGTGCATCATTGCAGCGTATCCTGGAGGTGATCAGCCTGTGGCACTGCTGAGGTGTTATGAAGGCCCAAGTTGCTTTGATAGTGGCTTTCAGCTTATCTGCATTGTTGGGTCTGATGTCTCATCTTCCGTTTGACATTACTCCATAGATTCTTTATGGGTTTAGGTCAGCAGAGTTTGCTGGCTAATAAAGCACAGTGATACCATGGTCATTAAAAAAGGTATTGGTACTTTTGGCAGTGTGGACAGGTGTCAAGTCCTGCTGGAAAATGAAAGCATCTCCCTAAATGGTGTCCACTTATATTGTGCTTTTTACTCATCTCTGGATGAGCAAAGCACTTTACAGATACTGCTGTCCACCCATTTACACACAGATGGCGGCAGAGCTGCCATACACAGGTACTGGCCTGGCCCACCAGGAAAAACTGGGGTTTCAGTGTCTTACTCAAGGGCACTTTGACATGCAGACAGAGCGGGAATCGGACCCCTGGCCCTCCGATCAGTAGTCGGCCACACTACACCTGTGCCACTGCCTTGTCAGCAGAGGAAAGCATGACATGAAAACACAGTGGACCAACGCCAGCAGATGGCATGGCTCCTCAAATCATCACTGACTGTGGGAACTTCACACTGGACCTCAAGCAACTTGCATTCTGTGCCTCTCTGCAGTTCCTTCAGACTCTGGGACCTTAATTTCCAAATGACAGGACTTGGCACCTGATTTGGGGAGCCATGTCTGTGTGTCATGTGTCGGTCCACTGTGTTTTATTTAGTCCAGTCAGCGCAGCCGTCTACCAGGAAATTTTAGAGCACTTCATGCTTCCCTCTGCTGACAAGCTTTATGGAGATGCTGATTTCATTTTCCAGCAGGACTTGGCACCTGCCCACACTGCCAAAAGTACCAAAACCTGGTTTAATGACCATGGTATCACTGTGCTAGTGATCCTAGGAGCTGTGTTGTCTGAGGCAACTTGCCCTTGGTAGGGTGTCCCAAGACAAGCTGATCTTGGGTGAAGGGCCAGACAAAGGGATCCAATAGGCTCTCATGATGGCTCTCATGATGGATGTACAATCAGATCCAAATACTCATATTTATGAGTGTGTATTGATTTATTATGAAATATTTCCAAATGTCTAACCTTTAATACTTCAGAAATGCAGTAGTATGAGCTGCTGCAACCAGGGGACCATTCATAAACACAGTGACACGATATATGAAAACCAGGCCGACTCAGTCAGTGGCCTGTGAAAAGTCCACCTCAGACTGTGTAAGCGAGACTTCTCTGCTACCTCACAGTGATTAATCTGTGGTGACGGGTGCCAGGAGGGCAGCACCACAGTTAAAGAACCAGAGCATGCACCATCTTTTTATGTAACTACGTAGAAGGCCGTAAACAAAATGCTTGCACCCTGGCTGTTGTAACCCTGTCTGCTGCATTCTTGTCAAATGTCTGCACTCTCCTGGGGTCTCATGAGGGTGTGTGGATTTGTGTTTGGGCATGGATGATGATGGGGATTTGTTTCAACCAAACTCCCCGTGTTTAGCGTCTGTCTTGGTTAACCAGGCACTACGATGGCAGATGCTGCTGTACAATTAAGAAGGGAAGACATTATGAGTGTGTCTTTCTGCATTAAGATTTGTCATTCCAAACCCTTTAATAACAAAGGGAGCTCACATGACATGTAGACTTCACATAATGGTAATGAAGTCATTTTTATAATTATCTACATGCTGGCATAGCGGAAGTTAACTCAAATGCTGGTAACCTTATGAAACCAGTGGTGCAACTAGCTCACGTGCCTGCAGGGACATCTGTGCAGGTGTATTTTGTCTAGGAGGAACACCTACAGACCTGTGTGATTTAAAGGTCGCTGCTGTCAGACAGACTGCAGGGGGATTCAGGTTTCTCCTCCTCCACCTCAGCCACCAGACCACACCAGCTACAGCGCTAAAGCTCAGCCGCCGAGGAAGACAGTCAAGTTCCACAAGCACGTTATTTCAGATGAATATTAACAGGACTTTGGCGTTGTAATTCATTATGCATGTTTGGATGTTTCGTGGTTACGTTATATTTAAACCTTTAAAACCCTCTCCCCAGCTGGCTCGTGTTTTATCTCTGTTAGCATAACTATTTTAACAGCTGATTTAGGCGGATGCTGTTTAATGATAACCAGTAACAGTGTGTAGTCTGTGCATCTAGGTGTGCCATGATTCTGGTCTACTGTGGTATTGTTGTGCCCTCTGTTGGTTAACAGCAACAGTACCAAACAATATTTCACTGATCCTAATTCTCTACGTATACATAAAGTCCATCCATCCATTTTCTTGAACGCTTGTCTGGGTGCGATGTGATAACTGATCCCTGCTGTCACAGTGAGTGAGGCAGGGGCACCCATGATAGAGCACCACGATGCAGGGTCAACCCTGAAAAATGGGAAAGCACTCCTGAATAACGCCACACAAGCATAGGGAGAACAAGCAAACTGCACACTGAAATGCCTCTGTTGACCAGGTGGCTAAAGCCTTCTAGCTGTGAGGAGCTCATCACGCTGTCCACTGTCCCACCACGCCACCCTTTGCCTGCAGTGTTCCATCAGACATAAACTTGGAATCCTTTCCAAACTGATGACATATTCCAAAAAAAAAAAGTGCTTACAGCATCGCTTGATTTACATCAGTTTGTTTAGCCTGTTCAAATGTTGATTAGCCTTCTTCCACAGGTTTGCACAACCAGTTTGAAGTCTCTACACAATTAGCATGGTAATCCCCTCTCCACCCTCCATCTCCTCTCCGGCTGTGGAGGCAGGCTGCCGACACCTCTGCTGCTGAGGGAAGGCTTTGCTGCCATCTGGGCTGCAGCAGGGAGCGACGACAGCACCAGGCACGCAGATACATGCAACCTTCATGCTCAACACAGTATTACACAGAGACGGTTTTCTTTCTAAGTCTGTAGAGCTTAAAACAGAAGATAAGAACCCAGACCCCCATAATTTTCCTTGAAGGAGAAAGGGGTCTGGGTTCTTATGGGTTAAGAAAGGGTAGAAAAAACACTAAAGGAATTACATAACCAGTTAAGATGACAAAGATGGTATTCAAATATCATGAGAAAAATCAAAGGCGTCATCTAGAGCTGTTCACAGCTTTCATAAATTAAATGCTTTACAAGTATAAAGCTGCCACACTATCTTTAAAAGGGTCATTGACTAATAAATGGTGTTTTTCTAGGTTTTAACCTTCTGAAAGGTGTCTGTTGGTCATGTGATTGCTGGAAAGTATCAATAGTAAACCTTCCATAGTAAACCCAGCCCAGTGGGTCCTTGATACCCCCTCGCTGCCAGCCTACCTGTCAATCATGTGGACAACAGTAACCCAACAAGTTAGGTTACCAAGCGTGGTTTATATTATTATTTTCTTTAGATATCAGTCACCCTAACAGACATCACTGTTTCCACCTGATTCACTAATTCACAGTTGATAATATATCTCGTGCCATTCTGGTTTATTTTGTTATATTTTCGCCATGATACATTGAGCTCTGTTGGCATTAACTTGGCTAGACCGGCATTGGTCATGTGACCGACAGGCCGTCTACCGTTGGCTTAATCAGTGTTGCCAACTCTCACTCTTTTGGAGCGAGTCTGACTCTTTTACATTCTCTGTCACACAGAATCTTGATCTCCAACTCCAAAATGAGGAAATTACTGTCAGCACTGTGTTGACTTTCTTCAGATTTCTCCTCCAACCAGAGCTGCATCCTAAGCAGATTGAACATGTTCTAACCCTTATTCTGAGGTAAAGCGGTACATTCATTGGAAAAAAAAAATAACTGCTGATGTGAATTTTGCACCTGCATGCTCACTCCATCCACACCTCTTAGTGTCCCCCATGCACAATTCCCTCGAAATCTCACTCCAAGCTTTCCTGAAAAGTTGGCAACTCTACCTTGACTGCTGATCTGGTCAGTCAGGATCACTGTTGTCTATGAAATTCTGTTCTCCCCCACTGGAATTCTTGTTTATCTACCAACGCGTGACCATATACGTCGTTCTTATACTCCCTTTACACAGGGGTGGAGGTCGTTGAGAGAGTGTTGAGATATCGGGCCAGTTTTTATCTATCAATGATCCTCAATGATCTCCACGGTCACCATGGTCTCAAAGTTTTGACTTAGTCCAAAACACAGAAGAATGTCCCAGACAATCCCCAAAATCAAAAATTGGCCCAATCTCTCAACAATCTCCATGCTGTATAAAGGGGGCCTTAGATGCTATTTTGAGCGACTAATGCCAGCTTGCTGGTAATGTCAGCTAACCGCTAACATCAGCTAGCCGTTTTGAAGCTAGCAGTTCTATACTTATGCTGAAAGTTGTATACTTGCATATGTTATACAGTGTTTCTATACTTATCAGTGACGTGCACAGACATTTCAGGGGGCAGGTGCTCAACCAAAAAAAAGGGCACTACACAATACTGACAAAAGTCAAGTTACATAGAGCAGCACAGATTTTACTGTACTTACTTTGTAGCACCGGAAGTTGAACTGAGACTTTTTTGTTGTTAGTGCTCCATTTTTTTGTAAAATTCATAGAAGTTACCATTCTTTCATTCTGCATACCATATGTGTTGATATTTATATTGTTTTTAATATATTAATGAAAGTTTAAGTCCGTTCTCTGGGTCATATGAGCATTAGAGTCAGATAGAAATGAAGGGAACAAAAAAACGGGAAATGGCTTTTGTGCTCCAACAGGTTTTCTTCTGCTGGTCTACCAGGAAAACACATTGTCAAGGTGTTCAGACATGTTTTCATGTGTTCAGACATGTTTTTCCCAGGAACGCCTGGGAAAAAGAGTAAAGAGACGGAGTCACACCTGTTAAAAACACTCAGGGTATTGAGAGGGAATGAGACATAAACCTAACGTCTGGATAACAAGATAAGGACGCTGCAATGGATTGCATTGCAGCACCCTATAAATAGGCACAGAGGATGAATACAAATGATGCACAGGTGTGGGTGACATGAGCGATGACAATCAAACCAACAGCTGACAGCTGAGACAGCCCCCAAATTTGAGCTAAGGAAGGAAGTAACACGGGGCGCTGTCAGAATAAAAGCACAGGAGAACATGAATACAGAATGAGGTCAGACAAAATAATACACAAAGAGAAAACCATACTAATAACCCACCAAGTCCAGGATAAGATAAATACAATACAAGGAATGCAATTAATATAACATACATGGCATTAAATACAAAAGGAGGAGTGAGGGCAAAGATGAAGGGAGGCTCAAGACCACACAGGCAAATAGTAATAATGATACAAAACTAAATAGTCATGGACACAATAAATATTTAGGCAGAACCGGAAATAACAGAGCTAAGAAACAGGAATACTAATGAACAAACAGAAACAACAGACAACTCTTACTTACCGGAGTGGTGGCTCAGTTGGTAAAGCATCCGCCCCACACCCGGGAGGCAGGGGTTCAAATCCCGGCCGGGTCATGCTGAAGACCATATAACAGTGGAACTTCCTGCCGTCCAGCTTGGTGCTCAGCAATAACGGAATGGAGGAGGGAAATGTGTGGCGGCGCCTTGCATGGCAGCGGCCCTCTGATTCTGCACTGGGGTGTGTGTGATTAACACTGTAGCTAGGTAAAGCACAATCTCGTTCTACTGTACATGGCTGGTTGTACGATTGAATGACAATAAGGGTGATTTAATTAATTTAATATAAATACAAAAACAGAAATAGGGAAATACAGAAAATAATCTAACACAAACTGGAAGCATGGGCACGGTGCTCCCCCCGTGCTCAACAGCATGATAGAATCTCTGTCTGTTCCTTGCATATCTCTCAAGTCATTTGTCAGATTGGCTTCAGATTTGATACGTGCTTTGCTGAGGTTATGAGGGTGTGCATCCTTGAGTATTGCTCAGTCACAATATGTAATTTTTATCAATAAAACAACTCCTTATATGGTCATGTGACCGGGCACTGCACTAGTATTAACTTGAAAATGAATAGTTAGCTTTTTACTGAATGCCTGTGATCATATATAATATACCTGCCCTGGTCCCCAGCCTGATTCACTTTTTTCACACAGATTAATGTCTTCATCAGTAACAAGGCCAGCAATCACTGTGACAAATTCTACAGGTGTTGAGACGTCCTCATACAGAGCTTGGCCTGCTGCCAGCTCCATCAGAAGACAGGTCTATCTCACCCCCCCCCCCCACACACACACACACACACACTCAGATACACACACTTTCTCTCTCTCATCATCTTTTCCTTCCTGTTCTGGAGACAAACGACCTCTTTGCTGCCACCACACTGTGGCCACCATCCATTATCTCTGCTTGCTGTCTCATTCCCTCCTCACCCCACCTTCCTCTCCTGCTTCATTTAATCAGTTTTCTTCCCTCCCTGTTTTGTCATCGATCCGAATGCAGGGCGATAAAAGCTTCATGTCTCTTTAGCCTTGTGATTGTTTTTTTTATACTGTACAGGAATAGCAAACAGTCACTGAAGGATGAAATCAGAAACAATCACCAAGTTATGTCACACCTAAAGATGGGGAGTTTTAAAGAACTTATTCAGATAAACTAGAGGGCACTCAGAGAGGGCATACCTCTGCCAAGGTTCCATCAGTCCCTCCCTCGTTCCCTCTGTCCGGCCGTCTCTCCATACATTGTGAGATAAGGCCTTAGTGGAGGTATGCACTCATGGACCACCTCGTGGCCCAAGAGTGCACCTCATGAGTTCATTCATAGCCCCAGAGCCACATCTGGTAAGAAGCTCATCATAATCCACCCAGCAGTTTTTCCGTAATCCTGCTAACACGTTGTGAGAAGACAGGGTCGTGGCAGAGGTATGCACTTTCAGATCACCTCCAATACCTAAATGGTTCATCCGTAGCCCAAGGGCTACTTCTGGAGAAAATTTAATCAAAATCTGTTGTGTAATTTTTGTGTAATCCTACTAAGGGCCCCTTTACACAGACAGCAATTGTTGGGTGACCACTGAGTGATTAAAAATTGACCAAATCTCTCAATAATTTTCTGAAACCTCAAAAAAGCCTTTCTGTGTAAATGTTTGGGAGATCATTGTAAGAGTTTCATGGCAATCTATACAGATCTTTGAAAGATTCTTGAGAGAGAGATCATTGCGAGACCAGGAGAGATCATCTATCTATCTATCTATCTATCTATCTATCTATCTATCTTTTTCCTTTTTTTGAGAGGTTTCTAGTGCAGTTCTACTTCCTTTACACAGGGATGGAGATTGTTGAGAGACCATTGAAAGATGAAAAAATGGCCAGATCTCTCAGCAGTCTTTCAGTGATCTCTCAGCAGTTGCCAAGATCAATAATCGCAGTGTTCCCTCAACTATCTTTCAACAAGCATTCACCAATCTCATTGACCTCCCAGTGTTCTCTCAGCAATCTTTCAATGAACTCAATTGGTTTTTCATCAAACACTCAGCGATCCCTCACTGATCTCTCAGTCATCTCTGCCTTCGGGGTGGAAAAATTTGGCATTCATTGAAAGATCATTTAGAGATCAATGTTATTGTCAAGAAGAGATCAAGGAGCACTCAACAATCTCATCAATCTCCAAATGTTCTCTCAGTGATCTTTCAGTGAGTGCCAAATTTTCCACATCGAAGGTAGAGATGGCTGAGAGCTCAATGGGGGCCCGTGAGCATTTGATGTTTTGGTCACAGGTTTAGTATCAGATTCAGCTGTTGCTTTTGCCAGTAATGTTTGTTTTATAGAAATTATCACATTGACTTTTCAATAAATCAACGCAATACAAATTGTGAAGGCATGTGTTTTTTTATAACTTCCAGCTCTTACTTCTCGCTGTGACCAAAATAAGAACATAAAAAATAACAAAATCAGAACCGTTAGCCCATTTTGCCTTAATTCCGATTTTATTTTGACAAGGCCAAAACAAAAAGCGGCTATTTCTGTTTTTTCAAGTTTTGTTTCAAAAACAAAATATTGAAAAAAAAAAAGGAGCATGGATTGTGTGACATAGGCTCTCTATTATACACAGTCCATCACAGGGGTCGCCAACTAAAACTGCAAGAGGTCCGATAAGTCAGTCCTCCTCCACAGCTGAGGTCTGAATTAGGGCTGGGGATCTTTAGGCATCTTAGTTTGATTATGATTCTGGGTCTCTTTATTTTGGCACAATTCTTAATGCATTTTCCCCCCAACTATGTGACAACTTGGTAGTTTTAAAACGAAGTGTTTGCAATGACCCATGAGCCAACTACAAACATCTTTTAATAAAACAAATGGAAGAGAAATGTGGCATGTGTCACAGTAGCAAATTTATCTGAAAATGTGCTTTGAAGAACTGCCACCCTTTGATGGACCACAGCTGTCTCCAGGCAGGCCAATGGCTGGAGGAATGCTAGGATTGACAGAGTTCTGACTCTTTGTCAGCCTGGCTACAGTGCTGAAAAGAAACCTGGGATTATTCTTGTTCTCTTCTATTAATGCAGAATAATAACTCGTTCTAGCTTTTCTAGGAGATTTTTTATAAATTAAAAGATGATTTCTCCAAGCTAAATAGATTTCATCTAAATTAGTGGAGCGCCATTTTCTTTCTAATTGACAAATCTTCTGTTTTAAGCTATGAGTTTCTGTGTTGAACCAAGGAGTTAGAAATTTCAGATTAGACTTTTTCTTTTTTAAAGGGGCCAGCATGTCTAGAGTCTGATGCAGAGAAGCTGTAACACTATCTACCATGCTATCAATTACAGAAGAAGTAAGCTGTCTATAGCTTATTTCCGTTGTGTTGACACATGGCATAGAGGAAACAATCTGCATAAATTTGGTAACAACATCATCTGAGAGGCATCTACTGTAGTAATATTTTCTTTAGGAGCCAAATAGTCAGAAATAGTAAAATCAAAGGTTAACAAACAATGGTCTGACAGTACAGGGTTATGAGGAGACACTACCAGATTTTCTATTTCTATGCCATATGTCAAAACAAGGTCTATTTCTATGCCATATGTCAAAACAAGGTCGTATGGTGGAGATAATGGGTAGAATTTCCTTCTTTCTGAGAAAACCCCATTGAGTCTAATATTGAATTAAATGCCATATTAAGACAATCACTATCTACAGCTACATATAAGTAGTTAGTCCCCTACTATAATTATTCTATCAGATTTCAGCACTAAATCAGCTAAGAATTCAGCAAATTTGGATAAAAACTCTGAGTAGGTTGATGGAGGACGATAACTATGGCAAATAAAATTGGGTTTAGCATAAATTGCTAAAATGCCCAATACTGAGGACCAGGGCCTCAAAGGAATGATAGCGTGTTTTTTGCTTTACATTAACTAGTAATTTGGAATGGTAAATTGTTGCTACTCCTCCTCTACGACCAGAACTTCTGGGATTTTGACAGTTTAAATAACCAGAAGGAGTTGATTCATTTAAACCAACATAATCCTCTTGCCCTAATCAAGTCTCTGTAAGGGATATTAATTCAATCTGCTCCTCAATTAACAGATCATGGACTAGCAGAGACTTGGGAGTTAGAGACCTAATATTTAACAAACCGCATTTAATTTTTAAATTATGAGGAGGAACAGAGGCCAAATCATTAAAATTTAGAGGCTTCATGTTTAATTTGAGTTTTACCAACTTTTTGTTTAATCACTTTGGGATGCTTATACACTATATTTGTATTTACTTTGGAGAAATAGAATAGAATGATGACAACTGCCGCATGTGGGCAGCGTGGTGGCGGAGTGGTTAGCACTGCAGCAGCATAGCAACTCACCCTTGGCCAGGGGATCCTGGGTTCGATCCCAGCCCCTCGACCAACAGTGATCTGTGTGGAGTTTGCATATTCTCCCCGTGTCTTCGTGGGTTTACTCCGGGATTTCTCCGGTTTCCTCCCACATGCCAAAAACATGCAAGTTAGGTTAATTGGCATCAAAATGAGGATTCTAGATTGTCCTTAGGTATGACTGTGAGAGTGAATGGTTGTCTGTCTCTCTGTGTTGGCCCTGCGATGGACTGGCGATCTGTCCAGGGTGTACCCTGCCTCTCGCCCAAAGATGCTGGGATAGGCTCCAGCCCCCCCGCAACCCAAAAAGTATTAAGCAGAAGAAGATGGATGGATGGAACTGCTGCATGTTAGAAAAGATGCCATGAAGATGAAACACCTGAAGTTCCAGCAGTACATCGCACCCGTCTGAGACAGGAGGACATCCTTCACCAGCATAGGGTATGACAGATTTTAAAGCATGTTTCTAGGACATCATAGGACAGCCTGTGATCTCTGCCTCATTATCATAGCGCATACCTATGAACTCAGGCATCATAGGACGACTCGCCACGCCTACATGACGGCAAATGGGTAACCTTGACGAATGCCAGTCTACACTACAAATGTGTAAAAGGCCAAGCATCATCATTATCATCATCATCATAGCGATCTGTTGGAGGTGACAATGACTGTTTCATTTAGGTCTGATCAGATTCCCTCACGCAGCTCTGTCCTTCGCCCTCCGCTGCCAGGAACTCCTAGCCTTGTTAACCCGGGCGATGTCCAAGCCGGTATGAGTGGCTTTCTAACTGACCATTTCATGAAACTGCTTGCAAAGTGAAGCGCTGATTTTCTCCGGGTGCTCTGGTTTCTTGGTTTCTACTGGCATGCATGGACCTTCCTGAACAGGGTCGAAAGCCAGTTTTTCAGGATCGTGCCCATGAACTGGAATTATGGCACACCTATCCCTCAACCAGTGGTCTGAACGAAGAAGAAGACGACCCACCAGATGGAGAGCAATAGAATGAGGAGAACTGCTGCACGTCAGAAAGGATGCCGTGAACATGAAACACCTCAGGTTCCAGTAGTACGCCGCAGGCATGACTGTGAACAACACAGCCGTCTGAGACAGGAGGCGACCCTTCAGTGGTCTGAATGAAGAAGAAGAAGACCTACCAAATGACGTCTATATGACGGCACATAGACAGCGCACATAAGTCCCTACATATATATAGACACAGGTAAGCAACATAACACAGAACAATGACAGGCAGGAGAAGAAGTAACAAGCAGGGGCAAACAGCCCCAGATGGCAGGGCATATTTTGTGTGATTTTTATGTTTGGCTGCAAACAAAAGCCATCATATGTGATTGCCACTTAGTTCTGTGTTGTTATACCAACTGTCCTGTAACTGGCAAGAATTCTGTTCCAATGCATCCCCTCTACGGGCATGCACGGGTTTCTACGGGCATGCACGGGTATGCACTAGTATATATGGAAGAAAGGAACCTTTCAAAATAAGAGCTGAGCAAGAAATGAAAGATAAACAAAGAGTACTAATGACAACAAAAATGACAATAAAGGTACAAAATAGTTTTAAAAAACCCAATAGAAATTATAACAGATTTCATTACACAATTACTGCAAAAATAGTGGCATTACAATAACATGTTACTTTTTAGGATTTTACTCCCAACACTGTTCAATCATATTTTTTATAAGTCTACTAAATTTGTGCAGTCTGTACTTATATGCAACCGAAGCCTGCCCAAACCTGATTGTTCAGAAGCACTGGGAATAAAAGTAAACCACAATCTGATGTTTCTCAGTTAAGTGTTGTTCATTGCCTACAGATTCTTAATTTTCATGTGTTTATGCAAGTGATGAGACCACAAAATCTTTCCTCACACACATACTCACGTGAAAACAAAGCCAACCGTGCTTTGCCCATGACTGTGCCGCTTTCATATTTAAAAAGGAATTTCACAAGCTGTTGGCTTGACAGGATAGTTCAAATGATTAACCAACAGGGGTCATTCCTGTGGTAAAGATGTTTAACTTCTGGGTCAGCAGCATGTTGCCTCGGTTAAAATCAACCACTGCAGCCATGAAAGCAGGCAACAGCCTGCCATTAAAACCATAAACAACAGGGCAAAGTGAGAAGTGACCCGGTCATAAAATCCAGTCTGAGGTTTGATGTACAGTTGTAGACTTTAAAGACTACCTTTGCTTTGAGCTCCATGACCATTAGCAGGAATGATTATTGCCATATATTTTTCAACCTGTAGGTCCCACTGAAGATTTAGTTAATAGTGATGCCAAAGTCTTGCTTTTGACAGCAGAGAAAACAAATGATCATAAGGGGGTAATGCAAACTGGCCATAATTCACAAGGCCCACAGGACTTTCTGGCTGTAATCAGCTAGTTTACAGAGTGCCCGTTTGACCAGACCTGTGTTCTTGCATGAGGTTGTTACACTCCCAGCTTGTTATATTTGCCAGCCTTAAGAGAAAATTAAGTTGCACAACTTGGATTATATTCTACATCCTAATCAGAGTTTAAAACATTTGCATTACTGTGCTCCACACACTTTCAGGATTATTCTAGTGAAATGCAGCACACTTTTTTTTAAGCTGTAATCAATTAACAGCCACCTTGAAGGACATGTAAGTAGTATGTGTGCTATCTCATCAAAGAAGACAGAGAAAAGGTAACTGTGGCATACAGTCTTGATGTTATTTTTCTACTGAGAACACTGGGGTAGAGTTGACCATTTCTAGACAGAATGGAGAGGCTGATTTCCAGCACTATCTTATTTTAACTTTAATACAGTAACTACTACAATTCCTTCAACTGATATCTATTTAGAAGAGTTTACTCCAATTGACCTTTTAGAGTTAGATAAAATAATTTCCTCATCCAAGCCTTCAACTTGTCTTTTAGACCCTCTTCCTCCCAGGTTATTTAAAGAAGTCTTCCCATTTATTGGTAGCGCTATTCTTCAAATAATCAATTCTTCATTAGCATTAGGCCATGTACCGCAGGCTTTCAAAACTGCTGTAATTAAACCCATACTTAAAAAGCCAACGCCGGATCCAGGAGTTTTAGCTAACTATAGACCAATCTCTAATCTGCTTTTCATTTCAAAAATCTTAGAAAGATTTGTTGCTACACAATTATTTGACCACTTGCATGATTTATTTGATGAGTTTCAGTCTGGGTTTAGAATCCATCATAGTACTGAAACAGCTTTAGTGAAGGTCACTAATGACCTCCTTATCGCATCTGATAATGGACTTGTTTCTGTACTTGTCCTTTTGGACCTTAGTGCAGCTTTTGATACTGTCGATCATAATATTTTACTTGATAGACTAGAACACCTTGTTGGACTTAATGGAACTTTGTTGCAGTGATTTAAATCTTATTTATCTGATAGGTTCCACTTTGTTCATGTCAGTAATGAGTTTTATTCCAACTCAAAGCTCGGTCATGGAGTTCCACAGGGATCTGTGCTAAGCCCTATTCTTTTTAGTTTATACACGTATGCTTCCATTAGGCAACATTATTAAAAAGCACTGCATACATTTTCCATTGTTATGCAGATGACACAATTATACTTGTCAATGAAGCCAGATGATAGTAATCAGTTAGCCAAATTAGAGGCTTGTCTTAAGGAAATCAAAGGTTGGCTGAACTGAAGTCATTCTAGTTGGTCCAAAAAAACCTTAGAAATACCTTTCCAAATCAAACTCTTAGTTTGGATGCGGTTACTCTTTCTCTGAATAGTTCTGTGAGGAACTTTAGAGTTATTTTTGATCAAGATTTGTTCTTTAATTCACATATTAAACTTGTTTCTAAGACTGTCTTCTATCATTTGTGTAATATTGCCAAGATTAGGAGCATCTTGTCTCACAGTGATGCTGAGAAACTAAACCACACTTTTGTTAGCTGTAGATTAGATTATTGTAACTCTTTATTATCAGGTCGTCCTAAAACAACTTTAAAAAGTCTTCAGTTGATCCAAAATGCTTCAGCAAGAGTTTAACAGGTACTAGAAAGAGAGATTACGTCCTTCCGGTTCTGGCCTCCCTTCAATGACTTTCCATAGAATTTAGAATTAAGTTTAAAATCCTTCTTCTCACTTACAAAGCTCTAAATGATCAGGCCCCTTTTTATTTAAAAGATCTGACACTACCCTGTCATCCTAATAGAGCACTACGCTCCCAAAAGGCAGGATTACTTGTAATACCTAGAATCTCCAAAAGGACAATGGGGGGCAGAGCCTTCAGTTATCAAGCTCCTCTCCTGTGGAATCAGCTGTCAACCTGGATTCGGAAGTCAGACTCAATCTCTGTTTTTAAGAATAGGGTTTAAACCTTCCTTTTTGATATAGCCTATAGTTAGAGTGGGATCAGGTGCCCCTGAACCCTCCCTTAGTTATGCTGCTAATAGGTTTAGACAGCTGGGGAACCTCCAACAATGCACTGGGCTTCACTCCTTTCTTCACTCTCAATGAAATATTTTTGCTGGTCATTAACATCTGTTTGTTCCCTCCCACAGATTGAGTCCCGGTCATGCTGTTTGCTCTCTGCATGTCTATTCTTTTCTTCTTCTTCTCTATCCCCTCAACCCCAGCCAGTTGCAGCAGATGACTGCCCGTCCCTGAGCCTGGTTCTGCTGGAGGTTTCTTTCTGCTAAACGGGAGTTTTTCCTCTCCACCATTGCCAAGTGCTTGCTCACAGGGGATCGCCTGATTGCTGGGGTCTTTCTGCAATTGTGGGGGTTTCCCCTACAGTTGCAAGTGCTATGAGATGACTGTTGTTGTGAAATGGCACTATATTAATAAAGTTGAATTGAATTGAATTGAACTGAATTGAAAGGGTGCTCAATCACATTAAGTTGGCCCATACAGGTGCATATCAATAAATTAGAATATCAAAGTTGATTTATTCCAGTAATTCAATTTCAAAAGTGAAACTCATATATTATCTAGATTCATTACCGCTGGTCGAACCTCGGATTCAGGACGAGCAATGTAGTTTTCATCCTGGCTGTTGCACATCGGACTGGCTCTTTACCCTCTTGAGAATCCTCGAGGGTTTGTGGGGGCTTGCCCAACCAGTCCACATGTGTTTTGTGGACTTGGAGAAGGCATTCGACGATGTCCCTCGTGGTCTCTTGTGGTGGGTGCTGCAGGAGTATGGGATATCGGGCTCGTTGTTACGAGCTATTCGGTCCCTATACGACTGTTGCAAGAGTTTGGTTCGTATTGCCAACACCCAGTCAACCATGTTTCCAGTGAGAGTTGGACTCCACCAGGGCTGCCCTTTGTCACCGATCCTGGTCATAATTTTTATGGACAGGATTTCTAGGCGCAGCCAAGGATTGGAGGGTGTCATGCTCGGTGACCACAGGATCTCACCTCTGCTGTTTGCAGATGATGTCGTCCTCTTGGCTTCATGAAGCAATGACCTACAGGTCTTACTGGGATGGTTTGCTACTGAGTGTGAAGTGGCTGGGATGAGAATCAGCACCTCCAAGTCCGAGTCCATGGTCCTCAGCTGGAAAAAGGTGGATTGTCCTCTTCGGGTTTGAGACAAGCTTCTGCCCCAAATAGAGGAGTTTAAGTATCTTGGGGTCTCATTCACAAGTGAGGGGAGAATGGAGCGCGAGACTGACAGACGGATCGGAGCAGCATCTGCAGTGATGCGGACGTTGTACCAGTCTGTTGTGGTGAAGAGGGAGCTGAGCTCTAAAGCAAAGCTGTTGATTTACCGGTCAATCTACGTTCCTACCCTCACCTATGGTCTTGAGCTTTGGGTAATGACCAAAAGAATGAGACTGCGGATACAAGCAGCTGAAATAAGCTTTCTCCATAGGATTGCTGGACTCACCCTTAGAGATAGGGTGAGGAGCTCAGTCATCCGGGAGAGGCTCAGAGTAGAACTGCTGCTCCTCCACATCGAACGGAGCCAGCTGAGGTGGTTTGGGCATCTGATCAGAATGCCTCCTGGACGCCTCCCACTTGAGGTGTTTTGGGCACATCCAATGGGGAGGAGACCCCGGGGCAGACCCAGGACATGCTGGAGAGACTATGTCTCCCAGCTGGCCTGGGAACGTCTTGGTATCCTCTCTGAAGAGCTGGAGCAGGTGGCCAGGGATAGGAAAGTTTTGGCTTCTCTGTTTGAGCTGCTGCCTCCATGACGCAGACCTCTGGAAAGTGGTAGAAGATGGATGGATGCACATTACACACAGAATTTTTTTTTTTTTTTAAATTTTGATGATTATGGCTTGCAACTAATGAAAAACCAAAATTCAGTGTCTCAAAAAATTAGAATATTACATAAGCTATGATAAGCCTTTATAAGATACGTTTTTAAAACTTGCAGTGTTCCCCTACCATTATATGGGGGGGAGGGGGAGGCACAACAGACCCCCCCACCCCCCCAGAGTGTCAAGTTAAGTTTATTTAATCTTGTTTTTCTATATGGCGTCAGATCACAACAGACATCATTTTAAGATGCATTCACTATAGAACAAGTCTATGCCTTGTCCTTTAATTAAACAAACTAAACATCCATATATTATTTCCCTTATTTACATGACAGCAGCTCATGTCTGTCTCTTCTTCTCTCTGCGCTTTGTGTCATGCAGCAGGGCGGAACTCCACTATGCGTAAACACAGACACGCACACACACAGAAACAAGTGTGCACATATAGGTGAGCACACTCGCACCAACGGAGAGAGAGTGCCTAGAAAAGCATGTTGCATCGGCCAGCTGAGAAGCAGAAAAAAATATCTGCACCCAGGATGACGAAGGTTGCAACACTAGCTCTCCTGCTAGCAACAACCGAAGTAGCTCTCCTGCTCCGGGTCTAAGTGTGGAAAGAAGCCCAAGTGCTGCACGCCCTGCCCCTGACACGCAGCAAAAGTCCGGTCATCATTACAACTAATGAAAACACATTGTTGACCCAGAACATCTTGCAGCCTGCATGCAAATCTCAATACTGTAAATGGGCCAGATGTGTCAGACTTCCCATATCAAGAGGCTCTTGAAGTGTTCTTCCAGAAGCCCAGAAAAATACATTACAGTGACAAAAGCTGTACACTTTGTGGATAATTGCCATATAAACAAATGGTCAGATATTTTGTTTAGTGTCGTTCAAATAGTCTGATGTTTTGTTCAATAGTTGTTTGTTTTTTACAGTTTTTATTCCTACTGACTGCTCTTATCAAAAGAAACTGTTGTTATTAAAAGAAAGTTATGAAAACCATGATTCCTTTAAGAGTTTGTCGTCATCAACCTTCATGCTGCCCCAGCCCCCCACCCCCAAAAGGCTGTAAACCCAGGGGAAACACTAAATTGACTATGAATAGAAATGTTGGCTGACTGAAAAGTATGTCCATGTACACACTCAATACTTGGTCAGGGCTCCTTTTGCATAAATTACTGGTTCAAAGCGGCATGTCATGGAGGCGATCAACCTGTGGTACTACTGAGGTGTTATGAAGGCCCAGGTTGCTTTGATAGTGACCTTCAGCTCATCTGCATTGTTGGGTCTGGTGTCTCTCATTTTCCTCTTGACAGCACCCCACAGATTCAATATGAACTGCAGCGTTGTCCTATTCGAAAGTCCCAGTCATTACCGCACATGAAGGCCCTCAGTCAAGAGGGATGCCTGCTGCAGCATCTCCACATAGCCAGCTGCCAGTTGACACCACCTGCATTACCTGCAGTGCCTTTGTTCCATTGAAGGACAAAGCATCCCAGATTATGGTGGAGCCTCCTCCACTGTGCCACGCATAAAACATCTCCAGTGGCATCTCCTGGCCATTGGAAGCCATGCATGCCCATGCATCACACTGCCTGCACCATGTTTTACAGAAGATGTTGTGTGATTTGGATCATGAGCTGTTCCAAACCTTCTCCCTGCTTTCTTCTTCCCATCATTCTGGTGCAGGTTGATCTTGGTTTTATCTGTCCAAAGAATGCTGTTCCAGAACTGGGCTGGCTCTTTAGAAGTTTCTTTTAGGAGAAGTCTCATCTGGCCTTTATATTTTTGAGGCTGATTAGTGCTTTGCACCTTATGGTGAACCCTCTGTATTTGCCTTCATGAATTTTTCTCTTTATGGTAGACTTAGATACTGATACGTCTACTTCCTGGAGAGTGGTCTTCACTTAGGTGGATGTTATGAAGGGGTTTTTCTTCACCATGGAAAGGATCTGTCTGTCATGGCGGCTGCTGGGCCGTCATCAGCCTCGGCTGCGCACACACCTGCTGCCAATCAGCAGCGGACCTTAAAAGCCGACGTCTCTGATGGCTCAGCACGGAGTCGTCTGCCTACTTCGCCATGCAACGCGTCACGGACTCATCCTTTCGCCAGAGCATCCACGACGCAGTCTCGCCAAGCTTCACCACGTAAGCACCAAAGTAACTTACCTTGTCAAAGTGTAATCCCATGTGCACAGGTGGACCTCCCCGGCGGTGGACCAGTCTCCCCGAATAACGGAGCCACTCCTCTTCCTCTTCCGAACTCCTCCACCTCTCCACAGCACCAAGCGTCACCCACACTGAGCCACTGCGAGCCGCAGAGCCAGCGCGAGCATTCCAGCGCCACCTGCAAGTAAGCAGTACTCATCATCACATCTCTGTACTGTGAGCAGCACTAATCTATCTGTGCTTGTGTGTTCCAGGGTTGCTAGGTCGCAGCAGGACTCACTCAGCCCCAGCGGTTCCACAGCATCACACTCACTCACACCTTCACACACATTACATACCTAATTCAATAAATAATTGTCTAAAACAGTCTACTTGTGTCAGTGTCTGTCTTCTGGGTCAAACAGCCATGTCAGTACGACTCCGTCAAGACGACCCAGCAGACAGCGCACTGTCACGCCGTCTAAACACCCTTAGCGCCCGGGTAGACCTGATTCACCATCAACAGATGGGGCAGTAGCCCTAGCCCACTGTGCGCATGTGGAGAGGAGCAAACTATGGAACACATCATAGAGGCTTGCCCGCTCCAAAGACTGGAAGGAGGATTACACACCCTCCATACAGCAAACCAGGAGGCAACTGCTTGGCTTAAGGACTTTGCATTCGCTAAATAAATAAATACCATCAACAGACAGTTATCTTGAATCAATTAACCCTAATTAACAACCAGCTGGATTGCCTGGAAGGACTCCAGGCGTTCCCCCCGGTCGCCGGGGCGTCACCAGCCTCTGCTAATTTTCCAGCTAGTCAGGCCCACCAGCCTTCCTCACCTCGCCTCACCCCCGTGCCTACCTCCTCCCGCTTTAACGGCAAACTCGGGGAGGCATGAGGTTTCCTGCTGCAGTGTGAGACAGTTCTCCATCGTGTCCCCGGAGATTTTCCCACGGATCATAGCAAAATCGGGTTTATTTCCAATCTGCTCGAGGGCAGAGCGTTAGCTTGGGCTTACGCAATCATGGCGAAACCCAGTTACGCTTAATTAACTTATCAACAATTCGTAGCAGATTTCCTAGAGATTTTTGATCACACGGATCGGGATGCGGTGTTAGCTGACCGCCTTTTAAATCTTCAGCAGGGCAGTAAATCTGCAGCTGATTTTGCCGTGGACTTCCGGGCTTTAGCTGCAGAGATGGGGTGGGGGGACTCAGCGCTGTGTAGTATTTTTCTCCGCAGCCTTAGCTCAGAGCTGAGGGATGAGCTGGCGGCGCGGGAGAAACCTGACAGACTGGGTGAACTAATCTCACTAGCCGTTAGTGTTGATAACAGGCTGAAGGAGCGGGCAGAAGAACGTAGGGCTGCCAGCCGCGCGGTGAGACCACGCCCCCACTCCTCTTGGCCATCCCTGCCGGCTCTTCCTCCGCCGGAGGGACTTCCAGGGCAGGAGGAGATGATTATAGGACAGTCGGGTGTTTCGGCGGCTGAGAGGCAGCGCCGAAGGGATTTGGGCCTGTGCTTTTACTGTGGTAGTGAGTCCCATGGGGTGGCTGAGTGTAACTATCGGTTAAAAGGGGGAGGTCCGTGGGTCACAGTAGGGGGACTCACGGACAAAGACCAGAAAAAGACCCTCACCCGTTGCCTCGTAGCCATTAGACTACTCTACAAACACAGAGAACACACAACACACGCTCTTATTGACTCTGGGGCTGAGCAAAGCTTCATTTCTGAAGACCTGGCAACCCGGCTGGGCCTCAGCTGTCAACCACTCCACCCGCCTGTCAACCTTATCACGCTGTCTAAGACCCCGCTCACCACTGTTTCCCACCAGACAGCCCCTGTTTCGTTGATTACCTCTGGAAACCATCGGGAGGATATCCGGTTCTGGGTGCTGCCCGTCTCCACGTCGCCTTTTATCCTGGGTTATCCATGGCTACGCCTTCACAACCCCACATTTGATTGGCAGGCGGGAAACATTACAGCTTGGAGCTCCTTCTGCCTCAGCACCTGTCTTCGGTCTGCAGCGTGTGCTCCCTCGGTCTCGGTGACCCCGCCCACACTTCCGCCTCCAGATCTGTCCAGAGTACCAGAGGTCTACCACGATCTGGGAATGGTATTTAGTAAGTCACGGGCGCTGTCCCTTCCCCCCCACTGACCCTACGACTGTGCGATCAACCTCCGGGCAGGGGCCCCATTACCGGCGAGTTGATTATACAGCCTGTCGGCTCCGGAGCGGGAGGCCATGGACACGTACATTAAGGAGTCCCTCAGCTCTGGAATCATCCGTCCATCCTCTTCAGCAGTGGAGGCAGGTTTCTTCTTTGAGGGAAAGAAGGACGGTTCCCTGCGCCCCTGCATCGACTTCCGGGGTTTGAATGAAATCACCGTCAAGGACAAGTATACATTGCCCCTGATGAACTCGGCCTTTGACTCCCTCCAGGGGGCGTCGTGGTTCACGAAGCTGGACCTTCGCAATGCTTATCATCTGGTGCGCATCAGAGAGGGCGACGAATGGAAGACGGCTTTCCGGACCCGAAGCGGCCACTTTGAATATCATGTGATGCTGTTTGGGTTAACCAACGCTCCGGCCGTCTTCCAGCGTTTGATCAATGACGTCCTCCGGGATTTTCTGAACTCCTTCGTGTTTGTGTATTTGGATGACATCCTGATCTTCTCACGCACGTTGGAGGAGCACCAGGTGCATGTTCGGCGGGTCCTGCAGCGCCTCCTGGAGAACCAGCTATTCGTCAAGGCCAAGAAGTGTGAATTTCACACAAATACAACGTCCTTTTTGGGTTTCATCATCGCCCATAACGAAGTGCACCCGGATCTGGCCAAAGTCAAGGCGGTGGTGGATTGGTCCACTCCTACGTCCAGAAAGCAGTTACAGGGGTTCTTGGGCTTTGCCAGTTTTTACCGTCGGTTTGTGCCGAGGTTCGGGATCATCGCTCGCCCCCTGACCAGCCTTACGTCCCCTAAGACCCCCTTCTGCTGGAGCAAGGAGGCTGCCGCAGCATTCGGGAAGCTGAAGGAGGAGTTCGCCTCTGCTCGCGTTTTGACCCAGGTGAACCCGGATCTGCAGTGCTTGGTGGAGGTGGACGCCTCGGACTCTGGAGTCGGGGCGATTCTTTCCCAGCGCTCCCCCATGGACGGGGTGATTCGCCCGTGTGCCTTCTTCTCCCACCGGCTGACGCCCGCCGAGAGGAACTACGGCATCGGGGACAGGGAGTTGCCGGCTGTCAAGCTCGCCCTGGAGGAGTGGCGGCCCTGGCTGGAGGGGGCTGCCCAGCCGTTCATTGTGTTGACAGACCATAAGAACTTGGAGTAACTCCGAACAGCCAAGCGGCTGAACTCCAGCCAGGCGCGCTGGTCTCTCTTCTTTGGGCAGTTCAACTTTAGCATCACCTACCGGCCAGGGAGCAAGAATACCAAGCCGGACGCCCTCTCCAGGCAGTTCGAGGTAGAGCCGTCTGGGGACCATGATGAGACCATCCTGCCAGCATCCTGTGTGGTGGGCGCCGTCATGTGGGAGATCCGGGATAAAGTCAGGAAGGCACAGGAGAATGAGCCCGACCCGGGTGGGGGTCCCCCGGGCCGTTTGTTCATCCCCTCGTTGGTCAGGGTTGAAGTTATCCAGTGGGGCCATGCCTCCAAGTTGGCATGCCATCCGGGAATCTCTCGCACCGTCAACCTGCTCCAGAGAGCCTTCTGGTGGCCAGGGCTGAGGAGGGATGTGACCAACTACGTCCAGGCCTGCGCTCAGTGTGCTACTGGGAAATCGTCATCCTCCCCCCCGGCAGGTCTTCTCCATCCTCTGCCGGTCCCTTCTCGCCCCTGGTCCCATGTCACCCTGGATTTTGTGACAGGCCTGCCCCCTTCAGACCATTTCACCGTTGTGCTGACGATAGTGGATCGCTTCTCCAAGGCCGCCCATTTTGTACCACTCTGGGTGTTGCCCTTGGCCCGGGAGACGGCAGACCTCCTGGTTCAGCATGTGATGCGCCTCCACGACATCCCTGCGGACATCGTCTCGGATCGGGGCCCGCAATTCGTTTCCCAGGTCTGGAAGGCATTCTGCACGACATTGGGGGCCACGGCGAGTCTCTCTTCAGGGTATCACCCACAGAGTAATGGTCAGTGTGAGCGAGCCAACCAGGAGCTGGAGGCTGCGCTCCGCTGCGTCATCTCGTCCTGTTCTTCATCTTAGAGTACGTTCCTGCCCTGGATTGAGTACGCACACAATCCCACGGTGTCCTCAGCAACGGGAGTGTCTCCGTTCAAGGCATCTCTGGGGAATGACCCCCAACTGTTCCCGGAGGAGGAGAAGGAGGTGGCCATTCCGTCCGTGCAGGCTCATGCCAAACACTGCTGCTGGATTTGGACCATCACCCGCAGAGCCCTCCTCGGGACTACGGAACGCAATATTCAGGTGGCTAACCGTCATAGGAGACCTCCGCCGGATTATCAGGTGGGGCAGCGGGTTTGGTTATCCACACGAAATATCAATGTGCTGGCCGAGAAACGCAAATTGACTAAGCGTTTCATCGGTCCATACGAGATTACTCGTATCATTAACCCAGTGACTGTACGCCTAGCTCTTCCCCCTTCTATGCGCATCTGCCCCTCTTTTCATGTCTCCCAGGTGAAGCCCTGCATCTCCGACCTCCTGTGCCAACCCCCCGCAGCGTCCCCCCCCCCCCCGAGGATGATCGACGACCACCCGGCTTGGGGAGTTACTGCCATCTTGGATGTCCGACGGCGGGGTCGGGGTCTTCAGTATTTGGTGGACTGGGAGTGGTTTGGTCTGGAGCACCGTTCCTGGATTCACCCAGTGTTGATTCTCGATAAACAACTCATCCGCGATTTCCATCGGGCGCATCCAGGTAAGATAGGGCAGGTGCCTGGAGGCACCTCTAGAGGGGGGAGTACTGTCATGGCGGCCACTAGGCCGTCATCAGCCTCGGCTGTGCACACACCTGCCGCCAATCAGCAGCGGACCTTAAAAGCCGGCGTCTCTGATGGCTCAGCATGGAGTCGTCTGCCTACTTGTTGGGTTTGAGATTGATCGTCACTTCCTTGTGGTAACGTATCGTCACTTCCTGTTTTGCTGTCTGCCTGTGTGGTTTGCTCTCCAGCCACTAGCTATGGCTACTAGCTCTCCTTCCTCTCCTCCTCTGGTGTGCTCTCTCTGTCAGATGTTTAGCTACACCTCTGCCTCTTTTAGTGATAACGGTAAATGTAATAAATGTTGTCTTTTTGAGGCGCTCAAGGTGAGGTTGTCTGATTTGGAATCCCGGCTCCGCTGCATTGAAACACCGTCTGCACCAGTTACTCTTGACAGACGCCCCTTAGCTGCAGCGGAGCTAGCTAGCTTAGGCCCCCCTGTCAGCGGTCCCCCGGCTCTCCTCAGCAGCGAGGAGACTGGGTGGGTGACGGTGAGAAGGAAGCCTAGTCGCAAAACCCCGGTACTCCACCAACCTGTTCACGTTTCTAATCGTTTTTCCCTGCTCAGCGACACACCCGCTGAGGAAAAAACTCTGATCATTGGCGATTCTGTAGTCAGAAACGTGAACCTAGAGACTCCAGCGGCCATAGTCCAATGCATTCCTGGGGCCAGAGCAGGCGACATCGAGTCAAATTTGAAAATGCTGGCTAAAAGTAACTGTAAATACTCCACAATTGTTATTCACGCCGGCATTAATGACATCTGTCTCCGGCAGTCGGAAGTCACGAAACTTAATATAGAGTCGGTGTGTGGCTTTGCCAAAACGATGTCTGCCACTGTAGTATTCTCTGGGTCCCTCCCCAATCTGACCAGTGATGACATGTTTAGCCACTCGTCGTCCTTGAACCGCTGGCTGTCTGTGTGGTGTCCTGCAAATAACGTGGGCTACATTGACAATTGGAGCTCATTTTGGGGAAAACCTGGTCTTATGAGATGAGACAGCATTCATCCCACTTTGGATGGTGCTTCTCATTTATCTAACAATCTGGCATCTTTTTTATCCAAATTTCCAAAACCCTGACTACTCAGAGTTGGGACCAGGAAGCAGAGTCACAGTCTTACACGCCTCTCTGCAGCTCCTCTTCATCCGCCACCCCTCAGCTTAGCCCCTGTCTTCCCCATCAGAGAATCCTTGTCTGCTCCCTCCAAAGTAAATAAAAATATAATGTATAAGCATCCCAAAGTGATAAAGCAAAATATTGGTAAAACTCAAATTAAACATAAAGCCTGTAAATTGAATGATTTGGCCTCTGTTCCTCCTCATAATCTAAAAATTAAATGTGGTTTATTAAATATTGGGTCTCTAACTCCCAAGTCTCTGTTAGTCCATGATCTGTTAATTGATCATCAGATTGATTTAATTTCCCTTACAGAGACTTGGTTAGGGCAAGAGGATTATGTTGGTTTAAATGAATCAACTCCCTCTGGTTATTTAAACTGTCAAAATCCCAGAAGTTCTGGTCGTGGAGGAGGAGTAGCAACAATTTACCATTCCAAATTACTAGTTAATGTAAAGCAAAAAACATGTTATAATTCCTTTGAGGGCCTGGTCCTCAGTATTGGGCACTTTAGCAATTTTAGGTTAAACCCAATTTTATTTGCCATAGTTTATCGTCCCCCATCAACCAACTCAGAATTTTTATCCGAATTTGCTGATTTCTTAGCTGATTTAGTGCTGAAATCTGATAGAATAATTATAGTAGGGGACTTTAATATACATGTGGATGTAGATAGTGACTGCCTTAATGTGGCATTTAATTCAATATTAGACTCGATTGGGTTTTCTCAGAAAGTAGGAAATTCTACTCATTACCTCCACCATACATTGGACCTTGTTCTGACATATGGCATAGAAATAGAAAATCTTGTAGTGTCTCCTCATAACCCTGTACTGTCAGACCATTGTCTGTTAACTTTTGATTTTACTATTTCTGACTATTTGGCTCCTAAAGAAAAATATTATTACAGTAGATGCCTCTCAGATGAAGCTGTTACCAAATTCATGCAGATTGTTTCCTCTATGCCATGTGTCAACACAATGGAAATAAGCTATAGACAGCTTGCTCCTTCTGTAATTGATAACATGGTGGATAGTGTTTCAGCTTCTCTGCATCAGACTCTAGACTTGGTGGCCCCCTTAAAAAAGAAAAAGTCTAATCAGAGATTTCTAACTCCTTGGTTCAACACAGAAACTTGTAGCTTAAAACAGAAGATTTGTCAATTAGAAAGAAAATGGCGCTCCACTAATTTAGATGAAATCTATTTAGCTTGGAGAAATATAGCGCTATATAAGTGCAGGTTAGTTAGTTAGTTAGTTAGAAATCATCTTTTAGTTTATAAACAATCTCTTGGGATGAACGAGTTATTACTCTGCATTAATAGAAGAGAACAAGAATAATCCCAGGTTTCTTTTCAGTACTGTAGCCAGGCTGACAAAGAGTCAGGACTCTGTCAATCCTAGCATTCCCTTAGAGCTTACTAGTCAGGACTTTATGAATTTTTTCAATAATAAAATTTCATCCATCAGAGATAAAATAAATCAGATTCTTCCCACAGTTAACTTAAATACTGTAACTACTACAACTCCTTCTATTGATGTCTGTCTTGATGAGTTTACTCCAATCGACCTTTGTGAGTTAGACAAAATAGTTTCCTCATCCAAACCTTCAACTTGTCTTTTAGACCCTATTCCTACCAGGTTATTTAAAGAAGTCTTCCCACTTATTGGTAGCTTTAGTCTTCATATAATCAATTCTTCATTAACTTTAGGCCATGTACCACAGGCTTTTAAAACGGCTGTAATTAAACCCTTACTCAAAAAGCCAACGCTAGATCCAGGAGCTTTAGCTAACTATAGACCAATCTCTAATCTCCCTTTCATTTCAAAAATCTTAGAAAGAGTTGTTGCTACGCAATTATTTGACCACCTGCAGGGAAATGGTTTACTTGAAGAGTTTCAATCTGGGTTTAGAATCCATCATAGTACTGAAACAGCCTTAGCGAAGGTCACTAACGGCCTCCTCATTGCATCTGATAATGGACTAGTTTCTGTACTTGTCCTTTTAGACCTTAGTGCAGCTTTTGATACTATCGATCATAATATTCTACTTGATAGATTAGAACACTATGTTGGACTTAATGGAACTTCGTTGCAGTGGTTTAGATCTTATTTATCTAATAGGTTCCAGTTTGTTCATGTAAATAATGAGTTTTCTTTCAACTCAAAGCTTAGTCATGGAGTTCCACAGGGATCTGTGCTAGGCCCTACTCTTTTTAGTTTATATATGCTTCCGTTAGGCAACATTATTAGAAAGCACTGTATACATTTTCATTGTTATGCAGATGACACACAATTATACCTGTCAATGAAGCCAGATGATAGTAATCAATTAGCCAAGTTAGAAGCCTGTCTTAAGGAAATCAAAGCTTGGATGACTTGTAATTTCCTGCTATTAAATTCAGATAAGACTGAAGTCATTCTTGTTGGTCCAAAAAACCTTAGAAATTCCTTTCCAAATCAAACTTTCAGTTTGGATGCGGTTACTCTTTCTCTTAATAGCTCTGTGAGGAACCTTGGAATTATTTTTATCAGGATCTGTCCTTCAATTCACATATTAAATTTGTTTCTAAGACTGCCTTCTATCATTTGCGTAATATTGCCAAGATTAGGAGCATCTTGTCTCAGAGTGATGCTGAGAAACTGATCCACGCTTTTGTTAGCTCGAGATTAGATTATTGTAATTCTTTCTTATCAGGCTGTCCTAAAACATCTTTAAAAAGTCTTCAGCTGATCCAAAATGCTGCAGCAAGAGTTTTAACAGGTACTAGAAAGAGAGATCATATCTCTCCGGTTCTGGCCTCCCTTCATTGGCTTCCCATAGAGTTTAGAATTAAGTTTAAAATCCTTCTTCTTACTTACAAAGCTCTAAACAATCAGGCTCCTTTTTATTTAAAAGATCTGATACTACCGTATTATCCTAACAGAGCACTACGCTCCCAAAATGCAGGATTACTTGTAATACCTAGAATCTCCAAAAGTACAATGGGAGGCAGAGCCTTCAGTTATCAAGCTCCTCTCCTGTGGAACCAGCTGCCAATCTGGATTCGGGAGTCAGACTCGATCTCTGTTTTTAAGAATAGGGCTAAAACCTACCTTTTTGATATAGCCTACAATTAGGGAGGGATCATGTGTTTCTGAACCCTCCCTTTGTTATGCTGCTAATAGGTTTAGTCAGCCGGGGGACCTCCAGTAATGCACTGGGCCTCACTCCTTTCCTCACTCTCAATGAAATATTTTTTTTTGCTGGTCATTAACATTTGTTTGTTATCTCCCATAGATTGAGTCCCCATCGTGCTGTTTGCTCTCTACATGTCTGTTCTTTTCTTCTTCTCTATCCCCTCACCCCCCAGCCAGTCGCAGCAGATGACTGCCCCTCCCTGAGCCTGGTTCTGCTGGAGGTTTCTTCCTGTTAAAAGGGAGTTTTTCCTCTCCACCGTCGCCAAGTGCTTGCTCACAGGGGATCGCCTGATTGCTGGGGTCTTTCTGCAACTGTGGGGGTTCCCCCTACAGTTGATAGTGCTATGAGATGACTATTGTTGTGAAATGGCGCTATATAAATAAAGTTGAATTGAATTGAATTGAATTGAATTACTTTGCCACGCAACGCGTCACGGACTCATCCTTTCGCCAGGGCATCCACGACGCAGTCTCGCCAAGCTTCGCCACGTAAGCATCAAAGTAACTTACCTTGTCAAAGTGTAATCCCCTGTGCACAGGTGGATCTCCCCGGCGGCGGACCAGTCTCCCCGAATAACGGAGCCACTCCTCCTCCTCCTCAGAACTCCTCCACCTCTCCACAGCACCAAGCGTCACCCACACCGAGCCACTGTGAGCCGCAGAGCCAGCGCGAGCCTTCCAGCGCCACCTGCAAGTAAGCAGTACTCATCATAACATCTCTGTACTGCGAGCAGCACTAATCTATCTGTGCTTGTGTGTTCCAGGGTTGCCAGGTCGTGGCAGGACTCGCTCAGCCCCAGCGGTTCCACAGCATCACACTCACTCACACCTTCACACACATTACATACCTAATTCAATAAATAATTGTCTAAAACAGTCTACTCGTGTCAGTGTCTGTCTCCTGGGTCAAACAGCCATGTCACTATCAGAACATGGGCTGGAACCCACATTTTTGCTTTGAGTTGTTGTATGATTTTCTGTGCTTTTCGTTCTTCCTTTTTATTATTACTATTATTATTATGATCTATGTGATCATTATCCCTGCCTCAGTTTTGCTTGTCGGTCATTATTAGTGCTATCATCGTCATGATCTTGTCTCCCCTCTCATCCTCTCATGTTTCTGTGCGTCCTCCATCTGTGTTTGTGCGTAGCCCCGCCCATCCTGTCACCTCTGTTTTCCTCATGTGTCAGCTGTCAGTCATGATTGCTTTCCCCACCTGTGCCATGTTGTCTTGATTATTCCCCTGTCTATATATGTGCATCCCAGTCTGTGTCATGTGTGGCGACCTTGTCGTATCTTCATCTACTCTCAGGTTTTCTACTCAGCCGTGTGTGCACCCGTTGTTAATTTTCAGCCATTCATTCTGTGTTTATTTTGTTGTTTTATGGATAATAACTCATGCTGAAGAAACACCATGCACGTGAGTTCTGTTCTCTGTCCAGCTCCGACACATACAGTGCTGTGAAAAAGTGTTTGCCCCTTTCCTGATTTCTTATATTTTTGCGTATTTGTCACACTTAAATGTTTCAGATCATCAAACAAATTTTAATATCAGTCAAAGATGACCTGAATAAATACAAAATTCAGTTTTTAAATGATGATTTTATTTATTAAAGGAAAAAACTATCCAAACTTACCTAGCCCTAAGTGATAAAGTAATTGCCTGTCATGAATCCCCGTGCGCCATTATGCGGCACACAAGGGAGGGAATGAAAAACCCAATTGCGAGAGAAGGACGTGCCAATTATTAACGTAAACCAGGAAAATAACAAGTCCAGTTATGACCACACAAATACAGGGAGTTGCAATGATGAGGTGAAGGCCACCAGACATACATACAGGGCGCCTACCGGATGCTCTACAGCCCGGCGAAGAGAATGCCTAGTGCCGCAGAGCTGCTGTCGGCACAGGAAAAATGGCAAACATGACTTACGGTGCTTGGAGCGATCTGGGGCTGTCCGTGCAGTCTGGTGGATGAAGGAGGGAAGCAGAGTCAGCCGCAACATCAAGGAATAAACCGTCTTAAAATGTCTGGCTGAATAACAAGTAGGTAGTAAATACACATACGTCGAGAAACACGCTGCCACGTATGGAGGCGAGTGCTCTGACAATCTCTTCCCACTAACGCAGCGTATTTGTAATCATAATACTAATGAGGGAAGAGATTGCCGGTGTGAGGAAGCATGAGCAGAACATAATTAATCCCTGGTGTGCATGAGTGAGTGTCAGAGCGTGTGAATAAGAATGAATGGAGTGTGTGTGTGTGTGTGTGTGTGTGTGTGTGTGTGTGTGTGTGTGTGTGTGTGTGTGTGTGTGTGTGTGTGTGTGACTGCCCGTAATGGGAAACAGCTGATGGCACTGACAAGAGGAGGAGGCATGCCCAAGCTGTCAGGGAGCAAAGGACCCAAATAGCTCCCTGACGCGCCCGATAGAAAATAGGGCAAAAATAACCATAAGTCAGAACTGGGTTTGGAACAACCAACCCCAGGTTCATGACATTACCCCTCTTGTTACATCATGAATTAACTGTGATTAACCATACTTTTTGGAAAGCTGAGTTCAGTTTCAGTAGCTACGCCCAAGCCTAATTACTGCCAGACTTGTTGAATCAAGAAATTCAACAAGTCTGGCAGTACTCAAACACAATGATCCCAAACACACAGCCAAGGAAATTCTCAACTGGCTCCAGAGAAGGAAAATAAAGCTGCTAGAAAGGCCCAATCAGTCACCTGACCTGAATCCAATTGAAAATCTGTGGAACAAACTGAAGATCAGAGTTCATAGAAGACACCCACGGAACCTTCAAGATTTGAAGTCAGTTTGTTGTGAGGAATGTGCTAAAATCACTCCTGAGCAATGCCTGCACCTAGTTTCTCCATACAGGAGGCGTCTGGAAGCTGTTATTACCAACAAAGGCTTTTCTACTAAATATTAAATGAATTTCACCAAGTGTGTTCAATACTTATTCCCTGTGTCATTCCACTTTATTAAATATAACTTGTTTGTGAACACAAATGCCTTGATTTCTTTGTAGATTACTTGGGTTGTTACTGATATCTGGTGAAAATCTCAGGTCAGTGGCTCCATCAGAAATATGTTTAATGAGAAAAATGTTGACGCGGTCAATATGGCAATGGATTTATTTAATATTAATAATATTAAATATTATTAATATTTACTACTTTTTACATAAGTAGTAAATATTAATAATGATGTCATAATTGGATGTAGAGAAGAAAGGTCCATGTTAGAAGAAAGGTCCCCCACGACCCGAAAAAGGATTAAGCGGAAGAAGATGGATGGATGAAATCAGAGAGAGAAGATGTAGCAGACTGAAGGAAAATGTTTTGGAAGAGATGATCAGAAGTGGTGTGAGATTGAAACTATGGGTTCTGTTACCCCCAATTATGTGATAACTGCCTTTATGAAATAGCCTGCTATATTAAGCTGTGACAGACCTCTGTTATAATAATAATAATAAACACATAATCCTTTACCAAAATTTTAAATGATTTTGGCTGGTTGTCACGTACTATTACTACTGCACCAATGCTAGCCAATTTTCCTGACAGAAAACATTCAAAAACGTTAATGTGACCCGTTAGTATGTCTCAAAATACAACGTAAACATCATGTTGATGTCTTAATGTGTAGGAGCCACGCATGATCTGGATGAGTACATGGACACTGTGAACTCATATATCCACTTTTGTGAGGAGAGCATTCTTCCATCGCGCACCAGGGTGAGGTACTCTAATGATAAGCCCTGGTTCACAGCTAAGCTCAGACAGATCAGGAAGGAGAAGGAAGCAGCATTGAAAAGTGGAGACCGGGACTGCTACAGGGAGGTCAAATACCAGTTTAGCAGAGAGCTGAGGAGAGCTAAATCTGTGTATTCTGAGAGACTCCAGCAGCAGTTCACTGCTAACAACTCTGCTTCTGTGTGGAGAGGACTGAGGCAAATCACCAACTATCGGCCTCAGGCTTCTAAAGGTCAGGATGACAAAGCCCTTTGTCAAAGACTGTCCCAACATTATGCCCATTTTGACACCTCGTCAGCTGTGTCCATCTCCCCCCCTCCCCCCAGCGCCACTGCCTCCACGGTCCCCACTTCATCAAAGGCGGCCCCCCCTCCTCCCCCCCTGCCCTTGTCATCAGTGAGCAGGACGTGCACAGACAGTTCTCCAGACTGAACCCGCGCAAGGCCCCCGGTCCGGATGGCGTGTCTCCCTCCACCCTGAGACACTGTGCGGAAGAGCTGACTCCTGTCTTCACAGACATTTTTAACACCTCCCTGAAGTTATGCCACGTGCCGACCTGCCTCAAAACCTCCACCATCGTCCCTGTCCCCAAGAAGCCACGGATCACTGGACTTAACGACTACAGACCTGTAGCGCTCACCTCTGTAGTCATGAAGTCCTTTGAGCGCCTGGTCCTGCCCCACCTCAAGTCCATCACCACTCCCCTCCTGGACCCACTGCAGTTTGCCTACCGAGCCAACAGGTCTGTGGATGACGCAGTCAACCTGGCCCTCCACTCCATCCTGCAGCACCTGGACTCCCCGGGAACCTACGCCAGGATCCTGTTTGTGGACTTCAGCTCTGCATTCAACACCATCCGCCCCACTCTGCTCCGGGACAAGCTGTCCCTGCTCAACGTGCCTGACTCCCTCTGCAGGTGGATCACCGACTTCCTGACGGACCGGAGGCAGCATGTGCGGCTGGGAAAGACTGTCTCAGACTCTGTTAGTATCAGCACCGGATCACCCCAAGGCTGTGTACTTCCCCCCCTACTCTTCTCCCTTTATACCAACTCCTGCACCTCCAACCACCAGTCTGTCAAGCTGATCAAGTTTACGGACGACACCACCCTCATCGGGCTCATCTCCAACGGCGACAAATCCGTCTACAGGAGAGAGGTGGCCCAGCTGGCGTCCTGGTGCAGCCACAACAATCTGCAGCTGAACGCTCTGAAGACAGTGGAGATGATTGTGGACTTCAGGAAAGTCACTACCCCTCTGCCCCCCCTCACCCTCACAGGCTCTCCCATCACCACTGCAGATTCCTTCCGCTTCCTGGGCACCACCATCACCCGGGACCTCAAGTGGGAGCCGACCATCAGCTCCCTCATCAAAAAGGCCCAGCAGAGGATGTTCTTCCTGCGGCAGCTGAGGAAGCTCAAGCTACCCACCAAGATGTTGGTGCAGTTCTACACGGCCATCATCGAGTCCATCCTTACCACCTCCATAACCGTGTGGTACGCAGGAGCCACTGCCAGGGACAGACTAAGGCTGCAGCGCGTCGTGCGCGCTGCTGAGAAGGTGATCGGCTGCAAGCTCCCATCCCTCCAGGATCTGTACATCTCCAGGACCCGGAGGCGTGCAGGCCAGATCATAGCCGATCCTTCACACCCTGGACACGCACTGTTTGCCCCCCTCCCCTCAGGTAGAAGACTTCGGTCCATTCAGACTAAAACCTCCCGTCACATGAACAGCTTCTTCCCCTCTGCCATTAGACTGCTGAACACTATGTGACTTATTAGACTCTCGTGCACTATGTACAGCGGCTCAACCAGACTCATGTCAATCATCACTGTTTTCTTTTTGCATTACCGACTGCACTATGTGGTATTCCACAATATCTGCTGCTTGCTAATATATTTAAATTGCTTGACTAGTATTACTCATTCATATTCTACATTTTATTGCATGTATAGTTTTTTTATTTCTATCTTCTATTTTTATCATGTTTAATGTTGCAGCATTGCACCGAGACAGATTCCTAGTTTGTGTACTACATGAACAATGGCAATAAATCTGATTCTGATTCTGATTCTGATTCTAATGTGTAACGTTAGATCACTTAACCATGACTGATCATTTTGGGAGATAGTGCATAAAAAGTTAGTTTTTGTTACATCTTTGCTGTTTTTTCCTACCAGCAAGCTACTGTTGCTGAGACATTTTCTTTGCTAAATACACAAATAGCCAAGTGATACTTCACGTTACTAAAAGCATATCAGCATGATCCCCTCTGATATTATAGCTTGCCTTTATCAATTTGTGAATCACAGCATCACTTCTGCAGCTACTGTTTCAAATGTGACCTCCACTAACACGGACAGCGGCTGTGCGTGCAGTTGGGTCTGGCAGTGCAGCGTGACCGTAAAGACAGGTTCTGACTGAGGAATATGCTGCTGTTGTTGGTAAAGTGATCAAGATTATGCCACGTGTGCCCGTGGCCACCCCTGGCCACCCCCCAGTCTAGTCTCTCCAGCGTATCCTGGGTCTGCCCTGCGGACTCCTCCCAGGGGGGTGTGCCCAAAATACCTCACTTGGGAGGTGTCCAGGAGGCATCCTGATCAGACACCCAAACCACCTTAGCTGGCTCCTTTCAAAATGTGGAGGAGCAGTGGTTCTATTCTGAGCCTCTCCCGAATAATTGAGCTCCTCACCGACTCTCTGCGGGTGAGTCTAGCCACCCTACAGAGAAAGCTCATTGCACCCGCTTGTATCCGTGAAGTCATTTTGTACAGCACAGTGGTGCAGTGGTTAGCACTGTTGCCTCACAGCAAGAAGGTCCCAGGTATGAATTCTCAGACTGGAGCCTTTCTGTGCAGTTTACATGTTCTCCCTTTGCTGTGTGGGGTTATTGCAGGTACTCTAGTTTCCTCACACAATCCAAAGACATGAATGCTAGGTTAACTGGTGACTCTAAAATATCCCTAGGTGTGTGTCTGTGATCAGCCTGAAGGTATGTTCAGACCAAAAGCAAGTAAATTTAGTCGTGCAACCAGAATACATGTTAACTCAGTGTATTCGAGTGACAGTTTTTCCATTCCCTATGCCTTATTGCTGTATAACGAGCAAAGTTAGGATCGCCAAACTTGGTACACAGGTTCACCCTGTGACCATGAAGTGTGTGACTATGGTTTTGGGATCACAAGGTCAAAGGTCAACGTCAGCAAACTTGCTACACAGGTTCACCTTGGGATCCTGACTTCTGATGTTGGGTTTGGGGTCAAAAGGTCAAGGTTAACATTTCCTATGCCTCATTACTGTACAACAAGTAAAGTTAGGGTCACCAAACTTAGTACACAGGTTCACCCCGGGATTCTGACCTCTGACTATGAGTTTGGGGTCAACTGTGGGTTGTGTACTTTGTTGTATATTCGTGGATGATGAGCTTATCATAATTTGTTCTGCCACAGTAATTATATTGAAAAGTTGAAAACTGCTCTCCATCAGTAAGTGTTGGGCTCTTCAAAGAAAACGGAGGCGGGGGATGTTAAACTCGCCTCAGAGTGCGCTTGTTAACCTTTTTACGTGCCAGTGAGCGAGATGATGGAGCTCTCATGCTCTCACACACATGGATCAGGAGGCAACAGCAGTTTGGCATGACCGCGCTGTGCATAAGTTAGAATAAGCTATGCATAAGTTATGCATAAGTTAGACGATCGTTGGGCATAAATTGTGAACACTGGCAACACACTAAGCATTCCTTTGTATAAGTTAGCTATAAGTTATCGAAGCGTTCTATATAAATTACTAATACTGTATACATCCAGCATTTTAGAGAAATTTTGATATGTCAGCAAACGCTGCCTAAATCATCAATGTGTGACAAGGCCTTTAGAACAGTTCATGTAAATCTGAGACATTTTTCTCCTTAAGATGAGACTTTTTTCTGTTTTCTTTTTCTTTCTCTCCTTTTTTCTTGTGAAAACAGAAAACAGAAAACAGAAGGCTGCACTACTACGTCACTAGTAGTGCAGCCATGAAGGGGTGTCCCAGTTCATAGAGGCAGGCGAAGGGGTAGGATACAAATGAGAACTGGGACGGACCCCAGACCTGTACTTTACTCTCACATTAGAAATATTTTTCTCTACTGTATTACAGTATTTGCTGCTGCTCGTAAATAAAGTTTTTCTCTTGCTATTTTTTTTTGCATGCATGCATAAGGGTCATTTACATCTAAAACGGTTGTAAATTTAGTTCCACTAAATTTTAGCATGCCATAGTCCAATTTTATCATATTAAGCATAATTTTCCAGCCACAACATTGTGGCTATAGTGAAGAGGCTGAGTGGCTAGTCACTTTGGAAAATCACTAGCCACAGTGCTTGGTGAAGTTAATTTCAAGCCCTGGTCATCACCCACAGTTCACGACCATCCCAACAGGACGTGCATTCATCTTTTGTAAATTCTATTAAAAGTTGTCAAGAGGATGTACAGTAATTAATAAAATATCTTTCCCAAATCCTGTGGAAAATTGAAATATAAAATCAAAAGCTCAGATAACCCAAAATCAGCGCTGACACACAGCAGTTTATCCTATATGTTTCAAACTTTAAATTTAAAGGTTAATTTCCGTTTTGCTCTAAGACAGGCCACTTCAGCCGTGTCACGCTATATATAAGAGCTTGATATAACAGTTCTTTGCCACTAGAGGGAGCCATTAGTGCTGCTGTGTGTCAGGATGTGACGTATGGTTGGAACTTGCTCGTCCATGTACAGGACTTGTAGAGATGAAAAAAGAAACATTTCTCCTAAAGGGAAAGAATTCTGGAATAACCTTTACAGGTATTGACTGGCAAAAAGCCTGGGCACTACCATTTCAATTCTGTATTTCAAATAAATGTAAAGAAATCCACTTCAAAATCTTACGTAACATATAATCAACCAACTTATACATTTCTAAATTTTTACATATTAATTAAAACTGCAGTTTTTGCAATGATGTCCCTGAATCTGTAGCTCATCTTTATTTCAATTGTGCCATCTCAGCTACCTTTTGGTCTAGATTAACAAACTATATCACAAAACTAACCTGAGTGTCCACCTCACATGTCAAAATATAATTACATATTTCAAACACAATGACACTGAAACTGAATATGTAATAAATTTAATAATTATACACGGGAAATTCTATATTCACAAATGCAAAACTAAATAAAGTCTCCCCTAATTTTGAAGGATTTATTCATGGATTTTGGGAATATATTAATACAAGTCAATTTATAAACTCTAAAAAAGTAACAAAACTATAAATTGGATCAAAGAATTTTATAAAGAGGAATAATAATAATAATAAAAGATAGTTGTATTTGTTTCTTTTTGTTCTGTCAACCATTTCTGTATTTTTGTTCCCTTCATGGTGGTGCAGTGGTTAGCACTGTTGCCTTACAGCTAGAAGGTTCCTGGTTTGAATCCCCAGGATGGCAGGGGTTGGAACCTTTCTGTGTGGAGTTTGCATGTTCTCCCTGTGCTGCGTGGGTTTACTCCGGGGGCTCCGGTTTCCTCCCACAATCCAAAGACATGCATGTTAGGTTAATTGGCTGTTCTAAATTGTCCCTAGATATCTGTCTCCTATAGGCCCTTAGAATAGAGGGTTAGTGCTAGTGAAAGCGCTTTGAGTGGTCTTTGTGACTAGAAAAGCGCTATATAAGTGCAGGTTAGTTTTGTCTGTAATTTTTTATCGTCTTGTAATATGTAAAGGAGACACGTTTATATAGCTGTGCAATGTTCATTTTTACATAAAATCAAAACCGTTTATTCATAAACTTGACTTTTTAACAATAAATTTACACCCTTTTCTAATATATTAGCTTTGTTTTAATATAAATTACCAGCTGTTTTCTTGTAAATTTGTCACTTTACGCTTGCCAGTTTGGGAGCATTTGTTTTTAAAATTATCGCTCTGTTAATCTGAGGAAAATCAAATATGACGTTACAGCCTGACTGTAGACCAAGGCCAGAATACCAGGAACTATATGTCCATTTCTACCCTTTATGGCCAAGACAGACTAACCTATTGCCTTTTTTTTAAACCTTTTTGGGCAAGACAGACTCACGCTTCTTTACCCATGCCAGGATTAGCAGACCTGACCCTGTGGTCCACAGACTCCCACTCTAACCACAGAGCCGAGGAGAAGTCCCTGCTCTAGCTGTGAGCTAGTAATGGAGATGGATCTTAAGTGTCAGGAAACTGCACCACCGATTAATTTCTAAGGGAAGGATTTGTAACATTAAATATTCACATGAACGTTTAAAGTATATTTGCAACCATTGTTACCTCCGCCAAGGAGTAATGTAATCGGGGCGGTTTGTCTGTTAGCAGGATTACGCAAAAAGTACGAGACAGATTTTGGTGAAAATTTCCCCAGAGGTAGCCCTTGGGCCAAGGATGAACCCATTCAGCTTTGATGATGATCTGAGAGTGCATACCTCCACCAAGGACCTTGCTTGTATTTGTGCAGCAGGATTACATAAAACCTACTGCATGGATTTGGATGAAATTTTCCCCAGAGGTGGATCTTGGCCTAGAGAGGAACCCATTACATTTTGGTGACGATCCAAGAACGCGTACCTCCGCCAAGGCTCTTATCTTCTCAGTGCGTCAGCAAGAATCCTCCAAAACTGCCGGATAGACTTTGATGCAGTTTTCACCAGAACTGGCTCATGGCCCACACACGAGCCCATTACACTTTGGAGGTGATCCATGAGGGACGGAAGGAGCCTTGGTGTAGGTATGTGTTCTCTTGAGTGCTTTTCTCGTTCTCTCTTTGCAGCATTAACATTTTCAAAAACAAGTAAAAAGTTAACCATCAGGGTTTCACTCTGCTGGATGATTTTAGAATAAAAATAACTCAAATAATCTGATCAAAAGTAGCTACGTGAGTAAAGGTTCGTTGCCCACATAAATGTACCACAACAAAACTACACAGTAAAGTACAGATTTATGAAACTCGAGTGAATGTATACTTAAATGTGTTTAACTGGCTACTACGACCTCTGGAGAGGAATAACACTTACATTGTCAAAACACGTGGACTTTAATAATCACAGTTGCCTGTTTGACACAGAGCGACTGCAGCTCTTAAGTCTTTTTTTTTTTCTCTTGGAGGTTAAAGGTAAAGCTCTGACCTGAGACCAACATGCCCTTGTTAATGAAACAATAAATACCCTCAATACCCCCCCCCCCCCAAAAAAAACCCGGCACACTCACCAGCAGGCTTCAAAACCAAACTTCAATCCATTTACTCTGAGCTCAGACTGTAGAAACACACAGTACACAAACATGAATAATTTTTACTCACTACTCCAGCCACAGCAACAAAATGATCATAATCACGATATAATTCTAATCCTGTTTACGCGAGTGCTAAAACACAGCTTAATAAGACTGTATTTACTCTTTGCCCACCATATGTGATGTCCCCGAGTGTTTGAAATCTAAGATCAGTCACAGAAGGGGGCCCGTGGCTTCCCGGGACATCTAATACTCTGCGTGCTCCAGGGCCAGTGAGAAGAAAAAGAGCACAATTGGATTAGATAGCAAAATATGGTCAGTGTTTGTTTTAATCAGTCTGGTGACACAGGGAGCTCTTGAAAGGACTGCGTCAGGAGAGCCTGGAGAGAGAGAAAATGAGAGAAAAAGGGAAAGTGAGCGAGAGAGTGGGGTAGACAGTGGAAAAAGAAGGAAAAGTGGGGGGGGGGGGGGGGAGAGAGACGGAGAGGGCAGCTGGGGTGATTGGTCCCCAGGCAGTGACTGGATAGTGGAGACTGGAGGCCAGAGGGGAAGCTGTCTGGGGGGGCGACTGACCTTTCAGGGTTCATTGTCAGGTCTCCAAACCAAGAGGACAGTGGCCATTTTTGCTAACCCAGCAACTGTGAATAAAAGCCTGCGATAATTCCACAGAACAGCTGGCTGGTTTTAGATAATAATCATTAAAAATATCACAGAGGAAAAGATTTACATTGATGTCATTGGGGATTATATAAGATTTTTTTTTAGAGACTCTCCTCCAAGAGAAACCGGCAATAAAGGTAGTATCTCACTGGGCTGTGACAGCTTGCGACTGGTTGGCGAGCGGCATTTGTGAGGGAGTTGCCATATTCCTCCAAACGTTGGCGAGGGTTTGCAATTTCCTCTCGTGAGTCGCGGGGCTTCGCTCGCGTGTCACAGGAATTTTCAACATGTTCAAAAAAAAATTTAATGTGACAAATTTGCTCACCGAATAGTCACAGAGTTATCGCGGGTATCTCAAAGCCATGGCGCGGTCATTTTTCTAGCACACACTGACACAGCTGCGACCGACAGTGTCACTTATGCCACTCAAGGGTAAGAAAGGCAAGGCTAGGGGTGGAGGGGCTGCTGTCCCTGCTGCCCCACGGGCCCCTACAGAGGTAGCGGAGCCGGTGCCGGGGCCTGCTGTGGCCGATGTCGAGGACTGTGAGGCAGCCTCCTCATCCAGCGGTTTCTGCACTTCTTCCCTGTGGTCGACGTCGCTTGACGTTTGATGGTAAAATGACCGCTGGAATGGGGAGATTTCACAGGTGTCACTGATAACTGTCTGTGAGTCTTGCACGGTGTTTGTGTGGCCATCGCGGGACACGTGTTAGTGCGAAAACAGCGTAATTTTTTGCGACACACACACCATGTGTGCAAATTCCTGGCGAATTCTGGCCAAAAATTCACCAGGATTTTGTGTGACATTTGCAAAATATTCATGTCACATATCAATAGTCATGTGATTCCAAGTAAAATTTGTGGCTAATTCATGTATTTGTCACAAGTTTCTTTTTATCTCCAGCTAGTCATGAGCTGTCACAGCCCAGCGAGATACTATCTTAAAAGGTGATTTTAGCAGCAGGTTCTACCACCTATGTAATATGTTGAAAAAGAGCCCCCTAGTGGTTGTGAAAAGAACAACAGGAAGTGGCATGACAGAGTTATGTTGTGTTCAAATGCTGACAGTAGACAAGCTTAACACTGACAGCAAAGGAATGTCTGTTTACTGCTGCGCTCATGTTGACAGCAAGCGGTCGACTGACGTGCAAAGTTCCCTTATATTACTGTTTTGGGGCCTTTTTAAAGGAGTCGTGGCCCAGCTGGTAGAGCACCCGCCCCCCAGCCGGGAGGTCGTGGGTTCAAATCCCAGCCGGGTCATACCAAAGCCCATATAAAAATGGTACTTTCTAGCTTGGCGCTCAGCATAATAGAATGGGGAACGGAAAGTTAACGCACAAAGCTACCAGAGAACTGACCCCCCCACTGTAGCTTTCACTACTTACAGTAGCTGTGTGGCGTAGGGTCAGAGAAACGGAGATAGGTGCCGCCACATGTTGTGGAAGGGATTAACTTAACTTTTTTTTTTAAGGACATTGCAAGTTGATGAACATTGATATCAGTCAATGTAAACATGCGAGATTGTAGCCAGTGGCTAATTTCCATCTATTCTCTGTGGGTTACAATTATATTTGATGAGAGTATCTACTGGTTTGTCCTTGCCATTGCAATAAGCAGAAAAAGTTGAAAATTTGCAACTCTTAACACCACGTTCTGTCTTGCAGCGTCATCTGCCGCTCTCGCTGCCAGCAAAGGTGGAATTTTCCTTCACTCTCTCGTTGAAAGCAATGTCACCTGTGGTTTTCAGCCTACCACTTAGCATCCTCATGTTTAAAGAAGACCCTCACATTGCTAACCATTACCTTAACCTTGACCATCTAAAAGTGTGTATTTAATGTGTAAAGTGAAACACGAACCCCGAAGAGAAAGCTGCAGGGTTTGAATAAGGGATTCCCACATGAGAGAGCAAATATCAAACAAATGACGCCTTTTCATGAACTAATTGGAGAACTTGTCATCTGCAACCCACACTGAAAAAAGAGCAGTTTTTCATGTTGAGGGTCCAGCACAGTGTGGGCAAAGTCTGCCTTCTCTGAATGTCTTGTTGCTGTCCTGTTGGGCTTGCAAAGTGGGTTGACTCTCTTGGTGACACAGGTAGAATGAATGACCCCAGTGCAGGAGGTCACAGGTTTGATCTCCTGTTTACCATTTGAGCTTTGCCTACCCCACACACCTTAGTGTTAATGAGAGTTCACATAGCGGCCATCATTTTTTTAGTATTCATCTTTCAAAGCACTGTAAGCTGTTTTACAATATTACTCTGATTACCATCCTAATTGAGTCACAGCCTTTAACTGAAAAAGAAAACATGTACACTTTCAGGCAGAGAAGTGTGAATTCTCAGCTTTGCTTTTTCTATCTTGGCTTTTGTAAGATTAAACCCTCTTGTGGTGGCTGCAAATTGTGGGTCTTGGTCAACAGACTGTGGCTGACTAGACTTTCCATGGCAGATTATGAAGATCTTACTGGGACAAACCACTGTGTTGATGGATTTTTCCTACAGCAGTGTTTTTCAACCCTTTTTGAGACATGGCACCCAGGGGCGTAAATCCCGGGAGAAAGGGACGCACACACCACAATTAATGAAACCCGCAACCAAGACGCCACACTATATATAGGAAAACAGTTGCACGCTGGAGCCACAAGCAGCCTAGGATGAAAGAGAGGAGAGGAATGATTAGTGATGGGAATAGCACATGGGAGAATGACAACTGAGGTAATGGGTCTTACAACACTGGCAGAGCGCCCGACAGTGAACTCCAGCATAGGAAAGGTGAGGGGGTCTGGAGGCTGCAGGACAGGAGGAGGAAGGGCTGAAGAACCGGGATGGAGATAGTGATGGGCAGGCAGGCACCAGTGCTCCGAACGGTGATCCGATCTTATCCAGGAAATATTTGGCGAGGCGTGTTTCAAGGCGTGACTCATGATGTATGTGTTGACATCGGACCACGTGACTTGGTCAGGAGAAATAAACTGAGCAGCGCTACCCAGTGGAAATCCCCGTCCCTCACTTTTTGTGTAATCATGTTTGACTGTGTAAGGGATCTGTCACAGCCAACTTTCAGATGGAGCCAGCACCAAAAACACGGACTTCTCCTGTTTGGGAACAGTTCAAGCTTGTTTCTCCAATTGATGTATTTTTGACAAATAGTGGCTGTTTAGTGCAACTGAGGTGATAGCTTAGTGGTAGTATATCTGCATTGCAAGTGAGAGACCTGGGTTCAAATTGCAGCTGTATCATTCTTTTAATTTCATTTTTATTTGCAAAAGGTGAAGTTTCTGTTGTGTTTCAAAGAGCTTGGATCATTATTACGCATCACTATGCTGAGGCACTATTGCCATTGTGGCCTGCATGAGAATAAGGCCAGAGTTGAATATATTTATTTCTTAATAAAAATAGATAAGTAGTACAAGCACACCAAGTAACACAGACACATTCACTGGAGTCACCCCAGTTTTATTATTTGTTTTTTCCCCTTATAATCATTGATATTTCTTAAAAGACAGCACATTTATTGAAAGTGAAAAATACACATTGTAAAAATCTGCATGCTGTATACTTTGTTGACTGCATGACCGAGTAAAGCAAATGAAGTTCCACATGAGGCCTCATCTATGTGAACCATTTTGATGAAAGGCTCAAGTATTCAAGAACACCTCAGCTACTCATGACTAAATAATAGCCTAGAGGTAAACATCTGTCCTGCAAATGGGAAGCTGGGATTCACGTCTCAGCTGGGTCATTCTAACTCTCTTTATTTGCACAGTGAAGTGTCTGTTGTATTTCAGAGAGCTTGAATACAACAATAACACATCATTATGCTGAGGCACTATTGTGCCCTGCATGACAATAAGGACAGAGATGAATGTACTGAGAAAGAGTATAAGACTGTTGAAAAGTTATTATTTCTTAAAAAAAAATGGATAAGTAGCGCAAGTACATTCACGGTATTCACCTCAGTTTTATTATTTTTTTCCTTATGATCATTGATATTTCTTAAAAGACAGTGCATTTATTGAAATGGAAAGAAATACACATTAAACCCAAAATACCCTTGTAAAAATCAGCATATTGTATACGTTTTGTCTACTAGATGGCCTGGTAGAGAAAATGAAGTCCCACGTGAGGCGTTGTCTATGTGAACCATTTTGAGGAAAGGCCTCAAGTCCTCCAGAAAGCCTCATTTGCCCATCACTAGATGGAGAAGCCGTAGTCTGGAAGGAAAGATGACTCAGGTGAGCGTACAAACACAGCTCCGGAGACGCACCACTGGAGGCGGCAGCAAACCTGAGTGGAGGAGAAGAGAAGGTGAGATAATTCGGAATAATTAATTTTTTACACAACAAGAACAACCGTTGTGAGGCGGCACAAACCAAACGATCCAGCGGAGAGCTCTTCACACTCTGGCCCTTAAATAAGCTGGTGAATCAGGAGGCAGCAGGTGGAAGAAGACACGTCGAGGCTTCAGCCTCACCTACATCTTGGCCGTGACAGTTGCCATGGCCAAGATGTGTAGAGTGATGATACAGAGTGAAGTGATGATATAGAGTAAAGTACGAGGAGACGAAGAAGAGTGATGTCTGAAGAGAGTGTTGAGGTTCGATTGGACGCAGCAATGATGATAGAAGGACTACAGCTCCTGACCAGATAGAGTGATGATATAGAGTGAAGTACGTGGCGGTAATGCACCTGTAAGCTGGTTGCCAACCAAATCTAAAAGAAGAAGAAGAGGCAGCAGGTGTTTAATCACGCAGGTGTGCTGATGAGCTCTGGAGCTGGGAAAACAGAAGAAGAAGGGGGGGGGGGGTACGCTCACCTGATCATGACAGTTTTACAATCTTCAGAGTCGAGATTTTGCATTTATGCATTGTTGGTAAAAAGGGTAATCATTTTTTCAAGGTATTTTCAAAGTATATAGTTGTACTGACTTGACTTACACTAAACACCTGCTTGTAATGATGGGGAGCAATTCTCGGCAAATGAGCAATTCTCAGCATAACACCGGCATGTTTTACATAAACTCAGCTGATGCATTTTTGTCTATATTTGTTCATTTCTTCAGTCATGAGTCTTTTTGCCTCCACAGACAGAAACATAAGTAATAATGGATGGGTATAAATCATGATTACTGTAAATTAATCCACAGTATCACTATGATTAATCAGATTAAAAAATGTTATGTTTGACAGCCGTAGTTTTAAGACATATTGAGATTTTGTTTTGTTGTTGCTTGTTAATAAATACATATTTTTGAAGAATAGTTTAATGTAGTTTGGTTATTCATTAAGGTATTTCTTCTAGTTTTAGAACTTATTTTGAGCTTTAAATACTTGTAAAGCTATTGTGGTGGGGATCAGACCAGTGTTCATGGTGAGCAAAGATATTTTGTTTGATCATATATGGTGTAATTGACACTGACCACCCAATACAACTTTGGTATTGCTGGTTGATCGTGTAAAAACCTGTAGACAGGAAGGATATGGACTAATATGGAACAATGACATAATTATCTAATATCATTATATAAGACATTTGAGAAAGTATCAGACAACACAGCAAAAATTGCATTTTTTTAAGTCCCCCTCAAAAATTAAGTTCTCAAGTTTTCCTGTTTATGGTCCCCCACAACAGTGAAATGGGATTTTTCGCCCCTGATGGCACCCTTCTTACATTGAAAAGAATCCTGCAGCACCCCAACAACCCAAAATGTTATAAAATGACACATAGTAAGCTACTACACCATACTGTATCTAATGACAATTTAGTTTTGTAATTAGGCCTGTAACGATAACAGATTTTGGCAGACAATAAGTTTTTAATTGGAAATCTTTCATTTATCACTGTCATGTTTATCTACATTGTTTTTCAAAGGCTCCTTTATACCAGACTGTGAAGAAATAGAGGGCTCTGCATGTCTGAGCACACTTTCATTTCCACTTGGAAAAACTGAGTGTAACGGTTATGTTTTTAATGCATTTTTCTGTTTTTGTTTCAACTGTTTACAAAATAGGTCACATACCGGCTCGTGGACATTACTGGGCTCTCCTCTCTCATTGGCTTTAGTCCAAAATGCTTCCACACCAGAACTTTAGAATTCAGTTTTCTATTCTTCCAAACTTTCTGAAATTGTACAGCTGTCAGGAAACTCAGCCACAAGCGGTCCTGCTGCACTCACGTTGTGATTTGTTTATACTCAGTGTGAAACACGGCGCGATTACATGTAAATCAGCGTTGGTACTGTGCCCTTACCAGGAGAGTAAATTAGTTTGAAAATTAGATTTACTGGAGACAGATGGACAGATGGACCGACAGAGCTCCATGACAGTTTGTATTCTTGTTGTTTAGTGCTGAAAACAGCCAATATCAAGATGCAGTTTCTGGAAGAGGTAGTGACATTTTCCCAGCTGGTGTGCCCCTCCGGATAATGTTATGAACTCAAACATGACAGCATTCTGGGGGGATTTCCACAGCATGTTTTGACTCAGAAGTTATTAAAGTAACCCCACCTCTCTGCATGGTGATTTTTTCATCAAGAAGAAGAAGTAGTAGTAGAAGAAGAAGAAGAAGAAGAAGAAGCAGAAGAAGAAGAAAGATTGCATTCATTTTTCACCCACAGACAAGGACGGGCCACTACAGGCACCAACGCACAGCAGTGGCAAATTATTTGCAATTTTTGGGCCAATTAAGTAAAATTCAACACTCCCACAGCACCCCAAGCAATCTCTCATGGTGCCCTGGGGTATTGCAGCACCCCAGTTGAAAATATCAAGTCATTCTGGCTTATTAGCTTGAGTAGGTTCATTTTGCCTTCCTCTTCAATTATCAGCTTTTTTGTTTTTCTTATTTCAGACAAGGATAAAAAGGAGATGTTTTTACCTTTACATGTTTCGACTGTCAACTGCAGTTTTCCTCAGAAATGTCACCTGATTGCTGTGAAGTGTCATTTATCTGACTGGCAGGCCCCAGTCTGTCAGGATGGGTAACAGGACCGCAGCCAGCATCATCACGAACACAGGTGTCCCACAGGGTTGTGTTCTCAGCCCCATCCTCTACAGTCTCTTCACCCATGACTGTATTGCCTCCCACAAGGACAATATCATCTTAAAGTTTGCAGATGGCACAGCAGTGATAGGACGCATCACTGGTGGTGATGAAGCATCCTACAGAAGGGAGGTGGCCAGCCTGGTGTCATGGTGTGAGGACAACAACCTCACTCTCAACATAGACAAAACAAAGGAGATGATAGTGGACATGAGGAAGGGGAGGAGGAGACCCCATCAGTCACTGTTCATCTGGGAGCTTGAGGTGGAGAGGGTGAGCAGCTTTAAATACCTGGGCATCCACATCAGTGAGGACCTTATGTGGGCACATACCACAGAGCTGGTTAAGAGAGCTCAACAGTGCCTGTAGTTTCTGAGGAGGCTGAAGAAGTTTGGCATGTCCCCCAGGATCCCCAACAATTTTTACAGCTGCATCATTGAGAGCATCTTGACCAACTGCATCACTGCGTGGTACAGCAGCACTACTGCCCTGGACCGCAAACACCTGCAGAGAGTGGTGAAGACAGCAGAGAAGATCATCAGGACTCCACTCCCCTCTCCAAAGGAGAGCTGCTGCCATCCTCCAGGACCCCACCCACTCCCAGCACAGAATGTTCACACTTCTACCCTCAGGCCGGAGGTACAGAAGTATGAAATGCAGGACAACCAGACTAAAAAACTCCTTCTTTCCCACTGCCATCAGACTCCTGAACAAATAACAAACTCCCAAATAAACTCCCTATTTGCAAACACAGCTTACAAATAGGAATTCACACACTGGTTGCAAAATTTGCACATTGCTCACTTGTACAGTGTACATAGTCTCACCCTGTCTCATGTCTATATCATCTCTGCTGCTAAATTGGGCTGGGCTGCACGGTGGCGCAGTGGTTTAGCACTGTAACAGCACAGTTTTACCCTCGGCCGGGGGATCGCGGGGATCATCAGATCGTGGGTTCGATCCCAGCCCCCGACCAACAGTGAGCTGTGTGGAGTTTGCATGTTCTCCCCGTGTTGCGCGGGTTTACTCCGGGATTTCTCCGGTTTCCTCCCGCATACCAAAAACATGTAGGTTTAGGGCGCTCGCGCACGCAGCGACCAGCAGCCAGTGGCTTGTCACCAGACTGCAAACCATGTCTACCTACGGGTACAAATAAGTAACAAAAAAAAAAAAAAAAAAAAAAAAAAAAAAAAAATTACCATTTTACAGTCCACTGGGTATTATCATTACAGAGAAATTCACACACTGGGTGCTAATTTGTAATTTGCACATTGCTTATTTGCACATTGCTCATTTGCACACTGTACATAGGCTTATGCCATCTCAGGTTCATATCATTTCTAATATTAATATACCATTGTCCATTATAGTCATCCAGTGAATTTTCAATTTCATTCTTCTTGTTTCCTCTAGATCAGGGGTGTCAAACTCATTCCATGGAGGGCCAAGACCCTGCAGGTTTTACTTCCACCCAGTGTCTTCAGCAGGTGTTTTCATTGATCAGCAATCAGTGGGAAGAAATTCAGTGAACTCACCTGTTGAAGACACTGGGTGGAGGTAAAACCTGCAGGGTCTTGGCCCTCCATGGAGTGAGTTTGACACCTGTGCTCTAGATTAACTGCTTTAACTGCTTTAACTATCCTAATTGCCTAATGTGCGTTATTAGTATTCATTAGTATTAGTCTTAGTATCAAAGTGTGTTTAAGGTGTCCTAACTGCCTAATGTGTGTTATTAGTGTGTGTTATTGGTATTTATTAGTATTAGATGTGCTATTACCTTATAAGTATTGATGTATATCTATTACCTTGGCATTCATACGGAGAGTAGAGTAAGAATTTCATTGCTCAGGAAATGTTGCATTTCTTAACTGTGCACATGATAATAAAGCCTTTGAATCTTGAATCTTGAATTTATCAGCTCCTTTTTATCCTTGTCTGAAATGAGAACAACAAAAAAGCTGATTCTGGGTTATTTTGTTATATTTTCTCTGTGATGCTACATTGAACTGTTAGTACCACCAAGATGGCTAGCTGAAGCAACCATTTAGTCACTAGTCTTGGCTCATACATGAATGTCTCTGTACTTATTGTACTCAAGGGACTGATTATATCCTATTGACCACTGACACCACACACCCATGTCCACTAGCGATGCATCTTTTCATTCATTCTTTAAGACAAATTTATGTTAGTTGGCTCCAAGCTAGGACCTAAGACCTAGCTAGCTGAGCTTCACAATAGTGATGTAAGAGGGAGGCTGAGTTAAATATGGCCTTAGAGATTTAAAGAGATAGGCACTGAAACCAGCTGTTCTGTTGAAAAAGCTGCAAAAGATGATTCACACTCATACAGCAATAATTAAATAAAGAAAACTGACAAAATACTGTATGTCACAAAAATTTTGTTAAGACACGTGAGCTGTTAGAATAGGAAAAGAACAAGGAATTATTTTAGTGTTTTGTATAATATTTAATTTACTCCTGTGTAAGCTTGTCCATGTTTAAATGTTTACAAATATACAATCCAATATGCAGTACAGTCTGAAAAAAGCAAAATGGTAAGACCAAAGAGTTCCAGGTCCTGTGTTTCCATCCACCGCCTCTGTGGTGTTTGGTAATAGTATCTTCCAGTCGGAAGTGCAAATCCAGCTGCTGTGACATAGCCATAAGTTAAATTTTCTGAAAGTTGGTGCAGACATAGTCTCCGGTGTGTCCTTTACTGGATGACTTAAGCATCACTAGTCCACTGTATCATGACCCAAATCCCTTAAACTGATCCACTGTCACACACGTCAAGTCATCTTTGTTGTGCATCGGCTCTTTCACCTTCTGCATAGCTGCTTGTTCAAAATTTCAAGTAAAAAGTGTGATTTAGGGTATCTTGAAACTCCATCTGTGCAATTTCTCCATTTTAAAAATGTGGAGAACATATTGGAAACATTACAACTCATGGGTTTTTGTGCTTTAAGCTGAAAGGTAGTGTAATATTCCTGCTGAAAGCTTTTCTAAATCACTGAGAAATCAACTGAGTGAGTTCAGATTTTTGCAGCTGCTTTCTATTCCTCGATGTGCAGAGTAATTCCAAACAGTTTATTTTCTATCCAGCCACTTCAGCCCCCAAGGTCATTTGCCTTTTCTCTTTCTAAACAGGCAGAATTCTCAGATGTCCTTTCTTGGTGGAACTCCACTCGGTGCAATTCGACATGCTCGTCTGTTCCTCCCTAGCAGAGAGTGTGACAGTCTCATTCAAATATGTCAGCGTATCCGTATTGATGCACAGTCTCATCTTTTGCCAGCATTCCTTTTGCAGCAAACAGCAGAACCAGATTCACCTGCACAAATTCTTTCCCCCAGTTCACTTAGTTACACTTGAGTGTTTAGGAGAGGAACTGCACACAAAAAATACTGTATGTAGCCCACTTTCAGTCTTCTGCGTGAGTACATTATGACTCTCTAGACTGTAAGAGGATGAAAGGACATCTGAAAATGGAAGATGCGCCGGAGCCAAATCAAAACACTGCAACCACCATGCTAGCTTTGCTGAGCTGCGCCTGAAGGGGGGCATTATGGCCTGTGTCTGGGTGGCTGCCTTGGGGGTCGTGCTCTGTGCCCGGGCCCTCGGGGCACCAGTAGCAGGATGGGCCCTGAGCATCCGCTGGGAGGTTGACCCCGGCTCTCCCTGTGGAGTTTGGCTTGTACAGCTGTATCTGATTGGACAGGAACAGAGTTCTGCACTCCACCAGGGGGGTTTGGAATTCAGCAGATATGAGAAGTGATTGTCTAAAGTCAAAATCTAAAGCTAGAGTCAGGGCTGTATTTTAACCAGTATTAGGAAGGAAGGTATGCAGTGGCAAGAAAAAGTATGTGAACCCTTAATTGGTCATAAAGTGTGAGCTGATCTATATCTAAGTCCCAAGTATAGAAAAGCAAAATGTGTTTAACCTACAGTGCATCCGGAAAGCATTCACAGCGCTTCACTTTTTCCACATTTTGTTATGTTACAGCCTTATTCTGAAATGGAATAAATTCTTTTTTCCCCCACAATTTTACACACAATACCCCATAATGACAATGTGAAAAAAGTTTTTTTTTTTAGATTTTTGCAAATTTATTAAAAATAAAAAACTAAGAAATCACATGTACTTAAGTATTCACAGCCTTTGCTCAGTACTTTGTTGATGCATCTTTGGCAGCAATTACAGCCTCAAGTCTTTTTGAATATGATGCCACAAGCTTGGCACACCTATCTTTGGCCAGTTTGGCCCACTCCTCTTTGCAGCACCTCTCAAGCTCCATCAGGCTGGATGGGAAGCGTCGGTGTACAGCCATTTTCAGATCTTTCCAGAGATGTTCAATTGGATTCAAGTGTGGGCTCTGGCTGGGCCACTCAAGGACATTCACAGAATTGAGAAGAAGCCATATATCAAAGAAGCCACTCCTTTGATATCTTGGCTGTGTGCTTAGGGTCGTTGTCCTGCTGAAAGATGAACCGTCGTCCCAGTCTGAGGTCAAGAGTGCTCTGGAGCAGGTTTTCATCCAGGATGTCTCTGTACATTGCTGCATTCATCTTTCCCTGTATCCTGACTAGTTTCCCAGTTCCTGCCGCTGAAAACATCCCCACAGGATGATGCTGCCACCACCATGCTTCACTGTAGAGATGGTATTGGCCTGGTGATGAGCGATGCCTGGTTTCCTCCAAACATGGCGCCTGGCATTCACGTCAAAGAGTTCAATCTTTGTCTCATCAGACCAGAGAATTTTGTTTCTCATGGTCTGAGAGTCCTTCAGGTGCTTTTTGGCAAACTCCAGGCAGGCTGCCATGTGCTTTTTACTAAGGAGTGGCCTCCATCTGGCTACTCTAACATACAGGCCTGATTGGTGAATTGCTGCAGAGATGGTTGTCCTTCTGAAAGGTTCTCCTCTCTCCACAGAGGAATGCTGGAGCTCTGACAGAGTGACCATCGGGTTCTTGGTCACCTCCCTGACTAAGGACCTTCTCTCCTGATCACTCAGTTTAGATGGCCAGCCAGCTCTAGGAAGAGTCCTGGTGGTTTAGAACTTCTTCCATTTATGGATAATGGAGGCCACTGTGTTCATTGGGACCTTCAAAGCAGCAGAAATTTTTCTGTACCCTTCCCCAGACTTGTGCCTCGAGACAATCCTGTCTCAGAGGTCTACAGACAATTCCTTTGACTTCATGCTTGGTTTGTGCTCTGACATGCACTGTTAACTGTGGGATCTTATATAGACCGGTGTGTGCCTTTCCAAATCATGTCCAGTCAACTGAATTTACCACAGGTGGACTCCAATTAAGCTGTAGAAACATCTCAAAGATGATCAATGGAAACAGGAAGCACCTGAGCTCAATTTTGAGCTTCATGACAAAGGCTGTGAATACTTATGTACATGTGATTTCTTAGTTTTTTATTTTTAATAAATTTGCAAAAATCTCAAACAAACTTTTTTTCCACATTGTCATTATAGGGTATTGTGTGTAGAATTTTAAGAAAAAATGAATTTAATCCATTTTGGAATAAGGCTGTAACATAACAAAATGTAGAAAAAGTGAAGCGCTGTGAAGACTTTCTGGATGCACTGTAATACCACACAAGCAATTATAATATTTCATGTCTTTATTGGACACATCCATAAACATTCACAGTACTGGTGGAAAAAGCAAGTGAACTGTTGAGTTTAATAACTGTTCAAACCTCCTTTAGCAGCAATAACCTCCAACAAGAGCCTCCGGTAGCTGCTGATCTGACCTACACAATGTTCAGGAGGAATTTTAGACCATTTTTCCTTACAGAACTGCTTCAGCTCAGCCATATTCTTAAGCTGTTTGGTGTGATTGGCTGTCCTGAGGTCATTCCAATTCCATTGGCTTTAAGTCTGGACTCTGACTGGGCCATCCCAAAAGGAGAATATTCTTTTTTAAGCCATTCTGTAGTAGATTTATTTCAATGTTTAGGGTCATTGTCCTGCTGCATCACCCAACTTCATGAGATCATGAGATCGTGGGTTCGATCCCTGCCCCCGGCCAACAGTGATCTGTGTGGAGTTTGCATGTTCTCCCCGTGTTTGCGTGGGTTTACTCCGGGATTTCTCCGGTTTCCTCCCATATGCCAAAACATGCAGGTTAGGGAGTTAAGGGGCGCTTGCGCACGCAGCGACCGGCAGCTGGTGGCTTGTCACCAGACTGCAGAACAAATCTACCTACGGGTACAAAATAAGTCCCCCCCCCCAAAAAAAAAAAAAAAACTTCTACTGAGCTTCAGCTGGCAGATAGCCACCCTGACATTATTCTGTAGGATACCTTGATAAACTTGACAATTCCTTTTCCCTTCTATGATGGAAAGTGGTCCAGGCCCCAAGGCAGCAAAGAAGCCCTAAATCATGATGCTCCCACCACTGTACCTCACTACTGGGATGATGTTTTCATGTTAGTAGGTTGTGCTGTTTTTACACTATACATAGCACTGTGTGTTCTTCCCTAACAATTCAGCCTGGGTTTCATCAGTCCACAAAACATTTTCACAGCAGTGATCTAGAGTGTTACTGTCCTTTTTGGGAAACTTGAGATGTGCAGTGATGATTTTGTTTTTTTGTTTTTGAAAGCAGCAACTTTCTCCATGGTGTCCTGCCAGGGACACCATGCCTGTTTGAGGATTTGCATATGGTAGACTCATGAACAGAGATGTTAACTTGTTTCACTGATTCCTTCAAGCCTTTAGCAGTTACTCTAGGACTGTTTTTTTTTTTACATCATTGCACATTCTGTGTCATGCCTTGGAGTCAACTTTGCTGGGTGCCCATTTCTAGGGGGAGTAGTCACAGCACTAAATTGTCTCCATTTGTAGACAATTTGTGAAACTGTGGACTGGTGAATATCTGAAGTTTTTTTTGTAACCATTTCCAGTTTTATGCAGATCAACAATTCTTGATTGCAGGTCTTCAGCAATCTCTTTTTTTTGTGAGGCACGGTTCACATCAGCAGATGCTTCTTGTGAAAAGCAAACTCAAAAAGTTTGAGTGCTTTTTTATTAGTCAAAGTAGCTGTACATCTTTCTACAATCTTAGTTTATTGCTTGGACTCCAGGTTTGTGAACTCCTGGCTTTTGTTGAAGTCGCTAGCACGAGGGTTCACTTAATTTTTCCACCAGCACTGTGAATGTTTATTGGATGTGTCCAATAAAGTCATGAAATATTCTAATTGATTGTGTGGTATTAAACACATTGTGTGTGTCAATACTTGGAACACAGATGTAGCTCAGATCAAATTTTATGACCAATTAATGCAGAAAACCAGCTAATTCCAAAGGGTTCACATACTTTTTTCTTGCCAGTGTGCATGTCCTACATTAAATCATACAGTAAATGCATGAAGGAACTATTTTTAAATGGATGTTCTGAATAAATGTTTTATAATTTTAATATGCAATATATGATTTCTGAAAGAGTGTCTGTCTCAGAAAAACAGATCTTCCTGGCACCACTCTTTGCACGCAAATTGGCTGTAAAAGGTTTGTTGTGGGCGCTGCGTAGAAGAAATTAAATAAAAATCACATTATTCTTCTGTGGAAGTTCATCAGTGTTCACCCAGACTGCAGCTGACAGATTTCCTCAAAAAAAAAAGAAAAAAGGGTGAGAAACGTCGGTGGTTTACCGGAGACCTCCCGTGCGTCACGACTTTCCTCATCCGCTGCGCGGGAGATGGAGGCCGCTGCCAACGCCGCAGGTTCTGTCTGGAGCCTCGGGATTATACAGACCTGTGAGTGTCTGTCAGACCTGTCAGTGTCTGTCGGTCTGTCAGAGAGCCAGGCGCGCGCGCGCGCACGCACGCACGCACATCCAAGGTATTTGTGAGCCGCTCCAAGAATAAGACAAGAGATTAAATCAGAGTAACGCGCTTTCAAAAAAGCCTTTCTTTCAGGTTTGCCATTAAGCAATAAAAATGTATTTCTGTTCTTTTCATCAAATGAGGAATGCGTGCGCTTTTGCGAGCAAAAGAATAATTTATTTTATGTCGTTTACTATGCTTCGATAATTCACTTGTACTATTTGTGAATTTTTACAAGTTTTTTTAAACCGGGATTTATGTTGTTAAGTATCAAAGCTATGCAGTAAACTGCCTTGGAAACATGGCACACGGGATAAAAAAAAGGTCTAACTAAAAACTGCTTAAACTATAATTTAGCTATAATTAACATTAACAGAAACTGATGTGTAAAAGAGTTTACTGCTGAAAAAAGTTTATGGGAAAAGTTTTTCTTTGCTGTGACATCAACAGTAAAATAATTAATACTAAATAAATACACTTGTTATAAGCGGTTACAATTACATTTCATTTTATAAAAACTACATGAGCTTTGAAATACTTTTTATTAGAAAGTAAATAAATGCTGCCGAAACTGCTTAACACACAGAGTCCCTCGTTTTTCTGTCCAGTTCAGAGATTTTTCCAAAAGCCCAAATTTATTCCCGATCTCGGCGCGGGCTCCGTCGCCGTCATGACGTCAGCAGTTCCGCTGCTCGGGGCCTGCAGGCCTGCGGGTCCCTGTCCTCTGATTGGTGGACAGTCAAAGGCGCACGAGCCTCCACACGCGCTCATCACTGGTGACCGTGTGTGATTCGGTGTGAAGGCCGGAGTGTGCGCAGCAGTAGTGGTCCGCGCTTCATTTGTCCAGTTTACCGCTGTTCAGTGGCAGAAATGAACTCGACTTAATCGCTGCAGAAACGCTTTGCCGAGACCGGCCGAGCGGCGCCGCAACACTGACGGAAATTAGCCGTGAAATGTGGGCTTTTGATGGCGGCTAAATTACAGCTCATTTATGCATTATGATAATAATTACCCAAACTTGTTAAAGAAAGCAGCTGTCTTAAAAAGAATATGCGACTTGAATAATAAATTGGCCCGTTTATTGTAATAAACCTGTGCACAAAAAGCAAATCAGATGAGGAAATGGCAGACGGTTCCTGAACATTGCTGTGGACGGAAGAAGATGGATGGATGGATGGACGTCATTACAGGGGCAGCTGATGGAAAAAACAAGGAGGGAGGACATAAAGTTCACTTACAGTGACACAGATTTGACGGTACTTACATCTATTCTATTTTAATTCCTACGCACTCATAGAGATATTTAATAATTCAATTCAACTTTATTTATATAGCGCCATTTCACAACAACAGTCATCTCACAGCACTTTCAACTGTAGGGGGAAACCCCCACAATTAATCACCCACAATCTAATACCCCACAGAGTTCTGAAATTATCAACTCACATGGAGACCGTGGTCTTCATCTTGAATTATTTATTCACATGATAAAAGGTCAACAGCAAAAATTAAAATTTAAAAAAAAACTTAAAAAATGGGCAACTTCAACTGAAAAAATAAATATTTGCTCAAATAAGTAAATCTTTACAAAAATCTGAAAGGGCTTTTTTTTTCAACAAATGAAATATTAAAACTCCATTCAACTAAATAAATCTTTGCAAAAAAATAAAAAATAAATAAAAAGGCTTCTCTTATAATAAAGCGTCTCTGTATCTCACCTATGCTGATGTGAGTCATGGAGCACTGCCCCTGTCCCCCTGTCTCCCTGTCTCCCTGTCCCCCTGTCTCCCTGTCTCCCTGTCTCCCTGTCCCCCTGTCTCCCTGTCTCCCTCTCCCCCTGTCTCCCTGTCCCCCTGTCTCCCTGTCCCCCTGTCCCCCTCTGCTGCCCCACCTTCTCCACTGGAGGCCTGATTCAGGACACGAGAGCTAGTGGGGCTGCCTGCTCTCTCTCTCTCTCTTTGTTTTTGTCGTCTCTTTTATTGACATTTTGCTCCAATTGGATGAGTGATATAAATTTTGTGCATGATAACTGAGGGTAACTCTTCCAAATACAGACCATAATGTGATTTTTTTAGCTTCACTTTCCTTGTTTTCTGTCAGTGCTTTTGAGTTTTTTTTATAATGTGTTTTTAAACTAATACACTTGCTGTATTAGTGGCGTGAGGCTGTCTGGAGATGTTGAGACACGTACTTTAACAGCAACAAGAATGCAGAGGTTTAGGGCAAACACTAACCTGACTTGCTCTCAACACTTGAAGGACAGGAGTGGCAGAAATGCTGCAGCTGCTATATGTGACTGGCCAGTGTGTGCAGCGGGCAGGCGGGGCTCATGCTGCAGTCGCAAAGAATTAAGTGGACACCGAACTATTGTTATCAGACATTAAAACACATTTGATCGGCAAGTGGTGATTCTGTGGGGAAAAAAAATACAATCTATAATACCTTTAAAAAATGCAGGCACTTCAGAGAGCAAAGAAGCAGGTGCTACAACACCACCTGGGGTCTATCTGTGCACATAATCTAGGGCTACTATAGATGCAGTCATTTCGTAAAAGGATGCACAAGTCGTTTCAACATAACTCCATAAATTTCTCAACAGGTCTGTCGTGTCAAACTGTTATAAACTATACAGTGGATATAAATAGTCTACACACCTCTGTTCAACTGCCAGGTTTTTGTGATGTAAAAAAAAATGAGACCAAGATAAATCATTTCAAAACTTTTTCCACCATTAATGTGACCTATAACCTGTACAACCCAATTGAAAAACAAACTGAAATCTTTCAAGGGGAAAAATAAAAAACTTACAATAACCTGCTTGCATAAATATGCACACCCTGTTGTTACTGGGGATGTGGCTGTGTTCAGAATTAATCACATTCAAACTTATGTTAAATGGGAGTCAGCACACACCTGCCACCATTTAAAGTGCCCCTGATTAACCCCAAATAAAGTTCAGCTGTTCTAGTAGGCTTTTCCTGACATTTTTGTAGTCACATCTTACAGCACAAGCCATGGTCCACAGAGAGCTTCCAAAGCATCAGAGGGATCTCATTGTTCAAAAGTATCAGTCAGAAGAAGGGTACAAAAGAATTTCCAAGACATTATATATACCATGGAACACAGTGAAGACAGTTATCGTCAAATGGAGAAAATATGGCACAACAACGACATTACCAAGAACTAGACATCCCTCCAAAATTGATGAAAAGATGAGAAGAAAACTGGTCAGGGAGGCTGCCAAGAGGCCGACAGCAACACTGAAGGAGCTGCAGGAACTTCTGGCAAGTACTGGCTGTTTACTACATGTGACAACAATCTCTTGTCTTCTTCATACTGTATGTCTGGGCTATGGAGTAGGGTGGCAAGATGGAAGCCTTATCTTACGAAGAAAAACATCCAAGCCATTTGAAATCTCCCAAACGCAAGTGGGAAAATGTGTTATGGTCTGATGAAACCAAGGTTGAACTTTTTGGCCATAATTCCAAAAGGTAGATTTGGCGCAAACACAACACTGCTCATTACCAAAAAAAAAACCCCACCATACCTACAGTGAAGCATGGTGGTGGCAGCATCATGCTTTGGGGCTGTTTTTCTTCAGCTGGATGTGGGTCCTTAGTGAAGGTGGAGGGAATTATGAACAGTTGCAAATACCAGTCAGTGTTGGCACAAAACCTTCAGGCTTCTGCTAGAAAGCTGAAGATGAAGAGGAACTTCATCTTTCAGCACAACAATGACCCAAAGCACACATCAAAATCAACAGAAGAATGGCTTCACCAGAAGAAGATTAAGGTTTTGGAATGGCCCAGCCTGAATCCAGACATGAATCTGATTGAACATCTGCGGGGTGATCTGAAGAGGGCTGTGCACAGGAGATGCCCTCGCAATCTCACAGATTTGGAGCATTTTCGCAAAGAAGAGTGGGCAAATATTGCCACATCAAGATGTACCACACTGATAGACTCCTACCCAAAAAGACTGAGTGCTGTAATAAAAGCCAAAGGTGCTGCAACAAAGTATTAGTTTAAGGGTGTGCATATTTATGCAAGCAGGTTATTGTAAGTTTTTTATTTTCCCCTTAAAAGATTTCAGTTTGTTTTTCAATAGGGTGGTACAGGTTATAGGTCACATTAATGGGGGAAAAAGTTTTGAAATAATTTATCTCCGTCTCATTTTTTTACATCACAAAAACCTGGTATTTGAACAGGCATGTGTAGACTTTTTATATCCACTGTAGATTGTCATTTATTAGACTTGTATACCTTTATGGCTGCTCTGTATTGAATTTGAACTCAGATATGAACAGGAAAGGAGCTACAGGCAATAGGCTAAGTCTTAACCCCTTGACACCTGAATTTATTTCCAACTGTGAACAATTTTTTTTTCATAATTGAAAATCGTTGTTTTTTTGTTTTTTCTTTTTTTTTTTGATTGATGCAAATTCGCGACAATAGGCGTCAATGGGTTAAATCAGCCTCAGTAAAACTATTTCCATGTTTTGATTTACAGATGTCACAGGGTTTGTTAAAGCAGTCCTCTACACTGTCAAACATTAAAACATTTGGTCCGTTGATTATTGACTGTAGACCTTCACAATAGAGAGCCTAAGTCACCCCCCACCCCCACTTCCACATATGGGACCTTAAATCGAAAAAATTCTCCATTGAAATGAATGGCAAGAGTGAAATTATCTTTTGGTCCCAATCAAATTTTGCCACGAGTTACACATATGATGTTTGTCAATTTAAAAGATAATTTCCCATGTAATTAAAGTTGTCGGCTGTCATATAGTTTTTGTTTCAAAGATTAGCGGACAGCAACTCCCATCTTCCCACACTGCTAAACACGAGCATGGAGGGAGATGTCTAAAACTTCACCTCCTGTTTCCTGACCGATAAAAGAAGGATCCAAAGAGGAGAAAACCAACACAAAGGTATTGTTTTGTATCGTGAGAGCTGCAGCTGATCCAGAGGACTGTTAGTTACTTCACCCTGGGCACACTTGTGTGCCCAGGGTGAAGTGATGATATAGAGTGAAGTATGTGGCAGTAATGCACCTGTAAGCTGGTTGCCAACCGCCAATCAAATCTAAAAGAAAAAGAAGAAGATAACCTTATACCTTAACAGTTAGACAACAACCTACATCATTATTTACGTGGAAAATTGTCTTTTAAATTGGCAAACATCATATGTGTAACTCATGGCAAAATTTAATCGGGATCAAAAGATAATTTCACTCTTGCCGTTCATTTCAATTGAGAATTTTTCTGATTTAAGGTCCCATGTGTAGAAGTAGAGGGGGCGTGGCTTAGGCTCTCTATAGGCTAGAGTACCTACAAGTACTGTAACCAGAGAATAACATTTCATAGAAATACGTATAACAAAATGTAAAATAGATATCTAATCAGAATCAATAAATATTCTATAGACATTATTAAATGGGTAATGTCATGTGCTGGCGAGCACTCGTCCCCTCCTTCTTGCTCACCTGTCGCCTCATCAGACGCACCTGCTGATTCCTGCTGGGCCAACGTTTATAAGGAAGCGCTCTTCAGTGATTCAGCGCTGGCTCGTTTGGGTATACTGCTCCAGCAGACAGCTCTCTTAGTAAGCGGTTGCGTTATTTATGACTTTGTCCTACACACATTCTCTTCCATCTCTTTCAGGTTGCTGCACACATAGCGGTGCATCTCCAGGGATTTGGTGCGCTCACGAGCCTGTTGCTCCACCTCTACCCTGCTCATCCTCTCCACCCGGTCAGACCCCACAAACCATGCCCAACCGGCAGTTCTTACCTGCTGGTTCTTCTCCTTCGCTGGGTCCTGTGCTGGTCTCTCCTCACCTCCCACGTAAGTGGTATAATTGGATTTCCATAATTTCTCCATTCCTCGCTAATCAGTCTCGTCTATCCTCCGCAGGGCTCCTGCTTATCTGGCGAGTGACTGACTTTTTCCACAAGTGTGCGGTTTTGAAAATTCTAATAAAAGGTCAAATGTTCTCTGTGTGTGTTCTCTTGGTGATTGCACTTTGCACTCAGGTTGCTTGTCCAGTCAATATGACAGAACGAGCCAGCCAAGGTCACAGCCTGGCAAGTGCATCATCAGCTGAGCACTCCGCGCTCCACCGCCTCGACGCTACAGAGGGGCAGGTGGCTGAAGACACCCAGCTGCTGCAGGCAATTACGCAGCAGCTGAGTGTCATTACTGATCAATTGGGCCATGCGGCTGTCCCAGCCGCTCCACCTCCACCTGCTCATCAATCATCTACAATCATTCGCCGAATCCTTTCCATTTCCACACCTGCTCCGTATGCGGGGGAGGTGGGGAAATGCAAGGACTTTTTGTGTCAGATTCGGCTTTATTTCGAGCAGGTGAAAGGGGAGTTCCCGGATGACATTTCCAAAATCCACCAGTTTACTCTTCTGTTTTGGGGCCGCGCTCTTAGTTGGGCGCGGTCTGTTATCGATAGTCAGAGAGGTTCGCCACCCACGTTTGACCAATTTGTGTCCGAGTTTTCCCGCACCATTGACTGTTCCAAGAGTGAAGGGAATATTATGAGTTGCCTGATGTAGCTCTGCCAGGGCAGCCAGTCTGTGGCCGACTTCTCGGTGGAGTTTCGGGTCGAGGCAGCAGATTCGAGGTGGAACAAGGTTGCACTGTGCAGCGCATTCCTCCACGGACTGAATCCTCGGCTTTGCAGTGACTTGGCTGTTCATGCCATTCCTGACACCTTGGACGGTCTGATAGATCAGGTGGTCGGGCTGGATAATCGGTACTGCGAACGCGCTTGGGAGCGCGGTGCCTCCTCTCGCCCGCTTGCCACACGCACACTCCTGGCGCCTACTGACCTAGGTGAGTCCGACTCCGCCCCCAAGCCTATGGAGCTCAGCTCTGCTCGCCTTCCGCAGACAGAGGTTGAGCGGTGGCGGCGGATCGGGGCATGTGCCTACTGTGGTTTGCTGAAGCACAAGTTGGACACATGCCACCTACGGCCAAATGAATCGGCCCGTCAGTAGCCGTGGGTGGTCTGGCGGGTGGGACTCAATCTGATCCCCCCAGTAATTTTTCTATTTCGGCTCTGGTTCAGCTACCAGGGGTCAAGAGGAGGGTCTCCGCCCTAATTGATTCCAGGGCAGAGGGAAATTTCATCTCCTCTAAGCTGGTGCACGAGATGGGGATTCCGACGGTTAAACTGCCAGCACCCCGTTCCTTGCGAACCCTTTCTGGCCAGACGGTGGTGTCCGTTACCCATTGCACGGCGCAGTTATCCGTCCTGTTGTCCGGTAACCACCGGGAGAGGCTGACTTTTTACATGTTTCCACGGGCCTCTCACACAGTGGTACTAGGTTATCCGTGGCTCCGGAGGCATAATCCAGTTATTAATTGGGCACAAAGTTCCATCACCTCCTGGAGCCCTAATTGTTTGGCTACGTGTCTAAACTCAGCCGAGTGTTCACCATCCCTCCCCGTCTCCTCTCCTCAGGTTGAGCTGCCGGACCTCAGCCTCATGCCCGGGGTCTATCATGACCTTGGGGAGGTCTTTAGCAAGTCATGAGCGTTAGCGCTTCCTCTGCATCACTCGTATGACTGTGCCATCGACCTCCTTCCGAGTGCAAGGCTGCCGTCTAGCAAGCTCTATAGTATTTCTGTGCCTGAGAGGAAGGCGATGGAGAGGTACATTAAGGATTCATTGAACACCAGCCTCATTCGGCCATCCTCGGCTCCCCTCGGGGCGGGGTTTTTCTTTGTGGGCAAGAAGGATGAGTCTCTGCGTCTGTGCATTGACTACTGGGAACTTAATGCCATCACAGTCAAAGATAAATACCCTTTGCCCCTGATGAACTCCGCTTTTGAGCTTCTGCAGCGTTCACGTGAATTCTCCAAGCTTGACCTACGTAATGCATACCATCTAGTCAGAATACACGTGGGGGACAAGTGGAAAACAGCGTTTAAAACATACTTGGGGCAATTTGAGTACTTGGTTATGCCTTTTGGTCTAACTAATGCCCCCGCTGTTTTCCAGCGTTTAATCAATTACGTCCTCCGTGATATGCTTAATCGGTTTGTTTTCGTCTATTTAGACGACATCCTGATTTTTTTTCTCGCACGCCAGAGGAGCACGAGACCCATGTTAGAGCTGTGTTACAGTGGCTCTTAGAGAACCAACTTTACGTCAAGGCTGAGAAGTGTGAATTTTCCACCAATTCCACTTCTTTCCTTGGCTTCATTATAGTGGAGGGAGAGCTGAGGGCTGACCCAGCCAAGGTGAAGGCTGTGCTTGATTGGCCAACACCCCACTCCCACAAGGAGCTGCAACGCTTCTTGGGGTTTGCAAATTTCTGCCGCAGGTTTATCCAAAACTATAGTGGGATAGCACAGACTTTAACACAGCTGACCTCTGTTAAGGTACCATTTGTATGAACCGAGGCAGCTAAACAGGCCTTTACCAAATTAAATGGCCTGTTTGCTGACAAATCCATCTTGGCTCAGGTCGACCCTCAGCTCCAATTCACCCTGGAGGTGGACGCTTCAAAAACGGGGTTGGGTGCTGTTTTGTCCAACGCTCTACCCTGGACTTGAAGCTCCACCCGTGTGTATATTTCTCTTGGCAGCTCACCCCAGCCGAGAGGAATTACGACATCGGGGATCGCGAGCTGTTGGCCATTAAGTTGGCATTTGAGGAATGGAGACACTGGCTGGAGGGAGCCGTTCACCCGGTAATCGTGTGAACCGACCACAAGAACTTGGAGTAGCTGTGGTCGGCCCACCGGCTTAATCCTAGGCAGGCTTGCTGGGCCCTATTTTTCCAGAGTTTTAATTTCACTGTCCCCTATAGGCCCGGCTCCCATAACGGGAAGCCTGATGCTTTCTCCAGGAAGTTCAGACAGGACTTGGCTGACCCCCTTTCCCGCTCCCAGCCCATTCTTCCACCTTCGTGCGTCCTAGGAGCCCTTACCTGGGAGATCGAGAGTAGAATCTGCCAGGCCCAGTCCTCAGAGCCCGAACCAGCGGGATGTCCCCCGAACCACCTTTACATCCCTGCCACCCTCCGCAGCGAAGTTATCCAGTGGGGGCACACCAGACATTTTTCCTGCCACCCGGGGGTGATACGTACTGTTGACATCATTAGGTGAGTGTTTAGGTGGCCCATGTTGCGGCGGGACGTGCAGGAGTACGTGAAGGCCTGCCAGACATGTGCCCGGAATAAATCCTCCTCTACCCCTCCTGCTGGCCTTCTTCACCCCCTCCTCATCCTCAGTCGGCCTTGGTCCCACATCGCCATGGACTTTGTCACTGGTCTTCCCCCTTCCCACGGTAATACGATGATTTTGACCATTGTGGACAGATTCTCAAAGGCCGTACATCTGGTTCCCCACCCCAAGCTGCCATCCGCCTCCAAGATGGCAGAATTGTTATCCTACCACGTCATCAGGCTGCATGGAATTCCTACGGACATTGTGTCTGACCAGGGTCCTCTGTTCATCTCACGGGTTTGGAAGTCATTCTGCCACTGCCTCGGCACCAACATCAGCCTCACCTCCGGCTATCATCCACAGAGCAATGGGCAGGCGGAGTGTGCCAACCAGTCCCTGGAGGCCACCCTTCGTTGTGTGGCAGCCGATGACCCCGCTTCGTGGAGCTCCCATCTGACCTGGGTGGAATATTTGCTAAATTCCACGGTCTCTTCTGCCACGGGCTGATCACCGTTTAAGGCATCTGTGGGCTACAACCCCCCCCCCCCCCCGCTCTCTATGGCGGAGAGAGAGGTTGCGGTCTTGTCCATGGGGGCCCATTTTCATTGCTGCCACCGGGCCTGGAGATCCACCAGAGCGGCTCTCCTCCACTCCACGGAGCATAATCAGCGCTACGCTGACCGCAAGAGGGTCCCGGTGCCGGACTACAAGACTGGACAGCAGGTCTGGGTGGCCATGGATCAGGTTCCACTCAAGGCTGAGTCCCGGAAGCTTGCTCCCTGGTTCGTGGGTCCCTTCCCCGTCACCAACAACATCGGCAACTCTGCTGTCTGGCTCCAGCTTCCACGGGTGCTCCGCGGGCACCCTACCTTCCATGTCTCAAAGGTCAAGCCTCTCTCCTCCAGCTCTCTCTGCCCTCCCCCGAAGCCTCCTCCTCCTCCCCAGGTCTTTGACGGGCGCATCACTCACACCATCAAGGAGATCCTGGATGTTTGTCATCGGGGCCGGGGGTTCCAGTACCTGGTTGACTGGGAGGGCTATGGCCCGGAGCATTGGTCATGGGTCCCTTGGTCTGGATTCCATGACAAGGGTATGGTCCGGGCTTACCATCAAGCCCACCCGGAGAAGCCTGGGCAACCACCAGGAGGCATTCCTTGAGGGGGGGCACTGTCATGTGCTGGCGAGTGCTCGCCCCCTCCTTCTTGCTCACCGGTCTCCTCATCAGATGCACCTGCTGATTCCTGCTGGGCCAGCGTTTATAAAGAAGCGCTCTTCAGTGATTCAACGCTGGCTCGTTTGGGTATACTGCTCCAGCAGACAGCTCTCTTAGTAAGCGGTTGTGTTATTTAAGACCTTGTCTTACACACATTCTCTTCCATCTCTTCCAGGTTGCTGCACACGTAGCGGTGCGTCTCTGGGGATTTGGTGCGCTCGCCAGCCTGTTGCTTCACCTCTACTCTGCTCATCCTCTCCACCCGGTCAGACCCCACAAACCATGCCCAACCAGCAGTTCTTACCTGCTGGTTCTTCTCCTTCGCTGGGTTCTGTGCTGGTCTCCCCTCACCTCCCACGGAAGTGATATAATTGGATTTCCATAATTTCTCCATTCCTCCCTAATCAGTCTCGTCTATCCTCCGCAGGGCTCCTGCTTATCTGGCGAGTGACTGACTTTTTCCACAAGTGTGCGGTTTTGAAAATTCTAATAAAAGGTCAAACGTTTTCTGTGTGTTCTCTTGGTGATTGCACTTTGCACTCAGGTTGCTTGTCCAGTCAGTGTGACAGGTAATCCTTAAAGATATTATTTTCATGAAAATGACTCATTTTTTTATAGTAATACATCAGCAAGGTGTTAAAAAGGTGTAGAATTAAAGCCTTAATTCTATAAATATATTGCTGAAAAAAATGTTTTTAATGTTTTTTTTTAATGAGTCCAAAACAATCATAATATTTACATCTGAGCAGCTGAATGTGTGGCTGCACGACTGGTACCCAGAACAAGATCGGTACCCCGCATGTGCAAAAGGACTTCACTCGATGTACACATGTGTGCAACACATTTACATCATGACAAATGTAGGCTATTTAATTTACAATTAAATAGATATAATAATAATAATGCATCAGATTTATATAGTGCTTTACTAGACACTTTACAATGGATACATTATTCATTCACTGGGGCAAACTGATGGAAACATGGCTGCCAATCTGCGCCAACGGCCTCTCCGACCACTACCGAACATTTATACACATGCATACCCAGTGTCATGGACACTGGAGGCAAGGTGGGTAAAGTGTCTTGCCCAGGGACACAATGGCTGGATGGCTGGGGAGAACAGGGTTCAAACTGCCAACCCTCCGGTTATTAGACAACCCACTCTACCTCCTAAGCCACTGCCACCCACATTTCCCTCCTCCGTTCCATTTTTGCTGAGCACCAAGCTGAATGGCAGGAAGTTCCATTTTTCATATGGTCTTTGGCATGACCCAACCAGGACTTGAACCCCAACCTCCCGGTTGTGGGGCGGATGCTCTGCCTCTAAGCCACCACTCTGGATATGGCTTTGAATAACTTGTAGATTTTTATTAGGCACTTTATCATATCTTCAATACGCAAATGTATCATTTTTAAGCAATTTTCTCTCTTTTATGCCTGATGCTGATCTTATTGTGGTATCGACCTTGTAGCCACAGGTGACAAAACTACAGTGCCTGGTAATGATGTCACAGTCAGGCACACCCAATAGCATAACTAGGTTGATGTCACATGTCTCTATAAGTTGGGGCAAGAGTAAATGTAACAGAGAGCCTAATCAGGATACGGTCACACTGCAGGTTTTAATGCTCAATTCAGATTTTTTGCACACATGTGACCCATATCTGTTTTTAATGACAGTCTGAACAGCACACATCTGATTTTTTTCACACCAGACCCAGGCCACTTTCATATGTGATTCTAGTTCGGATACGTATCTGATATTTTCCAAAGCGACCTCAGTCTGAATGGTCATGTCACATTTCATCCGACTGTTTCCTCACTGAAGTGAGACAGACGCTACAATTCTGCAGTGGAGGATGCAGCAAGCATGGTGGACACAGCTGATGTGTGCTCTCTTTTTAATCAATCTTCTTCCCTTTATCACTGGATCGTAATTTTGTCGTTTTCGACTGCTCAACAACTTAAAAATTTCGGGGGTGGGGGGGGGGTGGGGAGGGGCTGAAACCATCAGACAAGCAGGTGCGCAGTAATGGCACATTTACTGGACACTGCAAATCCCTTTTTCCCTGTAAACAGCACACCGTGAGTGCTGGCCGCTGTAAAATCTAAATGTAAAGTTAATACTGACATGACTGTGGAGCGGAATGGCCAGATACGAGGATACGAAGGAACACAGTCCAGGAGGGAAGGGGGGTGACTGTGGTGGCTTCTCCTTCCTGTGTAGGACCGATGTTACGCCGCTGGTACTAGCCACGGTGTTTATTAAGGCCCGAGCCACTGACAACTTCAGTGGGCGAGAGCCCTGTTGTAATTGCTAGAATTATTTATTATTAACCTTATTTATACAGGTAATCCCACTGAGACACGGGGTCTCATTTTCAAGAGAGCTGTTTAATGGATCAGTTCTGTTAAAGCAGAGCTGATCACAGCGGCCATCTGCTGTGTAGAGGAATGAAGCTGGTCTCATTTATTTTGTGCATAATCATTTCTGAAGGATTTTAACATTTTATTTTGCTGTGTTGCATCAAGGTGAAGAAGTTCTGTCCCCCTCAATCGTTCGGGGCTCATATTTACTTCCGTAAACACAACACTGTGTCTGACGTTACGTTTTCTTCTGCACATGCGGGTCACTTCATAGCTGAAGACCGTTCACACTGGAGTCTGATGGGGGTCGCATTTAAATTATAATGTGAACGCCCACACAAAAAATCAGATCTTGGCAAAAAATCGGAATTGAGCATTAAGACCTGAAGTGTGAACATAACCTTAGTCACACCCCCTCTACTTCCGCACATAGGACCTTAAATCAGAAAAAATCTCCATAGAAATGAATGGCAAGAGTGAAATTATCTTTTGATCCGGATCAAATTTGCCACGAGTTACACATATGATGTTTGTCAATTTAGTGTGCCCAAGGTGAACTATAACTAACAGTTCTCTGGATCAGCCGCAGCTCTCACAGTACAAAACAAGACTTTTATGTTGTTTTTCTCCTCTTTGGATCCTTCTTTTATCGGTCAGGAAACAGGTGAGGTTTTAATAATCTCCCACTATGCTCGTGTTTGCTGATGTGGGATGATGGGAGATGTTGTCCTCTTATCATTTTAACAAAAACTGAATATTATTCTGTCACTATGTGACAAATGACAACTTTAATTATGTCGAAAATTATCTTTTAAATTGACTAACATCATATGTGTAACTCGTAGCAAAATTTGGTCGGGATCAAAAGATAACTTTGCTCTTGCCATTCATTTCAATGGAGAATTTTTCCAATTTAGGGTTCCAACATGCGGAGGTAGAGGGGGCATGACCTAGGCTCTCTATACCTACTGGGCAGGACGTCAGAATGTTGTCTCTATCGTCTCTAAGCAAAGATTCAGACAGCAGGCAGGGTGGACTTTTTTGAAGGTTACGTGTCAGGCAGTAGCAATATCACACCTGCAGTTACTATATTCATTGATACCGTACAACCTTGAATGTAATATTACTTTTATACAACAGTTCAGCCAGCACAATTGATTAAATGACAGCAAAAAATATTATGATTTGTTTGTTTAACCAGTTATTTTGCGCAGCTGAGAAAAAATAGTCCCATCTAAATGTAGCCAGTAACTGTTGCTAAGCACCTAAATACATACCGGTCATCTGTTGAGTCAGTACCGCAGAAGGGCCCAGATCAAGGCTGATGGCATGTTAGCATGCTAGCGATTTGGTTTTGGCACACTTCACTCGCTTTTTCTTGGCATTTTCAGATAAAATAAACAGTCCATCACCACAAAGGTATTGTGGTTTGTTAATCGAGACAATAAGTCCAACTCTAGCACTGCCTATTTTTTAAACAGATGTGAAATAGCTTGATTATGTTGATACAATGGCAGACTTTGTAAACTCAAGAGTTTTTTTTCAAAAGGGTGTGAGTTCTGGGTCATGGATGTAGAATTCTTTTCAAACAGTGCCTCACTGTGGAAATGAAGGTATCCAACACAGTACAGTGATCCCTCACTTATCGCGGTTAATGGGTTCCAGAACCGACCGCGAAAAGTGAAAAACCGCGAAGTAGCGTCACCCCTAATGACGTCACCCATAAATAATACGTACTGAAGAGGATGATAAAATAAAGGTAGCGTTGGATTTTTAAGTAGCTTTATTATCACCCGCCTTCATCGGAACACCTCCCCAGCCCTCGTGCTGCGGGCTGAGGTGATGTCCTCAGGCTCTCAGAGACACAATGTCTGTGTCCTGCGGCAGTGGTTGAAGTGAGAGAATGAGAGGCAGATTTACAGCACAGTGCAGCTTATATACTCAACTCAAACAATAGATCAAAGACATTCACAGCAGTCAATCTGGGCATTTGCATATCAGAGGTACAGACAGGATGCATGAACACAATGCATGGATGACACTTTAACCTCACAGCTGTAAACGCAGCGGAAAAAACCCAGGAGTGCGAGCTGACTGTCTCTGTGTTGTCTCTGTGTTGTGGGGGTTGAATTCAAACCGCTACACGTACGTTCATTCTCTCACTCTCTCTCTCATATGATACGTGTGTGTGTGTGTGTAAGTATACATACATACGTAGATGTAAATAAAGTGTACATAAATATGTTTTTAGAACTCTTTTATTCTTATAACAAGATACGTAACTCAAGATGAAGATGATTTACTGCACAGGTTAATGAGAGCTTTACTGCTCCTCAGGTGACGCCTCATTGTCAGGTGCTAGAGGCGCAGGATCGTCGAGGGCAGCTTCCGATAGAGCTGGAGAAGCTGCAGGAGGCGGCGTAGTGGCTCGACGGGAAGACTATTTTGCACAAAAAGGCACAAGAGAACAGCGAACAATGAATGCGGTCTTCCTTCGCTGGGTATGGGCGCTCGGCAGGGAGAGAAGCTGGGTAAAACGTCTCGGCCAATCAGCTTGCGAGATTCCCGAGCGGTGAAGAGATGGGCGGAGAGGAGTGGAGCAGTGGTCAGAGAGGTGGATTTTGAGTTGTGCGGGCTCTCCGTGTTGATACCTGATGTTCTAATGTAGTCTCCCTGCCTTCTGCTAGCGCCCGCCCATTTTTTCTCAATTTTGAATTTTTGATGAATATTTTTGAAAAATCCGCGATGCACTGAGGGCGCGAAAGGTGAAGCGCGAAATAGCGAGGGATCACTGTATTGCAATTCTCAAGTCTGCAGACTTAACAGTAAATTACTCTAAGTAATTAACAGTTACTAGAACACCTTTGAAGCAGAGCAATATCCAGTGAAACACTGTAGTGCAATTTTCGTGGACTATAGTAACTCCTGGAATCGCTATTGTCCAATCAAATTGCTCAGTCAGAACTAACTGTTGTATAATATAGTACATCCTACCTATTTTAAGTAAGACATGAAAAACCGAACAGGCACGATTAACTGAAAATATTTCAATCAAAATTACAGAAAGGTCATTTGGGGAGCAGCTGTGTTTTATTATATAACCAGTTACTACATAATATCAACGACATCTAACACTGTCATCACTATCTCCAGCATCATAAAAACAGTAAAGTGCCCAGAAAGCACATGCCTCTGCCAACACTTACAGTTTGGTCCAAATATATTTGGACACTGATACAAGTTATGTCATTTTAGCTGTTTACCAAAACATATTCAAGCTACAGTTATACAATCAATATGGTCTCAAAATGCAGACTCAGCTTTAATTTGAGGGTATTCACATGAAAATTGGAGTCACGGCTTAGAAATTGCAACCATTTTTATATAAAATCTCCTCATTTCAGGGGCTCAAAAGTTATTGGACAAATTAACATTACCATAAATAAAATGTTCATTTTTAATACTTTGTTGAGAATCCTTTGCAGGCAATGATTGTCTGAAGTCTGGAACCCATGGACATCAAACACTGGGTTTCCTCCTTTGTGATGCTTTGCCAGACCTTTACTGCAGCGGCCTTCAGTTGTTACTTGTGTGTGGGTCTTTCTGCCTTAAGTTTTGTCTAAAGCAAGTCAAATACATGCTTGAACGGGTTGAGATCTGGTTATTGCAGAATATCTCACTTCTTTATCGTAAAAAACTCCTGGGTTGCTTTCTCAGTATGTTTTGAGTCATTGTCCATCTGTACTGTGAAGCAGCATCCAATCAACTTTGCTGCATTTGGCTGATTCTGAGCAGACAGTATATCCTGATACACTTCACAATTCACCTGGCTGCTTCTATCTTCTGTCACATCATCAATAAACACTAGTGACGCAGTGCCACTGGAAGCAATGCATACCCATACATCACACTGCCTCCACCATGTTTTACATAAGATGTGGTGTGCTTTGGCTCATGAGTCGTTCCAAGACTTCTCCCTGCTTTCTTCTTCCCATCATTCTGGTACAGGTTGAGCTTGGTTTCATCTGTCCAAAGAATGCTGTTCCAGAACTGTGCTGGCTTCTTTAGATGTTTTTGGCAAAGTCTAATCTGGCCTTCCTATTTGAGGCTGATCAGTAGTTTACACCTTGTGGTGAACCCTCTGTATTTGCTCTCATGAAGCCTTCTCTTTATGGTCCTTTTAGATACTGATACACTGACTTCCTGGAGAGTGTTCTTCACCTGGATGGATGATGTAAAGATGTTTTTCTTCATCATGGACAAGATCCAGCAGTCGTCGTTCTGTGGATGTCCAGGTCTTTTTGAGTTCTGGAGCTCACCAATGCACCCCCTTCCTTTTTTTTTGTCAGAATGTACCAAACTCTTGATTTGGCCACTCCTAACATTTCTGCTAGCTCTCTGATGGATTTCTTCTTTTTTTTCCAGAATGGTCTATTTCACTTCCATTGAGAGCTCCTTTGACAGCATGTTGTGGGTTCCCAGCAACAGCTTCCAAATGCAAATGCCACACCTGGAATTTTCCAGACAGTTTATCTGCCTGATTAATGATGAATTAATGAAGGAACAGCCCATGCAGCCCATGAAATAGCTTTTGAGTCAATTGTCCAATTACTTTTGATCCCCTGAATGGAGGAGATTTTGTATAGAAATGGTTGGAATTCCTCAACCATTCCTGCAGTTTTTGTTATCTTGCAATGTTGAAAAAAGTGAAGAATAAATCCTGGATCCTATTTCCATCCCACATCCAGTTGCATACACTCACAGATTCCCCTCATATATAGGTATGCCTGAATTATTTTCTTTATCAAGTTCCATGCATTAGTCTTAGAAAATTAATGAAAATGTTTTTTAAAAGAATTATCTTTAAAATTCTAATAATGTGGGTTGGGAAAAAAAAGCCCAATCAGCCTTTGATTCTGATCCACTCCAAAATCCATTGGGTTCTTCTCTGGCTCAAACCCCAAACTTCCACCAAATTGAAAACCAAATCATTTGCTGCAACAACACTGAAGACCCCCTTGACCACCCGACTGTCGTTCAAGTTCAGTAAAAATATGCACACTCTTGGTTTATACAGTTTTTAAGTTTTTCTCCAGAGGCACAATTTTCCTTGATTCGACTTAAAATCGTGAATCTAAAATCCATTTCAATAAATGCTGGTCAAATCTGTCTCAGATCATGTGTGTATGGTATTTAAAATATTTAGATATTCATACATTTTGGGTCATTTAGCAAAACTTGTGGAATTTCAATCTAAAGGAATGACATTTAGAGTGCTGTCAAATATCGCAATTGGTCAAATTTGACAAAAAAAAAAAAACGTATATACAGGTTGCCGCATGACAAGTTTTTCAGCAGTTAAAATATTGGAAAATGTTTCAGTTTTTACATTGTTCTCAGTAGCTGGGTGGAAAATGATTTCATACATAGTTAAAGTTGAAGTAAAAACTCATTTTGTCCAAGGAGCCATGGCCAGCTCACGCCATGTGTCCTGTGGCTGCGTGTCGCGACTTTTGTGCTCAAACTCACTGAGCTCCACTGTGCTGCATGACGCCTCACACGGGGTCAGAGAGGGGACAACAATCCCCACTTCCCTTTTCCCTTCCAAACCTCTACCGCCATGACTGCAGCAGGCCGACTTCAGCTTCCCAGAATGCACCTCTCCAGCCAGCTGACCTCGGGGTCGGCAGCTGTCAATCTTGGCCTCAGCTGGCTCTGAAGCTTCTGGACACAGGCTGGAGGATGTGAGGGAGGCCTCTGAGACGAGCCCCGGCTCTGCACATGGGACATCTCTGTGCATTCATGGCGGGTAATTGAATTAGTTATCCTTCTCCTATTCTAATGCAAACCTCAGGTTGAATCGCCACCCTGTACGGGAGAGGAAAGGCCTCAGGCAGAGCTAGCCACACAAAGACAGCCGGCTTCCTCGTACGCACATGCACGTCCACATGCTTGTGGTCCATCTGCACGTCAGGTTGATATGTTGTATGTTAGGGGGTCATACAATTTGTCATTAGAAAAGGCTGGGTCAGGTGGCCTGCACACTGTTTTGCTGGTGTTCAGTGGCTCACTGGGATTTTGAAAAAAATGAAAGAATTACAGGAAAAAGTTGCAAGTTTATGAGAAAAATTTAAAATTTATGTAGAAAAAGTCCCAGATTTACAAGGAAAAGGTTTGAAAGTCAAAAGAAAAAAATGACACCCTAAAACTGGGGGGGAAATGTTGATTTATGAGGCAATAATGTTTCAACTTTACAAGAAAAAGATGCAAATTTATGAGGAAAAAAAATTAGGTTTACAAGAAATAAATACAAAATTTATGAGAAAAGAAGTCACAAATTCACAAGAATTAAGTAGCAAATTTACTCCAGAAGGATAAGTGAAAATCTCACATTCATGATGAAAGAAAGGTTGCAAAGTTTATGAGAAAAAAAAGTAAGAAATTTAAAAGAGACTTCCGGTTATGGCTGCCACGTAAGACGGACGTGTCTCGCTCTGCTCTGCTCCTGGAGAAAAAGAATCGGCAAATAACTCTCTCATTTGGGACAGAACGTATCCCAGCGTTTGGGCGAGGATATGTCGGCGAAGCCTAAGGCTGGAAAACCAGGTAAAGGAAAAAGCGAGCCGCCGAAACAGTCCAAATTAACGGACTTTCAGGTCTGTGACGCAGCAAATAAAACTCCATATATGGCGGAGGAGGCTGGCAACGGTGCGATGTCTGCGGGGGGAGGCGCAGATGCGCTGATGGCTGCCATGAGTTCAATGAGAGCGGACTTTTCCTCTAGATTTGATAGGATTATGACAGCGTTGGAAGGAATAAGAAAGGAATTGGGTGACTGTGTAGAACGAACGGCGCAGATGGAGCTCCGTCTCGCTAGTGCTGAAGATGACGTCACCCGTCTTCAATTAAAGGTGCGCACTTTGGAAAAAAAAAAAAAATCTCTGGAAAATAATATTTTGGATTTGGAATCTCGGTCGAGACAGAATAACTTGAGGCTGGTGGGTCTTCCAGAGGAATCAGAAGGTCGGGACGTATGTTCCTTTCTGGAAAAGTGGATTCCGGAGGTGCTGGGCAGCGAGGAGTTGCAATCAGCAGTGGTTCTGGAAAATGCACATCGTATTGGCCCACGGAGAGATAAGGGACCGCCGAGGACCTTAATTATGAAGTTTCTTAGCAACAGAGACAGGATGAAGATCTTCAACGCTGCACGAGCTAAAGGAGAGATTAAACACCAGGACCAGCAGGTGCGGTTCTACCCAGATTTGGCCACAGGAATCCAGCAATTGAGGAAGCAGTTTGATCCCATACGTAAGGAGCTGCGCAACCTTGGGATTCGTCATGGTGTAATCTATCCTGCGAGACTGCTGACCACGTATGAGGGCAGAACCCACATCTTCAAGACCCCAGAGGAGGCGCAGGAGTTCATCAAGAAGATCAAAGAAGAAGAAGAGACTGGTGGGAGCTAAGCATGAACAAAATATAAGGTAGAATAATTAAGCATTTGCACAGGCATCTGACTGACTTGAAGTAAATAGTAAGTTTACAAAATATAGATTGTATTATATATTAAAAAAACAAAACAAAAACAAAACAAACAAAAAAAAACTATGATGTACAAAGTTGTTAAAAATTTTGGAGTTAAGTTGGAAAACTACAGAGGAGAGTTAATGTTACGTCATTAAAAGCAGTAGAGTTAGGGTGATTGGGAGGATGAAGAAGGAGTGGCTTAGGCTGTTCCCCGTGGGTGTGGAACGGTCGATGGCTATATCGGGAGACAGAATTTTTCTTTTGATTTTGGGGGGTTTGCCACAAATGTGGGAAGGGGAAATTTGTTTGTGTGTAGTTTGTAGGATGAATGTTCAACCACTCATGTTTTTGCTTCTCTGTATGAGCATGTTTACACTGCAAGGTAATCCTAAACTCTCTATTGATCATAAACCAAAGTGTTAATCTTAATTTAACTTCATGGAATTGCAGAGGTCTACAAAATTTTAAAAAACTTAAACAAGTTATGAATAAAATAAAAGACATGGGTTCAAAAATTGTGTTTTTACAAGAAACTCATCTAATAGAGGAGGATGTTAAAAGAATTAGGAGTAGATGGCAAGGAAGTGTATTCACCTCTTCATTTTCATCCCGAGCCAGGGGAGTTATGACTCTCATACATAAATCAGTTCCTTTTCAAGTGAAAAATGTAATTGGAGACAAATTTGGAAGATATGTAATCATTCAAGGTTCTTTGCTATTAGAAAATATAAACCTTGTGAACTTATATGGTCCCAATATAGATGATCAGAAGTGCTTTGCTAATTTATTTCTTATCTTATCATCACTTACAGGGCAACATATAATAGCAGGGGATTTTAATTGTACATTGAATCCAGGTATAGATAGATCAACAGGACTGGATTGTACGCACATTGGATGTAGGACGACTATTAATCATTTTATGAAAGAATTGAGATTGTTAGATATATGGAAAGAAATGAAACCACAAGTTAAAGCCTATTCTTGTTATTCCAGTACCTACAAGACATTCTCACGTATTGATTATTTTTTGATTTCCACAGAATTAAGGTCCAAGATTCAAAACTGCTTTTATGATAACATCGTGATCTCTGATCATGCACCCTGTTGTCTAATATATGTAGATAAAAAATTGACAAAGGAATCAGGTAGATGGCAATTTCAGCATAAATGGCTTCAGGATGAGGAATTTGTCAAGTATATAGAAAAACAGATAGACGAGTTCTTTGACATCAATACTACACAAACATCAGCATGTGTAAAGTGGGAGGCTTTCAAAGCTTTTATTAGGGGACATATTATTAGTTATACAGGATCAAAATCTAAGAAGACTCGAGAGGAGAGAGCTAAATTGGAACATAAAATAAAAAGTCTTCAGGAAAAAGTGTATGCAGGAAGTGACCCAAGGTTGGAGAATGAATTACTGATTTTGAGAGCTGAATACGACAAAAAATCAGCGAATAGAGCTGCCTCGAGTCTTCTAAGATTGAAACAATCTTTTTATGAACAAGGTGAAAAATCAGGAAAATTATTAGCATGGCAGATTAAACAATTAGAAATTAAAACACCAATTACCAGTATTATAAGTAATGGACAGGTAGTTATAGATCCTTTAGAAATTAATAGAGCCTTTAGAGATTACTATGAAAAATTATATGATACCAAAAATGAACCTGATTTAACAAAACTAAATGGGTTTTTGAAAGAACTATCTATACCGTGTATTCCAAATGAAAACAGGGAGATATTGGAGTCTAAAATTAGTCAAGAAGAAGTTGGGCTAGCCATTGATAATATGAAATCAGGAAAAAGTGCAGGACCAGATGGTCTCCCAGTTGACCTTTATAAAAAATTTAAGAATAAATTAATAAAACCTTTTTTGGAAATGGTTTTAGAAGCATTTCAAAATAATAATTTACCATCATACATAAATAATGCCTTAATTATACTGCTGCCAAAACCAGGTAAGCCCTCTAATAAATGTGAAAATATGAGACCAATAAGCCTATTAAACGCCGACCTTAAGATAATCTGTAAAATTTTAGCAAGACGAATACAAGAAATTTTACCAAATATTATTAATCGAGATCAGAATGGCTTTATAAAGGGTAGACAAGGCTTCCATAATGTAAGAAGACTATTTAATATTATTTATTTTAATAAAGAAGCACCGGATACAGCTCTCCTATCACTGGACGCCGAAAAGGCCTTTGATAGAGTTGAATGGCCCTTTCTTTTTGAAGTCCTACAAAGGTTTGGACTTGGAAATAATTTCATAAAATGGGTTCAAATAATATACAATAATGCTACAGCAGAAATCCTAACAAATAACAATATTTCAAAACCAATAAAAATCAATAGAGGATGTCGACAAGGCTGTCCACTTTCACCTTTACTGTTTACTATGGCAATTGAACCTTTAGCGATAGCGATACGTTTACATTCACAAATATATGGAATTAAAGTTGGACCAACAGAACATAAAATCTCCCTGTACGCCGATGACATAATTTTGTTTATGTCGAATCTAAAAAAATCAATTCCAACCTTGTTGAATTTAATAAAGAATTTTGGGGAAATATCAGGATATAAAATAAATAAAACTAAATCTTCAATATTAATGCTAAATGAGACCCAGAGAAATTACCCAGCCCCTGAGGTAAATCAATTCAATGTTGTAAATCAGTTTAAATATTTAGGAATCCAAATTGTGCCTAAGCTAGAATCAGTCGCCAGCGTCAACTATGAAGCCTTAATGTCAGATATCAATGAGTTAACTCAGAGATGGATGTCACTACCAATGTCGATGATCGGGAGAATCAATATACTTAAAAGTAATATTTTACCTAAAATACTTTATTTATTTCAATACATTCCCTTATCACCACCTTTAGATCTATTCTCAAGAATAAAAAAAAAGTTAGTGGAATTTATATGGAACAACAGGAGGGCTAGATTACGTCTGTCTTTATTATATTTACCATTTGATCGTGGAGGTCTGAAATGTCCAAATTTTATGTTGTATTATTGGTCGGCACAACTGAGGTCTATGACATTATTTTTCATCAAATGATCTCCCTCACTGGACTGAAATGGAATCATACAATTTACCTTTACCTCTTCCCATATTCATATACTCAGATTCGGCAAAAAAATTACAAAAACAAGTTAAAAATCCATTTGTAAAGCATATGATCAAAATATGGTGTGAAGCTAAAAACTATTTAAAAGAACCACAGTTATTGTCACAATTTAGTCCAATATGGGGTAATCAATATTTTAAACCAGGGAGAGCGGACGCTGTATTTAAAGTATGGAATTTAAAAGGGATACAAAAGATTCAGGATTTATATTTGCCATGTGCAGACAACATAATGTCTTTTGAAGAGCTGAGGATCAAATTTAATCTCAATAGAACACATTTTTTTAAATATCTTCAACTTAGAAACTTTATTCGATCAAATCAAAATAAAGCTCTCACTCGACCTATTTATTCATCCTTGGAAAAAATGATGATGAAAGATAGTAAAAGAAAGGGTATTATTTCAGAGTTTTATAACTCATTGACACTATCTTCAAGTGAAAATTCACTGAAAAGATTAAACTACTGGAAAGAAGATCTGCAAATTGAAATTTCAGAGGAACAATGGGAATTGGCTTGTACAGAAGCTCAAACCAAATCAATAAATGCACGCCTTAAATTGATACATTTCAAATGGTTAATGCGGATGTATGTTACACCGGAGGAATTAAATAGATATAACAAAAATATACCAGATACGTGCACAAAATGCATGGAAAGTAAAGGAACCCTATTTCATTGTTTATGGGAATGTAGATTAATAAGAATGTTTTGGGAAGAGGTGAGGGTAACAATTGAAAAAATAATCTCAAAACAAATCATATTGAATCCTAAACTGTTTTTGTTGGGTCTGTACCCAGAAAAGCATAATTTTAATAAAAGTGAAAGAACATTCATAGACCTCAGTTTGCTTAATGCCAAAAAATGTATTGCACTATTATGGAAAAAGACTCATAGACCAGATGTGACTCAGTGGTTAAGACAGATGTTAACAAACCTTCCATTAGAAAGAATAACATATATACTGAAATCAAAGGAAATTGTGTTTGAGAATATATGGAGACCTTTTATTGATTATGTAAAAAATTTAAACATAACTCTTGAAGAAGAAGGTGAATGATGTGTGTGGACCTTGTAAATTCCAAACTGGTGAACATAATATGTATACTTATGTATTGGATTGTCTAGACTAAACAGAGGAGCATTGTTGAAGACTTGATTTTGTTGGTGGTTGTTGGTGTTTTTAGTGCATTTTTTTTTGTAGTACTTTAGTGTTAGTGTTTGATTGTTTGTATCATGTTTGTTAAAAAAAAAAAAAAGGTTCAATAAAGATATTGTGGGAAAAAAAAAAAGAAATTTAAAAGAAAAAAAATCTCAAATTTATGAGAAAAAAGTCAAAAATTACTGCAAAGAACAAAGCCCAGTTCACTGTCATTCAGTCTGTACAGCCAAACAATGCTGCTTCTATCAGCGGGGACGCTACATGCGAGGTACTGCTACAACCAACTTTTCTTCCCCCATTCTATTATGCCGAGCACCAAGCTAGAAGATGGGAAGCAGCACTTTTATATAGTATGTGGCGTGACCCGGCTGGGGCTTGAGCCCACGACTGGCCGGTTGTGGGGCAGATGCTGGTCTTGGATTTCTTGATTTTAAAAAGTCTCAAATTAACAAGAGGAAAAACTCCAGTATCACTCTCCTTTAAAAACAACCACTTTATACACATAACTCATGTCTTCTAAGCCTGGTTTAACTTCATTTTAAGGCACAAATATGCTTGTTGCTCCACATAGATTTTCTTTGACCAAAAATAGCTTAAAACGTCTCGTCTGAAGAGCCCTGGGTCAGGTCTTTGTCTCCTCTCCACTTTCCTTTGAAGCGTCGCTAAAACTTTCCCTAACCATTCAGAGGTGTCGTTTCGTGCTAGTGAACCTGAGTGCTTTGCGTATTTTGGAAACGCCGGGCCTGTGTGAGACAGGGGACGTCAGGTGTGGCAGGTTTCCCACAGCCAGCCAGAGAGGATGTAGCTGGGTCCGGGGTGGAAGCCACTCCTGCCTGAGGGCCGCACTGTGCAGCAGTGAGAGTGCAGGGTCACCTTTATCCACGCCGTCTGTGCCCAGAGCCGGGAGGCGGGGGGGGGGGGGGGGGGGGGGGACCTGGAACTCCCGACAGGCTGAACTGATTTCCTGTGCAGGGTCATGCCCAGGACACACTTGGAGGACGACAGCTTAGGACCACAGCGAACACAGAGTGGAATTGGTCAAGCTGTACCACCAACTTGATGTTATTTTCTGCTTTTAGTCATCATTTATTTCTTACTGACTGGGAAGATTTCTGGCTGGGGTAGGATTTAATCATCCTATCAGATCATGCTCTTATTTTATAAAGCAAAACTGCACGCTTTGCTTTATTGAGACTGATATTTTAATTTGTATTTTATTCTGAAACTTTGATTTTTGTAACGAATGAATCAAGACAACCAAAGCGTACCAATGCCCGTACACACACACACACACACACACGAGCCCAGTTCCTCAGAAAATATCATAATCTGCTGCATCTCCTGATGCAATATTCATATAAACACAGTAACCTGGGGCCGCTCAGAGATCAGAGCGCAGCCCTTCTTCCTCTTGCCCACATTTCTGGAATGCATTTACTTGGCTGTGTTTGTGAAGTGCTCTGCTGCCTCCAGCCACAGAGGACATGCTTGTCACGAGATCTGACGAACACACACACATGTGCTCTGCTGTACTGCCATCCTAGAACGTGTACGGACAGAAAGGTGCTTTATGGTGGTGGTCGGATAAACAAGTGTGAAAAATGCTGACAGCATGGAGGGGAACACTCAGGACTGAGAGATAAAAGGTGACTCCGGGGTTGTTATTAACTGACAGCACGGCCCTTTTTAAGACTGGCTTGCCCACACGTGGCAGTCTGAGTCAAGTTACCCATAAATGTCATGGTGCTTTATACGCAAGGTCACTAATTACTTTAAAGTTTCCTTTCCTCCTTGTTTTGGAAATTTGTGCCCAATTTAACAGTGGAAGTCGTCTTTTTGGATGCTTGAAAGGTGTCTTGGTTGGTTGGTTGTTTTTTTCCCCCCAAATAAACACTGATATTTTCCTCAGTTTAGTCACTCATTAAAACATAAATACATGTTGTAATGTGCTCACATGCCATCTTAATACATGTTTTCCTTGTGCACAGCCTCCCCCGTCCTCCGCTCCGGGACTTGTAGTGTGTACTGTATAGAGTCTTTGATATTTCAGAGCTCAAAATGGAATCAAATGGAGCTTATGAGGCCTCTCCAACCAAATGGACCAGTGTTTATACACCTGTCCATCATCAGCGCACACAGGCCTCAGGTATCCACGGAGATGGTGAGATGTCCCCGTCACCACTGGCACCATGTCTGAAGCCGGTAAGTGCACTGTGTTTAGATGGGGGAGATAAGATGGATTTTAATCAAAAACATTTTCAGTCTGTGTTCAGTGCATTTTTTTAAACAAATGTTAAAAAATGATTTTGTTCCAAGCCTGCGATTTTCTGGTTATTGTTTTGATATTGGAAGTAGGCCTATTTTTTCTTAAAAAAAAAAAAAGATTTAATTATAATATTACTTTAAAATTATATTTGGTTGAAAGCTGGGATTACACTCTAATTGCTGTTTACAATATTTTTGAGACATCAACTTTTGGAATTTAAAAGGACAAAGCAAATCGACATTTTCTGTTTAACATATTTAATCTTGATTTTGATATTTTTTGGACCATTTGGAATTGATTTATGCCTTTAATTGCATTGCTGGGAAATGAACCTGTTTTAGACTACTGACCAGAAAAAAACAATTTATGTTTAAATCGGCGTTAATCACGTGTTGTTGTCGTAATGTAAACTGTAAAGAGTCTGGTGTTTAAATAGCGCTCCTTGTTCCATTTGTGCAACACTTTTTTTTTTTTACCGATGCATTTCCCACCAGGCTTTATTTATTTATTAAGGAAAATTCACCAGAAAATATAACTAAGGCCAGTTTTTCTTTCCTTTACTCTTTTGTCTTTATTCATGTTAATTAGCGCTTTATGGTGACGCAGTTCGCATCATGTGATGAGCTCGACGGTCTTTTGCGCTCATTAGCACACATTTCCGTTTTTGCCTTTAAACTCTGCTGTGTTCACTCCCCCCCCCCCCCCGTTTTCTTCGAAAATCAACGTCACCAAGTGGTCGTTTGGGTTTGATTTGTGTTCCGGTCGCGCGACACAGCGCCACGGCTTGTAGCGTGTTTATGGAGAAGAGAATAAAAGAAGAAGAAGAGGGAAATATGTGTAGGATTATTTTAAAAAGGAAAATCCAGTGGCGCCTCTTTTGTCAGCCTGTGAAATAAATAGCTCGGCATTTTACTAGTGAATATCGCCTATATGCCTGTAGGTATATTAAGCAGGCTAATTTATGATGTAATTTTAGCCACGTGGAAAACAGTGAACTAGAAAGCTCTGGTGCGTCACGGCCGTCGGAACCTTTGATCAGGCCCTCCTCGGTCTCGCGCTCCTGCCGCTCGTGTCCTGCCGCGTTGGATGATGAGGCGCGTAATAATATATGAAATAGGAATTAAATGGTTAATTGGAAGGGCAGAAAGCGGGCGTGATTGAATTGCTGGCGGATTATATGAGACTGCTGGAGACTGAGAGCGCTGTCTGTCGCTCACGGACACGCACGCGCGCGCACACACACACACGCACCGATGCCGGTTTCACGGGTATTTGTTTCTGATCTTTTTTAAATCCCACCCACTTGACATGAAGACAGAATATGCTGGAGAAAAAACAAAAAACTCCCACTCCGGCGCCCACGCTGACAGCGTCCAGTCTCTCCTGCTCGCGCGTGCCGCCGGAGCCCCAAAATGGACGCGGACGGCTGTCTGCCTTTCTCTGCCCAGGGCAGCAGGAGGACGTCGACGAACTCGCCGGGACTGGAGCACGGCGGCCCGGGCTCCTTCCTCTCCTGCGAGCAGCTGCAGAAGTCGCACCTCCCGCCGCCTCGCCCCCCCCACCGCCTCGGCCTGTACCCGTCAGCCGCGGGGAGGTTTGGCGACGCGGCGCCGGAGTTTACGCACGGCCCCGGCCCGGTGAATCCGCCCGGCTCCCCGACCAAGCACGGCAAGTTCATGGACAGTATAAACCCGGATCAGAAGGGCCCGACGATCAGGGGCAAGTCGGCGTTTTATGACAGCAGCGCGGAAGGTAAGAGAGGATTTCTGGGGGGGGGGGGAAGGCGCAGCGGCAGAGTTAACAGCAAGAGACGCGCGTCTGGCTTAAAACTGCGAAAATAGGCGTCAACCAATGCGACGGAGGTGTGGATAAATTTAGTTTATGCTTGGAGGCAGAATGCGTTTTAGATTTAAATTATTTTCCCATATGAGGCTTTAAATTTTGCCCGCGTCACCAAGCGGGTCCAAAAACAGATTTGTGAACGAGAAATCCCAATTATCAGCACGAAAATGATCCTTAGTGGCTTGTTAATTTTTTTTTGCAAGAATTTAGATTAAACAGATTAGTGGATAAGTGTTCTGCTTGCTAATAATCATAACAGAATTTGTCTTTGTTTTTAAAAGCACAGCACTGATTAAAAAAAAAGCTTTCTTTTACTTCAGTTTTTGAATTAAAGTGGCAGAGGTTAAAGGTCAACCTGACAGCAAGTTCCCTGCCCCTCTGTCTGCAAGTCAGTTTTCAGACATTATTAGCAGACGTGCCACCAGCTGTTGTCTCCTTGTTTCACAGTGTTTTTCCTTTCATGTAAAATGCAGCATAACCGAGTTTCAGAAGTCAGCCTATAGAGGCCATCAGACGTGACCGCCGACACATGCTCCATCTTGGGAGAAAACGCCCCCACTGTGTTCGTTGACCCCAAGCCTGAAGGGAGGCGATGTGCTCTTTCGCTTTGTTCGCTGGTGCCGATTATTCCCGCAAAGCTGCTCAGGATATCAGCACCGATGAGGTCTGCGTTATAGCAGCGTCCGCACTAACACACAGCACATCCATCCAGAGTAACGCTGAGCACAGCCAGGACAGTCATTACATCCCCCCCCCCCCCCCCCCCCATGATCACTTATGAAAACTCTTGCAGATGGCAGATTTCAGGGCCAGCTTTTATTTCTTATTTCAGGCTGGAGCCGCGTGGTTTCTGTTTGTGTGTTCAGCTCTTTGTCCACGGCTGCAGTTTTACACACACACACACACACACACACTAATCTGTCATGTTTTACTGTAAGTGTGTGCAGCTCTGCATAGAAGAGCAGCGTGTGTGTGTGTTGTGACCCCCACATCTTCAGAAATAAACGCATCTTTCCTGCGCCGCTGAAATTCATGTGAAGTGATGCTGGCCAGGCCAACACACAGAAAGCCCTTTGAGCTCTACATATAAAATTCTCTCTACATATAAAATTCTCACCGTTCTTGCAGTTGCAAATCAGAAAATGCTGCAGTTTTTTTTTTTAAAGTTTGCTTTATTTTTTGTAATTTTACAATGATTTGCTTTGTTATAAAAAGCAAAACTAGATTTTTTTGTATTGATAAAAAAAAATTAAAGTATTGCTATTATTGCATTTCATTCATATATATTTGTCTTGTTTTTTTTCTATTTTCATCATGTTTTTTTTTTAAATAAAAGTCTCTCTCAATACATATCCTACATCACAACAGAATATATCCAAAGCCAGAATGCATTTCTTTCTAGAATAATATTTCCTGAAACAGAAATATATGTAGTAGGCTATACAATTTATGCGTTTTTTGCTCTATAATAAATTACAATAAATTACATTTACAGAATTTCCAAAGCTGTATAAACTAAATTAGACAAGTCCAACAAGCCATTAGTTGTTTTTTTTCTTTTTTATTATTCATTTTTCTCAAAATTAGCCGATGAATTCAAACTTGATAAATATTTATTTTAAAAAAAATGTTTTTTTTAAAGACCTATAAGTGAACTTTTTTATACTGCTGCAGGACTTTTTCCACACATTCGAACCCCCCAAAATCCACATCCCAAAGCTTGGGAAAAGGCTCTTTAATTCCCCCTGCATGTATTAGGATGTCCTGCACACAGCGTCGCTGTATTTCCCTGTCCCTGCGTTTGAGGCCCGTTGCACTTCAGTGGAGGAGCAGCGGATGTGGGCGCTTGGCGAGGTGAAGGCTGTTCAGCGTCCTGTGTGCAACCGAGAATCTTCTCCGTATGTGGTGAGAGACTGGGACTAATGGATGCTAAGTGGAAGTGTTTTGTGTCTGCCCCCATATTAGATTAAGAGAGCGGCGTGTGAGTGAGTGGCTGTAGATAGACGGTGAGTGGTTTTGTCTGGGATCTCAAGGTTAAACATAATAAAGATGGACAACGGCAACATCCAGACGTTTCAGGAGGGAGCGCGCAGTTCTTTGCACAGTTGGTTACCGGCAAGAAAACGAACGCTTTCACATTTTCCCGTACTACCAAAATTAAAAGGTAGATTGTATGTCATTAATTCAAGCAATTATGTTCTATCAGGCACCAACGTGCACAGGTATTGGCTGTTGTTGCCCGGGCAACCATTCGCTATCTTGGGTTGGACTGCCATTTTCATTTCTTTTCTCAAATTTATGACTTTTGTGCCGTAAATTCAGATATATTTCTTCCAACTTTGTGACTTTTTGTCAATAATTTGTTCCCTAATGTTTTTCTGTTGATTTTTTTTCCCGTTAAAAAGAGGCTTTGTCTTATAAATGTTATTTTTCTTTTGTAATTTTGTGATGTTTTCTCAAAAATGTAGAGCTTTTTCTTAAAAAGAATTTCTCATACATTTCTTACACATTTTCGGTGTTTGTTATTAAACATATGACTTTTTTTTTCAAAAATTTGCAAGTTTTCTTATGAATTTGTGACTTTTGTCTTATAAATTCACACGCTTTTTTCTCGTAATTTTGCCCTTGTTTCAGGTTAGAGCAACAGCCCGTCAAAATGTCTCTGCGCGTCCCTGATGTCGCCTATGACTCGCTGTACGTTTAAGTGCTGCGTCCTGGCCAGCCAGTTCTTTATTTATTCTGATACAGACACTCCTACTAGGGTCCCATCACCCTAAAACGGGGCGGCTGCGGCGCAGGTGTAGTGTGGGCGACTACTGATCGGAGGGTCAGGGGTTCGATGTCTGCAGTCTGCATGTCAAAGTGTCCTTGAGCAAGACACTGAACCCCCAGTTGCTCCTGGTGGGTCAGGCCAGCGCCGGTGCCTGGCAGCTCCGCCGCCATCAGTGTGTGAATGGGTGGATAGCAGGATCTGTAAAGCGCTTTGGTCATCCAGAGATGAGAAAAAGCTCTATATATAAGTGAACGCCATTTTAAAACGTCTTTCCTTTCACTGCCACAATACAGTCCTGTAATACATGTCTTACACTTTTCCATACTTCTGTGCTGTCACCACTTAAATATGGATTGTCTGGAATAATGAGATAAAATAAATTTGCGTTGCTTGTGCATGTGCATTGCTTATTCCTGGGCATCTCACCGGCAACGATCTTTGGATAATATGAATCTGGAAATTGAATTAAGACGATAGAAATGCCTCTGCATTACACAGTCATGTGGAAAATGTCTAATGTGATATCAAATTTTGTGTTTTCTAGACAACTGTGTAGATAAAACGTTTCTATTTATGCAGTTGGAAAAAAGTCTGTGCTGTGGAGTTGTTGATCGTGATTTTTTTGGCAGTGAGAACTGCATTATTATGGGCCCTCCTCACACCGTTTGCTTATTCTAATGAGGATATTAAGCAAAATTAATGTTGTTTTTCCCATAACTGTCTTAAAATGAAAATGATTAGTAATTATTATTTATAATTAGGTAAAATGTATTTTTCTTGACCAAGTGAAACATTGTATGGCAGAGGTTTACATTTGCCAAGTGACAACAAATGGCCAATGTATAATTTGCGTCTAATGTGAGTAATCATGTATAAATTTAAAGTGTTTCTATAACTGTGCGTCTGTCTGTGTTTCCGTGTGATTGACTTAGTGAGGGACAAAGGAGCTCCCAAAGACCTGGGCTTCCCTGGGGTCGGCACAGACTGTTGTGGAAAGCTCAAAGACCCAGTCGCCGGCTTACAAGGGGATTCTATCGTCGACTCCATTGACTTATCAGGCAAGAACAAAAAGAGACGCAACCGCACCACCTTCAGCACGTTTCAGCTGGAGGAGCTGGAGAAAGTGTTTCAGAAGACGCACTACCCCGACGTGTACGCCCGGGAGCAGCTGGCGCTGAGGACGGAGCTCACGGAGGCTCGAGTTCAGGTGTGCTGTGATCACATTCTCTTAGGGAGTACGAACAGATTAGGGGTTTCTTATAGACTTTTCCTTTTACACTCTGCTGTGTTATTTGGAAGGTTTGGTTCCAGAACCGTCGAGCCAAGTGGAGGAAACGTGAGCGATATGGGAAGATCCAGGAGGTCCGCAACCACTTTGCTGCATCGTATGATATTTCTCTCCTCCCTCGCCATGACACATACCAGGTAGACCGCTGCGGGTATCACATGACTAAAATGATACAGAGGTAGACGGCCATCACTGAACCTGCTGAGAGCTTTTTTTTTTGTTTTCTTCCTGTATAAATGTCAACAAACCCAATCTGACTTTTGCTGGCATTCAATCTTGATTTGGTTTTTCTGGCCATTCTGTAATATTTCTGACATGCGTGTTATGATCCTGGCTCTGACTGCAAACTCTCCGCCTCACCCATCCAGATGCAGGGCAACCTGTGGCCTGGGGCGGCTTCAGGCAGCAGCAGCGGTTCGGGTGCCGGCTGTGTCTTGGGCGCTGACTCCATCCCTTCATCCTGCATGAGTCCATATCCCCACCCACACGGTAATCTGCAGGGTTTCATGGGCATGCCAACATCCCCCAGCCACCCGCACCACCACCACCACCACCACCACCATCCCCACCACGCGGGCATCAACGGCCTCTACTCGCTCCACGGCTTCCCCGGAGGCCTCGGGTCTCCTTCCATCGAGGGGCCCGAGACTGAATACAAGCCAACGAGCCTAGTGGCCCTGAGAATGAAAGCCAAAGAGCCAGGCAGCCTCCTCTCCTGGCCGACATGACCGTGATAATGCCAGCTGTCCATTATGCACTGACTGAGCCAAAGCGTTTGCATTCCAGACCCACACGTGATCCCAGATGTTCATCTGCATCAGTATAGAATGACTGGGCTGTGTCCTCCACATCTGTATTTGCCAGTTTGGCAACAGCTGTTTACTGAACTTTAGTGGCAACTTGCACGAAACCCAACATATTGACAGTTTTATTGTTTCCATTTTTAGTCGATACCACAAGGCTGAGACCAAAGAGAAAACTTTATTTAAGCATGTTGAAATTTATCATCTCAATAACCATTTTATGTCTGTTGTGCTTAAATAATAAAGGCCTCCATTTAAATTAATGGTCTTATTCACTCAGAAAAGTTTTTTTTTTTTTCAAATAAATGGAACAAAACAACTGAAATTATAACCAAACTTCATTTAACAGGGAGGGTTTTGTGAGGCAAAGTGCTATTTGGGTGGTGGAAACCATCAACACAAGGACCTTTGCTGTGGTGGAATTTTATAGAAACATAAAAGTGTCCAGTGTACACTTTCAAGTGCCCTTTCATACAGCTGTGAAAAAGTATTTACCCCTTCCTGATTTCTTATATTTTTGTGTATGTGTCACACTTAAATGTTTCAGATCATCAAACAAATTTTAATATAATATTAGACAAAGATAAACTGAGTAAATACAAAATGCAGTTTTTAAATGATGATTTCATTTATTAAGGGAAAAGCTATCCAAACCTACCTGGCCCTATGTGAAAAAGTAAAGTGCCTTAGAAGCAGTGTTGGGCAAGTTACTAAAAAAGTAACTAGTTACAGTTACTAGTTACTTATTTTCAAAAGTAACTGAATTACTTTTGAGTTACTGCATGATTAAAGTAACTAATTATTTGGAAAAGTAACTTTCACATTACTTGTCCTCTCTGGGTTGGGGACAGGCTCCTGCCCCAAGTGGAGAAGTTTAAGTATCTTGGGGTCTGATTCACGAGTGAGGGGAGAATGGAGCGAGAGATTGACAGACGGATTGGAGCAGCATCTGCAGTGATGCGGACGCTGTACCGGTCTGTTGTGGTGAAGACGGAGCTGAGCTCAAAGGCAAAGCTGTCGATTTACTGGTCAATCTTGTACGTTCCTACCCTCACCTATGGTCACGAGCTTTGGGTAATGACCGAAAGAATGAGATCACGGATACAAGCGGCTGAAATGAGCTTTCTTCGTAGGATTGCTGGACTCACCCTTAGAGATACGGTGAGGAGCTCAGTCATCCGGGAGAGGCTCAGAGTAGAACCGCTGCTCCTCCACACTGAAAGGAGCCAGTTGAGGTGGTTTGGGCATCTGATCAGGATGCCTCCTGGACACCTCCCACTTGAGGTGTTTTGGGCATGTCCCACTGGGAGGAGACCCTGGGGTAGACCCAGGACTCACTGGAGAGAGTATCTTCCAGCTGGTCTGGGAATGCCTTGGTATCCTCTCAGAAGAGCTGGAGCAGGAGGCTGGGGAGAGTGAAGTCTGGGCTTCTCTGCTTGAACTGCTGCCTCTGTGACCTGGACCGCCGGAAAAGCGGTAGAAGATGGATGGATGGATGGACTTTCATGTTACTTTCAAATGCATACTTAAATCATCTTGCACACACAGCAAAATCAAGGGCCCCTCGTTCTCATCAGAAAAAAGAAGAAAAAACTGCTGAGAAAAAAGTCTCATCTTACAGAGAAAAAAATGTTTCAGATTTACATAAACTATTTCCTCCCACATGCCAAAAACATGCAAGTTAGGTTAACTGGCATTAAAACTGGGGATTCTAAATTGTCCTTAGGTATGACTGTGAGAGTGAATGATTGTCTGTCTGTCTATGTTGGTCCTGTGATGGACTGGCGATCTGTCCAGGGTGTACCCTGCCTCTCGGGCAAAGATGCTGGGATAGGCTCCACCCCCCCCCCCACCCCCCACACACACAACCCGAAAAGGATTAAGCAGAAGAAGTTGGATGAATATTATAATCAGTAGAAAGTCAGAAATTTACTAAAAATAAAATTGTAAATTCAGAGAGAAAACTTTGGACCCCCAGGTGGGCCATTTTTGGCCCATGAGCTATATATTTGACACCCCCGGACCAGCCCATTAAAAATGCATATTTAGAGGATTTACTTCCATGAAATAGTCGCATATCACAACAGCATGTAGATGAATAAGATAAAATAAAGCACCGATAAATGAAAGTTCACCACTTAGAAGAAGCTGTTCTTTACTGCAACAAATCAGAGTCACTTTTTCTCTGTGTGTAAGAAAACTTTAAATCCATTTAATGCAGACATTAAAAGTGAGCTTCTTGCTCAAAAATACTCATGTTTAACCACAGAGGTGGGAGCTGGTAGGGGCTACTCACCGCTCGGACAACAGGTGATCTGGGCTCGATATGAGAAGTTGCCACTGCCACGGCAACTTCCTACCGGGCTGTGGCATGATCTGGGGCAGGACAGGAAACCGACCCCCGGAGGAGACTGACAGCTGTGCCAGCTATGGTAGGATCAGTTTATTTGCGCAAAAAAAAATCTATCCATATTAATAAAACGAGTAATGCAAGTGACGCATCTGATCAAATTTCAGTAACTGTAATGCATTACTGAATTTTTAAACAGTTATTTTGTTACACAGCACGTTACTGCAAAAGTAGTGGCGTTACTCTCAACACTGCTTAAAAGTAATAACTGGTTGTGCCACCCTTGGTGGCAACAACTGCAATCAAGCATTTGTGATAACTGGCGATGCATCTTTTCCATCACTGTTGATGAATTCTGGCCTATTGTTCTTTGCAGAATTGTTTTAATTCCACCACATTGGAGGGCTTGAGCTTGAGGCCACAAACTGATGGCTGGACATTCTCCTTCAGGATTTCCTGGTCGAGAGCAGAATTCATGGTTCCATCAATTACAGCAAGTCTTCCAGGTCCTGAAGCAGGAAAGCAGCCCAAGACCATGACCCTACCACCACCATGTTTGACTGCTGGTATGACGTTCTTTTTGTGAAATGCTATATTAGTTTCATGCCAGATGTGATGCACACCTTGCAGAATGTTCAACTTTTGTCTTGTCAGTCCATAGAATATTTTCCTTAAAGTCTTGGGGATAATCAAGATGTTTTTTTGTTTTGTTTTGTTTTGTTTTTTTTCAGTTTTAAGATGAGCCTTTGTGCTCTTTTTTTGTCATCTGTGGTGTTTGCCTTTGAGGCCATTTTTCCCAGTCTTTTTCATATTGTGAATCATGGACCAGTGTCCAAACTGAGGCAAGTGAGGCCTGCAGTTCTTTAGATGTTGTTCTGGGTTTTTGTGTCTCATCTGTTCTTAAATTTCTTTACCTCACAGCATGATGAGTGGCTTTTTGAGATATTTTTAGTCTACTTCACTTTTTCAGACAGGTTCTATTTTTTTTTCTTGATTCAACAGTGTGGCTGAGTGAAACTGAACTCAGTTTTCAAAACAATGTGATTAATCATAGTTAATTCATGATGTAATCGCCGGGGGAAGGGGGGGGGGGCACTTTTCCACATCGGGCCAGGTAGATTTGGATAGTTTTTCTTTAATAAATGAAATCATCATTTTAAAACTACATTTTTTATTTACTTGGTTTATCTAATATTAAAAGTTTTTTTAATGATCTGAAAATTTAAGTGCAACAAATATGCAAAAATATAAGAAGTGAAAGGGGGCAAATACATTTTCACAACACTGTATATGAAAAGAGTGGCAGGATCGTTAATGGAAAATTCACCACAATTGCTTTGCCTTTTTCCTTCACATCTAACATTAGTGGATAACCCAAGCAGCAGGTTAGGGTTTAATAGAGTGAATCAGATTCAGCACAGCCCAGAGCCCACTTTGCTTGGTAACATCACTGCATTCTTTAAGAAATACCTCAGAATCCATGTGCAGAGGAAGAATGTGACATAAAAATACTTCTGTAAGCTGCCATCCTAATAATAGTTTTCTTTAAATCTACTGTCTGTGCTTTGCCCTAAACAGTTTACTTTATTGTCAAGGAAACACTGACTTGCATACTTCTTATATTTTATAGATTACTAAATACCAGCATATTCATATCTGTCAGACAAACAAATTAGTTTCATCTGCATGAGGCTGAAATGCAACTTAAGGTGAGAAATAAAAGGGCTTCACTTGTGCACTGAGCCTTGCCAGGTTCCACTCAGTCCCCAGGAGTGTACGCAGCTTTCAGGTGAATATCCTGGCCGTCTCGTTTCTTTGCTTGCTTCACTGTGGCAGCCGTGCATGGGTGGATTAGCTGCCATTCCCCTGGTCTGTTCCAGAGTTTGTAAGAGCCACTAACATGTGGTTCCAATAGAAGAATGCACAAAGCCATCAGGAACACTTTCCACACCCACAGCTTCAAATTCCAGCCAGGCCCTGGGAGACTGCAGCCCTCGGCGTGGTGACATAGTCTCCCTGATTGAATCCCAGATTAAGTGGAACAGATAAGAAGAGCTGTCAAAAGGGATAAGAGGTTGAGGAGATAGCCTTGTTTTGGAAAGCTAAAGAAATAGCAGATGGTGGATCAGTGTGCTTAATTTTAATGTTTATTTTTACATGCAAGGATCAGGTTGATTAAAAATTGACAAGAAAGCAAATGAGGTTTAGTGATTTTAATTACCTCTAAGTGCTCATGCTTCAATGGTGCACCTCAGAGTGTAGCGTGTTAAATAAAATTATAGTTCAGTACAGCACATATAGCAGGATGAGTTATTTTAAATGAAATCTAAATGTAAAAAATAATTACAGTGTGACTGAGGCGAGTGGCAGAGAAGGCCAGCTCATGACATCCAGCTAGAGATTTGAAGTCAAACCCTCCCACACCAGAGTCCCACACTCTTCTTGTGTCAACCAGAGGGTCAACCCACTTGGTAAGCCAAGTGGGAACGCTTTTATTGACTCCATTACATATTCCCCCCTCTTGATTTTGACATTGTTCCAAAGTCAGCTGTGCATTTAAGCTTCCAAGATGTCTGCCTTCTGACTTCAGTGAGTCCTACCAGCAACACCTCTTATGGTAGGGAAAACCACACTTGCTGGAACGACCCACTGGTGGTATCTGGGGAATGGAACAAATAGATCACCGCTAAGTCCGGCTGACCAACACCAACTGTGACCAAGGGAACTGGCAGCGAAGCCCAAACTGATGATGTCCAACCGGGGGTTCAAACTCACAACTTACCATACCTGAGTCCTGCACTCTACGCCACCAAGAGGGTTGAGCCACCTGGTTAGCAAAATAGGAATGCTTTTATTGACTCCATTACAAAAGCAATAAAGATTAGAAACCCTTTATATAAACTCATAAATATTGATCAGTCCTTTAATAAAGACACAGGAGACTGACTTTAATCTCCACTGGTATCAAAGGGTTTATTGTATATGATTAATCGGAAATTACTGTGGAAAAATGTTGACTACACAACTCTGGAGGCACTTAGCAGCTCAGCGTCACCCTGACCGTCAGGGTCACGGGGCTGTCAGTGGGGAAGCTCGCCTCATTAGGGGACTAAAAATCTGATTTATTGCTCATTAGTGTGTAAATCTGCCTGCTGGCCCCTGATCTGAGCTTTGATCTCAACGGCATTCATTGTGGACTCAAAATTCTTGTATTCAGCATGTCCCACAGTGTGACCGCCAGCTGTACTGTATGTCTGAGTGCACTGCTGCCATCTTGTGGCGTGGTGAAAAATTGTTGCGATAATAGCCTTCCAGGATTCGGAGCTCGAAAAATGAGCTGTGAAAGGCTGAAACCGTGTGCCGGCAAGCTGGACGTTATGGAAGTGTATTGTTGTCACAGCAGAAAAATAAAAGTGATGTATAACATGATGTATTTATTGCTAGAACAATATATCGCATTGTAGCGTGATAAGTTTAATGTTATACGTATCATGTTAACATGATACTTTTATTGGTAAACGGTGCTTTATTTATTTATTTATTTACTTGGTGTGACAACAATACGCTTCCATATAACATAACTGTTGCAAATGTGTAATGCTTTGATATGGAGAACTGGTAAATCTGAATCTTTGTAAACTGCCTGTAGATTGTAGATTAATGCCTGCATGGTGCACGCAGGGCCGTGGAGGCAGTGGGGGCCATCGCCTTTAAAGTTTTTCATGATCCTTTTCCCCTCTTTTTTAATTACATTTTTAAAATATTGGTAAATTTGGGTTTTTTTTAAAGCTTAGCTTTAATAACAAGCTAGCAACACGTGGAACATGTACAGAACAAGGTAACTAGAGTGAGGTACGGGTAATGTAGCAGGCTAGAAGTGGAGCGCCAAAGACCATGTCTTCTTCTTCTTCTTTTAGATTTGATTGGCGGTTGGCAACCAGCTTACAGGTGCATTACCGCCACTGACTTGATTATCATCACTCTATATCTTTGTATAAGTTCTTATAAGGAGTTCTGAACAACTCCTTATGTGTGAAAAAATTATCCGTCCTTGAACTGTGTCCTCGGCGGCGGCGCCCAGCTAGCTTATAAGCATTCCGCTGTTAGCCCCTTAATATACCCATGGCGTGGTGACGTCATCACGTGAATGCGTTCCCATGTCCGTGGCACTTAAGGTGGTATTAGCAGTATGCCACCTTTACCTCTCCCTTGGAAAAACCCAGAACTCCTGGCAATGGTTTTACCAGCTGGGTGTGGCGATGCTGTGGCACACAGCCAGCACAACATAAACATGACCAGAGCCATTTCACGTAATGTAGCACAGAGCTAGCTAACAAACATGCATGACCTGGCTATCGGCAGATGATATAACCATGTTTTGTACACATGTATACTGGGTTACCGGTCAAGTCCCCCCCATAACAAACTCGCCCAGGCAGTTACAGCCACCCCGTAACCTGCTCGCTCCACGCCCAGCTCACCCCACAGCAAGCTCGCCCCATCAAGTGATGGCCTCTGTCGCTACCTAGTGATTCAGCCCAGCTCACATAATATCACAGACCATTTACATGATGATGATGGTGATGATTGTTGGAATTCTTTTTTTTTTTTTTTTTTACATCTACATTTAGGAATATTTTCTGTTTATTGAAATTTCTGAATATCTGACCATAATTTTTTGTATATTTTCTTTTTAATTATCAGCACATTCATAAATTGTTTAAATCTGAAAAATATCATCCATCTTCTACTTTCAACAGTGATCACACATAATAGAATATTTTCTTGTTGAAATAAAGAGGTTCAAATAGTTCAAACGGTGGCTATTGCGGGTCTCAGACTTTTTGTTTTAAACATATTACTTTCTGTGGGCAGCGTGATGGTGGAGTGGTTAGCACTGCGGCAGCACAGCAACTCACCCTTGGCCGGGGGATCCTGGGTTCAATCCCAGCCTCCAACCAACAGTGATCTGTGAGGAGTTTGCATGTTCTCCCCGTGTCTGCGTGGGTTTACTCCAGGATTTCTCCGGTTTCCTCCCACATGCCAAAAATATGCAAGTTAGGTTAACTGGCATCAAACTGGGGATTCTAAATCATCCTTAGGTCTGACTGTGAGAGTGAATGGTTGTCTGTCTCTCTGTGTTGGCCCTACGATGAAATGGCGATCTGTCCAGGGTGTACCCTGCCTCCCGCCCAAAGATGCTGGGATAGGCTCCAGCCCCCCCACGACCCGAAAAAGGATTAAGCGGAAGAAGATGGATGGATGGATGAATATTACTTTCTTCAGGAATGATCTGAATTAAATGTGCTGCAGCCTCTTGTAATTAAAGTCAATGAGTCTGCAAGGGATGAGAGTTTTTTTATTTTCAGTGTTACAGTTTTAATAAAAAAATATATACGTATTTTCACTACTAGTAATACTATATTTTACTATATTTTTTATATTTTACTATATTTACTACATTTACAGTGCATCCAGAAAGTCTTCACAGCGCTTCACTTTTTCCACATTTTATGTTACAGCCTTATTCCAGAAGGGATTAAATTTATTTTTCCCTCAAAATTCTATACACAATACCCCATAATGACAATGTGAATTTTTTTGAGATTTTTGCAAATTTATTAAAATAAAAACTAAGAAATCACATGTACATAAGTATTCACAGCCTTTGCCGTGAAGCTCATAATTGAGCTCAGGTGCATCCTGTTTCCGCTGATCATCCTTGAGATGTTTCTACAGCTTAATTGGAGTCCACCTGTGGTAAATTCAGTTGATTGGACATGATTTGGAAAGGCACACACCTGTCTATATAAGGTCCCACAGTTGACAGTGCATGTCAAAGCACAAACAAAGCATGAAGTCAAAGGAATTGTCTGTAGACCTCCAAGACAGGATTGTCTTGAGGCACAAATCTGGGGAAGGGTACAGAAACATTTCTGCTGCTTTGAAGGTCCTAATGAGCAAAGTGGCCTCCATCATCTGTAAATGGAAGAAGTTCGGAACCACCAGGACTCTTCCTAGAGCTGGCTGGTCGTCTAAACTGAGCGATCGTGGGAGAAGGGCCTTAGTCAGGAAGGTGACCAAGAACCCGATGGTCACTCTGTCAGAGCTCCAGTGTTCCTCTGTGAAAAGAGGAGAACCTTCCAGAAGGACAACCATCTCTGCAGCAATCCACCAATCAGGCCTGTATGGTAGAGTGGCCGGGTGGAAGCCCCTCCTCAGTAAAAGGCACATGGCAGCCCACCTGGAGTTTGCCAAAAGGCACCTGAAGGACTCTCAGACCATGAGAAACAAAATTCTCTGGTTTGATGAGACAAAGATGGAACTCTTTGGCGTGAATGCACATGCAGTCACAAAACTTAGTGTGGAATTGGTGTGTAGCTTTGCCAAAACAAGGTCTGCCTCTGTAGTATTCTCTGGGACCCTCCCCAACCTGACCAGTGATGATATGTTTAGTCGCATGTCATCTTTCAACCGCTGGCTGTCTCTGTGGTGTCCTGCAAATGATGTGGGCTACATTGACAATTGGAGCTCATTTTGGGGAAAACCTGGTCTTATTAGACGAGATGGCATCCATCACACTTTGGATGGTGCGTCTCTTTTATATAACAACCTGGCATCATTTTTATCCAAATTTCCAAAACATTTACAACTCAGAGTTGGGACCAGGAAGCAGAGTCACAGTCTTACACGCCTCTCTGCAGCTCCTCTTCATCCGCCACCCCTCAATTTAGCCCCTGTCTTCCCCATCAGAGAATCATTGTCTGCTCCCTCCAAAGTAAATAAAAATATAATGTATAAGCATCCCAAAGTGATGAAACAAGAAAATTCTTAAAACTCATATTTAAACATGAAGCCTCTAAATTTAATGATTTGGCCTCTGTTCCTCCTCATAATTTAAAAATTAAATGCGGTTTGTTAAATATTAGGTCTCCAACTCCCAAGTCTCTGCTAGTCCATGATCTGTTAATTGATCATCAGATTGATTTAATATCCCGTACAGAGACTTGGTTAGGACAAGAGGATTATGTTGGTTTAAATGAATCAACTCCCTCTGGTTATTTAAACTGTCAAAATCACAGAAGTTCTGGTCGGCTGCACGGTGGCGCAGTGGTTAGCACTGCGGCAGCACAGTTTACCCTTGGCCGGGGGATTGTGGGGATCGTGGGATCGTGGGTTCGATCCCAGCCCCCGACCAACAGTGATCTGTGTGGAGTTTGCATGTTCTCCCCGTGTTGCGTGGGTTTACTCCGGGATTTCTCCGGTTTCCTCCCACATGCCAAAAACATGCATGTTAGGTTAATTGGCTGTTCTAAATTGTCCCTAGATATTTGTTTCCTATAGGCCCTTAGAATAGAGGGTTAGTATTAATGAAAGCGCTTTGAGTGGTCTTTGTGACTAGAAAAGCGCTATATAAGTGCAGGTTAGTTAGTTAGTTAGTTAGTTAGTCATGGAGGAGGAGTAGCAACAATTTACCATTCCAAATTACTAGTTAATGTAAAGCAAAAAATATGTTATAATTCCTTTGAGGGCCTGGTCCTCAGTATTGGGCATTTTAGCAATTTTAGGTTAAACCCAATTTTATTTGCCATAGTTTATCGTCCTCCCTCAGCCTACTCAGAGTTTTTACCCAAATTTGCCGAATTCTTAGCTGATTTAGTGCTGAAATCAGATAGAATAATTATAGTAGGGAACTTTAATAGACATGTAGATAGTGATTGCCTTAATATGGCATTTAATTCAATATTAGACTCGATGGGGTTTTCTCAGAAAGTAGGAAATTCTACCATTATCTCCACCATACGTTGGACCTTGTTCTGACATATGGCATAGAAACAGAAATTCTGGTAGTGTCTCCTCATAACCCTGTACTGTCAGACCATTGTCTGTTAACCTTTGATTTTACTATTTCTGACTATTTGGTTCCTAAAGAAAAATATTACTGCAGTAGATGCCTCTCAGATGATGCTGTTACCAAATTTATTGAGATTGTTTCCTCTATGCCATGTGTCAACACAACGGAGATATGGAGAGCTTGCTCTTTCTGTAGTTGATAGCATGGTAGATAGTGTTACAGCTTCTATGCATCAGACTCTAGACATGCTGGCCCCTTTAAAAAAGAAAAAGTCTAATCAGAGATTTCTAACTCCTTGGTTCAACACAGAAACTCGTAGCTTAAAACAGAAGACTTGTCAATTACAAAGAAAATGGCGCGCCACTAAATTAGATGAAATCTATTTAGCTTGGAGAAATCATGAAGCTTGGAGAAGCTTGGAGAAATCATCTTCTAATTTATAAATTAGAAGATGATTTCTCCAAGCTAAATAGATTTCATCTAATTTAGTGGCGCGCCATTTTCTTTGTAGCCTTCAACTTGTCTTTTAGACCCTATTCCTACCAGGTTATTTAAAGAAGTCTTTCCATTTATTGGTAGCTCTGTTCTTCAAATAATCAATTCTTCATTAACATTAGGCCATGTACCGCAGGCTTTTAAAACGGCTGTAATTAAACCCTTACTCAAAAAGTCAACGCTGGATCCAGGAGTTTTAGCTAACTATAGACCAATCTCTAATCTGCCTTTCATTTCAAAAATCTTAGAAAGAGTTGTTGCTACACAGTTATTTGACCACTTGCAGGGAAATGGTTTATTTGTAGAGTTTCAATCTGGGTTTAGAATCCATCATAGTACTGAAACAGCCTTAGTGAAGGTCACTAATGACCTTATTGCATCTGATAACAGACTTGTTTCTGTACTTGTCCTTTTAGACCTTAGTGCAGCTTTTGATACTATCATTCATAATATTCTACTTGATAGACTAGAACACCATGTTGGACTTAACGGAACTTCGTTGCAGTGGTTTAGATCTTATTTATCTGATAGGTTCCAGTTTGTTCATGTCAATAATGAGTTTTCTTCCAACTCAAAGGTCAGTCATGGTGTTCCACAGGGATCTGTGCTAAGCCTTATTCTTTTTAGTTTATATATGCTTCTGCTAGCCAACATTATTAGAAAGCACTGTATACATTTCCATTGTTATGCAGATGACACACAATTATACCTGTCAGTGAAGCCAGATGATAGAAATCAGTTGGCCAAATTAGAGGCCTGTCTTAAGGAAATCAAAACTTAGATGACTTGTAATTTCCTGCTATTGAATTCAGATAAGACTGAAATCATTCTAGTTGGCTCTTTCCAAATCAAACTCTTAGTTTGGATGTGGTTACTCTTTCTCTTAATAGTTCTGTGAGGAACCTTGGAGTTATTTTTGATCAAGATCTTTTTTTTAATTCACATATTTAACTTGTTTCTAAGACTGCCTTCTATCATTTGAGTAATATTGCCAAGATTAGGAGCATCTTGTCTCAGAGTGATGCTGAGAAACTATTCCACGCTTTTGTTAGCTCTAGATTGGATTATTGTAACTCTTAATTATCAGGATGTCCTAAAACGTCTTTAAAAAGTCTTCAATTGATCCAAAATGCTGCTGCAAGAGTTTTAACAGGTACTAGAAAGAGAGATCATATCTCTCTGGTTCTGGCCTCCCTTCATTGGCTTCCCATAGAGTTTAGAATTAACCAGCTGCCAATCTGGATTCGGGAGTCAGACTCTATCTCTGTTTTTAAGAATAGGGTTAAAACCTTCCTTTTTGATATAGCCTGTAATTAGGGAGGGATCATGTACGCCTGAACCTGTCATGTGCGGGGTTGTTCTCAACCCCGCACATGATCTGTGGCTGTAGGTCTTTGATTGTTGCTTATTAATTCCAGCTGGCAGATTATTTGAGCGCTGCTCTCTGCCAGCCCTACGGCCATGCCACCTCCTCTCGCTCTTCCTCTGTGCCAGACATTCACCAGCTGTGTGCCATCACCACTCACATGCATGCATGCACACACGCATTCAGCACACACGCATTCAGCACACACACACACACACACACACACACACACACACACACACACACACACACACACACACACATTCAGTCATGCACTTGCTTGCCACACTGCTGTGTCCACTTGCCCTCATTAGTGATCTGTGTACTTGTGTGAGGCAGTGTGATCAGTCAGTGTGGTGGCTTAGTCAACATTGGACAACCAGGCTCTCTTATTGTTGGCTCCCTTCCTTTGACTGAATGGTGTTGTGTATTCCAGAGCTTTCTCGCTCCGATGCTCATGTAAGTCTTCCTAATTTTTGCCCTTCCTCTCCGCTCCTGTTCTTCCTGTAGCGCGTATGGCATCTCACCCTAGCCGACGTAGTTTGTAGCCAGTTGTCTCACCATTACTCATTGTGGACTGTTACATGGACATTTTGTGTTACTCCCTGTCTGTTAATAAACACGTTTACATTACTGCACTTTGGACTCGAACTAATTCATTTGTTCGCTGCGCAATTACACAGCGGACATGACAGAACCTTCCCTTAGTTATGCTGCTAATAGACAGCCGGGGGACCTCCAACAATGCACTGGGCTTCACTCCTTTCTTCACTCTCAGTGAAATATTTTTGCTGGTCATTAACATATGTTTGTTCTCTCCCATAGACTGAGTCCCCGTCGTGCTGTTTGCTCTCTACATGTCTGTTCTTTTCTTCTTCTTCTCTATCCCCTCACCCCCCAGCCAGTCGCAGCAGATGACTGCCCCTCCCTGAGCCTGGTTCTGCTGGAGGTTTCTTCCTGTTTAAAGGGAATTTTTCCTCTCCACCGTCGCCAAATGCTTGCTCACTGGGGATCGCCTGATTGCTGGTGTCTTTCTGCAGTTGTGGGGGTTCCCCCTACAATTGAAAGTACTATGAGATGACTGTTGTTGTGAAATGGCGCTATATACACTACCGTTCAAAAGTTTGGGGTCACTTAGAAATTTCCTTATTTTTGAAAGAAAAGCACTGTTTTTTTTTAATGAAGATAACTTTAAACTAATCAGAAATACACTCTAATATCTAATATACATTGCTAATGTGGTAAATGACTATTCTAGCTGTAAATGTCTGGTTTTTGGTGCAATATCTACATAGGTGTATAGAGGCCCATTTCCAGCAACTATCACTCCAGTGTTCTAATGGAACAATGTGTTTGCTCATTGCGTCAGAAGGCTAATGGATGATTAGAAAACCCTTGTGCAATCATGTTAGCACAGCTGAAAACAGTTTAGCTGGTTAGAGAAGCTATAAAACTGACCTTCCTTTGAGCAGGTTGAGTATCTGGAAAAAAATTATTATTTCAAATACAAATCATTATTTCTAACCTTGTCAGTGTCTTGACTATATTTTCTATTCATTGTACAACTCATGGTGGTAAATAAGTGTGACTTTTCATGGAAAACACAAAATAATTGTCTGGGTGACCCCAAACTTTTGAATGGTAGTGTAAATAAAGTTGAATTGAGTTGAATTGAATGCCAGGCATCATGTTTGGAGGAAACCAGACACCGCTCATAACCACGCCAATGTTGGTAGCAGCATCATGCTGTGGGGATGTTTTTCAGCGGCAGGAACTGGGTGACTAGTCAGAATAGATGGGAAGATGAACGTAACAATGTACAGAAACATCCTGGATGAACACCTGCTCTGGAACGCTCTTGACCTCAGACTGGGGCGACAGTTCATTTTTCAGCAGGACAACAACCCTACGCACACAGCCAAGATATCAAAGGAGTGGCTTCAGGACAACTCTGTGAATGTCCTTGAGTGGCCCAGCCAGAGGCCAGACTTGAATCCAATTGAACATCTTTGGAGAGATTTGAAAATCTCATCTTTAAAAAGTCTTTAGTTGATCCAAAATGCTGCAGCAAGAGTTTTAACAGGTACTAGAAAGAGACATCATATCTCTCCGGTTCTGGCCTCCCTTCATTGGCTTCCCATAGAGTTTAGAATTAAGTTTAAAATCCTTCTTCTCACTTACAAAGCTCTAAATAATTAGGCTCCTTTTTATTTAAAAGATCTGATACTACCGTATTATCCTAACAGAGCACTACGGTCCCAAAATGCTGGATTACTTGTAATACCTAGAATCTCCAAAAGTACAATGGGAAGCAGAGCCTTCAGTTATCAAGCTCCTCTCCTGTGGAATCAGCTGCCAATCTGGATTCAGGAGTCAGACTCGATCTCTGTTTTTAAGAATAGGGTTACAACCTTCCTTTTTGATATAGCCTACAATTAGGGAGGGATTGTGTGTCTCTGAACCCTCCTTTAATTATGCTGCTAATAGGTTTAGACAGCCGGGGGACCTCCAGTAATGCACTGGGCTTCACTCCTTTCTTCACTCTCAATGAAATATATTTTTTTGCTAGTCATTAACATCTGTTTGTTCTCTCCCATAGATTGAGTCCCCATCGTGCTGTTTGCTCTCTACATGTCTGTTCTTTTCATCTTCTCTATCCCCTCACCCCCAGCCAGTCGCAGCAGATGACTGCCCCTCCCTGAGCCTGGTTCTGCTGGAGGTTTCTTCCTGTTAAAAGGGAGTTTTTCCTCTCCACCACTGCCAAGTGCTTGCTCACAGGGGATCGCCTGATTGCTGGGGTCTTTCTGCAATTGTGGGGGTTCCCCCTAGAGATGACTGTTGTTGTGAAATGGCGCTATATAAATAAAGCTGAATTGAAAATGGCTGTGCACCGATGCTTCCCATCCAACCTGATGTAGCTTGAGAGTTGCTGCAAAGAGGAATGGGCCAAACTGCCCAAAGATAGGTGTGTCAAGCTTGTGGCATCATATTCAAGAAGACTTGAGGCTGTAACTGCTGCCAAAGGTGCATCAACAAAGTATTGAGCAAAGGCTGTGAATACTTATGTACATGTGATTTCTTAGTTTTTTATTTTTAATAAATTTGCAAAAATTAAAAAAAACCAAAACTTTTTCACATTGTCATTATGGGGTATTGTGTGTAGAATTTTCAGGAAAAAAATGAATTTAATCCCTTTTGGAATAAGGCTGTAACATAACAAAATGTGGAAAAAGTGAAGCGCTGTGAATACTTTCCGGATGCACTATCTATGCTTCTGGGGCAAGTTTGTTGTGGGGCGAGCTGGGTGTGGAGTGAGCTTGTCAAGGCACAAGCAGGTTATGGTGCGGCTGTAGCTGGCTGGGGCGAGTTTGTTATGGGGGGACTTGACGGTAAACCGTATACGGCAGTATAGTGTTAGCAGTGCTGTGGCTAACATAAGCATGATGTTAAATGCTATATTTAGCCGATGTTTAACCAGCGTTTCGATACACATATTTGCCTGATGTCAATAGCACAATATGGTTGATAGACTTCTAGACCCAAACCGTAAATTACTCAAGATTCCATACACCCTAACCGATTGATATGAACCTGGGAAACCAGGTAGACTGCCGGTAACACCCTGCATGGTTGAGTGGATCATTCTGCCACTGCAGCCCCCCCGTGACCCGAATGGATTAAGCGGTAGAAGATGGATGGATGGATGGATGTTAACATCCTCTGTTTTTGAAATGTTTAACCCTTTATCTGCCCTAGGTGCCATGTGGCGCCTGGGGAAACACAAGGCCCCTCCAGTGGTCAAGAGTGGTAAAAATTTTTCTCAATAAAATAGTTCAGATTTCCAAGGCTAAATCTTGAAAGTTGCAAGCGATAATGGCTTACTGTCAATTAGAAAGATGTAGAATATGATCCAAAGTTTCAGATAGGAATAAATTTACACATCTAATTTGCATAATGTCTAATGTAAATAATGTAAATAATGTAAATGTGTCTAAAGTGGACTTTGGACACATTTACATAAAGAATGGTCCGAGGTTTTTTTGACACCGATTTGTCTATGGGGTATGTTTTTATCTAATCTTCAAAGTATATGAACCAGAAAATCAATAAAATGTAAAAAAAAACCCATATATTTCTCTTACCTGTTGCTGGGTGGGGGGGCTCGCCCACCCATGTGACTGGTCCGTTTTCATCCATCGTAGTAAAAGTTTGTGTGTTTGCTCAGCCATTTACACCGTGTACCACATCTACAAACTCTTATCATTACCCCACATGAATTTCGTTTATTACACAGCTATTTTTCCTGTAAAATGCAGTTTTCCTGTGAGAATGCATGACGATCGCGGGTGCCCCCATCTTGGTACTGATAGCTCAGTTTTTCTTCCATTGTGGTCAATGTATCGCGTTTACTTAGTAATTTACACCCGTGTACCACATCTACAAACTCTTATGATTATCCCACGTGAATTTTGTTTGTATTACCTGGCTATTTTTCTCGTTTCATGCAGTTTCAGTCATCATCGTGGCAGCGATGACCAAACATGGCGGCATCCACATTGGTGTGTGAGCTCAAAGCGGAAAAAGGAAGAATAATAATGAGGATTTCTTCTTCTTTGCTATATTCCATGTCAGCCGTGATTCCTTCGGCGTGTGTCTGCCGCCTGCTAAACTGTCAGATCAGTAGAGATTAGTACAAATTCTCAGTATAGCCGGGGGACGTCAATAAGATGACACATGCAGTTGCTGTGCTGTGCCACTGGGGGCGCGTGACCCGTCCATTTAATCTGGGCAGTTAAAGGGTTAAACATTTCAAAAACAGTCACTTTAGAGTTCAACCTCAGGGGGCCTCTGACGAGCCCGTGATGGGCATGGCCCTGGAGGTGCTGGTTGCGGCGGACCTGGGTGCCCTCTTGCTGGAATCGCTCTCTCATCAGCAAAGTCCCAGTCTGGGTCCCACACTGGCTGGGTCGGTTCCAGCATCGCATGTTGATCTGGGGCAGCTGTTGCTCTTATCTTCCGCAGACGGCTGGTGTGTCATCTCGAACCATCGACCATCTGGAAGGTGGCTGGCCCCAACTGTGTGGTGATCTGCATCAGCGGGGACAGAAACATCTGCAGGTTGTCTGGGCATTGAGATCGGCTGACCTGAACCCAGTCAAGCACCGTGAGTCCAGACCTACTCATCTTCATGCGGTGCTGCTGCTGCTCTCTCGTCCCTGATGCTGGTTGCTGTTGTGGCAGCATGACGTTCTCACCGGCGGCAGGACACGCTCCAGGTTGGTGTTGTTCTGTGGGCTCCTACTCGGCCATGGACTCTCTCTCCTACAGATTGTATGGCAGCTCCATGAGGCTTATGCCAGGCAAAGATCGAAGACGAGTCCAGATTATGCCCTCTATCCTCTGATGTTGGTTGTGGTTGTGGCAGCATGTCATTCTCGCTGGCAACAGAACCTGCTCCGGGTTGTCATCATTCACCGGGGCCCTGCTTGGCCATGGACTCTCTCTCCTGCAGCAGTATGGTGGCTCCATGAGGCTTATGCCAGGCGAGGATCAGAGATGAGACCAGATTACGCCCTCTCATCTTCTGCTCTTCATGCGGCGTCAAGCTTGGAGCAGCTGTACCCACATCTGGGTGACATGCGCTCCGGTCATCAGTAGTCAAACAAAGTCCTTCGGGGTCATGTATGGTGAAACCCAATTCGTGAAAAAAGGTTTGACCCCAGGATGTTGTCGCCGAGCGCCGGAAGGACTTTGGACCCGTAATGAACCATCAGTGTGATGGTTCCTATGAGGCTGATTCTGGTGTGCCCGTATCCATAAAGCTCTGCTGTGTTCTTCCCAATTGGATGCCAAGGGAAGAATCTCTTCACTGTGACCCAATTCATCAGCGATCTCATAGTGGCAGTGTTCAGTAGTAACGGCTGGCTGATATCGTCGAGGCTCACTGTGCACCACTTGTACGCCGCATTGCTAGAGTCCACTGTATGGATGTTAGTTGTCAAAGGCAGTCCACTTGAACTGGGTGGTGAGCTTGTTGTTGACCATGTTGAATGGCACACTTTGGCAAAATGGTTAAGCTTGCCGCAGCACTGGCATTGCCGCCCCTTGGCCGGGCAGGAGCACATGCGCATTTGCTGCGCAGGGGAACCCCAGTTACCACACATTGACGATGTCCTGTCCCATGATGTCCTGTTGTCCTGTGGCGTTCACCTCAGTGCCCTCTGAGCAGGTCATGGTGCTAATGGGTTCGTCTACTGGGGTAACTGTGTGAGCTAGCAGGGTTTGTTGTTATGAAGCATCTAGCTGTGATGTTAGCTGAGCGGCAGCCTCCAGCTGGAATGCTAACTCCACTGCCTTCACCAGTGGCAGGTCGTCTGGCACCATTAAGAGCTTCACCCACAGCCTTGGGTTGTTGGTGTGTTCTGCTAGCTGGTACCGCACCATCTCGTCCTCTAGCTGCTCAAACCTGCACATGCTCACCAGACAGTGGAGGTCCACGACGTATTGCCAAGTCATCTCTGCCGCTCCCTGTCGGTGTTGGTGGAACTTGATTCTCATCGCCAGCACACTCTCGGGTGTCACAAAATATCTGGCTAGCAGCATGACACATTTGTCATATGTATCTGCAGGTCCCAATGTTCTAAACACTCACTGTTCCTTGCTGCCCAGGTTATGAATCAGCAAAGCATGTAGTCGAAGTTTGCTAATCTTAGCTAAGTCCATAGCCACCATGTATGTCTGGAATGATTCAAACCAATGAGGCCTTGGGATGGGCGGCTCACATGGGGTGGCGAGGAACGGTGGTAGGGGTGCCAAACACACTTCCATCTTCAGGAAAATGTCTTTTTTTTCTCCAGAAGATTAGGTTTATCCTAATTCTCTATAGAGAGCCTAAATCACGCTCCCTCTACTTCTACACATGGGATCTTAAATTGAAAACATTCTCCACTGAAATGAATGGCAAGAGCGAAATTTTCTTTTGATACCGATGCCACGAGTTACACATATGATGTTTGTCAGTTTAAAAGATAATTTTCCACATAAATAATGGTGTATGTTGTTGTCTAACTGTTAAGCTATAAGATTATGAAAATACTTAATTTAAAAAACTACAAACACAGATGGATGGAGCTTATGTCATCTTTTAAAAATGTGCCCAGGATGAAACAGTCCTCTGGATCAGCTGCAGCACTCACAATACAAAACAATGCATTTGTGTTGTCTTTCTCCTTTTTGGATTCTTTTTTCATCGGTCAGGAAACAAGATGTGAGGTTTTAGTAATCTCCTGCAATGCTCGTGTTTGGTGATGTAGGATGATGGGCATTGTTGTCCGCTAATCGTTGAAACAAAAACTAAATATTACTCTGTTATTTTATGACAGCCGACAGTGCTAATTACATGGAAAATTATCTTTTAAATTAACAAACATCATATGTGTAACTTGTGGCAAAATTTGATCGGGATCAAAAGATAATTTCGTTCTTGCCTGATGTGTTGTGAGTGTGTAGTGTGTGTCTTGCTGTACCTGCCCTGGGTATGGTGTCAGGCGGGCTACGGCCAGAGTGTATATAGTTCTGTGTTCTTCAATAAAGAGTAAGTTGGCTGCATGACATAACTCTGACTCCAACCATCATTATACAGACATAACATTTTGGCAATGAGGAGAAACTATGGGGCGTATGGGCTACCTCCACCATTATTACCATTTCTGGAATATCCGGGAGAGCCAGCGTTCCTGTGGCCCAACTGGCTGGCTATGTTCGAGGGTTACATTGCTGCACTGGGCTTAAGTAGGCTCGATGGAGTACGAAGACGAGAGCCTACTTAAGTTCTCGAAGACGAGAACTTCTGGCCCACCATCTCGGCAAAGAAGGTTGGAGAATTATCTGTATGCTGGGAGAAATGGAGTCTTATGCGGATGCTATCAGGCGGCTGGCCGAATATTTTGCTGAACATACAAGGACCACAAAGCTGCGGGTAATGGAGTTGTTGGCGCCAAAAGGAGCTAAGCTAGCTAGCTTGGGGAAGCTAGCAGCTCAGTCAGTGTCTGTGGGGAAGTTAGCCACAAAGCTAGGTGCGCGCCAAAACCAAACTACCAGCTACCAGCTAGATTTTGAGGTAGGACCGGGGCCACGAGTGGGGGAGCCCCCAGTCACCGAAGACGGCAAGCCAGTCGAGGAGCCCAGCACGTGGGAGTCGGAGCAGTGACAGTCGGGCACAGAGGCAGCGCAGCGGAGTGCCTTGGACGATGGTGCTGGGTGCACCAACGAGTTTCCTGGGTCAACAAATGACACCGATGAGGGTGATGCTGAAAGTCCCGGGAAGCAGCAGCGACAGCCGGACACAGAGACGGCAGAGCGGAGCACCTCAGATGACAGAGAGGAGGTGCTGGGCACCACGGAGGTCGGACAGGACCTCAGTGCCAGGGCTCAAAGCACCTTGGACGAGGGTGCTGGGCCTTATGGCGAGGTGCCTGAGTTGAGAAGTGACATTGATGAGAAAACATTAGTTTTCCCTGGAGTTCAGCCACAGGGGGCCGAAGTGCTTGGGGCTACAGCAGTGGCAGCTGCAGTGGTTCCGAAGGCAGTTGGAAGCAGATCAACAGGCATGGAGGGACAGTGTGCCGGGCAGCAGCACTGCGGGTCCAGACGAGAGAAGCAGTCGAGGGTGAGGAGAAGGGATGTTCTCACCGGGAAGGTTGGTTTCGATCCCGGGGGCAGATGGCTGCCAGGGGCACGCATGCTGTGGGACTGCCCTGGGCCTCCGAGACAGTTTTACTTTTGGCTGCCCGTGGACATTGGAGTAACATAAATGACGTTACTGTAAATATGTTCAGATGTTGCATGTGAATTAATTTTTTATTTGGGGATTATTTTATGTATTTAGTATAAAAAAAACAACAACAACACTGATTTTAGTTGTTTTGGGTGAATGTGTTAGGTTATTCTACAGACATGGACAAAATTGTTGGTCCCCCTCTGTTAATGAAAGAAAAACCCACAATGGTCACAGAAATAACTTGAATCTGACAAAAGTGGTAATAAATAAAAATTCTATGAAAATTAACCAATGAAAATCAGACAGTGCTTTTGAGTTGTGGTTCAACAGAATTATTTTAAAAAACAAACTCATGAAACAGGCCTGGACAAAAATGATGGTACCCCTAGAAAAGATTGAAAATAATGTTACCATAGGGACATGTTCAACCAAGATGTGTCCTCTAATTAACATCACAGCTGTCTACAAACGTAATCAGTCAGTCGGCCTATTTAATTCAAATTCAAATTCAAACGTTTATTTCAAACTCAGGGTTCATATTACAAATAGATAAATAAATAAAGTATATACAGATCAGCAGACACTCGGCGCTCTTGTAACAACAAAAAACATAATGGGCTCAGTATAAAATGGAACGCCACCACTTCCAAATGCTGGAATGAAGTGTGAGTGACGAATTGACAATTGCTGATATAAGATGATTGTTACATTCCAGCAGTCTTCTCAAAAAACTGTAAACATTCTTACGTATTAATTCTCCAAAAGACGGAATGTTCACAGACACAAACAGCTTGCTTGCACTCGACCTTCGTGGTACATCTAACAACCTTCTTAGGGAGTTATTATATGCAATGCGGATTTTGTTCCTAACAGCAACATTGCTATTAAACCATAAAGGCGAGCAGTACATTGAGGTACAGAAGGTCTTGAACAACATACATTTGACTTCAGGAGAACATCTATGGAAATTACGCAACAGTAAATTGGTTTGAGCGTATAGTTTCCTGAGATGCCTGTTACAATCAGCATTGGTCTTATCAGATTCAATCCACACACCTAGGTATTTGACTTTTTCGACAAAGTTCAAGCTATTACCACAAAGTGACATAACAGGATTCGACGTATTGACGCCCTTTGGTTTGAAAGCCATACACATAGATTTAGTACAGTTGAACAGGATGTCATTTTTTTAACCAAATTTTTCACATACAGAAAGGAGATGTTGCATCGCTGCGGTAGATAAACTTAACAAACAGAGGTCATCAGCGTAGAAAATGTGATTTAACAGTGCACCGTTAAAGGAGCCGCCCACATTAGTATTGTTCAACAGTACACTGAGATCATCAACATAGACATTAAACAACAAGGGTGACAGTATACCACCTTGTTTAACACCGTTGGTCACATGAAATTTGGGTGAGGTGACATTGCCCCATCTAACAACCATAGACTGCCTTCTGTACCAGTATAGCAGGATGCTAACAATGTAAATAGGGATACCTCGATCGATCAATTTTCTGAACAAACCCCAGTGGTTAATCCTGTCAAAAGCTTTGCTAGCATCTAGGAACGTAGCATAAACACTAGTGGAGTGGCTTCTGAAGTAGTCAACAAATTCATGGAGTAGGTAAACAGCCTTGTCAGTTGAAAGAGCTGATTTGAAACCAAACTGATTGTCGTTTGTCCACAGATAAACCTCAATTCTGTTCAGGAATAAACCCTCTAACAGTTTAGATATAACATTAGCAATAGCTATAGGTCTGTAGTTGTTCATGTCAGAAAGACTGGCACACTTGTTTTTCACCAAAGGAATAATAACAGAGTCCATCAACATGTCTGGCATGTAACCATGAACAAACATACAGTTAAAACACAATGACAACAAAATACACAAGTTGAAATCGGCGTTGATGAGGCATTCACTGGTGAGACAGTCAGGGCCAGCTGATTTGCCTTTCTTAAGAACTTTGATCAGTGAATCAACTTCAACAGGAGTAACAGCAGAAATATCAGAGGCATCAAACATATCGTTATACAGACGAATATCATGCATAACAGAATCCTTCATTGAAACATTCTTGACTGAGTTGAAAATAGCTTCATAATGACATTTCCACTTTTCAGCAATATTAACGTCACCAGTCACACCATCAATAGTGTTTGATTTGACAGACCGGTGGGAGCTCATAGCCTCCATTTGTTTCCAGAATTCTACCATGTTCAGTTCACTCATGTGATTAGCTAGCTGGTCACATTTGATACTTTCTTCATTGTGCCTGCATGCTCGTAGAGCATATTTAAACCTAGCCCTGCAATTTTTCATGTTTTCAAATATTGGACCAGAACGTGGTTTGCTATTACTCCTCCACCACAAAAAAGCATCCCGGGCAGCTGTGTGAGCCTCGCTAACTACATCATTCCAGCCTGTGACGTTATACTGGGTGGCCACACTGTGACTAGGAATGCATTCACTCACACAGTAATTTAGAGCATCAACAATATCACTGTAGAACCTGTCGATATCGTCCCTGTGTGCCGCACAATTACGGTCGTGACACCTGATGGCGTCCATAGGAGCACGGATGTTACAGAGTTTCCTACGAGTAAGTTTCTTATATCTGGACAAGTCTGACGCTGTGGCATCACGCCATTTGTATGTTCTACTGCTCGTTGTGGCTGAGGGAGCTTCCCGGGGGCCATTTACAGCACTAGATACCTCAATATCTATGGATAAGGGTACATGTTCAGAACTCACATAGTCAAGCAGAACTTTGATATTGGATACGTTATCATGGCCTGAGGATGTAGTCACACAGTGATCAAGCCATGATGTAGAGCCGTGGGCCAAGCTAACATGAGTAAAGGTATCACTTGGTAAGATAATCCTGTCCGAGATGTGTAGGGAGTAACTCTCACAAAAAAACACCAGTTCGTTTCCAAAACAACTAGAACGTGCTGTATTAGCGTTGAAGTCACCAATTGTGAACACATATGGAGTTGGAAAGTCCTCGGTGATACGTTTAACAAGACTCAGGCAGTGCAAGTATTCATCCAAGTTTTCAACATTGTCATAGGGGAAATATACACATAATATAAGACAGTGAAAGTCACCCAGGTTGACTTCAATACCTATAACTCTTAAGCAATCGTAAGTTTTCACAACACAACTGTTCGCAAGTGACTTCCGCCATAGGATACCGACGCCGCCATAGGGGCGACCTAAAATAACACGTTCTTCCGTATCCATAAAGGAGACACCTTGTCCTATAAAGTCACCATGTAATCTGCTCAGAATAGACAATTCGTTTTTGAATAACCAGTGTTCCTGCAACAACACAATGTCATGGTTATCACATAAACTGGAGATCTCATTAGATGAAGTTTTTACATTCTGGCAGTTAAATGAACATATTCTAAGGTTGGTCCTACTATTGAATGCGTATAATGACAAACACAATAATGACAGTCACATGTAGATCATTTCCTCTCAAAAAACTGTCGGAGGTATAAACCAGATGGCCACACATTTTTGTCAAGCAACTTCTTGCTGCAACTGGCAGGACATGTAATCTTAAAAGAGGCATAACCATCATACTTGGTTTCTAGTTGCTCAATCTTGATATTGTCATTTAATTTAACATGGGTTTTGATGTAGGACCGTACATGATGGGGTCTGGTGGTGGGGTCAAGTCGACTGATGAAGACTTGGTGCATCTTATGACCTTGACCTTGACCCTGATGTCCGCCAGACCTCCTACCAGACTTTGGTACAACGCGTAACTGTGGGTGGGGGCGTGTCTTGTTGACAGCCTGTAGCTGGTTCGTGGTCTGCTTGTCAGACGGTTGGTTGTCTGACGATTGAAGAGCATCAGCGTAGGACCTCCTCTTCTTCTTGGAACGACGACTTTCAACTTCCTTGAACTCACTCTCGCGTTCTTCAGCAGATACAGCAACTTTGGCAGCTTTGGCAACCCCAGAAGGGTTGCTGCCGACAACGTCAACAAAACTGGTCTTTGTAGAGTTGGCGGCCTCGTCCGCATTCTCCCCTTCGGACGTGGCAGTAGGTGGAGGACCACGGGCTGCAGTGGTGACCGGGGCGTGGTCGACAGCTGCTACCACAGTCTCCTCATCGCTGGGGATGTTGACAGCACTCTGAGTACTGCAAGCCTCATCGTCATCTTCATCATCATCTTCCACGACCCGGGCGTCAGCTGGAGGGGGTGTGTCGCCGAGTTTGGACTTTATTGCCGCCATGTCGTCCTGGATAGCTGATATCGTTTTGAACGCGGTAGCAAAGCTCTCTCCAAGGGACATCACACGTCACACATCCTTAGACAGCCTGGCAAGGTCAAATGACTCCAACGAAGCTGGTGGCAAATCCTTGAGGTTCAGGGCAACGTATTGTGGTGCCGGCTGACCAGCCTCATTCAGCTTGTGGTTGATATCGACGATGTTGTCTTCCTTCTTCATCCTCTTCTTAAACCGCGATTTTCCCTCTGGACACTGCTCGAACAGCAACTTCTTTGCTCCTTTAACCTGGTTCTCATCATAGAAGTCGCTAACCAGTTTCACAAGATAGTCCATCGGGGCAGCATCCATCTTGTTCTGCATAAAGCACAGCAGCTCGCAGACGGACATCTGACGTGGGAATGCTGTAGGTAGCCCATGCGGGGGAGGGTTGTCACCATAGATGTCACCAGCCATATCTGGCGTTAGTTCATTTAGTCCAGAAGACAATTCAGGTGGTTATCTAACAAGATACTGACATGTATTTAGCAAACCAGCATAGGTTTACCGAGATAGCTTTGTTAGCTTGGATAGCTTTGAAGCCCAACAGGAGTAACGTTCCGCGGGGATGATCATTGGATTGGCGGGGCTAACGTTAGCTTAGCGTTAGCGTTAGCTTAGCGTTAGCTTAGCATTAGCGTTAGCTTAGCATTAGCGTGATAGATTCAGTAAATTGCGCTCTTGTGTGAATTAATACACACGCGCTCTTGGTTCCACCGCACTGTGGATCAGTTCGCCCTCTGGGGAGTAATGGTAGATGACACCATTATCTATTTCATCACACAGATGACCATTCGCCAGACGTAAAGAATACCTTCTCACTGCTGTAGTTTCTCTGGGTTAGCATCTGGGTTTGCATCAGAGGCGAGCCTTTAGAGGTTGGAAACGGGGCGAAACGGAGCCAGAGCTGCCAGAACCTTCACCAGGTCAGCACTGGGTCGTAAGGGTATTCCCCACGTTTGTTGGTAGCCAACAGAAGTCCTTATTTTGATGGTTTTGCTTAAAATTCTCGGCTCATATCTCGGCTCATATCAGGCATTGCAACTGCACCGGAAGTCACCCCGGAAGTCCGACTGTGCTGTAGTCACTGTGCTGTTTTGTGACATGGTGTGTACCACACTAAACATGGACCAGAGGAAGCAAAGGAGAGAGTTGTCTCAGGAGATTAGAAAGAAAATTATAGACAAGCATGTTAAAGGTAAAGGCTATAAGACCATCTCCAAGCAGATTGATGTTCCTGTGACTACAGTTGCACATATTATTCAGAAATTTAAGATCCACGGGACTGTAGCCAACCTCCCTGGACGTGGCCGCAGGAGGAGACAGATAATACAAATGGTAACAAAAGAGCCCAGAACAACCTCTAAACACATTCATGGTGAACTCCAAGGTCAAGGTACATCAGTGTCAGATCGCACCATCCGTCGTTGTTTGAGCCAAAGTGGACTTCATGGGAGACAACCAAGGAGGACACCACTGTTGAAAACAAATCATAAAAAAGCCAGACTGGAATTTGCCAAACTGCATGTTGACAAGCCACAAAGCTTCTGGGAGAATGTCCTATGGACAGACAAAACTGGAACTTTTTGGCAAGGCACATCAGCTCTATGTTCACAGACGCAAAAATGAAGCATACTAAGAAAAGAACACTGTCTGTCATGGCGGCCGCTGGGCCGTCATCAGCCTTGGCTGCGCACACACCTGCCGCCAATCATCAGTGGGTCTTAAAAGCCGGCGTCTCTAAGGGCTCAGCACGGAGTCGTCTGCCAACTTCGCCACGCAACGCGTCATGGACTCAGCCTCTCGCCAGATTACCCACGACGCAGTCTCGCCAAGCTACACCACATAAGGATCATTGTAACATACCTTGTCAAAGTATAATTCCCTGTGCACAGGTGGACCTCCCTGGCGGCGGACTAGTCTCCCCGGATAACGGAGCCACTCCTCCGTCCCCTCGGGACTCCACCACCTCGCCACGGCACCTAGCGTTACCCACCCGGAGCCACTGCGAGCCGCAGAGCCAGCACAAGCCCTCCTGCACCACCCGCAAGTAAGCAGTACTCTTTGTCACATCTCTGTACTGCGGGCAGGCCTAACCTATCTGTGCTTGTGTGTTCCAGGGTTGCCAGGTCGCGGCAGGACTCGCTCAGCCCTAGTGGTCCCACAGCATCACACTCACTCACACCTACACACACACTTCACACTGCACTCAATAAATAATTGTTTAAAAACAGTCTACCCGTGTCAGTGTCTGTGTCCTGGGTCAACCAGCCATGTCAGTACGACTCCGTCCAGACGACCCAGCAGACAGCACGCTGTCGCACCGCCTTAACACCCTTAGCGCCCGGGTAGACCTGATTCACCACCAGCAGACAGTTATTTTGAATCAATTAACCTTAATTAACAACCGGCTGGATCGCCTGGAAGGACTCCAGACGTTCCCCCCGGTCGCCGGGGCGTCACCAGCCCCTGCTAATTTTTCGGCTAGTCAGGCTCACCAGTCCTCCTCACCTCGCCTCACCCCCGTGCCTAACCCCGCCCGCTTTAATGGCAAACTCGGGGAGGCACGAGGTTTCCTGCTGCAGTGTGAGACAGTGTTTCATGGTGTCCCCGGTGATTTTCCCACGGATCATAGCAGGATCAGGTTTATTTCCAATCTGCTCGAGGGCAGAGCGTTAGCTTGGGCTTACGCAATTATGGCGAAACCCAGCTACGATCAACTAACTTATCAACAATTCGTGGCAGATTTTCTAGAAATTCTTGACCACACAGATAGGGGTGCGGTGTTAGCTGACCGCCTGTTAAATCTTCAGCAGGGCAGCAAGTCTGCAGCCGATTTTGCCGTGGACTTCCGGGTTTTGGCTCCAGAGGTGGGGTGGGGGGACTCAGCACTGTGTAGTATTTTTCTCCGCGGCCTTAGCTCAGAGCTGAGGGATGAGCTGGCGGCGCGGGAGAAACCTGACAGACTGGGTGAGCTAATCTCTCTAGCCATAAGTGTTGATAACAGGCTGAAGGAGCGGGCAGCAGAACGTAGGGCTGCCAGTCGCGCGGTGAAACCACGCCCCCGCTCCTCTCGGCTCTCCCTGCCGGCTCTTCCTCCGCCGGAGGGACCTCCGGGGCAGGAGGAGATGATTATAGGACAGTCGGGTGTTTCGGCGGCTGAGAGGCAGCGCCGAAAGGATTTGGGCTTATGCTTCTACTGTGGTAGTGAGTCCCATGGGGTGGCTGAGTGCAACTATCGGTTAAAAGGGGAGGTCCGTGGGTCACGGTAGGGGGACTCACGGACAAAGACCTGAAAAAGCCCCTCACCCGTTGCCTCGTAGCCATTAGACTACTCTACAAACACAGAGAACACACGACATACGCTCTTATTGACTCTGGGGCTGAGCAAAACTTCATTTCAGAAGACCTGGCAACCCGGCTGGGCCTCAGCTGTCAACCACTCCACCCGCCTGTCAACCTTATCACGCTGTCAAAGACCCCGCTCACCACTGTTTCCCACCAGACAGCCCCTGTTTCGTTGATTACCTCTGGAAACCATTGGGAGGATATCCGGTTCTGGATGCTGCCCATCTCCACGTCACCTGTTATCCTGGGTTATCCATGGCTACGCCTTCACAACCCCACTTTTGATTGGCAGGCGGGAAACATTACAGCTTGGAGCTCTTTCTGTCTCAGCGCCTGTCTCCGATCTGCAGCGTGTGCTCCCTTGGTCTCGATGACCCCGCCCACACTTCCACCCCCTGATCTGTCCAGGGTGCCAGAGGTCTACCACAATCTGGAAATGGTATTCAGTAAGTCACGGGCGCTGTCCCTCCCCCCCACCGGCCCTACGACTGTGCTATCAACCTCCGGGCGGGGGCCCCATTACCGGCGAGTCGATTATACAGCCTGTCGGCCCCGGAGCGGGAGGCCATGGACACATACATTAAGGAGTCCCTCAGCTCTGGAATCATCCGTCCATCCTCTTCAACGGTGGGGGCAGGTTTCTTCTTTGTGGGAAAGAAGGACGGCTCACTGCGTCCCTGCATCGACTTCTGGGGTTTGAATGAAATCACCGTCAAGGACAAGTATACATTGCCCCTGATGAACTCGGCCTTTGACTCCCTCCAGGGGGCGTCTTGGTTCACGAAGCTGGACCTTCGCAACGCTTATCATCTGGTGCGCATCAGGGAGGGCGACGAATGGAAGACGGCGTTCCGGACCCCAAGCAGCCACTTCGAATATCTTGTGATGCCGTTTGGGTTAACCAACGCTCCAGCCGTCTTCCAGCGTTTGATCAATGACGTCCTCCGGGATTTTCTGAACTCCTTCGTGTTTGTGTATTTGGACGACATCCTGATCTTCTCACGCACGTTGGAGGAGCACCAGGTGCATGTTCGGTGGGTCCTGCAGCGCCTCCTGGAGAACCAGCTATTCGTCAAGGCCGAGAAGTGTGAACTTCACATGAAGGAAACGTCCTTTTTGGGTATCGTCATCGCCCATAACGAAGTGTGCCCGGATCCAGCCAAGGTCAAGGCAGTGGTGGATTGGCCCACTCCTACGTCTAGGAAGCAGTTACAGGGGTTCTTGGGCTTTGCCAATTTTTACCGTTGGTTCGTGCCGAGGTTCGGGATCATCACTCGCCCCCTGACCAGCCTTACGTCCCCCAAGGCCCCCTTTCGCTGGAGCGAAGAGGCTGCCGCAGCATTTGGGAAGTTGAAGGAGGAGTTCACCTCTGCGCGCGTCTTGACCCAGGTGGACCCGGATCTGCAGTGCCTGGTGGAGGTGGATGCCTCGGACTGGGGAGTCAGGGCGATTCTTTCCCAGCGCTCCCCCGTGGATGGGGGGATTCGCCCATGCGCCTTCTTCTCCCATCGGCTGTCGCCCGCCGAGAGAAACTATGGCATCGGGGACAGGGAGCTGCTGGCTGTCAAGCTCGCTCTGGAGGAGTGGAGGCACTGGCTGGAGGGGGCTGCCCAGCCGTTCATCGTTTTCACAGACCACAAGAGCTTGGAGTATCTTCGGACGGCCAAGCGGCTGAACTCCTGCCAGGCGCGCTGGTCGCTTTTTTTCGTGTGATTCAATTTTACCATCACCTACCGGCCACCATCACTTACCGGCCAGGGAGCAAGAATGCCAAGCCGGACACCCTCTCCAGGCAGTTCGAGGTAGAGCCGTCTGGAGACCATGATGAGACTATCCTGCCAGCATCCTGTGTGGTGGGCACCCTCATGTGGGAGATCCGGGATAAAGTCAGGAAGGCACAGGAGAATGAGCCCGACCCGGGTGGGGGTCCTCCGGGCCGTTTGTTCGTCCCCTCGTCGGTCAGGGGTGAGGTTATCCAGTGGGGCCACGCCTCTAAGTTGGCATGCCATCCGGGAAATGCTCGCACCATCAACCTGCTTCAGAGAACCTTCTGGTGGCCAGGGCTGAGGAAGGATGTGACCAATTATGTCCGGGCCTGCGCTCAGTGCACTACTGGGAAATCGTCATGCTTCCCCCCGGCAGGTCTTCTCCATCCCCTGCCGGTCCCTTCTCGCCCCTGGTCTCACGTCGCCTTGGATTTTGTGACAGGCCTGCCCCCTTCTGACCATTTCACGGTGGTGCTGACAATAGTGGATCGCTTCTCCAAAGCCGCCCATTTTGTACCACTCCGGGGGTTGCCATCGGCCCGGGAGAAGGCAGACCTCCTGGTTCAGCACGTGGTGCGTCTTCACGGCATCCCTGCGGACATCGTCTCGGATATGGGGCCTGTAATTTGTTTCCCAGGTCTGGAAGGCATTCTGCATGACGTTGGGGGCCACGGCGAGCCTCTCTTCAGGGTATCACCCACAGAGTAATGGTCAGTGCAAGCGAGCCAACCAGGAGCTGGAGGCTGCGCTCCGCTGCGTCATCTCGTCTTGTTCTTCGTCTTGGAGTACATTCTTGCCCTGGATTGAGTACGCGTACAATGCCACAGTGTCCTCAGCAACGGGAGTGTCTCCGTTCAAGGCATTTCTGGGGTATGATCCCCCACTGTTCCCGGAGGAGGAGAAGGAGGTGACCATTCCGTCTGTGCAGGCTCATGCCAAACGCTGCTGCCGGATTTGGACCATCACCCGCAGAGCCCTCCTCAAGACTACGGAGTGCAACATTCAGGTGGCTAACTGTCATAGGAGACCTGCGCCGGATTATCAGGTGGGGCAGCGGGTTTGGTTATCCACCAATATCAATGGAACGGCCAAGAAACGCAAACTGGTTAAGCGTTTCATCGGTCCATTCGAGATCACTCGTATTATTAACCCTGTGACTGTGCGCCTAGCTCTCCCCCCTTCCATGCGCATCTGCCCTTCGTTCCATGTCTCCCAGGTGAAGCCCTGCATCTCCGACCCCCTGTGCCCGCTCCCCGCGGCGTCTTCCCCTCTGAGGATGATCGACGACCACCTGGCTTGGGGGGTTACTGCCATCTTGGATGTCCGTCGGCGGGGCCGGGGTCTTCAGTATTTGGTGGACTGGGAGGGGTTTGGTCCTGAGCACCGTTCCTGGATTCGCCCAGCGCTGATTCTGGATAAACAGCTCATCCGCCATTTCCATCGGGCGCATCCAGGTAAGATAGGGCAGGTGCCTGGAGGCACCTCTAGAGGGGGGAGTACTGTCATGGCGGCCGCTGGGCCGTCATCAGCCTCGGCTGCGCACACACCTGCCGCCAATCATCAGTGGGTCTTAAAAGCCGGCGTCTCTGAGAGCTCAGCATGGAGTCGTCTGCCAACTTCGCCACGCAACACGTCACGGACTCAGCCTCTCGCCAGAGTGCCCACAACGCAGTCTCGCCAAGCTACTCCACGTAAGGATCATTGTAACATACCTTGTCAAAGTATAATTCCCTGTGCGCAGGTGGACCTCCCTGGCGGCGGACTAGTCTCCATGGATAACAGAGCCACTCCTCCGTCCCCTCGGGACTCCACCACCTCGCCACGGCACCTAGCGTCACCCACCTGGAGCCACTGCGAGCCACAGAGCCAGCGCAAGCCCTCCTGCACCACCCGCAAGTAAGCAGTACTCTTTGTCACATCTCTGTACTGTGGGCAGGCCTAACCTATCTGTGTTTGTGTGTTCCAGGGTTGCCAGGTTGCGGCAGGACTCGCTCAGCCCTAGTGGTCCCACAGCATCACACTCACTCACACCTACACACACACTTCACACTGCACTCAATAAATAATTGTCTAAAAACAGTCTACCCGTGTCAGCGTCTGTCTCCTGGGTCAACCAGCCATGTCACTGCCCCTACTGTGAAACATGGAGGAGGTTCTGTTATGTTCTGGGGCTGCTTTGCTGCATCTGGCACAGGGTGTCTTGAATCTGTGCAGGGTACAATGAAATCTCAAGACTATTAAGGTATTCTAGAGAGAAATGTGCTGCCCAGTGTCAGACAGCTTGGTCTCAGTCGCAGGTCATGGGTCTTGCAACAGGATATTGACCCAAAACACACAGCTAAAAACACCCAAGAATGGCTAAGAGTGAAACATTGGGCTATTCTAAAGTGGCCTTCTATAAGCCCTGATCTAAATCCTATTGAACATCTGTGGAAGGAGCTGAAACATGCCGTCTGGAGAAGGCACCCTTCATACCTGAGACAACTGGAGCAGTTTGCTCATGAGGAGTGGGCCAAAATACCTGCTGAGCGGTGCAAAAGTCTCATTGACAGTTACAGAAATTGTTTGATTGCAGTGATTGGCTCAAAAGGTTGTGCAACAAAATATTAAGTTAAGGGTACCATCATTTTTGTCCAGGCCTGTTTCATGAGTTTGTTTTTTAAAATAATTCTGTTGAACCACAATTCAAAAGCATTGTCTGATTTTCATTGGTTAATTTTCATAGAATTTTTATTTATTACCACTTTAGTCAGATTCAAGTTATTTCTGTGACCATTGTGGGTTTTTCTTTCATTAACAGAGGGGTACCAACAATTTTGTCCACGTCTGTAGTTCACTGTTTCCTTGCTATTTCCCTTAGTGCATGATTTGGGTCCTAATTGGAGTGGGTTTGAATTGTGTGTATGTGTTTCACACTTTTGTGAGGGGTAGGGGAATGATGTGTAGTGAGTGTGTAGTGTGTGTCTTGCTGTACCCGCCCTGGGTGTGACATCAGGCGGGCTACGGCCAGGGTGTATATAGTTCTGTGTTCTTTATTGAAGAACACAGAACTTTCATTTAAGGCACTGATCTGTATAAAAAAAAAAAAAAAACACTGGATCGAGCCCGCCCCATTAGCAAGTACAGAGCCGAGTGAAGCCACCGGGTCGCCATATTAGTACACCCAAAACACTCAAGTCGCGAGTCAATTGACTCGCGAGACGCGAGTCAATGGAGAATGAATGGGTTTAGTAGTAAACAGTGCCACTTTTACCTCAATAAGAATTAACAGATTTTGAACTTCTTGGTATGGAGACATAGCTTATGAACTATAGAAATTGAGTTGACATTATGTTTAGCAGCCGTGAAACTGCTGGATAATCAGAAAAGTCAAGCCAAGTGTTGTGTAGTTATTTATTGTTCATATGTTGTATTGTGTTTGGAGCTCTTATTTGTGTGGCACAGGGTGGTGGCTCCATGTTCCTGTTCCGCCAACCCCGTGCGTATAAGAAGGGCTGCAGGTAGGGGGGCGGTCTCTTCCGCCTTTACCTCTGCCAGCGGTTGTATGTGTGGTCAGGTGCACTGCGCCCTGTGTTATAATAAACGTCTGTTCAGCTCCAATATTGCTCTTCTCCTTGACTCCAGTTCCAGACATAACATTTGGCGACGAGAAGAAAAGCCATGGAAGCGTGTGGAGCACCAATTCGGCCGCTCTTGGAGCTCCCGGGTGAGCTGCCTGTGCCATGGCCTCGGTGGTTTGAAGTGTTTAAAACATATATGGTGACGTTGGACCTGGGAAGGATGGAGAAGCTGAGGGCGCGTGCTTTGCTTGTGCACAACCTGGGAATGGAGGGCCAGAGGATTTTGGGCATGCTTGGTGACTCGGACGAAGAAGTGGTCGACTTAATGGCACGCCATTTCAGGGCCCTGGACAACGTCATCGTCCGGAGGATTAAGTTCCGACAGTGCCGCCAACAGGTTGGCAAACCCATCCAGTGATTTGTATAGGACTTGGAGCAGCTAGCCACTGAGTGTCAGTTTGGACTGTTGGAGGAAGAAATGGTTTGCGACCAGTTGGCGGAACACACCAACTGTGCTGCGGTCTGGTCTAAGCTGCTCACATTTCCGGGTGAGTTGACACTGGCCAAGGCCGTCAATTTAGCTCTCCATCTGGAAGCAGCAGATAAGCTAACTCGGGACCTACGTGAGCGTCTGTCACCACAAGAGTTGGGATCCTCCATGGCCACACAGGTAGTGGATGCGGACAGCAGTAGGAGTGTCGAGGATGATGCTGAGAGGGCCAACACTGTACGGATGAGGTCTGCCCCGGGGAAGCCCAGGTGTATGGGCTGTGGGTCCATAAAACACTGCTACAAGGCCAGAGAGTGTGCAGCAAGAGGAAAGCGCTGCAGCAATTGTGGCCATCTACATCATTTTGCGAGGGTGTGCCAGTCAGCGGAACAAGATATCTTGCACAAGAGCTCGACTCCTTCCGCTCCGACGGTGATTCATACTGTGTCCCCGAGTACCAGTGGACACACACATTGTATGGTAGAGATGGACGGAGTACCGGTAACATTGCTGATCAACACTGGGGCGGAGAGTTAAGATAAGATAATCCTTTATTAGTCCCACAATGGGAAAATTCCAGGATTGCAACAGCACAGGGATAGCAACACTCAGAGCAACAATCAGAAGACAAGAAAAAAAAACAAGAGCAGCGAATATACATATGTACATATAAATATATAAATATATAAACACACACAGTGCGGAGCATTGTAGCTAGATGGAATGAACAGCATAACCGTCTACTTAGTTATCCTTCATGGTATGATTATGTACCCATACATATTGTCACCCTCCGTAACGACCGGTATTTTCCTAGTTGTATACCGGAGGGGACCATTGTGTAAGTCTATTGTGTCTTTTACATTCAATACTATTAGGTTGTCATGTTTTTTTGCTATCTCTGCAAGCAGCCCTGCTTAGGTTATACAGTCTGACAGCCGTAGGTAGGAAGGACCTGCGAAACCTCTTGGTTGCGCACCTAGGAAGGCACCTAGTTTGCTGCTCAACTGGGCCACAGTTAGAGAATGTTTTCCCCACTACAAAATTGGAGGTGACTCAGCGCCGCTTTGCAACTATGGAGGAGGACGGTTGGCAACGGTGGGTACCGTCAGACTCACAGCTCGGTACAAGTCGGCAGAGATGGCTGATGTGGAGTTCATTGTGACGGCCTGCAGCATGAACATCATGGGCTTCAACTTGTTTTATGGCCTTGTGTTTTCCATCAGGAGCAACACTGGGGAAGAATGGTCGGGCTGCAGACTGTGGGACCGACCGATTCCAAGAGTTCGGGACAACGCTGTGTGGGATGAACAATTGCTGGGCACTCCGGAAAGTGGACAGGCCTTGTCGCGCTCATGGTGGCCACAGGAGAGCCCTGGTGCCAGTGTCCAAGTCGCCCTGGACGAGGGTACCGGGGCGGCACGGGGGAGAGCCTGTGGCAGCGAACGATGCCCAAAAGATGGTCCCAGGTGTTTCTGGAGCACGGCCGTGGCAGGCCGGTGAACACGGGGCCACATCAGCAGGGTCCTTAACGGATTTACAAGCAGTCGGGGCAGGACCTAGTGGCACTGGGAGAGTGAGTGCCAGGCGGAGACACCGCAGGCCGTGCAGGGCCTCGCTTGGAGTCACGGACTGGGTTCGGGCTTGGGCGGAGGCAAGGTCCAGGCAGGTGAGAGAAAAGCGGAAGATGGAGCAGTACCAGGGCTGGCTGCAGATGACGGGCGAGTAGCACGATGGTTACCTTCTGCTGTCGGATGGCTTGTGGCACCATCCTAATGAGTTACGGTGTGCCTCGAAGAAGGCAGTTGGGCACAGCCCCAGATGATTGGAGCGCTCAGAGGTGTGGAGGAGAAGGCGCATTGGGACTGAGGCGACCAGCTGTGGCCCGGGAAGCGAGCTACCTCCAGGGGCAGACTGAATGGTGAAGGGTCTGGGGGGGTGGGGGCCACGGGTCATCCTCACTAAGCCATGGATGTGTATTTGTTGTTAGTTGTTAATATGTACAGTATCTCACAAAAGTGAGTAGACCCCTCACATTTTTGTAAATATTTTATTATATCTTTTCATGGGACAACACTGAAGATATGACACTTTGATACAATGTAAAGTAGTCAGTGTACAGCTTGTATAACAGTATAAATTTGCTGCCCCCTCAAAATAACTCAACACACAGCTATTAGTGTCTAAACCACTGGCAACAAAAATGAGTGCACCCCAGGTGAAAATGTCCAAATTGTGCCCAATTAGCCATTTTCCCTCCCCGGTGTCATGTGACTCGTTAGTGTTACAAGGTCTCAGGTGTGAATGGGGAGCAGGTGTGATAAATTTGGTGCTATCGCTTTCACACTCTCTCATACTGATCACTGGAAGTTCAACATGGCACCTCATGGCAAAGAACTCGCTGAGGATCTGAAAAAAAGAATTGTTGCTCTACATAAAGATGGCCTAGGCTATAAGAAAATTGCCAACACCCTGAAACTGAGCTGCAGCATGGTGGCCAAGACCATACAGCGGTTTAACAGGATAGGTTCCACTCAGAACAGGCCTCGCCATGGTCGACCAAAAAAGTTGAGTGCACATGCTCAGCGTCATATCCAGAGGTTGTCATTTGAAAATGGATGTATGAGTGTTGCCAGCATTGCTGCAGAGGTTGAAGGGGTGGGGGGTCAGCCTGTCAGTGCTCAGACCATATGCCACGCACTGCATCAAACTGGTCTGCATGGCTGTCGTCCCAGAAGGAAACCCCTTTTAAAGAATTTTTTTTTTTTTTTGTTACTTATTTGTACCCGTAGGTAGATTTGGTTTGCAGTCTGGTGACAAGCCACCGGCTGCTGGTCGCTGCGTGCGCGAGCGCCCTAAACCTACATGTTTTTGGTATGCAGGAGGAAACCGGAGAAATCCCGGAGTAAACCCACGCAACACGGGGAGAACATGCAAACTCCACACAGCTCACTGTTGGTCGGGGGCTGGGATCGAACCCACGATCTCATGATCCCCGCGATCCCCCGGCCGAGGGTAAAACTGTGCTGCCACAGTGCTAAACCACTGCGCCACCGTGCAGCCCACTGGAAGATGATGCACAAGATGATGCACAAGAAAGACCACACACAGTTTGCTGAAGACAAGCAGACTAAGGACATGGATTACTGGAACCATGTCCTGTGGTCTGATGAGACCAAGATAAACTTATGTGATTCAAATGGTGTCAATCGTGTGTGGCGGCAACCAGGTGTCTTGCCTACAGTCAAGCATGGTGGTGGGAGTGTCATGGTTTGGGGCTGCATGAGTGCTGCCGGCACTGGGGAGCTACAGTTCATTGAGGGAATCATGAATGCTAACATGTATTGTGACATACTGAAGCAGAGAATGATCGGAAATTCGGCTGCAGGGCCGCAGGGCAGTATTCCAACATGATAACAACCCCAAACACACCTCCAAGACAACCACTGCCTTGCTAAAGAAACTGAGGGTAAAAGTGATGGACTGGCCAAGCATGTCTCCAGACCTAAACCCTATTGAGCATCTGTGGGGTATCCTCGAATGGAAGGTGGAGGAGCGCAAGGTCTCTAACACCATGATGTCATCATGGAGGAGCAGAAGAGGATTCCAGTGGCAACCTGTGAAGCTCTAGTGAACTCCATGTCCAAGAGAGTTAAGGCAGTGCTGGAAAATAATGGTGGCCACACAAAATATTGACACTCTGGGCACAATTTGGACCTTTTCAGTGGGGGTGTACTCACTTTTGTTGCGGTTTAGAAATTAATGGCTGTGTGTTGAGTTATTTTGAGGGAACAGCAAATTTACACTGTTATACAAGCTGTACACTGACTACATTACATTGTATCTAAGTGTCATATCTTCAGTGTTGTCCGATGAAAAGATATAAAAAAATATTTACAAAAATGTGAGGGGTGTACTTTTGTGAGATGCTATATTTATAGTTCTGGGATTGTTTTGGTGTTCTGTTTTAAGTGGGAGACATGGCAGTATTTTTTTTTTTAACAGGACTTTTCTATTTCATGGGTGGCAGAATAACCCGCCTCGGCATGTGGTGGTGTGTGTGGGGGGGGGGGGTACGATTGCAGTCTAGCTTATAATTTATAATAAATTTAATTTATAATAAACGTCTGTTCAGCTCCACTATTGCTCTCCTCCTTGACTCCAGTTCCAGACATAACACCAAGGTGAGTAGTTCTCTGAGTGATGTATGCAGTTAGTGTGTTTAGGCATGTCGTCATAATAATAGTCCTAATGATAGTCCTATATGAGTAAACTAAAATATAATGCAGTGCTTTAATCTTGCTATTAAATATCTAGGCCTAATCTAATTAGCAAAATATGATGACCAGCATGCTGAATAAATTGATTTAATCAGGATACTGGCCATCATACAGTGTAAATATCTGTAAACTCTTAATTAACTTGTGGTGCTGGTCATCAATGCATAATGGTCATGATGGTGGTACACATATGATGACTGAATTATTTATAATATACTTACCAGGAATAGTGATCACCAAGGACACCTAAGGAGGACTTCTGATTCCTGATCATCTGACAGTGTTTATATCTGTGCTAAATTATTCCTGATGCTGGTCGTCAACTACTGATTACCAATCAACACTGGATCAATTCTACATGCCAATTTTTGTTGATTACCAGTCACCCTTAACTGCACCATTGGCTGGTCCCAAGTCCAGGATGTGTAAGCAGGAGGGAAGGTGTCATGTTTTGTATCAGAATGAATGGAGTTTCAGGGAGGGATAGTACCTCTGACGGGGCAACAGTCGCACCTCTGGGTGGTCGGTCCGCTTTGGTCCCCAGTTGGCACTCAACTCTCACCTGTGGCTCCAAGTAGCTGTTTGCATGCAACAGCGGCTGTACCCCGGTAAACCGCTTCGACTGGCGGGCGAAACCAGGTGAGGGTAGCCAACAGGTTTGAAACCCTCGGTGAGGTAGGGCTTGTCTACCTATGCGTGCGTAGACTGGACCTGGCGGACTGCACGGAGGAAACCACCAGATTGGCTCAACGGGCAGGAAGGCAGACCCAGCAAAGCGTTGTGGAGCGCAACTAGGGCACAGTGAGACACGTAGGACAGTGCTGGCCATCCACTGCATCCTAACCTATCTCCAGCCATCTTGACTACGTCTTGCCACTGGATCCAGATAGGCTGGGACGAGAGAGTGAGGCTGACGACCCTGCACAACTCTCCCTCACTTAAATCAAATTCACACGCAAGTGAAGACATCATCCCACCCCCTCCCAATTTCCTTCTCATTCCCCCACCCCCTCCCTCCAAGTCCTGTGGTGACAAACAAGTATATTATAAATAATTCAGTCATCATATGTGTACCACTATCATGACCATTATGCATTGATGACCAGCACCACAAGTAAATTAAGAGTTCACAGATATTTACACTGTATGATGACCAGCATCCTGATTAAATTAATTTATTCAGCATGCTGGTCATCATATTTTGCTAACTAGGTTAGGCCTAGATATTTAATAGTAAGATTAAAGCACTGCATAATATTTTTATTTGCTCATATAGGACTATCAGGACTATTATTATAGTTATATATAGTTATGTAGTTATTATTATGAATATATATATATATATATTATTTGGTGGTGGAATGAGGAGATACAGGAAAGTATTCAACGGAAGAGGTTAGCAAAAAAAGTGGGATAGTCAGGGAGTTGAAGAAAGTGGACAGGAGTATTTGGAATCTAAGCACATGGGAAAGATAGAGGTGGCAAAGGATAAGGCATATAGTGAGTTATATGAGAGGCTGGACACTAAGGAAGGAGAAAAGGACTTGTATCGATTGGCTAGACAGAGAGATCGAGCTGGAAAAGATATGCAGCAAGTTAGGTTGATTAAGGACAGAAGTGGTAATGTACTGATAAATGACGAGAGTGTGTTGAGAAGGTTGAAGGAGTACTTTGAAGAGCTGATGAATAAATAAAATGAGAGAGAGAGGAGGATGGATGAAGGAAAGATAGTAAACAAGGAAGTCCCAAGGATTAGCAAGGCAGAAGTGAGGGCAGCTTTGAAGAGGATGACGAATGGAAAGACGGTTGGTCCAGATGACATACCAGTGGAAGTATGGAGATGTTTAGGAGAGATGGCAGTGGATTTTGTAACCAGACTGTTTACCACAATCTTGGAGAGTGAGAGGACGCCGGAGGAGTGGAGAAGAAGTGTTTTGGTACCAATTTTCAAGAACAAAGGTGATACTCAGAGCTGTAGTAACTACAGAGACATAAAGTTGATCAGCCACACTATGAAGATATGGGAAAGAGTTGTTGAAGCCAGGTTAAGAGGAGACGTGACAATCAGTGAGCAGCAGTACGGTTTCATGCCAAGAAAGAGTACTACAGATGCAATGTTTGCTCTAAGAGTGCTGATGGAGAAGTATAGAGAAGGTCAGAAGGAGTTGCTCTGTGACTTTGTGGATCTAGAGAAAGCATATGATAGGGTGCCAAGAGAGGAGGTGTGGTATTGTATGAGAAAGTCAGGAGTGGCAGAGAAGTATGTGAGGGTGGTGCAGGACATGTATGAGAACAGCGAGATGGTGGTGAAATGCACTGTAGGAGTGACAGATGGATTCAAGGTGGGGGTGGGGTTACATCAGAGATCGCTCTGAACCCCTTCTTGTTTGCCATGGTGATGGACAGGCTGACAGATGAGGGTAGGCAGGAGTCTCTGTGGACCATCATGTTTGCAGACAACATTGTGATCTGCATTGAGAGTAAGAAGCAGGTGGAAGAGAACCTGGAGAGGTGGAGGTATGCTCTGGAGAGAAGAGGAAGGAAAGTCAGTAGAAGCAAGACAGAATACATGAGTAGGAATGAGAGAGAGGCAAGTGTAACGGTGAAGAGTAGGAAGGAGTAGCGGTAGTGAAAGTAGATGAGTTTAAATACCTGGGGTTAATCACCCAAAGCAATGGAAAATGCACAAGAGAGGTGAAGAAGAGAGTGCGGGCAGGGTGGATTGGGTGGAGACAAGTGTCAGGGGTGATTTGTGACAGAAAGGTAGCAGCAACAGTGAAAGGAAAGAGTTACAAGATGGTAGTGAGACCTGCTCTGATGTATGGTTTGGAGACGGTGGCGCTGACAAAAGGACAGGAGGTGGAGCTGGAGGTGGCAGAGTTGAAGACGTTAAGATTTCCATTGGGAGTGACTAGGAGGGACAAGATTAAAAATGAATATATCAGAGGGACAGCTCAGGTTGAGCAGTTTGGAGACAAAGTAAGACAGGCAAGGCTGAGATGTTTGGACACGTGCAGAGGAGGGATAGTGGATATATTGGATAAAGGATGTTGAAGATGGAGCTGCCAGGCAGGAGGAGGAAAAGAGGAAGACCACAGAGAAGATTCATGGATGTAGTGAAGGAGGACATGGAGAGGGTTGGTGTTACAGAGGAAGATGCAAGAGATAGGGTGAGATGGAGGCAGATGATCTGCTGTGGCGACCCCTAAAGGGAGCAGCCGAAAGAAGAAGAAGAAGAAGAAGACTCACACAGGACTATCATTAGGACTATTATTATGACGACATGCCTGAACACACTAACTGCATGCATTACTCACAGAACTACTCACCTTGGCTTGACTTTTCCCATTATCCAGCCTTGCCACGGCCGCTAAACATAATGTCAACTCGATTTCTATAGTTCACCGGTTGCACAAGATTATAAGCTGTGTCTCCATACCAAGAAGTTCAAAATCTGTTAATTTTTTGGGAAGCAACAGCTGGAGCTAACAGATCCTTATTGTGTGTATGGCATATGATACTATTATGGTAAATGTCCTGTTCTGACATTACTGAGCCTTTGCAAAAAGTGAAATCTTAAGTCAAATGAAACATTGTAAATCAAGGCTACACTTGTTTTATGTGACAAGAAATGTATTATTCACAGATAAATGTGCTTATTTTAAACAAAATTATATGCCGACAGAACAAGAAAAACAATGCATTATAAAAACTAGTGAAAAAACAGTGAAAATGATCTTGATGCAGGTGAAGTGCTGTTATATAAAAACTGCATGGGGAATAAAGATATCTTGTCAAGTAAGATACAAGCATCAGTAGCCTTGATTTAAGATATTTCATCATACTTTTTGCAGTGCAACACACATGGATCCCACACTCTGGGTTTTTTTTTTCTGCAGTTTGATATTAAAAGAAATGGGACTGGAGAAAGAGATCACAACAGTCCAGGCATCCAAGAAATGGGAAAACGTAAAGAAAAAGTATAGGGTGAATAATCTGGGCTTCTGGATCATATGGGGAATATTTCTCTTTAAGTTTTCTTTACACTAATGGTGAATCTTTACAAACTATCCAGTAATCATTGTCACTGGCTCCCCTTCTCATTATGTTTGCTGTATGTTATAGATGTTATGCTTTACACTGCGTTTCTTTTACACAGGATCTGATATTTCCACGCACTGGGTCGGGGACAGAGAATGGAGAGGTCACAGCAGCAAAGTGGACTTTGTTTGAGGCGATGCACAAGGCCCTCCATCAGGAGGAACTCCTGATGGAACTCCATCAGGCCTCTCAGTAGAACAGCCACAGCGGTGGATTCTGATAACAAAGAGGGGGGGGCTGCTGCTGCTGAAGATCAGCGCCATGATGAGATGCCCAGTACCTCTGCCTGAGGGCCATCCACTAGCTTTGGAAGTGTTTAAAAAAACTGAAAAATAAAAAATGAAATGTTAGAGTTCTTAAAACAATACGCAGAAAAGCAGGAGAAGAGACAAAGAGAGACAGATGAAAAAGAAGAAGAAAGAGTAAAGAAGAAACAGGAGAAGTTAGACAAACTAATTAATATACTTGGTAAACTGGCTGAAAAGCATAAATAAACTTTCAAGTGCTTTGATTTGAATATATGGCTATTAGTTTATGTAAAGTTTTTTTTTTTAATTTTTGTTGTTTTAAGGATGGTATTATATTGATTTTTGCTTCCAGAAAGGAAGATCACTTGGTTATTGGATTATAATAAATATCAGTTCTTTGCATCTGTCTCACTGCAGTGTTGTTTGAATTGAGATTTTCATTATGAATACTGTAAGATTTTAAAGTGGATGTGTGGGTGCAAAACACAACTGTGTGCTGAAATACACAAGAATCACACAAGGCAGTAATAGAGCTAGTTTGAGCTTTATGGCCACAAAATTAGAGCATCTCAGTAAAGTGAACACAAATATGTTACGGGAAAAAAGGTTGTGGTTCACTGATATTAATCTAATCTAAAGGAGATATCACTTGAGAAGTCATTAACTCAAAAGTACACAAACACAAAATTTATCTTTGTGTGTAGTCATAGTCCATTAATGGGACCTCAGCTGACTGCGGTGCCGATATGTGGGCACACACTGGTCCCTTACGTGGGATCCACTCCTTTCCTGGATGTCCTGCCGTTCCAGTGGAGCAGGGGGACCAGGTTCTTCAGGTTGGACATCATCAAATTCTTCCATCACATCACCATGGACAAGGCAGACACTGTGGAGAGAAGCACAGGCAAGGGCAACTTCAGAGCTGAATTTGGCCTTCACCTCCAGCGCCTTGAATGAGGTGGCCTGCATTACCCCACATGCCCTCTCAGTTACAGAGCGGGCCAGGCTGTGCTTTTTGTTAAATCGCTCCTGCATCCTTTCTTGCGGTGGATGTCTATATGGGGTTTTGATAGTTATGGGCAATTCAGGACAGGTTTAGCCTGCATCAGCCAACAGAAAAAAGCCAGGTGAGGTTACAATGAATTCAAATAAATTGGGCTGTTTCTCAAAATGCGTGTATCATGAACAGAACCACCGTAACCAACAAAAATGTCCAGGAATTTACCAGATGAATCACAGATGGCTTGCATTTGAATAGAGTAGAATTGTTTGTAATTGAAATAATCTAACTGGTTGTGTTTTTGGAGGTTTGATACGAATATGACAGCCATCTATGGCTCCCACAGCTTTATTGAAGGCCTCATGCTGTGCCAGTTGTCCAAATCCTTGGCCTACATCCTTAGAAGGTATAGGGTGGCATGTCATAAGGTATCCCGTTCCTTTTATGCCATTTCAAGCCCTGACAGACTCGCACACTCACACACTACTAATGGCTGCCGCCTAAGTCTACAAGGGCTCAGGGCTTGAGGGCTTAGGGAGGAGGATGCGATTCGGCCTTAGGCTCTCTATGCTGTCTCAGTGTTTTCTAGAGAAACAGCAGACTGCTCTTGTGAGGCTGGTACCATTTAAATCAAATCAAATATTAGGGTGAAACACACCAGACAGACGGTGAGATGATGGATGCAACTTCGCTGCAACTGTGCAAAATGTCCTCAGAAGCATCATGCATTTACTTCACTTTACAGAAGAGCATCCCCAAACTCAGATTTGATCTGTGGCCCATGAAGACTTGGGCAGTGCCAGCCCTGCTAGAGACGAAGCGTCATCGGTCAATATTACAGTCAAGGAGAGAGAGAAAAAAAACAACAAAAAATATTATGGTGCAAGCAAAAAAAAAAAAAAAAAAACTCTAGAGGTAAGGACCCATTATATGTTTTTGATCCAGGGCTATGGTCATAAAAATTTGTCTTTGTGGTTGTAGTTGTGGAAGAAGAGATATTGTAATTAAAAAAAAAATGCTGAATGCTTTTTCAGTGCATCAAAGCACACAGCCTTTTGAAACTTTATTTCAATCTTGCACAAAAATGCTATATCACTTATTTATTTAATATAAAATAACTGACGATATACCTTTTCCATTAAAAATAATTTAGCCATTTATTCTGTTCTGTTATCAGTTTATTCATTTTATTTATTCTACCATTTATTTATTATATTCATTCACTTGCCAATCAGTTAGACATCTGGCAATTAAAAAATATATTACATATCCCTCTAATATATTATAATGGCTATATTATATAACGTTTACTTTATAATAGGACAAACAGAAGAATATGTAGAGCTTGAGTGTTTTGTTTAAAAAAAAGGTACTGGAAACTGAATTCATTTTAGCGACGTCACTTTGATTGACAGGCCTTATAAGGCTTTCCACCCACTTTTCAACCAATCACGGCGAAGGGGCGGGTCTTCACGCTAATCTTTACAAAATGGCGACTGTTGTTGTTTTGCCGCAGGGTCAGTGAATAAATCCGTTATTTATTTCGCTAGTTGTCTGCAGGCATTTGCAGAGACATCGCGAGGGGAAAAAAAAAAAAACAGCGTAAGCTACGATCGACCTCACGTGAGCGGAGATGAAAGGTAAAGAGCGGTCGCCGATTAAGAAACGCTCCCGGGCCTTGGAGGATATTCGAGAACGAGGAGTATGCCACCCGACCAGCAAGAAAATGGGGGGTCTGTCCATCTCGAGCGGCAGCAATAACGGAAATAGCTCCGTCAAAGGCGACGGCGGCTCGACGAGACGCAGCCTGCTCGGCGACAAAAGAGACCGGGAGTTTGACGGCCACGCTCGGGCCGGAAACAACCACAGCTGTCAGCCTGGCGCCGCGGGCTCCGTGGGGAAGAACCACAGCCTGAGCCTGTCGCTGGACTTGGCCGCGCCGAGAACCGCCTCGCGGGGGGAGCAGCGGGCGCAGCCGCCCGGCGTGGAGAGTGAGTACAAAACGCTGAAGATCAGCGATCTTGGCAACCAGCTGAGCGAAGAGGACATAGAGGACGGCCTGTTTCACGAGTTTAAAAAATTCGGGGACGTCAGCGTCAAAATCAGCCGCTGCAACGACGAGCGCATAGCGTTCGTGAATTTCAGGAAGCCGGAGGACGCCAGGGCGGCGAAGCACGCCAGGGGACGGCTGGTGCTGTACGACCGGCCGCTGAAGATCGAGGCCGTCTACATCAACAGGAGGAGAAGCCGCTCCCCCGTGGAGAGGGACTTGTATGGCGCGGCTCAGAGCCACAGGCACCTGCCGAGACCGCTGTCCCCCACCGGGCTGGGGTACAGAGACTACAGGCTGCAGCAGCTGGCCCTGGGACGGCTCCCCCCTCCCCCGCCTCCCCCCCTGCCCAGAGAGCTGGAGAGAGATCGGGAGTTCGCCCTGTTTGAAGCCAGGACGCGTCCAGCCTTCATTGCAGAGCGAGCGGCTTTTCGTGAGGAGGATTTTATATCTCCAGAAGACGACCAAAGGGCCAATAGGACGTTGTTTCTAGGCAACCTGGACATATCCGTGACAGAAGCGGACCTGAGGAGGGCCTTTGACAGGTTTGGGGTCATAACAGAAGTGGACATTAAGAGACCCACGCGGGGACAAACGAGCACATATGGATTTTTGAAGTTTGAGAACCTAGACATGGCTCACCGGGCCAAGCTGAGTATGTCTGGCAAAATAGTAGGCCACAACCCCATAAAGATAGGCTATGGGAAAGCAATACCAACCACACGGCTGTGGGTGGGTGGACTTGGACCCTGGGTTCCTTTAGCTGCCTTGGCAAGAGAGTTTGACCGCTTTGGCACTATAAGGACCATTGACTACAGAAAAGGAGACACTTGGGCCTACATTCAGTATGAAAGTTTAGATGCCGCACAAGCAGCGTGCACACACATGAGGGGCTTCCCACTGGGCGGCCCAGAAAGGAGACTTCGAGTGGACTTTGCAGACACTGAACATCGTTACCAACAGCAGTTCCTGCAGCCACTCCCAATACCACCTTTTGATATGGTGGCCGAGTCATTTGTCCACCGTGCTACACCTGAACCCCTGAGGGTCAGAGAAAGGACTCCACCGCCTCTTCACTTCAGGGAGAGAGAGCTATTTCCTGGAACTGAGTGGTCTAACCCGGCTCTTCGTGAACGAGTACGTGCCTCACCTTTTGAGCCTTTGGAACATTTAGAACGCGAGCGACGGACTCGGGACTCCTGGTCGTTGGAACGTGAACTGCAGGCTCGAGATCCCGGACGCAAGCGGCGTGCGATCGAGGATGGACGTCACATAGACCACTCCCCTGACAGCACTGAGAAGGCAGTAAGGCGCAGACGTGCTTCTCCTGACGGCAGTCCTGGAAGCGGCAGCAGAGATGGAGGACGCTTCAGTGACTCGGAGCGCCCCCTGCGGGTCGAGAGGGCCTCCCCTCCACGGGAACGTCACAGCAGCCTGGAAAGAGGCGTGCCTTTGTGTCGGTTCAAGAACCAGAGCCTCTCCGAAAAGGGACCCTCAATCAGCACCCTTTCCACGGTTGGTGAACGCAAGCGCAAGGCAGGCGACGGTGGTAAAGTGCCAGTCAAGAGAGAACGTACTGAGAGCAGTTTGAAGGCAGGCCAGCTGTCCAAGCCGGACGGCAACAAACTGGCTTTGGCTTGGCACGGCATGCTCCTGCTGAAGAACAGCAACTTCCCCGCTAACATGCACCTGCTGGAGGGAGACCACAACGTAGCCAGCGACCTCCTTGTCGACAGAACTACAGGGAGGCAGGTCAGCGAGCTGAAAATCACTCAGCGTCTCCGCCTAGACCAGCCCAAGCTCGATGAGGTCTCCAGGCGCATCAAGGTGGCGGGCCCCGGCGGCTACGCGATCCTGCTGGCAGTTCCCGGAGCCACAGAGGAAACCTCTTCATCTGACCTCGCAGCGTCAACTCAGCGGCCGCTTCGGAACCTGGTGTCCTACCTCAACCAAAAACAAGCAGCTGGAGTCATCAGCCTGCCCGTGGGAGGAAGCCGAGATAAAGACAACACAGGGGTTCTTCATGCTTTTCCTCCCTGTGATTTCTCCCAGCAGTTCCTGGATTCCTCTGCCAAAGCGCTGGCAAAGCGTGAAGAGGACTATCTGGTCATGATTGTGGTTCGTGGAGCCTCCTAAAAAAAAAAAAAAAAAAAAAAAAAATGCATTAAGTTCAAGTGGAATAAAAAAAAACACCCTGCTGTATGTCAGTAACTATTGCATGCTGTGTGTTCTGCATCGGGGGGTACACTGGTATGGTTCTTGAGTACTTGTATGTTGCCATGTAATCCACTAAAAGGACAAACAGTGCCCCACATACCAAACTAAAAGGGTGCGCACTGTGCATTTTTCAAAGGGTATATTTAGATGCTCAGTGTCATAAAACTGCAGTAATTTAGACAGATTTGTGTAAAATGGTAAAATACACTAGAAGTATTTGAAGGCTACAGTTACCTTTGTTTGTTAGCTTATTTACAAGTTTAAAATGTTACCCATCCGAGCAGATGTGAGTGATCAGAAATGTAATTGGTGAGCACAATAACGCCCCCTTTAATGTCTGAAAAACGAAGCACTCCTGTGTTGTAGCTGCATCATCTATGCTGGGTAGAAACACTGAAAGGACTACAACTATGGCGACTGTGAGATCATTTCCAGCAGCCAATCACAGGGTGCTTAGATGTTGGCAGCTAAAGACATGCCCTGTGATTGGCTGTTGGGACCGAGGTTATAGTTGCCACAGCTGTAGTGGGCTGTCTGGGCCTCCTCAGGCGACGGAGGGCAGTGACGTTTCAGGCGGCGTTATTGTGCATCCCGCCTCGGTGTTTACTCAGAACGCAGAGCTTCTCTTACACAGTTGTGCTCATGAGTTTATGTGCCTGTAGGTAATCTAAGAAAAGGTACAAAAAAAGGATTTTTGAAACTTGAGGAGGGGAATTTTTCTGCTCCCTAATGGCAGAAAAAGGTCTGTAGTTTTTTTATTCTTCATTTTGGACTAGTGTGCATAGTTGGCAGCTGATTTTCACTTATTAATACTTTAAGTACAAGATCAAAGGGTCATGAAAAGGTTCTGCTTCTTCCTAGTCCCCCCACCCCCCAAAAAAATTTTTTTTTTTGAAAATTTGTTAAATATTGTTTTTTTTATTTTAAATAACTAACTTTTTTTTGTCCAAAATAAGTAAAAGGCATATAAACCCGTCAGCACAACTGCATGACTAGCGCTGCTTAGAATACAACCGCGCCTGTGCCCAGAAGTTTACACCCCCTGGAGGTGTGTAAACTTCTGGGCACAGCCGTAAAACCTTTGATGACAGTGCAATAATGCGTCCGATTCTGTCGCTGTCTGACAGATGGAGACCAGGGTGAGCAGGGTGGTTTTGGATGGAGGTATTTAAAGTGTGGGGGGGTGATCCCTTTGGAGGGGAAACCGTTTGCCTGTGAAGTCGCACAACTCTCCTCCTTTACGCTCCACTCCAGTTAAAGAAGAAAAACTGTTTTTTGTTTTTTTTTTTTCCCGTTGTTCTTAAATCTCCACCTGAAGGTTAATTACCAGTCTGGTAAATGGAGTGTGGCGTACTGTAGAAGCGTTGTTCAGCGTTTGTTTTGCCAGCGCACACTTGATAAGGTTACAGGTTAAAATTGTCCCTCAGTACAGATCCTACGTTTGCTACATATGTTCTGTTGAAAAACTGACAAGTTAACAGTGTTTTCAGTGTGTTTGTGTTGTGTTACTTTAAAGTTGGAATTCCAAGCTAGACGATGAACTCGGTGTGTTCACAGGTAAAAGTTTGTGAATGCTGAATACTACACATGTGATGATTTTTTTTTTTTTTGTGCCAGGGAACAACTCGTTACATGATGCACATAGCATATTAGTTCAGAAAATACTAACACTTTTTCCATATATATATATTTTTTTTTTATCGTAATGTTTTTTTTTGTGCATACCGATCTTAGAACTGGTTGTGCAGTGTAAAAACCACAGTAGTACTGGATAAAAAAAAAAAAAAAAAAAAAAGCTTCAAGGATTTTGTGTTGATGCTTGACATTCTGTATCATTTGCACCCCTGAAACTATTAGGTTTAACATTAATGATAATCAAATTTCAGTGAACTCTGGTACAAAGTAACAAACTGAGTATTTGTACAGCAAGTAGGTCAATGCATTTTATAGTTTTAGAGGTCTACTAACAGTAAATCTTTGTTTTAGAAGTCCAAATTTGACAATGTTTTGGTCACGTTCATTAAGGCCTGCTTACCCAGCCTTTTTTGTTTTGCATTAGCAGCTTGTCATGTAGCAGGAACATGCTCTACTTTCTGAGTTGATGTGTTGAAAACATGTGTGGAAAGAGTACTGTATGTGCGAACATTGCGTCCACTGGACTCCTGAGGACAAACGTTGCAGAGCTGCGAACCGTCTGCAGAGAAGGCGCCCGGGTGTTTTGTGAGTCCTCGCTGATGAGGCCGCTTTTAAGTTGTGTAGCCCTTCTGCACCTGTGATGACCTGTTTTTAAAAATGGGGGGAAAAATTGAGCAATGTACACCTTGATGTCATGGGAAAAGGAAAATCCATAGAGCCCATGTGAAGCTGTTCACATACCTGCAAGTACGCTTGGGCGCTTAATGTGACCGATTATCAATAAATTATTCATTTGAAGGGAAACGTGTTTCTTCGATGGATGTGAATTGAAGAAACGTACTGCCTCTTTGTGTTTCGAAGGAGTTGTCACGTGAAATTTTGTTTCTGCACACAAGAAGGGAGACGATTATGAATTTGTTTAGCAGCAGTGAAGAGAGAGACCCCCCCCCCCTCCTCCCCATTTCATGTGAGGATTGGTGGTTGCTTACAGGCCTAAAGTTGCCCGTCATAAATTACTCCTTTCCTCGTGAATGCCGTTATGTCCCCGGCTGCTCCTGTTGGCACACGCTCGGCTGATCAGGATTGAGGAGCCTCTTCTGCGCCGCCAGAGTCCAGTCTTGCAGCGCGACGTAGCGGCAGATGCATGCAGCGGCGCGTCGTGGAGAGTCGGGGCTGGAGCGGATTCTGTCGTCCGTCGTGATGGCTGCACTAAAGATTTCATCACTCCCGGCTCCGAATAGGAGGCGGGGGAAGCTCACCGCTGGCCGCCACACTCTCTCCACTTGGGAGATTGTGGGTGACACTGCTCTGAAATGTCTCTAGAGTCTACATTTGAAGCCGTCTTGCTGCAGAGGCCTGAGCTGAATCACTGGGCTGCTTGTCTTTACTGCTCTTTTCCTGCTTATGATATGATCTGACAGTGTTTTTATCATCAGGGAAGAGGATTGTCAGCCCTCAGCCTCATGTTCTCCTCTGATTGAACCCTCTCCGAGGAGACAAGTGAAGAATTGCTTGATTTTTTTTTTTTTTTCCCTTTGTATCTTAATGCCTTTGTCACATAAATCCAGCAGCTGCATGGCAGTGAAACATGAACAGGTGTGATCAGAGGAAGGATCCCACTAAAGACCTTAACGCTCGTCCAAATTCTTCTAGGAGACCTGTTTATGTTGCTAATTCCATTTTAAGTTTCAGGCCACTTTACGCAGGGAAGAAGGGGGTTTTCATTCCCTCTTACTGTACATTGTAGCCGTGTTAGAATGAGAACAATGCCGTGTTCAGCACCGAGAAGGACCCCTTACTTCAGTAGAGAAACATTGCCATCTTGAGGACTGGAATACTCGCTGTTCTCTCCCACAGTCCGCACGCCTGACGCCCGAGGAAAGCGTTGCCCCTGCTGTGTGAGTGCAGCGCGATGGTGAGTAAGGCGGGCCTGTGCTGCCGGTCAGGTCTGTGTCGCTGACCCAGGCGGCAGCGGTGAGTATTGAGTGACACCACATCATGCCAAATGCAATATGGGAGACGCTGGTTTACTCAGGTCGATTATTCTGACATAAATCCCAGTAACAGGGATGCTGACAACCTACAATTAATGCATATTGTGCAGACCAGAATCAGTTAAGTTAATATTATTAAATTAAAATTCATATTTTTAGCAGCTTATTTTTTCTTTGCATAACTGCTGTAAAAAATTACCAGAATTTCTGAGGTTTTTAAAGTTAACCTACTAAAGTAAACTTTTTTTTTTTTTCAAAAATATGTTGTCTGGGTGCCATAGTGGGACTAATAAGGGCTTATCTTATGGAACTAAACTGTGACGTAGCTAAACATGAGGCCAGTATAGTGGGTCTGTGAGGTCACAACATTCATGGAAATACATTAAAGAGCAGCACCAGAGTATGGAAGCTCCAACAGGTCACATACATTCACACACTATTTTCACCGTTTTCCCGGGATAATTTTCTTGAGATCTCAAAGAAATTACCTCAGGGAAACCGTGAAAATGAGCGTGAATGCATGACCTTACAGGGCTTGTGTATCAGAGTAGAAGTAGGAGGTAATTATACGTTTACTGCTCACTATGAATACACACTATATCACAGTGGCTCTGAAGTTATTCAACACCCGCTGCACATTACATTCTCAAAACGCACAGACTTTCAGTTTGTAAAAAATATTTTGCAGAATAGTTTGGGTTATTTTGCCAACAGCTGTTCAGTTTGTACATTTTGAAAATAAACAATTTGCAATGGGGGTGAATAATTTTGAGCACACCAGTACATTTAAAGGAGAGCATTTTTTCTACTACATTGCATAGTCACGTGGTTACGTATAATATAAGGAATAGTGATAAATTTCGGTGTGTCATTTGGGGCTAAGAATGAAGCGAGCTACAGGGACCAGCTGCTTTAGAACCAAAAGCTTTACAGGGACGTGCGACGAAAGGTGTAACTACAATCATGTAATGTTCCTAATGAGATGACCTTCACGCCACAGCAGCTGTTACAGTATATAGACCATAAATGCTGTTGTTCAAATTGAAAGAAACGTGGTTAGATTAGGTCCTGCAGAGATTTAAATTGACAATATCATCTGTAGACCTTATTAATTGAATACATGCTGCAGAATCCAAAATACAGCTTCCAAAAATGACGCCACGTGTGGACATTTCTCTGTTCTGGGACTTAGTTTTACTCTTCTGTATGTACTGTATTCTCAGTATGTACGAAAGATGCAGCAAAATGCCTGAAACACTACAGGACTTACAAGACAACTACTAAGTAGCTTTAAATTGTTTTCAAAAATCAAAATTTCTCTGTCTGAACAAAATAAAAGCGAAACTGATAACAGGACTTGGGTTGTGGTTGAGGCTTCACAGATATGTATGAAACCTGGTTACCTAAATCCATACTGAAATATCCTCACAAAGGCCAAAATACCGTTATATAAATGACATAACCGTCTTTCAAATGTCTATTCTACCCCCAAAGTGATGCACAACATGAAATTGTGCATAAAATGACCACATATCACATGTTCATTTGCTCCATGTATACTGCAGTGTATTTCAGAGGTAGACGGCACCAATTTGCTTTTTAACTCTTCTCATACAAATTTAAGCATTTCCAATGTGTTAGAATTAAAAAAAGGTTAAAGTATGTTTGTATTTTTCCTTTAAAGGTTCAGCAGAGCAACGATGTGTGTCCAGGACGAGATGTGTGACTCCAAGCCTCATTTATGGTAAGTAATTATTTTTCTATGTATATATATATATATTTTTAAATAGCTGATTCAGAATCTGAAGTGGCAAATTTGAAGCACACAGAAGGGGCTATTGTAGAAATACTGCACATCAGAAATGGATGTAAATAAATACTGTACACAAATCATTGTATATTCACAGTTGCATGTCTTGTTAATGATATATTGACAATAAAATGAATTTAAAACATGTTTCCTTGGCCTGTTATTGATGCCTGTAATATTGGTATGAAACACACTGACAGACTGAGGCACATCAGTTTATTACAGCTGACCTGCACACTGTTAACAAGGCTTAAAATGAACTTTACACGCTTCATACAGGATATCTATGATTGGTTAAGCATAGCTTCTACAGTCGATCATTTACCAAATCCAGAATCCCGACTGATGATGCATTTGCTGCAACGAGATCAGATACTGCCAATCAGCACTCAGGTCTTATCACTGTGATGCTTTGAGACATTACCAAAAATAAACAAAATCACTTTTTAAGATATTTGTCAAGCATATATGCCTTTAATCTATCCAGATCTCTTAAGAAGCAAAACAATCCCAAAGGCAAAACTACCTTTAAAGCGTTCAATATTTTCCACAAAAGATTTATCACGGTACAAAGCAGTCCGGGGCCCTAAAGCACAGAAGCATACTGGTGGTGAATGCAACTCGTGAGCCACAAGAGCCTTTGTGCATGACTGTCGTCATAGAAAAAAAACCCCAACAACACAAAGGGCCTTGCTCAGTATTGTGAAAGCGAGCTGAGGGGAAATAATTTGGTACTAATTGAAAGAGCATTCTTTGAGTAGAAGCCTCTTTCTGCCACAAGAGGGCAGCAAAACAAAACACATGCCCATCAGTGGCGCTCAGCAATAAAATGGGCTGTATCCACCTTATTCCTGGGCCCCAGGATGTCTTGCGTGAATTATGGTAGCAACTTCCGGTACTAGTTTAGAACATTTTGTTGTCACTGAAACGGGACACTTTTCCTTGTTAAAAAAACTAATGACTTCAGCATCAGAAATGCGGGAACACGGCCTCTTGCACCTCAAAACACTAACAATCATATCACTTCCCACGACTATCGAGGGATGGGAAGATGACCTAAAAAGTGGCCTCGTGCACAGTAGCGCCGCTGCTAAGAGACCAGCGCTGTAAACAACTGACCCGTGCTGGCAAAATGAGTCACTGAGGACATTTTCAAAACTGATGTAATGTTATTACCATATTCTGTATTGAAAGACCTTCAAAATGATATCTGATTGTAGGAAGTCGCAAAAACTGACCCAGAAAAAGACGATTTGTTTATATTTTAGCTAGGTTGATAACTCGCGTTCAATTGGTAGGGAGTTACGTCTTCCGCAAAAACGTACAGTGCATCCGGAAAGTCTTCACAGTGCTTCACTTTTTCCACATTTTGTTATGTTACAGCCTTATTCCAAAGGGATTAAATTCATTTTTTCCCTCAAAATTGTACTCACAATACCCCATAATGACAATGTGAAAAAATGTTTTTGAGATTTTTCCAAATTTATTAAAAATAAAAAAGAAATCACACGTACATAAGTATTCACAGCCTTTGCCATGAAGCTCAGAATGAGCTCAGGTGCGTCCTGTTTCCACTGATTATCCTTGAGATGTTTCTACAGCTTAATTGGAGTCCACCTGTGGTAAATTCAGTTGATTGGACATGATTTGGAAAGGCACACACCTGTCTATATAAAGGCCCACAGTTGACAGTGCATGTCAGAGCACAAACCAAGCATGAAGTCAAAAGAATTATCTGTAGACCTCCGAGACAGGATTGTCTCGAGGCACAAATCCTGGGGAAGGGTACAGAAAATTTTCTGCTGCTTTGAAGGTCCCAATGAACACAGTGGCCTCCATCATCTGTAAATGAAAGAAGTTTGGAACCACCAGGACTCTTCCTAGAGCTGGCTGGTTGTCTAAACTGAGCGATCAGGGGAGTAGGGCCTTAGTCAGGGAGGTGACCAAGATCCCGATGGTCACTCTGTCAGAGCTCCAGTGTTCCTCTGTGGAGAGAGGAGAACCTTCCAGAAGGACAACCATCTCGGCAACAATCCACCAATCAGGCCTGTATGGTCAAGTGGCCAGATGGAAGCCACTCCTTAAAGGCACATGGCAGCCCACCTGGAGTTTGCCAAAAGGCACCTGAAGGACTCTCAGACCATGAGAAACAAAATTCTCTGGTCTGATGAGACAAAGATTGAACTCTTTGGCGTGAATGCCAGGTGTCATGTTGGGAGGAAACCAGGTACTGCTCATAACCATGCTAATGGTGGTGGCAGCATCATGCTGTGGGGATGTTTTTCAGCAGCAGGAACTGGGAGACTAGTCAGGGTAGAGGGAAAGATGAATGCAGCAATGTACAGAGACATCCTGGATGAAAACCTGCTCCAGAGCACTTTTGACCTCAGACTGGGGCCACGGGTCATCTTTCAGCAGGACAACGACCCTAAGCACACAGCCAAGATATCAAAGGAGTGGTTTCAGGACAACTCTGTGAATGTCCTTGGGTGGCCCAGCCAGAGCCCAGACTTGAATCCAACTGAACATCTCCGGAGAGATGTGAAAATGGCTGTGCACCAACGCTTCCCATCCAACCTGATGGAGCTTGAGAGGTGCTGCAAAGAGGAATGGGTGAAACTACCCAAAGATAGGTGTGCCAAGCTTGTGGCATCATATTCAAAAAGACTTGAGGCTGTAATTGCTGCCAAAGGTGCATCAAGAAAGGATTGAGCAAAGGCTGTGAATACTTGTGTACATGTGATTTTCTAGTTTTTTATTTTTAATAAATTTGCAAAAACCTCAAAAAAAACCTTTTTCACGTTGTCATTATGGGGTATTGTGTGTAGAATTTTGAAGGAAAAAAAAGAATTTAATCCCTTTTGGGATAAGGCTGGAACATAGAAAAAATGTGGAAAAAATGAAGCGCTGTGAAGACTTTCCGGATGCACTGTAGGTATTTTTAGAACAATGATACCAGGCACTCATGGGGTTTCTCTGGGACTTGCCGCTACCAAACAAAGAAAGAGTCATGATTTATGACTTCTCGTTGCCTGTACTCATAATGATGTGGTGTGCATTCCAACTAGCATGTCTCACCACAATAAAGTCGGCTGCATTTTGTTAAAATACGTTGGACATAATCAAATTTACCTTAGAGCAGACGTACGCCACAACACCGTGCTTGGATGTCGTCTGTCACCGTGTGGCAGATAAATGGAAGCCTCCATTTATCCAGTCTATGGCACAACCACGAACACCAGCAACAAGTACAAGAACTATGCCAAAACATTCAAAAAATACAAAAACTAGAAGAGCTGAAATTAGCTGCCACTTGAGTGCAAAACACGTATGTGGACTATACATTAAAATGAATTTGAAAAACTTTTTAAGAACGCTATTTTAAATGCTCCTGCTACTCCACGCTTACTGACTGATTTAACACTACGCCAGCCGAAACCAGAAGCTCCGCCCATAATCGTTCCTACAGGGGCACCCCCAGGAATAAGGTGGATACTAGTTTACATTTAACAACACTGCCTACACCATTTCTAATAACAAACTTCAAGTTGCAGGTAGATTTCTAATGTGATCTTTGGCTGACATTAGAGGAAAGTTAGTAAAAGATCCATCACCCTGTAAGGCAAATAGTGGTGAAAAACAAGGAATCTGTCAACAACACAAAAATCCCTACAATAAAAAAAGAAGATAAAACATCCAATAGACTCCCATGTTTAAACACATACCATCATAAGTTGCATTGCCATTAATTGGCTGCCTGCAGGCACTGTGAACATGGGCAGCAGTTTTTAACAGTCCAGTAAGGGCACAACACTTTGAAACGGTTATCATGACACACCATCAGCAGAGCTGGTCAGTGATAGGCATTACAAGATTGATAAAAAAAAAAAAAGAAGATAACACCCCCAAAAAACAGAAACAGAACTGACATCCCCGCTGTTCACCCCCTTCACCACACTCAGTTCGTCAAAATATGTTCAAAGCACACATAAACCTCAACTGAAGAGGCCACCTCTGTCTGGAGCTGGTGAAAATTACACGAGTGCATGTGTGCATAAAGCAAAAACATCTGTGCAGTTCTGCATAGGACATTTCATGGATGCTATGCTAGGCATGGCCGTTTCTCATCTGCAATAACTGCAAAGTTTAAGGCAGAGCCACTCAGCTAATTTGAATGTGCAAGACCATTAGTGACCCACCACAGGAGAAAGGTTTGAAGAGTCTCAACTGGGATTGGGGGGGGGGGGGGGGGGGGGGCACTTTTTAGAAGAAAACTGAAATATTCTCAGTTGTGCAGGAAGATGGCAGTCCACCACTGTAAACAGGTCAAAATGTCCCAACAATGAAGTGTCAGCTGAATCTGAGGCACTGAAATAAGCAGACGAGTCAGTAGCTTTATAGTGCCTTCTCTTTGAAGTCAGAGGCTGGACTTTGGGGCATTCATAGTCAGAAATTTGGATTTTCAGCTTGAAAATTTGGACACCCTCACCACCCTCATCACCAAAATCCAAGATGGCTGCACTACACATCACTATTATTGAAAGCTGTGTAAAATGTTTGCATTATTAGAACTTCTGTTTTACGTTAACTTAGTTGGCCGTGTATACAGCACTGTCCAACTTCTATCTCGGAACCTGTCACTATTATAGCCCCGTTTCCACTACAGGAACCAGGAACCAATTTTAGGGGATAGGAACTTGATAAGGGCTGGCCCTGTATCTGGCCATCTCCCGCATCGTGTCTCCATTATGGGGGTAGGAACCATTAGTCTCTAGAGGATTTGTTTACAGCTTGACAGTTTCAACTGCAACTCTGTCCCCAGCTGGCTGACCGTGTGTGTCCACTCTCCAGCTACAGTTAGAGCCTCTGCCATTGCCTCTCCACTGTGTTCATGCTACCCCGATGGCTGTTCCTCTCCACAACCATGGAGGTATTAGCTTCTTCCATTGTGGAAGCAGAGTCTGAGGATGAGGAGGATGACTCTCCCATCACAAGGGCTGCAGTCGCCAAAGTTTTAAAAAAAAACTCTTCGGTGGCCAGGCCCCAGGGGTGAATGAAGCTCTGGAAGTTGTAGGGTTGTCCTTGTTGACACGCCTCTGCAACATCATGTGGAGGCCAGGAACAGTGTCTTTGGCATGGCAAACTGGGATGGTGGTTCCTCTCTTCAAGGAGGAGGACCGAAGAGTGTGTTACCATTTTAGAGGGATCACACTCCTTAGCCTCCCCAGGAAGATCTATGGCAGAGTACTGAAGAGGAGAGTCTGGCCATTGGTCGAACCACGGATTCAGGAGAAACAATGTGGTTTTCAACCCAGTCATGGCACATCGGACAAACTCTTCACCCTCTCAAGGATCCTTAAGGGTTCGTGGTAGTTTGCCCAACCAGTCTACATGTGTTTTGTGGACTTGGAGAAAGCATTCGACTGCATCCCTCGTGGTTTCTTGTGAGGGGTGCTGCATTAGGCTTGTTGCTACAAGTTGTCTGGCCTTTATACAACCATTGCGAGAGTTTGGTTCGAATTGCTAGCAATCAGTTGAACTTGTTCTCAGTGAGAGTTGGATTCCGTCAAGGCTTCTCTTTGTAACTGATCCTGTTCATAATATTTATGGACAGGCTTTCTAGGCACAGCCAAGGAACGGAGGGTGTCATGTTTGGTGACCACAGGATTGCATCTCTGCTGTTTGCAGATGATCTTGTCCTGTTGGCTTCATCAAGCAATGACCTACAGGTCTTACTGGGGCAGTTTGCTACTGAGTGTGAGACGGCCGGGATAAGAATCAGCACCTCCAAGTCAAAGTCCATGGTCCTAAGCCAGAAAAGGGTGGTTTGTCCTCTCCAGGTTGGGGACAAGGTCCTGCCCCAAGTGAAGGAGTTAAAGTATCTTGGTATCTTATTCATGAGTGACGAGAAAATGGAGGAGATTTATAGACGAATTGGAGCAGCATCTGAGGTGATGCAGAAATTGTACCGGTCTGCCATAATGAAGAGGGAGCTGAGCTCTAAAGCAAAGCTGTCAATTTTCCAGTCAATCTACGTTCCTACCCTCACCTATGGTCACAAAGTTTGGATAATGACTGAAAGAATGAGATCCGTGATACAAGTGGCTGAAATGATCTTTCTCCATAGAGTTGTTGGACTCACCCTTTGAGATAGGGTGAGGACCTCAGTTATCCAGGACAGGGTCAGAGTAGAGCCGCTGCTCCTCCACATCGAAAGGAGCCAGCTGAGGTGGTTTGGGCATCTGATCAGGATGCCTCCTGGACGCCTCACACTTGAGATGTTACAGGCACATCCCACTGGGAGGAGACCCCGGGGCACACCCAGGACATGCTGGATAGACTACGTCTCCCAGTTGGCCTGGGAACACCTTGATGTTCCCTCTGAAGAGGTGGAAGAGGTGGCTGGGGAGAGGGAAGTCAGGCCTTCTCTAACTGAGCTGCTGCCTCCGTGATCCAGCTTCCCGGAAAAGCGGTAGAAGATGGATGGATGGATTTTTAGGCATTATATGGCATAGCTCAGCAAACACACTGGGAGAAGCACCAACAGGCACTCTGCCTCCTCGCTGGCTGGCTTTGTGAGTACACATCCTGGTGAACAGCGGCCGGTGTTAAATGCCATACCACTCTGCTGTAAATGCTCGTTTCCCCCCAAAGCTCACATTGCATGTCAAATAATTTAGACCCTCCACAATAATGGCATCATTATATTATAATTTTTTAAGCATTATATCTTTACTATGATCTTTTTCTAGTAAAATATGGCTGTTTTGGGGGCCACTCTGAAGTAGCTACTCCTGACCAGGGCCTTATTTTGGCCGCTATGAGTTCCTGAAAACGTCCCCTTTCAGGGCAGTTCCTGTACTGGAGACTCACACCATGGGGGAAGTTCCTGTAAAATTGGTTCATGGTTCCTGTAGTGGAAACAGGGATTACAGGGTTTTTATACGTGAATTATAGGTGCAGCATTATTTTCTAGTGGGCATTTTTAATAACAGCTAACAAGAGAGTTCGGGTTCTCTGACTTTTTGTACTGGAACACAGTTGATTCACATGTCGGTGTCATTCGATTTTTGACCTCAGGCGTAAATGGAAAAGACTTATGTTGCATTGAGAACAGATAACTGAATCAGCTGAATCAGCATTTGCAACATTAAAAATAGTTATTAAACTTTGAATGGCATAAGCTGTGAAAAGTTTAACCAGAGCGCTGAAGAAAGCTGAAGAGTGTGCACTGACAGTGTTGTTATGTGAGCAGTGACAGCAGCTGAATGGCAGTTAAAATAGTTCAATAGTCAGTTAAAGTGTCAGCTGACCTGTAAGTTCTGAAAGCAGCTTATATGTCAGTTTAAAAATAAGAGATGAAAGTCTTAACTTTCAGCGGGTGCATTTACTGCTGAATGCAGTTAAACTGTCAGTTAAGGCGTTAACTGTTTAAAGAGTTAGGGTCATTTGGTGAGAGTAAGTACTGGTATGAAGGGGTTAAAGAGGAACAGCAATCATTCCAAGATGACAGGACTCTAGAGGGAATTTCAAAGATTTCAGCTTAACTTTGAGTGGATTAAAAGATGCATTTGTGTGTGAACATGCTGGACCAAAAATGTTCACAATATTATAAAGATGAAAGTGTGTCCTTGTGCACTGTAAAATAACACTGGTGAGCACATGCCTATTATAATAACGTCTTAAAGACAAGGATGCATTTTTTTCGGTTAAACTACTCAAAACTAGAGCATAGGCCTTTTGGGGTTTAATATAACAGATTCAAACTGTGTCACAGGAGCAGGCTGCACTAATGAGGGTCCTCAGGATCTGAATATCTGTCAGGTAAAGATCAGAGAAAGTGACATCCAGCATAGTCACAACTTGGCCCAAAGTGCATATCAGTGAGTACAGCGATAGGTAAAGGCTTTCCAAGTGAAAAGAACCTCTTCATGGATATGTCCTTCCATAAATCTCATTGCAGACACTAAATAACTGAAGACCGGATTTCGGGATCAACTGCCCAGTTCTGCTGAAACTGCAGTCAGTGCAGTTTTGTTGCTCCATTGACAGAATCAGACCTTTTTTCAATAAGTTATGTGCTAAATATGAAATTGTGCTCAGAATGTAAGGATTCTCTTCAGTTTTGATGCACGGGAACAAGAACTGGGGATAATGCATTTTTCCAAAACACTAATATTTGGCTTTTCAAAGGTTCAGCATATTTGTCGATTCGCTGATATCCTCTTTACTGGATATTCTTAGACGTCATATTTCTGTGCACCCTGTGTTGCTCCTGATGACTGTAATGGTCAAGGTCTTGACCCTGAACTGGAGTTCACTGTCTGAGGTATGCAGGCCTGTGTTCATAAGCACCCAGACTTTTCCTGGATTTCACTCCTACACAGCGCCGTTCTGCAGGTGGTCAGGGGTGAAACAGCCATTGATCTTACAGCTGCTTTCTGCTGTCTTTTCCAGAGACAGTTTCTTCTTGGCCCTCCAACGCTGAGCCAGTGGCTCCATGAAGAGAGACAGAGAGGAAAGGAGATAGCAGAGCCCGGCCAGGTAGAAGGAGCAGTCATATGTCTGAGTGTAGTCATACAGGAACCCTAGAATGCACAAAAAGCACAGGGACACATTAAGAATCTGGTAATTTATTGGTGATCACAGCTTTTATGATTTTAAATTGTAACACAATTCATTCAACATGTTAATGCAAATGGAGCAAAATCAATAAAACACATGATTAATTTGATTAATTAAGTTATTAGGTGTCTGACTTGACTATGGGTCTCTTGCCCATAACCGGTTACTCCATGTATTTTGACAAAAACAACAAGAACACTCTAAGAAGGCAAGTGCAATATCCCCTGCCTCCATTTTCTTTGAAGATCCCAATATTTAATACAGAGAGCAGTTTTCAACTTTTCAATATAATCGCTGTGGCAGAACCAAATTATAATAAACCCATCATCCATGAATATACAACAAAGTATATAACCCAGAGTTGTAGGTCAGGATCCTGAGGTGAACCTGTGTAGCAAGTATGGTGACAATAGAGAGCTTTACACATTCTATAGTAAGAGATCATAGGAGTACCAACCTTGACCTTTGACCTATTTAACTCCAAACCCATAGTCAGTGGTCATGGCCTCAGAGTGAACCTGTGTACCAGATTTGGTGACCCTAGTTTTCTTTGTTGTTGAGATATAGTTTATAAGCCATTTTGATGTTGACCTTTGACCTTGTGATCCCAAAACTATAGTCACACTTCAGGGTCACAGGGTGAACCTGTGGACCAACAATCAGTTGAACTTGTTCTCAGTGAGAGCTGGATTCTGCCAGGGCTTCCCTTTGTGACTGATACTGTTCATAATATTTATAGACAGGCTTTCTAGGCACAGCCAAGGAACGGAGGGTGTCATGTTTGGTGACCACAGGATCGCATCTCTGCTGTTTGCAGATGATCTTGTCCTGTTGGCTTCATCAAGCAATGACCTACAGGTCTTACTGGGGCAGTTTGCTACTGAGTGCGAGACAGCCGGGATAAGAATCAGCACCTCCAAGTCCAAGTCCATGGTCCTAAGCCAGAAAGGGTGGCTTGTCCTCTCCACGTTGGGGACAAGGTCCTGCCCCAAGTGGAGGAGTTAAAGTATCTCGGGGTCTTATACATGAGTGATGAGAAAATGGAGCAGGAGATTTACAGACGAATTGGCGCAGCATCTGAGGTGATGCAGACATTGTACCGGTCTGTCATAGTGAAGAGGGAGCTGAGCTCTAAAGCAAAGCTGTCAATTTACCGGTCAATCTATGTTCCTACCCTCACCTATGGTCACAAGCTTTGGGTAATGATCGAAAGAATGAGATCGGTTATACAAGTGGCTGAAATGATCTTTCTCTATAGGGTTGCTGGACTCACCCTTAGAGATAGGGTGAGGATCTCAGTTATCCAGGAGAGGGTCAGAGTAGAACTGCTGCTCCTCCACATCAAAAGGAGCCAGCTGAGGTGGTTTGGGCATCTGATCAGGTTGTGGGCATGTCCCACTGGGAGGAGACCCCGGGGCACACCCAGGACATGCTGGAGAGACTATGTCTCCCAGCTGGCCTGAGAACACCTTGATGTTCCCTCTGAAGAGGTGGAAGAGGTGACTGGGGAGAGGGAAGTCTGGGCTTTTCTAATTGAGCTGCTGCCTCTGCAATCTGGATCCCCAGAAAAGCGGTAGAAGATGGACGGATTTTTAGGCATTATATGGCACAGCTGAGCAAACACACCGGGAGAAGCAGCAACAGGCACTCTGTCTCCTCGTTGGGTGGCTGTGAGTACACATCCCGGCAAACAACAGCGGCCGGTGTTAAGCGTCATGCCACTCCACCATAAACCCATATTCAGAGGTCATGATCCCAAGGTGAACCTGTGTAACAAGTTTGGTGACCTGAGCTTTACTTGTTGTGCAGTAATAAGGCATAGGGAATGTTAACCTTGACCTTTGACCTTTTGAGCCCAAACCCATAGTAAGAGGTCAGGATCCCAAGGTGAACCTGTATAGCAAGTTTGGTGGCCCTTTCTTGACTTGTTTTATAGTAGTAGTAAATGTTGCATTTACCATTTACCATAGTGCAAATGGACTGTAACCTTTGACCTTTGACCTTTTGACCCCAAACCCATAGTCAGGTCAGGATGTAAGTCATCCAAGAAGGGTATTAGATACAACTACTGTATCAATTTGAAAAGCCTACATAATTTCTTTCAGTAATTATTGTGTTTAGACGATTTAGGGAACATCTAACCTCTGACCTTTGACCTCAAGGTCATCCGATGAAAGTCAAATTGCAATATGCGCATCAGAGTATTTCAAACCATAGTACCAAGTTTCAAAACATTTGGAACAAAACTGAAGGAGGAGTTGATTTCACAAGACAGTTACTGTCTATGAAGTGAGGTGAAATAGGAGGTCATAGGTCAGGGGCTACAACCAGTGTTGGGAGTAATGCGTTACTGTAACACCACTACTTTTGCAGTAATGTGCTGTGTAACAAAATTACTGTTTAAAATTCAGTAAAGCGTTACAGTTACTGAAATTTGGTTAGATGCGTTGCTCGTTTTATTAATATGGATAGATATTTTTAGCACAAATAAATGAATACACAAACTGGCCCCTACCGTAGCTGAGATGTAGCCGTCAGTCAACGTGACCTGTTGCAGAGAGCTGAGTCTTCACGACTGAGCCGAGAAAGAAATGAAACTACTTTGTTTTTGTGGAAAGAGACAGATTATTTTTCCTTTGTCGCAGTTTAGGACAAAAGCATATTGGTGGGCTCCAAACTAAAGTGCCAGTTGAAACCTACTGTAATCTTGAGAAGTGCTTGAAAACAGCAACAAAGTAACGGATAGCTATGCTAACAACACCGTATTAGTGGATCTACACTATCTGAACAACCATGGCTCGGTGTAAAGTGGAAATACTCTTGTCTCAACAGCCACAGTTAGATTTCAAGCACAGGTATGCATCTGGACAGTTTATGACCCAGCAAGAATTAAACTTGATTGCCAGATACATCATTAGAAACTGAACACATGATAATGGTGACTTTCCATCAAACAGCTGAGACTGTTATCCGCTGAAGTTAAAACACATTTACTTGCTACCTGGATAAAGATTATTCAAAAATGGATTTTGATCTCCAAAAGGAATTTGAGGGACTGGATCATGTCTCTGTCACAGCAGACATTTGGACTGTGGATAATGGACATTTTCTTTGGATCACTGCACACTGGATTAAATCCATAATATAAAGGGAAGATAAACATGGACAGCTTTATGCAGTGTTGCCAACTCTCACTCCAAAATGAGGAAAATTACTCTCAATTTTGTGTTGATTTTCTTCTGATTTTTCCCACAATAAGAGCTCTCAAGGCAGGATAAAGCAGACTGAACATGTTCTAAAAGCTCTGTCTGAAACAGTCTGTTTTCAGCCTGACATTAATAAGCCCGTAATGTAATCCATTAATTAAATTATCTTGCTATGTATGCAAGATTATTTAAGTATGCATTTAAAAGTAACATGAAAGTTACCTTTCCAAGGAACTAGTTACTTTAATCATGCAGTAATTGGTAAAGTTACTCAATTACTTTTGAAAAGAAGTAACTAGTAACTGTAATTAGTTACTATTTTTTTAGTAAACTTGCCCAACACCACTGGAGTGGCGGTCTAGTTGATAAAGCATCCGCCCCACAACCGGGAGGTTGGGGGTTCAAGTCCTGGCCGGGTCATACCAAAAACCACACAAAAATGGTACTTCCCGTCTTCTAGCTTGGTGCTCAGTGTAATAGAATGGGGGAAGGAAAAGTTGTTTGTGGTGGCGCCTTGCATGGCAGCGGCCCCTCTAATTCTAGATGTGATTAACATTGTAGATAAGGGAAACGTAATTTCGTTCTGCTGTACCTGATTGGCTGTATGGATGGAATGACAATGAAGTTGACTTCTTCTTCTAACACTGGCTGCAACTCCAGCAAAAATCATCCGATCAGAACCAAATTGCAATATGTGCATCATCAGTGTATATCAAACCCTGATACCAAGTTTTAAAACAACTGGAACAAAACTGTAGGAGGAGTTGATTTCACAAAAGTGGGACAGACGGACAGACAAACCCATAGCATAATCGATTGGCGGAGGATAAAACTCATTTCTTGATTCACATTTAACAATTTACAGAAAAAATGTACATATTTACAAGAAAAAGTCTCAAATTTGTGACTGAAGTCAAAAATTTGAGAAAACTTTCACAGATTTTCAACAAAAAATAAATTAAAAAAATTAGAGATTTATCTGTACAGACTGCACAATTAAAATATAAGTAAAATATTTATTTAAAAAAAGATGGAAAAGTACAAGAAACTTGCAGATTTATGGGGAAATAGTTATAATTCATGAATCAACTAACTAACTAACTAACTAACTAACTAACTAACCTGCACTTATATAGCGCTTTTCTAGTCACAAAGACCACTCAAAGCGCTTTCATTAATACTAACCCTCTATTCTAAGGGCCTATAGGAAACAGATATCTAGGGACAATTTAGAACAGCCAGTTAACCTAACATGCATGTTTTTGGCATGTGGGAGGAAACCGGAGAAATCCCGGAGTAAACCCACGCAACACGGGGAGAACATGCAAACTCCACACAGATCACTGTTGGTCGGGGGCTGGGATCGAACCCACGATCCCACGATCCCTACAATCCCCCGGCCAAGGGTAAACTGTGCTGCCGCAGTGCTAACCACTGCGCCACCGTGCAGCCCCAAGTCAAAAATTATTGTGAAAATGTCACAAATTTAACAGAATAAAGTCTGAAAGATTGTAAAAAAAAAAAAAAGTTAAATTTTGCACTTTCTTTTGTTAGAACAAATTAACAACTGAAATGTTCAGTCGCGGCTGAGCGGCGCACCCACACCGGAACGCACGCACACTCCCTGTTCATTCATTCCCCTAAAAAATTCATGCATTAATGCATAATCTATAGACTCAAATGTTAAGTCCACAATAGAGAGCCTAAGTCACACCCCCTCTACTTCCACACATAGCAACTTAAATCGGAAAAAATCTCCATTGACATGAATGGCAAGAGCAAAATTATCTTTTGATACTGCTTAAATTTTCCCACAAGTTACACATGTGATGTTTGTCAGTTAATGTATATTAAAAATATTCAAACACAATCTCATGTACGTTCCTCTTGTGCAAAGGCAGCCTGCTTATGCACGGACTGTGAGGAGGTGAACACAGGAGGCTGCTGATGCACTGCAGGACTGCTTTGAGTCAACGGACTGGGACATACTCTGTGAACCACATGGGGTGGACATAGACAATATGACTGACTGCATCACAGAATACATCAGATTCTGTGAAAACACAACCATGCCAGCTCAGATTGTGCGCTATGCCCCCAACAACAAACCATGGATCACCAGTGACCTGAAAGCACTTCTTAACAAGGAGAAGAGGGCTTTTAGGTCTGGAGACAGGAAGGAACTGAGGAGAGCACAGCGTGAACTGAGAGAGATGCTGAGGAGGTGTAAAGACAATTACAGGAGGAAGTTGGAGGATTAAACTCAGACAAAGCAACATGAAAGATGTGTGGACGGGAATAAAACAAATCACTGGGTGTAAGGGGAGAGACAGACAGACATCGGGGAGCCTAGAGAGAGCCGATGAGCTGAATCTGTTTTTTAATAGGTTCAACTTACCGTCTGTCACCCCCACAACACAGCCAGATCCCCACGCACCCCTCCCCCTCCCCCTCCCCCTCCCGTGCAGCACCACTGTCTCTCTCACCCCCCACCCCCCCACCCCCTCCTCTGGGGACACCACCATCGGCCCCCCTCACATCACTGTGACTACAGACCAGGTTAAGAAACAGCTGGAAAGACTCCATCAGCGGAAGGCGGCGGGCCTTGATGGCAACTCCGCCAGGATCCTGAGGGCCTGTGCCAATCAGCTAGCTCTGGTACTGAAACACCTATACAACCTGAGCCTGAGTCTGGAGAGAGTACCGGTGCTGTGGAAGACGTCCTGCCTGGTTCCTGTCCCCAAGAACTCGTCTCCATCTGAATGACTATCGACCAGTTGCCCTCACATCTCATGTGATGAAGGTCCTGGAGAGATTGGTCTTAGCCCACCTGAGGCCGCAGCTGAAGACGTGGCTGGACCCTCTGCAGTTTGCATATCTACCTGCTGCAATGAGCCTATTTGTACCTGGATGGTGGAGGAGACACTGTGAGAATCACATTCTTTGATTTCTCCAGTGCCTGTAACACCATCCAGCCACTGCTGCTGGGTGAGAAACTGTGGGGGATGGGGGTCGACAGCTCTGTGATCTTCTGGATTACTGAAAACCTGACAGGCAGGCCACAGTTTGTCCAGCTGGGCAGTGTCTTGTCTGATATGGTGGTTAGTGATACAAGAGCTCCACAGGGGACTGTGCTTTCTCCTTTTCTCTTCACCTTATACACCACTGACTTTCAGTACAACATCGAGTCATGCCACCTGCAGAAATTCTCTGATGACTCAGCTGTTGTTGGGTGTATAAGAGGGGGAGTACAGGGCACTGATAGACAAATTTGTGGAGTGGACAGAGCAGAATCCCCTGGGGCTGAACATCAGCAAGACCAGAGAGATTGTGACTGACTTCAGGAAGAAGAGGATGCCTTCACAGCCATTGCAGATTAGGAGGGAGGATGTGGGGGTGGTGGAGGACTACAAATACCTGGTGTCATGATCAGCAATGGACTGGACTGGAAATCTAACACCGACATTGCATACAAGAAGGAGATGAGCAGACTCTACTTTCTGAGGAAGCTGAGATCCTTCAACATGTGCAACAAGATGCTGGAACTTTTCTACCAGGCCGTTGTTTCCAGCACCATCTTCTTTGCAGCTGTCTGTTGGGGTAGCAGTATCAGAGCCAGCGACACCAACAGGCTTGACAAGATTATCAAGAAAGCTGGCTCTGTAATTGGTCTCAGGCTGGAGACCTTTGACACTGTGGTGGAGAGGAAGACACTAAACAAATTGCGATCCATCATGGACAATCCTGATCACCCCTTCCACCACACACTGGACAGTGGGGCACTTTCTCCAGCAGACTGCTACAGCTTTGCTGCCGAATGGTCAGGTACAGGAAATCTTTTCTGCCACATGCCATTTCACTATACAATAACTCACTCTGATGTTGAATTCTGGTCATAACTATGCTGCCCTACTGCACCTTACAGTCTAATTGGTACCTTACATTTCACCGTGCACCTGATAGTCCTGCATTGTACAGCGGGTATGATTCATGTATCTATACGGGTCACCATCCATTCATCTACGATGTAAATAAATTATTTAGGCAGTTTAACTTTCCATGGGTAATCCCTTTGTCTATTATGCTGTGTGTGTTTCTGTCTTTTTGGTTGTCTACTGTCATGCTGCTGTTACACTGTAATTTCCAAGTTTGGGATCAATAAAGAACATCTATCTATCTATCTATCTATCTATGTAATTACGTCATTGTGTTCAAAACACGCCCAGGGTGAAGTAACTAACAGTCCTCTGGATCAGCTGCAGCTCTTGCAATACAAAACAATACCTTTGTGCTGTTTTTCTCCTCTTTGGATCCTTCTTTCATTGGTCAGGAAACAGGACGTGAGCTTCGAGAGAGAAACAGCTATGACTGTGTTTGGTAATGTGTGATAATAAGAGGTGTAGTCTGCTAAGCGTGCTCACAAAATCTAAATATTACTCTATTATATGACAGCCGACAACTTTAATTACGTGGAAAATTATCTTTTAAATTGACAGACATCATACGTATGTGCAACTCGTACCAAAATTCGATTGGGATCAAAAGATAATTTTGCTCTTGCCATTCATTTCAATGGAGATTTTTTCCAATTTGTCCCATATGTGGAAGTAGAGGGGGCATGACTTAGGCTCTCTATTAATATGAGAATGCTGATGGAATAAAAAAAAACTATTTAGTAGTGTGATCAAATTATAATTAAAATGACGGGCGATTATATTATGGCTGTTACAATTCTTTCCATTAAAATCACTTCACTCTATCATCATCTTAGCAGTCTGTCGGGGGTGACAATGACTGTTTCATTTGGGTCTGATCAGATTCCTTCCCACAGCTTTGTCCTTCGCCCTCCGCTGTCAGGAACTCCTGACCTTGTTAACCCAGGTGATGTCCGAGCCGGTATGAGTTGCTGTCTGACTGACCATTTCATGAAACTGCTTGCAAAGTATTTGAGTACCGCTAGCTTTTGCTGTACTAGTGGCACATTCTTGGCAGATACAGGTATTATCAGTGGCAAGGACAGGCCAAGACAAACTGACTCCAGTATCTGTTGCAGTGACTGACCAGATGATAGGTTTGTTTATCTCTGCTCTTTGTGTAGTGCATGTCATGAAGCACCGACTGGCAAAAGTCCACCACAGACCTTGCGACAGATAAAGCAAGAAATGTCTGTGTCTATCTGTCTGTGTGTGTGTCACGCTTCATAGGACATCATAGGACGGCCTATGATCTCTGCCTGAACATCATAGGACGTCCTATGATCTCAGGACTCATAGGACACAAATGTGTCTTTTGATGTCACATAGACCACGTCCTAGGACACAAATGTGTCTTTATGATGTCACATGTCTTTGAACTCAGACAAATGTGTCTTTATGATGTCACATAGACCATGTGTCTGTGTCTTCATGCATCATAGGACACACAGACAAATGTGTCTTTATGATGTCACATAGACCATGTGTCTTTGAACTCAGACAAATGTGTCTTTATGATGTCACATGTCTTTGAACTCAGACAAATGTGTCTTTATGATGTCACATAGACCATGTGTCTGTGTCTTTATGATGTCATGTAGACCATGTGTCTGTGTCTTCATGCATCATAGGACACATAGACAAATGTGTCTTTATGATGTCACCTAGACCATGTGTTTTTGAACTCAGACAAATGTGTCTTTATGATGTCACATAGACCATGTGTCTGTGTCTTTATGATGTCATGTAGACCATGTGTCTTTGAACTCAGGCATCATCGGACACAGTGTTGGTGTCTTCCTGAACAGGGTTGAAATTCAAGCCTCTTTTTGCTCAGATGTATTTGAATCATTCTACCAGACGAGTGCCATTTGGGTCCACAACGTTTGATGAAGTGTATAAGGCACAAAAAATGTGCCAAAGTGTGTTTGTAAAGCTTAAAGCTTTTAATTTCATTGTTCTTGTTAACATGATATATGAGTAAATACTATATTTTTTGAGAGTGACATACTATTTTTAATCATTTTCATAAACATGGCCATTTTCACATGTCCATATTGACCAACGTAACATTTGCATCCAAAATATCACCAAATACATTTCAGATTTTTATCAAACCTTTATTATTTCCACGAGTATAAGTGTGTCACTGATTCCATAAAATATATTTATTCAAAATAAAAATATTATTTTGGCAAAAATTTTATTTCAGTTTGTCTTAACCCCGTCACACTGACCAGTTTTGTCTATAAATAATTGACTGTTGCTTTAAGTGACATCACAAAGAGGAAGTGACATCATTTGAACCTCTGGAGCAGCCAGGAACAAAGAAGGCAAGTTCTGACATTCTTTTTCATTGGTTTTTTGTTGTTTTTTCATGTTAGATGAGGACCGTCAAGCTCAACCCATCCACCCCGTCATGCAATATTGATAGGAAAAACTGTTTTTTATTAAAAATTTTACACTATTAATGTAAAGAAAATGATATTTTCAATTGAAAGTATACTCACTTAGGTCAGGAACTTGACCACATGGAGAACAACGGCCATTTTAGGATGAAATTTACCACCCCGTCACATGTTTCATTGTGACAGGGTGGCAAGGGATGTGACGGGGTGGTTCTTCTTCAACTCACTCACAAAATTATGTCCAAATTATGTAATACTGTAGTTTCAATACATAGAATAAAAGTCTTAATTATATCCCAAGTACATGCAGCCTTTCACTTCCCTACCATAGAAGAGTTTTAATTTTCTTGTTCTTGACCACGTGTTACAAAATATTTGTGTTGAAAGAATAATGTTACATTTCATAACAGATCTGTCTCCAGCATGGCTCCATTAAGTGCTGCTGAGAGACAACGTCAATGCTGTGCACGTCATGATGCTGACCCTGAGAAAAGGCAGAAATACTTGGAGAGTGAGCATCAGAGATGGAGACGGGATGTAGAGCACGGGAAAAAGAAGAGGATTAAGGATCTACAGTAAGTGAGCGAGGGAAACGTCAGCTGCGTAAAAAGTGGAAGAAGCAAAACAAGAAGAGGAAAGAAAAAGCAGAGACTAGGACGCAATGGGCCACCCCTCCTCAGAGTCCGAAGCCCCCCAGCTATATGGGAACACATGAATCCAGTGCTGGATTATCTGCAAGCCACATATCTGCAAGTATCAGTTCTACACTTTCTGAGTGATGGACCATGTACTCAGTACAAACAGAAAGGGAACTTCTTCCTTTTCAGTACAGAGCTTGAAAGACGTGGTCTGAAAGGTGGCACATGGAACTTTTTTGAGGCAAGCCATGGCAAGGGGGCCCCTGACGGTGTTGGGGGGACCCTCAAAAGAACAGCAGACAAGCTGGTGACCAACGGCCGGGACATACCTGATGCCCGTGAGCTTTATAAGGCCCTCAAAGAAAACGCTTCAACTATCAAGTTGTTTTATATTGAGAGTGAAGCAGTGGAGCAGGCAGTGGAAAAAATGCCAGGCCAGATCCCCCCAGTGCCATCTACAATGAGAACCCACCAGGTGGTATCATTCACTCCAGGGGAGATCTTTTACAGAGAGGTCAGCTGCATGTGCTCCACTCACAAGCAGTGCTTCACAACAAAGCACTTCTCTTTTAACCAGACAGCCCAAAAGGGGCTGACAGAAGCCATTGCTTGGGAGTCTGGAGATCTCCTTGGGAAGTGGTGTGTTCTCAAATATGATAATGATCTTTATCCAGGGATCATCCTGAATATAGATGAGACGCATGCCCTTGTGAAATGTATGCATCGCGCTGGAGTCAACAGGTTGTTCTGGCCTGCAAGAGAGGACATCCTCTGGTACCTCTGATGAGGTGCTTGAAATCATTCAAGCACCTCAGCCTGTGAGATCCTGTCACATGGAGGTTCAAAAAGATGTATGGAGGCGACTTTCCCAGTCGCTTTCATGATGCTTCCAAGGCTTTCAAGAGTTCCCCCTCTTTTTAGGAGCACCCTGATATAATATGCTCATTTCTGAATGTTCGATCCCTGTTTCACTTTTCAAGGAGTTAAATTGTTCTTTGCCTTTGAACCATTTTTCATAATTACTGTTAAGATGTCCTTAAGGAGAATGAAATGCTAATCAAATTTTTGAATATTGCATATTTCATGTTGTTATTCACATACTGAATGTTCAGTATTTGCTAAGTTTATTACAAGCATATGAATATACTTGCACTTTTCTAGCAAGCTGTTGTATTAATAAATCCTGATTTTTGATATGTATTTTGGCTCTTGTATCATTAAGTCATGCCTACATTCACATTTTCAGAATTAAAAGTGTCTAATGTCAGATGAAGGCTAAAACCAACAGATCATATAAAGAGACAGTTTGTCCGTACCACCCCGTCACAGTGAACCAACCCGTCACAGGGTCATCTTGTTAAAAAAATGATGGAAACGGAGTGAAATGCTTTATAAATTAATGTCGAATAACGTTCTTGTTTTGTGGACTAATCAAAGGACTATAACTTTTATTTCAAATTTTGAAGTCAATCTATATTTTTTGTAAAAACAATGATACTGTTGACATGTGAAATTCATATTTCACGGCTAATGAGCCTAAAAATGAAAAAAAAAAGATTAAATCACATACTGTCTATTGATGGTTTCCAAAAAGGGACATTTTACTAGCAGCAAAACATTAGATTTTTTTTAAATTTATTTAATGTACCGTCACTCAAATAGTGTACTGTACATATTGTCCGTGACGGGGTGGTACAAAAATGGCTACAAGGTCTAAATAAAAAAGGATATTATTAATAAGGATTTTATGCCTGAGGTGGGAAAATATGTCTTCTTGGAGGATTAACATGTCTTTCATGTTGTGGATTTTGAAAAAAGGAGTTTGCTCTGCATGAAAATTTTACAAATTGCAAAGTGGAAATGGCACCTGTTTTGGAGAATGACTCATTTTCATGATCCTGTCCATGAACTAGAACTACGACGCACCTATCCCTCAACCACTGGTCTCAACGAAGAAGAAGAAGACCCCCCCCCAGATGGAGAGCAATAGAATGAGGAGAACTGCTGCACGTCAGAAAAGATGTCATGAAGATGAAACACCTGAGGTTCCAGCGAAGAAGAAGAAGACCCCCCAGATGGACAGCAATAGAATGAGGAGAACTGCTGCACGTCAGAAAATATGCCATGAAGTCTGATTTGATTTGATTTGATTTTGATTTTATACTTTTTTGATCCCCAGAGGGGAAATTGAAGGCATCCACCTGGATGGATGAAGCAGCCACGGTACAGCGCTATCCCCTTAACCGTTCACACACACATTCACACCTAGGGTCACTTTACAGTCTCCATTATGTGATGCAAGAGAGGGAGAGAACATCCTTGGAGTCCTTAGAGGCAAACAGGGTGTCTGGAATCTAATCTAGGAACCCACACATTGCTCAGTCACACAGGAATGTACAAACAAGCCGAAACAATTAACCTAACATCTGAGGTTCCAGTAGTACATCACATGCATGACTCTGAACAACACACCCGTCTGAGACAGGAGGAGACCCTTCACCAGCATAGGGTACGACAGACAAGGGATGCACAAACAGACAGGAAACATGTGGCAGTGTGCCATGCACGTGCTGAGTCACTTGAAGCCCGAAATGCCCGCAAAGCGAACAACGCTGCACGCCAGGCAAAGCACAGACAAGCTGAGACCGAGGAGATGCGGAACAGTCAGCTGGCCGCCAATGCTGCACGCCAGGTGATGCACAGACAAGCTGAGACAGAGGAGATGCAGAAGAGTTGGCTGGCTGCCAACACCAGTATGCCGCAGGCATGACTGTGAACAACACAGCCATCTGAGACAGGAGGAGACCCTTCAGTGGTCTGAACGAAGAAGAAGACCCACCAGATGATGTCTATATGACGGCACATAGCCAGAGCACATGACTCCCTACAAGACATAGATGGCAGGGCATATTTTGTGTGATTTTTATGTTTTGCTGCATACAAAAGCCATCACATGTGAATGTCACTTAGTGCTGTGTTGCTATACCAACTGTCCTGTAACTGGCAAGAATTCTGTTCCAATGCATCCCCTCTACGGGCATGCACGGGTTTCTACGGGCATGCACGGGTATGCACTAGCATAGACAAAAGGACCATGCCGTCATATACACAATAGGACACAGCACTTTAAACCACACCCATTCGAAGCAGTAGATTTGGAAATCTTAAAAAATATCACTCGATAAATTCAAGAAATCTCGGTCAGTTTGTGTGTAAATCTGGAAGTCTTACACCCATTTGAAGCAGTACATCATTGCTATGCCATCATCAAAGATCATAGGACATAGGACATCTTCAAAGATCAAATGCAGGCATGACTCACTGATTGCTATGATGTCATAGCACTCGCTATGACATCATCAGAGATCATAGGACTCACTAAGACACCATCAAAGATCAAAGGCAGCCATCACTGAATGAGTGCTGACGTGCTTGCTTACACCCTTGCTTACACCTGCTTTCTACGGGCATGCAGAAATACTTGCTTATACTTGGTTTCTATGGCCATGCACAGGTATGTACTAGTAATAGAAAATCCCAGTGCATGCTGTTTCCTCATGAGCTCCGGAGCTGCATGATTTCAAAACACACCACTGAAATAGCATTAAACAATGCACTTCTGATGACAGACCTCCCTTTTCCTGATCAAAAGTGAACTGGGATAACATGCACCATAATAGTGATGCGCCTGAGATTGCGTGCTGCCACACCTCTTTAAAATGAGCCTCCTCCTCCCAGTGCACAGCAGGTGCCACTGTCTACTGGTAATTAGATGGCATGACGCAAAGCGTAAAAAACAGACAATCTGCTGACAGAAACTAACAAAAACACTGGCGTACGGCGGAAAGTCTGGAAGTAAAGTCTGCTGATAACCGTCAAAATAGGGCCCCATGTCACAAAGGCTAATGGGAGCCAGCTGGCATATTGTTCAGCTAGTGTTGTTTACTTTTTAAACATTTACCTATTCCAAATGCCACTGCATAGGCTCTAATGATGCTGTGAATCATACCAAAACATGTAGCTTACACCCAGTTATTATGTGGCTTATTATGTTATTACTGAGTGTGTATGTTGCCAAGCTGCAACATACCCCCTAGTGGTCAAGAGTGGTAAATATTTTTTGTCAGTAAAATAGTTCAGATTTCCAATGCTATAACTTGAAAGTGGTAAGAAATAATGGCTTACTGTCAATTAGAAAGATGCAAAACATGATCCAAAGTTTCAGATAGGAATAAATTTACCCATCTAATTTGCATAATGTCACGGCACCTCTTTAAATTCCATAACTCAGTCAAAACTGGACTTTTTTTTTTTTTCTTCTTTGTCCTGTCAGGCAGCTAGGCAAACAGAACAGGGATCTGTCACCCTTACTGTGCCAAAACAGATTTACTTTGCCAAGGGGAGCCTATACAGTACCTAACTTTGCACTGTATATTGATGTAAACTCCTCCTGTAATAACTTTTAATACTTTATTTTAATTGTTTTACCCATGGAAGACCCAATAGGATGGGGAAGAGGGAAAGGAAGTGTGTGAAGGGGGGAAAGAAAAGGGAGGAGAACAGACAAAAAAAAAAAAAAAACCCGACAACTAAAACAAACAAAAGACAAACTGCTTCTTCCACTGGAGATGTCTCAACACGAGTCTGGTTTCTGCACCTGTTAAAGGAGAGACACTTGTGCATGTATGTCTGTGTGCCTATATATGAGAACGCGCGCAAAATAAGTGTGTGCATGTGAGTGGTTTGTCAGGAAACATACGAGCGGAGGGCCAGTCACAGCAGCTCTCCCCCCGAGGACCCCAAACAGGCAAGGCAGCGCCACCAACCCCCAGCCCTGAGGTCAGCAAGCCCCAGGAAAGCCAGGCATCCACCCCCGGAGGGATGATCAAGGGAGGGCAGGCCGCCCGGCGGCCGGCGCGGTGAGCCCACACCCCTGGACCCGCTCGACTCCCACCCCACCCAGCGGGGCCAACATCCGCCCCCGGGCCCCAGGCACCAGAAGGCCTGCGACCCCACCCCCCAGGACAGAGACCAGCCAGCGCCCCCCGGCGCGAGCCCCCCCAGGCACCCTCACAGTGGCCCCGCCCCAGCGCCTCGGCCACACACCCCGGGGACCCCCATGTCCAAAGAAGTCCCCTCGCCCAGGTAAGCCCACGTTGCCGAGAGGCACTACCCCCCTTAATCCAGCACCTCCCAACTCGCAGGCACACCCCTCCCCATAACTTCACACCCACATGTTCCCATGCACACCCCTCTCACTCACCCAGACTGACCCATTCTCTCTCACTCCAGTACCCACTCAAATTCACTCCTCATTCACCTTTATTTCAAAAGGCGGCTGCGAAGCAGATGCAGCGAGCCTGAACATGCACCAGTGCCTGGCAGTGACCAGGGAGGCCACCGGCGCAGGCCACAGAAGCAGACCCCCACCCCCCGGCGCCCATCTGAGCGAACAATCAGCAGACCACCGCAGGCGCCCCAAGATGCCACCCGGCATGCAAAGCGCCGCACAAAACCGACCCACCATCACCACCTCCATTCATCACCCTCTCACTCACACTTAGACTCATATTCAGCCCCCCGTCACTTCCTAGGTTGTATCTATATATTTAGTAGCATCCAGGGATTTGACAACATGACAGGTCCCAGGCTCCCCACCAGGCCCCCACGCCCCCAGCAAGAGCAGGGCAACAGGGGTGGGGGAAAACCCCCACCTCCTCCCCCCGCACAGAACATGGTAGGTGTGTGTCGGTTATATGATATAATTGTGTATAAATGTGTGGAGTACTAAAGTGCAATTAAAATTGGGGGGATAGTGATTGAAGCATCGTTAGCCACTGTGATGGGCAGCAGAGCCCCCATCCTCCCAAGCCCTCAGTGTCTAAAATGCAATTAAAATTGAGGTGATTGCAGCCCCACCACGCAGCAAAGGTATCCCCTTCACCGACACAGTGCGGCACCCCCCCACCCCAAAGCCCTAAATGTAACAAAAAAGATCAGGGGGAGGGGGAGGGCGGGAAATAAGACTGGGAGGTAGGCGGTCTAAAAGCAAGGCCGTCCCCCCCCAGAAGCCAGCATGCAGACTGGTTTATGAGGCCACCCACTGCCCCCAAATCCCAACCCAGGGTGAGGGCCGTCAGTGGAAACAGCCCAGGACTCACCAGCATCACGCCCCAGCGCTCCAGCACCACTAACATGATGGGGCAGCCAAACATACTTCCACTCATCTTACACACACGAACATGGACAACAACAGTCACAATAGTGAACAATGGGCCGGACCCACACAGCGCCCAACACGCCAGGCGACACCCCCGAGCGCCCACGCAGGCCCACAACCACCCACCCCAGACACACACCGACAGCTGCAGGCCGCCCTGCAACCACAGCCACCCCGGAACAACCCAATGGAAACACGGCCAACAACCCGCACCAATGACCCCCCAGCCACCCCCAAGCACCAACACACACCCACTGCCAATGACACCAGGGGCGATGTAGCAAAGTGCCTTACCCCCCAACACAACAGCAGGGCGGCCGGGACAAGCAAGCCCTGAAACACCAGCCCCCATGCCACTAGATAGACTGCCCAACCCCTGCCACCCAACAAAGCTCTCCTACCCATACACACATCCTCCGCCCCCTAGACATCTACCCACAAGTAACCGCTTCCATACACACACATAACTCCACCCACCATCACACATACCCACCTACATAAACACACAACCCCACCTGCCCACTCGACACACACCCACTTCCACATCCGCTCATACACAAGCCTACACTCACCCCCACACACACCCCCACCCGCAGACCCCAGTGAACGGGGAGGGCGACCCAGGATGTGGGCACCAGCCTCAGGGCGGCACCAGGGCCCCAGGAAACACACGACCCCACCCCGCAAGGATGCATCAGGGAGAACCCCCACCGCCGGCACACACCCGACCCCAGCCCGGGGCGGGGGGATGCCCCCCCCCCCAGCACCAGGGGCCCAGGACCAGACCCAGACCCCCCCCGAGGGGCGAGGCCAGCCGGCCAGGGGCTACAGCCCAATCCCCCCGGCCCCCCCACAGCCCCCCCCCCCAGGGCCAGACAGATGGCCACCCCGGAACAGGCCCCCCGGACACCTGCGGTCGGGGCGCAGCCAGCCACCAGAGGTGCCAAGGAGAGTGAGTCACTGCCCGCCACCCCTCAGATTATAGAATTAATAAGCGGGGACCAGAGAGAATTGAATTCCGCCAATTGATTATTTGAGGAGGCTGACATTCTTTCCAGGCTAATATAATCTAATAGTAAGTTATTATAGTAAGTCGTGCATAAGTTATTTCTTGTTTTCCAGTTCATGAGGATAGCTTTCTTTGCGATGCATAAGGCAGTGAGAACCATGTGTGACATCCTTGCATCTATATTTATTTCACTTAAATCACCTAATATGCAAAGTGTGGGTGAGGGTGGGACACTATACCCAAGCCACGCCGACAGGTCTTCACATGTCTTCTGCCAGAACTTTTGAACTGGCGCACAGGACCACATAGCATGCATATAGCTATCCGGGACATTGCTAGTACAGTGAGAGCAGATGTTTGTGTGACTCAGGCCCATTTTGAACATCCTTTGTCCTGTATAATGAATTCTATGTAGAACTTTATACTGTATAAGTTGTAAATTAGAGTTTTTAGTCATCTTAAAAGTGTTTAAACATATTTATGTCCAGAAACTTTCCTCCTTATTAATCGATAAGTCTGTCTCCCATTTTGATATTGGAAGAGATATGGACTCATCCAACTTTGATAATAGTCCATATATTTTCGATATCAATTTTGGGGAACGGAGATTTAGAAACTCTGCTACCTTAACTGGTACTTCTAAATTTGTCTGATTAAGATTAAATCTTGCTTTTATTATGGATTTAAGCTGGTGATATTCAAAATACTTTTTATCACTGATTTCGTATTGTGACACTAGATCTTGAAATTGGATAAAATTTCCACCTTGAATAAGATGTTCTAAGTTGTTTATTCCCTTCTCTTGCCATAGTGGAAATTTTAATGTCCTCTTTTGTTGCAGGATATCAGGATTATTCCAAATGGGCGTGAGTTTACAGGGGACAAGTGAAGACCCTGTTATTTTTAAAAATTTCCACCAAGCCGTCAGAGAGGAACTGATATTAATACTTTTAAAACACTCATGGCGTTTAATAGAGGGACTTATAAAAGGTAAGTCAGAGATATTTAGCGACCCACAGAGAGCCTGTTCAGCATCTAACCATGGGTTCCCTAGTGGGGTTGATTTTGTCCATTTTGAAACAAACTGCAATCTATTGGCTAAAAAGTAATTAAAAAAAATTGGTAAATCTAAGCCTCCGCACTCTTTCGCGTTTTGGAGGGTTTTTAAACTAATCCGTGATGGTTTATCCTTCCATAAAAATTTACTTATATTTGAGTCTAGAGACTTAAACCAGGCCATTGATGGTTGGGTAGGGATCATTGAGAACAAATAATTAATTTTAGGAAGGACCATCATTTTAATGGAGGCACTTAAGCACATCCTAAACAACAAAGCCCCGGGACCAGATGGTTTTCCAGTAGAATTTTATAAGGAATTTTGGCCCATGATGGCACCTACTTTTTTTAAAATGGTGAACCAAATCAAAGAAGATAATGTAATTCCTCCGAATATGAATTTGGCTAGTATTATCCTGCTCCTTAAACCTGGAAAAGAACCTACGCTTCCATCCAGCTACCGTCCCATCTCGCTTATGAATGTCGATCTCAAAATAATTTGCAAAGCTCTCGCCAAAAGACTGGAAAGGATAATCCCGTTTATTATACACCCAGATCAAACAGGTTTTATCAAGGGTAGGCACTCGGCTGATAATACACGCAGGCTATTTAATTTAATAGACTACTGCAAGATCAATAATGTAGAAACTACAATCTTGTCCCTGGATGCAGAGAAAGCCTTTGACCGGGTTAACTGGAAATTTCTTTTTATGGTGTTAAACAAGTTTGGGTTTGGTTCATCTTTCATAAACTGGGTTAAAACACTATATAGATGTCCAGTTGCGTCTGTCCGAACAAATGATCAGACTTCCCGAAGCTTTAATCTCCAGAGAGGTACTAGGCAGGGGTGTCCACTCTCTCCCTCACTTTTTACCATCTTTATTGAGCCATTAGCAGCAGCCATACAACAAAATGTTGATATCAGAGGTATTCAAACTGGAGAAAAGGAACATAAGGTAAGTCTTTATACTGATGATGTATTGATTTTCCTTGAAAACTCAGAAAGATCTCTTCTTCAGACAGTGGCGCTCATTGATAAATTTTCATCATTATCAGACTACTCTATTAACTGGGTAAAATCAATAGCTTTACCCATAAATTGCAATTTCCCAAATACATCTACTATTCCAATACAATCAGGGAATGTTAAATATTTAGGAATAGATATTTCCCCCAGGCTCTCAGAGTTATTGCGACTAAATCATATCCTCCTTTTAAAAAAAGATACAAGACGATCTTACGCGCTGGAGGACACTACCTTTATCATTAATGGGAAGAGTCGCAAAACTGGACTTTTGACGTATTTACACAAAAAATGGTTCAGTCTTTTGACACCGTTTTTTGTACAGAGGTACCTCATCATCTTATCTTCAAAGTATATGAACAAGAAATCAGTACATTTAAAAAAAAACCCAGAAATTTCTCACTTACTTTTGACAAAGTCAGAGTGAGAAGGCAGGTGCAGTGCCATGCTCTGCCACTAGGGGCACACAAATTCTCACACTCAAAGGGGCTGCACGGTGGCGCAGTGGTTTAGCACTGTGGCAGTACAGTTTACCCTCGGCCGGGGGATCGCGGGGATCATGAGATCATGGGTTCGATTCCAGCCCCCGACCAACAGTGAGCTGTGTGGAGTTTGCATGTTCTCCCCGTGTTGCGCGGGTTTACTCCGGGATTTCTCCGGTTTCCTCCCGCATACCAAAAACATGTAGGTTTAGGGCGCTCGCGCACGCAGCGACCAGCAGCCGGTGGCTTGTCACCAGACTGCAAACCAAATCTACCTACGGGTACAAATAAGTAACAAAAAAAAAAAAAAAAAAAAAAAGGGTTAACTTATATGCCTCTCGAGGTTCCTTTCAGGCGTCTGCCACCTGACCTGTGCTTCACCTGAGCCCCTGAGAGTGCGAGCCGGTCAACTCGTGGGAGCAGGCTTTTGCGCCACAGCGCTTCCGCTTTTCTGATTTGTGCCTGTTCTTCTCTGCTCATTGGAGGCCTCAAAGGTACCACGGGAGGTTTGCTAGCTGGGACAGGAGACCGTCACAGAAAAGTGCAGGGAGCTGGCCCACTGCTGACAACAGACTGTATATTGCTGACAGAGTTATGGTTAGCTGTCGGCATGTATTCTGCTAGCAGAGGGTGGGCAGAAGGAGAGGGGGTGATGGCTGGTGTTAGGAGGTGTGTCTAAGCTACAGTTTTGTTTTAGTTTTGAGCAGAGCTTTAGAGTGATATCCAGTGGTGGATACAAATCCTGAGTGCTACTTTAAATCCACATGGAAAAATTTACACATTCATAAGGAAAAGTTGTATAATTTTACAGTTATCTTACAAAAGTGAGTACACCCCTCACATTTTTGTAAATATTTTATTATATCTTTTCATGGGACAACACTGAAGATATGACACTTTGATACAATGTAGTCAGTGTACAGCTTGTATAACAGTGTAAATTTGCTGTCTCCTCAAAATAACTCAACACACAGCCATTAATGTCTAAACTGCTGGCAACAAAAGTGAGTACCCCCTAAGTGAAAATGTTCAAATTGTGCCCAAAGTGTCAATATTTTGTGAGGCCACCATTATTTTCCAGCACTGCCTTAACTCTCTTGGCCATGGAGTTCACTAGAGCATCACAGGTTGCCACTGGAATCCTCTTCCACTCCTCCATGATGACATCACGGAGCTAGTGGATGTTAGAGACTTTGTGCTCCTCCACCTTCCATTTAAGGATGCCCCACAGATGCTCAATAGGGTTTAGGTCTGGAGACATGCTTGGCTAGTCCATCACCTTTACCCTCAGTTTCTTTAGCAAAGCAGTGGTCGTCTTGGAGGCGTGTCTGGGATCATTATCATGTTGGAATACTGCCCTGCGGCCCAGTTTCCGAAAAGAGGGGATCATGCTCTGCTTCAGTATATCACAATACATGTTAGCATTCATGGTTCCCTCAATGAACTGTAGCTCCCCAGTGCTGGCAGCACTCATGCAGCTCCAAATCAAAACACTCCCACCACCATGCTTGACTGTAGGCAAGACATACTTGTCTTTGTATTCCTCACCTGGTTGCCGCCACACACGTTTGACACCATCTGAATCAAATAAGTTTATCTTGGTCTCATCAGACCACAGGACATGGTTCCAGTAATCCATGTCCTTAGTCTGCTTGTCTTCAGCAAACAGTTTGCGGCCTTTCTTGCGCATCATCTTTAAAAGGGGCTTCCTTCTGGGACGACAGTCATGCAGACCAATTTGATGCAGTGTGTGGCGTATGGTCTGAGCACTGACAGGCTGACCCCCCACCCCTTCAACCTCTGCAGCAATGCTGGCAGCATTCATACGTCTCTTTTCAAAAGACAGCGTCTGGATATGACGCTGAGCACGTGCACTCAACTTCTTTGGTCGACCATGGTGAGGCCTGTTCTGAGTGGAACCTGTCCTGTTAAACCGCTGTATGGTCTCGGCCACCGTGCTGCAGCTCAGTTTCAGGATGTTGGCAATCTTCTTATAGCCTAGGCCATCTTTATGTAGAGTAACAATTCTTAGCAAGTTCTTTGCCATGAGGTGCCATGTTGAACTTCCAGTGACCAGTATGAGAGAGTGTGAGAGTGATAACACCAAATTTAACACACCTGCTCCCCATTCACACCTGAGACCTTGTAACACTAACGCGTTACATGATACCGGGGAGGGAAAATGGCTAATTGGGCACAATTTGGACATTTTCACTTTGGGGTGTACTCACTTTTGTTGCCAGTGGTTTAGACATTAACGGCTGTGTGTTGAATTGTTTTGAGGGGACAACAAATAAACACTGTTATACAAGCCGTACACTGACTACATTGTATCAAAGTGTCATATCTTCAGTGTTGTCCCATGAAAAGATATAATAAAATATTTACAAAAATGTGAGGGGCATACTCACTTTTGTGAGATACTGTGGGTGGGAAAAATATACATATATTAGGAGAAAAATTTTTTTTCAAGCAAAATACTTGCAGGAATAAGCTGCAGATTTACAGGGGAAAATAAAAAATCGCAAATTTACAAGAAAAGTTGAATATTTAAGATGAAACAACCCCACTGCCTTTATTAATGGTCTGGGATGTGTATAAAGTTATCTAGGCAGTTTTGCTTTCCCTGGCTAATTCCTTTTTCTATTATGCTGTGTGTGTTTCTGTCGTTTTGGTCATCTACTGTGTCATACTGCTGTTACGCTGTAATTTCCCAGTTTGAGATCAATAAAGTACATCCATCGATCTACAAAGGATTAAGAGGAAGAAGATGGATGGATCGATCTACAGTGGTGTGAAAAAGTGTTTGCCCCTTTCCTGATTCCTCATTTTTTTTGTATGTTTGCCACACTTAAATGTTTCAGATCATGAAACAAATTTAAATATTAGACAGAGATAACACAAATATACACAAAATGCAGTTTTTAAATGAAAGTGTTTATTATTAAGGGAAAAAAAATCCAAACCTGCATGTACCTGTGAAAAAGTGATTGCATCCTAAACCTAATAACTGGCTGGGCCACCCTTAGCAGCAAAAACTGCAATCAAGCGTTTGCAATAACTGGCAATGAGTCTTTCACAGCGCTGTGGAGGAATTTTGGCCCACTCATCTTTTCAGAATTGGTGTAATTCAGCCACATTGGAGGGTTTTTGAGCATGAGCTGCCTTTTTAAGGTCATGCCATAGCATCTCAATTGGATTCAGGTCAGGACTTTGACAGGCCACTCCACAGTCTTCATTTTGTTTTTCTTAAGCCATTCAGAGGTGGACCTTCTGGTGTGTTTTGGATCATTGTCCTGCTGCAGAACCCAAGTGCGCTTTAGCTTGAGGTCACAAACAGATGGCCGGACATTCTCCTTCAGGATTTTTTGGTAGACAGCAGAATTCATGGTTCCATTTACCGCAGCAAGTCTTCCACGTCCTGAAGCAGCAAAACAGCCCCAGACCATCACACTACCACCACCATATTTTACTGCTGGTATGATGATCCTTTCCTGAAATGCTGTGTTACTTTTACGCCGGATGTAACGGAACACACACCTTTCAAAAAGTTCAACTTTTGTCTCATCAGTCCACAGAGTATTTTCCCAAAATTGTTGGGGATCATCAAGATGTTTCCTGGCAAAACTGAGATGAGCCTTTATGCTGTTTTTGCTCAGCAGTGGTTTTCATCTTGGAACTCTGCCATGCAGGCCATTTTTGCTCAGTCTCTTTCTTATGGTGGAGTCATGAACACTGACCTTAATTGAGGCAGGTGAGGCCTGCAGTTCTTTGGATGTTGTTGTGGGGTCTTTTGTGACCTCTTGGATGAGTTGTCACTGTGCTCTTGGGGTAATTTTGGTCTGCCGGCCACTCCTGGGAAAGTTCACCACTGTTTCATGTTTTCGCCATTTGTTCATAATGGCTCTCATTGTGGTTCGCTGGAGTCCCAAAGCTTTAGAAATGGCTTTATAACCTTTTCCAGACTGATAGATCTCAATTACCTTGTTTCTCATTTGTTCCTGAATTTCTTTGGATCGCAGCATGATGTCTAGCGTTTGAGGATCTTTTTGGTCTACTTCACTTTGTCTGGTAGGTCCTATTTAAGTGATGTCTTGATTGAGAACAGGTGTGGCAATAATCAGGCCTGGGTGTGGCTAGAGAAATTGAACTCAGCTTTCCAAAGATGTGATAAACCACAGTTAATTTATGTTTTAACGGGGGGGGGGGGGGGGTCCAATTTCGCTCTCCTCCAGCACTTTTGTGTTTTATGTTGATTGTGTTCTGTGTGTATTTTTGGTTTATCTGTTCTGTTAATAAATGTCCCAAACCTCAGCGTGGCTTGGTGCCCTTCCACAGCCCTTTAAAGGGCAGACGTATGACAAAAGGACACAATCAACAGTCGACACCAGCTGCTGTAGGTTCTGGCTTTTTTCATAATCATTTTTCCCTTCTCCCTCCTGTTTTCTTGGTAGTACGTGCGCTTTCGCTATGCCACTAGCGCGCTGGGGCCCCGCTAACCAAAGAAAATCTGGAGCGAGTGGCCCCACTGTGGATGAACTGTGGGCGGCGGACTTTGTTCAGGAGTTCGTGGATGCAGCATTCTCCTCCCGGTCGCTGGAGGAGGTTCACCGGAACGTGGAGGCAGCTGCAACCATCATGGAAGCGCACCCTGGGATAGGGAGCTACCCCAGGTATGCTGGGTTACTATAGACCATCTCAGCCCTCCAAACGGACCCCGCAGCCTGGTGGGAGACTTGCCGTCATGGGCGTCCAGGGCAGAGCAGACGAAGAGACGTTCCCGGACCTCAGCATCTCACTAGCCTTGCCGGAAGCCCATTTCGCCTTCTCGTCATCCATCGTCTGTTCCAGAACCGATGGTAGAACGTGCCCGGGAGCAGACTCGCCCAGCCTCTCGCCGCTGTCCAGCTGCTGTGCACCAGAAAGACTCCTCCACCGCAGCTGTGAACACTGCCGTTGTCACCAGGTCTTCAGGGCCAGCTCTACCTGCTGCGGCGTTGGTGCCCCCACCCACTGCACAGATCAGAAGGAAATCTCCTGGGACACCAGCAGCAGCAACCATCACAGCCCGGGAATTAAGGCAAGTAATTTCTTATTCTTTTACACCAAATGATGAATTACCTTGCCTAATTCCCGGTGGTGGGGGTGGGGGGGCTGGGCTGCACCCCTGCAGTTTAGCTGAGCTGTCCCCCTCTGCTGCTGCTGCATGTACTACTTCTCCTTCTCCCGTCTCTCCTTCTGTTTTCGAGTATCCGCTGGTCCTGGGTGGCAGCCGCCGGACGACAGAGGAACTCCAGCCCTGCAGCCGCACCCTGGACAGGAGAGCGCCACCTGTAACCCGGATCCTGACCGCCAGATGAGTGTCCCCTGGATCCAGTGGCTCGGGAATCAGCACCGTCGGTCACCACGAGTCCTCTATCATTGTCCAGGGTCTCCGTGGTTCCCACTTCTTAACCGGAGGTCTCCGTGGGTCCAGCCTCTCTTTCTCCTGAGGTGGCTGTGTCTGGTGTGGACACCCAAGCGGTGACAGCTGAGATGCCCCAGCCTGGATCGCAGGAGTCCTGGACGGTGGTGGAGTTCGAGCTCAGGCAAATTCTCTCTTTTGTGTTTACTTTATCTATCCTTGAGAGAGCTTGCCTGGCTCTTGGTAGGGAGGACCAGGTGCAGCCATCCACGGCCGGGCTCCACTGCTGCCGGTGACTCTGACCCGGTGTCTGTGTGATGTATGTCTGAGCCCTCTCCCAAGTTCGCCGTGGGTCCCTACTCTCCGCCTGAGGTCTCCGTGGGTGATGCTCCCCCTCCGTCCAAGCTCTCCTTGGATGCTGCTCCCCCTCCGTCTGAGGTCTCCATGAGTGCTGATCCTCCTTTGTCCGAGGTCTCCGTGGGCTTTGCTCCCCCTCCGTCTGAGGCCTCCATGGGTGCTGCGCCCCACTCTGGGGCCTTCGTGGGTGCTGCTTCCCCTCCGTCCGGGGCCTCCGCAGGTGCTGCTCCCCCTCCGTCCGGGGTCTCTGTGGGTGATTCTCCCCCTCCGTCCGAGGTCTCTGTGGGTGCTACACCCCAGTCCGGGGCCTCCGTGGGTTCTATATCCCAGTCCAGGGCCTCTGTGGGTGCTACGCCTCTGTCCAAGGCCCCATTGATTAACTGCCTCCTTAGCCTGGTTCTTTCACGTGTCAGTTATTTCTTCGTGAGTGCTACGCCCCAGTCCAGGGCCGCCATGAGTGCTACGCCCCAGTCCGGGGCCACCATGTGTGCCATGCATCAGCCCGAGGCCGCTGTGGGTCCCGCGCCTCAGCCCGAGGCCGCTGTGGGTGCTGCACCTCAGCCCAAGGCCGCCATGGGTGCGTCACACCAGTCCAGGGCCACCATGGGTGCATCACCTCAGCCCGGGGCCTCTGTGGGTGCCGCGCCTCGGCCCGAGGCCTTTGCGGGTGCTGCACCTCAGCCTGAAGCTGTTGGGGCTCCTCCGTCTATACCTGAGCTTGCCATGGGTTCCTCACCCCGTCTGAGTCCATTGGGAGGCATTTGGGTTCAGCCGCTGCCCCCAGGTGGGGGTGCGTGGTGTGCCACGGTTCGGGCTTAGGGATGCTGAGAGGCCACCCGAGGGACTGCTCCTCCCGCTGTGGTGGCTGTGGAATGCTGGGTGGCCACCCGATTTACTCCACCTCAAGCCTCAGTGGTTCTGGGATGCTGGGAGACCGCCTGAGGGACTCCTCCTCCTGCTGTGGTGGCTGTGGAGTGTGGGGAGGCCACCCGATTTACCCCACCTGAAGCTTCGGTGGTTTTGAGACACTGGGAGAGCTCCTGAGCAGCGGTAGCTAGCCATCGTATTTTGTGTCAGGGTGTGGGTCATGAATGTTTTCTTCTGGGTTTTTTTGTTTGTTTGTTTTGTCTCTGTGCCTGGGTTCCCCCCTCCTCCCCCTGGGGTGGGTTGTTTTTTCTTGTCGGGGGGGGTTCTTTTTCTTTTGATGTCGCCCTGGGGTGTCTGGGACCCACCCCTTGAGGATGGGGTGGGGGGTGGGGCTCTGTCATGATCCTGGGCACAGGTGGGGCCGTGTCCAGTCTCCTGTTAGTAGTCAGTCTGTTTCTGTTTGTTTATTTCTTTATTTATTGTCATCTGTTGTATTTGGTCACGTCTGATTAGGGGTTTATATTCTTAGCTGCGTTTTTATTGTCCTGTTTGTTTATAGTGTCACTTTGTATTTTGTTCTTGTTCTATTTTGTGTTCCGGCCTGTACTTTTATTTTGACAGTGCTGTGCAGCTTCCGGCTGTCAAACGTTGCTTTGGGGGTTGCACAGCTGTCACTTGCTATTTTGATTACTTTCTCCACCCACGTATCCACACCTGCTTAACATCTAGCACAGTATTTATAGGGCACAACAACTGTTTCCCATTATCGTGTCCTACTTCATGGTTACACAGCTGTTCGCTACAAGCCGTCCTCAGATGCACAGCCTGCTCTGAGTGTTTTGGTGCTTTGCTGTCGAGGAGGGAGGAGAGCTCCATCCAGGTCAATTTTTCCCTCTATTTCCAGCCGTGAGCCCCGCTGCCTTTGGGAGTACTCCGGCTGGATTCCACCCCTTGGCCTGGCATTCCCAGGCTTCTCTCCCCCTGAACGTTGAGCCCTGCTCTCCTCCAGTGCTTTTGTGTTTTATGTTGATTGTGTTCTGTGTGTATTTTTGGTTTACCTGTTCTGTTAATAAATGTGCCAAACCTCAGTGTGCGCTTGGTGTCTTTCCCCAGCCCTTTAAAGGGCAGACGTATGACACATTGTAAGTGGGAATGAATGTCGGGGTGTCCTAAAAAAGATGAGGGTGTCCTAATTTAGTCCTCACTATTTGTTTAGAATTACATTTTACGTAAAATTTGAAAAAAGTCTTTAATTAATTTTTAATTATTTAGTTGTATTACGTGAACCTCCCAGTATTTTTAACATTGATATTAAATATCCATATGTCTAAATATGTTAAAAAAACACACAGGCTTATTCAGGGTGTCCTAATTTTTTCACATGTATGTATGTATGTATGTATGTATGTGTGTATGTATAGCCAGTTTATACTTAGAATCTGTCTGTTTTACTTTCATTTTAATGCTCAATCAATGCAGCTTTTTTTGGGGGGTTAAAAAAGTAGAGGTATAGCAGAGGTTGCTGACCCCTGTATAAGGTTTTCATTTTTTTCCTTCCCTCTCATCTGTTCTCAGACATCCTTGTACAGCTACGAACAGGAGAGGCAGTGGAAAGATCTCAGTCAACAAAGAACAAAATAAAAATCAATGCCATTGTAATGACAGTGATTAGGTCAGCCTGATTTAAAAGGCTGAGCTTAAGGGGTGTTGGACTGCACAGCTGCTTGCATAAGTAGCAGCCAATATGATGCGTAGAAGTGAGCCATCAGCTGATCTGTCAGAATTACAGCTGAGCGTGACTTTATGGTTTGCCATCCTTGACTTTTGAGTAAAGAAAAAAAATCAGTGTTAGAATTGATCAAATGCATCATTTTATTATTATTTGAATCAATATAGAGACACGTTATTCATACTTATTTTTAAATGTACTTTTTCAATGCAAGTGACTTGAATATACAGTAAATAGTACTGCAGAAGCATAAATTAAATTTTTTTCCTCTGTTATTTGTTGTCTTTACACAAGAACATCAACACTGGAACCAGTGAGCGTGAATGAGGCAGACTAGAAAGGCAGGCTTGACCTTGCTACACCTGCCCCCCACTGAGAGACATATGACAGCTGACAGTTACAGTACTTATCTAGACTGGAGGAGATGGACGAAGAATCTCATCACTCCCCTGCTGCCCTGAAGGAGGGCCCGTGGTTTGCATAAAGCCAGTTTCCTCCTTAAACAGCAGGGATGGTAAACAGAGTCATGTGCTATTTCCATACCATCCTAAAGGGGGTCATTAGTTGCATTTCAACTCCTGAAATTCATAAGCTGCTCAGCACGTTTGGGCAGGATCCGTGTCAGCAAGCTCAAGGCTTCCTACTTTTACAGGGGCAAATGTTATTAATTAGGTACCAGTAAAACCTGACAAAACATGTGTGACATTATAGGTGTTTTCATAATGAGGCATGCTGTTTAAAATCCCCTATTTCCTACACAAAGGCACATATATTACACACTGAAGAAAACACTGATAAAGTTCACACATCAATTCAGGAGTTAGGCAGGTTATTTTTTTTAAAAAAAACATCTGCGACATTTGGATGGCGCAAACAACAGAGTCCAGATTAACGACTCTCTAACTCTCTGAGATTTCTAAAGGCAGTCTGCCATCAGTTAAACAAAATGACTAAAACCCATCATCTGAATACTGTGCTGTTATTTGCAGGATTCAATGTGACTTGCTTCAAAGCAGCATGAAATTTGACCCAGTGACCTTTGTATACATTTCCCTGAAAGCAAACCAAAAATTCCAGTATGCCTTGAGGCCACCACTAACTGCAGGTTGTTTTTCTCCCATGTTTCAGTTTTCACACTCCACAGTGACTGCATACACACAGACGGGCAGACACACTTTGAGGCAGCACAAGGAATCCGGGGCCTCGTGAAAATATGTGCTTTGACATACACCCAAAAATATATGATCATATGAAGTGCTGTCAGCTCCTTCACTGCCCCCCCCCCCCCCACCACCACCACATTTACTCATTCCTATCTGGGACCCTTATATAGACCCCCACACTCTCCCACAGAAACACATGTATAAACATCTCTATAGCAAATCCCTTTAGATGGGTAACGTCATGGCCGCTATCCTCTACAGATGCAGTACATATGTAACATAGGCATTTGTTATTGTGTATGTTTTGAAAAGTGGGTTAGCACATGTGTGATTCCTGAAAGTTTTCCATGACGTGACCCACTCACCTGCCAACGGAGGCCCCGTGAGGCAACCCAGACCGACAAAGAACATGGAGAAGCCCATGGAGTTATTGAGTTTCTCCGACCCCACAAGATCTACCTGTGGGGCAAAACAGCACATTAATTCTGGCTCAAGACCAGTTTTATGTTAATGGCAATTATCACTTTGTCTATTAATCATTTACAAATTACTTCTAAGAATTAAAAACACATTCTTAGAAAGAACTTGTCTGGAACAACAGCAAGCAGGAAATTATTAATAATCCCCTGCCCCCCTAAGAAAGCTAGTTTAATACTCTAAATCTTCTTCAGATACAGAAACAATCTTTAAGTCCAGAGGCATGTTACTGGCCTTTGAGACAGGTCAAGCCGCTCCATGTGGTCCTCACATTTTTGTTTTCAGCAGTGATAAAGACAAGAAGATACTGGATACCTGCTGACTACATGTATTGATTCACCCTTAACAGCTGTTATGTAACTCCTCAGACTGTCTTCTTCAACGATATCGTTCCCTTTGTGTTCATTACATGTTGATCTAATGAAGTCACTTCACCTTTACAGGGTACAAAAGCCGCCCCTTTACCTTGTAAGACAGCATCAATCTTGTAATCTTGCAAGGTAAACCAACAACAGATTGATAATCTACTGAGACAGATGACGGAGGGACTGAGCGAAAGGTCAAAGGATACTGTCTGTGTGCTGTGGTACTATCTTGGGGAAAACGTTTACCAATCATCCTCAATGAGCGCCAGTTAAAATATTTTCAACTTGGGCACACTGCTCTGTGAGGACCCCTGAGCTTGTCCACTTGGAGGGAGTCTGGCAGATTTCACAGAGGAAGAAGTGGAAAAATGGGGAGAAGATAATCTTCGCAGTCTCACACTTTCCTGAGCTATATGACACAAATGAATAATTAGAGCTTAAAAGGTGTATCTAAAATAGTGGAATTAGAAATGTGTTTTTTTTTCTATTTTCAAGCTACAATGTTAGTTTATATGGGTAGACGACCTACTGCTTCCTCAAAATCATTTACCAAAATGGGTATGATTTGCAAGCGTGTGCCTTCGTCCCGTGCTCTGCGCCCTGCCCCTGCAACAGGTCCAGGACACACCGCATCCTATCTGATAGCAGCTTCAGGCTTTAACTTTTCATCTCGATGGGAATGTGACAAAAAATCCTTGAAAGTGTGGAGTCCCTGAAAGAGTTCCTGTGTTCATAGTTCTCTTTAAAAGGCTGCAGTACTATGCGGTGGGCACACAGCTTTTATATTTACAGACTATCCATATAAAATCAGTTTGGTTTTAGCCATCAGCTTCTATAGAGAAGCTAATAGCAATGACATACAGTATTTATTTTGTACAGCTACTGTATTTATGGTTCCAAGTGGAGCAACTCCCTCCACTGTACTTCTATGCAAGCAAGCTGAAGCAATACTGTCATGGCACATCAGTGTTCAACTTCTGAACCTAAACTCAGCCTTGTAGTCCTGTTCTTTATTACAGATCTCCACAAGACACACTTCTGTTCAGAATCTATAATTTACACAAATCAACATTGTCTCCATTTCCCCTCTCATCAGCATCAAACTGCTAGTCGTGAAACTTTCTATCTTCCAGAAATTTCCACATACCATATCCATTTGACTTGTTAATAAATTTCCATCAACGTTAGAGACTTAATTATAATTCCTTACTAGAACAGGCAGCAGCAGGGCCATGTAGCCTCCACAGAAAATGGCAAAGAAGACAGCGTAGACCATTAGTAGGATGTAAGAGGTTGCCAGTGGGGAAAGCAGGTTGACCAAACCACAAAGAATCAGGTAGGCTTTGTGGAAGTGGTATTTATGGAACAGGTTCCTGTCAGTCACCAAGCCCGAGGCCAACTGGGCGATGGTTTCTGTGATACCTGTAGCAGAGGGAAGGCAAGAGGATGAGAAACAGGAACATTTTTCTCTTATTACAGTTTTTTTTAGTTGCTAACAAGCATCGGTCAATACTGAAACTACTTTTTTCAAAACTCTTCACACAGTCTGCATTAAAAACATGCATCTCAGCTAAACATTTCATCTCACCTCCAAAAGTCTTACATCAAAGCAACTTATCTCAAACAAGTTCATTTTGTCTTCTTGGTGAAGACTTTACTTTGTCTGAATAGGAGAACAAAACTAGTTTTAAAAGCAACTTATCTTTAAAGTTTGAATTTTGTGTTGGTCCTGCAATGGACTGCCGATCTATCCAGGGTGTACCCTGCCTCTTGCCCATAGATGCTGGGATTGGATCCCCACCCATCTACATGTCAGACAGGCTGGCCAATAATAAAGCAGCGGGCAGGAATCAAGGCTAGTGACGTTTACCTGTTTGCTGCCTTTTTTTTTTTTTTTTTTAAGGACAGTGCAAGTTGATGAACATTGATATCAATCAATGTAAACTTGTCAGATTGTAGCCAGAGGCTAATTTCCATCTGTTGTCTGTGGGTTACAAGTTTTTCTTCTCCCATTCTATTCTGCTGAGCACCAAGCTATAGGGCAGGAAGTACCATTTTTATATGGTCTTTGGTATGACCCGGGGTTTGAACCCATGACCTCCCGGCTGAGGGGTGGGTGCTCTACCACTAGGCCACCACTCCAGTGGTGGTGTTTAATCATGTTTCCCATTTCTTGACATAAAAGAAAATATCCAGAAGAGTTAAAACGGTTTCTTGGAGAGAAAAATTATATAAAGGCTGTGTGTTTTTTAAAGAGAAGTATTGTAAGTGTTTTGATATTTTTTAATAATCACGTGACCAATAGACACATTTCTGAAGGTTAAAGACAGACTCTGGTGGTTCTAAAACCACCTCAAAAACCAATGTGTGTTGCCCAAAATAGTATATTGTGGCTTTTTACACACAAAAAATTCATTACATTAGAATTACTTGGAAAGAGCTTCTACATCTTCCACCTACTTAAGAATGCACGGATCTATGAATACTCTAATTAGCTCCACCCATACTCCTGCGCACCAGTAGCTGGAAGAAGGCGAGGACTCTGAGAAGGCGATCCAACTTGAGGAAGTAAAAGTCGTAACAGGGTTTCCATAGGTGAACCTGCGGAAGGATCATTCTTGGTGAAGAGGAGAGACACTGCCCGGCCCCACATGGAGGCTGGAGGGCTCCCCGCTGTCGGTGCCCACTCACTGCGGATCTTTGGCGCGAGCCAGCTGGTGGACACACTGGACCGAGGCGAGCAGCTCCAACGCAAACTGCTCGCCTCGGTCCGGTGCACTCGCCAGCCGGCTCGCCTCCTTCAGCGCACTCTCCCCGGCTCACTCCTAAGGAGGCCAGCCCCCCCAAAGCTCTGATCCTAGAACCGCCCCTGGTTTTGACCACTATATTCTGTTCATCCCCACTGTAAGCCTTGTTGACGTACAACACTTGACCATATACGTCATTCTTAGATGTTATTTCAGCTCATTTACTTGCAGTGTTATCTCTAACTGGGACCAAAGGCCACTAGTTGAAGCTATCAGTTTAGCCACTAATTCACGAATGTTTCTGTGCTTATTGTACTCCAGGCGCCGGTCATATCCTACTGATCACTTAAACCACACACCCCTGCCCACCAGTGATGCATTATTTCATTCATTCTTTGTGACAGATTTACTTTAGTTTACTCACGCTCATCACCTGAGCTAATCTTAGTTAAAGTGCTAGGTTAGCAATAGTGATGTGAGGGAGGGCAAAGTAGAATGCCATTTGAGAGATTTTAAAGGGACATGCAGTGAAACCAGGCATTCTCAGAAAGGCTGAAAACAAAAACAAATTTACTGCAATAATTAAATAATTAAAGAAAATCTGAATAAAATATGTCACAAACATTTCATTACGACGTGTGAGCTGTTAAAATGTGGAAGAAGTGCAGTCAATGACCGCTTTAAAATTACAGACCCCATTTTCTCAAAAACGTTGTTAGCCTTACCTGATAACTTAGCATCCCCTCTTACTTATAAAAAAAACTTCAATTCTGTGTCCCTCTCCTTAAAAATGATTATGCACAAACTGCTAATGACACTTGCAGACCCATTTAGTGACTGTCAGGTTACTGTCTAACCACTTTTGAGATGGCAGGTAGTATACTGATAGGCCTGTAGTTATTAATTTCCTGTCTATCCCCTGATTTATGAATGGCAGTTATGATAGCGGTTTGTAACATGCTAGGGAAACACCTTCTTCTAATGGTTAATTTATAATATAACTAAGAGAAGTAGTTAAAATGTCCTTCTATTCCTTTAAGAAAACAGTATCAACCCTTGGGTACCGCATCTTTTGCTCTTGGTTTGATAATGTTGAAATAATTTTATTTACCTTCTCATCATCAATACAATTAAAAGTCAAAGTTGTTCTGTTAGTTAAAACCAAAGCGAACAGCATTTCTGCAGAATCAGTACTAAGTTCCTGAATGGAATTAATGAAATAATTATTAAAATTATTTGCAATAACAAGACTGTCATCTTGTATGAGGCCGTATGTACAGTTACACTTTTTGGGTGCGCTTTTCCTAAGAGCTGATCAATACTTTTCCACATAGTTCAGAATTTCATTTTGCCTGTATGTGTTCTCAAGATAAAAGCCTGCTTTGGCTTTCCTGTTGCCCTGTGACTTTATTTCGAAGACTTTTGTATATTAAATTGTCAGTTTGAAGCCCTGATTTTAAGGATTTTTTTATGGCTGTATCCCTTTCCTTCATTAACCGATGTAGAGTATTATTTAACGAGGGCAAGCTTTGCTTTTTATTACAGTTCTGAGGCACATTTTTAGTAAAATTGGATGTAAGCATCGTAAGTCCTCACAGGCCTGTTCAGTGTTTTTATCTTTAACAAAACTTTCCCATTGTGGGTCACCACAGCGGATCATCTGCCTCCATCTCACCGTCTGGAAGTCTCATTCGTGATGAGCCGCATATTTAAGCCGGACGAGATTTTACGCTGGATGCCCTTCCTGACGCAACTCTCCCAATTTACACAGAGCTTGGGACTGGCACTAGGAATACACTGGCTTGTGCTCTTCATTTTTATACGGTCTGTGGTACGACCCTGGCTGGGGTGTGAACCCATAGACTCCTGGCTCTATCATTAGGCCAACTCACTCACAGTTTTAAATTAGACAGTTGGGTACTGGCTAAGATGAAAGACAGATAACTCTGCTTTACAATGCACGTAAAATGCTGTTGTCAATGCATATGTGCGAATCCAAATGGGGTTTCATGTTAAGGGATAGGGATTAGTCATTCTAACTGTCACATATCAATTATGGCCTTAAATTTAGAACAAACAAACACTTAAAGGCATTAGGTTGTATAGGTTTAAGTGCAGCTGATATTTTAAGGTGCATGTCAGGACACAGTTTCTTCTTTTTCAAAATATATAATCATCTAATGCTTAATAAATGCAAAGCCAAGAGGATTTGTGAGGGCACACTTCCACTCCTCTCACACAAGAATGCTGCCTGTATCTGTTAACATCTGCATTACACTGGCAACACATGCCAAACTACTTAAGTCCTCCACCCTATCTCTCCTTGCCCCTGCTATGATGACAAAGCAGATATGGCCCCCGCTATGCTGAGGTCAACTGGAACGCAATAGGTGATGCGGAAACTGCAGTGGCTTATTGACTGTCGCAGGAATAGCTACAAGCAGGCAGCGCTGATCCATTAATCAATGAAGCAATCTGGTTCTATGCAGATTCAGAGTAACCCATCCTTTGCACAGCCTCTGCAGTAAAACTGGACAAGATGCAGCCTGCAACCTTTGGCTTAGTGAGCAAGATGAAGAAACCACAGAAACAATGTGCACAATTACAGCTAATGGGGATCATGTTCACCTATGCAGGTCCACGTGCAAGTTACAAGGGACGACAGATAACCATGATGGCACTTTTTAAGGTGGTGAATAAATGAAACACCTCATCCGTGAACTTTGCCGCTCTCTTTGCATAACAGAACCTAGATGGGCCCGCTCTACTGAGGTTAGAAAAATGACATGAGGCAGCTGTGCAGTGTTTGTGTGCCCTACTCGAGTGATCCAAGACATGTCCTGGGGTGTCTCCTGCTTGCACACAGGCGAGTTGGGAGTTTGTTTGTGTGTTTTAGCCTCAGCAGGTTGGTTCAGCCCTGCAGCTGTTCTTGTTCAAATTCTCCAAGTAGCACCTTATCCCAAGTGCATCGGGGACATTGGCTCTCTCCATTTTTCTCCAGTAGGAATAGTGAAGATTGTGGATGCATCTGTGTAATAACAGGTCCATGGAGGGGCTATAGGACACTGGGAGATGCCATTCCTTTAGTGGGCAATTTTATCACTTGATTAAAGGAAAAGGCATGTTGGTTTTCCCAGCTTCTCCGAAGCTGCTGTTGGCTTGTCTTGCCTCCCTTTTTGTAAGTGCTGCCGCTCAGCACTGCTCTGTAAAGTATCAGCCACTTCAACAGTGGGCTCAAAGAAATGAGGAGCCTCATTTGTCCCCACGCCAAAAACTGTACTTCGTTAGCTGTTGCTTAGTGACTCCAGTTAGCCCCAGTGTTGGTGACCGAGGGTTGACGAAGAGACTGACCCGGACGACAGTAGTCCCTCCCTCTCTCTCTCTTCCAGCAGAGTCAATGGGACTCAATGACAAGCACTGGGTCAGAAAGAAAGGCGAACAGTAGGATATTGGAATGATGGCTGTGTGGAATGGGTGGCACCCCGCCTTTATAGCCTTGTCTCCCTTTCTCCGGCATTACTCAGTGCACATGACCAGAGAATGTGACAGGACAAACGTGTCTGACAATCTGCCAGCCCTGCTGCTTCCTGGAAACTCATCTGAGTAAACCCACAGGCAACCAGGGAAAATGTAGACATCTATATTCTCTGGGTTTTATTATAATTCAATAAACATTGTAGATGCTGCAGTCAATTTTGGTGCATCTGCTGCAGCGGGGGGCAGCGCGGTGGCAGAGTGGTTAGCACTGCAGCAGCACAGCAACTCACTCTTGGCCGGGGGATCCTGGGTTCGATCCCAGCCCCCGACCAACAGTGATCTGTGTGGAGTTTGCATGTTCTCCACGTGTCTGCGTGGGTTTACTCAGGAATTTCTCCGGTTTCCTCCCACATGCCAAAAACATGCAAGTTAGGTTAATTGGCATCAAAACTGGGGATTCTAAATTGTCCTTAGGTATGACTGTGAGAGTGAATGGTTGTCTGTCTCTCTGTGTTGGCCCTGCGATGGACTGGCGATCTGCCCAGGGTGTACCCTGCCTCTCGCCCAAAGATGCTGGGATAGGCTCCAGCCCCCCCCACGACCCGAAAAGGATTAAGCAGAAGAAGATGGATGGATGGATGGATGTTGCAGTTTTATGCAGCCAATTATATAAGGGCCCCTTTACACAGACGGAGATCGTTGGGTGACCATTGAGAGATCCAAAATTGGGCCAATCTCTCAACAATCTCCTCAAGCCTTGAAAAAGCCACTTCTGTGTAAATGTTAGGAGATGTTTCGGAAACTTTCATGGTGATCTACAAAGATCTTTAAAAGATCCTTGAGAGATCACTGAGAGACGAGGACAGACTCCTGAGGGATCATTGAGAGTTTCTTGGGTGACCAAAAAGGGGTGTGTGTGTACACCACCACCACCACCATAGCAGTCTGTCGGGGACGACAATGACTGTTTCATTTAGGTCTGATCAGATTCCTCCACACAGCTCTGTCCCTCGCCCTCCGCTGCCAGGAACTCCTGACCTTGTTAACTCGGGCGACGTCTGAGTCAGTATGAGACACACGTTCATTTATATATATATATATATATTTTTTGAGTGGTTTTTAGTGCTGTTCTACCCCTTTACTGAGGAGTGGAGATTGTTGTGAGATGAGTGAAAGACGAAAAAAATGGCCAGATCTCTAAACGATCCTTCAATGATCTCTTTGTGATCACCAAGCTCTTTCAATGATCTCTCAAGGATTTTCCAGTGATCTCCATGGTTACCACGGTCTCCTCAAAGTGTTGACAGTCCAAAATAATCACTAAAAGGAAGCAATCTTTCAGGGATCCCTCAAGGATCTCTCAAGGAGTGCTCAATGATCTCATCCATCTCCCAGTGATCTCTCAGTGACCTTTCAAATATGTCTATTGGTCTTTCATCGAACGCTCAGTGATCCCTGACTGATTGCTCAGCTTCCGGGTGGAAAATCTGGAGTTCATTGAAAGATTGCTGAGGGTAGTAGCTCATGGAGTGGCGAATGTAGACGAACGTGATGATTTTTGGATTCGTCAACTTTTCTGAGGAATCTTCACAAACATCAGTGTTTGCCTTGTCATTTGCAACAGTTAACAACGTTTAGCAACCTTTAACAACCATTTGCAACATTGATGCAAGGGTGTCTGTAAAAGCAGCTGGCAAACATTAGCAACTATTAACAAATGTTAGCAACAGTGTTTACAACGATTAACAACTATTGACAATTCTTTTGCCACTGTTTGAAAATGTCTGAGACCTTTGCAAACTCCCGATAAAATACCAGGCGAATGTCAGGTGAATCTTGGATCCAACCCGATAAAACAGGACGTGCAAACCCTCCCCATCATTCATTTTCTCCTGACCACTGTGAGAGACAAATGCTCTTAGAAGCTATATAGAACATACAGTATATTGAATAACAAAATATATGAACACAAAACACATATAACCCCACCTGGTTTGACTGGGTATTTACTGTGGCACACAGGAAAGCCTATAGTGCACAGCTGGGGCAAAAGCTTCCCTCCTCATCTCTGCTCACACGAGCTCCAGATTGCAAAACGCAAAGATAGACCACACACACCTAGGCTACCTATAGGGAACCCTACCTTCATCTGGAGACGGTGTGCGAGTGCTCATCAGGAGAGCTACTCTTTCTTTCGATCCTGTTGAGATTTATTGGATTGATATTATTATTATTTTTGCCTTTGTTAACTTTATGTTTGTGTTTGGAATTATAATAAAAGTCTAGTGGGACTAATAAAGACTTACCTTATCCTTACAATTATTCTAGCTGTAGAAGATGCAGGACGGCGGTGTGGTGCTGAAAGACAGCAGCCTGTGCCAGGTGGTTTCACTGTTGAGACTATAATTATTTTTTCACGAGGGTAATTTCACTTGTTTACATGTATACTAAATCAATTTGTATTCACAAAATAACGTCTGTGTAGCAGCGCTTCCTACCTGGAGTGGACATGGGCCCTCTAACAGATGTGTCAGTGGACAGTGAGCTTTTTTTCCCGGAGGTTTCAGGCTCAGAGTTTTTTTCTCTATCTATATTTGTTGCTATCTAGTGAATAAAATGGTGATTCCTCTCCCTCATCTCTCTTGTTGTCTCCCCAGATCAGGATATATAATGTAATATTAGGAGGAAAACAACAACAAAAATAATTTTAAAAAAGCACAGACTGTAAAAACATCCCTGGAAACTAAAACACTCCTTATATGGAGACTAGCAGCAATACCTGGTGAATAAGACATGCAGTCTTTAGTCTAATGATACTACAACAGTGGTATGAAGGACCTGCTGACCAACCTCTGCTCCTCCCAGAGTTCAGCTGGGCTGCAATGAATATAAACCTGACACGTTTCTCCAGAAATGTAACTAGATATCGTGGAAACGCATTGAATGGTATGGCCTTCCATACATTTGGTCCCTTTCCCAGACAGCACCCTACATTTCACAGTGTCGGCATTACATAATGTCGTGTGTCAGAGTGACTTAAAAAGCTGATGTTTCCAAATGTTGGTAATGCGTTGTTTTTGTGTAGGATTCAGGGAGATTTATTATGCCTCGGTGAAACAGAGGCACACAGTAATCAGTTCAGTGCATCTGTTTGTGGCTGTGTGTATCTGTCTGTCTATCTGTCTGTCCGCCTCTCTGTTTCAGCTTGCCCGGTTAAAATTAAGTGGAACTAAAGGCTTGTATCATTGTATCACCATATTTTCTTGACTTTTAACTTTTTAACTGTCCACATTTCATGGACGGGTCGCGCGCCCCCAGTGGCACAGCGCAGCAACTGCGCCTGTCAACACTGGCTGTCCTCTGACGTCCCTGGCTCTCCAGAGGATTTGTACTAAGCTGTACTGATCTGACAGTTCAGAAGGTGGCAGACACACGTTTGAGGAATCATGGCTGACATGGAATACAGCAAAGAAGAAGAAATCCTCATTATTCTTCTTTTATTCTTCCTTTTTCTGCCATGAGCTCACAAGCCCAAGATGGCCGCCACCACGATCGTCTGGATCCTCACAGAAACTGCATCATACAGGAAAAATAGCTGTGTAATATAAATGAAATTCACGTGGGATAATCATAAGAGTTTGTAGATGTGGAAGAGAGCGTAAATGACCGACCAAATGCAAAACAACGACCACGATGGGAGAAAACAGCTCACAACACCAAGATGGCCGCACCCATCATCGTCACAGATCCTCACAGAAACTGCGTCATACAGGAAAAACAGCCACGTAATACAAATGAAATTCACGTGGGATAATCATAAGAGTTTGTAGATGTGGTAGAGAGCGTAAATGACCGACCAAACGCATGACGACGACCACGATGGGTGAAAACGGACCGACCACGCAAGAGAGCGAGCCCCCCCTCCCCCCTTTAACTGTCCCAGTCGCCATATTTGCCATAATTTTGAAATAACACTTTGTTTTTGAAATAAACACAAATTTAACTCACCATTTCTGTCAATGCCGCAGTGAAAAAAGGTATTGTAATAATGATCCCGGGCCAGTAGAGGTCGGAGTGCCACTTTTTTACAGCCGCCCATGCTACCATGCCACAGGCACCGAAGCACAGCACCTTGGTGCTTTCATTGCTCCAGCATTCCTACATTCTCAAGGGTATATAAAGCATTTAAAAAGTATAAATTTTTTCATTAGTTTTTTATTGCACAAAGTAAAATGCACCATGGGATGATAATAGCATGTAAGCATAATTTACATTTATTTGCCTCATTTACTTAATGCATCACTTTATTCTTCAGTCATGATACAGTGTTTTACTCTTGCATGTCCTTTTATTTTTACTACTGTTTCACTTTAGTGAAATCAATTTCTTTTCTGAAATTTCCTACTTCTTTCTTGTAAATTTGCTGCTTTTGTCTCAAAAATTTGACTTCCCCTTTATATTTCTGTCTTGTCATAAATGTGCAACATTCTTTTTCTGAAATTTGAGTTTTTCATGTAAATTTGCAACTTTTCTTACAGGGTTGAAACTTCTCTCATAAACTTGCATTTTTTCCCTCCAATTAGCTTTTATTCTTGTAAATTAAAAACTTTGTCAAACTTGCCAATTTTTTCCTCATAAATATGTTACTTTTTCATGTAAATTTACAATGTTCATAAGGGATGCTGTGTAATGATCCACTCTGCCTGCCTGTTGCCTAATTGCCTCCACAGCTGCGCACACACCTGCTCTCTTTATCAGCCTCATCTCCGTGCTGCCCTCAGGTCTGCACGGAGACGTCAAGCTCCCTGGTCTGGCAAGACCTCTTCGCCTCTCTGTCACCTGCATGTTCCGGAGTTCCATCTCCTGTGATTCCTTTTTGCCTCATCGTCCTTCTGGGAGTCCTAGCTCCCCAATGCCAAGTAAGCCTATTCCTACTTTCATCTCCACGCTTCCCTCTGCTCCCCTGTGCACAGCTGGAAATCCGTGGCGGCAAACCTCCTCCTCCTGGTGGCGGACCGAGTTCACCCTGCACTGCACCAAGTTCAACTCTCACCTCCTCTGCAACTGGGGCCAAAGACACTGTCCCTCTGGCCGGAGCCTCCGGGACCTCGCCTGTGCGACTCACCAACTCGCCTACAGTAAGACTGGACTATTACTGAATCATTTCTCCTGTTTGCTGTCACTAATCCCCCATCTCTGCTCTTCACTAGGGTTGCCAGTCTGTACGGTGCTCTGCTCGCCCCGGCTGTGACATTCACGCACACATTTTATACTCACATTGCACAATAAAGATACTTGAGTTTACTCGAGTCTGTGTCTGCCTTCTGGGTCATAAATCATGTCAGTATGTCGCTGTCAAAACGACCCAGCAGACAGTGCATTAGCGCACAAAAGTTAACATCTTAGAGGCTCGAGTAGACCAATTATCCCATCAACAACAGGTAATACTCACACAGCTAGCCCAGATTAACCCACGCCTGGATCGCCTGTCAGCTCCTCAGTCCTTCCCACCGGCTCCCGGTAGCACGGCCGGCCCAGCTACTTCCACCCCTTCTCCATCTCCACCATCCCGGCTGACTCCAGTTCCCACACTCACACACTTCAGCAGTAAGCTAGGGGAGGCTAGGGGCTTCCTATTACAATGTCGGATAGTCTTCCAGTGGGTCCCAGGGGATTTTCCCACCAGTCACAGCCGCATAGGCTACGTTGTCAATCTCCTGGAGGGGCGGGCTTTAGCCTGGGCTTACGCAGTTATGTCTAGGGCTGACTATGCTAATTTAACCTATGATCAGTTTGTGAGTGAGTTTAATGAGATGTTTGATCACTCGGACCAAGATAGCATGCTCACCACCCAGTTATTCAACTTAAAACAGGGGAACAAATTGGTAGCCAATTATGCTGTAGACGTCCGGGTGGTAGCCGCTGAGGTGGGGTGGGAGGATGCCTCCCTTTGCAGCATCTTCGTCCGTAGCCTTAGCCCTAGCCTGAGGGATGAGCTAGCCCATCTGGATAAACCCAGTAAATTAACTGAACTCATTTCCCTGGCCATTAGCTTGGACAATCGGCTAAGGGAGTGGGCCAACGAGCGTAGATCTTCCGGTCGCTCGGGCACTCAGTTTTGCTGCTCCCCACAGCTCCCCCTGCTGGCCCTTCCTCCATCTGATACACTAGATTCCCCTGAGCCTATGGTAGTGGGTCAGTCTAAGTTGCCGCCGGTGGAGAAACAGCGCCACCAGGAGTTGGGTCTATGTCTATACTGTGGCAGTGAGAATCATGAGCTAGCTACGTGCCCCGTCCGACCAAAAGAGGGAGTCCGTGCGTCACAGTAGGGGGACTCATGGACTCATTTCAAAGTAATCCCCTCACTAAGTCCCTGCTACCCATTTGTTTTGTTCACAACCATCTTGAGATTTCCACACATGCACTCATTGATTCAGGGGCCGAGCAGAGTTTCATTTCGGAAGATCTGGCAACCCGACTGGGGCTTGCCTGCCACCAGTTAAAGACACAGTTAAAGCTCATCGCTCTGTCCAAGGCTCCACTGGCTTTGGTGTCAAAACAAACTGCCCCGGTCTCTGTTATTGTGTCTGGTACTCACCGTGAGCAGCTGAGGTTGTTTGTGCTTCCAGTCTCTACCTCCCCGGTCATTTTGGGATATCCCTGGCTCCGGCTGCACAACCCATCCATTGACTGGCACTCCGGGAACATCATCTCTTGGAGTTTGTTCTGCTTAAGTGCCTATCTTCAGTCTGCCGCATGCTCGCCCTCTGTGCCCCTCGGTGCCCCCGACACCCCCCCGCCTGACCTGTCCCGGGTTCCCCCAGAATACCACGATCAGGGGGCCGTCTTTAGTTAGTCCCAAGCACTATCTCTTCCCCCCCACCGCCCATACGACTGTGTCATTAACCTCCGGCCCGGGACTCCGTTACCATCCAGTCGGCTTTACAGCCTGTCGGTCCCAGAGCAGGAGGCCATGGAAACCTACATTAAAGAATCCCTAAGCTCTGGCATAATTCACCCATTGTCCTCGGCGGTGGGGGCGGGATTTTTCTTCGTGGACAAGAAGGATGGCTCGCTGAGACCTTGCATCGATTTCCGGGAACTCAACAATATCACCATTAAAGACAAGTACACACTCCCACCCGTCAACACAGCTTTCGACTCCTTCCAGGGGGCCTCTTGGTTCACAAAGTTGGACCTCCGTAAAGCTTACCACCTGGTACGAATCCGAGAGGGAGACGAATGGAAGATGGGGTTCCGTACCCGCAGTGGCCAATTTGAGTATCTCGTCATGCTGTTCGGGCTGACCAACGCTCCCGCTGTGTTCCAGTGGCTAATTAAAGATGTGTTGAGGGATTTTCTGGACTCATTCGTCTTTGTGTACCTTGATGATATTTTGATTTTTTCTCAGTCTCTCGATGAACACCGAGTGCAAGTCAGGCGAGTGTTGCAGTGGCTGCTGGAGAACAAACTGTTCATGAAGGCAAAGAAGTGCGAGTTCCACACTTCATCCACTTAATTTTGGGGAATTGTCATCTTGCACAATGAAGTCATCGCCGATCCGGCCAAGGAAAAAGCAGTGGTAGAGTGGCCAACTCCCTCATCCCGGAAACAAATACAGCAGTTTCTGGGATTCGTCAACTTCTACCGCCGCTTCATAAAAAATTAGTCTCACTGCCCTTCCTCTCACTCGCCTCACCTCCACCAAGGTGCCCTTCCGGTGGATAGAGGAGGCTGAAGCTGCCTTTTTGGCACTGAAATCACTATTCTCCTCTCCTCCGATTCTGGCGCAGGTGGACCCCGCTCTGCAGTGCTTGGTGGAAGTGGACGCTTCGGACTCTGGTGTGGGAGCAGTTTTGTCTCAACGCTCCACTGTGGATGACAAGATTTGCCCCTGTGCATTCTTCTCCAGCCGTCTCTCCCTGGCGGAAAGGAACTATGACATCGGGGACAGGGAGTTCCTGGTGGTGAAGCTGGCTCTGGAGGAGTGGCGCCATTGGCTGAAGGGGGCCACCCAGCCATTCATCGTATGGACCAACCATAAGAACTTGGAATACCTCAGGACGGCCAAGTGTCTGAACACACACCAGTCCGGTTGGTCCCTGTTTTTTGGTAGGTTCGATTTTACCATCACCTACTGCCCGGGGTCCAAGAACACCAAGCCCAAAGCTCTATCTAGGCAATTCGCCTTGGATGCTGCGGAGGCATCATCTCACCCCATCATCCCTCCATCATGCATCGTGGACATCCTCTCGTGGAGTATTAAGGAGAGAGTTCTTAGAGCGCAGAAGACTGAGGCTGACCCGGGCGGGGGGCCAGCGGGGAGGCTGTATGTGCCTTCTGCCGTCCGGGGTGAAGTGATAAATTGGGCCCACTCCTCCAAGCTCTTGTGCCATCTGGGGATGGCACGCACAGTGACCCTATTACAGAGGACCTTTTGGTGGCCATCGCTCTGGAGGGATGTCGGGGAATATATCCGCGCCTGTCCCCAGTGTGCCACCGGCAAGACGTCCTCCTCTCCTCCGGCTGGCCTGCTTCATCCTCTTCCTATCCCCGGCAGGCCCTGGTCCCATGTGGCTCTTGACTTCGTCACCGGCCTCCCATCCTCTGCCAACAACACCGTCATCCTCACCATTGTGGACAGATTCTCCAAGGCAGCTCACTTCATTCCCCTGCAGGTGCTGCCCACGGCTAAGGAGACTGCGGATCTGCTTGTCCTCCATGTGGTGCGGCTTCACGGTATTCCCCTGGACATAGTGTCCGACCATGGGCCCTAGTTCGTCTCACAGGTATGGAGAGCCTTCTGCAATGCCATTGGGGCTACGGTGAGCCTGTCCTCGGGGAACAACCCACAGAGCAACGACCAGTGTGAGCATACCAATCAGGAGCTGGAGGCAGCATTACGATGCGTCACCACCGCTAACCCAGCGTCCTGGAGCTCCTACCTGCCATGGGTTGAATATGCCCACAACACCACCGTTTCGTCTGCTATAGGCATGTCCCTATTTGAGGCTTCTTTAGGCTACAACCCCCCGCTGTTTCCCAAGGAGGAGGGAGACATCGCAGTGCCTTTGGTGTGGGCCCATCTGAAGCGCTGTCGCCAGCTGTGGAAGGCTACCCAGGCCGCGCTACGACACACGGTGGATCGCAACTCCATCATCGCCAACCGCGGCAGGACCTCAGCTCCACCCTACTGGGTTGGGCAACAGGCATGGCTTTCTACTAAGAATATCAACCTCAAGGCCAAGTCTAGGAAGCTCTCAGAGCATTTCATTGGCCTGTTTGCTATTACACATATTGTGAATCCTGTGGCTGTGTGCCTGGCTCCCCCTCCCCGCATCTGTCCCACCTTTCACGTCTCCCAGGTGAAGCCGTTCTGCTCCAGCCCTCTGTGCCCTCCTTCCAAGACACCACCTCCACTGGTTGTGATCGATGGCAACCCTGCGTGGAAGGTCAACGGCATTCTGGACGTCCAACACCGGGGTCGCGACCTCCAGTACCTGGTGGACTGGGAGGGTTACGGTCCTGAATGGAGGTCCTGGGTGTGTCCCTCCTTTGTGTTGGATCCTCAGCTTATCAGGGACTTCCACCGGACACACCCGGGTAGGTTGGATTGGCCGCCGAGAGGCGTCACGTGGGGGGGCAGTACTGTAGTGATCCGCTCTGCCTGCCTGTTGCCTAATTGCCTCCACAGCTGCACACACACCTGCTCTCCTCATCAGCCTGCCTACTTAAGCCGTGCTGCCCTCAGGTCTGCATGGAGACGTCAAGCTCCCTGGTCTGGCAAGACCTCTTCACCTCTTCATCACCTGCATGTTCCGGAGTTCCATCTCCTGTGATTCCTTTTTGCCTCGTCGTCCTTCTGGGAGTCCCAGCTCCCCAACGCCAAGTAAGCCTACTCCTACTTTCATCTCCACGCTTCGCTCTGTTCCCCTGTGCACAAGTGGAAATCCATGGCGGTGGACCGAGTTCACCCTGCACTGCACCAAGTTCAACTCTCACCTCCTCTGCAACTGGGGCCAAAGACACTGTCCCTCTGGCTGGAGCCTCCGGGACCTCGCCTGTGCGACTCACCAACTCGCCTACAGTAAGACTAGACTATAACTGAATCAATTCTCCCGTTTGCTGTCACTAATCCCCCTGTCTCTTCTCTTCCCTAGGGTTGCCAGTCTGTACGGTGCTCTGCTTGCCCCAGCTGTGACATTCACGCCCACATGCACACATTTTACACTCACATTGCACAATAAAGATAATTAAGTTTACTTTTGAGTCTGTTTCTGCCTTCTGGGTCATACATGATGTCATGCTGGTTAAGTTTTTGTTCTATGTAATGATTTATTTTTTCTGTAGATCTGGACAATGATCCAATTTTATTTTTTTAAATGTTTTTGTTGGAAGAGAAGGTTTTTTTTTTCTTTCTACTGAAAGATCTTTAAGATATCTGGCTATTTTTTCATCACTCAACGATCTCCACCCCTGTGTAAAGGGGTAGAAATTAATTCAATAGTGGCATCTTTCGAAGCATTTTTTTTGGAGACCACCTTAGAATGTGCTGTCCTGCTGCAAAATATTTCAATATAATATTTTTCGACAAAGTTTATACATTTGCTACATTTTTTTTTATTTTTCTGTACTTGGACAACGACAAAAAACAGAATACATATTATCAAAAGCCCTGTAAACCATTTTTGAACTATTCTCCTAAAACTAAACTGCCTATCACTCTCTTAACTATCACTACATTCCCAGCTCAATAACTGATGAGTTTAAGTGTCATTAATCTAATCTATAATGCACCTTAAACCAGGTAACGGTGTCTGTCTGCTGATTACAGACCACCAAGGGGCAGATTATAAAACTGGCATGTGCAGCTCATAAAGGCACAACCCCACTGAAGGCATTTCAGTTATTCACAAAGCCTATAGTATTACATGCACATGCGGCTGGTGGTAAAATGCTAATGTTGTTTCTGTTCATATGGAGTGGCCTCATCAGTGGCATGCTGCTGAACCCGCTCGCCCTGTCCACTGGACCAAAGTTCAGCTTTTATGTAAGCGCGCCCATTATGTAAGACTGCAGAGTTTGAGCAGCTCACAAATAATTAATGCCCAGAAGTTAGCTGAACACGTTTTTGCATCATGTCTCAGACCCAGACTTCAAGAAACCCTGAGTTGCCCCTCTTTTTACACCTGCTGCAAAACAGAAGCAGCATTCAAGAGCAGAAAGGCAGCCAGTCCTCGCTGGATTTGACAGACACAACCTGATCGGAGTTTGGTTAATAAAACCCAATGATGTTAAGTTTCATCCCCTGATTTAGAGCATTTTAAAAATACGACGAAGGTAAAACAACAGAAGTCAAGCTCAATAAATGAGGTTTTCAATGAGGACACTGACGTAGAGCCCCATCAGGGTACAGTATGTGAAAATGAGAAAATGTAAAAGTTTCCTTTCTTTTAGCAGCAATCAGGCCAATACAAATGAAATGGGGCAGCAATATCAGTTTTGTTGTTGTTGTTGTTACTGACTAACTGGTCATATACTTTCACGCATCTGTTTCAATGATAGTGTAATGATCAAAAACAAAACTGTTTGGCATAAAGTAAGAGTTGCTGGCAATGTGAAGGAACGGGTAGGAACTTTCTAGGACGTACTTTGTCTCACATCATAATATGTCCGGAATCTCCAACACCCAAGATCCTGAACTGATACGTGGTCAGGAATTATGAATTATGAATAGGATAGAGCATGAAATTGAGAGAACTATCCAGTACTTGGTACAGAAATGCCAGTGGATGCATGGAAATTAAGAATCTGTTTCGTCCCAGTATGACTGGGGTGAAACCTGTTTACCCTATCCCAAACTTGACTTTTGTATAAATTACCTATGAAGGTCACATTCTGTACTAATAGCATATGACCAATACAAGCCTTACCTGCCACAGAGATGATAAAGGAAGCGTCCATGGCGTCGATGCCCAGTGTTCTGGCACGTGCAGTCAGGTGGAAATAAGGGATGAAGTAGGCCAGCTGACTGAAGACCAAAGACCAAGTGTATATGCAAAAAAATGGGTCTTTCAGCAGGGAGAAGTCCAGTACTTTGGCTTTCATAGCAGTTGCCTCTCTTGGCAGGCTGGCATGTGAAGAAAATCCAACAACGGTGGATCCATTCATGCAGCCGTTGTGCTCCACTGAGCTGTCTGGAGTCGTGGGTTTACACTGGCCCACATCATGGTGAGGCTCGTGGCCATTCACACCATTCAGGACCAGTCTGTTCAGTTCGGGGTTCACTGTCTGGTCCTGAGGCCCCTGAGTGCACTGCCCCTCAAGGTTGGCAGTGTCCCTTTGAGCGGGGGGCGGGGATGGAAGACAGTTTAATTTGGAGACGCCGTTGGATAGCTGCGTGGAGACGTTCCAGCAGCTCTTGGAGTACTCCTTCTCCGGTGAGCTCTTGACGGAAATTGCCGGGCTCTTTTGAGTGGGTGGCGAGGTAGTGTTCGAAACAGGCGGTTTCACGTTGATGGGTCGCAGAAGCATCCCAGAAGCCACCAGGTTCAGCATGAGACCACCAAGAATCAGCATAGCCCCTATGGGTAACAAATCATGTCTTCAGATTTTGATTCAGATTTGAATCACATTACAAGCCAAATTACTCAGTTCTGATTTCTTCTGGTCAGGTTAATTACAACTGACTTCTACCTGACTCTAAGATGACCCTGCCTGTCATCAGAAATGGCAGGCATGTGTGCATCAATTAAACAACTGCATGCATGCACAGGCTGATATGACACTGTATCGACAACAACCAAAAACATCATTTTTTGAGACTACTTGTTCACTTATGTTTTCTGCATAGATATGCTTTGGATTTTGCTCTGGAGGACTGCAGCAGTTGGTTGGGTGAAAACACCACAAACTGTTTTAGCAGAACCTGTTAGCAGTGGTGCTAAGTGATGACATCAGTGCCCTGTGCATGTGCGGAGTTAAAATGTTGCATGAATTCCAACCTGACCATTCTCAAATTTCACAGCAAAGCTATTCAATCTGAACAATTTCAGATCAGATTTGAGCAGTCAGAGAGTCCTAAAAAATTGGATCTGAGTCACATTAGGGTAAAAAAAAATAATGGGATTGAGTAACTTCAGGCTGGTGATGTAAAGGTAGTCGTTTTCTTGCCCACCTTGCCAAGCATACTGGTCCAGAAGCAGCTGAGTGAATGGAGCGAGCGCGAAGGTCAAACCCATCCCAGAACGCCCAAATGCATAAGCTGTGGCTAATCTTTTTCTGAAGTAGAGAGCAGTGACCATTGAGGATGCTTGATATAGTAGAGCAAAACCCATTCCTGTGAGGAGGAAACAACATCGTCAAACACTGGGTCTGTTACAGGAACACATAAATGGAAGAGGGAAATTAGACATCAGAGAAACGGCAGTGCAGATACATTTCTTTTTACATCTACAGATGTGTTGTTTCATGCTGTTGCATTGGGGTATGCTCGTATTAAAGGGGTCACTGAATGAAATATGGTGTGTTTGTAGGTTTTAGCTGTCTGAAATGTGCCTTTTGGTCACAAAATTATCAAAAATTTTCAAAACAGTCAGTTCTCTTTAAAAAAGCACACACAGCCTTTATCTCGTTTTTCTCTCTTACCAGAAATGTTTTTGATTCTTCCGAGTAAATTGTATACGTCAAGATTTGACAAAGCCAACCCACCGCCGTCCTTGAAACCCACCCACTGCTCTATTATTGGCCCACCTAGCTGTCTGTCATGTAGATGGAAGGGGTGCTAAAAGTAGCCTATTACCCCTGAGCTAACACTGGTAACAGGAGGCTCACACCAAGCGCTGCTTATATTCTTCAGATCTTAGTCACCTTAATAGCCATCCAGTTGACAATATACCTTGCGCCACTCCAGCCCTTCTCCCAATAATTTCACTGTGATTACACAGTAAATCACCAGCACCTGCGTGCCGGTCGCAGCAACTGACCTGGCCCAGGACCCGAGGCTGCTGGCTCTCATGGCCAGCACCCCCACCGTCCTCCAGGGCTCTGCGCGACTCCAATCTGCTCCTGCAGGCAACGTAGGGTAGGCCGCCTCATGACGGGGCATCCCCCAGCTGGCTGTGGTAGCATCCTGCAGGAGTCCTGCAGAGCGGGATACTGCCCTTTGAGATCCCATGGTTCAGCAGCTCGGCTCGGCCAACAGCCTTGGGTCCTGGGCCAGGTTGGTTGCGGTGACTGGGGTGCTGCCTGACACACGATGCTAGCAATTTGTTGTGGAATCACGGTAAAATTATTGTGAGGTGGGGCAGAGTGACACGAGATACACCATCGACTGGATCAGTGAAGCAGCACCGCTCATCCGAGCTAGAAGGGGGCTAAAAGCTAAAGAATAGAAGCTAGTCAGCTAGTGGCTAACTGACGTAAGAGGGAGGGCGGAGTTGAATAGGTGAAGGATGTTTCTTAAAGTGATAGGCTTTAAATCAGAGCGTTTAAAGAAAGCCAGGAAAAATACAAAACAAATATGCTTCAATAATTAAAAAAATTAAAGAAAATGTGAACAAAATATGTCACAGACATTTCATTGAAACATGTGTGAGCTGTTAAAAAGAGGAAAAAGTGCAGTCAATGACCCCTTTAAACGATCAGAGTGCCCAGATCTCCTGACCTTTGACCTTGACCTTGAGCCCAACCTTGATGCAGACCAACCCGATGATCATTGTGAGTGAATCTGTGGAGAATTGGGGCAATTGCCTGGGAGTAGCAGTGATTTTTTCTGAAATCACGTGTCCAGAGCTCCTGATCTTTCACTGTGACCTTGACCTTGAGCACAACAGGGATGCAGACCCACCTGAGGATCATTGTGAGTGAATTTGGTGAACACTGGGGAAAACGCCTAGGAGTAGTGATTCCCGTGAAATGTGGATGGACGGACGAATGGACAGATGATGGATGCTGCATCATCGCAGTAGCTCCTTTTGGCTGTGCCGGAATGAGCTATAAATAAATAATGTTGTAAGTCTTTGTGCAAGCAGCCCCTGAGAACTTGAGTCTGCTCTAAAAGCTCAGAATTAGACAGTCTTTATTCCACTTTTGGATATCGATGACATCAGTGAGAGATGATATCAAAAGCAACAGCTTTAATAACAAATGTATGGATTTCTTTCTCCTTCTCACACTGAAAAGAAATCCCTGTATATGGACATTGAATATAAGCTGTTTTCTTTTTTACATTATTGCATTCAAATGATGTCTATTCACAACATGACTTAATTCCGTGAGTTATAGATTTTCAGCTTACCAACTACTACTCCCATGCTGATGTAGAGGAACACCACACTGTTGGCAAAAATACTTGAGAGGAAGCCTCCACTGACCAGCACCGCACCAACAATGGATGTCACTCTGGCGCCGACCTTGGCAAACGCCACAGAGGCAATGGGTGCTACAGAAGTGACAGGAGAGGGTGAGGACACTGGAACCCCTCTGGTCAGGAAATATGCTGACAAAATCATGCCAAAACTGATACACTGAATTCCTTCAGGATAAGGAATGACATCACGTTATACAGGACAACAGTCTTTCAGTATATCCAATGTGTGGGCTAACAACAAAGAGATTATCAATCTAAAAGACTCCTCTTTTTAATTCATACCTCCAGACAGACGGAGACTCGACATGATGGAACCAATCCAGCTGATACTTTCTGCTGAGCCACCAAATTCATCTTGGAACGCCACAAAAAAGATCCCAAAGGTCTTCAAGGTGCCCATTACGAGGACATTTACCTGTGCACACACACAGTAAAACTAAAATGTAAATCAACATGTTTCTCCTGAGGGAAATCTGTTTTAGCATGAATGAAGATGGTCATGCCAGGTTCAACAAAGAAAGATACAGTAGATCATGTGACTCATATGTCATTAAATTTAACTGAAAGTATAAGATTGATTTAGTATCCATTAATCTACTTTACTTTGTGATATTGAAACTGGGTGATAAATTTTTGATTTTTTTTTTCTTCTCACAGAGAGACACGCACAAAATGTTTGCAAGTACAAAGGCGATTGTTCACAAAAAAAAAAAAAAGAGACTGGTGCACCCACTAGAAAGTAGCCAAAAATAGGTATTAATGATTATTTTTTAATTGTATGATGGGAAAGAGTCCAGTGGAAAGCTACCAGGCTGGGCGATTAACCGAAATAAAACCGAGAGCAACATTCAGGACATATAACCAATGTCATCTTGCTCATGTCAGAGGTTTTTTCTTCGGTTTTTCCCCTCTCCCTGTTGTATGTGTGTGTATATGAAAGCTTTGATTTACTACCCTTTACAACATCTTCTGTGTGCACAGCCACCTGACTCTGTGACTCAGAAGCAGTGCAGTCAGTGCTGTTCAGAAGCAGCAGAGCTCGGTGGAAAAATTTAAATGGTTAGTACTGAAAAGAAATGCAGTGTTCGTCCACATAGTATGAGATGATTGACTCTTGAGTTCATCTTAAGATGCTAAGAAAAAGTGAGCGAAGTGCACAGAAAGTAACGTGGAAATGCACCAAAGCCAAATTGTGGTAGCCTCTGACTGTTATCTGCTTCATCTGGACCGTTTTACAGCTGGAATGGATGTCAAAATGGACAAGCTAAGGCTGGATTTAAGAATCTGATCAGAGACTCATAATCACTATGCAGCAATAATCCTGGCTGCATAAAGGACTCCCCCAACACAGCTAACAGCTAACTAGCTACCAGCGTGAGTCATGTGACCCTCAAATCTTTCAAGAGGTATGTATATAAACACTGACTTGTGCACTGGACAATATTTGGTTACATGTGTGAAATGACAACAGGCCTATCCTTTATTGATTTATTACTGAATCGCCGCAGTGGTATAGTCATTGATGTTACACTCTTCTGCAATATTGCTTAATTATGAGCCTTGTCAGGGAACTATAAGGGAGAAGAAAGGAGCAAAAAAAACCAGAGAAAAACCCTGAAAAAACAAAACCCAAGTGAAAGTTTCAATTAACCGTAATGCTGATTTAGGGTCAGATCGTCCTACTTTCTGCCTACCACTAAAATAAAGTATTATAACTAGTTACTAATTACTTATGAGGTTCATGAGCCATAATCCCAGGAACTAGGGCTGTGCGATATGACGATATACACTACCGTTCAAAAGTTTGGGGTCACCCAGACAGTTATTTTGTGTTTTCCATGAAAAGTCACACTTATTTACCACCATGAGTTGTAAAATGAATAGAAAATATAGTCAAGACATTGACAAGGTTATAATGATTTGTATTTGAAATAATAATTTTTCCTTCAAACTTTGCTTTCGTCAAAGAATCTTCCATTTGCAGCAATTACAGCATTGCAGACCTAACATGATTGCACAAGGGTTTTCTAATCATCCATTAGCCTTCTGACGCAATGAGCAAACACATTGTACCATTAGAACACTGGAGTGATAGTTGCTGGAAATGGGCCTCTATACACCTATGTAGATATTGCACCAAAAACCAGACATTTGCAGCTATAATAGTCATTTATCACATTAGCAATGTATAGAGTGTATTTCTTATTAGTTTAAAGTTATCTTCATTGAAAAAAAGTGCTTTTCTTTCAAAAATAAGGAAATTTCTAAGTGACCCCAAACTTTTGAACGGTAGTGTATATCAGATGACTATATAAAAATGTCTATCATTTCATAGCATACTGTATTGTTTATATTGTGATTTAAAATGCACATACTTCCATTTCTTGAGCAAAGCTCCTCACGCACTACCTGTCAGCTGCCCGCCTCTCCCCCGCAGTGCATGCAGCAGGACAGATGTGTGGCAGGTGGCTAAGCTTCAGTCCGATGGGTTGCTAACTCCAAACTACCGGTTTGGTCATATAGCTGCTACTCCTGTTTGCCAGGGATGTGGGACTGTTTTCCATTGTGCTGCATCAGATAGGATAGTCCGCTAACCTTGTTTTAATAGAAGGTAAGTCACGTTAGCACCATGTCTAATTATAAAACTGAAAATGCTAAATGACGATGCTAAGTTGTGCTAATAGGAAACATTACAGTATGTCAGACCATTGTTTCTTTGGTTTAAATTACTGCTGAGTTTCTGAGTTTTGCCTGAGAACAATTATTAAAGCTGCAAAAGTGCATGATGAAGCCACATACACACAAAATAAATAATAAATAGATTAAAACGGGTCAGAGGAGCATGTTGGCTCTTAATGTAATTTATTTGATTTTTAATAATTTTAATTAGTCAAGTAGCGGTAATGAATAAAGTTAAAGTCATCACATGTATTTTATTACATTATCTTTTGTGGCTTTGATTTTCAGATCATGACCAATCTGAAATATTTTTACTAAGAAGGAAACAGGTTAAATCAGGCCAGAATGGTAGTCTTCAGACTCTAGCACCACACTTAAATTTGCATTGATTTAAACTAAAAGCTAATTTATATCTGTAGATGGCAGGGGTGGGTAATTTTCTCATTCTCATTTTCAGACATTTTTTATGGTTTTTGTTTTTTTGTTTTTTGTTTGTTTTTTTTTTGCTTTTCTCCTCTGGCTCAGAAAATATTAACTTACTGATGTTTACTTTTTACTCATATGATATGATTTAGAAGAAAAACCTCAAATATATGAGAATCAAGTCTCAAATGCATATTAAAAACTATAACAACACTGCAAAATTATGAGAAAAAAAGGTGCATGTAAAAAAAGTAAAAAAGAGAAATGGCCCTTTTTATGTGATTATCTAAACTGTAGAATTTACAGGATATGTATCCCACGATATATATTGTTATCATGATATAAAATCACTTATATTGTGGGACACATATGTGGGTTTCATATGCACAAATGTATATCACCTTATGCTTCATATGTATATCACTGTATGCTTACTGTATGCTCCACGTCTCAGATGAACAAAGGACTGAGCCTCCTCGGAGATAACAGGAGGATGTGAAATGTGGTCTATGGTATGCAAAGAGATGGCCGTGGGGGATTTCCTGGCTGCCAGTGACTTTGGGGTGGGGGTGATAAGATCTGAAAGGGATGCATTGTTACTGGGGATTAAATGCATTGTGACTGGAGCTTTGAAGCTCCTGGGGTATAAAAAAGGGATGAAGGTCTGGTTTCTTCCTCTTTCTGTATTGTTGATGTTGGAGAATGTGAATAAACCTGACTCGTGAGATAAACTCTGCCTCGTCCTTTCACATTTCCACACTGGTGACCCTAAGACGATGAGTGAAAGAAATTCCCCCAAACCAGCCGGGTCAGGAGCTCCCAGCCAGACGTATGCCGCTACCGTCCAGCTACCGGACTTTTGGCGAGACAACCCGTGTTCCTGGTTCCTCTTGGTCGAAGCACAGTTCGCCCTCCGGGGGATAACGGTAGATGAGACGAAATTCTACCATGTAATTGCCAAGCTCGACAACCGCACGGCTCGGCATGTGCAGAGCCTTTTGGTGAAGCCACCGGCCGACGACAAATATGGCACGTTGAAGGCTGCGCTCATCCAGCGTTTCACTCTCTCAGTCCAGGAGAGAGCGGAGAGACTCCTGGCTCTGAACGACTTGGGAGATGGCACGCCTGTTGACCTGATGGAGGACATGCTGAGGTTGAGGTGCTCTGATGGCGACGACTTCCTCTTCACCCACATTTTCCTGAGAACCCTACCGTCGGCCACGAGAGCGACCCTGGCCGGTTCGCCTTTGTTGGCCCAGCGGGACTTCCGCGCGCTGGCCCAGGAGGCGCACCGGATTCTCAACGCCAGCAAACAGCACGCGGCCACCGCAGCAGCGACGGAGTGCGGTGCGACGACCGGAGACGGCGAGGGGCCAGAGACGGCTGTAGCAGACCCACCGACGACAGCGGCAGCGTGGGTCAAGGATCGCTGAGGAGACACCCTGTTTCTACCATCGCTGCTTTGCAGAGTAGGCGTGCAAATGTATACCACTGTGCCATTTCAAGCGCTCGGGAAACGCCAAGACCGGGGGTCGGTAACAGCTGCGGCCCTCGGCGAGGAGAACAAGCTGCTCTACTTGAAGGATGCGCACTCGGGGAGGCATTTCCTCGTGGACACAGGCTCCCAGTTGAGTTTCATCACACCTTCCTCCGCTGACCGGCTGGCGCTTTCCAGTGATCCCGGGGTGTCAGCAGTGAACGGCTCGGCGATTAAGACCTTTGGTGAGAGGGCTCTGCTTCTGTCTCTACACGGCCGCACATTTGAGTGGACTTTCGTCATAGCTGCAGTGAATTTCAATATGTTAGGGGCTGATTTTCTGTGCTCACATGGTTTGTTGGTTGATCTTGCTAACAGGCGCCTGGTTAATGCTCTCTCTTTTTATTCTATTCCCTGTACAGCTCGAGTGGCCCCGCCAACAGCACAAGCCAACATCACAGCTCCAAGTGGTAAGTTCCACACACTGCTCACTCAGTTCCCAGCACTCACGGTCCCAACATTTTCGGCGGCCGTGGCTAAACACAGGGTGGAACATTTTATTACTACCACCGGACCGCCCGTTTTTGCAAAAGCCCGGCGCTTGGATTCAGCTAAACTGACCATAGCGCGCGAGGAGTTCGCCAACCTGGAAAAGTTGGGCATCATCAGGCGTTCGAAAAGCCCATGGGCTTCACCGCTTCACATGGTCCCGAAAGCTGATGGCTCGTGGCGACCTTGCGGAGATTTCCGTAGGTTGAACAACGCTACAGCGCACGACCGCTACCCAATCCCGCATATCCAAGATTTTTCAGTTCATTTGGCGGGGGCGTGCATTTTTTCTAAGATAGACTTGGTACGCGGTTATCACCAGGTCCCAGCACACGCTGAGGACATACCCAAAACAGCGGTAATAACTCCGTTCGGTCTATTCGAGTTTTTGCGCATGCTGTTTGGGCTTAAAGGCGCTGCGCAGACGTTCCAACGCATGATGGACGCGGTGTTGCGCGATCTCCCCTTCGTGTTCGTCTACCTGGACGATATTTTGGTAGCCAGCGCGTCCGAAGACGAACACGAAAACCACCTCACGGCAGTTTTCCGGAGGTTGGGAGAGCACGGGTTAATAATCAACCCAGCGAAGTGTCAGTTCGGGGTGACGCAGATTGATTTTTTGGGGCATCGCGTCTCTCCAGAAGGAGCGGTTCCTCTGCCTGACAAAGTGCGCGCGGTAACAAATTTTCCCCAGCCACAAACGGTCAAAGCGTTACAGGAGTTTTTGGGAATGGTGAATTTTTATAACCGTTTCCTCCCCCGCGCAGCGCAGCTCATGCAACCATTATATGCAGCACTAAAAAAACAAAAACCCACAAATAAAATTGAATGGTCTCCGGAGCGAGAGCGAGCATTCTCGGAAGTCAAAACAGCCCTGGCAAACGCTGCGTTGTTAGCACATCCAGACCCAACGGCCCGCATAGCGCTCACTACTGACACGTCAGATGTGGCCATAGGGGCGGTCGTGGAGCAGCATGTAGCCGGGGCTTGGCAACCGCTTGCCTTTTTCAGCAGGACCTTGCGCGACAGTGAACGAAAACACAGCGCATTCGACAGGGAGTTGTTAGCTCTCCACTTGGCCATTCGCCACTTCCAGTTCTGGCTGGAGGGACGCCGTTTCACCGCGTTCGTTGATCACAAGCCGCTGACTTTCACGATGGCCAAGGTTTCAGAACCGTGGTCAGGCCGGCAGCAGAGACAGCTGGCTGTGATCTCAGAGTTTACTACCGATATCCAGCATGTGGCGGGTAAACTTAATGTAGTGGCAGACTGCCTCTCGCACGCCGTGGCGGCTCCAGTCCGCGTGGGGGTAGGTTATGCAGCCATGGCCGCGGATCAGGTTAGCGACGTGGACGTGCGCGTGCTCCAGTCTGGACCAACAGGGTTAAGACTGGAGAACAGGGTGCTGCAAGATGGTATGCCCCCCCTAATCTGCGATGTCTCCACTGGGCAACCGCGTCCGGTGGTACCCGCTGCGTGGCGCCGCCGCGTTTTTGACTCGATTCATTCTCTGGCGCACCCGGGAGTGCACGCGTCGGTCAAAATGGTGGGAGAGAAATTTGTATGGCCGAGCCTGCGCAAACAAGTTAGGGAGTGGGCAGCAGCCTGCATGGCCTGTCAACGAGCCAAGGTACACAGGCACACGAGAGCTCCTTTGGAGCCGTTTCACATCCCGGCTAAGAGGTTCGATCATGTTCACGTGGACCTCATAGGCCCCCTTACGCCGTCACAGGGGTGCACACACCTTCTGACAATGGTAGACCGCACCACGCGCTGGCCGGAAGTGGTCCCACTTGAGTCAACCACAGCCGAGGAGGTGGCGCGCGCGTTCTTAACAGCATGGGTAGCGTGTTTTGGAGTCCCGTCGGACGTTACGTCCGACAGAGGCCCTCAATTTGTTTCACAACTTTGGTCAGCAATGGCCCGCAGCCTGGGGGTAACGATCCACCGCACAACCGCGTACAATCCGCAGGCTAACGGGTTATGCGAACGTTTTCACAGGTCATTGAAGACGGCTCTCAGAGCGTCGCTTACGGATGCAAATTGGGTGGACAGGCTACCATGGGTTTTATTGGGGTTGCGTTCTGCACCTAAAGAGGATTTAGAAGCCTCCCCGGCAGAGCTAGCTTTTGCGCAGCCACTTCGGCTGCCCGGGGAGTTTCTCCCAGATAATCCTGCGCCAGAATGTTCCCCGACTCAGCGGTTGCAGCGTGGCACGGAATCGGGTGTGCTGCCTGGCCCCGTTCACCACAGTTTTCCGTGCGTTTTTATACCTAAGGCTTTAAAAAACGTGGAGTTTGTTTTTGTCAGACACGATGCCCATCGCCCGCCGCTACGACCACCTTATGATGGGCCATTTAGAGTGCTGGAAACAGGGGATAAGCATTTTTTGCTAGATTTGGGGGGCAGGAAGGAGAAGACTGGCATTAACAGGCTCAAACCCGCTTTTGTGGTGGCGGACAACGATGTGCTGTTGGCTAGGGCTCCTCGGCGCAGCAGATCCCCTAGAGAACGTCCCCCAGAACACCCACAGGGATTGACTAACAATTCTCACCCTCAGACAGCAGCCCCCCAGCAGGATGGCGCCACGGAAGTGTTGAAGCCGGCTTACAGCAGATACGGGAGGAGACTGAGGCCCAAGCAACACGTGGGCTGATGTGTAATGATTTTATCATGACAGGCTGACTGTTATTCTGTTGTTACATCTTAGACGTTTGGGGGGGGGGGGTCATGTGGGACACATATGTGGGTTTCATATGCACAAATGTATATCACCTTATGTTTCATATGTATATCACTGTATGCTTACTGTATGCTCCACGTCTCAGATGAACAAAGGACTGAGCCTCCTCGGAGATAACAGGAGGATGTGAAATGTGGTCTATGGTATGCAAAGAGATGGCCGTGGGGGATTTCCTGGCTGCCAGTGACTTTGGGGTGGGGGTGATAAGATCTGAAAGGGATGCATTGTTACTGGGGATTAAATGCATTGTGACTGGAGCTTTGAAGCTCCTAGGGTATAAAAAAGGGATGAAGGTCTGGTTTCTTCCTCTTTCTGTATTGTTGATGTTGGAGAATGTGAATAAACCTGACTCTTGAGATAAACTCTGCCTCGTTCTTTCACATTTCCACAATATCATGATATGTAATTTTGGTCGTATGGCACAGGCCAGCCGGGAACCATGTTTATTACTTCGCCAACAGCAAAAACACATAACTGCCACTTCCATGATGATCCTTCACAATAAAAGCCACTGGGAGAATTGGGGTATCATCCAGCCAATGAAATAAAGAATGTGCACATACCAGAAAGCAATGCAGCACGACCATCCATCCCCAGCCTCCGTCTGGAGGGTCCTCATACTGGATCTCTTTCTCCTTCTCTTTCTTTGAAGTCATCACATCCTTCCTGAAAAGGTTCATGATGACTTGGTCTTCCACTTGCAGAATGAAAAGAAACACCAGATACAGTCAGCTAAATGACAAGTTCCTACAATCTTTTAAAAGATACAATTTTTATTATTTTGTTAATATTTAAGATATATAACATAAGGATTATGAAGGTTCAGTAAATGAAAGTGAACCTTCTGTTTCACTGAGCCGAAAAAGACATCTGCCACAAAACAACTAACTCTGGTTACTCTTCTACCTCTTTTACACTTACGACAACCACTACACTGGACGGAATGTCTGAGCGGTCTTCTTCTTTGTTCAGCTGCTCCCTTTAGGGGTCGCCACAGTGGATCATCTGCCTCCATCTCACCCTATCCCTTGCATCTTCCTTTGTAACATCAGCCCTCTCCATGTCCTCCTTCACTACATCCATGAATCTTCTCTGTGGTTTTCCTCTCTCCCTCCTGCCTCACAGCTCCATCTTCAACATCCTTTGTCCAGAATATCCACCATTCCTCCTCTGCACATGTCCAAACCATCTCACCCTTGCCTCTTACTGTCTCCAAACCACTCAACCTGAGCTGTACCTCTGATATACTCATTTCTAATCCTGTCCCTCCCAGTCACTCGCAATGAGAATCTTAGCATCTTCGACTCTGCCACCTCCAGCTCCACCTCCTGTCTTTTTGCCAGTGCCACCATCTCCAAACCATACATCATAGCAGGTCTCACTAGTGTCTTGTAAATCTTCCCTTTCACTCTAGCTGCTATCCTTCTGTCACAAATCACCCCTGATATTCATCTCCACCCACTCCAACCTGCCTGCACTCTCTGCTTGCACTCTCATCACCTCTCTTGTGCATTTTCCATTGCTTTGAATGGTTGATCCCAGGTATTTAAACTCCTCTACCTTGACTACACCTACTCCTCCCATCTTCACCGTAACACCTGCATCTCTCTCATCCCTTTGTCTATTAAACTGTGTGTGTTTCTGTCACTTTGGTCATCTACTGTCATGCTGCTGTTACACTGTAATTTCACATATCTCCACCTCTCCAGTAGGGGTGGGAAAAAAGATCAATTCAGTGATGGATCACGATACTTGGCACTGGCAACAATGCATCGATCCATAAACACACAGATTGATCTTTAATTAAAAAAAAATGCACACATATACTTGTGGGTTATCAGTTAATCAATGGCGGTTTCAGTTCACTAGAAGGGGCAAAGCAAGCACCCAGTCAACTAAAGTCATGTCTTGTCTCTGAGATTTGCAGCCAGCTTTAAAAGTTAGGAAGCAGTTAGCTCAAAGTTAGCTCAAATGTCGGGCCTTTTTTGGATTTTATAACAAAGATGAAAGGAAAGAACTTGACATGACACACAACCCCCAAAAAGCGCTGCACGAAAAAAAGAAAACACTCTGAGCATAGCGGGCTAGCACACGTCTCGGAGCAGCAGTAGCAACGGCTAAGCTAAAAAGACACTGGCATGGAGCTTTTTCTCCGATCGCAGAGTAAGTGAAGTTTATTTATGAAGTGCTTTTCAGAGACATATAGTCACAAAGCACTGTACAATAAAATGGAATAAAAGGAAGTTGATAGATAAAAAATAATTTTAAAAATAAAAAAAACAAGACAAAACACAAGATTAAAATAATTTAAAAATATCAGACTTTCCATTAAAAAGCAGTTGAAACACAACGGAAATCCTCGTTCAACAAAAAAGTTTTCAGCTACTTTTTAAGAGTCGACAGAGTCAGCAAGATATATCTGGAGTGGGAGTCTATTCCAAACAGCACCATCCACCGCCCTCCCTGTGTGCAGAGACATATCTCTGCAGAAAATGAAGCCTCAAGAATACTTTATTATATGAAGGAGATTCAACAGTTTTACTTTGGGACATGATTTGAGGTTGAATAAGGTGAAAAAAATTTGAAGTATATGGGATTGCAATATTTGATTATCGTGATATTGTGATTATCGTTGAATTGTGATAGGATCGAATTGTGACCCAAGTATCACGATCCGAATCGACCCCTACTCTCCAGGTTCTCTTCCATCTGCTCCTTACTCTCACTACAGATCACAATGTTGTCTGCAAACACCATGGTCCCTGCCTGACCTCGTCTGTCAGCCTGTCCATCACCAAGGCAAACAAGAAGGGGCTCAGAGCCGATCCCTGATGTAATCCTACCCCCACCTTGAACCCATCTGTCACTCCTACTCCTCACCACTTATCACTATCTTCATACATACCCTGCACCACCCTCACATACTTCTCTCCCACTCCTGATTTTCTCATACAGTGCCACACTTCCTCTCTTGGCACCCTATCATATGCTTTCTCTAGATCCACAAAGACACAGTGCAACTCCTTCTGACCTTTTCTATACTTTTCTATCAACACTCTTAAAGCAAACATTGCATCTGTAGTACTCTTTCTTGGCATAAAACTGTATTGCTGCTCACTGATTGTCACCTCTCCTCTTAACCTGGCTTCAACAACTGTCTACTTTCTTCATCTCCCTCTTGGGGGCAATGGATCAGCGTTCTCGTCGCGCCCTCCGCCAGTACCCGGGCTCGCCTGGGGAAGCTAATGATCCTACCAGCAGACTAAATTCGAAGAGACGACGCCTCTGTGCCAAGTCAAAGAAGAATCCTAGTCACAGTCCTAAAGCCGAAAGCAAACAGCCCCAAGAGCACTTTGTGGTAGGATCTGCCCTTCGCATATTACAACTAAACGTTGAAGGCCTATCTGCAGCCAAGCGAAGCCTTATTGAAGTTCTCGCCTTCCAACATTCAACTGATGTAATCTGCCTCCAAGAGACTCATATTGGCACAGAGGAAGCTGGCCGCTTCACCATCAAAGGCTTTGACCTCCTGTGCTATGCTCTACATGCTAAACATGGACGTGCCACCTATGTGCGTTCTGACATAGTTGAAGCAAATCACCTGATAACAACACATTTCTCAGACACCATAATCATTGGTGGCTTCCATATTGTCAATGTGTACAAGCCCCCTAATGCCAACTGGGATCTGCAGGTCTTACCCACCCTACCCCACCCTGCCATCTATGTGGGGGACTTTAACAGCCATCACCCTGACTGGGGGTACCCAGCAGTGGACAGTGATGGGGAGGCACTTTCAGACTGGGCATCCAGAAATGACCTCGCTTTGATATACGACCCCAAACAAAGAGGAACCTTCCACTCTGCTAGGTGGAAGAAGGACTATTCTCCTGACCTGTGTTGGGTCAGCTCTTTGAATGGGGAGCCATATCCTACACAGATCCTCATTCTTGATGATTTTCCACACAGCCAACACCGGCCCCTGCTTGTACACATTGGCCTACAACTTCCAGTCATATACAGCCCAAGGAAGATGCGCTGGAACTTCCGCAAAGCCAACTGGAAGAAATTCAGTGAAACTCTGGACCGGAGCGTTGTTACCATCCCACTCCACACCATCACTGTAGATGAAGCATACAACCGCTTCTGCAGCGCAATCTTCAAGGCTGCCCATACTGCAATCCCACGAGGCTACCGACCCCTCTATGTCCCATGTTTGGACGGAGAAAGTGCTGCCCTCCTACAATCCTATCAAACATCAGGGGACCCAGAGATAGCAGACCATCTCATTGAATCGCTAAATACAGCCCGGCGAAAGAAATGGGAGGAGACAGTTGCTGACCGGAGCTTTACCCACTCTAGCAGGAAATGTTGGAGCCTCATCCGTCGCCTAGGAGCTGCACAGAAGCCCCCTAGCCAAAGCCGAGCATCCGTCACACCCAACCAAGTTGCATCCCACCTACTGACTATCGCCAAAGCACCCCAAGACAAAGACACCAGAAGAGCAGTTACAACTGAGCTAAAAAAACACCAAAAAATGCCTGTAGAGGAAACGAACCCTGAACCCTTCGAGGCTGCTGAACTGGAGAAAGTCCTACAGGGCCTGAAATGTGGAAAGGAAGCAGGATACGATAACATCTTCCCAGAATTCATGAAAAATCTTGGCCCCCGAGCCCTAACCTGGTTGACACAATTCTACACAAGGATCACACAAACGAACTCGATCCCAAAGAAATGGCGGGCAGCAAAGGTCATTGCCATCCCAAAACCTGGCAAAGACCACAAACTACCAGCAAGCTACCGCCCAATCTCCCTACTCAGCGTTCCTTACAAAATCATGGAGCGCCTAATACTGCAACGCATTTCCCCAGAAATAGAGGATATTCTAAGTGTGGATCAAGCAGGTTTCCGCAAGGACCGCAGTACAGGAGAACAAGTACTGGCCCTAACCACCTTCATCGAAAATGGCTTCGACAGCAGACTGAAGACAGGGGCTGTGTTTCTCGATCTTACAGCCGCCTATGATACGGTCTGGCACAAAGGCCTCCTCCTGAAACTTATAAAGGCGATCCCTGCTTGGGCAACAGCAATTATAAAAACCCTGCTGACCAACCGAAGGTTCAGAGTCCACCTCAGTCAGAACACAAGTGCATGGAGAATGCAGAAAAACGGACTCCCACAAGGCTCAGTTCTAGCTCCAACTCTGTTCAACCTCTACATAAACGACCTGCCTACTACAAAATCCCGCAAATTCATCTATGCAGACGACATCTGTTTGGCATTCCAAGCACCAGACTTTGAACCACTGGAACGGGTGCTCACGGAAGATCTTGCTAAACTGGACCAGTTCTGCAAAATCTGGCGCCTAAAACCAAGCCCAGCAAAAACCGTCTCCAGTGTATTTCATCTCCACAATGCAAAAGCTGCCAGAGAACTAAACATCCACCTGAGCGGACTCAAGCTTAAGCATGCCCCAAATCCAACTTATCTTGGAGTGACCCTTGATAGGACCTTATCCTTCAAGGAACATCTAAAGGGGACGGCTGCTAAGGTGAAAGTACGAAACAACCTGCTCTGCAAGCTCGCTGGTGCAAAATGGGGGGCGGCAGTCTCCACCCTGCGCACCTCAGCACTGGCCCTTTCATACTCTGTAGCAGAATATTGTGCCCCTGTCTGGTCCAGGTCATCTTACACACACCATGTAGACACCCAGCTCAACTCAACCATGAGAACTATAACTGGAACAATCCGCTCAACACCACTCCCCTGGCTCTCTGTACTGTCAAACATAGCCCCTCCACACATCCGGCGAGCAGCATTAACTCAAAGGATGCTCCAAAAAGTTAAAGATTTTCCTCACTTACCAATCCATGCAGATATCTACACCCCACCCACTGCCCGACTTTCATCCAGACGGCCGATTTGGAAAAACCCTCCCCCAGCTGACTTTACCATCCAGACAGCTTGGCAAGAGGAATGGGAGACCAAGGAGGTCCCAAACAAACAGCTGGTGATAAACCCCAACCAACAGGTCCCGGGCACCAACCTCCCAAGGAGACAGTGGTCTACACTCAATCGCTTCAGGACTGGACATGGCCCCTGCTTGGCCAGCCTTCACAGATGGGGCAGTAGCCCTAGCCCACTGTGCGCATGTGGAGAGGAGCAAACTATGGAACACATCATAGAGGCTTGCCCGCTCCAAAGACTGGAAGGAGGATTACACACCCTCCATACAGCAAACCAGGAGGCAACTGCTTGGCTTAAGGACTTTGCATTCGCTAAATAAATAAATAAATAATCTCCCTCTTCATCTCCTTGACTATTCCACTTTTTCTTTGCTAACCTCTTCTTTGAATGTTTTTCTGTACCTCCTCATTCCACCACCAAGTCTCCTTGGCTTCCTTCCTCTATCCAGAGGATACACCACATACCTTCCTACCCGTTCCCCTCAATACATTAGCTGTACTTTCCCAGTCATCTGGTAATTCTTCCCTACCACCCATAGCCTGCAGCAACTCCTCCTTGAATGCTGTGCAACTGTCTTCCTTCTGTACCTTCCAACACTTAATCTTTGGCTCTGCCTTAACTGTTTTCCTCTTCTTGCTTTGCAAAGTCACCCTACAGACTACCATCCAATGCTGTCTGGCTATATTCTCCCCTGCCACAATCTTGCATTCTCCTATTGCTTTCAGATTTCTCCTTCTGCATAAGAGGTAGTCCACCTGTACACACTTTCCTCCACTCTTGTAAGTTACCCTATGTTCCTCTCTCTTCTTAAAGTACAGTGGTGTGAAAAAGTGTATCCCCCCTTCCTGATTTCTCATTTTTTGTGTGTTCGTCACACTTAAATGTTTCAGATCATCAAACAAATTAAAATATTAGACAAAGAAAACACAAGTAAACACAAAATGCAGTTTTTAAATGAAAGTGTTTATTATTAAGGGAAAAAAATCCAAACCTACACGGCCGTGTGTGTAAAAAGTGATTGCCCCTAAGCCTAATAACTGGTTGGGTCACTCTTAGCAGCAAAAACTGCAATCAAGCGTTTGCAATAACTGGCAATGAGTCTTTTAAGATAAGATAAGATAAGATAAAATAAGATAAGATAAGCCTTTATTAGTCCCACAATAGGGAAATTCCAGGATTGCAACAGCACAGGGATAGCAACACTCAGAGCAATAATTAAGAAGATAAGAAAATAAGAGCAGTGAATATACATATGTACACATAAGTATATAAATATATATACACAGTGCGGAGCATTGTAGCTAGATGGAATAAACAGCATAACCGTCTATTTAGTGATCTATTTATTATTATTTATTTTTTAGTGTCTATTTATTTACAGCGCTGTAGACGAATTTTGGCCCACTCATCTTTGCACAATTGTTGCAATTCAGCCACATTGGAGGGTTTTCAAGCATGAACCGCCTTTTTAAGGTCATGCCACAGCATCTCAATCGGATTCAGGTCAGGACTTTGACTAGGCCACTCCAAAGTCTTCATTTTGTTTTTCGTAAGCCATTCAGAGGTGGACTTGCTGATGTGTTTAGGATCATTGTCCTGCTACAGAACCCAAGTGCGCTTCAGCTTGAGGTCACAAACAGATGGCTGGACATTCTCCTTCAGGATTTTTTGGTAGACAGCAGAATTCATGATTCCATTTACCACAGCAAGTCTTCCACATCCTGAAGCAGCAAAACAGCCCCAGACCATCACACTATCACCACCATATTTTACTGTTGGTATGATGTTCCTTTTCTGAAATGCTGTGTTACTTTTACGCCAGATGTAATGGGACATACACCTTCCAAAAAGTGCAACTTTCGTCTCATCAGTCCACAGAGTATTTTCCCAAAAGTCTTGTGGATCATCAAGATGTTTTCTGGCAAAACTGAGATGAGCCTTTATGTTCTTTTTGCTCAGCAGTGGTTTTCGTCTTGGAACTCTGCCATGCAGGCCATTTTTGCTCAGTCTCTTTCTTATGGTGGAGTCATGAACACTGACCTTAAACAAGGCAAGTGAGGCCTGCAGTTCTTTGGATGCTGTTGTGGGGTCTTTTGTGACCTCTTGGATGAGTTGTTGCTGCGCTCTTGGGGTAATTTTGGTTGGCCAGCCACTCCTGGGAAGGTTCACCACTGTTCCATGTTTTCGCCATTTGTGGATAATGGCCGTCACTGTGGTTCGCTGGAGTCCCAAAGCTTTAGAAATGGCTTTATAACCTTTCCCAGACTGATAGATCTCAATTACTTGGTTTCTCATTTGTTCCTGAATTTCTTTGGATCACAGCATGATGTCTAGGTTTTGAGGATCTTTTGGTCTACTTCACTTTGTCAGGCAGGTCCCATTTAAGTGATTTCTCGATTGAGAACAGGTGTGGCAGTAATCAGGCCTGGGTGTGGCTAGAGAATGTGAACTCAGCTTTCCAAAGATGTGACAAACTGTCACGATCTGAGCACGGGAGGATTTCACCGTGCTTTGTCTCTTTTCCTTTTGTTTTTCCTTATTTGTATAATGTTGTATTTTGGAATTCTATGCCTGTTATGTTATCTCTAGTTTGGTTTCACATATTTGATATTGTTTCTTTGTATGATTTATTTTCCTGTTTACGTTCAGTGTAGTTTTGTTATTTACATATTTGGGTTTATTTGTCTTTATTTGTTTCCACTTTATATTTGCCTGTCACAACCCTCCTCGTGCACTTTTACGCAAGGCACCGAGGAGTGAGGAAAGAGGGCGGATTTAGGAACAGGGTTACACCACAAGCACATTTATTAACAAAAAGGGCAAACAGTTCCAAAATACAGACATACAAAAAGGCAACAGGGTACACTAAAGGGCACACACGATTGGACGTGCAGTGGGCAGACCACAGTGTACGGTGGCCACAAGACAAACAGTACAAAAACAAGGCAAACTTACAAAGAGATGACAGGGTTCACTTCTAGACTCAGACGATAGAATGTGCAGTGGACGGACCACAGTGAATGGTGGCAACACACAGATGCTGACAATACAATAGTCCAGCAATGCTTGCCTGGCAAAGAGCTGCTTAAGTACAAGTATTGCTGGCACAGACAATTGGGTACACCTGGGCGAAGCGCGGGAAGGGCAATCACCAAAGTGGAACCAGGTGGCTGTCATGAGAGAAGGGGTGTGGTCGGACCAGCAAGTGTCAGACAGTGGCCACATGAATGTAGGCCAAAAGAGGCTGCCTCACAGCTGCTGGCCAGAACAGTGGCTACAGGTACGGAAGAAAATAAACTAGTGACAAAGAAGCTACAAGAACTCAAACGATAACACAATACACAAATACACAGATAAACCCGAGCCACAGCAGGTCAGAACTGAGCCCGAAGACAACCGACTCAGCTCATGACATTTGCCAGTGTCTTCTCTTTCTTTCTGTCTCGAGGGTTGCAGTTGTCAGGGGCACTTCTGGGTTTTTTCCCTGGTTGTGGGCGGGACTCCTGTCAAGCTGTCAGCCCCGTCTCCTCTGCTCATGACACACAGCTGATTGTCATTTTCTCCCCAGCCCGCTCATGTGATTCACACCAGCTACCATTTGTGTTTGATTATTGTTGGCCCTATTTAAGGGCGGTTATTTCTTTTCTGTTTTGCTGTTGACTTGACAAAGATTCGTCTGCATCTAAACCCTGTTCCCATTTAGATGTTTTTTCATCCATGTGAATCCTGCTTTCTTCTTGCCGTTCCTGTGCATAAGTTTGCTTTGAACACTTTTGTTTTTTGCGTTCGTACTCTATTTGGATTTTTGCTTTTGTTAATGAATCTCACAACTGCAGTTCTGCGCATGGACCTCTGATCTCTGCCCCGAGGGGCATTTCATGACAGAAGTCACCAGCCAGTTTGAGATCCAGCGGCTGCAGTTTGTGTTAATTTTTTGTTTCACTCCAGTGGCAGTGAGGGCTTACAGTTTCTCTCTATTTCTCCCCAGTTGTTTTTTCACCCGGGGTTTTTACCATGTCTGTCACCCCGGATTCGTCAACCCTTGGTCTGAGCAAAGTGGAGCAGTGGACTGTGTGTGTCCTGTAGGACATTCTCTCGCAGGCTCATGCCTCCCATACTCCCGAGGCAGCCCGAGAGTGTCTGGAAGGTGCAACGCAGGTACTGGAGGCATGCCCCAGCCTGTGGGACCACTCAGAGCTCGCAGACCTACTCCTTTCCATAATTGCATCACAACCCATGAGTCATGGGCTGTGGGAATCCACTCTTATGTCCATGCCTGCGTCGATGGAGAGCAAGCGCCCGCAGATACGGAAGCCTCCAGCCTCTCGCCGCTCTCCAGCGGCAGCTCCGCCTCCTCCTCCCAAACACTGGACCGCACCATCGGCCGAGGAGCTGGAGGAGCACAGGCAGGTCATCTTAGCAGAGACTGAACTTCTGCTGGAAGTTAAGCCATGGCTCCTCCCGGATCTTGCCCAGGAGCTGGAGGAGGTTTCACCGGGGGACCTGGAGTTTGAGCCAACGAGTGAGCGTCCCCTGACTCCAGAGCCTCTCCTCCTTCACCATGAGCCTACGTCTCCGCCTACCGCTTCCTGCCATCACTCAAGGAAATCCCGCCGGAAGAGCGCCTCCAATTCCTCATTGGCAGTTCCCCCCTCGTCGAGGATGAAGACCCCCGCAGCAGTTCCTTCATTGGGTTTTTCCTCTCCAGATGTCCTGTCAGCCTCCTCCTCCACTGCTGCTGCCGCTCCCTCCTCCTTGACAATTCCTCCCACTGCCGAAGGACTGGTTGCCCCCTTCCCGGCTCTGCCCGTCTCCATGTCTGCAGGGGCAGCTCCTCCACGATCCTCTGAGGGGCCCATGACCACTGTAGCCACAGAGAGGGATGACTTTAGACTAGCTGCAGCAGCAAACATCATGCCCTGGGAACACAGGCAAGTGTTTTTTCATTCTCCATCTTTGACACATGAGTTATCTTGCCTGATTCCCGGTGGTGAGGCTCAGCCTATGCAGACCTCTGAGTCCTCACCGCCTGCTGCAGCTACACACCTTTCACCTGCTCTCTCTGTGTCTCCTCCTTTGCCCTGAGTGTCCACCGGCCCCAGGATTGAGCTGCCGGACACTAGAGGAGCCTGTGGCCCTGGAGGACCTGGTTCCAGCCCCACAGCCATGGTCTGAATGGAGGGTGAGCGCTGAGACTGAGCCAATGCCTGCACTGACGAAGGAGCATCCCCGGGCTTCAGTGGAGCAGGACCCAGTGCCAGCAGGGAGCCGACCTCCTGTGTCCATGTCAGGTGAACCACCTGTGTGGGCCACTTCACTGGGGGCTCTCAGGACTGCAACCACCACCATGCCTGCTGTAGGGGCTGCCACTGCAGTCAAAGCTGGACCTCCAGAAGGCCGGGCCCGAGATGTCGTTGTCTGGATCGACAGAGTCCTGAACAGCAGCGGAGCTTGACATCAGGCAAGTGCTCTCCTTTGTCTTTATTGTTTCTCTGTTGGAGAGATCTTGCCTGGCTCTTGGTCGGAAGAGCCAGGGGCAGCCATCAGTTGCACCTGAGCTCACCTCACCGGGCTCCATTGCTGCCGGTGACCCTGACCCTATTTCTCTTCCTCTCCTATCTGAACCTTTCCCCAGGGTCACCAAGGATCATCCAGCAATGCCAGAGGTCTCCGTGGGTTTGGGCTCACCGCCTAAGGTCTTTGTGGGTTCAGCTCTTCCCACTGAGGTTGTTGTGGGTGCTCCGCCCCAGCCCTGGGCCTCCGTGGGTGCACCATTCCAGCCCGGGGCCTTCGAAGGTGCTGCTCCCCAGTTAGTTGAGGTCATCGCCTGTGGTCCGTCCCAGCCCAGGACCTCCGAGGGTGCAGCTCCATCCCAGCCCGGGTCTACCGAGGGTGCAGCTCCATCCCACTCCGAGTCCGCCGGGGGTGCAGCTCTGTCCCAGCCCAGGTCCGCCGAGGGTGCAGCTCTGTCCCAGTATGGGCCTGCCAAGGGTGCAACCTCGCTCCAGCCCGAAGCCACTGTGGGTGCAGTTTTGCTCCAGCCCGAAGCCACCGCGGGTGCAGTTTTGCTCCAGCCTGGAGCCACCGCGGGTGCAGTTTTGCTCTAGCTCGGAGCCACCGTGGGTGCAGTTTTGCTCCAGCCCGGAGCCACCGCGGGTGCAGTGTTGCCCCAGCCCGGAGCCACAGCGGGTGCTACTGTGTCCCAGTCCGGGTCCACTGAGGGTGCTACAGGCCAGTCCAAGGGCGTCGTGGTCCCCCTCCTCTGCCTGATGCCATCATGGCCCCCTTTCCTCTGCCAGACGCCGTCGTGGTCCCCTCTTCTCTGCCAGATGGCGTCATGGTCCCCTCTCCTCTGCCAGACGCAGTCGTGGTCCGCGTTCTTCTGCCTGACACCGTCGTGGTCCCCTCTCCTCCACCCAACATTGTCGTGGTTCCACCTACTCCGCTGTCCTTTCCTTCATTGGGCCTCCCCGTGGGGGAGCCGCCTCCTGGGCCACCCCTTCTGTTTAGGTGGCTAAAAAACTCTGGTCGACCGCCTGACGGATTGTGTCTTTGGGTTGTGTGGCCCATATTCTCTTCATAGGAACTGTCTAGCTCTTTGGTCCAGGGGGCCTAGGTCCCTGGTCTTGTCTGGTGTGGATCCTGAGCGGGTTTTTTTGTTTTTTTGTTTTCTCCTAGCCTGGGTTTTGCCGGGGTGTGAGTCATGGGAGTTCTTATTATTTTCTCTGGTTTGTTTCGGTCCCTCCATGCCTGGGTCCCCCTCCTCCCGCCCGGGGTGGGGTTGTTTTGTCTTTTGGTGGGGTGGGTTCTTAGTGTGGGTGGGTCCTTATCTTCTTTTGATGTTGCCCGGGGTGTCTGGTAGTAACTACTAACTAACTAACTACTAACTAACCTGCACTTATATAGCGCTTTTCTAGTCACAAAGACCACTCAAAGCGCTTTCACTAATACTAACCCTCTATTCTAAGGGCCTATAGGAAACAGATATCTAGGGACAATTTAGAACAGCCAGTTAACCTAATATGCATGTCTTTGGATTGTGGGAGGAAACCGGAGCCCCCGGAGTAAACCCACGCAGCACAGGGAGAACATGAATTTATTTATTTCGGATAGTACATTACAGGTTAAAAGAAACTGTATAATATAACAACAAGGTCAAATTAGACAAAGACTCCTTCTACTATACAATTCCACGTGAGTTATCCGAAATGGGTGATGGCTGAAGCCGCAGCTTATATTGCCCACCCATATTCCATCCAAGAATTCAAAGGAGGAAAAAGAGAAAACAAGACAAGAGCGATTACAATTTAAAACAAGGCTAAGACAAAATATGACTGAGAGAAAAAGAAAACTGAGCTAGTCTAAGTTAAGCGATTACTATTCAAAAACAAATCTAAGACATAGTGTCACAGAGAAAAAAGAAAAACTAAGCTATAACACAACACAGGCTGGAAATGTCAATCCTTATGTGAGTTTACATGTCGTCTTGTAAATATGTTTGGAGTATTTCTTCCTTTAGTTTTTGTTTAAATTGTCCAAGCTTTGTACATGATTTTAATTCAGGTCCAAAATCGTTCCATAATCTGACTCCTTGCACTGAAATACAGTGTTGCTTGGTAGTTGTTCTCACTGTAGGCTTTTGAAATATACATGTTCCTCTGAAGTGATATCGTTTCTCCCTTGTTTGGAACAACTTTTGGATATTTGCGGGCAGTGATAGATTCTTCACTTTGAACATTATTATTGCGGTTTTAAAGTCGATCAGATCTTTCAACTTGAGAGTTTTTTGTTTAAGAAAAAGTGGGTTTGTTGGTTCCCTGTAAGCTGCTTTGTTGATTATTCTAATAGCTCTCTTTTGAAGCATAAAGAGTGGATATATGTTTGTTTTATATGTATTTCCCCATACTTCATTACAATATGTCATGTATGGGAGTATTAATGAATGATAAAAGGTGTATAGTGTGGGTTGATTCAGCAAATTTTTCACTCTGTGTAATATTGCAATTGATTTGGATACTTTACCTTTTATATAATTAATATGTGGCTTCCAACACAGTTTGTTATCAATTATTACTCCAAGGAATTTAGTTTCGGATACCCTTTCAATCTCTACACCATTTACACTGAGTTTGGGTACTGGGTAGTTGTGATGGTTGTTAAAGACTATAAATTTTGTCTTGCTTAAATTGAGCGTTAATTTGTTTGAATCAAACCACAGTTTCAGCTTTCCTAATTCCTTTCCGAGTGTATCCAGAAGTTGTTCCAAGTTGTTTCCACTGCATAGCAGGTTAGTGTCATCAGCAAACAATATTAAGTCCATTTTTTCTGAAACTTTACATATATCATTTATATACATATTGAATAATAATGGTCCCAAAACTGAACCCTGTGGGACTCCACAGGTGACCTTCAGTAGCTCTGAGTTTTTGTTGTTAACACATACAAACTGATATCTATTCTTTAAGTAACTTCTTAACCAGGACAGTGCTACCCCTCTGATACCACAATTTTGTAGTTTCTTTAATAATAGATTGTGATCTACTGTATCAAATGCTTTTTTAAGATCCAGGAATACTCCAACTGAATACTCTTTATTTTCAATGGCTGTTGATATTTTTTCTGTAAATTCCATTAAGGCATATGCTGTTGTCCTTTTGTGTCTGAACCCATATTGCTGCTCACACAATAAATCATTCTTCAGTATGAAGTTGTCAATTCTCTCATAGAATATTTTTTCAAGTATCTTGGAAAATTGCGGTAATAGTGAAATTGGTCTGTAGTTGGAGAGTTCCCCTCTGTCGCCTGTCTTGTAAATCGGAATTACTTTAGCTATTTTCATTGCATTGGGACATGCAAACTCCACACAGAAAGGTTCCAACCCCTGCCAACCTGGGGATTCGAACCAGGAACCTTCTAGCTGTAAGGCAACAGTGCTAACCACTGCACCACTGTGCTGCCCACAGGAGTGGTTAGCAGTGGTGCCCCCCCCCCTTGGGGGGGGGGGCTCTGTCACGATCTGAGCATGGGGGGATTTCACCGTGCTTTGTCTCTGCCTTTTGTTTTTCCTTATTTGTATAATGTTGTATTTTGGAATTCTGTGTCTCTTATCTCTAGTTTGGTTTCACATATTCGGTACTGTTTCTTTGTATGATTTATTTTCCTGTTTATGTTCAGTGTAGGTTTGTTATTTACATATTTGGGTTTATTTGTCTTTATTTGTTTCCACTTTATATTTGCCAGTGTCTTATCTTTCTTTCTCTCTCGGAGGTTGCAGTTGTCAGGGGCACTTGCAAGTTTTTTTCCCTGGTTGTGGGCAGTGCCCCTGTCAAGCTGTCAGCCCTGTCTCCTCTCCTCATGACCCACAGCTGATTGGCATTTTCTCCCCAGCCCGCGCTTGTGATTCACGCCAGTTACCATTTGTGTTTGATTATTGTTGGCCCTATTTAAGGGCAGTTATTTCTTTTCTGTTTTGCGGGTGACTTGACAAAGATTGATCTACGTCTAAACCCTGTTCCCATTTAGACATATTTTCATCCATGTGAATCCTGTTTTCTTCTCGCCATTCCTGTGCGAAAGTTTGCTTGGTACACTTTTGTTTTTTGTGTTCGTACTCTATTTGGATTTTTGCTTTTGTTAATAAATCTCACAACTACAGTCCTGCACGTGGATCTCTGATCTCTGCCCTGAGGGGCATTTCATGACATAAATCACAGTTAATTTATGTTTTAACAGGGGGAGCAATCACTTTTTCACACACGGCAATGTAGGTTTGGATTTTTTTTTACCCTTAACAATAAAAACCTTTATTTAAAAACTGCATTTTGTGTTTACTTGTGTTATTTTTGTCTAATATTTAAATTTGTTTGATGATCTGAAACATTTAAGTGTGACAAACATCCAAAAAAAAGGGAAATCAGGAAAGGGGCAAACACTTTATCACACTACTATATGTGTTCACCACAGCCATTTCCATCCTTTTAGCAAAATCCACAACCATCTGTCCTTCTACATTTCTCTCCTTGAGACCATACCTACCCAGAACCTCATTCCTTCTTTTCCCTTTACCTACATGTCCATTAAAGTCTTCTCCAATCACCACTCTCTCCCCCTTGGGAACACTCATCCAACCCACTCTTCATCCAACCTACTCCAGGTCTGACAAAGCAAACCTGCAGCTAGAAAGCCACTTTTAAATCCTGGATTATTTGACGACAACCATCATCAAATGCACCCTGTGAATGTGTTCACCCCAGCAAGACCTGTGGAGCCATATTGAGGTTGCTGTTCTGTCGTAATCTCATGTATACATTAAATGTAAACAAGCAGTTCATGTTTCAGATGCAACAACAAATACAATTAATGTGAAGGCAAAAGTCTGTGCTAGCAGTGTAACTTTCATTTTGCTCTGTCCTCAAATGTCCTGTTTTCTTTAGTGCATCTTAACATTAGTAAATAGTTGTCTGGGTATCTTTAGCTACAAATTATTCCCAGTCTTAAGTTCTGTTATGCGTTTAAAGCTCACAAATAAAAGCATGATGTTTCATGTTAACATTAACATTCATTTTACAAATCTGCTTCCACATTCTTAGCAAGAGGTTCCTTTTGAAACATGTTCCAGAGAGCCTCACAGTAATTCAAGGTCACATGTTGCCTGTTGGGAGTCAAACTGGAGAGCAGCTGGCTCACAACACAGATAGGAAGCGTTATGAATTAATTCAAATCAGACAGTTGGGCACAAATGAAAAGGTGCAAAGTAACTAAGTGTATAACAGTGTCACGTGATGAGTCTGGGTCCTCTGCCAGACTCAGCTTCGTGGCACCATTCTTTGCATTTATGTATATTTATTGTATTGGTTGCCTTTGAGTTCCATTATTGCCTTTTTATGCTCCTATTTTGTGTTTTGAGTTCTATGTGTTTCTCTGGGTTGACAGCTGTTGGCTGTGTTTCCGGGGTTACGCTCCACTGGGGGCATCACCCGCCAGGCTGTCAACCGCCCCTCCCTCACCTGTCATTACCACCCAGCTGATTCTAAATACCAGTTTTGTTTCCTCCTCCTGCTCTGGGTTCTGCACCTGTTTTCACTCATGTTGTCATTTTACTCTGTACTTATATTCAGCTTGTTCATTCAGTCCTTGTTGCTCCGTTGATCGTCATTCTCCTACGTTCACCATAGTGCTGTTTTTCCCTCCAGAGCCCTTTCTGCTCTGAGATGCTGCATGTTTTATACCTTGTTTGGCATTGTTGTTTTGGACACACTTTTGAACTGTTTGCTTTCCTGTTATTAAATACTCAACTCCATCCAGGGCGTGGGCTTATTTTCCTCTCTCTGCGCCTCGTAGAGGCGCATATGATAGTACGGAGCAACCAGTTAAAAAGAACCCAGCTGTGGAGTTGTGTGTTTCTTTTTTCACCTCTTCTTGTGTTTTTTCCAGCCACCTGATTCCGGAGCACCATGTCCTACTTGGACAATGGGGAGCTGCGTGCGCTGTGCATCTTGGAGGACATCTTTTCATGGACACAGGAACCCTGTTCTCCCGAGATAGTTCCAGAGGCTCTGGACGGTGCAGCGCAAATCATGGAGACGTGTCTCAGCCTTTGGAGTAACCCGGAGGCAACCGAAATTCTCCTTTCCATATACTCCCTGTTGTGTGATGAGCCGGTGGAAGAGGTTCCAACGCCTGAGCTATCTCCAGCGAAGAGGAAGCGCTCCCGCCGCAAGAAACCTTCAGCCTCTCCCGCAGCAGCTCCATCTCCTCCTCCTGAGCCCTGGCCCGCTCCATCAGCTGAGGAGCTGGAGGAGCGAAGACAGGTGTGGCTGGCGGAGACAGATCTCCTCCTGTAGGTGAAGCCGTGGCTCCTCCCGGATCTGGCCTTGGATTTGGAGGGGTTTTTTCCGAGGGAGCCCAAGTATGTGCCCATAACCGAGCGTTCCCAAACCTCGGAGCCTCCGCGTCTCCACGACGGGTCCATGCCTCAGGCTCCCTCTCATCGCCGCTGATTCCGGAGAGCCCCGTAGAAGAGCAGCGCTACATCTCCATCAGCAACCTCTCCTTCACAGTGGGAGGAGATTTCTGCAGCTGAGCCATTTTCCCTCCCAGCGGCCTCGCCGGTATCCACTTCCTCCGTAGCTGCAGCCACCTCCTTCTCCTCCGCACATTCATCTGCTGATGTGGGTCGGGCCATCATTCCCCTGGCTCCACCCACCTCCGTGCCTGCTGAGGTGGCTCCTCCTCAACCCACAGAGGAGCCTAGGCCCGTCATGGACACGGAGAGGGCTGTTTGTGCTCCAGACGCAGCAGGCAACGCCGCACACCAGGAGAACAGGCAAGTTCAATCTCATTCTATTCAAATTGTTGATGAATTGTCTTGCCTGACTCCTGGTAAAGAGACTCAGATTATACAGTCCCCTGAGTGCTCTTTGCTTGCTGCAGATAGTGAATTTTCTCCTGCCCTCTCCGTATCTCCTCCTCTCGTCTCTGAGTGTCCATCGGCAATGGAACTCAACCGCCGGAAGATGGAGGAGCCAGTGGTGCTGGAGGACACCATCCCAGCCCCGCAGTTCCCCTATGGGTAGAGGGAAGGCGCTGAGTCCAAGCCCGCCACGCTGAGTCCAGCCTCAATGGTGAGCCGGTCCCCAGCCTCGATGCTGGATGAGCCTCCTGCGTGGACCACTATGCCTGGGGCCGAGGGGACTGTTACAACCGTCGTGCCTGCTGCGGGGGCCGCTGCAGCAGAGTTGACAACTAAACTGAACCTCCTGAGGGCCGAGCCTGCAGAACCATCGTCGCCTGCATCTTCGGAGTCCTGAACGGCAGTGGAGCTCGAGCTCAGGCAAGTGCTCTCTTTTGTTTTTCTCCTCTCTGTTCTAGAGAAATCTTGCCTGGCTCTTGGTGAGGAGAGCCAGGTGCAGCCACCTGCTGCACCTGAGCTCGCCTCACTGGACTCCGCGGCTGCTGGCGACCCTGATCCCTCTTCTCTCGGTGCTGTTTCTGAGCTGTCTCCCAGGGTCGCCGGAGAGGATCCAACACCACCTGAGGTCTCCGGGTTCGCCACTGGAGGTTGGCCTGGGTCCAGCTCCTCCTGTTGAGGTTATCGTGGGCATTCCGTCCCAGCCCGGGACCTCCGTGGGTGTGGATGTGGCCCAGGCTGGGTCCACCGCGGGTGCAGCGTTGGTCCAGCTGGGGCCCACCGCGGGTGCAATAGTGCTGCAGCCTGGAGCCACCACGGGTGCAGCAGTGCTCCAGCTTGGAGCCACCGCGAGTGCAGCAGTGTTCCAGCCCGGAGCCACTGCGGGTGCAACAGTGCTCCAGCCCGGAGCCACCATGGGTGCAGCAGTGCTCCAGCCAGGAGCCACCACAGGTGCAGCAGTGTTCCAACCCGAAACCACCGTGGGTGCAGTTGAACTCCAGGCCGGAGCCACCGCAGGTGCAGCTGAGCTCCAAGCCGGAGCCACCACGGATGCGGCAGTGCTCCAGCCTGGAGCCACTGCAGATGCAACAGTGCTCCAGCCCGGAGCCACCGCAGGTGCAGCAGTGCTCCAGCCCGGAGCCACCACGGGTGCAACAGTGTTCCAGCCCGGAGCCACGGCAGATGCAGCTGAGCTCCAGCCCGGAGCCACCGCAGGTGCAGCTGAGCTCCAAGCCAGAGCCATGGCGGGTGCAGCTCAGCTCCAGCCTGGAGCCACCGTGGGCGCAGCTGAGTTCCGGCCCGGAGCCACCATGGGTGCAGCTAAGCTCCGGTCCGGAGCCACCGCGGGTGCAGCTAAGCTCCGGCCTGGAGCCACCGTGGGTGAAACTATGTCCCAGGCCAGGACCCCCGCGGGTGCAACCATTCTCCTTCCCGAAACCATCAAAGGCACCACCTCTCCTCCTTCTCCGCCTGACGCCATCAGGGTCCGTCCTCTTCCCTCGTTGCCAGACGCCGTGGTGGTTCCTTCTCCTCTGCTGCCAGACACCGTCATGGTTCCTTCTCCTCTGCTGTCAGACACCATTGTGGTTCCTTCTCCTCCACTGCCAGATGCCGTCGTGGTTCCCTCACCTCTGCTGCCACACGCCGTCGTGTTTCCCTCGCCTTTGCTGCTAGATGCCGTCGGGGCTCCCCCTCCTTGGCCCTCCTGTCCAGTTGTGGGTGTCCCTGTGGGGAGGCCGCCTTCCAGGCAGCCTCTCCTGAGCTGGTGGCTGAAAAACTCAGGCCGGCCGCCTGATAAACTGTGCCATTGGGTTGGGTGGCCAATTTTCCCTGGCAGACCACCTGACTCACTCTACCTGGCCGTCCGGCTGGTCTGGGACTTCAGCAGGCCACCAGACCGGGTGATCCTTGCCATCCACTGGGCCTGGGACTCTGGGCGGCCTCCCAAGCCTTCTAACTTCTGGATTTGGGGGGTCTAATTGTTTTTTTCCGGTGCGGGTCCTGAGCAGGGTTGTTTTTTGTTTCCTCCTGGCCTGGTTCCCCCCACCACCCACCCTGGGTAGAGTGTAGTAGTTCCTGCTGGTGGGGGGGGGCAGTTTTTTCTTTTTCTTTTGATGTTACCTGGGATGTCTGGAAACCACCCCTTGTGGGGGGGGTGGCTCTGTCACGTGCTGAGTCTGCCAGACTGTCCTGAGTCTGGCCTCTGCCAGACTCAGCTTCGTGGCACCTTGCTTTGCATTTATGTATATTTATTGTATTGGTTGCCTTTGAGTTCCATTATTGCCCTTTTATGCTCCTATTTTGTGTTTTGAGTTCTATCATGTGTTTCTCTGGGTTGACAGCTGTTGGCTGTGTTTCCGGGGTTACGCTCTGCTGGGGGTGTCACCTGCCAGGCTGTCAACTGCCCCTCCCTCACCTGTCATTACCACCCAGCTGATTCTAAATACCAGTTTTGTTTCCTCCTCCTGCTCCAGGTCCTACACCTGTTTTCACTTATGTTGTCATTTTACTCTGTACTTATACTCAGCTTGTTCATTCAGTTCTTGTCGCTTGGTTGATCGTCATTCTCCTACGTTCACCATAGTGCTGTTTATCCCTCCTGAGCGCTGCCTCGTTCTGAAGCACTACATGTAAGTTTTTTCCCCGAACTACTGTTTTTCTCTGTAGTGCTGTTTTTCCCTCCAGAGTCCTTTCTGCTCTGAGACACTGCATGTTTTATACCTTGTTTGGCATTGTTGTTTTGGACACACTTTTGAACTGTTTGCTTTCCTGTTATTAAACGCTCAACACCATCCAGTGCGTGGGCTTATTTCCCTCTCTCTGCGCCTCGTAGAGGCACATAAGACAAACAGAGCCCACAGGTTGATGTTGAGGTTGTGCCCGGGCTGGAAATAAACCACAAGACAAAGTGCAGATTGAGCTGAAAATTCTGAAGTTTTAGAATATTGTTGAACCACATCTCAAAGACACAGAAGCATGTGAATTGCAACCTAGTCATTGCACATTATACACTTTGAAATGTTACAAGTTCAACAGACATGAATGGAATAATGGATCTTCTATCTGTACTACACACAAATAATTCAAATTTATTCTCTATTTCAAGTCACAGTTTTATCAAGAACATTTTGCTAATTGATGGTAAAGCAGTAAAATTTTATTTTCTATCCATGTACCATATGGCCCGGCCAGCCATATGATACATGGATTGAAGATTAAACCCTCTTTTATCTAAATTCACATCCGTTTTTAGTAATTTAGCTCAATCAGCAGATCACAGACAAAAGGTACTCATGTACACTACCGTTCAAAAGTTTGGGGTCACTTAGAAATTTCCTTATTTTTGAAAGAAAAGCACTTTTTTTCAATGAAGATAACTTTAAACTAATCAGAAATACACTCTATACATTACTAATGTGGTAAATGACTATTCTAGCTGCAAATGTCTGGTTTTTGGTGCAATATCTAGATAGGTGTATAGAGGCCCATTTCCAGCAACTATCACTCCAGTGTTCTAATGGTACAATGTGTTTGCTCATTGTGTCAGAAGGCTAATGGATGATTAGAAAACCCTTGTGCAATCATGTTAGGTCTGCAATGCTGTAATTGCTGCAAATGGAGGATTCTTTGATGAAAGCAAAGTTTGAAGGAAAAAATTATTATTTCAAATACAAATCATTATTTCTAACCTTGTCAATGTCTTGACTATATTTTCTATTCATTTTACAACTCATGGTGGTAAATAAGTGTGACTTTTCATGGAAAACACAAAATAATTGTCTGGGTGACCCCAAACTTTTGAACGGTAGTGTACATAAACATTAAAAAGACCCATACTGTACAAAATGGTGTTTTGCTGACTTTTAACCTTATAAAAAAATATGGCCACAGGTCACATGCATACCATTAAAACATTCAAATGCTGACTTTACAAAGAAATAAACATTGTATTTAATTTAACTCTAAAGGCGAGAAGCTGATCTCACTCCCTGGGTTTTGTAATATCACAAACCAACAAGGACGGTCTTCATTTCTCTAAGATAACAAGATAAACCCTGACTGCCACCTTATTTGTGATTGCTCAACTCAAAAAATCTTTACCTAAACAGAGTTAGAGGCTCACTAATATTTATAAGCAGGCCAAAACTGTTTTGGACAAGGACAGATTTTTTTTTATAAAACAACAGATTTTTTTTGGTCTTTAAAAATTATACAATGGTGTGAAAAAAATGTTTGCCCCCTTCCTGATTTCTCATTTTTTTTTGTATGTTTGTCACACTTAAATGTTTCAGATCATCAAACAAATTAAAACAGACAAAAATAACACAAGTAAACACAAAATGCAGTTTTTAAATGGTTATTATTATTAAGGGGAAAAAAATCCAAACCTACATGGCCCTGTGTGAAAAAGTGATTGCCCCCTAAACCTAATAACTGGTTGGGCCACCCTTAGCAGCAACAACTGCAATCAAGTGTTTGCGATAACTGGCAGCGAGTCTTTTACAGCGCTGTGGAGGAATTTTGGCCCACTCATCTTTGCAGAATTGTTGTAATTCAGCCACATTGGAGGGTTTTCGAGCATGAACTGCCTATCAGATTCAGGTCAGGACCCAGCACTGGGTGTTGGCGGTGGCAGCACCGTATGGGTCTCTCTCCAGACGGACTCCAGCAGGCAGTTGGTGGTGGAAGTGTTTGGACTCCTTGCTAAATACAGCCGTGATAGTGAGCACTGAAAGGGCACAAAGTGTGTTATTTCCTTCTGAGCAGAGTGTGTATGATCCTGACAATTGAGCTCCGAGAACCAAACAACTTCTGCATAGTGCATTGCTTGTTTGAATGTGATTTTTTGGACAGCAGCAAAAATCCAAAAATCACAGAGACAAGAGCCACGCAAGCCTGTACGGAGGCTGTCCTGTTTAAATAAGCTGAATGTCGTTGCAGTCTCCAGTCCACACACGGCGTAATTAAATACTGGAGTTCCCGCCACTGCTTTATGAAAATTATCTTTTTTTTTTTAAACAGAATTAGCAGTTCATGCCTAGAAAGACCAGAGCTCCCCACAATTGTCACACACGCATATAAAGTTGAGAGCGGCGCTGCAGCGAGTTTCTCACAGCTTCCATGGTTTGCCACATAAGTTATGAACCCTGTTTAAATTACGAGACCACAGGGTCCTAAAAACATTTGCAATAATACCACATATTGCGGTGTTCAGCTGTCCACTGTCACCGCAGGGGAAATTCCTCTACCGCGACAGCCCTAATCTCAAAAAAAGTTATTTCATGTTGTCATTACTGGGTATTGTGTGAAATGTGTAGAATTGTGAGGAAAAAATTAATTTAATCAATTTTGGAATAAGGCTGTAACATAACAAAAATGCGGAAAAAGTGAAATGCTGTGAATACTTTCTGGATGCACTGCATGTCCTGAAAGGTGTGGAAACTTAATTAAATCTCTGGAAAATGCAGTTAAACTATGAGCCCAATTTTGAAAAATTAGGTAAGTTGAGTACTTGAATCACACAAAATTCAAGCTAATGATGCTGACTACTGCCATATTCTGCAACTGAATCTTTTTCCCCACAAAAAATGTAGAGGTGAGGAGTCAAGATAACCTGATGGTTACTACACTGTAAAACCTAATGTTAGCTCAACTCAAAGTGTTTAAGGAAATTGACTGCCTTGAATCACTTAAGTTTGTTAAGTCAAACCATTCAAACATATCTTTTTTTCAGCTGAGTAAACTGAGTTATAAAAAAAGAGTTAACTAAAATTTATCTTCTTCACACTAAACTACCATTCAAGTTTTACTTCATTATTTCTACTAAAGTTTATCACCACATTGTAATTATGACAACTTACATAACAACACAACACATTTGGCATAGCCGTTTCCTCCACAGGGCATACGGAAATGCTACGGGCCCCCACAAGCTACAAATGTAGCCTCAGTGTTACAGCATCAATGGACCTCTTCACAATGTAGAGTGATGTACTTCTGCATTCCAGTCCTCCTGTAGCTCCAGTTCTGTTTCCATTATATTTTCCCATTTCCTGGTGCTTTCTCATCAATAAATCAATTTTATCGCTTTCACTTATCATTGTACGTATCGGAAATAGTGTATGGGCAGATTGATTTTTCTTTATAGAGTTCGTGTTTCACATTTTGATCGTTTTTTGTGACCATTCTGAGCCGTTTAATAGTTTGTCCAGTTAGTTTAGCAGCTAGCAGCTACTGTATTGTTTATATCGCTGCCATTCCAAATCCCACTTCATTGGCTGTAATAGACCTGTGAAACTCACTGAAACATATGTCCGGCTCCCAGTTGTTACCTGACTTCTTTTACTATTACTTTTTGTATGCAGAATCCATCAGTTATTCATGTCACCATTACTGTTATTGATATTAGCTTAGTTAGCTTCCAGTTGCTAGTGTGTTATTCTCGTAATAAACTTTGACTCACTCCTAGTAACACTGCATGGACTCAAATGAATATTAATGAACTTGTGTAAAGATTCTGCACAATACATGTCCATTACACAGATCTGAGGGAGAGAGAGAGAGAGATTGAAAAGTATCTATGTTCATTTGATGATTATGATTGTAATTTTTGAAATTGCAAATCATTCAGTTCAAATATTCAAATTTACTGAGAGGTACTAGTATTATTTTCTGTAGGTTTAAATTGCTTGAGTCAACTTGAGATCGTTAATCTGAATTTTTGATTGACAAAATCAAGCTTGAAATCTGTTTTCTGTTTCCTATCAAATGTTATTTCCCCACATAATTAAAAGAACATAAAAATTTACTTTAATTATGCCATTATCAAAGTGACGATTAATTTTGTGTGTGTTGATGAAACAAGGATTTCAAGACTGCATCTCCTAATGTCAGTTTAAAGGAGCATACAACTATCTGGATTATTGCTTTATTGGAGCACAGGCTGATGATTTCAAAACCTGAATAAAAAAACAAATGGCTACAGTCATTTTTATAGCAATAGTGAAGTTAATTCAGATGAAATGAGTAAATGCAACAAACTGGAATTATGTCACCAATGCTTTAAATGCCCCCCAAATGCAAGCACACTCAAAGCAACTGAGTTACTACTACAAACATGTATTTTTGAGTAAGGTTAATGTTACAAAAATGAGCGACTCCAATTTTTTTGAAGGATTAAGTTATATTTACTTACTTCTTTTATTAAGCAGTACTGTTAGGTTTTACAGTGTAGGGCTGGGAATTATCACTATTCAGATTCAGAAGGTACTAATTTGATTCAATTTAGATCCAAGCTGATTCAATATTGATTCAGTCACGGATTTTGCAATTATAATGACTATTTTCCATGAAAGAATTTCCTTCTCTTTGAAGTATCACCTTATCATAGTGGATGGGGTTTGCGTGTCCTAATGATTCCAAGAGCTATGCTGTCAGGGGCAACTTGGTCCTGGTAGGGTCTCCCGAGGCAAACTGATCATGGGTGAAGGGCCAGACCAAAAGTGGTCCAGTAGACTCCTATGAAAAATGTGGTAAGGACCCAGTGTACCCTAAGAAGCCACATGGCTCCACCCTCCAGTGGACTCCCCACCTGCCAGAGGGATAGTGGGAATCATGGCGCTATGTGACCGGATAGCAGTTTGGGCAACCTTGTGTGGACTGCTGTCCCTGCAACCTGGCCCCCAGATAAGCTATAGAAGATCGATGGATGGATGGATGGACGGATGGATGGAAGAATTACTTAGAGACCTAACACTGTAAATAGGAAATAAATATATGAAGGCGAGAGTTCAGCCACACAAGAGGCCTCCTGTAAACCTCTTATAAGTTTCACACATGAAAAGGCATTATTTTAAAAAAGATCTGTCCTAGGATTTTGTGAATTGATATTAGATCATTGAAATACAATAGATTCTACATTGACTCTCTGATCTTTTGAACCTAACCCACTGACTACAACAGATACCACAAGAGCACAGGGCTCAAAAGCAGTGAAGCCTTTTTTGAAACAGCGTGATCTCCCCTGCTTGTCTCTCCCCTGCTCTTCACCCCATTTCCTGTCTGTCACTTCACTGTATTTGTCCAATAAAGGCAAAAACACCCACAAAATAAATCTTTAAACAAAATGCAGCGGCTCTGTGGATGAAAGGCTAATTTGAGAGTTTATGTGTTATAAGCCTGGTAAATAGAAGTTTGTCTGTGTCACGAGAAATCAGACCATGGCAGAGACATGAAAAAGTTAAAGCAAATTTATAAATATCTAATCTACAATGTTGATTCATTTGTACTTGTAAAGTAAGTTTTAAAGAATGCTTCAAAATGCTAATTTAAATTTGGTGGACTGAACAGGAGGAAAACAAGATCTTAAGTATCAATTAATGCTTGTAATCTATGCTGACAAGCCTTCAGCTGACTTCTGGTTCCACCCATAAATTGTTAAAGTCATTGATCGTGCTGCAGTAAATATGTGATACACAGAGGAGACTGTACAAAGTCTGTAGGAGGACACCCTGCAGGGTGCTGACTCTTACATAACATTACTGAAGCTTTTCTGACCTCGCTGTAGCATCACCATGAGTAACCAAGTCCATGTCCCAAGCAAAAAATGCAGTACACTATATGGTCTGTGCAGAGGTGGTGGTCCATTAATTTGAGCGATTTAGAAATCTGTGACGCAAGTTTAGTGAGCCAAACCCAACTGTGATGAACAACAATCTACATCCTAGAGTTAGGATGTCATAAATCTACACATTTAAACATAAGCAATGTACCAATCATTGATACATGGCGCTCTGTTCTCTGTCATGTTCATCAGTTTGGAGGCTTTTTCCTAACTTGAGGAACACAAAATTGAACATTCAACTATACAATCTGTGGGCAGCATGCACCCTTCTCCAAATCAGATGAAAACTTGCTTCATTACTACAACAAGACAAATCAGCATGATAAAATGGTAAAAGAGAGACATGAATATTGCTGCAATTTTGAGATCTTAATAGCAAATTCAAACATAGCCTACTGTAAGTACGATAAGAAGATGGCAGAATGGGAAATGTAGTATGGTTACATTTTTCTACATGAAATATACAGGTGATGATGTACATATTCACGGGCTCAAAGTGCAATGGAACTACAAACATACACACACACACACACAAAAATACAAGGCAAACTAATAACATAAGGTTGATACAGGAGCACTGCGGCAGCACAGCAACTCACCCTTGGCCGGGGGATCCTGGGTTCGATCCCAGCCCCCGACCAACAGTGATCTGTGTGGAGTTTGCATGTTCTCCCCGTGTCTGCGTGGGTTCACTCCGGGATTTCTCCGGTTTCCTCCCACATGCCAAAAACATGCAAGTTAGGTTAATTGGCATCAAGACTGGGGATTCTAAATTGTCCTTAGGTGTGACTGTGAGAGTGAATGGTTGTCTGTCTCTCTGTGTTGGCCCTGCGATGGACTGGCGATCTGTCCAGGGTGTACCCTGCCTCTCGCCCAAAGACGCTGGGATAGGCTCCAGCCCCCCTGCGACCCGAAAAGGATTAAGAGGAAGAAGATGGATGAATGAATGAAAAATGAATGAATGAATGATACAGGAGGAAAAATGTTTCACAATGAAAAAACCCAGAGAGATAAACAACAACAAAAACATTACCTTAAAGCCCTACTATTTTTGCTCCAATCTTCCATACCCTGCAGTTACTATACCTTAATGGGGCTCTGTTCTACAGATTGAGTTCCACTGAATTCTAATTCTTCTTCTTCTTTCGGCTGCTCCCTTTAGGGGTCGCTACAGCGGATCATCTGCCTCCATCTCACCCTATCCCTTGCATCTTCCTCTGTAACATCAACCCTCTCCATGTCTTCCTTCACTACATCCACGAATCTTCTCTGTGGTCTTCCTCTTTTCCTCCTGCCACTTAGCTCCATCTTCAACATCCTTTGTCCAATATGTCCACTATCCCTCCTCTGCACATGTCCAAACCATCTCAGCCTTGCCTCTCTTATGTTGTCTCCAAACCACTCAACCTGAGCGGTCCCTCTGACATACTCATTTCTAATCCCGCCACTCCTAGTCACTCCCAAAGAGAATCTGAGCATCTTCAACTCTGCCAGCACCACCTCCTGTCTTTTTGTCAGCGCCACCATCTCCAAAGCATATATCATAGCAGGTCTCATTACAGTCTTGTAAAATCTTCCCTTTCACTCTTGCTGCTATCTTTCTGTCACAGATCACCCCGATCCCTGGCGGGAGTCTGTGTATGAGTGTGTGTGTGTGTGTGCATGCATGTGTGTGTGCGTGTGCAGGAACAAATGAGAAAATAACTGACAGCTGGTGTGTGTTCTGGCAGAGAGAGGGGTGTGACTGTAGACTGGCAAGGGTCTAGCTCAGGGCTCAACCTGCCAGCAGGAACCAATTAACAAAAATCAGAAGCTACAGCCACAAATTATGGGCGGAGCTGAAACACCAGCTCCGCACATGACAATCTGCAAACATCATGGTTCACGGAGACTCCTGCCTGACCTTGTCTATCAGCCTGTCGATCACCATGGCAAACAAGAAGGGACTCAGAGCTGATCCATGATGTAATCCCACCCCCACCTTGAATCTGTCACTCCTACAGCCCTCATCACCACCATCTCGCTGTCCTCATACATGTCCTGCACCACCCTCACATACTTCTCTGACACTTCTGACTTTCTCATACAGTACCACACTTCCTCTGTTGGCACCCTATCATATGTGACCAGCCATGGGAAAAACCAGGAACAAGTCTCCCGTAGGGTATTTTGAGTTATTTACAGATTCTAAAAGTGCGGAATCTAAGCTTTCCAATTATGTCTAACACATAGAAATATGAAAAGGTTTGAAGAAGATGTGGCCATTTGAATGTCAGCACCTCTCAAACTACTTCTCTAAGAAAATCACATTCAAAGTTTCCAAGGACTGTCACCTTCCAGGGCAGCCAGGTGGGGGGTGGTAACAAAAGCTGGTCATTTGCACGACTTAGCATGAACCCAACACCATTACAGTAGTTACCAAAAGGAGATCTGCTTAAGTAGCCATGTGCTTCTACCTGAATGTGCTGCTGATAGGCCGAAATGAATAACAAAGACGTGTGAATAGCCAAATAAACCGGATAAGTAAATCAGCTGTGGTATCTACGCCCCTGAAACTAGGAAGCAGTCTTGCTGATATTTCCCTCTGACACTACTCTATTTCAAATATAAAGTTTACAGTTTTAAAATCTCCCACACTGTTATATGAAGCATGGAGGAGCTTCTTCATGATTTCAAACTAGCATATTTTGCAAAAAAACGAAAATCACAAATTTTTCCAAAAAAAAAGTACTGCTGTGTATTTTAGGAATCACATCAGGCCGACTTGCTGCTGGTTTACACCTGGCGGGTCACATATAGTTTCCCCAGATCCACAAAGACACAGTGCAACTCCTTCTGACCTTCTCTATACTTCTCCATCAGCACTCTTAGAACAAACATAGCATCTGTAGTACTCTTTCTTGGCATGAAACCGTACTGCTGCTCACTGATTGTCACCTCTCCTCTTAACTTGGCTTCAACAACTCTTTCTCATATCTTCACAGTGTGGCTGATCAATTTTATGCCTCAGTAGTTACTACAGCTCCGAGCATCACCTTCTTCATTCTTGAAAATTGGTACCAAATCACTTCTTCTCCACTGTTGAAGCATCCTCTCACTCTCCAAGACTGTGTGAAACAATCTGGTCAGAAAGTCCACTGCCATCTCTCCTAAACATCTCCACACCTCCACAGGTATGCCATCTGGACTAACCATCTTTCCATTCTTCATCCTCTTCAAAGCTGCCCACACTTCCGCCTTGCTAATCCTCAGGACTTCCTTGTTCACCATCTTTCCTTCATCCATCCTCCTCTCTCTTTTATTTTCTTCATTTATCAGCTCCTCAGCATACTCCTCCCACTTTCTCAACACACTGTTGTCACTTATTAGTACATTACCATTTCTGTTCTTAATCAACCTAACTTGCTGCACATCCTTTCCAGCTCAATCTCTCTGTCTAGCCAATCGACACAAGCCCTTTTCTCCTTCCTTAGTGTGAAACCTCCCATACAACTTTTCCTTTGCGACCTCTCTCTTTGCCATGTGCCTAAATTCCAAATACCCCAGACTACTTACTTCATCTCCCTGCCTATCCCAGTTTTTCTTTGTGAACGTCTTCCTTTGAATACTTTCCTGTACATCCTCATTCCACCACCAAGTCTCCTTGTCTTTCTTCCTCTGTCCAGAGGATACACCACATACCTTTCTACCTGTTTCCCTCAATGCTTTTGCTGTACTTTCCCAATTCCCTACCATCCAGAGCCTGTATCAACTTCTTCCTGAACTCTATGTGACCTTCTTCCTTCTGTAACTTCCCCCACTTAATCTTTGGCTCTATCTTCACTTTCTGCCTCTTCTTGCTTTCCAAAGTCATCCTACAGACTACCATCCAATGCTGTCTAGCTACATTCTCCCCTGCCACCACCTTGCAGTCTCCTATCTCTTTCAGATTTCTACTTCTGCATAAGATGTAGTCCACTTGTGTGCACCTTCCTCCATTCTTGTAAGTCACCCTATGCTCCTCTCTCTTCTTAAAGTATGTGTTCACCACAGCCATTTCCATCCTTTTAGCAAAATCCACAATCATTTGTCCTTCCACATTTCTCTCCTTAAGACCATACCTACCCAGGCCCACCTCATCACCTCTGTTCCCTTCACCTACATGTCCATTAAAGTCCACTCCTATCACCACTATCTCCCCCCGGCAACACTCTCTATCACTTCATCCAACTTACTTCAAAATTCCTTTTTCTCTTCTACCTAACATCCAACTCTTTTTCTCTTCTACCTAACATCCAACTTGTGGGGCATACTCACTGACAACATTCAACATCACACCTTCGACTTCTAGCTTCAAACTCAAGATTCTGTCTGACTCCCTCTTTACCTTCTGAACACGCTTCACATATACTCCGACTCCATTTCTCTTCCTATCTACACCATGGTAGAACAGTTTAAATCCCCCTCCAATGCTCCTAGCCTTGCTTCCCTTCCATCTGGTTTCTTGAACACACAGTATATCTACCTTTCTTCTTTCCATCATATCAGCCATCTCTGTGCCTTTGCACAACATTAACCGTGCTTTAGGTATTACTTATAAACCAAAAATGCGTTTATTCAGTAAAAACAACTCCCTAGAGTCAGTATGCTAAATAATTTTATCCCATGAAAACCACTTGGTCAAAACCAATGGGGAGCAGCTATCGCCAGCCGGAAGTGATGTACACTCATTGATTCTGGCTTTACCGCAGATGAGTAAACGTGTTCAGCAGATGCTCAGTGGGTCGAGATCCAAGTTGAAACCAGGGTAAAATCTGTATGGATATATACTGCACAAACCGTCCTTGGAAATGGCCTTCACTGACGTCATGATCCGCAGTTACCTCCGAGGACAAGCAGTTGAAGGGGACCTGATGAACAGGCAAGTTCCCAGTCAAGTAACTTCAGAACAAGTTGAATAAATCTTGATATACTAGAATTTTTTTTTTCATTAAATTATATCCAGGTAAATTTGCTTGCACGTGGTTGTAAAAAATTAAATAAAATTCTGATCTTAAAACTTTGTTGACTGCTATACTGCAGCCCACTCAATCGCACAAAGCAACGACTGTGCATCACTACCGGTGCTGAAACAGCCCATGGAGGAGACAAGATGCCCCTGACCATGACTGACTGACAGAGCAGTGACTTGAAACTCACGCGTATTTGAGAAGGAATTGTGACCGACCAAAACTACCGGACGGAACCACTAATATTATATATGATCCTTTGAAATAGCTATTGATTAACTACACGTACCCTTTAAAGCCGCTGCTCTCACTTCCACACTTCTACATTTCCTTTTCTCTCTCTCCCTCCTAACACATTTTCCCCCTCTCCTCCTCATCAATCTTCGACCAACAGTTGCCCAATTTCCACCGGCACCCTGTCGGTTGACAAGACTGTGGCAGTCATTGTTAACCCAGGCCTTGACCAATCCGGTATGAAAGTGTCATTCGTCATGATCCGCATGTTTGATTTGGCAAAGAGTTTGATTTTACGTTGGATGCCCTTCCTGACACAAACCTCCCCATTTACCAGGGCTTGGGACCGGCACTAGGAGTACACTGGCTTGTGCACCCTGTGGCTGGCTTAGATTGAGATCCACTGACACCAGAAGAAAATGAGTTACATTTCTAATAAATATATTTGTGTTTTCTCCTTGTGTAGCTTTTTTTTAAATACTCAGTCAATAGCTTTAGTTGTACCTATTCAGAATAGGCGCGCTCCATATGGTACCATTCATAATAATCCTCGTGTAAAATTTGATCCTGTGGAGCAAATGAATCAGATGAGACACGAGCTGACGACACACAACTTTATTTCCTCCAACCAGCAGAACAGACTGTTCCTGAGTGCCAAAGCGAACTGCTTGATACATTTTCTTCCCGCCTCTGGCACTCAGGGTAAACACATTTACATACCAGTTACCAAGTGTGAACACACATCCACATCCACATTAACACATGCGCACCCCTGCGTCCTCAGGTGTGAGCCTAGCACAGCGGGGGCGAAAGGCACATCTTTATTTACTACATACTACATACTACATCGGGGTGCTCTGGCGCCCCTGGCTAGCACCCCAACACCCCGAAGTACTGGGTGGAGTGTCATCTCTTTTGTGTCACCACAATCCCAGGATAAACGTGAATAATGCAAATTCTAGTGGCGTCCCACTTATATGCTGCCGACGTAAGTTATGTGCTACATGGCAGAACAAACATGGCTCCAGACGATGGGAGCTGCTCTACCGCTGGAGTTACCTGAAAGCAGATCTACATATTTGTATGGAAATATTCTGGTTTTACGACTGTTTCACTGGCGTTGGGGTTGATGGTGCTGTCTTGCTTGCTCGTGGTTTCGGGGGGGAAAGGGGGTGCTGCTGCAGCCTGCCACCCTCTCTGTATGTTTCCTGGTAAACCACTCACATGCACACACTCACTTCTGCATGCACTTTCACACACACATGTGATGAGATCTCTTCAGAATAGAAACAGTTTGTTTTGGTTGTTTGAGTTGTGAGAGTCTATGTTTTTTCTGTTTGTTCCTCTCTTTTTCTCCCCCTCCCCCTCCCCCTCCCCACCACCTCACCCGTCACCCCTTCCAACCACTTCAAGTCTTTTCAACCCCCCCCACCCCCCAGCCCCCCGGTCAGGTCCATCATAAGTAAAACACGTTAAATAAAGTATTAAAGTTATTACAAGAGGAGTCTATAAATACTGTTTATGTATATACAGTATATATCAAATATGAGCAAAGCTCCTTTTGGCAAAGTAAATCTGTTTGGCACAATGAAGGAAGCAGATATCCGTTCTGCTTACCCAGCTGCAAGACAGGATAGGGGTTTAAAAAAAAAAGACTGTTTCACACTGCCGCAATGTGAAAATGTAATGCGGCGGCCCGGGAAATCTGTCTGCAAATTTTTCCACATGACACCTATTCACACCATTTGAGTGCAACGTTTCCTGTGTACGGAGTTCTGTTTTCATTCAGCTTTGGCCCCTTCGGGTAGAATTGATTTATTTTATAAGAATAAACATTGTTCAGTTCGAAGAGAATCAAAAAGGTCTCAGCAACAGCAACTCAGAATGCAGGTAAACTGGTTCAACATATAACCAGTTTAATATTATTTTGTTGCAATATTTTAAAAAGAATCTGAAACTCAATCTGAGTTACTGTTTATGAACTGGAGAAATAATAATTAATAATTTTTAAAATAATATATTTTTGTTTTGTTTTTACTGCCTGTTGCAGACAAATAATGTTGGCCTGTGAAACTGTTCTTTAGATAAAAAAAATATTTTGTGATATAGTCAAGAATATTGTTATTGTAAAAACAAAATCACAGAAATATAATATCATTTTTTTTTTTGCCATATTCATCATCATCATAGCAGTCTGTCAGGGTCGACAATGACTGTTTCACTTAGGTCTGATCAGATTCCTCCACGCAGCTCTGTCCTTCGCCCTCCGCTGCCAGGAACTCCTGGCCTTGTTAACCCGGGCGACGTCCGCGCCGGTATGAGTTGCTTTCTGACTGACCATTTCATGAAACTGCTTGCAAAGTATTTGAGAATCGCTAGCTTTTGCTGGACTAACGGCACATTCTTGGCAGATAGAGGTACTGTAGGCGACAAACCTGTGTGCCTGGTTTGGTGATTCCTTCATCCATTGTGAATTTAGAGTTCAGACACACACAGACAAAGGTGACCACCCTGCATGCCTCCACACTGTCAGTGTGACTAATAAAACTGAAAAAAAAAAAACAAAGTCAGTATGAGGACAGTGAGAGGAGACGGCACAGTAAATGTTTTTCACCAGCCTCTCGTAGCCTGGATCACTAACTCAGGCTGACTTAGACATGAATAAGAAACCAGGACCAAATTAGGGAGAGAGTACGGAGCGGATTAAAAGGGGAATGAATTGGGCCAGTGTAGTGCGCGGAAAGCATTTCCCCCCATGTGCTGTTAACAAGTTGTCCTCAGAGAGTGCCTGAGTGCGTCTTTGTGAATACGCTGAGAATCTGGGGGGTTGGGACAGGGGACTAGAGTTCAGTACTTTGTAGTGCGACATTATCAACACTACTGAACTTTTTTTTTCTGTCTTTTTTCCATCTTTTCCATCTGGTTTAATATTATATATTTACATTGTTTGGAGTATTTTGCACCATATTTCATCCCAGTGGATCCTGACTAACACTAATATAATTTTAACAGACTGTTTCATCTCCACCTTCTGAGAGACCGATGCATGACATCTGTCCTGAGCAAACTGAAAACAGAAGTCTTACACACAACCTGAGATGTTTTCTCATAAACAAGAGAACATTTTAATCACATTCAGTTTTACATAAATTTTATTTATGCAAATGTATTATTCAATTACATGTACTGTACATACATGTTTAGGGGCTTGCAGCCTTCTTTGAACTTCCTCCTGCTCTGACACAAGTACTGGCACGTTACCACCACCTGTTGATTTGCAGAACAGATCAAATCACTGCCATCACTGTGTGACACATCACTGTGTGTATGAACGATGACATCAACAAAACAGGGACCCACTCGGAGAGAAACAGCTGCAGTTCAGTACTTGAGCTCAAAACCTGAACTGGAGCCTTAAAAACGGGAAATCAATCAGTAGATAGTTGTTGTCTTATGTCAGCATATACCGTAGGTAAGAGACTGACAGCCTTTATGCAGGTCACTACTTACTGACTTATGTACCATGAATGAACACCATAGGCTGCTCAAGCCTGTCTTTCATGTTTAATTTAGGGTTGTGAAAGTTAAAGGAGATCTATGTAACTTTGTTCTTAATCTAATCAAATCCATTTCTTTTGTGTTGAAAGTGAGTTTGCTAATGTAAACTAGAATGCACTCAACTGAGATGCAGAGGCACGTCTTTTGTAGCCATATAGATTAAAAACCTAGATTTTTAAATCTGTAGGTTAAAAACCTACAGATTTAAAATCTTTTGACCTTTTGACCCCAAACTTATAGTCAGAGGTCAAGATGTTAGGGTGAACCTGTGTACCAAGTTTGATGACCCTAGCTTTCTTTGTTGTCGCAATATAGCTTATATGGCATTCTTACCTTGACCTTTGACCCCAAAAGCATAGCCGTCAGTGCTAGCAACATATTTTGCCATCCAAGCAACGTCTTTTTCAAGGGACAGCCCTGCTTATTTCTGCAAAACAATGCCAAGTCACATTCTGCCCGTGTTACAACAGCGTGGCTTCATAATAAAAGAGTGCGGGTACTAGACTGGCCTGCCTGCAGTCCAGTCCCGCCTCCCATTGAAAATATGTGGTGCATTATGAAGCACAAAATACGACAACAGAGACCCCAGACTGTTGAGCAACTGAAGTCGTACATCAAGCAAGAATGGGAAAGAATTCCACCTAAAAAGCTTCAACAATAGTCCTCAGTTCCTAAATGCTTATTGAGTGTTGTTAAAAGGAAAGGTGATGTTGTAGCCACTCGTGTGACTTATTTAATGCTTTGCATAAGGCCTCACATATTAGATAAGAACAAGGTACAGAGTTTCCTTGGAGATAACAGGATACTGTAAAAGGGTAACCTTTGGTATGCAGAGACTGCTTGGGGGGATTCTTTGTGTGTCGAGAGACGGCTTGGAGATTCCTTTGTAGGCTGAAGACTGTGAGGGGGATGCTATGAGATTTGAGAGGAAAGGCACTGTTACTTGTGATTATAATGCAATGTGACTTGTGAGCTGTGAGAGTCCCTGGTATATAAGGGACGAGTTGTTTCTGTGATGTTCTCTTTTTTACTTTGCTCATGTTGGAGCGTGTAATAAACTGCCTTGAGATGAAACTTGCCTCATTATTACACTCTCCACACTGGTGACCCAAGACGTAGCATGCAGCAAGAAGAGAATTCCCCGGGGCCAGCCTCGTTGGGAGCCCCCAGCCAAGCGTACGCCATCACGGTCCAGCTACCGGACTTTTGGCAGCACAACCCACGCTCCTGGTTCCACTTGGTTGAGGCACAGTTTGCCCTCCGGGGAATAACGGTAGATGACACGAAATTCTACCATGTGATCGCAAAGCTCGATAACCACACGGCGCGACAAGTGGAGAGCCTTCTGGAGCAGCCACCAGCCAGCGACAAATACGGCGCGTTGAAGGCTGCACTCATCCAGCACTACACCCTCTCGGTCGAGGAGAGAGCAGAGAGACTCCTGGCGCTGACCGAGTTGGGAGATGGCACGCCCATTGACCTGATGGAGAAGATGCTGAGGTTGAAAGGCTCGGACGATGACCATTTCATCTTTACCCACATTTTCCTCAGGACCCTACCGTCAGTGACGAGGGTGACCCTGGCCAGTTCGCCGTTGTTGGCCCAGTGGGACTTCCGCGTGCTGGCCCGGGAGGCGCATCGGATTCTCAATGCCAGCAGGCAGCGCGTGGCCACGGCGGCAGCGACGGAGCTCAGCGCGTCGGCCAGAAATGGCAGGGAGCCAAGGACAGCGGTAGCGGAGCCACCGACGACAGCGGCGACGGGGGCCAAGGAACGCAGAGGAGACACCCTTTGTTTCTACCATCGCCGTTTTGCAGAGAAGGCACGCAAATGTATACCACCGTGCCAGTTCAAGCGCTCGGGAAACGCCAAGACCGGGGGGTCGGTAGCAGCTGCAACCCTCGGGGAGGAGAACAAGCTGCTCTACCTGACGGACGCACACTCGGAAAGGCATTTCCTCGTGGACACAGGCGTCCAGCTGAGTTTCATCACGTCTTCCTCCGCTGACCGGCTGGCGGGTTCCAGCGGTCCCGAGATGGCAGCAGCGAACGGCTCGAGAATTAAGACCTTTGGTGAGAGGACTCTGCTTCTGTCGCTACACGGCCGTACTTTTGAGTGGACTTTTGTCATAGCAGCATTGAATTTCAATATTTTAGGGGCTGATTTTTTGTGCTTACATGGTTTGTTAGTTGATGTCGCTAACAGGCGCCCGGTTAATGCACTTTCTTTTGACTCTATCCCCTGTACAGCTAGAGCGGCCCGGCCAACAGCACAAGCCAACGTCACAGCTGCAAGCGGTAATTTCCACACACTGCTCACTCAGTTCCCAGCACTCACGGTCCCCACGTTTTCGGCAACCGTCGCTAAGCACGGGATGGAGCATTTTATTACCACAACTGGACCGCCTGTTTTTGCAAAAGCTCGGCGCTTGGACGCAGCTAAACTGGCCATAGCGCGCGAAGAGTTCACCAACCTGGAAAGGTTAGGCATCGTCAGGCGTTCGAACAGCCCATGGGCTTCCCCGCTTCACATGGTCCCGAAAGCTGACGGCTCATGGCGACCGTGCGGGGATTTTTGCAGGTTGAACAATGCCACAGCGCATGACCGCTACCCAATCCCGCATATCCAGGATTTTTCCGTTCATTTGGCAGGGGCACGCGTTTTTTCTAAAATAGACTTGGTCCGCGGTTACCGCCAAGTCCCAGTGCGCGCTGAGGACGTACCCAAAACAGCAGTGATAACTCCATTTGGCCTGTTCGAGTTTTTGCGCGTGCCATTCGGGCTTAAAGGGGCTGCACAGATGTTTCAACGCATGATGGACGCAGTGCTGCGCAATCTCCCTTTCGTGTTCGTCTACTTTGACGATATTTTGGTAGCCAGCGCGTCCGAAGACAAACACGAAAACCACCTCGCGGCAGTTTTCCGGAGGTTGGGAGAGCACGGGTTAATAATCAACCCAGCGAAATGTCAGTTCGGGGTGGCGCAGATCGATTTTTTAGGACACCGAGTTTCCCCCCAAGGAGCGGTTCTGCTGCCGGACAAAGTGCGTGCGGTGCCAGATTTCCCCCGGCCGCAGATGGTCAGGGCGTTACAGGAGTTTTTGGGAATGGTGAATTTTTATAACTGTTTCCTTCCCGGTGCAGCGCAACTCATGCAACCGCTTTATGCCGCACTCAAAAAACAGAAACCCGCAAATAAGATTGAGTGGTCCCCGGAGCGGGAGCGAGCACTCTCGGAAGTCAAAACAGCCCTGGCAAACGCTGCGTTGTTGGCACATCCGGACCCAACGGCCCGCGTAGCGCTCACCACTGACGCGTCTGACGTTGCTATAGGGGCGGTCGTGGAGCAGCAGGTAGCCGGAGCTTGGCAACCGCTCGCCTTTTTCAGCAGGACCTTGCACGATAGTGAGCGTAAATACAGCGCGTTTGACAGGGAGTTGCTGGCTCTCCATTTGGCCATTCGTCACTTCCAGTTCTGGCTAGAAGGGCGCTGTTTCACAGCGTTCGTTGACCACAGGCCACTAACATTCGCGATGGCCAAAGTTTCAGAGCCGTGGTCGGGCCAGCAACAGAGGCAGTTAGCCGCAATTTCAGAGTTTACTACAGATATTCAGCACGGGTCGGGTAAACTGAACGTAGTGGCAGACTGCCTCTCGCGCGCCGTGGCTGCCCCCGTCCGCGTGGGGATAGATTACACAGCCATGGCCGCGGAGCAAAGCAGTAATGCGGATGTGCGCGCGCTCCAGTCTGGACCAACAGGGTTAAGGCTGGAGAGCAATGTGCTGCAAGACGGTATGCCCCCCTTAATCTGCGATGTCTCCATGGGACGACTGCGTCCCGTGGTGCCGGCAGCGTGGCGCTGCCGCGTTTTCGACTCGATTCATTCTTTGGCACACCCGGGGGCTCGCGCGTCAGTCAAAATGGTAGCAGAAAAATTTGTGTGGCCCGGCCTTCGCAAACAAGTTAAAGAGTGGGCGGCAGCCTGCATGGCGTGCCAACGGGCCAAGGTACACAGACACACGAAGGCTCCATTGGAGCCATTTCTCATTCCTGCCAAGAGGTTCGACCACGTTCACCTGGACCTCGTGGGCCCCCTCTCGCCATCACAGGGGTACACACACCTTCTGACAATGGTGGACTGCACCATGTGCTGGCCGGAGGCGGTCCCTTTGGCCTCAACCACAGCCGAAGAGGTGGCGCGCGCGTTTGTAACGACATGGGTGGGGCGTTTTGGAGTCCCGTCGGACATTACATCCGACAGAGGCCCGCAATTTGTTTCTGAACTTTGGTCAACAATGGCACACAGCCTAGGTGTCACAAGTCACCGTACAACCGCGTATAATCCACAGGCTAATGGGTTGTGCGAACATTTTCACAGGTCATTGAAAGCAGCTCTTAAGAGCATCACTGACGGATGCAAATTGGGTGGACAAGCTTCCGTGGGTTTTATTAGGGTTGCGTTCTGCGCCTAAAGAAGACTTAGAGGCTTCCCCAGCTGAACTCGTTTTTGTGCAGCCACTGCGGCTGCCCGGGGATTTTCTCCCGGATAATCCTGCGCCAGGCAGCTCCCCGTCCCAGCTGTTGCAGCGTAGCATCGACACAGCTACGCTGCCGGGCCCTGCCCACCACAGTTTTCCGCGCGTTTTTGTGCCTAAAACTTTGAAGAACGCAGAGTTTGTTTTGTCAGACATGATGCTCATCGCTCCCCATTGCGACCACCTTATGATGGACCGTTCAGAGTGTTGGAAACAGGGGACAAGCATTTTTTGCTAGATTTGGGGGGTAGGAGGGAAAAGGTTGGCATAAACAGACTCAAACCCGCTTTTGTGGTGGCGGACGAGCAAGTGCTGTTGGCAAGGGCCCCTCGGCGCGGCAGGCCACCGCGGGGTGCTTCCCAGAGTAATATTCCCCCAGAACACCCGCAGGGACTGACAAAAGGTTTTCACCCCCAGATAACAGCTCCCCAGCATGACAGCACCGCTGAGGAGGTGAATCCTAGTTACAGCAGATACGGAAGAAGACTGAAGCCCAAGCAGCATGTGGACTGATGTTTAATGATTCTCTCATGGCATGCAGACTGTTATTCTCTTGTTCAATCTAAATGTTTTGGGGGGGGGGGGGCGGTGTAGCCACTCGTGTGACTTATTTAATGCTTTGCATAAGGCCTCACATATTAGATAAGAACAAAGTACAGAGTTTCCTTGGAGATAACAGGATACTGTAAAAGGGTAACCTTTGGTATGCAGAGACTGCTTGGGGGGATTCTTTGTGTGCCGAGAGACGGCTTGGAGATTCCTTTGTAGGCCGAAGACTGTGATGGGGATGCTATGGGATTTGAGAGGAAAGGCACTGTTACTTGTGATTATAATGCAATGTGACTTGTGAGCTGTGAGAGTCCCTGGTATATAAGGGACGAGTTGTTTCTGTGATGTTCTCTTTTTTACTTTGCTCATGTTGGACCATGTAATAAACTGCCTTGAGATGAAACTTGCCTCATTATTACACTCTCCACAATGTAACACAGTGGTAAACATGTCCATCCCAGCTTATTTGGAACATGCTGCAGGCAAAATGAGCGAATATTTAAAAAAAAAACCAAGTTTATCAATATGAACATTAAATTTCTTGTCTTTGTAGTGTATTTTATTGAATATAGGTTGAAAAAGAATTTTTAAATCATTGTATTTGTTTTTTCTTGCCTTCTGATTGTTGCTCTGAGTGTTGCTGTCCCTGTGCTGTTGCAATCCTGGAATTTCCCCATTGTGGGACTAATAAAGGCTTATCTTATCTTATCTTATTTACATTTTACACATCACAACTTCACTGGAATTGGGGTTACTGATGGCCTAGACATGGATGCTCACTATCACCATTGCTGTTTGTTCTTTTGATAGAAGTAATCGTTTCAACCACAAGACAGACTAGTGATATTTATAAAAAAAATTCAGAAAAGCTCACAGCAACCACAGAGCATAATACCTGGTCTCCATTTCTGCCAAATGCAGAGACCTGATTTCTTTGTACAAAACAACACTTACACACATCTTTCTTATACTCAGTAGATGATTTGAAGGGGGTTGGTTGCAACTTTTTTTCTCTTAAATTTGCTAATTTTCCTAAAAATTTGCAATGTTTATCTTGATAATAATAATGCATCAGATTTATATAGCGCTTTTCATAGACACTCAAAGATGCTTTACAATGGATACATTATCCATTCACTCCACAGACATTGATAGTGATAAGCTACTACTGTAGCCACAGCTGCCCTGGAGCAGACTGACGGAAACGTGGCTGCCAATCCGCGCCAACGGCCTCTCTGACCACTACTGAACATTTATACACATTCATACCCAGTGTCATGGACACTGGAGTCAAGGTGGGTAAAGTGTCTTGCCCAGGGACACAATGACAGAATGTCTGGGAAAAGCAGGATTCGAACCACCAACCCTCCGGTTATTAGACAACGTGCTCTACCTCCTGAGTCACTGCCGCTCACATTTCTCTCCTCCGTTCCATTTTTGCTGAGCACCAAGCTGGATGGCAGGAGGTTCCATTTTTTATATGGTCTTTGGCATGACCTGGCTGGGACTTGAACCCCGACCTCCTGGCTGTGGGGCGGAAGCTCTACCCGTAGGCTACCACTCCGGTGGATGCTGGTAAAATATTTATTCTGTGTAATTGAATTGTAATTTGTAACTTTTTAAATTTTTAATTAGGCAACTTATATCATACGAGGGGGCAGTGCCTTTGGCATGGCAAACCGGGGTGGTGGTTCCTCTCTTCAAGAAAGGGGGACCGGAGGGTGTGCTCCAACTTTAGAGGGATCACACTCCTCAGCCTCCCTGGGAAGGTCTATGCCAAGGTACTGGAGAGGAGAGTCCGGCCGTTGGTCCAACCTCAGATTCAGGAGGAGCAATGTGGTTTTTGTCCTGGCCGTGGCACATCAGACCAGCTCTTCACCCTCTCGAGAATCCTCGAGGGTTCGTAGGAGTTTGCCCAACCAGTTTACATGTGTTTTGTGGACATGGAGAAGGCATTTGACTGCGTCCCTCGTGATTTTTTCTGTTGGGTGCTTTGGGAGTATGGGGTATGGGGCTTGTTACAAGCTATCCGGTCTCTATACGACCGTTGTGAGAGTTTGGTTCGTATTGCCAACACTCGGTCGGACTCATTCCCAGTTCCCAGAGAGTTGGACTCCGCCAGGTCTGCCTTTTGTCACTGATCCTGTTCATAATTTTTATGGACAGGATTTCTAGGCGCAGCCAGGGAATGGAGGGTGTCATGCTTGGTGACCACAGGATCTCATCTCTGTTGTTTGCAGATGATGTTGTCCTGTTGGCTTCATCCAGCAATGACCTACAGGTCTTACTGGGACAGTTTGCTACTGAGTGTGAAGCGGGTGGGATGAGAATCAGTACCTCCAAGTCTGAGTCCATGGTCTTCAGCTGGAAAAAGGTGGATTGTCCTTTCCAGGTTGGGGACAAGCTCCTGCCCCAAGTAGAGGAGTTTAAGTATCTTGGGGTCTTATTCACGAGTGAGGGGAGAATGGAGCGAGAGATTGACAGCTGGATCGGAGCAGCATCTGCAGTGATGTGGACATTGTACCGGTCTGTTGTGGTGAAGAGGGAGCTAAGTTCTAAAGCAAAGCTGTCGATTTACCGGTCAATCTATGTTCCTACCCTCACCTATGGTCATGAGCTTTGGGTCAAAACCAAAAGAATGAGATCGCAGATACAAGCAGCTGAAATGAGCTTTCTTTGCAGGATTGCTGGACTCACCCTCAGAGATAGGGTGAGGAGCTCAGTTATCCGGGAGAAGCTCAGAGTAGAACCACTGCTCCTCCACATTGAAAGAAGCCAGTTGAGGTGGTTTGGGCATCTGATCAGGATGTCTCCTGGATGCCTCACACTTGAGGTGTTTTGGGCACGTCCCACTGGGAGGAGACCCAGGGGCAGACCCAGGACTCGCTGGAGAAACTATGTCTCCCAGCTGGTCTGGGAACGCCTTGGTATCCTCTCTGAAGAGCTGGAGCAGGTGGCTGGGGAGAGGGAAGTCTGAGCTTCTCTGCTTGAACTGCTGCCTCCGCGACCCGGACCTCCAGAAAAGTGGTAGAAAATGGATGGATGGATTTTATCTACATTTATTTACATTTGTATCCTTGATCTACATTTATACATTTATACCTTATGCTAAATTTGTGACTACACCCCCCTTCCACCACCCCTCATTAAAAAAATCACCTACTGCTTATACTTGAGTGATTAATATTATAACTCCCAATACCAATCTTACAACTTTGTGTGTTTGGGCTTGTATTATCATCATGGTTTATTTTTGATACTATTCCTGATTTTTGTTGTTGTTGTAATCAGGGCTTGACATTATCTTTGGCTAGTGATTTTCCAAAGTCACTAGCCACTCAGCCTTTTCACTAGCCACAATTTTGTAGTTGGAAAATCATGTTTAATATGATCAAATTTGACTACTGCATGCTAAATTTTACTTGAACTAAATTTACAACCTTTTTAAATGTAAATGACCCTTATACATACATTAAAAATAGCAAGGGAAACAGTGTTAATTATGAACAACAGTAAATACCATAAAGCAGTCGAGAAAAATATTTGCAATATGACTGTGAAGTACAGGTAGATCTGGGTCCGTCCAAATTCTCATTTGTACCTCTTCCCCTTTGCCTTCCCCCACCCCTTGGTCCTTGAAATCAAAGGCCAAGGGGTGGGGGTTGAAAATGACCCCTATGAATTGGGACACGCCTTCAGGGCTGCACGACATCATTAGTAGTTGCTGATGGATTTAATGTAAATGGACACTACCTGTTTTCACCAGAAAAAAAGAAGAAAAACAAAACTGATGAGAAAAAAGTCTCATCTTAAGGAGAAAAATGTCTCAAATTTACATGAACAATTCTAATCAGTAGAAAAAGTCAGAAATTTACTAGAAAAAAAGCTGTAAATTCAGAGAAAAACTTGGACCCCCTGGCAGGCCACTTCTGGCCCATGGGCCACATGTTTGACACCCCTGGGCCAGCACATTAAAAATACATAATTAGAAGTTTTACTTCCATGAGGTAGCTGCAAATCACAGATATCATAGATAATCACAGATAAAAGTTGACCTCAGAAGAAGCTTAATTTGCTCTTTACAGCAACATAAAGTTTAATCACTTTTTTCTCCCTGTCATATGAAAACTTACATTTGCACAATTGCGGACAGTAAACGGAAATTTCTTGCTCTAAAAATAATCACATTTAACCACAGAGGTAGATGCTGATGCTGGGGGAGAGGGCAGGTTATTCTCACCGCTGGGACAACAGGAGATCAGGGGCAGTTGTCCCCATGATCTGATCACTGAGAGCGGCTGCTGACTGTTCAGCGCCGTTCTCCAGACTGGAAAGAAAATGAGTCGACCTGCAGAGCCAGAATCCTGGGCTGCAGCTAGCTGACAGTGGACCAATGAGAATACACTGTGTGTGCGCAGATAGTGCTTATGGGAGATGTAGTTTTGTAGTCTCACTTTGCAATAGGTTTATTATTTAGATGTCATTTGAGAAAACTACAACCCGCCAAAGTGGCTAGTAGCAGTCGCTGTCTCACCCGCCACAGCCGAAATGTACCCGCCAGGGGTGGGTGAGCGGTTGTTAATGTCAAGCCCTGGCTGTAATTATGGCTATTATGCACAGGTGATATAATACAACATCATAATAAAAACTGAATAAACTATACAGTGTATTCAGTTTAATCATGATGGAGTCACGGACATGATGGTTATTTAACACTTTTTTTTAGTGTAGTTAAACTTGTTTGCTTATGAATTTATTGGGGACATATAATGCAATTTTTCAACATGTTGACATTGTTTGTATACATGTTACTGAAATGTCTGTGTCAGGCTTTGGTCAAACTACATCAGCCTTTAATTATTTCAGCACCGTTTTCCACTCCATTTAAACAGACCTCCTCAGAATGGCTTGTTTTGGTACGTGTCTCTTTAAATGCTCATGAGCCCCAGTTCACACCACCCTGCCTCTTTCGTCACCTTGAGAATTTTAGTTGAGGCAGGGCAAGCACCATTTTGAGGTACATGTTAGCTGGATAGCTGTTAGCTACAGATGGCGAAGACAGATAGAGCTAACTTACATCTGAATGTAATTATGTAAAAGCCTAGATAAAGAATTATCGGGGACAGGGGTGTGTGCTGTGAGAGGTCAAAAGGACGTGACCAGTCTTTGGGGTATAAACCCCCCGAAACAACCCTGAATGAGTGAATGGCTAACTCTGCTCAAAAGAGGCATGCTATTGTATCGTCCTGTACAGCCAAGCTGTTAGCCATCAGATACAGTATGTTGGCCTATTATCTCCAAAATATAACAAAATAAACCTAAATGACTCAAGATATATTACAGATTGTGAACTGAGTGTGCTGAGTGAACCAGGTGGTAACAGGGATGTCTAGTGATGGCAGACAGAATATATAGAAAACAACTTTAAGACTGCTGGCAAATAGGCAGCCCAACCGTGGCCTGCTCGCCAAAATGCAAGCTGTCTGATATGTTGACCTATTACATCTATATATATATAAAAGAGAGTCTGTGGTGTGGGTATGTACTGTATGTATGTGGCAGAAACTTTGCTCCCCTACTAACTCAGAGGCCACTTGACCACAGGCTCTCATCTTGCGTGGCAATGCTACAATACCTGAAGAGTGCACCTGACATGGTTTCACTGACCACTTGACAAGGTGACCTTTTTTAACCGATCTTAACAGGTGGAGTTGTACACCAGGGAAGGAATCAGGCGCACCTGATACGGTCGGCAGAGATTAGGATCCGTGGGTCTCTCTCCACAATACAGGCATTGCGGACTGACAGGAAGACGGAGGTACCAGTTACCGCTGGGTACTGGAACACCGAAACTATATTTACATTTAACTATATTCACATTTATTTACTTTAATTCGCTCATAAAACCCCCGCTGAGGTGTTCACAGAATTGTGTAGAAGCAAGTGCACCCTGATCTTTCGTGTCGAGATGTGACGGGGAGACAGAGGCTGGAGGTTGGGACACTGAACCCACATTTAATTTGCTCATTTCTATTTGTGCACTGCTAAGAATGTGTTCTTGTGTTGCCAAAATGGGTTTCTGCTCAGTCCAGTGATTTGTGTTCAGATCATGTCTTTTTGTTTATTAAATAGCAATGGTAGAAGATAAAGCGATAGAAGATGTTGGAAGCAGTAGAAGATGGATGGATGGATGGATGAAATAGCAATGGACAAGAGTGGAAAACAACTTTTCATACGATTGCTGTAACAGAGGAAAAAAGACAAGACATGACACAAAACGGTACACCCACCGCCGCTGCTGCTGTCATCTAACAATAATGTAACAGGGTTTAGGATGAGTCATACGAGGGAGGGCTGAAAAGTTCATAGGTTGAAAAATTCATAGTGGTCAAATTTGACCAAATGTGGTTTATTTTTCAATATAGCTCTCCCTCTTCAACATTTCAATGTCTCAAGCTGTTGTCCCCACATGCTTCAAGACTGCCACCATAATACCAGTCCCAAAAAAGCCCATCCCATCCAGCTACAATGATTACCGGCCGGTAGCACTGACCCCCATGATAATGATGTGCTTCGAGCGGCTAGTCATGCAGAACATCAAGTCCACCCTGCCACCCTCTCACGACCCATTCCAGTTTGCATACAGGTTGAACAGATCCACAGAAGATGCCATCGCTGCTGCTCTCCATTCAGCCCTCACCCACCTGGATTAAAAAAAAACTCCTACGTGCACATGCTGTTCTTGGACTTCAGTTCAGCATTCAACACAATCATCCCTCAGCACCTGATACAAAAACTCAGACACTTAGAACTCAAAACCTATCTCTGTAACTGGGTGCTGGACTTTCTCACAGGGAGGCCACAGTACGTGTGAGTTGGCAGCAACACCTCCCGGACCATCACACTGAGCACAGGGGCCCCACAAGGGTGCATGCTCAGCCCGCTGCTCTTCACCCTGGTGACCCATGACTGTATACCAGCCTACAACACCAACCACATTGTCAAGTTTGCGGACAACATGACAGTGATGGGCCTCATCACCAACAATGAGGAGGCCAGCTACAGAAATGAGGTGAGCCAACTGGTCCAGTGGTGTAAAGACAAAAACCTCTTCCTGAACGTGGGAAAAACCAAGGAGATTGTGGTCGACTTCAGGAGGGGTCACACACAGCACCCCCCTCTGATCATCGACAGTGCAGCTGTGAGAGGGTGAGCAGCACCAAGTTCCTGGGGGTGCACATCTCTGAGGACCTCACCTGGTCTAACAACACCACATCACTGGCCAAGAAGGCCCAAACTCGCCTCCATTTCCTCTGCAAACTGAGAAGATCCCAAGTCCCAACCCCCCATCATGCAGTCTTTCTACCAGGGCACCACTGAGAGCATCCTCGCCAACTGCACCACGGTGTGGCACAGAAGCAGCACCACCACCTGCCGGAAGACACTACAACGCATTCTGGAAGCAGCCAGCAAGATCATCGGTGCCCCCCTGCCCCCCTGCACCCCCTCTCGGACATCTACTTACCCATCTCACCAGCAGAGCTATCAACATCACAGGCGACACCTCCCATCCCCTACACTCCCTCTTCAGCCCCCTGCCCTGGGGGAAAAGGTACCAAAGCCTTCGGGCCCGCTCCACAAGACTGCTGAACAGCTTTGTTTGTCAGGCCATCAGGACCCTGAACTCTGTTCACCCCACCCCACCCCAGACGGTAACACCTGCACAATAACTACCTCAGCTGTTGGCACAGAAAGACTGGCCTACCAACAATAATGCTGTTGTTCTGTTGTACTTTTGCTGCTATATGTCTCTGCACATTAACCGCAACCATTTGCACAAATGACATATCTGCTACTGTCTGTATGTCACTGCAATACTGGCCATATGTAATGATCCATCCATCCATCTTCTTCCGCTTAATCCTTTTTGGGTCGCGGGGGGGCTGGAGCCTATCCCAGCATCTTTGGGCGAGAGGCAGGGTACACCCTGGACAGGTCGCCAGTCCATCACAGGGCCAACACAGAGAGACAGACAATCATTCACTCTCACAGTCTGTCAGCGGTGGCCCTCACGAGCCATCAATAAGACACCGATAGCCAGCCAATGAGTTTGCATGTTTTGTTAACGAGAGAACAAATGACAAAATAAAGAGCCACGGGGGGGCAAAACACACTATAATTATGACTAAGATTATGGACGAAGGAAAATAGACTCTGAAGGAAATACACTTACTGTGGGAAGAACGTCACAAGAATCTTAGACCAAGGATAGACGAATAATTGACGAATGTTTGACGAGGTCGCAGCCCGGAGTAACCCGAGCTGCTCCCTTAAATAGGGCTAACAGATTAATCAGCTGATAAGAGCGTCATCAGCTGATTGAATTCCAGCCGTCCCTGCGGAGCTCGACTCTGACAGCCAGAAGCCCCGCTGAGACGCTGTCACAATAAAAGCCCGGGGCCGTGTGGTACACCTGAGAAGAGAATGGGGAAATTCCGAACAACCGCACTCGGACCATGACAGTAACCCCCGTTCACCAGGCAAATTCCAGGCGCCATGTAACATCGAAGCCCCCCCCCCCCCACCCAGAAGGTCAACAGGACCGCCCCAGGGAGGGAGGAGGGGGAAAGGCCAGGAGGGCAAGAACCAACAAACCTTATAATCGAGAGAAAAAAAAACAGGCTACAACAACCAGAACATGGTAAAAAAATACAGAAGCCAAAATACAGGCACATACCCTGCATCGAAGAAGGATAACTCATCTATAAACAGAACATAGGATGCAACACCGCAGTGATACAATACATATTGATCGTGAACCACAGGCAAAACAACAAAAGAGATTCTCTTAAACAGTAACGAAAACATCTCAAACAGAAATACAGGCACCATACACTGTACCCTAAAAATACCAGGAAAAAACGGGGACCAAGGGAAAAAAAACACGCTAAAGAGCGGTGACATACAAACAGTTCCAATAAGAATAAATAAACGGGCACATTACCAAATACAGAGTACCCAGAAAAACAGGGGAGAGAAAAAAAAAGAGACACGCACAGAGCAGCGATATACACAGTTCAAAAATAGTCCAGATACCAAAACACAAGAGGATCCCTAATATTTCGGAAGAGAAGGCAGAGAAAAAAAACCCCACAGGGATGACAGCAGGCAGAGCATAAAAGAACAAAAACAAATGTTTCGGGGGGTCTTCCTGCGTCCAGCGTCCAGAACGCTGGCAGGGAAAAAAGGATTAGTTCGGGTGGCCTACCCCAGTCCCAGGCCCGGAGAAACAGTACTTCTGTCGGCCGGACCAGGTCGCCGAACAGATAATCCAGTTTGTCGGGTAGCCGACCCAGAACGGCAATCTCCCAGGAGGCCGACCTGCGTCATCCAGCCACCAGGACCGCAGGGGAGAACTCGGAGACGGCCTCCCTATTGAGAGGAATAGCGAGGGAGAGCCGAGCCGATAACGGGGAATCCCAGCGGCCCCCGATGGAAGGGAAAAGGGAATGGGGGAAGGAAGAGGGACCAATCCGGCGTCGATCGGCGGAGGATCTGCAGCGCCATCTCCGAACCCCACACGGACTGGCGCTGCGCTCTTATTGGATCCCGAGCGGGACCGTGCTGCTCCCATGACGGACCCCGACTGGGCTGGAGCCACACCCATGGCGGACCCTGATTGGGTCAATGCAGCACCCACGACGGACCCCAACTGGGCCGATGCTGCACCCACGACGGGCCCCGACTGGGACCTCCAGACACGAACCCAGAACCTCCAAGGCAACGATCGGAATGGACTTGTCACCGGTGACCCTGGGAGAAGGCTCAGAAGAGAGAAGAAAACCGGGATCAGGATCACCGGCAGCAGCAGAGCCCAGCGAGACAAGCTCGGACGCCACAGACAGCAGCGCCCGGCTCGTATCCCCGAGAGACAGGCAAAAATGCTCCAGGATAGAGGAAAGGAAGACAAAATAGAGCATTTGCCTGATCTCGGGCTCCACCACAGCCCAGGACTCCGTCGATCCAGGTTCACTGCGTTGAAGGTCCAGTTCTGGTTCCCACTCGACTGCGGCGGGCTCCGCAGCCAGCATGATGGTGTCCACAGTCCAGTGATTCCTTGACGCTGACGTCCACGCCGAGGGCCCGCAAGGCGTGGTGGCAGGGAATCTGTGACCTGCCGGGTCAGACTGTCCCTCCGTGGAGACCCGGGGACTCTTGGTCGTTGGCACAGGCTCCAATTTGCAGTCCGCCCACCTCCTTTGCCCGTGTCATGGTTGCGGGGCTGGAACCAGGCTCTCCAGGCCTGCAGGCTCCCTCCTCGTCCGACGGCGTAGTCCTGGCACCAAGGAATGCTCAGGTGAAGGAGACACAAAGGTAGCAGGTTCATAATTAATCACCGCAGCAGGTGGAGGGAGCTTGGGGGACTGTGAACCCCAAACTCCACCCCCAGGAATCAAACAAGGCAATTCACCCAGTGAAGGAAAAGAATGAAGAGACACTTGCCTGAGCTGCTGAGGACCGAAGGAACCTGCTGCAGTGGGCTTTGTTCGTCCCTTTCCCCAATGGATGGTGACGGGGAGCCCCCAGGGAAGACGAAGAGGAGCCGCTCGCACCGGATCAGGCATGGAGGCAGCTGGAGATGGACTCGTGGAGCTCACAGCAGCTGGGGGGAGCGTCGAGGAGGAGGGAAAAACAGCCGAGGCGATCCGGGAACGAGGAGCTGACGGAACAGCAGGGACAGATGACCCGGAGGCGGAAGCTGCTGTGTTTTCTTCCTGTCGTGATGCAGGAGCAACAGCTGGTTGGGAGGCAGAGTTCCTTCGGCGACCCGGAACTCGATCTGGACGGGGTTCTCGCTAAGGCTTACCACGGGCATTGTGACGACATTTACTGGCAGAGGGCGAGGCAAAGGTGAGGTCAGGGAAACACCGCACCTGGGCTGGACGGGTGACAGGAGCTGAATCCCAAGGCGAGGAGCAGGGATGCCTCACCATCGGCCTCCTGCCGGCGTCTCCCTCCAGTCCGTGGATCTCCTCCCTCGTCGAAACGGCCGTATTCGGGGAAAGAGGTGAGGGTTCCTTGGACGCCCCCTCGGCTGCCCTCTCTATCTGCCCTTGTTGCGCCACAATCCACGCCACTCTCTCCTTTCCTTCCGGAAAGGAGGTTAGATGATATTTCAGTAAAGTCCTCTGGGCGAGATCCAGGTGTTCATATGCCACGTAGGTGGGCATAAGGAGACGAGCTTCGGCCAGGTAGCCATCTATCTCCCAAAACCACTCGGGGCAATACCCACGCTCGACAGCAGACATACTATAAAAATACTAGCACCCAGAGAAGGGAGAAAACTCAAACCCAACAACGCAAACTCTCGGTGAATGGCGTCTCGTTGTGGCTGCGACCTACTGTCAGCGATGGCCCTCACGAGCCATCAATAAGATGCTGATAGCCAGCCGATGAGTTTGCATGTTTTATTAACGAGAGAACAAATGACAAAATAAAGAGCCACGGGGGGCAAAACACACTGTAACTATGACTTAGATTATGGAAGAAGGAAAACAGACTCTGAAGGAAATATACTTACTGTGGGAAAAACGTCACAAAAATCTTAGACCAAAGATAGACGAATAACTGACGAATGTTTGATGAGGTTGCAGCCCGGAGTAACCCGAGCTGCTCCCTTAAATAGGGCTAACAGATTAATCAGCTGATGAGAGCGTCATCAGCTGACTGAATTCCAGCTGTCCCTGCGGAGCTCGGCTCTGTCAGCCAGAAGCCCTGCCGAGACGTTGTCACAATAAAAGCCCGGGGCCATATGGTACACCTGAGAAGAGAACGGGGAAATACTGAACAACCCGAGCACGGACAGAGTCAGCACTCGGACCGTGACACAGTCATACCTAAGGACAATTTAGAATCCCGAGTTTGATACCAATTAACCTAACTTGCATGTTTTTGACATGTGGGAGGAAACCGAAGAAATCCCGGGTAAACCCACACAGACACTGGAAGAACATGCAAACTCCACACTCATATCTGTCACTATCTGCACCTACACTACCGCATTGAAATGCAACTACGGGTATTCATCTCTAGCTGTTTGTATATAGGATTGCTGGGCTTATTATCACTAATCGTTTATCTCTATGGAGGTCAGGGTCGTCCTGGCTGCCATTGGCACCACGGGTTGCATCACTGTACATAGACTGTACATACAGTAGACTGCTGCTGTTGCTGTTTGTTTTCTTTTTTTTCTCCAGCCTTATTCCTTTTCTTTTTATAAAATGTACACCAATAAAGAGAGAGAGAAACGCCATTTCAATTCTCCTGTATGTCCTCCACGTATAGTAGTATTGACAATAAAATCTTTGAATCTTGAATCTTGAATAGTCTCCTCTTCGGTCCACACACCTCTTCCATTGGTGTTGCAGCACTTGGATCCCTGTGGTCAAAAAATAAATCACATTTGGTCCAATTTGAGCACTATGAACTTTTCAGCCTATGAACTTTTCAGCCCTCCCCCCCCCCACTGTTCTGTGTCTGCTAACTTCCACAATATTCTTTTAAATTCAGACTGTTGTTTATCCCACTCGCTTTGAAAGTGTGGGAAATGTTCATTCATTCATTCATTCATCTTCTTCCGCTTAATCCTTTTCGGCCAAGGGTAAGTTGCTGTGCTGCCGCAGTGCTAACCACTCCGCCACCGCGTCGCCTGCGTGGAAACTGTGAAGGACACAATTGTCTTCTATTAAAAATATTGTGCTTAAACAATATTAGCAGCATGCTGATAGAAAGTGTAAAGTATTGTGGTTTTAAAATATTTGTAAAAACACCCAGGAAGATATCTTTTAATGAAAATCCATCCATCTATTCACCAAAACCTTTAAAATCGAACAAAAAAAAACAACCTTTCCTTACAACAAAAACATTAATAAAATAAAACTGGATCATTGTCCAGATCAGCACAAAAAATAAACCATCACAGAGAACAAAAATTTAACCAGCACCCATATGAACTTTGGAAATTTACAAGAAAAAAGTAGCAAATGTATGAGCAAAAAATTGGTAAGTTTGAGAAATTTTTTAATTTACAAGAAAAAAAGCTAATTTGAGAAAAAAAAACAGTGCAAATTTATGAGAAAAGTTTTAACTCTATAAGAAAAGTTGCAAATTTACAAGAAAAGTCAAATTTGAGAAAAGAAAATTGCACATTTATGACAGACACAAATTTAAGTGGGAAAAAAGTCCAAAAAAGTAGCAAATTTCAGAAAATAAATTAATTTTACTAAAGTGAAACGATAAGAAAACTGAAAGGCCATACAAGAGTAAAACTACATCATGACTGAAGAATAATGTAATCCCAAGTAAATAATGCATTAAGTAAATGAGGTAAATAAATGTAGATTATGTGTTTAAAGCCTACATGCTATTAACAGCCTGTGGTGCATTTTACTTTGTGCAATAAAAAAACTAATGTGAAAAAAATCAATACATGTTTAATGCTTCACATACCCTTGAGAACGTAGGAATACTGGAACAATAACCCTCCTTGAATGCTACACAAAAACAAGACATTATTGACATTTGGAAACATCAGCTTTCTTAGTCACACTGCAAACCTCTAGCCCCTAACACTGTAAAGAATTTTCCTGTAAAATAACAGTAAAATGCTGGCAGCAGAGTTGCCAGCATTTTACTGTTATTTTACAGTATTCTTACTGTGAAATTACTTCAGAGCTTATTACTGTAAAAGTGAAAAACAGTGGGCCCTATTTTAACGTTCATCAGCGGACTTTTCCACCAGACTTTCCACTGTACGCCAGTGTTTTTTTAAGTTCTGTCAGCGCATTGTTTATTTTTTACACTTTGCGTCATGTCATCTAATTACCAACAGACAGTGTGCCCACCTTGCGCTGAGAGGTGGAGGCTCATTTCAAAGCGGTGTGGCGACGTACAGTCTCAGGCGCATCACTATTATGATGCATGTTATGCAAATGCACTTTTGATAAGGAAAAACGTTGTCTGTTGTCAAAAGCACATTGTTTAATGATATTTCAGTGGCATGTTTTGAAATTGCACAGCTCCGGAGCTCATGAGGAAACAACATGTGCTGGGATTTTCTGTTTTTTTAATGGAATTGTAACAGTCATAATAAAATCACCCATCATTTTTTTTTATAATATGATCACCCACTAAATGGGGGCAGCAGTGGCTCAGGAGGTAGAGCAGGTTGTCCAATAACCGAATGGTTGGTGGTTCGACTCCCGCTCTCCCCAGATATCCTGCCATTATGTCCCTGAGCAAGACACTTTACCCACCTTGCCTCCACTGTGCATAACACTGGATATGAATGTGTATAAATGTTCAGTGGTGGCCGGAGAGGCCGTTGGCGCAGATTGGCAGCCACGTTTCCGTCAGCCTGCCCCAGGGCAGCTGTGGCTACAGTAGTAGCTTGCCACCACCATTGCCTGTCTGGAGTGAATGAATAATGTATCTATTTGTAAAGCGTCTTTGAGTGTCTATGATAAAGCACTATATAAATCTGATGCATTATTAAATAGTTTTTTATTCCATCCACACTCTCATTTTAATTGCGGACTTACTATTGGAATCTATAGATTAGGCATTATTGTATGATTTTTTTTTAGAGGAATGAATACATGAACAGACAGTGTGTTTGCATTTTGGTTTGGGTGCATGGAATCTATAGATTAGGCATTATTGTATGATTTTTTTTTAGAGGAATGAATACATGAACAGACAGTGTGTTTGTATTTTGGTTTGGGTGCATGTTGCATGGGGGAGTGGGGGATAGGCTACTTTCAGTCTTAAAGGGATTATTGTGTGACATTTGAATATTTTGTTTTGTTTTGTAACACCTTAAGTTTTGCAGTTTGTACAGTTTCATTGCAATTGTTCTGCTTGTGTATGATTTATTGTTTATGTGTTTTTGTGACCTGCCGGGGGACTACATATGTAAATTAGCATTTTTGCTAAATCTGGCATCCTTACATTTGTATTAATGTTCATTAGTATGTAATGACCCTTTCAAATAAACATTAAACTAAACTAACTGACTGAAAAATGGTGTGTTTGTAGGTTTTAACTGTCTCAAATATGTCAACTGGTCACATAATTAGCCAAAAAATTTCAAAACTTTGAATTCTCTTTAAAAAAACACACAGCCTTTATCTCATTTTTCTCTCCCAGAAATGCTAGAAATGTTTTTGATTTTTCTGTGGAAATCGTATACATCACGTTTAGAAAAAGCCAACCCACCGCCATCCTTGAGACCAGCCCACTGCTCTATTATTGGCCCGCCTAGCTGTCTGTCATGTACTGTACGTCCATCATGTTGATAGTGGGATGCTAAAGATAACCTTGTGGGACACATATATGTGCACATATGTATATCACCTCATGCTTCATATGTATATCATTTCATGCTTCATATGTATACCACTTTAGGCTTCACATCTTAGATTGAACAAAGGACTGAGTGTCTCTGGAGATAACAGGAGGATGTGAAAGTCTAGTCTTTGGTATGCAGAGAGACGGCCTGGGGGGATTTTCCTGGCCGCCAGAGGCTGGGGGTGGAGGTGTTAAGATCTGAAGGAAGATGTATTGTTACTTGGGATTAAATGCAATATGACTGTGTGCTTTGAAGTCCTGAGGTATTTAAAGGACGAATGTCTGGGTTTCTTTCTCTTTCTGCTTTTGATGATGTTGGATGATGTGAATAAACCTGACTCGTGAGATGAACTCTGCCTCGTCATTTTCACATTATCTACAGCCTATTAGCCCTTGAGCTATTACCCCCAAGCTAATACCAGGAAGCTCGAACCAAGCACGGCTTATAATGTTATTTTCTTCAAATCTTAGTCACCCTAATAGCCATCCCTGTTACCACCTGGCTCACTCCGGACCATCTCCGAGTGGTTTCGTTGTGATTCCACGGTGGATTGCCCATACGCGCACACCGACCACTGTAATGGCCCGAGACCAGGGCTACTGGCCGGTCAGGGCTACTGGCTAGTGTTACTGGCCACTAAGAGATGACCCGCAGTGACGTGAGGCACACCGTGTCACATTGGCTGTTTTATCCTGTCATGTCACAGACGTCAGACAACACTTTCTGAAGAAGACTGCAGGTGACAGTCGAAACATTTCAAAGGTATGAAACAGCTCTTTACTTTATCTTAACAGAACAACAAGATCAGTTTATCATCAAGAAGACAAAATGAACCTGTTTGACATAAAAAGCTCCTTTCTTTTAAATGCATTTTCACTTTGTGAATGAGCCCGCATTGTCCTCAGGGCAAAACGGAATTGTCCTCCCACTTTAACCTCTTTCGTGTCAGCATCACGTCTTTGATCTGACACCCCTGTTTATTAAAGGGAATGAGAGCAAAGGCAGCAATTGGTTTATTTCACATTATGCCCCAAACACACCTCTGAATAATTAAGAGTGTTAGGACAACCCTTTTCGACTTTACGTCTGGCAGAAAATTCATTTCTGCACTGTTGTGATAAAGAAATGAACTTGGAAACGCCCATAAACGCACTCTGCATCAGTTGACAAATAGCTAACTGACTGTATCCTTGCAGTACGGCCCACTATATTTCTGTGTTAATTTAATTTAATCAAGTCACTGCTGGTGTATAATCGCCAAACTCTCCTGGATCTCCGATCTTTTGTTAAAGACCTAGCCTCATCTGATTTTAATGGACAGATTCCCGTTTTATCGGGAGTTCCCACTCACCTGTACTGGGCTTCGGTTCCATCCTCCCGCCGGAAGCGTCACCATCGCCGTGGTAAACGTGGCGGTCGGCTGGTCAAGCTCAAACGCTGCCTGGCGAGCTCCTCTTCTGTTTCCCGAGCAGAGTATGTATTATCTTCTCCCTTGTTTGTGCCTTGGCACTCCTTGGATCCAATTGATGCCTGCCTAGTACCTGTGACCGGCTTGGATGAGGTGCCCCATTACCGCCGCCCCTGCTCTCCCTGGCTTCGCCAGCACAACATGAACCTCGGGAACCTTATTGCACTGTCCCTGTCAAATAAACTAATCTACTACTACTACTACTGCGGCTGCTGCATCAGGCTCCTCGGTCCACTTCACCACCCGCCCCAGCTCCTGCCAGGATTGGCCTATTAAACGCCAGATCACTGGTAAATAAAACTTTTATCCTCAGGGATTTCTTCACTTCCCGTGGTCTGGATTTCCTCTGCATATGTGAGACTTGGTTGAGTGTCGGTGACTGTAGTATTTTTTCTAAACTTTTACCAGCTGATTGTTCTTATTTTAACTCCCTGCGGATGTTGGGTCGAGGGGGAGGAACGGCAACTATTTATAGAAATGATTTTAAATGTAAGCAGTGTTTTTTTTTTTATCATTGTTGTTCCCCAGTTTTGAAATGACTTTATTTGAGGTGGGTCGCTCTGACCCGTTGCTGGTCTCTGTCAATTACTGACCTCCCAAATACAATAAGGATTTTATGAATGACTTTGCCGATCTTCTGGCAGAAATTATGCCAAAGTACGACCAAGTCCTTATTGTTGGGGATTTTAATATCCATGTGTGCTGTCCAGATAAGCCACTGGTGAATGACTTTTTAAATCTTATTTATTCTTTTAGCCTGGAACAGTTTTTACCTGGTGGACCCACACATGAACACGGACACACATTAGACCTTGTTCTCTCTCATAGTTTGTCGGTGTCTCACCTGGAGATTGGTGATGCTGTATTTTCTGACCATATGCCTATTTTATTTGATGTTGGTCTATCCTGCACCACAGTTCAAATCTGAGCTCCTGCCCACCGCTGTAGAATTTTTAACCCCTCCACTGCTGGCCAGTTTTCTGCTGCTTTTATCCAGCTCTGTGCTCCCCGGGATTTTACTTTTTTTTGATACAGAGGACCGCAGTTCCTGGTTTTATTCCTCTTGCCAAACCATCCTGGACTCTGTGGCTCCATTAAAAATTAAGCAGCCCAGAGCCAAGCGTGAACCGTGGTTTAATGACAGAACTCCGGCAGGCAGACGGGAATGCCGCAAAGCTGAGCGCAGGTGGAAGAAGGACAAGTTGCAGGTATCATTTCAAATCTTAAAGGACTGTTGGCATCTCTACCAAAATTGTGTTAAAGAGGCTAAAAGGGAACAGCTATCTAATATTATTGCAGCAAACTGTCATGATCCACGTGTGTTATTTAAAACCCTTTGCGTGTGTGTGGTGCAGAACTGCGACATACCCCCTAGTGGTCAAGAGTGGTAAATATTTTTTGTCAATAAAATAGTTCAGATTTCCAAGGCTATAACCTGAAAGTGGTAAGAGATAATGACTTACTGTCAATTAGGAAGATGTAAAATATGATCCAAAGTTTCAGATAGGAAGAAATTTGCACATCTAATTTGCATAATGTCACGGCACCTCTTTAAATTCCATAACTCAGTCAAAACTGGACTTTGGATGTATTTACACAAAAAAAATGGTTCAGTGTTTTGACACCATTTTTTGTACAGAGGTACAGTACCTCATCATCTTATCTTCAAGGTATATGAACAAGAAATCATTACATTTTAAAAAACCCAGAAATTTCTCACTACTCTTGACAAAGTCAGAGCGAGAAGGCAGGCGCAATGCCGTGCTCTGCCACTAGGGGCATGCAAATTCTCACACTCAAAGGGTTAAAACTATTGATTTTGTTCTTAATGCCTCACAATCTGACAGTATGGAAGTGTCTTCTTCTTAACATGCAATGACTTTTTACATTTTTTTTTATTGATAAGGTCACCACCATTAGGGCTCTCATCCCAGCTCCTGCCTCTGACCCCTCTGTGTCTGTCCCTTGCTCTGTTGTTTTTAATCAGTTTGAGCCTGTGACCTTGCAACAATTACAGGATGTGGTTGATCATATTAAGCCCTCAGGTTCTCCTTGCGATGCCCTCCCTCCTCGATTTTTTAAAGAAGTCTTTCCTAGCATAGGTCAATCAGTTTTAACCATTTTAAACAACAGTTTAACTTCTGGTGTGGTTCCTGCAAATTTTAAGCATGCAGTAGTTAAACCCCTAATTAAGAAATCTGGTCTTGACCACACTGTGTTGGCTAATTTTCGGCCAATCTCCAAGCTGCCTTTTATTTCAAAAATATTGGAGAAAATAGTTTATTTCCAGTTGAAGGATTTTTTGGATGATCATGATATTCTGGAGGTGTTCCAATCTGGTTTTAAAACCCTACATAGTACAGAGTCAGCACTATTAAGGATTTTTAATGACATCCTTTTGACGTCTGATTCTGGTGATCATGTGGTTCTTGTTTTGCTAGACCTAACCGCCGCTTTTGATACAGTGGACCATGAAATCTTAATTTCTCGCCTGCAGTATCTTGTGGGTATTTCTGGTACTGCACTGGAATGGTTTAGGTCCTATCTAACTGATAGAACCATGTGTGTAAGCCTTGCTGGTTCTGAATCCTCCTCTGCTTCCCTGTCATGTGGGGTCCCAGAGGGCTCAATTTTAGGGCCTCTGCTCTTTTCACTTTATCTGCTTCCACTGGGTTCAATTCTTAGAAAGCATGGCATCTCCTTCCACTGCTATGCTGATAACTGTCAGGTTTATGTTCCAATAAGGCAGAAGGAGAACTTCTCAATTAAATCACTTCTTGAATACCTTAATAACATTAAAGGCTGGATGGCAGTGAACTTCCTAGGTTTTAATGAAAAGAAGACAGAAGTGATTGTGTTTGGACCCAGTGGCTCCTGTGAGTCCCCTCCTGTTGACTTGGGTCCCTTGGCAAGGTTTGTCCAACCTTCTGTCACTAATGTGGGTTTTAAGCTGGACAGTGATTTTAGACTGGATCGCCAAATTGCTGCAGTAGTGAAGTGCAGCTTTTTTCATTTAAGGCAACTGGCAAAGGCTAAACCCATTCTCTCTAAACAGCACTTTGAGACAGTAATCCATGCCTTCATCACATCTTGGCTGGATTACTGTAATGCACTTTATGTTGGAGTCAGCCAGTCTTCCCTCGCACGTCTCCAGTTGGTTCAGAATGCTGCTGCACGTCTTTTAACTGGAACACGTAAGAGGGACCACATTACACCTATTTTAGCTTCCCTCCATTGGCTGCCTGTGCATTTTAGGGTCCATTTTAAAATTCTTTTATTTGTTTTTAAATCATTGAATGGCCTTGCCCTGCCTTACCTCTCTGAGCTTCTTGACTTTTACACTCCTGCTCGGTCTCTCAGGTCAGCTGATCAGTTGCTCCTGGAGATACCAAAATCAAAGAGGAAGCTCAGAGGGGACAGAGCTTTTTCTGTTGCTGCTCCTAAACTTTGGTACAGTCTTCCTTTGCCTATTAGACAGGCGCCTTCAACTGTCCACTGTCCACTTCAACTGTTTTAAGTCTTATCTTAAAACTCATTTTTACTCCTTGGCCTTCAACCCAGCTTGAAACATTGATTGTACTTGTTTTATTGCTTTATTATATGATTGTCATTTTTTATTTATTTTGTTTCATACCTTTTTAGTTGCATTTTATTGTCTTTTATGTCATTTCATTTTATCTATTCCTGATGTACAGCATTTTGCATCAGCTGTAGTTGTTTTTAAAGTGCTTTAGAAATAAAATTTGATTGATTAATTTACAGTAAAGTACTGGCAGCAGAGATGCCATCAATATACTGTAATGAGCAGTGGGTTTCAGGCAATGACGAGGCAGCTATTGCTCAATCCACATTTATTTCTTCTATTTATTTACTTCCCCAAAACACCACAATGGTCGAAGCCATTAAACTGACCAGCTCTCTCAGTCACGGTTTCCGCAGAGAACAACGCACGAACAATGCACGACGAACACTGACTAGCATTTAACAACACTACTAACTATTACAAAAACATAAGTAAAGAGCACAGAACACAGAACATAACCCAGACACCACATTAAATCCCCTCAAAACGTCCCCCCACAATCCTTCAGTCGATACCTCATTAGCATACTCCCTCTATTTTGGCCAATCACGTCCCAGAGGCTGCCCAGGATGCCACAATTCTGTAATTTTACAGTAGTCATACTGTTACCTACATATTCACAGCCTATTACAGTAAAAGTAAAATGCAGTATTTCTATGACTATTTTAACTTACAGTAACATTCTGAGGTTACTTGAAATTTTCACTGTTTACTGTAGACAGGCATAATACATTGAATCAGTTTAGCAGTTTAGAACATCTAAAATCCCAAATATTTAATGCAGTTAAAAGTAGCATTGTTCTGTGGGCTCCAGACAGGTATTTATACCTGCTAAATAACAAACAACTTACAAAGGGATGTGATGGCATAAATGTTTATTTAAACAGGCAGTATCAACATGAATACTGCTACTGTAAAAAAACAAAACAATAACAGTAATTATAAAGAATACAAACTGTTAGATACCCCAAATACACAAGCCAAAGAGATCTGGAAAAAAAAAAACAGTTGCAATGGTTGTAATGGTAAACTAAACTTCTACATGTCAGAGAACTTACCAAACATGAAAACCCAACAAAAGTTGTAGCTGATTCAATACTACCGTCTGTCAAACAGAGATGATCACCACCTTGCTGGTCATTGGTCCTCTCTCTGGCTTTATTCTAGTGTTGCCACTCTAAAATAACAACAAACAAAACAATCAAAATAAGTTAGGGGTGTACAATAACACTGCATGCTTATGAAGTTGACAATATCAAAGTCTCTTCTGGTTTGTCAGAACAACATGTGGAGTTAAGAGCAAGACACAAGAGAGAGCTCACTGACTTTTTCAAACATAATTTTTGGTAATACTCTACTGGCAAAGAAATAAAGATAAGTTAGTTTTTAATTACCTTGTTATCTGTAGATGCACAATTCAGTTGATGCAGAGGAAGCAGGATTTCTTGTTCATGAGTAGCTGCACATGTCCTAGTGCTCTGAAAGGCTTTCCAAATTTTTCCTCCTGAGTTTGCCACACACATTCTAAAAATACTGTAGTTTACTGAATTTTAATTAATACAGTATATTACTATTGGAAATTGGCCATAAATTAACAGCAATTGCTTACAGTGTACACACAACGTTATGTAATGGAGACATCGTTGCACATAGAGTACTGTCTAAGAATGGGACCAATTATATGGAAGGCCATCCTATTCAAAACGTTGCTGCAACATGTAGTTATATTTCTGGAGAGGTGCATGTTGGGTCAACATAAGCTATATATTCTGTGAAGCCCAGCTGAGCTCTTGGAGGGGCAGCGGCTGGTCAGCAGGTCCTTGATAACATTGTTGTAGTATCATCAGGATTAAACACTGCATGCCGTATTCACCGGGTATTGCTGCTAGTCCAAAATCTTAAAAAATTAACAAGATATATTACTGGCTGTGGATTAGTGAACCAGGTGGAAACAGACTTCTAGTTGGGTGACTAAAATCTAGAAGAAATAGTAATATAAACCGCGGCCGGCAAGCTAACTCTATAGCAGGCTAGCAGCCATAGTAGTGCTGTCAGTGTAGGTTTGGACATCCACGAGGATCCTTCCACCATCATTAAAATGGGTGGGGATGGAGCTGGGAGGGTGGCGTCACACCAGTGAGCTCCAGTTCTCATATCACGGCCAGAGCAAAAAAATCAGAACCGCTCGATTAGAGAGACAAAGGCTGACCCAAACAAAGTGATAGGGTTGTGGTTGTCAGAGTTTTTCCATTGGTAGCCACTCCAGATACTCACATAGAAGCACAAAAGCACTGAAAAACTTAAATTATTTTAACATATGTCCCCTTTAACACTCTCTGTCCTACAGTACCATTGAAAGATTAGCCACCTTTACGCAATAAAAATGTGCAGATGTGTCCAAACGTTTGACTGCTATTGTAGTATGTTACCTGTTATTCTGTCTTGGTATAATGTCTGAAGGCACGGCAGGTGAAGAGAGAACTCCGTCTTATTCTCTGAGCATCATTCTTATGTGGACAGAAGACACTTGGAACTAAAGCTGCATCCAAGAATTTATACCTGAAACAAACAAGATACAATAAACAATGTTGCTGTAAAAGACACAAGACACAGCAATGCACAGGGTCATATACTGCAGATTTTCTAAAATTTTCATAGATTATACATTAATAATGAATACAACTACTATCTAACGCTTATATGACATCTTGAGACAATGCCAAAGTCTGTGGTAAACGCTGGAGAAAAGTTAAACCATGAAAACAAAAGATGCCTCACTCCATCAATCTCAGTTACGTTACCTCAGCAAAAAAAGGAAGTTTAAAAGCAAATATCTGAGTATGTGACTTCCGGTTATGGCTGCCACGTAGGACGGACGTGTCTCGCTCTGCTCTGCTCCTGGAGAAAAAAATCGGCAAATAACTCTCTCATTTGGGACAGAACGTATCCCAGCATTTGAGCGAGGATATGTCGGCGAAGCCTAAGGCTGGAAAACCAGGAAAAGGAAAAAGCGAGCCGCCGAAACAGTCCAAATTAACGGACTTTCAGGTCTGTGACGCAGCAAACAAGGCTCCATATATGGCGGAGGAGGCTGGCGGCGGTGCGATTTCTGCGGGGAATGGCGCAGATGCGCTGATGGCTGCCATGAGTTCAATGAGAGCGGACTTTTCCTCTAGATTTGATGGGATTATGACAGCGTTGGAAGGAATAAGAAAGGAATTGGGTGACTGTGTAGAACGAACGGCGCAGATGGAGCTCCGTCTCGCTAGTGCTGAAGATGACGTCACCCGTCTTCAATTAAAGGTGCGCACTTTGGAAAAAAAAAATAAATCTCTGGAAGATAATATTTTGGATTTGGAATCTCGGTCGAGACAGAATAATTTGAGGCTGGTGGGTCTTCCAGAGGAATCAGAAGGTCGGGACGTATGTTCCTTTCTGGAAAAGTGGATTCCGGAGGTGCTGGGCAGCGAGGAGTTGCAATCAGCAGTGGTTCTGGAAAAAGCACATCGCATTGGCCCACGGAGAGATAAGGGACCGCCGAGGACCTTAATTATGAAGTTTCTTAGCAACAGAGACAGGATGAAGATCTTCAACGCTGCACGAGCTAAAAAAGGAGAGATTAAACACCAGGACCAGCAGGTGCGGTTCTACCCAGATTTGGCCACAGGAATCCAGCAATTGAGGAAGCAGTTTGATCCCATACGTAAGGAGCTGCGCAACCTTGGGATTCGTCATGGTGTAATCTATCCTGCGAGACTGCTGACCACGTATGAGGGCAGAACCCACATCTTCAAGACCCCAGAGGAGGCGCAGGAGTTCATCAAGAAGATCAAAGAAGAAGAAGAGACTGGTGGGAGCTAAGCATGAACAAAATATAAGGTAGAATAATTAAGCATTTGCACAGGCATCTGACTGACTTGAAGTAAATAGTAAGTTTACAAAATATAGATTGTATTATATATTAAAAAAACAAAACAAAAACAAAACAAACAAAAAAAAAAAAACTATGATGTACAAAGTTGTTAAAAATTTTGGAGTTAAGTTGGAAAACTACAGAGGAGAGTTAATGTTACGTCATTAAAAGTAGTAGAGTTAGGGTGATTGGGAGGATGAAGAAGGAGTGGCTTAGGCTGTTCCCCGTGGGTGTGGAACGGTCGATGGCTATATCGGGAGACAGAATTTTTCTTTTGATTTTGGGGGGTTTGCCACAAGTGTGGGAAGGGGAAATTTGTTTGTGTGTAGTTTGTAGGATGAATGTTCAACCACTCATGTTTTTGCTTCTCTGTATGAGCATGTTTACACTGCAAGGTAATCCTAAACTCTCTATTGATCATGGACCAAAGTGTTAATCTTAATTTAACTTCATGGAATTGCAGAGGTCTACAAAATTTAAAAAAACTTAAACAAGTTATGAATAAAATAAAGGACATGGGTTCAAGAATTGTGTTTTTACAAGAAACTCATCTGATAGAGGAGGATGTTAAAAGAATTAGGAGTAGATGGCAGGGAAGTGTATTCACCTCTTCATTTTCATCCCGAGCCAGGGGAGTTATGACTCTCATACATAAATCAGTTCCTTTTCAAGTGAAAAATGTAATTGGAGACAAATTTGGAAGATATGTAATCATTCAAGGTTCTTTGCTATTAGAAAATATAAATCTTGTGAACTTATATGGTCCCAATATAGATGATCAGAAGTTCTTTGCTAATTTATTTCTCATCTTATCATCACTTACAGGGCAACATATAATAGCAGGGGATTTTAATTGTACATTGAATCCAGGTGTGGATAGATCAACAGGACTGGACTGTACGCACATTGGATGTAGGATGACTATTAATCATTTTATGAAAGAATTGAGATTGTTAGATATATGGAGAGAAATGAAACCACAAGTTAAAGCCTATTCTTGTTATTCTAGTACCTACAAGACATTCTCACGTATTGATTATTTTTTGATTTCCACAGAATTAAGGTCCAAGATTCAAAACTGCTTTTATGATAACATCGTGATCTCTGATCATGCACCCTGTTGTCTAATATATGTAGATAAAAAATTGACAAAGGAATCAGGTAGATGGCAATTTCAGCATAAATGGCTTCAGGATGAGGAATTTGTCAAGTATATAGAAAAACAGATAGACGAGTTCTTTGACATCAATACTACACAAACATCAGCATGTGTAAAGTGGGAGGCTTTCAAAGCTTTTATTAGGGGACATATTATTAGTTATACAGGATCAAAATCTAAGAAGACTCGAGAGGAGAGAGCTAAATTGGAACATAAAATAAAAAATCTTCAGGAAAAAGTGTATGCAGGAAGTGACCCAAGGTTGGAGAATGAATTACTGATTTTGAGAGCTGAATACGACAAAAAATCAGCGAATAGAGCTGCCTCGAGTCTTCTAAGATTGAAACAATCTTTTTATGAACAAGGTGAAAAATCAGGAAAATTATTAGCATGGCAGATTAAACAATTGGAAATTAAAACACCAATTACCAGTATTATAAGTAATGGACAGGTAGTTATAGATCCTTTAGAAATTAATAGAGCCTTTAGAGATTACTATGAAAAATTATATGATACCAAAAATGAACCTGATTTAACAAAACTAAATGGGTTTTTGAACGAACTATCTATACCGTGTATTCCAAATGAAAACAGGGAGATATTGGAGTCTAAAATTAGTCAAGAAGAAGTTGGGCTAGCCATTGATAATATGAAATCAGGAAAAAGTGCAGGACCAGATGGTCTTCCAGTTGACCTTTATAAAAAATTTAAGAATAAATTAATAAAACCTTTTTTGGAAATGGTTTTAGAAGCATTTCAAAATAATAATTTACCATCATACATAAATAATGCCTTAATTATACTGCTGCCAAAACCAGGTAAGCCCTCTAATAAATGTGAAAATATGAGACCAATAAGCCTATTAAACGCCGACCTTAAGATAATCTGTAAAATTTTAGCAAGACGAATACAAGAAATTTTACCAAATATTATTAATCGAGATCAGAATGGCTTTATAAAGGGTAGACAAGGCTTCCATAATGTAAGAAGACTATTTAATATTATTTATTTTAATAAAGAAGCACCGGATACAGCTCTCCTATCATTGGACGCCGAAAAGGCCTTTGATAGAGTTGAATGGCCCTTTCTTTTTGAAGTCCTACAAAGGTTTGGACTTGGAAATAATTTCATAAAATGGGTTCAAATAATATACAATAATGCTACAGCAGAAATCCTAACAAATAACAATATTTCAAAACCAATAAAAATCAATAGAGGATGTCGACAAGGCTGTCCACTTTCACCTTTACTGTTTACTATGGCAATTGAACCTTTAGCGATAGCGATACGTTTACATTCACAAATATATGGAATTAAAGTTGGACCAACAGAACATAAAATCTCCCTGTACGCCGATGATATAATTTTGTTTATGTCGAATCTAAAAAAATCAATTCCAACCTTGTTGAATTTAATAAAGAATTTTGGGGAAATATCAGGATATAAAATAAATAAAACTAAATCTTCAATATTAATGCTAAATGAGACCCAGAGAAATTACCCAGCCCCTGAGGTAAATCAATTCAATGTTGTAAATCAGTTTAAATATTTAGGAATCCAAATTATGCCTAAGCTAGAATCAGTCGCCAGTGTCAACTATGAAGCCTTAATGTCAGATATCAGTGAGTTAACTCAGAGATGGATGTCACTACCAATGTCGATGATCGGGAGAATCAATATACTTAAAAGTAATATTTTACCTAAAATACTTTATTTATTTCAATACATTCCCTTATCACCACCTTTAGATCTATTCTCAAGAATAAAAAAAAAGTTAGTGGAATTTATATGGAACAACAGGAGGGCTAGATTACGTTTGTCTTTATTATATTTACCATTTGATCGTGGAGGTCTGAAATGTCCAAATTTTATGTTGTATTATTGGTCGGCACAACTGAGGTCTATGACATATTATTTTTCATCAAATGATCTCCCTCACTGGACTGAAATGGAATCATACAATTTACCTTTACCTCTTCCCATATTCATATACTCAGATTCGGCAAAAAAATTACAAAAACAAGTTAAAAATCCATTTGTAAAGCATATGATCAAAATATGGTGTGAAGCTAAAAACTATTTAAAAGAACCACAGTTATTGTCACAATTTAGTCCAATATGGGGTAATCAATATTTTAAACCAGGGAGAGCGGACGCTGTATTTAAAGTATGGAATTTAAAAGGGATACAAAAGATTCAGGATTTATATTTGCCATGTGCAGACAACATAATGTCTTTTGAAGAGCTGAGGATCAAATTTAATCTCAATAGAACACATTTTTTTAAATATCTTCAACTTAGAAACTTTATTCGATCAAATCAAAATAAAGCTCTCACTCGACCTATTTATTCATCCTTGGAAAAAATGATGATGAAAGATAGTAAAAGAAAGGGTATTATTTCAGAGTTTTATAACTCATTGACACTATCTTCAAGTGAAAATTCACTGAAAAGATTAAACTACTGGAAAGAAGATCTGCAAATTGAAATTTCAGAGGAGCAATGGGAATTGGCTTGTACAGAAGCTCAAACCAAATCAATAAATGCACGCCTTAAATTGATACATTTCAAATGGTTAATGCGGATGTATGTTACACCGGAGGAGTTAAATAGATATAACAAAAATATACCAGATACATGCACAAAATGCATGGAAAGTAAAGGAACCCTATTTCATTGTTTATGGGAATGTAGATTAATAAGAATGTTTTGGGAAGAGGTGAGGGTAACAATTGAAAAAATAATCTCAAAACAAATCATATTGAATCCTAAACTGTTTTTGTTGGGTCTGTACCCAGAAAAGCATAATTTTAATAAAAGTGAAAGAACATTCATAGACCTCAGTTTGCTTAATGCCAAAAAATGTATTGCACTATTATGGAAAAAGACTCATAGACCAGATGTGACTCAGTGGTTAAGACAGATGTTAACAAACCTTCCATTAGAAAGAATAACATATATACTAAAATCAAAGGAAATTGTGTTTGAGAATATATGGAGACCTTTTATTGATTATGTAAAAAATTTAAACATAACTCTTGAAGAAGAAGGTGAATGATGTGTGTGGACCTTGTAAATTCCAAACTGGTGAACATAATAAGTATACTAATGTATTGGATTGTCTAGACTAAACAGAGGAGCATTGTTGAAGACTTGATTTTGTTGGTGGTTGTTGGTGTTTTTAGTGCATTTTTTTTTTTTGTAGTACTTTAGTGTTAGTGTTTGATTGTTTGTATCATGTTTGTTAAAAAAAAAAAAAAGGTTCAATAAAGATATTGTGGAAAAAAAAAATATCTGAGTATGTAAGTAGATGTTCTTCTGCAGCTGACTTCTCAACTCTCACTACATCCTAACTGATATATCCACCTTTTCAACATGAAATTTGTCCTGTCAGGCACACCTGCTCTTAAAATATCTTGTCCAACAGGTTCTACATTTTTTACAGTTTTGGGAGCGTAAAGGGGTTTTTTTTGGTTTTGTTTTGTTTTTTCAGAAAATGGGTTAAATACTTCAATTTTCAAACTGTTTATAAATCCTTTGCAAAACACTTTATAAACAGGTTATTAATTAAGTTATAAATGTATTATAAACCATGAATTGGCACTTAAATAAGTTATAAGACACATTTCATCCATTGATGCAGGCTTGCAAGTTCAAGAGACTATTTTGCTAAAAATGCTTACTAATATTAGTAATTTACTGACAGTCTTGTTGTAAAGTGGTACCACTTTGTTTTGTTTTGTTTTTTACCTCAACAAAATATTAGGTTTTGCATTAAAAAACAAAGCACTGAGAAAAAATACAGCATAGTTTGAGACTATGGCTATACTGTATTGATGGTTCAAGTAAAATAATCACCTTCTGCAGCCGTGCTGCGTCAAATGGACCATTTAAAAGGGTTTTAACCTCTTGCACTCCGGGATACCGAGGGCGGTCACGTCTCTGCATCCTAGCGCGCCCTCATGCGCACTAGGACGCACACTGTGCGTCTCAGAGCGCACTGAAAAAAAAAAGTTGCATTTCCGTTCTTCCACTACAGACACAGCCGCAAACAGAAAGCCAAAGGAGTGCTTTGATTGGTTTAGATTTGATTGACCTCTCATTCGACTAATAAGAGCCTTGAATTGGGTTTCTGAAACCTTGAAGAACCAATGACTGAAAACCTAGCAAGAAGGACCCGCCTACCAACAGCTGCGAATACAGCGAGCCAATTGAAACAGAGAAGTTTGACGATTGAAAGCATGCGTCCCTTGCGTAAAATCTGTTTTGTGTAAGCCGCTGGGTGACACACACGCGTTCACCAGTCTTTTTTCCTTACTACTGTTCTTATTTGTTTTGAAAAATCATTCGCCAAAACCGCAATCATGGAAGCGCAAAACCGCAATAATGGAATCATGGTTTCACCGGGTCGCGTGACCAGAACCACGAGTCGTAACAAACGGACCAGCGTCATGTTCATCTGACAATGAGGAAGAGATGTTCGCCAGCGACACTGCTGTTGTGGACAGGTAAGTGTTATAAGCTAAATTATTCTTTATCCCTGAAAATTGTAATCAAAATGACTTTTAACCGATCGGTAAATTACAACTGTGCGTCATCGCCACATGACGGACCGCGGCGCACGGACGCGCGTCCGGACCGTGAATGGTCCCCCCCACCCCGCTACTCCTCTGTAGCGGATTGCAGATATATTGCAGATATTTTAGTACAACTGTGCGTAGTAGACCACGGCGCACGGTCCCCGCGGTCCGTCATGTGGTGATGGACGATGTCCGTCCTCTGTAGCGGGGGGGTGGATGGGAGTTGTTATCCTCTACATTACAGATATTTTAGTATAATTTTTTATTGCACTGTAGGTTATTTTTTCTTGTAAAAAAAAAAAAAAAGCCACACATTTTTTACGTGGCATGCTTCTTTGTGTGTGGGGGCTTGTTTGTTCATTCATTCATTCATGAATGAATAAACAACCCCCCCACATACACACACACAGCCCTGAGTGTCACCTTTCATTAGAGTCCAAGATGAAGCTTCTATATTGAATCATTCAAAAGTTATAGACGTTTTTCCAAACTGTGCCATTTGGCACAATTTGGCACAGTTCAAAAACGCCTAGGAACAACCTGACAAAAAAGCTGTGTAATATATTCATTTTTTGTGGTATTGTTACAAAATTTTGACCTCAGCTGGATAACACTTGGTTCTACATTTCTGTTGCATTTTCCAGCCCGGATCTGACAGCTGTGTGTTATTTGCAAGCATTTGTATCCAAAAAAACACCCAGGCGAACTTTATTTTCTTCAAGTTCAGTATGTTTAGATGACTGTTACTCAGTGGCAGGAGCACTTAGAGAGATTATGACTGTTTTGCCAAAAAATTCCAAGTGTTTTCTTTTAAATGAGACCAACCCCATGAAGATGCTGCAAAGGGTTGAAGAACAGCTTTTGATTTACTTTGGGTACGTTATTTTTAGGCGTTTTTACGGAAATTGACCAGAGTGCAAGGGGTTAATATGACCGGGTGAAACTCAATATACCAGACCCAGAATAAACTGGAGCCAAAACTAAAATGCATGAAACAAAAAACCTATTTCCTTTCAAATATGAAGTATCAAAGCTATTCAAAGTATAAACAGGCCAAAACTGAAGCGGGACAAGCACATTTGGGTTGATAAATGACTTTGACAGTAAATGAACAGAGAAGGATGCACAACTAGAATGGCCTCAACCAAGATGCAGACCCATGCCTTTTGCAGTCCTATAGATTTAAAACCTTGACCTTTGACCTTTTGACCCCAAAACTATAGCTACAGGTGTTAGTCCCAAGGTCAACCTATGTACCAAGTTTGGTGGTTGTAGCTTTATTCCCTGTTGAGTTAGAGTATGGACATAGCTGGCAATGACTACCCACATTGTTACCCACGTCAATGACAAGGTAGTGTGGGTAACAATGTGCAACAAAGCTGTCCTCTCAGGGAGGTCAGAGCAACGTGCACACATACGATTCATACTGAAATATTTTTCAGAGGTCTAGGGAGAAAAAAAAACAAACATTTGTGTAAAAATGTGATAAACTGAAAAACAAACTCCTCCAACATTCAGAGACATTGTGATGCAAGTCTACCCGTTACCTGGAAAGATTTCCTGCTTGTGACGCCTTTTTTCCAACAGGAGCAGCAATAAAGACTGATACCACACTGCTAATCTATCCACGTATTTCAAGTTCTGCTACTGCCACTTTTTTCCTCACGTCTACTGGAACCACTTGGAGATATAAGTGTGCTGATCTCTGACATGTTGCTGACAGTAAATAGGGGTACAATGGAGATACATGTTGTCAGTACGGACTGATAGCAGGGCTATTAGGAATAAATAACAAAAAAGGCAAATAGGAAAACTACTGGCGGTCTGTGGAGCTCCCACAATTCAATACTTAATTAATGGACACACGTGGCATCCGAACTTAACATTTTGACTCATCATCAGCCATCATTCAGATTTCAGGAGAAACAGATAAAAATCTAATAGTAGGTTGATACAATTCTTTAAAATTCACATGTTAATTCAGCAGCTAGAATTTCCATACTTCATCCACCCAATGAACAATCTATCCTGGCTGTTTATATGAAACTTTGCACTGGGTGACACCAGGAAATAAAGTGCAAGTCTGTTGTTTTTTCTTTGGGTTTCTTGCTATTTATAGAGTAGTGTCAGAACATGTCTATCCACTAGTTTGCCTTATGAAGACAGTCTGAGTTGAGACAGGTGTGTACTGTCTTCACGTCAAACTGAACGACAAATCAAAGGCCCTCTTACTAAATTAAAGGTACCAAAGTTCATGCTGTCAGTCAAAGTTTGGTGTACTCAGACAGGTTTCAGCAGGTTTCTCAGATATCAGACATCCATCGTCCCTTGTTTTTTACCTATGCGTCTATCTGTCTGTCTGTCAGTCACACAGAATGGATTGTGATGACGTATTCACCAGAGGTGGCCTTTGGGCTACAGGTGAGCCCATTAGATTTAGTAGGTGATCTTTTTGCTCAACAAAATTTAAGATCAATAATTTTCTGCAGATTATCAAAACAATAAATATTCACTGCTTTAAAGGTGGAGACCATAGTGGATAACCATCAGATCATTTTAAGCTAATACTAGCTTTTATTTTGTTATAACCAACAGAAACTTAGCTTTTGTTGGTGCGTCGCCATAGTAATTGAGAGTCCCAATGGAGGATATGAAGGCTGTGGCAGGTTTGGACTTTAAGTAATGTCTTAATTTTTAATGTCAGATATAATGGACGGATGGAGAAAATGAAGGACAGATTATTAGGTGTAAATGACTCTGTTTCACTGCTTGAATTTGTTCTGTTGACATGATATATTTAAATAAAGCTGATTTGTGCTGGTTTATTATTCACTCAGTGTAAAAAAGTGTTTTTATTGCTGAAATTCCATCCCTCCATCCATCCATTTTCTACCACTTTTCTGGAGGTCCGGGTCGCTGAGGCAGCAGCTCAAGCAGAGAAGCCCAGACTTCCCTCTCCCCAGCCACCTGCTCCAGATCTTCAGAGAGGATACCAATATGTTCCCAGGCCAGCTCAGAGACATAGTCTCTCCAGCGTGTCCTGGGTCTGCCCTGGGGTGTCCTCCCAGTTGGACATGCCCAAAACACCCCAAGTGGGAGGCGTCAAGGAGGCATCCTGATCAGATGCCCAAACCACCTCAACTGGCTCCTTTTAATGTGGAGGAGCAACAGTTCTACTCTGAGCCTCTCACGGATGACTGAGCTCCTCACCCCATCTCTAAGGGTGAGTCCAGCAATCCTACAGAGAAAGCTTATTTTAGCTGCTTGTATACATGATCTCATTCTTTCGGTCATTACCCAAAGCTCATGACCATAGGTGAGGGTAGGAACGTAGATTGACCGGTAAATCGACAGCTTTGCTTTAGAGCTCAGCTTTCTCTTCACCATAACAGACCAGTACAACATCCACATCACTGCAGAGGCTGCTCTGATCAATCTGTCAATCTCACGCTCCATTCTTCCATCACTCATGAATGAGACCCCGAGATACTTAAACTCCTCCACTTGGGGCAAGAGTTTGTCTCCAACCCGGAGAGGGCAATCCACCTTTTTCCGGCTAAGGACCATGGACTCGGACGTCGAGGTGCTGATTCTCATCCCACCCGCTTCACACTCGGTAGCAAACAGTCCCAGTAAGACCTGTAGGTCATTGCTTGATGAAGCCAACAGGACGACATCATCCGCAAACAGCAGAGATGAAATCCTGTGGTCACCGAGCATGACACCCTCCAATCCTTGGCTGCGCCTAGATATACTGTCCATAAAAATTTTGAACAGGATCGGTGACAAAGGGAAGTCCTGGCGGAGTCCAATGCTCACTGGAAACGGTTTGACTGATTGTTGGCAATACGAACCAAACTCTTGCAACGGTTGTACAGGGACCAGATAGCTCGTAACAACGTGCTCAATACCCAATACTCCTGCAGCACCCCCCTCAAGAGACTCAGAAAGGATTTATTGCCAAGTACATTAACAGATATGAAAACTGATAACATACGAGGGATTTGACTTGACACAGAAAACGACCTGCATTTCCGGTGACACGGCAGCATCTGTGAACGCGCCTGTCATCAGATGGGTACAGGATGCATAGGGAAGAAAAGGATAATACAATAGGAAGGAGCAAAAAACCATTGATTGTCAGAATACTGGTCATATATGATCAATATTATGATTACAAGAAAAAAAGCCCTCAATGCACAGTTAGCAGACAAAAAAGTACACAAGGACACAAAGAGAGCAGTGAGTGAGTGATCTTTTTCATCAGTTTTTGAGTCAGTGTGGGTGTAGTGTTGAGTGTAGGTGTTTGTATCAGTTAAGAACAACAAAGTCTCTTTGGCAGGAGATGTTTTGTCTTAGCTGCTGGCATTGTCCTTGGGCCATGCAGCTGGCTGTCCGTGGAGATAGTGCAGCTCAAATGTTTTGAAAACAAAAAACTGCAGATAATCTGGAGGACTTGTGTGAGGGGGGTCAGATTAGTCGAATAGTACTGATCCAGAGAAAGAAACTTTATATCCTCTTACAGATTTCAGTACTTAATCCTTCATTGCTGGACGTTGAATCCTTCATGGACGGCTCTCAGCGTAATCATGATGTAATCCATTTTCCTAGACAGTTCTCCATTTGCCGCTGTCAGAGTCCTCTCCATTTTTTCAATTTGATGGTTAAACCTCGCTTGGCCAGCATTTTGATAGGTTAAGTCCATCTTCATCAATTTACGGTACACCAGGACAATCCCAGATCCAATCAGAACGATCCCGATGACCATTACTACGAAGACGTACAAATCTTCAACATCTTCGATGGAAAGATTAGACAGGCACAAGAGTTTCCAATTACTTGTGTCCCTCAAATAGCCCGCAGCAGCCGTTCCTGCGGGGCAAACAACCTCCCCCGGGGCACTTTTCCTCGTTGAAAAAATAGTGTCAATTGCGTTCAAAGCCCAGCTTATTAAATCCATAATTTCGTTCGATAATCAGCAGTAGAGACACGCAGACAGACGATAGCAAGCTGGGATCCAGTTAGTTAGAGGAGGAAGGAGATAAGTCAGAGCAGGAGAGAAGAAAAAGGCGTCTGCTCTCTTTGGGAGGCGGAAGTGAAGAAGTGAGAGGAGGAGTGGAGAAGAGACCACGAGGGACGTGGTTGAATGCTTTCTCCAAGTCCACAAAACACATGTGGACTGGTTGGGCAAACTCCTACGAACCCTCGAGGATTCTTGAGAGGGTAAAGAGCTGGTCCAATTGCCACGGCCAGGACAAAAACCACATTGCTCCTCCTGAATCCAAGGTTTAACCAGCAGTTGGACTCTCCTCTCCAGTAACCTGGCATAGACCTTCCCAGAGAGGCTGAGAAGTGTGATCCCCCTGAAGTTGGAACACGCCCTCTGGTCCCCCTTTTTAAAAAGAGGAACCACCACCCCAGTTTGCCATGCCAAAGGCACTGTCCCCGACTTCCATGCAACACTGCAGAGGCATGTCAACCATGACAACCCCACAACATCCAGGGCCTTGAGGTACTCAGGGCAAACCTCGTCCACCCCCGGGGCCCAGCCACCAGAGTTTTTTAACCACTTCGGCAACCTCAATCCCTGTGATAGGCGAGTTATTCTCTTCGTCCTCAAGCCCTGCTTCCTCTATGGAAGGTGTGTCAGTGGGATTGAGGAAGTGTTCCTTCCACCGCTCAACGATATCCCCAGTCGAAGTCAGCAGCGCCCCATTCGCACTATACACATTGTGGACAAGGGGCTGCTTCCTCCTCCTGAGTCACCGGACAGTTTGGCAGAATCTCTTTGAGGCCGACCAAAAGTCTTGTTCCATGGCCTCACCAAACTCCTCCCACACTCGAGTTTTTGCTTCCACAACCCTTCGAGCTGCACTCCACTTGGCCTGCCGGTACACTTCAGCTGCTTCAGGAGTCCCACAAGCCAGCCAAGCTTGATAGGAGTCCTTCTTCAGCTTGATGGTCCCCCTCACCACTGGTGTCCACCATTTGGTTCAGGGGTTGCCACCACAAGATGCACCAACACCCTTGTAGGCACAGCTCTGGGTAGCTGCTTCAACAGTGGAGGTGAAGAACATAGCCCATTCAGACTCCACATCTCCAGACTCCTTCGGAATGTGGCTGAAGTTCTTCCGGAGGTTGAAGTTGAAGACCTCCCCAACAGGGGCTTCAGCAAGATGTTCCCAGCACACCCTCACTATACATTTGGGTCTACGGGGTCTGAGTGGCGTCCTGCCCTGCCATTGGATCCAACTCACCACCAGGTGGTGATCAGTTGACAGCTCTACACCTCTCTTTACCCGAGTGTCCAAAACATGTGGTCACAGGTCTGTTGACACAATAACAAAATCGATCATCGATCTGCGACCTAGGGTGTCCTGGTGCCAGGTGCACATATGGACACCCTTATGCCTGAACATGGTGTTTGCTATGGACAAACTGTGGTTGGCACAGAAGTCCAATAACTGAACACCACTTGGGTTCAGATTGGGCAGGCCGTTCCTCACAGTCATGCCCCTCCAGGTTTCAATATCATTGCCTACGTGTGCACTGAAGTCCCCCAGTAGAACAATGGAGTCTCCAAGAGGAGCACTCTCCAGCATCCTAGTCAGAGACTCCAAAAAAGGTGGGTACTCTCAACCATCATTTGGTGCATAGGCACAAATGATGGTCAGGACCCGTTTCCCAACCTGAAGGTGCAGGGAGACTACCCTTTCATCCACCGGGGAGAACTCCAATGTTGAGGCAGCAAGGCAGGGGATATAAGAATACCCGCCCCTGCCCGTCGCCTCTCACTCGGGGCATCTCCAGAGTAGGCCAAGCTCCAGCCCCTCTCCAGGAAACTGGTTCCAGATCCGGAGCTGTGCGTTGAGGTGAGTCCAACTATATCTAGCCAGTATCTCTCAACCTCGTTCACCAGCTCCAGCTCCTTCCCCACCAGAGAGGTGACGTTCCACATCTCAAAAGTCAGTTTCAAAAGCTGGGGATCAGACCGCGAAGGTCTCTGCCTTCGCCTGCCACCTGATCCGCATAGCACCAGACCCTCATGGTCCATCCTGCAGGTGGTGAGCCCACTGGAGGGCGGACCCATGTAAATCCTTCAGGCTGAGCCCAGTCAGGTCCTATGGGCAGAAACCCGGCCACCAGGCGCTAGCCATTGAGCCCCTCCCTCAGGCTTGGCTCCAGGGCGGGGGACCCGGTAACCCCATACTGGGCGGAGTACACTGAATCCTTCAATTTTTGTTCATCACGGGAGTCTACTCGATCACTCTTAGTCTGGCCTTTCGCCCAGGACCAGTTTGTCTTGGGAGACCCTACCAGAGGCAAATTTCCCCATACAACATAGCCCCTGGGATCACTAGGGCACACAAACCCCCACCCCCCACGATAAGGTGGCGATCTATGGGGGACTGAAATTTCTCTGCATTATTATTTTCTCTGCTGATAGCTTTGCAGGAGTTTGAATTAAAGCTATTTACAATAATCAGTCTAGCTTAATAGTGAACATAAAAAAGTACCTGCTCAGTGGCATAGAAATTAGTTTGACTTGATATGTATGACAAGTTACAAGCTAAGGGGTAAGTTTTGACTGTTTAATGCATTTTTTTATTTCGTTTTGTTGTCATTTAAATAATAATAATAATAATAATAATAATAATTTAGATTTATAGCCTGAATGACTGAAGGAGATCATGTCATAGTAGACCAACGTGCAGTGTTTGAGCCTCGGTGGACATAGTGGAGACAGTCCAGGATTTAATGACGGCAATGCATCCGAGCAAACCAGCAGCAATCAGTAAAGACGGGGGACAGAAACAGAAGATCATGGACAAGTCATGGGGACATACAGAAATCCCGAGGGAGGCCAGGAGTGACTGAGGAATATTCACAGTGCCAAAGAATCACTTACTGTATTTGCCTTTTTGTCATAAACTCATGCGCTTCTCCACAGCACACGGAGGAGGGGGAAAAGGATGAGGATTTACGTGCTGGGTTACACCACACACACCTTTATTAAACACCCACAACTGACAGACAGTTTAATTGCATAACATACACAATGGCTCAAGGAGTCCTCCAGGATGCTCGACAGTCTGGGTGAGAATACCGGGGAAACCACACACACAGATTAAACTCACCAGACTGGAGTTGTCCGAGTAAATCCAAAAGTTCCAAGCAAATACAGTCCTTTAATGTGACTCCATACGGTGAACGAAGACCGTAGATGAAGTGCAATGACCCAGCAATGCATGACTGGAAAAAGGCTCCTTAAGTACTTGCATTGCTGGATCCACAAATTGAGCACACCTGGGCGAGGAGTGGGGAGATGGCACACGGGAGTGGGAATAGCTGGCAGTAATAGAGAGGGGGCGTGGTCCGACAGGCAGACAGTTAGACAGCGCTCACTCCAGCGTGAGCCCAAGAGGCTGCCTCACCACTGTCGGCCAGAAAGCAGTGGCTATGGGTACGGCAGAGCACACAGAAATACATACAAACATACATACAACGTGGCACGTACCTACAGAGAGGCCAGGACCGAGCCGAGGGAAAACCAAGCCGGCTTGGTTCTTGACAGGGCCCCCCCTTTAAGGGGTGGATTCCCAGACACCCAAAGAAACATCCCCCCCCCCACAGGAACAAACAACACAAACCCGGGTGGGAGGTAGGGGGAACAGGAAAGGTGGGAACACAACACCCTGCCCTGGGACGACAATTAACCCCCCCAAGTCCACGGGCGTTGGGGCTCAGGAAGCCTTCCAGGCCCAGCAGAAGGTCCGGTGGACGGAATTTGGTGGCCTGCTGGAAAACATGGGCCACCAGACCTGGGGAGTCAATCCTTCCAGCGGCCGGCCAGCGTTGTTTGTCCACCAGGGCCGGCGGGATGAGGCGGGAGGTGGCCTGCCTACCAGGAAGCTCGCAGGTGGGTGACCGGACCGAAGGGGGGGACCCCCTATGGCGTAGGACCGGGAGGAGAAGGGGACCACGGCATCGTCATGGCGATCTGCAGCGCTCTCAATGATCCCGGCTTGGGACCCAGCTGCACCCGCGATGAACCCCAACCGACACAGCTCCGCTGCACCAGGGATGGACCCTGACCAGGCCGGCTCCACAGCACCCGTGATGGACTTCAGCAGGAGCCTTGCAGCACCTGCGGTGACCTCCGGCTGAGGCTCTGCAGCACCCACGGTGTCCTCCGGCTGAGGCGCTACAGCACCCGCGGTGGACCCCGACCGGGCCGATGCTGCACCCATGGTGGACCCCGACCTGGAGCGTGGTATCCACGATGGGTCTGGGCAGGGGCGCAGCACCCACATTGGCCTAATCCTGGGGCGCAGCCCCCACGAGGGTTCAAAGCCCGCCTGCTGCACCCACGGAAATATGGCCTGCAGAGGGGACCACGCGACAACCTCAGACCTCAGGGAAGCTGGACCCACAACGTCGTCAGGTGGTGAGACCGGCTCCACGATGACCCCTGGAGATGGTTGTTCCTCTCCGGAGACCCTAGAACATGGCTCAGGAGCGGGAAAAAACAGGGTTGTTAGGGTCGCCGGCAGCAGTGGAGCCCGGCGAGGGAAGTACAGACGCAGCTGTACGCTGCGCCTGACTCTCCTCACCTAGAGCCAGGCAAGATCTCTCTAAAACTGTCATAAGAAAAACAAGAGAGAACACTTGTCTGAGCTCGAGCTCCACCGTTGTCCAGGACTCCGTCGATCCTGGCGACAAACACTCAGGCCTGGCCTCCAAGAGGTCCAGCTCTGGCTCCCATTCCACTGCAACTTCCTCCACAACAGGCGAAATGGTCACAACAGTCCTAGTTTCCCCCTGCCACGGCTCCAATGCTGGGAATTCATCTGGCGTGGCTGCAGGGGAACCTCTCCATGCTGGCTCCAGGAAGGAATCATCCGAAGCCACTGGCTCCTCCACCGTCTGATGGGTGGAGGCCCTCAGGGAGGCCCTCAGGGAGAATTAGAGGAGATACAGAGAGGGGGAGAAATGAATTAATTTTTGCAGCTGGAGGAGAGGACCCATCGGATTGCTTAAGCTGGGCCTCTCCCTTGGGAGACAGGTAAGATTCAATACTATTTGATGGAATAGAAAGAAAAAATACTTGCCTGTCATCCCGGTCATTGGTATCAGCAGCTGCTGGCGGCAGACAGTCATCCCTCTCCGTGTCAGCGGTGACGTGGGCCCCTCTGCAGACTGGTGGAGGAGCCGCCTCCATGACGACGGAGGTCGTCACCCCGTTGAACCCCATGGCCAGGGTGAGTTCAACGGACCTCACGGCAGCTGGGACGACAGTAATCGCTGTGGACGAGGAGGGATTCTCCCGGTGTCTCCTAGGATGACGTCGAGAGCTGGGTGCTGGAGGAAGAGCCGGGATGGGAGAGGGCATCTCACTCTGGCAGGAGGCAGGAGGAATGGAGCCCCGGGAGCGCTTGGCCCTTGACGTGAACTCGGTCTTCCTAGGGGATTTCCTCACCCCTTTGCCGCACCACTGCCAACTGGTTAATCCTCTCCATTCCCTCGGCATGCCGAGTGAGCTGAGGGCACCGCCGCACCTCTGCCTCCGCTAGACCTACGTACCAGAGAATGTCCTCCGGGGTAGATTACACGCTGGCCGATGCCATGAGCCTGTCGATGTCCATTAATGCTCTGCAACATTCCCATCCCAAGCTCAAAGAATAGCTGCGGGGCGCTGAATCCATGGCCCGCTCCAACACAGCTCAGTCCCCAAAAAAATGATACAAAAGAAGGAAGGGGAAAATGATGTGTGGGTGTACCCGCTAAATCCTTTTATTCCGGCTGGGTCATTCTGTCATGAACTCCTCGTGCACTTCTCCACAGCGCACGGAGGAGGGTGGAAAAGGATGAGGATTTACGCGCTGGGTTACACCACACACACCTTTATTAAACACCCACAACTGACAGACAGTTTAAATGCATAACATACACAGTGGCTCAAGGAGTCCTCTAGGACGCTTGACAGTCTGGGTGAGAATACCGGGGAAACCACACACACAGATTAAACTCACCAGACTGGAGCTGTCCGAGTAAATCCAAAAGCTCCAAGCGAATACAGTCCTTCAACATGACTCCATACGGTGAATGACGACCATAGATGAAGTGCAATAACCCAGCAATGCATGATTGGAAAAAGGCTCCTTAAGTACATGCATTGCTGGATCCACAAATTGATCACACCTGGGCGAGGAGCGGGGAGATGGCACACGGGAGTGGGAACAGCTGGCAGTAATAGAGAGGGGGTGTGGTCCGACCGGCAGACAGTTAGACAGCACTCACTCCAGCGTGAGCACAAGAGGCTGCCTCACCACTGCCGGCCAGAAAGCAGTGGCTATGGGTACGACAGAGCACACAGAAATACATACAAACATACATATACAACATGGCACGTACCCACAGAGAGGCCAGGACCGAGCCAGGGGAAATCAAGCCGGCTCAGTTCCTGACACTTTTGTTCTTTTTAAAGACAAAGAATGGAGATGTTTTTTACCTTCATTTCTTTACATGTTTCAACTGTTCACTGCAGTCTTCATCAGAAGTGTCAGAAGTGACACTTCTGACGAATAAAATAAAATAACCCCTAAAAAATATATAAGATAAAATAGCCTCTAATTATAATAAAATAAAATAAATACATTAAATAAATAACTGCAGTTTGTTTGTCTGGTCGTTTACATGCTTGTTTATGTGTGTTTTTAATGTTTTACAGTTTACTTTGGCGAAAAAAATGGGTAACTGTTGCAGCAGAGGGACAGACTGTGAGAACGCAGAAGTCAGACAGCGGGGCAGAAGTTGAGATTGTTTTTTCTTGTTGTGAAGTGCAAAAGGACAATAATGAGATTGTTGTTTTGATGGGACGATCCAAATCACAAAACAAGGTAACGATGTAAGTGTTGAAGCTTAAAGAACCAGGTTACATGAGGGTTTGATAGGTATTCTGGTTTAACCGAGGCTGATAATGATTCAGGTGTAGAACCTTAATGGCAGCATTTGAAAAGTGTCTTTTGCAAAACATGTACCCACACCTAGCTGATTACATCTGCAAAACATCTGGTCACATACCACACCTGTGCAGTTGGCAATGTGTTAACTTATACCAAACATGCAGAGACAATAGAGGAGGAAAGGAAAGAAAAAGGGAAAAAAATGAAAGAAAAAACAACTCCTGTTTGTGTGATTGCTGACATGGGGGGGGGGGGGCTACCTCCCGATTCTGTTTTTCAGGGTGGCCCCAGAACTGGACCTCAGTGGTGGAGGGGAGATGGAAGGAGGCGTGGGGCAGGCTGGCCGCAGCAAGGGGAATGTGATGTTTGTCATCAATGTGAACAAAAGGGCCATTAGCGGAGGCAATGTCCTGAATGCCGGCAACAGCGGGGAGGGGGTAGAGGACCTCATGGGCAGACTATCTGACTGACCGCACCAAAGATAAGTGCAACTGTTGATGCTAACACTGATATACCAGACATCCATTTACTTGACTTGGATCTGATGTTGACAATGCAGTGTTTACCTGATGTGACGCTCCAGGTTCAGGACATCCCAATAAAGTTTCCCAACAGAGAACAGTATGAGAGAATCACATTTTCCACGTGTCAGGAGTAAATGTAATGCAGGATTTCAATGTGCCAAGGTACTGTTACTCACTGCATTTGGTTTCGGCCGGACCACACTTAGTGACATCAGATCTGCACACAAAAGCTATACAATATTTTGAGTCCAAAATCCCTACGACACAGCAGGCCACAGATCAATACCCTTGCAGTATGTATGACAGACATTTAAGTGTCCCAGACCCAAATTATGAAAAAACATTACTTGCAAATCCATCCTCCAGATTGGTCATAAAAAATCTGTATTGGTCACCAAGGGGAGATGTGGGGGCATCTGTTGTGTTGTGTGATGAGGACAACAGACATTTTAAACACTGGGAGGCTCCCCACATCCCACTGGTCAAACCCAAACACATGCACTGGAAGGATGTACGTTGGTTTGTAACAACAGCAGAGGAATGTGGTCAATTTTGGAAACAAACTCCTGATCCAAGGGTTCAGTATTCCCCAAAACTGGACACCTACTCACTGCTTTTGAACTGGGTGACCACAATGCAGAAAGAAGTCCACAATGATGTTCCCAACTCACCCATGTCATCACTTTTTACATTAACACAAGGAGAGGAACACGCACTCTCACAAATCCCAAATTCTCTGTGGTCAACAGGAAAAGCAGATGTAGGGTTAATCAAAAATGCAGAGTTGGTCAAAATAAATGCTAAATCACAGTATAGACCATACCAAAGATAGTATCCTCTATGTCCTGAAGCCCAAGAAGGCATTAAACCGGCCATAGAGGAACTAAAGGCAGTGGGTGTCATTGTACCATGCCGAAATTCTCCATGTAACACACCTTTGTTTCCTGTGAGGAAGGCTGGACCATCTTCCGGATGGCGGATGGTCCAAGACCTTTAGGCGGTAAACAAAGCAGTCATCCCAAGAGCTGTTTCTGTCCCAGACCCACACATTTTGTTAAATGACCTATAACCACACATGCTATATTTCACAGTGACAGACATCAGCAATGCTTTTTTTCAGTATTCCAATACATCCAGATCATCAGTTTTGGTTTGCATTCACATTTGAAAACAAAAGGTATGCATTCACCAGATTACCACAAGGTTACTGTGAATCACCAACTATTTTTTCACAGGCAATGTCTGTTATGTATGGAGAAAGGAGTCGGAGTCTCATCCGTGTACTGAACCAACCACCACTTTATTATAAGAACAGAACTATTTATATACAAGGGCCGTGCCCGCCTGACGTCACACCAGGGGCAGGTACGGCAGCTCACACACACAACAGAATTCCCCTCCCCCTTACAAAAATGCAAACCACACACATAATCGAGACCCTTCCCAATTTAGGACCAGAATCATGCACTAAGGAACAAGGAATCATGAACTGTAGGAAAATGACCCATCACATTCACACAAAAATAACTAAACTGGACCATGTCTCTAAAAATAAGTAAAATAATCCCAAATCATACATACTCACATGCACATGAGCAGAGCATATGTATACATATTTACATTTTAACGTTTAAGTTACACCAATGTCCATTGGGAGCCCGGAGCAAAACTGACCCGAAGGCCCAGGACAGCCCCAAACCATCCATTCACCTGGCCACTGAAAATAAGACTGGCTCGGAGGCCCCGGGGAGCCCCCCGACATGTGCACCCATGGCCACCGTCTGCCCCTGCGATCAAAAACAATCTCTCCCACCATAACGTCCCTCTTCACCGCCAACTGCGTCACTCCTCGGGACCCGCCATGCTGCTATGCAGCACACCATCCCTCCATGCTCGCCGGTCCACTCCCGGCCACCTTCAACACCGCCGCTGTGGCTCCGAACACTCTGGCCCCCCGTGGCCGAACTCTGGGGAGACCCAAAGCCTGCTCGTTGGCACCGCTAACTGCCTCGGGCGCCTCGTCGTAACACCCAGCACCCTTGTGTCCAGGGCGCGCCACTGCCTCTGTGTCCAGCTCCTGCTGCTCACTCCCAGGAACCACCACATCACTCTCGCCGGTATTGTTCGCCGACCCAGGCATCTTGCTGCTCCTCCCAGCACCCTCGTCCCAGGCACTCCGCTGCACTGTCTCCGTGCCCGGCTGTAGCTGTTCTCTCCCGGGGCTCTCGCTGTCCCTCTCGTCAGTGTCATTCTCTGACCCATATGCTTCATTGCTGTTCTCAGTACCCTCATTCCAGGCGCTCTGCTGCGTCGTCTCCATGCCCGGCTGTCACTGCTCTTCCCCGGGGCTCTCAGCCTCCATGGGCCCGCTCACTCGCTGCCTAACCTCCAGCTGTGGGGATGACTCCTGCTGCTCTCCCTCTCCGCTGTCATTGCACACCGTGCTGTCCGACTCATCAGTGCTCCGGTCCTGTACCATGCTAAGCTCCTTGACTGGTCCACCATCTTCAGTGACTGGGGACTCCTCCACTTGTGACCCCGGTCCCACCTCAATGCCTAGCTGGTAGCCTGGAACTTGCTTTTGGCACACAGTTAGCTTTGTGGTTAACATGCTCATAGACACCGAGTGGGTCGTTAGCTTCTCCAAGCTAACTAGCCTAACTCTATTTGGCGCCAACATTCCCACTGCCCACAGCTTTGTAGTCCTCTTCTGCTCAGCGAAGTACTCAGCCAGCCGCTCGACAGCATCCTCATAACACTCCATTTCACCCAATGTACCGAGAATTCTTCGGCCCTCCGTGTTGAGATTGTGAGCCAAAAGCACTCGTTGTTGCCTCCCGTCGAGTCTGCTTAGGCCCAGTTCCCCAATGTAACCCTCAAACATGGCCTGCCAGTCCGGCCACAGGAACACCGGTTCTCCCGTGTACTCTAGAAATGGAAATAGTGGTGGAGGTAGTCCATACTCCCCCATAGTTTCTCCCCTTTGCCAAATGTTATGTATGGAGAAAGGAGTTGGAGTCTCATCCATGTACTAACTAACTAACTAACTAACCTGCACTTATATAGCGCTTTTCTAGTCACAAAGACCACTCAAAGCGCTTTCATTAATACTAACCCTCTATTCTAAGGGCCTATAGGAAACAGATATCTAGGGACAATTTAGAACAGCCAATTAACCTAACATGTATGTTTTTGGCATGTGGGAGGAAACCGGAGAAATCCCGGAGTACTGAACCAACCACCACTTTATTATAAGAACAGAACTATTTATATACGAAGGCGGTGCCCGCCTGATGTCACACCAGGGGCGGGTACGACAGCACACACACACCACACTAACTACACCACAATGTCAGCAAATTTGGCACAATTTATTCCTCCTAACAGGAGCCAGTTGCTCCTTTATGTTGACGACATTTTGCTGGCATCACCTGATGAGGAAACATGCAAACAGGACACCACTGCCTTACTGCAATTCTTAGCAGAACAAGGTCACAAAGTCAACAAGGAAAAATTACAGTTGTGGAAAAAAGTTGTCATGTATGTGCGCGTTTACGCACGCACAAATGGAAAGAGACGAGCCCACTTGCGGGTGAAGAGTGTGTTGGCTCTGCTGTAGGATTATTCAGAGCTGCTGGCTCCTCCACAGTCCAGCGGCCTGGTTCTAGAGGGCACTCGGGAAAGAAGAGAGGAACCACAGAGGGGATAGGCAAATCTTGAAAAATAGCAGCAGGAGGAGAGCACTCAGGTGACTGCCCAACCTGAGGCTCTCTTCTGGGAGACAGACAAGGTTTATCATTATTTACTGAGATAGAATGAAAATACACTTGCCTGCTCTCCCAGATCTAGGTGTAGACTGCTGCAGGCGGCGAGATGTCATCCTCCTCCATGTCCACGGCCATTCTAGACCTCCCAGAGGATTGTGGAGGAGCCGGCTCGGCTGACGCAGGAGTGGGCATGACGGGGGAAGCCCTGGAGGTCTCCTTGGCGGCAGGAAAGGACGCCTCATTGACAGATGCTGCGGCTGATAGCAGAGAGGGCACAGGCTGGCGTGACAGCTGGCTCAGGGGAAAGCTTTGCCGCAGGAGTGGACAGGCATGACATTGAGAATTTGGCCGCCGATGAGGTGATGGGCTTCTTACGGCACGTTGATGCAGAATGACCCACTCGCCGTGCTGTAGACTCCTCAACATCTTCTGGCTCCCTCAGCATCGGGCTGCTCCCTCCCGGGACCGACGGAGAATGGGGGGAGACAGAGGGAAAAAGTTGAGGAGCAGGAACAGCAGCTGACTGGGGAGCCCCAGCAGATTGCAGAATCTGGAGTTCCTCCACAGGAATCTGACAAATCACATCAGGAGAGAGTGCGAGAGACTGGAGGAGCACTTGCCTGAATTCTTGGTTGGTGATGACATCAGCTGCTCTATCGATGTCACGCTTTGTCTCCCAGGGAGTAGAACGATGAGTCTAGCGGGTAGAGGAGGACACCAGCTTGGAAGGCGCGTGATGGGCTTTCGGCCTCCGGGAGTGCATCTTTGGCTGCCTCGGTGGAACTGCGGAAGACCCTCTCACCGCCTCCTCAAAGTGCTGCCGTGATTCACAAATCTAGGTGAGCAGCGGCACCAGCCTCGGATACTTCCAGAGGCCGGGGCAAGTCTGCATCACCCCGACAGCAATGTCCAGCAAATAGAAATTAACCTCCGGGGAGTGGGTGGCACGAGCCCAGGAAGCGAAGTTCACCGCTCGCTCTGCTGCTGCACACTCCTCCGGATTCAGTCCAAAAACTGAGAAATCCATGCTCGAGGCTTCTAACAGGTGAGAAGAATGAAAAAGGTGGAAAAAAAAAGAAAACACACTACTTCACTGCTGGCCTCTTTTCTGGTCACGCGTTCTGTCAAGTACATGCGCTTTTACGAACGCACAAATGGAAAGAGTCAAGCCCACTTGCAGGTGAAGAGTGTGCTTTATTAACAAAGACTAAATAATACACAGACATGTCCAACAAAAGCAATCAAATAATAAGCAACACAGCAGAGTAGCACAGTTCAGAGAGGCCAGTTGGCTACGGAGAAAACAGTGCACGTCACACACCAGAGGAAAGCTGGCCGCTGGGGGAAAACAAGAAACGTGAGCCGGGAGAAGGAGGACTTACATGAATGGGTCAGAGCACAGCTGGGCTCTGGGAAAAAACAACACCAAACGTAGTCCTGAAAGACAGTAATCCAAACGCGGAGAGACTGCTGAACAAAGTGGCTGACTGTGTGCAGGAAACAGACTAATGCCGTGACAATGAGTGAATGAACTGATAGGAAATACTGTAAATACACAGTCAACTAATGGTGCAGAGTGAATACAGGTGAGTGACAACAACAGGTGTACTGATTACAGGCTGCACACTGCAGCGCCAGGCTGAGCAGCCAATGGGGAGTGCCTGGAGAAAAAGGGAGAGGCAGAACAGAACACAGAAAAACTCTAGACAATAAGTGGACAAAACAAAGAAGCAAAATACAACAATAGTCTGTGTCTGGGGTCTGGAGTGACCAAATCACCCCAGACACATGACAGAAGTCAAATATTTAGGCCACATTTTGTCAGCAGCAGGCAGACATGTTGATCCAGCTCGACAACAAGCTATTTTGTCAGCACCAAAACCCATCACAAAAAGAGACATGATGACATTTTTGAGTACTCTAAATTATTGTTGCTCTTGGATTGCAAACTATTCATTTGAGGTACAACCCTTATCTGACCTCATCTACAAAACACCCACGGCTCAGGTGGGCAAAACTGAGTGGACACCTGAGGCAGAAGAGGCATTTGTCAAAATGAAAAAACTTTTGGTCAGCACAGACGTCCTGGCACTCCCCAATTACAAGAAACCATTTGTGCAAATGGTTCATTGTAGAGAGGGGCACATGGTAAATGGCGTTCACTTATATAGCGCTTTTTCTCATCTCTAGATGACCAAAGTGCTTTACAGATCCAGTTATCCACCCATTCACACACACATTCACACACTGATGGCGGCAGAGCTGCAACACACACACAGGCACTAGCCTGGCCACCAGGAGCAACTGGGGGTTCAGTGTCTTGCTCAAGGACACTTCAACATGCAGACTGCAGACAGAGTGGGAACTGAACCCATGACCCTCTGATCAGTAGTCGGTCACACTACACCTGCGCTACAGTCGCCCTGGGGGTAGTGAGCGACTGACGTCGCGACTGACATGACGTCAGTCCTTCTTCCACCAAGTGGCACAAAAATGCATCCGGTAGCATATTATTCCACATGACTTGACCCTGTTGCGAGGGCACTGCCGCCATGTGTGCAGGCTGTCATAGCTGCCTCTATGGTGGTGCAGGCCTCAGCAGGGCTCATTCTTTTTCATCCCTTGACCCTAAAGGTCACATATGCAGTATTGTGGTGCACATATGTGGGTTTCATATGCTTCACATGTGTATTACTGTATGCTTATTGTATGCTTCATGTCTCAGAGGAACAAAAGGACTGAACCTCCTAGGGGTAACAGGAGGATGTGAAGTCTGGCCTTTTGTATGCGAAGAGATGGCCTTGAGGGATTTCCTGACCACCAGGACTTTAGGTGGAGATGAGAAGACCTGGAGGGGGGTGCATTGTGAGTTGGGATTAAAAGACAATGTGACTGTGTGCTTTGATGTCCTGGGGTATTAAAGGGACAGAGGTTGGGGGATTCCTTTCTCTTTCTGTTTTTGGATGTTGGAGAATGTGAATGTGAATAAAACTGGACTTGAGAAATAAACTCAGCCTCGTCCTTCCCACACTTCTCCACACTGGTGACCCTAAGACGTATCATGAGCGGAGACGAATCTCCCGAGCCAGACTCGTCAGGAGCCAGCCAAACGAATGCAGCCACAGTTCAGCTACCGGACTTCTGGCCGAACAATCCGCGCTCCTGGTTTAACGCAGTCGAGGCACAGTTCCACCTCCGGAGGATTTCGGTGGACGCCACAAAGTTCTACCATGTGGTTGCAAAGCTGGACAACCACACAGCCTAGCGGGTGGAGAGCCTGATCAACCACCCGCCGGACAGCGACAAGTACAGCACGTTGAAGGCTGCACTCATCCGTTACTTCACCCCCTCGGTGGACGAGCGAGCAGAGAGGCTCCTGGCGCTGACTGAATTTGAGAGCGACAGACCTGCAGACCTGATGGGGAAGATGTTGAGTTTGAGAGACTCCGAAGATGATAACTTCATCTTCACCCACCTTTTCCTCAGGACCCTACCATCAGCGGTGAGAGTGACCCTGGCCAGTTCACCACTGTTGGCCCGACGAGACTACCACGAGCTGGGCCAGGAGGCGCAACGACTCGTCGACACCAATAAATGGCACGCGGCTACGGCTGCGGAGCCAGGTGCAACGTCCAGAGAGGGCAGGGGGCCAGAGGCTGCAGCACCAGACTCACCGACGACGGCGGCGGCAGGGGCCAGGAAACACGGAGCAGACGATGTCCTTTGCTTCTACCATCGCCGCTTCGCAGAGAGGGCATGCAAGTGCATTCCACCGTGCCATTTCAAGCGCTCGGGAAACACCAAGACCGGGGGTCGGTAGCAGCTGCGGCCCTCGGAGAGGAGAACAAGCTGCTCTACTTGAGGGATGCGCACTCGGGGAGGCATTTCCTTGTGGACATGGGCTCCCAGCTGAGTTTCATCATACCTTCCTACGCTGACCGGCTGGCGCCTTCCAGTGGTCCCGGGATGTCAGCAGCAAACGGCTCGGCGATTAAGACCTTCGGTGAGAGGACTCTGCTTCTGTCTTTACACGGCCGTACATTCGAGTGGACTTTCATCATAGCGGCAGTCAATTTCAACATGTTAGGGGCTGATTTTTTGTGCTCACATGGTTTGTTGGTCGATCTTGCTAACAGACGCCTGGTTAATGCACTCTCTTTTTATTCTATTCCCTGTACAGCTCGAGTGGCCCCGCCAACAGCACAAGCCAACGTCATAGCTGCAGGTGGTAAGTTCCACACACTCCTCACTCAGTTCCCAGCACTCACGGTTCCAACATTTTCGGCGACCGTGGCTAAACACGGGGTGGAACATTTTGTTACTACCACCGGACCGCCCGTTTTTGCAAAAGCTCGGCGCTTGGAATCAGCTAAGCTGACCATAGCGCACGAGGAGTTCGCCAACCTGGAAAGGTTGGGCATCATCAGGCGTTCAAAGAGCCCATGGGCTTCACTGCTTCACATGGTCCCGAAAGCTGATGGCTCGTGGCGACCTTTCGGTGATTTCCGCAGGCTGAACAACGCTACAGCGCACGACCGCTACCCGATCCCGCGCATCCAAGATTTTTCAGTTCATTTGGCGGGGCGCGCGTTTTTTCTAAAATAGACTTGGTACGCGGTTACCACCAGGTCCCAGTGCACGCTGAGGACATACCCAAAACAGCGGTAATAACTCCTTACGGGCTTTTCGAGTTTTTGCGCATGCCGTTTGGGCTTAAAGGCGCGGCGCAGACGTTCCAACGCATGATGGACGCGGTTTTGCGCGATCGCCCTTTCGTGTTCGTCTACCTGGACAACATATTGGTAGCCCGCGCGTCCGAAGACGAACACGAAAACCACCTCACGGCAGTTTTCCGGAGGTTGGGAGAGCACGGGTTAATAATTAACCCAGAGAAGTGTCAGTTTGGGGTGACGCAGATTGATTTTTTGGGGCATCGCGTCTCCCCAGAAGGAGCGGTCCCTCTGCCTGACAAAGTGCGCGCAGTAACAAATTTTCCCCAACCACAAACGGTCAAAGCGTTACAGAAGTTTTTGGGAATGGTGAATTTTTATAACCGTTTCCTCCCCCGCGCAGCGCAGCTCATGCAACCATTGTATGCTGCACTAAAAAAACAAAAACCCACAAATAAAGTCGAATGGTCTCCGGAGCGAGAGCGCGCATTCTCTGAAGTCAAAACAGCCCTGGCAAATGCTGCGTTGTTAGCACATCCAGTCCCAGCGGCCCGCATGGTGCTCACTACTGACGCGTCAGATGTGGCCATAGGGGCGGTCGTGGAACAGTATGTAGCCAGAGCCTGGCAACCGCTCGCCTTTTTCAGTAAGACCCTGTGCGACAATGAACAAAAATACAGCGCATTCGACAGGGAGTTGTTAGCTCTCCACTTGGCCATTCGCCACTTCCAGTTCTGGCTGGAAGGACGCCGTTTCACTGCGTTCGTTGACCACAAGCCGCTGACTTTCGCGATGGCCAAGATTTCAGAACCTTGGTCGGGCCGGCAGCTGGCCGTGATATCGGAGTTTACTACCGATATCCAGCATGTGGCGGGTAAACTTAATGTAGTGGCGGACTGCCTCTCGCGCGCCGTGGTGGCTTCAGCCCGCGTGGAGGTAGATTCTGCAGCCATGGCCGCGGAGCAGGTTAGCGACGCAGAAGTGCGCGCAGCCCCGGTCCGCGTGGGAATAGATTATGCAGCCATGGCCGCGGAGCAGGTTAGCGACGCGGATGTGCGCGCGCTCCAGTCTGGACCAACAGGGTTAAGGCTGGAGAACAGGGTGCTGCAAGACGGTATGCCCCCCCTCATCTGCGATGTCTCCACTGGGCGGCCGCGTCCTGTGGTTCCAGCCGCGTGGCGCCGCCACGTTTTTGACTCGATCCATTCTCTGGCGCACCCGGGAGTGCGTGCGTCGGCCAAAATGGTAGGAGAGAAATTTGTATGGCCGAGCCTGCGCAAACAAGTTAGAGAGTGGGCGGCAGCCTGCATGGTTTGTCAGCGGGCCAAGGTTCATAGACACACGAGAGCTCCCTTGGAGCCGTTTCACATCCCAGCTAAAAGGTTTGATCATGTCCACGTGGACCTCGTAGGCCCCCTCCCGCCCTCACAAGGGTGCACACATCTTCTGACAATGGTTGACCGCACCACGCGCTGGCCGGAAGTGGTTCCGCTGTTGTCAACCACAGCCGAGGAGGTTGCGCGCGCGTTTTTAACGGCATGGGTAGCGCGTTTTGGAGTCCCGTCGGACATTACGTCCGACAGAGGCCCTCAATTTATTTCCGAACTTTGGTCAGCGATGGCCCGCAGCCTGGGGGCAACGATCCACCGCATGACCGCGTACAACCCGCAGGCTAACGGGTTATGCGAACGTTTTCACAGGTGACTGAAGGTGGCTCTCAGAGCATCGCTTACGGATGCAAATTGGGTGGACAAGCTACCATGGGTTTTATTGGGGTTGCGTTCCGCACCTAAAGAGGATTTAGAAGCCTCCCCAGCTGAGCTAGTTTTCGCACAGCCACTTCGGCTGCCCGGGGAATTTCTCCCAGATAATCCAGCGCCAGAGTGCTCCCCGGCTAAGCGGTTACAGAGTGGCACGGGCCCGAGCACGCTACCTGACCCCGTTCACCACAGTTTTCCGCGTGTTTTTGTGCCTAAGGCTTTAAAAAATGGGGAGTTTGTTTTTGTCAGACATGATGCTCATCGTCCGCCTTTACGCCCACCTTATGACGGACCATATAGAGTGCTGGAAACAGGGGATAAGCATTTTTTGCTAGATTTGGGGGGCAGAAAAGAAATGATTGGCATTAACAGGCTCAAACCCGCTTTTGTGGTAGCTGACGAAGTTGTGCAGTTGGCTAAGGCTCCTCGGCGCGGCAGACCGCTCTTAGCCTTATGTTGACCCAAAATAGAATGGTTCTTGATTAAATGACTGCCGCCCGAGGGTGTGTGTGTGCAATTGTAGGTAGCTATAATTGTAGCTATAACTTCTGGCGCCACACGAGTTGGCTGCCTTTTTGCAACAGCAGCTCAATTCTGAGTTTTTCTTCCTCTTTCTTATTTACTATCTGGCTTCTTTCGCTAAACTTTCTGATCCGACGACAACTTATCCATCACGGACACACAGATCACCCCAAATGTCTCCCGAGCCGGCGGACGGAGCCACTGTTTATAGCAGGAGACAGTACAACAGGGACCAGCTGTTAGCACTTAACCAGCCCACGGTACTGACGCAAAAATTTGACATGCCAGGAGAAATCAGATGGAAACGGCGCAGATGTCGAGCTGAAGTAAGACGGCGGATGAGGAATATAAGGTACAGACCCATCCTCCCATCCGTTATCATGGGGAACGTACGATCGCTACTAAATAAGACAGACGAGCTAGCGGCCATGTCCCGCTACAAGAGCATCTTCAGAGAGATTAGCATGATGTTGTTTACTGAGACGTGGCTAGCAGAACTTGCAACAGATGCTAACATCGAACTGGAGGGTTTTCACGCAATACGGGCAGACCGGACACCAGACAGTGGGAAGGCAAGGGGCGGAGGAGTGATAATGTGTGTCAGTAACAGCTGGTGTAAACCGGCACATATCACGGTTAAAGAGCAACACTGCAGCAAAGACATGGAGTTGCTAGCTGTTAGCATGCGGCCTGCTTATCTCCCGAGGGAATACTCACACGTGATCTGCATTGTTATTTATGCAAATCTGACGGCGAACGCTGGGGCAGTGCATGACGCCATCCACTCAGTCACTGACAGGCTTCTGACAGAACACCCAGATGCTCTCCTCCTCATCTCGGGTGATTTTAACCATATCTCACTGTCCCCCATTCTGCCCACGTTCACCCAGTATGTCATATGCCACACCAGAGACAATAAAACACTGGATTTATTCTATGTGAATACTGAGGAGGCGTACACCTCATCACCACTCCCCCCACTCAGGAGATCGGATCACAACTTGGTTCATCTCCTGCCGGTGTACAAACCCCTAGTACACAGACAACCTCCAGTTACGCACACGGTGAAGATATGGTCTGAGGAGGCAATAGACGCTCTAAAGGACTGTTTTGAAATCACTGCCTGGGAGCAGCTCTGCGATCCACATGGTGAGGACATCGACGGCCTCACTCACACCATCACGGACTACATCAACTTCTGTGTGGACAACACCGTACCCACCAAGGTCATACGGTGTTGCTCAAACAACAAACCCTGGATCAACCCTGAGATAAAATCACTACTGAGAGAGAAGAAAAGGATCTTCAGGTCGGGGAACAGGGAGATGCTGAAGTCTGTACCGAGGGAGCTAAGGAGGAAGATCAGAGAAGGCAAGGACAGCTTCAGGAAGAAGACGGAGGACAAGCTGCAACAGAGCAACATCGGCGGGGTCTGGAGAAACCTCAAAACCATCTCTGTACTCCAGAATACCTCCTCCCAGGCCACGGGGGGCAGGGAGTGGGTGAACAATCTGAACCTGTTTTTAATAGGTTTGACCAACCGCCCTCCCCTCCGCCTGCACAACAACCACTGCTGCCTCTACCGTCATCGAGACCTGCTGTCCACCCCCCCTCCATCAACACCCCCCCACTCCCAGCACACAGCCCCCCAGCCCCAACCTGACCCTCACTAAGACCCACGTGAGGGCGGAGCTGAAGAAGATCAAGGCGAGGAAGGCCTCGGGTCCGGACTGCATCAGCGCAAGGCTCCTCAAGTCCTGCACAGACCAGCTGTGTGGGATTGTGGAGCACATCTCCAACCTGAGCCTGAAGCTGGGGAAGGTACCACAGTTGTGAAAAACATCTTGTGTGGTACCCATACCAAAGACTTCCCACCCCAGAGACCTGAACAGCTACAGACCAGTGGCCCTGACTTTTCACCTGATGAAGACCCTGGAGAGACTGCTACTTGCTCACCTCCGTCCCCTGGTGGGACCAGCGATGGAGCCACTCCAGTTCACCTACCAGCATGGCATTGGGGTGGAGGATGCAGTGATCTTCCTCCTTCACCATTCCCTGTTGCACCTGGAGAAGCCTGGGAACACGGTGAGGATCATGTTCTTTGACTTCTCCAGTGCTTTCAACACCATCCAACCGGTGATCCTGAGGGACAAGCTGCTGTGCGCAGGGGTGGACCAGCACCTCTCATCGTGGATCCTGGACTACTTCACAAACCAGCCACAGTTTGTGAGAACCCCGGATTGTGTGTCCAACACGATCATTGGCAGCACGGGGGCCCTCCAGGGAATGGTTTTGGCTCCCTTCCTGTTCACCCTTTATACTGCGGATTTCTCACACAACACAACACACTGCCATCTACAGACGTTCTCTGACAACTCTGCGATCGTCGGCCTCATCTCCAATGGAGATGAAGCTGAGTACAGAGGACTTATCCAGGACTTCGTGGACTGGTGCCATCGGAACTGCCTCCAGATCAACGCGAGAAAAACTAAGAAACTGGTGGTGGACTGTCACAGGCAAGGACAACCCCTCACAGCACCAGTAAACATCCAGGGAACAGACATTGAGATGGTGACATCCTACAAGCACCTGGGTGTTCATTTGAACAACAAACTAGACTGGTCACACAATACAGACGGATTCTACAAGAAAGGACAGCGCAGGCTATTCCTACTGAGGAGTCTCAGGTCTTTTGGCGTACAAGGGGTGCTCCTGAAGGCCTTCTACGATTCTCTGAGGTATCAGCCATCACTTTTGGAGTAGTCTGCTGGGGCAGCGGCATCACAGCAGCCGACAGGAAGAGACTGAACAAACTGATCAAGAAAGCTAGCTCTGTGCTGGGGCAGCGCCTTGACCCAGTGGAGGAGATAGGCAAGAGAAGGATGGTGGCTAAGCTGTCATCTCTGCTGGAGTCCGAGTCCCACCCTATGCAGGACATACTGAACGCGCTGAGGAGCTCATTTAGCAGTAGGCTACATCATCCTAGGTGCGCGACCGAGAGGTTTTGCAGGTCCTTCCTACCTATGGCTATCAGAATTTATAACCTAAGCAGGGCTGCTCGCAGAAATAGTAAAAAAAAAAATGTTACGACCTAATGGTACTGAATGCAAAAGACGCAACAAATTTACACAAATGGTCCCCCTCCAGTATACAACTAGGACAATATCAATCGCTGCGGAGGGCGATTGATATTGCGATTGATATTACATACTATGTACCCATAGTCATACTATGGGTACATAGTATGACTATGTACCCATAGTATGACTATGGGTACATAGTCATACTATGTGGGGTAACTAAATAGACTGTTATGCTGTTTATTCCATCTAGCTACAATGCTCCGCACTGTGTATATATATTTATATATTTATGTGTACACATGTATATTCACTGCTCTTATTTTCTTATCTTCTAAATTATTGCTCTGAGTGTTGCTATCCCTGTGCTGTTGCAATCCTGGAATTTCCCCATTGTGAGACTAATAAAGGCTTATCTTATTACTGTTGTACTTTTATCCCTGAAAATGATGCAGATGGTCACGTGATTGCCTCAGCCATGCAGAACCTGACTGCCTTGCAGGCTGCCATGGCCAAGGACAATGCTACTGATGAACACACCTGGTTAAGTTGGTTACTCTCTTCATGGAGAAGTTTCATTACGAGCCTCTTAATGATTTTTGTGGTATTATTTTTGGCCTCTTCTTGTGTCATTCCTTGTATCTGTAGTATGATGATGAGACTTGTGCATGTTAACTTAGTGATGTACCATGGAGCAGTTGCTGGGGATGGTGGAGATAATGGACAAACAGTGTGAGATCAAGGTGACTCTCCATGACCCAAGTACAGAGTAAAAATATGATTGACATGCAGAAAACTGAAAGGAGTTGCATGATCATGATGTGAAGTTGAAATGTACTACTTGTAAATGCATTTATGAAGTCTGAAACTTTATTTTTACTTTTATTTTGTTTTTATGTTACTCTTATTTCTGTTTTTACATTTTATTATTACATTTTATTATTATTATTGTTTTGTTTTATCCTGTTTTTTTTATACAAGCTGCAATAACACATAGCTATGACACACATACAGTATATCCTTATTATATCTTATTTCATCATCATTCTGATTTCACTGTTTTTACCATTGATTACTTCAATCATTAATTAATGAGTTTATTGTTCCATTTCTCCTCCTAAAGGACTAAAACGTTAGCCGGTGCCTGGGGCAGCAGGGCCAATGGCGGACTTTCCCGGTCACTAGCTAGTTAGGATCTGTTGCATGCAAATGCATTGGAGCTTAGCACAGCTGCCAGATAAGATAAGATAAGATAAGATAAGCCTTTATTAGTCCCACAACGGGGAAATTCCAGGATTGCAACAGCACAGGGATAGCAACACTCAGAGCAACAATCAGAAGGCAAGAAAAAAAACAAGCAAGCAAGAGCAGCTAATAAACATATGTACGTATTACTATAAAATATATATATATACACACACACACACACAGACACACAGTGCAGAGCATTGTAGCTGGATGGAATAAATATATGAATATATGAACACACAGTGCAGAGCATTGTAGCTAGATGGAATAAATATGTAAATATATAAACACCCACAGTACGGAGCATTGCAGCTAGGTGGAATAAATATGCAAGTATATAAACACACACAGTGCGGAGCAATGTAGCTAGATGGAATAATATGTAGATATATAAATATATAAACACACCCAGTGCTGAGCATTGTAGCTAGATGGAATAAATATGCAAATATATAAACACACACAGTGCAGAGCATTGTTGCTAGATGGAATGAAACAGCATAACCGTCTACTTAGTTATCCTACATGGTATGATTATGTGCCCATACATATTCTCACCCTCCATAGCGACCGGTATGTTCCTAGTTGTATGCCGGAGGGGACCATTGTGTAAGTCTATTGCATCTTTTGCATTCAAAAAACTATTAGTTTGTTACGTCTTTTTGCTATCTCTGCGAGCAGCCCTGCTTAGGTTGTACAGTCTGACAGCCGTTGGTAGGAAGATGGGGTTTTAGATGCCATAAATCATTCTTTTATGATGCCTTGCATGGCGTCAAAGGGGGCAGAATAATAGAAACGTTTCATATTTGTGATTTGCTTTGTCTCAGAGTCTGTGTGAAAGTGTCAAGGATGCGGATGCAGCTGTACTTTGTTATCATTTTGTTTTAGTTCACTTGTACTGTTCCTGTGTGACTGGTGCTGAGTGAGCGTCATGGTTCCTGATAAAGAGATAATCTGTACAGTTCTGACCAGATGTACTGAACCCATCATCATGGACATTTTCTCCTCCACCTCTCAGATAACAAAGGGCTTAAAGGACTGAGTGATGTGTGTTTGAGTCAGAAAGCTGCACGAATAGGCTCTGAGACTATTTTTGTATTGTTCTCCACTGGCCGGTGTAATTAAATTTGCTGAAACTCTGATCCTGCCTGATTTTTGACTGAAAGTTAAGAAGAATTTTTCTAACAGCCTCTTAAAATTCTAGTTTTCCACCCACAGAACGTTTCACATTGGCTGGAAATTAGCAGAAATGCTAAGGGTTAAGTATGCATTTAAAAGTAACGTGAAAGTTACTTTTCCAAGTAACTAGTTACTTTAATCATCCAGTAATTGGTAAAGTTCAAACACAGTTACTTTTGAAAAGAAGTAACTAGTAACTGTAATTAGTTACTATTTTTTTAGTAACTTGCGCAACACTGGTGATAACAGTAACAGTTTCAACTTGGAGCTTGGTCCAAATCATTGTAAAACCGTGAAAATGTACATTTCTGTCATAGAACTGTGATGCTTTTTTTCTTTTTCCCTGTCCTGTCTAACAGCTACGTAAGCAGAACAGATATATGCTTCTCTTATTGTGCCAAACACATTTGCTTTGCCAAAAGGAGCTTTGCTCATATTTAATATGTACTATACATAAATGGCGGAGTGGTTAGCACTGCGGCAACACAGCAACTCACCCTTGGCCGGGGGATCCTGGGTTCGATCCCAGCCCCCGACCAACAGTGATCTGTGTGGAGTTTGCATGTTCTCCCCGTGTCTGCGTGGGTTTACTCCGGGATTTCTCCGGTTTCCTCCCACATGCCAAAAACATGCAAGTTAGGTTAACTGGCATCAAACTGGGGATTCTAAATTGTCCTTAGGTATGACTGTGAGAGTGAATGGTTGTCTGTCTCTCTATGTTGGCCCTGCGATGGACTGGCGATCTGTCCAGGGTGTACCCTGCGTCTCGCCCAAAGATGCTGGGATAGGCTCCAGCCCCTCTGCAACCCGAAAAGGATTAAGTGGAAGAAGATGATGATGAATATACTGTCATGCAGTGACCCTCGCGGATCACCATAAGACGCCAAGAGTCCACCCATGAGTTCTGCAATGATGGTGATTTATTTACAAGACACAAGACACACATACAAGACTATGACTGTGGCGAAGATACAATGAACATCGAGCTTGGGACCGCAAGGCTAACCCCAGCCACTTACGGTCTAAAACATGACATGACATGAACGAGCAAAAGCACGAGAATATACACACAAACCTGGCGTGACCAGAACAATGAATGTCTGACGAGGTTTCGACGATGTCTGACGATACTCCTGCAATTTAACTGCCGTCAGCGCCCGCCTAATAAAGCCGAACGCTAACGAGCAGTAATGACAGACAGCTGACCGACTTTGACAGACGGAAACCCTACCGAGCGCCTTCACAATAAGAGCCTGGTGAAGCCAGAATATAACCCACAGCTGTCAAAGCCGGCAGCGAGCTATACGTAGCCCGAGCGCGGACAAGGCCGTTGCTCGGGTCATAACATACACTGTACATAAATAGTATTTATAGACTCCTCTTGTCATAACTTTAATACTTTATTTAAATTATTTTATTTATGATGGACTTGACCGGGCGGAGGGAGGGGGGACTGAAAAGATTTTAAGTGGTCAGAAGGGGTGGCGGGTGAGGGGGTGGGGAGGGCAAGAAAAAGAGAGAGCAACAAACAGAGAAAACACAAACAGACTATCACAACTGAAACAAACAAAAAAACTGTTTCTGCTTCTGAGATTTCTTCAAGAGCCTGCTATCTGCACCTGTAAGAGAACAGCGAGACATGTGTGCGCGTGTGTGTGTGTGTGTGTGTGTGTGTGTGTGTGTGTGTGAGAGAGAGCATGCGCAAAAGTGAGTGTGTGCGTGTGAATGGTTTACTGTAACGGAAAACTGTGACGCTGACCAAAGCAGGGCCCAACTTTTCTTGGTATATTTTTTTTCTCCTGTCCTTAGAAATGCTACAAATTACATATGTTTTACGCATACTTGTGATGTCTTCCTATATCTACTGCAATCATATATTGAAAATACAAATCAGATGAGGAGGAGCTGCATTATTTACAACCAGAAATACGTCATGTCATTCAGTGCGAGTAGTCCATGTGGCTCAGGATTCGGACTCTGGATCACTTTTTCACTTTAATATTGCGAGATAGGCCCTTGGTGGAGGTACATACTCGCAGATCACCTCCAAAATCTAATGGGTTCATCTGTAGCCCAAGGGCCACCTCTGGTAAAAATTTCATTAAAATCTGTCCAGTAGTTTTTGTATAATCCTGCTAACAAGCAAACAAACAAACAGACAGATAAACACAGCAGCATGAAAACATTACCTCATTGGTGGGGGTAATAAGAAGACTTATAGATCAGGAGGCTATCAGTAAATGAGTCTATTCATAATGTGCTCAGTAACACTTCTAAGCAAATACAGCATTTTCATAGTTTTTTTTGTTGTTGTTTTTTCCTTGTCCTGTCAGGCAGCTAGGCAAGCAGAACAGGCATCTGTCATCCTTACTGTGCCAAAACAGATTTACTTTGCCAAGAGGAGCTTATACAGTACCTAACTGTGTATTGTATATTGTTGTAAACTCCTCCTGTAATACCTTTTAATACTTTATTTTAATTATTTTACCCATGGAAGACCCGACAGAATGGGGAAGAGGGAAAGGAAGTGTGTGGAGGGGGGAAGAAAAGGGAGGGGAACAGACAAAAAAAACAAACAAACCAACAACTAAAACAAACAAAAGACAAACTGCTTCTTCCACCGAAGATGTCTCAACACGAGTCTGGTTTCCACACGTGTTAACCCCTTGAACTCTGTGAATTCCGCGTGCGGTCACGTCTCTGCACCTTAGTGTGTCTCAGTGCGCACTGAAAAAAAAGCTGTATTTCCGGTCTTCCAGTACAGACACAGCCTTGTTACAACCTGAGAAAAAAGCTGTGTAATATATTCATTTTTTGTGGTATTTTTACAAAATTTTGACCTGAGCTTGAAAACACTTGGTTCTACATTTCTGTTGTGTTTTCCAGCCAGTATCTGACAGCTGTATGTTATTTGCAAGCATTTGTATCTAAAAAAACACCCAGGCGAACTTTCTTGTTACTCAGTGGTAGGAGCACTTGGAGAGATTATGACTGTTTTGCCCAAAAATTCAGAGTGTTTTCTTTTAAATGAGACTAACCCCATGAAGATGCTGCAAAGGGTTGAAGAACAGCTTTTGATTTACTTTGGGCACGTTATTTTTAGGCGTTTTTAGGGAAGCTGAACAGAGTTCAACAGGTTAAAAGAGAGACACTTGTGCGTGTACGTCTGCGTGCATACATATGACAGCGCACGCAAAATAAGTGTGTGCATGTGAGGGCTTTGTCAGGAAACATATGAAGCGGAGGGCTGGTCACAGAAGCTCTTCCCCTGGGAACCCCGAGCAGGCAAAGCAGCGCCACCAACCCCCACAGAGCACAAACGTCCGAGGTCAGCAAGCCCCAGGAAAGCCAGGCATCTGCCCCCGGAGGGATGATCGAGGGAGGCCAGGTAGCTCGGCGGCCGGCGCAGCGAGCCCGCATCCCCCGGACCCGCCTGAGCCCTACCCCTCCAGTGGGGCCAACGCCCGCCCCCGGGCTCCAGGAGGCCAGCGACCCCACCCCCCGGGCCGGAGAGTGGCCCGCGCCCCCCAGCGCGAGCCCCCCCCAGGCACCCCCACAGCGGGCCCACCCCAGCGCCACCGCCGAACACCCTGGGGAGCCCCATGCCCAAAGAAGTCCCCCAGCCCAGGGGAGCCCACATTGCCGAGAGGCACTACCCCCCTTAATCCAGCACCTCCCAACTCACAGACACACCCCTCCCCACACCTTCACAACCACATGCTCCCATGCGCACCCATATGCACTAACGCCCTCTCACTCACCCAGACCAACCCATTCTCTGTCACTCCTGTACTCATTCAAACTCACCCATCATTCACCCTTGTTTCATAAGGCGGCTGCGAAGCAGATGCCGCAAGCCTGAATACACACCAGTATTTTCACCTATTCGCACCTATTTTCATAGGTTTTTACAATAGGGTTATACCTAAATATCATAGATAGATAGATAGATAGATAGATAGATAGATAGATAGATAGATAGATAGATGATATAACTGGGAAATTACAGTGTAACAGGGTATATACCTCCTGACCAGATAGAGTGATGATTATAGAGTGAAGTACATGGCGGTAATGCACCTGTAAGCTGGTTGCCAACCGCCAATCAAATCTAAAAGAAAAAGAAGAACAGTGTAACAACAGCATGACAGTAGATGACCAAAATGACAGAAACACACACAGCATAATAGAAAAAGGGATTACCCATGGAAAGTAAAACTGCCTAAATAATGTTTAAAAAATCACTCACTACAACTATTCTAAGGGGTTTTTTTTTGCATGCTCACCCTGTTTGAACTGTAAAGAAAAAACAAGTGCAGTATAGTTTTCAATGAACTCATAAGTAATGTGCAGATGTTCAGTTTCACCTTTTCCCACGCTGCTCTCACCTTGGAGGTGGTATGTGTCTGCAAGCATTAGGTAAACACTAAAACAACAAAGCCAAATACCATAAAACTGACCAACGTTGGTGCAGCTCAGTGGAGGGGTAAAGGTACCATACCATCATAATCCATGACTTCAGAGCCAGAAGGCCGACAAAAGTTCCTGTCCACTGCAGTTCTCTGCTAGCACCAACTCCACTTATGCTAACTTCACTTCCACCTCCACACTGCTACCTGTCCTCCTGTCTCTATGGGGCTGTCTGTTATGCATGAGGAAAGGCGTTGGAGTCTCTATTTGTGCAGGGAACCAACAGCCAACAACCTTTATTATTATGGAGAACAGAACAATATACAGTGGGCCATGCGCGCCTGACGCCACGCCAGGGGTGGGTACGGTAAGCCCCAACAAGCCACACACTCGTAACACACTCACTACACCACACTGTCCACATCCAAAAAGCTTGCCATGCCTTGAAGTGCGACTGTTCTGCCAATTTAAAGAGATTCAAATAAGATGCCTGACTTTTGGCAATTCAGTTTACTACTGTGTCCCCTGAAGAGGCCAGTACCATTCCCCTCACTAAAATCCAGTTAAAAATGCAGAAAAAAGGAAAACAATGGATTTTTTGTGGAACAAATAAAGACTAATAACACAGATAACATTAAATGACAGACAAAACTTATTTACATATTTTCAGAGTGAAGTCAGGACCAAAACCAACTAAAGAGGTTCTAAAGAGGCTCTAAAACCACCTCAAAAACAAATATGTATTGTCCAAAGTAGTATATTGTGGCTTTTTACCCACAAAAAAACCCTCATTACCTTAGAATTGCTTGGAAAGAGCTTTGTCATCTTTCACCTACTTAAGTATGCACAGATCTATAAATATTCTAATTAGCTTTACCCATACTCTGCCCACCAGTATGCTACAAGGCCAGCCCTCTCCTCTCCTGTGACCTGAGAACACCAAAGACTGCTTTGGCAAACAACAAGGCAATGGCAGACAGCGTTGGCCATTGTTTAGCAAACGTCTCCTAAAAAAAAAAAAAAAAAAAAAAAAACCTTCACTGAACTGAGTCAAACGAATGCAAAATGGCAGTCTTGGTGCCTTCATCCCCTGAGACCAGACGTCTCTTTCTGGTTTGGCCTTCTGACCGTGTGCCTCCAGTCCTCCGAGACCCCGCACATGCAGTGCGGCAGCTAGTGGACTCCTGTCTCCGAGCTGACCGCGCCCCATGTGCGCTATGGGGTTCTGGAATACTGTAGGTCCAGTGGTGGAAAACTACGGCATGACTCAGCGTGGTCAGTGGTAGGTAGACTGTGAACCTCCATCCGTTGACAAGTAGAGCCAGGTCAGCTTGTCCCTCTTCTCCTGGGGGAGTGAACTCAGGTGTTTAGCCATGAACAGTACTTAGCCCAATTGGTTAATGTTAGCTACGTAAACAGGAACGCTTGTATAGCTAGAAACGCTCTCTCCAAAGTCACCCGTTGGGGGGCGGGGGGGGGGGGGGGGCTTACCTGAAAATTCACAGCAGAACAACACAGTCTTGGGACTGGGGTCTGATTTTGCTCTTGATATGTCATGTAAGTCACAAAAAAACATGTCACAGACATGTTCACAACAGAAAAAAACGTGATTTTTGGTGAAGTGTCATTTTAAGCCCAAATAACATTCCACCTCTTAACCAGCTGATTGAGAAAAAAGAGAAATGTCTGGGTTGCACTGATTATTTGAGTCAAATGTTTAATCTTGGCAGATGATACTGTACACGCTAAGTGTAGATAAGCTAATCCGCCGCCAAGGTCAACAGTTCCACTGCTACGCTGACGACACCCAGCTGTACCTCAAAATCTCACCATCTACTCAGCTCCCTCCACAGTCCCTTGTCAACTGCCTCAGTGAAATAAAAACCTGGATGAACTCTAACCTCCTCAAACTCAACAGTAAAAAAAAAAAACAGAGCTCATGGTTATGGATCCCAAGGCGTTGCTCCAGAAGGTTGGAGATCTTTTTCTTCATGTGAACAGCTGCTTCATCTCTATCTCCTCCAAAGCATGCAACCTGGGCGTCATCCTTGATTCCACCCTCTCCTATGTATCTCACATCAAATCTGACACCAAATCTGCCTTTTATCACCTCCGCAACATTTCCAGACTCTGTTTCTCCCTCTCTAATTCTGCGGTTGAGACCCTAATTCATGCCTTTGTAACATCTCGACTGGATTATCACAATGGAGTCCTATTCGGGGTCCCCAAGAAAGCCCCGGACAAGCTGCAGTATGTACAGAATTCAGCTGCCAGGGTTCTTACCCAAGACTTGGCACCGCATTACTCCTACCCTCATCCACTTTAATCAACCAGTTAAATTTCACATTACCTATAAACTCCTCTCCTGACCTACAAATCCCTCTACAATCTCGCTCCACAATACTTATCGGACCTTCTCCACCAGCAAACTACAACTCGGAACCTGAGATCCCGACTTAGGCCTCCTCTCCATCCCCCGCATCAAAAAGCAGACTTTTGGGAGCAGAGCCTTCAGTGTTGCTGCCCCCACCCTTTGGAACGCTCTCTCATCGGAAATCCGCCATGCGATTTCATTGAACTCCATCCAGTCTGCACTGAAAAACATTTATTCACTCAGGCCTTTGGCAGTTAATCTTTTGTTTTGTTCTGTTTTGCCTGTAAAATGACCTTGGGTAACTTGAAAGGCGCTATACAAATTTAAGGTATTATTATCATCATTATTATGATTATTATTAAGAGTCTTTCTAGTTATTCAGCAAACAATGCACTTTTAATTAGATGACAGTTATATGAATAAGATAGATGTAAAGTTGATAAGATTAAAATGTTGCTATTACCATGATTAATTTCCTCACTGTGAGTGACCAAAAGTAGACAGTTGTGTTAGAGAAACCGAAAACTAATTTTAAAAATACTCCTGCGTTTTGGCAAAAATCTGCTTCAGGACTGACAGAAATCAGGTTACAGGCACTGAAATACTCTGATAGGGATGCTAAACTCTAAGTCAATTATGTCATTAAGTCTGTTCTCACAAATCAACAAAGTAGAACAAAGCTCTGCAGTCCTGCTGTGAAAAATATTTTGGACTTTCTCTGCACCTGCATTTTGTGATTCTGAAACTTTTCATTAAGGTCACACAGAAAGTGAGCTTGCGTCATTCAACAAGTGGTAATACATGACATAAAATTTTTACTCATCCAAGATTTTTTTCTTTGATTCAATTATGGTATTGATTAGAGAAGTCTACAGTATATCATTTCTTTCTCTAGTTTTCGTGTTCACAAGATAGACACTGATACTGATGCTGTCAATCATCCACCCGGCAGAGTGGTGATACTACTCCTTCAGCCTTTAGAGGCTGTGGGGTAAAACCTAATCTATAACTAATGCTGACAAGCCAGTGTATACTTATAACTCAACTGGTTTACACTCATTTTAAGTCAGACACAATTAACAAGGCATAGCTTAAAGTACAGGCAGCATTTTACAGCCTAAAGAACTGAGACTGGAGGGAAAGTAAAGACAGGAGTTATTTGTGACATCACAAAACCCAGGGAGTGCAAAATGCTTGTTTCTTTGAGAGTTTAAAGGTGCCATAAGCTAGATTTGCACTTTAATAAAACAAATTAACAACTGAATTCTTCAGCAATGGCTGAGTACTTTCAGCCACCGCAGTGAACTGACTCCCTCTGGCTGTCTTTCTGTTATATAGGGCATGTGCATGACGTCGCATGACATCACAATCCAGGAAGTTACGGTGTTTACTCAGCACTGAGTGGCAAAAAGAATGTGTGCCACCATTGGTTTGAATCATTTGAATGCAGCAAAAAACACCTAAAATGAGGACGGTCTGGTTTAATCAACTTTTGAGGTAACGTGCTTGAAATCTTGTGTATGCTCTAATTTTTTAAATTTTAGATATTATTGGCAGAAGCAACTGGAATCCATGCACAGAAACATGGCTTTGTTCTCATTTTGTCACATGTAAAGAGGATGGTGATTTATTAGCTTATTAAAGCCATTCACTGGCTGTGTTTTACCTGCACAATTAATGAGTAACTGTTAGATGTGGGGAAAAACGTGAAATGATAGCTAGCTAATGCTAGGTTAGCTAATGGTAGCAACATTTAAAAAAAAAAACCAAACATAATAGTAATCATGATATATACATACCTGTCCACAGACAACCAGAATATCCATAGGTGTCTTCGTTACTTTAATTTCGCCTACAAATCCTGCCTTGAAGTATGACCAAGCATCCAGGCTTTTAAATGCTTTCAGGCTCTGCTTTGTATATTTTCCTGGCGTCAAAATTAAGTACATACAGTATAAATATCAGGAAACCCAATTTCTGGCCACATGGGGATATTAGCGGACCACTGATTCTTTTGAAAGCTGTAAGGGTTGCTGTCGAGTCCAACTGCCTTCAGTTTGAGCATAGAATCATTTGTATTCCTTTCCGTGTCGGCGTGCTACATATAGTCATCTTTGATTTGTTTTGCCACTCAATCCGGAAGGAGGGGGGGCATGGCTGTAAGCAAAGTGACGTCATTGCATGTCCTCCATTCCAGACTCTTGTTTACATAACTGGTTCCACCCACTTTTCTAGGCCCCGTCCATCCAACCTTTGGCCCACCTCCGTTGCTTGACACCATGATGTCACCACCATCATGCAACATAGGCTTATCAGAGCCAGTTGCTGTATTGCTCAGCTAATGTGTTTTTTACTGTTGTTTACTACCAAGACAGAAGGATGGTGGCTAAGCTGTCATCTCTGCTGGAGTGGCAACAACACTGTTGATTCAATGTGAAATATACTGTCTGGGTCGATATATTTTGCCAGGTATTTTAACTAACTAATGCTGTTGATACCGTCTAACTGCAATGCTCCTGTACTGTGTATATACAGCGTATATAAAAAGTCTACACACCCTTGTTCAAATGCCAGGTTTTTGTGATGTAAAAAAATGAGACCAAGATAAATCATTTCAAAACTTTTTCCACCATTAATGAGACCTATAACCTGTACAACTCAATTGAAAAACAAGCTGAAATCCTTTAACGAAAAAAAATAAAAAACTTACAATAACCTGTTTGCATAAATATACACACCCTTAAACAAATACTTTGTTGCAGCACCTTTGGCTTTTATTACAGCACTCAGTGTTTTTGGGTAGGAGTCTATCAGTGTGGCACATCTTGATGTGACAATATTTGCCCACTCTTCTTTGCAAAACAGCTTCAAATCCATCAGATTGCAAGGGCATCTCCTGTGCACAGCCCTCTTCAGTTCACCCCACAGATGTTTGATTGGATTCAGGTCTGGACTTTGGCTGGGCCATTCCAAAACCTTAATCTTCTTCTGGTGAAGACATTCTTTTGTTGATTTGAATGTGTGCTTTGGGTCATTGTCGGGCTAAAAGATCAAGTTCCTCATCATCTTCAGCTTTCTAGCAGAAGCCTAAAGGTTTTGTGCCAACACTGACTGGTATTTGGAACTGTTCATGATTCCCTTTACCTTGACTAAAGCCCCAGTTCCAGCTGAAGAAAAACAGCCCCAAAGCATGATGCTGCCGCCCCCATGCTTCACTGTAGGTATGGTGTTCTTTTGGTGATGAGCAGTGTTGTGTTTGTGCAAAATATACCTTTTGGAATTATGGCCAAAAAGTTCAACCTTGGTTTCTCCGGACCATAACACATTTTCCCACATGTGTTTGGGAGATTTCAAATATGTTTTTGCAAAAAGTAGCCGGGCTTGGATGTTTTTCTTCGTAAGATGAGGCTTCCGTCTTGCCACCCTAGATGGGAGATTGCTGTCACATGTACTAAACAACCAGTACTTGCTAGAAATTTCTAGAGCTCCTTCAGTGTTGCTGTCGGCCTCTTGGCAGCCTCCCTGACCAGTTTTCTTCTTGTCTTTTCATCAATTTTGGAGGGATGTCCAGCTCTTGGTAGTGTCACTGTTGTGCCATATTTTCTGCACTTGATGACGACTGTCTTCACTGTGTTCCATGGTATATTTATTGCCTTGAAAATTCTTTTGTATCCTTCTCCTGACTGATCTCTTTGAACAATGAGATCCCTCTGATGCTTTGGAAGCTCTCCGTGGACCATGGCTTGTGCTGTAAGATGTGACTACAAAAATGTCAGGAAAAGCCTACTAGAACAGCTGAACTTTATCTGTGGTTAATCAGAGGCACTTTAAATGGTGGCAGGTGTGTGCTGACTCCCATTTAACATGTGGTTGAATGTGATTGGTTAATTCTGAACACAGCCACATCCTCAGTTATAACAGGGTGTGCATATTTATGCAACCAGGTTATTGTAAGTTTTTTTATTTTTTTATTTTTCCCCTTAAAAGATTTCAGTTTGTTTTTCAATTGCTACAGGTCACATTAATGGTGGAAAAAAGTTTTGAAATGATTTATCTTGGTCTCAATTTTTTATATCACAAAAACCTGACATTTGAACAGGGGTGTGTACACTTTTTATATCCACTGTAACTGTGTACATTTGTATATTCATTTACTGCTTTGGCTAACCTATTCTTATCTTATTTACTATTGCTCTGAGTGCTGCTATCCCTTTGCTGTTGGAATCCTGTAATTTCCCCATTGTGGGACTAATAAAGGCTAATCTTATTTTACTTTGTAAACATTTACTTATTACCAACTTGTGCAGTATCATGTCGCCATCATTTGTTACCCAATTGCACTGCATAGCATAGTTATTACACTTTATGCCTCTTTTCAAACAGTTAACCATTCAATTTACCAACACTGAAAAGGTTGTCCCCCTCATGGATCGTCACCTTATCGTGGTGGGGGGGTTTGCGTGCCCCAGTGATCCCAGGAGCTATGTTGTCCGGGGCAATTTGCCTCTGATAGGGTCTCCCAAGACAAACTGGTCCTGGGTGAAGGGCCAGACGAAGAACGATCCAACAGACTCTCATGATAAATTGTATATCAAGGATTCAGTGTACCCCGCCCGGTATGGGGTTACCGGGGCCCCACCCTGGAGCCAGGCCTGGGGGAGGGGCTCGAAGGCTAGCGTCTGGTGGCCGGGTTTCCACCCATGGGACCCGGCCGGGCTCAGCCCGAAGGAGTTACATGGGTCCGCCCTCCAGTAGGTTCACCACCTGCAGGAGGGATCATGGAAGTCCGGTGCTATGTGGATTAGGTGGCAGTCAAAGGCGGAGACCTTGGCGGACTGATCCCAAGCTTTCTAAACTGGCTTTTGGTACGTGGAATGTCACCTCTCTGGTGGGGAAGGAGCCTGAGCTGGTGTACGAGATTGAGCGATACCGGCTAGATATAGTCGGCCTCACCTCAACACACAGCTCCAGTTCCGGAACCAGTCTCCTGGAGAGGGGCTGGAGCTTGGCCTTTTCTGGAGTTGCCCCGGGCGAGAGGCGACGAGCAGGGGTAGGTATTCTTGTATCGCCCCACCTTGCTGCCTCTATATTGGAGTTTTCCCCGGTGGACGAAAGGGTTGCTTCCCTGCGCCTTCGGGTTGGGAAACGGGTCCTGACCATCATTTGTGCCTATGCACCAAATGATGTTTCAGAGTACCCACCCTTTTTGGAGTCTGTGACTGGGGTGCTGGAGGGTGCTCCTCCTGGAGACTCCATTGTCCTACTGGGGGACTTCAATGCGCACGTGGGCAACGACAGTGAAACCTGGAGGGGGGTGATTGGGAGGAACGGCCTGCCCGATCTGAACCCGAGTGGTGTTCAGTTATTGGACTTCTGTGCTAACCACAGTCTGTCTATAACGAACACCATGTTCAAGCATAAGGGTGTCCATATGTGCACCTGGCACCAGGACACCCTAGGCCGCAGGTCGATGATCGATTTTGTTATCGTATCATCAGACCTGCGACCGTATGTCTTGGACACCCGAGTAAAGAGAGGTGCAGAGCTGTCAACTGATCACCACCTGGTGGTGAGTTGGATCCGATGGCAGGGGAGGAAGCCATTCAGACCTGGTAGACCCAAACGTATAGTGAGGGTGTGCTGGGAGCGTCTGGCTGAGGCCCCTGTCCGGGAGGTCTTCAACTCCCACCTCCAGAAGAACTTCAACCACATTCCGAGGGAGTCTGGAGACATGGAGTCTGAATGGGCCATGTTCTCCACCTCTGTTGTTGAAGCGGCAGCCCAGAGCTGCGGCCGCTAGGTGGTCGGTGCATCTCGTGGTGGCAACCCCCGAACCAAGTGGTGGACACCAGTGGTGAGGGGGGCCATTAAGCTGAAGAAGGAGTCCTATCAAGCTTGGTTGGCTTGTGGGACTCCCGAAGCAGCTGAGGTGTACCGGCAGGCCAAGCGGAGTGCAGCTCGGGTGGTTGCTGAAGCAAAAACCCGGGTATGGGAGGAGTTCGGTGAGGCCATGGAACAAGACTTTCGGTCGGCTTCAAAGAGATTCTGGCAAACTGTTCGGCGGCTCAGGAGGGGAAAGCAGCTCCCCGTCCACACTGTGTATGGTGCGGATGGGACACTGTTGACTTCAACTGGGGATATCGTCGGGCGGTGGAAGGAATACTTCGAGGATCTCCTCAATCCCACTGATACGCCTTCCACAGAGGAAGCAGGGTTTGGGGACGAGGGGGATGACTCGCCTATCACAGGGGCTGAGGTCGCCAAGGTGGTTAAAAATCTCCTTGGTGGCCGGGCCCCGGGGGTGGACGAGATTCGCCCCGAGTACCTCAAGGCCCTGGATGTTGTTGGGTTGTCATGGTTGACACGCCTCTGCAACATTGCGTGGAGGTCGGGGGCAGTGCCTTTGGCATGGCAAACCGGGGTGGTGGTTCCTCTCTTCAAAAAAGGGGACCGGAGGGTGTGCTCCAACTTTAGAGGGATCACACTCCTCAGCCTCCCTGGGAAGGTCTATGCCAAGGTACTGGAGAGGAGAGTCCGGCCGTTGGTCGAACCTCGGATTCAGGAGGAGCAATGTGGTTTTCGTCCTGGCCGTGGCACATCGGACCAGCTCTTTACCCTCTCGAGAATTCTTGAGGGTTCGTGGGAGTTTGCCCAACCAGTTTACATGTGTTTTGTGGACTTGGAGAAGGCATTTGACCGCGTCCCTCGTGGATTTTTGTGGGGGGTGCTTCGGGAGTATGGGGTATCGGGCTTGTTGTTACGAGCTATTCGGTCTCTGTACGACCGTTGTGAGAGTTTAGTTCGCATTGCCAACACTCGGTCGGAGTCATTCCCAGTGAGAGTTGGACTCCGCCAGGGCTGCCCTTTGTCACCGGTCCTGTTCATAATTTTTATGGACAGGATTTCTAGGCGCAGCCAGGGAATGGAGGGTGTCATGCTTGGTGACCACAGGATCTCATCTCTGTTGTTTGCAGATGATGTTGTCCTGTTGGCTTCATCCAGCAATGACCTACAGCTCTTGCTGGGACGGTTTGCCGCTGAGTGTGAAGCGGCTGGGATGAGAATCAGCACCTCCAAGTCCGAGTCCATGGTCCTCAGCCGGAAAAAGGTGGATTGTCCTCTCCGGGTTGGGGACAGGCTCCTGCCCCAAGTGGAGGAGTTTAAGTATCTTGGGGTCTTGTTCACGAGTGAGGGGAAAATGGAGCGAGAGATCGACAGACGGATTGGAGCAGCATCTGCAGTGATGCGGACGTTGTACCGGTCTGTTGTGGTGAAGAGGGAGCTTAGTTCTAAGGCAAAGCTGTCGATTTACCAGTCAATCTACGTTCCTACTCTCACCTATGGTCACGAGCTTTGGGTAATGACCGAAAGAACGAGATTGCGGATACAAGCGGCTGAAATGAGCTTTCTCCGTAGGATTGCTGGACTCACCCTCAGAGATAGGGTGAGGAGCTCAGTCATCCGGGAGAGGCTCAGAGTAGAACCGCTGCTCCTCCACATTGAAAGGAGTCAGTTGAGGTGGTATGGGCATCTGATTAGGATGCCTCCTGGACGCCTCCCACTTGAGGTGTTTCAGGCACGTCCCACTGGGAGGAGACCCCGGGGCAGACCCAGGACTCGGTGGAGAGACTATGTCTCCCAGCTAGTCTGGGAACGCCTTGGTATCCCCTCTGAAGAGCTGGAGCAGGTGGCTGGGGAGAGGGAAGTCTGGGCTTCTCTGCTTGAACTGCTGCCTCCGCGACCCGGACCTCCGGAAAAGCGGTAGAAGATGGATGGATGGATGGATGAAAAGGTTGTAATAAGCCTGCCAATCACACTGAAACATATATTTTAATTCCAGTGATCTGGTTTATTACCAGTTTAATTATGCAGCATACCATGGCTGATATTAGTGCACCTAGCCTAATCACAATACTGCTTCCATCATTTACTCATTCCAAATAATAATGCATGGGCTCTAATAAACCTGTGAAACAAAATGAAAAATATATTAGTCCTGGTGGTTATGTGGCTTCTTTTATTATTAACTTATGTGTGCACCCATTGGTTATTTTTTTCCATTAGCATTACTGTTGGCTTTCCCTCCTCTTACAGCCACTTTTTGGTGACTTGGGAGGGTCTGCCGTTATCGAACTGGCTTGTTCTTTTCTGCCGTCTCCAGTTTTTAAAGCAAGCAAGCAAGAAGTCACCTGTTATAGTGTGATCTAGTTTGATGCTACGACCAACAGTAATGACAGTCAATCAAAATGTCATATGCACTAAAAGCTCAATAGAAAGGGGGCAATCAAAGCAACAGACACATTCTGCAACCTTGGCGATTCTGAGGTCATGTTTAGTCTGCAAGCTGAGCTTGGAGCATGCAGGTCAGAAGTTCCCAAAGCAGTAGAAGGCCAAATACACAGTCTTAGTTACACTTCTTCAGGAAAACTAAATCCAATTACATAATCATTACCTTGATTTTAGTCAAAAAGTATTTCTGCTTCTTTCTCGTCAGTGCAGATAGCCTGTTGTCTGCCAGATAAGCTCCCAAGGAAGAGATAACACTTCTATTTTCTAGTGCACCAAAATAGGAACAACAGAAGACAGCTCCTGAACTTTCATAAATGTTTACAGTAGTACTGATACAACTGTCCTGGGTGAAACCATTGGGGGGGGGGGGGGGGTATTAAAGGGATAAACCAACCTCCCAGTGGAGTGAAGATGAGCAGTTCTGGTATTGACATTTTTAAATTAATTAAATCACCCTTTATTGTCATTCAACCAATCATGAACAGTAGAACGAAACTGTGTTTTTCCTATCTACTGTGTCAATCACCCCCCCCCCCCATATGCAGAATCAGAGGGCCGCTGCCATGCAAGGCGCCGCCACAGATTTCCCTCCTCCATTCCATTACTGCCGAGCACCAAGCTGGACGGCAGGAAGTTCCGCTTTTATATGGTCTTCGGCATGACCTGGCCGGGATTTGAACCCCTGCCTCCCGGGTGTGAGGCGGATGCTCTACCCACTGATCCACCGCTCCGGTTAAAGTATCTTTTAAGTGTTGAAGTCAAAATAAAATACAACCAGTGGGACATCGATTTTTAACTGTTTTTCCAAGCTATATTTCATTAGAAAAACTACCTCTTTGTACAAACTCAAAAAAACAACTTCCATCACTTTTTGTTTGCGTCATTCATAGGCAGGCCTAAACAAAAGGCACAATTTGGGGACTCAAACTGTGACCTCAAGCTTGATTCTACACCAAACATGAGTCCTGAGAGGCACTGTGAGATTATGCAGAAACTGCAGCGGTGCCTGGTTAAACTTTGGTTTATAATCCACCCGGGAATACGCACAGCCGCATTACCGAGGGCGAGACAACCGGGCCATCTACCGTGCGCCAATGTGCGCCCGTCCTTACCTTACTTTGCAGGCCTGTTGCGTGACGCCCCATGCACGCTCGACTCTTTAAAAGGTGAATTTTTGTGCAATTTTGGTGGTACTTCGCATTAAAAAAAAACCCAACAAAACCAAAACAAAAGCAGCGCAAAGATGCACTGAACGCAGTGTGGGTGAAAACTTTTCTACACTGAAAGAAAGAGTTTTGCAGATATTCTTGTTATTGAGCTGAAAAGTAAGGTTCGCGTCAATTTAAAACAACAGGGCTACAATCAGACAAAATTATTCTCAACATTACTATAACTTTCAGTCAAAATGCAGTGATAAACCCATGTGCAAGCTTCCAGAAGAAAGGCGCACATACCTGCAGTCTCCTGCCGTTATTGGCTCGCTTCTGCCCCGGTCTGAACGACTTTGTTTTGATGCGTAATTTGGAGAGACGTCGCTCCGGGGCTGCTCGTCCCTGACAGACACGGGCGGCGGCGGCACCACCGCAGGGGGACTGCGCCAGAGAGGAAATGCTGCGGGACCCTTTCCCCCGAGGATGACCGTGCCATAACTTTTGCCCCTATGCACGGAAACCCCCGGACTGCATCTCGGATCTCAGCCTCAGCATCGCTCCCTGTGCCGACAACGAAGAGCTGCGCAGCGTGAGCCGTGGCGGGGAACCACGTGACCGAGCGGCAGTAAAACCCGTCTCAAGGCTCGGTGGGTGGGGATGAGAGAAAAGCCCTTCTGCCGTCCACAAATCGCACTTTTGCTCCTGCTGCAGTTTAACAATCAGTTAACAGAAAGAAAAAAAAACAACTCTTAAAAAAAAAAAAAAGATGCTACATGGATGCAATATGTGAGACTCAAAGCGATGTGGGGTCTCCACATTCTGCACCTGCAGACCCTCATTCCCCTTCCTACAGTTTAATAATTAAAAAGGAATTAAAAAAAAAAAAAGCAATGGAATGCCATGCAACTTTCAAGGAAAATTGGATAACCTTCCTAAGTCTGAGTCAAGGAGAAAATAATGGATGATTGAGCACAGAAGAGGGCAGCACAGTGTGGCGCTCAGCTTTATTAAGAGGTGCATGTCAACATAAAATGACAGATTGTTGTGAAGAGTTAATTTAATACAAGATCCCACAAACTTCTGCAAGTCCTGCAGTTTACATAAGGTATATCTGGAGATACAGAAAACAAGGAGTTTGTGTCCAGATTTCTCTTTCTCCCGTTCACTTGGACTGTGTGGAAACACCTAGATGTCTTTACATGTACATTACAAAAATAACTCCTCTGTGTCCAGTTGTCTTCAAGATGCAATCTTGTGAACTGCTATCGTGATGGTCCCGTGACTCCTCACCAGAATATTTCTATAGGGCAAACAGAGATTTCTTTTAAAAATGTGGATAAGACAAGTGACAAAGTTCATCAAGGACATAGTTTTGGTGATGTCACATATGGACATATTGACTTTTGACCACCTGTCAGACAGTTTCCCAACTTAAAAAGCTGTGTCACCCATTTCTGGAGAATTGCAAAGTGAAAACACCATTTCATAAGACTGCACAACCTCCAACAAATGACATGTTTTTATGTTACTGTACAAAATATCTGAGTAGATTTTAGGTTTGAATAATTAAAATCTGCCAATAAAATATTACTAAAATAATTTAATCACTATTAGAGTATTATTGAGATCCAAGAAGGAGTATGACATTTGCTCCAGCTGTCATTTTCACACTGTTGACACAACTTGGACAGTTTGTACCAGGGCCGCTGCTCCCATTAAGCACATCACGTACTGTGCCTGGGGCACCAATTGCTTAGGAGGGCACCAAAATAATCAGCACAATCATAATAATCATTATGATTAATTTCTCATATTTAAGAAAAAAACACTCTTGTAACATTTAATATTAGACCATTATATGCAATCTAAACTATACAGTTTCAAACTTATTCAACCTCCACTGCAACTTAAGTTTATTGGCAAAATGTACAAACTAGCAGCTGTTAGCAATGAACATATCAAACAAGAACAATCTAAACAGCTCAACACAACTAATATTAGAATCAGAATCAGAATCAGGTTTATTGCCATTGTTCATGTAGTACACAAACTAGGAATTTGTCTCGGTACAATGCTGCAACATTAAACATGATAGGATAAGAGAAATAAACTATACATGTAATAAAGTGTAGGATAAGATTAAGTGATACTGGTCAACAGTTAAAATATATATTAGCCAGCAGCAGATACTGTGGAGAACTATATAGTGCAGTCGGTAATGCAGGAAGAAAACAGTGATGATTGACATGAGTCTGGTTGAGCTGCTGTACATGGTGCACGAGAGTCAATAAGTCACTTAGTGTTCAGCAGTCTAATGGCAGAGGGGAAGAAGCTGTTCATGTGACGGGAGGTTTTAGTCTGGATGGACCTTGTAATATCTGGATGGATATTACAAGTGGCTTCTCCACAAAATACCACTTTTAATGACTACTGCAGTCTCAAAATTATTCAACCCCTTCATGACAAGCATCTTTAGTACTTAGAGCACCTTTTTGCTATGACCTGTTGCAAACATAATGCATAGCCAGACACCAGCTACTGGCAGTGTTCTGAGGACTCTTAGTCATTTCTCATGGGCAAAGATCTCCAGTTCACTAATATTCTTGGGTTTGGGTGCTGCAACTGCCCTTTTCAAATCCCACCAGAGTTTTTCAATGGGGTTCAAGTCATGTGACTGTGATACCCACTCTAGTATCTTCCAGGGCTTCTTCTGAAACCAAGCCTTGGTGAGCTTTGAGGTCTGCCATTAGACTGCTGAACACTAAGTGACTCTCGTGCACCATGTACAGCAGCTCAACCAGACTCATGTCAATCATCACTGTTTTCTTCCTGCATTACCGACTGCACTATATAGTTCTCCACAGTATCTGCTGCTGGCTAATATATATTTTAACTGTTGACCAGTATCACTTAATCTTATCCTACACTTTATTACATGTATAGTTTATTTCTCTTATCTTATCATGTTTAATGTTGCAGCATTGTACCGAGACAAATTCCTAGTTTGTGTACTACATGAACAATGGCAATAAACCTGATTCTGATTCTGATTCTGATTCTGCTTGGGATCACTGTCCTGTGGGAAGGTCCAATGATGCCCAAGATCGTCACAGACATCATGACATTTTCTCCCAGGATTTCCTGATACTTGATTGAATCCATCTTGCCCTCCACACACTGCAGGTTTTCAGTGCCAGAGGAAGCGAAGCAGCCCCAGAGCATCACTGAGCCACCGCCATGCTTCACTGTAGGCAGGGTGTTCTTTTCAGCATATACTTCATTCTTTCCCCTCTCAACATATCGATGATCCATAGGCCCAAAAAGTTCAAGTTTTGTTTAATCATTCCACACAACAGAATTCCAAAACCTCTTTTATTTGAAGTGTTCTATCTCAAGCCCATCTGGTGCAACTAATGAAGCCCCGATCACACCTCTGATCACTGTTATCATTTTATTTCTCCTGTTTTCAGAGTTCAGATTGTTGTTTGTAGTTGACATGTCAGTTTCTAATGACCTTATAGTATTGACTGACTTTACAACTTATATATTAGGTAGGATTAAATAATACTGCTTTGTACTGTAATGATACTGGTAATTTTCAGTCCAGTCTTTTTCTGTTGCTGTTTGCATTAAAAATTCACACACTGACCTCTAGGCTGATATAAAAAAAAAAGTTAAGCATATCCCTTCTGTGACTTGATGGTATGATGTGATATTCACACGTTACAGCTTTACAACCTCTATCATTTTGACTTACATAGATCAAATTAAACTTTTATCCTGGAACAATAAAATGTATACAAATCTTAAATAGTGCAGCCAGCAGATGAGAAATTGTCTGTACAGATTTTCCAGAATACTGCCATTTAAATTTGACCGTACAAAGGAAAATTCCCTAAATATTTCTGGAATTAACTTCATGTCTGAAATGATTTTTAGATAATTAGATAATCAAATATAAGGTCTTGTTTAAGTTGTAATGTAGTAATTGTGCTTTCATTTCTTTTGTGGAAGCACAGTACAGCACATAGGAACTTTATACCAGTGCATCTCAGTAAATTAGAATATTCTGATTTCTAATGACAAAAGCGTAGATATAAAAATAAACCAAACAAAAGCTGCACTTAGGCAAATAGCTAGCAGCAGCTCTGGTTTGCACACAATCACTTTAAGTTATATTTTAAAGGGGTCACTGAATGCACTTTTTCCACATTTTAACAGCTCGCATATGTCTTAATGAAATGTTTTTGACATATCTTGGTCAATTTTTCTTTAATTGTTGAGGCAAAATTGTTTTTCTTCTTGTCCAGTCTTTGACGACTGGTTTCAGCGCCTGTCACTTTAAATCTCTCAGACAGCATTTAACTCTGCCTATTAGTTGTCTAATGTGGATCTAGCCTGATAAGCTAACTCGCTGTCGCTGGTGGACAGGGGTGTGTGGTTTCAGTGGTTGATAGGATACAGTGGGGTAAAAAAGTATTTAGTCAGCCACCAATTGTGCAAGTTCTCCCACTTAAAAGATGAGAGAGGTCTCCAATTTTCATCATAGGTATACCTCAACTATGAGAGACAAAATGAGAAAAAAAAAAATCCAGAAAATCACATTGAAGGATTTTTAATGAATTAATTGGTAAATTCCTCGGTAAAATAAGTATTTGGTCACCTACAAACAAGCAAGATTTCTGGCTCTCACAGACCTCTAACTTCTTCTTTAAGAGGCTCCTCTGTCCTCTACTCGTTACCTGTATTAATGGCACCTGTTTGAACTCGTTATCAGTATAAAAGACACCTGTCCATAACCTCAAACAGTCAGACTCCAAACTCCACTATGGCCAAGACCAAAGAGCTGTCAAAGGACACCAGAAACAAAATTGTAGACCTGCACCAGGCTGGGAAGACTGAATCTGCAATAGGTAAACAGCTTGGTGTGAAGAAATCAACTGTGGGAGCAATTATTAGAAAATGGAAGGCATACAAGACCACTGATAATCTCCCTCAATCTGGGGCTCCACGCAAGATCTCCCCCCGTGGGGTCAAAATTATCACGAGAACGGTGAGCAAAAATCCCAGAACCACACAGGGGGACCTAGTGAATGACCCGCAGAGAGATGGGACCAAAGTAACAAAGGCTACCATCAGTAACACACAACGCCGCCAGGGACTCAAATCCTGCAGTGCCTGACGTGTCCCCCTGCTTAAACCAGTAAATGTCCAGGCCCGTCTGAAGTTTGCTAGAGAGCATTTGGATGATCCAGAAGAGGACTGGGAGAATGTCATATGGTCAGATGAAACCAAAATAGAACTTTATTGTAAAAACTCAACTTGTCGTGTTTGGAGGAGAAAGAACACCATACCTACTGTGAAGCATGGGGGTGGAAACATCATGCTTTGGGGCTGTTTTTCTGCAAAGGGACCAGGACAACTGATCCGTGTAAAGGAAAGAATGAATGGGGCCATGTATCGTGAGATTTTGAGTGAAAACCTCCTTCCATCAGCAAGGGCATTGAAGATGAAACGTGGCTGGGTCTTTCAGCACGACAATGATCCCAAACACACCACCCGGGCAACGAAAGAGTGGCTTCGTAAGAAGCATTTCAAGGTCCTGGAGTGGCCTAGCCAGTCTCCAGATCTCAACCCCATAGAAAATCTTTGAAGGGAGTTGAAAGTCTGTGTTGCCCAGTGACAGCCCCAAAACATCACTGCTGTAGAGGAGATCTGCATGGAGGAATGGGCCAAAATACCAGCAACAGTGTGTGAAAACCTTGTGAAGACTTACAGAAAACGTTTGACCTCTGTCATTGCCAACAAAGGGTATACTGTATAACAAAGTACTGAGATGAACTTTTGTTATTGACCAAATACTTATTTTACCGAGGAATTTACCAATTAATTCATTAAAAATCCTTCAATGTGATTTTCTGGATTTTTTTTTTCCATTTTGTCTCTCATAGTTGAGGTATACCTATGATGAAAATTGGAGACCCCTCTCATCTTTTAAGTGGGAGAACTTGCACAATTGGTGGCTGACTAAATACTTTTTTGCCCCACTGTATGACTGGCCCCTGGAGTACAATGAACACAGAAACATTCTTGAACGAGCCAAGACTAGTGGCTAAATTGCTAGCCTGAACTAGCCGCCATGGTGGTGCCCACGATGTAGCATCACAGCAAAAATATAACAAAAATAAGCCAGAATGACAGGAGATATATTATTGATTGTGGATTAGTGAACCAGGTGGAAACAGGGCTGTCTATTTAGGTGACTGAAACCTTCAAAAATAATAATATAAATGCAAGCTTTCTAGTACCACTATTAGCTCTTAAGCTAATGCCTTTGGCCCCCCGCCCTGCTACATGACAGACATCAAGTCTGGCTAATAACAGAGCAGCAGGTGGGTATTAAGGCTAGTGACGTTTCCCATGACTTGTACAGGAAGATCCCCAGAAGAGTCAAAACATCTCGGAGAGAAAAATGATATAAAGGCTGTGTTTTTAAGAGAAGTGAGTGGTTTGATATTTTTTCAATAATCATGTGACCAATAAATGCATTTCAGAAGGTTAAAACCTACCAAAACAAATTTTTTCAGTCAATGACCCCTTTAACAGAGGTGGATAAAGGAGCCAGATATTCTATTCAAATAGATGTAGCAATACCTTTTGATAATAATTACTCAAGAACAAGTAAGAGGAGTCACCAAAACATTCCCTGACCAAGAAACAACAAATCACCTATCAAAGTTACTTCAGCAATTAGTAACTTTGATTATTATGATAATCTTTTCATTAATGAACAAAGAAAAAGCTTCTCAGAGGAAAATAAAATGCAAACTACTCATATGTACGTTCTAATATAATCCAAATTATGCCATATAAAGAGAGAGTAAACTGTAATAAATTAACGTTTCATGAGCCAGAATACACACGCACACACAAAAAAAAGATTTCAGCACTGGTGACAGAAAACTTTACATGCACTCGATTCATTCATTCATTCATCTTCTTCCGCTTAATCCTTTTCGGGCACTCAATTCAAAGGGATGAAATAAAAGGAACTCGTAGTACAACTTAATGTACTTTAGCACATTTTTTTCATGAATTTACTCAAGTGAGAGTAAGAAATACCCTTTCAAAAACCTGCTGAGTAAAATACAGTTTTGTGAAAAAGGTACTCGAGTAGCTGAAACTCATTACTACCCACCTCTGTATTTTAAACTACTTGTCTCTTAATTTTGCCAAACTGGGATCACTCCAATGTTGCAAAAAACACTTTTTACAGAGCCCAGAAGGTGGCAGCATAACACAAAATTATCCTACTTTTTACAGCACACTTGGGAATACAACTAATGTACAGGACCTTTTATTGGTTTTATCCTAGACACTGATCTCCCCAAAAATCAATAGCAATCCCTTAGATTCACAGAGAAAGGAGTCATTCAACGTGAAACTGGAAAAATGCGTCAGCCTCACCCCGACTCAGACTCCAGGCACACTGTCGGGGTGTCTGTGGGATCTTTGGTGAGAGCAGCAGCTTGTTTGGCCAAAACAGACACAACACCACCATGTTCATCAGACAGGGACCCGCGACCTGGAAAACAGACAGATTCATCATGAATCATTGTTAAGCTGGCCTTTGAGGTCAGAGGTCAAAGGGCATCTACTGTGTATTACTTGGACCATCGGCTGTTTCTCTCCAGTACAGAAAGGCACTTAAAATATTGCATAATCAAACTGTCTTGATATGGTGACATGCTGACATAATTTTGATAGATTGCATAATACAGTTTGGGGCTTTAGAATAAGTTTTAGTATTTCAAGATGAAGATATTAGCTAATATTTGATAACAACAGCTTATTATTAGTACTTTTTAAAGCTGCTTTCAACCTACAATTGGTGAGCTGCAGCATAAATCAACACCTCAACAACCCTCCATGCCTTTTTCAAACCTTAAGTAGTGAGGGGACTTCCAGCGCTGGAGCTTCGGAGTGTGTGCCGAGTAATCCAGGAAATATTTTGCAAAGCGCATATCGAGGCGTGCACTGATGATGCACAAATGTGTTTACCGTGGATACAATTTCCTATGATTTTGATATTAACTTGCTTCTTAAATTATATTTGTCACCCACAAAGGATCCCGATGAGCTTCTTTACTGAAGAACTCTCATTAATTTCTGCCTGAGGCATTAAGCGCTCTGTGGTATCTCTCCAAAGTTAACAAATTAAATGTAGTGGGTCAACACCTTCTAATTTAGTGTCTTCACATAGCATTCCATTGTGGCGCACGTGTAAAATGTTGCACTCTGGTGCTGAAGGTTGCAGGTTTGAGTCTTTGTTTAGCGCGATTTTGCAGTGTCATCAGTATTACGCTTTTGCTGTCTGCTTCGACCTTGAGTTAATGGTGGAAAAGACCATGGCCATTTTTAACAGCAGGAAATATGTATAAATATACACACACCCTGAACTACACACACATTGTGTGCTACAGATTGATCTTTTTTCATGTTCACTCCATGGTTCTTTTTCAGTGTGTCTATTTAGGGCAGTGGTGGCCTGATGGTTAGGGATGTGGACTGGTGAGTGGAGGGGTCGTGGGTTCGATCCCTGGACCGGCAGAATCAGGTCTGGGTGGGACAGATAACATAGCAGTGTTTGCCCCACCCCCACCCCCCGCTGTGGTGCCCTTGAGCAAGGCCCTCAGCCCCAGCTGCTCCAGTGGAGCTGCTCAGTGGCCACAGGTCAGTCTGTGGTTGGACTGGGCAGCTTCCTGGTGTGAATGTGTGAGTGTGAACAGGGTGTCCTTGAAAAAGAAAGGTTGCCTCTCAATGGCTCTACCCTGTATGAATAAAGATTAAACAAAATAAAAATTTATATATATATATATTTCCTGCAGTTAAAAATTACTCACCTGCATCCTCTGTGCTCTGTGAGAGACTATTCTCAAAAGCTGGTGAAATAATAATTTAAAAAAAAAAATCACCTTAGTCCAAAGCCTGTTGAAAAGTTATTTCTTAATAAAAATGTTTAAGTAACACAAGCACATTCACGGTAGTCACCCCAGTTTTATTTCTTTTCCTTCCCTTATGATCACTGATATTTCTTAAAGGACAGTATATTTATTGAAATGAAAAAATACATATCAAACCAAAAATGCCCTTGTAAAAATCTGCATGTTGTGTACTTTTTGTCCATTATATGGCCTAGTAGACCACATGAAGTTCCACATGAGGCTTCATCCATATGAACCAATTTGATGAAAAGCTTCAAGGCTTCAAGAAAGCCTCATCTGGCTATCACTAACCTTAAGGAGTTGCAGGTCTGATCGCCTGCAGATAACAGTGCATTTCTCCAGTGTGTCAAGTTTCATGTCCTCACATTGCCAATGTCACACAAATGCCCCAATCACCCTGGAAGCTGGAGATGCCCGTCACTGCCAATTAGTTGAGAGTCCAACATTTTTACAAGTCCTTTAATTTTGTCACTCATGCCAAACTCAGTGGAGATCAGTTGTGGATATTGGAATTTGATGGAAAAATTGTATGCTACACTGAGTTATATGAATTTTGATGTAAATGAATTTTTCCATATATATATACAGTATATATATATATATATATATATATATATATATATATATATATATATATATATATATATATATATATATATATATATATATATAGTGGTGACCCAGCACGCTGTGGACGGACATTATCTCACACCCATCAGGGCTGGAGGACGGGGAGGACAATTGACATACGGACAGAGAGCCCCAGGGGGCAATCAGACTGGACTGTTATGTATGCCCCCCCCCCTTCCCAAGGACGGAGAGGACATCCGGGCACCAGCTGATGTCATGCTAATGATATGTATTGACTGATGTGTATTAGATGACAATCACTATGCTAATGTGCCATGCATTCTCTCTGTCTGTATAACGTGTATAAAAGAGCTTGTTACACATGCCTCAGCAGTGCAGTAGCTCACACGAGCTACGAAGCGTGTTTCAGTATGTTGGAGGAATAAAACCTTGTACCCTTCCAGCTTGTTGCCTCTCACCTGCTCTATTTCCTCCACAATATTTTATATATATATATATATATATATATATATATATATATATATATATACACACATACACATATGTGACAATGTGTCTGTAGGACACTGTCAAGATCAGTCTTCTACATTAAATGATATTCTGAAAATTGTTTCTGAGCAAGGTAAAGCCATCATTGAGTTGACCAATATCGTGAAAGACAGTCTGGTTATCAGGGAAAAGCCATCTGGGACTAGTAAGTCCAGACGAAAGCCACAATTTACTGAGGATGGATTGCCCATATGTTTTAGATGTAAAGAAATGGGGAATATTGCCAGGGAGTGCAGGCAACATCAGTCAGGGGGTAGGCCAGTAACAAGAAATGCATCTAGGGACTCACCCAATCAAAGAAACTAGCTCCCTCAGCTGTCAAGAACCAGACAATTAGAGGAGAGGGTAGAGGCTCAAAGACCCTTACATGTGAGAGATTTCTTGAAAAAGCAGTGGATAAATGTCCAGAGGTTGAAGTAGAGGTGGGTGGAGTTAGGGTCAAGACCCTGTTGGATACTGGGAGTCAGGTTAGCACCATCTCTGAATGGTTCTTTAAAAGACATTTACAGAAGGACAATCAGGACATCACCTCAACTGCTAAATGGCTGAAGTTAATAGCAGCTAACTCTTTGCCAATTCCTTATATAGGATACACAGAATTGGATGTACAGACTTTGGGGTTAACTATACCTGAATGTGGGTTTTTGGTAGTCCAGGATCCTGCTCCTATATTGTCAGAGCAGGAGCAAGTTTCAAATTCTCCTTGGTATGAATGTGATAAAGAGATGTAGGGAACTGGCAATAGCCAGTTTTGATATAAATTTTGGGGCAGAATTGGATTTGGCCTGGAGAGATGCTTTCCAGAAAGTGCAAGTATGTGAGATAGTTGGGGAAACTGCTGTGGCTAGGATAGCAGGTAGAAACACAGTGCATGTACCAGCAGCTTCTGTTGCTACTGTGCATGCCAAAGGTCTAAAGCGAGCCTCAGATGATCAGGTTTTGATGCTTTTGGAGCCCACTAATACACCACTGCCCAGTGGCTTACTTGTAATTCCCACCTTGGTTGAAGCTGAGAAGTCTGTGTTTCTAGTCCAAGTGGTAAACTTTACTCAAGAAGATTTGCGGTTACAACCAAGAACAAGGCTGTGGGTTCTGGAGGTTGTTGAATGTGTTGATGGAACAACTGAGGTATGTTTCAATCGTATCTCTGTAGATCATGAAGAGGTGTCAGTCGAAGGAAAGAGGGTTCAATCGTCAGAGGCTAGGAGGCATTCATTGTTGAAGCATCTAAATGTGGGAGCCTACCCTGAGGAATGGGCTAAATTAGCCACCCTCTTGTCTCAGTTTTCAGATATTTTTGTACTCCAGGATGAGGATTTGGGTTATACAGACAAGGTTAAGCATGAAATCAACCTTACAGATGATGTTCCTGTTACACAGCCCTATAGGGGCATACCTCCAACCCAATACCAAGAGGTTAGGGTACATATAGCCCAACTTCTCAAAAAGGGAGTCATCAAGGAGAGCACTAGTGCTTATGCTCACCCATTGTGCTTGTGAGTAAGGCAGATGGTAACCTAAGGTTGTGTGTGGATTATAGGAAGTTAAATGCAAAGACAAGGTGTGATGCATTCCCCTTGCCTCGAATAGATGAATGTTTTGATGCTTTGCATGGTGCCAAGTTTTTCTCCATTGATCTTGCAAGTGGGTACCATCAAGTAGCAGTTCATGAAAAGGACAAGCACAAAGTGGCCTTCACAACCCCTTTTGGGTTGTTTGAGTACACCAGGCTGCCATTTGGGGTTTGTAATGGTCCAGCAACATTTCAAAGGCTCATGCAGGCCACTATGAGTGATCTGGTGTTTCAAATTATGCTTGTCTACTTGGATGGCATCTTGGTCTATTCCCACACCTTTGAAGCACATTTAAGTTGACTCCAGATAGTCTTGCAGAGGCTTAGAGAGACATGTTTAAAGGTTAAAGTGGAAAAGTGTCAGTTTCTTCAGTCCACCGTTTGTTTCCTTGGTCATCAGGTGTCAGCTGAGGGCACAGGTACTGACCCTGATAAGGTATCTGCAGTGCAGCAGTGGCCAGTGCCAAAATCTGTGAAAGACCTGAGAATGTTTTTGGGTTTCTGTAGTTATTACAGGAGGTTTATACCAGGTTTTTCTCAGTTAGCAGGGCCTTTGCATGACTTGGTCAATGCCTGTATTAAAGAAAATCATTCTGTTCAGTCAAAGGGACTATTTGATAGCCTATGGACCTCAGAGTGTCAGAAATCCTTCGAGTTATTGAAGGAGAAGCTCATTAGTGCCCCTTTGCTTGGTTATGCTGATTTCTCCCTTCCTTTTGTTGTGAAGACTGATGCTAGCTGTTTGGGGCTGGGGGCTGTTCTCTATCAGATTCAGGAAGGCAAGAAACGGGTAATAGCCTATGCTAGTAGGAGGTTGTCAGGTCAGGCATTGGTTTGCTTGCTACCGGATAACCATGAAAACCGGTACTACCCGTCTCATGGAATGAGCAGTCGGTGACTCAACCGGCAACCAAGTAAGCAACTAAGCAGGGCTGCTCGCAGAGATAGCAAAAAAGACGTAACAAACTAATAGTTTTTTGAATGCAGAAGATGCAATAGACTTACACAGTGGTCCTCTCCGGCATACAACTAGGAGCATGCCGGTCGCTATGGAGGGTGAGAGTGTGTATGGGCACATAATCATACCATGCAGGATAGCTGGGTAGACGGTTATGCTGTTTCATTCCATCTAGCGGCAATGCTCTGCACTGTGTGTGTTTATATATTTGCATATTTGTTCCGTCTAGCTGCAATGCTCCGTACTGTGGGTGTTTATATATTTATATATCTACATGTTATTCCATCTAGCTACATTGCTCCGCACTGTGTGTGTTTATATACTTGCATATTTATTCCACCTAGCTGCAATGCTCCGTACTGTGGGTGTTTATATACTGTGGGTGTTTATATATTTACATATTTATTCCATCTAGCTACAATGCTCTGCACTGTGTGTTCATATATTCATATATTTATTCCATCCAGCTACAATGCTCTGCACTGTGTGTCTGTGTGTGTGTATATATATATATTTTATAGTAATACGTACATATGTTTATTAGCTGCTCTTGCTTGCTTGTTTTTTTTTCTTGCCTTCTGATTGTTGCTCTGAGTGTTGCTATCCCTGTGCTGTTGCAATCCTGGAATTTCCCCGTTGTGGGACTAATAAAGGCTTATCTTAACCCCGCCCTTCCGAGGATGTGGAGGGTGAAACGGGGCATCCTGGCAGAACTAAAAACAATATCTGTCACAGATCTGTGGTGGACCACTCCCAGTTACATGGGGTGAGATTGGACATCCTGGCAGATAAGCACATCTGTCACAAGGTCTGTGGTGGAGTTTTGCCAGTCAGTGCATCGTGACATGCACTACACAAAGAGCAGAGATAAACAAACCTATCATCTGGTCAGTCACTGCAACAGATACTGGAGTCAGTTTGTCTTGGCCTGTCCTTGCCACTGATAATACCTCTATCTGCCAAGAATGTGCCACTAGTCCAGCAAAAGCTAGTGGTACTCAAATACTTTGCAAGCAGTTTCATGAAATGGTCAGTCAGAAAGCAACTCATATCGGCTCGGACGTCGCCCGGGTTAACAAGGTCAGGAGCTCCTGGCAGCGGAGGGGGAAGGACAAAGCTGCGTGAAGGAAGCTGATCAGACCTAAATGAAACAGTCATTGTTGCCACTGACAGACTGCTATGATGATGATGATGATGATATATAAATAAAGCTTAATGTGTATACTCACTCAAGAAATCCTGTTACCATATTTGGAGTTGCTGAGTAGTGGAAAAAACAGATTGAAGGATGCTGATGTAACGTAGGTTATCAACTGTTAATGTCCAGTTCTATCACTGTGACTGCGTCCAGCCCTATCACTTATGTCAACTGGTTTCCTGCATGTAGTCAGAAGATACAACCTGAGTCATGAATGAAATAATCAAGAGACTCAGCAAACTTTATCAACTGAGTCATGAATGAACTATCAAGAAGTGACCTCACCCCGATGGCTCTTTGGATATATATATATACACACACACAGATACATATACATACAGAATCACTCTGTTAGTTAAGCCAATGCACTGCAGCAGTCTGTGAAAGCTGTACTCTGTATTGTCTTCCACTGATCAGTGCATATTAAATTTGCTGAAACTTTGATCCTGCCTGATTTTTGATAAGGAATTTTTCCAACAGAATCCATGACAGATCTATATAGCTCAGTGGTTGCAGCTTTTTGTCCTCCATTTTAATGGACTCAACATTTTACATAATTCATTTTTTTTCATATGGGCACTGAATGGCTTTCGTATTTCCAAGAAAAAAAAAAAAAAACATCTCACTTTCAGCCGCTGTTATATTTGCATAATTGCAGCACACAGTTGTTTGCTGCAGCTTCGAAATTAATATAATCTGTCAGAATAATGACAGAGAGCCTTCTGATTGATTTTCACTCTCTGTCACACCTACTTCTTCGCACACTTATCCACGCTGTCCTATTCAAATGTCCTGAGGTGAAGTCAGCAACGGCCCACGTCGCTTGCAGGGTCATTTAGCCTATGTCAAGAATCGCGGGTAACTCTATTCAGACAACAGAGGAAACCCTGGATAATACCGGGAGGCAGATGATCCTCTGTAGCAAACCCTAAAAGAAGCAGCTGAAAGATGAAGAAGAAAAATGATAGAATTTCAAGATGGTCTTCACAAGTGAGAAGAAAATAGAGTGTGTGGTTGGCACACAGACTGGAGTAATGTCTCCAACTGGGATGTCCAATCATGTTCCATGGTGGGCCAGGGCATTGAAGGTTTGCTTTTTAACAGGTGATTTCACAAAATTCCTTCCCACTGATTGCTGATCAGTGAAAACACCTGCTTTACTGACTGGCTGAAAGAAAATGGCATATGATGGCATATGATTGACATTCCTGGTCTCCAGCAGTGCTGGTGCTGTTGTAGCACTCCATTGTTATGAAGAAAGGGCTGATTGTTACAGCTTAGACTATGTTTGTAAAATTCTCTTATGGTCACAAACTTTGATTAAGAATGACAAGAGCGGTCCAAATCAGCTTCCACCACAGAATATCTGGTCTCACTTTTAAGGACGAGCTGAGAGGCTCAGAATAAAGGTGCTGTTTCTCCACACTGAGAGGAGCCAGTTAAGGCTGTTTGGACATCTGACCAGGATGGCTCCTGGACATCTGGTGTGTTAGACATGGCATACTAGGTTGAGACCTCAGAAAAGATGCCAGACACACTACAGTGATTATGTCTCTTGGCTGGGCAGCATGGTGACACAGTGGTTAGCACTGTTGCCTTACAACTAGAAGGTTTCAGGTACACCGTGGACAGATCCAGGGTTTCCGCTGGTAACATTTATGCATGGCAGCCCACCACACCAAAAACTGAGCTGCCACACTAAGAAAACAAATGAGGGAATGACGCTCAGCATGTGAACAATGCATGTGACAGTCACCCTCGCGTCAAGAGCTTGGGAGCGTGCCGCCCATATTCCAGTCGGAAGGCAGACCTATCTAGCGTCGCTGTCCGAAAGACAAACCTGATTCTGCATCAGAGCGAAGCATGAGCTTATTTGAGTACTTTAAACGGGGGGGGGGGGGGGGGAGCCGAAGACACTGACTTTAATCCATCAACATCATCAGGCCTTCAGACAAAGTGAACCTACCAACATTTGGATTTCAAAATATTTGAGATTTTTCCTGCTGTCTGGGTGGTGAGGAGAGTTCTAAAAAACTGTAAATATATAGAAATAGTATAACAGAAATAACTGCATCTTTGGTCATTTTAGTTATTTTATTAATAATTACATCGCTTTGAAATCAGAGTTGAAATGATTGTTCTGTTCTGGCTTTGTAAAATTATGATCAAAAGTTTAAACTGTATGATGAAAAAAGTCAAAATTTTAACCAAAATCTGTTTCTACTTTATAAAAAAAATCTCAGTAATTTTATTAAAAAAATAGGCAAAAATTAGCCATAAAATAATCCACAAATTTAAAACAAAGTCTGAAATGTACAAGCAAAGCCATAATCTTACAACAGGGAACTACAAATTTGAGGAAAATGGTTGGAAATTTAAATAAGTTTACAGAGAAAAGTTTAAAAAAAACCTATATATACTTATAGTAAAACTATAAGAAAATTGTCATAAATTTTGGAGGAAAACCTCACACCTTCAAGACTGAAGTCATTACTCAAGTTTGCAAGTTGCAAGACAAAACATGACACTTGGTATTTCCTAACCTGTTTCTATCTATACCACCATAGACAGAGAGAACCTGAATCAGACGGAGCTCAGAAAGAGAAAGATGAGACAGAAGAGAGGAGCCAAGGAGAGGAAAGTGTTCAGGCAGAGGGTCCAGGAGAGGTGCGAGTAGAGGAAGGAGAGAAGGATGACACCAGTAAAAAGTCCAAACACAGGACATCCGGGTGGGACCCCAACTGGCCCAATATTCCAACATTCAAGCTTTGGTTGTACAATACTTTAAATGGTAAGTTCCATATGCAAAGTTTCTGTGCAAAATTTACAAAAAGAAATAAACAGTATAAAATTAACATATTCCCATTATGACAGTGTCATGTGTTTTCTAATGTCTGATGAAAAATATGTTGCCATCCTGCCAAGGTCTTTAAGCCAGAGGAAACACTGAGATCCCCAGTCCATCACAGAATATATATCTGTATTGTACTATACTGTACCTGAATATTGCAGAAGCAATATTCAGGTACAGTATAATAATAAATAAATATTGATATAATTTGCCTTTTCAAGTTTGTTGACGAAAAGGCTGTCAATGCACAATTATTGCAGCTGGAAATACAATGATAATATGATCACATCTGTAGAAAATGGGAAAAAAAAAAACCTTTTACCAATCATATTGATCTTTAATTTGCCTATTGTCGGGTTGTTGTTTTTTTTTTTTTAAATACTGTCTTTATTATTGTAAAAATGAACAAAAAAACAATTACACTTGATGGCTTTAAAAAAGCAGCTTTATAGCAAACACAATATATGGCATGTGCATTTCTAGCATGATATCAATCATAGCATTTCAAATATGAGCTGTGCCAGTACTGCCAATCCTTTAACCCCTGTTTGCGATGTAATTCTTTCATAAATGTTTAGTTTTTTTTTAAGTTATACATTTTGAGAGATTTAAAAACAATATATATTTTTTTCAGTGAAAGGTATATCGGTTCTAAATATCAATCACACCCGTCTGGTTACTAAAAATGGATCAGGGGAAAAATGCATCATATCATTTTTACTTTTTTCTATTAAAAGTCTGTTGGTAGATTTAACAATTTTATTTGTAAAGCGCAAGCCTTTAACGTTTCATACACCAACTGCAGGCTATATTAATAACTTAGCAGTTGTCCAGCCTGTTCTTGAAGCAATTTCTAAGGCTGCACTACAGGGCACGTAAAGTTGGAGCAGTGAAACAGGAACCGCTAAGAGCTGCAAGCATTTGCAGCCCGGAGGGCGGACAGACGGGCCTGTACTCGGCCCCACAACAACCCGAGCCCACTTCAGCACATCCGTCCTACAGCTGCTCTCAGATATTACTGCAGCCAGCAGAAAGCCAGTGAGTGTGTGATCTTACAGCCCAGGTTGTGTCCCTGTTGATCCGTGCAGAGCACTCCGACCACGGCTGGGTGCTTCATGCTGCCGCGTAAACACAGGAAAGAACACCGTCTTAAATGTCACAGAATATTAAAATATGAACTCAACAACGGCATCTTTTAAACTTACGTGTCATCAAGATGCTGTTCGAGGGTCGACTCCATTCTGAACGATCCTAAGCAGGCTTTTGTTGTTGTTGTCTACTTCCCGAACATTTCTGATAGCTGTCAGCTGACCGTCACGTGCACTAAGGCTCCCTGTGAGGGCCAAACCAGACGGAAGCGCGGTTCATAGTTACATAAATCTTTCAGCGCAGACAGGCTTGAACTATTTTGTTTTGGTATACATAATTTAAATCTTACGTTATTTTAATTAATACTGACCAAATTTTGAGTCTGTAAAATGTGCAGATAACAAATAGCACCAAACAACATTAAAAATCAGGTAAAGTCAATCTGTCATGTTATTTAAGCACGTGGGACACATAAGGGGTTTCATAGACTTCATATGTATATTACTGTTGCTTCACGTCTCAGAATGAACAATAGGACGGAGTCTCCTGGGGATAACAGGAGGATGCGAAATGTGACCTTTGTTATGCAAAGAAAGGGCCTTGAGGGATTTCCTGACCACCAGTGACTTTAGGTGGGGGGGAGAAGACCTGGAAGAAGAAGTTGTGTCTTGGGATTAAAAGACAGTGTGACTCTGCTTTGATGTCCTAGGTATAAGAGGGACAGACATGGGGGGATGTGTTCTCTTTTTCTGTTTGGAGGATGTTGGAGACAAGTGAATAAATCTGATTTGAGAAATAAACTCAGATTCATCTTTTCACGCTCTCCACACTGGTGACCTTAAGACGTATCATGAGTGGAAGAAATTCCCCCGAGCCGGACTCGCCAGGAACCAGCCAGGCGAATAAGATAAGATAAGCCTTTATTAGTCCCACAATTACTAACTAACTAACCTGCACTTATATAGCGCTTTTCTAGTCACAAAGACCACTCAAAGCGCTTTCATTAATACTAACCCTCTATTCTAAGGGCCTATAGGAAACAGATATCTAGGGACAATTTAGAACAGCCAATTAACCTAACATGCATGTTTTTGGCATGTGGGAGGAAACCGGAGAAATCCCGGAGTAAACCCACGCAACACGGGGAGAACATGCAAACTCCACACAGATCACTGTTGGTCGGGAGCTGGGACCGAACCCACGATCCCCACAATCCCCCGGCCAAGGGTAAACTGTGCTGCCGCAGTGCTAACCACTGCGCCACCGTGCAGCCAATGCAATTCCCCAACAATGGGGAAATTCCAGGATTGCAACAGCACAGGGATAGCAACACTCAGAGCAACAATCAGAAGGCAAGAAAAAACAACATCTAGCAAACATATGTGTCACGCCGCGCCATTCATCAGCGGCGCCACCTGCTCACGCACCTGCTACTCGTCAGCGGCGAAGGATAAAAGCCGCCTCGCCCTGAGCGTCGGCCTGAAGCCGTAGACTTCATTTCCTTTGTATGGACTTCTACCACATTCTCTTCAGCATCCTCATCTCCGGTAAGAAGTTCACTTACCTCATCTCTCCAGTCTGCTCCCCTGTGCACAGGTGGATTCCTCGGCGGCGGACAATCCCGTCCCTCGTCTCTCCTCGCTGCTGCACCGAGCCCTGCAGGTGGCTGTCTCCCGGGCTTCCATCCTTGAAGCGCCAGTCATCTGCCCGAACAAGTAAGCTTCTCTCCCTCGCCTATTCTCCTCCCGTGTTGGTGTGTGCTCATCACCCTGTGTCTGATTTCTCCCATAGGGTTGCCGGCTGAACGGTCTCCTGCCTCTGGGTCCGAAGCAGACGCCACCACCAACACATTAACATTCCGCAGACACGCACCCAAACATCCCTGTTGTTAATAAACAGTTTGAACTACTCTGAGCCTGTGTGTGTGCGTCTCCTGAGCCGAACGTTATGTCAATATGTCCATATTACTATAAATGTATATCTATAGACACACAGTGCAGAGCATTATGGCTGGTGAATGTGCAGCAGAAAGTCTAAGCTCTCTCTCCGCGGATGCAGCGGGCCAGCTGGAAGTCTTTGGGCATGATGGTGACCCCCTTAGCGAAGAAGAGACCACCAGGTGGGTCTCGCTGGTCTCCTGCAGAGCCATGACGGCGAAACTCAGGAAACGCAGGACGGTCTTGAAGTCCTGAGCGATCTCCCTCACCAGGCGCTGGACGGGCAGCTTACGGATGAGCAGCTCCGTGGATTTCTGGTAGCGACGGATCTCTCTCAGAGCCACGGACCTGTGACGGCGAGGCCTCTTCACTCTGCCGGTGGCCAGAGCGCCTCTCCGAGCAGCCCTGGTGGCTAGCTGTCTCCTGGGGGGCTTCTTCCTCCAGTAGATTTTACGGGCGGTCTGCTTGGTTCTTGCCATCGCTCTTTATTATTCTGTCTTATATTTCTTTCACGCCGCCTAAACTCCAGCCCGGCACCCGCTTCGTTTTCGCTACAGCTCCCGGTATGTCGAGTTTCCCATTAGCACCGGGCGGCGGCCAAGTGCTAGCTAGCACTAGCTCCTCCCCGCTGTAACGTCTCCCGCTGCAAACCGTGGCTCCGTCCGCCGACCCGGGAGACCCCCGGGGCGATCCGTGCGTCCGTGATATATATACAGAGTGAAAGGTGTAGAAAGAAGAAGGAAGATAAAAAAAAGGCTGTTGCAACAGGCAGCCGACTCGTGTGGCGCCGCCGGTCCGGCAGAGCCGGAACCGGAAAAAAATGCAGTCTCAGTTAAGCTACCAGATTTCTGGCAGGACAACCTGTGCTCCTGGTTCCTCTTGTCCAAAGCTCAGTTCGTTCTCCAGGGAATAACGGCAGATGACACGAAATTCTACCACGTTATTGCCAAGCTCGACAACTGCACGGCTCGACATGTGCAGAGCCTGGTGCAGCACCCACCGGCCCACAACAAATACGGTGGGTTGAAGGCTGCGCTCATCCAGCGCTTCACTCCCTCAGTCCAGGAGAGAGCGGAGAGACTCCTGGCCCTGAACGACTTGGGAGATAGCACGCCCGTCGACCTGATGGAGGACATGCTGAGGCTGAGGGGCTCAGATGGCGACGACTTCCTCTTCACCCACATTTTCCTGAGAACCCTACCGTCGGCCACGAGAGCGACCCTGGCCGGTTCACCGTTGTTGGCCCAGCGGGACTTCCGCACGCTGGCCCAGGAGGCACAGCGGATTCTCAAAGCCAGCAGACAGCGCACGGCCACCGCAGCAGCGACAGGACTCGACGCGATTACCGGAGATGGCAGGGGGCCGGAGATGGCAGGGGGCCAGAGGCGGCAGCAGACCCACCGACAACGGCGGCGGTGAAGGCCAAACATCGCGGGGGAGACAACCTCTGTTTCTACCATCGCCGCTTTGCAGAGAGGGCCCGCAGGTGTATACCACCGTGCCATTTCAAGAGCTCGGGAAAAGCCAGAGCCGGGGGTCGGTAGCAGCCGCGGCCCTCGGAGAACAGAACAGGCTGCTCTACTTGACGGACGCACGTTCAGGGAAGCAATTCCTGGTGGACACAGGCTCCCAAGTGAGTTTCATCATGCCAACCTATGCTGACCGACTGGCAGGCCCCGGGAGTCATGGAGCATCAGCAGCGAACGGCTCGAGGATTAAGACCTTCAGGGAGAGGACTCTGCTTCTGTCCCTACACGGCCGCACATTTGAGTGGACTTTTGTTATAGCCACGGTGAGCTTCAACATGTTAGGGGCTGATTTTCTGTGCTCACATGGGTTGTTGGTGGATCTTGCTAATAGGCGCTTGGTTAATGCATTTTCTTTTTACTCTATTCCCTGTGCAGCCCGAGTGACCCCGCCCACAGCACAAGCCAACGTCGCAACGGCAAGCGGTAAGTTCCACACACTCCTCACCCAGTTTCCAGCACTCACAGTTCCCACATTTTCAGCGGCCGTCGCTAAACACGGGGTGGAACATTTTATTACTACCACCGGTCCCCCTGTTTTTGCAAAAGCTCGGCGCTTGGATGCAGCTAAACTGACCATAGCGCGCGAGGAGTTCGCCAACCTTGAAAAGTTGGGCATCATCAGACGTTCGAAAAGCCCATGGGCTTCCCCGCTGCACATGGTCCCTAAAGCTGACGGCTCGTGGCGTCCTTGCGGAGATTTTCGCAGGTTAAACAACGCTACGGCACACGACCGCTACCCAATCTCGCATATCCAAGATTTTTCCGTTCATCTGGCAGGGGCGCGCATTTTTTCTAAGGTAGACTTAGTCCGCGGGTACCATCATGTCCCAGTACGCGCTGAGGACATACCCAAAACAGCGGTAATAACTCCGTTTGGCCTTTTCGAGTTTTTGCGCATGCCGTTTGGGCTTAAAGGCGCTGCGCAAACGTTCCAACGCATGATGGACGCGGTGTTGCGCGATCTCCCCTTCGTGTTCGTCTACCTGGACAACATTTTAGTAGCCAGCACGTTCGAAGAGGAACACGAAAACCACCTCACGGCAGTTTTCCGGAGGTTGGGGGAGCACGGGTTAATAATCAACCCAGCAAAGTGTCAGTTCGGGGTGACGCAGATTGATTTTTTGGGGCACCGCATCTCTCCAGAAGGAGCGGTTCCTCTGCCGGACAAAGTGCGCGCAGTAACAAATTTTCCCCAGCCACAAACGGTCAAAGCATTACAGGAGTTTTTGGGAATGGTGAATTTTTATAACTGTTTCCTCCCCCGCGCAGCGCAGCTCATGCAACCACTGTATGCCGCACTTAAAAAGCAAAAACCCACAAATAAAATCGAATGGTCCCCGGAGCGGGAGCGCGCATTCTCGGAGGTTAAAACAGCCTTGGCAAACGCTGCGCTGTTAGCACACCCAGACCCAAAGGCCCGCATAGCGCTCACTACTGACGCGTCAGATGTGGCCATAGGGGCAGTCGTGGAGCAGCAAGTTGCCGGGGCTTGGCAGCCGCTCGCTTTTTTCAGCAGGACTTTGCGCGATACTGAGCAAAAATACAGCGCGTTCGACAGGGAGTTGTTAGCGCTCCACTTGGCCATTCGCCACTTCCAGTTCTGGCTGGAAGGACGCCGTTTCACTGCGTTCGTCGACCACAAGCCACTGACTTTCGCGATGGCCAAGGTTTCAGCCAAGGTAATGGCCAAGGTAATGGCCAAGGTAAACTAAATGTAGTGGCAGACTGTCTCTCGCGCGCTGTAACTACTCCAGTCCGCGTAGGGGTAGATTATGCAGCCATGGCCGTGGAGCAGATTAGCGGCGCGGAGGTGCGCGCGGCCCCAGTCCGCGTGGGGATAGATTATGCAGCCATGGCCGCGGATCAGGTTAGCGACGCGGACGTGTGCGCGCTCCAGTCTGGACCAACAGGGCTAAGGCGGGAGAACAGGGTGCTGCAAGGTGGTATGCCCCCCCTAATCTGCGATGTCTCCACGGGACGTAGTCGTCCCGTGGTGCCGGCCGCATGGCGCCGCCGCGTTTTTGACTCGATTCATTCTCTGGCGCACCCAGGGGTGCGCGCGTCGGTCAAAATGGTAGGAGAGAAATTTGCATGGCCGAGCCTGCGCAAGCAAGTTAAGGAGTGGGCGTCAGCCTGCATGGCTTGCCAGCGAGCCAAAATACACAAACACACTAGAGCCCCCTTGGAGCCGTTTCACATCCCGGCTAAGAGGTTCGATCATGTGCATGTCAACCTCGTAGGCCCCCTCCCACTGTCACAGGGGTGCACACACCTTCTGACAATGGTGAACCGCACCACGCATTGGCCAGAAGTGGTCCCACTGGCATCAACCACAGTCGAAGAGGTGGTGCGCACATTTTTGACGGCATGGGTAGCGCGTTTTGGAGTTCTGTCGGATATTACGTCCGACAGAGGTCCGCAATTTGTTTCCGAGCTTTGGTCAGCGATGGCCTGCAGCCTGGGGGTAACGATCCACCGCACTACCGCGTACAACCCGCAGGCTAATGGTTTATGCGAACGTTTCCATAGGTCATTGAAAGCAGCCCTCAGAGCATCGCTTACGGATGCAAATTGGGTGGACAGGCTACCATGGGTTTTGTTGGGGTTGCGTTCTGCACCTAAAGAGGATTTAAAAGCCTCCCCAGCGGAGTTAGTTTTTGCACAACCACTCCGGCTACCCGGGGAGTTTCTCCCAGATAATCCCGCGCCAGAGTGCTCCCCCACTCAGCGGTTGCAGAGCGACACGGGAGCGAGCACGCTTCCTGGCCCTGTTCATCACAGTTTTCCGCGCGTTTTTGTGCCTAAGGCTTTAAAAAATGCAGAGTTTGTTTTTGTCTGACATGATGCCCATCGCCCAACCTTGCAACCACCCTATGATGGACCGTTTAGAGTGCTGGAAACAGGAGATAAGCACTTTTTGCTAGATTTGGGGGGCAGAAAGGAAATGATTGGCATAAACAGGCTCAAACCCGCTTTTGTGATGGCTGACGAAGCTGTGCAGTTGGCGAGGGCTCCTCGGCGCGGCAGACCCCCTAGGGAGCATCCCCCAGAGCTCCCACAGTGATTGACTAACAGTTCTCACCCCCAGGTAGCAGCTCCACAGCAGGATGGTGCCACGGGAGTGGTAAAGCCCGCTTACAGCAAGTTCGGAAGAAGATTGAAGCCCAAGCAGCATGTGGACTGATGTTGTGATTTTATCATGATATGCAAACTGTGTTATATTGTTCCATCTTAGACGTTTGGGGGGGGGGGGTCATGTGGGACACATAAGGGGTTTCATAGACTTCATATGTATATTACTGTTGCTTCAAGTCTCAGAATGAACAATAGGACGGAGTCTCCTGGGGATGACAGGAGGATGCGAAATGTGACCTTTGTTATGCAAAGAAAGGGCCTTGAGGGATTTCCTGACCACCAGTGACTTTAGGTGGGGGGGAGAAGACCTGGAAGAAGAAGTATTGTGTCTTGGGATTAAAAGACAATGTGACTCTGTGCTTTGATGTCCTAGGTATAAGAGGGACAGACATGGGGGGATGTGTTCTCTTTTTCTGTTTGGAGGATGTTGGAGACAAGTGAATAAATCTGATTTGAGAAATAAACTCAGCCTCATCTTTTCACGCTCTCCACAAGCATTTTGATTAGATAATGGTATAATGGCCTATTATGGAAGATTTCTTAAAAGTCCCATATTGTGCATTTTTAATATTTATATTTAAAGGTCTCATTCACTGAAAGTTTGTGTTTTTTTGTAGCTTTGGTCACGTGACTATCAAAAAAATCCCTGTGGAGAAAAGAAGCAAGCGAGGCAACAAGCTAGACAACACAAGAACTTTATTCCTTCTCCAACATTCAGTACAGAAAAAGCTCTTCCAGGTCTCTGTGCATTCTCCATTTATACCTTTAATTCCATGAATTGAGACCCGGAACTTCTACTTCTTCTACTAATACATTGTTTGGAACAAAGATCTGTGTGGCACATTAACATAACATCACGCCAGCACCACTTCTCACACCCTTCTTCTTCCAGCGGCTCCGGCGTTCTCTCCTCTCCCAGGGGGGCGAATAGTCCTTACTGTCCCGACTGAGACTTCCTTCTTCAGTCCATTGTTCCCCCTTTCCCAAGCTGCCTTCTCTGGGTGAAGAATCCCCCACCCATACCACCACACAGCCCCCCCCCAAACACCCAGAAGGGGCACTAACCCCCCCGTCCTTTGGGCCTGAGCCGGTGTCCATAGCAGCTGTAGTGGGGGGTCGCCGATCCAACTGAAACACCCTGCTGGTGAGGTGTACAGGAGGTCATATCAGTCTGTGGAGGGAAAAGGGGGGGGCACAACAGCTTCACGGGCACAGGTCCCGACCGAGGGAACACCAACTTGCGGGGCCGCCAACGGCGGGCATCCGCACCGGTGAGCCTAGGCCAACACCACCTGCCCATCTGCCAACACAAAAGCGGGCTTCAGCCTGTCGATGAAGATTGTCTCCCTACGCCCCCCCCCCCCCCCGAGTCTAACACAAATTGCTTCGCCCCAGGTTCCAACACCCTGAATGGTCTATTGTACAGTGGGTGCAGTGGGGTCGGGTGCACATCGTGCCTGACAAAAATAAACCTGGCATTCTGTAAACTCTTGGGGATGAAAGTGCGGGGAAAACAATGGTGGACCAGGCCCAGTACATTAAACACCTCCGTTCTGTACAAAAATTGTGCAGGCAGATCGGCCTTGGGTGCAGGGTTTTCTGGTAAAAACTCTCCGGGGATCCGCAGTGGCTGAGAAAAAACGAGTTCTGCCAGGGAGGCTGCCAAATCCTCCTTAGGCGCGGAGCGCAACCCCAAAAGAACCCAGGGCAGGGGGTTGACCCAATTTGTATTCGCGAGCGAAGCTCTGAGTGCTGCCTTGAGCAACCTATGAAAATGCTCGCATAACCTATTAGCTTGGGGGTTGTACACAGTAGTGCAGTGAATTTTGACCCCCAGGTTCTGGGCCATCGCGGACCAGAGTTCCAAAATGAATTGCGGGCCCCTGTCGGAAGTGATGTCCAACGGGGATCCAAACCGTGCAACCCGAGCAGACAAAAAGGCACGAGCTACTTCCGCGGACATGTTAGAAGCCAGCGGAACCACTTCAGGCCAGTGCGTGGTGCGGTCCACAACAGTCAAAAAGTGCGTGAAACCTTGCGACGGTGGGAGGGGTCCCACCAAATCCACTTGGACCTGGTCGAACCTTCTGGCCGGGATTTGTAAAGGCTCGAGGGGGGCTCCGGTGTGCTTGTGCACTTTGCCTTGCTGGCACGTGATGCAAGCTGCAGCCCACTCTTTTACATCCTTGTGCAAGCGTGGCCAGACTAATTTCGCCCCCACTAGCTTCACCAAAGCGCGCACTCCCGGATGCGAAAGAGAGTGGACTAACTCAAAAACGGTCCCGGTGGAGACATCGCAGAGCAATTGAGGGCACCCTTCTTGCACCACCCTGCTCTCCAGCCTTAACCCAGTAGGCGCTGACTGGCGCGCCCAAATGTCCACATCCCCGGCTTTCTCCGCGGCCATAGCAGGGAAATCTATTCCCATATATACCGGAGAGACTAATGCGCGTGACAGACAATGGCCATGATGTTTAGCTTACCGGCAACGTGTTGAATGTCGGTTGTAAACTCCGAGATCGTGGCCAAATGCCGTTGTGCTGGGCCAACCACGTTTTCGAGACCTTGGACATCACATATGTCAGTGGCTTATGGTCCATGAACGCAGTAAACTCATGCCCCCTAGCCAAAACTGGAAATGGCGCTTTGCCAGGTGGAGAGCCAACAACTCTCTGTTGAATGTGCTGTATTTGCGTTCATTGTTGCGCAAAGTTCAACTGAAAAATTTGAGTGGCTGCCAAGCACCGAAGACATACTGCTCCACCACTGCTACTTTTGCAATATCAGACGCGTCCGTAGTGAGCGCTATCCGTGCAGATGGATCAGGATAGGCTAGCAACACGGCATCTGCTAGTGCTATTTTGGCATTTGTGAAAGCCTGGACTCGCTCGTGAGTCCAGTCGATGGCTTCTGCGGGCTTCTTTTTTTTAGTGTGGCATACAATGGCTGCATCAGCTGGGCTGCCCGGGGAAGGAAGCGGTTATAAAAATAAACCATTCCCAAAAACTCCTTTAGTGCCCTCAAGGTCTGCAGACGCAGAAAGTCCAACACAGCGCGCTCCTTATCCGGTAATGGAATCGCGGCCTCCGGCGAAATGCAGTGGGCCAAAAAATCAGTCATTGGCACACCAAACTGGCACTTCGCCGGGCTAACTATCAGCCCGAGCGCTTCCAACTTCTGGAAAACTGTCTTGAGATGGGCAATGTGCTAGCTACCAGAATGTCGTCTAAATAGACAAAAACGAAGGACAAGTCACGAAAACATTGCATCCATCATTCTCTGGAAAGTCTGCACCGCACCTTTTTTATCCGAACGGCATGCGTAAAAACTCAAAAAGGCCGAAAGGAGTTATTACCGCTGTTTTCGGAACATCTTCCGCACGCACTGGGACCTGGTGGCAACCGCGGACCAGATCTACTTTGGAAAAAACATGCGCCCCGGTGCACTGAAAAATCCTGGATGTGCAGGATAGGATACCGATTGTGTTCCGTGGTGCTGTTCAAGCGCCGGAAATCGCTGGACGGTCGCCACGACCTGTGGGCCTTAGACACCATGTGAAGCGGGGATGCAACTGAGCTATTGGAGCACCTGACGATGCCCAACTGCTCTAAGTTGGCAAACTCCTCACACGTGCTGGCCAGTTTAGTTGTGTCCAGGCGCTGAGGTCGCGAGAACACCGGCAGGCCTTTTGTAGTTATAAAATGTTCGACCCCATGTTTTGTTATTGTAGCTGAAAAAGTCGGGACCGTGAGTGCTGGGAACTGTGCAAGTAAATGTTGGTCCTTACCCCCTGGAGCTATAACGTTAGCCAGTGTTGCTGACCCAGCTCCCCGAGCTGTGCAGGGCAGTGAGGTAAGAGAGATAACGTCCACTAATCACCTATTAGCAACGTCGACTAACAACCCATAAGCACATAAAAAATCTGAGCCTAAAATGGGGGCAGAACATGCAGCTACCACAAAGTCCCACTGAAAATTGCATCCATGCAAGCATATTGTCAGTGTCCATTCGCCAAAAGTCCTGATGGTGGATCCGTTGGCGGCTGTGAGCTCGGGGCCGCTGCCTCCTGCCACCCTGTCTGCGTTGACCGGCAGGATGAGACTCTTCTGGGAGCCGGAGTCCACTAGAAACTGTCTCCCCGAACCAGTGTTCGTGACATAAATCAGCTTGTTCCTGTCGCCAGCAGTCGCAGCTGCAACTGAGTGCCGAACGTGCCATCTTTCCGGCTTCTTCAACTGGCACAGCGGCAAACAGCGTTGGGCATCTGAGCTGAAACGGCGATGATAGGAACAGATCGCCCCGTTCCCGCATCCTTTGGCGTCCGTCCCAGCTGCCACCAACGTCCTCCTCGATCTTGCTGGAGTCCCACATGGATGCCGGTGAGTGCTCTGGTTGCTAAAATGATGCAGTCCACTTCCTGTACCAGGGTGCGGTAGTCGCTGGTCACCAGCAGTGGCGAGTTGGCCACGATCGCCCTAGCTGTAGCAGGTATGTTCCTGAGGAACAAGTGGGCGAACAGGAAAGATTTGTCGTCCTTCCCCCTCAGCGCCAACATGCTCTCCATGAGTTCCACGGCTGATCTGTCACCTACAGTAACTCTGAACGTGTTAGGAGTCTGTTTGCCCTCTCACTGTCAGACAGGGTATAGCACTGGAGTAGCGTCCGCATGAGCACGTCATACTTCCCCTGGGCCAGCGGTTCCTGGAGCAGGCTCGTCACTTGTTGCATGGCCCGCAACGTTGTTATCCCGCGGAGTGCAAACTGGGCTTCTATGTGCTGGAACCACGTGGTTGGGCTGTGAAGCCAGAAGTCTGGGAGCTTGACTGAGACAGCACACACGGCGCTGGTGCTCTCCCTCCAGGTAGTCTCTGGGGTGGTGCTCGGCTCGCTGTCCATGGCACGTCTTGGGGTCCCCAATGTGGAGAAAGGAAGCAGGCGAGGCAACAAGCTAGACAACAAGCTAGACAACGCAAGAACTTTATTCCTTCTCCAACATTCAGTACAGAAAAAGCTCTCCCGGATCTCTGTGCATTCTCCTTTTATACCTTTAATTCCATGCATTGAGACCCGGACTTTCCGACTATAATACATTGTTTGGAACAAAGACCTGTGTGGCACATTAACATAACATCATGCCGGCACCGCTTCTCACACCCTTCTTCTTCCAGTGGCTCCGGTGTCTCTCTTCTCCCTGGGGGGGGCGAATAGTCCTCACTGTCCCGACTGAGACCCCCCGGTGACACTTCCTCCTTCAGTCCATTGTTCCCCCTTTCCCCAGCTGCCTTCTCTGGGTGGAGAATCCCCCACCCATACCACCACACCCCCATCAAAACAGCTCACTTCTCTTAAAAAACACACACAGCCTCTGACGTTTTAACTCTTCCCAGTTTATTCCTCTATGTCAATAAAAGGTAAGCCCAGCCTTGATATGTGCTGCTGCTCTTAACCAGCTTAGCTGTCTGTCTGCAAACATTTGTAGATGATAGGGAGTCCAGTCAAGGCGTTAGCTTCAGAGCTAGGGAGTTGTCTTACCAACCATGGTTTACATTGTTATTATGCCTTGGTGAAAATAGAGGCAAATGGTAATCACGCAATGCGTCTGTGTGTGGATCGTCCGCCTGTCTGTTTCAGCTCGTCCGGTCAAAATTAAGTGGAACTAAAGGCTTGTGTCATTGTATCGCCATATTTTCTTGAATTTTAATTTGCCAGAATTGTGAGATAAGGCTTTGTTTTCAAAATAAACACAAATTTATCTCACCATTGCCGTGTAATGTAACCACGGGGGGGAAAAAAAAGTTTTGTAATAACTATGCTGGGCCACTAGAGGCAGCAGTGCAATTTTTTTTACAGCACACGGATGAATTCCTGTCACAGTCTTAGAGTTGGGCGATATACCGAATATATTTGTTGTATCCGTAAATTTGGCTGCCCGCGATACATAAATCATTATTTTGCGGATACTTGAATATTTATCACGTTAAAATGAGCTGCTGCTGCTGTGAGACAGGTTGGTCTGCAGCGGAAGCTCTCTAGCTCACCGCGGCTGCCCCGCCCCCTGCATGCTCACAGACAAATCTGAACTGCAGTGAGCAGATGAAAAGGAAGATAACAGAATAAACGCAGGCTCACTTTAAGTGGGGGTGGGGGAGGGGAGAGATAAACATTTCTTGCTATCTACATTTCTTGCATCTTGCTAAGTGAAGAATTTAGCAAACAAACTTTCAAAATAAGAGCTCCTATCTGGTCTTGAAACCCTTCAAATTAAGAGCGAGTGGCTTGCCAAATAAACAGCTGATAGAATGTAGACATATTAAAAAAAAACCTGATACATTATATTTCTGTGATTTATTAGACCGCCAAGTATTAACTGTGTGTGGTAAAGTGAAACATTTCTGTCCATGTGGATACACCCGATTACTGTGAATTCTGTTAAACAAAGGAAAGAAGACACTGCTCAGTTACATATTGTTGTGAAGAATTTTCTCTGACATAAGTTTTCATTTTATTATTCAGATTTTTCATAAGTATAATGAATATATACATAAATTTCTAATAAAAATGTAAGTAAAATTTTTTTAAAGCACATTCAGTACACAAAATACATATCGCGATATGTATCGTGTAACCCACTAGAAGTAGCAGTGTGACTGCTACTTCTACATGCTACCATGCCACAGGCACCGAGGCATCAGCACCTTGGTACTTTCATTTTCTTTAGATTTCAGTCAGCATAATAAACATCCTTACTAGTGGTGGCTCTAGGAAATGTTACATGGGGTGGCAAAGGAGTGGCAAGAGGTCTTGGCAGGGTGGCACTGGACGTCCTCGGTGCAGCACGTGAAAGTCCCATCCATCCATCCATCCATCCATCCATCTACAAACAAAAGATCCACAAAAACAGAGTTTTAACGTAACTCTGATTTTCAACAATTTATTTTTTATTAATATTTCTCATCATTCTGAGCACAGATGTATCTTTCCTGCCCTACTTTTGTGCTCACTCCATGAAGTCATGTCATACATGTACAGTATGTCTCACTTTTTGATATTGCAAAATGTCTGCAGGCAAAGCAATATGCTGCTTCTTGGTAGAGGATGTTCCAGCCATGGCCAAGAATTGTGCCACTCATTGTGGAAACTTCTTTTTGCTGCTCCATGAAGTCTTTTGGGGAATGTCTTTAAATCGGGCTGCACTGCTGCATCATCTTTGTATTTTGGTCACTGTCACTGAAACTTAAGCCTCTGTAACAGCGACCATCTGGACTCAGATATTTTTTTTAATATCTAAATGCTTCATAAACTGCTCTCATATTTACTATAATCAAAACTAACTAACTAACTAGGGACATACGTATGCTCCAACAAATCACAAGTGAGTCACTTTTGGCAAGCGATTAATGGACATATGAAACCGTGACTATCCATGGCCTTTAGCATACATTACATTCATTACAAATTTAATTTGACTTTAACTTCGTGTGTTAAAACGTCACCTGGAGAAAGCTGGGAGGCTCAGACGCTCCACTCTACTGCAGTGCAGACACGCCGTCTCCTACATGTGTGTGTGACACACCAGCAGGTGGGGCCAGGGAACAGGAGACAGAAGCTTATTTGATGCAGGACCATAGCTTGGTTTTTGAGGGGCTTAACATTACTTTTAATTATGTGTTTTTGGTGAATTCTCCTTTTCATCAATGCTATAAAAGGCTTTTGGGCATACAGGAGACATGTATACAATCTAAAATTATGCAAGTATAATTTTAAAGACATTAAAGATGGGGGGGGCAGCTGGGGGGGCAAGGCTCTACAGTAGGGAGGCAGTTGCCCCCCTTGCCCCCCTGTAGATCCGCCCCTGATCCTTACACCTGGTTCGCTAATCCACAATCAATAATGTATCTCGCATCAATCTGGCGTATTTTGTTATATTTTTGCTGCAATGCTACATTGATCCATTAGCATTACCTTGGCTAGGCAGTCGGTGTCAGTCCATAAATGCATAAGGGCTTGCCTCAGCGGGGACATGCTGACAGACAGGCTGCCAGGCTCTCCTCAGCCCAAGGCAGCTAGGTGAAGCTAGCAGTTTAGCCACTTCTTCACAAACATTTTTGTGCTTATTGCACTCCACGGACTAGTCATATCCTATCAGCCACTGAAACCACACACCCCATCCATCAATCACGCATTGTTTCATTCATTCTTTGAAACAAGCTTATATTAAGCTCAGGCTTATTACCAAATCTAACAGCTAGCCAGCTAAGTTTTGCAATAGTGATGTAAGAGGTAGGGTGGCGTTAAATGTGGTTCCTAGAAATTTAAAGAGACATACACTGAAATGGGCCGTTCTGAGTAAGGCTGCAAAAGATGATTCACAGTTATCCTGGAATAATTAAACATTTAAAGGCAGTTTGACCAAAAATGCCACCAAGATTTCATTAAGACTTGTGGCAGATGTCACCATGTTGGAAAAATGCAGTAAATGGGACCTTTAAGCATTGTATTTTAAAGGCCAAAAAACAAACAAACCCAAAAACCTTTTTTGTGTTGTGTTACAGCTTTCAAAAAGGCTCTGAAAGTCAGTCTGTAATCTGTAATGACCCCTAATCTGACTGGGTAAAGTTTTTTTTTTTTTTTAATGTGGTGCTGTAAGCCAGTTAAAAGCAATGGGGCATAGCCTTCTGCAGAGGCAGAGTTTAACAGCCAATAGATAGATAGATAGATAGATAGACAGATAGATAGATAAATGCACTTTATTGATCCCAAACTGAGAAATTATAGTAATAATACAGTAATAGGATTGTGACTGGAAAAGAAAAAAAGGCAGGACCAGTTCATTTGTGACAAGTGTGTAATTCATTTTTTGAGAGTTTCATTGAATAAAGGTGAGATATGAAGGTTAAAACTCACAAAACATCATTTTGCTCAGTATGAGCCTTTTAAAATGCAGTATATACAATTCTGTGTGGCCAGGTCTCATTCACTAAAATCATTGTCACCATTTATTGGTTATGTAATAAAACTCAGTTGATCTACATTTGATCACTGGTCTCTTCATTTCATTCCTATGTAGGAGATGGGTTTTAAAAGGCACTTGTCATATGTGCCTCTCTGGCCATTAATAACTCAAAGTGTAGCAGTCACACTCACATGACGCTGTGAGGGGGAAGAAGAAACCTCAGTGTCATATGGCCTGGTCAGTTACTGTTTGGAGTAATGCAAAGCTTTTCTTTGACAATTAGATTGAGTTACCAACTAATGAAACCACAACAGTCACAAACATCCAAAGCATGTGTGCAAATATCACAAAAAACGGGTTTTAAATAGATTCACCATCATAATGTGAGCTCTAAGGATGCCATTTTAACCCAACAAACTTGATGAGTTAACCACATTGTTGATGGATTTTATTGATGTGTTCAAAAGTTCCAATGACGCCAGTGGGTCCACCTTCTGGTATCATTTTTACTGGCTGTCCCAAGATGGTGAAGCGTTAGTTCTCCTGCTGACAGGGCAGAAATGGCTGAATGTAATTACGTAGCTGCTGCTTTGGAGGAATCCATCACCTGCACAGCAGCAGTGTAATGTCCTGCTGAGTAACCCATGGGCTACACTTCCCCTCCTTGCCTCAAATTTTTCTGTCTTTGCCTCTCCTCTTCTCATGCTCATATTTCTGTTGTTGCAGCTTAAATCACAAGAGTGCTTGCCTCCAGCGACAGCAAGATGCCCATCACCGTCTGAGCCACACACTCAGGAAACGTGTAACAGACACAGACAAGCTCCACAAACGTATGTCATGCTTTATTTCTTCGTCACACAGCTGGATGTTTATTCCTGCACGCTTGCAGGATGTTGTGTAATCTTTGTGTTGTCATAAATTACTTTCTAGTCCATTACCCAAATATCACTTTCTAAGCCACAGTCTTAACTTCTAAGTCTTAACTCTCATACTGCCATTTAAACTCAGAACAGTATCCTTACACCAGGGGTTTTCAACAGTTTTTGAGCCAAGGAACCCTTTATACATTGAAAAAATCTCAGGGAACCCCATCAGCCAAAAATGTTACACAGTGACACAATATAGCCTATTATAGCATATGTAATGACAATTTAGTCTGGTAATGACCCACTCAGTGTGAAACTTGGGCCTGTTTAGATGAACACAAAGCTGATATCCTGGCAGGAACATGTCACCGTTGGCACTTTCCAGATGTTTTTGCCAGAAATGTACCTTGGAACGGAATCCATTCATTTGGTCTATGCTTGGGAGCAGTTTTCAGCTTTGCTTTGCATTCATGTGTTCAGTTCATTCAGATGCTGAAATACTTCTTCCTTGCACACCACTCATCACTTGCAAGCAGCTTTGTGTCATCGCACCTCACATTAGCCAAAACACTTTTATTTTCTCTTGGAGCTAAAGCTGGGTTCACACTACAGCATCTGGACCAACTTTTACAGACGTTTTGAAAAATCAGAGAAATTAGTCCAAACTTACGTTTGTGAGCAAGTTTTTTTTTAATCCAGTGCACACCAACTTTTACAGACTTTTACAAACTTTTACAGACTTTTGCATTTGTCAGCACTGCATTCAGCGTTGTCAAATTTTTTGCCACCTTAGGCTAGCGTATGTGTAGCTGTTGCCAACTTAGGTTAACTTAAGCAAATGAATACTCAGCGCAGGTCAGCTGACATCAGGTGACGCTCATATAAAGATCAGCATTTGTGGAGGCTTCCTGTCATTCTGGACCTGCTTTTTTGGGTGGATCCATACAACGTTTGGACCAACTTTTACTGACATTTTGGCAAACGTCTGGCTCTGCTGGCAAAAGTTGGTAAAAGTTAATGATAGTTGGTGTTTGTTGGCAAACGCTGGCGGAAGTTGTGCTCTTTGTCAGCATTTGGAAATGAACGTTGGTGAAAGTTGTGCTCAGTTTGTAAAAGTTCCTGAATGTTGGGCTAAGTTACACAGAGTTCGCCTAAGTTAAGCTCCACTGGCAAACGTGGACTGAAAAGCAGATGGTTTTAGACCAAAACTCACTTCAGACATGCACGGACGAAAGAGACATGGAGAGAAGGGGGAATTTAAAAAAAGAAAACACACACACACACACACACACACACACACACACACACACACACACACACACACACACACACACACATATATATATATAATCTCCCAAAAATGTGACAGCCCAAAAGAAATAAAACCTCCTCACTGAGAAATTTACTGTTCTTAATTTTCTCCTCCATGCGTAATCATTCTCCAGGATTTATTATGCCTCGGTGAAACAGAGGCATACAGTAATCAGTTAATGTGTCTGTTTGTGGTTGTGTCTGTCTGTTTGTCTGTCTGTCTGCCTCTCTGTTTCAGCTCACCTGGTCAAAATTAAGTGGAACTAAAGGCTTGTATCATTGTATCACCATATTTTCTTAACTTTTAATTTGCCAGAATTTTGAGATAACACTTTGTTTTTGAATTAAACACAAATTTAACTCGCCATTTCTGTCAATGCCGCAACGAAAAAAAAAGGTATTGTAATAACTATGTCGGGCCACTAGAGGTCAGAGTGCCACTATTTTACAGCCGCCCATGCTACCATGCTACAAGCACTGAGGCACAGCACCTTGGTGCTTTTCATTGGTTCAGCTTCCATTATAGAGAATCAAACAGCGCTGATGTGGGGTCAAAAAGTAAATGAGATTTAACAAGATTTTATGTTATTTTAATGGAGAGAGTTGTAACAGTCAAAATATAATCACCCATCATTTTATTTATATTATGATACACTAAATAGTTTTTTATTCCATCCACATTCACATTTAATTGCAGATTTATTGGAGTCTATACAATAGATAGGCATTATTGTATTATTTTTTTAGAGGCATGAATGAATGAATACAGAGAATTGAAATTCCGTTACTCTGAGAGCCACAGTACAGCAAGGTAAACACTAAGTAGGAAATATGAATATAAAGCATAACACTAACACTAAACATTAAACACTGAACATCAAACATCAGTGCAAAGAAAACCAACCCCCAAACAGAAGCTAACTAAAAATACTAAGGATGTGCAAAATAACTAAATACGATAAAAACTTAGGACAGCATGTAGTGACTTAAGGCACATATCCATGGGATCCCTGGTTCGATCCCAGCCCCTGACCAACAGTGATCTGTGTGGAGTTTGCATGTTCTCCCTGTATCTGTGTGGGTTTACTCCGGGAGTTCTCCGGTTTCCTCCCACAGGCCAAAAACATGCAAGTTAGGTTAACTGGAGACTCTAAAGTGGCCCTAGGTGTGAATGTGTGTGAATGGTAAAGGGATAGCACCGTACAGTGGCTGCTTCATCCATCCAGGTGGATGCCCTCAATTTCCCCTCTGGGGATCAATAAAGTATACAAAATCAAAAAAAAAAATATCAGGGCACATAGAGGGTAAAAGTGGCATGTAGTGCAAAGAGAACAGTCCATTGCTTCATAAAGTGACTGGTGCAGCCCTGAGATCAATGTGTGTGTAGTGTAAGTTGGCAAAAGTTTGCCAACGCTGAATGCAATGCTAGCAAAAGTTTGTAAAAGTTGGTGTACGCTGGTTTAAAAACAAACTGCTCACAAACGTAATTTCACTGACGTTTGGACTAATTTCTCTGATTTTTCAAAACATCTGTAAAAGTCGGTCAACACACTATAGTGTGAACCCAGCTTTAACTTAGGCCGACTTAGGTAAACTCTGCATATCTTAGCCCAGCGCTCAAGAACTTTTACAAACTGAGCATAACTTTCACCAACATGTATTTCCAAACATTGGCAAATTTTCAGCAGGCTGAAAATTTTCAAAGAACACAACTTTTGCCAGCATTTGCCAACAAACACCAACTATCATTAACTTTTGCCAGCAGAGCCAGACGTTTGCCAAAACGTCAGTAAAAGTTGGTCCAAATGTTGTAGTGTGACTCCACCTTAATACATGTAGGCCAGCACTTTGCCGTGCGACAACCATTGGACCCAGGGCCGGAGTGCGACTCATTTTCAGCCCGGGAGTTTCATGGCCATGAACACCCAACTTTTCTTTCTTTTCTTTTTTTTTTTCTTTTGCCAAGTGAAGAAAATTGGAGCAAAACTTCTATTTTTATTCAATAGATTTTATTGCAGACATGTTTTGACAAGAACATAGAACTTAAAAATAGTTCACCTCAGTAAATCATCTGTCAAATAAATAAGATTCTGAAAGAGGATAAACTGGAAAATCAATTCAGTGGCATAAAAATGTACAGAAACAAAACAACTATTCGTTAGACAACTTTACCTCACATTTATTTAATTATTTTAGTTTTTTAAGAGGTAGGCTCTTGTATATAGCACCTTGGGTTTATGAATGTGAAATGTGCTGTACACAGAACTGATTCAGCTATTCATTAACTGAATATTGAGTTACCTAACAGGCCTCTATTTTAATATGAATCCACAATGTCAACACTGTAGTTCTGAACATCTGGGTTTCCTAAAGGCCAGTACATCTATTAGTTGTGACCTGTAGATTTCATTAATACACAATGAACAAGGAACAGCATAGTACCTTAACTTATAAGTATCATTGTCTTTTCGTACACAGTCATCCATATACAACCGGAAAAATATATACTGAAAACATCAACGTTTTTCTCATTAAGCTCTGATGGAAATTTCTGATGGAGCCATTGACCTGAGATTTTCACCAGATATCGGTAACAACCCAAGTAATCCATATATACAAAGAAATCAAGGCAACTGTGTTCACAGAACAAGTTATATTTAATAAAGTGGAATGATACAAGGAAGAAGTATTGAACACGTGAAGAAAAAGAGATGCAAAAAGGCATAGAAAGCCAAGAAACCAGCTGAAATCCATCAGAATTTAGGAAGCCATCCCATCCACCATCAGTGCAAATTAATTTCAGCTGGTTAAGTCCTGATTGATAGCTTTTAAAAAGCTCTGTGAATATCAGATTGTCATACAACAAAAAACTCATGATGGGTAGAAGCAAAGAGCTCTCTCTAGACCTTTGCAACCTTATTGTTGCAAAACATAATGATGGCAATGGTTACAGGTGCATTTCTAAACTGCTGAATGTTTCACTGAGTACTGTTGGAGCCATCATTCAGAAGTGGAAAGAACATCATTTTACCATAAACCAGCCATGACCAGGAGCTCCTTGCAAGATTTCTGACAGAGGAGTCAAAAGAATTATCAGAAGAGTTATCCAGCAGCCAAAGACCACTCGTGGAGAGCTCCAGAAAGACCTGGAGTTAACAGGTACTGCTGTTTCAAAGAAAACATTAAGTAATGCGCTCAACCAACATGGACTCTATGCCTGCTCACCTCGCAAGACTCCATTGCTGAAGAAAAAGCATGTTGAAGTTTGTTTTAAAGTTTGCTGCACAATATTTGGGCAAGCCAGTAAAATACTGGGAGAACACAGTCTGGTCAGATGAGACCAAAATTGAACTTTTTGGATGCCACAACACACAGCATGTTTGGAGGAGAAATGGCACTGCACATCCCATCATGGTGTGGGGGTGTTTTTCAGCACATGGTACAGGCAGACTTCATGTAATTGAAGGAAAGATGAATGGACAAATATACAGAGATGTCCTTGATAAGAATCTGTTGCCGTCTGCCAAGATATTGAAGATGAAATGAGGGTTGACATTTCAGCAAGACAATGATCCAAAACACACAACCAAAGAAACTTTCAACTGTCAGGACGTGAACTGGGCCCTATGTCCTCATCCTGAGTTATAGCTTTATTCCTTGTCTCCAGGATATGGGCCCCAGCCCACGTCCTTGCTTTGAATTTGTTCTTGGGTTTGTCTCTATTTATTATGATTCATTATTGTCATGAGCTGAGAGCTGGAGGTCTTCGCCAGGCTCGGTCTCATGGCTTTTTCTTTATATTTACTTATTTGTTGTATTTTATGCTCTTTGGGCTTCTGTATTCATTTACTGTTTGCCATCTTCCTGTTTGTGTTCTAGTTTTGTTACAATTTTATTTTGTATTAATTTATATTTTATTTTAGTCTGCTTAGGTTGATGTTGTATTCTTTATATCTCCACTATTGTTCTTTTGCTGGTTGACAACTGTCAGTGGTGTGGTGCTCTGTGTGGGCATTGCCCTGTCAGCTGTCAGCTTTGGTTCACTCCTCTCTCACTGCCGTTTCATTGCTTTCTCCTGCCAGTTCAGATAGTCCATACCTGTCATTGATTTTGTAAATGGTTTTTGATCCTATTTAAGGGCTGTATTTTCATTTTCTCATTGCCGCAGTCTTGTTTGTGTTCTCCTCATCTCCACCGGAGCCCTGCCCGGCTCTGGTGCGCTATCAATAAGTTTACTTCCTCATTTGTATTTTTGTGTTCTGAGCACGGTTTAGTCTTTATGTTTGTTGTTCCACCAATAAATCTGCCAAATTCACAGTTCAGCACGTGGGTCTCATCTTCTTACCCCGAAGGGCAAATCATGACAGAAGACTGCAGCCAGTAGATAGAAAACTGCTGTGAGTATGTTGATTTTTTTTTTTTTTTTTGCCATTTCTTTCACTGCAGTGGCGACGAAAGCCCATAGGTTTTCCCTATTTTTCCCCATTTGGTTTTCTTTTCACACGAGCATTAACCATGTGTGTCACCCCGGATGTGTCCACCCTGAGACTTGGACGAAGTGGAGCGGTGGTCAGTGTGTGTTCTGGAGCATTTTCTGTTGCAGGCTCGAGCCTCCTGTACTCCCGAGGCAGCCCGAGGGTGTCTGGAGGGTGCGGCGCAGGTGCTTGAGGCACGCCCCAGCCTGTGGGATCACCCGGAGCTCACAGACCTACTCCTCTCCATATTTCTTCCTCAACCTACGAGTAATGAGCCGGGGTAATCAGTTCCGTTGCCTGTGCCTGTGCCAATGAAGAGCAAGCGCTTGCGCATACGGAAGCCTCCAGCCTCTTGCCACTCTCCGGCGGCTGAGCCACTCTTCCGAGCACTGGCCCACTCCATCGTCTGAGGAGCTGGAGGAGCACAGGCAGGTTTTACTGGCAGATACTGAGCTCCTCCTGGAAGTCAAGCCATGGCTCTTCCCGGACCTTGCTCAGGAGCTGGAGGAGATTTCATCGAGGGACCTGGAGTTTGAGCTGATGAGTGAGCGTACCCTGACTCTGGAGCCTCTCCCTCTCCACCTTGAGCATACGCCTCAGCCTCCTGCTCCTCGCCGTCATTCCAGGAAATCCTGCCAGAGGAACGCTCCTACCTCTCAGACGGCAGCTTCTCCTACACCGAGACAGAAGCTACCCTCAGCAGTGCACCCTCTGAGTTTTTCTTCTCCAGCTGAATTGTCAGCCGCTTCCTTCCCTGCAGCTGCTGTTCTCTGCTTCTCCTCAACTCCTTCTCCCACTGCTGAGAGCAGAGCTGTTTTTTCCCCTGCTCTGCCCAAAACCGTGTTGGCAGGGGTGGCTCCTCCACGTTCCTTCTGAGGGGCCTATGGCCGCTGAAGTCACAGAGATGGCCAATTTCCAACCAGCTGCAGCAGAAAACATCATGCCCCGGGAATACAGGCAAGTGGCCTTTCATTCTTTATTACCTACGTATGAATTATCTTGCCTGATTCCTGGTGGTGAGGCTCAGGTTCCACAGCCCTGTGAGCTCTCACCACTTGCTGCAGCTAAAGACTTGTCACCTGCTCTCTCTGTGTCTCTTCCTCTGCCCCCTGAGTGTACGCCGGCCCCAGGATTGAGCCGCCAAACGTTGGAGGAACCTGCGGCCCTGGAGGACCTGGGTCCAGCCCCACAGCCATGCTCTGGACGGAAGGTGAGTGCTGAAACTGAGCTGACTCCTGTGCCGACGAAGGAGCATCCCCGGACCTCAGCTGAACTGAATCCAGCACCGGCAGGAAATCGACCTCCTGAATCCATGCTGGATGAGCCACCAGCATGGGTCGCCTCACTGGGGGGTCCCAGGGCTGCTTTGACCACCATGCCTGCTGCAGGGACTGCCGCAGCAGAGCCGGAGCTGGACCTCCAGAGGGCTGGGCCCGAAGAACCATCGCTTGGATTGACAGAGTCCTGGACGGCGGTGGAGCTCGAGCACAGGAAAGTGCTCTCCTTTGTTTTCATTGCATCTGTTTTGGAGAGATCTTGTCTGGCTCTTGGTGAGGAGAGCTGGGTGCAGCTGTCAGCTGCACTTGAGCTAATCTTGCTGGGTTCCACTGCCGCTGGTGACCCTGACCCTGTTTCTTTGCATCTCCTGTCCAAGCTTTTTCCCAGGGTCACCAAGGATATTCCACCTGTGTCAGATGTCTCCGTGGGTCCAGGCTCGCTGCCCGAGATTGCCATGAGTCCAGCTTCCCCTGCTGAGGTCATCGAGGACACTCCGTCCCAGCCTGGGGCCTCCGTGGGTGCTGCTTTGGCCCAGTCCAGACCCTCCGTGGGTGCTGCTTCCTTTTTTGTGGAGGTTGTCGTGGGTGCTCCGTTTCAGCCCGGGGACTCTGAGGGTGCAGCATTGGCCCAGTCCGGGTCCACTGAGGGTGCAGCCGTGGCCCAGTCCGGACCCACCAAGGGTGCTGCTTCCCTTCCAGTGGAGGTCATCACGGGTGTTCCATTCCAGCACGGAGCCACCGTGGGTGTAGCTTTGGCTCAGTCCGGGCCCACCGTGGGTGCAGCTTTGGCCCAGACTGGGCCCACTGCAGGTGCTGCTGTGCTCCAGCCCAGAGCCACCACGGGTGCTGCTGTGCTCCAGCCGGAGCCACCGTGGGCACTGCTTCACTCCAGTCCAGAGCCGCCGCAGGTGCAACTATGTCCCATTCCGGGACCACCGAGGGTGCTGCTGGCCAGTCCGAGGGCACCGTGGTTCTCTCTCCTTCACCAGACACCGTTGTGGTCCCCCTTCCCCTGCCAGACGCCGTCGTGGTTCTCCCTCCTGTGTCAGACATCATCGTGGTTTCCTCTCCTCTACCAGATGCCATTATGGTTCCTCCTCCTCTGCCGGATGCCGTCGTGGTTCCCTCTCCTCTGCCAGATGCTGCCATGGTTCCCTCTCCTCCATCTGACAATGTCTTGGTTCCCTCGACTCCTTCATTGTGCCCACTACTCACCCTTCCCGTCGGGCAGCCACCTCCTGGACCACCTCTCCTGTTCAGGTGGTTGAAGAACTCTGGCAGACCGCCCGACAGATGGTGCTGCAGAGTTGGGTGGCCCATGTTCTCTGGGAGGCCACCCGACTCGTTCCATCGTGCCATCTGTCAGGCCTGGGACTCTGGTCACCCCCCTGAACTGTCCAGCTGCTCGGTCCAGGGGGCTTAGGGGAGTTGAGGGTTTTTCCTGGTGTGGGTCTTGAGTGGGGTTTGTTTCGTTCCCTCCTGGCCTGTTCTCCCCCACCACCCTCCCGGGGTGGGTTATTGTGGGAGATGAACAGGACCAACACCACCCAGGGCCATCGCGGGAGGGTTCCGGTGACAGGGACCAAGTCACCCTAGGTGTGGGAACTGGACGGCACTGTGGAACACCCGTGATGGTGGGTGGAGCCGACTGGATGGCTCCTATTGCTTCCGGAGTTTGGCTGGGAAGTACCGAGAAGCATGGAGCTACAACGGCTTTGCCGGCGTTGCAAATGAAAGTGAGCGGGGCAGGACCAGCTGGCACGGGAAACAGACGTGCCACACAGAAACACTGGAGGCCAAGTTGGGCTTCGCAGAGGGTCGTCGGTGTGGCGTGACCCAGTGAGGAAGCCCGGTTGAAACATCATGGACATTGAAAGCCGAGTCGAGTTTCTTTGGGAGTCAATGATGTGGCTCGACCCAGAGAAGAGGCTCAGCTGAAAGGGATCCATGGAAAATGAAAACGACGGGAGGACCAGGGGTGGCTGAAGGTAGTAGCTGTTTGGGGGGACGTGTACCTTCGGCTGTCAGATGACTCATGGAGACACCCCAATGAACTGTGGGGCGCCAGCGAGGAGAAGGAGGTGTTGGGGCTCCAACGTGGCTCATCTCCAGGGGCGAAGAGACAGAGAAACTCTGGATGGGACCCGCCAGACGAGTCCCCCGGGGGTGGCCTCTCCATCGAGACTGCACGGTAGCAAAAGGGGCGATAGGTTGATCTACATGTGTGATGTGAATTGCCCAAGCAGTTGATGTGAATTGCCCAAGCCCAAGTAGTCAGTATGTTTCTTATGCGGAGTTGCTATATAAAGTGCCCATGTACATAAAAAAAAATAAATCCAAGTAATGTTTGTACTACCATGTTCAGGGTATATATTACTGTGTGGTTTGCCCGGGATGTGGGGTGGTTTTATTGGGAGTGTTATTAGTTGAAAATGAATGTACATGTTGACTGGTTAACTGTTAAATCGAGGTTTGATCTGTGTATATATGTTTATGGGGTTATTTTATGTTATAATAGGAACACGGCAGTATTTTATTCCATGGACTTTATAGTGACAAAGACGGTAGAATAATCCGTCTAGCCGTGTGGAGGTGGGACAGTAGTCCACCTGTCCCCCTCTAGTTTTAGTTGTTTGTGTGCATGGATAGGCCTACTTTACTTGTTTATTTTTAGAGTGTGACTCGGGTACTAAACTTGGGAGGGTCTAATTGGTGTGCATGCGTTTTGGATTTTTTAAAGGGGGGGGGTGTAATGTAGTTATGAGACGTATTATTGTGTGATGTGGGTGCTGGCTCCACCTTTCCGGTTCCGCCGCCACCCTGGGTATAAAGGGCTGATGCGGAAGAGGCACGGTCTCTTTGACCTTCGCCTCTGTCTAGACAGGAGCACCTTGCGTCACTGTGAGTCACTCAATAAAGTCACATTCTATTGCACCGCCGTCCTCTTTATTGAAGTACTGGTTATGGACATAACAGGTCAGGTAGTGCATGTGGGGGCGTATGAGAGCATGAGGGTGTGAAGGTGTGGGGATGGGTGTGTCTGCGAGTCGGGAGGTGCTGGATTGAGAAGGGTAGTGCCTCGGCTATGTGGGCTTCCCTGGGTGGGGGGGTCTTCTTTGGGCATGGGGGCCCCAGGGGTGTGCGGCAGTGGTGCTGGGGGGGCGGACCACTGCAGGGGTGCCTGGGGGGGCTTGTGCCGGGGTGTGGGGGTGCTTGCCTCCTGGGGCCCGGGGACTGGCGTTGGCCCCGCTGAGGGGGTGGGGGGTTTGTGGGCTCGCCGCGCCGGCCACCTGGCAGCCTGGCCTCCCTCAATCGTCCCTCCAGGGTTGGATACCTGGCTTTCCTGGGGCTTGCTGACCTCGGGCATTTGCGCCCTGTGGGGGTTGGCGGCGCTGCCTTGCCTGCTTGGGGTTCCCGGGGGGGAGAGCTGCTGCTACCAGCCCCCCTCTTCGTAGTTTTCCTGACGAGCCATTCACATGCACACACTTATTTTGCGCGCGCTCTCATATATACGCACACGCACAAATATCTCTCCTTTAACAGGTGCGGATACCAGATTTGTGTTGAGACCTCTTTGGTGGAAGAAGCAGTTTGTCTTCTGTTTGTTTTAGTTGTTGGTTTGTTTTTCTTTTTGTCTGTTCCTCTCCCTTTTCTTTCCCCCTCCACACACTTCCTTTCCCTATTCTCCATCTTGTCAGGTCCTCCATGGGTAAAATAATTTAAATAAAGTATTAAAAGTTTTTACAGGAGGAGTTTACATCAATATACAGTGCATAGTTAGGTACTGTGTAAAGCTCCTTTTGACAAAGTAAATCTGTTTTGGCACAATAAGGGTAACAGATCTCTGTTACTCTGCTTACCTAGCTGCCTGACAGGACTGGGGGGGGGGGGGGACCACAGTGGGTTTCCCTGGATGATGCAGACAGATGTAATGGTGTGTCCATTTAGAGTGAAGATGACTTCAGCCATGGCATTCACATTTGAGCAGAGGCCACTGTAGCCTTTCAAAAGAGCAAAGTCATCAACCGTGTAGAAGGAGAATTCATGTTTATTGGCATTTTACAGGTTTCCAGTTGAAGCATCTAACCGAGTCCTGCTTTATTATTTTCATTTGAAAGTTTTGACGTCAGAGCATTAAAGCTTTGTTTACTCTGGGGTCATAAAAAGGGGAAAATGTGTGTCAGTGTGCTCTGTAATGTCAGTTCAGGGTCCAGCCCAGGCAGTCAGGGTGCTGATGTCATTGGTTTGGGATAAAACTCAGTAAAGTACCATGGTGACCTGGCACCCTATAGTGTGTTGACTGAAAGAGCAGCTGAAGGGGAATTCCAGTCAAATCAGCAAAAAGCTATTGCGGACTGAGGGATCCAGGTGATTTGTCTCATGTAGTGTCTTGTTACCACCAAACAATTCATATCATGGCTAAAAGAAACAGTCAAACAGGACTTGGCATAAACTTTTCTGATCACCACCCAATCCATCCATCCATCCTTCCATCTTCTGCTGCTTATCTGGGGATCCTGGTCATGGGGGCATCAGTTCAGGCAGAGTAGCTCAGACTTCTACCCAGTTCACATAGCACCATGATCCCCATGATCCCTCCTCCAGGTGGTGAGCCCACTGGAGGGCAAATCCGTGTGCCTCCTTTGGAAACACTGGGTCCTTGATATAACGTTTTTCATGGAGATCCACTGGATTGCTCTTAGTCTGGCCCTTCACCAAGGACCAGCACACCTTGGGAGACCCTACCAGGGGCAAGTTGCCCCTGAAAACATAGCTCCTGGGATCATCCAGGCACTCACAAACCCTTCCACCACAATAAAGTAGCGATCCACGGAGAGGCCAACCAACGCACTGAGTGGCAACTCAGTATTTTTACTAGCCATAAGTTTATAGTGAGAAGTTGCATTTTTGTTTCATTAAATGGGACATACAGTCTTGTGAAAGCATTTGTCCCCTTCTGAATTTCTTATACTTTTGCAGATTTGTCACACTTAAATGTTTCAGATCATTAAACAAATTTTAATATTAGACAAAGATAACCTGAGTAAATACAAGCTCAGTGGCAAATGATGATTTCATTTATAAAGGGAAAAAAACTGTCCAAACCTTCCTGGCTCTATGTGAAAAAGTTATTGCCCCCTAAACCTAATAACTGGTTGTGCCACCCTTGGTGACAACAATTGCAATCAAGCATTTGCGATAGTAATAGCAGTGAGTCTTTTACATCACTGTTGAGAAATGTTGGCCCACTGTTCTTTGCATAATTGTTTTAATTCAGCCATATTGGAGGGCATGAGGTCACAAACTGATGACCGGACATTCTCCTTCAGGATTTTCTAGTAGAGAGCAGAATTCATTGTTCCATCAATTACGGCAAGTCATTCAGGTCCTGAAGTAGCAAAGCAGCCCGAGACCATCACACTACCACCACCATGTTTGACTGTTGTAATGATGTTCTTTTTATGAAATGCTGTGTTAGTTTTACACCAGATCTAAAGGTTACGGGACGCACACCTTCCAAAAAGTTCAACTTTTGTCTCATCAGTAAACAGAATATTTTCCCCAAAATCTTGGGGATCATCAAGATGTTTTTTTGCAAATGTGAACAGCTATGGAAAAACCAGGAACAAATCCTGAAGGGTATTTTGAGTTATTTAAATATTCTAGAAGTGTGGAATCTAAGCTTTCCAATGATGTCTAACACATGGAAATCCAAAAAGATTTGAAGAAGATGTGGCCATTTGAATGTTAGCATCTCTCAAACTACTTCTTTGAGAAAATCATGCTCAAAGTTTCCAAGGATTGTCACCTTCCAGGGGAGCCAGGTGGGGAGTGGTAACAAAAGCTGATCATTTGCATGATTTAACGTGAACCCAACCCCCTTACAGTGCTCATCAAAAGGAAGGAAGACAAGCTGCTTAAGTAGCCATGTGCTTCTGCCTGAACATGCTGCTGATTAGCCGAAGTGAATAACAAAGACGTGTGACTAGCCAAACAAACCGGATATGTAAATCAGCTGTGGTATCAACGCTCCCGAAACTAGGAAGCAATCTCGTTGATATTTCCCGCTGAAACTACTCTATTTCAAATACAAGGTTTACAGTTTTAAAATCTCCCACACTGTTATTTAAAGCATGGAGTAGCTTCTTCATGATTTCAACTAGTATATTTTGCAAAAAAAATTTAAATCCCAAATTTAAAAAAGTATTTGTGTTTTTTAGGAATCACGTCAGGCCAACTTGTTGCTGGTTTACTCGTTGTGGAGCAAAAATATGAGTTAAGCCTTGTGTTATTTTGGAACTCTCCCAAGGATACCATTTTTTTCCAGTCTCTTTCTTATTGTTGAATCATGGACCAGTGTCCAAACTGAGGCAAGTGAGGCCTGCAGTTCTTTAGATGTTGTTCTGGGTTTTTGTTTCTCATCTGTCCTTGAATTTCTTTGGATTGCAGTAGATGTGCTGTTTTTTTTAGATATTTTAGCCTGCTTCCCTTTGTCCGACAGATTCTATTTAAAGGGTACCTGTAGTGAATTTTAACCAAAAGCCATTTCAAAGGATCAAATATGATACTAGTGGTTCCGTACAGGAACTTTCAGTCCCTCCAGGATTTTGCGGGATGTTTTTATGATTATTGCGGCCCAAAAAGCCTGAATTCATGGGAACTTTTTTCAAAAGTTGCGATAAAAGTTGCAAACAAAGTTGCAAGGTCACACAATAGTTGTGCTGATTGGCTGATTTTGCGTGAATTGGCACAATCGCAACATCGCAAAATCCTTGAGGGACTGAATTTTGGTCATGATTCCTTCTCAAATACGCATGAGTTTCAAGTCACTGGTCTCTCAGTCTGTCATGGTCTGCGACATCTTGCCTGCTCCATGGCCAGTTTCAGCACCGGTAGTGATGCACAGTCATTGCTTTGTGTGACTGAGTGGGCTGCAGTATAGCAGTCCACAAAGTTTCAACATCAGAATTTTATGTAATTTTTTACAACCATGTACAAGCAAACCTACCCACATATAATTTAATGAAATAAAATTCTAGTACATCAAGATTTATTCAACGTGTTCTGAAGTTACTTGACTGGGAACTTGCCTGTTCATCAGGTCCCCTTCAGCTGCCAATCCCCGGAGGTAACTGCGGATCATGCCGTCAGTGAAGGCCATTTCCAAGGACGGTTTGTGCAGTATATATCCATGCAGATTTTGCGCTGTTTTCAACTCGGATCTCGACCCACTGAGCATCTGCTGAACACGCTTACTTGTCTGCATTAAACACGTTTACTTATCCGCGGTAAAGCCGGAAACAATGATTTTACATCACTTCCGGCAGGCAATGGCTGCTCCCCATTGGTTTTCGGTTTTCGTGGGATAAAATTATTCAGTATACTGACTCTAGGGAGTTATTTTTACTGAATAAAAACATTTTTGGTTTATAAGTAATACCTAAAGCAGGATTAATGTTATTATTATGAGCAGTACTGGTTTCCTTTAAGTGATTTCTTGATTCAAGAGTTCTAACAGTAATCAGGCCTGGGTGTGACTAGTGAAACTGAACTCAGCTTTTCAAAAAATGTGGTTAATCATAGTTAATTCATGATATTGACAAGGGTAGTACAACTGTGGTTGTGCCGCTGAGCCAATTCCACTTTTGACCACAGTGGCATATCAATTCTTTTGTCTCTCCCTTAGCTAGGAGGGCTAAAGACTGACTCTGTTCTACCAACCACTCAAACTACACACCCCTCTCTCATGTAATACTTCTGAGTATTTATATACTGACATTCTGACAATTTTTTGTTAATTAGCTCCAGCTGGCTCTGACAGCCAACAGTAGCCATCTAACATTAACATGGTGTCAACCATGGATGTCAGCACTGACAAAAAAGGCGGTATGGGGTGAACTGCTGCTCATTAACATTTAAAGAAACATGCCCTTACACAGATTGTTCTGAAGAAGGGTACTGAACCTGGGTCAAAAATAGTGTGCCAAATTAAATCCCTGAGGTGTTTTGACCAAATCAGACATTTACTTAACACCTCTGGGAACTGTTTCAACATGTGGAAAAAGTGTATGTCCCCTTTACAATTGATTATGGTGTTTTCTCATACTGGAACAGAAGCATACTGAGCAAATAGCAAAACAGCAAAAGTACTACTCATGGGTGTAATAATTTTAGAATGTAGCTGGATCTAAACGGTTGATACAAGGGTCAGCAACCTGGGGCTTCAGTGCCATTTTTTCAGTTCCTTTACTAATGTCTCAAAACAAAAACTGGTAAAAAGACATTTCATGGAGGAGGAAGTGTCAGATTTACAAGAACGCTACACATTTTAGGATTAAAAAAACAACAAAAACGTTTAAATTGATGAGGAAAAAAAGAAATGTGGAAGAAGAAGCAGTAAATGTATATATTTTTTTAAAAAGATGAAAATTTCTGAAAAAACTCTCAAATCTTTCAGATCAAAGTAATAGATTTATGAGAAAGAAAGTCATAAATTCACAAGAACATCACAAATTTGAATGTCATTTCAAAAGTGCTTTGTGGCTTTATATACAGTTTTCGGCTAGAAATGGCTCAGCAAAGTTTGCAGAGCAAACCCACTAATGGCTAATGTCTAGTAAGAGTGACAGGCTACTTTCCACTGGCATTTGGCTAGCTTGCAAGTGCTAAAGTCAACCCCTGCAACCAAACAAATTTTAAATGTAAATTTATTATTTCATAATGGAAAATAAGACTGGCTCTCATGAGTTCAGTGTCAGCCATGAAAGCAGCTTCTGTCCAACTGCCTGGATGACCACAGAGAAGCCACGCAGCTGAAAAGACAAGACAGCTGTCAGCCACAGTTCAGCAGAACACAGGACATGCCTGTTTGGAAGTCCATATAAACTGTGCATCTTGTTCCAAAGGGTTTTAGTTACCTCAACAATGTTCCTGCCCAGATATCCAGTCATGCTGTCAGTACCACAATCTATTGACAGATACTGACTGCTCTATTTGAAGATGAAATGCTGTGTGTTGGAATTCTTGAGGTTTGGTTCAGTGCCATAGACTTGAGTTTTGAACCTCTTACACTTTGTGATTTACTCTATTAGAATAAAAATAAACAGAAAGACATTGATTTATCACGAGTAATTGCACTGTTAAAGAGAGTCAAAACAAACTACGGTATACAGCAGCAAGCTGAGTGATGTAGGACTACTCACTAATATTTCAAGTGTCCGTGCTAATATTGTTTTAGCTGAATTTTAATTTACTTGAGGGCTACTTGAGGGCTGCTCATCAGAGTTCCCCTGACTCTTTTCCCATTGACTGAGAGGAACCAAACTTGGCACAGTTATTAGTCTTTCTCTACATAGGTACCACCAAGGGTCACACACTTCTCCCATCCCTTTATAGAGCTGTGGAGACCTCACCTGTAGAAGTCTGCAGGTTGCATCAGAAGTCACGATTTGACCTTGGAAATCAGCATTTCATCATCTTGGAAGTGCTTTCCCTTCAAAAATGACTTGGAAAAAGGTGAAAGTCAGATGGTGTGAGGTCAGGAAAGTAAGTGGGGTGAGGAAGGATTTTCTAGCTGCAGGACCATGCTTGAGTTGTGAATCAGGGCATTGTCTTGTAGGAGGTGTACACCTTCGGTCAGCATGCCACTCCTCTCGGTTTGGATGGCCTTCTGCAATTTCTGCAGCAGTGAAGTGCAGTAAGTCCCAGTAATTGTAGTTCCCTGGCCAAGAAATCCATCATCAATATTTCATTCTGGTCCCAAAAGACTGTGAGCATGCCCTTTCCCTCTGAGGGTTGTACATGTGCCATCTTTGGAGGTGGTGAGTCATAATGCTCCCATTGCTTCAGGCTTTTGTCTCTGCATCATAGTGATGGACCCATGTTTTGTCCTGTATGATTAGTCTGTCGAAGAAGTCCTCCTGGTTTTCTTGGCACATGGCCACAAGAGCCTGGAAGCAGGTGGCTTGTTTCTGCTTTTAGAAAATTGCCAGCAACAGGGAATCCATTGTGCAGACAAGTTCTGGATGTGCAAATGGTCATTGATTTTTTTTTTTCCCACAGACTCCATGGTGATTTTGACATCTTGGGCTAGTTGGCGAGCGGTTATGTAGCGATCCTCCAAAAATGGTGACCTCCACTTGCCAGATGGTATCTTTATCAATGGCTCACTGTGGTCACCCAAGAATGGGTGCCATTTCCACTGATAAGATAAGCTAAGATAAGATAAGATAAGCCTTTATTAATCCTACAGTGGGGAAATCTGTGCGGAAGAGCTGGCTCCTGTCTTCACAGACATTTTTAACACCTCCCTGAAGTTATGCCATGTGCCGACCTGCCTCAAAACCTCCACCATCATCCCTGTCCCCAAGAAGCCACGGATCACTGGACTTAACGACTACAGACCTGTAGCTCTCACCTCTGTAGTCATGAAGTCCTTTGAGCGCCTGGTCCTGCCCCACCTCAAGACCATCACCACTCCCCTCCTGGACCCGCTGCAGTTTGTCTACCGAGCCAACAGGTCTGTGGACGACGCAGTCAACCTGGCCCTCCACTTCATCCTGCAGCACCTGGACTCCCCGGGAACCTACGCCAGGATCCTGTTTGTGGACTTCAGCTCTGCATTCAACACCATCCGCCCCGCTCTGCTCCAGGACAAGCTGTCCCTGCTCAACGTGCCTGACTCCTTCTGCAGGTGGATCACCGACTTCCTGACGGACCAGAGGCAGCATGTGCGGCTGGGAAAGACTGTCTCAGACTCCGTCAGCATCAGCACCGGATCACCCCAGGGCTGTGTACTTTCCCCCCCTACTCTTCTCCCTGTATACCAACTTCTGCACCTCCAGCCACCAGTCTGTCAAGCTGATCAAGTTTGCGGACGACACCACCCTCATCGGGCTCATCTCCAACGGCGACGAGTCCGTCTACAGGAGAGAGGTTGCCCAGCTGGCGTCCTGGTGCAGCCACAACAACCTGCAGCTGAACCCTCTGAAGACAGTGGAGATGATCGTGGACTTCAGGAAAGTCACAACCCCTCTGCCCCCCCTTACCCTCACAGGCTCTCCCATCACCACTGCAGATTCCTTCCGTTTCCTGGGCACCACCATCACCCGGGACCTCAAGTGGGAGCCGACCATCAGCTCCCTTATCAAAAAGGCCCAGCAGAGGATATTCTTCCTGCGGCAGCTGAGGAAGCTCAAGCTACCCACCAAGATGTTGGTGCAGTTCTACACGGCCATCATCGAGTCCATCCTCACCACCTCCATAACCGTGTGGTACGCAGGAGCCACCGCCAGGGACAGACTAAGGCTGCAGCGCGTCGTGCGCACTGCTGAGAAGGTGATCGGCTGCAAGCTCCCATCCCTCCATGACCTGTACATCTCCAGGACCTGGAGGCGTGCAGGCCGGATCATAGCCGATCCTTCACACCCTGGTCACGTACTGTTTGCTCCCCTCCCCTCAGGTAGAAGACTTCGGTCCATTCAGACTAAAACCTCCCGTCACATGAACAGCTTCTTCCCCTCTGCCATCAGACTGCTGAACACTAAGTGACTTATTAGACTCTCGTGAACTATGTACAGCAGCTCAACCAGACTCATGTCAATTCACTGTTTTCTTTTTGCATTACCGACTGCACTATGTGGTACTCCACAATATCTGCTACTCGCTAATATATTTAAAATTGCTTTGACTAGTATTACTCATTCATATTCTACATTTTATTGCATGTATAGTTTTATTTCTATCTTTTATTTTTTTCATGTTTAATGTTGCAGCATCGCACCGAGACAAATTCCTAGTTTGTGTACTACATGAACAATGGCAATAAATCTGATTCTGATTCTGATTCTGAAAAATCACAGGATGTCCGACCAGACTCGAACTGCCGATGCCAGTACTTGACTATGTCATATGATGGGGCATCCTCCCCATAAGTCTCTTTCATCTCATTGAATGTCTCCTGTGGTGTGCGGCCTCTCAAGTAGAGGAACCGTTCTGCATCCAACTGACTCCATTATCACACCTTACTCCACCTTAGCACCTGTAAAAGAGAAACTCCTAGGAGTTAAGAGCTGCGAGGGAAGATCTTTAATGAACAGCCCTCATAACTGTCAGTGAATTACATTCTGCAAGATAATAAGAAATTGACTCACTGGCTTTAATTCAAACAACGATAAAAATCACTCAGTAATAAATAAGACTTTACTGTAGATTGAAAAGATGCACAGAATAGGAACTGGTGTCAAAAATAGCACTGAAGGGCTGAAGAGGTCTTCCAGTGGAGATGCTTGTTTTGGACACAAGCAAGGAAACTTCATGGAAAAAGGCTGGGAACCACCAATATAGATAAACTTATTAAATGAACACTGTAGGTTGAACATGTCAGTATCATTGACCACAGGCTTAGAGTACCTTCACTGTGTTGTTTGTCTGCCAGGGAGGCAAAGAGGACAGACCCAAATGCAAGGATGAGTTTCAGCAATTTATTAATGAACAAACTATGGGCACAGCACAGGGGCTGAAAAACACTAAACTAACACACAAGACAAGAACGATAAACTAAAGTACTAACCACATGTAATGTGGTGAAAGGCAGCACAATGACGATCATAACAAGGTTCTTCACGGCAGGGAACAGAGGAATGAGGGGAGCTATATACAAGCACTAATGAGGGCAGATGAGAAACAGCTGAGGAGAGTTATGAAACAAACATAGCAAATCATGATGGCAAACCGGAAGGGGGATTACAGCAATGAGAGTATACAGGAAATTAAACAGGAATTATTTCAAAATAAAGCCAAACAGAAACTAGGATAAACAAAGCAGCAAGAATAATAATAATGATGATGATAATAATAACATCCAAGAATATACAAAAACACAGAAAGTGCTGGGCATGGCTGGCAGAAAAGCCCAGACACTGCAGTTGTATGGATGCTTATTCCTGTATTCCACCATAATTAGTTGATCATAGGGATCCTGAACACAGCAACAATTCTGATTTTTTTCACCAAGACAAAAAGTAGTTCTACTGTGTGGTTTTTGCAACTGTGAGATGTTTAATATCTTCAAATGTGTCTTTAGCTTTTCCCCAAGGAGCACTTGATAGTGGTATTGTCTTTTACTATTTAAATATTTGAAAAGAGTCAAAGAACAGGTTGTTTTCCAGTCAATCCGGTAACACTCAAATGGGCATTCAGAAAATCTTAAAAAGACTGAGAGGGCCAGGAGGCATTTCTTTAATTTGGCACCTCTACATCTAGACTGGGAGCAGTGAACTTCCCCATGTTTATGAATCAAGCGCATCCCCAAAGTAACTCTCCAAAAACGAAGATATGAAGTATCAGCAGTGTGGTGTTTTGAAACCACAAGTTTGGTCAGAGTCGGCGTGATGAAGTGACCGCTCGGTGACGTCATCACGGAGAACATATACATGTAAGGGACGGCCATTTAAAAGCCTCTCTTTTTTCGGTTCTCTTTGGCGCTCGGCCTCTCAACCGGTAATATTCTGTACCACCATAATGAGGTTTATGTAATAAAGTTCGTGTTGCTGGCGAACTCCACTCTCTGTTGGTCCTTCCACGTTTTCTAGACATAACAAATGATGACGAGGATGACCCACGCAAAACCGAGGATGAAGAACCCAGTCACGAAGGCGCCACCATTCCTCAGTGAGCCTGGTGAGCCGCCTATCCCTTGGTCCCACTGGTATTATGGACCGTTTGTAGAGTTCATAACTGCCGTCGGCCTGAGACACGCTAGTGATGCTAAGTTAAAGGGTGTGCTACTCCATCGCCTCGGCATCGAGGGACGGCAAATCTTCCGGATGTTTGGACCCATGGACGCCTATGACGACTATGATGAGTGTTTTGGTTTACTAACCAAACACTTCAATGTTCCAGAGAGCATGATGGCGCGAAGACGTGTATTTTACCAGCGCCGACAGTGTACAGTGTTGTGACGGCACTTTATTATGAAGTGCAGTGTGGTGACGTCGACTTCCTGTCACGTCACTGCACTGCCCTATATAGTGGGGCGAGCTGCCATAGCACGGTCTCTTGTGCCAGATGCCCACGCCAGGTGCTTGCTGTGTAACCACGTTTAGTACCATCAATAAAGCTGTGTTCGACGCTACCTTCATCTTGCCTCATTCATCACCAGGTTTGCATATGTACATAACATGCGGGCGAGTCAACTCAACGTTATGCCACAGAGCTCAGAGTCTTAGTGAGCACTTGCGCTTTCAGGCCCTTAGAAGACAAGCTAATCTGTGGCAAGCTAGCGGAAGAGCACAGCACAGAGAGTGAACACAGCGCAGAGAGAGAGCACAGACAGGACTTGCCTCAGATCCTCGCCTGTCATAAGCCTCAGGGAGCCACTGCAGAGCTGCAGGAGAGGGAGCTTGCATCTATCGGGGACCCCGGGACACAACAACCCGGTGCAGGTTCTACCAACAACAGCAGCAACACATCGCCACAACCAGATTTTCCAGGAGAGGGGGAGAAGAGGCCCGACTCCTTCCGAATCCACACCCGGCACCAGCCTCCAGGAGCCACCGCTGAGCCGCAGGATGAAGAGTCCATGACCTAACAGGATGCAGCAGAATCACCACTACCTGGCGGACGCCCCACAGCAGACGTGAGGGTCACATCATCACAACCATGATGTCAAGTGCAGCCGAACAGAGCGCCACTTGCAGTGATGGACTGGGTTTGGGTCCGCAGATCCAAACGCCCGGACCCGCATTTGGCCTCAACATCGTCACCACCACTGACACCCATGAAGATCTCCGCACAGCTGAGACCAGCCACCGTCCAGATGGCTGATGGATTGAGATGGCAAGCCAGCTGTCTTCGGAAGGTAAGAGTAGCTACCTCGGATCAAGCATTGGAGCCGACCCAGCTGGCGTGGGTTCCTGGCTGGGATGTTGCTGATGAGCGAGCCATAGCTCCAGCGGGATGGCGCCCAGGTCTGCTGCAGCTGGCACCTCCAGGGGCACGTCCACCATAGGCTCGCCTCAGGGCCTCTTGAACTGAACTACTTTCCTTAATATTAAAAAAAGACTGACTAGGGACGCGGCTGCCAACAGAAGTGGCATAATAAACCACTCAGCCGCGTTAGGCCACGTGGTAGTCCACCTGCTGGCTCTAGCTAGTTCTGGGGTTTTACAATTACCAAATTGGGGAGGGTAAATTGATAGTGTTTTCTGTTTTTCTCGGGGCGGGGGTGATGAATGTGGTGTTTTGAAACCACAGATTTGGTCAGAATCGGTATGATGACGTGGCCTCTCGGTGATGTCATCACGCCGAACACGCCGAACATGCAAGAGATGGCCGTTTTACAGCCTCTCTCTTTTTGGCTCTCTTTGTTACTTGGCCTCCCAAACGATAATATTCTGTACCACCATAATGAGGTTTATGTAATAAAGTTCGTGTTCCCAGCAAACTCCACTCTCTGTTGGCCCGTCCACATTTTCCAGACATAACAAGCAGCACATAGAAAAACATACTGTATGATTTCATTTTAAAAATCTATGATCTGGCAGGGGGCAGAGCGGTGGCAGAGAGGCTAGCACTGCGGCAGCACAGCAACTCACCCTTGGCCGGGGGATCCTGGGTTCGATCCCAGCCCCCGACCAGCAGTGATCTGTGTGGAGTTTGCATGTTCTCCCCGTGTCTGCGTGGGTTTACTCCGGGATTTCTCCGGTTTCCTCCCACATGCCAAAAACATGCAAGTTAGGTTAACTGGCATCAACTGGGGATTCTAAATTGTCCTTAGGTGTGGATGTGAGAGTGGATGGTTGTCTGTCTCCCTGTGTTGGCCCTGGGATGGACTGGCGATCTGTCCAGGGTGTACCCTGCCTCTCGCCCAAAGATGCTGGGATAGGCTCCAGCCCCCCCCCCCCCCCCCCCTGCGACCCAAAAAGGATTAAGCAGAAGAAGATGGATGGATGGATGGACTGATGATCTGGCAGGAAAAATCAATGATATCCATAATCAAAGAGTAAATAAATAGTAGTACCTTGCTAGCTGGTCAGTGCCATTAGTGTCTCAGGCATGAAGGACCTGTGACACGCTGGGCCCATGATAGAGTCAAATAATAACGTGATGAATTAAATATTTGAAACAGACAGCCCTGGTGCTAAGGGGTAAAATTAAATCCACATTTAATTAGGCTCAAGCAATAAACTGTATGGTTCACTTTAGGAAACTATCATGTATTTGCTTTAAACACCTCCCTTTATTGACACCTTGGGAATTTTAATCCCTCTAGCAAGAGTGTTCCTATGTGTCCTGCTGCTTTGTATAGTGACAGCAACAGTTTTGACCAAACAGCAATATATAGCATGCTGGGAAGACTGATCATCAACTCATTTACTTATTATTTTGCAACTCGGTGCGCAGTGACATCCCACATTCTATAGAATCACATTTTTAAGGTGTAAATCTGAAAACAAAACTGTCCATTTATCTGACTTTTACTAAATATTTGCTATAGTCATAGTTTGCTTGTTCATATATGGGACCAAGGCTCTGACCTTCATCGTGACCATAGAGAACTAAAACCACTTGACATCTTATGACACGCATCATCAATCAAAGATAACTATCAAACATAAATTGAATATAACACGCAACAATGGTGTTACACTTTTATTGACAACAATACTTTTACATTTCTTCTGACAAATTATCATAATATGAGAATGAAAGAAACATCGGCTGTGCTAATGGTCCACACAAAGCTTCACAGATAATTAAAAACTGTCAGCTCTGGTTAGTGGGCTACTCTGTCTTTAAGTTCCCTTTCATGTGCTTACAGTGTGCATCAGTACAATCCAGACCATATTTAAGTGCATAGTGTATACAAATAAGGAACACAGTCAGTGGAGGTGATTTCAATCCACAGCTTGTTCAAGTCTTCACTCTGAAATATTGATTCCTGCTGCTCTGGCCGTTGTCTCTGTGCACCGGCGTCTGTCAAAAGTCTATGTTTTTGAAGTCATCAGTACACCTGTACTTGCTGTCGACGTACCTGGTGCACGCCAAGTGGGGGAGACAGGGGCAGGTGTGATGCTGCCTCTTCCCTGGAAAGGGCACCTGGAAGTGTGAAATAAAGAGAAGGAGGGAGTGGGGTGGTGATCGTCTAATCTGACAGTTTAAAACCTTAATCAGATGAGAAGTGGAGTTGGCTTCTCTTAAGGGTCTGAATCACAGAGATGGATGTGGTGTTAGCAGAACTAATCGTTGCCTTGTCCGGATAATCAGAGAGACGTATGGCTCTGATCGCTGCTTGTTTGGGGAAGATCAATAGCCTGTGCATGTATCAGCAGCTTTTCTAAGGCTTCAGGCAACCTGCCTGCACTCGATACAATCTGATCTTTGAAAAACAGGGATGATTTTAACTCAGGTGTGCTTGTGTGCAGCTGAGACTTAGATGGAAGGAGATAATTCCCACCTTGTGGCTGAAGGGGTGACATTCATCGCCCTCCATGCCTCTCGGGGTGCACATCCTCAGACCCCTCAACCATAGACTGACGGCACAGCAAAGGCCGAACCCACACTGCACATCTCTCTCGCAGGCCTGCAGGACGGAGAGATGAGATGGAACAGGTGAAGGAAGATGAGAATAAAAGAACCAAAGAGAGAGAGGGAGATATCTTTTGATGCCCCGCAATTTCTTTTTCTTTTTATTTATGGTAATAGCAGCCCTTTTATGTTTGCATCTATTACTTTTTACTTTTTTTTATTAGATGCTCTCTCATGTTTGTACACTGACTGCTACTTTATTCATTGCCTGTCATCTCCTTAATCCATTTATGAATGAATATCAATCAGAGGACTGAGATAATTTCCTGGGAATTTTCCAGTGAGCTTAAAGCGGGGGAGGAAATAGTCCCTTGATGATCATTTGTAATTGGATTTTATATTATAGGGAAGAAGGGCTCTGCTAAGTTGTGCATATATAGCATACAGTACATTTCCATGACGGGCATTTTGAGGTAAAGTTGTGATTTTAAAGTGAAGGGTCAGAGGTTTGTACATAGAAATGTTGAATGCAATTACTGCAATGCATAGACAAAATGAGTAAGAAACACATGGCAATTAATTATTAATAACCCCAATAACTGTATGTGCCCGTTTATAAAATTGTATGTCACATTGCGCTGTTTTAAATTTTGTCTGAATATTATTCAAATGTCTCTGAACAGTCAAAATTGTCTTTTATTGGAGGTTTATTATTTCTGTTAGTTGTAATTTATCATAAAATGCAATTTTAGTGTGAATTCCTGCAGTTTTATAATTTGCATATGGACACATGTACATTTCTTCACAGAAAGAATGTGACTTGACTGACGGAAAGCAATGGTGAAGACGGGCTGATGCTGAAGAGAAGCTCAGCTCAGGGAAAAGAAAATAGAAATAAAATGACATAAAAGTCTTAAAGGTTAAAAGAAAATGAAGGTTTGAGCAGCTTTGAATATGTTCTCTATGACCCGGAAGGTAAAGTGAAAAAACAAACAAACAAACAAAAAAAACCCAGAGTTTGATGTAAAAGTCGAACAGACTAGTAGAAAAGGAAGGAATGGTGGAAAACTAATTATCAACGTAAGTGGGATCTTACCAGGACATGAATAGTTACTATTGATTTGCATTAATTGTTGAAATATTCTCAGATTAATCTTAACTAGGTTGGACCAGTAAAACCAACTAATGATAGTTTACTTAGTCTTTACTTTTAGTAAAGAAATACATACTGAAAACTTTTTTTTTTCCAATAAAATGAGCTATCCAATGTCACAATATCAACAGACTCAATTTGTGTGTGCAGAAAATATGTAGTTTGGTAGCTTTTAAAAGAGGAGACGCCTTCTCATTAGATTCATTTGTGAACTGATGGAAGAGAATAGATTCCTCACTCACCCCTGTAATGACGGCTCCTCTGGATGGACTCGGAGACAACAGGAGGAAGGACAGCAGCACCGCCCTGAAGCCCATGACAGCAGCAAGAGCACTGGAGAACTGCCTTCAACGCTACACACAGCAGCTGTAATCTCAGAGTCTTCAGGCAGTCTTGAAGGTCCTCAAACTCTCTCGCTCTCTTTATCCACCTGTGACCCCCCCATCCTACACTCTCCCCTCCTTCTCTCCCTCCCTCCTGGTGTCCCCTTCCCTTCCCTCTGCCTGTCTGTTCAGAAGCTTTGTCATCTTGCTTATTCAGATCATATTTTATGGTGGTCTGCTGCTGTAGCCCTCCCATCCTGTTGGCGATCTGTGATTGTGATGCACAGTTTGAAGGTACGTCTCCATAACGTTTAGTTTGACTGCACCCAAACTGACAAAAAAAAACCAAACAAAAAAAAAAAACTGGAAGAAAGAGACAAAAAAATGGGTAAAATCTATATGGACTCAAATAAGTCTGACATGGCACAGATGCCAGAACAAATCAGAGACCAAGACAAAGATTTTAAAGCTATAATATATTTAGAGAAGAAACCAGTGGTTGAAACAGATGTGCTTTCAAGGAAAACATTTAAGTGACATTTCTTATTTATTTTATTGTTTTCTAGTGTACTGGCCACGATTTTACTAGCAGTCACCCGTGATTAATGTTGGCTGAATGTGATTTATTCAAGCTGAGAGAATAAAGCCTACAAAGTTTAAAAAGACATGCTTTGTCACAGGAGCTCAGGTGACAAAGTACCAGTGCTAATAGGTTTTTGATATCATTTTTAAGAATCACTCAATAACTGGAAAGAATTTGGCAAAAAAGCTGCTCTCATTACTTCTCACTGAGACTGCTTATTAAGCTGTTGTGTCACTAAATGGAGACCAGAATGACTGTTAATGTCCTGATTTATGTGAGCTGTAATGTAGCGTGCCAGGGTGGTGATACACCGACTCTGAGTCAGAGCTCTACTTAGGATTTGGCTCATTTGCAGATTTATTGTGGCTGTAAAATATGTGTTAGAAATGATGGGATCTTGTATTTATGCCAGCCTCTAGATGTACAAGATTTAAGATTTCGTGCATAAGCATGAGTGTGAGGAGGTGTTTTGCTGTCTTTGTCTGAACCAAGTCAGGTTTGAAAGCACTGCTGTCAGAAGAGCATTCCTGTAGGGCTTTGTTTTTCAAACAGTGGTCTTAGAATGCCAGGTGATCCTTAAGAGAGCATTCAGGGGTCCTTGGGAAATTGCCTAATTTCACTTCTTATTTGGTCTAAAAAGTTGCAAATATTGTAATTTACAGACGTTGTGCATGGGTGCCTGTAGTTGCTCTTCCATGTCAGTAGGTGGGAGCATTAACACAATAATAATGGCTATCGTCTTCTTTCGCTTCTTTATGTGTTTTACGGAGGTTAATGACTGTATTAAGATGTGCTAGAAGTTGCAGTTGTTACGACCCGAGCGCTGGGTTCTGTCCGCGCTCGGGCCATGCACAGTTCGCTGCTGGCCTTGACAGCTGTGGGTTGTATTCTGGCCTCACCAGGCTCTTATTATGAAGGCGCTCGGTGGGGCTTCCGCCTGTCAAGGTTGGTCAGCTGTCTGTCATCACTGCTCGTTAGTGTTCGCCTTTATAAGACGGGCACTGACGGCAGTTAGACTGCAGGAATATCGTCAGACATCATCTAAACCTCGTCATGTCAGGTTCGTGTGTATATTCTCGTGCTTATGCTTGCTCGTCATGTCATGTCTTAGATCGTAAGTGGCTGGGGTTAACCTTACGGTCCCATGCTCTATGTTTAGTGTATCTTCGTCTCAGTCTATCATAGTCTTGTGTTACGTCTTGTGTCTTGTTAATAAATTATCATCATTGCAAAACTCACCGGTGGACTCTTGGCGTCTTATGGTGATCCGCGAGGATCACCGCATGACAGTATACTCCTGCCAGACGTCTAAACAGAGACGCCACACCGAGACGCCTTTTTCACCTTGAGTTTTTGCTTTTTTGGACGTTTGTTCTTTTCCTGTCTGGATACGGTGTGCTGGAGGAATGCCGTCGTGGAGGGAGCGTGCTCGGAGTCCGAGCCATGAGCAGGCGGACGTCCTAGAATACGTGGATGAAATGCTCATCTCTGCTTCCCTCCTTGACTACGACAGCGGTGTACACTGGTACCTGGACTGCGCTAAGGATGTGCTTAATCATCTTTCTCCTCGCTATGCTGACCATCCTGAAGTCGGCGCGAGGAGGGATGACATCGCCGCACAGCGCGAGATACTCCGTATGGTGGAGGAGGACTACGGCAGGAAGCAGCGGAGGAGGCATCCTCGCTCCCCGTGCTGGGATCCCGCTCCTGCCCTTGACCCGGTCCAGGAGTTTGCGCCATCTGGGGGCTGACGACGACGTCGGCACCGCAGCTCAGGCAATCCTCAGCAGAATCCCCGGCTGGACCTGCTGCCGGCGAAGCCCGTCAGCGAGCTTCTGAGAGTGGCTCCACCTTGTCCTTCCAGGGGGCCCTCTGTCGCCATCCAGCGGGGAGAAGAAGGAACAACGTCCCCTACAGCAGGAACCACCCCTCCTCCGGGAGAAAGGCAAGTGCATGTTAATTTATTACATCATGTTTGTAACCTGTCTTGTCTGACTCCTGGGGGCGTAGTTCGGGGTTCCCAGCCCCCCGAGCTCCCTCCACCTGCTGTAGAGATAATGACTAAACCTGCTGCCTCTGTGTCCCCCCCTGTTGAGCAGTCCTCGACACCGGGCCAACGTCGTCGGATGAAGAGGGGGCCTGCAGTGCTGGAAAGCCTGGATCCAGCCCTGCAGCCACGTTGTGGACGGAGGAGAAGAGCGGACTGCGGCCTGGAGCCTGAGCCAACCATGAAGCGTCTCTGGGTCTCCTCGCCGGAGCGGTCCGAGCCAGTGGGTTGAGTGTCCCCTGCCCCCACGCCATACGGGTCATCGGTGTGGACAGCAGCATGGGAGGAAGCTCAGGCTGCAGACGACATCTTGCCAGCTGCGGAGCCTGACGCAGCTGAGTTGGAGCCTGCTGATGAGAGTCGCCGCCCTGAACCTGGATTGTTGAAGTCCTGGGTGGCAACAGAACCCGAGTGCAGGCAAGTGCTCCCTCTTGTGTCTCTGTCCCCTGTTTTGGAACATTTTTGCCTGCCTCTTGGGGAAGCGAGTGAGGAGCAGCCGCCTGCTGCGCCCGAGCTCGTCTCGCTGGGTTCTGTTGCTACTGGTGATTCTGATCCCCGTTTTCTTGTTGTTTGTGAGCCTTGTTGCAGTGTCGCCAGCATGGAACCAGTCGGAGTCACTGGGTTGGAGGTCCCAGGTTCGGGGGTGGAGATCGTCAGCGGAGCTGCACCGACCCAATCAGGGTCCGACGTGGGTGCGCCAGAGGTCCAATCGGGGTCCACCGCGGGTGCGGTTCTGGCCCAATCGGGGCCCGACGTGGGTGCAGCCGAAACTCAATCGGGGTCCAGCAGAGGTGCAGCGCCGGTGTGGTCCGCGGACGGGGGAGGAGCTGCAGACCTTTCACCGTCGGATGGATTACAGGCTCATCCTGGTCTTGTCCCTTTTCTTGGTCATCGCCCCTGCGCATCATCGCTGGGGGCCGTGGGGGTCCCTGTTCGCTCGCCCCGGCTCTCCCAAGTTTTGTCCTCGTCAGGGAGGCCGCCGCGGGCTGTTTTTCCCCGGGACTGGTGGCTGAGGGACATGGTTGGCCGTCTGGGGGACTGCTTCGCCTGTTTGGCACCCCGGGTCGGCCACCCGATGTGTTATGTGTTTCGTTGGGCGACCTGGTTCGGCCACCAGAGGAGCGGACTTGCTGGGCGTTGGACTGTGGTGAGCTGCCTGGTCATGTTCCGCCTCCCATGACCACCCGCCGGCCGTCGGACGCGGGGAGACCGCCTGAACTGTTCCTATGGCACCGGGTCTCCACCGGTCGGCATAAACTGTCGGGGGTGTGTGTGTAGTGGTTACTTTCTGGTGTTGTCCTGATCCAGTTATTGTGCGGTTTTGTTTTCCTTGATGTTCTGTGTTCCTCTGTCTTGCAGTTGCTCTATTTTGTTTTGCGCTTAGTTAGGTATGAGTCAATTGTTCTGTTTTCCTGTACTCGGTTATTTGAAGTGTCACTTGAGCATTCACACAGGTGAGAAACCATTTTCTTGTGAAACATGTGGGCAAGGATTTATTTTTTCTCTTTCTGTCTTGTGCTGTTGCTGTAATTATTTGAGCATTTAATTTAATCTGAGTATTCGGTATTTTGTCATTGTCCTGTATTTAGTTTTTCTGACCCAGTAATTCTGTTTATTTTGTTTTCTCCATGTTATCCTGTACAATTTTTTTGTGATCGTTAGTTGAACATTTGATTTAATCTGAGTAGTTGGTATCTCTTGTCATTGTCCTGTATTTAGTTGTTTTTCTTGCCGGGTTTTGACTGTTTCTGGGTTTGGTCTCTCTCCCTCTGGATCTACCCCCATCCACCCGCCCTGGGGGGTGGGGGGGGCAGGGTGGTCCGTGGGCGTTCTGAGCCCACCCTTGGAGGGAGGGTACTGTTACGACCCGAGCGCTGGGTTCTGTCCGCGCTTGGGCCACGCACAGTTCGCTGCCGGCCTTGACAGCTGTGGGTTGTATTCTGGCCTCACCGGGCTCTTATTGTGAAGGCGCTCAGTGGGGCTTCTGCCTGTCAAGGTTGGTCAGCTGTTTGTCATTACTGCTCGTTAGTGTTTGCCTTTATAAAGCGGGCACTAGCGGCAGTTAGACTGCAGGAGTATCATCAGACATCGTCTAAACCTCGTCATGTCAGGTTCATGTGTATATTCTCGTGCTTATGCTTGCTCTTGTCATGTCATGTCTTAGATCGTAAGTGGCTGGGGTTAGCCTTACGGTCCCATGCTCTATGTTTAGTGTATCTTCGTCTCAGTCTATCATAGTCTTGTGTTACGTCTTGTGTCTTGTTAATAAATTACCATCATTGCAAAACTCACCAGTGGACTCTTGGCGTCTTATGGTGATCCGCGAGGGTCACAGCATGACAGCAGTGACTAGATGGAAAAAACAGTGCTAGATAAATATTTGAAGAGGAAAGATTCACATTCTGAACTGTACTGATGAAGCAGCCAAGACTTTACCAGCGACCTAGCTTGTGTTTTGGATGATGCCGTGTGGATGGGAAACTTTGTAAAGACAAGACTGAAATGGGAATGGAGCATAAAACCTTATTGCACCATACTGGGGTACGATTAGGCCCGGAGTGGCCATTAGGGAGACCCAGGAGGATTCCTGGTGGGCCTCTTCACTCATGGGCTGGTGTTTTAGCTGGAAGGAAAATTAAATATAATCTGACAATCTGTGGCAGGCACATCATAAGCACTATCTGTTATGTCCACAAACCTGGGAATGACCACGGACGAGTGAGCTGTGCTGGATCTGGAACTTTATTACATGATGCAATGCAATACAGGTTCACTGTATACTGAGCCCCTAGGTGTCTATGAGTCGAGAGAGCCCTGAGACTCTCAACAGAAAAGACGTAACAAACTAATAGTTTTTTGAATGCAAAAGATGCAATAGACTTACACAATGGTCTCCTCCGGCATACAACTAGGAAAATACCGGTCGCTATGGAGGGTGAGAATATGTATGGGCACATAATCATACCATGTAGGATAACTAAGTAGATGGTTATGCTGTTTCATCCCATCTAGCAACAATGCTCTGCACTGTGTGTGTTTATATATTTACATATTTATTCCATCTAGCTACAATGCTCAGCACTGGGTGTGTTTATGTTTATATATCTATATATTTATTCCATCTAGCTACAATGCTCCGCACTGTGTTTTTATATATCTACATATTATTCCATCTAGCTACATTGCTCCGCACTGTGTGTGTTTATATACTTACATATTTATTCCACCTAGCTGCAATGCTCCATACTGTGGGTGTTTATATATTTACATATTTATTCCATCTAGCTACAATGCTCTGCACTGTGTGTTTATATATTCATATATTTATTCCATCCAGCTACAATGCTCTGCACTGTGTGTCTGTATGTGTGTGTATATATATATTTTATAGTAATATGTACATATGTATATTAGCTGCTCTTGCTTGCTTGTTTTTTTTCTTGCCTTCTGATTGTTGCTCTGAGTGTTGCTATCCCTGTGCTGTTGCAATCCTGGAATTTCCTCGTTGTGGGACTAATAAAGGCTTATCTTATCTTATCTTATCTTATCTTATCTTATCTTATCTTATATGGGCTGGCATGATGACGTTATCAGCCGGCTGTGTCATCACGATGCTCTCTCTTATTAACCTCTTCATAACATTCACCCACCCACCCCGAAAAAAACACAGAACATATCACCAAATTAGAACCCTCCCCAATTTTTTACAGTCAACTTTAGGAACCCTGGCTAGGGCTAGCGGGTGGACCACCGCGTAGCCCAGCACAGCTGAGTGGGTTATTCTGCCACTAGTTGGCAGCCGCGCCCCTAGCTAACCAATCCTTTTTTTCAACACTTTTCCATGGAGAGGAGAGTTCTGCTGGAGGGGCTTTGTAGCAGGCCCGCAGTGGATGCACCCCTGGAGATGCTGGGTCCCCCAAACTGGGATCAATCTTCATAATGCTGTGGCCCGGGTCCTGTGCTGCACCAACTGACTCCTGCGAAGCCTCACCATTTGGAGCAGCCACTCAAATGCGCTAGAGGATGGTTTGCGTGCCACACCGAACCATCTGTTAATCTGAAGCACGCTGGTCCCAGATGTGCCACAATCCTCAAGGGTGTCCGCTGTCTCGTAGAATGTGATTTTGCTGGCTGCAGGCCTGGTTGCTCATCCATGCATACTTGCACCCAGTCCATCACTTGAAGAGGCACTTTGCTCGATCTCACATGCCATTGAGCTTGCAATGATGCTACGTTTACCTCCATCATTATCGTGTTGGTCACTGACTCTTCACCCAATGCCCCCGCAGCGATCCCTGGAGGCCAAAGCTGGTCGTGGGTCCTCAAGATGTCCGGCGTCTCTCCAGTGTCGCCTATCATTATGGACTCTTCACCCATTGGCTCAGCCGTAGCTCCTGTAGACTGGTGCTGAGCAAGGATACTAAAGCTTTCTGGTTCCTCTTCTTCTTTGCCTGACATATGCGGTTGTGCTGTCTCACCATCACTGCAGAAAACAGCCGTACTGAGTCATTGTGTTTCAGGGGTCTCTGTGTGCGTGGGCTCCCTCTCCTGCAACTCCACAGCGGCTCCCATAGACTCCTGCTGGGTGAGGATCTGAGATGAGTCCAGCCACTGCCCCCCCTCTGGGCAGCACTCCTCCTGTACACACAAGATGATTATTTTCTCATCGGCGTCGCCCTTTTTAATTTCGTCCCACACCACATCACCGGAGCATCACAGCCACCGTGGTCAGTCAAGCTGAGTCCGTTACTGTCGCAGATGGAGAAACCCAGTTGGTGAAAAAGGTCACATTGTGGGGGCATGGTGTTGGACTTCTCCACCCAGGAAACAATGGACTGAAAGAGGAGGTGTCACTGGGGGGTATCAGACGGGACAGTAAGGGCTATGCCCCCCCCCCCCAAGAAGAGGAGTAAATGCCGGAGCCGCTGGGAGCAGGGTGTGAGAGCGGCGTCGCCGTTATGTCATGTTAATGTGCTACACAGGCTTTGTTCTAAACATAATGTATGACGATCGGAAGTTCCGGGTCTCGATGTATGGGATTAAAGATATAAAAGAGGAATGCACAGAGACCTGGGATCTCTTTTGCTGGAAGTGATGTTGGAGAAGGAATAAAGTTTCTGTGTCGTCCAGCTTGTTGCCTCGCCTGCCTTCTTTCTCCACATTGGTGGCCCGAAGACGTGCCATGGAAAGCGAGCTGAGCACCGCCCAGGAGACTGCCTGGAGGGAGAGCACCAGCGCTGCATGCGTGGTCTCAGTCGAGCTCCCAGACTTCTGGTTTCACAACCTGACCGTGTGGTTCTTGCACACAGAAGCCCAGTGCGCACTCCACTGGATAACAACGGATGATACCAGATATTACTACATGGTCGCTGCACTGGATGCGCGCACCATGCAACAGGTGTTGAGCCTGCTCCAGGAGCCGCCAGCTCAAGGAAAATATGAAGCACTCAAGAGGATGCTTCTCCAGCGCTATACTCTTTCTGACAGTGAGAGGGAAGAGAGGCTCCTAACGTGTTTGGAGTTAGGGGACAAGTCAGCAGTGGAGCTCATGGAGAGCATGTTGGCTCTGAGGGGGAAGGACAACGAATCTTTCCTGTTCGCCCACTTGTTCCTCAGGGACCTACCGGCTACAGCGAGGGCGATCCTGGCCAACTTGCCGCGGCTGGTTGCTAAGGAATACCGCGCCCTGGCGAAGGAAGCGGACCACATCATGTTTGTGACCAGAGCTCCCAGCATGCAGACAGTGGTACCGGCATCCATGAGGAACTCCAGCGAGGTCGAGGAGTCATTCGTGGTAGCCGGGACGGACACCAGAAGATGAAGGAACGGGGCAATCTGTTTTTATCATCGCCGTTTCGGCTCAAATGCCCAATGCTGCCTGTCGCCATGCCGATTCAAGAAGCTGGGAAGATGGCACGTTCGGAATTCGGTGGCAGCTGCAACCGATGGTGACAGGAACAGACTACTTTATGTCACAGACACACGTTCGGGGAGACGGTTTTTGGTGGACTCCCGCTCCCAGAAGAGCCTCATCCTGCCGGTCAACGCAGACAGGTTGCAGGACGCAGCGGTCCCGAGCTCATGGCCACCAACAGATCCACCATCAGGATATTTGGCGAACTGACACTGATGATATACTTACACGGACACAACTTTCAGTGGGACTTTGTGATAGCTGCATGTTCCAGCCCCATTTTAGGTGCAGATTTTTTATGTGCTTATGGGTTGTTAGTCGATGTTGCTAATAGAAGATTAGTGGATGCTGTCTCTTATACCTCACTGCCCTGCACAGTTCGGGGAGCTGGGTCAGCAACACTGACTAACGTTATAGCTCCAGGGGGTAAGGACCAACATTTGCTTGCACAGTTCCTAGCACTCACGGTCCCGACTTTTTCGGCTACGGTAACGAAACACGGGGTCGAGCACTTTATAATGACAAAAGGTTCACCGATGTTCATGCGTCCTCTGCGTTTGGACGCAGCTAAACTGGCCAGCATGCACGAGGAGTTTGCCTACTTAGAGCAGTTGGGCATCATCAGGCGCTCCAACAGCCCGTGGGCATCTCCGCTACACATGGTGCCTAAAGCCGACGGGTCGTGGTGACTGTGCGGCAATTTCCGGCATCTAAATAACACCACAGAACATGATCATTATCCCATTCCGCACATCCAGGATTTTTCCGTGCACCTGGCCGGGGCGCGTGTTTTTTCGAAAGTGGATCAGGTCCGCGGATACCATCAGGTCCCAGTACACGCGGAAGACATTCAAAAAACAGCGGTAATAACTCCTTTCGGCCTTTTCAAGTTTTTACACATGCCTTTCAGATTAAAAGGCGCAGTGCAGACTTTCCAGAGGATGATGGATGCAGTACTTCGCAACTTGTTTTTCGTTTTTGTCTACTTAGACAACATTTTGGTGGCTAGCGCGTCTGAGGAGGAGCACATCGTCCATCTCAAGATGGTTTTCCAGAGATTGGAAGTGCACGGGCTGATAGTTAACCCGGCAAAGTGCCAGTTCGGCGTACCAGAGTTTGATTTTTTTGGGCCACTGCATTTCGCTGGAGGGCACAATTCCGTTACTGGATAAGGTGCACGCTGTGGCGGACTTTCCGTGCCTGCAGACCGTGAGAGCACTACAGGAGTTTTTGGGAATGGGTAATTTTTATAACCGTTTCCTTCCCCGAGCAGCCCAGCTGATGCAGCCGTTGTATGTTGCGCTTTAACCCCTTAACGCCTGAATTTATTTCCAATTATGAAAAAAAAAAATTCACTTGAGTTTTTGCTTTCAAGTAGAAGCTAAATTAAGTTGAGAAAGTTAATTTGACTATAGCACATAAAATAGATATAATTTTAGGTATGATGCAAATTAGCGACAACAGGCATCTATGGTAAAAAAATGGTAAAAAAGCACCTGTTCCTATCTCAAGTATGAAGAGTCTTTTATTTATGCAACAAAGTTATTTTCAGTATTTTCAACTCTCATGACTGCCAAACTATAACCCTAACCCTAACCCTAACCCTAGCAATCAGGAAATGGATGGTGCTCCGTCTCTGACCGTTCCTACGAGAAACTAATGCTTGCCAAAGCTTCCTAGGTATGTGTTGGAAGTGCTCCAACCGGAAGTGGAGGAATACAGACGGTATTTTGGTGGCATTTGGAGCGGAAGCGGTTTGATGTGAATTTGCGACAACAGGCATCAAGGGGTTAAAAAAAGAAGCCCGCGAAAGCCATCGACTGGACTCCCGAGCGAGTCCAGGCTTTTACTAATGCCAAAACAGCGCTTGCAGATGCCACGTTTAGCCCAACCGGATCTGTCTGCACAGATAGGCCTCACGACAGATGCATCTGATGTTACCATAGGGGCAGTGGTGGAGCAGTGTCTCAGGTTCGTGGCAGCCGCTTGCATTTTTTAGTCGGACTTTGCATGACAACGAATGCAAGTACAGCACATTCGATAGAGAACTGCTGGCTCCTCACCTGGCAATGCACCATTTCCAGTCCTGGCTGGAGGGGTGCAAGTTCACCGCGTTCATGGACCATAAGCCGCTGATGCACGCAATGGCCAAGACCTCGGAACTGTTGTCGGCCAAGCAGCAACGACATTTGGCCGCAATTTCAGAGTTTATTACCAACATTCAACACGTTGCCGGTAAACTCAATGTTGTGGCCGATTGCCTATTGCGCGCATTAATCGCCCCGGTCTACATGGGAATAGATTTCACTGCCATTGCCGCAGAGCAAGCCAGGGACACAGACATTTGCGCGCTCCAGTCTGCGCCAACTGGGTTAAGGCTGGAGAGCAGGGTGGTGCAAGAAGGGTGCCCTCCCTTGCTCTGCGACGTCTCCACCGGCCGCCCATGCCCGGTGGTTCCGAGCTCTTGGTGCCATTGCGTTTCCGAGGCGGTCCACTCCCTTTCGCATCCAGAAGTGTGCACTTCAGTGAAGCTAGTGGGGGTGAAAGTCGCCCGGCCGCGCTTGCGCAAAGATGTGAAAGAGTGGGCTGCAGCTTGCGTCACGTGCCAGGGGGCCCAAGTGCACAAGCACACCAGAGCTCCCCTCGAGCCATTCCAAATCCCGGCCAGGAGGCTCAATCATGTCCACGTGGATTTGGTGGGACCCCTCCTGCTGTTGCAAGGTTTTACGCACCTCTTAACAATCGTGGACTGCACCATGCGCTGGCCTGAAGTGGTCCTGCTGGTTTCTACCTCGTCTGCAGAAGTGGCTCGTGCTTTTTTGTCATCTTGGGTTGCACGTTTCGGATCTCCATCAGACATCACGTCCGACAGGGATCCACAATTCGTTTCAGAAGTCTGGTCCGCTGTGGCCCAGAGCCTGGGGGTCAAAATTCACCGCACTACTGCGTACAACCCCCAGGCTAATGAGTTATGTGAGCGTTTTCATAGGTCACTTAAAGCAGCGCTCAGAGCTTCGCTCACAGACACAACCTGGGTTGACCGCCTGCCCTGGGTTCTTTTATGGTTGCAAGTTGCACCTAAGTAGGATTTGGCAGCCTCCCCGGCAGAACTCGTTTTTTCTCAGCCGCTGTGGATCCCCGGAGAGTGTGTACCGGAAAACCCCACACCTGAGGCCCTTCCAAGATAACAGTGATACTAGCTTTAGCCTAGGAGCCTCTGAAGCTCGGACCAAGTGTGGTTGATATTTTTATTTTCTTCAGATTCCAGTCACCCTAATTCATCCCTTTTTCCACCTGGTTCACTAATTCACAGTTGATATCTCATGTCATTCTGACTTGTTATATTTTTATACATTTATATATATAAATATATAAATATAATTTATATATTTTTATATTATTTTTATATATTTTTATATTTTTGCTTTGAGGCGGCAGCGGCTCAGGAGGTAGAGCAGGTCGTCCAATAACCACATGGTTGGCGGTTCGAATCTCACTCTCCCCGGGTATCCTGCCGTTGTGTCCCTGGGCAAGACACTTCACCCCAATTGCTCCTGGTGGGTCTGGAAGCGCCATGTTAGGTAGCATGCCGCCATCAGTGTGTGAATGGGTGGATAGCAGGATCTGTAAAGTGCTTTGGTCATCAAGAGATGAGAATAAAAGCGCTATATAAGTGAGTGCCATTTACCATTTGATGCTATATTGAATGTTAGCATTAATGTGCTAGGCAATCATTATAGAGCATTAGAACAGAATTGCTGCCAGTTACAGGGAAGTTACCATAGTAACACAGCACTGAGTGGCAAACACATGTGGCAGCTTTAGTTTGTATGCAGCAAAACATAAAAATTACTACAAATATTTAGTACAGTAGTATACAGAGTGGCTTTTTTACTTAAGCTGTTAATGGCAAACTGTTTGCTTGACTGTAGTGATGTGTGGATAAGAGCACACATAAGTGAAGAGCTGGTTCTGAGCCTTTGATTATTTATTTATCTATTTTTGTCAATTAATACAAGTTGGAATGATAAGCTTAGTTCACTACAATGCAAGCAGGCACTCTGTGTACTGCTGTGACTGAATACTGTGCATATTTTTTTTTTTTTTGGGGGGGGGGGGGGGGGGGTTACTGCATAAACCCTAACCCTGTCACTCATTTTTGCCTCAGTGTTTTGCAACTGCCCTGAGTTCTGTTCTGTGACATCATGTGCTATAACTTTATAACCCAATACAGGTCACCTCTGTAATGTTCTCCTGGAACATGTAATGACGAGGCGCACACACCGGGTGTCAGTTAGGACTTTTTACTTGTCACTTCAACAGCAACTCACAACTAACCACACAGTGACTCAAGTACAACTCCTTTTATAGTCAGGTCATGGCCGGGGTCATACTGCCCTCTAGTGGTGACTCCATATGAACTTCACATATCAATACATCTCCCTTTTTTTTTAGTAAAGGTCATGTCCAACTATAAACTTTTTCTCAAATTTCTATATACAAAATAAACTCCATTTCTATTTACATTTCTTTCACCTTGTACACTGAATCACAAGTTCAATTTTTTCTCTGTTTACAATTCAACATCAACACATTTTTTTCCTCTGTTTTCAATTCAATATCAACACATTTTTTTTTTTTTCATTCATCTCAGTACTCCTTACATTTCCTCAATCAATCTTTTCGGTTTCACAATTTGCCTTTGTGATCTTCTGATTTGTGTCACCTCAGTCTGTTCGTTAGTGTCTGTCTCTATGTTCTGGTTCTCAGCCATTTCTGGTTGTTCGGTTTGGCTGGAAATTAGCATGTCGCTTGTTTCACTGTCTGTGACTCTCATTTTTGTCTGAGGCACTTTCAGTAAGTGACGTCGGTTTCGCCTCATTGTTTTTCCATGCTCTGTGATGACTTCATATGATCTGGGAGTTGTTTCTTTAACCACTTTTGCCAGCGGTCCCCATTCTCCATTACATCTCACTCGCACAATGTCCTCATGTGCAAGTGGTCTCAGAGGTCGTGCTGTTCTGTTGTACAGTTCAGTTTGCCTCTCATCACGCCTCACATCTCTCTTTTCCATCACCTGAGATGCTGATGGAAGTCGCGTTCTGAGTTTTCTGTTCATGAGCATTTCTGCTGGGGACAGTCCATTCTCCAGTGGTGATGCTCGGTAATTCAGGATCGCCAGATGTGGGTCTTCTGCATTGTCTGCAGCCTTTTTCAGTATGCGCTTCACAATTTGCACTCCTTTCTCTGCTAACCCATTCGACTGTGGGTACAGAGGGCTTGAGGTCACGTGCTTGAACCCATATGTGTCTGCAAAGTCTTTGAAGCACTGACTCGTGAATTGTGGTCCGTTATCACTTACAACAGTCATTGGAATTCCATGGCGTGCGAACATTGTCTTTGTATGTGCAATCACCTTTTCTGCTGTTGTGTCACTCAACCCTGCAAACTCTGGGTAGGTGGAATGATAGTCCATGACTAACAGATAGTCCTTGCCCTTAAGTTGAAATAGATCCATGCCCACTTTTCTCCATGGCCCTTGAGGCTTCTCATGGGGCCTCATAGGCTCCTTTGGCTGTTGATACCTGTGGCGCTGGCAAATGTCACAGCGCTGCACATATGCCTCAATGTCCTTGTGCATGCTGGGCCAATACAAAACATCACGTGCACGTCTTTTGCACCTTTCAATACCCAAATGCCCCTCATGCACTAATTTAACCATTTCTGATCTCATGGAGGTAGGTATGACTATCCTTGTACCTTTTAACAGAACCCCATCTAACACAGACAGTTCACCTTTAAAGTGTTGGTAAGGCTTGTCAATCATAACCTGTCCTGGCTGATGTATCTGTTCCATTACTCTTTTTAGTTTCTCATCTTTTTGTGTTTCTTTCACTATCTTCGTCCATTTTGCATCTGACACTGGCATGTGTGCCTTAATAGAGTCTACATGTATTTGCACAGCTTCCTCTGTTGTGCTGCTGGTGTTGCTCAAGCTAGCCCTACTCAGCGCATCGGCTACAATTAGTTGCTTGCCTGGTGTAAACTCAAATTTCAAGTCATATTTCTGTAATCTTAACATTAGACGCTGGATGCGCGGTGGTGCGTCACCCAGTGGCTTCTGTGAGATCGCAATCAGTGGTTTGTGGTCTGTTTCTAGTATTACTGACCGTCCATACACATATTCATGAAACTTCTCACATCCAAACACTGCACCTAGAGTCTCTTTCTCTATTTGCGCGTAATTTTTTTCTGCGCTTGTCATGGTGCGCGATGCGTATGCGACTGGATACCACTCTGTGTCATGTTTTTGCAATAGCACAGCTCCTAGGCCGGCTTTGGACGCATCTGTGGACACTTTTAGCAGTTTGTCCTGATCATAGAATTTTAACACTGGCTCCTTTATTAGACTGCTTTTGAGCCACTCCCATTCTCTGGCATGCTCTGCCATCCACTTCCACATTGTATTGGTCTCTAACAAGCTTCTAAGAGCTATTGTGTTAGCTGATAAATTTGGAATAAATTTTCCCATGTAATTGACTAGCCCTAGGGCTCTTTGCAAGTCATTTTTGTCCTGCAGTACTGGCAGCTCTGCTATGGCCCGCACTTTTTCCGGATCTGGTTGCACGCCTGCCCCAGATAATTTCTCTCCCAGGTATGTAATCTCCCGTACCCCGAATTGGCACTTACTCTTATTCAGTTTCATACCTGACTTTTGCGCCTGTGTGAGAACTCTTGCCAACCTTTCGTCGTGCTCCTCTTTTGTTTTTCCCCAGACTACCACATCATCAAGAAAAACTCCCACCCCTTCTATTCCGTCAAACAGTTGCTGCACAGTTCTATGGAAAATTTCAGGGGCTGAGCTAATCCCGAACGGCATTCGTAGAAAGCAATGCCTTCCGAATGGCGTATTAAATGTGCACAATTTAGCGCTTTCCTCGTCGAGCACTATTTGGTAAAACCCAGATTTGGCATCTAATTTTGTGAAGTAATTTGCTCCACTCATTGTGCTGGTTATGTCAGATTTTGTTGGTAGCCTGTAATGCTCCCGCTGTATTACTTTATTTAGATCTTTTGGATCTATGCACAATCTCAAATCTCCATTTGGCTTCTCCACTATAACTAGTGAGTTAACCCATTCAGTTGGTTCTTCTATTTTTCTGACCACTCCGTCTGCTATCAGTGAGTCTAGTGTTTCTCTCAGCCTCTTTTTAAGAGCTATTGGCACTTTTCTTGCTGCATGTATGACTGGCTCTGCATTCTCTTTCAGCCTAATTTTTTGTTTGCCTGGTAGGCGGCCTATTCCTTTGAACACCTCTTTGTATTCTTTCACCCAGTCAGTGTGTTTGTGCTTACTTATTGTAGCCTCTGTATTTTCTCGTGTTGTCACTTTGTCTGTATCAATGACATTCACCCTTTTGATCAGACCTAGCTGATCGCATGTTTTTAAACCCAAAATTGCTTGTCTATTTCCATCAACAAGTACAAACAATGCATTCACTGTCTTATCTTTGTTTGACAGTGTAACCCTGCACATTCCTTTAGTGGGTATTGGCTTATCGTCATATGTTCTCAGATTAATCTTTTTATTTCTTATTTTCGGCTTGTTTTTCAGTCTTTTAAATTCTTTCATTGGCAGGATGTTTACCTGCGCACCTGTGTCGAGCTTCAGTGACATGTCCGTGCCATTCATCTCCAGGCACACTATCCATTCGTCAGCGCTCGTCTCTCCCTCGATGGCGTCCACGTAAAACTGATCCTCCTCGCTGTCGCTCTTTTTCTCCACGAGTTGCACCCTCCTCTTTGAGAAGCAGGTCTTTGCGAAGTGATTTTTTCCGCCACACTTGCGACATTCCTTCCCGAATGCTGGACACTGTTTCAGCGCGTGTTGCCTTCCACACCGCTCACAGTTCCCGCGCGCGCGCTCTGGGTTTGCCTCCCTTTTTCTTGCCTGCAACGTCCCTTTCGGCTTCGCGCGCTGCACTGCACCGACCTCAGCAGTCTCTTTTTCCTTGCTGCTAAAAGTCTTTAATTGTGCCTTTGTACTCTCAGACGCTTGGCAAATCTGTATCGCTTTCTCCAGCGTTAAGTTAGTCTCTTTCAGTAATTGCATCCGCAATTTGTTGTCTTGGACCCCAATTACAATTTGGTCCCGTATCATTGACTCACTCAATGTTCCAAAGTTGCATGACTGACATTTCAACCGTAGGTCTGTGACATACAGCTCGATGGACTCTGACTCTTTCTGAAGTCTTTTTCTGAACACATACCTCTCGTACGTTTCATTCTTTCTCGGTGTGCAATAATCGTCAAATTTCTTCATCACGGCGTTGAAGTTGCCTTTTTCTTCTTCCGTGAAAATGAATGTGTTGAACACATTTAGCGCCGCTCGCCCTGCTACTGTTAGCAGTAATGCTATTTTCCTCTCCTCGTCACGGAGACCAATAGCAAGCGAATAAAGTTCAAAACTCTGTTTGAATACTTTCCAGTTCTCGTTGACGTTACCGGTCAACTTTAACTCGTCCGGCTGTCGAAGAGCGTTCATCTTCGCCGTCAGTTCGTAGTTTTATATCCTGGTATCATGTAATTTACTCCTGGTACCATGTAATGTTCTCCTGGAACATGTAATGACGAGGCGCACACACCGGGTGTCAGTTAGGACTTTTTACTTGTCACTTCAACAGCAACTCACAACTAACCACACAGTGACTCAAGTACAACTCCTTTTATAGTCAGGTCATGGCCGGGGTCATACTGCCCTCTAGTGGTGACTCCATATGAACTTCACATATCAATACAACCTCTGCCGGGAGGAGGTGATGGACATGAAGCCTAGCATTAGCTTAACTGTCAATCTTGTTTTTTGGTTACTATTTTTCTATAAATTCTATTCACGTCCACTGGAATCCTGGCTCATGTAACAGCACGTGACCATATATTTCATTCTTAGACATCATTTGGCTTAATTAAAGTTTTATTTTCTCAAACCAGGGTCTGAGGCTGCCAGAAGAAGCTAGCAAGACAAACGTACACGGCTCAGGGGTAACCGCTGTATGGTCTTGGCCACCGTGCTGCAGCTCAGTTTCAGGGTGTTGGCAATCTTCTTATAGCCTAGGCCATCTTTATGTACAGCAACAATTCTTTTTTCACATCCTCAGAGAGTTTTTTGCCATGAGGTGCCATGTTGAACTTCCAGTGACCAGTATGAGAGTGTGAGAGCAATAACACCAAATTTAACATACGTGGATTGGTCCAGTCTGCCCCTGAGCTTGAATAAGCCTCATTTGTGGCTGTAGCCACTGCTACAAACGGTGCTTTCTCCTACTCTTGCTCCAGAGGTCGGCAAACGGGATCCTTGGTGCCCCGAGTAGAGAACCTCTTACAATACTCCTTACATTTGTTGGTGACTGAAAAAAATCTAAAACAGTTTTACATAAATTCTCTGCTTGCGCCATTATTCCCATGTTGTGCAGTGTGGTGAAAAGCAACAACCCGAGGGGCTCCGTCAGTGTGTGTGGCGAGTAGGGGTGGGCAATATGGCCTAAAAATGATATCACGATATTTCTGTAAAATTTCACGATGATATTTTTCACGATATTATAGAATACAGGTTATTTTTTCTTTTAAATTTATGCAAAATGGACAGTTTCACAGTCCAGTGTTATTTACCTTCAACATATTCAGGAAAAACAAAACAAAAACCTCTTATTTTTCCAGTTTATAGACAGCAGCTCAGATTTAGTTTAAAATATTTTTTGTTCTGTATCAAATATTACAAGAAAATAATATAAACTGTTACCTCTTAAGTGCACGCATATGTCAGGGTTTTATGCTGCATCACTTTACCTGCATTAATCTTGTTGCATGGACCTCTCCTGGGGCTTTTTGGCTCTCATTGCACTGAACAGATGTTTTTTTGTTTGTTTGTTGTTTTTTTCCTCTTTGGGTGGTTGAATAACATCAAGATGAAGCAGCCAAAATGCACAAAAATACAACTACAGACACTTCGAGTGGTACATTATCAGACGTTAACACCAATCCAGCGGTGTTGTTGACATGCAGAAAAAAAGCAGGCAGATCATCCACATTGCTGCATCGTTTTTTTTTTTTTTTTGTTTGTTTTTTTTTACATGGCAGCAGTCTGAAACAGCCTTAAACTTAAATATTTCCACTCAACTGGATGCAGACACTCTGACTTCGGAGTGGCAGCTTCCCTTGCCATGATTGTTTTGCCATTTCTATGGTAACGCGTAACTTTCATTGGCAGCATAATGGTGTGATGTCATCATACTACAGACCCCAAATATTGCGCCATTCATTTTTATACCAGTATTACTATGAATGATACAATATGACACACCCCTAGTGGCGAGCCACGGCGCAAACCCCCGTGGACCCAAGGGAGCTCCCCGCAAATCCAAACATTTCATCAAGATGCGTGAGCTGTTAAAATGTTTAAAAAGTGCCGTCAATGACTCCTTTCATGTAAACTCACCAGATAGTAGCAGCTAATAAAAGTATTCTGTGTATGTCACTTTTGATTTCTTGAGGCTTTCAACCAATATCACACATAAGAAGAAAAGAAGCAGTTTTGTCTTGTGTCAGAATATCAGTGATAAGAATCAGTTCATCGATACTTTTTTAAAAAAAACTTGACCCCAACACAAAGCACACAAAAGGGATACAGACAGTTTTTTAGCATAAGAGTACTGGGCAAGAACATCGTATCGAGCGGCTCTCAGAATAGAAGAGGTCTAGGTTAGCGCTGACGTAGTAGAAGCTGATAAGGACAAATGTAGACACAATAAAAGATAACCTGATGACATGAGCTGATAATTCTGTTGCCGTTTCAACCAGTGAATGGTCCCTGACTGAAATAAAAAGAGACTGTTGAAATGACTACGACACAAATTAAATCCTTCCTTTATGATCACAGCAACCGGTTTAATTTATTTAAAGCAATTACAGTTTGTCTTTTATGCAGTCCATAATTTCCACTAACAGCACAAATATAAAACTTTTCATGTTTTAGTTATCAGTTGCTACATTTTTATCAGGTTAGGCACTCTAAAGCAGAGCTATAGGTAGAGTATCCAAAAACTGCTTGAGTAAAAGTAACATTATCTTATGTTATTCATTACTCAAAAAAACAAAAACCTTGGAGTAAGACAGTATTAGTATTGAGTAAGAAACTTTACTCTTTCCAATTTGTGCAAATTTTCTTTGAAGTTCTGATAAAAAGTCACAAAATTTATGATCATTTTTCTCTTAAATTCACTACTTTTTAAAATTTGTACATTTTTCCAAGTAACTTTGCAACCTTATATTGTGACTATTTTTTTCTTGTACATCTGTGATTTGTTCTTATTTATTATGAGATTAAATAAGAACAATTAAAACTTAGATATTATTTTTTGTAAATTTGACTTTTTTCTCATAAATGTGCATTTCTTCTTCATGAAATGGAGAATTTCAAGAGTAAAAAATTGTAATTTCTTTAGTGAAAAATTGCACCTTTTTTAATCCTGACTTTTTAAATGTTAATTTGCAAATGCTTTTCCTTGTACGTAAATTCAAAACTTTTTTTCATGTCTTTGCAATTGAGCCATAGGAGAACGCTGATCTGAATTATGATTTCTACAAAACAAAATGACAAATTTACTAAAAGAACTAAAGATGTACCCCTCTGTACCTTAGGGGTTTGCGTGCCCTAATGATCCCAGGAGCTATGTTGTCGGGGGCAGCTTGCCCCTGGTAGGATCTCCAAAATCTCTGCTGCCCATAGTTGTGCGGTGGTTAGCACTACTGCCTCACAGCAAGAAGGTCATGGGTTCAAATCCACCAGCCAGCAGGGTGAAATTTCCTCTGGGATTAATGAACTATAATCAACTGGTTCCGGGTGAAAGGCCAGACCAAGAGCAGTCCAGTGGATCCCTATGAAAAAAAGGACCCAGTGTACCTAAAGGAGCCACATGGGTCCACCCTTCAGTGAGCTCACCGCCTGCAGGAGGGATCACGGTGCTGTGGGAGCCAGGTGGGAGTCTGGGCTACTCTGCGTGGACTGCTGCCCCCGCTACCTGGACAGCCAGTTAAGTGGTAGAAGATGGACTAAAGATGTAGAGAATAAACTATTCTAAGAGCTTTTTAAACCAGTTTTTAAATCAAAAGTAACTCAGAGAGTACAATGAAATGTACTTGAATAAAAGTACAGCTTTTCTTTATAAATGTACTCAAGTAAGCATAAAAGAATCTTACAATGAAACTACTCAGTGAAGTTACTTGAGCATGTGAGCTTGAGGAAATATAACTGGTTTCCACTCACTTCTGCTCCGATGTGACAAAACAAGTAAATTAAGACAGTAAAGTTAATGATATCACATTTCAGGCGTACATTTTTGACTACATTTCCCATAATGCAAACAATGGCATCTTTTGCTGAATTCCCTCTGTGTCTGGTAGGTTTGACGTATAAAACACACTGGAATGTGATAGAAGGTGACCCCGCCATTAAACTCTGAAGCCTGTGATCACTGTTGGATTGCCAGAGTGGAGTACTCCACCATCCCAGCATGCTCTGGGCCAGCTGCTGTTCTGTGCGTCCTCACGTTCGCGTACAGCTCTTCAGGTTTCTGGTGTGCTCTGAAGTCCACTGTTGTGTAGATGATGCCGCTCATATCCTAAAAAAAACCAGAAACTTCTGTCAAGAGACGGCGTTGTTGAGGAAGTCTGATGCATAACCACGTCTCCCACCGAACATGACAGTGAGTCACAGACACGTTCCGTTTTGCACCCACCGGAGCTTCTTTTTTCACCGACTTGCATTGAGTTTCTCCATACTTGCCTATAAATAAAGAGATGTTTTTATCACAAACTATGAGCAGTCATTTACAGCTGATTCAAGTCACGGTCAGTCTTACCAGTCTGTTTAAATGTTGCCCTTTTGACCCGACAGCAAACAACGCCAATCACTGACATGACGAAAATCATCACTGTAAAGGACACAATGACGGCCAGCGGCAGACCAAAACTGACGGGAACTCTGAAATAAAGATCATCAAATGTTAATCTCTTGTGTCAGAAACAGGGCTTGACATTAACTTCTGTGCTCAGCAGCCAGGGTGGCTGGTAGTTTTCCAGAGTCTGAGCCTCTCTGCCCTTTTACTAGCCGAGGAGTCGGCATTAGTAATAAAAATACTAAACTAATTTAAACTAAACTTGCATGTTGCATCGTTCTTCATGTAAAAATATGAGTTTTCACTTGTAACTTTGCAACTTTATTGATATAAGCTCGCAGTTTTTTCCTCACAACTTTCTTTATGTAAATTTGTGACTTTATTCTTGTAAAATTGTGACTTTTTCTTGCAAATTTACTTTCATTTCCTCATAATTTGGGGATTTTTTTCTGGTAACTTTATGAGATTTTATAAATTTGCAAAATTTACAATTATAAATTTTTATTTGCTAATAAATTTGAAAAAAAAATTACTAACAATTTTGGATCTTACTGTCGTATTTGTGACCTGCTTATGGGACCTTTGTGACTTAATTTGCATCTTTTTAAAAAATCTTCTTTTTTTTAATTGCCAACATTATTCTTGGATATTTGTGGAGTTTGGCCCCTCAGTTTTGCATCTTACTTATGGTAAACTTGTGGCTTTTTCCTAATAAACATTATTATAAAACTACTATTTTTTTTTTCTTATAGATGGGATGGATTTATTTTTTCTGTCTTGACTATACAACAAAATGTAAAACACCTGCCAAAGTGGGCATTAACAGCGACTGAGCAATAGCCTGCAGGCCACAGCTGAACTGGACCATCATGGCTGGTGGGTCTGTGTTAGTGTCAGCCCGGGTCAGGCGGCATCATCTGACCAGTGAGCAGTGTTCGTTGAGTACCTGGTACCGTCACCGTGGTCCCGGGCCAAGGCAGGCTCAGTGGACGCTGGGAGGTTTGCCGAAGTGCTGCAGGTTTTGGTGGTAGTCGTCAGAGGGCGAGGCTGGGTGAAGCGATTTGAAATTTCTACAAAAAACCCCACAGAACTATATATTAGAACTTCTTCGTATCCAGTCAGCGGCAGTAACGATGTGCTCAAGTTCATGTACTCATCATTTCACAAAATTGTACTTTACAGAGGAGCTTTATTGTGGGGTACTTTTAATGCTTACTTGAGTACAATTATGAAGAAAATTGTGCTTTTACCAAAGTACATTTGATCATACAGTTCAAGCCACTTTTAAGTTCACTGATTTTTTTCTCTCATCAGTTTTGAAATAATTCTCTTTCTATTCTGGTTCATAACTATTTAAATGATTACTTATTTAATTATTACTGCTACTTCTTCATATGATTTTTAAACTATATCAGACTGTACAGGTGGATTGCTTACATTTTATTTTGCATTTTATGTTTCCACAGATTGTTGTAAATTTGCTGTTTTTTCTTGCAAATTTAGATTTTCTTCCACAAATCTGGAAACCCGTCCTGTAAATCTGCAGAATTTTACTTGTAAATTTAGAACTTTGCAAGTGTTAAATTTGCTATTTTTCTTAAAATATTTGAAATTTTTTTCCTCTCTTGGATTTATGATTTCTTGCAAGTTTATTTTTTCTTTTTAATTCTTATTGAACAAATTTTCTCTCCTGTGAATACGCAACTTTTGGGGGCAAATTTTTAGACATTATTGTTAATTTGTGAAATTTAACTCATAAATTTGCAATTTAATTGTATAAATTTGCCTTTTTCTTTAAAAAAAACGTGAAAAAAGTTACTCAACTTTTTAAGTAGAAACTTACTCTTGTCGAATTAACATTTTTGGTTACACTCCAGTAACTAATATAAAAACACTATTTCTGTATACTCCTCCTTCGTACATTGCCAGAAATGAACTCAAAATGTAGACAAAAACTGAATTGTATTACAGATAATAAATGTTCCCCAATAGCATTGCACACTCACTATACTTCAGTCTTTTACACTCATTTATTATAACAAACTGATCGTAATTTAGAAGAATACTTACCAGACACCTCAACATAGTAGTCACTGTAGATGTGGTTTTGTATTCCCATCACAGAACATCTGTAGTAGCCTCCATCCTCAAGGCGCACATTTGATATTCTAAACTCAATCCAGCCGTCTCTCTCAGTCGTTGTCACTCTGCCTTTCAGGGAATCGCAAGCGTACCCAGCGCTGTCCATCAGCGGGTAACAGCCTGCTGGATACAGTTTACAACAGGACTTGTTGTAACTGTTGTAAAAGGGAGGAAAGGAGAATCTCAGCAAAATCTGCTGCAACGCTTCAGTCCTCTGCTGCCCTGTCAGATGAGGGATATCTGGGGAAACATTTATCATTATGCATTTTCAACAGAGATTTGAAAAAATGAAGTAGTTTTTCACACCATACCTAATGAAAAAATAAAGACAAAGACAAGCTTCATGTTGAGAGTGATGTCCATCCCTTTCGTGGCAGTTTTCCTCTTTTGTTTACAGTGTTAACTGCTCCTCCTAACATAGAAGAGGAAGTTTATTAAGCAGCTGGGGACACAAAAAGAAACTGTTCTTCGTCCTTGCCTGTTAAAACCTATATTTGCCGTGTATATGAAATATTGTAATACTTACATTATTGCAATTCTGAATGATTTTTAGCTCATTCCAGTGAAGCTGAAAGGAACTAATGCTATGGTGCCCACGATTCACGGAATCTCTAGTCCTCCTATTGCCTGAATAGTCACCAATATTACACACAACTAGAACTGAACTCATCAGAAGTGCAGACGCACACTTACAACCCTATCCCTACTGGAATATTATATAGTAGGGAAAATTCTTGGTTTACTTTTTGCTTCAGTTCTGATGGGACACTGACCCATTTTCAGACCTTACCAATCTTCAAGGTCGAATGTAAGGTCAAGGTGTTATAAAAGGAATTTATAACAGAGCAGCGTGATGACGTAGCCGGCTGGTGCCATCATCACGCCGACATATATAAGGGAGGAGTCAGCCATGTTATGGTCTCTTTTACCGATTCACCCCTCATAGCCACAGTTAGGAGCTGAGTGCTCAGACGCATGTACTGTATTCACTAAGAGTTTGTAATAAAGTTTGAGTTCCTGCACAACATCCTCGACCGTCTTCACTACCAGGTTTGTGGACATAACATTTGGCGACGAGAATTTATGAACCATGGAAACATGCCTAAGACCGCTGAGACCTTTCCTCGAGTCCCTAGGGGAACCGGTCATCCCGTGGCCACATTGGCTGGACTCAATTCGAGACCTACATTACAGCATTGGACCTGGAAAAGTTGGATAAAGGAAGGAAGCGGGCACTGCTTGGCCACAACCTGGGCTTTGAAGGTCAGAGGATTTTTCACACGCTTGGTCCAACGGACTCGTATGTAGATGCTCTGGAGCTACTAGCTAGCTACTTTGCTATGCCGGACAACGTGCTAGTGCGCCATATAAGATTTTGCCAGAGGCGACAGGGAATTAGTGAGCCCACCCAAAATTTCACCACTGATTTGAGATAACTGGCTAGCATGTGCAGATTTGGACTGTTAGAAGGTGAGATGGTACAGGACCGGTTGGCCGAGCACTCAAACAACCCGAGGCTAAGAGCTAAGATGCTAATGGCGCCAAACAACGTGATGCTAGCTAACACCATCGAGCTAGTGTTCCAATTGGAATCAGTGGACAGGTTAGCATCGGAGCTAGGTGTGCGCCAACAACAGAGACAACCAGGACAGATGACGTTAGCCAACGAGGTGGGCATGGAGGAATATGAAGACACGGTAGACGAGTACGAGGTGGACGCTGTTAATCAGAGGACTACTCCAAGAGGCCCCATGTGTGGTAACTGTGGCTCCCCGACGCACCATGAGACAGCACGTTTCTGCCCAGCAAGAGGACAATGATGTAACAAGTGTGGGAGGTTCAACCATTTCGCCAAAATGTGCCGGTCGTCGACATCGTGGGACCTGCCAAGCAAGAAAAACTGCCCGCCACCGACTACCATCCATATGGTAAGCCCTGAAATTAGTTCATGCACATACGGCATGGTTGAATTGGATGGCATGACTGTGTCGCTGCTGCTCAACACTGCGGTGGTTAAGTCGACGCTGAATTGAGCCACGGTGAAGAAATTTTTCCCCAACTACCCGATTAGAAAAAACCCCAGCCGCGCTGTATGGATATGGCAGTCACAGAGTTAGCAACGTTTTTGACAGTCGAGCTAACAGTCTACTACAAGTCGAAGATTGCTTATGATTTTGAATTTCAAGTGGTTACACATGGTGAAAATTTTACGGGATGTGATCTCTCTCTTCTACTGACTGGGCTTCACCATCTGTGACAGCAATGGGCTCAACTTGTCAGGCTATGGTAATTGGGACAAAACAGACATTGATGATGATGATGTGGTGCGGGACGAGAGTATTGAGGGTGACGCCAACAAGAAACCAACCATCCCGTGCACACAGGAGGACAGCTGCCCGGAGGGGGGGCAGCAGCTGGACTCGCCTCAGATCCTCGCCCAGCCGGAGACTATGGAGGCCGCTGCGGAGTTGCAGGAGAGGGAGTCCGTGCAGGCAGAGAACCTCGGGGCACAACAACTGGGCACGAATGTTATCCATGACAGGGAACAACAACAACAAAGCACACTTGGCAAAGGAGAAGAGGTGCTGGACCGCTTCAGTATCCTCACTCAGCACCAGCCACAGCTGAGCCAACGGGTGAAGGGTCCATGACGGTAAGCGACACAGGAGAGACGCCAGACGTCTTCAGTACCCATGACCAGCTTTGGTCCCCAGAGACTGCTGCGGGGGCATTGGGTGAATAGTCCGTGACCAAAATGTTAGCGACGGATGGACACGCAGCACCACCGTGATCACAATGGCATAGGAGGCTGAATCATGGACTGGGCTCAAGGCCACACCGATGAAAGACTGGGACAACGGCAGGCCAAGGCACAGTTGACCAGATCGTGGACACAGGATTGTGGCGCAGCTGGGACCAGCGTGCTTCAAGCTGACGGATGGTTCAGTTTGGCATGCAAACCATCTCCGGCACGCCCAAGTAATGGCTCTAGATGGCGAGACTTTGCGGGAGTCAGCCGATGCAGCATGGGACCCGGGCCTCAACATTATGAAGATCGGTCCTGGTCCCGGGGGCCCAGCATCTCCAGGGGCACATCCACTGGAGGCCCACTACAAGGCCCCTCCAGCAGAGCTGCCTTCCCCATGGAAGACTGTTAAAAGAAGTGACTGTTTAGTTAGGAGCACGGCTAAAGAAAAGTGGCAGAATAATCCACTTAGCCACATCGGGTCCAGTGGCGGTCCACCCGCTGACCTTAGTTCAGGATGTTATGGGTACTAAATTGGGGAGGGTTGTAATTAATGAAGTGTTCTGTGTTTCTTCCAAGGGAGCTGAGTGCTCATGTGCATGTACTGTATTCACTAAGAGTTTGAAATAAAGTTCGAATTCCTGCACAGCATCCTTGTCCGTCTTCATTACCAGGTTTGTGGACACAAGGTCATTTGACATTCAAGATGTCTCCCAGACTCATAGGTTGTTCTGTCATAATAAAGTGACTATAAGCCAAAACTGAGTTTGACCTTGTATGACCTTGTGACCTTGACCTTTGGATCCCAAAAGCATCGCCAAATGTGGTACTCCCATGGTCAACCTGCGTGCCAAATTTGATAACCCTAGCATCATTTCCTGTTGAGTTGGATCACAGATGCACAGACAGACAGATGGACGGATATGCAGATTCAGGCAACTGCCCTACCCACGCCTCGACTCTGTCTGTGTGGGTAATGCTCCTCAGGTGGGTCTGTATCCAAGTTTTGCTCAAGGTTAGGAAATCTGGGCGCTTATGTGATTTCGCAAAAGTCGCTACTCCTCCTAGTCAGCTGCGTCAATGCTCACCAAACTCACAAGGATCTTCAAGTGGGTCTGCACCGAGGTTAGGCCACCGAGGTTAGGCCGAGGTTAAGGCCAGGAGATCTGGGTATATATGGTTTCACAAAAATCATTACTCCTTGTTTGCTCCAGTATTTGACAAACTCATGTACAATGACCTTCAGGTGTGTTTTTCATCCATGCTCAAGGTCAGGCCAGAATGAGCTACTCCACCATTGATGGTCTGTGTGGCGGCATGAAATAATAAGCAGTGAACTGAGAGTTTTAAGGGAGTTTATTAATCATACCACCATCACAGAACTCACCCCAGCGCCGTGCAGCGCGCCAGACCGAGCCCGGAGGCTCTCTTCAGCAGAAGGCAATGCGTGCAGTCAGAAGCAGTGGTCAGAGAGGGAGAGACAGTTACAGAGCAATGCAGTTTTTATACCCCACTACAGACAATGCATTCACAGCAGTAGGTATGGACATTTGCATTTGAGAGACACACATAACAATAGGAAGATTACTGGCTGGAATTCGCCTCTGCTCCGGAGCTGTAGGACAAAAGAGGTTACAAGGCACATCTACATATTGTTATCAGTCCATAGATCACACTGCTATGTTAATTGCTCCTGCTGAGCGCTCTGCTTGTCCGTGGCTGTTGTGGGGGTTACCCATACACTCCCCCCCAGAGGGCTCAGCGGGAAGCTGAGGCCTCGATAGTCCGGCTTTGGGAGCGAGCTGCGGGGGAAGCTCGCTGCAGGCAGCGGTGGAGGGAGGGGGGTGGGGGTAGCAAGTGCCGGCCCGGGACGGCGAAATTGTCTGGGCCGCGCAAAAATTGCCTGTGGATCCGCGATGTTGAGGGGCTGTCCCGTTGAACGTGCGGAGGTCCACAGCAGCTGTAAGAAGAAAAATTAGTCTCTGACTCCTCTCGCGGTCATGAAGAAAAAAAAGGAGCTGCAAGGCTGCGTAGCGGCTGTGAGAGAAAAGGAGCTGCAGCTGTGTGAGGGACTTGGCGCGTTGGCTTTAGGTGCGCGTGCGCAGCCCTAAAGCCCTCGAGGACAGCTGACGGCTGAATTCCCTTGTGCGCCGTGGCTGAGACCCGTACAAAATCCTGTGAGCGAGCTGCGTGCGTGCTTCAGGTGTGTGAGCAGCCCTGAAGGTTCTGTGTGCAGCGGCGAAGGACGATGGCGGTCTCTGGAGCCGTTATTGTCCCGTGCGTGGTGCGCTGTCCTTGTAACCCCCCGGTGTGCGTGCGGGGTTCGGTGCGTGGCAGGACCACTGTAGAGGCGAGACAGGGTCAGGGAGCTTGCTGGAGATCAGCGTCGTCGGCGCCGATGGTCATCCCTGTTAAAGCTGTTGCGTTGTTCGCTGTGTCGGGTCATGGTGCGTTCAGGTCCACGCGCTGCGTTCTCCGTCGGCCCAGGAGGTCGCCGTCGTGGAGAGAGGACGAGGTGCGTGCGCTCTCGTGTGTATGCGGAGGAGCTGTGAGAGCGGCCAGTCCCAGCGTGGATGTCCAGATCTCAGGCGAAGGACGCACCATGAAGCTTTCTGCAGCCTTCACGGTCGTGGGTGATCTCCGAGGGAGTTCGCCTGGTGGTGGCTCTGCGTCGAGGTCTCCCTGTAGCAGAAGGGAGGGCAGATCATTTGCGTCAGGCTGCTGCGTTTGCTTGTCGTCGGAGAGTCACCGCCGGGGGCTGCCAGCGTGTTCTTTTCTACGTCGGGTCACCAGTGTGGCTGTCCAGACCAGAAGGTTGCGTTGCACAAAGCATGTGCTTTCTCGGGGTCACCAGTGTGGCGGCATGAAATAATAAGCAGCGAACTGAGAGCTTTAAGGGAGTTTATTAATCATACCGCCATCACAGAACTCACCCCAGCGCCGTGCAGTGCGCCAGAGCGAGCCCGGAGCCTCTCTTCAGCAGAAGGCAATGCGTGCAGTCAGAAGCAGTGGTCAGAGAGAGAGAGAGAGAGTTACAGAGCAACGCAGTTTTTATACCCCAATACAGACAATGCATTCACAGCAGTAGGTATGGACATTTGCATTTGAGAGACACACATAACAATACGAAGATTACTGGCCAGAATTTGCCTCTGCTCCGGAGCTGTAGGACAAAAGAGGTTACAAGGCACATCTACATATTGTTATCAGTCCATAGATCACACTGCTATGTTATTTGCTCCCGCTGAGCGCTCTGCTTGTCCGTGGCTGTTGCGGGGGTTACCCATAGTCTGGTTGATTTTAAACATACAGTTGAAACCAGAAGTTTGCATATAAAAAGAGACATCCCCCCCCCTCACTCCACTGTCTGATCAGATTAAACTTTTCCTGTTTTAGGTCAGTTAGAATTACCACAATTATTTCTATTTGCTAAATGAGTGTTATTACTTTTTTTTTTTTATTACTTATTTTGTACCCGTAGGTAGATTTGTTTTGCAGTCTGGTGACAAACCACCAGCTGCCGGTCGCTGCATGCGCAAGCGCCCCTTAACTCCCTAACCTGCATGTTTTTGGCATGTGGGAGGAAACCGGAGAAATCCCGGAATAAACCCACACAAACACGGGGAGAACATGCAAACTCCACACAGATCACTGTTGGCCGGGTGCAGGGATCGAACCCACGATCTCACGGTCTCCGCGATCCCCCGGCCGAGGGTAAAACTGTGCTGCCATAGTGCCAACCACTGCGCCACCGTGCAGCCCGGTTACTTGCTTCAAAGTCAGAAGTTTGCATAGTAGTTGGTACCATTGCCTTTAAACTGTATAACTTTGTTCAAATGGCAGCTTGGTGGAGCAGTGGTTTGCACTGTGGCAGCACAGTAATAAGGTTGTGGGTTTGATCCCACCCCCTGACCGTTGGCGACCCTTCTGTGTGGAGTTTGTATGTTCTCCGTGGGTTTTCTCCAGGTACTCTAGTGTCCTCTCACAGGCCAAAAACATGCAAGTTAAGTCAATTGGCATCAAATGGAGATTCTAAATTGTCCTTAGGTATGAATGTGAGACTGAATGGTTGTCTCTCTGTGTTGGCCCTATGGTAGACTGGTGATCTGTCCAGGGTGTACCCCCTGCCTCTTGCCCAAAGATGCTGGGATAGGCTCCAGCCCCCCCACGACCCAAAAAGGATTAAATGGTTGAAGATGAATGAATGAATGACTTGGGTCAAATGTTTTGGGTATCCTTCCACAAACTTTTCACAATAGTTTGCTGGAATTTTGGCCCGTTCCTCCTGACAGAACTGGTGTAACTGAGTCAGGTTTGTAGGCTGCCTTGCTCTCACGTCTTTTCAGCTATGTCAATAAATTTTCTATGGAATTGAGATCAAGGGCTTTGGGATGGCCACTCCAAAACATTGACTTTGTTGTCCTTAAGTCACTTCGTAAATAATTTGGTGGTATGCTTAGGGTCATTGTCCACTTGGAAGACCCATTTGTGTCCAAGCTTTAACTTCCTGGCTGATGTCTTGAGATGTTGCTTCAATATTTTCACGTTTTTTTCCTCATAATGCTATCCGTTTTGTGGAGTGCACCAGTCTGTCCTGCAGCAAAACACTCCGACAAAGTGATGCTGCCACCCCCGTACTTCAGATTTAGGATGGTGTTCTCAGGCTTGCAAGTTTCCCCCTTTTTCCTCTAAATGTAACAACGGCCATTATGGCAAAACAGTTTAATTTTAGTTTCATCAGTCCATGGGATATGTCTTCAAAAATTAAGGTATTTGTTCCTGTGTGAATTTGCAAACTATAATCTGTTTTTTTATGTTGCTTTTGGAGTAATGGCTTCTTCTGCACTGAAGAATTCAGTCCACACTGTTTGACCAGCTTCAGCCAGCATCTTCACAAGGTCTTCTGCTTTTGTTCTGGGGTTGATACACACATTTCACATTAAAACACGTTCATCTCTGGGACACAGAACCTGTCTCCTTCCTGAGCGGTATGATGGCTGGACATTCCCATGGTGTTTATACTTGTGTTTGAAAAGATGAACGTGGCACTTCAGGCATATGGAAATTGTACCCAAGGACGAGCCAGACCTGAGGAGGTCCACAATTCTCTTCTTGATATTAGTGTATGTAAACATCTGACTTTGAAGAAAGCAATAAAAAAATTCTCTAAAAAAACATTTAGCAAATATAAAAATTATTTAGCAAATAGAAATAATTTGATAATCCTAAGTGTCCTAAAACAGGAAAAGTTTGGTCTGATTTAGTGTCAGACAGTGAGACTAAAAAATGTATCTTTTTATACGATGTATGTAAACTTCTGGTTTCAACTGTATATTAGGAACAAATAGTTTAAGATAAGATAAGATAAGATAAGCCTTTATTAGTCCCACAACGGGGAAATTCCAGGATTGCAACAGCACAGGGATAGCAACACTCAGAGCAACAATCAGAAGGCAAGGGAAAAAAAAAAAAAAAAAAAAAAAAAAAAAACAAGCAAGCAAGAGCAGCTAATATACATATGTACATATTACTATAAAATATATATATACACACACACACACACAGACACACAGTACGGAGCATTGTAGCTAGATGGAATAAATATATAGATATATAAATATAAACACACCCAGTGCTGAGCATTGTAGCTAGATGGAATAAATATGTAAATATATAAACACACACAGTGCAGAGCATTGTTGCTAGGTGGGATGAAACAGCATAACCGTCTACTTAGTTATCCTACATGGTATGATTATGTGCCCATACATATTCTCACCCTCCATAGCGACCGGTATGTTCCTAGTTGTATGCCGGAGAGGACCATTGTGTAAGTCTATTGCATCTTTTGCATTCAAAAAACTATTAGTTTGTTACGTCTTTTTGCTATCTCTGCGAGCAGCCCTGCTTAGGTTGTACAGTCTGACAGCCGTTGGTAGGAAGGACCTACGAAACCTCTCGGTTGTGCACCTGGGATGATGTAGTCTGCTGCTAAATGAGCTCCTCAGTGCATCCAGTATGTCCTGCATAGGGTGGAACTCGGACTCCAGCAGAGATGACAGTTTAGCCACCGTCCTTCTCTCTCCTATCTCCTCCATCGGATCAAGGCGTTGCCCCAGGACAGAGCTAGCTTTCTTAATCAGTTTGTTCAGTCTCTTCCTATCGGCTGCAGTAATGCCACTGCCCCAGCAGACCACTCCAAAAGTGATGGCTGATGCCACCACCGTGTCATAGAATGACTTCAGCAGCGCCCCTTGTACACCAAAAGACCTGAGTCTCCTCAGCAGGAACAGCCTGCGCTGTCCCTTCTTGTAGAGTGCGTCAGTATTGTGTGACCAGTCTAGTTTATTGTTCAGATGAATACCCAGGTACTTGTAGGATGTCACCATCTCGATGTCTGTTCCCTGTATATTTACTGGTGCTGTGAGGGGCTGCCCATGCCTGCGGCAGTCCACCACCAGCTCCTTAGTTTTCCTCGCGTTGATCTGGAGGCAGTTCCGATGGCACCAGTCCACAAAGTCCTGGATAAGCCCTCTGTACTCAGCTTCATCTCCGCTGGAGATGAGACCAACGATCGCAGAGTCATCAGAGAACTTCTGTAGATGGCAATGTGTTGTGTTGTGTGAGAAGTCCGCAGTATAAAGAGTGAACAGGAAGGGAGCCAGCACCGTTCCCTGGGGGGCCCCCGTGCTACTGATGATCGTGTCGGAAACACAGTCCCGGGTTCTCACAAACTGAGGCCGGTTCGTGAGGTAGTCCAGGATCCATGATGACAGGTGCTGGTCCACCCCTGCGCGCAGCAGCTTGTCCTTCAGGATCATCGGTTGGATGGTTTACCAAACTACTCTTCCAAATACAGTAAAATGTAATGCTGCAGGTAGTTGGTACAGATATTAATAATAGGTTAAAATAGTATTAAGTGAAAAAAATTTCAAAGGAAATTGACAACATATCATCATCACGCCAATTAATGTTCATTTTTTGTGGTTGTACATACTGTAGATATTTTAGCTGCATTTAATCAGCCTGTTTTTGCAATAAACTTGTACTTTTCAGTTACATCATCTCAAAGCAGACAGACAGACAGACACACACACACACAAAAGTCATGCTGAGGTATCTGTATAAAGTGATTTATTTGGTCTCAGTTAGTTAGCTTATTATAGTTTATACTTTCCAAATCAAAAAGAAACCCTCTGTTACACAACAGAGAACAGATGCAAAATGTATGTACATATTCTCAGTAAACACAATGTTGTGGCATTCCAACACATAAAATATCTTTTACTTGACTGATCAAAAATAACACTCCATATTTTCATTAAAAATAAAACAACAACCAAAAAAACCCAATATGTTCATTGGGATGCTTTCTAAAGCACAATTTTATATTATAATGTCTTGCAAACTGAAGCAGTTGAGGCACATAAATGCCAATCAGTTTAAATAATTATAGCAGAGTCCTTTTTAAGTTAGCTTCTAAATGCTCAGCCCCTATGACTAATTTAGAAGCAACGGGTACAATAGTCTGAATTTAGAAAAAGCTGTTGATCCTGAACAATGCAGCCTCTCTGAGCAGGTAACGCTGTGGAGGTTATAAGGCTTTACTTTACAGCGCGCTAAATCCATAAACAAATGAGGTTAATGTTCATAGCTCATAGTGGATTCTGTTGATCTTGTTCCATGCACGTCTGTACCCCTATTCATTGGCAAAAGTGATGACATCGTAGTGGATGCCGTGTTGCTCCAGCTGCTCCAGCTGTTCAGGCGTCGCCTCGGTGTAGATTGTCTGCGTCTGAGCCATGGCTGCATCTGCTACAGCTGCAAACATTCAGCAAAATCCTATTAGTCTGATTTGAAAATGTTTGATTTGTATTTATTTTCAAGTTAGAATTAGGTTCATTCATGTTGAAAGAGATCATGACCTATTCTGCTGAAGAGCAGGCACTCTTAACTTTAAGAATGACATAAGAATGAAATAACCTGCCAAACTAAACCTAATAATAATATTTTTTCTGGTTGCAAGAAGGCAGACTCCAAAAAAGGTCCAAGAAAATGATCCTTCTACTCTTCTGATCTATGAGTAAACACATTTCTACTGAGTTATGGTCCTAATTTCTCTTATGTAAGGCTGAAAGACACTTACAGGGTCCTCTTCTGTGAAGGGGACATTCTTTAAAACACAAGCATTGACATCTTGTATGATATGAAAACCTACAGAATAGAGGGTTAATGTAGTTACCAGTTGAGTGCTTTGAAATTTAACAAAACACTATACAGTGGGGATCAAAATTAGAGAACAATGTATTAATACTTGATTTATTCTAAAATATGTTATTCTTCATTGTTCTGAATTTGACAGAATATCAGCTGTGGCTATACCACTGCTGTACTAGCATGTTTTTTATAACCAAGGGACTTCAACACAAACATTTATTGTGTAAACAAAACAAAACAAACAAACAAAAAACAGTGAGCAAAATTAGAGAACAGTGACCACTGTGTCAGAAGAGAAGATTTAAACAATGCTTTTTTTTTTTTTTTTAGGGCTATAGGATTAAAAATTAATAGGAAGTATAGAGGCCCCTGCTTTGAATGACTTCAGCACATCTGCGCCCACAGGACATCACTAGTTTCTCACACTGCTCTGGTTTGGTCTTGGTCCAGTCTTCTTCAGTCTCTTCCACAGTTCAGTAACTGTAGTGGGTTTCTTAGCCATTACTTTGTCTCCAAGGCTTTTCCAGAGATTCTCTATGGGGTTTAGATCTGGACTCTGGGCTGCCATTTCTTTGTTTCATTATTGTTAAAGTCAAGGAACTGTTTAACTTGTTTTGCAGTGTGACAGGGGGCACTGTCTTGCATGAAAATTGCGGGCTGATTGGGAGACAATTGCAGTGAAGGAATAGCATGCTGCCAAAGGAAGTTCACATAAACATTTGCATTCACCCTGCCATGTACAGTGGATATAAAAAGTCTACACACCCCTGTTCAAATGCCAGGTTTTTGTGATGTAAAAAAATGAGACAAAGATAAATCATTTCAAAACTTTTCCACCATTAATGTGACCTATAACCTGTACAACCCAACTGAAAAACAAACTGAAATCTTTTAAGGGGAAAAATAAAAAAAACTTACAATAACCTGTTTTCATAAATATGCACACCCTCTTATAACTGGGGATGTGGCTGTGTTCAGAATTAACCAATCACATTCAAACTCATGTTAAATGGGAGTCAGCACACACCTGCCACCATTTAAAGTGCCTCTGATTAACCCCAAATAAAGTTCAGCTGTTCTAGTAGGTTTTTCCTGACATTTTTGTAGTCACAGCTTACAGCACAATTATGGTCCGCAGAGAGCTTCCAAAGCATTCGAGGGATCTCATTGTTCAAAGGTATCAGTCAGGAGGAGGGTACAAAAGAATTTCCAAGGGATTAAATATACTATGGAACACAGTGAAGACGGTCATCATCAAGTGGAGAAAATATGGCACAACAGTTACATTACCAAGAACTGGACATCCCTCCAAAACTGATGAAAAGATGAGAAGAAAACTGGTCAGGGAGGCTGCCAAGAGGTCGAAAGCAACATCGAAGGAGCTGCATCTATTTCTGGAAAGTACTGGCTGTTTATTACATGTGACAACAATCTCCCATCTTCTTCATATGGGAAACTGCCTGGCCATCTAAACTGAGCAATCGGGGGAGAATGGCCTTAGTCAGGGAGGTGACCAAGAACCTGATGGTCACTCTGTCAGAACTCCAGTGTTCCTCTGTGGAGAGAGAAGAACCTTCCAGAAGGACAACCATCTCTGCAGCAATCCACCAATCAGGCCTGTATGGTAGAGTGGCCAGACGGAAGCCACTCCTTAGTAAAAGGCACATGGCAGCCCACCTGGACTTCGCCAAAGGACATCTGAAGGACTTTCAGACCATGAGAAACAAAATTCTCTGGTCTGATGAGACAAAGATTGAACTCTGGCGTGAATGCCAGGTGTCATTTTTGGAGGAAACCAGGCACCGCTTATAACCATGCCAATGGTGGTGGCAGCATCATGCTGTGGGGATGTTTTTCAGCAGCAGGAACTGGAGACTAGTCAGGGATGGAGAGAAAGATGAATGCAGCAATGTACAGAGACATCCTGGATGAAAACCTGCTCCAGAGCGCTTTTGACCTTAGACTGGGGCGATGGTTCATCTTTCAGCAGGACAACGACTCTAAGCACACAGCCAAGATATCAAAGGAGTGGCTTCAGGACAACTTTGTGAATGTCCTTGAGTGGCCCAGCCAGAGCCCAGACTTGAATCCAATTGAACATCTCTGGAGAGATCTGAAAATGGCTGTGCACCAATGCTCCCCATCCAACATGATGGAGCTTGAGAGTTGCTGCAAAGAGGAATGGACGAAACTGCCCAAAGATAGGTGTGCCAAGCTTGTGGCATCATATTCAAAAAGACTTGAGGCTGTAATTGCTGCCAAAGATGCATCAAGAAAGGATTGAGCAAAGGCTGTGAATACTCATACACATGTGATTTCTTAGTTTTTTTTATTTTTAATAAATTTGCAAAAATCTCAAAAACGTTTTTCGCATTGTCATTATGGGGTATTTTTTTGTGGAATTTTGAGGGAAAAATCAATTTAATCCATTTTGGAATGAGGCTGTAACATAACAAAATGTAGAAAAAGCGAAGCGCTGTGAATACTTTCCGGATGCACTGTAGTACACATTGCTTTAAATGCTGTTGCTAAGCAATACAAGACCTTGAAGTCTACACCTGCTTGGAACCCGACGATCACTGCTTGCAGCTATATTTAAGTTAATGTCAGGTACTGAGGTTTTTGACTTCAGCTATACAGAACAGAACAGTGAGAGTCAATACCCCCCCTCCAAATATCCAGACTTCGCTCTTGCAACAATATCTTTCCTACCTGAGGGGGAGAAACATCGGACAAAGGCCTCCACCTCTGACGCTTGTCCACTGAATGCAGCCATGGACTGGGAAATGCATGTTGATTTAAACCAGAAACTCATCATCCCACCCGAGATTGCAGTCACCAACCTACACCCAGATTTGGTCCTCTGGTCTAATTCCTACCATTGTGCTTTTATCGTTGAGCTGACAGTACCCTGAGAAGATGCCATCGATGAGGCAAATGAAAGGAAGAGGCTGCGATAGACAAACTAAGCAGCAAAGGCAGAGGAACAGGGTTGGAAAGTGAAAGTGTACCCAGTGGAAGATGGTTGCCGGGGCTTTGTAGCCAGTTCTCTGACAAAACTGCTGAAACAACTGGGCATCAATGGACATACCCAAAGGGTAGTAGCTCACTGGGAGTCTCCAAAATGTCTCCAAACATTCTTGGCGGTTCTCATTTTCCTCTCCTGAGTCACAGGGTGTCACACTTATTTTGCAGGGATTTTGAACATGTTCAAAAAAAATTGTGCAACAGCTTTCTCTCAAAATAGTCTCAGAGTCATCGTAGATGTCTCAAACCTGTCTCGACCACGTCTCAAGTGTTGGGTAACCATTGCGGGACTGTCGTGAGTGCAAAAAAACATCCTCTTCCTAAAGTTCACAGCAAATGTCCTTAGCAGCAGGCGGATCAACCCTTCACTGATAGTGAAAGCCTTTTTAGCCTTAGCAATGAGGTCAGCCACCAGATATGATGCTCTCAGTACTGCTCAGTTTGTTGATGTAGCTACATTCAAGATTTTCTTTTGTCCTTCTTGTTCACTTTTTTTTTTTTTTTTGCTCAAAGAACTCTTGATAACTTGTCGCCGTATATTATGCAAAACGGATTTGGAGCGTGGGCGTCACATGCTGATAAAGCCGTATTTTAAATAAGACTCCTGGTATTTGCTACACACACACACACACACACCTTTCTTTTTCTTGGCAGATTCAGGCTCTTCTGCTGTCTCATCAGTTGGCCTTTTCCCCTTTATGAAGAAACGCTATAATGGTGACTGTTTTTAATTCATTTTGTCTGGCTAGCTTGTGGGTTTACTGTCTAAGTAATGTCAAAGGCACACCAATAACTGACTGAGAATGTGCAGAAATAACAAGCAGGAAGTCAGGTAGGACAACATTTTTTTCAAAATAAAATATCCTGCCTCTTGCCTGAAAGATGCTGCCCGAGTATTGCAACCTGAAAACAATTAAGTGGTTAAGAAGATGAATGAATGAATACGCTTCGACGGACAATACAAAGGAATAAAATAAATTATTTGTTTTTTTCCTCTGTGGCCCTCTGTCCGTGGCCCACATGTTGGAGACCACCACCTTAAGGTATAGGGGTGTATTAGTGCCTATGGAACTGACAACTTGCACGTGTGGAAAGGCACCACTAATGCTGGAAGGCATGTTGGTCGGCCTCCGTCGGTCTATGATGACCATGGAAGAGGATCCTAAACGTCTACTCTGCTGGAACAGCACCGCCTGTGGCTGAACAGGCCGATGCGCGAATGACAGTCCCTGTCACACAGGTCACACTTGTGGGTGGTCTCCGTGCTGCTGGGTCTGTGGTGGTTCTTCCTGCGGGTCCTTTTTTCATCTGCTGCAGCAGTCAGTCTCTCTTCACCCGCCTTGAGCTGTCTGGTCAGGGTGCCTCTCCATTTGGAGCGGTCCGTTGCAAGGTCCTCCCAGCGCTCTGTATTGATCTCCAGGGCCTTCATGTCTCTCTTGCAGACGTCTCTAAAGCGCAGTTGTGGGCGGCCAACGTCTCTCCTGCCAGTCGCCAGTTCTCCGTAGAGGACGTCTTTGGGGATTCTGCCATCCTCCATACGGTGAACGTGGCCTAGCCAGCGGAGCCTGCGCTGCCTGAGTAGAGTGAACATGGAGGGAAGGCCGGCGCGGGACAGAACTTCTGTGTTGGGCATTTTGTCCTGCCATGATATGTCCAGGATGTGGCGAATGCAGCGCAAGTGGAAGGAGTTCAGTCTCTTTTCCTGCCGGGCGTATGTTGTCCATGTCTCACTCCCATAGAGCAGTGTGCTGATGACGCAGGCGTTGTACACTGCCATCTTCGTCTTGACAGAGAGTTTGGGATTCTCGAACACTCGTGTGGTGAGGCGAGCGAGTGTGAAGGCTGATTTTCCAATCCTCTTGTCGATCTCTGTATCAAGGGAGAGGTTGTTGCTGATTGTGGACCCCAGGTACGTGAACTGATTCACGACCTCCAGCTCGTAGTTGTCAATGGTGATAGTTGGTGGTGCTTCTGTGCCTTGCGCCAAGACGTTAGTCTTCTTCAGGCTGATGGTAAGCCCGAAGTCCTTGCATGCCTGGGAGAAGCGGTCCATCAGGGTCTGAAGCTCCTGCTGTGTGTGGGTTGCGACTGCAGCGTCGTCTGCGAACAGCATGTCTCTGATTAGAGCCTTGCGTACTTTGGTTCTAGCTTTCAGGCGGGCGAGGTTGAAAAGCCTGCCGTCAGATCATGTGTGCAGGTAGATTCCCTCTGTTGCTGTGCTGAAGGCATGCCTCAGGAGCATAGCAAAGAAAATCCCAAAGAGGGTTGGCGCAAGTACACAGCCCTGTTTCACTCCGCTGCGTATGTTGAATGGCTCTGAGACGTTGCTGTCGTGCTGCACTATCCCCTGCATGTTGATGTGAAACGATTCGATGAGGCTTTGCAACTTTGGAGACATGTTGCAAAGACATGTTGGAGACCACCGCCTTAAGGTATAGGGGTGTATTAGTGCCTATGGAACTGACAACTTGCACGTGTGGAAAGGCACCACTAATGCTGGAAGGCATGTCGGTCGGCCTCCGTCGGTCTATGATGACCATGGAAGAGGATCCTAAACGTCTACTCTGCTGGAACAGCACCGCCTGTGGCTGAACAGGCCGATGCGCGAATGACAGTCCCTGTCACACAGGTCACACTTGTGGGTGGTCTCCGTGCTGCTGGGTCTGTGGTGGTTCTTCCTGCGGGTCCTTTTTTCATCTGCTGCAGCAGTCAGTCTCTCTTCACCCGCCTTGAGCTGTCTGGTCAGGGTGCCTCTCCATTTGGAGCGGTCCGTTGCAAGGTCCTCCCAGCGCTCTGTATTGATCTCCAGGGCCTTCATGTCTCTCTTGCAGACGTCTCTAAAGCGCAGTTGTGGGCGGCCAACGTCTCTCCTGCCAGTCGCCAGTTCTCCGTAGAGGACGTCTTTGGGGATTCTGCCATCCTCCATACGGTGAACGTGGCCTAGCCAGCGGAGCCTGCGCTGCCTGAGTAGAGTGAACATGGAGGGAAGGCCGGCGCGGGACAGAACTTCTGTGTTGGGCATTTTGTCCTGCCAGGATATGTCCAGGATGTGGCGAATGCAGCGCAAGTGGAAGGAGTTCAGTCTCTTTTCCTGCCGGGCGTATGTTGTCCATGTCTCACTCCCATAGAGCAGTGTGCTGATGACGCAGGCGTTGTACACTGCCATCTTCGTCTTGACAGAGAGTTTGGGATTCTCGAACACTCGTGTGGTGAGGCGAGCGAGTGTGAAGGCTGATTTTCCAATCCTCTTGTCGATCTCTGTATCAAGGGAGAGGTTGTTGCTGATTGTGGACCCCAGGTACGTGAACTGATTCACGACCTCCAGCTCGTAGTTGTCAATGGTGATAGTTGGTGGTGCTTCTGTGCCTTGCGCCAAGACGTTAGTCTTCTTCAGGCTGATGGTAAGCCCGAAGTCCTTGCATGCCTGGGAGAAGCGGTCCATCAGGGTCTGAAGCTCCTGCTGTGTGTGGGTTGCGACTGCAGCGTCGTCTGCGAACAGCATGTCTCTGATTAGAGCCTTGCGTACTTTGGTTCTAGCTTTCAGGCGGGCGAGGTTGAAAAGCCTGCCGTCAGATCATGTGTGCAGGTAGATTCCCTCTGTTGCTGTGCTGAAGGCATGCCTCAGGAGCATAGCAAAGAAAATCCCAAAGAGGGTTGGCGCAAGTACACAGCCCTGTTTCACTCCGCTGCGTATGTTGAATGGCTCTGAGACGTTGCTGTCGTGCTGCACTATCCCCTGCATGTTGATGTGAAACGATTCGATGAGGCTTTGCAACTTTGGAGACATGTTGCAAAGACATGTTGGAGACCACCGCCTTAAGGTATAGGGGTGTATTAGTGCCTATGGAACTGATAACTTGCACGTGTGGAAAGGCACCACTAATGCTGGAAGGCATGTACGGGTTTTAAAACAACATATCCTCTGATCGGTCTTTTTCAGGGAAGGCCTTGTATATTTAGCCAGTACAACACTAAACCACATACTGCATCTATCACAACATCATGGCTTTGTAGTAGAAGAGTCTGGCTGCTGGACGGGCCTGACATTTCAACAACTGAAAATATTGGGTGCATCATGAAATGCAAACCACAGCAAAGAAGTGTTGAACAGATAGAATCGTACATCAGATATGAATGGGGCAACACGTCTCTTACAAAGGTCCAGCAACTGGTCTCCTCAGTTCTCAGACATTTACGGGCTGTTGTTAAAAGAAAATGGAATTTTACACAGTGGTAAACACGGCCCTAGCCCAACTCTTGAGATATTTTACTGCCATCAAATTCAAGACAAGCTTAATTTTTAAGTAAAATGACAAAATGACTCAAGTTTTGATGTTTGCCTTGTTTCTATTGTGAATAAAAAAGTGATTTGCAAATTACTGCATTCCTTTTTTAAATTTAAATTTTACAGTGTCCCAGCCTTCTTGGAATATGGGTTGTTTATTAATCCACAGACAGATCAATATTGCATGGTATTAGACTACCAAGATAACCTTTCCACCTGACAGATGCTGCATTTTGAGAAGCTCGCCATGTTTGTTGCACAGGTGTGCCTTAAGCTGACCTTGTAGGATATAGCCTGCATGAAAACAGCTCTCCAAATGTTTGATTTTTCAGCAGCCACAATAGATAGACTTTTCTGCTTTTCACTACGTACAGTAAATGAGAAATGGAAACTCTAAAGGCATGCCAACTGTGGCATCTATACAAGCATTTGCTATTAAGTGATGCCCCCACACAGACACACAGAGGCCATTGCACTGTTATAATGCAGGATAACACAAGTGTAAAGGAGCACTCAGTATAAAACAAGGGTGATGTACCAGTGACAGCAGAGTGGGCAGCAGCCTCCAGATCTTCAGGATTTACTACCTGCTGCTCTGAGCTGGCTGGTAGGTACTGGATCTGACCATCGTGATTTACAGCAATCTGAAGACATACAGAACATGAACCGGTGAGAAACAAATGTAATGTTCTGATGGAGAGCCTAGATTTAACATTCCTGTTCTACACGGTGTGTTCAGTTTAAAGGAAAAAAAATGCAATGAATGGATTTAGAGCCATCTAGAGGTGAGGTTAGAGCAGTGGCTTATGTACACTAAAAATGCCAAAAGGACCTACTGCCAATATTTGGATTGTGTTAAAACATGCCCATCTACCAATATAAATATGAGGGTTCGTCATAAACTTTCATATACAGTTGATTACACACTGGATGAAGATCCTGCTAATTAGTCCCCCTCACTGTCCTTTAATAGCTGGACCATTAAATCTGCCAAACCTGTTGCTCCTGAACAATGGCCCCGTCATGTTCATACTGGATGATCTGCCCGTCTGCCATCTGAGGGACAGTCAGAAACGAAGTTGTAAACATGTCGACCTCACACTCATCATGCATCATATTTCAAAACTCAAGGGAAATTTAAAGTGACTGCAAATGCACCTACCTGTATGTGGTTGCCATCAGCTACAACTACATACTCCTGAGGAATTAAGCGCGGCACCCCGTCCTCTGAGATTATGTACTGGACCTACAGAAGGATGGAGGAAGCAAACAAGGTGAGAACAAAACATTAAAATTAGTAGTGATCGTTTTAATTAGCTTATTGTTATTCATACAAAACAGCAACGTTTTGAGAGGATTCAGACTCGCCACAGCACTGAAAGAGCACAGACATACAACTCAAATGTTTTAAAACAAAAAAACTGATTAAACTGTGGGCCTGCTTTGTTTACTTGACAGTGCAGAAAGATAGCTTACAAATTAATGATGGAGCAGTTCATTCCGGCCAGATGGAAACACACTGAGGTGAACAAGAACCTTCACTTCTCTCTAACAGATAAATGTAGATCGCCTAGGCCTGTGTTTTTCCAATCAGGGTGCACTGGTACATTTAGGTTTCGGTGGGAAATCAATTAGGGTGCTTCCACACCTACAGGCTTTAGTTCGTTTCAGCTGAACTTGAGTTTGTTTTCTCCGTTAGTGCGGTTCGTTTTGTCTGGTGAGAACACGGTAATCGCAGTCAGGTGCACGCCACACCAACCGTACAGAGACCTCCTGAAAGAGGTGGTCTCGATTCAAATCAACTAGCGAACTCTGGTGCGGTCCTGCAGGTGCGAAAGGGACCGCACTAAAACAGGACCAGCAGCAAACAGTGAAACATTTTACGCCACTGTACATACCTGATACTGAGGTGGCGGCCTAGTTGGTAGAGCGTCCGCCCCACAACTGGGAGGTCGTGGGTTCAACTCCCGGCCGGGTCATACCAAAGACCATATAAAAATGGTACTGTCCGCCTTCTAGTTTGGTGCTCAGCATAATGGAATGGGGAAAAGAAAGTTAACGCACAGAGCTACCAGAGGACTGACCCCCCACTGTAGCTTTCACTGCTTACAGCAGCTGTGTGTAGGGTCAGAGAAACGGAGAGAGGCGCCGCCCCGTGTCCCACATGCTGTGGAAGGGATCAGCTAACATACCTGATGGATCTTCGAAAATATCTGTGGCTGAGCATGTCACGGTTCTGGAGGATTAATGAACATTAACATGTTATTTTCCATCTGTAGCCGCGCTTCATTTTCAAACTGTACGATTTGCCAAAAGTAGTATAGGCACGTTATGTAATAAACAATAACCAGGGCGATGAAAACCCTCTGTAGATTATGCTACGATTTGCATTATTTTCTCACCAGAAATGCATAAATGCAGAGCAGTCATCCTACTTCCCGTATTTACCTTTCCTGTTCACAAAAACAATCTGACCAATAAGAACAGAGAACGTTCTCACGTGAGTCTCGCGGGATTTAACGTGACGCAACTTGGTCCACTTGAATTTTTGCCTGTGTGAAAGGGAACCGAACCAAGGAGAAAATGATACAAAGTAACAAACTGATTCAGACCAAAGTAAATGAATTTAGGTGTGAAAGCACCCTTAATTTCAGTTAATTGGTCCCCAAAAAGCAACTACTCTACCACTGTTGTGCATGGGTGTGTGGGAGGCTACAGAACCCATGCACAGAAACATCAAATTATTTGCACTTTTCCCCCAGAAACCTGAACATACCACGGCACCCTGGTTGAAAAACACTGGCCTAGACCAGCTCAGAGTTGAAAGAACACACTCACAGTTTGTGACTTTTGAGCTACACTTTGAACACAACTCACCTGAAGACCACTGTGTGTGAATTTGGTGAGCATCCGGGCAATTGCCAAGACGGAGTGACAATTCTTGTGAAACGTGAACCTTCAGATGGAACGCAGTTCCATGGCATTAGCCAATTTCACCTTTACTGGAGTGAGCTGATAATAATGAAAACTTCACCCATTTTACCTTTAACACCTAATGTTTTGCAAATCAAGTAGTTTTGCTGCACAAAGCACAGAAAGCCAGAATTGTACTGAAAACTCTGACCTCAGTGAGCTGGTTGTCTCCGGTCATCAGGTGCTGAACAGTCTGACCGTCTATGGTAGTTATCTGCTGAATGTACGTGCCTTCCTCCTGGTTGATGCAGAGATTAGTACATTTACATAAAAAAATACTGGGGAGTTATAGACAGTATGTGAAAGTAGCTCTGTTGAAAGTAAATGAGTTATATTGTAAACGCTGTAACCTGGTCGGATAGTGCCTGTTCTTGAGCCACAATGATGTGCTCCTGTCCTAGAGCCTGCAGTTCTTCTGGGCTGATAACGGTCTGATGTGCCTGTAGGGCTGTTGAACGTGCACCCAAAAAAACAAAACACACACACACACACACACACACGTGTTATTTTCACCAATTATACACTTTTAACGCTGCTGGTTTGGGGCTATATGATTCTGCGCTGCTTACTCTGTAGTGTGGCTAAGGCCTCCTCATCACTGTTCACTATAATAGTCTGCGGTGGTGCCGGGGTACGGATTTTGCGCGGGGGGTTATCCTGATTGTGGAGACGCTCCATGTGAAACTTCAGATGGCCGTTTCGGTTAAACCTGCGATAAGGGAGAAAGAAGGAAGCATGGGCATTGGTGCCTTTCCATGCCTAATCTGCACAGACCCACGTTAAATTAGGGCCCACCTTTGTCCACAGAGTTTGCAGGAAAACGGCTTCTCGTTTGTGTGGGTCATCATGTGTCTGCGCAGGTCTTTCTTATTCTTCGAGGCGAAGCTGCAGTTTGGACACTTGTGAGGACGCAGGTAGGAATGCTGACCCATGTGAGACTAAAGCAAAGTAGGACATCAGTCACGAACAAAGAGAGAGACAGAGACAGACAGAGAGAGAGAGCGTGTGGTTAAAAGTTTCTCTTTTGTCTGATTTCATCTCACGAGTAGCTCCATATTCATATAATTATCAGTCATATCTCCAAAGGATACATACTGGCTAAATGGATCTGTCTGGATAAGCCTAAAAATGGAAATGGTGACTAAAATCTGGTTCCACATAATTTTAAGAGACACACCTTGACTTCAGGCCAAGAGGTGGATGTGAAGTCACAGTCAGGACACTTAAAGGTGCTGGGGTCCAAGTGCGCCCTCTTGTGGTTCTCCATGTCAGAGCGTCCTTGGAATGTCTCCATGCAGATTCGGCAGGAAAACCTCTTGGTGCCGAGACTGGGAGAGCTCACAGCTGAGGGAGACGCTGGAGCGTCACTGCTCAGCTGACACAAAAACAGAATAAGAAATGTTGTATATTAGACAGCATGTGTCCATATGCCATGAATCCATTAAGGTACAGCTGATGGTTACCTCGACCTGCTGCAGTACACCGTCAGCCAGTGTTGAGGTGAGGTAGTACTTGTCACTTTTCAAGCCCTCTGACCCAGACGCTTCCACAGCCTGAGCAGGGCTGCCATCACCATTACTGCAAATAGAGCATTTTAGAGTAAGACTGCATGCTAGGAACTGATGAAATCAGAATTAAGTCATCACTGGAATTTCCCCATTGTGGGACTAATAAAGGCTTATCTTATCTTATTAAGGTACCTAAATGCGGGGCTTTGGATTTCCTCAGCAGCCTGTTCCGCCACACTGAAGTCCCCTCCCCCCTCATAGGCTTCAATGGCGATGTGCGTGAGCTCTCCTGTTTCAGAGGCGGCGGTCTCATAAGCCTCCTGCAGCACTGTCTCGCCGTTCTCAGAAACATGGAAGGTTAAAATTTTCTGGGCCTGACCCGATTCTCTGGCCACTGTACGCCAGGCGCCCTTTTCCAAAGCTTTCCCCTCTGATTTCAGCACTGCCACCTCCAACACAAAAAGCACATTTTACTTACAGCATGTGCTTATTTACAGAATATGGTCGTATCATTCACAGAGCCATATATGCTAACCTGTAAGGAGTTTCCAACCAATCCGTGGGCATTGCTCACGTTGAGCAGCAGGTCCAGGGCATTCTGGGCAGACTGGTCATTGGACTCAGCTAGGAAGAAGCACATACAGGAGAACAAAGTCAGCATTTGTCCTTACATACATGTCATATTCTATATAAATATCAAATACCCTGCAGACCGTGTTCATAGATGATTGTGGTGTTTCCTAATGCATCCTGGGACACTGACGCATTTTCTAAACCCTGCATGGCTTGTAGTGTTGCGGAGTCGACTGTGACCTGAGAGAAAGACAGTGAAGAACGGTTGTGCTGGACAACATAAGGGGTGATGAGATTGAGCTTAATTTAATCACACAAACTTACAATAGTGTTCTGCAGGACCTGTGTGTCCTGCTGTTGTTTGAGCTCCTCTATCTGCTGCAGGGTGAAGAAGGGTCTACGCCGTCTCTTCACAGGCTCTTCAGGGTGAGCTGCAGACCACTCTTCAAATGTCTCGGGGTGGCGGCACTGCACGTGCAGACGCAGGTTCTTCCTGTGCTTGGTCATGAAGTGACACATATTGCAGGAGAACGGCTTCTCGCCTGTAGAGATGAAAACACACAGCATTAACAGTCGTTACGCTCTGAAGAGCGACGGTAAAAAACTGATCTGGCTGGATGAAGCTGGCGGCGTTTCCCTCTGCACCAACCTGTGTGCTTGATGGCCAGATGGGAGACCAGGAACTCCTCTTTAGAAGTGGAGTATTTACAGTAGTCACACTTGAAGGGCCTGTCGTTGGTGTGGGACAGCTGATGGTTCAACAGCAGCTTTTTATTGTCGCAGTTATAGTCGCAAAACTCACACTTGAACCTGAGGAATGCAAATTAGAGAGCAATTAACATGATAGCATTTCCAAAATATTAAACTATAGACGAACAAAGACTACCGACTTGTTATCTTCCAGACTTTGGATGTGGGTCAGGAGGTGCATTTTGAACGTGTACCGTTTCTTGAAGGATTTACCACACTGCAGAGACACGAGGTCATCATTTGAAAGATTTTGTTAGTTAAGAGAATAATGGCAGAGCAAAAGATGAGGGGAGGACATCTGTCAGCGTCTCATAGTCACTTCTCACACATGGTGTCATCATCATAAGACACTGTGCATAAAAAGTAAAACTGTTTCATAAATATAAAGAAGTGTCCTCATGCTGTTAACCATTTTCTGACCTTATCACACATGTGGGGTTTTTCCGAACTGTGGGTTTTCAGGTGCTGCGTCAGCCTCTTTTGCATAGGATAAACCCTGTGACACACAGGACAGGGGAACTCGGAGACCTTTGGTGCCTGCAAAGATCAGATTAAGAGTCACAAAGCTGAACTTTTGCAGCTGCGATAAGTCACACAAGTAATTCTGCCCCAGCATTAACAGTTTGTGCCCCCAAACAGCATTTTTCTGCTAGAAGTGTCTGTGACTTCATTTCCAGCCAACAATAAAGCTTCTCTCAAAAGGCTATTGTTTCTTGGTTTAAAAAAAACCCATCTTCTTCAGGAGGAGAGCAAACAACTGACACGCAGGCTCAGCTTCTCCCATGCTGTTGTCTCTAGCGTGGCTGGGTTTGGAAGGGTCAGAGGTGACACGTGTTAAAGGCACCGGTGTTCCAAACGCTACGACTCTCTTCAGCTATGCCTGCTATCTGTTGTGTGCTGAGGGTGTTTTGCATCGAGGACTCTGAGTGCTGTCAGTACTGAGCTTTAAAGGACTCGCATTAAAACAAAACAACAGCACCAGAAAAAAACAAATGAGCCATTTATGGACACAATCCCTTTAGGATCAAAGTAATTATTTTCACACAACGACGACATGGAAAGGAGATGCAGATGGCAGTCAAATAATAATAATTTCTTACCGGATCAGTCTTCCTTTTCCTGCAAGATAGAAGAGAAATTATAAGCAGAAACCATGATATCCAAAAAGGAAAGCAGACCGTCAATGATGGAGAAGCTCGTCCCAGCATGATGACATCACCCCAAGAGCACTTGGAGGCCCTGACCTTTGACAATGACCTTGACCTCAACTTGGAAGCAGACCTACATGAGGGTCCTTGTGAGCGAGTTTGGTGAAAATCAAGGTAATTGTCTAGGTGCCTATAAGTGCCCACATTTCCTGACCTTTGACTTTGACCTCGAGCATAACCTGGATGCTGACCCACCTGAGGATCATTGTGAGTGACTCTGGTGGGCATCGGGGCAAACGCTTCAGAGGAGTAGCAATTCCCATGAAATGTGGATGGACGGACGACGCATCATCACATTAGCTCCTATTGGCATCGCCAGAACGAGCTAAAAAAAAAGTCTCTTAGGAAGTGCACATTCACTCTGTGCCCAGTCGCTCTGTACCATGCTGCAACTGTCCCTCCTTTTCCCCACTGGCCTGCACTCCCAGTGCTGAAGGCCTGAGCATGGTTACCTCTTTTATGTACGCTATCAGGTTATGCTATGACACGAGCATAGCTTTATGTCAGCATGAAGCCCCCTTTCACTTAAGAGATGCACAATCAGGAATTTTCTCAAATATCTATATTCATATTGGGGCTGGGCAATTAACTGAAATAAAACCAAAATCGACCGTCAGGACATAAAACCAGACTTATTCTTGGCCCTCGGGTCCTCAAGAGGTTTGTGTGGACACTGACTTCTGCAATGGACAGTGTTTCGTTTGGTTGCATGTGTGTGGGGTTATAGTGGGCCCATTCTTTCTTATATTATGCTCATTTAAGGCTGAATCACCATAGTGATATATTCATTGATGGGGTACTCTCACGGCTGAAATCAGAGGCTTGTCAGCAAACTATAAGGGAGAAGAAAGGAGGCAGGAAAAAAAGAAACCGACCTGAAAGCTTCAAATAACCATGATGCTGATTCAAGGTCAAATTGCCCAACTCCAATTCATATCTGAACAAATAAACACTTGACCTCTGTATTGGGCCAACACAAACTATTTGCCGCTGCTGCTTTTAAATGATTGTCAAGAAGAATGGTCACATCAAATATACAGCTCCAGAAAAAATTAAAGAGGCCACTGCAAAATGGTTCCTAAATTAGCATCTCTACGTGTATAGCAGCCATTTAATTTGAGTATCTGTTGAATTCCAACACCAAGACACCTCAGTCTGATTAAGGAGCCACTGATTAGGTGATCATCTAAACATAGTAAGATGCAGGAAAGATGTGAAGAAAAATTAGAGTTACTATACAAATACAGAATTGTGTTCTTCCTAAGTTAAAACTTAAGTATTGTGGTGTTTAAGAATGAACTTGTTTTCTTTGCAGTATTTGGTCTAAAAATACTGCAAAGTATTTTTAATATTTTTTGATCATGAAGCCACTACCGTACCTGTGTATATGCCTATGGGCTATTTGTTATTTTTCCTTTTATTTTTATTTCAGTTGTATGGTTAATCGAGTGTTCTGTAACTGTTTTATTTCAAATTCTTCTCCCTTACTTTATTGCGCAGCAGCCTGGTGGAGCAGCCACAGTTTTGTTGTGCTGTACAACTCTACAATGACAATAAAGCCAATTCTATTCTATTCTTTTATTTGTGGACTTTTCCTCAGCCTTCAATACAATCCAACCTCATATCTTAGTTGAAAGGCTCCTGCAGCAATTTGATTTGAGCAATAATCTGGTGGGTTGGATTATGGATTTCTTAACCAACAGGGCACAGAGAGTAAGGGTCAATGGTACATTGTCTGACCTAAAGTGCTCTTCAACTGGCTCTCCTCAGGGGTGTGTGTTGTCACCACTACTTTTCATCCTGTATACAAACATGTGTCGGAGCAGACATGACAACAGACACATTATAAAGTATGCTGATGACTCAGTCATTGTCAGTCTCCTCCAGGATGGTGAGAGTGGCCACGGCCCAGTAGTTGATGATTTTGTTCACTAGTGTGAGGATTCCTACCTGCAGCTGAATACGACAAAAACTAAAGACATGATTATTGACTTTAGGAGGAAAAATCCCAGGCACAAAGTCACCATACTAAAAGGCCAGACCACCGAATGTGTACAATCCTACAAATATCTTTTTTTTTTTTTTTATTACTTATTTTGTACCCGTAGGTAGATTTGTTTTGCAGTCTGGTGACAAGCCACCAGCTGCCGGTCGCTGCGTGCGCAAGCGCCCCGTGTCCCTAACCTGCATATCTTGGGATGATTACTGATAGTAATTTAAAGTTTGAAGAGAACTGTGAAAGGGTGTGCAAAAAGGGTCAGCAACATTTGCATTGCTTGAGAAAACTTGCACGCTTCCAAGTTGACCGAACCATAATGACAATGTTTTATCGGGCTTTTATTGAATCTGTTTTATCCTTTTCTTTAGTGTCATGGTTTGGTCAGATAAAACTGAAACAGTGGAAATCCTTGGATCAGGTAGTTAGATGGTCCAGTCGTTTGCTTGGTGAGTCACAGCTGAGCCTGACATCCCTGAACACCAGACAAGTACAGAGGATGGCTACCACCATTTTAAATGATGACTCCCACCCTTTGCACTGCAACTTTCAGCTTCTTCCCTCAAGACGGAGGTTTGCTGTCCCAAAAAGTAGAACCCAGCGCTACAAAAACAGCTTTGTTCCTGCTGCTGTCAAAGAGTTGAACAAGCTGTAACAATATATTGCACATAATTTAGGTACCTATTTATTAACTCCATTTTATATTTACTTATTTTTGTAGGATGTTACTTGGGTTCTAAATATTTTATTGGGTTTTAGACCTTTGAGTTTTTAACCTCTTTGACTAGTTTTTAACTTTCAATATGACCCTTCTCTCTTACCAGTATGAAAACTATTGCAGGCCTTCAGAGCACAGAGCGCAGTAATCGTGTGTTTTTAGATGGTTTTAGTTCAGACACAGAGCTGGCTAATGTTCTTAATTGTTTTTATGGTCGTTTTGACTCCTTTGATTTTAGCACAGAAATCCAAGATTTGAAACAGAAACTCAAAGACAATCAGCACTTTAATATTGAGATGCAGGATGTTAAAAGGGAGTTCTGCGCTGTTTAAGTGAACAAAAGTCAGGGCCCTGATAATATATGTGGGCGCCTGGTAAAGTCCTGTGCACATGAACTGAGTCCTATATTTCATTACATTTTCAATAAGTCCTTACAGACACAACATGTGCCTAAGATCTGGAAAGATGCCGTGGTTGTTCCCGTTCCAAAATCCAGCTGTCCTAAAACGGTAAATGACTTTAGACCAGTTGTTTTGACTTCAATTTTAATGAAAATTTTTTGAAAAACTGGTCAGATGTGAGGTCCTAAAGCAGACTGAACATGCATTGGATCCTCTGCAGTTTGTCTATAGGCCTCACAGAGGAGTGGAGGATGCCACTGTCACTATGTTTAACATGCTTTTCAAACATCTGGATTTTAATGGGACACACGCCAGGCTTTTATTTGTGGACTTTTCTTCTGCCTTTAATACAATCCAACCTCATATTTTAGTTGAAAGGCTCCTGCAACAATTTGATTTAAGCAATAATCTGGTGGGTTGGATTCTGGATTTCTTAACCAACAGGACGCAGAGAGTAAGGGTCAATGGCACATTGTTTGACCTAAAGTGCTCTTCTACTGGCTCTCCTCAGGGGTGTGTGTTGTCACCACTACTCTTCATCCTGTACACAAACATGTGTCGGAGCAGACATGACAACAGACACATTATAAAGTATGCTGATGACTCAGTTATTGTCAGTCTCCTCCAGGATGGTGAGAGTGGCCACGGCCCAGTAGTTGATGATTTTGTTCACTGGTGTGAGGATTCCTACCTGCAGCTGAATACAACAAAAACGAAAGATATGATTATTGACTTTAGGAGGAAAACTCCCAGGCACAAAGTCACCATACTAAAAGGCCAGACCACCGAATGTGTACAATCGTACAAATATCTTGGGACGATTATTGATAGTGGATTGAACTTTGAGGTGAACTGTGAAAGGGTGTGCAAAAAGGGTCAGCAACATTTGCATTGTTTGAGGAAACTTGCACGCTTCCAAATTGACCGAACCATAATGACTATGTTTTATCGGGCTTTTATTGAATCTGTTTTATCCTTTTCTTTAATGTCATGGTTTGGTCAGATAAAACTGAAACAGAGGAAATTCTTGGATCAGGTAGTTAGATGGTCCAGTCGTTTGTTTGGTGAGTCACAGCTGAGCCTGACATCCCTGTACACCAGACAGGTACAGAGGAAGGCTACCTCCATTTTAAATGATGACTCCCACCCTTTGCACTGCAACTTTCAGCTTCTTCCCTCCAGACGGAGGTTTGCTGTCCCAAAAAGTAGAACCCAGCGCTACAAAAACAGCTTTGTTCCTGCTGCTGTCAAAGAGTTGAACAAGCTATAAAAATTATATTGTACATATTTTATATTTACCTATTTTGTAAGATGTGTGCCTGTGTTTGTGTCTATGTTGAATGTAATTAGTGGCTTGTAAATATGGATGTCACCAACTGCAAAACAAATCTACCTACGGGTACAAATAAAGTAACCTGAACCTGAACCTGAACCTTACCTCTGGTTTTTCTCTCATCTCTTTGTCTTTTTATATCCTGATTGATGGAGCCTTGAGTATTTTTATCATGTTTATAGTCAGCTTCATATGTGCCTGTGTTTGTGTCTATGTTGAATGTAATTAGTGGCTTGTATATATGGATGTCACCAGACTGCAAAACAAATCTACCTACGGGTACAAATAAAGTAACCTGAACCTGAACCTTCTATTCTATTCTATTCTAAAAGCACATCTACCGGCAACATTTTTTTGTTGTTTTGGCCAGTTGTCATTTTCTGTAAATATCCTCTAAATGACGATATTTTAACTTGGAATTTTGGCGAATTATTTTCAGTAGGTTAGAGAATAAAACAAAATTGTCCATTGTACTCCAACACATACATATACAGTAAAACCAGATAAAGTGGTCGTTTTGCAGCGCTCTCTTTGGGCTCTAAGTTTTTTTCCCCAGCGCTGTATGTCAGTCATTTTGTGCAGGAAATGCAGCACAAGGGTGAAAGCATGAGCATCTCTTGTGTGCAAAAGCACACCTCTTTCCAGGCATCCCAGAACCAAGGAAGTGAGCGAGGCACAGAGTGCTCACACTAGTCAAACGATCAGGACTTTGGGTGTCAGACATGTACGGATGGGACATTATTGCTGCGCCCTACTTTCATGTGAGGAAGGCATGTTAAACAAGATACTTACTTCTCTCTGTTGTGTACTGCTGAGTGGCGAATGACATCCTTTTTGTAAACACTCGTGTAATCACACTCCTCACATTTAAAAGGCTTAGTGCCCTCATGGTTGAACATGTGCTCCTGCAAAACAACAGCACTGATCTGAGTACACTTGCAAAGCAGAGAGAGAATCATCTGACTGTTGTAACATGTTTCATCCGCAGACCTTGAGTGAGGACCAGCGTTTACAGCGATAGTTGCACTGCAGGCACTTGAAGAGCTCCGGGTCATTTCCTTCGTGAGAATCCACATGAAAGCACAAGTCCTCTTGAGTGAGGAAGCGTGAGCCACAGATCCAGCAGTTGTGGGGTCGCAGGAGGGGTTTGAGGGATTTATAGTATCGACTGAAACCATGAATAAAGTATTAGCAAATCTGCTTTGAATCTGGTTACAGTATCAAAACTTGAATAACCTGAGACTTACTTTCTGTTTATATACTTCTTATACTTCTTGCGAAGGAAGCGTTTGGATGGCCTGCCACGTTTCCGTGGGAAGAACTCCTCCTCTTCCTCTGGCTGTGTGTTGGATGAAGGGTCTTTGTTCTCAGAGTCTGACTGACTTACTGCTGTCTCCACTGAATCTCCATTTCTTACCGTACCAGGAATGTTCCCTAAGCCAGAGGAGCTTGCCTCTTCAGAGGCAATAGCATCCGTGCCAAGTCTGGGCATTTTAGCAATACTCTCTACCTCTGAAACAAGCAAGTAAAATAGAAGAATTCAGTCATGGAGATGTGAAGTTTTCCATATTTTATCCATGCAGTTTTTTTGTCAGTCTGAAAATCTACCTTTGCTGCAATAACCGTCATCTAGAACTGAATATTTCCTCGGACGGCCAGCCTTACGTCGAGGACGCCCCTGTGAGGAAGAGGAGATGGGAGTAGTGGGCTTCTTCAGAATGGCAGGCGGTCTTCCTTTGCAATCCTCTTCTGCTGGGTTGTAGTCACTGTCCCCTAGAGATGATTGAGGATTGAGAGAAGATAACATTCTGTGACAAAATCCTCAGTTAATATCAAATGTTAAAAGTTATTTAAAGTTGCCTTTTGAATGTTAAATAATAATCCTTCTCGCTAACCTTCAGGATCGTCTATAGCACCGGCATCAACGATATCATCCTCTTCTTCCTCTCCTTGCTTGGCCCCAGCAGCCTTCTCCACTGCCTCCTCTCTCTCTTCCTTTTGACGGGCCGATGTCTCACTTTTAGGAGGACGTCCACGTTTACGCTTCTTTGGCATTTCCCCTAAAAAAAAAAGGAAAAAAAGAAGAAAAAATTACACCATAAAATTTGCGAGCCAGTCTGTTATAGCTCCATCATGCTGCCTTACCTGTGGGTTTGAAGTGTCTGTCTCTCATGTGGTTAATAAGTGTGTCTTTGGAGGTACTCTTATATGGACACATCTTACACTTGAACTGCTGCACAATCACTACTTCCATCATCTCCTCCAACTCTGCCAGGTTTGGAGGCCGGTCGCCAGAGCCTTCTGCCACTGATGATGCGGCCATGTCCCTGACCAACACAACGTCCCCCTGGGAGCCTTGGGGCTCCTCTTGGCTGGGAGAGCACTGCTGGGTGAGCTCAGGTTCTGCACTGGAGGTATATGTCCCACTGCTGCTGATGAAGGGCCCGGGCTGGCTCTCATTACATTCCAGTGCCTCAGGAAGACCGCCTGACCCAGCTGTGTCTGCCAAAGGGTGGTCAGAGGAGGAGCTATCATCGGTATAGAGAGAGGCCTCAGGGCCGTTGCTGTTCTCCGTGTAACAGGAGTGCTGAGGCTGCTGCTGAGAATGTTGGGGCTGGTCTGGGTCTTGGTTCTGCTCATCCTCCTCGTCGTCATCATCCCGTGTTCGGTACTCAGAACAACCGGGTTGCTCTGAGTCTGCAGCCGTGACACATTCTCCATCGTACTCAGCGGCATACTGCCGACTTGTCTGAGTCCGGTGGTCTGCACTACTGTCAATGTAATTCCGGGAATGATGTGGCTGCTCTCCCCCATCCACTGCGCACCCAAGATATCTGGCACTGCACTCCACCACATAGTGACTTCGGCTGGTGGGATTTGAGTCAGCTCCGCTGCATTCCACGTAACCAGGCAGGTCCTGGTCACTGTTATTCCCGCTGTAGTCTGGGAAGCCCGAGCGGGAGCGTGTCTGGTCAGGTTCCTCACCCGAACACTCCATAAATGAAGATGAAGATTCTTCTGTCTGATCGGGTCCGTCTGCACTGCACTCCATGTACTGGGAGGGGTGGGAGTGTTGGGGCTGGTCGGGCTGGCTGCTACTGTCCTCCGGGTAGCACGAGTGTCCCGGCTGATCATCGGGCTGGTCAGGTTCAAGATTGCTCTGCAAGTCTCCTTGGTCCAGACATGTGGATGTGGGACCTTCAGCAAGAGCTTCTATGGCTATACGACTGGACAGGGCTGAGGACGACATGTGGGCTACCATAGGAGCCCCTGGAACAGGCAAACACATACAGTGGGGTGAGAACGTGTTTGCCCCCATCCTGATTTCTCATTTTCTTGTATGTTTGCCACACAAATGTTTCAGCTCATCAAACAAATTTAAATCTTAGACAAAGATAACACAAGTAAACACAAAATGCAGTTTTTAAATGAAGGTGTTTATTATTAAGGGTAAAAAAAAATCCAAACCTAAATTTAAATTTAATTCCATCAACACAACGCCACTTGTTATACCATTACAATAAATTGCTGTTATAAGTGTTATTATCGGTCAGACCGACAACACAGGTAGACAGATAGATAGTTGAGCAGATATCTTATTAAGTTAATATAAATTTATATTTATATACGTCTTGAAATGGTCATAGCAGTAGTGTCATACTCACCATCATCTGGCCCTTGCAGTATCAGATACTGGGTTGTTTCTGCACCTCCATCTTCTGCACTGGTTACAGCTATGCAGCCTAGAAGAGAAGAAGGTCATGCATAGGTCACAAGTTCCACACTTCCTCAAGTTCTCCACAAAGAAGCCATAAACATAAATTGCTAATAAAACTACCATTCATTATGTCTGGGCCAATTGTTGATTCTATGATTTTATCGATGGCAGACCCCAGGTCTGATGAGGTAGAGGCAGTCGAATCAGAAACCATCATGGCTCCTTCAGAGACCGCACTGGAGTGGACCAGCACCTGAGGGGACTCGGAAACCAGCACTGACTGAGTCACCGTGGAGACGCTGGACACACTGGTGGACTGGGCCACTGAGGAGGAATCTGGCAGATGGACCGATGAAACTCTGACATCTGTGCTCGAGCTCGTTTCTGGGATGAAAACCTTGATAGGAAAAAAAAAAAAAAAAAAAAGAGTAGCATCATGGTACCTTGAGATTCCTCAAGAACCGTCGTGCATTGCTGTTTGCTCACATCTTCGTACTCAAACTCTTACCAGAAGTCCCTCTGAGCTCTGCCCCACATGGCAGTCAGACTCGGGAGCCTGTGCGTGCGGGGCGGCTGCGTCGCTGCTGTCCGCAGACATGGCCTCAGACGACTCCACACCCATTCCACTCTCAGACGGCTCCTCCATCCCCGAGGGGCCGGCGTCGCTGCTGCTTTCCACCTCATTCTCCTCCAAATCCATAACTAGGACAAACACAAAAGGCAAACATCTGAGCTGTCGTTTTTGAAATGATTGGAAAAGGCTCAAATGTGGATGAAAAAATAAAGTGGCCAAGAAATTTATATGAATAAATAAATGCATTTATCACAAAAAAAAACCTCTGCATACACAAATGTGCAAGTTTTAAAAATAAATACAAAAATGTGAGGAAAAAGTGCAAATGTGAAAGATATCTTACATTTATGAAAAACTGGTACAGATTTAATGACCTCCCCCACACACACACACACAATAATAATTTAAAATGAAGTACATTTGCAAGTAAAAAAAGAAAGGCAGCTTTGCAAATTTCTGAGAAGTAAGCACTCCAACTTTATTCAGATTTTAAAGTATTAACTACCTTAAACTGGATAATCGGGTGCCAAACTTTTGTAATTTCCTGGGAGTTCCAACTGTAAAAGATCTGCATGCTAAGTTTTACATTCCCAAGACCAGTTTAAAATTGGCTCATAACTTACGTGTGCATTTAATTTGCACCAAGGGACGCGGTTCTTTCTGGACACTGGCAGCGCAGTTTAGACCAGCTATTTTTGTATTTATTTTGTGCAGCTTCAATCCCATTCCCAACAAATGTTAGCAGCTAAATAAGGATGTATTTGTCATACAAAGTTAATGCTGTAGTAGCACACCTAACGCACATGAACCCAGTTGTAGTGCTTGATAGTTTAAATCGTAAATGTGTACTAAACGAGTCTCAGTTAGTTTGCTTATTTCTATTTCAAGGGCAGATGCATTGAGTTTTGTTATGCTGTTATAGCCGGTTACAGCCCAGGCCATAACGCTATTATTTATATGAGAAATTAGGTTCATGTGCAAGAGGCGCTGCATGTAGCCGCTAGCTGCTACCGTGAGCTAAGCAGCAGTGACGCTACACTAACGTCGAATTTTTATAAAACTAGTAACAACATTTACAGTGTTGCAGTTGTAAAAATGTTCGTGGCTGAGCAGCTCAGTGGCAGCTGTGTAAATGGATGCAAGTGTTACAGTCAAAGCGACATATTAGCTGTAAGTAACAACCGAAGACAACGACCGTTAGCCATTTTTAAACGGGCCCGGCTGCCCTTTATCCTGCCTGCACCGCGACGCCATTTTACGCCAGGCAACCGCTTTTACATTCAGGCATTCTGAGAGCTCTACTGGGGACCTGGAGGGCCTCGACGGCGGCAGACCGTCCAAACGCTCTCCCTGAAGAAAATGTAAACGTTTGCCTTCTCCGACGCGACAGCCTTTGCTCTTTTTTTCACTTACCTTTCGTTTTCAAGCAGCAGGGCTTCTTTGTGTGTAGATACGTTTAATCAAACAGAAATTAGTAACCGATAATTGTCGCTTCATTCTAGTCGGGCGCCATGAGCGTGTCCTCCTCGCTTCCTGTCCGCCCAACCGGATCTTATTTATTGTTTTTGTTTAAGCCGCGTAGTTTTCGCAGCCTCTATTTGTTTGTATTTTCAACAGCATATTTCTTCTTATATTTTTCAGTTTTATGTTGTTCCATACATCTGTTTGGAAATGTGAAGTTTTAAATTGTCTGATGGACTATTGTTTTTTGAGGAAGGCGAATCACGTAATTAGGTGCGGAGTGATATCCTTTGAAAAGTTTTTTTTTTTTTTTTTAATGTACCTGCCAGTTGAAAACTCAGGGTTTTTCTATTTTTTAATAATAAGTTCTTGTTTCCAAGATCAGATCAGGAAAAGAAAACTTACTAGATCTGAATTTGTATTAGATGAGCAAAAAGAATATTTAGTTTACTCTTTCTTAATTTTAAGGTAATTCTTCTAAGGCTTTCTAACAGGATTCCATTGCCAGCTACCATTTTATTTACCGAACTTTATAATACGAATAAGATACATGCAAGTGCAAACTTCTTTTGATATATTGTTTACACCCATTTTGAAAGTTAAAATGGTGACACTCGGGTGTTATTTGTGATTTTACTTGTAACCTAGTGAAAAAGCAATCTAGTTGCGTTTTCTTCTTCACTGTTCTTGTTCCAACTTCACCTCCCATAATTACCCATAATGCCAGGCGTTTAGGAGATCTAATTAAACGTAAGGCCTTATTCCTCTTTGCTAAACAACACAAAACTGACTTGGGCTTCTTTCAATAGAAAGCTTGTCAGAAGATGAAAAAATTGAATTAATCGAACTTCAAAATAAACTGGATGAAACTGACAAAAGAAGAGCAGAAGGTGCATTTGTAAGATCCAGGAAAGAATGGCATGAGGAAGGAGAACAAAATTCAGCTTATTTTTTTTTTAGTTTGGAAAAGCCTCACGAGAGAACCAGCACAATAAAACGTTTGACTGTCAACGGCGTAGATGACCCAGGTCTGATCTCTAAATATTGGACAGATTTCTTTAGCGACCCATACAGCGCCAAATATTGTGAGAAATCTGCCTTTGAATTTTTACGTACAATTAATGTCACCCAAATTGAAATGATAAACAGTTTTGTGACGACCCTATAGCTCTAGATGAAGTCATCGTTGCAATCAAGGTTCTAAAGAATAATAAATCACCGGCTGTGGATGGCCTGACAGCAGAATTTTACAAATAATTTAATGAACAATTGGTCCAATTCCTTCTAGAAGTTTTTGTGGAAAGCATGAAAAAAGAAGCTCTTTCTCCTACTCTGACACAAGGACTTCTCAGCCTAATTCCCGAAGCCCAGAAGGATCAGTCAACTGGAGGCCAGCATGTCTCCTCAACAAGGAATATAAAATCTTTGCATTAATTTTTGCAAAAAGAATTTAAAAAATCCTTGACACAGTAATTGATGAAGCGCGATCTGGTTTTATGCAAAACAGGCACATATCAAACAATATAAGATTGATTTTAGATTATGCTCTGATGAAAGTTTTATTTTTTTGTCCTGGATTTTTACAAAGCATTTGACACAATAGAACATACTGTATATCTTCACTGCTCTTGAAAAATTTGGATTTGGTAATATTTTTTTTTTTCTGCAAAGGAGTTAGAACCGTGTACACAAATGGTAATAGGTCAGTTAGGGTCCATAATGGAACGTCTCCAAGATTCCAAATAAAACGTGGTATCGGACACGGTTGCCCAATGTCACCATGCCTTTTTCTCGTTTGTACTCAGCTCCTTAATACTCATATTAAAAATGGAACCATAAAAGGGATATAATAATAATAAGTTTATTTATAGAGCACTTTTCACAGACAGAGTCACAAAGTGCTTAACATGGTAAAAAACAAAAACACAGGCACATAAAACCGTAAAAAAACCAAAACAGAATACAATCAACACATAGTTAATTAAAAAGCCAGGCTAAAAAGGTGGGTCTTTAGTTGCTTCTTAAAAACATCAATGAAAGGTGCAGATCTAAGTTCAAAAGGTAAGGAGTTCCAAAGTCTGGGAGCAACAGCAGCAAAGGCTCTTTCACCTTTGGTTCTGAGCCGAGTGCTAGGGACTACCAATAGATTCTGATGAGAAGACCTGAGAGACCTGCTGGGCTGGTGTAGATGGAGCAGGTCACTAATATAAAAAGGTGCCTCTTCATGAATGGCTTTACAAGTAAGAACAAGAACTTTAAAATCAACTCTATAATTTACAGGAAGCCAATGCAAGGAGGCCAAAACGGGAGTGATATGACAGAATCTACTGGACCTAGTTAGTAATCTTGCAGCAGAGTTCTGGACTAACTGTAGACGGTGTAAAGAGGATTTGCTAAGACGTGAAAAGAGCATTACAGTAGTCCAAATGTGAAGAAACAAAAGCATGAATAATGATTTCTAACTGACTGTAGGAAACCAATGACCTAATTTTGGATATATTCCTCAGGTGGAAAAAACAACTCCGGGTCAGAGATTTGACATGCTGATCAAAACTCATTGATTGATCGAAAACGACACCAAGATTTTTTAGATTAGACCGTACATTAGAGCTTAATGAACCAATGCTATTAACCATCTTAGGAATTAGATTATCAGGTGCTACAATAAGGACTTCAGTTTTATCAGCATTAAAGCATACCTGTGGTGGTCGTGAAGACGCATTTGACTTGAAAACATTATGAAAAAGTATTTCTTATTTTGGTAAATAATTTTTGCCAGCCATATACCACCAGACATATATTCAAATAGGACCTTGGCCATGGGCAGCCAATGAAAACTGGGCGCAGCCATGACACATGCGGATGTGACGTCACTTCGTTGATAACAGTCAATGCTCCGCCTGTATGAGAGACTAGGGTGCTGTTGTGAGTGTTTTTATTCTATTATGGCTGAATTGTCGGACTCTGAGGAAGAATTTGTCCAACATGGCTACAGGTTTGAGCCAGAAAGGTCTTCTGAGGGTTAAAGTGACAAAGTGGTCCTCACACACAACGCAATTTCGTCTGAAATTATTCGTCTGTGCCCTGTTTCTGCTCCGATCTTCTGACAAGGTGAGCTGGGTTTGGGTACATAAAAAAAGTGTTTCTTTGTTTTTTTTTCGCTTATTATTCAGACATCCAAAGGCTTTACATTCCGCCATGTTGCGATATCCATATCGCATTGTATGTTTTTGTTTTTCCAAGAGCACCGAGTGTCTGCTGCTCTGTATATAGTTGTAGAATCATCTTCCGTGTTGCGGCAGTTACGAGATCAGATGAGACAAGCAGCTGAATTTAAGCATTTATTTATTTTCTACTCGTTTCAGTTCAGCATTTAATATGAACCCTGAGTTTGAAATAAACGTTTGAATTTTGGTCCTCACACAACGCAACGCGCTGTCTGCCGCTCTTTATAGCGGCGAGGGAGGAGCCGAATTAATCTGCCGTGTTACGGCTGTTAACGACCTCAGATCAGACAATAGGACCCGCGAATTTAAGCATTTACAGTGGTACCTCTACTTACGAACGTCTCTACATACGGAATTTTCAGGTTACGAGACGCCTCAACGGGAAAATATTGCTTCTAGTTACGAACGAAATTTCAGGATACGAAAGGCAAAAAAGTACGCGCTCCTCGCAGCTTCCGTAGTTTACCGAACGTAAACATACCTGTAGCTGCTCTGCCATTGGCTATCGCCTAGCATCTTCCTGGTATCCCATTGGCCACGAAGTTTGTTTTTTTTTCCAAAACTTTATGCGTTTGGTTGATCTCGCCAAAGAATATGGCCGTAATACATCAACGATCAGCACGGTATTAAAACAAAACGAAGCACTTACAAGCCGACAAAAGCAAACGTCCTTGGATCAGAACATGAACCAAAGAAGGCAAAAGGTGACGACGTCGATGACGATAGCAGTTAAAGGGTAAATGAACATAATTTTTATTATTCTTTCTCTTTTATTATTCTCTTTTATTATTCTTTCTCTCATTTTAAACTCTCATTTTATGTTTATTGTGCAGTAATCTAATTGTAACATGTATTTGTTACATGTTTTGATGCGTTTTTACGATTTATAAAAAATTTATGCCCAAATTTTGGGGGCTTGGAACGGATTACGGCATTTACATGTAAAACGCGCCTCTACTTACGAATTTTTCACGTTACGAGAATTCTTCCGGAACGAATTAAATTCGTAAGTAGAGGTACCACTGTATTTATTTATTTTCTACTCGTTTCAGTTCTGCATTTAATATGAACCCTGAGTTTGAAATCCATCCATCCATCCATCTTCTACCGCTTTTCCGGAGGTCCGGGTCGCGGAGGCAGCAGTTCAAGCAGAGAAGCCCAGACTTCCCTCTCCCCAGCCACCTGCTCCAGCTCTTCAGAGGGGATACCAAGGCGTTCCCAGACTAGCTGGGAGACATAGTCTCTCCACCTGAGTTTGAAATAAACGTTTGAATTTGAATTTGAATATCCCCAAAGCCGCTGCACATCCAGGTACTCGAGGCTCAGCCAATACTGATCCAGATCGCGGTAGCCACGAAATTACGTCACAGGAAGTGTCCTGGAAGGCCATGTAGCCGCTAGTATAGCTGTACCCTTGTTTTGCTGACACAGCTGAACCAGTACATCAGCAATGGATTTATATCAAATTGCTTTGAACGTGAATTTCAACTTAAACTTGAACTAGAACGTGAGACAGGGGCTCAATATAATATCTTTTTTTTCACGACCACCACAGGTACACTTTAAGTTGCAAAAAGTTACTAGACATCCAGTCCTTAATTGCGGACAGACAATCATGAATAATTTTTAAATTGTCAACATGGTCAGGTTTAAAAGAGAAAAGTAGCTGTAAATCGTCAGCGTGGCAGTGATAAGACACACCTTTAAATTTGCTGATGATAGAACCAAGTGGCAGCATATATAGGGCAAATAAAAGTGGACCCAGAATAGAACCCTGAGGCACCCCACAGGTTAAAGTTGCAGAATCAGATGAATAAGAGCCAACAGAGAAAAACCAATCCAGAGCTTTTCCAGAAATACCTACCCAATCTCTAAGCCTTTGTAACAAAATACAATGATCAATAGTATCAAATGCTGCAGTAAGATCTAATAACACTAAAACAGAGCATTTGCCAGAGTCTGATGACATTAAAATATCATTCAGTATAGATTCAGAATATCAGTTGTGGACAGAGAAATTGTTTGTCAGTTAGCTGACGATACGACCCTTTTTCTACAGAGTGCTTCTCAGGTCCTCACAGCAATAAATGCCATACAGACATTTTCTAAGGCCTCTGGGCTCTGCTTGAATTTGACAAAATGTGAATTGCTTGCTCTTAAAAATTGTGTAGCTTCCCACAACTGCAATATACCTGTAAAAGAAAGTTACATATTTAGGAATTAAAATCAACAAGAACAAAGAACCTAGATGTTATGGCGCGCATTTAGGGCGCATATATGGTATGCATGTATGGTACGCATTTTCCTCACATGTATTTAGTAGGCATGACGGTGCATACTCTGGAGACTTCACGTCTAAACGTCCAAGAGGACCTGACCCGGCAGAGACCTCGGGAGGTGTGAAGTGGTTTCTGGAGAGATGGGAAGTCGGAGAGAATGTCCCAGCAGGAGCCCCCGAGGCTGAGGAGTTAAGAGACAATAGAGACGCCAAAGAGCCTTGGAGGCTATATGTTTACTGAAGGACTGTGGGTTGGGGATGTGATATTTGACGTTGGGGGTTTTGTGTCTCTGGGGAGTATAAGAGCTGTGATGAAGGATTGTTCTGCCTCTTTTGCTGAGATACTTTTCTTGTTAGGGGATGAGACTCCGAATAAACCTTTCCTGAGAAATAAACTCAGTCTCGTTTGTGAAGGCATCCTCTACAATGTAACCTAAATTTCAATCTGATAACACAGGGTAACAAAAAAATTTTGTTTGTAAGTTGTCTGTGTTTTTTCAACTGATTTAAGACAATTTTGCACCGCTGAATCCGAAAATGACATCCGTTTCTCTCGATCAGGTGCTAAGTAAAAACCTGTACCGTACTTACTTAGTACTGTGCATGTACTTACCTTTATATAAAGGTATATAAGGTATATATACATGTACTTACCTTTATATAAAGGTAAGTACATGTAAATTGAATGTTACATCATCATTGTTCAAAATTCAAAGAATTTCCATCCATCCATCCATCCATCCATCTTCTACCGCTTTTCCGGAGGTCCGGGTCGCGGAGGCAGCAGTTCAAGCAGAGAAGCCCAGACTTCCCTCTCCCCAGCCACCTGCTCCAGCTCTTCAGAGGGGATACCAAGGCGTTCCCAGACTAGCTGGGAGACATAGTCTCTCCACCGAGTCCTGGGTCTGCCCCGGGGTCTCCTCCCAGTGGGACGTGCCTGAAACACCTCAAGTGGGAGACGTCCAGGAGGCATCCTAATCAGATGCCCATACCACCTCAACTGACTCCTTTCAATGTGGAGGAGCAGCGGTTCTACTCTGAGCCTCTCCCGGATGACTGAGCTCCTCACCCTATCTCTGAGGGTGAGTCCAGCAATCCTACGGAGAAAGCTCATTTCAGCCGCTTGTATCCGCGATCTCGTTCTTTCGGTCATTACCCAAAGCTCGTGACCATAGGTGAGAGTAGGAACGTAGATTGACTGGTAAATCGACAGCTTTGCCTTAGAACTAAGCTCCCTCTTCACCACAACAGACCGGTACAACGTCCGCATCACTGCAGATGCTGCTCCAATCCGTCTGTCGATCTCTCGCTCCATTTTCCCCTCACTCGTGAACAAGACCCCAAGATACTTAAACTCCTCCACTTGGGGCAGGAGCCTGTCCCCAACCCGGAGAGGACAATCCACCTTTTTCCGGCTGAGGACCATGGACTCGGACTTGGAGGTGCTGATTCTCATCCCAGCCGCTTCACACTCAGCGGCAAACCGTCCCAGCAAGAGCTGTAGGTCATTGCTGGATGAAGCCAACAGGACAACATCATCTGCAAACAACAGAGATGAGATCCTGTGGTCACCAAGTATGACACCCTCCATTCCCTGGCTGCGCCTAGAAATCCTGTCCATAAAAATTATGAACAGGACCGGTGACAAAGGGCAGCCCTGGCGGAGTCCAACTCTCACTGGGAATGACTCCGACCGAGTGTTGGCAATACGAACTAAACTCTCACAACGGTCGTACAGAGACCGAATAGCTCGTAACAACAAGCCCGATACCCCATACTCCCGAAGCACCCCCCACAAAAATCCACGAGGGACGCGGTCAAATGCCTTCTCCAAGTCCACAAAACACATGTAAACTGGTTGGGCAAACTCCCACGAACCCTCAAGAATTCTCGAGAGGGTAAAGAGCTGGTCCGATGTGCCACGGCCAGGACGAAAACCACATTGCTCCTCCTGAATCCGAGGTTCGACCAACGGCCGGACTCTCCTCTCCAGTACCTTGGCATAGACCTTCCCAGGGAGGCTGAGGAGTGTGATCCCTCTAAAGTTGGAGCACACCCTCCGGTCCCCTTTTTTGAAGAGAGGAACCACCACCCCGGTTTGCCATGCCAAAGGCACTGCCCCCGACCTCCACGCAATGTTGCAGAGGCGTGTCAACCATGACAGCCCAACAACATCCAGGGCCTTGAGGTACTCGGGGCGAATCTCGTCCACCCCCGGGGCCCGGCCACCAAGGAGATTTTTAACCACCTTGGCGACCTCAGCCCCTGTGATAGGCGAGTCATCCCCCTTGTCCCCAAACCCTGCTTCCTCTGTGGAAGGCGTATCAGTGGGATTGAGGAGATCCTCGAAGTATTCCTTCCACCGCCCGACGATATCCCCAGTTGAAGTCAACAGTGTCCCATCCGCACCATACACAGTGTGGACGGGGAGCTGCTTTCCCCTCCTGAGCCGCCGAACAGTTTGCCAGAATCTCTTTGAAGCCGACCGAAAGTCTTGTTCCATGGCCTCACCGAACTCCTCCCATACCCGGGTTTTTGCTTCAGCAACCACCCGAGCTGCACTCCGCTTGGCCTGCCGGTACACCTCAGCTGCTTCGGGAGTCCCACAAGCCAACCAAGCTTGATAGGACTCCTTCTTCAGCTTAATGGCCCCCCTCACCACTGGTGTCCACCACTTGGTTCGGGGGTTGCCACCACGAGATGCACCGACCACCTTGCGGCCGCAGCTCTGGGCCGCCGCTTCATCAACAGAGGTGGAGAACATGGCCCATTCAGACTCCATGTCTCCAGACTCCCTCGGATTGTGGTTGAAGTTCTTCCGGAGGTGGGAGTTGAAGACCTCCCGGACAGGGGCCTCAGCCAGACGCTCCCAGCACACCCTCACTATACGTTTGGGTCTACCAGGTCTGAATGGCTTCCTCCCCTGCCATCGGATCCAACTCACCACCAGGTGGTGATCAGTTGACAGCTCTGCACCTCTCTTTACTCGGGTGTCCAAGACATACGGTCGCAGGTCTGATGATACGATAACAAAATCGATCATCGACCTGCGGCCTAGGGTGTCCTGGTGCCAGGTGCACATATGGACACCCTTATGCTTGAACATGGTGTTCGTTATGGACAGACTGTGGTTAGCACAGAAGTCCAATAACTGAACACCACTCGGGTTCAGATCGGGCAGGCCGTTCCTCCCAATCACCCCCCTCCAGGTTTCACTGTCGTTGCCCACGTGCGCATTGAAGTCCCCCAGTAGGACAATGGAGTCTCCAGGAGGAGCACCCTCCAGCACCCCAGTCACAGACTCCAAAAAGGGTGGGTACTCTGAAACATCATTTGGTGCATAGGCACAAATGATGGTCAGGACCCGTTTCCCAACCCGAAGGCGCAGGGAAGCAACCCTTTCGTCCACCGGGGAAAACTCCAATATAGAGGCAGCAAGGTGGGGCGATACAAGAATACCTACCCCTGCTCGTCGCCTCTCGCCCGGGGCAACTCCAGAAAAGGCCAAGCTCCAGCCCCTCTCCAGGAGACTGGTTCCGGAACCGGAGCTGTGTGTTGAGGTGAGGCCGACTATATCTAGCCGGTATCGCTCAATCTCGTACACCAGCTCAGGCTCCTTCCCCACCAGAGAGGTGACATTCCACGTACCAAAAGCCAGTTTAGAAAGCTTGGGATCAGTCCGCCAAGGTCTCCGCCTTTGACTGCTACCTAATCCACATAGCACCGGACTTCCATGATCCCTCCTGCAGGTGGTGAACCTACTGGAGGGCGGACCCATGTAACTCCTTCGGGCTGAGCCCGGCCGGGTCCCATGGGTGGAAACCTGGCCACCAGACGCTAGCCTTCGAGCCCCTCCCCCAGGCCTGGCTCCAGGGTGGGGCCCCGGTAACCCCATACCGGGCGGGGTACACTGAATCCTTGATATACAATTTATCATGAGAGTCTGTTGGATCGTTCTTAGTCTGGCCCTTCACCCAGGACCAGTTTGTCTTGGGAGACCCTATCAGAGGCAAATTGCCCCGGACAACATAGCTCCTGGGATCACTGGGGCCCGCAAACCCCCCCACCACGATAAGGTGACGATCCATGAGGATCCATGAGGAAAAAGAATTTTGCATCATATAAAGTGAAAATACCCGTACATGTAAACAAAAACATATAAAACAACATGTGGCCATAATTCAAAAAGTTGACCCGATTGAGCAAAACCAATGTCATTTTTGGATTCAGCGCATCAAAATTGTCCTAAATCAGCTAAAAAAACTTAGACAATAAATTTGGTGTTGACCAGTGTAATAGATGGGACTCAGAAAAAATTAAATCACTGCTTACAGAGGGATTTGTCCTTGAAAGGAAGAGTTTCGTTGACTAAAGTAGAGGGTCTTTCATGTCTTACTTATGCAGCAATCTCACTTTATGTCAATAATAAAACCTCTAAGACAATCGAGACCATGCTGTATAACTTTATATGGAAAAACAAAACTCATGTAAAGAAAGCTACTGTTACAAATGCATATGAATCAGGAGGACTCAACTTCCTTGACTTTAGTACCCTAAATAATACTTTTAAAATCAACTGGATTAAACAATTTTTAAATAAGCCCACATCAATCTGGAATTTCATACCCAATTATGTATTTTCCAAATTAGGTGGCCTTAAATTTATTTTAGTTTGCAACTATGAGATTAGTAAAACTCTTCTAAAATGATCAGATTTTCATCAGCAAATGTTACTGGCCTGGTCCCTTATTTATAAGCATAATTTTTCATCCCAGTGTGGAAGATGTGCTCAATGACGAGACTTGAGTGTATTTCTCAGGTTCAGCTTTATTGAAGAACACAATCTTCCAACATTCTCAAAAAGCAAGAAGAGGCAGAATAATGTTACAGCTCACTCTTATACCTCCGGGGGATTAAGAACTCAAGTCACATGGTGCTTCTGCAAACATTCAATCACAATGCAAGTCTGAAGATTCACCATTGTCTCTTATTCTCTGGTGTACCGGGAAACCCCCCAGGTCCTCTTCTCCGAGACGAGGGCCTGACTTCACACCTCCTCGCCATCTCCTGTCTTGTTCCTCCAGACGTGAAGCCCCAATCCACATAAACCATACAATCTACATAAGCCATACATTTGTGGGAGATATGAACCAGACATATGTGCCACACCAGAAACATTCTATTTGGAACAACAGAGATGTATAACAGCAAAACTTTATTTTATGAGAAATGGTTCACAAATAATATTCTGCTGGTGACACAGCTATTCATCACCTCTGGTCTTTTACTGAATTTCACTGAATTTCTCACTATGGTTCACCTGTAACTCCTAAGGAGTTTGCTGTGGCTATGGATGTTGTTCCTTGTGGGGTCATAATGTTAAAGAATGCCACTGCACAAGGTCCCGTACCTCAGATTCTGGACTTAAATCAACACTTCTGTGGGTAAGGTAAGTTTTCAGTCAGCCAAAAATAACAACAAAGGCATCCGTGCCCTATTTCAGTCTGATGTTGCCTGTGTGCCACATGTTAATTATTGGAACAGTTATGTCAAAGATCTCATCTGAAAAAATATTTGGACTTTACCCTAAATACCTTAAGACAAACAAGGTTAGGGAAGTTTCTTTTAAAATTCTAAACTATGGAAGGACTTAAGCACATTTATTATTGATAATATTGATCCTGATTTCACTTTATGCCTAGAAAATGTCTTGTTTGGCTTTCATACTGTAAAAAAATAAAAGTAAAGAACACTATAGTTAATTTGATCATTCTTTTAGCAAAATTCCACATACATAAATGCAAAAGTAATAAATCAAAACCTTTATTTTTAGTATTTGAAACTGAAGCCAACAATACATCAGAACAATATGCTTTAAACAAAGGCCATCAAAACAATAACACTGTATACATTGCTAAACATCTTTATGTAAAATATTATTTTCTTACAGCATCCCCCTGGCATGGTATTCTGTATTCTCTTACCTCCCTGTATGTTCTTTAATTGTACTGAATTTCAGTAAAGTTTTGTTAAAAAAAAAGATTTTTTTTTTTTAATTGTGAGAAAAGAGACAATCAGGCATTGCATTTCAATAAAGTTGAGGAAACGCTCTTAAGTACCTTGGAGATGAGCAAAAGAACATTAATACATCGAGAAGGAAAAGCAGAACACAAAACACACAAAGATTCATTGCTGAGGCCATTAGTTAAAAGAGCACAATTCAGTTACATTTTCTGAGGTCATTAATTTAAAGGATTTGGTATAAAGTTTAATTTCATTTAAATAGCTAGCAAAAATGGGTGGTGTTTTTGTAAATTTGGCCTTACGAATGAAAAATTTGGCTAGAATAAATAATTGATCATTAAATCAGTCCTGGCATTGCTGTGCATGTTAACTCCACACACTACTTTGTTAAAATCGGTCAAAGGCGCTGCTGCAATTTAGCCATCAAGCCATTCCTTGAACAGTCTCCAGAACAGCTGAGCATGAGGGCATGAGGCGAAATGACGTCATTTTGACAAAAAGTACTTTCACTGCCCTCTCAACCAAAGCTTAGCCTCAAAAACTCATTAGATGGGTAAATGTCTTTAAATTTTAAAGTGAATTTCTTTTGACTTGGGTGGAAAATCACGGGCTTCCCACTCCCTCAGCACAAAACAAACGGGTGACGTCACAGAGGCGTCATCCATTTTTTATACAGTGTGGGTGGGACAGGCTATTTCAGGTAACCGGTTGTCAGCTTGGATTTTGATGATCCAGATTGTTTCCTTTGGAAAGTTGGCAACACATGGATTGAATTAAAGCGGAACGTAACTGCGGTGGCTGTGATGACATGGTCGTTACTAATAAAGGTAATGTTATGACTTGTATATATTTGACATTTAAAATGTTTGTCAAAGACATGCACACAAAACATAAAAGCTGAGGTGTTTTTCCATGGCACCTGCTGCACCTAAAGGCAACATAAGGCATATTTGGAAAATTTTAAAAGCTCCAGTCATAAGTTAAAAGTGGTTTTGAAATCTTTTGGAAATTTTAGGAGTAATAGTAGATGGAAAAAACTAATCTTGTACTCTTTTGTAAATAGTGTTATTCTTCTCCTGCAATCTTTGATTTTTTTGTACATTTTTTTTAAACAATATTTTTTCCTATACATCGGATCCATCATATTAGAAAATAGTCTTTGAAAAATATTTTTTTTAAACTAAAATGTTTAAAGAAACATTCCGGTGGATAGTATAAATCTTTTATAAAAACAAATCTACATTGTCTAAAATAGTATCTTATGCTCTTTTTTTTTCCTACAAAAAACCTTTCATTGTCTTATAGTGTTGCGTCAAAATCTTTTCTCTTTTCCTCCTTTAAATGGCAGGTTCTGTGAACCCCAGCCACATCCCACAAGGCTAATAGTGACTAACACTACATAGAATAAATCCTGTGATAAGAAACGGTTGAAGGACATGGCCAGTTGTGTACACGGCGGCCCAGGATAAAGACTGACACTGCATCGGTCCTTAAAAGCAGTTTAATGGTTTTGGTCAGGTTTTCAAAGCAGCTGTGCAAAACTGCTAACTGGCCCTGGAGGCTAACTTCAGTTAGGCCAGTGAGTCCTGATTGGCTCAACATTACGGACCTGCTATAGTTGTGTCACCAAAAACACTCCATCGAAAGTTGTCTTTTTCAGTGAGCGGGGCTTAACCGAAATTTCACAGCAAAAAAACCCCTCATCCATCCATCTTCTTCCGCTTAATCCTTTTCGGGTCATGGGGGGGCTGGAGCCTATCCCAGCATCTTTTGGGCAAGAGGCAGGGTACACCCTGGACAGATCGCCAGTCCATCGCAGGGCCAACACAGAGAGACAGACAACCATTCACTCTCACATTCATACCTAAGGACAATTTAGAATCCCCAGTTTGATGCCAATTAACCTAACTTGCATGTTTTTGGCATGTGGGAGGAAACCGGAGAAATCCCGGAGTAAACCCACACAGACACAGGGAGAACATGCAAACTCCACACAGATCACTGTTGGTTGGGGGCTGGGATTGAACCCAGGATCCCCCAGCCAAGGGTGAGTTGCTGTGCTGCCGCAATGTAGCCTTTGTGACATGGGCCCCTATTTTGATGGTTATCAGCAGACTTTACTTCCAGACTTTCCGCCGTACGCCAGTGTTTTTGTTAGTTTCTGTCAGCAGATTGTCTGTTTTTTACGCTTTGCGTCATGCCATCTAATTACCAGTAGACAGTGGAACCTGCTGTGCATTGGGAGGAGGAGGCTCATTTTTAAAGAGGTGGGGCAGCACGCAATCTCAGGCGCATCACTATTATGGTGCATGTTATGCCAGTTCACTTTTGATCAGGAAAAAGGAGGTCTGTCATCAGAAGTGCATTGTTTAATGCTATTTCAGTGGTGTGTTTTGAAATCATGCAGCTCCGGAGCTCATGAGGAAACAGCATGCACTGGGATTTTCTATTACTAGTGCATACCCGTGCATGCCCATAGAAACCAAGTATAAGCAAAAAAAACCAAAACAACAAAAACAGACACAACAAATTTGAGTGATTTCAATCTTGATATGCCTTCTAAGTCATAAAACACGTTACAGACATGTTAACATAAAAAGTTGATTTTTGGTGGCGTGTTACTTTAAATACTTGAAATGCAAGTCGTATTTCAGCTGCTGTTTAAAAAAATCATTTACTGAAATAGTTGTCTCATATTTGACCACACGCTTTGATTATTTCCTCCGCCAAGGGAGGAGGTCGTGTTTTCAGTGGCGTTAGCTGGTTTGTCTGTTATCAACATAACTCGGAAAGTTATGAATGGATTTTGATGACACTTTCAGGAAAGGTGTGTAATGCCACGGGGAACATATGATTAGATTTTGGTGGTGATCTGAGAGTGCATACCTCCACCAAGGGCTTTGTTTGTAATTGTGCAGCAGGACTACACAAAACTACTGGATGGATTTGGATGAAATTTTCACCAGAGGTGGTTTTTGGGCTACAGAGGCATCCATTACATTTTGGTGATGATCTGAGAATGCATACCTCAGCCAAGGCTCTTATCTTCTCACAGTGTGTTAGCAACAATACTCCAAAACTAATGGACAGACTTAAGGTGCGTTCACACCAAACGCAAACGGGTGAATTTTTCACGTGGCACGATTACATTATAACTCAATGTAAACATGCGAACAGACATGTATAGTGAGATGCAGACAGGCAATGTTGTCTTTAAAACTTCTGCAGCTGTGTTCAACCTGCTGTGAAAATTCCCAAAATAACATCATGCTTAGGTTTACATTATCTGACCGGGGGCTCACCTGAAAATGTTGTCTCAAGCCTGCAAAACTTCACAGATGATGGGTGTTTACGTTGCTAGATTGCTAGGATATCCGTGGCTGGAAACCATGGATAAAGAACTCCAAAATCCCGATTCAGCTGAAGAGTTCCCGGTCTTCCTGTCTCCCGGTGAGTGAGTTTCATTTTCAAACTAGTTTACTCAGCAGTGGTGATGTTTTTACTCCGTGACAGCAGAATCTCAAAGTTAGCTAGCTGCTAGCTAGCTAACACGTGGACGTGAATGAGCAAGTGCGCAAATTTGCATGTACTCACGTCTTCCCATTCACTTTGTATGGATTCGCGCCGCCCGTTCGTGTTTGGTGTGAACACACCTTTAGATGCAGTTTTCACCAGAAGCGGCTCTAGGCCTACACACCAACCCATTACATTTTGGAGGTGATCCACGAGAGGCGGGAGGAGCCTTGTCAGAGGTATGCGCTCTCTGAGTGCTTTTCTAGTTTATTGTCATATTTATAGGTTCCCAGTTGAAACTCTTAAAGTTTTTCTACATTTTGATCTTCATTAAAACAAATTTGTAGTTTTTTTAAAGTTATTTTCCATCATGATTTTATGGAAGAGGTCATTCAACAAATTTTTTAGGGTTTTATTTCCTATTCTGAATTATTTGTCATTTTTTCTGATATTTTTAACTTTTATTTGCAAGCTAAAGCGTTTTCATGTTTAATGTGGCTGTCTGTTTCTTAAGTGATTAATATATCTGGATTTTCCCTTTTCAATTCCGCGATGTTAAGCAGCTTTTTTAATTTTTCAGACATAGTTGTATTGATAAAAACATAAAATTTTAATGTTTTGATATTTGGATGCGATTATTTGGTAGTAAAGGAAAAGTAAGCTGGAAAAGTAAGCCTGCCGATGAGTAGGCATTCTTCAAAGAATGCTTCATTCTGCCCTCCGTGGACAGCCACCTTATCATGGTGCAGGGGTTTGTGTGCCTTAATGATCCCACAAGTTATGTTGGTGGCAACTTTTCCCTGGTAGGGTCTCCCAAGACAAACTGGTCCTGGGTGGGATGCCAGACCGAGAGCGATCTAGTGCAGTGGTCCCCAACCTCCGGTCCCTGGAATGTTCAGGTTTCCGTGGGAAATTTTGTAATTTCACTTCTTATTTAGTCCCAAAAATTGCATATGATTTGCCATTGTTGTGGATACATTGTGTATGCACCCATGCACAACAACGGCAAATTATTTGCAATTTTTTGGACTAAATAGGAAGTGAAATTACAAAATTTCCCACAGAAACCTGAACGTTCCAGGGACCGGAGGTTGGGGACACACTGATCTAGTGGATCCCTATGAAAAAAGTTCCAACAAGGCCCCAGTGTACTCAGAAGAGCAGCATGGGTCCACCCTCTGCTTTAGACATGATGGGGTCATGGTGCTGTGGGGACCGGGCAGCAGTCTGTGCTGCTTTGCTTGAACTTGACCCAGAGTCCTGGATAAGTGGTAGAAAATGGATGGATGGATGTTTAATTCTCTTGCACTGAACTTTGGAATCAATCGATATCTAAATCTAAATATCTTTACCGGCTGTTATCAGCCTTTTTCAAAAAATGCAATACAAATACTAAGTCCAGTGTTTATCTGTTGTGTCATGACAGACACGCGTTGCCCACTTTCCACATTTGCTGAATTAAAGATAAAACAATAAAGAACTTATGACATTAAAAGAGCAAGAAGACTTCTTTATTTCTGACACACAGACAGCTAGATGTAGTCAACCGAAACAACAACAATGAAAAAAATTGGGATGTCAACTGAATATTTATTGTAAACATCAGTCCTTAATTTTTCTGTTGGTGCATATACAAAAAAAAAGTTGTCTCATAAATAATTTAAGCGAAGGAATTATGCTTTGTCTTCCAGTGCAAGTAATTGGCTTTGAGGCCAGCGGCAGAAACAAACACACACACACACACACACACACACACACACACACACACAATTATACAAAACAGACGTTCTTAAGGCACAAAAATAAGGCTAATGATAGCTACTGCTATAAATACCAAAATAATCTAATACTGATAGTAGTCTGAACCTGTCAGACCAATAAAATTATTCATTAATTCTGGAATCAGATCCAGAAAACGTTTGACAATATTCAGATTGTGGTTACGTGTCTCAGTTTTCTGCGTCACTATAACCATCAGTTCACAGATAGACTGAAGGCAGGCAGCGTCAAATACAGCCATTTGTTTTCCTTCAACTGGGTCTCGGACTTCTAATTGGGCCAATAGTGAACACTGTGAAGGCCAAGTTTTCTCATCCCAGAAGTGCATACATCAATGCTGCTACACACAAACACTGCATCACAGTCTCCCTAGTGCTCGGCACAGAGACAGAGAGGGAAATGGGCGCTGCCGCATCACAATATTCAGCTTGTCTGCATGCTCCTCCGCTCAGTAGCGCGTGAATGAGGGGTCTGAGCATTTAAGGAGGTCGTATTTGACGTAGCCCACACGGTCCACCTGCCTGCGGCTGTTCATCCGCCAGTAGAAACTGTCCCGGCAGAAGTAGATGTGACCTGATGGAGAAAAAAAATGAAGGTAATCAGGATGCTTATGTGGCCAGCTTTTTTTTTTTTTTAATTTAGGTTTGTAGAATAATATTTGAGATGAGCAGCTTTGATTACCTTTATACTGGAACACATCATGAGCATCATTAGGGACGCCACCAAAGACGACATCGGTAAATTTGGGGTAGCCTTTGTCAACTTTCTGGGCCTTTACATCAAGCCTGTTTTGGTCAAGCAAAAAAGGAATGGTTAGTGTTTGATGAAAGAGTGTTGCCACTGGCTTCAGAGCAGCACAGTTAAAAGGCAGCTTTTTCTTTTACCTCCAAAAGTTTTCTCCACTGAAGAGCAGCACTTTGCCTTTCCCCCTCTGCAGGGCTCCCTCCACCTTCTGAAGGCTGTTAGGTAAGCCCAGTTTCTCGATGCTGCGCGGACCCAGAACGCTCTGCCCAGTGTACACCCAGAATCTGGTTCCTGTACAACATAAAAACAACTATTATGATCACCACCACTTTGGATCAGTGTGTTATCGACCTGTTAAACATTAGAATGAAGCTTTGTTACCTGAGAAGAAATACAGTTTCCTGGTTAGAAGGTCCTCAAATGCAGAGTCAATGACAGCTGGGACAGCTGGCCATTTCTCAGAAATAGAAAATGGGCCCCTGAGCTTTGCATCACTTCTGCCTGACATCGTCCAGTAATGCCTTTTGTTGATAAAACATAAAGCATGTTAGTGTTTCTGTTGTATAAATCTGGCTTTTCACTTGTTTGATATTAAATCACATATGCAGTAAAAGAGGAATGTCACTGAGTCTGAGACTAATCTGAAACTAATCAGTTTGTCCTGTCTAATTTTAATTCTTTTCGAATTAAACAAGATTTTTGCATTTTCCCAATGAGATTCACAGATTGATTTGTTAATTCTGGGTTTGATCTCATCTTATCTGACTGATCGGTATCATGTGTCTCAGCCTGAGGCACCCCACTCACCCGCGAGATGATGTCACAGCGGCTATGCCCATCTTTTAGTCCACATATAAGATAAATATTTTGCTCACCCATCCTTGAAGAAATGTAGCTCTCCTCCAATCACTGTGATGGCATCGAATTTGGGGAGCTTGCAGGCATCTTTGGCTGGATCGACGGGTGTGGAAGTGGGTTCTGGTTCATCTGTGGGGTCAGTCTCATAATCAGGATCTATGGAGGGAGTGGTGGTAGGGGGGTTGGGTTGAGGCGGGGTAGGGTCAGGGCCCGTTTTACGTCCTGCAGGGGGGGAAAAAAAGGAGTTATTGAAAAGGTGTACATTAGATCACATTGATTAAAATGTGGTCAGGTTTTGGCATGAGGCGACTTTACCATAGAGATACTGAATGCCTTCGATGTCATCTTCATGCAGGGAGAAGTCTTCGACGTAGCTGTACATGGGGTACATGAGAGCTTCTCTAATGCTGGAGTGGTCTAGGCCGAGGGCGTGTCCAAATTCATGGGCTGCCACCAGAAACAGGCTGTAGCCTGGAACACGCACACAGTAAGTTTTACCCACACGTGCACGTGCATTGTAGACCTGCACTGCTTATTTTTGTTTCTCACCTTGGTCAGGACAGAAGCCCCATTTCTTGTCATCGTCATAGTTGTCGGTGGTGCCGCACCACAACTTTCCGTCTGATCGTCCCTCACTTGTGCAAGAGTTGTACTCCTTACCCAAAAACACAAAGGGGAAGTGGCAGGGCTCTCCCTCAGAATTTCCACCCATTACAGCTGTGTCTGGACAAACGGAGACATAACAGCAGCAATTAAACTCAATAAAAAGCCATTGTGACAGCTTGCCACAGGATTTATGCAGTGTGGTTTACATCACTCACCACGACTGGGACAAAATCCATATTTCTTGTCCTGGTCAAAGTTCTCTGTGGTGGCACACCAGCGAAAACCGTCACTGCGGCCCTCTGTGGTGCAGCTGTCGTACTCTTCCCCCAGAAAGACAAAGGGGAAGACACATGGAGCCTCGTCTGCGTTCCCCCCGAATGTGTAGAGAACTGTCAGGATGAAAAAGGATAAATGAGTCAGCATGTCACAAAATGAATGACCTCTGACCTGTTATTTTCCAGTGAGAACAAACTGTCCGGCTTACGTTCACTTGGGCAGAAGCCGTATTTCTTGTCTCTGCCGTAGTCAGCAGTGGTGGCGCACCATGGCAGGTTGTCTGTACGGCCCTCTGTGGTGCAGGTGGTGTAAGATTTTCCCTCAAAAGTGAAGGGGAAGTGACACAAGGCCCCATTCGCATTCCCGTAGCGAGTCTTCACAACTTTAACAACGACATTTTTTTTTTTTTTTACATTTAATGCAATCTGCAGACTGAACATTAGGGGGAGACAACTGCACATGATTTGACTGCTATGGCCTACCTGATCCTTTTCCCAGAGTCCAGTGCTCATCATCATCGAAGTGGGCATCTCCCTGTAGACCTTCACCAGGGGGGTAAGCATGGGCCAGAAGGCCATCCTTTCCATCAAATGGGTATGGGTCTCCATGGTCTAAATAAAAAAAGTCACACAGTTGCTCATTATTTTATTTAAGGCTGGTGATGCTGCACACAACAAATGCGACGACCAAGAACACACCAGCTTTTCCGAATGATATCATGATGTCAGCCGTGCCGTCAAACATGCGGGTAAAGGTCAGAGGTGTCACATCACTCCACACCTTGAACGCTCTTGCAAAGGCATCATCAATCAAGGAGCTGTCCATGTCTGGAGAATAGTTGACAACTCTGCAGCGGAGAGCAGAGAGGACAGATGGACAAATAACGCATTACTGACAGGCTGACTATTTAATTGCAAGTGAAATACGCACATTAGATGTCACTGACTCTTTCTGCTTACCTGTAAGTAATATCATTGTGGTCCCATTTGAGGTCTCCGTCGAATGTTTTGTAGTTGGCCACATCTGGAACGCCGCAGCGAGGCCGCTTCATGGCATCCAGGGTTTGCTTATTCAGCTCTCCAGTCTCTTCCAGCCCCAACTGCCTCTGCAGCCTCTTCAGGGCCTTGGAGGTGGAGAGCACGGGCTGAAAGCGACTGCGGTGAAGGGTGTCCATGTAGCCAAATCTTTTCAGGTAATTCTGAAAGAGAACACGGCAAACCACAAATGCCAGCATTATATAGTGTATAATCATACAAGTTTGCATACAGTGACCTTCATTTTTAAACTGAATTGTGCCCTTGTGTTCGGTGACATCTGCTTTGACTCTAAGATGCTCTGGTATTTCTAATTTGGAAAAAAAACACCATTTTGATGAGCATCTCTGTTCAGATAATTAGTTCTCTGCGTAGCTTGATTGGTCACCTGTTGGGAATTTCAGTCTATCAAGACAAAATTAACCATCTGTTACTCACTTCTGCCAGTTCTTCGTTAGTCATGTTTTTGGTGATGTCTCCTGGAAAGGTGACAAAGACAGACTTCAGGGGGACGCTCCATCCGTTTTGCACTATTATCCCCAGTAACAGACACACTGCGAAAGCACAGCATCCCATGATGAGATCTGCCAACTGGTACAAAATGTTAAAAAAAAAAAAAAAAGTGTACGTAAAAGGAGTTTGCAGTGAGCAGGGACCCAGTGAGATAAAGCAATTAAATCTAAAACGCCTCCTTTTTGTAGATTGCTGGTGTTTCTCCTTCAGTGATAGCTTGTTTTGACCGGTATCTCCTGTTGTCTCACTGTTCTGTGTCCCTGGTTGGGGTTATGGACCTCATATTTATGCAGCACAGCCTCTTAGTCACTGAGCCTCCGCCCGCCCACCTAACCTCAGTCCTCCCACTTATATCAGCTGGCATTTGCTGAATGGACATGGGAATTTCCAAATTATCCACATTTAGCATTTTTTTTTTTAGATGTTTCAATGCAAGAGTGTACTATGGATGTCATGTAGGAGGTAGGTAGGGGTGGATATGACCAATAATGGCAAATAATGTCCTTTCCTGTCATGGTGATAAAATAGTACACACTGAGTGAAAAACCCACAGAGACTATTACCTCAATGGGAAATTAATTTTAGATTAAAACTTTAGGGAAATAAAGTGTGAAATACAGTTTGTAGATTATACAGTTTAATTTAATGTATGGGGAGGTGTTTTTGCATAAAATCTGTTTTTTTTTTTAACAGTACATCGCACTATAATCATTATCATGGGACCTTGCCAGACACTTCTCTTATTTTTTCTGTTCAAATATTTAATATAAAAAAAGATTAGTTCCAACATTTATATAAATAGAAATCTGTTTCCTCTTGTTCTGAAGTTAGAGACCAAATAAAATGCCAAAATAGGCCAAGACAAAAGTAGCTCTTTTGTCCAGTTTTTCTATTTCAGAAAAGGTGAACAAAACTTTTGGTTTTATTTGAATATACTCTAAGCTTATTAATGGTGTTTATGTATATATACAGTATATATACGTATATACAGTATATATATATATATATATATATATATATATATATATATATATATATATATATATATATATATATATATATATATATATATATATATATACTGTATATGTTGCTTATCATCCATCCATCCATCCATCCTCTCTGGGTCATGGTAGCAGCAGTCCAAGCAGTAGTTCAGACTGCCACCCGGTTCACATACCACCATGATTCCCATGATCCCTCCTTCAGGTGGTGAGCCCACTAGAAGGCAGACCCATGTGGCTGCTTTGGGTAACTTTTTTGATGGGGATCCACTGGACCGCTCTTGGTCTGGCCCTTCACCCAGGACCTGCTTGCCATGGGCGACCCTACCAGGGGCAAGTTGCCCCCGACAACATAGCTCCTGGAATCATTAGGGCACACAAACCCCTCCACAGCGATAAGGTGGGGATCCATGGAAGAGGGGTTGCTTATCATTTAAAGGTAATTATATTTAATAAAATACTACTACTAATCATACTAATAATACTACTACTAATAATAATACTAATAATAGTAATAATGCTACTACTAAATACTACTCTCATTCTAACAGCACTTTTTTGTTAGAATTTTTGGGAACTGCCTGCTTCATCATCACAACACAATAATGCTGATTGAGTAAGTGGTGAAAAAGAGTTGCATCAAATGTTTTTGTATTTTTCCCACAAATATGACCTTTTTTCTTCCTCATTTTGTTGCACGCCAGTTTGACACATACAGTGGTGGGAAAAAGTGTTTGCCCCCTTCCTGATTTCTCATTTTTTTGTTTGTCACACTTAAATGTTTCAGATCATCAAACAAATTTAAACATTAGACAAAGATAACACAAGTAAACACAAAATGTAGTTTTTAAATGAAGGTGTTTATTATTAAGGGAAAAAAAAATCCAAACCTACATGGCCCTGTGCGAAAAAGTGGTTGCCCCCTAAACCTAATAACTGGTTGGGCCACCCTTAGCAGCAACAACTGCAATCAAGTGTTTGTGATAACTGGCAATGAGTCTTTTACAGCGCTGTGGAGGAATTCTGGCCCACTCATCTTTGCAGATTTGTTGTAATTCAGCCACATTGGAGGGTTTTCGAGCATGAACCGCCTTTTTAAGGTCATGCCACAGCATTGCAATCAGATTCAGCTCAGGATTTTGACTAGGCCACTCCAAAGTCTTCATTTTGTTTTTCTTAAGCCATTCAGAAGTGGACTTGCTGGTGTGTTTTGGATCATTGTCCTGCTGCAGAACCCAAGTGCACTTTAGCTTGAGGTCACAAACAGATGGCCGGACATTCTCCTTCAGGATTTTTTGATAGACAACAGAATTCATGGTTCCATTTACCACAGCAAGTCTTCCAGGTCCTGAAGTAGCAAACCAGCCCCAGACCATCACACTACCACCACCATATTTTACTGTTGGTATGATGTTCCTTTTCTGAAATGCTGTGTTACTTTTACGCCAGATGTAATGGGACATACACCTTCCAGAAAGTTCAACTTTTGTCACGTCAGTCCACAGAATATTTTCCCAAAAGTCTTGGGGATCATCAAGATGCTTTCTGGCAAAATTGAGACGAGCCTTTATGTTCTTTTTGCTCAGCAGTGGTTTTCGTCTTGGAACTCTGTCATGCAGGCCATTTTTGCTCAGTCTCTTTCTGATGGTGGAGTCATGAACACTGACCTTAACTGAGGCAAGTGAGGCCTGCAGTTCTTTGGATGTTGTTGTGGGGCCTTTTGTGACCTTTTGGATGAGTCGTCGCTGTGCTTTTGGGGTAATTGTGGTTGGCCGGCCACTCCTGGGAAGGTTCATCACTGTCATGAACTTGGGTTTGATGGTCTCAAACCTAGTTCTATGACACTGTGGCTTTGCTGTCTCTTATTTTCCATCAGGCGCTCTCAGGGAGCCTCGTGGGTCCATTCGGCTCCCTGACAGCTCAGCCATGCCTCCTCCTCCTGTCAGTGGTATCAGCTGGGCCTCTTTATTCACTGTCACTTTCCTGCTCATGCGCACACACACACACACACACACACACACACACACACACACACACACACACACACACACACACACACACACACACACACACACACTTTTCCTCATGCACACTCTTACACACATACATACATACACACATGCAATCATCCTCTGCCACACGCTCTCAGACGTTATTGTGCACAGCTGTTTCCACTTAGTCCTGGCCACTCACACTCTCATCACACACACCGGCGATCTCTTCCCTGATTAGGTTTGGCCTTACTTAAGCCCTGTCTTGGTGGGAAGAGATTGTCGGAGCATTGTCTAACTCTGTTGTGTTACACTGCTGCTATCCTCATAGTGTTGTGTGCTGTCGCCTATGTCTAGATGCCCTGCCTATTCTCCATGGTACCACATCGCACTAGGTGGCGAGACCCCTTGCAACTGGTTGGCTTTTTCGTTCATCAGGATTACCACTCAGACAACTCGGACTGCTCCAGCTGCATGTGAGTACGAACTGTTTCGCCCCTGCCGACCAGCTCTGCCTGGCGGTTCCCTTTCTGGGCACTTCCCGTACCTCTGCCGCAGTCTCGTCTGCCTCTGAACATTTCCCCTGTTCCTCACTCACCAGTACCATAGAGTATCTTGGTGGACTTCCTTGTGTTTCCTGAACTGCTAGTTTATTATTTTGTACTGGTTCATCTGTTCTCATCATTTACTTTGTTTCTCATTTGTTCCTGAATTTCTTTGGATCACAGCATGATGTCTAGCTTTTGAGGATGTTTTGGTCTACTTCACTTTGTCAGGCAGGTCCTATTTAAGTGATTTCTTAATTGAGAGCAGGTGTGGCAGTAATCAGGCCTGGGTGTGGCTAGAGAAATTGAACTCAGCTTTCCAAAGATGTGATAAACCACAGTTAATTTATGTTTTGACGGGGGGGGGGGGGATCACTTTTTCACACAGGGCCATGTAGGTTTGGATTTTTTTACCCTTAATAACACCTTCATTTAAAAACTGCATTTTGTGTTTACTTGTGTTATCTTTGTCTGATATTTAAATTTGTTTGATGACCTGAAACATTTAAGTGTGACAAACATACAAAAAAAATGAGAAATCAGGAAGGGGCAAACACTTTTTCACACCACTGTATTTCATAGCACCAGGACACATTCTATTTTAAATGTGTGATTTAATCTATTTTCTTAAGAACGTATGCTGGACAGTTTTTTATATTCTTGGTTAATGTCTAACCTAACCTAACTTGCATGTTTTTGGCATGTGGGAGGAAACCGGAGACATCCTGGAGTAAACCCACCAGACACAGGGAGAACATGCAAACTCCACACAGATCACTGTTGGTCGGGGGCTGGGATCGAACCCAGGATCTCTCTGCCTAGGGTGAGTTGTTGTGCTGCTGCAGTGCTAACCACTCCGCCACCGTGCTGCCCAGTTAGTTTAATTGGCATCAAAACTGGGGATTCTAAATTGTCCTTAGGTATGACTGTGAGAGTGAATGGTTGTCTGTCTCTCTGTGTTGGCCCTGCGATGGACTGGCGATCTGTCCAGGGTGTACTATGCCTCTCACCCAAAGATGCTGGGGTAGGCTCCAGCCCTCTCGCAACCCAAAAAGGATTAAGCAAATGAAGATGGATGGATGGTTAATGTCTATATCAAGGTGGTAGAGGATGTATCTCAGCCAGTTTATGGTGACTCACTTGCTCCCACATGAAGAGGCTGCAGATGAGGGCCTTTTTTCAGTGCAAAATGCTGCATTTTCATCCATCCATCCATCCATCCATCTTCTTCCGCTTAATCCTTTTCGGGTCGCGGGGGGGCTGGAACCTATCCCAGCATCTTAGGGCGAGAGGCAGGGTACACCCTGGACAGATCGCCAGTCCATCGCAGGGCCAACACAGAGAGACAGACAACCATTCACTCTCACAGTCACACCTAAGGACAATTTAGAATCCCCAGTTTTGATGCCAATTAACCTAACCTGCATGTTTTTGGCATGTGGGAGGAAACCAGAGAAATCTTGGAGTAAACCCACGCAGACATGGGGAGAACATGCAAACTCCACACAGATCACTGTTGGTCAGTGGCTGGGATCGAACCCAGGATCCCCCGGCCAAGGGTGAGTTGCTGTGCTGCTGCAGTGCTAACCACTTCCCCACCGCGCTGCATTTTCAGATGAGAGAAAATAAACAAACCCTTTAACTCATCTAATTGCTGTCCAGAGGCAAAATGCTTCATGTACATAAGTGGGGTCTGTCTAAGCCTTTGTTCACTAAATGATGTAAGTCAGGCTACCATGCACATCCTCTAATTTGTGTTGTTGCCGTTTGTAATACTGGAAATACCATTTTGTACCTGCGGCTTGATGAGAAATTAATCTTTCCTCACAAATGAAATCATTCCCTGAGAAGAATGATAGTCTCACACATTTTAACAACACTGCCTACATCCTATTTGCTAACTTATGGTGACATGTTTCTGAAATGATGTCACATCTCACAAACCACTTCTGTAATTTTATTTCTTTAAAATTGCTGCATTTTTTCTTGCATGCAACAATCCTGTTCTGTACCACCTTAGATTTCATAAAGTTTGACAAGAACAAAGACACTTAAAAAGGAGTTTGAAATTTTTCTCATCTCTTCTCCTTGTTCCAAGTTGTGTCGATGATCAGTTAGATCACATGTGTCAAACTCAGGCCCGCGGGCCAAATTTGGCCCACAGTGTAATTATAATTGGCCCGCGAGATCATATCAAATGTGCATTAGAGCTGGCCCGCGGTATACACTGTACCGCTAATACTACAAATCCCACAATGCTTTGCTAGTATGTTGGCGCGCAGTCGAAACCGGCAAGCGCTCCTTTTTTCTGTTGACAGTCATTGACAACCATGCTCCAGTCACATTGGACAAATTAATTTCACCCTCCACAAAAATGGCCAAACGAAAGATGGACAACAGGAGCTTTCAAGACAGGTGGGAGGCAGATTATCTGTTCACGAATATAAAGGACAGACCTGTTTGTCTTGTGTGTGGAGCTAACGTGGCTGTAACAAAAGAATATAACATAAGAAGACACTATGAAACAAAACATTATGAAAAGTACAAGGACCTGGACGTAAAGCAGAAGCTGCAGAAGGTGGAGGAGATGAAAAGAAGTCTGGTTTGCCGGCAGACTATGTTCATGAAAGCAAAATCAAAAAGTGAAGCTGCTGTAAAGGCCAGCTTTATTGTGGCAGCAGAGATAGCAAAATCAGCCCGGCCTTTTAATGAGGGAGAGTTTGTCAAAAAGTGCATGGTCAAAGTTTGCGACATCGTGTGCCCAGATAAAAAGCAAGAATTTTTAAATGTGAGCCTGAGCAGAAACACCGTGGCTGAGCGCGTGTGTGAGCTTTCCACTAATCTACATGAACAACTAATAAAAAAGGGAAAAGATTTTATTGCATACTCCCTTGCTGTGGATGAGAGCAGCGACACGTCTGATACTGCCCAGCTGTCAATCTTCATCCGTGGAGTAGACTCGAGCCTGTGCATCACAGAGGAACTTTTAGGATTAAAATCAATACATGGCACCACCACAGGAAAAGATATCTTTGAAGAGGTATCCAAATGTATAACTGAAATGAGCCTGCCTTGGGATAAACTTGTGGGACTGACGACAGATGGTGCGCCCGCGATGTGCGGTCAAAAGAATGGATTGATCGGCAGGATTCAGGAGAAGATGCGGGAGGAAGATGCAGGTGAACTTACAGTTTATCACTGTATCATACATCAGGAAGCGCTCTGTGGCAAAGCTCTGCAAATGGAACATGTTATGAGCTCTATAAAACGAGTAGTCAACTTCATAAGAGCCAAAGGTTTGAATCACCGGCAGTTCAAGTCTTTTCTGGAGGAGTTGGATTCAGAAGACAGAGATGTGCCCTATCACACAGAGGTGAGATGGCTAAGCAGAGGAAAAGTACTGAACAGATGTTTTGAGCTACGTGAGGAAATCTGTCAGTTTATGGAAAACAAAGGGAAGGACACAACAGAGCTGAGAGATAACAAGTTTCTGTGTGAGCTTGCATTTCTGTCTGACATTGTGAGCCATCTCGATGTGCTTAACCTGCAGCTTCAGGGACGGGGCCACATCATCACAGACATGTACGCAGCAGTGAGGGCCTTTAAAACTAAGTTGTGTCTGTGGAAGACTCAGATGCTGCAAGGAAACTTGGGTCATTTTCCGTGCTGCCAAACCATGGTAGAGCAAATTTCTCCTGCCGTGCTGCCTAGCGCACAGTTTGCTGAAAAAAATCAACGCGCTCAGCGCTGAGTTTTCCCGGCGATTTGCCGACTTTGAGGCTCAGAAAGGGAGATTTGAACTGCTCAGTAACCCGTTTGCGATCGACGTGGAAAGCGCACCAACCAGCCTCCAAATGGAGCTAATTGAACTCCAATGTAATGACATGCTCAAATCAAAATATGACTCTGTTGGTGCTGCGCAGTTTCCATGTTTCCTCCCCGACACAATGCCTCAATTACTCACCCAAGCTGCTCAGATGCTCTCAATGTTCGGCAGCACATATCTATGTGAACAACTGTTCTCTATGATGAAGGTGAACAAAACACCTCACAGAAGTCGATTCACTGATGAACACCTTCACTCCGTCCTGAGGTTTTCCTCAGCTCAGAGCCTGACCCCAGACATTGATGAACTTGCATCTAAGAAAAGATGCCAGGTATCTGGCTTAGACCAATGTGCAGAGTAAATCAGAGTGTAGCAAACTGAGCTTGAATATATCTGTTATTTATACACTTTTTCTACTGCAAGGCATGGTCTGTTAATAGTTGAAATGTTGGATTTTTATTGAATGACATTATTAGTTTTGGTTCTTTTGTTGTTGGCTTTGAAAAAGATTTACTTTAAAAAGGAACTTGAAAGGATACGGGGAGAGACATACTTTATTTATTTATTTAAATAAGAAATGAATACCACTGATGTGTCTTTTATTTCAAATTTAATTTCTCATGTGTTTGTAATATCAAGCTTTGGTTGTTCCAGATTCTGTGTTTAAGCAAAACTAAAGTTTGTTTCCATATGAAAAGGTTAAACATTACATATCAGTTGCAGTTAATTTTTCAATAAATACTGAGTTTGGCCCGTGACTTTACTTCACTGCTTAATTTTGGCCCACTGTGAATTTGAGTTTGACACCCCTGAGTTAGATGATTACAACCTCTGGCAACCTCTGGCCAAAATTATGGAATCATCACTTTTGGAGGATGTTCATTCAATTTTTTAAACTTGTAAAAAAAAAAAACAGCAACAAAACACACAAGCCTAATCACAGACATGTCACAAAACTATTTCTATTCAAAATGCCAACTTTCTGGCTTTAAGAAACAGTAAACAAAGACTGAAAGAAAGTTGTTGTAGTTGGTTGCTTTTTTTTTTTTTTTGATTAGATCAAGCAAAGAAAAAAAATATGGAATCACTCAATCCTGAGGAAAATATGGAATTGTGGGGGCCGACGTTATGTTATGTTAATGTGCCACACAATCCTTTGTTAACCCCTTGCACTCTGGTCAATTTCCCTAAAAACGCCAAAAAATAATGTGCCCAAATTAAATCCAAAGCTGTTCTTCAACCCTTTGCAGCATCTTCATGGGGTTGGTCTCATTTAAAAGAAAACACTTTGAATTTTTTGGCAAAAGAGTCATAATCTCTCTAAGTGCTCTTTAAGTGCCACTGAGTTACAGTCATCTAAACATAGTGAACTTGAAGAAAATAAATTTGGCCTGGATGTTTTTTTGGATACAAATGGATACAAATGCTTGCAAATAACACACAGCTTCAGATCCGGGCTGGAAAATGCAACAGAAATGTAGAACCAAGTGTTATCCAGCTGAGGTCCAAATTTTGTAACAATACCACAAAAAATGAATATATTACACAACTTTTTCCTCAGGCTGTTCCCAGGCAATTTGGAACTGTGCCAAATTGTGCCAAATGGCACAGTTTGGAAAAACGTCTGTTATGGCTGTGTTGTTAGACATGTATATGTTGGACACTGCATATGTGATTTAACCTCACGATGAAGGAGAGCCACGGAGCTGCAGCCCCCTGCGGTGCGGAGCCGCAGAGCCTGGACCCCCTGCGGAGGACAGGGGACAGAAGACTTCCTGACCGCTGAGGCTCGAGAGGAGAGAAGGGGGAGTTATGTAAATAAAAGGTTAATGAATGTGAATAAAGGGATTTTGATATAGATGTGTGATTTCCCCTGCGAGGGAAATGGTTTGATGTGAGAATGTTTAAAAGGGAGAACTTTGGTGTGTTCACCCTCTTTGTTCGCTGCTCAGGAATGAGAGCAGACAGTGGAATGGTTACTTGAAATAAACTGGAATTAAAGACAATTCGGTTTCGTTATTCAAGTCTCCCCACATTGGTGACTGACGACGTTGAGAATGAACGAAGAAGGTCTCAGGGTCCCGGACTCACAGCGCTCAGAGCTGGCGAACGCAGTGGCCGTTAAGCTGCCTGATTTTTGGCAGGATAACCCACGGTCGTGGTTTCTGCAAGCAGAGTCGCAGTTCGCGCTCGCAGGGGTAACGGTGGATGACACTAAGTTCCACCATGTCATCGCTAAACTGGACAACAGCACAGCTCGGTGCGTGCAGAGCTTGGTGGAGCAGCCACCTGCGACCGACAGGTACGGCAAGCTGAAATCCACCCTCATCAAGTTTTTCACCCCCTCGGCTGAAGTGAGGGCGAGGAGGATCCTGTCTTTGCTAGACCAAGGAGGACACAGGCCGAGCACCCTGATGGAGGAGATGATACAGCTGAGAGGGTTGGACAACGATGATTTCATTTTTCAGTTCATCTTCCTCTCCAACCTCCCGGCGCATGCGAGAAGCACGCTGGCCGGCAAAAAGTGTCACACCCTGGAGGAGTTCCGGGAGCTGGCCCAGGAAGCAGATGGGATCCTGGATGCCTGCGGCGGGCAAGCAACCACAGCGGCGACCCGAGACAGCGGGGAGCCAGAGGCGGCAGACCCAGACTGGCCGATGACGGCGGCAGCACGGCCGCGACGAGGTGGAGCCAAAGGCGCCGCAGGCAAGGCGGGGCCAACTCACAGCAGATTCGGCAGACGGCTGAAGCCCAAGCGGCGCACAGACTGAATGTTGGTGTTGATTATTCAGTAGTGAGTAAGGTGCTATTAAATTTTAGGAATTAGTCTGTTCTTCATCGTTTGGGGGGGGTTATATGGCTGTGTTGTTAGACATGTATATGTTGGACACTGCATATGTGATTTAACCTCACGATGAAGGAGAGCCACGGAGCTGCAGCCCCCAGCGGTGTGGAGCCGCAGAGCCTGGACCCCCTGCGGAGGACAGGGGACAGAAGACTTTCTGACCGCTGAGGCTTGAGAGGAGAGAAGGGGGAGTTATGTAAATAAAAGGTTAATGAATGTGAATAAAGGGATTTTGATATAGATGTGTGATTTCCCCTGCGAGGGAAATGGTTTGATGTGAGAATGTTTAAAAGGGAGAACTTTGGTGTGTTCACCCTCTTTGTTCGCTGCTCAGAAATGAGAGCAGACAGTGGAATGGTTACTTGAAATAAACTGGAATTAAAGACAATTCGGTTTCGTTATTCAAGTCTCCCCACATCTGTAACTTTTGAATGCTTCAATGTAGAAGCTTCATTTTGGGCTCTAATAAAAGGTCACACTCAGGGCTGTGTCTGTGTGTGTGTGTGTGGGGGGGGGGGTTGCCCCCCCCCTCGCTACAGAGGATGGATATCGGCCATCGCTACATGACGAATTAGCCTCATGTGGGATGTGGGACAGCAGCTCAGTCACCGCGGCTCCCCCCCCCCCCTCACTACAGAAGAATAGTGGGGGTGGGGCAGCGTTCACGGTCTGGACGCGATGAACGAACCGTGTACCGCAGCGCACGAAGTCTTCAGACTTTTTACCGATCGGTCAAAAGTCATTTTGGATTACAGTTTTCAGGAATAAAGAATAATTTAGCTTATAACACCTTACCTCTTCACAGCAGTGTCCTGGCGAACTTCTCTTCCCCATTGTCAGACGAACGCGACGCTGGTCCGCTCGTGGTTCTGGTCTCGCGACCCGATCAAAACATAATTCCATTATTGCGGTTTTGTGCTTCCATGATTGCGGTTTTTGGCGAACGATTTTTCAAAACAAATAACAGTAGTAATTAAAAAAAGACTGCCGAAGGTGTGTGTGTCACTCAGCCTTCGTCGTCAGCCTCCGTCGGTCTATGACCATGGAAGAAATCATAACATCTACTCTGCTGGAACAAAAACAAAATAAGCATCGCCTGTGGCCGAACATGCCAATGCGCGAATGCTGTCACACAGGTTGCATTTGTGGATGGTCTCTGTGCTGCTGGGTCTGTGGGGTTCTTCCTGCGGGTCCTTTTTGGATCCGCTGCAGCAGTCAGTCTTCACCCAGCCTTAAAAAAAACAGCTCGCAAACTTCTCTGCTTCAATTGGCTCACTGCATTCACAGCATTGGTAGGTGGGTCCTTCTTGCTAGGTTTTCAGTCATTGGTTCTTCAAGGTTTCAGAAACCCAATTCAAGGCTCTTATTAGTCGAATGAGAGGTCAATCAGATGAACTAATCTGTTCGCGGCTGTGTCTGCAGCTTTTATTTTCAGTGCGCGCTTGGACGCCATACACCACCTACATCACCATCTCCATCATGCGCCCTCGTGTGCTCTAGGACGCAGAGACTTGCCCGTCCGCGGTACAACGGAGTGCAAGAGGTTAAATAACAATGTATGATGGTCGGAAACTCCTGGTCTCCATGCATGGGAATAAAGAATAAAAGGGGAATGCAAGGAGACCGAGGAGGCTGTTCGCTGTAGCGCTGTTTCGCTGTTTGCTGTAATGTTGTTGGAGAAAGAATAAAGCCTTGTGTCGTTCAGCTCATTGCCTCGCTTATCCCTTTCTCCACAGAACCATGTAAAAAAACATTAATACCTTGTTTGTAGTACAGCTACACCACTAGTACTTTGTTGCACTACCTCTGGCTTTTATCACAGATTGAATTCTCTAAAACATGGACTAAACTGGTCCTGTAGATGGAAATTAGCCAGTGGCTAAATCTGGTACAGTGCATCTCTTCTCTTATGAAATTGTTTTTTGTACATGGTTCCTGACAAATAAAAACCAAACCAAACTATTGGCAAGTAGTAATCTTCATCAATCCAGCTCCAACTTTCTCTTATTGCTGTTCCCAGATCAGCTTTACAGGTTGGAGTCTGTCATGGACCATTTTCTTCAATTTCCACCATAGATTTTCAATGGGATTGTGGTCTGGACTATTTGCAAGACATGCCATTGACATTATACACTACCCACAAAAAGTGAGGGATGTTCAGCTTTTGGTACGATCAAAGGGACTGCAGAACAGGCATGAGATATTTGCATTTGAAAGACCTACATAACAATAGGCAGATTTGCTCGCCTCTGCTCCAGGTGTAGGACAAAGAGGTTACAAGGCACATCTACATATTGATCTCAGCCTCTAGGTCACAGTAAGGACAGGACGCATGAACACTATACATGAATGGCACATTACATCACAATACATGAATGGCACATTGCATCACAATACATGCCTGGCACATTGCATCACAATACATGCATGGCACATTGCATCACAATACATGAATGGCACATTACATCACAATACATGCCTGGCACATTGCATCACAATACATGCATGGCACATTGCATCACAATACATGAATGGCACATTACATCTCAGTAGTGCAGCGGGAAAAACCAAGAGAAGAGAGCTGATTGTCCTGTGTGTTGTGGGGGGGTTGAATCAACCCACCACACAGTGGCTAAATCTGGTACAGTGCATCTCTTCTCTTATGAAATTGTTTTTTGTACATGATTCCTGACAAATAAAAACCAAACCGAACTACTGACAAGTAGTAATCTTCATCAGTCCAGCTCCAACTTTCTCTTATTGCTGTTCCCAGATCAGCTTTGCAGGTTGGAGTCTGTCATGGACCATTTTCTTCAATTTCCACCATAGATTTTCAATGGGATTGTGGTCAGGACTATTTGCAAGACATGCCTTTGACATTATACACTACTCACAAAAAGTGAGGGATGTTCAGCTTTCGGGTGAAATTTCAGGATGTACCTAAAATGCACTATAATCTATACAGGTGAACTTAAGTTGACATTCTCTAACCTTTTGAATGCACATGTTCAACTGTTCAGTGTTTCAGTACTTTTTGCATGACTTGCTGTTCTCTAACAAGGTGTTTAATGGCAAAATTGACAACAGGTGTTTGATCCATGAATCAACTAATAAATTTTTTGGTTCAATTAGAATTGGTATTTAAACAGTCTTCTAAATCATGCTGTTCATATTTTGACATCATGAGACCAAGACGACACCAAACAATTGATCAACAGTACCTCGCCATTACGAGGCTTCAAATAGGATGTTCTCTGAAGGAAGTAGCCACTGAGCATAGAGTGTCACAGAGTGTCATCAGCAGGTTGCAACAGAGATACAGAGAGACTGGAAGAGTCACAGAAAGGCATAGAAGTGGACTCCCTTTGGCCACATCCAATGCTGATGACTGCTTGATTGTGAACAGTGCCCTGCGGAACCAGATGATGAATGCCACTCAACTCCAGGCACATTTAAGGGAAATAAGAGGCACCCAAGTGTCACGTCAGACCATTCTAAACCATTTACATCAGCGTGGTCTGCATGCTAGACGACCTGCAAGGGTACCTGACCACGCCACCAGGCACAGGCGTCATCCTGCATAGGCCAGGGAGCATTTATGCTGGACAAGGGCCCAATGGGCCTCATTGCTGTTCTCTGAAAGTCAATTCACATTGAGCAGAAATGATGGCCACCAATGATGTTGGAGACATCAAGGAGCGCGATATGCATCAGCCACTGTTGTCACCAGACGAGGTTTTGGTGGTGGTGGTGTTACAGTCTGGGCAGGTGTGTCTAATCAATACAGAACTGCCCTAAACCTTGTGAATGATACAGTGACAAGCCAGTACTACTTGAATAACATCCTTAAGGCTGCATGTCCACTAAATGTGTTTTTTGTCACCTGACCATCCTGAACGTCTTTTTTTCAGTGTTTGTGCGCTGCGCTCTGGAAAAAAGTCTGTGTCCCGTATCGCAGCAACAGCTTGTCACTCACAGCTCAGCACTTCCACCTTTCCTATGGTCAGACTTTCTACTTATTTTTCAACAGCAGTCTCTAAATAACAATGGGCAGGAAATGTATTCTAGCATTGGTAGCAGGTCTGGATGCAAAATATGATGACATGGGAAAACAGGAGTCTGAGTACAGACTGTACCAGCATCCTATGGCTCACCCTTCCTTATTCTGATTGTCTGCTTAGAAAGAGCTGACATTGACAAGCTCAGGTGTATCTGCAGCTTGATGAGAAATTAGTCTTTCCTCACAAGTGAAATCATTTCCTGAGAAGAATGATAGTCTCACGCATTTTAACAACACTGCCTACATCCCATTTGCTAACTTATGGTGACATGTTTCTGAAATGATGTCACATCTCACAAACCACTTCTGTAATTTTATTTCTTTAAAATTGTTGCATTTTTTTCTTGCATACAACAGCCCTGTTCTGTACCACCTTAGATTTCATAAAGTTTGACAAGAACAAAGACACTTTAAAAAGGAATTTGAAATTTTTCTCATCTCTACTCTTTGTTCCAAGTTGTGTCGATGATCAGTAAGATGATTACAACCTCTGGCCAAAATTATGGAATCATCACTTTTGGAGGATGTTCATTCATTTTTTTAAATTTGTAAAAAAAAAAAAAAAAAAACAGCAACAAAACACACAAGCCTAATCACAGACATGCCACAAAACTATTTCTATTCAAAATGCCAACTTTCTGGCTTTAAGAAACAGTAAACAGACTGAAAGAAAGTTGTTGTAGTTGGTTGCATTTTTTTTTTTTGATTAGATCAAGCAAAGAAAAAAATATGGAATCACTCAATCCTGAGGAAAATATGGAATTGTGGGGGCACGGTGTTGGACTTCTCCACCCAGGGAACAACGGACCAAAAGAGGAGGTGTCACCGGGGGGTTCAGACGGGACAGTAAGGACTATGCTTCCCCCCAGGGAGAGGGTAAATGCCAGAGAGAAATGTGTTGGAGCGTAGCCGGCGTTATGTTATGTTAATGTGCCACACAATCCTTTTTTAAAACCCTGATCCTACTGAGTGGGGTCCCAATTGACCCCACACATATGTTCTTATGCACAACACGGACATATTATCAATCACAGCTATCATGCTTTCTGACTTTGTTTGTCATCATCTGTGAATCACAAAAAATAAATCTGATTTAAAATACAGTTTTCTTCTGTACTGTCAGTTCAGATTTTTCATTGGGGTCCGATCGGACCCCAGGGAAAAATATGATGTTAATGATATTAAATGTATGAATTTTGTGTTATATTTCAGTGAATGATGGCTCAACGAGGTAGACTTTGCCATGCAAATATGCAAATACTTTGCCATTGTAGCAAAGTAGCATTGTATACTAGCATGTAGTATGCTAGTATGTACTACATGCTACATACATGTAGTACATGCTACATGTAGCATCTAGCATTGTATTCTGTAGGCCCTACAGAACACATGCACAACAATGGCAAAGTATTTGCATTTCTTGTACCAATTAAGAAGTGAAATTAGATAATTTCCCACAAAAACCTGAACGCACCAGGGCACACTGGTTGAAAAACACATTACAACCGGGCTACTCGTGCTGAAAGGCAGGCAACCGACAAACTAGCCCCATTCCGGGATTTTTGGATCATGTTTCAAGCACAACTCTTTGTTTTAACCAAATAAAACATTTTAAGTGAAAAAAAATACTTTGGTATTGCTTAATAATCCAATTAACAGTTAAATTTTGTGTGGGGTCCAAACGGACCCCAGTTGGTACTATTTGTATGTAAAATATGTTGGTAGGATGAGGGTTAAACAACAATGTATGATGGTCGGAAGCTCCTGGTCTCCATGCATGGGAATAAAGAATAAAAGGGGAATGCATGGAGACCAAAGAGGCTGTTCGCTGTAGCGCTGTTTCACTGTTTGCTGTTATGTTGTTGGAGAAAGAATAAAGCCTTGTGTCATTCAGCTCGTTGCCTCGCTTATCCCTTTCTCCACAGAGTCATGTAAAAAAGACCCATTAATACCTTGTTTGTAGTACAGCTACACCACTAGTACTTTGTTGCACTACCTCTGGCTTTTATCACAGATTGAATTCTCTAAAACATGGACTAAACTGGTCCTGCAGATGGAAATTAGCCAGTTGCAGCAGATGATAAAATATATAAGCGGCGATGCTGTGGTTTTAAGTAGAGTTTTATTATATCATACCGCCGTCACGAGCTCCGCTCCCGGCGCCATGCATGCGCGCTGGGAGCGAGCCCACGGCTCTCAGAGAAGGAGGACACAATGTCTGTGTCCTGCAGCAGCAGTTGCAGAATCAGAATGAGAGGGTTTTGCGTTACAGAGTTGCAGCCTATATACCCAACTACCACAATACATCAAAGAGCAGATTCACAGCAGTTGATACGATCAAAGGGACTGCAGAACAGGCATGAGATATTTGCATTTGAAAGACTTACATAACAATTGGCAGATTTGCTCGCCTCTGCTCCAGGTGTAGGACAAAGAGGTTACAAGGCACATCTACATATTGATCTCAGCCTCTAGGTCACAGTAAGGACAGGACGCATGAACACTATACATGAATGGCACATTACATCACAATACATGAATGGCACATTACATCACAATACATGAATGGCACATTACATCACAATACATGAATGGCACATTGCATCACAATACATGCCTGGCACATTGCATCACAATACAAGCATGGCACATTGCATCACAATACATGAATGGCACATTACATCTCAGTAGTGCAGCGGGAAAACCAAGAGAAGAGAGCTGACTGTCCTGTGTGTTGTGGGGGGGTTGAATCAACCCGCCACACAGTGGCTAAATCTGGTACAGTGCATCTCTTCTCTTATGAAATTGTTTTTTGTACATGATTCCTGACAAATAAAAACCAAACCGAACTACTGACAAGTAGTAATCTTCATCAGTCCAGCTCCAACTTTCTCTTATTGCTGTTCCCAGATCAGCTTTGCAGGTTGGAGTCTGTCATGGACCATTTTCTTCAATTTCCACCATAGATTTTCAATGGGATTGTGGTCAGGACTATTTGCAAGACATGCCTTTGACATTATACACTACTCACAAAAAGTGAGGGATGTTCAGCTTTCGGGTGAAATTTCAGGATGTACCTAAAATGCACTATAATCTATACAGGTGAACTTAAGTTGACATTCTCTAACCTTTTGAATGCACATGTTCAACTGTTCAGTGTTTCAGTACTTTCTGCATGACTTGCTGTTCTCTAACAAGGTGTTTAATGGCAAAATTGACAACAGGTGTTTGATCCATGAATCAACTAATAAATTTTTTGGTTCAATTAGAATTGGTATTTAAACAGTCTTCTAAATCATGCTGTTCATATTTTGACATCATGAGACCAAGACGACACCAAACAATTGATCAACAGTACCTCGCCATTACGAGGCTTCAAATAGGATGTTCTCTGAAGGAAGTAGCCACTGAGCATAGAGTGTCACAGAGTGTCATCAGCAGGTTGCAACAGAGATACAGAGAGACTGGAAGAGTCACAGAAAGGCATAGAAGTGGACGCCCTTTGGCCACATCCAATGCTGATGACTGCTTGATTGTGAACAGTGCCCTGCGGAACCAGATGATGAATGCCACTCAACTCCAGGCACATTTAAGGGAAATAAGAGGCACCCAAGTGTCACGTCAGACCATTCTAAACCATTTACATCAGCGTGGTCTGCATGCTAGACGACCTGCAAGGGTACCTGACCATGCCACCAGGCACAGGCGTCATCTTGCATGGGCCAGGGAGCATTTACGCTGGACAAGGGCCCAATGGGCCTCATTGCTGTTCTCTGAAAGTCAATTCACATTGAGCAGAAATGATGGCCACCAATGATGTTGGAGACATCAAGGAGAGCGATATGCATCAGCCACTGTTGTCACCAGACGAGGTTTTGGTGGTGGTGGTGTTACAGTCTGGGCAGGTGTGTCTAATCAATACAGAACTGCCCTAAACCTTGTGAATGGTACAGTGACAAGCCAATACTACTTGAATAACATCCTTAAGGCTGCATTTCCACTAAATGTGTTTTTTGTCACCTGACCATCCTGAACATCTTTTTTTCAGTGTTTGTGCGCTGTGCTCTGGAAAAAAAGTCTGTGCCCTGTATCACAGCAACAGCTTGTCACTCACAGCTCAGCACTTCCACCTTTCCTATGGTCAGACTTTCTACTTATTTTTTAATAGCAGTCTCTAAATAACAATGGGCAGGAAATGTATTCTAGCATTGGTAGCAGGTCTGGATGCAAAATATGATGACATGGAAAACAGGAGTCTGAGTACAGACTGTACCAGCATCCTATGGCTCACCCTCCTTATTCTGATTGTCTGCTTAGAAAGAGCTGACATTGACAAGCTCAGGTGTAGTCTGAAAAGTTGAAATTTTTTCAACTCTGAGCGACCTGAGCACTGCGACAAAAAGCATCCACCGTTTCAGCACTGAGGACGCTCAGCGCTGTAGACACTGGACTACATAGAGAATAAATAGAAAATAGTTTCCCACAGCGGAAAAAAAATGCATTTGGTGGACACGTAGCCTAATCCAGTCATTGTGCCCCTGCATGAACAGCACAGGCCTAATTTCATCTTCATGGACAACAGTGCTCCAGCTCATCAAAGTCGCATCATTAGCGAATGGCTACTGGAGGCTGGGGTACCTCAAATGTAGTGGTCTGCACTTTCTCCAGACCTGAATCCCATAGAAAACCTATGGGATCAGCTGAGTCGCTGTGTAGAGGCTTGTAACCCTGCACCCTACAGCCTCAATGGCCTGAGGGCCGCCCTTCGAGAAGAGTGGAATGCCATGCCTCAGCAGACAATAAGTCAACTTGTGAACAGCATGAGACGTTGTTGTCAAGCTGTAATTGATGCCCAGGGGCACATGACAAGTTATTGAGACATTGGCATTTTTGTTGTGGTATACCCACCACTGTTGTTGGTTTTTGTTTCAATAAATTGCTTGAGATGAGGAAATCACCACTGCATGCTTCTACTTAAATGCCCTACTTTCATGATATTATATCACTGTAGTGTGAACTTTTTACATTTTCCATAAATTTCACCCGAAAGCCAAATATCCCTAACTTTTTGTGAGTAGTGTATGTCTTTCTTGAAGGAAATTTTTCACGCTTTTTGCCCTATGACACAATGCATTTTTATCCTGGAAAATGATGTCACCACCACCAAACATCTTTTCAATTGATGGAATAACAAAAGTGTCCAAAATTTCAATGTAAACTTGTGCATTTATTGAAGATGTAATGACTGCCATATCCTCCATACCTTTACCTGACATGCAGCCCTATATCATCAATAATTGTGGAAATTTGCACATTTTCTTCAGGCAGTCATCTTCATAAATTTCATTGGAACGCCATCAAACAAAAATTCCATCATAATCTCCTTGCCCAATGCAGATTAGTGATTCATCACTGGATATCACTTTCATCTAGTTGTCCACAGTCCATGATTGCCTTTCTGTAATCTTGTTTTTTTTTTCGGTTTAGGTGTTAATGATGACTTTTATTTGGCTTTTCTGTAAATCCCATTTCCTTTAGGTGATTTCTTACAGTTTGGTCAGAGACATTGTCTCCAGTTTCTGCCCATTTGTTCCTCCTTTGTTTTGCTGTGCATTTTATTTGTTTTGCTGTGCATTCTGTGATGATTTATCTACTTGAAAAAGTTTTGTAATTCTCCCCTTTGTTTCAGTTGACATTTTTATTCCTCACTGGTCTTTGCCCAAAGGGGTCTGGGTTGAAGCCCAAAAGGGTTGAGGAGCACTTTGGGCAAAGATCAAAGGGGGATTATGTTATGGGTCAGTCCATCCATCCATCTGTCCACCCGTCTGTCCATCTGTCCGTCTGTTCCACTTTCGTGAAATCAACTCCTCCTACAGTTTTGGTCTGATTGTTTTGAGACTTGGTACCATGGTTTTAAAGCGGCATGAAATAAAGAAGCGATGGTGAAGGTTTTAAGCAAGTTTATTAAATCATACCGCCTTCACGGGAACTCGGCTCCAGCCCATAGTGTGAGCAGGCTGAAGCTGAATTCCTCAGGCTCTCAGAGAGGAGACACAGTGTGTGTCAGCAGCAGTTGCAGGAATCAGATTGAGAGTGAGAGGATGAGCATGGGTTACAGTGCAGTATACAGTATATACCCAACTACAACAATACATAATGTTTACATTTATATATCTATATATTTATTCCATCTAGCTACAATGCTCCGCACTGTGTTTTTATATATCTACATATTATTCCATCTAGCTACATTGCTCCGCACTGTGTGTGTTTATATACTTGCATATTTATTCCACCTAGCTGCAATGCTCCGTACTGTGGGTGTTTATATATTTACATATTTATTCCATCTAGCTACAATGCTCTGCACTGTGTGTCTGTGTGTGTGTGTGTGTATATATATATTTTATAGTAATATGTACATATGTATATTAGCTGCTCTTGCTTGCTTGTTTTTTTTTGTTTTTTTTTTTTTTTTTTTTTTCTTGCCTTCTGATTGTTGCTCTGAGTGTTGCTATCCCTGTGCTGTTGCAATCCTGGAATTTCCCCGTTGTGGGACTAATAAAGGCTTATCTTATCTTATCTTATAAAAGAGCATTCCCCAGCAGTTGGTATGATCAAAGAGATTGCAGAACAGGCATGAGACATTTGCATTTGAGAGACATACATCACAGTAGGCAGATTGCTGGCCTCTGCTCCAGCTGGAAGACAAAGAGGTTACAAGGCACATCTACATATTGATCTCAGTCTCTAGGTCACAGTAAGGACAGGACGCATGAACACAATGCATGAAAGGCACATTAACATCACAGTAGTGGGCCAGAAGAAGCAGGGCTGCCTGTAGACATTAATACACACTTTTCACTGTTCTGTTAATTGCTCTAGCCAGCGCTGTGTCTGTCCAGTCTGTTGTGGGGGTTACACCAACCTGCCACAGTTTGATATACACTGAGGATGTGCATAATACAATTTGGTTCTGATTGGATGATTTTTGCGGGAATTGTAGCCCCTGAACTATGACCTATGATTTGATATACTCTGATAAGATAAGATAAGATAAGCCTTTATTAGTCCCACAACGGGGAAATTCCAGGATTGCAACAGCACAGGGATAGCAACACTCAGAGCAACAATCAGAAGGCAAGAAAAAAAAAAAAACAAGCAAGCAAGAGCAGCTAATATACATATGTACATATTACTATAAAATATATACTGTATATACACACACACACACAGACACACAGTGCAGAGCATTGTAGCTGGATGGGATAAATATATGAATATATGAACACACAGTGCAGAGCATTGTAGCTAGATGGAATAAATATGTAAATATATAAACACCCACAGTACGGAGCATTGCAGCTAGGTGGAATAAATATACAAGTATATAAACACACACAGTGCGGAGCAATGTAGCTAGATGGAATAATATGTGGATATATAAAAACACAGTGCGGAATATTGTAGCTAGATGGAATAAATATGTAGATATATAAATATAAACACACCCAGTGCAGAGCATTGTAGCTAGATGGAATAAATATGTAAATATATAAACACACACAGTGCAGAGCATTGTTGCTAGGTGGGATGAAACAGCATAACCGTCTATTTAGTTATCCTACATGGTATGATTATGTGCCCATACATATTCTCACCCTCCACAGCGACCGGTATGTTCCTAGTTGTATGCCGGAGAGGACCATTGTGTAAGTCTATTGCATCTTTTGCATTCAAAAAAAACTATTAGTTTGTTACGTCTTTTTGCTATCTCTGCGAGCAGCCCTGCTTAGGTTGTACAGTCTGACAGCCGTTGGTAGGAAGGACCTACGAAACCTCTCGGTTGTGTACCTGGGATGATGTAGTCTGCTGCTAAATGAGCTCCTCAGTGCATCCAGTATGTCCTGCATAGGGTGGAACTCGGACTCCAGCAGAGATGACAGTTTAGCCACCGTCCTTCTCTCTCCTATCTCCTCCATCGGATCAAGGCGCTGCCCCAGGACAGAGCTAGCTTTCTTAATCAGTTTGTTCAGTCTCTTCCTATCGGCTGCAGTAATGCCACTGCCCCAGCAGACCACTCCAAAAGTGATGGCTGATGCCACCACCGTGTCATAGAATGACTTCAGCAGCGCCCCTTGTACACCAAAAGACCTGAGTCTCCTCAGCAGGAACAGCCTGCGCTGTCCCTTCTTGTAGAGTGCGTCAGTATTGTGTGACCAGTCTAGTTTATTGTTCAGATGAATACCCAGGTACTTATAGGATGTCACCATCTCGATGTCTGTTCCCTGTATATTTACTGGTGCTGTGAGGGGCTGCCCATGCCTGCGGCAGTCCACCACCAGCTCCTTAGTTTTCCTCGCGTTGATCTGGAGGCAGTTCCAATGGCACCAGTCCACAAAGTCCTGGATAAGCCCTCTGTACTCAGCTTCATCTCCGTTGGAGATGAGACCAACGATCGCAGAGTCATCAGAGAACTTCTGTAGATGGCAATGTGTTGTGTTGTGTGAGAAGTCCGCAGTATAAAGAGTGAACAGGAAGGGAGCCAGCACCGTTCCCTGGGGGGCCCCCGTGCTACTGATGATCGTGTCGGAAACACAGTCCCGGGTTCTCACAAACTGAGGCCGGTTCGTGAGGTAGTCCAGGATCCATGATGACAGGTGCTGGTCCACCCCTGCGCGCAGCAGCTTGTCCTTCAGGATCATCGGTTGGATGGTGTTGAAAGCACTGGAGAAGTCAAAGAACATGATCCTCACCATATTCCCGGGCTTCTCCAGGTGGGACAGAGAACGGTGAAGGAGGAAGATCACCGCATCCTCCACCCCAATGCCATGCTGGTAGGCGAACTGGAGTGGATCCATCGCTGGTTCCACCAGGGGGCGGAGATGAGCAAGGAGCAGTCTCTCCAGGGTCTTCATCAAGTGGGACGTCAAGGCCACCGGTCTGTAGCTGTTCAGGTCTTTGGGGTGGGAAGTTTTTGGTACAGGTACCACACAAGATGTTTTCCACAGCTGTGGTACCCTCCCCAGTTTCAGGCTCATGTTGAAGATATACGTCACAATCCCACACAGCTGGTCTGCACAGGACTTGAGGAGCTTTGCGCTGATGCCGTCCGGTCCCGACGCCTTCCTCGCCTTGATCTTCCTCAGCTCCGTCCTCACCTGGGTCTTGGTCAGGGTCAGGATGGGGGGCTGTGTGTTGGGAGTGGGGGGGGGGGGTCGGTGGAGTGGGGAGTGGGCAGCAGGACTTGATTTCTTAGAGGCAGCAGTGGTTGTTGTGCAGACAGGGGGGAGGGCGGTTGGTCAAATCTATTGAAAAACAGATTCAGGTTGTTCGCCCACTCCCTGCCCCCCGTGGCCTGGGGGGAGGTATTCTGGAGCCCCGAGATGGTTTTGAGGTTTCTCCAGACCCCGCTGATGTCACTCTGTTGCAGCTTGTCCTCCATCTTCTTCCTGAAGCTGATGATGCACATATTGCAATTTCAGTCTCATCGGATGACCTTGAGGTCAAAGGTCAGTCAAATTCATTCATTCATTCCACTAAAAAATCATACATTAATGCCTAATCTATAGTCTCCAAAGGTAAGTCTGCAATTAAAATGAGAGTGTGGATGGAATTAAAAAAAACTATTTAGTGTGTGATAAGATAAGATAAGCCTTTATTAGTCCCACAATGGGGAAATTCCAGGATTGCAACAGCACAGGGATAGCAACACTCAGAGCAAGAAAAAAACAAGAGCAGAAAGGTGTGCCGGATCAGAAAGTTATCACCGGATCAGAAAGAAGAAGGAAGATAAAAAGATTATATTATAAATAAAATGCCAGGCGATTATATTATGACTGTTACAACTCTCTTCATTAAAATAACAGAAAAAAACCTGGTGTGTGCTGTTTCCTCGTGAGCTTCGGAGCTATGCAATTTATAATAACAAAGAGTGGTGATTTCATAGTTTTTGCCATGGGTTGTATACTGCACTGCTCCTGCTAGGGGTGGGAATCGTGAGGGAGCTCACGATTCGATTCATACCTGTGTCGCGATACGGTCCTATAACGATTCAACGATAATCACAATGTTGCGATATCAAGTATCACAATCCCAAATATATCAAATTTTTTCAAGTTACTTAACCTCAAATCATGTCCCAAAGTAAAACTGTTGACATTTCTTTCATATAATAAAGTATTCTCGGTGTCAACATCTGAGTTTGGCCGGAGGACTAGGCTCATCCTTTAAGTTATTCTTGTGTTTATTATCCTGAGTTGTCATCATTGTGGTTATTCCTGTCATGATCTTCTGTTTTGAGTTTGCCCTTATTTTGACAGTGTTCTCAGTTCCCTTCTGCATTGCCTATTTGTTCTTGTTAATTTGCTGAGTGCACACACCAGTTTGCAATTATGTTCATTTCTCCACCTGTTATTTAAGGGACGCAGCCACTCACCTGGGTGCTGCATCATTAGTATTGTCATTGTAGTGTGAACCCACACGCTTCTGTGTGTATTCCGTTAAATCCGGTTAAAGTAGAATTATTATTTATGGCTTTCCGAGCTGCTTTATGTGGGTGTAATAAATGGATGTAAATGCTCGTTTCGTGATTGAGTCCTGCTTACTACCCAGCCCGGGTGCAAACCATGACACTCTGGGCTTCATTTTCTGCGGAGACACATCTCTGCGCACAGGGAGGGTGGTGGACGGTGTTTGGACTTGACTTCAACTTCAGATACGTTTAGTTGACTCTGGACTCTCAAAAAGCAGCTGAAAACTTTTTTGTTTAATAAGAATTTCCATTGATTTTCAATTCAACTGCTTTTTAATGGTAAGTCTGATATTTTTAACCCCTTGACGCCTGAATTTATTTCCAACTGTGAACAAATTTTTTTAAAATTTAAAAAAAAATTTTTTTTCATAATTGAAAATCGTTGTTTTTTTGTTTTTTGTTTCTTTTTTTTGGATTGATGTGAATTCGTGACAATAGGCGTCAAGGGGTTAAATTATTTTAATCTTGTGTTTTAACTTGTTTTTGTATTTTTAAAATTATTTTTTATCTATCAACTTCCTTTAATTCCATTTTATTGTACAGTGCTCTGTGACTATATGTCTGTGAAAAGCGCTTCATAAGTAAACTTTACTTACTTGGCGCTCAGAGAAAAAGCAAGCTCCATGCAGGTGTGTTTTTAGCTTAGCCGTTGCTAATGCTGCTCCGAGACATGTGCTGGCCCACCATGTTCTGAGTGTTTTTTTGGGTTTTTTTGTGGAGCGCTTCTTGCTGGTTGTGTGTCATGTCAAGGTCTTTCTTCCATCTTTGTTATAAAATCCAAAAAAGGCCCGACATTTGAGCCAACTTTGAGCTAACTGCTTCCTAACTTTCAAAGCTAGCTGCAAATCTCCGAGAACAGCTATAACTTCACTTGACTGGGTGCTGACTTTGCGCCATCTAGTTGACTGAAAATGCAATTGGCTGAATACCCAAGACAATATATGCAATGTTTACAAATAAATAAAAGATTGATCCATGCGTTTAGGGATTGGTGCATTGTCGTTAGTGTCAAGTATCGCGATCCATCACTGAATCGATCTTTTGTCCCACCCCTAGCTCCTGCCCACTCTCATAAGGTCCTTTTTTTTTTCCCTTGTCCTGTCAGGCAGCTAGGTAAGAAGAACAGAGATCTGTTACCCTTGTTGTGCCAAAACAGATTTACTTTGCCAAAAGGAGCTTTATACAGTACCTAACTATATACTGTATATTGTTGTAATCTCCTCTTGTAATAACTTTTAATACTTTATTTTAATTATTTTACCCATGGAAGACCCAACAAGATGGGTAATAGGGAAAGGAAGTGTGTAGAGGGGAAGAAAAGGGAGGGGAACAGACAAAAAGACAAACAAACCAACAACTTAAACAAACAGAAGACAAACTGCTTCTTCCACCGAAGATGTCTCAACACAAGTCTGAGATCCGCACCTGTTAAAGGAGAGACATTTGTGCGTGTGCGTCTGTGTGCATATATATGAGAGAGCACGCAAAATAAGTGTGTGCATGTGAGTGGTTTGTCAGGAAAAATACGAAGGGGGGGCCAGTCGCAGCAGCTCTCCCCCCGGGAACCCCGAGCAGGCAAGGCAGCACCGCCAACCCCCACAGGGCACAAATGCCCGAGGTCAGCAAGCCCCAGGAAAGCCAGGCATCCACCCCTGGAGGGACGATCGAGGGAGGCCAGGCTGCCAGGTGGCCGGCGTGGCCGGCCCACCAAGCACCCACCCCCCCAGTGGGGCCAACGCCAGCCCCCGGGCCCCAGGCGCCAGGAGGCCAGCGTCCCCACCCCCTGGGCCGGAGACCAGCCCGTGGCCCCCGGCATGAGTCCCCCCAGGCACCACCACAGTGGGTCCCCCCGACCCAGCACTACCGCCGCACGCCCCGGGGACCCCCTTGCCCAAAGAAGTCCCCCCCCCCCGCCCAGGGGAGCCCACATAGCCGAGAGTCACTACCCCCTCAATCCAGCATCTCCCGACTCACAGACACACCCTTCCCCGCACCTTCACACCTTCATGCTCCCATACGCACCCACATGCACTCCCTCACTTTCACTCACCTTCTCTCACTCCTGTACCCATTCAATCTCACTCCTACTCACCCTCAGGGTCACCCACACCCATTCACATTCACCCACGCATGCACTCCCACTCACACTCTGACCTACTCACATCCATTCATGCTCTCCCCCTCACACTCACCCACCCTCATTCACCCTTATAAGGTCCTTTTGACTTCAACCCCTCATTTGTTACAAGACTAAAAAATGTAAAGGCCACTGAGATATTTTTGGCAACTCTGTGCTTAAATATAACCACATGGAATGTATTGCAGAAAAAACACATTAAAAGGCTTAATGGACAGTTAGGGCATAAGTAATGCTCGCAACCTGCAGTGCTGCTACAAGTACCTGCACTGAATCTTGAAGTAAAACACACTTTTTTCATTAAAATGGATATGTCATGCCCCTTTTTCCACATGTTAACAGAGATCCCAGAGGTGTTAATGAAATGCCTCTGACATACTTTGGTCAAAAAACCTCATGGATTAAATATCACAGCACCATTTCCACCAACCTTAACTGTGGTCACAGGAACATGAAGCTGCTTGGAGATGATCTCATAGCCTTTACCTTTAACATGGTTTTCTAAAGTCTTCTTTCTGAGCTCCTCAGACAACTCTTTCCTTTGCTTTCTCTGATCCATGTTCTGTTTAGTGCACACAACGATACCAAACTATGCAGTAACATGATTTTTTTCCCCTTTACTGTAATTAGGCTGAATGGCTAATGAAGAGCTTGAAGGCACCTGTGACATTAAGGTCGCTTGTTTGCAGTGATTGTTGCAAAAGGCGGTGCCACAAAATAATTAATTTAATGGTACCATCTTTTTTAATATAAAATATTCAGCTGACCCATTTGTCAAAAGCAAGGTCTAATTTGTGTTAAATATGTCTCAAATATATCAAATGATGAATTTGTCTCAAATTTGTCATTTTCTGAAAAGTGTCTGTTTTAGAGATACAAGGTTTGATTTTATACGAGTGACTTTGTTCTTGCCAAACTTTATGAAATCTAAGACGATACAGGACAGGGCTGTTGTCAGCAAGAAAAATGCAATAATTTTGATGGAATAAAATTACAGAAGTGGTTTATGAGAAGATGTGACATTATTTCAGAAATGTCACAATGGGATGATTTTTTTTTTTTTAATTTTAATTATACTAATTTTAATTATACTTTATTGATCCCCAGAGGGGAAATTGAGGGCATCCACGGTACGGCGCTATCCCTTTACCATTCACACACACATTCACACCTAGGGCCACTTTTAGAGTCTCCAATTAACCTAACCTGCATGTTTTTGGCCTGTGGGAGGAAACCGGAGAAATCCCAGATTAAACCCACGCAGACACGGGGAGAACATGCAGACTCCACACAGATCACTGTTGGTCAGGGGCTGGGATCGAACCAGAGATCCCATGGCCCAGGGAGAGTTGCTGTGGTGCCGCAGTGCTGCCGCAGTGCTAACCACTGCGCCACCGCACTGCCCCTGTAGGAAGTGTTGTCAAAATGGGTGAGACTGTAGGGAGTTAGAAATGAAGAAGCGATATGGCTTTATAAATCAAAGTTTAATATCAGCTTCACCTCCCTAACATCTCATCTCGGTGCAGAAGCAGAATAAGAGGTCGAACGCAGTCAGACCTTCATACTTATACCCACACTCAACAAAAGACATTGCATATCAAAGCTGACATCCCGCATTAACATAATCCCCCCTCCATTGTCCTCCGTCTCCTCCACCTGACCTTGGGTGGTCAGGGAGATCGACTCGGTCTCCACCGCTGCGACTCTGTCTGCTCTTTGATCCTTGCTGGCGGTTGAGACCTCTTGTCCTGTTCATAGGCGTGAGGTCATTCCACATATGTAATCACTAAACATTCTAATATGTCTATACATATGTAGGTATGGAATATATGATTAATATAAGCCACAGCCCCCTCCAAACGACTAAGAAAAGGACAATCAAATTAAGTTTACAGTTTAAAATAATCTCTATGACATATTATACTGTTAACCTCTTGACAGGAAAAACGAGGAAAAATCTTTCCAGCAGTCATGCTCCTGTAGGGAATTCAGTGGTAACAACAACAGCATAGTAATATCACAAATCATCCTTACAACTGTCACGGCACAATCTGATGACATAGTTAACAACTCTTGGTCAATTTGTATCAGTCCCTGTGCCGTCTGAGTTTTAATCTTCTCCCAAATCTGCTGTGGGTCCGCTTTGGTGTCGTGGTGGGACCCTCCTGTAAGGAATCTGCAGCTTGGGGAGGAGAGTGGTTATTTGTTCCCTGCAGGGGGGCTGAGTTTTTTTTTCTTGGGGGTCTACCCCGCCGAGGTGCTCTCGCCACCCGTGCAGGTTCGTCTCTCAACAAGAAGGCAGGTTTAAGTCTGTCAATGTTGACTGTTTCTTTTCTGTCCCCTAAATTAAGCACAAAATGCTTATCACCAGGTTCCAGCACTCTGAATGGTCCGTCGTATGGTGGACGGAGGGTTGATTTTAAAGCTTCGTGTCTAACAAAAACGAACTCGGCGTTTTTTAAAGCTTGGGGGACAAAAACCCGTGGAAAAGAGTGATGTGCCGGTCCGGGGAGAGAGTCCGGTCCGGTGCTGCCTAAAGGCCTCAGGGCTGGAAGATGCCCGGGCTCTGGATTCTCTGGTAAAAACTCACCTGGGAGTCTGAGAGGTTGTGCAAAAACTAATTCTGCTGGGGAGGCGTCTAGATCCTCTTTAGGCGCAGAACGCAACCCCAATAAAACCCAGGGAAGTTTATTCACCCAATTTGTATCCGTTAGTGATGCCCTGAGGGCGGCCTTTAAAGATCTGTGAAAACGCTCGCATAACCCATTAGCCTGAGGGTGATATGCGGCGGTGCGGTGAATTGTCGCCCCTAAGCTGCTGGCCATGGCTGACCAAAGCTCTGAGACAAATTGAGGCCCCCTATCGGACGTGATGTCCGATGGGACGCCGAAACGTGCCACCCAGTTTGTTAAAAAAACGCGAGCGACTTCCGCAGCTGTGGTTGACGCCAAAGGGACCGCCTCAGGCCAGCGCGTAGTACGGTCTATCATTGTTAACAGGTGTGTGAAACCCTGAGACGAAGGTGGTGGTCCCACGAGGTCGACATGAACGTGGTCAAACCTTCTGGCTGGGATTCGAAAAGGCTCTAGAGAAGCTTTTGTGTGTTTGTGTATTTTGGCGCGCTGACAAGACATGCAAGTTTTTGCCCATTCCTTTACATTTTTGCGCAGGCCAGGCCAAACAAACTTTTCCGCGACCATTTTGACTGAGGCGTGCACCCCTGGGTGCGCGAGGGAGTGAACCGAGTCGAAAATGCGGCGGCGCCATGCAGCTGGGACTACCGGGCGAGGTCGGCCGGCTGAAACGTTGCAGATTAGGGGGGGTACGCTGTCACGTAAACCCTTTTCCTCCAGTCTTAACCCTGTTGGTCCAGACAGGAGCGCGCGCACGTCCGCGCCACTGCTTTGTTCCTCTGCCATGGCTGCGTAATCTATCCCTACGTGAATTGGGGCCGCGTATGCATCCGCGTTGGCGAAGAGTTCTGCGGCTGAGGTAGTATAATCTGTCTCCTCGTGCTCTGGCGATGTCACAACGCGAGAGAGGCAGTCTGCTACCACGTTAAGTTTGCCTGCCACATGTCGAATGTCTGTGGTGAACTCTGAGATTGCCGCTAGCTGTCTTTGTTGCCTGCCTGACCATGGTTCTGAAATTTTAGCCATCGCAAAAGTGAGCGGTTTGTGGTCTACAAAAGCCGTGAAGTGCTGCCCTTCTAACCAGAACTGGAAGTGGCGGATGGATAAATGAAGCGCTAGCAGCTCCCTGTCAAAAGTGCTGTATTTACGCTCGGTTTGGTTTAAAGATTTGCTAAAAAATGCTAAAGGTTGCCAGTTTCCGCCAACATGTTGTTCCACGACTGCCCTTATGGCCAGGTCTGAAGCGTCTGTGGTTAACGCTATGCAGGCCGAGGGATCGGGGTGAACCAACAATGTGGCATTCGCTAGAGCACTTTTTACTTCCGCGAAGGCGCGTTCGCGCTCCGGGGTCCATTCGACCGCGTTGGAAGGCTTTTGTTTTCTGAACGCGGCATACAGGGGCTGCATGAGTTGAGCTGCGCGGGGGAGGAAACGGTTGTAAAAATTCACCATTCCCAAAAATTCTTGCAGCGATTTGACCGTCTGTGGTCGTGGAAAATTTTTTACCGTGTGGACTTTGTCTGGCAATGGGACTGCCCCCTTCGGTGAAACTCTGTGTCCCAAAAAATCAATTTGTGACACGCCGAATTTGCATTTGGCTGGGTTGATTATTAACCCGTGCTCTTCTAGTCTCTGAAAAACTGTAGTGAGGTGTTGTTCGTGTTCTTCCTCTGACGGGCTGGCTACCAGCATATCGTCGAGGTAGACGAACACGAAGGGGAGGTCGCGTAATACCGCGTCCATCATACGCTGAAAGGTTTGAGCAGCGCCTTTGAGGCCGAACGGCATCCGCAAAAATTCAAAAAGACCGAAAGGGGTTATTACAGCCGTTTTAGGAATGTCTTCCGCTCGAACGGGGACTTGGTGATAGCCGCGGACCAGGTCTATTTTAGAAAAAATGCGCGCACCCGCCAGATGTAGTGAAAAATCTTGGATGTGAGGAATTGGGTAGCGGTCATGCGCTGTCGCATTGTTTAATCTGCGGTAATCGCCGCAAGGTCTCCAAGAACCGTCGGTTTTCGGGACCATGTGGAGTGGCGATGTCCAGGGGCTTTTCGAGCGTCTAATAATGCCTAATTTTTCCAGGGTGGCAAACTCGTCCCGTGCTATGGCGAGCTTGGTCGCGTCTAATGCCGAGCTTTGGCGAACACGGGTGGGCCTGTTGTGGGGATGAAGTGTTCAACCCCGTGTTTCGCTACTGTTGCTGAAAATTTTGGAACTGTGAGTGCTGGAAATTGGGTGAGGAGTTGGTCAAACTTACCTCCTGCTGTTGTGACGCTGGCCTGCACGGGTGGTGGAGAAACTCGAGCTGAGCAGGGAATAGAAGAAAATGACAATGCATTAACCAAGCGCCTATTTGCTAGATCGACTAACAACCCATGTGCACACAAAAAATCAGCACCCAAGAAGTTAAAACTCACCGCCACTACAATAAATGTCCATCTATAGTTGCGGCTGTGGATGCAAAGAGGCAGGTTCCTTTCACCGAAGGTGTCGATGATCGAGCCGTTGGCTGCCATCGCTCCATTTCCCCGGGGACCCATGGCCCGGTCTGCGTGGGAAGGGGTGATAAAACTCAGCTGAGCTCCGGTGTCGATCAGGAACTGTCTCCCGGTGTGTCCGTCAGTCACATACAGTAGCTTATTTTTCTCGCCGAGAGCCGCAGCTGTTAACGGTCTCTCGGCTTTGGCGTTCCGCGAACTTTTGAATTTGCAGGGGGGCACGCATTTGTACGCCCTCTCGGCGAAACGGTGGTGGTAATAGCAGAGGTTGTTCCGCCTGCTGCGCCTTGGTCGTGTTGCCGCCATGGTGGGCGGGTTCTGCTCGGTTGTCTGTGGTTCTCCGCTGCTCTGGGCTTCCGCGCTGAGATCTGCGGATGCTGCTGTGGCCATCTGTTCCCCACAGGCGTTGATGAGCTGCTGCGCTTCTCGGGCCAGCGCGCGGAAGTCCTGCTGGGTGCTGCACCGCATGTTGACCAGCGTCCCTCTCATGTGTGGCGGCAGAGTGCTGAGGAAGATGTGTTGGAAGAGGAAGTTGTCGTTGTCCTCTTCCTTGAGCTGCAGCATGTCCTCCATGAGGGCCTTGGGTCTGCATCCTCTGTGGCTGTAGATCGCCAGGATCCTCTCTGCTCTCTCCTCGGCTGAGGGGACGAAGTTCTCAACGATGGTCACTTTAAGCTCTCTGTATTTGTCATGGGTGGGCGGCTGTTGGATTATGCTCCGCGCACATCTTGACGTGGCAGCGTCGAGTTTGGCGACGATGTGATAAAACTTTGTCTCGTCCGCCGTTATGCCCGCCAGTGCAAACTGAGCCTCAGCTTGCTGGAACCACGAGCTCGGGTCTTCCTGCTAGAATTCTGGCAGCTTGACGGTGACGGCGCTTGTGTGGGCCGTCCCTGATGTGTCCGCCGGGTGAGAGCACCTTTCTTCTGCTCTCACGGCGGGGCTGGGGATGGTGCTCGGTTGAGCCCTCTCTGTAGCTTCTGCCGTGGGGGAACGTCTTCCATCCGTTCCCCTGTCTGCATGGGTGTCGGCGCTTGCCTGGGTCGCCTCTGATGAGTTAATCGCGGGAGAACGTCTCTGTTCCATCCTCACGTCTGGTCACCAGTGTAGGGAGTTAGAAATGAAGAAGCGATATGGCTTTATAAATCAAAGTTTAATATCAGCTTCACCTCCCTAACATCTCATCTCGGTGCAGAAGCAGAATAAGAGGTCGAACGCAGTCAGACCTTCATACTTATACCCACACTCAACAAAAGACATTGCATATCAAAGCTGACATCCCGCATTAACATAATCCCCCCTCCATTGTCCTCCGTCTCATCCACCTGACCTTGGGTGGTCGGGGAGATCAATCCGGTCTCCACCGCTGCGACTCTGTCTGCTCTTTGATCCTTGCTGGCGGTTGAGACTTCTTGTCCTGTTCATAGGCGTGAGGTCATTCCACATATGTAATCACTAAACATTCTAATATGTCTATACATATGTAGGTATGGAATATATGATTAATATAAGCCACAGAGACTATCATTCTTGTCAGGAAATGATTTCATTTCAAAAACAGCTTACAAATTCCAAGTCAAAATATTGTCATTTAGAGCATTTATTTACAGAAAATTACAACTAGCTAAAACAACAAGAAGTGTGTTGCTTTTTGATCAAATGATGCAACGAAAACAAGTACATGTTAATTCTTAAACACTACAATACTTAAGTTTTTAACTTAGAAAGAACTCAGAAATCTGTATTTGTGTAATAACTCTGATTTTTATGCACAGCTTTCATGCATCTTATCATGCTTAGGTAGGTGTCCTTATGTTGGAATTCAACAGCTGTTGCTAAAATATAATAACAGTACTTTTCTATCCTTTACGAGTAATTATGTCACACTCATATTACAATTCTAAATTTGTGGATGGTTGATTTGTACACAGTGAAGCAAGCCATTGAGTCCCACAAACATTCTCATACACGTTTATAAGGTTATTTCTGTTTCTGCAGAGCCCTTCGAGGATCCCTCGATCGCCTTTGAAAACATCTGTCACTGATTTTATATGGCGTCAAAGGTTTAATGAACATGGCTCCATGCATTTTAACAAATGCCACATTTCATTTGGTTTCACCACTTTGCTGCCAAAAGGCGTCTGGCAGAGGACCTCAAAAACAGACATTTTTGTGTGGCATTCTTCCCAAAATTACAGCAGAGTCGACTGGCAGACACCATGCACCCATATGAGGTAGCAAACTGCGTCACCAGAAAACTGGATAATATCAGAGCACAGCAACAAGACCGTCATTATTCATGTGTGTTGGATTTTCATGCCTCTTGAGAGGCCGATCCTATAAATAACACTATTGGGACCTGTTGGCATTTTAAGGTTAGTTGTGTCTTAGGGATTAAAATGTAAGAAGTAGTGCATTCTGCAAAAACTGTATTTCATGCAGTTATACTGTATGTTTTTTTTTTTTCTCTCAACCTCAAATTTTATGTGTTCTCAGGTCTTGGTAATGAATTTTGTAACTTCGTCCTTAATTGTGGCCATGCCCTGTTAAGTTTCAAACTGCCTTGTTAAAGCAGATTGTTTATGTCTTATGGTATGTTTCTAGCAGGCAGCTCACTTCCTGTCTGCCTCAGTTGATGTGGTTCCTTGGCCAGCTTCCTTTTTCAGCTGTGCTGTATTTTATGACGGCTGGTTTGTTGATTTTGTGGTGGGACTCAGAATTGTGCAACCCACACTGCTGTCACTTTGTTTGATGTGGAGAGAAACGTTTGCCCATCATCACGACCAGGTACTTTACCAAGCACTGCTGAGTCTGCTGCTCCCTGCAGCTATTCTGAGAGCAGTTTGGTTTTTATACCCTACTACCCTCTCATAACAGTTTATTTTGGTTCTCCAAAAGAGCCTCTACGTTTCCTTTAGTTTATTTTTAACCATTTCATGTGTGTTTAATTATTACAATAACAGTGAAACCAAAAACATAATGGCCAGCATGCATTGTCTCTGAATATTGGCAACTGTTTTTAATTTGTCAAGACCCTGGGCATGCTTGTGGGTGAAATCGGCACAACAAGATCCTTGGTGCACAACAAACAAAACAAATGACAGAGCCAAAAGAAAAAACTGATGAAAACAAGCGAAGACCAGGGCAGAAAACATGTGCCCTCCACACCCTCAAGTATCACTCATGCAGCAGCTTGTCTCTCATGAGTCATAAGTCAGCCTGAATGATTTGGCAGAAATAATTTCATAGATATCCTTAGATAACTTCCCATAAAGTTGAACGCAGTCATCTGAATGTGATTGTAGGATTACAAATGGACACAGCTTTGACTCATTTTTCCCTGGGGCAGCAGACAGGAGTTTCAGTCACTTCTGCTTCACCAATTACTTTTAAAAACTTGACCATTAGTCACCTTTGGGAATTATTGAGAACAGTGACACAAATGTTCCCAAAACCTGCTTGATATAATCATTAGAAAATTAGGATTCTGAGGTCAGAAAAAAGTAAAATAAACAAGCAAATGAGCATGCAATACATATTTTCAGCATTAGTACTCAAAGATGGGAAATAGGACCATGAAGATTAACACAGTTAATTGTGATTCTTTATTCCACTTATTCAGGACAGATTAAAACACTTTTTAAACGCTCAAAATATAGTGAATAATAATGGCTTTAATATGATACCATGAAGGTTTTAATGAGTACCAAGACTTTATCTTGCCTGCATAAACATGTAAGAACTATTCTGAAATTGGTTATGTTATACGGTCAAGGATGAAAGCTCAGTGTGATATCATGCTGGTCACAGCTGCTTAAAGCTGCTGTTTGCATAAAACACTGTTGCTTATCACTCGTTACGTTAGTTACTGTGACAGTCATCGCTGACAACCACAATCAAGAAACATACATTTCCTCTGCATCCACGCAGGTACTCTACAGAATTAGGACACATTTACACCACTGAGTAAAACAGGATATGATGTGGTCTCAGACCAAAGGAATACATCATAGTGTGGTTTTGCAGTGATTTTGTATAAATATATTCTTAATTATAACTTTTTTGGTGCTGTGTTTGGTAATTTGAAGCTTTGAGAAAGGGAAATGGGACACCTGTTAAAAAACCATTTTTGTCTTGTCCAGCAGCTTGGCAAGCAGAACAAACATGTGCTCGCTTTATTGTGCAAAACACATTTATTTTATCAAAAGGAGCTCTGCTCATATTTGATATATGCTATTTATAAATAGTATTTATAGACTCCTCTTGCTGTATAAAAACTATTACTTTATTTAAATTGTCTTAGTATGCTGGACCTGACAGAGGGGAATGGGAGTGAATTGAAGAGATCTGAAGTGGTTGGAGGGGGTTGGGATAAATCGGTGGGGAGGGAGAGAAAAACAAAGAAAAACAAAGAGAAAACACACAAGAAACAATTGCTGCTTCTAAGATCTCAGAATGGGCCTGATGTCTGCTCCTGAAAGAGACCAGAGAGACATATGCATGTGTGTGTGTGTACGTGTTTGTATGCACATGCAAGAGACATTGTGTGTGGGTGGCTGGGTTGCCAGGAAATATACCAAAAGGGGGGGGGGGGGGGTTAGGAGGTCATAGCATCGCCCACCCTGGGAAGCAAGCAAGACAGTGCCCCATCGCTCAGGCAACCTGCACTCCCCACAGAGCAGGAATGCCCTGAGGCCACAAAGCCCCAGGACAACCAGGCACCTCCCCGAGGAAAAAAGGGCAAGGAGGGTTGAAGTTGCTGGGCCCCCGATGGGGCTGGAACTGGACTATGCCAGGGGCACGGGAATCCTGGGTGCACCCCCACAAGGGCACACTACTCAGGGCCCCAGACACATGCCTTGGGGGCAACCAGGCACCCACGCCTGCTCGCTACCGCCAGAAGGGGCGGTAGTGAGCAGGCAACCCCTGGGCGGTAGGGAAGCAGCCAACCCCCCTTCCCTTCAATGCCGGAGGGTGACCCACGAGGCCAGGAGACACACTACACCAGTCTGCCTGACACACACACACACACACACACACTCTCTCTCATCTCTGGTAGTCCATCGATTCGATGATGACCATCTTCTTTATTTGTGAGTCTGCTGGTGTTTGAATAGTCCGATCCTGGATCTGCAGATTTGGTTACAGACCGGGCATGTGAAGGAGGTGCTGGGGGGAGCAGGGGGGACTTGGCGAGCATGCCTCTTTGCACGCTTTGCTGTCTGGTGTTGTGTGCGCTGTTCCTCCATATAATCCACTCCCTGTGAGGAGTGGAAGCGCCAGATGTCTCGGCAGGAAGCGAGTTCCTCCAGTGAAGAGGGGTTGATCTGACATCTCTTCAGGATGGACTTCATTTGATCTTTGAAGCGCTTCTTCTGCCCACCAGCGCTGCGTTGGCCACGGTGTAACTGGCCATATAGGATTCTGCGTGGGAGTCTGTGGCTGGGCATCCGGATGACATGCCCCAACCACCTGAGTTAATGCTGGGCCATGATGGATTCCACGCTACAGCTGCCAGCTCTCTCCAGCACTTCTGTGTGCGGCACTCTATCCTTCCAAGTGATGCCAAGGATCTTCTGGAGACATCTTACATGGAAGGTCTCCAAGCTTCTCAGATGGCGGCTGTAAATAGTCCATGCCTCACATCCATATAGTAAGGTGGTGATACATACAGCTCTGTAGACCAGCACTTTGGTGTGGAGTTTGAGATTGCTGTTCTGAAGAACCCTTCTCCTTAGACGACCAAAAGATGCTGATGCTTGCTTGAGGCGGTTCTGGATCTCGTCATCCATTGAGCAGGTGTCAGACATTATGCTCCCCAGGTATTTGAATGTGGGCACTGTGAGCAGCTGTTGCCCTGCTGCTGTGAGGGTTATTGGGTTTTGTGAGGGGTCGGTACTGGACTGACAGAGTACCTCTGTCTTCTGGGTGTTGATTGTCAGTCCCATTCTGGTGTATGCAGTTACAGCTGCCGAGAGGATGTTTTGTAGAGCGTCTGGTGTATGAGCAACCAGGGCACAGTCATCAGCGTACTATAGCTCAATGATGGTCTCTGATGTCAGTTTGGAAGTTGCCTGTAGCCTCCTGATGTTAAACAGGTTACCATCAAGCCTGAAGTCAATGGTAACTCCAGCTTGTTTCTCCACCCTCCTACGTAGCAGAGTTGTTACACAGACAAGGAAGATGTTGAAGAGAACTGGGGCCAGCACACAGCCTTGCCTCACTCCGGTTTGCACTCCAAAAGGTTCTGAGCTGTGCCTTCCCACTACCACTTGGGCCATCATCCCAGAATGGAACTGCGCAAGGATGGTGAGAAACTTGGGTGGACACCCAAATCTCTTTAGGACTTGCTACAGTAGTTCCCTGTTTACTGTGTCAAATGCCTTTGACAGGTTGACAAAGGCAATGAACAGGTCCTTATGCTGCTCCCGACATTTCTCTTGGAGCTGACGCGTCACAAAGATCATGTCAACTGTTCCCCTGTCCTTCCGAAAACCACACTGTGACTCTGGGGTGACCCGCTCTGATATTGCAGAGATGAGTCTGCGGAGCATGACCTTGGCAAGGACCTTTCCAGCAGTAGCCAACAGAGAGATACCCCTACTATTGGAGCAGATGGCTTTGTCTCCTTTGTTCTTGTAGATGGTCACAATGTTGCTGTCTTTCCACTGTTGTGGGACACACTCTCGTCTCCACACCTCTGAGATATAGAGATACAGTGTCCGAGTACAGAGGTAGCCTCCTTCCTTGAGAAGTTCAGCTGGGATGCCATCAGGTCCAGGGGATTTATTGTTTTTCAGGGTTTTTACTGCTTGCAGGATTTCTTTGAAGGTTGGGGGGAGGTCGAGATCTGGCAAGGTAGGATGTTCAGGGAGCTCTGCAATGACAGTTGGGTCCACTGAGGTGGGCTGGTTAAGCACGGTGTTAAAATGCTCAGCCCACCGCTCCACTATCATGGCCTGATCCTTGATTAAAGAAAAACCATCAACAGATCTCACAGGTGCCAGGGAGCAGTTTCTGGGGCCGTAGATGGTTTTGACTGCATCATAGAAACTGTGCATATCGTTTTTATCAGCATGAGTCTGGATTTCGTTGGCCTTTGAGATCCACCACTCATCTTGCAGTTTCCTGAGAGTTGTTTGGACCTCAGAACGAAGGGCTTGCCATTGCTTCTTATGGAATTGGGATTGTGGGTTGTTCAAGGTGGCTCTGTGTGCCCTGTGCATTCTGTCCAGGAGGGTGGAGATCTCTCCAGCATTCTGGTCAAACCAGTCCTGATGTTTCTTGGTTTTGAAACCGATGGCTTGGGCTGCAGTGTCAAAGTGAATGGTAGATAGAGCGGTCCACTTCTCATCCATCCCAGACTCTGAGATGATCAGTTGTTCAATACCTGCCAGCCTCTTAGCCAGGGAGCGACGGAAGTTGTCACAGATGTCGCTGCTGGAGAGTCTGGCACAGTGGAGTGTTTTCCTCTTTGGGCCACCGTGGCGAGCTAGGGGCCGAACAGGCATTCTGACCTTTGACAGAATCATGCGGTGGTCGGTCCAGCAGTCTGCCCCTCGCATAGCTCTTGTGATGAGCACGTCCTTGAGGTCAGCCCTCCTCACGATCACATAGTCGATCAGGTGCCAATGTTTGGACCTGGGATGCATCCAGGATGCCTTATATTTGTTCTTTTGTTGGAAGATTGTGTTAGTGATGGTAAGATCATGTTCCGCACAGAGACTAAGAAGTCTCATGCCATTGGGGTTGACTTTTCCAATGCCATGGGCACCGATCACACCATTCCAGTTTTGCAAGTTCTTTCCGACTCTTGCGTTGAAATCACCAAGCAGCATGATTTTGTCACCCTTCGGGATGTGACTGAGGATGTCATCGAGTGCCTGGTAGAAGCGGTCCTTCTCTTCAGCGTTCGATGACAGAGTTGGTGCATAGGCACTTACCAAAGTGACATACCTGCATTTTGCAAGGGGGACGCGAAGAGTCATGAGCCTTTCATTGACACCCACTGGTGGTTCTGTGAGCTTGTGCAGGAGGCTGTTCTTGATTGCAAAACCAACTCCATGAAGGAGTTGACTGCCAATGGGGTATCCTTTCCAAAAGAATGTATAACCCTCTCCTACTTCATTGAGTGAGCCTTCCTCGAGGAGTCGTGTCTCACTGAGTGCTGCCACATCCACATTGTAACGCTTCAGCTCGCTGGCAACGAGTGCTGTTCTGCGCTGTGGTCTGTCCGGACTGGCATCCAGGAGTGTCCTTATGTTCCATGCTGCAATTCTAAATGGTACTGTTTTTATTTTTCGACCGCATAGTGGAATGTCCCAACAGGTGCGGTTTCCTATCCGGGTGCTGTGCTGAGTGGGCAATGTTTAGGCCACCTTTTCTAGGCCTTTCCCCAGTTGGGATGAGCAGTGCGGTCCCTAAATAGGGCTGCTCAGACGCACAGGAGTCTGCCGGAAGCAGCTGCCACTCAATCCCAACTGCTAACGACCGTTGTCCTGTGCTGCTGATGTGCAGAGTTCCAGCTAGAAGCTTCCAGCTCATTCAAACCTGCCCCCGTTACTGGATGCTCCATCGCCGCCAGACTTTAGAGGTCGGAGACTCAGGTAAAGAAGATACCTGCGCAGTGATGGTTTTTAGAGTGGCATGGGGGGTGCGCTTTTCCCGATGCCACTACCTTGATTGTAGAGAAGATGGTTCCAGTGGCGAGGGAGACCCTAGACGACAGGCATCTTCTCACAACTGCAGGAGGCTGCCGGAATCCAGATTTTTGGGAAACCGCCTCAAAGCGTGCCACCACCAGCTTGCTTTTTGTCAGGGTGTGCTCCCTTAGCCTTCGTCTGCTATTACAGCCATTGTGGTGTTTATCGTTACTACCAGCTTCTGCCTGCTCTACCGTTGAGGTCTTCATCTTCGTCTTTGTCTTCGGGATCACTCTTAGTCTGGCCTCTACCCTTCGACCTGTTCGGCTTGGGTGACCCTGCCAGGAGTACGAGACTCCGGCCGACATAGCTCTAGGGGTCATGGAGACGCTCAAAGTGCCCCACCACGATAAGGTGGTGATCCCATCGAGGCACACACACACACACACACACACACACACACACACACACACACACACACACACACACACACACACACACACACACTTGTTCGCTCACTCACTCACTCACTCACTCACTCACTCACTCACTCACTCACTCACTCACTCACTCACTCACTCACACAAACCAATGTCTCTCTCCCCAACCCATCATCCATTCATTCATACAACCATGCAGACATATCCCCAAGGCATTGCCCTCCAGAACAGTACTGGAGGGCAATCCTCCAGTACTGGGCCTCCTGTACGCCCTCCAGTACAGGGCGTCATCCCCAGGATGGGGATGACACCAACACCACATCCCAGGCCACTGATCAGGCCCAAAGCCCATGGCAGAAGTTGGGCAGCAATACTGTTCCTTCATTCAAGCTAGCGACGAGACCGGAGGAGTTTTGAGGCCTGAACCGAGACATCATGGCAGTGTGTGTCACGCCTATGGGTGGAGCACAGACTTGAAGCTGCTACGTTTTCACTACAGGGTGTGGATGGTGGTAGCTAGGACTGTGGGATATGACCAAAGTTTCATATCACGATTTACAATGACTGGTGCATCTCAACTAAATTAGAATGTCATCAGCTAACAGCTTCCACTAGCCATCGGATGTACTTCAGCTCCTGTACTGGCCAACAGCCACTGGGAGAGCTTTGGATTCATCGCCAGATAGGACAACGCTAGCTAGAGGCCTCCACTAGCTACCGAGGGAGCCTTGGCTTCCTTGGCTTCATCGGCAGATCCAGCTACTAGATGACGACGCCAGTTAGTGACCTTCACTAACCATCGGGAGAGCTTCGACCACACAGCTAGATAACAGCTATAATTAGACGACAAGCCAGCTGACGGCATCCCCTAGCCATCGGATGTACTTTGGCTCCTGTACTAGCCAACAGAGCCGCTACTTTGATCCCAATCAGACTAGTCAGTAGGCCTCTGAAAAAGAATCAGACAAATGAAGAGGAGTTGGAGGAGATCAAACTCTCACTAAATTTTTTGACTGAAGAAATATCTAAGATAGCAAAACAACAAACTCTGCTTATTGGCCTTATGGAACAAGTGCATGAATTAAAGGCTGAATTTATGGAAAAAGACAAGAAAATTCATTTCTTAGAAAGATGTGTGGATGAATTAGAACAGTATACAAGAATGGATGATGTCATTTTTTTTTTTTTTTTTTGTTACTTATTTGTACCCGTAGGTAGACATGGTTTGCAGTCTGGTGACAAGCCACCGGCTGCTGGTCGCTGCGTGCGCGAGCGCCCTAAACCTACATGTTTTTGGTGTGCGGGAGGAAACCGGAGAAATCCCGGAGTAAACCCACGCAACACGGGGAGAACATGCAAACTCCACACAGCTCACTGTTGGTCGGGGGCTGGGATCGAACCCACGATCTCATGATTCCCGCGATCCCCCGGCCGAGGGTAAAACTGTGCTGCCACAGTGCTAAACCACTGCGCCACCGTGCAGCCCGTTGTGAGCGGTCTTAACACCAGACAGCACTCCTACGCACGTGTGACAGCTGGAGTTGACAACCAGGATGGGGAGGATGAGACAATGGCAGAATCACACACTCTTGAGCAGCAGGTGTTAACTTTTTTCAACTCTAAAAACGTTGTGGACAGTAAGACTATTTCGGCTTGCCACACATTACCTAAAAAAGACAGTAAAGGAAAACCAGCGATTATCATCCAATTTGTGAACAGGAAAGCAAAAACTGATCTTCTGCAACAAGCAAGAAAACTGAGAGGAACGGCTGTCTATGTAAACGAATATTTAACAAAAAAGAACTCTGAAATAGCTAGACAAGCCAGGGCTCTCAGAAAACAGGGAAAAATACAATCGACATGGACAAAGAACTGTAAGGTGTGGATAAAACTGCTTGGCACTCCAGAAGAAGCTATAATAATGATTAGAGAAATGGAGGAATTAGAAAAATTTACACCTTAGCTCTTATGCAGGAATAACAGCGCAGTAAGATTATGAGTGGAAATTTGCGTGTTCTTTTTTCTTTTTTTTTTCTCTTTTTTTTCCCTTTTGGAGTACATTGTTGACACAACTCATGATCAGCACTTTAACCAATCATCCTTCCTCATTTAATAACGGAAGTGTACTGGGTCAAATTGAAGCTGAAACCTTTGTAAATACTGAGCAGCAACCACAAGATATTTTAGGTGATATTGACCCAGATAACAACTACTTTAATCATATTAACAATAAGTGTGCTTATTATGATGAACAACAATTAAATGGAATTATGAACTCGGATCAGACATTGACAATAATATATATTAATAGTAGGAGTCTCTATGCCAGCTTTGATAGTATTGAGGAGTTTTTAAATCAATTTAACACCCCATTTAGAATTACAGCAATAAGTGAAACATGGATTAATGAAGAAAAAGATGTAAATTTTGAACTACATGGATATGAGATGTACACACAAAATAGGAAATGTAAAAGTGGTGGTGGGGTAGCACTGTATGTTGATAGTGTGGAGTGTGTAAATAACCAGGCGGATTTGACTCAGACGGTTTATTACACATCTCACACAAGAAGCATAGACAGAATGAATACTCAGCAGAGACTCTCCTCTTAAAAAGCATGGCATTCCTCCAGAAGCTTCTAATACACAAAAGGTCACATTGCATTCACTTCCTTAATCCTTTAACATTCTTCTAGAAGTTTCTAACACACAAAAGGTCACACTGCATTCATCCTTCACACCTCCCTGTTATCTCCCAGGGAACATCTGCTCTTTGTTCTTGTCTAAGATGCTATACAATTATGCACTCCCCATGTGTCACCAAAATAGAAAATTTAAAAAGTAAAAAAAGTAGACAGCATGACATCAGCAGTGAGTGAAAGTATGGAATGTTTAACAATCGAAATTATGATGGAAAATAGAAAAAACATAATAGTAAGTTGTGTATATGTAGAGCACCGGGATCTGAAATGGAAAAATTTAGAAATGGTATGGAAAAGGTGTACACAAAAATAAGACAAAAAGATATCTTTATTTGTGGTGACTTTAATATAAATTTAATGAAAAAAAACCCCAACATAAACCAACTGAAGATTTCTTAGATACAATGTATAGCTTAACCTTATTTCCAAAGATTACAAAACCTACGAGAATAACAACAGACTGTGCTACCCTGATAGACAACATTTTTACCAATGTTATTGAATATAATATGGTGAGTGGTATACTGATAAATGACATTAGTGACCACCTCCCTGTAGTTGTTTCTTTAGATGTTAATTATGGGGTTAATGAGAGTAAGAATAATAATAAACCATGTAAAAAGATTATTTATAAAAGAATACGAACAGAAGATAGAATCAATGCTCTAAAAGATGACTTAATGTTACAGAATTGTGATGTTGTCTATAGAGAGAAAGAAGTGGACTTGGCATATGATAAATTTATTGATATATTTAAATCATTATATGATAAAAACTGGGCGGCACAGTGGAGGAGTGGTTAGCACTGTGGCAGCACAGTAACTCACCCTTGGCCAGGGGATCCTGGGTTCGATCCCAGCCCCCGGCCAACAGTGATCTGTGTGGAGTTTGCATGTTCTCCCTGTGTCTGTGTGGGTTTACTCCGGGATTTCTCCAGTTTCCTCCCACATGCCCAAGACATGCACGTTAGGTTAACTGGCATCAAAACTGGGGATTCTAAATTGTCCTTAGGTGTGACTGTGAGAGTGAATGGTTGTCTGTCTCTCTGTATTGGCCCTGCGATGGACTGGTGATCTGTCCAGGGTGTACCCTACCTGTTGCCCAAAAAGATGATGGGATAGGCTCCAGCACCCCCGCGACCCGAAAAGGATTAAGTGGAAGAAGATGAATGAAATGAAAATGAATGATAAAAACTGTCCAATTAAAGAAATTAATAAAAAACATAAATAAAAAAAATTGCCCTTGGTTTATTATTTATTTATTTAGCGAATGCAAAGTCCTCAAGCCAAGCAGTTGCCTCCTGGTTTGCTGTATGGAGGGTGTGTAATCCTCCTTCCAGTCTTTGGAGCGGGCAAACCTCTATGATGTGTTCCATTGTTTGCTCCTCTCCACATGCGCACAGTGGGCTAGGGCTACTGCCCCATCTGTGAAGGCTGGCCAAGCAGGGGCCATGTCCAGTCCTGAAGCGACTGAGTGTAGACCACTGTCTCCTTGGGAGGTTGGTGCCCGGGACCTGTTGGTTGTGGTTTGTCACCAGGTGTTTGTTTGGGACCTCCTTGGTCTCCCACTCCTCTTGCCAAGCTGTCTGGATTGCCCGTGGTTGACCAGGGGGCTACAAAATGCTTGTAAAAAGAAAAAATATCTCTATAAAAATTTCATTAAATTAAGAACCAAAGAATCTGAAAAAAGATATAAAACATATAAAAATAAATTAACTGAAATAATACAAACTAGTAAAAAATTATCCATCCATCTTCTTCTGCTTAATCCTTTTCGGGTCGCGGGGGGGCTGGAGCCTATCCCAGCATCTTTGGGCGAGATGCAGGGTCCACCCTGGACAGATCGCCAGTCCATCACAGGGCCAACACAGAGAGACAGACAACCATTCACTCTCACAGTCATACCTAAGGACAATTTAGAATCCCCAGTTTTGATGCCAATTAACCTAACTTGCATGATTTTGGCATGTGGGAGGAAACCGGAGAAATCCCGGAGTAAACCCACGCAGACACGGGGAGAACATGCAAACTCCACACAGATCACTGTTGGTCGGGGGCTGGGATCGAACCCAGGATCCCCCGGCCAAGGGTGACTTGCTGTACTGCCGCAGTGCTAACCACTCTGCCACCGCGCTGCCCAGTAAAAAAAATGGTAAAAAATTATACTATAGGAAAATGTTAAATGAAAATAAAAGTAATACAAAAGGAGTCTGGGACATATTAAATAAATTAAGGAAAAATAGAACTAAGAAAACGATATATCCAGAGTATTTTACTGATAATTGTGGTGATAATTATGATAAGAACATGGTAGTAAATAGAATGAATAAATTTTTTTGTAAATGTTGGACCAGAGTTGGCAGCAAAAATTTCAAACCAAGGAAGAGACACCGTGAGTGAAACATTGATTGGAAATAACCCTCGGTCAATCTTTCTCTCAGTGGTGGATGAACTAGAGGTAAAATCTGTTGTTGAAAAGTGTAAAAATAAATTATCTACTGATTGTGATGGTATTGATATGGCACTAGTAAAAAGAACTGTTGATGGCATATTAAAACCATTTACATATATTTGTAATCTATCATTTCAAACTGGCTCATTCCCACAGAAAATGAAAATAGCAAAAGTAATGCCATTATTCACTTCCGGTTATGGCTGCCACGTAGGACGGACGTGTCTCGCTCTGCTCTGCTCCTGGAGAAAAAAAAATCGGCAAATAACTCTCTCATTTGGGACAGAACGTATCCCAGCGTTTGGGCGAGGATATGTCGGCGAAGCCTAAGGCTGGAAAACCAGGAAAAGGAAAAAGCGAGCCGCCGAAACAGTCCAAATTAACGGACTTTCAGGTCTGTGACGCAGCAAACAAGGCTCCATATATGGCGGAGGAGGCTGGCAACGCTGCGATTTCTGCGGGGAATGGCGCAGATGCGCTGATGGCTGCCATGAGTTCAATGAGAGCGGACTTTTCCTCTAGATTTGATGGGATTATGACAGCGTTGGAAGGAATAAGAAAGGAATTGGGTGACTGTGTAGAACGAACGGCGCAGATGGAGCTCCGTCTCGCTAGTGCTGAAGATGACGTCACCCGTCTTCAATTAAAGGTGCGCACTTTGGAAAAAAAAAATAAATCTCTGGAAGATAATATTTTGGATTTGGAATCTCGGTCGAGACAGAATAATTTGAGGCTGGTGGGTCTTCCAGAGGAATCAGAAGGTCGGGACGTATGTTCCTTTCTGGAAAAGTGGATTCCGGAGGTGCTGGGCAGCGAGGAGTTGCAATCAGCAGTGGTTCTGGAAAAAGCACATCGCATTGGCCCACGGAGAGATAAGGGACCGCCGAGGACCTTAATTATGAAGTTTCTTAACAACAGAGACAGGATGAAGATCTTCAACGCTGCACGAGCTAAAAAAGGAGAGATTAAACACCAGGACCAGCAGGTGCGGTTCTACCCAGATTTGGCCACAGGAATCCAGCAATTGAGGAAGCAGTTTGATCCCGTACGTAAGGAGCTGCGCAACCTTGGGATTCGTCATGGTGTAATCTATCCTGCGAGACTGCTGACCACGTATGAGGGCAGAACCCACATCTTCAAGACCCCAGAGGAGGCGCAGGAGTTCATCAAGAAGATCAAAGAAGAAGAAGAGACTGGTGGGAGCTAAGCATGAACAAAATATAAGGTAGAATAATTAAGCATTTGCACAGGCATCTGACTGACTTGAAGTAAATAGTAAGTTTACAAAATATAGATTGTATTATATATTAAAAAAAAAACAAAACAAAAACAAAACAAACAAAAAAAAAAACTATGATGTACAAAGTTGTTAAAAATTTTGGAGTTAAGTTGGAAAACTACAGAGGAGAGTTAATGTTACGTCATTAAAAGCAGTAGAGTTAGGGTGATTGGGAGGATGAAGAAGGAGTGGCTTAGGCTGTTCCCCGTGGGTGTGGAACGGTCGATGGCTATATCGGGAGACAGAATTTTTCTTTTGATTTTGGGGGGTTTGCCACAAGTGTGGGAAGGGGAAATTTGTTTGTGTGTAGTTTGTAGGATGAATGTTCAACCACTCATGTTTTTGCTTCTCTGTATGAGCATGTTTACACTGCAAGGTAATCCCAAACTCTCTATTGATCATGGACCAAAGTGTTAATCTTAATTTAACTTCATGGAATTGCAGAGGTCTACAAAATTTAAAAAAACTTAAACAAGTTATGAATAAAATAAAGGACATGGGTTCAAGAATTGTGTTTTTACAAGAAACTCATCTGATAGAGGAGGATGTTAAAAGAATTAGGAGTAGATGGCAGGGAAGTGTATTCACCTCTTCATTTTCATCCCGAGCCAGGGGAGTTATGACTCTCATACATAAATCAGTTCCTTTTCAAGTGAAAAATGTAATTGGAGACAAATTTGGAAGATATGTAATCATTCAAGGTTCTTTGCTATTAGAAAATATAAATCTTGTGAACTTATATGGTCCCAATATAGATGATCAGAAGTTCTTTGCTAATTTATTTCTCATCTTATCATCACTTACAGGGCAACATATAATAGCAGGGGATTTTAATTGTACATTGAATCCAGGTGTGGATAGATCAACAGGACTGGATTGTACGCACATTGGATGTAGGATGACTATTAATCATTTTATGAAAGAATTGAGATTGTTAGATATATGGAGAGAAATGAAACCACAAGTTAAAGCCTATTCTTGTTATTCCAGTACCTACAAGACATTCTCACGTATTGATTATTTTTTGATTTCCACAGAATTAAGGTCCAAGATTCAAAACTGCTTTTATGATAACATCGTGATCTCTGATCATGCACCCTGTTGTCTAATATATGTAGATAAAAAATTGACAAAGGAATCAGGTAGATGGCAATTTCAGCATAAATGGCTTCAGGATGAGGAATTTGTCAAGTATATAGAAAAACAGATAGACGAGTTCTTTGACATCAATACTACACAAACATCAGCATGTGTAAAGTGGGAGGCTTTCAAAGCTTTTATTAGGGGGCATATTATTAGTTATACAGGATCAAAATCTAAGAAGACTCGAGAGGAGAGAGCTAAATTGGAACATAAAATAAAAAATCTTCAGGAAAAAGTGTATGCAGGAAGTGACCCAAGGTTGGAGAATGAATTACTGATTTTGAGAGCTGAATACGACAAAAAATCAGCGAATAGAGCTGCCTCGAGTCTTCTAAGATTGAAACAATCTTTTTATGAACAAGGTGAAAAATCAGGAAAATTATTAGCATGGCAGATTAAACAATTGGAAATTAAAACACCAATTACCAGTATTATAAGTAAGGGACAGGTAGTTATAGATCCTTTAGAAATTAATAGAGCCTTTAGAGATTACTATGAAAAATTATATGATACCAAAAATGAACCTGATTTAACAAAACTAAATGGGTTTTTGAACGAACTATCTATACCGTGTATTCCAAATGAAAACAGGGAGATATTGGAGTCTAAAATTAGTCAAGAAGAAGTTGGGCTAGCCATTGATAATATGAAATCAGGAAAAAGTGCAGGACCAGATGGTCTTCCAGTTGACCTTTATAAAAAATTTAAGAATAAATTAATAAAACCTTTTTTGGAAATGGTTTTAGAAGCATTTCAAAATAATAATTTACCATCATACATAAATAATGCCTTAATTATACTGCTGCCAAAACCAGGTAAGCCCTCTAATAAATGTGAAAATATGAGACCAATAAGCCTATTAAACGCCGACCTTAAGATAATCTGTAAAATTTTAGCAAGACGAATACAAGAAATTTTACCAAATATTATTAATCGAGATCAGAATGGCTTTATAAAGGGTAGACAAGGCTTCCATAATGTAAGAAGACTATTTAATATTATCTATTTTAATAAAGAAGCACCGGATACAGCTCTCCTATCATTGGACGCCGAAAAGGCCTTTGATAGAGTTGAATGGCCCTTTCTTTTTGAAGTCCTACAAAGGTTTGGACTTGGAAATAATTTCATAAAATGGGTTCAAATAATATACAATAATGCTACAGCAGAAATCCTAACAAATAACAATATTTCAAAACCAATAAAAATCAATAGAGGATGTCGACAAGGCTGTCCACTCTCACCTTTACTGTTTACTATGGCAATTGAACCTTTAGCGATAGCGATACGTTTACATTCACAAATATATGGAATTAAAGTTGGACCAACAGAACATAAAATCTCCCTGTACGCCGATGATATAATTTTGTTTATGTCGAATCTAAAAAAATCAATTCCAACCTTGTTGAATTTAATAAAGAATTTTGGGGAAATATCAGGATATAAAATAAATAAAACTAAATCTTCAATATTAATGCTAAATGAGACCCAGAGAAATTACCCAGCCCCTGAGGTAAATCAATTCAATGTTGTAAATCAGTTTAAATATTTAGGAATCCAAATTATGCCTAAGCTAGAATCAGTCGCCAGTGTCAACTATGAAGCCTTAATGTCAGATATCAGTGAGTTAACTCAGAGATGGATGTCACTACCAATGTCGATGATCGGGAGAATCAATATACTTAAAAGTAATATTTTACCTAAAATACTTTATTTATTTCAATACATTCCCTTATCACCACCTTTAGATCTATTCTCAAGAATAAAAAAAAAGTTAGTGGAATTTATATGGAACAACAGGAGGGCTAGATTACGTCTGTCTTTATTATATTTACCATTTGATCGTGGAGGTCTGAAATGTCCAAATTTTATGTTGTATTATTGGTCGGCACAACTGAGGTCTATGACATATTATTTTTCATCAAATGATCTCCCTCACTGGACTGAAATGGAATCATACAATTTACCTTTACCTCTTCCCATATTCATATACTCAGATTCGGCAAAAAAATTACAAAAACAAGTTAAAAATCCATTTGTAAAGCATATGATCAAAATATGGTGTGAAGCTAAAAACTATTTAAAAGAACCACAGTTATTGTCACAATTTAGTCCAATATGGGGTAATCAATATTTTAAACCAGGGAGAGCGGACGCTGTATTTAAAGTATGGAATTTAAAAGGGATACAAAAGATTCAGGATTTATATTTGCCATGTGCAGACAACATAATGTCTTTTGAAGAGCTGAGGATCAAATTTAATCTCAATAGAACACATTTTTTTAAATATCTTCAACTTAGAAACTTTATTCGATCAAATCAAAATAAAGCTCTCACTCGACCTATTTATTCATCCTTGGAAAAAATGATGATGAAAGATAGTAAAAGAAAGGGTATTATTTCAGAGTTTTATAACTCATTGACACTATCTTCAAGTGAAAATTCACTGAAAAGATTAAACTACTGGAAAGAAGATCTGCAAATTGAAATTTCAGAGGAACAATGGGAATTGGCTTGTACAGAAGCTCAAACCAAATCAATAAATGCACGCCTTAAATTGATACATTTCAAATGGTTAATGCGGATGTATGTTACACCGGAGGAGTTAAATAGATATAACAAAAATATACCAGATACATGCACAAAATGCATGGAAAGTAAAGGAACCCTATTTCATTGTTTATGGGAATGTAGATTAATAAGAATGTTTTGGGAAGAGGTGAGGGTAACAATTGAAAAAATAATCTCAAAACAAATCATATTGAATCCTAAACTGGTTTTGTTGGGTCTGTACCCAGAAAAGCATAATTTCAATAAAAGTGAAAGAACTTTCATAGACCTCAGTTTGCTTAATGCCAAAAAATGTATTGCACTATTATGGAAAAAGACTCATAGACCAGATGTGACTCAGTGGTTAAGACAGATGTTAACAAACCTTCCATTAGAAAGAATAACATATATACTGAAATCAAAGGAAATTGTGTTTGAGAATATATGGAGACCTTTTATTGATTATGTAAAAAATTTAAACATAACTCTTGAAGAAGAAGGTGAATGATGTGTGTGGACCTTGTAAATTCCAAACTGGTGAACATAATATGTATACTTATGTATTGGATTGTCTAGACTAAACAGAGGAGCATTGTTGAAGACTTGATTTTGTTGGTGGTTGTTGGTGTTTTTAGTGCATTTTTTTTTTTTTTGTAGTACTTTAGTGTTAGTGTTTCATTGTTTGTATCATGTTTGTTAAAAAAAAAAAAAGGTTCAATAAAGATATTGTGGAAAAAAAAAAAGTAATGCCATTATTCAAGCATGGAAATAAACACCACTACACAAACTACAGACCAGTTTTGCTCCTCCCACAATTTTCAAAGATTCTGGAAAAACTTTTCAGCAACAGATTAAAAAACTTTTTAAATAAACATCATCTGCTTAATCAGAATCAGTATGGATTTAGAGCAAAGAGTACAACATCACTGGCAATAATGGAACCACCGAGAAAATAATAAATGCATTAGATCAAGGAAAATATGCAATTGGTGTATTTATAGATTTTAGAAAAGCATTTGATACAATAAATCATTCAATACTTCTTGATAAACTGCAATTGTATGGTATTAGGAGAATGGCACTGAATTGGGTTACAAGTTATTTATCTGAGAGAAAACAGTTTGTGAAGATGGGAGAATATCTGTCTGGATGTGTGGGAATTGCCTGTGGGGTCCCCCAGGGGTCAGTATTAGGCCCCAAGTTATTTAACATATATATAAATGATATATTCCAAGTTTCTAAATTATTAAAAATAATATTATTTGCTGATGATACTAATATATTTTATTCTGGAAATAATTATAATCAACTAATCCATACACTAAATAATGAATTAAATAAGCTTAAAAAAAATGGATGGATTGTAATAAATTATCACTAACTAGAAAAGCACTCGGCCAAGCGCCACAGTTCCCCTGTGGGCATGTTGTCCTGTATTTTTTTTTTTCCAAGTGTTGTGACGATTTTTTGGCAGAGTTACATGCACAAAAAAAAAACTATTGAAAAAATATTGAAAATGGCCCTATCTCGCAATGTTAAGCAAAAAAAAAAAAGAAAAAAAAATCCTTTAAAAAATTCCTGGATCCAGATGGTGGTCTGGATCACCACCAAAATGTAATCATCTGTAGGATACCCCATTTCTGACAATCTCTGAAAATTTCATGAAAATCCGTCCATAACTTTTTGAGTTATCTTGCTAACAAACAAACAAACAAACAAACAAACAAACAAACAAAAAACAAACAGACAAACCAACGCCAATGAAAACATAACCTCCTTGGCGGAGGTAAATATCGATAAAACTAAGGTAATGATATTTGGTAATTGTTACAATAAAGAAAATATACATATTCATATAGATAATGTAATTAATGAAAATGTTAAGGAGATCAAATTTTTAGGTGTAATACTAGATGATAAAATTAGTTGGAAACCACATGTCAGATACATACAAAACAAAGTCGCAAAAATATTGCAATTATAAATAAAATTAAGCAGGTCCTAGATTACAAATCGTTTCATATCTTGTATTGCTCATTAGTACTTCCATACTTGACCTATTGTATAGAGGTCTGGGGTCATAATTATAAAAGTACACTTAATTAATTGCTAATATTACAAAAAAGGGCAGTCTGTGTTATACACAAAGTTGGGTATCTTGAACATACTAATTTATTGTTTTTACATTCAAAGTTATTGAAATTACGGGATCTGGTTGATTATTATACAGCACAGTTAATGTTTAAAGTCAGTAAAAACTTTTTGCCACACAATATACAAAATCTTTTCAGTGAGAGAGAAGGGAAATATAATTTACAGGGGAACACAAAATTTAAAAAGCACCTAATAAGATCTACTAGGAAAAGTTTTTGTGTGTCTGTGTGTGGGGTAAAATTGTGGAATGGGTTGGGGGAGAAACACAGGCGGTGCCCAAACATCCATATATTTAAATCAACATATAAAGAAATGACTTTTGAACAATATAAAAATAAAGGACAGTAATATTACAATGTGTCTTCAATGAAGAAAGGTTGTTATTGTGAATATATATGCTGAGTACTATTATTATTGATATCATTATTACTAGAAATATAGTATTAGGATTGTTGTTAGGATGGAATTACTTGAAGTGTTATATAGGCCAGGTGGTATTATTATTATTATTGTTGTTGTAACTACCATATGGCTACCTATTATTATGGTTATTATTATTATATGGTTACTTATTGTGCCTAGGTGTTGTAAGCCATGTGGGGGTATATGGTGGTATATATGGTGATTATGATGACGATAATATTGTCTATAATTATATTAAACATACCAGAAGTATTTATTTATTATTATTACAGTTATTATTAGATGTTGGTATTATTGTCAATATAAACTATCATTGTTGTATCATTTCTACTGCATAATTTAATTATAAGCTGTATTTTATATTATGGTATTGTATAATGAATGTAATTGTGGGATGAATAATGACTAGAATGTTATTATAATTTATTGGGTATGGAGCAAGGGGTGGGACTACATAAGCGTTGGCTTCTTCCCAATCCTTTTGAACATTTTATTTATTTTGGTTTTGATTTTCGTTTTTAAGTTTTTTTTTTCTTTTTTGTCTGGATGTTCAAATAAATAAAATCAATCAGTCAGTCAATCAATACCAAGCATATACTGTATGATGGTGTGTGAATCATGAGGAGTGGGCACAAATGTAAGTAATGTGAAGAAAATGGGTGCACATGTACTACTAAAGTGCAGTTACAATTGGGGAGATGGTGTGGTTTGACCTCCTGCGGCTATGGACAGCAGAGTTCCCCCCACCCTCCACCCAAGTAGTCAGTGTCTATGGTGCAATTAAAATTGAGGTGGGGGTGGCCATGTGGTGTAGCAAAGAAAGAGACCCTCACTACCAACACCACACAATACACCCTCCCCCCAAACCCTAGGTGTATCAATGAGATGTGTGGTCCACCCAGAGTGGGGGAGGGAGAGGGAAGGTGGACAATAGGCAAGAGTGGGAGGGAGGCGGCCCCTTAGAGAAAGCCCATTCCCCCGAGAAGCCAGCTCCCCAACTGGCTCCAGAAGCCACCCCTGCTCCCCAGATCTCAGCCCAGGGCAAGGGGGCACCAGGCTGTGCAACCTGAGGCCTGCCATCACCATGCCCCGAACACACCACCGGCACCACGAGCTAGCGACCTCTCAATCCAATCCTGGGGGGACTAGGCTTTGTGGGATGCTGTGGTGGAACACCCCACTGCAGTGGACAGCAGAGCTTCCCCCACCCTCCACCCAAGCCCTCAGTGTCCATGGTGCAATTAAAATTGAGGTGAGGTCAGCCACGCGGAGTAGCAAGGAGAGAGACCCTCCTTGCTACACCACACAGCACACTGTCCTCCTAGACACACCACCAGCACCATGGGCTAGTGACCTCTCACCCCAACCCTGGGGGGCTAGGCATGCAAACCCACCCCAGGTTTTGGAGTGTGCTCACACACCAGCCTCCCCCCCCCCCCCCCCCGCAGTCATACTCCCAGGCACAGTGACACACCCACACATACAAGCACACAAGCACACACCCATACCTACACTCATGGATTCCCTTCCTCCACATATACAATTGCCACACATGCGCGTGGCGCGCGCGCACACACACACACACACACACAGATCTCAGGAGCTTCAAAAACTGAACTCTGTCATCCAGGAACTGTTCACTCCAACACATGCACATACTGTTCTCAGGGTTACACCGGTCACTTCAGGCAGCAATGGAACGCTGTCTTTGCATTACATGCCACTTTAACCCTCTATGTGCCTTGATATATGCCTTAAGTTACTACATGCTGTCTTTAAATTTTTCATATTTAATTTTATCGTATTCAGTTATAGTTATATATCGTATTCAGAAAGTTAGATGAGCTAGCGGCTATCTCCCGTTATGATAGCACTTACCGGGAGTGCTCTCTCCTTTTGTTTACTGAGACGTGGCTAACTGAACTAGCAGCAGATGCTAACATTGAGCTGGAGGGTTTTCACACGATACGAGCTGACCGAACACCAGAGAGTGGCAAAACTAGGGGCGGTGGAGTGATCATGTATGTTAACAACAACTGGTGCAGACCGGGACATATCACTGTTAAACAACGACACTGCAGCAAAGACATTGAGTTGCTAGCTGTTAGCATGAGGCCTACATATCTCCCGAGAGAACACTCACACGTGATCTGCATTGTTGTTTATGCAAATCCGACGGCGAACGCTGGGACAGCGCGTGACGTCATCCATTCAGTAACCAGCAGGCTGCAGACAGAACACCCAGATGCTCTTCTCCTCATCTCAGGCGATTTCAACCACGTTTCACTGTCTCCCATTCTGCCCACTTTCACCCAGTATGTCACATGCCACACTAGAGACAATAAAACACTGGATTTGTTCTACGCAAACACTAAGGAGGCGTACACCTCATCACAACTCCCCCCACTTGGGAGATCGGATCACAACTTGGTTCATCTCCGACCGGTGTACAAACCCCTAGTGCACAGACAACCTCCGGCCATGCACACTGTGGAGTTATGGTCTGAGGAGACAATGGACACTCTAAAGGACTGTTTTGAAGCCACTGCCTGGAAGCAGCTCTGCGATCCACATGGTGAGGACATCGATGGCCTCATTCACACCTTCACGGGCTACCTCAGCTTCTGTGTGGACAAATCCGTTCCCACCAAGACCATACGGCGTCACTCAAACAACAAACCCTGGATCAACCCTGAGATAAAAACACTTCTGAGAGAGAAGAAGAGGATCTTCAGGTCGGGGAACAGGGAGATGCTGAAGTCCGTACAGAGGGAGCTGAGGAGAAAGATCAGAGAAGGCAAGGACAGCTTCAGGAAGAAGATGGAGGACAAGCTGCAACAGAGCGACATCAGCGGGGTCTGGAGAAATCTCAAAACCATCTCGGGGCTCCAGAATACCTCCCCCCAGGCCACGGGGGGCAGGGAGTGGGCGAACAACCTGAATCTGTTTTTCAATAGATTTGACCAACCGCCCTCCCCCCTGTCTGCACAACAACCACTGCTGCCTCTAAGAAATCAAGTCCTGCTACCCACTCCCCACTCCACCGACACCCCCCCCCCACTCCCAACACACAGCCCCCCATCCTGACCCTGACCAAGACCCAGGTGAGGACGGAGCTGAGGAAGATCAAGGCGAGGAAGGCGTCGGGACCGGACGGCATCAGCGCAAAGCTCCTCAAGTCCTGTGCAGACCAGCTGTGTGGGATTGTGACGTATATCTTCAACATGAGCCTGAAACTGGGGAGGGTACCACAGCTGTGGAAAACATCTTGTGTGGTACCTGTACCAAAAACTTCCCACCCCAAAGACCTGAACAGCTTCAGACCGGTGGCCTTGACGTCCCACTTGATGAAGACCCTGGAGAGACTGCTCCTTGCTCATCTCCGCCCCCTGGTGGAACCAGCGATGGATCCACTCCAGTTCGCCTACCAGCATGGCATTGGGGTGGAGGATGCGGTGATCTTCCTCCTTCACCGTTCTCTGTCCCACCTGGAGAAGCCCGGGAATATGGTGAGGATCATGTTCTTTGACTTCTCCAGTGCTTTCAACACCATCCAACCGATGATCCTGAAGGACAAGCTGCTGCGCGCAGGGGTGGACCAGCACCTGTCATCATGGATCCTGGACTACCTCACGAACCCGCCTCAGTTTGTGAGAACCCGGGACTGTGTTTCCGACACGATCATCAGTAGCACGGGGGCCCCCCAGGGAACGGTGCTGGCTCCCTTCTTGTTCACTCTTTATACTGCGGACTTCTCACACAACACAACACATTGCCATCTACAGAAGTTCTCTGATGACTCTGCGATCGTTGGTCTCATCTCCAGCGGAGATGAAGCTGAGTACAGAGGGCTTATCCAGGACTTTGTGGACTGGTGCCATCGGAACTGCCTCCAGATCAACGCGAGGAAAACTAAGGAGCTGGTGGTGGACTGCCGCAGGCATGGGCAGCCCCTCACAGCACCAGTAAATATACAGGGAACAGACATCGAGATGGTGACATCCTACAAGTACCTGGGTATTCATCTGAACAATAAACTAGACTGGTCACACAATACTGACGCACTCTACAAGAAGGGACAGCGCAGGCTGTTCCTGCTGAGGAGACTCAGGTCTTTTGGTGTACAAGGGGCGCTGCTGAAGTCATTCTATGACACGGTGGTGGCATCAGCCATCACTTTTGGAGTGGTCTGCTGGGGCAGTGGCATTACTGCAGCCGATAGGAAGAGACTGAACAAACTGATTAAGAAAGCTAGCTCTGTCCTGGGGCAACGCCTTGATCCGATGGAGGAGATAGGAGAGAGAAGGACGGTGGCTAAACTGTCATCTCTGCTGGAGTCCGAGTTCCACCCTATGCAGGACATACTGGATGCACTGAGGAGCTCATTTAGCAGCAGACTACATCATCCCAGGTGCACAACCGAGAGGTTTCGTAGGTCCTTCCTACCAACGGCTGTCAGACTGTACAACCTAAGCAGGGCTGCTCGCAGAGATAGCAAAAAGACGTAACAAACTAATAGTTTTTTGAATGCAAAAGATGCAATAGACTTACACAATGGTCCCCTCCGGCATACAACTAGGAACATACCGGTCGCTATGGAGGGTGAGAATATGTATGGGCACATAATCATACCATGTAGGATAACTAAGTAGACGGTTATGCTGTTTCATTCCATCTAGCAACAATGCTCTGCACTGTGTGTGTTTATATATTTACATATTTATTCCATCTAGCTACAATGCTCTGCACTGGGTGTGTTTATATTTATATATCTATATATTTATTCCATCTAGCTACAATGCTCCGCACTGTGTTTTTATATATCTACATATTATTCCATCTAGCTACATTGCTCCGCACTGTGGGTGTTTATATATTTACATATTTATTCCATCTAGCTACAATGCTCTGCACTGTGTGTTCATATATTCATATATTTATTCCATCCAGCTACAATGCTCTGCACTGTGTGTCTGTGTGTGTGTGTGTGTATATATATATTTTATAGTAATATGTACATATGTATATTAGCTGCTCTTGCTTGCTTGTTTTTTCTTGCCTTCTGATTGTTGCTCTGAGTGTTGCTATCCCTGTGCTGTTGCAATCCTGGAATTTCCCCGTTGTGGGACTAATAAAGGCTTATCTTATCTTATCTTATCTTATTTTGCACATCCTTAGTGTTTTTAGTTAGTTTTTGGTTGGTGGGTTGTTTTTTTCTTTGCACTGGTGTTTGTTCTTACACTTTACATTTCTTAAGTGTTTACCTTGCACTGCCGCCATCAGTGTGTGAATGTGTGTGTGAATGGATGGATTGCAGGATCTGTAAAGTGCTTTGGTCATCCTAGATGAGAAGAAAAGTGATATATAAGTGAACGCCATTTACCATTTTACCATTTACCTTGTTGCACCATGGGTCTCAGAGTAACAAATTTCAATTCTCTGTATGTGCTGTACATATGGCAGAACTGACAATAAAGTTGACTTTGACTAAAGTAGCATTTGATTAGATTTTGCATATACTGTATATTTTAATTGCTTTGAATGTTGTCTCTTCTTGTTTATTATCACTACATTCTCTCCTTTTTTTCTTACTCCTCACTACCCAGCTTGTCTGGGCAGAAGACTGCCACTCCCTGTGCCTGGTTCAGTCACATTTTTTCTTTCATCCTGTTACACTGATGAGCCATAATATTAAGACCACTTCCCTTGAGTTTTTTCTGCAGCCATAAAGCTCTGGCCTGGCATGCACCATGGGTTTATCTGGGTGCCACTGGCGCTGTGGAGAATGGCAGCAGGCCCTTTGGGTGCTGTGGGTGGAGGGTGTGTCCTGTAGGTCACTGAGTGGGAATTTTTGGACTGGACTTGTTCCAGCACATCCCATGGAAGCTGAATCATATTGTGATTTAGGTCAGACTTAGTTTATAGCTTGGATCAACTCCCCAGTCTTATTCAATCCTAAACAGCTTATGGATGGAAGGATAGCATTGCCCTCCAAAGGAAGACAATTTCTGTCAGGAAGTTTGAGTTTGGTTGGTGATAGATGAATGCCAAAATAACATCCTCATGAATTACCAGTGTTGGGCAAGTTACTGAAAAATAGTAACTAATTACCGTTACTAGTTACTTCTTTTCAAAAGTAATTGAGTTACTTTACCAATTACTGCATGATTAAAGTAATTAGTTACTTGGAAAAATAACTTTCACGTTACTTTTAAATACATACTTAAATCATCGTGCATACATAGCAAGATAATTTAATTAATTAATTAATTAATCAATTACATTACAGGCTGTAATGGATTACATTACAGGCTTATTAATGGCAGGCTGACAACAGACTATTTCAGACAGAAATTCACAGTTTTTTAATGCTGCTGTTGCTGCACATGTGTAAGTGTGGGGACATGAAAGCTTTCCATGTTTATCTTACCTTTATGTTATGGTGTAGCGCCCATAATGGTAACATTATGTAGCTCACATGTTTCACTGCAGAAACCCAGGCATAGAAGGACTTTAAGCTTGCGGTGTGTATTGACATCACGCCTCAGATGGACAATGAGTCTGGACCACCTGCGGACTTGGGAGGAAGTCAGAGGATCTGGAGCCTGAAAGGACTGAAAGGACTGTCTGACCTCCTGGGGTCAGACAGAAGAGCAAGGAGGACTTTGAAGTGATTGAGTGTAAATAGAAGGGTTTGACTTGATTGTGTGATTCTGTGTTTGATGTGTGGGTATAAATGTATGTGGGTTTACCGCAGCTCTTCCTCTTTTTTCCTGACTGAGAGAGAGAGAGCTGGGGACTTGAGATGAATAAACCATACTGAGAAATTATCCAGTCTCATCATTTCATGATCCCCACATTGGTGACCAAGACGTACGATGTCGGGAGAACGTTACCCTGACCCGGATTCACCAGAGACCGACCGCACAAGCACAGGCTCGATTAAGCTCCCCGAGTTCTGGCAAGACGACCCGCACTCATGGTTCCAACACGCGGAATCGCGGTTCGTGCTTGGGGGAATATCAGCAGATGACACCAAGTTTCATAATGTCATCGCAAGACTCGACAGCCGCACAGCTCGATGTGTGTGGAGCCTGGTGCAGCAGCCGCCCGCTGCTGGCAAGTACGACGCGCTGAAAGCTGCCCTCATCGAGAGTTTTGTGCCATCAGCCGAGGTGAGGGCCAGGCAGCTTCTGGACCTGCGCGACAGAGGAGGACGGAGAGCGACCGACCTCATGGAGGACATGCTGCAGCTGATCGGGACAGACAACGATGCGTTTCTGTTCAAGCACATCTTCTTGCGGACCCTCCCAGCACACATGAGAGGTACCCTGTCTGGCATGAGGTGTGTGAACCAGCAAGACTTCCGCGCGCTGGCCAGGGAAGTGCAGCGGCTCCTCGACACCTACGATGAGCAGACTTCCGTGGCAGCAGCAGACCTCGGCGCGGCGGCCGGAGGCAGTGAGGAGCCGGAGGCAGCAGGAGCAACCCCAGCGACGACGGCAGCGGCGCAGTCCCGAGGCAGAGGAGGGGACGGCCTCTGTTTTTACCATCGACGTTTCGCTGAGAAGGCGCACAGATGCATCCCGCCGTGCAGTTTCAAGAAACAGGGAAACGCCCGGGCCGGGGGTCGTTAGCAGCTTCGACTCTCGGTGAACAGAACAAGCTGCTTTATCTAACAGACGCGGGCTCCGGGCGGCAATTCCTCGTGGACACCGGAGCCCAGAGGAGTTTCATCACCGCGACCTATGCGGATCGTGTGGCAGGGCCCCGCGGAGACGGAGCAACGGCGGCGAACGGCTCGTCGATCAAAACGTTCGGGGAAAGGACTCTACGCCTGTCCTTGCACGGCCGCACCTATGAATGGACCTTCGTAGTAGCGGCAGTGAGTTTCAACATGTTAGGCGCTGACTTTTTGTGCTCACATGGCTTGTTAGTGGATCTGGTTAATAGATGCCTAGTAAATGCACTCTCCTTTTGTTCTATCCCCTTTGCAGCTCGAGTGTCCCCGCCGCCAGTACAGACCAACGTCGCAACAGCAGGCGGTAAGTTTCACACTCTTCTAACCCAGTTCCCAGCACTCACAGTTCCCACGTTTTCAGCTAAGGTTGCGAAGCACGGGGTGGAACACTTTATCACCACAAGTGGCCCACCAGTTTTTGCGAAAGCTTGGCGCTTGGATGCAGCTAAGCTCTCCATTGCGCGCGAGGAGTTCGCCAACCTGGAAAGGTTGGGCATAATTCGCCGCTCGAAGAACGCCTGGGCCTCCCCGCTGCATATGGTGCCTAAGGCTGACGGCTCGTGGAGACCTTGTGGTGATTACCGCAGGTTAAACAATGCCACAGCGCAGGACCGCTACCCAATTCCGCATATCCAGGATTTTTCGGTGCACTTGGCGAAGGCGCGCATTTTTTCTAAAATAGACCTGGTCCGCGGTTATCATCAGATCCCGGTTCGACCAGAGGACATTCCCAAAACAGCGGTAATAACCCCGTTCGGACTTTTTGAATTTTTACGCATGCCTTTTGGCCTTAAAGGTACCGCGCAAACTTTCCAACGAATGATGGATGCCGTGTTGCGCGACCTCCCTTTCGTTTTTGTCTACTTGGACGATATTTTAGTCGCCAGTGCCTCCGAGGAGGAACACGAAAAACACCTCACCACGGTTTTTCAGAGGTTAGGAACGCATGGGTTGATAATCAACCCAGCCAAGTGCCATTTTGGCGTAGCGCAAATCGATTTTTTAGGACACCGCGTCTCCCCAGAGGGAGCAATCCCTCTGCCGGCCAAAGTATGTGCAGTGGCGGAGTTTCCCCAGCCAGAAACGGTCAAAGCGTTGCAAGAGTTTTTAGGAATGGTAAATTTTTATAACCGTTTCATACCCCACGCAGCGCAGCTTATGCAACCGTTATACGCCGCGCTTAAAAAGCAAAAGCCCTCCAATGCGATCGAGTGGTCCCCGGAGCGGGAGCGCGCATTCACAGAGGTTAAAAAAGCACTGGCAGACGCAGCGCTGCTGGCTCACCCAGACCCATCAGCCCGCATAGCGCTAACCACGACGCGTCAGATGTGGCCATAGGGGCCGTTGTAGAGCAATGAGTCGCCGGGGTTTGGCAACCGCTCGCTTATTTCAGCAGGTCCTTGCGCGATGCTGAGCGGAAATACAGCGCGTTTGACAGGGAGCTGCTAGCGCTCCACCTGGCCATTCGCCATTTTTAGTTCTGGCTGGAGGGGCGACGTTTCACCGCGTTTGTTGACCACAAACCGCTCACTTTTGCAATGTCCAAAATTTCAGAACCGTGGTCAGGATGGCAGCAGAGACAGCTGGCCGCAATTTCGGAATTTACCACCGATATTCAGCACGTAGCCAGTAAACTCAACGTAGTAGCGGACTGTCTCTCACGCGCGGTAACAGTGCCTGTCCGCGCGGAAGCGGGTTGTACTACCGCAGACGCGGGGCGGGGTGACAGCGCGGACGCGCACGCGGCCCCTGTTCACGTGGGGATAGATTATGCAGCCATGGCAGCAGAGCAGAGCGGAGACGCAGACGTGCGCGCGCTCCTGTCTGGACCAACAAGGTTAAGGCTGGAGAGCAAAAGTTTACAAACCGGTTCACCCCCTCTGATCTGCGACGTATCCACTGGGCGACCGCGCCCTGTGTCACCGGCTGCGTGGCGCCGTCGCGTTTTTGACGCGGTGCACTCCCTGGCGCACCCGGGAGTACGCGCTTCGGTGAAAATGGTAGCGGAGAAGTTTGTTTGGCCGAGCCTGCGCAAGCACGTGAAAGAGTGGGCGAAGCCTGCATGGCTTGCCAACGGGCCAAAGTCCACAGGCACACGAAGGCCCCTTTAGAACCATTCCACATTCCGGCTAAGAGATTCGATCATGTGCACGTAGAACTAGTGGGCCCCCTACCGCTGTCACAAGGGTTCACACATCTCTTGACAATGGTGGACCGAACCACACATTGGCCGGAAGTGGTCCCGTTAACGTCGACCACAGCGGCAGAGGTGGCTCGCGCTTTTTTAACAGCCTGGGTAGCGCGGTTCGGGGTTCCGTCGGATATTACATCCGATAGGGGACCTCAATTTGTGTCGGAGCTGTGGTCAGCAATGGCCAGCGGCTTAGGAGCGGCAGTCCACCGCACTACCGCTTATCACCCCCAGGCCAACGGTTTATGCGAGTGTTTTCACAGGTCTTTGAAGGCAGCCCTCAGAGCGTCGCTCACGGATGCAGATTGGGTAAACAAACTACCATGGGTTTTATTGGGGTTGCGTTCGGCACCCAAAGAGGACTTCGATGCCTCACCCGCAGAATTGGTTTTTGCGCAACCTCTCAGGCTGCCCGGCGAGTTCCTACCAGCCCATGCGGCACCAGGGCGCCCCCCGGTGCCGGGACCTCTGAATGGCACGGGAGCAGAAATGCTCCCGAGCTCCGCTCATCACACTTTTCCGCGTGTTTTTGTTCCCAAGGCTTTACAAAATGCTGAATTTGTTTTTGTCAGGCATGACGCTCAGCGACACAGTCTCCGCCCACCATATGACGGTCCATTTCGAGTGCTGGAAACCGGGGAGAAATATTTTGTGCTAGATTTGGGGGGCAGGAAAGAAACAATCAGTATTGATAGATTAAAGCCTGCCTTTGTGTTGCATGACGAATTGTACGACCAGCGAAGACGCCTCGACGCGGCAGACCACCCAGGGAACGGCCCCTGGAGCCCCCGCAGGGGACAAATAACCTTTCTCCCCCTCATCCCACAGATTCGCCGCAGGACGGCACAACACAGGCTGTGAAACCTGCGTACAGCAAGTTTGGGAGGGGGTTGAAGCCCAGACTACGGGCAGAGTGATGTGTTTTTCTATCAAACGGTGTAGGCCGTGCTGTAAATTCCGCAGGTGGGGGGTGACATATGCTGTATTGCCATTAGGATACGGTTATCGGGTGTGTCCATTCTTTGGCGTTTGGGGGGGAGTGATGTAGCGCCCATAATGGTAACATTATGTAGCTCACATGTTTCACTGCAGAAACCCAGGCATAGAAGGACTTTAAGCTTGCGGTGTGTATTGACATCACGCTTCAGATGGACAATGAGTCTGGACCACCTGCGGACTTGGGAGGAAGTCAGAGGATCTGGAGCGAGAGCCTGAAAGGACTGTCTGACCTCCTGGGGTCAGACAGAAGAGCAAGGAGGACTTTGAAGTGATTGAGTGTAAATAGAAGGGTTTGACTTGATTGTGTGATTCTGTGTTTGATGTGTGGGTATAAATGTATGTGGGTTTACCGCAGCTCTTCCTCTTTTTTCCTGACTGAGAGAGAGAGAGCTGGGGACTTGAGATGAATAAACCATACTGAGAAATTATCCAGTCTCATCATTTCATGATCCCCACAATGGATTCATCCGATGTGCAGTGATCCAAAGAAAACTTTAATTTTCCACAGTCCAAACATCTGCTGTGACAGATACATGATCCAGTCTCTCAAATGCCGTTTGGAGATCAAAATTCATTTTTGAATAATCTTTATCCTGGTAGCAAGTAAATGTGTTTTAACATCAGTGGATCACAGTCCAGCTGTTTGATGGAAAGTGACTGTTATCATGTCTTCATTCTGTAATGACGTACCTGGCAATCAGTTGATTTAATTCTTGCTGGGTCACAAACTGTCCAAACGCATACCTGTGATTGAAATCCATCCGTGTGTGTTCAGATAACACTATTTCCACTTTATATACTGCTGTGAGATCCACTTCACGGGGTTACTTTTTGGCATAACTAGCAGTTACTTAGCACTAGCTTTGTCAGAGCGGCACTTCTGAAGAGGACTCCATTGGCACTTAGTTTGCAACCCACCAATATGCTTTTGTCCTTAACCGCGACAAAGGAAAAAATAATCTATTTCCATAAAAACAAAGTAGCTTCATCACTTCCTCTGCTCAGTAATGAAGACTTGGCGCTTTGCAACAGGTCACGTCCACTGATGGCTACGTCTCAGCTACCGTAGGGTCAGTTTGTAAATTCATTTATTTGTGCTAAAAATATCTATCCATATTAATAAAATGAGTAACGCATCGGATCAAATTTCAGTAACTGTAACGCATTACTGAATTTTTAAACAGTAATTTCGTTACACAACACGTTACTGTAAAAGTAGTGGCGTTACTTTGTAACGCGTTATTCCCACCACTGTGAATGGCAGGCTTTTATATCTAAATGTCTAAAATAGTGTATTGTGACAAATTATTAAAGGTACTTTCTAGACACATTCATGACTGACGTCCCACACCGAGCATGTGACGTCCTAAATATGAATGATTGATAAAAGACTGACCAGTCTCCATTATTCTATGAGGCTAGAGCATGAACACTGTGGACATTTTTAACAATCAAGTTAATTGTTGTATTGAAACTCGCACAGAAGACAACATGGCAAAATACCAAGTTTTACCAAAGATTAGTGTGCATTTCCAACCTTTCTGTACAGACAGCAGTGCCAGAAGGGTTCCATTTTATAGTAAGCACAATCATCCCCACCAAAACCAGAGTGATTGAAACACAATGCAGTGATTCTAATCTGTTATGTGAGATGTGTAATGACTTTCTGTGCTGTTCAGCTATTGTGATCTTAAAGCTGGATTCATGCTGAACCTCTGCCGTCCACGTAAGTGTAACTGGAAATCTCGTGTGATGAAATTTACATTATCGTCTCCACTCTGTTAGTGTCCGCAGTGCTCGACTGCAGACGACTGCGTGCAGCCCAAATTTTGTGACCGCGCCGCCTGCCCACGACCTGAACATGCTGAACATACATGAATCATACATTCAGAAGCAGCAGCAGCATCTTCGTGGAAAAGCAGTGAAAACAAGGAAGTCAAGCAGCAGAAAGCAAGCAGCGTTTCCTCGTTGGTGAAAATCCTGGCACGTCAGCGCATTGGTGCTACCTATCAGGTGGGAGTGAAACTACAAATGATGGTTGTGTGCATGCGTCAACCGCTTGGCCTGGGTAGATGGAAAAAGTGAGCATGTACAGCGCCGCGTGCGTGCCGGGCTCGTCCAAAGCGCGCAGACCAAAGCGGATTAGAGGGGAAATGCAGCATGAATAAGGCTTAAAACTGGCACACTCATTAATTAATTAGCCTCATTTTGTTCCTCCCAGTACTGTACACCACCGCCAACAAACTTTGTCAATGCATGTTGGCTGCTTAGAGTTTAACTGAATAACTTCCAAACACCTCTGTTATAATGGGCATAGTAACCAAAAGAAGCTGCTGTAAATGTTACATTAGCTCAAACAACAAATACTTGTTTAAAAAGTTAGCACTTAGTAGCAGTCAGATACATGAACAACAGTCATACACATACACAATAGAACAGGTAGGTGTAAAAAAAAGACAGCGTTCCTACCCATCCATCAATCCACCCATCCATTCTTTCGCATATGCAAATCTAGTTAGCTCATTGTTAGCCTTCTGGCTTGATTCTATAAGGATCAGGTATTTTCATACTTTATCCTCTTCTGATCATATGGTTTTGTGTTGTTGTTGCAGATTTACAAGTTTTTCTGAGATGAGAGCTGTGGTTTTTCCAGCCATACTTTTTTGGGGTTGGATGAGGGGGTCCAGATAGTAGTTTCAGTGACACCTTGTGGTTACAAAGGGAACTCTAGCAGCTGTAAATACGGATGCAGTTCGATTAGTAACCACAAGGCGTCACTAAAGCTTGATTTTCTAAATGTTCCATGCAGTATGTTTATTCGGGTCACCTGTCCTTTGCATGTCAGTGTCATTCATTCATTCATTTATTCAAGGAGTACATTTTCAAAATAGTCTACAGAAACTCAGGACATTGTTGGAAGGCCATGAAAGGGATTAAGCATTGGAAGTTGTGGTACATGGTTGGTGCCCCCCCATAAGCCAACATGCAACCCCAGGGAGATATAATTTTATGTGACAACACAGACAACTTGCACAAGTTCATGTAGTTATATAATATCACTAAAAAGAAACAGACAGGTTTGGCTGTGAGCCATTCATGAGGGCAGACTGCAAGCTTATGCAGGCGGAGCTGTGTTGACTTTATGGACAGCCATCTTTCACCACCACCATTAAAAGCTGATTACTCCCAGTCGTAAGCAGTGGCCTGTATGGGCGGATGCTTTCCAAAACTCAGCCACAGGAGTCACAGCATGACCACAACGCAAGCTCTGGTTACACTTAGTATTATTATTGCTGTTTTAATTGTGTATATGGAGCAACACCTTCATAACTATGTTAAAAAGATGTTTTTATAATCTGGTTTGAAGAAGAAAAAAGCATTTTTGAGTCATTCCTCCCCCGCAGATATACATTATAAAGCTGTGTATGGTAAAGCCCGTTCAGCAGATTTTTAAAACCACAGTTTCAGAAAATGGGAAAAGAGTTGGGAATTTCCCTGTAGTGATAAAAGACAAGCAGCTGATATCAGGTGGGAAGTGAGTCAGGCTCAGTACTTCAGCTGCCTCGGCACAACTTTGGCTCAAACTTGTTGAGACCAGCAATTATTCCCGCTTCGGATGTGTGTTTGCTGGGGTTTTAGATTGCTGTTACCACATGTGGGGTTGCCGGGGCTTCAACTCTCTTGGGCTGAGTTAAGTGCAACGTTTTCCTTCCAGGACAAACACCTGGATTGTTGTGCATACACTGTGTCATTTCCCTATAACGCAGCAAAACAACTTCCACCCTGACTGGCTGTGGTTGGACATCTGCTGATGACTATGCCTGTGGACAGCAATATATCCCACATAATGTAATATCGGCCTTGGTGTTTTTGTGCCATCCATGACCTGTGTAAACTGCCCTAGAGGTAAAGCAAGAAAAACTGCAGATCCGAAGCAGAGTTTTTATCCCCCGCTGGTGGATGACGAAAGGGGAATTATGTTATGGTGATGCCCATCCGTCCATCCCACAAAAGGCACCTGTTTTTTGAAATCAACTCCTACAGTTTTGTTCCCAATGTTTTGAAAGTGAGTACCAGGGTTTGATATACATGCACCTGGACAAGTTGAAAACTGCTCTCCTTCTGTAAGATATTGCCGTCTTCAAAGAAAAGAGAGGCAGGGGATATTGCACTCACCTCAAAGTGCATCTTTTTTAAAAATAGAAACAACAATTAGGGCACAATGACTGCTGTCATTACATCCATTACATGGATGGGGACCATTTCCTGCATGATGGATATTGGACACTCACAAATCTAGAAAGACAAACAGAATATTGTGCATGATTAAAATATAAGATCTGTGCTCTTTTGAAGTGGCAAATATATTTTTTTCCCCCGAAGGATTGTATGAAACTCAAGTCTAATAAAGAAACTTGAAGACCATCTTTCAGTGTTTGTTTGTTTGTTGTAACTCCAATGCTAAGGTCTAACAGTAGATTTCCCTGGATAATATTAATTATTTCCTGTCCTGGAGCCAAATGGATCTTTAGAGCTGCCTTCAAAAAAAACCTGCAGGAAGACTTGATGAAGGAACTGGGTTTGCTCAGCACCAACAAAAGTTTAGAGCAAATTGATGTATACCAGCAGGTGGCACTCTGTTATAAGGACAGACAATTAGGCCAACTGAGATTTATAAGTAGAACTCTGGTACAGGGAATCAGTGTCAGGAAGATAAAGCATCAAGCCTTAACCGCTGACTCTCGCTCATACTAACAAGTGAATTATGCAGCTAACAAAGCAACAAATTGTCATTTTCTCAATCCTCCCCCATAAAACCACAACTTTAAAAGAATCCTAAAAGTACTTCATTGTATTAAGTCTCTTAAGTCTTGACATTCCTCCCCAACCTTTTACAACCTTGCTTCAAGGCTGTGTTTTCTAGACACCTCCAGAGGCAATATTTTTTTTATTTTACCACCGTTTTTAAGCATATAAAATATTAATGTTGTTCTAGTTTTGGAAGTTTACTTGGCGAATAATTGATTGCTAATGGAGAATAGTTTATCTGCAGCACCCTAACGGTGGTTAATTGGATATTTTTTTGATGGAGGCTATGGGGCCCTGGAGAAACACACAAGACAAAACATCCATCAGCTTCGTGTTTACCATGCTGTATATTTTGCTGATGACATGTCGTATGTATTACATCTTAATTGGCAGTGTTCACTCGTGGATAAATGCAAATTTTTCCATCTGCTGCTCATTTTATCCACGTTTTTTTCCCCCCTGCTTGTCATTTACGCTCACTGGTGTGGATGCAGCCACTGATTTGCTGCGGTGCCAACAAGGACTTGATGTTCCCAAACTGCTGTATCATAGCACAGATGAGTCTGAAAGCATATGGTCTTTCAACAAATGCAGAATTGGCGGCCTTGCTTTCATGACTGATTGCTTCTGTGAAGTCGCACATAAAGAATAGTGCCAACAATTAACCTCGACTGAATGTGCTTTACTGCGTGCATCAATATACTGTTTATGCTGTGATTTGTTATGCTTCTAATAGTTTTAGTTCTGACTAACAGCTGTTCCCTGAGACAGATGTTGCAATGACAGTCTTACAAGAAGTTACGCTTCCTGTTATGCAGATGTACCAAAGGCACAAAACACTTGCTTATTCATGATGCCAGATCAGAGCCCAGGTAGATCAAACTGTGCCTCCATTTTTAATAAAAAGCACCCTTTATTGGGAGATAATAAATATGCCATACATTTTCCTCACTGCCTGCCAGTGTTAAAGTATCACAAATTGTTTGTTAGAGCATCTGCTCAAGTACAGAGCTCTTATTGGCTGAACCATCGATGACGCAGACCGCCACGAAGAAATATTGATCCACACATGCATTTGCTCCATAGAAGTGAAGGGCAAGCTCAGATAAGGTCACTTTTTCACTTGCAACCAGGGATGTGCATGGCATTTTGAGGGGCTGTTGCTCTAATCTGAACATTTAAAAGAGAAAAATCACAAATTGATTAGAAAAATTTGCAAATTTTTGAGGAAAAGAGTCACATACAGTGCTGTGAAAAAGTATTTGCTGTCACGGCTTGAAGAGCAGGACCCAAATGCAATACTCAAAGTTGGCAGTGATTTATTCAAGAGCTGGCCAGATGGGCACAGCTCGATGGTGCAAACACAAAAAAATCCAGACAGCTCGGAAGCTGTAACAAAAAGCTCACAAATACACAGCAGGATAGAGGGAGGATGCAGGACGTGTGCTGCTCACACAATATGACGAGGACACCCATGAGGAACACAGACTGGGGCTGACATATATAGGCACACAGGCAATCAACAAAACACAGAACAGGTGGACAAACTCAGGGGCAAACAGGCAGAAGGGAACGCTCACAGAAGACAGGACAGGTGGTTCTAAACAGATAATCCCAGGGAATGCACATGAACAGGGGATCAGGGGAGACAAGAGGATGGCAATAAGGATAATAATACTAATAAACTTAGACAAAGAGGAAAACCAACATAGAAATGAATATACGAGACAGAATAACAAATAATAGCAATAATGGCAACCTAAGATAATGATAATAATGAAGGTGAAGTACAGAAAATCCCAAATGCAACTTAAAGTGAGGACGAGGGCTGGGGCCCATGCCCTGAAGACAAGATAACACAAATTAGGATGAGGGCATGAGACGCAGCCCACGCCCTGAAATTTGCCCTCTTTCTGATTTCTTATATTTTTGCATATTTGTCACATTTAAATGTTTCAGGTCAGGAGAAAAAAAAAAGAAAAAGAAAAAAATGTTTCAGGTCATCAAACAAGTTTTAATATTAGACCAAGATAACCCAAGTCAATAAAATTCATTTGTTAATGATTATTTCTTTTATTAAGGACTAAAAGCTATCCAAACCTACCTGGCCCTATGTGAAAAAGTAATTGACCCCTAAACCTTATAACTGGTTGGACTTCCTTTGGCGACATTAACTGCATTCAAGCGTTTGCGATAACTGGCAGTGAGTCTTTTACTTCACTGGTGAGGAATTTTGGCCCACTCTTCTTTGCAGAATTGTTTTAATTCAGCCACAATGGAGGGTTTGAGCTTGAGGTCATGAACTGATGGCTTGACATTCTCCCTCAGGATTTTCTGGTAGAGAGGAGAATTCATGGTTCCATCAATTATGGCAAGTTGTCCAGGTCCTGAAGCAGCAAAGCAGCCCCAGGTCATCACACTACCACCACTGTGTTTGACTGTTGGTATGATGTTCTTTTTATGAAATGCTGTGTCAGTTTTACGCCCTGTGTAAGAGGATGCTGACATATTGTTCGGCCCAGGAAACACGCACGCAGGCTCAGGCAGATTTGAAAGCTTTATTCAACAATAATGTTTCGTGTATGAATGCGTGTGTGAGAGCCACTGCCAGGAGCCACTGCCAGGGACAGACTAAGGCTGCAGCGCGTCGTGCGCACTGCTGAGAAGGTGATCGGCTGCAAGCTCCCATCTCTCCAGGATCTGTACATCTCCAGGACCCGGAGGCGTGCTGGCCGGATCATAGCCGATCCCTCACACCCTGGTCACGTACTGTTTGCCCCCCTCCCCTCTGGTAGAAGACTTCGGTCCATCCAGACTAAAACCTCCCGTCACATGAACAGCTTCTTCCCCTCTGCCATCAGACTGCTGAACACTAAGTGACTTATTGACTCTCGTGCACTATGTACAGCAGCTCAACCAGACTCATGTCAATCATCACTGTTTTCTTCCTGCATTACCGACTGCACTATATAGTTCTCCACAGTATCTGCTGCTCGCTAATATATTTTAACTGCTGACCAGTATCACTTACTCTTATTCTACACTTTATTGCATGTATAGTTTATTTCTTTTATCTTATCATGTTTAATGTTGCAGCATTGCACCGAGACAAATTCCTAGTTTGTGTACTACATGAACAATGGCAATAAACCTGATTCTGATTCTGATTCTGATTCTGAGATGAGAGTGTTATGTGGGTGGAGGATGCAGGTCAGGACAGAGCAGCACGCCGTGCGGCCAGGCAACCCTATAAACGAGAGGAGATCAGGGATTAGCTGGGCAACCACACAGGAGAGTGATAGAGTTCTGTGCTTACTTGTAGTGACGTGGTGGCTGGCGTTGGCAAGGTCCCAAGCCTGGGAGACAGCGTCCTGCTGTGCGTCCGGGATGATGCGGTGAGGTAGAGGAGCGGCGAGACGAGGGAGAGTGAGTCCGCCGCCGAGAGATCCACCTGTGCACAGGGGAAGGCTGACAGGAGAAGGTAAGGCAAAAACAGACAGCTTACATGTCTTGAAGAGTAGTCAGCAGGCCTGAGGAAAGGATGCTGCTGTGAGTTGAGTACGCAGGGAGACAGTCGGCTCCAGGCTGCAGCTCAGGGCAGGATGGAATAAATAGCTGCGCACTAACGAGGAGCAGGTGTACGCGCAGCTGAGGTGGAAGCCCGTGAGCTGCGGGTGATGACAGTACTCCCCCCCCCCTACCAGCGCCTCCTGGCACTGGCTTACCTGGGTGTGTCCGGTGAAACTCCGCGATGAGGTCCCGATCCAATGCCCACGAAGAGCACACCCAGGATCTCCACTCCGGACCATAACCTTCCCAATCCACCAGATATTGCAGCCCACGACCCCGACGCCGGGAGTCCAGGATGGCAGTAACACCCCACGCCGGGTCACCGTCGATCATCCTAGGCGCAGGAGGAGACCTAGGAGGAGGGCAGAGTGAATTGGAAAGGACAGGCTTGATCTTGGAAACGTGGAAAGTGGGACACACACGAAGGGAGGGGGGAGGGCCAAACGCACAGCCACCAGGTTGATGATTCTAGAAATTACGAAGGGGCCGAGAAACCTTGGTGCCAATTTCTTCTTCTCACCCTTCAGGTTGATGTCCTGGGACGAAAGCCAAACCCGCTGACCCACCTGGTAGACAGGAGCCGGCCTTCTGTGGCGATTAGCGGTGGAGCTGTTGCGCGCCGCTGTGCGTAAAAGCGCGTCCTTGGTTTTGGTCCACACACTCCGGCAGCGCCTGATGTGCACCTGGGTGGAAGGGACAGCTAGATCACCCTCCTGCTCAGGAAAAACAGGGGGATCGTACCCCAAGGACGCTTCAAAGGGCAACACCCCAGTAGCAGAGGACCGGGCCGAGTTATGGGCGTATTCCACTCAGGTCAGGTAGGAGCTCCAGGACGAAGGGTTTGAGGATGTTACGCAGCGCAGGGCGGCCTCCAACTCCTGGTTTGTGTGCTTGCACTGCCCGTTAGACTGGGGGTGGTAACCAGAGGAGAGACTGACTGTACCCCCCAAGGCGTTGCAAAAGCTCCTCCAAACCTGGGAGACAAACTGCGGGCCCTGGTCCGAGACCACGTCCAGCGGGATCCCATGCCGCCTGATGACATGCTGGACCAGAAGATCGGCCGTCTCACGTGCCAAAGGGAGACCCCGAAGAGGCACAAAATGGGCGGCTTTGGAGAATCTGTCCACAATAGTCAGAACCGTGTCATAGGTGTTAGAGACAGGGAGTCCGGTGACGAAGTCTAGGGCGATGTGTGACCAGGGCCTGCCCGGGACCGGCAGGGGCTGGAGTAGACCCGCAGGTGGAGAATTCTGGGACTTGCCGGTAGAGCACTGGGGACAGGCCCGGACATAGTTGGTCACGTCCTTCTGGAGACCCGGCCACCAAAACGAGCGTTGCAGCCAACTCACCAGGCGGGTGATGCCAGGGTGACAGGAGAGTTTGGAGGTATGGGCCCAGTGGATCACTTCACCTCGAACCGCCGAAAGAACAAATAGCCTCCTCTCCGGCCCCCCATCAGGATCCGGCTCCGCCTCCTGAGCCTTCAGAATCTTGTCCTTGATGGACCAGGCAATCGCCCCCACGATGCACGAATCGGGCAGGATGGTATGTTCGGACTTCTCCGGACCCTCTGGGGCAAACTGTCTGGACAGGGCGTCGGGCAACCCATTCTTCGAGCCTGGACGGTACGTGATGGTGAAATTGAAGCGAGCAAAAAATAGAGACCAGCGTGCCTGGCGGGCATTCAGGCGCCTCGCTGACCTCAAGTACTCGAGATTTTTATGGTCCGTCCAGACCACAAAGGGCTGGGCTGCCCCTTCCAACCAGTGATGCCACTCCTGTAGTGCGAGCTTGATGGCGAGAAGCTCCCTGTCGCAGACGTCATAGTTGTGCTCTGTCGCCGATAGCTTCCTGGAGAAGAAGGCGCAGGGCCGCTTGACACCATCCACCGGTGAGTGCTGGGAGAGCACCGCCCCCACCCCTGTGTCGGACGCGTCGACCTCCACCAGACACTGAAGTGCGGGATCAACCTGGGTCAGGACCCGGGAGGACGATAACTCCACCTGGAGAGTCTTGAAGGCGGTGGCCGCTTCCTCAGACCACTGAAAGGGCACCTTCGATGACGTGAGGTGGGTCAGGGGGGAGACAATGGCGCCGAAGTTGGTAACAAAGCGCCGGTAGAAGTTCGCAAATCCAATGAACTGCTGCACCTGCTTCCTGGAGGTAGGCGTGGGCCACTCGACCACCGCTTTAACCTTAGCGGGGTCGGGGAGGATCTGATTATGGGAGATGACGAACCCCAGGAAGGAGGTGGTCCGGGCTTAGAATTCACACTTCTCGGCCTTTATGAACAAGCGATTCTCCAGCAGACGTTGCAGGACCCGCCTCACATGGGCCTGGTGCTCCTCCCGTGACCTGGAGAAGATGAGTATGTCATTGAGATAAACAAAGACGAATACTCCCAGGAAGTCCCGCAGGACATCGTTAATGAGATGCTGGAAGACGGCAGGTGCGTTGGTGAGCCCGAACGGCATCACGAGATATTCGAAGTGGCCGCTGGGTGTCCTAAAGGCCGTCTTCCATTCGTCTCCCTCCCGGATCCTAACGAGATGGTAAGTGCTGCGGAGGTCAAGCTTGGTGAACCAGGTCACCCCCTGGAGGGAGTGGAAAGCAGTGTCTATGAGTGGCAGTGTGTAGCGGTCCTTAATAGTGATGTCATTTAGCGCTCTGAAGTCGATACAGGGGCGTAGGGACCCATCCTTCTTACCCACGAAGAAGAAACCCGCGCCAAGCGGGGACAAGGAGGGGCGGATGATCCCAGCGCTGAGTGACTCCTTAATATAGGTGTCCATCGCCTCGCGTTCCGGTGCAGAGAGACTGTATAGGTGGCCAGACGGCAGGGGGGCCCCTGGGCGGAGGTTAATCGCACAGTCGTATGGTCGATGCGGAGGAAGGGACAAGGCTCTGGACTTGCTGAACGCTGCCCCCAAGTCATGGAACTCCTGTGGCACTAGAGTCAGGTCCGGGGGCTCAGAGACCGGAGCCGGCGGAGGAGAGGACGGAGCACAAGCCGCCGACTGGAGGCAGGTGCCCAGGCAGAAGGTGCTCCAGGACAGGACGCTGCCGGTTCTCCAATCCAGGAAAGGATTATGCAGCCGCAGCCAGGGGTAACCCAGAATGACACGGTCCGACGAGGAGGGCAGGACGTAGAGGGTCAGATCCTCCCGGTGGTTGCCGGAGACGATGATGGGGACTGGCTTAGTGCGGTGTGTAACTGTTCCCAGGGAAGAGCGAGAGAGCGTCACCAAGTTCAGGGGGGTAGGCAGCAGTTGGCAGGGTATGCCCAAACGGGTTGCCAGGCTCTTAGAGATAAAACTCTGCTCTGCCCCAGAATCCACCAGTGCGTGAGTGGAATGCCCGGTGGAGTTGTGACAGAAACGTATGGGCAGTGTGCATGACGATAGGGGATTTGGCTGGTTAGAGTCCGCGAGGCCCCCTACTGTGACTCGCGGACCTCCCCGTTTGGCTTAACCGGGCACAGCTCCACGGGATGCTGGTCATCTCCGCAATACATGCAGAGACCCCGTTCCCGCCGGTGTTGTCTCTCCGCTAGAGGGAGCCTAGTGCGGCCGATAGCCATGGCCTCTGGTTCATCGGCGGACTCCGGAGCCGGTAACGCCAGGGGGCGAGACTGAGCTGGGCGGAGGGAAGCTCCGCGCGAGCGGCTAACAGACTTCCGCTCCGCAGCCCGCTCACGTAGCCTGTTGTCCAGGCTAATAGTGAGCGAGATCAACTCAGAGAGTCGCCCTGGGAGATCCCGACTGGCTAGCTCATCCCTCAGACCAGAATTGAGGATACGGAGGAAAATACTGCAGAGAGAAGCCTCTCCCCAGCCCACTTCCTCCGCTGCCACCCGGAAGTCGACAGCGTATTCCGCCGCTGACTAGCTTCCCTGTTGGAGACTAAGTAGCCGATCAGCGAGGACGCTGTCGAGACGGGAATGATCGAAGACTTCTAAAAAGTCCTGCATGAACCGGTCATACGAGAGGTTTGCGTAGCTGGGCTTCGTCATTACGGTGTAAGCCCAAGCTAACACTCGCCCCTCGAGAAGATTAGCCATGTACCCGATTCGGCTATGGTCTGAGGGAAAATCCCCGGGAATGCGCAAAAACACCGACTCACACTGCAAGATAAACCCCTTCGCTCCACCGAGTTTCCCGTTGAAGTGAGCGGGGGTTGGAATGGGTGTGAGACGGGTTGGCGCTCCCGAGCTAGGCTGGCCAGCTGTGGAGGCAACCGGAGCTGCAGCGCCAAGAGGACCCGGAGGGAAGGCCCGCGGAGGGTCCAGGCGGTCTAACCGGTTAGTAATTGAAGTCAGTTGATTTAGTATCACCTGCTGTTGATGAGCAATCATATCCACCCGAGCTTCGAGGGTGGAAAAACGGCGTGCGAGCCCGCTGTCCGCTGGGCCGCTTGGCTGGAGCCGTACTGACATATTGTTCGGCCCAGGAAACACGCACGCAGGCTCAGGCAGATTTGAAAGCTTTATTCAACAATAATGTTTCGTGTATGAATGTGTGTGTGAGAGATGAGAGTGTTATGTGGGTGGAGGATGCAGGTCAGGACACAGCAGCACGCCGTGCGGCCAGGCAACCCTATAAATGAGAGGAGAGCAGGGATTAGCTGGGCAACCACACAGGAGAGTGACAGAGTTCTGTGCTTACTTGTAGTGACGTGGTGGCTGGCGTTGGCAAGGTCCCAAGCCTGGGAGACAGAGTCCTGCTGTGCGTCCGGGATGATGCGGCGAGGTAGAGGAGCGGCGAGACGAGGGAGAGTGAGTCCGCCGCCGAGAGATCCACCTGTGCACAGGGGAAGGCTGACAGGAGAAGGTAAGGCAAAAACAGACAGCTTATGTGTCTTGAAGAGTAGTCAGCAGGCCTGGAGGAAAGGATGCTGCTGTGAGTTGAGCACGCAGGGAGACAGACGGCTCCAGGCTGCAGCTCAGGGCAGGATGGAATAAATAGCTGCGCACTAACGAGGAGCAGGTGTGCGTGCAGCTGAGGTGGAAGCCCGTGAGCTGCGGGTGATGACAGATGCACGTCTGCCAAAAGTCATATTTGTCATTTTTGCTCACTTTTTCAAATAGGGCCAGGTAGGTTTGGATAGCTTTTTTCCCTTAATAAATGAAATCATCATTTAAAAATAATGGTGGCTGCCAGTGGTACCCCTCAGCCTCTGTTTCTTGTTGATATGTAGTTTATATGGCATTTTGACCTTGACCTTTGACCGTGCAATCCCAAAACCATAGGCAAATGTCAAGGTGACAGGGTGAACCTGTGTACAAAGTTTGGTGACCCTAGCTTTACTCATTCTATAGCAGCATATCTATATTTGTAAAAGGGATTCTGCAGTGTGGGTATGTATGTATGTATGTGGCAGAAACTTTGTCCCCCTGTTAACTCAGAGGCCACTTGACTGTGGCCTCTCATCTCTTGCATGACAATGCCACAATACCTGAAGAGTGCACCTGACATGGTTTCACTGACTGCTTCACCATAAAAGAGGTCAAAGGTGACCTTTTTTAACCGACCTTTACTGGTGGAGGTGTATGCTGGGGGAGGAATCAAGCGCACCTGACATGGTCAGCCGAGTTTAGGATCCGTGGGTCTCTCTCCTCAATACAGGCGTTTGGTCCATAAGTTCACAATGACAGTACAAAATACCGCTGGGTGCGGGGACACCAAAACTATATTTGCATTTACCCATATTCACATTTCCTTAATCGGCTCATATAACCCCTAGAGGGGTACTTCCGGGGAGGAATCAAGGGCATCCTGGATCCAATCTCACGCATCTCACTGCTCTCTCCCTGTGGCTTTCTCTCCACATCCATGATGGAGCGTCGTCGGACAGGAAAACAGAGGCAGACCGTGCTGCTCACTCTCTCCAATACACTCACTGTGGAGCAGGGCCAGATTAAGGAGGTTGTGGGCCCCTGGGCTAAAGCAATTTTTGGGGCCCTCCCACATATTTATGGGAATATGATATGCAAAATGGCCATGTTTACATGCACGGTAATAAACCGTTCATAATCGGATTTCTAGAATTATCTGATTGAAGTAGTCATGTAAAAATGATAATCAGATAAAAGGCAATTATTGTGTTACATAAAGTGAAATTACATTAACACACATAGTTTACTGTCCAATAATCCATTTATTCAGTGCATGTAAACATGTCAAATCAGATTACGGTTATCTGATTATTCCGAGTTATTGGATTATTGTGGCCATGTAGCCGGGGTCATTGATGGATCAGCTTGACCTTCAAGGTCCTACATTACTAAGGCAGTGGCTATGGCTACGGAACCGTACCCATAGAATTCTTGTTACAGATACGGCTCGAATCTGATTGGCCAGTATGTTCTATTAATGTGTATATTAAAAGCAGCAGGCTACAGGTATGGAAATCTGAGGCATTTATTTGTTTCAAAATTTTAATCAATATCTACGGTATTTACAACCTTTTTAACCTTACCCACTCCCAGATCCGAAGGTTAACCTCTTAATTTTAAGTCTAAATTTCATCTCATAGTAAACTGGTTTGGACAAGGTGCCGATAGCAAGACGCAAACCAGCAACCTTCTGATCACAGTCTCAACATACTATCTACCTAAGCCACAGCAGCAGTTAGCTTGGAGCTGATCTGAAAAGGTTTTGTCGCATTGTCGACTCTTTCGTACCAATAGACATTTTGTATCGGGATACAGCTTCCCTATTCATAGCCACTGCCAATTACTAAATAGAGTGAAGGACCACAGAGTTCTAGGTTTAGCTCAACTAGCAGAAAAATACAGTGGTGTGAAAAAGTGTTTGCCCCCTTCTTGATTTCTCATTGTTTTGTATGTTTGTCACACTTAAATGTTTCAGATCATCAAACAAATTTAAATATTAGACAAAAATAACACAAGTAAACACAAAATGCAGTTTTCAAATGAAGGTGTTTATTATTCAGAAAAAAAAAAATCCAAGCCTACATGGCCCTGTGTGAAAAAGTGATTGCCTCTAAACCAGGGGTGTCAAACTCATTCCATGGAGGGCCAAGACCCTGCATGTTTTGCTTCTACCCAGTGTCATCAGCAGGTGTTTTCACTGATCAGCAATCAGTGTGAAGAAATTCAGTGAAATCACCTGCTGAAGACACTGGGTGGAGGTAAAACCTGCAGGGTCTTGGCCCTCCATGGAATGAGTTTGACACCTGTGCTCTAAACCTAATGACTGGTTGGGCCACCCTTAGCAGCAACAACTGCAATCAAGTGTTTGCAATAACTGGCAATGAGTCTTTTACAGCGCTGTGGAGGAATTTTGGCCCACTCATCTTTGCAGAATTGTTGTAATTCAGCCACATTGGACGGTTTTCGAGCATGAACCACCTTTTTAAGGTCATGCCACAGCATCTCAATCAGATTCAGGTCAGGACTTTGACTAGGATACTCCAAAGTCTTCATTTTATTTTTCTTAAGCCATTCAGAGGTGGACTTGCTGGTGTGTTTTGAATCATTGTCCTGATGCAGAACCCAAGTGCGATTCAGCTTGACGTCATGAACAGATGGCCGGACATTCTCCTTCAGGATTTTTTGGTAGACAGCAGAATTCATGGTTCCATTTACCACAGCAAGTCTTCCAGGTCCTGAAGCAGCAAAACAGCCCCAGACCATCACACTACCACCACCATATTTTACTGTTGGTATGATGTTCCTTTTCTGAAATGCTGTGTTACTTTTACGCCAGATGCAATGGGACACACACCTTCCAAAAAGTTCATCTTTTGTCTCGTCAGTCCACAGAGTATTTTCCCCAAAAGTCTTGGGGATCATCAAGATGTTTTCTGGCAAAAATGAGATGAGCCTTTATGCTCTTTTTGCTCAGCAGTGGTTTTCATCTTGGAACTCTACCATGCAGGCCATTTTTCAGTCCCTCCAGGATTCCACGATGTTGCGATCACACCAAGTCACACGAAATCAGCCAATCAGCGCAACTATTGTACGACCTTGCAATTTTGTCCAATCACCGCAACTTTCCCGCAATTTTGGCTAATCCTCGTCAACCTCCGCCAATTTCACCAATCAAATTTGTCTCCAACATGCTGAAACGCTCAGTCTAACCAATCAAATGCATCGCTGCACTGCGTTCACTTCCGTGTTTACACTGAGTAGTGAGTTTATAGTTTACAGTGAGTAACGGAACACATCTGCAAACAGAGTGTGTGATTTAAAAAAACACTCACTCGCGAGGTTTTCAACACCGTCCCTTCCTCTGTTTTCCCCAGCCTGCCCGTGGACGTCTCGCTACGTCTCCATTCTGACTGCGTGTATGAAGTGCTGGGTTTGTGTTGAAAAACATCCATCCATCCATCCATCTTCTACCGCTTAATCCTTTATGGGTCGCGGGGGGGCTGGAGCCTATCCCAGCATCTTTGGGCAAGAGGCAGGGTACACCCTGGACAGATTGCCAGTCAGTCGCAGGGCCAACACAGAGAGACAGACAACCATTCACTCTCACAGTCATACCTAAGGACAGTTTAGAATCCCCAGTTTGATGCCAATTAACCTCACCTGCATGTCTTTGGCCTGTGGGAGGAAACCGGAGTACCCGGAGTAAACCCACGCAGACATGTTGAAAAACATGCGCCTGCCCAAAAGCACCCCGTTGCAGGAGGGTGGCGTGAGGGGAGAATACTGTACTACAGCGAGCGTTTGAACATTTATACATCTTTAGAGGTAAAATCATTACTACATTTGGTCAATGAGCTTTAAAACTGTTAATCTCCGGTGTGGCCGACCCCCCCCCCCCCCCCCCCCCCGCAGTCCTGATGTAAATGAAAGGTGTATGTGTGTGTGTATGCAGGAGACAGACAGGTAGGTATGAAAAGAGAGACAAATATTTTCTGTGTATTTTTTTTTTCAGAAAAACACAGACTCCAATAGCCAATACAGAGCAACAGAATAAATTATTTTTTCCTTTCCACTCGGTACCGAGTGGTTGGGAACTGTAGGGAGTTTTCAAATGAAGATGCTGCCAATAATTTCCAAATCTCTACTCTTTAACATGCATTCAATGCAATTTAGCTGTTGTAATGGATATTGTGTTAATGTTTGTATTTGCTGCTGCACAAGAGTTTTTCTGTATAGCAGAAGTTTCTGCTTAATTTACAAATGACTATAATAGGAAATTTTTGACAATCCTGTGCTTTTCTTGTATTGTTATATAGAATATCACTGCAGTAAACTGGAAAAAAAGTATCTGCTTTAAAATTTGGAATTCTTCCCACAACTTTTAGTGCAAAAAACACTCTAAAAATATTGCAACTTTGATTGCAACTTTTTAAAAAAAGCTCCCGCAAATTCAGGCTTTTTGGCCCGCAACAATCATAAAAACATCCCGTGAAATCCTGGAGGGACTGATTTTTGCCCAGTCTCTTTCTTATGGTGGAGTCATGAACACTGACCTTAACTGAGGCAAGTGAGGCCTGCAGTTCTTTGGATGTTGTTGTGGGGTCTTTTGTGACCTTTTGGATGAGTCGTCGCTGTGCTCTTGGGGTAATTTTGGTCTGCCGGCCACTCCTGGGAAGGTTCACCACTGTTCCATGTTTTCGCCATTTGTGGATAATGGCTCTCACTGTGGTTCACTGGAGTCCCAAAGCTTTAGAAATGGCTTTGTAACATTTTCCAGACTGATAGATCTCAATTACTTTGCTTCTCATTTATTCCTGAATTTCTTTGGATTGCAGCATGATGTCTAGCTTTTGAGGATCTTTTGGTCTACTTCACTTTGTCAGGCAGGTCCTATTTAAGTGATTTCTTGATTGAGAACAGGTGTGACAGTAATGAGGCTTGGGTGTGGCTAGAGAAACTGAACTCAGCTTTCCAAAGATGTGATAAACCACAGTTACAGTAATTTACGTTTTAACAGGGAGGTGCAATCACTTTTTCACGCAGGGCCATGTAGGTTTGGATTTTTTTACCCTTAATAATAAACACCTTCATTTAAAAACTGCATTTTGTGTTTACTTGTGTTATCTTTGTCTAATATTTAAATTTGTTTGATGATCTGAAATATTTAAGTGTGACAGGCACGAAAAAAAGAGAAATCGGGAAGGGGGCAAACACTTTTTCACACCACTGTATAGTGTCATCAGGACTAACAACCGGCAAATATCTTGTATCAACCCACAACTTTAATTATGACAGTGAAAAAACACACTCAGCAGTGTTTTCTGTTCAAGGATTAATTATTAACTATTTGAAGCCAGAACAGGGCTTCAGGGAAAAAGTTGCCAGACCAGTCTGCCCTACTAGGAAAACAGCTGCTCAACCCAGAAGAGCTGGTTATGTGCACTCAAACCCAATATTCATTATCTAATGATGACAGTTTTTACAATTTTGACCTCATTCACTGTCATTCTTTTAAAAAAAAAAAAAGATTTAAAATTAAACTATCCCGACAGCTGTTTTGAATTAAAGCTACAATTTTGCATTCACCCGAGTGGATTAATATAAGTCCGGCCAAGATGAACGATAATATAACTGAAGGACATTTTACAACTACTGGACAAGGAGAAAGACTGGCATCATCTCTGAATTGCAGCGAATTGCTCTGCATGGCCAAGCAAGGCTGTGGAGTTAAAAAGCTCCTTTAAAGTTCATAAAAGTTGATGTGCGCTGGATTAAAAAAAAAAAAAAAAACTGCTCACGAACGTAATTTCATGACATTTGGACTAATTTCTCTGATTTTTTAAAACATCTGTAAAAGTCGGTCCAAACGCTACAGTGTGAACCCAACTTAGTGGGGAAAAAAAAAAATCGCTGTATATGCAGCAGGCAAAACAATACAAACAGCCGTGGAAGGAGAAAATAGAAGCCAGTGTCTTGAAACGTACTCACCATTTGGAAGTTTGTGAATGAAATGGCACTTCGAGAAAAAACTTTCTGCCGTTTGTAACGTTCAGATGCTCTTGTCTCAGTGTCCTTATTCTGGCAGCTCTCCCGTCCTTTTCTGGACCAATATTCCCAGTGTGTACGAATCTTTAACACTTCCACGGGTGTTTTACAGCTTCGATGACCTGGAGCTTCTGCCCGCCGTGACTGACGGATCTTCAGACAGCAGCTCTGCTGATGCGTCCTGTGCTAGCATTTGTAATGCTAACAGTTTGACAAACATCTTGTGACTGTAAAGTTGACACTGTCCGTCTGTATCGCAACTTTAAAAAAATCCTGTCAATTTAGGAGTCTTTTTTAAAACCTTCTTCTCATGTTCCTGTTTTTCTTTCTTCCTTTTTCTCTTTTGGACGCTGCTATTGTACAGTCATTTGTTCATTCGTCCACGGATTCACTACCGGCCCACGTCTAACCTTAATCAGGTCAAATGTCAACTCTTAACCACTTAAATTAAGCAAGCCGGCCAGATGTACACCTCAACAAATAAAAAGTTGATACGCCAAAACACCCTTCCAATGAACGTTGGGCCTGGCAGAATTAGCAAAAAAAAAAATGTTTCTTTGGGTGCCCCAGACAAGCCAGGGCCCTGGGCTCCTGCTTGATAAGCCCTCTTGATAATCCGGGGCAGCTGTGGAGTGTCACCGGATGGGGAAACGGAGGTGTATGGTGCTGGAGGAATCTTGCGCACCCTGACCAGACAGCAGTCGGGTGGACTGCAGGTATAGCCAGGTTTGTGCCCCTCTGTGGAGCTTATGCCCCGTGATACTGTTTTGTTTTGACAGAAAGAAAAAAGCGGAACTGAAACGGTGCTTCAGGGGTTGCCCGGACATCTTGTGGCATGACACCTTGGGTGTTCTACGCAGAGCAGGGGTGCAGCAGGAGGCAAAATAACTGTTCGCTATACAGTGATCCCTCGCTACTTCGCGCCTCACCTTTCGCGCCCTCAGTGCATCGCGGATTTTTCAAAAATATTCATCAAAAATTCAAAATTGAGAAAAAATGGGCGGGCGCTAGCAGAAGGCAGGGAGACTACATCAGAACATCAGGTATCAACACGGAGAGCCCGCACAACTCAAAATCCACCTCTCTGTTCGCTGTTCTCGTGTTGGCTCGGCTCGGGAATCTCGTAAGCTGATTGGCCGAGACGTTTTACCCAGCTTCTCTCCCTGCCGAGCGCCCATACCCAGCGAAGGAAGACCGCATTCATTGTTCTTTATCGCTCGTGTTGCTTAGTCTCGCCGCGTGGAACTTTTCGCTGTTCTCTTGTGCCTTTTTGTGCGAAATAGTCTTCCCGTCGAGCCACTACGCCGCCTCCTGCAGCTTCTCCAGCTCTATCGGAAGCTGCCCTCGACGATGCTGTGCCTCTAGCACCTGACGATGAGGCGTCACCTGAAGAGCAGTAAAGCTCTCATTAACCTGTGCAGTAAATCATCTTCATCTTGAGTTACGTATCTTGTTATAAGAATAAAAGAGTTCTAAAAACATATTTATGTACACTTTATTTACATCTACGTATGTATGTACACTTACACACACACACACACACACACACACACACACACACACACACACACGTATCATGAGAGAGAGAGTGAGAGAATGAACGTACGTATTATTTATGGGTGACGTCATTAGGGGTGACGCTACTTCGCGGTTTTTCACTTTTCGCGGTCGGTTCTGGAACTCATTAACCGCGATAAGTGAGGGATCACTGTATAGCCGTCACATGAGGAGGACAGCCACGCTTCCACACACAAGTTTAAAACACAAACCCCCCCCAAAAAACTCCCAGGAAATCTGTAACGTGGAATTATATTTTCTGTCCCTTTTTTAGGCTTACAGTTTGAAACTGTTTTTAAACACTGAAAATATAGTATCAAGTAGGACTTTTTTGTGAGATTTTTGTTTTTTTAGTTATTAGTCTTTTTAAAATGGATGTAATTTAGTTTGTGTTCTCCTGAAAAACTTTACATTTTTAAGATTTAAATTGTAGATTTTAGAATTTAGAGTTATTTTTTTGAAGTCAGCAAACACAGTTAGTGTTCTCCTGTAGTATTATGATTAAATTATTACATGTTTTGTTTGAAATTGAGAAAAGAATTTATTAGATTTTTTTTTGTTAAAAAAATTAACACAGAGCTAAAAACAGCCAAAACATCAACTTCACAAAGTAATGTGTAAAACAAATGGTGCTGGTCTGCCTGGAGACAACTGTGGTCTTCTGAAAGAAGGTCCATGAAAGGATTGTCATGATGTGGAACATAGTGGGGGCCGTGCTCAGTTTCTGTTTGTTTGCTTCCTTGGTTATTATGGTCTGCTGTATTTGGTCCCCGTGTAGTTACGAGTTGTCGGTATTCATAGTCACGTCCTTATGGTCCTGTCTATTGTGTCATTTTGTATTTATAGTATTATTTACATCTTGTGGTTGTGTTATCTTATTTTTGTTTTATTATTATTTTGTTTCCAGTCTGTGCTTTTGTTTTGATGGTGCTGTACAGCTTCCGGCTGTCAAACTGTTTCACGGGCTGCACAGCTGTCACTTGTTGTTTTGATCATTTCCTTGTTCATGTGTCCACACCTGCCATTAATTGAGCCACTATCCCATGTATCTATTTAAGGGCACGACAAGGTCTTGCCATTGTCGTGTCCTACTGTTGTCTTCCTCAGAGGAGTCAGCTTTTCCCTGAGTGAAGGTATTTTACGCGGATATGAACGGGTGAGCTCCAGCCAGGTAATATTTCTCTTTCCTCTTCCCAGCCGCGAACCCTGTTTCCTTTCGGGTGTGTTTCCGGCTGGTTGTATCTCTTTTTGCCCTGGCGTTCCTTCACGCCTTAACCTGTGTCCCAGGTTAATCCGTCCACCTGTTGATGTGTAGCCCCATTCTCCTCCTGTGCTCTCATTATGTCTTTGTATGTAATGTAGTGTTACAGTGGGGCAAAAAAGTATTTAGTTAGCCACCAATTGTGTAAGTTCTCCCACTTAAAAGATGAGAGAAGTCTCCAATTTTCATCATAGGTATACCTCAACTATGAGAGACAAAATGAGAAAAAAAAAATCCAGAAAATCACATTGAAGGATTTTTAATGAATTAATTGGTAAATTCCTCGGTAAAATAAGTATTTGGTCAATATCAAAAGTTCATCTCAATACTTTGTTATATACCCTTTGTTGGCAATGACAGAGGTCAAACGTTTTCTGTAAGTCTTCACAAGGTTTTCACACACTGTTGCTGGTATTTTGGCCCATTCCTCCACGCAGATCTCCTCTAGAGCAGTGATGTTTTGGGGCTGTTGCTGGGCAACACGGACTTTCAACTCCCTCCAAAGATTTTCTATGGGGTTGAGATCTGGAGACTGGCTAGGCCACTCCAGGACCTTGAAATGCTTCTTATGAAGCCACTCCTTCATTGCCCGGGCGGTGTGTTTGGGATCATTGTCATGCTGAAAGACCCAGCCACGTTTCATCTTCAATGCCCTTGCTGATGGAAGGAGGTTTTCACTCAAAATCTCACGATACATGGCCCCATTCATTCTTTCCTTTTCACGGATCAGTCGTCCTGGTCCCTTTGCAGAAAAACAGCCCCAAAGCATGATGTTTCCACCCCCCATGCTTCACAGTAGGTATGGTGTTCTTTCTCCTCCAAACACGACAAGTTGAGTTTTTACCACAAAGTTCTATTTTGGTTTCATCTGACCATATGACATTCTTCCAGTCCTCTTCTGGATCATCCAAATGCTCTCTAGCAAACTTCAGACGGGCCTGGACATGTACTGGCTTAAGCAGGGGGACACGTCTGGCACTGCAGGATTTGAGTCCTCGGCGGCGTAGTGTGTTACTGATGGTAGCCTTTGTTACTTTGGTCCCAGCTCTCTGCAGGTCATTCACTAGGTCCCCCTGTGTGGTTCTGGGATTTTTGCTCACTGTTCTCATGATAATTTTGACCCCCACGGGTGAGATTTTGCATGGAGCCCCAGATCGAGGGAGATTATCAGTGGTCTTGTATGTCTTTCATTTTCTAATAATTGCTCCCACAGTTGATTTCTTCACACCAAGCTGCTTACTTATTGCAGATTCAGTCTTCCCAGCCTGGTGCAGGTCTACAATTTTGTTTCTGGTGTCCTTTGACAGCTCTTTGGTCTTGGCCATAGTGGAGTTTGGAGTCTGACTGTTTGAGGTTGTGGTCAGGTGTCTTTTATACTGATAACGAGCTCAAACAGGTGCCATTAATACAGGTAACGAGTGGAGGACAGAGGAGCCTCTGAAAGAAGTTGTTACAGGTCTGTGAGAGCCAGAAATCTTGCTTGTTTGTAGGTGACCAAATACTTATTTTACCAAGGAATTTACCAGTTAATTCATTAAAGATCCTTCAATGTGATTTTCTGGATTTTTTTTTTCCTCATTTTGTCTCTCATAGTTGAGGTATACCTATGATGAAAACTGGAGACCTCTCTCATCTTTTAAGTGGGAGAACTTGCGGCTGACTAAATACTTTTTTCTTGTGCTTTTTTCTTGTGCTCCCTGACACCAACCGCGTCAGGGAGCCCTTTGCGTCCTTCGCTCCATGACAGCTTGGGCACGCCCCCTCCTCCTGTCAGTGCCATCAGCTGTCTCATTATTAAGTGTTTCACACACATACACATCCACACTTCATTCATTCCCATTCACACGTTTTGGGGTTTTGTTCAATAAAACGCATGAAACCACTCCTGCACGTGAGTTTTTCATTCACTAAGTGGCTCCCGGCCGTTTCCTCGTCTATTCCTTTCTCCACACTTTTTTTTTTTTCCCACAATATCTTTATTGAACCTTTTTTTTTTTTTAAACAAACATGATACAAACAATCAAACACTAACACTAAAGTACTACAAAAAAAAAATGCACTAAAAAACACCAACAACCACCAACAAAATCAAATCTTCAACAATGCTCCTCTGTTTAGTCTAGACAATCCAATACATAAGTATACATATTATATTCACCAGTTTGGAATTTACAAGGTCCGCACATATCATTCACCTTCTTCTTCAAGAGTTATGTTTAAATTTTTTACATAATCAATAAAAGGTCTCCATATATTCTCAAACACAATTTCCTTTGATTTCAGTATATATGTTATTCTTTCTAATGGAAGGTTTGTTAACATCTGTCTTAACCACTGAGTCACATCTGGTCTATAAGTCTTTTTCCATAATAGTGCAATACATTTTTTGGCATTAAGCAAACTGAGGTCTATGAATGTTCTTTCACTTTTATTAAAATTATGCTTTTCTGGGTACAGACCCAACAAAAACAGTTTAGGATTCAATATGATTTGTTTTGAGATTATTTTTTCAATTGTTACCCTCACCTCTTCCCAAAACATTCTTATTAATCTTTTTTTTTTTTTTTTTTTTTTTCTCGGCGCCACACCAGTCGGCTGCCTTTTTTTTTTTTTTTTTTTTTTTTTTTTTTTCTCTCGGCGCCACACCAGTCGGCTGCCTTTTGCAACAGCGGCTCGATTCCGAGTCTTTTTCCCTTCCTCTCTCTTTTGATCCGTCTTTTTTTTTTTTTTTTTTTTCACCCCACTTATATCACGGACACACAGATCGTCCTAAATGTCTCCTGAGCCGGTGGACGGAGCCACTGTTTTTAGCAGGATACGATACAGCAGAGAACAGCTGCTAGCATTCAACCGCCACCCGGTCCCATTGGAAAAACTCGACATACCGAGAGAACTGAGGCGAAAACGCCGCGGCTGCCGGGCTGGAGTAAGGCGGAGGACAAAAAATATAAGGTACAGACCCTCCCTTCCATCTGTTGTCATGGGAAATGTACGGTCGATACTGGGAAAGTTAGATGAGCTAGCGGCTATCTCCCGTTATGATAGCACATACCGGGAGTGCTCTCTCCTTTTGTTTACTGAGACGTGGCTAACTGAACTAGCAGCAGATGCTAACATTGAGCTGGAGGGTTTTCACATGATACGAGCTGACCGAACACCAGAGAGTGGCAAGGCTAGGGGCGGTGGAGTGATAATGTATGTTAACAACAACTGGTGCAGACCGGGACATATCACTGTTAAACAACGACACTGCAGCAAAGACATTGAGTTGCTAGCTGTTAGCATGAGGCCTACATATCTCCCGAGAGAACACTCACACGTGATCTGCATTGTTGTTTATGCAAATCCGACGGCGAACGCTGGGACAGCACGTGACGTCATCCATTCAGTAACCAGCAGGCTGCAGACAGAACACCCAGATGCTCTTCTCCTCATCTCAGGCGATTTCAACCATGTTTCACTGTCTCCCATTCTACCCACGTTCACCCAGTATGTCACATGCCACACTAGAGACAATAAAACACTGGATTTATTCTACGCAAACACTAAGGAGGCGTACACCTCATCACAACTCCCCCCACTCGGGAGATCGGATCACGACTTGGTTAATCTCCGGCCGGTGTACAAACCCCTAGTGCACAGACAACCTCCGGCCATGCACACTGTGGAGTTATGGTCTGAGGAGACAATGGACACCCTAAAGGGCTGTTTTGAAGCCACCGCCTGGAAGCAGCTCTGCGATCCACATGGTGAGGACATCGATGGCCTCATTCACACCTTCACGGGCTACCTCAGCTTCTGTGTGGACAAATCCGTTCCCACCAAGACCATACGGCGTCACTCAAACAACAAACCCTGGATCAACCCTGAGATAAAAACACTTCTGAGAGAGAAGAAGAGGATCTTCAGGTCAGGGAACAGGGAGATGCTGAAGTCCGTACAGAGGGAGCTGAGGAGAAAGATCAGAGAAGGCAAGGACAGCTTCAGGAAGAAGATGGAGGACAAGCTGCAACAGAGCGACATCAGCGGGGTCTGGAGAAACCTCAAAACCATCTCGGGGCTCCAGAATACCTCCCCCCAGGCCACAGGGGGCAGGGAGTGGGCGAACAACCTGAATCTGTTTTTCAATAGATTTGACCAACCGCCCTCCCCCCTGACTGCACAACAACCACTGCTGCCTCTAAAGAAATCAAGTCCTGCTGCCCACTCCCCACTCCACCAACACCCCCCCACTCCCAACCCACCGCCCCCCATCCTGACCCTGACCAGGACCCAGGTGAGGACGGAGCTGAGGAAGATCAAGGCGAGGAAGGCGCCGGGACCGGACGGCATCAGCGCAAAGCTCCTCAAGTCCTGTGCAGACCAGCTGTGTGGGATTGTGACGTATATCTTCAACATGAGCCTGAAACTGGGGAGGGTACCACAGCTGTGGAAAACATCTTGTGTGGTACCTGTACCAAAAACTTCCCACCCCAAAGACCTGAACAGCTACAGACCGGTGGCCTTGACGTCCCACTTGATGAAGACCCTGGAGAGACTGCTCCTTGCTCACCTCCGCCCCCTGGTGGAACCAGCGATGGATCCACTCCAGTTCGCCTACCAGCATGGCATTGGGGTGGAGGATGCGGTGATCTTCCTCCTTCACCGTTCTCTGTCCCACCTGGAGAAGCCCGGGAATATGGTGAGGATCATGTTCTTTGACTTCTCCAGTGCTTTCAACACCATCCAACCGATGATCCTGAAGGACAAGCTGCTGCGCGCAGGGGTGGACCAGCACCTGTCATCATGGATCCTGGACTACCTCACGAACCGGTCTCAGTTTGTGAGAACCCGGGACTGTGTGTCCGACACGATCATCAGTAGCACGGGGGCCCCCCGGGGAACGGTTTTGGCTCCCTTCCTGTTCACTCTTTATACTGCGGACTTCTCACACAACACAACACACTGCCATCTACAGAAGTTCTCTGATGACTCTGCGATCGTTGGCCTCATCTCCAATGGAGATGAAGCTGAGTACAGAGGGCTTATCCAGGACTTCGTGGACTGGTGCCATCGGAACTGCCTCCAGATCAACGCGAGGAAAACTAAGGAGCTGGTGGTGGACTGCCGCAGGCATGGGCAGCCCCTCACAGTACCAGTAAATATACAGGGAACAGACATCGAGATGGTGACATCCTATAAGTACCTGGGTATTCATCTGAACAATAAACTAGACTGGTCACACAATACTGATGCACTCTACAAGAAGGGACAGCGCAGGCTGTTCCTGCTGAGGAGACTCAGGTCTTTTGGTGTACAAGGGGCGCTGCTGAAGTCATTCTATGACACGGTGGTGGCATCAGCCATCACTTTTGGAGTGGTCTGCTGGGGCAGTGGCATTACTGCAGCCGATAGGAAGAGACTGAACAAACTGATTAAGAAAGCTAGCTCTGTCCTGGGGCAGCGCCTTGATCCGATGGAGGAGATAGGAGAGAGAAGGACGGTGGCTAAACTGTCATCTCTGCTGGAGTCCGAGTTCCACCCTATGCAGGACATACTGAATGCACTGAGGAGCTCATTTAGCAGCAGACTACATCATCCCAGGTGCACAACCGAGAGGTTTCGTAGGTCCTTCCTACCAACGGCTGTCAGACTGTACAACCTAAGCAGGGCTGCTCGCAGAGATAGCAAAAAGACGTAACAAACTAATAGTTTTTTGAATGCAAAAGATGCAATAGACTTACACAATGGTCCCCTCCGGCATACAACTAGGAACATACCGGTCGCTATGGAGGGTGAGAATATGTATGGGCACATAATCATACCATGTAGGATAACTAAGTAGACGGTTATGCTGTTTCATTCCATCTAGCAACAATGCTCTGCACTGTGTGTGTTTATATATTTACATATTTATTCCATCTAGCTACAATGCTCAGCACTGGGTGTGTTTATTTATTTATATATCTACATATTATTCCATCTAGCTACATTGCTCCGCACTGTGTGTGTTTATATACTTGCATATTTATTCCACCTAGCTGCAATGCTCCGTACTGTGGGTGTTTATATATTTACATATTTATTCCATCTAGCTACAATGCTCTGCACTGTGTGTCTGTGTGTGTGTGTATATATATATATTTTATAGTAATACGTACATATGTATATTAGCTGCTCTTGCTTGCTTGTTTTTTTTTTTTTTTTTTTTTTTTTTTTCTTGCCTTCTGATTGTTGCTCTGAGTGTTGCTATCCCTGTGCTGTTGCAATCCTGGAATTTCCCCGTTGTGGGACTAATAAAGGCTTATCTTATCTTATCTTATCTTATTCCCATACACAATGAAATAGAGTTCCTTTACTTTCCATACATTTTGTGCACGTATCTGGTATATTTTTGTTATATCTATTTAACTCCTCCGGTGTAACATATATCCGCATTAACCATTTGAAGTGTATCAATTTAAGGCGTACATTTATTGATTTGGTTTGAGCTTCTGTACAAGCCAATTCCCATTGTTCCTCTGGAATTTCAGTTTGCAGATCTTCTTTCCAGTAGTTTAATCTTTTCAGTGAGTTTTCACTTGAAAATAGTGTCAATGAGTTATAAAACTCTGAAATAATACCCTTTCTTTTACTATCTTTCATCAACATTTTTTCCAAGGATGAATAGATAGGTCGAGTGAGAGCTTTATTTTGATTTGATCGAATAAAGTTTCTAAGTTGAAGATATTTAAAAAAATGTGTTCTATTGAGATTAAATTTGATCCTCAACTCTTCAAAAGACATTATGTTTTCTGCACATGGCAAATATAAATCCTGAATCTTTTGTATCCCTTTTAAATTCCATACTTTAAATACAGCGTCCGCTCTCCCTGGTTTAAAATATTGATTACCCCATATTGGACTAAATTGTGACAATAACTGTGGTTCTTTTAAATAGTTTTTAGCTTCACACCATATTTTGATCATATGCTTTACAAATGGATTTTTAACTTTTTTTTGTAATTTTTTTGCCGAATCTGAGTATATGAATATGGGAAGAGGTAAAGGTAAATCGTATGATTCCATTTCAGTCCAGTGAGGGAGATCATTTGATGAAAAATAATATGTCATAGACCTCAGTTGTGCCGACCAATAATACAACATAAAATTTGGACATTTCAGACCTCCACGATCAAATGGTAAATATAATAAAGACAGACGTAATCTAGCCCTCCTGTTGTTCCATATAAATTCCACTAACTTTTTTTTAATTCTTGAGAATAAATCTAAAGGTGGTGGTAAGGGAATGTATTGAAATAAATAAAGTATTTTAGGTAAGATATTACTTTTAAGTATATTGATTCTCCCGATCATCGACATTGGTAGTGACATCCATCTCTGAAGTAACTCATCAATATCTGTCATTAAGGCTTCATAATTGACACTGGTGACTGATTCTAGCTTAGGCACAATTTGGATTCCTAAATATTTGAACTGATTTACAACATTGAATTGATTTACCTCAGGGGCTGGGTAATTTCTCTGGGTCTCATTTAGCATTAATATTGAAGATTTAGTTTTATTTATTTTATATCCTGATATTTCCCCGAAATTCTTTATTAAATTCAACAAGGTCGGAATTGATTTTTTAAGATTCGACATAAACAAAATTATGTCATCGGCATACAGGGAGATTTTATGTTCTGTTGGTCCAACTTTAATTCCATATATTTGTGACTGTAGACGTATCGCCATCGCTAAAGGTTCAATTGCCATAGTAAACAGTAAAGGTGAAAGTGGACAGCCTTGTCGACATCCTCTATTGATTTTTATTGATTTTGAAATATTGTTATTTGTTAGAATTTCTGCAGTAGCATTATTATATATTATCTGAACCCATTTTATAAAATTATTTCCAAGTCCAAACCTTTGTAAGACTTCAAAAAGAAAGGGCCATTCAACTCTATCAAAGGCTTTTTCGGCATCCAGTGATAAGAGAGCTGTATCCGGTGCTTCTTTATTAGAATAAATAATATTAAATAGTCTTCTTACATTATGGAAGCCTTGTCTTCCCTTTATAAAGCCATTCTGATCTCGATTAATAATATTTGGTAAAATTTCTTGTATTCGTCTTGCTAGAATTTTACAAATTATCTTAAGGTCGGCATTTAATAGGCTTATTGGTCTCATATTTTCACATTTATTAGAGGGCTTACCTGGTTTTGGCAACAGTATAATTAAGGCATTATTCATATATGATGGTAAATTACTATTTTGAAATGCTTCTAAAACCATTTCCAAAAAAGGTTTTGTTAATTTATTCTTAAATTTTTTATAAAGGTCAACTGGAAGACCATCTGGTCCTGCACTTTTTCCTGATTTCATATTATCAATGGCTAGTCCAACTTCTTCTTGACTAATTTTAGACTCCAGTATCTCCCTATTTTCATTTGGAATACACGGTATAGATAGTTCATTCAAAAACCCATGTAGTTTTGTTAAGTCAGATTCATTTTTGGTATCATATAATTTTTCATAGTAATCTCTAAAGGCTCTATTAATTTCTGAAGGATCTATAACTACCTGTCCTTTACTTATAATACTGGTAATTGGTGTTTTAGATTCTAATTGTTTAATCTGCCATGCCAATAACTTTCCTGATTTTTCACCTTGTTCATAAAAAGATTGTTTCAATCTTAGAAGACTCGAGGCAGCTCTATTCGCTGATTTTTTGTCATATTCAGCTCTCAAAATCAGTAATTCGTTCTCCAACCTTGGATCTCTTCCTGCATATACTCTTTCTTGAAGAATTTTTATTTTATGTTCCAATTGGACTCTCTCCTCTCGAGTCTTCTTAGATTTTGAACCTGTATAACTAATACTATGTCCCCTAATAAAAGCTTTGAAAGCCTCCCACTTTACACATGCTGATGTTTGTGTAGTATTGATATCAAAGAACTCGTCTATCTGTTTTTCTATATACTTAACAAATTCCTCATCCTGAAGCCATTTATGCTGAAATTGCCATCTACCTGGTTCCTTTGTCAATTTCTTATCTACATACATTAGACAGCAGGGTGCATGATCAGAGATCACGATGTTATCATAAAAACAGTTTTGAATCTTGGACCTTAATTCTGTGGAGATCAAAAAATAATCTATACGTGAGAATGTCTTGTAGGTATTGGAATAACAAGAGTATGCTTTAACTTGTGGTTTCATTTCTCTCCATATATCTATCAATTTCAATTCTTTCATAAAATGATTAATGGTCATCCTACATCCATTGTGCGTACAGTCCAGTCCTGTTGATCTATCTATACTGGGATTCAATGTACAATTAAAATCCCCTGCTATTATATGTTGCCCTGTAAGTGATGATAAGATAAGAAATAAATTGGCAAAGAACTTTTGATCATCTATATTGGGACCATATAAGTTCACCAAATTTATGTTTTCTAATAGCAAAGATCCTTGAATGATTACATATCTTCCAAATTTGTCTCCAATTACATTTTTCACTTGAAATGGGACTGATTTATGTATGAGAGTCATAACTCCCCTGGCTCGGGATGAAAATGATGAGGTGAAAACGTTTCCTTGCCATCTACTCCTAATTCTTTTTACATCTTGCTCTATTAGATGAGTTTCTTGTAAAAACACAATTTTTGAACCCATGTCTTTTATTTTATTCATAACTTGTTTAAGTTTTTTTAAATTTTGTAGACCTCTGCAATTCCATGAAGTTAAATTAAGATTAACGCTTTGATTTATAATCAATAGGGTGTTTGGGATTACCTTGCAGTGTAAACATGCTCAAACAGAAAAGCAAAAAAATGAGTGGTTGAACATTCACCCTACAAACTACACACAAACAAATTCCCCCTTTCCACATTTGTGGCAATCCCCCCAAAAGCAAAAGAAAAATTCCGTCTCCCGATATAGCCATCGACCGTTCCACACCCACGAGGAACAGCCAAAGCCACTCCTTCTTCATCCTCCCAATCACCCTAACTCTACTGCTTTTAATAACGTAACATTAACTCTCTTCTGTAATTTTCCAATTTAACTCCAGAATTTTTTAGCAATTTTGTACTTTTTTTTTTTTTAATATGTAATACATTCTATAATTTGTAATCTTGTTATATGCTTCTAATCAGTTAAATGCTCAAATATTCTACCCTATATTCTGTTCATGCTTAGCTCCCACCAGTCTCTTCCTGGATCTTCTTGATGAGCTCCTGCGCCTCCTCGGGGGTCTTGAAGATGTGTGTTCTGCCCTCATATGTGACCAGAAGTCTTGCAGGGTGAATCACTCCATGACGAATCTCAAGGTTGCGCAGTTCTTTGCGGATGGGGTCAAACTGCTTCCTTAATTGTTGGATTCCTGAGGCCAAATCTGGGTAGAACCGCACCTGCTGATCTTGGTATTTAATTTCTCCTTTGGCCCGCACCGCGTTGGAGATCGTCATCCTGTCTCTGTAGCTGAGAAACTTCATAATTAGCGTCCTCGGTGCTGCCTTGTTACCTCTCGGTGGGCCAATTCGGTGGGAGCTTTCCAAGACGACTGATGATTTTAGCTCCGCGTTGTTCAGCGCCTCCGGGATCCACCCCTCCAAAAAGGAGCATGAATCACGACCTTCGGCTCCCTCCGGTAAACCCACCAGCCTCAGGTTGTTCCTTCTGGACCGAGATTCCAAGTCCAGAACACTATTTTCCAGATCTTTATTTTTTTTTTCCAAAGTGCGCACCTTTATTTGAAGTCCGCTAATTTCATCCTCCGCACTTGAGATACGAAGCTCCGCCTGCGTCACTCGCTCCACGCAGTCACCCAACTCCTTTCTCATTGCATCCAACGCTGCCATAATCCCATCAAGTTTAGCGGAAAAGTCTGCTCTCATTGAGCTAATGGCAGCCAGCACTGCACCTGTGCCGTCATCGTCAGCAGCAGCAGTTACCGCACCACCGCTAGTTTCATCCGCCATATCTGCAGCTTTTTCTACTGCGCCACAAACTTTAAAGTCCGTTAATTTGGACTGCTTCGGCGATTCAATTTTTCCCCCTCCTGATTTCCCAGCCTTAGTCTTCACCGGCATATCCTCACCCAAACGCTGGGAAAAGTTCTGTTCCAAATGAGAGAGTTATTTGCCGAATTTTTATTTCCAAGGGCAGAGCAGAGTGATACGTGTCCTTCTAGGCGGCCGCCATAACCGGAAGTCCCCTTTCTCCACACTTTGCTCATTTCTTGTAATTGAAAACTTTTTCCACAAAATTTGGGGACTGTGAACACCTAAGGGGCTTTTTTGCTCATGAATTTACTTTTTTTATTTGTGATTTTCTGTCATAAAGTCACCTTTTTTCATCCAACTTACCCTCAACATTTCCCCCTTATGTCTTTCCATTTATTTATTTAAAAAAGATTTTTTTCTTTTAAATGTGTTATTTTTCTCTAGTAATTTTGCAATGCTTTCTCAAAATTTATATACTTTTTTCTCACAAATTTAGAGCAAATTTTAAAAATACATTTCTTGTTTTATTATACATTTTCAGTGATTGTAATGTATATATTGTACATTTTTGAATATTTGTTACACTTAATGTCTCAGATCATCAAACAATTTTTAATGTCAAACAAAGACAGCCCAAGTAAATACAAAATGCAGTTTTTACCCCTCAGCCTCGAAAGCAGGGGTCACCAGCTAAAACTCCAAGAGGTCCGGTAAGTCAGTCCTCCTCCCTAGCTGAGGTCTGAATTAGAGCTGGGGATCTTCGATTATGATTCAGGGTCTCTGCTCTGACTTTAAAATGGTTCTCAATGCATTTTTTTTTCAATAATTTCTTCCTCCCACTGTGTGACAGCTTGGTACTTTTAAAGCTAAGTGTTTGCAATTAATTCACTTCAAGCATGTTTTAATAAAACAAATGGAAGAGAAATGTGGCACAAGGAAAAAAATGATCTTGGATGATGTAGAACTGTCCTGCTAGTGAGGTGTGCTGGAGGGCAGTCTGTGGAGGGAAAGGGGGAGGAGGGGGAAACACATCAGCTCTGTGAGCGCAGGTCCCTGCCGAGGGATAGCCAACTTGCAGAGCCACCAACAGTGTGCGTCTGCGCCAGGGTCTGGTGTGCATCGTGCCTGCCGAAAACAAAACCGGCCTTCTGCAAACTTCTTGGGACAAATGTGCGGGGAAAACAATGGTGGGCCAGGCTGGGTCGCTCCCAGCCTCCGTCTGTGTAAAAATTGTGCGGGCAGATCAGCCTCGATGCGAGGTTTTCCAGTAGAAACTCTCCGGGGATCAGCAGCAGCTGAGAAAAAATGAGTTCTGTTGGGGAGGCTGCCAAATCCTCCTTAGGTGTGGCGTGCAGCCCTAAAAGAACCCAGGGCCGGCGGTTCCTGGAGCAGGCTTGTCGCGCGCCTCCGGCGCTGCGACCACATGGTGACATTTTGTGTCATCCATTGTTATCCCACGGAGTGCAAACTGAGCTTCTATTAATGTATGTCTCTCACCGGTAATGAATTTCAACATTGCAGTATTGTACAACCCACCGTCACACAATTCTTCTTTTTATAATGAATTAAGTGCTCTGGTTAAACAACTTGAGAGGAGCAGAGAAATCATATTTTATGGTGATTTCAATATCAACTGGTCTGATAATAAGGAAAAACAGAAACTGAAAAGCCTCATGACTAAATTTAATTATAAACAAATGATCAAAGGACCCACCAGGATAACCAAACAATCGAGAACACTTACTGACATGGTATTCGCTAATAAACCAGAACGAATAACCAGAACCTATAATCTTGTAACTGGTCTCTCAGATCATAACATGGTTCTTGCTGTCAGAAAACTCACTAAAAAGCGACTACAGTATTTTGGAGGAGTCGATATTGACAAATCAAATTTTATTATTCCCAAATCAAAAAATGAGGAGTTTGAACATTACTTAGAGAATCAAAATTGGGAGCAGCTCATGTCTATATATGAAGTAGATGATTGTTGTAATTTTATAACTGCAACAATTACAAAGTCTATAGAAAAATTTACAAAGCAAATTAGAAGTAGACAACAGAAGATTAACCTACCATGGTTAAATAATGAAATAAGAAAACTTATGAAGAGGCGAGACTCTGCATTTGAAAACATCATTAACCTCAAAACTACAAAATGATCACCTTGTGTACAAAAGTTTAAGAAATAAAGTGGTACAAGAGCTGCGAAAATCAAAAGTATCTTATTACAATAAACTGATAGATCATGCAAAGGGTAACAACAGTTCCCTATGGAGGCATTTAAATAACTTAACTAATAAAAAAAATGTTCAGAAGGGGGTAAAGGAACTTAGAATCAATGGCAAGACCATCAGTGACAAGGCTACATTGGCAAATGAATTTAATTCATATTTTGTGGGCTATGTGGAAGACTTAACAAAAAACTTTGTACTGCCAAATGTGCTCAACAACACAAATTCAATACTTCCAACAGATTCTTTTCACATCGATGAGGTAAATGAGGAGTTAATTGCTGGTATTGTTAAAACACTGTCAAACTCAAAAACTAATGATATCTACAACATGAGCACCTCCTTTCTCAAAACGCACAGCAAAATATTAATCAAACCACTGACTCATCTCATTAATCTCTCCATTAGGTCTAGTACATTTCCATCTGGCTGGAAAAAAGCTGTCGTCATACCAGTTCACAAATCAGGCAGTAAAGACGATATATGCAATTACCGCCCAATCTCTATTTTACCAGTCCTGTCTAAGGTTCTTGAAAAAGTTGTAGCTACACAGCTGATAGACTACTTACAAGACAGTCAACTTCTTCATCCACATCAATTTGGTTTTAGACCAGGATACTCAACAGAAACAGCAAATTGTTGCCTTATTGAAAATGTCAAACAGTCCTTGGACAGGGGTAATGTGGTAGGAGCTGTTTTTCTAGATCTCAAAAAGGCTTTCGATACTGTAAACCACAGTTTGCTTTTATCCAAAATGGTATCTTTTAACTTCACTCCAGATACATTAGACTGGTTTGCATCTTATCTCCAGAATAGAGAACAGTGTGTAAAAGTTCACCAGGATAAATCCTCATTTTTAAACAACCGCATGGGTATCCCACAAGGGTCCATTCTTGGTCCTTTACTTTTCAGCATTTTTATTAATGACTTGCCGTTACACTGCTCAGCTGCAACATGCCAACTTTATGCAGATGATGCAGTTATTTACACAGCTGCCAAGACTCCAGCACAGGCTGCAGATGTACTGTCTACAAGTATGGTTGATGTCCAAGAGTGGCTCCTCCAGAACCATCTATTGCTGAACCTTCAGAAAACAGTTTCAATGTGCTTTTCAATCAAAAAATGTAACCTGCAACATTTTAAAGTTAATATACATGATCATGACATCAGTTTAGCTACAGAATTCAAATACCTTGGCATTGTACTAGATCCTCAACTCAAATTTAATCTTCATATAAAGAAAATTTCAAAAACAGTAAAAAAAAATCTGAACTGCTTTAAATTAATTAGATATTACATACCTTACGAAGAAGCTGCACTGTATATGCATTCTATGGTTTTTTCTCATATATCATACTGTTTGACAGTCTGGGCTCAAGCAGCCCCTTCCACAATAAGACATATAGGTTCATTATATAATCAAACCCTAAAAATCTTGGACCAAAAGCCCATTAGGTGGCATCACTGTAATGTTTTAAAAAAATACAACCTATTGAGTTTTGAGAGTTTCATTGACCTCTGTTTTCTGAAATTAACGTTCAAATGTTTCCATAAATCAGCACCCGAGCCACTTACTGGTTTCATCCAAAGACAGGACAGCAGCAGAGCCACCAGGAGTTCTGTTAACAATAACTGTAAAATATTCCACTGCAGAACCACATTTGGACAAACAGCTTTCTCTATAAAGGGCAGTCACATCTGGAACACAATGCCAAATGAAATTAAAATAATAACGGACTTTAAAACATTCACTAAAAAGGTTAAAAACTGGCTGAAAAAGAAACAAGAATGTACCCATGTATGAAATGTTTGTCTGCAGGGTGAGAGTGAATGAAGGGAAGGAAGGAATGTGTTTGTTTATAGTGAGTGACGAAGGGAAGGAGGCCTGAAATAGGCAAATGTGTGTCAGGTTGTTATATTTGTGTATTTATAATATTTATAATATTTATAATTGTGTATTTATAATGTATTTATAATCTTTTTTGCATTGATGTATGTGGTTATTGTGTATTTTTTTTTTATCTTTTCCTTTCCTTTTTTTCTTTTTACTTGTTTCTCCTTTCTAAAGCCCATCCAGGGACAAGAGCTGCAAATTAGCTAATAGCTATACACTCTTTGTGCAACACATCAGATTGATTGTCATTGATTAATTGTCTATGTTTATTGCACTGTCCCTGTCAAATAAACAAATCTAATCTAATGTGCAAAATCCACGCTGCCGGGTCGTGAAGTCAGAAGGCCGGGAACTTGACTGAACCAGCGCATGTGGCGCTCCGGGGCAGTGCTCAGCTCACTCTCCATGGCACGTCAGGGTCACCAGTGCGGAGAAAGGAATAGGTGAGGCAACGGGCTGAACGATACAAGGCTTTATTCTTTCTCCAACAACATAACAGCAAACAGCGCTGCAGCGCTACACGCTACTGGGTCTCTGTGCAGTCCCCCTTTATATCTTCAATTCCATGCATGGAGACCAGGAGCCTCTGACCATCATACATTGTTGCTTAACAAAGGATTGTGTGGCACATTAACATAACATACACTAGCGCCACTATCACACCTTTCTTCTCTCTGCGGCTCTGGTCATTCTTACTCTCCCTGGGTGGGGGGGGGGGGCGCATAGAACCAGTCCCATCTGATGCCCCCTGGTGACACCTCTTCCTTTGGTCCATTGCCCTCCTCTTACCCCCTGCCTCTCTGGGTGGAGAAACCCCCACCCGTGCCCCCACAGGAAAAAAAAATACTTCAAACATGGCAACAAAAAAAAACAAAAAACAACCAAACAAACAAAAATGTAGCCAATATATGAGAATGTTCAAAATGCCATATATAGATTCCAAATTTACCAGAAAAAAAAAACTCTTGGTGGATTCAAAATATCCACTTGTTCACTGCATAGTGCACTACATTTAAATGGGAGTCAGTTGAAATCTAGTGCACTCTGTAGTGAATGTGTGAACATTTCGAACACAGCGTCTAATGTAAAATATACACAAATTTAAGAAAAAAGTCAGAAATGCATTGATTTGCTATAATACAATGCAAATATAAGTAGAAAGTCTCAAAGTTACATGAAACATATGAGGCAAGTAAGAAAAAAATTGCCAGTTTACTAGAATAAAGTGATATGTTTATAAAAAAAAAGTCACAGCAATTATTTTAATAGATAATTATCACCCACCCCCACCTGCAAGTGGGGCAGCTTTGCAAATGGTACCTCTGCACGTCCTTGCTTGCAACAGTGTGAGCATAGTATTTAAATATTAATTTTCCTTTGTTTGTGATTACTCCAAAATGTTTTTTTTTTTTTTTTACATTTTCAGTGTATACAATCCATTTACAGACTCCCATGTGAACGTATTATAACAGTCGTGGTTTCATAAACCAGCGAAAGCTTCATTTTGATTTTAAGTTTGACTGAAGACTGACATAATATAAAGAATGTGTATAGAGGGCAGTCCCCCTCGTTCCCTCGGGGCCTGTGGTTAACACCAACATTAGCCCAAGGACACCGTGTCACTGCAGGGAAAGGTCAGCTCTACAGAAATACACACCTCCAGCTTTTTCCTTCCACTTATGACATTCTTATCTGAAGTCTTTTTCCACTTGATATTTAATCTTATTCTGAAAACATGATAAGAATAACCTCACGGAGTCAGTAAACGTTTAGATCATTTGATGTTGTGCAATCAGGTCATGGTTTTAGAAAACCTTTCTGCTTGACAATATGGCACATAAAAGACATCCTGCTACCTGCTTTGCAGTCCTGTGTTTTTCTTTTATAGAGAAGGGGACTGAAGGAAACCAGTCATACCATGGAGTCCTTATACGGTCATGTGAAAAAATTAGGACACCCCATTAAATATTCAGTTCTTTATTAAGAAATGCTCACATATCTCTGTCTAACCTTGTTTTTATTTGCATTTTTTTTTAACATTTATTTTAACCATTTTAAGTGGGAATGAGTGTGGGGGGTGTCCTAAAAAAGATGGGGGTGTCCTAATTTATTCCTCACTATTTGTTAATTACATTTTACAGAAAATTTGAAAAAAGTCTTTAATTCATTTTTAATTGTTTAGTTGTATTACATAAATCTCCCAGTATTTTTAACATTATATTAAATATCCATATGTCCAAATATGTTAAAAAAAAAAACAGGCTTATACAGGGTGTCCTAATTTTTTCCATATGACTGTACATACTGTATGTATGTTTTTCCCTCCCTGGAACACCTCTAAATAACAAACCAACTCCTATTCAGTGAGGAGAAATGGGCTGTTGGAGTTGACAGCTCTCAGTCGTTATTGCTTGCTGTTAATGGGAACTCCTGACAGTGCTGAAATATCTGCAGCATCGAGTGTTGATCGCTGTGGAATAATCACAACTCAGGAAGTGGTGACTCATCTCACTGAGAAAATGTATCAGGCAGAGAATAACTTATTTACTGGTTTCTGTAAAATAGCCCAAGAGATACACAGTTATGCACGTTTTGGCTGCACGGGCTGCACGGTGGCGCAGTGGTTAGCACTGCGGCAGCACAGTTTACCCTTGGCCGGGGGATCGTGGGATCGTGGGTTCGATCCCAGCCCCCGACCAACAGTGATCTGTGTGGAGTTTGCATGTTCTCCCCGTGTTGCGTGGGTTTACTCCGGGATTTCTCCGGTTTCCTCCCACATGCCAAAAACATGCATGTTAGGTTAATTGGCTGTTCTAAATTGTCCCTAGATATCTGTTTCCTATAGGCCCTTAGAATAGAGGGTTAGTATTAATGAAAGCGCTTTGAGTGGTCTTTGTGACTAGAAAAGCGCTATATAAGTGTAGGTTAGTTAGTTAGTTTGGGCATGTGTGTTATATCCTCATTAACAATGGGACTTACTGGAGCTATTAGCACCAGCCTTTAAAAACTGACTTTTACACCTTTAAGTGGTAAGCACAAAAGTGATAAAAGACAACACTGCTATCACACCATATTTCTTCCATGAATTTGTAGATCAGATTGCTCTGAATTGTACTGGTGACAGTATGTTGCTGAACCCTTTAGCCCTTATAGCTGTTAACTTGTTTTGGAGTCGCTGGTCTGTTTTTACATTGAAGCAGCAAGACTGAGTGAAAATAGTCAGATTTTGCAATAGAAAAGCATAACAAGCAGCTAAAGACATGTCCTCTTACTTGAGTGGAGCTGTTGGCTTTCGCGGGTGATCAGTACTTTGGTGTAGCATTTGTAGCAACCGCTTTTACACAGCGATTAGTGGTGCTTTTCCTTATTTGCTGCTTTATTTCCATATGTAATGGACATACTATTCTAACAGTATCCCAAATTCCCAGAATTCAGACTACTTTTAATGCTTGGTATCTGTTATGTATGGAAAATACCTGGGTGAAGGATGCAGCAAGATGGAGTTGGCGAGCACAGCTTTATTGGTGGAACTCAAATAGCGGTTACATGGCAGGCACCTGGTGATGGGCACCGGTCAAAGAAACCACAAGATGGTGGCCCTCCTCCTAATAGGGCAGTGCAGTGACATGACGGGAAGTGCACGTCACCACACTGCACTTCACAATAAAGTGCTGTTTCCCATATACCACAGTATCCAACTGTTTTTTTTTTCTTTTTTCAGTTATAGCGATGACAAAGAGAGGGCATATCCTTAATGTGATCATCTCACTCATGTTTTCTCATGCTTTAACTTGATGGAATGGAGCTGAAATTAAACATACTGCAACAATGTGAGATTCAGAAGCTTTTTATTGTTATTCAGACTACACAATGTCTACATTAGAATTAAAATGCTCCTAGTGTAGCGGTTTGAATTCAACCCCCACAACACAGAGACAGTCAGCTCGCACTCCTGGGTTTTTTCCGCTGCATGCTGCGTTTACAGCTGTGAGGTTAAAGTGTCATCCATGCATTGTGTTCATGCATCCTGTCTGTACCTCTGATATGCAAATGCCCAGATCGACTGCTGTGAATGTCTTTGATGTATTGTTTGAGTTGAGTATATAAGCTGCACTGTGCTGTAAATCTGCCTCTCATTCTCACTCCTGCATCTGCTGCGAGACACACACACTGTGTGCCTCTTCTCCTCTTTGAGAGCCTGAGGACATCACCTCAGCCCGCAGCACGAGGGCTGGGGAGGTGTTCCGATGAAGGCGGAACACCTTCAGAACTCGGCTACAGCCCATGGTTTGAGCAGGCTGCCGCTTCGTTCCTCCAGCTCTCAAAAAGGAGACAGTGTGTGTGTCTCGCAGCAGATGCAGAATCAGAGTGAGTGAATGACAGGCAGATTTACAGCACAGTGCAGCTTATATACTCAACTCAAACAATACATCAAAGACATTCACAGCAGTCGATCTGGGCATTTGCATATCAGAGGTACAGACAGGATGCATGAACACAATGCATGGATGACACTTTAACCTCACAGCTGTAAACGCAGCATGCAGCGGACAAAACCCAGGAGTGCGAGCTGACTGTCTCTGTGTTGTGGGGGTTGAATTCAAACCACTACACTAGCTTCAATGCGTTCTAAGATCAGGAGCCAAGAGGCCAGTGATATATAGGACACTGCATGTGACATGTGTGGTATATGGAAAAGGGGCACTTTATTGTGAAGTGCAGTGTGGTGACATGGACTTCCTGTCACGTCACCGCACTGCCCTATATAGTGGGCGGACCACCATCTTACGGTCTCTTTAGACCGATGCCCATGCCAGGTGCCTGCCGTGTTTCCAAGTTCCATCAGTAAAGCTGTGTTTGATGCAACCCTCATCTTGCCTCAGTCATCACAGGTATTACATACAAAACAGCATGTGTTTGAACTGTGGGAGAAAACCAGAGGATCCTGAATAAACCCAGTTCACTTTTAAGCTGGCTGTATGCTTTGCACATCTATGAAGTGCCTACATTTTGGAAAGGCTGCGGCTGTATATACAGTGGTGTGAAAAAGTGTTTGCCCCTTCCTGATTTCTCATTTTTTTTGTATGTTTGTCACACTTAAATGTTTCAGATCAAACAAATTTAAATGTTAGACAAAGATAACACAAGCAAACACAAAATGCAGTTTTTAAATCAGAATCAGAATCAGAATCAGCTTTATTGGCCAAGTATGCACAACACATACAAGGAATTTGACTTTGGCTAAAAACTTGCTCTCATTGTTCAGGTGGAGGATTTAAATAAGGATTCAATGACAACAGAGTATGTACAGTAAATTACAGTCTGTCCACGTTTCTATAAAAGGATGCAAATATATACAGGAATATATGCAGTTATTTACTCAGACTAACCACACTTTGCAGAAATATATGAAAAAATATACAGTCACACAGTATTTCAATGTGAACTCAGATTCAGTGATATAATGTGAATGAAGTAAAAAGCAGTGTGAGAGTTATGTGCAATGTAATAATGGATGAAAAGTCATGAGTACAGCAACAGGTAGGACTAGTTGAATGTTAGGAGTTCATCAGAGTGATGGCTTGAGGAAAGAAACTGTTCCTGTGACGGGTGGTTTTGACCTTCAGTGATCTGTAACGACGACCAGAAGATAGAAGTTCAAACAGTTTGTGGCCGGGGTGTGATGGGTCAGCACAGATGTTTCCCGCCCATTTCCTGGTTATGGACCGATATAAGTTCTCAGTGGAGGGTAGGTCGGTACCAATGATCCTCTCCGCAGACTTAATGATCCGCTGCAGTCTGGTCTTGTCCTGTTTAGTGGCAGATCCAAACCAGACAGTGATGGAAAAGCAGAGGACAGATTGGATGATGGCGGTGTAGAAGACAACCAGCAGCTCCTGAGGCAAATCAAACTTCTTGAGCTGACGCAGAAAAAACAACCTCTGCTGGGCCTTTTTCCGGACAGTGTCTATATGGGAGGACCACTTCAGGTTCTGGGAGATTGTGGTACCCAGAAACTTGAAGGAGTCCACAGTGGACACTGTGCTGTTGAGGATGGTGAGTGGGGGGAATGAAGGGGGGTGTCGCCTGAAATCCACAGTCATCTCCACCGTTTTGGCTGGGTTAAGTTCAAGATGGTTCTGGCTGCACCAGAGGATCAGCTGCTCCACCTCCCGCCTGTATGCAGACTCATCATCATCCCGGATCAAACCGATGACTGTGGTGTCGTCCGCAAACTTCAGGAGCTTCACCGAAGGGTCCTCTGAGGTGCAGTCATTGGAGTAGAGGGAGAAGAGCAGTGGGGAAAGGACACATCCTTGGGGGGCGCCAGTACTAATTTTTCGGGAGCTGGATGTAAATCTCCCTAGCTTCACCTGTTGCCACCTGTCAGTCAGAAAGCTGGAGATCCACTGGCAGGTGGAGGGGGGCACCTTGAGCTGGAGGAGTTTCTGATGAAGAATGCCTGGGATGATGGTGTTGAACGCTGAGCTGAAGTCGACAAACAGGATCCTGGCGTACGTCCCTGGGGAGTTATTAACCCTGGGGAGTTAATAACAAACACTAAATGAAGGTGTTTGTTATTAAGAGTGTGTGAAAAAGTGATTGCCCCCTAAACCTAATAACTGGTTGGGCCACCCTTAGCAGCAAGAACTGCAATCAAGCATTTGCCCTAACTGGCAATGAGTCTTTTACAGTGTTGCGGAGGAATTTTGGCCCACTCATCTTTGCAAAATTGCTGTAATTCAGCCACACTGGAGGGTTTTTGAGCATGAACCGCCATTTTAAGGTCATGCCACAGCATCTCAATGGGATTCAGGTCAGGACTTTGACTAGGCCACTCCAAAGTCTTCATTTTGTTTTTCTTAAGCCATTCAGAGGTGGACTTGCTGGTGTGTTTTGGATCATTGTCCTGCTGCAGAACCCAAGTGTGCTTCAGCTTGAGGTCACGAACAGATATAGCTGGACATTCTCCTTCAGGATTTTTTGGTAGACAGTGCGGCGGATGATAAAATAAGGCAGCGATGCTGAGGTTTTAAGCAGGTTTTATTAATCATACCGCCGTCACGGGAACTCGGCTCCAGCCCATAGCGTGAGCAGGCTGAAGCCGAATTCCTCAGGCTCTCAGTGAAGAGGGGACACAAAGTCTGTGTCCAGCAGCAGCCGTTGTAGAAGTGAGAATTGAGAGGATGAACATGAAATTCAGACAGCTTATATACTCAGCTACAACAATACATCAAAGCATTCACAGCAGTTGGTATGATCAAAGAGATAACAGAACAGGCATGAGACATTTGCATTTGAGAGACATATTGATCTCAGTCCCTAGGTCACAGTAAGGACAGGATGCATGAACACAATGCATGAAAGGCAACATTAACATCACAGAAGTGAGCCAGATGAAGCGGGGCTGCCTGTAGACATTAATACACATTTCACTGTTCTGTTATTTGCTCTAGCCGAGCGCTGTGTTTGACCAGTCTGTTTGTGGGGGTTTACACCAAACCGCCACAGCTCCCCCCCAGAGGGCTCGGCAGGTGGCCGAGACCTCGATAGTGCAGTTTGGGCAGCGAGCAGGGAAAAGCTCTGTGCAGGAGGGGGGTGGGGGGTAGTAAAAGCCGGCCAGAGACGATGAAAACGTCCGGGCCGCGCAAAAATTGCTTGTGGGTCCGCGATGTCGAAGGGCTGTCCCGTTGAACGTGCAGAGGTCCACAAGAAGAAAAATTAGTCACTGGCTCCTCCCGCGATTAAGTCCTGCAAGGATTAATAGCGGCCATGAAGAAAAGACGAGGCTGCGTGGCGGCTGTGATGAGAGCAGAGGGACTGGTGTGTTGGCTTTAGGTGCGGGCACAACCTTAAAGCTCTCGGGAACCGCAAACCGCTGAATTTCCCTTGTGTGCCGTGGCTAAGACCATAAAATCCAGTGAACGAGCAAGCCTGAAGGGCCAGTGTGCAGCAGAAGGAAGGCGGTCAGAAAAGCCGTATTTGTCCCGTGCGTGGTGCGCCGTCCCCGTAACTCCCCGGTGCGTGCGCCGGGGTTCCGTGATGGGTGGGCCAGCTGGAGAGGAGAACCAGGGTCAGGGAGCTTAATCATCCCTGTTCAGTATGTTGGAGCGGTGAAGGGAAGTAGACGCTCTGTCACTCGCTCGGTCATGGTGCGTTCAGGTCCACATGTGCTCCGTCGGCCATGGGGATCGCCGTCGTGGAGAGGGGACGAGGTGCATGCGCTCTCGTGTGGAGGAGCTGTGAGCGCGGCCGGTCCAGCGTGGATGTGCCGATCTAGGCGTGCAGATCTCACCATGAAACGTTGCTCAGCTTTCCCGGTCGTGGGTGTTCTCCGGGGAGTTTCGCCTGGAAACTCCGCGTTGAGGTCTCCCTGAAGCAGAAGGGAGGGCAGATCAGTCAGGCTGCCGCGTTCGTTTGTCGTCGGAGAATCACCGCCGGGTGTTGCGTTCGCTGGCAGCATGTTCGTTTCAGCGTCGGGTCACCAGTGCGGCGATGATAAAATAAGGCAGCGATGCTGAGGTTTTAAGCAGGTTTTATTAATCATACCGCCGTCACGGGAACTCGGCTCCAGCCCATAGCGTGAGCAGGCTGAAGCCGAATTCCTCAGGCTCTCAGTGAAGAGGGGACACAAAGTCTGTGTCCAGCAGCAGCTGTTGTAGAAGTGAGAATTGAGAGGATGAACATGAAATTCAGACAGCTTATATACTCAGCTACAACAATACATCAAAGCATTCACAGCAGTTGGTATGATCAAAGAGATAACAGAACAGGCATGAGACATTTGCATTTGAGAGACATATTGATCTCAGTCCCTAGGTCACAGTAAGGACAGGATGCATGAACACAATGCATGAAAGGCAACATTAACATCACAGAAGTGAGCCAGAAGAAGCGGGGCTGCCTGTAGACATTAATACACATTTCACTGTTCTGTTATTTGCTCTAGCCGAGCGCTGTGTTTGACCAGTCTGTTTGTGGGGGTTTACACCAAACCGCCACAGACAGCAGAATTCATGGTTCCATTTACCACAGCAAATCTTCCAGGTCCTGAAGCAGCAAAACAGCCCCAGACCATCACACTACCCACACTATCACCACCATATTTTACTGCTGGTATGGTGTTCCTTTTCTGAAATGCTGTGTACTGTGTTACAACTTCCAAAAAGTTCAACTTTTGTCTCATCAGTCCACAGAGTATTTTTCCAAAACTTTTGGGGATCATCAAGATGTTTTCTGGTAAAACTGAGACAAGCTTTTATGTTCTTTTTGCTCAGCAGTGGTTTTTGTCTTGGAACTCTGCCATGCAGGCCATTTTTGCCCAGTCTTCTTCTTATGGTGGAGCCATGGACACTGAAATTAACTGAGGCAAGTGAGACCTGCAGTTCTTTGGATGTTGTTGTGGAGTCTTTTGTGACCTTTTGGATGACTTGTCCCTGCGCTCTTGGGGTAATTTTGGTCGGCCGGCCACTCCTGGAAAGGTCCACCATTGTTCCATGTTTTTGCCATTTGTGGATAATGGCTCTCACTGTGGTTTGCTGGAGTCCCAAAGCTTTAGAAACGGCTTTATAACCTTTTCCAGACTGATAGATCTCAATTACTTTGTTTCTCATATGTTTCTGAATTTCTTTGGATTGCAGCATGATGTGTAGCTTTTGAGGATCTTTTGGTCTACTTCACTTCTTCTTCTTCTTGGGTATGGCAGACTGGACGCATCAAAGGCATATTGCTGCCCTCCACAGTTCATACATCATGTTGGCAGCTACAGCTCAAATTCTCCCAAACAAGCTGGTTCTGTGCAGATACTCCAATAGCTTTTTGACTTTACTCCTGCTGTCCAGGTTCATCAAGGTGTACATATTAAAGACAGCTTCTCCGGCGGATCCCAGGTCTCTATAAACAGTTTCCTCCATTGTCCAGCATATTTTTTGCAGTGGATTATGATGTGAGACACCGTCTCCATGCTTCCACAGTCACTCTTGCCATCAGGGTGTTTTCCTTTCAGAGTTAGCCCACTTCTGAGCCCACAGTGCCCAAGCCTCAACCTGGTTAAAACAAGTCTTTCCTTTTGCAAGTAAAAGGTTATTATGTCTAGCGACTTGTCTCTGTATGTTATAAAAATGTCTTCCTCTCCCTTCATTTTCCCATGCTTTCCCCCTCTGCTCTTTTATTGATTTATTAATGCTTTCCCCAATTTCAGGAGGACCGTACTGCAGAGTAAGCTCTATTTCTTCCCTGTGCATTCCCCTTTTTGCCAGTCTGTCAGCCCCCTCATTCCCCTCTACTCCCACATGTGCTGGAACCCACATAAAACCCACCTCACACCTAGCTCTGTGAAGTCTGAACAATGTAAGATAGATTTCTGTGAGTAAATCTGGTCTTGCTTTGGATTTAAATTCTATGATCGCTACCAAAACTGCTGAAGAATCACTGCATAAGACTGAAAACCTTCTGTTCTTCCACCCACCAAAGCGCCCACAAGACTGCCACCATTTCTGCTGAGAATACAGACATGTGGTCCGATATTCGCACCCGCGTTTCAAATCTGAAATCAGGAATAAAAACCCCAGATGCCACCCTCCCTTTCTCTGAGCTCTTTGACCCATCTGTATATATTTGTAAATATTCTGTCCAGTAATTACTTAAACGAGTTTGCACCGCCTTCACCATTTCGCCTGATGTTTTCCTCATGCCGTTTTTAAGAATGCTGAGGTCAATTCTGGGTTCTGGGAAAGTCCATGGAGGTACGGTACATCTGACTAACAGACTAGAGGACACACATTAGCATTAAAAATACTCATTTGCTCTGCTAGTGATTTAACCTTTTCAATAAAATTAACTCTACTCCTATTTGACCCCATGAACTCCCAGTGCTGTCTCAACATATTTTTTAGAAGAGATTTTATCCTGTCCTTTTAATTTTATTAAATATTTCAATCCAAGCTTGTACCTTCTTAACTGCAAAGGCATTTCACCCATTTCTATAAGAAGAGCTGGAATGGGAGTGGTACAGAATGCCCCACAACACTCTCTTAGTGCATTTTCTTGAATTATATCAAGCTTATTAATTACAGATTGTGCAGCTGACACATAAGCCATACACCCATAGTCAATTGCTGATCTTATCATAGCTCTATATATCATTTAAAATGTTTCTCCATCAGCCCCCCCAGTCAGATCCTGCCACACACCTAAGCACGTTTATGATTTTTTCGCACTTTCCACAAATTTTGTCAATATGAGTTTTCCATGTTAACCTTCAATCTAGCCACACTCCAAGGAATTTAAAATACTTAACTCTTTCAATGTCCTCCCCATTTAATCGCAGGTGCCATGCAGGTAATTTCTTTTTATGCCCAAGTACCATATACTTGGTCTTATCAACTGATATTTTAAAGTGCTGATGACACGTTTTTGACCTTTTTTAGCATGCTGTGTAAACCCAAAAGTCATTGTCAATGATCAATATAATATTTACAACAGCGCCTGCATAAACTAGTTATCATCAAAAACCATCAGCCGCTGACTGGACTGTGGAGCCGCCCACCGAATTAAGGGCGGCACCACCATGACGTAATTGACAGAACGGACTCTGGTGTTTTTAACTAGAGTGACAGCAGCTTTGTTGCTCACAGTTTCTCTGGTTTCTTGTTTTAATTTTACGGCTATGCCTTCGCGTTGTGTAGCAGGCTTAGATAAAGCGTGTGATGTGTGAAAGACCACATCACACGCTTCGGCTCCAACTGTCATAAGCCTGTGCTCCTCCTGTGCTTTTATGCAGGAGGAGCGTGAGGAGGGGAAGGATTAATGGATTTACACGCAGCTTTGACCTACTTTCTCTGATCGCATGCCGGTCCGGGCACGTCCTCTCTCTCATTATCAACAGCTGAGTCCCCTCCCGCTGATCATGTTTCCCGGTCCTCGCCCAGGTGCTTCTCATCACACCATCACCAGCAGTGCGTGCCAAAATGTACACGCACTGCTGGTCAATAGAATTGTCATCTGTGCTGTTAGTCTGCTAGTATTTTCAGCGCTCTCACGACGTGTTAGCCACTCCACACAGCCATGGTTCTCATGTGTCCTTGAAGCAATGTCGGCTTTGGGGTGCAACCATGGTTAACACATTTCCTCTCCATGTTCGCTGAGCGATGTCGGCCCTGAACGCCTACTGTTTGTGCTTGTGTTTGTTATTTGTAAGTCTTCACCTTTTTGGGAATTGTCTGTCGTTCTATATTAAATGTGCTGTGGTGAACCCTGCACATAAATCATCGTTATTTCATGCTCCCTCTCCATGCACTGTGTAAGAGTGCATGGAAAGGGATGATTTACGCGTAAATAACGAGGATTTACACGAGGATTTAAGCGCAGGATTCACCACAGCACATTTAATATAGAACAACAGACAATTCTCAAAAAGGTGAAGACTTACAAAAAATACACAGAAACACAAACAGTAGGCGTTCGGGGCCGACATCGCCCAGTGAACATGGAGAGGAAACGTGTTAACCACGGTTGCGCCCCAGAGCCGACATCGCTACAAGGGGCGCAACAGAATCACGGCTGTGTGGAGTGGCTAACACGTCATGATAGTGTTGGCAATATTGGCTGGCTGACAACACGGCAGATGATGCACACGAAACATGAACAGCTGACTGTCACTGAGTCTGACTCGCTAGGCACAATGCCTGCTTGGCACGGCTCAAACCTATATGGTTTGACGCCCCCAGATTCTTCATTGTCATCCCATTCTTCGGAACTATAATCGTCTGAAGATTGGACAACACAAACCAATTCCAGACTACATGTGCTGGAACCATGGTTGATGTTTTCAACCGCTTCCATCCTGTGTGTACAAAGGGCAGCCAAGCGCTGTGTTCCGTCGATGACGTTACAACATGGCCGGGGGGTTTTCGAGCCACTGACGCAATAGGTGACGTTGCGCTTATGAAAACGTCGGATGTTCGCGTGAAAAAAAGCCTGTTTGACTTAGAACTGCACAGACCAACCTATTTCATAATATTGTATTATGTGTTGAAAAATTAGAGGAAGTAAAGAACGTGCCATCAGCACTTTAAAGCCCCATTCACCAGCCCATCCTATTATATTCTCTAGGGCTTTCTGAACCTGGTTGTATACATAAGCTAAGTTCCTGCCTCATTTCCATATAGCCCCATCATCTGCAAACAGGGAAACCCCAAATTCTTTCCCCACTCTACTAAACATACTATTCACTAGAATATTAAAGAGGACAGGGCTAATCACACTTCCTTGCGGAGTTCCAGTCTCCACCTCATGTTCCTCAGAGAGTTCCCTCCCCACCCAGACCTGAATTGTTCTATTACAAAGGAAATTCTTGATCCATTTAAACATTCTCCCTTGGATTCCAGCATCATGTAATGTGATCAACAGCCCTTCCTTCCACAGCATATCACATGCCTTCTCAATATCCAGGAAGACTGCCACTACCGCCTCTCTACTGGCAATTGCCTTCCTGATATCAGTGTCTAAATTTAGGACAGCATCCATAGTAGAGCGTCCCTGCCTAAATCCACTTTGATGGTCCACAAAGAACCCGCTTTTCTCAAGCTTCCACACTAACCTTTCTGTTATCATTCACTCCATTATTTTACATAGTACCAAGGTGAGAGCAATAGGTCTATAGGAGCTTGGGCTGCTGGCCACCTTCCCAGGTTTCAAAATTGGAACTCTTACAGCATGTTTCCACTCCTTAGGAAGACACCCACTTTCCCACACACTGTTAAGCAGGGCTAATACCTCCTCTAGCGATACCACCCCAGCCTGTTTAAATAATTGGTAGCTCAGCCCATCTCTTCCCGGAGACATGTCCCTTTCCCCTATCTAGAGAGCTTTTAAGTTCATTTAAAGTAAACATTGCATTAACGATGTCAGAATTCTCACTACTCGCTTGCAATTTGTACTGTTGCTTTTCAACAATCTCTGCTCTTCTTCTTCTGCTTTCCTCACTTATATTACTTTGGCTGTGCACCTTCTGAAGTTGTTTAACCAATACCTTTCTTTACAATTAACTGCCTCACATCCATTATACTGAAGAACAGGGATTACCGTCTGCCTAAAGGCTCCTGTCATTCTACGAACTAAACTTCAGACTTTAACAGGAGTATCTGGACCCAATTTTTCACAAAAATTTCTCCAGCTTTGTTTTTTGCTTCTTTGATTACTCACCTTGCTATAGCTCTCAGTCTTTTAAACTCAATTGCAAAGCTTTTGATTGGATGCGTCTTTAACCTGCTATATGCTCTGTTTTTGGCTTTAATTGCCAGGCTACATTCTTCATTCCACCAAGGGACCATAGTCCCTCCCTTAGGAATCTTTTTCCTAGGGATAACCTCTGATGAAGCAGACCAAATCACTTTAGTTAAAGAATTGTTCCACTCATCCACTCCTTTCTCACTCTGAATATCTGCTACTTTCAGGTTTACCTTTTCCTTATACTCTACCCAGTTTGCTCTTTTACAGTTTAACCTCGGGGGGGGGGGGGGTGTTTGGATCCTCAATAAGAGTTCTGCCAAACTTGGCAATTATTGGCACATGATTACTGCCCAATAGGTTCCAATCCATTATCTTCCATGTACCAATAGCTGCCAACCCAGCCGATGCAATTGTAATATCAATTGAGGCTGCCCATCATTTAGCACGACCAAATTATATTTATCCATGAAATCCTCTACAATTGGGATACAATCCTTGTATCCCAGTACTACAAAATCCAGGTGTGGTTTATCCGTCTCTTCAATACAAATTACATCTGGCTTCTCCTCAAGTTCCTTCAAAAAGTGTTTAAGTTCCTGTCCGTTTGCCATCAGGCTCCTAGCATTCCATTGCATAATACAAAACATTATGCCAAGGAAGCTAATCGTCGCCATTTTCACTATTCCTACTGGCCATTTCATCTTCCTCACAGTTGCTACAGTCCAATTCCTGGTACCGACTTCCTCCTGACCCTTGGCCTCCACCACAGTAGGCAAATTGACAAACTTCTTCTGGATCTATTCCTTTAAAATCCAACAGCCTTTCAGCAGCAGAAGTGATATCCCGTACTACATCTGATTTTTTATTTGCCACCAGTTTTACTCTCCACATTGCTTCCACCATAAACACTAATAGCATTTTCCTGTTCACAATAACAGCATCATCATTTCCTGGTATGCTATTCACCCTTATTGGTTCTTTGCACAATGACTCGCCATGCTGTTGCCTGGTTCCCTGCACTCCCTCCATCCATTTAACTGCTTCTGCATATGAGATTTTGTTTTCTCTCCTGACTCTTTCAACATTCTCTGCTTTAATATAATTGGCACACCCTTTGAATAAGGCTGGATGGTCACCTCCACAGCTACAACATTTCATTGGCTCTTTGCATTCCTTCCCATCATGATCTTTACCACACCGTCTGCACCTCCGACCACCTCCACATATTGCAGCCACGTGACCATACTATTGACATTTAAAGCACCTCAGTGGGGGCCTTTCATATTCTTTTACATTGCAACTGACATACCCCAGCATTACTCTCCTTGGCAGTTTATCTTTAAAGATAATAAGGACAGGAGTAGAGCCGCCACTCCTCTCCCCCCTTCCCATGTGCCTGACTGCAACAACTTGACCCCCTTTCAGACAGGTCAGCAGCTCTTGGTCAGTTATTTCAGATGACACATTATATACAGTGGGGTAAAAAAGTATTTAGTCAGCCACCAGTTGTGCAAGTTCTCCCACTTAAAAGATGAGCGAGGTCTCCAATTTTCATCATAGGTATACCTCAACTATGAGAGACAAAATGAGAAAAAAAATATCCAGAAAATCACATTGAAGGATTTTTAAAGAATTTATTTGCAAATTATGGTGGAAGATAAGTATTTGGTCAATAACAAAAGTTCATCTCAATACTTTGTTATATACCCTTTGTTGGCAATGACAGAGGTCAAACGTTTTCTGTAAGTCTTCACAAGGCTTTCACACACTGTTGCTGGTATTTTAGCCCATTCCTCCATGCAGATCTCCTCTAGAGCAGTGATGTTTTGGGGCTGTCGCTGGGCAACACAGACTTTCAACTCCCTCCAAAGATTTTCTATGGGGTTGAGATCTGGAGACTGGCTAGGCCACTCCAGGACCTTAAAATGCTTCTTATGAAGCCACTCTTTCATTGCCCGGGCGGTGTGTTTGGGATCATTGTCATGCTGAAAGACCCAGCCACGTTTCATCTTCAATGCCCTTGCTGATGGAAGGAGGTTTTCACTCAAAATCTCACGATACATGGCCCCATTCATTCTTTCCTGTACACGGATCAGTCGTCCTGGTCCCTTTGCAGAAAAAGAGCCCCAAAGCATGATGTTTCCACCCCCATGATTCACAGTAGGTATGGTGTTCTTTCTTCTCCAAACACGACAAGTTGAGTTTTTACAATAAAGTTCTATTTTGGTTTCATCTGACCATATGACATTCTCCCAATCCTCTTCTGGATCATCCAAATGCTCTCTAGCAAACTTCAGATGGGCCTGGACATGTACTGGCTTAAGCAGGGGGACACGTCTGGCACTGCAGGATTTGAGTCCCTGGCGGCGTAGTGTGTTACTGATGGTAGCCTTTGTTACTTTGGTCCCAGCTCTCTGCAGGTCATTCACTAGGTTCCCCCCATGTGGTTCTGGGATTTTTGCTCACAGTTCTCGTGATCATTTTGACCCCACGGGGTGAGATCTTGCGTGGAGCCCCAGATCGAGGGAGATTATCAGTGGTCTTGTATGTCTTCCATTTTCTAATAATTGTTCCCACAGTTGATTTCTTCACACCAAGCTGCTTACCTATTGCAAATTCAGTCTTCCCAGCCTGGTGCAGGTCTACAGTTTTGTTTCTGGTGTCCTTTGACAGCTCTTTGGTCTTGGCCATAGTGGAGTTTGGAGTCTGACTGTTTGAGGTTGTGGACAGGTGTCTTTTATACTGATAACGAGTTCAAACAGGTGCCATTAATACAGGTAACGAGTGGAGGACAGAGAACCCTCTCAAAGAAGAAGTTACAGGTCTGTGAGAGCCAGAAATCTTGCTTGTTGGTAGGTGACCAAATACTTATTTTCCACCATAATTTGCAAATAAATTCTTTAAAAATCAGACAATGTGATTTTCTGAATTTTTTTTTCTCATTTTGTCTCTCATAGTTGAGGTATACCTATAATGAAAACTGGAGACCTCTCTCATCTTTTAAGTGGGAGAACTTGCACAATTGGTAGCTGACTAAATACTTTTTTGCCCCACTGTATAACTCCCTTAACCTCTGAAGTGACACGCGGTTTAAATGTTTCCACGTTTCCCTAGCAAACTTTTAATCTTAAGTGCTTTAGTCTGTTGATTAGATGATTTATATATTACAAAGATCATTCCACTTTTCAAGATTGTAACACGCATGACATCTCCAATTTCTCTTTTAATTTCTTTTTCCAATTTTAAAGGATTCACAGAAGAAAACCCAGAACCTTCCTTCACTTTTATATAAACTTTGTAACTAACCCCCTTTTCTTCCTCCTTCTGTGATGGCTCGCTCTGTCTCATTATCATCCGTAGCTGCGCGCACACCAGCTCTCCATCACCCTCAGACATCTCTTCCACACCAAGTAAGCCCGATTATCAACTCACCATTAACTACACTCATCCCCTGTGCACAGGCAGAGATCCGTGGCGGCGGACCGAGCAGCGTGCTTCACCGCACGTCTTCTTCACCTCTCCAGCTGCGCTGAGACAGCAGGCGCTGTCCTCCTTGGTTATTCTCGTATATTCCCTCTGGGGTCATCACTAGTGCCTTCTGTCTCTACTCTGTCCATAGGGTTGCCAGGTTGCACGGCACTCTGCTCACCCACAGCTGCTACATCACCACATACACACACACGCACGCACGCACGCACGCACACACACACACACACACACACACACACACACACACAATAAAGATAATTGCATCTACTCCTGAGTCTGAGTCTGCTCACTGGGTCTGCTAAATCATGTCAGTACGGCTCTGCCAAAATGACCCAGCAGACAGCGCTCTAGCATGCAGAGTTAACAACCTAGAAGCTCGGGTAGATCAATTAGCTTACCAGCAACAGGTCATCCTCTCTCAGCTGGTCCAAATTAATGGTCGGTTGGATCGTCTGGCAGGGCTGCCGGCTTTTCCACCGGCTCCAAGTAGCACCTCTGCTCCCGCTAGCTCACCACCAGGTCAGGCTTCCACATCCCAGCTAACGCCAGTTCCCACTCCCACTCGCTTTAGCGGTAAGCTAGGGAAGGCTAGGGGGTTTCTGCTCCAGTGCGAAATAGTGTTCCAGCGTGTGCCCGAGGACTTCCCCCACAGATCACAGCCGTATAGGCTACGTTACCAACCTTCTGGAAGGGCAAGCGTTAGCCTGGGCATATGCAGTGATGGCTAGGGCAAACTATGCTAGTTTGACTTATGACCAGTTCGTCAGTGAATTCAACGAGGTGTTTGACCACTCCGACCGTGACAGTGTGCTTACCTCCCGGCTATTAAACTTAAGACAGGGGAACAGGTCCGTAACGGATTGTGCCGTCGACTTCCGGGTGGTGGCCGCAGAAGTGGGATGGAAGGATGCCTCGTTATGCAGTATATTTGTCAGGAGATTTAGCCCTAGCCTGCGGGATGAGCTGGCCCGCTTAGAAAAGCTAGGTAGGTTAACTGAGCTAATTTCTCTAGCCATTAGCCTAGATAACAGGCTGAGGGAGCAGGCAGCTGAGCGTAGAACTTCTTCGTCGCTCCCTACAGTCTCCCCTATTGGCTCTACCCTCCTCAGATTTCCCGGATGTCCCGGAGCCTATGGTAGTGGGGCAGTCCAAACTGCCATTAGCTGAGAACTGCTGCGAGCTGGGGTTATACTGTACCTATACTGTGGCAGTGAGGAGCATGAGGTAGCGTCCTGCCCCGTTCGGCCAAAAGAGGGAGTCCGTGTGTCGCAGTAGGGGGACTCACAAACTCACCGCAATCCAATCCCCTCTCCAAATTCCTCCTGCCCATTCGATTCATTCACAATCAGACCGAAATAGCCACACATGCCTTGATTGATTTGGCGGCTGAGCAGAGTTTCATTTTGGAGGAACTGGCAACCCAGCTGGGGCTTCCCTGTCAGCTTCTGAAGAACCCCCTCAGGCTCATTGCCCTGTCGAAAGCCCCCCTGGCAGTGGTGTCCAAGCAAACCGCCCCGGTGTCTGTCATTGTTTCTGGGAACCATCGGGAGGACCTCAGGTTATTTGTGCTGCTGGTTTCCTCCTCTCTGGTTATCCTGCGCTACCCCGGGCTTTGTTTACATAATCTAAAAATCGACTGGCGCTCTGGGAGCGTGGTTTCGTGGAGCTCTTTCTGCCTTAGTACTTGCCTGCAATCCGCTGCCTGCTCACCATCCATACCACTGAATGCCCCCGTCACCCCCCTCCTGATCTGTCTCAGGGTCCCCTGGAGTATCATGACCTGGGGGCCGCTTTCAGTAAATCCTAAGCGCTGGCTCTTCCCCCCCACCGCCCTTATGACTGTGCCATTAATCTCCGGGCTGGAGCCCCGTTACCGTCAAGCCACCTTTACAGCCTGTCAGCTCCGGAGCGGGAAGCGATGGAAACTTACATACATCAAGGAGTCGCTAAACTCTGGCATCATCCGGCCTTCGTCCTCGGCGGTGGGGGTGCGTTTTTTTTTTTGTTGGAAAGAAGGATGGCTCGCTGAGGCTGTACATTGACTTCCGTGAACTGAATAACATTACTATCAAGGACAAATATACACTCCTGTTAATCAACACGGAGTTCGACTCACTCCGGGGGGCCTCCTGGTTCACCAAGCTGGACCTCCGCAATGCGTACCATCTGGTGCGGATCCGGGAGGGCGACGAGTGGAAGACTGGCTTCCGGACCCCTAGCGGGTATTTCGAATACCTGGTGATGCCGTTTGGGCTGACAAATGCCCCCGCCGTTTTCCAGCGGCTAATTAACGACGTACTGGGGGATTTTCTGGGCTCGTTCGTCTTTGTGTACCATCCTGATTTTTTCCTCAGTCCTTAGACGAGCATCCATTGCACGTGAGGCGAGTTCTGCAGCAGCTTCTAGAGAACAAACTCTTCGTGAAGGCTGAGAAGTGTGAGTTCCCAGCCCCCAAGACGTCATTTCTTGGGTCTATTATCTCCCACAACGAGATCATCCCTGACCCCGACAAGGTGAGAGTGGTGGTAGATTGGCCCAGCCCTTCCTCCAGGAAGCAGCTCCAATAGTTTCTGGGGTTCGCCAATTTCTACCGCCGCTTTATCAAGAAATATAACATTATTGCTCTCCCCCTGACCCACCTCACTTCCCCCAAGGTGGCCTTCCGGTGGATGGAGGAGGCTGAAGCGGCTTTCGTCTAGCTGAAGTCTAAATTCTCTTCCTCTCCTGTTTTGGCACAGGTGGATCCCGCCCTTCAATGCCTGGTTGAGGTAGATGCCTTGGAATCGGGGGTTGGAGCCGTGCTGTCAAAGCGCTCTCCGGTCAATGGCGAGATCCACCCCTGTGCATTTTTCTCCCGCCGTCTGTCCCCAGCGGAGAGGAATTATGACATCGGTGACAGGGAGCTCCTGGCGGTCAAACTTGCACTGGAGGAGTGGCGTCATTGGCTGGAGGGGGCCACCCAGCCGTTCATCATCTGGACGGACCACAAAAACCTGGAGTACCTCAGGACGGCCAAGCACCTGAATGCGTGCCAGGTCCGCTGGTTCCTGTTTTTCGGACGCTTCAACTTTACTATCACCTACCGCCCCGGGTCCAAGAATACCAAGCCGGATGCGCTGTCCAGACAGTTTGCCTTGGATGCAGCGGAGGTGGCGGAGCATCCTATCCTTTCCCCATTGTGCATCGTGGGCGCCCTCTTGTGGGGCATCAAAGAAAGGGTCTTGACAGCGCAGGTGGCCGAGCCAGACCCGGGCAGGGGGCCAGCGGGGAAGCTGTTTGTCCCTTCTTCCGTTCGAGGCGAGGTGATCCATTGGGCCCACTCCCCCAGACTCTTGTGCCACCCGGGGAGGGCTCGCATGGTGGAGCTCCTCCAGAGGATGTTTTGGTGGCCATCGCTCCGGAGGGACGTCACTGAGTACATCTGCGACTGTCCCCAGTGCGCCACCGGCAAGACATCTTCCTCTCTACCGGCTGGTCTGCTCCACCCTCTTCCCACTCCCAGCAGGCCCTGGTCCCACGTTGCTTTGGACTTTGTTACCGGCCTTCCACCTTCTAATCACCACACCATCATCCTCACGATCGCTGACAGATTCTCCAAGGCCGCCCACTTTGTCCCCCTACAGCGGCTGCCTACGGTGAAGGAAACGGCGGACCTGCTCATCCAGCACATTGTGAGGTTGCATGGCATCCCCGTGGACATTGTTTCCCCAGTTTATTTCCCAGGTGTGGAGGTTGTTCTGCAACGCCCTGGGGGCTACAGTGAGTCTGTCTTCTGGCTATCACCCGCAGAGTAACGGACAGTGTGAGCGGGCGAACCAAGAATTGGAGGCTGCGCTGAGGTGCGTCGCCACCGCGAACCCAGTGTCATGGAGCACCCATCTTCCGTGGATTGAGCATGCTTACAATACCACCGTGTCCCCGGCGATCGGCATGTCTCCTTTTGAGGCCTTGTTGGGCTTTAATCCCCTGTTGTTCCCCGAGGAGGAGAGGAACATCGCCATGCCATCCGTCTGAGCCCACCTGAGGCGCTACCGACGGCTGTGGAGAGCGACCTGGACTGCACTTTGGCGCACGGCAGAGCGCAACACCACGACTGCAAATCGCCGCAGGACACCAGCCCCTCCCTAGCGGGTGGGTCAGCAGATATGGCTCTCTACCAGGCACATTAACCTCAAGGCGGAGGCGAGGAAATTATCACAATGGTTTATTGGACCTTTTGCCATAGCCCAGATTGTCAACCCTGTGGCTGTGCACCTAGCCGCCCCCCCCTCCGCATTTGTCCGACCTTTCATGTCTCTCAAATTAAGCCTTTCTGTTCCAGCCCTCTGTGTCCCCCTCCCAGGTCTCCACCTCCACCAGTGGTGATCGACGGCGACCCGGCGTGGAGAGTCAATTCCATCCTAGACGTCCGCCGTCGGGGTTGTGGCCTGCAATACCTGGTGGACTGGGAGGGGTATGGCCCGGAATGGAGGTCCTGGGTGCATCCGTCCTTCGTGGTGGACGATCAACTCATCAGGGACTTCCACCGGACGCACCCAGGTAGGCTGGATGGGGCGCTGAGAGGCGCCTCTTGGGGGGGGGGGGGGGAGTACTGTGATGGCTCGCTCTGTCTCATTATCATCCGCAGCTGCGCGCACACCTGCTCTCCATTACCCTAGGACTATTTAAACCACGCTGCCCTCAGATCAGCGTGGAGCCGGCGACGGACCTCTCTCCCTCCTGGCCGGGCCGAGCAGCGCACTTCACCGCATGTCTTCTTCACCTCTCCAGCTGCGCTGAGACAGCAGGCGCTGTCCTCCTGGCCGAAGTCTGCGGGCCAACCTGAGCTCCATTCCACCTCTGCAAACAGTAAGTCTTGGTCATTCTTGTATATTCCCCCCGGGGTCATCACTAACACCTTCTGTCTCTACTCTGTCCATAGGGTTGCTAGGTTGCACGGTGCTCTGCTCACCCCCAGCTGCTACTTCAACACATACACACACGCACACACACACACACACACACACACACACTCTAACACAATAAAGACTAGAAAAGCACTCGGAGAGCGCAGACCTCCACCAAGCGCCACAGTTCCCCCATACAGTGTTTGTGTGTACGTTTTCAGATTCCTTGACCATGAAAACATATGACTAGCAATTGGATTGACAATGATAGGATTAGTGGCTCAGTAGTTATTCACGAAAATCGCATTTTCCGTAATGGTGGTTTTCTTCTGGACGGTGATCCGGATCACCACCAAAATGTAATCATCTGTAGGATACCCCATTTCTGACAATCTGTGAAAATTTCATGAAAATCCGTCCATAACTTTTTGAGTTATGTTGCTAACAAACAAACAGACAGACATACAGACAGACAAACCAACGCCGATGAAAACATAACCTCCTTGGCGGAGGTAATAATTGCATCTACTCCCGAGTCTGAGTCTGCTCACTGGGTCTGCTAAATCATGTCACCTTCCTTCCTATTTTGTCCCGAGCACCACCATCCGAGTCACTACCCTGAGACCCATCCTCCCGTTTCTTCCTCTTTGGTCCGCTTTTACCTACGACTTGCCATCCACCCCCATCCCACTCACCACCCGCCTGCATGGGCTGACTCTGATAGTCCCCAAAACAAGGCAGATTTCTCCTGAAAGGCTTTTCCTTTTATCTTCTTTAGTGAAAATTTGAACTTGCCTGCGTTGAAACGCGAGGACAGCCCATCAGCTCCGTAGCCCCACTCAACGCCATCTACTTCACTTTGTCAGGCAGGTCCTATTTAAGTGATTTCTTGATTGAGAACAGATGTGGCAGTAATCAGACCTGGGTGTGGCTAGAGAAATTGAGCTCAGCTTTCCAAAGATGTGATAAACCACAGTTAATTTATGTTTTAACAGGAAGGGGGGGGGCAATCACTTTTTCACACAGGGCCATGTAGGTTTGGATTTTTTTTTTTTTACCCTTAATAATAAACACCTTCATTTAAAAACTGCATTTTGTGTTTACTTCTGTTATCTTTGTCTAATATTTACATCTGTTTGGTGATCTGAAACATTTAAATGTGACAGTGTGACAAACATACAAAAAAATGAGAAATCAGGAAGGGGGCAAACACTTTTTCTACACCACTGTATGCTTCAATTTGCATATAATGTTCCACTAAAGCAGGGGCATCCAGTCATGTGCCATGGAGGGTCAAGACCCTGCAGGTTTTCTCTTCAGCAGGTGTTTTCACTGATCAGCAATCAGTGGGAAGAAGTTCAGTGAAATCTGCTGTTGAAGACACTGGTTGGAGGTAAAGCCTGCAGGGCCTTAGCCCTCCGTGGCACATGATTGGATACCACTGCATTAAAGATTTGATGCATGTGGAAACCATCATCCCAAGAGATTGACATGGCAGTTTGTTCACCGGCTATACAAAAGAGAAGAAAAACAAGAGCCACACATGCTTTAGCAATGGCAACTGCACAAAGGTGAGAAGAGGAAACTCCTATGTTTTACCACTAATTGTCTTTTCTTTTTCTTTCTCTGGTCTTGTTGTGTTTCTTTTTAATTCTTTGTCTCCTTCTTCCTCTGCATCTTTGTATGCTGTGTTGGTGGCACCAACTTTTGAACGGGAGGTTGGATTTTGCACATGCGTAGTCAGTAGTGATGGCCAAATGAGGCTTTTTGGAGGACTTGAGGCCTTTCATCAAAATGGTTCATATAGTCGAGGCCTCATGTGAAACTTCATTTTCTCCTCTAGGCCATCTAGTGAACAAAACATATACAACATGCAGATTTTAACAAGGGTGTGATTGGTTTATGTATTTTTTTTTATTTCAATAAATGCACTGTCTTTTAAGAAATATCAATGATCATAAGGAAAAAAGGAAATAATAAAACTGAGGTGAATACAGTGAGTGTGCTTGTGCTACTTATCCTTTTTTTTTTTAAGAAATAACTTTTCAACAGTCTTATACCATTTTTCCCAGTACATTCATCTCTGTCTTTATTGTCATGCAGCCTCAGCATAATGATGTGTTACTGTTGTATTCAAGCTTTTTGAAACACAACAGACACTTCACCTTGCAAACAAAATAAATTATAAGAATAGCCCCACTGGGATTTGATCTCCAGCTCTCCAGATGTAAGACAGATATTTTACCTCTAGGCTACCACTTAGTGATGGACAGACAAGGCTTTCTAGCAGACTTGAGCCTTTCCATCAAAATGGTTCATATTGACGAAGCCTCGTGAAACTTCATTTGCTCTACTAGGCCATGTAGTCGACAAAAAGTATACAGCATGCAGACTTTTACAAGGGCATTATTGGTTTAATGTGTATTTTTTCAATTTCAATAAATGTGCTGTCTTTTAAGAAATATCAGTGATCATAAGGGAAAAAAGAAATAATAAAACTGGGGTAGCTACAGTGAACATGCCTGTGTTACTTGGTGTGCTTGTACCATTTTTATTAAGAAATAATAAATTTTCAACAGTCTTATACTGTTTTTACCAGTATATTCAGCTCTGTCCTTATTCTCATGCAGGGCACAATGGCAATAGGGGCTCAGCATAATGATGTGTAATAATGATCCAAGCTCTTTGAAATACAACAGACGCTTCAACTTGTAAATTAAAATAAAACTATAAAGAATGACTCAGCTGGGATTTGAACCCCAGCCTCCCACTTACAGAGCACATGCTTTACTGCTAAGCCATTACCTCGGGGACAATAAGTATCCACTATTTATGGAAAATACATCAACGGGAGAAATGCACTCAAAATGTTCCCAAACGGGAGAAGTCCGTTTACAAATCCTTTACACAGTCAAACATCGACAGCACAAAATGTGAGGGACGGGGATTTCCATTGTGTATCGCTGCTCACTTTATTTCATGTTGCGTGGAAAATCACAAATGGCTTCCTGACCCAGTCATGTGGTACAACATCAACACATTTGTCAGCAATACACACCTCGCCAAATATTTTCTGGATAAGCTCGGAGCACCGGAGCCTGCTGTCCCATCACTAGTAATCAGCTCGTACAGTTACAGAATTTGGGCTGCACGCACGCAACCATGGAACCTGGCAGACTGGAAAGGATGATGAAATTTACACCACACATGCCTCATGCTTGAGCAGATGTACAAGGCATAAAGCCAGCTTTGCTGTGCCACGGTGCTCACCACTGATCCTCGGAAGTATGGAAGGGTGAGTTAGATCTAATCCTAAACCAATTCATAGTTTGAGATAAAGAAGAGGAAAATGGCCTCATAAATAATTACAGCTGAGTCCACATACACTGACTCAAGTTTTGTTATTTTAGCTGTTTACCAAAACATATTCAAGATACAGCAATATAATAAATATGGGCTTAAAGTGCAGACTCTCAGTTTTAATTTGAAGATATTCAGATCCAGATTTGAGTTGGTTAGGAATTGCAGCCATTTTGATACAAAAACTCCTCATTCCAGGGGCTCAAAAGTAATTGGACAATTGACTCAAAAGCTATTTTATGGGCTATTCTCTTGAGAATCCATCATCAGTCAAGCAGGTAAAAAGTATGGAGTTGATTCCAGGTATGACATTGCTGTGAACCCACAACATGCTGTCAAAGGAGCTCTCAATGGAAGAGAAACAGCCAATCTAATCGAACTTTATTTCTAAAGCAGTTTAAAAACAACTGCAGCTGACACAAAGTGCTGTACATCAGGAATAAATAAAATGTGAAAGACATGTAAGACATAAAATAAATAAAAGACTAAAATACAACTAAAAAGTTTAAAAACAAGACAGGCAAAAATATTATCTTTATTATTTATTATATTATCATATAATAAAAACAATAAAACAAGTAAAACCAATGCCTCATGCCGGATTGAAGGCCAAGGAGTAAAAATGAGTTTTAAGATAAGTTTTAAAAATGGACAGTGAAGGAGCCTGCCTCATATGCAAAGACCATCCTTAATTTGGTCTTAGAATGAAAAAGACCATCCTTAGACTGGAAAAAAGAAGAAATCCATCAGAAAGGTGGCAGAAATGCTAGGAGTGGCCAAATCAACAGTTTGGTACATTCTGAGAATAAACCGAGTGTACTAGTGAGCTTTGGGACTCAAGAAGGCCTGGACATCCACAGAAGACAACAGAGGTGGATGATCGCAGGATCCTTTCCATGCTGAAGAAAAACCCCATTCACAACAGCCACCCAAGTGAGGAACACTCCAGGAAGTAGGTGTATCAGTATCTAAGCCTACCACAAAGAGAAAAATTCATGAGAGCAAATACAGAGGGTTCACTGCAAGGTCCAAACCAATCAGCCTCAAAAATAGAAAGGCCAGATTAGAGTTTGCAAAACAAACAAAAAAGCATCTAAAGAGCCAGCCCAGTTCAGGAACAGCATTCTTTGGACAGATGAACTCAAGATCAACCTGTGCCAGAATGATGGGAAGAAGAAAGCGTGCAGAAGTCTTGGAACGGCTCATGACCTAAAGCACACTACATCTTCTGTAAAACATAGTGGAGGCAGTGTGATGGATAGGCATGCATATCTTCCCATGGCACTGGATCACTAGTGCTTATTGATGTGGCAGAAGACAGACACAGCCAAAATGAATTCTGAAGTGTATATGCTGTCTGGGGATATACCTGTCTCCTCATATTGAGCCAAATGCAGCACAGTTGATTGAACGTGACTTTACAGATGGACAGTGATCCAAAACATACTGCAAAAGCAGCCAATGAGTTTTTAAGGCAAAGAAGTGGAATATTCTGCAATGGTTGGCCGAGTCAGTCCCCAGAGCTCAACTTGATTGAGTATACATTTCACTTGCTTTAGACAAAACTCAGCAACAAAGGCCTGGCAAAGCATCGCAAAGGAGGAAACCCAGTGTTTGGTGATGTCTATGGGCTCCCGACTTCAGGCAGTCATTGCCTGCAAAGGATTTTCAACAAAGTGTTAAAAATGAACATTTTATTTATTGTAATGTTAATTTGTCCAGTTACTTTTGAGCCCCTGAAATGAGGAGATTTTGTATAAAAATGGTTATAGTTGACATGGTTTTGTGACCCAGTGACCAGACACAGACTCAAGAATAGATGCAATTAGGTTTATTAGCGTGTAGAGTGTGTGGATGCGTGTGTGTGAGTGTAAGCAGGAACCACAGGGAATGGAGCAGCACACCGTACGACCTGGCAACCCTAAGAACACACAGAAGCGGAGCAGTTAGTGGCAGGAACTGCAGGTGATAGACAGTTTAGTCAGAGGCTTACTGTATGCAGGGATGGTGGATGGCTCAGGTCCAGTGCGGCGGCTACGGCCAGGAGGACAGCGGCTGCAGACGTAGTTGCGGCTTCTGCTGGTGTGTTGGCTTGGAGGTGGAGATGTAGAGTTGGAGGGAAGGAGAGGAGTCCGCCGCCCCAGAGAAGGAGTGAATCCACTGCCACGAAGCTCCGCCTGTGCACAGGGGACTGATAGAAAGGATGAGTAGAATAGATGGGTCTTACGTGAGCTGCAGGAGAGGTCCTTCAGACTTCGGTGGCAGTGGGCTTGGAACAGGGTTGACAACAGGCTTTGGCAAGTAAGTTGAGGATGGCAGATGAAGCTCATCTGGAGCATAGTGAGACAACTCTGCACTGAAGCCTGGGCAACGCGGTATAAGTAGGCCAGGTCCTGATGGTGAGCAGGTGTGCGTGCACCTGATGGTAATAGGCACGGAGCAGACCATGACAATAGTTCCTAAACTGTAACTCCAATTTTGATGTGAATACCCCCAAAGCTGAGAGTCTGCACTTTAAGGCCATACTGATTATATAACTGTGTCTTGAATATGTTTTGGTAAACAACTAAAATAACAAAACTTGTGTGTCCAGTGTCTCAGTGTCCAAATATATAGGGACCTAACTGTATGAAGTCTGATGGTAATAAAATTAGTTTCCTTTCCCTAACTGCCAAGATTGGGTAAAATTATCTATAAACTAAAAATCAAATAAGAAAATTACATAAGATGGGGTTGTAAGTGACTGCATGAGAGCTGTTGGACTTTCTAGGACACCTTCCACAAACACAAACATACGGACATACCACTAGACTTTAGTTTTTTTAGTTATACTGTGGTAACTTTCACTGCCTAGATTATGTTTGGAGGAAACCCTTTGTTTGATTAAGGGAAGAACGGAATACAAGCAGCACACTCAAATGACAATGTAGGTGATGAGGGTTGTCTTTCAGAAGGCAGTTTGTGACACCAGTGATTGGGGGTTGGTTCAGTTCTCTGCAGTAAGCACTCTTTGCAAGGAATTGGGTTAAAGCTTGAACAACGCACTTTTTCTCCTTCTTGAATCCAGTAAATGTAACCAAGACAACAGTCCCAAGTTGTAAATACTTTATATGCTCATAAATCATAATATATGTGTGTGTGTGTGTGTGTGTGTGTACATGTATGTATATACACAGTCACATGAAAAAATTAGGACACCCTGTATAAGCCTGTGTGTTTTTTAAACATGTTTGGACATATGGATATTTAATATCAATGTTAAAAAATGCTGGGAGATTAATGTAATACAACTAAACAATTAAAAATGAATTAAAGACTTTTTTCAGATTTTCTGTAAAATGTAATTCTAAACAAATAGTGAGGAATAAATTAGGACACCCCCCATCTTTTTTAGGACGCCCCCATACTCATTCCCACTTAAAATGGCTAAAATAATTGTAAAAAAAAAAAATGCAAATAAAAACAAAAACAAGGTTAGACAGAGATATGTGAACATTTCTTAATAAAGAACTGAATATTTAATGGGGTGTCCTAATTTTTTCGGACATGACTGTATATATACTGTATATATATACAGTATATATTGTGGTGGCACAACGGGAGGTCTTACTCCACCCACTGACTTGGGGAATAGGGGGTAGGGGGTGAGAGATGGAAATGTGGGAGAAGAAAGAAGTGGGAACAGTAGGAGCCAGAGCGCCAGGGAGGAGAAAGCTGTATGAAGATGTGCCTTCACACTTGGGATGCCAGGCGTGAATGTATTGTGTTGTGTTGTGCTCTTTTGTGATGTATGTTAATGTATGTACTCCAGGTGCCAAAGAAGAGACTGTAAGCTGTATAAAGGATTCACTTTGGCCCCCGGAGCCCAGTCTGACTTTGAGCTAGAGGAATAAAGTCTCTGTCTGTGACGCTCGTGTCTCGTCTTGTTCATTCCTCTACAGTGGTGACCTGATGTGGAAATGGAAGACGGATCGAGAACCTCTGTGGGAACACCTGCACTTGGGGTTCCCCCTGCTGCGTTCGCTGTGGCCGTCAAACTCCCGGACTTTTGGCTCCATGACCCGGCCGCCTTGTTCATTCACGTGGAAGTCCAATTTGCTCTCCGCAGAGTCTCGGCGGATGACAGGGAGTACCATTACGTAGTGGCTTCACTGGACCCACGCTCTACTCAGCCTGTGTGAGCTCTCAGTGAGCCTGCTTCGCGCTCCCCCAGCCCAGGGCAATTACGACGCTCTCAAGCAGCTGCTACTGCGGGATTACACACTCTCTGCCGGAGAGAAAGCAGAGAGGCTCCGCTCACACTCAGAATTAGGAGATGGATCGGCTGTGGAGTTAACAGAGAGTATGCTGGCTTTGCTGGGCACAGCTGACAGATCCTTCCTCTTCGCCCACTTCTTCCTGACCACCGGCCGTCCCCGCCTGGTGGTTCCAAGCTCTTGGTGCCGCCGCATTTTTGAGTCCGTCCACTCTCTTTCACATCCCGGCCTACGGGCTTCGATTAACCTGGTGGGGTCCAAATTCGTCTGGCCTCGCATACGTAAAGATGTGAAGAAGTGGGCTGCAGCGTGCGTCGCATGCCAACGGGCTAAGGTTCAGAGGCACACCAAAGCCCCCCTTGAGCCTTTCCAAATTCCAAGCAGGAGGTTCGACCACGTACATGTGGATTTAGTGGGTCCCCTTGCACCGTCGCAGGATTTCACGCACCTTTTGACAATAGTGGACCATACTACGCATTGGCCAGAGGCAGTTCCGCTGGCTTCCACCACATCTGCCGATGTGGCCCGTGCGTTTTTGTCATCCTGTGTCACATGTTTCGGATCCCCGTTGGACATCACTTCCGACAGGGGTTCGCAGTTTGTTTCGGAACTCTGGTCCGCAATGGCCGAGAGCCTGGGGGTCAAAAATCCACCGCACCACTGCATACAGCCTGCAGGCTAATGGTTTGTACGAGAGTTTTCACAGATCACCTAAAGCAGCACTCAGAGCCTCATTAACGGATGTAAATTAGGTTGACCGCCTGCCTTGGGTCCTACTGGGGGTGCGCTCCGCGCCTAAGGAAGATTTGGCAGCTTCCCCAACAGAGCTCATTTTTTGTTAGCCGTTATGGATCCCTGGTGAATTTTTGCTGGTGAGTCCCACGCCCGGTACCGACTCTTCCACGTGCCTTTTTTCCGGGGCAAAGGCTGGCAGCGAGCCGGGGCTGGTGCATCGTTTTCCCCGCACTTTTGTTCCAAAGCATTTGGAGAATGCCGAATTTGTTTTTGTTAGACATGACACACACAGAACCCCGCTGCGTCTGCCTTACAACGACCCGTCAGTTTTGAAAACAGGGCAAAACATTTTGTGTTAGATTTTGGGGGGCGTAAGGAAACCATCTGCATAGACAGGCTGAAGCCCGCTTATGTGTTGGCAGATGAGCAGGTGGGGCTGGCCCAGGCTCCCCGGCATGGACGCCCGCCTATGGTGGGTCCGCAGGTTTGGGTTCCCCCTTCAGAGAACTGTTTTCAAGAGACCAAATCTTTCCCCTTCCCACCTTTTCCCCCTCCAGAGGATGGTCCATTGGGAACTGAGTTTTTTCCTACCCACCTCGACAGGAAGGCACTTCGATCTGCCCAGCGGCTACATGTTAAAGCCGTTATGGGTGACTGCTCAAGCCCAAGGTACCAGAGGGTTAAGACCCCTTCTGGGTGTTTGGGGGGGGGGGGGGCTGTGTGGTGGCACAACAGGAGGTCTGACTCCACCCAGTGACTTGGGGAATAGGGGGTAGAGGATGAGAGATGGAAATGTGGGAGAAGAAAGGAATAAGTGGCAACGGTAGACACCAGAGCGCCAGGGGGGAGAAAACTGTATGAAGATGCGTCTTCACACTTTGGATGCCAGGCATGAATGTATTGTGTTGTGTTGTGCTCTTTTGTGATGTTAATGTTAATGTATGCACTCCAGATGCCAAAGAAAAGAATGTAAGCTGTATAAAGGATTCACTTTGGCACCCAGAGCCCAGTCTTACTTTGAATAAAGTCTGTGTCTGCAACGCTCGTGTCTGGTCTTGTTCATTTCTCACACACACACACACACACATATATATGTACACACAATATTATTAATACAGTTATCAATATGAGCAATTAGTGCATTTCAAAATAAGATGTTTCATGGTTTTACTGACATTTGTCCTAGTTGTCGCAAGGTCTGTGGTAGACTTTTGCCAGTCGGTGCATCGTGACATGCACTACACAAAAAGCAGAGATAAACAAACCTATCATCTGGTCAGTCGCTGCAACAGATACTGGAGTCAGTTTGTCTTGGCCTGTCCTTGCCACTGATAATACCTCTATCCGCCAAGAACGTGCCGCTAGTCCAGCAAAAGCTAGCAGTACTCATACTTTGCAGTTTCATGAAATGGTCAGTCAGAAAGTAACTCATACTGGCTCGGACATCACCCGGGTTAACAAGGTTAACACAGAGCTGTGTGGAGGAATCTGATCAGACCTAAATGAAAGTCATTGTCGCCCCTGACAGACTGCTATGATGATGATGACATTTTGTGATTTGCCAAGTATATGTCATATTTTACTATCATAAGGATAATAATTTACTTTCATTTATAGAAAAATGTCTGATCTGCATAATGTCATCTAACTTTTTGTTTGTAAAGGTAATAGCCAGGAAGTTTATTAGATTTTCTGCTTCATAGTAAGCTTAAGGGGTCATTAATAAAATTAGGAAATGAAATACAAATATAACACAAATTTGTATATTTAATATTTTTGTTGGAAACAAAGCTGTAAACCTAAGTTGTAAATGGCATCTCCCATAGAATCACATCATTATATACACATTAATTTAATTTTCCTTCAGTGTGTACACATAAGTCCATTCTAACGATGCATCACAGAGTAATTCAGGACCTCAGGAGGATAGCTGGGAAGTTTCTGTTAACACTGTTATTTTTTCTTTGCCCATTTAAGCAACCGAGACCTTCTTTGTGTGTTCCTTCCAAAAATAGGTCTGCTAAAACACCACGAAAATCAGTGGCTTCATACAACATTGTCACTATTGTAGGAGAATGTCTGTGAAGGATTACCCAGGCCTCTGAGCAGGGATGTGCACAGACATTTTGAAGGGCTGTTGCTCTACCCTAAAACAAGGGTAAAATTATGGGGGGGGGGGGGTGTCTGAATTTATAAGACACAACTTATGAGAAAAATTGCAAATTTATGAAAAAGGTCACAAAATGACAATTACAATCTCTTAAAATGTACAAGATAAAACAAGTGTATTTTTTTAATGCACTAAATTACTGAGAATATCATATTTTATATACGTTTTAATATAATAATTATCATGCCATAACGTGATCTATCAGTGGAACCCTTCAGACTCATCTACCATTTAAATTTGTGAAAAAAAAGTTTCAAATTTACCAGAAAAAAAATGTTCCAAACTTGCGTGAAAAAAGTTGCACATTTAAAAGGAAAAAGTTACAAATTTGTTAGAAGTAGAACTTTACCACAAATAAGCTGCAAATTTACCAGAAAAAGTTGCACATTTGTAAGTAAAAAAGTTGAAATTTACAAGAAAAAAGTTTACCAGAAACAAGCTTCAAATTTAAAAGAAAAAAGCTGCAAGTTCACCAATAAAAAGTTGCACATTTGTGATAATAATAATGGTTTACATTTATATAGCAGACAGACAATGGCAGCACTAAGCTACTACTGTAGCCACAGCTGCTCTGGGGCAAACTGATGGAAACATGGTTGCCAATCTGCGCCAACAGCCTCTCCGACCACTACCAAACATTTATGCACATTCATACCAATGTCATGGACACTGGAGGCAAGGTGGGTAAAGTGTCTCGCCCAGGGACACAACTGCAGGATGTCTGGGTTGAGCAGGATTCTAACCGCCAACCCTCTGGTTATTGGACGACCGCTCTACCTCCTAAGCCACTGCTGCCCACATTTCCCTCCTCCGTTCCAGTTTTGCTGAGCACCAAGCTGGACGGGAGGAAGTTCCACTTTTACATGGTCTTTGGTTTGACCCGGCCGGGACTTGAACCCCGACCTCCCAGTTGTGGGGCGGATGCTCTACCCCAGGCCACCACTCCAGCAAACAAAAAAGTGCAAATTTGCCAGAGAAAAGTTGTAAATTTACAAGAAAAAGGATACCAGCTTACCAGGAAAAAGTTACCGATTTTCCAAAATAAAGTTGTGAAATTACAAGAAAAAGTCACAAATTTAATAGAAAAAATGTTCCCCATTTACAAGAAAAATGTTGCAAATTTATAAGGAGAAAAAGTTCCAAATTTACTCTAATACAGTGCAAATACAACAAACAAGTCTCAAAGTTACACAAAAAAACCTATGAGAAGAAAGAAAAAAATGCAGATTTGCTACTATAAAATGACACATTTTTGAGAAAAAAAAAGTCACAGCAGTTATTTATTTAATTTTTTTCCTCTGGAGGGGCAACTCAGCAAAAACAGCAAATGGGCTGTTGCCTGGGCAACAGTAACCCATACCTGTGCATGTCCTTGGCTCTGAGTCTTTACAGGGGGTAAAATTAAATCATTTTCATTCAGTGCTTTTAAATCAGTGGCATTTAAAATAGCTTAATCTACAAATGCCACCAGGGCTTGACATTAACACCAACCAACTGGCCAATGGTGGGTGGATTTCAGCAGTAACTGGTAAGACAGCCACTCCCACATTGGCATGTTGTAGTTTTCTCAAATGGCAACTAAAATAATAAGCCTATTGCAATGTGAGACTACAAAACTATAACTCCCATAAGCACTGTCTGCACACACTGTGTGCTTGTTGGTCCACTGTCAACATGAACAAAGTCTGGAGAAGCCGCGGGTCGGTCTCCCGTCCTGCCCATTCAGCCTGTTGGGGAAAAAAAGCCGTGGTGGGTGGCGCCTTCTCCTGTACCGAGTACGGAGTGGAGCCAGACTCCACCCATGACGAGTTCATTTTGCAGCCAGTCTGGAGAAATGGTGACAGACAGTAGCCGCCAGAACACACCTGTCCCCACTCTCAGTGATCATATTACCAGGAGAACTGCCCTTATCCCCTTTGTCCCAGCAATGAGTAGCTAATCCATGTGCCCCCTTACCCACCCACACATCAGCTTCTACCTCTGTGGATAAACGTGATCATTTTTAGAGCAATAAATTGTCGTTTACCCTCTAAATATGTATTTTTAATGGGTTGGGCCAGGGGTGTCAGACATATGGCCCACGGTCCAAGAACAGCTGCCAGGGGGTCCAAATTTTTCTCTGTGAATTTACAGCTTTCCTTCTAGTAAATTTCTGACCTTTTCTACTGATTAGAATAGTTCATGTAAATTTGAGACATTTTTCTTCTTAGGATGACTTTTTTTTCTAACCAGTTTCTTTTCTTTCTCCTTTTTTTTTTTTCTGGTGAAAACAGGTTTGGTTAAATCCACCAGCAACTACTAATGACAGTGCAGCCATGAAGGGGTGTTCCAGTTCACAGAGGTAGGTGAAGGGGTGGGGTACATATGAGAACTGGGATGGACCCCAAATCTACCTGTACTTCACTCACATGAGAAATAGTTCTCTCCGTTTTACTATATTTACTGCTGTTCATAAATAATTAAACAGTGTTTCTTTTGCAATTTTTTATGTATGCATAAGGGTCATTTACATTTTAGAAAAGGCTGTAAATTTAGTTCAAGTAAATTTTAGCATGTCATAGTCCAATTTGATGATATTAAACATAATTTTCCAATTGCAAATTGTGACTAGTGCTAAGATAGAGTGGCTATTAACTTTAGAAAATTACTAGCCACAGTGGCTGGTGAGCAAAAAAGATAATGTCAAGCCCTGGATGCCACCATTGGGCATCATGTGATATACCCTGCCTGGCCAAAAAAAAAAAAGTCACCACCTGGATTTAATTAAGTAAATATTAGGTAAGAGCATCCCATTGGATAATTACTGGTCTATGTCTAGGTTCAGCAGCGTTTTGTGTGCAAAGAATGAGGTCAGCTGACTGCCATAATATACTGAATGACCAGGTTATTCCATCAGTGGATGTTTTCTTCCCTGATGCCCCATCACTCTGGAACAGGGTAAATCTGGAACAGGATAAATCTAGACTCAGACCACATGACCTTCTTCTATTGACCCAGAATCCAATCTTCATGCTCCCTAGCAAATTGAAGCCCTTCCCCCCCCCCCCCAATGGTGGTGACTTTTTTTGTAGCCAGGCAGAGTATTTAGCTTACAGAGTAATAAGTTTCACAAGCTTCTGGTTGACATTTCTGGGACAGCAAGAGCTCAGAGCAGATAAGTTAAAGATATTGAATAAGGCCATGTCAGCTACGTTCTCTGGTGGTGAGCTGTAACAACAACGTTATCACTCCATGTGAAGAGGGAAGCCCCACTCTCACCACCAGCTAGCACGGATATAGCAGAGGTGTAAGTGCATATCGCGTTTTCCCCCCCCCCCCCCCACGAGTAGCTGTCATCTTATGGCTACCACTGCTGCACGCAACAGCTAAAAGGTTAAAACGCCCCACTGCTACTTTTCCTCAGTTGTTCCTTATGCCCATTCATCTCCTCTGAAGTAGATCAGTGCTGTGAGCTCAGAAAAGCCTCAGTTCCAGTGAAGAAGAGTTCAGGGGTTATAAAACCCTTCAGTCAGAATATACATACCACCCTTGCAGCAAAATATGCCTCCTGTTGTTCCACTTTCTCAACATACAGTTGTACAGTAACCCTGAAGAGGAGAAATTCACAGCTGTGCTGTTACTGTCTCATATTTACATGATCACATTCATGTTTCCAGCCACTGTCTGCTTAAACATACTCACAGTATTAAAGTGGCAGGAGTAACCTGCCCTATTAAGAGTAAACGTTCAAGCCAGTAATAACATCTGATATTCTGATCCTGACCAACCACAGTAACTTATATTGCACATTTTGTAATGTTCACATACTGTTTCACTGTAATGCATGAAACAGTCACAGCTTAATGTTCTCGTTCTGTTACTAAGATAAACACAGTCTAACAGAGTCATTATTGCAAGTTAATAAATAATCATTTTGGCCTAATCTTCAACACAAACCAAACCCTCAGTAAATAGGCTCCTTCAGAGTAAAGATAAATGATCTTCCATTGATCCAGGTCACCTCAGTAACTTAAAACATTGTAACCCTGTATAGCATTACATGCTCCTCATAGGATGAGAGGAGAGCCAATGCTTGTGCTCTTATTACATCTGCAGCCGTCAGGCTATTCCTGTGCTTAGACTGCATTTTGTTGCATTAAAGGAGGATCTTCTGTAGGCTGGTGAGGTGGTTTGGTCTTCTGCTCTTGCTGTGGCCCAGACAAAATCAGCTGCTGTGCAGGATCTGATTTAAATAATCCTTTGTCAATAGATTGAGGTGTTGCCGGTGGTGGCTCCACCGTGGGCATCTCTTTTCTGTCACTGGGCTGCATCTCCAAAGCCGGTGTGTCCTTGCAGCAAAAGTACTGGTGCCAGATTTTCTGGAAGGCTGAACGGAACTTCTTAATGCGGAAAGCATAGACGATTGGGTTTACCGCAGAGTTGCCGTGGGTGAGCAGGATGGCAATGTAGAGGAGGACCATGGGCTTCTCACACTCAGGACAGAACAATGTGATGCAGTTGATGATATGGAGGGGAAGCCAGCTGATGGCGAAAAGAAAAAGGACTAGAGCAAGAGATTTAGCAAGATTCAGTTCCTTGTCGTAGTACTTGTTTGGTTCTGTGTGACTGGTGGTGAATTTTTTGCTGTTAAGCTGCTTGTGGATCATATAGAAAATCTCTGCATAAATGACCACCATGAGCAGCAGCGGAGGCAGCACCCAGCCGAAAAAGTTAAAATAGACCATGTAGTCCATGCTGATTACATTTTCAAACTGGCAGGTGATAACGAGGTTGGAGCTGTTGGAACTGTTCTGCTGGAGACGCCTCAGGTTGTTCCAGCCTAACATGGGTGTGAGGCCAACAATGAACGACACAGTCCAGCATACCACCACTGCCATCCCCGCTCGCCGAGGGGTCACCACCTGTTTGTACCTAGAGGAGCAAACAACACAGCATCATGTCAGCACTTTCATTTACAGCAGTGTTAGGGCACGCATTTTATCCATTTTGCTTCATTTTTCATTTTGTCAGGAGTCCTTGGGCTGACAAAAGGTGTGATTCATAACAATCATTGAAACCTCCAGCCTCTGGAGGCTTTACAAACAGGTCCTTGCAGCTCATATTATACCACAAGATATATATCTATGAAATCCAGATCAGGAGACTTTGCCCCTTGCAGCACTGCTGCTTTTTATGCAGCTTTTGTTCAGAGCAGAAATGCTTAAGTTGGCTTAATATTGCATCCTAAGTTAGTAATCCAATATTGCTGAAATAAGCTGCAGAACTGGCGCACTACAGGCTTTAAAGGTTTATTGTTTTGATTGTGAGTAGGGCTGTCAGGATAAAAATAAAGGTTGAGTCAGAGGAAGCTGAAAGACACAGGTCTTGTTGTGACTGTCTTGTCCTGGTAAGAAGAAATGCCACAGAGACTCAGATGATACTTACCCCGCTGCAGCACGACAAAAACATCTGATCGTGCTCCTGTATGAGAGCGCTGCGAGGTGCAGTCCATCAGTTTCCCTGTACAAGTGGCTAATAACCGTAGTGCTTGATATTTTAGCTGTAGGGGATTTATTAGCATTACAAAAACCCGACCTTTGCTGAAGTACTTGTACCCTGAAGGAAAACAATATTGCAGTTTAGTCCTGCTGCCACGAGGTGCCATGTGCTGGACTAGCATTGATGAGAAACTTTTTTTTTTTATAAGTTTAGTCTGGGTCTGAAGCAAAGCCAGAAAATTATTGTTCAAACATTCAGCCCTGGAGCTGGCCTGCTCAGAAGAGACCAGGTTCTGATCTAAAAACGGTAAGCATGTGAAAGCATCCACAGCATCAGCATTTCAGGGCACAAAGAAACATGATGTCAGCTTGTTATATTAGTGCATCGGTGCATAAGATGCTATATTTGGTCATTTGTTTAGAGAATTATTATGAAAAGGAACCAGGATGGAAAAGTGGCAACTCCCTGCAAAATTTCTGATTTGCATAACCTAAGAATGGATTCTCATGTGCCGATTCAGAAGTGTATGAAGCTTTGATAGTTTTACGAGTAAGTAGGGATGCACGATAATACTGGCACGTTATCGGTTTTGGCCAATAAAGCATTTAAAAGTATTTATCACAATGACACAAATTAATATTCACAACCGATAAAATAACAGCAGAATTCAGGAATGACACACTGCTGGTGACATTGCGCTATTCCTGCAGCACAAGGGAATGATGACATCACTTTGGGAGAGCGTTTCACAACAAACATGGCTGCCTCCATGACACTCAAAAAGCAGCAGAGAGGAATTACTGCACATCGGGAAAATATGGAATAGCCCGAGTACTGGCGCCTCAGGGGATTGCACCGAGGCATAAGCCCCGGAGACGGAGGTGAGAACATTAACAGAAGCAGGGGTGCCGGGGTGTGGCTCAGTTAAAGAAAGTGCCAAACAGAAAGCAGAACACCACTGCTTAGCCTGTCTGTCACAAATGCCCGGTCCCTTGGAAATGAGACTGATGAACTAAAATGTGATATATCACCACGACCAACCATATGAGATAGCGCTGTCCCAGACGCCACAGCTGAGCTAGCGGCAATGTTGCCAGATGGGAAGTGTTGAAGTATCGTACCAGCAGGTTAAAATTACTTTGAGGAACATTATCGTACACACCCAGTTTTCATTCTGACGTGGCTCAGGACCATTTGCTTCAGTAACACATTATCACAGATCATGCATATTACAGCCTGTAACACAGTTTTACCTTTAAATTATCAAACAGATCAATTGAAAAAAGCACCTCTACCTGTGTGGAGTACAGGATAAGCCCCTGGCCTGCACTGAACAGCCCAGAATATCAGTCATACTTAACTATCTTGTATGTGGCTTCGGTTGAATCATCATATATCAAGGTCTTACCTCAAATATTTTGAGAAGTACTGTTTATACATTAGGAATAAACATCAATCTGCCTAAACTACTACTAAAATGCCTCTGATAACTGAAGTAGACTCCGCCAGGGCTGTCCTTTGTCACCGATCCTGATCAGATGCCCATACCACCTCAACTGAAAAGGAGCCAGTTGAGGTGGTATGGGCATCTGATCAGGATGCCTCCTGGACGCCTCCCACTTGAGGTGTTTCGGGCACGTCCCACTGGGAGGAGACCCTGGGGCAGACCCAGGACTTGCTGGAGAGACTACATCTCCCAGCTGGTCTGGGAACGCCTTGGTATCCTCTCTGAAGAGCTGGAGCAGGTGGCTGGAGAGAAGGAAGTCTGGGCTTCTCTGCTTGAACTGCTGCCTCTGCGACCCGGACCTCTGGAAAAGCAGTAGAAGATGGATGGATGGAACTGAAGTAGAAAACTGTTTCACAGTTTTGACAACCATGATCCAGTGACATTTTTGCAGATGTGCATGTTGCAGCATCAACAGAAAGCTTTAGTGCTAATGCCAACATCAGGTTTGAACCCCCCACCCCAGGACACAACAACCCGGCGCAGGTTCTACCAGTGGTGACAACAACATCGCCATGATCAGACTTCCCAGGAGAAGGGGAGAAGAGGCCAGACTACTTCTGAATCCACGCCCGGCGCCAGCCTCCTGGAGCTGCCGCTGAGCTGCAGGATGAAGAGTCAATGATCCAACGGGACGCAGCAGAATCACTTGACGCCTTCCGAATCCACACACGGTGTCAGCCTCCAGGAGTCACTGCTGAGCTGCAGGATGAAGAGTCCGTGACCCAGCAGGACAGCAGAATCACCACAACCTGGTGGACGCCCCACAGCAGACGTGAGAGCCACACCATCACAACCACGATGCCGAGTGCAGCCAAACAGGGTGCCACTCGCAGTGATGGACTGGGTTCGGGTCCGCAGATCCAAACGCCCAGACCCGCAGTCAGCCTCAACACCAGCTCCACCACTACTGACACCCATCACGATCACCACGCAGCTGGGGCCAGCGACCTTCCAGCTGGCAGATGGTTCGGTGTGGCACGCCAACCGTCTTCGCCGAGTTAGAGCAGCTGCCCCAGATGACACAGCTACGCGGGAGTCGACTCGCATGGTGTAGGACCCGGACTGGGGTTTTGAAGAAGACAATTCCGGTCTGCGGGTCGCTGCACTTCCAGGGGTGCATCCACCATGGGCTCGCCACTAGGCCCCTTCCAACAGAACTGCCTTCCTCGATAAAAGAAGGACTGTTTAGCTAGGGGCGCGGCTGCCAGCGAATAATGGCACAATAAACCACTCAGCCGCGCTGGGCCGAGTGGTAGTCTACCCACAGGCCCTAGCTAGTTTGGGGGTTTCACTGCATCAAACTGGGGAGGGTTAATTCGGATATATGTGGAGGTAGAATCTGCACATATGTGGATAAGGACTGTGTGGTGTTCTGAAACCACAAGTCTGGTCAGAGTTGGCGTGATGATGCGGGCGCTTGGTGATGCCATCACGGCGAACATATGTACTGTAAGGGACGGCCATTTTACAGTCTCTTATGAAGAGAATCTCTTTAGCTCGGCCTCCCAACCAATATACTCTGTACCACCATAATTAGTTTTGTAATAAAGTTCATGTTCTCAGCAAACTCCTAACAGACTGGTGTACAAACTCTGTGGTCATCGATAAGCACTGCTCACCGGACCTGGAGCTGCTGGCAATTAAATATACACCTATCTGCCACAGCAGTTTTCTTTTGGCGTGGCAGCATCCCTCCAGTGCTAATACTAATATTAAAAATGGATACAGAGTCTGAAAATAAATAACATGCATTTATTCTCATATTAAGTTGAGGTTGTTTTATTTTCATTGGGCAACATGTCTTTATATGCCAGGTAATCATCAATGTAAGACAAAGGAGATGTAAATAGTTGGGAAAATTATGTGCATACTGTATATCGGCATCAGCAAAAACTATTTTCAAAATATCAGCATATTGGTTATCTTGACAAAAAAAAAATAAATAAATCATGCACTCCTACTTTTACGACAAAGAAAAAAAAAAATCAGTACAAACTGTTATAAGCTTGGAAGTGTTTAGAGCCTTAGGCAGGAGATTAAGATCTGAGGGTTTTACTTACAACATTACCAGACAATAATTCCATCTCCTGCTTGGCTCATCTTTCCAGCCTTTCACCGTTCTCAGCCCAGACGTACAAATGCAAGCAGGGAGGCTGAATACCTCGACCAGCAAACCTGACGCTGTGGTGTCACTTTACTTCCCCACTCCAGACATCCCATCCCCATGACAGAGAGCCAGATTAAAGCTGGTCAAACTCTGGCTCGCTGTCTCGGTGAGTCACATACAGAAGTGGCAGGATGGAAGTATCCTGTGATAGACGAGACCCGACGACCCAAAGGAGTGCAGGAGCTGGGCTGACTTCTAACTAACTAACCTGCACTTATGAAGCACTTTTCTAGTCACAAAGACCACTCAAAGCACTTTCACTAGTATTAACCCTCTATTCTAAGGGCCTATAGGAAACAGATATCTAGGGACAATTTAGAACAGCCAATTAATCTGACATGCATGTCTTTGGATTGTGGGAGGAAACCGGAGCCCCCGGAGTAAACCCACGCAGCACAGGGAGAACATGCAAACTCCACACAGAAAGGTTCCTACCCCTGCCAGCCTGGGGATTCGAGCCAGGAACCTTCTAGCTGTAAGGCAACAGTGCTAACCACTGTACCACCGTGCCTGCCCCGAGTCGACTTCTGCAGCTACTGTGTGGTGAGGCGTTCACATCAGAACCACCATCGCTTTGGTTTTCTTTAAGCGCAACTTTAACGCAAACTGTGCTCGCAAGCAAGACATCATTACCTGGTTGGGATCTTGACCCTGAGATAGCGGTCAATTGCGATAGCCAGGAGGGCCAGGATTGAACTCTGGGTCAACACCAGCACCGTGCACGCCACCAGCAAGCAGCTGTAGAAGTGGGTCTGAAGTCCGATGCTGATGGTGATGGCCAGCGGAATGACGAGCGCTCCCACCGCAATATCCGCCAGAGCCAGGGAGACGATGAAGGAAAAGGTGGTGGTTCTCAGGGATCGGTTAATTTTTACAGCCCAAACCACCAGGACGTTCCCGATCACGGAGGCAACGGCGATCACCACCTCCATCCCTACGTAGATGGACTGCGCTGATAAAAGTGTCCCGACCATCCTCGCGGAGGATTAACACTCGATGGGAGCGAAGTGGTTTTAGCGGGGCGGTCGCAGCAGAGCACCTGGGCAGGTACTGGCTGTCCTGGCGAGACTGGAGGCTCCGTTTCAGATGTGCTCCGCGTCCATCCGCCTCCTGGTTATCCTGTGGCGTTTGAGCTGCGCGGGGAAACCCAGTTACTCTGAGCAGCAGCAGCAGCACACGGAGCCCGGGGTTCTCTCCCCCGGACCAGGCGCTACGGTCGGGTCTGCTGTGCGTCGCTCCCGCTCCGCGTCCTGCGTCTCCGCTCGGGGGAATGCACCTGTTCTCCCGTCGGCAGCATCCTTCGCACGGCTCACCCAAGACGGCGCCTCGCCGGCGTCACTTCTCGGCTTAAAGCTGGTTTGAAAACACTGTAGAAAAAAAAAAAAAAATCCCCCAAAACGGGTCCAAAGTGTCATGTGGAGAAATGCGCGCACAGCTGCTGCGCCTCCGCGGCCAGGCGCACCTCCTCCGCCTGCAGCGGCAGCCCGTGCGCTGACTGGAAACAGCTGCGCGATTTCTCTCCCCTTTTGTGCTCCATCGAGGTTTGCGCCGTTGGATTCAGATGTCTATGGCGTCCATCTCCCCCGTGATGGGTGGTTCATTTTCCCCCCACAACGAATAAACGTCACTCCAGCCTTCCGCGGAACCGTCCCCAGACTAGTTTCCATTTAATGCAATTGTCACACGCCTATTTAAGCTATAACATGGGCCTATAGGTTCAGTTTCCCCATTATCCCGAGGAGTCAGGAATATCCAGGTGGCACAAATGCTGATGGCAGTAATGAAACTGTAAATGGAGGCACACAACACAATCCACGCACCTTAACACACTAATGAGGCATGCACCTGTTAAAAATACATTTAAATTATTAGTTATCTTCACACACAGAAAGGAGGGCAGCAGCTGAAAACTAATGGAGTTTAAAATCAAAACCATATTCCTAGAAACTTTGGGCCCCACAGAAAATTAATCTATTTGGGTCCCAAAGCCAACTGCCAGTTTTATGAAAACTAACTATTCAAAGCTTTTAAAACCATATAGTGTAAGCCGAGGCAAAAAGAAAAAAGTTACACTGGGCAGGCTGCTACACCTCCTGCCTGTGTGGCCTTTCTAATTTTAGACTCAGTGTATGCGCAATAAACTATATGTTCAGCTTGAAAGTTTCAAGCTGGGAGGGGGCCATGCATGTGGATCTTTGAGAGAGATGACAGATGAATAAACTAGAAGCAATCAGAGAGCACAGACCTCCGCCAAGCTCCACAGTTCCCCCCCATACAGTGTTTTACATCATAAATATTAATCCTACATTTATTGTGTGTACGTTTTCAGATTCCTTGCCCATGAAAACATATGAGTAGCAATTGGATTGACATGGATAGAATTAGTGGTTCAGTAGTTATTCAGGAAAATTGCATTTCGCATAATGGCAGTTTTCTTCTGGATGGTGATCCGGATCAGCTGTAGGATACCCCATTTCTGACAATCTCTGAAAATTTCATGAAAATCCGTCCATAACTTTTTGAGTTATCTTGCTAACAAACAAACAAATGCCGATGAAAACATAACAACCTTGGCGGAGGTAATAATTAGGAGCCCATGAAGATTTTTTAATCTGCTGTCAGACCATAGTGATCTCAGGAACCATATGTTTTGCTCATGAATCTAGCCCAGTATGTCTAGATGATGGGGCAAGTTGTTACAAAGAGACCAGGGTCATGTTACAGCGCAACTATATGGCATTGTGGATTACTATCAAGTTAATATTGTAACGTGCTGCTCGATGTCGTCGCCAATAGGGTTGACCCTATTGGCGACACAGGTAGGGTGCGGGACTCCGGAGCGGGAGGCGTGGGTTCGAATCTCCCGGTGGGACGTCGCCATGTCGAGCAGCACGTTACACTGGTGTCAGAAGTGGGATCTCCTGTCCAAAGCAGTAATGGGGCGCTGACATCGGGACGATGTCGAGAACCAGAGGGGACTAGTGTAGCGAACTCAATATGAGCACCCTACTTGGCTTGACAAGTGGGTTGACCCTATTGGCGACACAGGTAGGGTGCGGGACTCCGGAGCGGGAGGCGTGAGTTCGAATCTCCCGGTGGGACGTCGCCATGTCGAGCAGCACGTTACAATATTTTATAATGTGGTGTAATTATATTAAAAAAGCTTAAAACCATTTTAGTTATGATCAAATGAATAATTTATTTACAGAAATAGTCATCACAATACATGTATAAGATGTGAATTTGTTAGATATACTGTAGCTTATCTCAGTAAGGTTTGGCTTCAAAATTCTGCCATGAGTTTATGCACCTTTCCTTCTGTTTTCTGCAAATATTTTGATTTCAAGTCATTTTTCTAAGCAGTGTGAGATCGTTGTCTGTGTGGACTGATACACTGCAGTCACATTTTATTTCAGATATAAAGCAGTGTGAAAGTGCAAAACTGAGTGTTTTCTTTACAGTTTAAAGACTAAAAGAAATATCATGGCCGAGGCTAGCCTTTTTTTTGGGGGGGTGGGGTGGGGGTGGTACAGCACCCCTAAATTGAAGCTCGGCACACCTATAAAAGTTAGCGTAAGAAAAGTCATTTTAAAATTTCAGCTCATCTTTGATAAGCTGAAATAATATTCAAAACATAGTCAGTAGTTTGTGGTTTAAAGTTTTTTGAGTTATGTTGGTAACAAACCAACAAACCAACCAACCAACCAGCGCTGGCAAAAACATTACCTTCTCCCTTAGCGGAGGTAAAAATGTAACTTTGTGCCCTGGCTTATCCTCCTGTTTTATTACAATTAATCCCCTAAAGCTGTAGCTGTTTCTAGGTGTCTTTTCTGCCATCACTTGTTTTAGTGTTTTGCAGAAATTTGATTGTCCACATGTTTATTTTCAGAAAAATCTAAATGAATCTTTCATGGATTTGATGGGGCACAAAAATCAAACAAGCCCTCTAACACACACTTGAAAATATGCTGTGTGTTCCTAACCTCACAATACAACTGCATTTACTGTGTTGAAGATGGCGATGCCACCATGTTTCACAGTTTTCCAGTTTGCAAACTGCCTAAATGTCATGTATTCTCAGGTAGGCAGGCAAGGAGGACCCAAACGCAGGGAGGGAAACAGAGGAGTGGAGCTTGTTTAACAATCAAACAGAAAACCGTGGTATGCAACTGGAGACACCAACTCAAACACTGAAAAAACTTTGAGAACAACACAGCATGAGAGCTGGAAAATACACTGACCTAAACTCAAACACAGGAGAAACAAATGTACCAACCATGAAGGTACCAGGGATCACAGAAGGAAGCTACATAATATCTAATGGTGCTGCAAAGCGGGGAAGGACAGGACTAAACTTACGAGACAGATGATTATACATAGAAAACAACCGGGGAACACGGGAGCTAAGAATCAAACTAATCAGAAGTTATATAGTCACAAAAGGGTCAAGCAGAGGATCGTGAATGTTATGGTGGGGGGGTGTGTGACCCAAAAGCAGACTCAGGAGAAAGCGATAGATGTGAACAATGATCTTTTATTACAAGGATTGTGCAGGTAAATGTGCAAAGTGGAGATGAGAGAGTCTGGCAACCCTATAGGGGGACAGCAGATTAGTGAGTTTCTAAAAGTTATTGTTATGCTTACTTTTCAGCAGGGGTGAACAGCTGGGAGCAGAGGACGGTCCTCCACGCCGGTGAAACAGGCTGCCAGGGAGACCCGTGCTGAGGTGCTGCGGGGAAGTCACCAGGGGATGCTGTGGACAGGCTGGCCAGGCCTGCATGCTGGGAGGGGTGAGAGAGTGAAGAGCAGAAGGACTAATGGTAGTAAGTCGACTTACACGGGGAATTGGGGAAGTGTACAGTCCAAGATATTCCAAGTCCAGTCCAAGAGGCTAATTCCAGTGTCCAGAGGCAGGCTGGGGTTGAGGCACATTAGGCAAGAACTCAGGCAGGCAATTCTAAATGGGCAGGCAATCTTAGGGTCTAGAGCAAGAAAAAGTCACAAAACACGGCAAAGCAGAATGAAATGGAGCTCAGATCAGGCTGTGTGTAGGTCAACATTGCCAGGCAGAGTGAAGGGAGAGTGTCCTATTTAAATGCCTCCACTGATTAACCACAGGTGAAGCGCGAGACTGCAGGGAATGAGTCTAATGAGAGGGAGACAGACCATGACTGAACACAAATTACAGGAAGTACCCCAACAAAACAAACAGGAAGTAAAACTACATGATCAAACCAAGGCAGGGAGTACTACAAAATTAAACCAGAATGATGTTGGTTTTTAATGCAGTGCCACCTGAGGGACTGAAGGTCATGTGGATTCAATGCTGGTCTTTGGCCTTGCTGCTTACATGCAGAAATTTCTCCAGATTCTCTGAATCTTTTGATGATAGTATGGACTGCAGATGATGAAATCCCTAGAGTCCTTGCAATTGCACATTGGGAAACGTTCTTAAACTGTTGGAATATTTGCCCACACAGTTGTTCAAAAAGCGGCGACTCTCATCCCATCCTTGCTTGTGAATGACTCAGCTTTTCAAGGATGCTCCTTTTATACCCAATCATGACTCTCACCTGTTTCCAATTAACCTGTTCACCTGTGGAATGTTCCAAAAAGGTGTTTTTTAAGCATTGCTCAACTTTTCCAGTCTTTTCTTGCCCCCGTCCCAGCTTTTTTTGGAGCGTGTTGCAGGCATCAAATTCAAAATGAGTAAAGACTTGCAACCCCCCCCCCCCAAAAAAAAACAAAAAAACAAAAAAACAAACCCACAAAGTTCATCAGTTTGAACATTAAATATATTTTCTTTGCAGTCGATTCAATCAATTATACGGGGGGGGGGGTGCTGAAAGTTCATAGGCTGAAAATTTCATAGTGGTCAAATTTGACCAAATATGGTTTATTTTTCAACCTCAGGGATCCAAGTGCTGCAACACCGATGGAAGAAGTGTGTGGACTGAAGGGGAGACTATGTTGAAAAATAAACCACATTTAGTCAAATTTGACAAGTATGAACTTTTCAGCCTATGAGCTTTTCAGCCCCCCCTCATAAGCTGAAAAGGATTTTTGAATCATTACTTCCATGAAGTAAGTAATGTAATTGGGGTGGTTTATCTGTTGGATTACGCAAAAACTATTGGACACATTTTGATGAAAATTTCACCAGAGGTAGCCCTTGGGCCAAGGATGAATCCATTAAATTTTGGTGATGATCTGAGAGTGCATACCTCCACCAAGGACCTTTATTGTATTTGTGCAGCAGGATTACACAAAACTGATCTTGTTCTGTTAAGACAAAGCAAAGAGCAAAGCGATATCTCACACCTTTGACATGTTTCAACCGTCATCTGCAGTCTTCTTCAGAAAGCTTTGCATGGCGTCCGTGACCTGTCACATCAGGAGTTTTATCCTTTCCATAGGCGTGACCGACCTGACAGATTTGACAGATCTGCCAGGTCGGTCACACCCCCCGCCGAGTGAAGGTCTTTGGAAGAGAGAATCCCAGGTTTGCGAGAGCATGAAGGCTCCATCATCTCGGTTCACGGTGTTGTGGGCTCACTTCCTGATTTCAGTTGCTTCTTTGATCCAGTGTTTGTGTTTATTGTCCTCTGATGCAATTATTTTTGCATTGTTCCAGTCCATGATGTAGTTGTTTATCTTGCAGTGGTCTGATATTGTTGATTTGAGGTTTTCCTGTTCTGCCTTTTGTTTTTACATTCTTTTTGCATTTTTGCTTTCTTTTTGTGTTCTTGCCTTTTGCGTTGCCCTTCTATTTCTTTTTTGCACTCTTTTTAGTGTTCCCTTTTCAGTGTTGCAAACATCCTCTCCGTTTCTCCTATGTATGTTTTTCCACATGATTTGCATAGTATTTCATATTTGCATTTTTTGCAAAATAAAAAAATGCAACCCATAACCCATAATATTTTGGTGATGATCTGAGAACGCAGACCTCTGCCAAGGCTCTTATCTTCTCACAGTGTGTTAGCAAGAATCCTCCAAAACAACTGGATAGACTGGTGCAATTTTCACCAGAACTGGCTCATGGCCTACACATGAACCCATTGCGTTTTGAAGGTGATCCATGAGGGATGGAAGGAGCCTTGGTGGAGGTATGCACCCTCTGAGTGCTTTTTCTAGTTGTAATCTGTTTTTATTTACATTTTACACAATTTCCCAACTTCACTGGAATTGGAGTTTGTACTTCTACAGCTTTTTTGTGAAAGTGATGTTTCAGGTCTCTTGTTTATTCTGAAACACCATCCCTGTGGTGCACTAACATATGCAACTGCTTTCTAAGACATGCACAAAGAAGCCAAGTCGTGCAGAAATACGTGAGTAAAGTACAAGCATCTTGTGTTACCTTGCTGAGGTCTAAAGGTCAGCAGCAGACAGCAGTGTGAGCTCTGACCCTGACAGGATCTAGACAAACAAGAATGACTGTACCGAACATGCAGGCATCACAGATGGTGTCAACTGACAGTTGGATTGTGATTCAAAGTGAAACAAAAACAAAAGCCAAAGCATGAAAATATTGCATTTGGCTTTTATACTGAGACACCTGATGCCAAGAGGGGCAACAGTCTCACAGAAGACAATTTCAGTGTGTGACGTTGGTGACGGTTATCAGCATGAAGTAGAGCGGTCAGCCAGTACGTGAGAGGAAGAGGAAGGAAGCAGCCATATGGTCTTGCAGTAGTGACTGGCTTCCAGCCCAGCAGGGACTTTTTAATGAGCATGTGTGTGATAGAAAGGCTTAGGAAATCAGTCACTATAGACTAAATTGTGAGAAGTAACACACTAGGGCCAACAAAACTGACAACTGAGACTTCAAATGTTTAGACGTAATAAATAAATAAATAGGCCATTATGGTTGCATTTGCTTTTATTTGCTTTTTCTTCTTTAAATAAAAGATACTGTAGTTATATTTTGACAAACCTCAGTTAGAAGCAGCAAAAGGATCCAGACTCATAATATCAGACTGTTTTCCCAGTGATTAACATTGCAGAGACATTGCCTTCATTGGGGATATATTGCAGTCTCAATCTGGGTGGGATATTTGCATTTCCCATATGACAAGCTAAAATAATATTACTTAGTATTGCCAAAGCCTGTGATGAGATATTCACTCAAAATTCAATTTCTGTGTATATATTATGCTTTTTGTTCTTCCAGATTTTTTTTTTTTTAATTTATTTGAAAGGGACAATGCATATTAATGAGCATCAATGTAGATGTACATATGCTGGACTTAGCAAACTTGCTAAATTGCATCTGTAGTCCCTTGGCAGGTCACAAAAATAAACATCAAAACAACACTAAATGTACTGTATATTTGCAATCAATATTATAGCTAATGCATGCATTAAAATGTGAAAGTAAAAATACCGTTATTTTGTCTGTATACTTTGCATGTGCTAGACAATCTAAAAACAAGCACTCAGGTATCCATTACACAAACAAAGTGCAGTGCACGCACACATATGCACATGTACATATGCACTGCACAACAACAACAACAACAACAATATTAATAGACAATAACAACATTGTGCAACAGTGCAAAAGGGAAGCATATGTGTGCGACACATGGGCACATATACAGTATATTTCATATATGTATCAGCATGCCGCAAAGCATCCCCTAACCATGACTACAGTGTTGATTATTTTAAAGCCCGTTTTTAAGATGAGTTTTGAAAGAGTTTAATATAGAGAGTTCTCTGATTGCAGGTGGTATGTTGTTCCATATCTTAGTGCCCCTCACAGATAGCACAGACTGAGCAAAAGTAGTGCATCTGTGGGGGACCTCACAGTCTCCTCTGGTTGTGGCTCTGGTGGCTGTACCGGCAACAGCCCTCAGTTTGATGTATTCTCTCAGGGGTGGTGGTGCATAACCATTTAATATTGTGGGCAGTGCGGTGGCGCAGTGGTTAGCACTGCGCCAGCACAGCAACTCACCCTTGGCCATGGGATCCCTGGTTCGATCCCAGCCCCTGACCAACAGTGATCTGTGTGGAGTTTGCATGTTCTCCCCGTATCTGCGTGGGTTTACTCCGGGATTTCTCCGGTTTCCTCCCACAGGCCAAAAACATGCAGGTTAGGTTAACTGGAGACTCTAAAGTGGCCCTAGGTGTGAATGTGTGTGTGAATGGTTAAGGGATAGCGCCGTACCGTGGCTGCTTCATCCATCTAGGTGGATGCCCTCAATTTCCCCTCTGGGGATCAATAAAGTATACAAAATCAAAAAAAAAAAAAATTCTATATATCAGACAAGCAAATTTGAATGTTTTATGGTTTTCAAAAGACAAAAGGTTATATTTCTTGAGAATGTGACAACAGTGATATGAAAAGTTTTTGTTTGATTTGACATCCCCATTTTTATGCCTCGGTGAAAACGGGGGCATATGATAATCACTCAATGCATCTGTGTGTGGATGGTTGTGTGTGTGTGTGTGTGTGTGTGTGTGTGTGTGTAAGATAAGATAAGATAAGATAAGCCTTTATTAGTCCCACAACGGGGAAATTCCAGGATTGCAACAGCACAGGGATAGCAACACTCAGAGCAACAATCAGAAGGCAAGAAAAAAAACAAGCAAGCAAGAGCAGCTAATATACATATGTACATATTACTATAAAATATATATATACACACACACACACACACACACAGACACACAGTGCAGAGCATTGTAGCTGGATGGAATAAATATATGAATATATGAACACACAGTGCAGAGCATTGTAGCTAGATGGAATAAATATGTAAATATATAAACACCCACAGTACGGAGCATTGCAGCTAGGTGGAATAAATATGCAAGTATATAAACACACACAGTGCGGAGCAATGTAGCTAGATGGAATAATATGTAGATATATAAAAAACACAGTGCGGAGCATTGTAGCTAGATGGAATAAATATATAGATATATAAATATAAACACACCCAGTGCAGAGCATTGTAGCTAGATGGAATAAATATGTAAATATATAAACACACACAGTGCAGAGCATTGTTGCTAGGTGGGATGAAACAGCATAACCGTCTATTTAGTTATCCTACATGGTATGATTATGTGCCCATACATATTCTCACCCTCCATAGCGACCGGTATGCTCCTAGTTGTATGCCGGAGAGGACCATTGTGTAAGTCTATTGCATCTTTTGCATTCAAAAAAAAAAACTATTAGTTTGTTACGTCTTTTTGCTATCTCTGCGAGCAGCCCTGCTTAGGTTGTACAGTCTGACAGCCGTTGGTAGGAAGGACCTACGAAACCTCTCGGTTGTGCACCTGGGATGATGCAGTCTGCTGCTAAATGAGCTCCTCAGTGCATCCAGTATGTCCTGCATAGGGTGGAACTCGGACTCCAGCAGAGATGACAGTTTAGCCACCATCCTTCTCTCTCCTATCTCCTCCATCGGATCAAGGCGCTGCCCCAGGACAGAGCTAGCTTTCTTAATCAGTTTGTTCAGTCTCTTCCTATTGGCTGCAGTAATGCCACTGCCCCAGCAGACCACTCCAAAAGTGATGGCTGATGCCACCACCGTGTCATAGAATGACTTCAGCAGAGCCCCTTGTACACCAAAAGACCTGAGTCTCCTCAGTAGGAACAGCCTGCGCTGTCCCTTCTTGTAGAGTGCGTCAGTATTGTGTGACCAGTCTAGTTTATTGTTCAGATGAATACCCAGGTACTTGTAGGATGTCACCATCTCGATGTCTGTTCCCTGTATATTTACTGGTGCTGTGAGGGGCTGCCCATGCCTGCGGCAGTCCACCACCAGCTCCTTAGTTTTCCTCGCGTTGATCTGGAGGCAGTTCCGATGGCACCAGTCCACAAAGTCCTGGATAAGCCCTCTGTACTCAGCTTCATCTCCGCTGGAGATGAGACCAACGATCGCAGAGTCATCAGAGAACTTCTGTAGATGGCAATGTGTTGTGTTGTGTGAGAAGTCCGCAGTATAAAGAGTGAACAGGAAGGGAGCCAGCACCATTCCCTGGGGGGCCCCCGTGCTACTGATGATCGTGTCGGAAACACAGTCCCGGGTTCTCACAAACTGAGGCCGGTTCGTGAGGTAGTCCAGGATCCATGATGACAGGTGCTGGTCCACCCCTGCGCGCAGCAGCTTGTCCTTCAGGATCATCGGTTGGATGGTGTTGAAAGCACTGGAGAAGTCAAAGAACATGATCCTCACCATATTCCCGGGCTTCTCCAGGTGGGACAGAGAACGGTGAAGGAGGAAGATCACCGCATCCTCCACCCCAATGCCATGCTGGTAGGCGAACTGGAGTGGATCCATCGCTGGTTCCACCAGGGGGCGGAGATGAGCAAGGAGCAGTCTCTCCAGGGTCTTCATCAAGTGGGACGTCAAGGCCACCGGTCTGAAGCTGTTCAGGTCTTTGGGGTGGGAAGTTTTTGGTACAGGTACCACACAAGATGTTTTCCACAGCTGTGGTACCCTCCCCAGTTTCAGGCTCATGTTGAAGATATATGTCACAATCCCACACAGCTGGTCTGCACAGGACTTGAGGAGCTTTGCGCTGATGCCGTCCGGTCCCGACGCCTTCCTCGCCTTGATCTTCCTCAGCTCCGTCCTCACCTGGGTCTTGGTCAGGGTCAGGATGGGGGGCTGTGTGTTGGGAGTGGGGGGGGGTGTCGGTGGAGTGGGGAGTGGGTAGCAGGACTTGATTTCTTAGAGGCAGCAGTGGTTGTTGTGCAGACAGGGGGGAGGGCGGTTGGTCAAATCTATTGAAAAACAGATTCAGGTTGTTCGCCCACTCCCTGCCCCCCGTGGCCTGGGGGGAGGTATTCTGGAGCCCCGAGATGGTTTTGAGGTTTCTCCAGACCCCGCTGATGTCGCTCTGTTGCAGCTTGTCCTCCATCTTCTTCCTGAAGCTGTCCTTGCCTTCTCTGATCTTTCTCCTCAGCTCCCTCTGTACGGACTTCAGCATCTCCCTGTTCCCCGACCTGAAGATCCTCTTCTTCTCTCTCAGAAGTGTTTTTATCTCAGGGTTGATCCAGGGTTTGTTGTTTGAGTGACGCCGTATGGTCTTGGTGGGAACGGATTTGTCCACACAGAAGCTGAGGTAGCCCGTGAAGGTGTGAATGAGGCCATCGATGTCCTCACCATGTGGATCGCAGAGCTGCTTCCAGGCAGTGGCTTCAAAACAGTCCTTTAGAGTGTCATAGTGTGTGTGTCATAAATCGCCCTCTTTAAGGGCTGTTGAAGAACACCAAATGCTCACTGTGGTTTGCACATTTATTAACATAAAGACAGACAAATAACACACTACACATACAACTAATGGATGGCAAGGGCGCTGGAGGAGAGCAGGGGCTCGATGTCGACAGGCAGGTTGAAGCCTGGGAACGCCGGGCAAAAAAGGGGAAAACACTGACCTGGATGGAGCTCTCCCGTTCTCCTCAACAGCAGCCCAAAACACTCAGAGCAGATACAGCTGAGGACATCCAATGGTATGGAAGAACACGACAACAGGAACAGGTTGTCATGCCCTTAAATAATGTTTTCTAAATAGGCAGCAGGTGTGGAACATGAGTGGTGAAAGAAGTACAATCAGTGACAGCTGTGCAGCCCACGAACCAGGCTGACAGCCAGGAGCTGCGCAGGGCTGTCAAAATAAAACACAAACCGAAAACCATAATGACACAAGAACAACACAGCCCCAAAATGTAACAAATAACACTACAAGAACAGAATGACCACAATTACTAGGCACCAAATACAGCAACGAGAAGAACAATTAAACAAACAGACAGAAAAAGACGAACTAAAACTAGAGACTGGGCATGGCCCCCACCCATGCCCCGGAGCATGACAGTCCGCCTCTCTGTTTCCGCTCGCCCGGTCAAAATTAAGAGCAACTAAAGGCTTGTATCATTGTATTGCCATATTTTCTTGACTTTTAATTTGCCAGAATTCCGAGATAAGGCTTTGTTTTCAAAATAAACACAAATTTATCTCACCTTTACTGTCAATGCAGCCGCGAAAAAAGGTATTGTAATAACTTTGCTGGGCCACTAGAGGTGGCAGTGTGGCTTTTTTACAGCACAACACAGCATGTTTTTTTTACAGCACCTGAATCTGATCTGTTATAAAATAGTGGTTACTGAAAAAAAAAATGTATTCAGCAACTACACCATTTATTCATCACATTGATTGTTTTCACACTCGTTTTGCTGTTTAGTTTTGCAGAGGAAGGATGAGGTAAAACTTGTTAAAACCTCGCTAAAAACTACAAGTCCCAACATTCCTCATCCGCAAATGGTCGCAGTGAACGGTGCATGTGCCTGGAAACTACCGCCAGAGGGAAGTACTGAGCAATCCGCCAATACAGGGTGAACAACATATGTTTACGGATGTAAACACAGTTTTATGAATGAAAGTGAACCTGTAACCACGTAACTATGATCATCGGGTCAGGAGCATTATACCAAATTAATCACACCTGTGGATGCACACCTTATATATACCCCTTGCATCCACCCATTCTTCCTCTTTATCACGACCGGGAGGACCCTGCCTCCACCGACTAAGGACAATGAATGGTTACAGGTTCACTTTCATTTATAAAACCGCGTTTACATCTGTAAACGTACATTTGATTTCATTTCAGTGAATCTGTAACCACGTGGCAACCGTATACCAAATGAGTCCTGAGGAGAATGGAGGTGGCGTCACCCACAGGCCGAAGGAGCACAATGCCCCAATCATGCCATTAAGCACAAACACAGCCAGATGAGTTTGACTCCTTTATTGTACTTAACTGAATGTGTACAAGTTAAGCCGGTTCTTCCAGGTAACCGGACCTGAACAAAAAACATTTTGAGCACAAGGCACACATGCCAGCTTAAATGAGGGAAAAACTAAGATGCAACTTAAGAATCTGTTGTGACCCCCAGAACAGATGAGGGGACAACTGATGAGGCCAGGGTTGAGCCTACAGAAGCGGGTGAACGTTGAAGGAGAAGCCCAGCCAGCAGCTGTGCATACATCCTCCAGGGGTGCACCCCTAAACAGCACCCACGTAGTGGCCATTCCCTGTGTCGAGTGAGCCACCAGCCTATCTGGTGGTTCTGCTCCAAGCTGTACATACGCAAAAGCAATCAGGTCAACTATCCAATGGGACAGACGCTGCTTAGAGAAAGGCCTGCCCCTTGTGGATTCCCCATAGGACACAAAAAGCTTGTCTGAAGAATGGACAGACCTCATCCGGTCAACATAAAGCTTAAGGGCTCTTACCGGGAACAAACTATGGAGCTTCTCAGCCTCTGAAGAGGTGTGTGGGGGAGGGTAGAAGGCCTTGAGCACAAGAGGGTGGGAAACAAACCCACTTGTCAGCACCTCAGGTTGAAAAGCTGGGTTGGGCCTCAGGTGGACCACCTGATCACCATCAAACCTAAGGCATGCTGTGTCCACAGAGAGTGCATTCAGTTCACTGACCATCTTGGCTGAGACAATTGCCAAGAGAAAAGCAGTCTTCCATGAGATCAGACGAAGGTCAGCACTGGGGAATAGCTCAAAAGGGGGCAAGCATAGAGCCCTAAGAACTGTCTGGAGATCCCAAGTGGGCAGCAATGGATGCTGAGATGGACGGCTCCTTTTCATGCCTCTCAAAAACTACTTAGTCAAGGGATGTGCCCCAGGAGACAAGCCATCACATTTCTTCATGGAGAGTTGATACCACCGCCAGGTAGCCCCTGATAGTTGACTCCGCCCAACCTAGGGCGAAGAGGTACTGGAGGAAAGACAAGATGACAGAGATGTGACATGCCAAGGGATTTCCCCCCCGTGGTTTGACACCAATTCGAAAACACTCACCACTTCCTACTGTATTGCAGCTGGGTAGACGGGACCCATGAAGCTTGCACAGTGTCTCCAAACTCCTTCTCCAAGCCAAGTTTATATAATTGCTCCTGTTCAAGGGCCATACATGAAGCCTCAGGAGCTGGGGATTTGGATGCCAAATCCTGCTCTGTGCCTGTGAGGGCATGTCCCGTCTGACCGGGAGAGGCCAAGGATGACCTCCCAGCAGCTCATGGATCTTCGCCATCCATGGTCTTTGTGGCCAATTCGGGGCTATCAAAATTACTTGAACAGACAGTAGCAAGCTTTGTAACAAAGCTTGCCAATATGGTGATAACAAAGGAACAATAACAGAAATGGTTTATGATGGCATGTGACAAGATGACGGAATATTGTACACAAAATCTCTCACTAAAAATCATGTGGCGTGTTAACAGAAAGAAAACGGGTGATGAAGGATGGCTCTCACTGCCTTGTTCCACACAGGCTTGAAGCACGATGGAAGCTGTCATTAAGCTGAGGAGACTGCATGCATTTTATTAAAAAAACAATAATCAATAATTAAAGAGTTTCAACAAAATATGTATAAAACAGTTCTTAAATTAAATTGAGGATATTTTCCTACTGAATAGTGGAAACTGCTTAACCCACACTTGAAGATGACAGGGCTTTGGGGCAAAACTTGTTATTCAGCCTCCCAGTGCTGTTCACCTTTTTATTATGCCTCAGTGCAACGGAGGCATACAGTAATCACTCAATGTGTCTGTGTGTGTGGTTGTGTGTGTGTAGCTGTCAGCCTGTCTGTTACCAGCTTTTCAGCTCACCCGGTCAAAATCAAGTGGAACTTGACTGGCTTGTATCATTATGAGGGGGGCTGAAAAGTTCATAGTGGTCAAATTTGACCAAATGTGGTTTCTTTTTCAAATTAAGCCATGTTTACATGGACACAAGTAACCAGATTAAAAACCTGATCAGAATAAAAATGCTTCATGTAAACACGCCAATCTGAATATTCTGACCCAATCACACTCATTCGGATCAAAATTTCCTTCTGATTGAGAGGGGTGGGTTATGCCGATTATTAATCAGAATGGTGCACATATAAACACTTATTCCAAAGCTTGGATAGAAAATGTTTACTGCGCATGTCTGTACGTCAGCCACACGTCGATGTGATGTATTTCTGCCTTTACAGCAGCTAGCAGAAGACATGGCGGGAGTAAAACAAAACTGGTCTGTATCATCCTGCTGTCTCCCTCTGTTCATCATATGCAGAAGTATGTACTTGTAACTTCATTACGGAGACCAGCAGAAGCAAAAGTACAGTCTGAATAACACAATATAGGTCCATTTCAAAAAGAGAACGACACGAAGCGGGGTTTGTTTACATCGGAAGTTGCTTCTTCTTCTACTATTTCCGGAATGTCGGATAATTGTGCGCATGTCAAAATGATTTAGTCTGTTCAAACGTGTGACACATGGAAACGCATGTCCTAATCGGATCAACTTTTTCAGGATCCACGTAAACAGTAAAGTTCTAATTGGAATTGTAATCAAATTGAAGAAATTTTGCCCATGTAACCGTGGCTATAGTCTCCTCTTCGGTCCACAAACTTCTTCCATCAGTGTTGCAATGCTTGGATCTCTGCAGTAGAAAAATAAACCACATTTGGTTAAATTTGACCACTATGAACTTTTCAGTTCCCCTCATATGTCACCTTATTTTCTTGACTTTTAATTTGCCAGAATTTTGAGATAAGCCTTTGTTTTTAAAATAAACACAAATTTAACTCACCATTATACCCTCAATGGAATTGCGAAAAAAGCTATTAAAGGTATTTAAATCGTACTGCTAGAATATTTTTTCAAGTGAGCAGAGACAGTCATAGATCATATCAACACCGGTTCTCTTTGACAGTGATTAGATCGATCTCTTGGAGTGCTTTAATGCGGCCGCTGGCGCTTACAGCGAGCTAAACAGTTCATCTGTCACATTTCCTGGCAACAGAGTCCTGTTGTTTCAACTATTCAACAGCAAAATGTGCAAATTTTAGGATGTTTTGCCAGTGTAAGAAGTGAATTTTGAAGTACTTACAGTACATAAGAATTGAGTGACACTCACTACCATGTCCACTGAGTATGGACATGAGGTAACACTTCAGTAAACTTTGACAGATTTTGCCATTTGAGGTGTCTGAACAGTGAATTGCAGTGGGCCTCAGGTGTATGAGGCATAATATTCAGTGCACTTTTAATACTGAGAAACAAAGATTTATCAGCTGTCCCAGAATTCCATGCTCAGTCTTCAGAAAAGCAGCACTGTTTCTGTTCACTTGTGAAGATGGTAACAGAAGGATCATTAATGGGTCCAAAGTACAAAGTGACACCCTCAGTACTTGTACATGATTTTGCCTTTTAGCTTTGATGTAGAGAAAATGAATATGGGGGCTGCAGCTGCTTGAATGGAGATCCTGGTAATGAGCCATGCTCATATTTGAGTGAAAATCTCTGGGTGCATGCAATGGATTCATCACAGTCTGTCTGCCACCATTGGGTCCACAGAGGTTTCTTCTGAGGCAAACGCAGGTTAGGTTATTCATTGGATTCTTTTGAAAATACGTGGGAATGTTCCTTGGGTCACGGCCTGGACACCACATCATTTTCATCAAAAAAACATTTAACATGGCCACCATGGTGACATTTTTTTTTTAAACTTAGCAGCTCCATATTTCACCAATTATGGGTGCTAGAGCTGTGCTTAACTATTGAACATATAAGAAGTCATAAGTCTTTTGGTGCAATTTTTAGTGTTCTCATGTGATCTTGAAAAGTCCATCCATCCACCCATCCAGCCATCTTCTTCCGCTTAATCCTTTTCGGGTCGCGGGGGGGCTGGAGCCTATCCCAGCATCTTTGGGCGAGAGGCAGGGTCCACCCTGGACAGATCACCAGTCCATCGCAGGGCCAACACAGAGAGACACACAACCATTCACTCTCACAGTCATACCTAAGGACAATTTAGAATCTCCAGTTTTTGATGCCAATTAACCTAACTTGCATGTTTTTTTTTTTTGGCATGTGGGAGGAAACCGGAGAATTCCCGGAGTAAACCCACGCAGACACGGGGAGAACATGCAAACTCCACACAGATCACTGTTGGTCGGGGGCTGGGATCAAACCCAGGATCCCCCGGCCAAGGGTGAGTTGCTGTGCTGCCACAGTGCTAACCACTCTGCCACCGCGCTGCCCCCTCTCAAACTCCCAAAACTGAATTGTAGTTGATTTATATCTCATATTATTTATTCTTCACAATCTGTTTGCTAGCATTATCGCTACAGTTTATCACTACTGACCAATGATAGAGTCACGTAAATGTAGTTTTCAGTTAAGCCCAAATAACAATATAAAATAGCACCATTATGTCAAAAATTGGCCTAGGCAGATTACTCTGAACTGCTGAGGCCTGTGACATCACAACTCACCCTACAGGCAAAACAGTGGCATCACAGGATATCCAAACCTGTCCTATTAATAAACTAGAAAAGCACTCAGAGAACGCATACCTCCGCCAAGGCTCCTTCTGTCCCTCATGGACACGGCCGCCTTAATGAACGGGCTAGGCTGGGCTGAAGCCCAGGGGTCTATGAAAATCAGGGGCCTATCATGAGCCAATGAAAAAGATCACATTGTTGTTAATTGGTCAAATTCTATGTCCATCACTTGATATTTGTATGTGGCTGGCTGCTGATTGGTCTAATTTACTAGTGCCTCACGTGGGTACCAGTAACAATAGCCTATCAGAGGAATTGTTTTGACATGTGACTATGCAAGCACCAGTGAGAGGAAGAAGTAATTAGCTCGGTGAAAATGTTCAGAAAAAAGTTTGAAAGTGGCACTCGTAAAATTATTGGGAGGAAAAAAGCTCAGGGAAAACGAATTGCTCCCCCCCCCTAAGTGTAAAGGATTTTTCTAAGCTGGAGCATGGAGTGGAGGAGGCTTCTAATTACACAAGGAGGAGGCAGGTGGGCCGTTAAAGCTTTCACCTGGAGGAGAAGGGAGAAGAAAGGCCATGATTGCTTACATCAGACAGCTGTTCGTGGGACAGTGGACTGCGAAGTTGGTAAAAAGTAGACTGGATCAAGCATGCGTCCATAGAGTATGGCGATATTCATGAGCTGGACTTAAAGGCCAGAAGAAAGCACTTCTGAAAAAGGTAAGACATGCTGTTTCAGCTCTCCAGCCACCTGTGCAGGTTTTCCACTGCTGCTGTTGTGCTAAACAGGAATACTTCACTGATGTAATTTTATGCTGAAGGCAGTATTTGTCACACTGTAAAAATGGAGATCTCAGTAAGATGAAATATCTTAAATCAAAGCTTTTTGCTTGTTTTTCTCGCCAAGATAATATTGACAAGACAAGAATTTCTTTTTGTTGTGCAGTTTTCTATAAGGTTTTACTTGTTTTAAACAATTTAATTGTACTTTGTTGGCAGATATGTTTTATTTTTTTGCTTATTTTAAGTGAAATTATCTGCCAACAGCAAGAAAATTTGACTTATCAAATTGCTTCAATCAAGTTAAAACTATCTGAAAGCAGGTAAAATTTTCTCACACAAACAGCGCAGCAAGAGTAAATATTTTGTCAGATAAAAAATACAAGCATAAACAGCCCTAATTTATTTCATTTTACAAACAAAAATGACAACAATGAGGCCGTAGTGGCTCAGGAGGTAGAGCAGGTCACCCTATAACTGGATGGTTGGTGGTTTGAATCCCACTCCCCCCCCCCCCCCCACCTTGCTGTTATGTCCTTGGACAAGACACTTTACCCACCTTGCCTCCAGTGTGTTCATGGTTTATGTCACTGATGTATGAATGTGAAAAACCGTATGTTTTGGACTATAAGGCGCACTTAAAATCCTTTAATTTTCTCAAAAATCGACAGTGCGCTTTATAATACAGTGCTCCTTATATATTAATTCTGGTTGTGGTACACGGTGCTCAAAAATCTGTCAAAAATGTTTTAGTACGACTTTGGTAAGTTACGAAGCCGAACCGCTTGATGGATTGTCGGAGCATTACGGTCGTCAGGAGCCTCGCGGAGTAACATGTGCTTCAACATAATGGCCGGATGGCTTTTTCCACAAATCTCCATCCCTATTGATCTGCCACTCCATGCGTGCCCATCTCACCAATACTGTCAAAACCCAAGTGAAGCAAACTAATTCGGAGCTTGCCATCATTCCGGGTGGATTAACCAAAGAACTCCAACCGCTATATTGGTGTCAACAGGTCGTTCAAAGTTAAATCGCTAGCGAGTTACGCCACTATCTGCCAATGGATCGTGGATCAAAACTGCTCCTGTTTACCTGTAATTAATATTCAAAAATGATATTTTCGGGATGAAAGAATTCAAGCGTCCCGGCATTTGTTTGCATTGTTTACTTCTCGGGGCTGCCACCGGAGAGCGAGCCGTATCGATTACTGAGCGAGTATTCTGGCCAATATGGCGATGTAAACAGCCACGGACTAAAAATGTTCCGCCTGCTCATGGAACAGGTCATTCACACTCGCAGACAATCGCGCTATATGTGTCTATAATGACTATAGATAGGATTTTCTTTCCATGCACGCAAAAAAAAAAAAAAAAAATAAAAAAAAATAATTCCCAGATCCGACTACCTCGCGAGGTAGTTGATACCCAAAAGCCGATGGTGTATAGAACACGTATATTAGGATTTGTATGTGAGATTTTGGCATCGAAACTGCTCCCGTTTAGCTGTAAACGGGAGCAGTAAATACGGCTGTAAATGCGTATTTACGGCTGTATCGATTACCGAGAGAGTACCGAACGAGTATTCTGGCCAATATGGTGATATAAACAGCCACGGACTAAAAACGTTCCGCCTGCTCATGGAACAGGTCATTCACACTCGCCGACAATCGTGCTATATGTGTCTATAATGACTATAGATAGGATTTTCTTTCCATGCATGCAAAAATTTTTTTTTCCCGGCTCCGGCTACCTCGCTTTAATGCGCCTTATAATCCGGTGCGCCTTATGTATGAAATTAGACCATCAAATAGACCGTTCATTGATAGTGCGCCTTATAATCCGGTGTGCCTTATAGTCCCAAAAATACGGTAAGTGTTTGGTGGTGGTCGGAGAGGCCGTTGGCATGGATTGGCAGCCATGTTTCCATCCGTCTGCCCCAGGGCAGCTGTGGCTACAGTAGTAGCTTACCACTATCATTGTGTGTGGAGTGAATGAATTGTGTCTTTGGGTGTCATGAAAAGTGCTATATAACTGCAATCCATTATTAAGACATAGCTATTATACATTTTTAAACTGAGATTCTGTTGGTGGTGGTGGGGGGCTACAAAACCTCTCAGCCCAAGGGCCTAACGGCAAGTTAAGGTGGCCCTGCTCATGGATCACCTTCAAAATGTAATGGGTTTGTTTTGGAGGATTCTTGCTAACACAGCGTAAGAAGATAAGAGCTTTAGTGGAGGTATGGATTCTGGGATCATCACCAAAATGTTATGGGTTCCACTCTGGCCCAAGGACTACCTCTGGTGAAAACGTCACCAGAATCTATCCAGTAGTTTTTGCGTAATCCTGCTAGCAGATAAACAAACGGACGGACAAACAAACCACTCCGATTACATAACCTCCTTGGCAGAGGTAATAATTAAGCACAGAGCTCTGTAATGCAATACAGCGGCAGCATTGTTGTTCTGAAACACTCTCATTATATTTATAGGCAAATTTTGAATATTTTAAAGCAGAAAAACTACCAGTAGCTGCTTTAAGAGTTTTCTCTTTATGCTTTTTTCCAAAAAAGTTTCAGCTTGACCTTGAAAGGACACAAAAGTTGTAAACACACACATCACAGACACTCACAGCTTTCAGTTGATAGTCAAAGGGATAAACTAACAAAATATGAAGTTGCTATTTAATAACAAAGAAATGGTGAAAGCCAGGACCATGCTCATTATTTAACACATATGAAGCCACTTTAATGTGTCTCTTGGTACTGTTTTTCTGTGACTTCACGTGACCTTGAAGCTCATTCATTCGTTCATCTTCAACTGCTTAATCCTTTTTGGGTCATGGGGGCTGACGGCGTCTTTGGGCGAGAGGCAGGGTCCACCCTGGACAGATCACCAGTCCATCGCAGGGCCAACACACAGAGGCAGACAACCATTCACTCTCACAGTCATATGAGGGGGAGGGCTGAAAAGTTCATAGTTGTCAAATTTGACCAAATGCGATTTATTTTTCAACATAGTCTCCCCTTCGGTCCACACACTTATTCCACTGGTGTTGCAGCGTTTGGACCCCTGCGGTTGAAAAATAAACCACATTTGGTTAAATTTGGCCACTATGAACTTTTCAGCCCTCCCCCTCACACCTAAGGACAATTTAGAGTCCCCAGTTCATGCCAATTAACATAACCTGCATGTCTTTGGCTTGTGGGAGGAACCCGGTGTACCTGGAGAAAATCCACGCAGACACGGGGAAAACATGCCAACTCCACACAGAAGGGTCACCGATGGTCGGGGGTGGGATTGAACCCATGACCTTCTTGCTGTGTTGCCACAGTGCTAACCACTGCACCAGTGTACTGCCCACCTTGAAGCTCATAAAATATAAAATGTACAGCTTTTGAAAAGGTCACTATATGACGTACGGTACATGAGAAGTGATTATATCATTTATGCTGGTGCTGAAACCATGGTAACAAGTTCTACTTAATGTCTATCAATTATCGTACCCTTGAGCCTTTATACTGTATAAATGGCAGGCTATCCGGGGATACCACACCAAGTCACTAGCAACAGCTGCCTAGTTAAGACAGTGAAATCATGATTAAAATACTGTTTATTCCTATGAGCCAGCCCTGCCCGCAGGAGTTTAGCCTGCATTGTGAAGGAATAGAAAGCTGGTGTCAACATCATTGACACTTAAAGAAAAACAAGACATGATGGATGGCTGTGCTGCCTGTGAGCAGAAGACCTTCAACGAAAATGTCAGATAGGCGGCAATATAAGATTTCCGAGCACTCACATGCATAGCGGGACAATCGGAGCAGCCAGAGAAGCCTCTAAGGTATAACGGCAACGAGAAGAGGCCCTGACTGTAGAGTTACTCAGTTCCACTAATCTCTTTTATAGAAACTCAACATTTTCAAACAAAAAACTCAGCTCAGGGTTTTTTTCTACATAATTCATATTAATGTTTTATTACCATTATTGTAAGTAGCTCAGTAGCAGGAAAATGACAAATCAAAGGCAAATTTTTCCCCGCACAGAATAACTGATAACAGAAAACAGGTGGCTTTCTGGGTTGAAATAGCTGCACATTTGATTGCAAGACAAATGCCTTTACCATTATTAAACTGAATCCATGTGACCCAGTTTTCGAGTCACATTTCACAAAAACATACTGTTAAGCTGACTGGAATCCTGACAGTTGACTCGTACTGTGGCTCAGCTGGAGAACATAATCACATACTGTGAATGGAGGTACTTTAATATGTTTTGATTTTCTGTTTACACTCAGGAAAACAACTGCAGGAGCACTATGATTTGGTGTATGATTAGGAGCCCCATCTGAGAGCTGCCAGCTGGGCTCTCCACATCCTCTCGCCTCCTCCTGACCCACACAGTACCCAGGAAATTTACCACCACTCCCACTTGAAGCTGGAGTGACAAGGTGAAAATGAAAACTGTCAACAGCTGGTGCGTCTGCTCACTGCCTAGTATCACACTGACCTCTTACGATCAAAACTGGGAATTTCTGATGCGCAGTCACTGATATAAAGAACGTGCGTATAGAAGTACTTACTCTTTTTATTGCTTTTCTAAATTAAAAAGGCAATTAAGTTTTGGTTTATTGAACAAAATTTCCAAAAAATCTTTGAGTATTAAAGTGAAAACACAAACTAATGTTGATAAATAATGTAAAACAAGTGACTGTATAAATATACACCCATTTAAATTGATGGACCAAGTTTTACAGAGGTCTAACCAACTCAGGGCTGTTCATTAAAGATTTCCCCTGCCCCACTTCTAGTTATTGTAAGAGGCTGAAATTGCACAAGTATAACAATACATATCTCTATACGTCACGTGGTAATTAGCAGCTCTGAATTCCTAAAAGTTTCTCTTTTACAGGTGCAAAGGTGGAGTAAGGTGTGATCATCAGGTTCCTGTGTTTAAGAGGCCACACACCACAAGAGGCATTTGATGAGATGACAGAGACTTATGGGGAGAATGCCTCATTATATGACAGTCAAGTACTAGCATTGACAGTTCAAGTGTGGTCAGATATCAGTGGAAATGGTGCTCATTCTCAGGCTACCACAGTGCACCATTGATGAAGACACCATCTGGCAAATGGAGGCCACCATTTTGGAGGAATATTGTAGAACCCTTCACCAACTTGCCCAAGATGTCAAGATCTGTGTGCCATCTGTGGGGAAAAAAAAAATCATCCATGGCCATTTGTGCTTCTGGAAGTTATACCACAATTACTGGAACTTACTACGCTTGACTGCTGCAGAAATTGCAGAAGGCCGTCAAAACCAAGAGGCATGGCATGCTGACCAAAGGTGTCTGTCTCCTGCAAGATGACGCCTGGTTCACAACTCACATGTTACCCAAATGGAAGCACAGTGCTGCGGCTATGAAATCCTGCATCCTCCCCCTGGTCACTGGTCCGATCACTGGTTGATCAGTATTCCTGGCTACAATTGCACCATGAAGATAAAAGAACACTCCAAACAACTCCAACAAAATATTATTGAAAAGTATAACTGGGGGGATAGATACAACAATTATGACATCACTGAACATCCACCTGGAGTTCAGCTACAGCCATTATTAAGAAATGGATGGAATATGGCAAATGTGTAAATCTGTCTTGAGCAGACTGTCCTCACAAACTGAGTGACTGTGCAAGAAGACTAGTGAGGGAGGCCACCAAGACAGTGATGAGTACTCTGAAGGAGTTGAAAGCTTCAGCAGCAGAGATGGGAGAGACTCTGATACAACAAATGTTACCGGGGTTCTTCATCAGTCAAAGCTTTAACGGAGAATGGCAAAGAGAAAGTCACCATTGAAGAGAGCTCACATTCAGTTCTTCCAGATGAGCTTGGAGTCTCCCACATGCCTTTGGGCTAACTCTAGCGGAGCTTTTTCAACACTGGTTTTCTCTGTTCCACTCTTTTTAAAATGTTCTGACATGAGCATTGTGTTTGGGATAGTGATTTATCTCTTGAGTGACATTATACTGTTTACATTATAATTATGTGACATGACAAAATGTATTTAATCCCCATAAATTTACAAGTACTCAAGAAAATATAGTGGCCCTTTTAATCAAGTTAATGGTTGGTTTATAGCACTAACCATGCTAACCACCCACTGTTTATAGCAGGAGATGGTACAACAGGGACCAGCTGTTAGCACTTAACCAGCCCACGGTGCTATTAATTAATTAATTAAGTCACCCTTATTGTCATTCAACTGTACAACCAATCATGTACAGTAGAACGAGATTGTGTTTTACCTATCTACTGTGTTAATCACACACGCCCCAAGTGCAGAATCAGAGGGCCGCTGCCATGCAAGGCGCCGCCACAAATTTCCCCCCTCCATTCCATTATTGCTGAGCACCAAGCTGGACGGCAGGAAGCTCCACTTTTATATGGTCTTCGGCATGACCCAGCTGGGATTTGAACCCCTGCCTCCCGGGTGTGGGGCGGATGCTCTACCAACTGAGCCACCACTCCGCTAACGCAAAAACTCGACATACCGGGAGAAATAAGACAGAAACGGCGTGGATGTCGTGCTGGAGTAAGACGGCGGGTGAGGAATATAAGGTACAGACCCGTCCTCCCATCCGTTATCATGGGGAATGTACAATCGCTACTAAATAAGACAGACGAACTAGTGGCCATGTCCCACTATGAGAGCGTCTTCAGAGAGATTAGCATGATGTTGTTTACTGAGACGTGGCTAACAGAACTAGCAACAGATGCTAACATCAAACTGGAGGGTTTCCACGCAATATGGGCAGACCAGACAGTGGGAAGGCAAGGGGCGGAGGAGTGATAATGTATGTCAATAACAGCTGGTGTAAACCGGGACACATCACGGTTAAAGAGCAACACTGCAGCAAAGACATGGAGTTGCTAGCTGTTAGCATGTGGCCTGTGTATCTCCCGAGGGAATACTCACATGTGATCTGCATTGTTATTTATGCAAATCTGACAGCGAACGCTTGGGGCAGTGCGTGACGCCATCCACTCAGTCACTGGCAGGCTGCTGACAGAACACCCAGATGCTCTCCTCCTCATCTCCGGTGATTTTTAACCATGTTTCACTGTCCCCCATTCTGCCCATGTTCACCCAGTATGTCACATGCCACACCAGAGACAATAAAACACTGGATTTATTCTATGTGATTACTAAGGAGGCGTATACCTCATTGCCACTCCCCCCCACTCGGGAGATCAGATCACAACTTGGTTCATCTCCTGCCAGTGTACAAAACCCTAGTACACAGACAACCTCCGGTTACGCGCACGGTGAAGATATGGTCTGAGGAGGCAATGGATGCTCTAAAGGACTGTTTTGAAATCACTGCCTGGGAGCAGCTCTGCGATCCACATGATGAGGACATCTACGGCCTCACTCACACCATCACGGACTACATCAACTTCTGTGTGGACAACACCGTACCCACCAAGATCATACGATGTTGCTTGAACAACAAACCCTGGATCAACCCTGAGATAAAAACACTTCTGAGAGAGAAGAAGAGGATCTTTAGGTCAGGGAACAGGGAGATGCTGAAGTCCGTACAGAGGGAACTAAGGAGGAAGATCAGACAAGGCAAGGACAGCTTAAGGAAGAAGATGGAGGACAAGCTGCAACAGAGCAACATCGGCGGGGTCTGGAGAAACCTCAAAACCATCTCTGGGCTCTGGAATACCTCCTCCCAGGCCACGGGGCCCTCCGCCTGCACAACAACCACTGCTGCCTCTACCATCATCGAGACCTGCTGTTCCCCCCCCCAACACCCCCCCCACTCCCAGCACACAGCCCTCCAACCCCAACCTGACCCTCACTAAGACCCAGGTGAAGGCGGAGCTGAGGAAGATCAAGGCGAGGAAGGCCTCGGGTCTGGACTGCATCAGCGCAAAGCTCCTCAAGTCCTGCACAGACCAGCTGTGTGGGATTTGAAGCACATCTTCAACCTGAGCCTGAAGCTGTGGAGGGTACCACAGGGTACCACAGTTGTGGAAAACATCTTGTGTGGTACCCATACCAAAGACTTCCCACCCCAGAGACCTGAACAGCTACAGACCAGTGGTCCTGATGTCTCACCCGTCTCACCTGAGACTGCTCCTTGCTCACCTCCGCCCCCTGGTGGGACCAGCCATGGATCCACTCCAGTTCACCTACCAGCATGGCATCGGAGTGGAGGATGCAGTGATCTTCCTCCTTCGCCGTTCCCTGGTCCACCTGGAGAAGCCCGGGAACACGGTGATCATGTTCTTTGACTTCTCCAGTGCTTTTAACACCATCCAGCCGGTGATCCAGAGGGACAAGCTGCTGCGCGCAGGGGTGGACCAGCACCTGTCATTGTGGATCCTGGACTACCTCACAAACCAGCCACAGTTTGTGAGAACCCAGAATTGTGTGTCCGACACGATCATCGGCAGCATGGGGGCCCCCCAGGGAGTGGTTTTGGCTCCCTTCCTGTTCACCCTTTATACTGCGGACTTCTCACACAACACAACACACTGCCATCTACAGAAGTTCTCTGATGATTCTGCGATCGTCGGCCTCATCTCCAACGGAGAATACAACGCGAGAAAAACTAAGGAACTGGTGGTGGACTGCCGCAGGCAAGGACAACCCCTCACAGCACCAGTAAACATCCAGGGAACAGACATTGAGATGGTGACATCCTACAAGTACCTGGGTGTTCATTTGAACAATAAACTAGACTGGTCACACAATACCGACGCACTCTACAAGAAAGGACAGCGCAGGCTGTTCCTACTGAGGAGGCTCAGGTCTTTTGATGTACAAGGGGTGCTTCTGAAGACCTTCTACAACTCAGTGGTGGCATCAGCCATCACTTTTGGAGTGGTCTGCTGGGACAGCGGCATCACAGCAGCCGATTGGAAGAGACTGAACAAACTGATGAAGAAGCTAGCTCTGTCCTGGGGCAGCGCCTTGACCCAGTGGAGGAGATGGGAAAGAGAAGGATGGTGGCTAAGCTGTCATCTCTGCTGGAGTCTGAGTCCCACCCTATGCAGGACATGCTGAACGCACTGAGGAGCTCATTTAGCAGTAGGCTACATCATCCCAGGTGCACGACTGAGAGGTTTCGCAGGGCCTTCCTACCTACGGCTGTCAGACTTTATAACCTAAGCAGGGCTGCTCGCAGAGATGGTTAAAAAAACAAAAACAAAAACGTTACGACCTTATAGTATTGAATGCAAAAGACGCAACAAACTTATACAAAATGGTCCCCCTCCAGTATACAACTAGGACAATATCAGTCGCTACAGAGGGTGACAATATGTATGGGTACATATTCATACTATGTGGGGTAACTAAATAGACTGTTATGCTGTTTATTCCATCTAGCTACAATGCTCCGCACTGTGTATATACAGTATATTTGTATATTTATGTGTACATACAGTATGTGTATTCACTGCTCTTATTTTCTTATCTTCTAAATTATTGCTCTGAGTGTTGCTATCCCTGTGCTGCTGCAATCCTGGAATTTCCCCATTGTGGGACTAATAAAGGCTTATCTTATCTTATCTTATCTTAGTTGAGAGCAGTGGCGGACCGTGTATTTTACAACTAGGCCTTCAGTGGTGATCTACCTGATTTAAGTGCCATTCATACCAAGCACCATTAAAAATAGCCGATAGTGCAGTCCACACAAAGCATGTTAAAGATAACTAACTATAAAATTATAGTTTAAAAATCTTTACCTTTTCATTGTGGAGCTCCATTTCCCTGCTCACTTGTTTGTTGAGCTGCAGATCCACTCTTGTTTCCCCAAAGGTTTAAAAGTACTGTTGCTTGTGTCCAGCTGGCGGCTGTGCTTTGGTGTCTTGCTGCTGCCTTGGTTAGACAGCTCAAGTTTGCAAACCCTGTCTGGCTCCAAGTATCTACTCAATCAGTTGCAAACAACAGGTATTCCCAGCAAGATATTTTGCAGCACTCCTAGGAGCCTGTAATCTAAGGATACCGCTCGTTGCTAATATGGAAGTGACAGACAAATCCTTTCCCCGGCTGAAATAGGCCTGCTAGCTTTGGGGTTGGCCGACCTCTCTTCACAATGACCAACTTTTCTTGAAAAGTCCTTCTGGAAAATTGACTTTTTTTTTTTTTAAATATCAATGGCCAAATCATTTTCCACTCTCCTGTCAGCCATTGTGGGTGGAAAAACAGCTATTATATTTAAACAGATACAGTATATTGTAGCTGCTTAAGCAAGTCCTTGCACTGGCGTTTTGTTAGCTAGGACCCTTTGCATTGTGGGTGGAGGAGTCCAACCATCCAATCAAAAGACGTGAAAATGCTGACGTTCTTGAATGCCTTCTATGCGTACCCCTAGACATACAGAAGACATCTGATTGATTAAAGCAACAGGATAAATTTAACAGTTAATTTAACCTACAGAGCACACTGTTGGACTGCGCCAGGGCTGCCCTTTGTCACTGATCCTGTTCATAATTTTTATGGACAGGATTTCTAGGCGCAGCCAGGGAATGGAAGGTGTCATGCTTGGTGACCACAGAATCTCATCTCTGTTGTTTGCAGATGATGTTGTCCTGTTGGCTTCATCCAGCAATGACCTACAGCTCTTGCTGGGACGGTTTGCCAATGAGTGTGAAGCGGCTGGGATGAGAATCAGCACCTCCAAGTCTGAGTCCATGGTCCTCAGCCGGAAAAAGGTGGATTGTCCTCTCTGGGTTGGGGACAGGCTCCTGCCCCAAGTGGAGGAGTTTAAGTATCTTGGGGTCTTATTCACGAGTGAGGGGAAAATGGAGCGAGAGATTGACAGACAGATCGGAGCAGCATCTGCAGTGATGCAGATGTTGTACCGGTCTGTTGTGGTGAAGAGGGAGCTGAGTTCTAAGGCAAAGCTGTCGATTTACCAGTCAATCTACGCTCCTACTCTCACCTATGGTCACGAGCTTTGGGTAATGACCAAAAGAACAAGATCGCGGATACAAGCGGCTGAAATGAGCTTTCTCCATAGGATTGCTGGACTCACCCTCAGAGATAGGGTGAGAAGCTCAGTCATCCGGGAGAGGCTCAGAGTAGAACTGCTGCTCCTCCACATTGAAAGGAGTCAGTTGAGGTGGTATGGGCATCTGATTAGGATGCCTCCTGGACGCCTCCCACTTGAGGTGTTTCGGGTACGTCCCACTGGGAGGAGACCCCAGGGCAGCCACAGGACTCGGTGGAGAGACTATGTCTCCCAGCTGGTCTGGGAACACCTTGGTATCCTCTCTGAAGAGCTGGAGCAGGTGGCTGGGGAGAGGGAAGTCTGGGCTTCTCTGCTTGAACTGCTGCCTCCGTGACCCGGACCTCCGGAAAAGCGGTAGAAGATGGATGGATGGATGGATAGATGGCACACTGTTAATTCCTGAAGGCCCAAGGCAGATTTGTTTGACTCTGGCAACACAGATGGCTGAAATATGATTGGACAAAAAACTCTACCATGCATTACACGACTGGAAGGAATGCAACCAAGAGAAAAGCTACAAAATGAAGAGAGTAGACTACTGGGAATAATTTAATTCGTCCTCATGGAACAAATATAAGAATGTAGGTTGTAAATGTAATTCTGATAGTGTTTAGGCCAGCAGAGAAGGCTTTGCCGGCCCTGAGGGTCCACCACTGGTTGAGAGACAGTTCAGTTGTGAGCAAACACTACTTCTCTTCATTACTTTTGACAGAGGCAAAGAAAAACATTAGGGAACTTTTTTCATTCATCTGGTCAGAAAATGTGATCCACTCTTCATCTAAGTCTAGTCCTTACGGCTCTTACTGGATATATACATTAAATATTTACAATGAAGTAATTGAACCCTTCAATTTAACTGGTTAAAGCTCCTTTGACAGCAGTAAACTTAAACAAGCATTTTCCACCATTCTTCCTGAGAAAACTGCTAAGCATATGCACTATGGAAAGTCTGCTGCCAGCGTGTCTCCTGGGGTCCTTTAGAATCTATTTTGGGTTAGGGCATTGGCTCTGACAGGGGCACAACAGTTTGTTCAGTGAGTTTGGTGTTTTGGTTCATTGTCCTGTGACATCACTCAGCCAGTCTGACATCGTCATATCAGTATAAGATATGATAAATTTTGCAGCTGTCAACAATGAACAGTTTCATATAGTTTGGTATGTTTTGCATATCCAGATTTATTTAAATCAATAAACAAAATATCTGCTGTTGCTTTAAGTAACACCAGAAGCTCTGGATCCTTATGTGTCTGTTGATGGACACAAATCACTGTCTTCTTGGTTGTACATTAGTTTTTCCCCTATCCATCCTTCACCTCCCCTGTTAACACCACCACTGGTTCAACTACACTGTGTGGTATTGGGATACCACAAGGGGGTAACAGCATCGGCGTGATGACGGAGCCTTATGGTGACGTCATTGTGCCGAACCATTTATAAGGGAGAGTCGGCCTTGTTACAGCCTCTTTCCCAGCTGGCGCAGTATACAGCAGACCTGTACTGTATATCAATTCAATTCAATTCAAACGTTTATTTCAAACTCAAGGTTTATATCATTTAACGTCATGTAATAAAGTTTGTTCCAAAGCAGCACCACTCTCTGTGAGTCTCTCTGGGTTTCCAGACATAACATTTGGTGATGAGAGTTAAACCATGGAGGCGTGTGTGTGGCCACCACAGACATTTCTGGAAAAACCCGGTGAGCCACCCGTTCCTTGGCCGCGGTGGTTTGATACTTTCATCACCTACATATCGATGTTTGGCCCGGATGAGATAAACGAGGTACGGAAGACAGCTGTACTGGTTCGCAATCTGAGCATGGAAGGCTTTCATATTTATGCTGCAATAAGACCAACAGTATCATGTGCTGAGGCGGTCAAGCTGCTAGCTAGCCAATGCGCTTCACCCTACGGCGACTATGATGAGTGTGTTTGTTTGCTAACCAAACACTTTGATGTTCCAGAGAATGTGATGGCCTGGAGGTCTGTGTTCTACCAGTGCCAACAGCGAGAGGATGAGTAACTCATACAGTACATGGACGCTCTTTGCTGTTTGACTGGCACGTGCGAGTTCGGACACACAGAGGACAGACTGTTATTGTCACAGTTCAACTGGTTCGCGGCGAGTTTGACGATGTGGATGGTGCTGGCGGGGGGTCGGACAACCGGACAGTGGCAGACACGGTGAACGAGCTGCAGGAGATGCTGCCTGAACTGGTGCACTACCTATCAGTGTCAGAGGCAATGGAATTGGCATTCCAACTGGAGATGATGGCTCAGGTGGTGCCGCGACTGGCGGGACCTCACCCATGTTCCCCGCAGCTAGTTTCGCTGGTGCAGATGGTTGCACCAGTTGCTGAGCCTGCTGATTCTACACCATTTCGGGAAGGCCCCGAGTTAGACACTGTGCGACAGCAGGGCACCACGGAGCTAATCCGCAACAAGCTAACCGAAGAGCACAGCACAGAGAAGTGAACACAGTGCAAAAGGAGAACACAGCATGAAGAGTGACCACAGCACAAGGATGTGAACACGACACAGAGAAGGAGCACAATACAGAGCGAGAGAAGTGGCCAGACTCGCCTCTGTTTCTCACCCAGTGTGAGCTTCAGGGAGCCGCTGCGGAGCTGCAGGACAGGGAGCCCTAATCTGTCAGGAACGACGACAAGAGTACAGCCATCTCGTGCACACAGGAGGAACTCTGCCTGGAGAGGGGACAGCGACCGGACTTGCCTCTGATCCTCGCCAGGCATGAGCTTCAGACAGCCGCCATGGAGCCGCAGGAGAGGGAATTCATGGAGAAAGGGGACCCTGGTGACCAAAGGCGGCGCGCGTCCTGTCACCAACAACAGTGACACATCACCCTGACCTCAACCAACACCAGGTGAAAGGGAGAAGGAACCGGACTGCTTCTGAATCCACAACTGGCATCAACCTCCAGGAGCAGCCGCTGAGACGCAGGACGAAGAGTCCGTGACCCAACAGAATGTAGCAGGACCACCACAGCCTGGTGGACGGCCCTCAGCAAAAGTGAGTGCCACACCATCACACCCACAATGCCAAATGCAGCCGTACAGAGCGCCACTCTGTGGCACTCAGTTCAGTGATGAACTGGGTTTGGGTCTGCGGAACCAAGCGATCAGGCTCACAGTTGGCCGTAACACAATCACTACCATCAACATGTATGAAGATAGCGGCACAGCTGAGACCAGCCACTGTTCAGATGGTGGACGGATTGAGATGGCAGGCCAGCTGTCTGTGGAGGATGAGAGCAGCTGCTGTGGATCAAGGCGCAGAGTTGGAGCCGGCCCAGCTGGTGTGGGATCCAGGCTGGGGCATTGTTGACGAGTGGGCCGTGGTTCCAGAGGGATGACACCCGGGCCTGCTGAAATTGGTGCCTCCAGGGGCGTGTCCACCATGGGCTCGCTACAAGGCCCCTCCAGCAGAACCGCCTTCCCCATGGAAGAGTGTGAGGAAAAAGGACTGGTTAGCTAGATGTGTGGCTGCCAGCTAAAGAGTAGCAGAATAACCCACTCAGCCGTGCTGAGCTACGCGGTGGTCTACCCACTAGCCCTAGCTAGTTTTGTTTATCCATTTGTCCATCCATCCATTCATCCATCCATCCATCTTCTACCTCTGTTCCACAGGTTCAGGTCATGGAGGCAGCAGTTCAAGCAGAGAAGCACAGACTTCCCTCTCCCCAGCCACCTGCTCCAGCTTTTCAGAGAGGACACCAAGGCATTCCCAGACCAACTGGAAGACGTAGTCTCTCCAGCGAGTCCTGGGTCTGCCCCGGGGTCTCCTTCCAGTGGGATGTGCCCGAAACACCTCAAATGGGAGGTGTCTAGGAGGCATTCTGATCAGATGCCCAAACCACCTCAACTGGCTCCTTCAATGTGGAGGAGCAGCGGTTCTACTCTGAGCCCCTCCTGGATGACTGAGCTCCTCACCCTATCTCTAAGGGTGAGTTCAGCATTCTTATGGAGAAAGCTCATTTCAGTTGCTTGTATCCGCTATCTCATTCTTTTGGTCATTACCCAAAGCTCGTGACCATAGGTGAGGGTAAGAACGTAGATTGACCGGTAAATCGACAGCTTTGCTTTAGAGCTTAGCTCCCTCTTCACCACAACAGACCGGTACAACGTCCACATCACTGCAGATGCTGCTCCGATCCGTCTGCCAATTCTCTTGCTCCATTCTCCCCTCACTCGTGAATAAGACCCTGAGATACTTAAACTCCTCCACTTGGGGCAGGAGCTTGTCCCCAACCCGGAGAGGACAATCCACCTTTTTCCAGCTGAGGACCATGGACTCGGACTTGGAGGCACTGATTCTCATCTCAGTTGCTTCACACTCATCACCAAACTGTCCCAGTAAGACCTGTAGGTCATTGCTGGATGAAGCCAACAGGACAACATCATCTGCAAACAACAGAGATGAGATCCTGTGGTCACCAAGCATGACACCCTCCATTCCCTGGCTATGTCTAGAAATCCTGTCCACAAAAATTACGAACAGGATCGGTGACAAAGGGCAGCCCTGGCGGAGTCCAACTCTCACTGGGAATGAGTCCGACCAAGTGTTGACAATATGAACCAAACTTTCACAACGGTTGTATAGAGACCGGATAGCTCGTAACAACAAGCCTGATACCCCATACTCCCCAAGCACCCCCACAAAAAAACCACGAGGGACAAGGTCGAATGCCTTCTCCAAGTCCACAAAACACATGTAAACTGGTTGGACAAACTCCCATGAACCCTCAAGGATTTCTCGAGAGGGTAAAGAGTTGGTCCGATGTGCCACGGCCAGGACAAAAACCACATTGCTCCTCCTGAATCCGAGGTTCGACCAACGGCCGGACTCTCTTCTCCAGTACCTTGGCATAGACCTTCCCAGGGAGGCTGAGATTGAGGCTATCTCTAAAGTTTGAGCACACCCTCTGGTCCCCTTCCTTGAAGAGAGCAACTACCACACCGGTGTGTCATGCCAAAGGCACTGTCCCTGGCCTGCCTAGTTTTGTTTATGTAGTACTAAATTGGGGAGGGTCAGTTTGAGTAATGAATGCTGTTCTGTTTTTCCAAGGGGGGAGTGAATGTGGTTTTGGGATAAGATAAGATAAGCCTTTATTAGTCCCACAATGGGGAAATTCCAGGATTGCAACAGCACAGGGATAGCAACACTCAGAGCAACAATCAGAAGGCAAGAAAAAAAAAAGCAAGAGCAGCTAATATACATATGTACATATTACTATAAAATATATATACACACACACACACACACAGACACACAGTGCAGAGCATTGTAGCTGGATGGAATAAATATATGAATATATGAACACACAGTGCAGAGCATTGTAGCTAGATGGAATAAATATGTAAATATATAAACACCCACAGTACGGAGCATTGCAGCTAGGTGGAATAAATATGCAAGTATATAAACACACACAGTGCGGAGCAATGTAGCTAGATGGAATAATATGTAGATATATAAAAACACAGTGCGGAGCATTGTAGCTAGATGGAATAAATATATAGATATATAAATATAAACACACCCAGTGTGGAGCATTGTAGCTAGATGGAATAAATATGTAAATATATAAACACACACAGTGCAGAGCATTGTTGCTAGATGGGATGAAACAGCATAACCGTCTACTTAGTTATCCTACATGGTATGATTATGTGCCCATACATATTCTCACCCTCCATAGCGACCGGTATGTTCCTAGTTGTATGCCGGAGGGGACCATTGTGTAAGTCTATTGCATCTTTTGCATTCAAAAAACTATTAGTTTGTTACGTCTTTTTGCTATCTCTGCGAGCAGCCCTGCTTAGGTTGTACAGTCTGACAGCCGTTGGTAGGAAGGACCTACGAAACCTCTCGGTTGTGCACCTGGGATGATGTAGTCTGCTGCTAAATGAGCTCCTCAGTGCATCCAGTATGTCCTGCATAGGGTGGAACTCGGACTCCAGCAGAGATGACAGTTTAGCCACCGTCCTTCTCTCTCCCATCTCCTCCATCGGATCAAGGCGCTGCCCCAGGACAGAGCTAGCTTTCTTAATCAGTTTGTTCAGTCTCTTCCTATCGGCTGCAGTAATGCCACTGCCCCAGCAGACCGCTCCAAAAGTGATGGCTGATGCCACCACCGTGTCATAGAATGACTTCAGCAGCGCCCCTTGTACACCAAAAGACCTGAGTCTCCTCAGCAGGAACAGCCTGCGCTGTCCCTTCTTGTAGAGTGCGTCAGTATTGTGTGACCAGTCTAGTTTATTGTTCAGATGAACACCCAGGTACTTATAGGATGTCATCATCTCGATGTCTGTTCCCTGTATATTTACTGGTACTGTGAGGGGCTGCCCATGCCTGCAGCAGTCCACCACCAGCTCCTTAGTTTTCCTCGCGTTGATCTGGAGGCAGTTCCGATGGCACCAGTCCACAAAGTCCTGGATAAGCCCTCTGTACTCAGCTTCATCTCCGTTGGAGATGAGACCAACGATCGCAGAGTCATCAGAGAACTTCTGTAGATGGCAATGTGTTGTGTTGTGTGAGAAGTCCGCAGTATAAAGAGTGAACAGGAAGGGAGCCAGCACCGTTCCCTGGGGGGCCCCCGTGCTACTGATGATCGTGTCGGAAACACAGTCCCGGGTTCTCACAAACTGAGGCCGGTTCGTGAGGTAGTCCAGGATCCATGATGACAGGTGCTGGTCCACCCCTGCGCGCAGCAGCTTGTCCTTCAGGATCATCGGTTGGATGGTGTTGAAAGCACTGGAGAAGTCAAAGAACATGATCCTCACCATATTCCCGGGCTTCTCCAGGTGGGACAGAGAACGGTGAAGGAGGAAGATCACCGCATCCTCCACCCCAATGCCATGCTGGTAGGCGAACTGGAGTGGATCCATCGCTGGTTCCACCAGGGGGCGGAGATGAGCAAGGAGCAGTCTCTCCAGGGTCTTCATCAAGTGGGACGTCAAGGCCACCGGTCTGTAGCTGTTCAGGTCTTTGGGGTGGGAAGTTTTTGGTACAGGTACCACACAAGATGTTTTCCACAGCTGTGGTACCCTCCCCAGTTTCAGGCTCATGTTGAAGATATACGTCACAATCCCACACAGCTGGTCTGCACAGGACTTGAGGAGCTTTGCGCTGATGCCGTCCGGTCCCGACGCCTTCCTCGCCTTGATCTTCCTCAGCTCCGTCCTCACCTGGGTCTTGGTCAGGGTCAGGATGGGGGGCTGTGTGTTGGGAGTGGGGGGGGTGTCGGGGGAGTGGGGAGTGGGCAGCAGGACTTGATTTCTTAGAGGCAGCAGTGGTTGTTGTGCAGACAGGGGGGAGGGCGGTTGGTCAAATCTATTGAAAAACAGATTCAGGTTGTTCGCCCACTCCCTGCCCCCCGTGGCCTGGGGGGAGGTATTCTGGAGCCCCGAGATGGTTTTGAGGTTTCTCCAGACCCCGCTGATGTCGCTCTGTTGCAGCTTGTCCTCCATCTTCTTCCTGAAGCTGTCCTTGCCTTCTCTGATCTTTCTCCTCAGCTCCCTCTGTACGGACTTCAGCATCTCCCTGTTCCCCGACCTGAAGATCCTCTTCTTCTCTCTCAGAAGTGTTTTTATCTCAGGGTTGATCCAGGGTTTGTTGTTTGAGTGACGCCGTATGGTCTTGGTGGGAACGGATTTGTCCACACAGAAGCTGAGGTAGCCCGTGAAGGTGTGAATGAGGCCATCGATGTCCTCACCATGTGGATCGCAGAGCTGCTTCCAGGCAGTGGCTTCAAAACAGGATACCACACTGGATACCACAAGAAGTTATCCAGCATCGGCGTGATGATGCAGCCATACAGTAACGCCATCACGCCGAACCATTTATAAGGAGAGAGTCACCATCTTACGGCTTCTTTCCTAGCTGGCTCAGTATACAGCAGACCTGTACTGTATATCATTTAACTTCATGTAATAAAGTTTGTGTTGCAAAGCAGCACCACTCTCTGTGAGTCTCTCCGGCTTTCCAGACATAACACATTGGTGCCTGCACTTTGTTTGCATTGGCCAAGAATTCTTCATGCAATTAAAAGTTGTCCAGCATGATCCTTGAAACTAAAAAAACCAAAGCAAACAAACCCCCCCCCCCAAAAAAAAAAATAAAAAAAATAAAAAACAAAAAAACCCTGGGCAGCTTAAAAATCTTAATATAAGGGTGTGGAGAAAGGAGGCAGGTGAGGCAATGAGCTACACAACACAGAAACTTTATTCTTTCTCCAGCATAATTTACAGCAAAAAAGATCCCAGGTCTCTGTGCATTTCTCTTTTATATCTTTAATACCATGCATCGAGACCCGGAACCTCCGACCACCATACATTACATTTAGAACAAAGCCTGTGTGGCACATTAACATGACATAACGCTGGCGCCTCTCTCACACCCTTCTCCTAGCGTCCTGGCATTTACTCCTCTCCCCGGGGGGTGCATAGACCTTACTGTCTTGTCTGATACCCCCCAGTGACACCACCTCTTTCGGTCCATTGTTCCCTGGGTGGAGAAGTCCAACACCAAGGGGGTACAAGGGAAAATAAGAGACTATTCTCTAACGGAAAATGCTTTATATGGTCGTTTTACCACCTACAAAAAAAGTGTGTGTGTGTGCATATGGCAGAGGGTTACAGTTGCAATATGTGTAAAAAAAAAAAAAAAAAAAAACACCCTCACCCTTTTCTAAACCTTGTGGAGCGTGTAAATAACGAGGCGGATTTGACTCAGACAGTTTATTACACATCTCACACAGAAGCATAGTCAGAATGAATACTCAGCAGAGACTCTCCTCTTAAAAAGCATGGCATTCTTCTAGAAGCTTCAAACACACAAAAGGTCACATTGCATACACTTCCTTAATCCTTTAACATCCTTCTAGAAGTTTCTAACACACAAAAGATCAGACTGCATTCATCCTTCACACCTCCCTGTTATCTCCCAGGGAAACTCTGCTCTTTGTTCTAGTTTAAGATGCTATACCATTATGCACTCCCCATGTGTCACCAAACGACCCCCCCCCCCCCCGAGCATCTTGGATAGAGCAATAGAATGACAGTCCATATGCTGTGGTAAAATCATTAAACATCAATCCACATGCTGCTTGGGCTTCAGTCTTCTCCCGTATCTGCTGTAACAAGGATTCACCGCCTCCGCGGCGCTGTCTTGCTGGGGGGCTGATGTTTGAGGGGTAAAAGTCTGTGCGTGTGGGTGCTCTGGGGAATCTTTTCTCTGGGAAGCTCCCCGTGGGGGTCTTCCACACCGAGGGGCCCTCGCCAACAGCACTTGCTCGTCCGCCACAACAAAAGCGGGTTTGAGTCTATGCCAATCTTTTCCCTCCTACCCCCCAAATCGAGCAAAAAATGCTTGTCCCCTGTTTCCAGCACTCTGAACGGTCCATCATAAGGTGGGCGCAGTGGAGGGCGATGGGCATCGTGTCTGACAAAAACGAACTCCGCGTTTTTCAAAGTTTTAGGCACAAAAACGCGCGGAAAACTGTGGTGAGCAGGGCCCGGCAGCGTGCTTGTGTCTATGCTACGCTGCAACAGCTGAGACGGGGAGCTGCCCGGCGCGGGATTATCTGGAAGAAACTCCCCGGGCAGCTGAAGTGGCTGCGCAAAAACGAGTTCAGCCAGGGAAGCTTCCAAATCCTCTTTAGGCGCAGAACATAACCCCAATAAAACCCACGGTAGCTTGTCTACCCAATGTGCATCCATCAGCGACGCCCTAAGAGCCGCTTTCAATGACCTATGAAAACGTTCGCATAACCCATTAGCCTGTGGATTGTACGCGGTTGTGCGGTGAATTGTGACACCCAGGCTGCGGGCCATTGTTGACCAGAGTTTGGAAACAAATTGAGGGCCTCTGTCGGACGTAATATCCGACAGGACTCCAAAACGCGCTACCCATGCTGTTAAAAACGCACGCGCCACCTCCTCGGCTGTGGTTGCCGCCAGTGGAACCACTTCCGGCCAGCGCGTGGTGCGGTCCATCATTGTCAGAAGGTGCGTGCACCCCTGTAATGGCGGGAGGGGGCCCACGAGGTCCACGTGAACATGGTCGAACCTCTTAGCCGGGATGCGAAACGGCTCCAAGGGAGCCTTCGTGTGTCTGTGTACCTTGGCTCGTTGGCATGCCATGCAGGCTGCTGCCCACTCTTTCACTTGTTTGCGAAGGCTCGGCCACACAAATTTCTCTCCCACCATTTTGACCGACGCGCACACTCCCGGATGCGCCAAAGAATGAATCAAGTGCGGCGGCGCCACGCGGCCGGTACCATGGGACGCGGCCGCCCCATGGAGACATCACAGATTAGGGGGGGCATGCCGTCTTGCAGCACCCTGCTCTCCAACCTTAACCCTGTTGGTCCAGACTGGAGCGCGCACGTCCGCGTCACTAATCTGCTCCGCGGCCATGGCTGCGTAATCTATTCCTACACAGACTGGGGCCGCCACGGCGCGCGAGAGGCAGTCTGCCACTACATTCAGTTTACCCGAGACATGCTGAATATCGGTAGTAAACTCTGAGATCGTGGCCAGCAGTCTCTGCTGCCGGCCCGACCACGGTTCTGAAACCTTGGCCATCGCAAATGTTAGCGGCTTGTGGTCAACGAACGCGGTGAAACTGCGCCCTTCCAGCCAGAACTGGAAGTGGCGAATGGCCAGGTGGAGAGCCAGCAACTCCCTGTCGAACGCGCTGTATTTATGTTCACTGTCGTGCAAAGTCCTGCTGAAAAAGGCGAGCGGCTGCCAAACCCCGGCTACATGCTGCTCCACGACCGCCCCTATGGCCACATCTGAAGCGTCAGTGGTGAGCGCTATGCGGGCCGTTGGGTCTGGATGTGCCAGCAATGCAGCGTTTGCCAGGGCTGCTCTGACTTCCGAGAACGCCCGTTCTCGCTCCGGGGACCATTCGATCTTATCCGCGGGTTTCTGTTTTTTGAGCGCGGCGTACAGTGGTTGCATGAGCTGCGCTGCGCGGGGGAGGAAACGGTTATAAAAATTCACCATTCCCAAAAATTCCTGTAGCGCCCTGACCGTTTGCGGCCAGGGAAAATCTGCTACCGCGCACACTTTGTCAGGCAGCGGAACCGCTCCTTCGGAAGAGACGCGGTGCCCCAAAAAATCAATCCGCGTCACCCCGAACTGACATTTCGCTGGGTTGATTATTTACCCGTGCTCTTCCAACATCCGGAAAACCGCCGTGAGGTGGGTTTCGTGTTCGTCTTCGGACGCGCTGGCTACCAAGATGTCATCCAAGTAGACGAACACGAAAGGGAGATCGCGCAGCACTGCATCCATCATGCGTTGGAACGTCTGTGCAGCCCCTTTAAGCCCAAATGGCATGCGCAAAAACTTGAATAAACCGAACGGAGTTATCACCACTGTTTTGGGTATGTCCTCAGCGCGCACTGGGACTTGGTGGTAACCGCGGACCAGGTCTATTTTAGAAAAAACGCGCGGTCCTGCCAGGTGCATGGAAAAATCCTGAATGTGAGGAACTGGGTAGCGGTCGTGCGCTGTAGCGTTGTTCAACCTGCGGAAACCCCCGCAAGGTCGCCACGAACCCTCAGCTTTAGGGACCATGTGTAGCGGGGAAGCCCATGGGCTGTTTGAACGCCTGATGATGCCCAACCTCTCCAAGTTGGTGAACTCCTCGCGCGCTATGGCCAGTTTAGCTGCGTCCAAGCGCCGAGGTTTTGCAAAAACGGGCGGCCCGGTGGTGGTGATAAAATGCTCCACCCCGTGTTTAGCGATGGCTGCTGAAAATGTCGGGACAGTGAGTGCTGGGAACTGAGTGAGCAGTGTGTGGAACTTAACGCATGCAGCTGTGGCGTTGGCTTGTGCTGTTGGCCGGGACGCTCGAGCTATACAGGGGATAGAATCAAAGGACAGTGCATTAACCAGGCGCCTGTTAGCGACATCAACCAACAAACCATGTGTGCACAAAAAATCAGCCCCCAGTATATTGAAATTCAATGCTGCTATGACAAAAGTCCACTCAAATGTACGGCCGTGTAGAGACAGAAGTAGAGTCTTCTCACCAAAGGTCTTAATCTCCGAGCCGTTTGCTGCTGCCATCTCGGGGCCGCTAGATCCTGTCAGCCGGTGGGCGTAGGTCGGCAGGATGAAACTCATCTGAGCGCCGGTGTCCACGAGGAAATGCCTCCCCGAGTGTGCGTCCGTCAAGTAGAGCAGCTTGTTCTCCTCCCCGAGGGTCGCAGCTGCTACCGACCCCCGGTCTTGGCGTTTCCCGAGCGCTTGAACTGGCACGGTGGTATACATTTGCGTGCCCTCTCTGCGAAGTGGCGGTGGTAGAAACAAAGGGTGTCTCCCCCGCGTTCTTTGTCCCCCGCTGCTGCTGTCGTCGGTGGCTCTGCTGCTGCCGTCGATGGCTCCTCGCCTCCTCCGGCCGTCGCGCCGAGCTCCGTCGCTGCCGCCATGGTCATGAACTCTCTGCTGGCGATGATGATCCGGTTTGCTTCTCGGGCCAGCGCACGATAGTCCCTTTTGGCCAGCAACGGTGAATTGGCCAGGGTCGCTCTTGTCGCTGACGGAAGGTTCCGGAGGAAGAGGTGGGTAAAAATGAAATGGTCGTCGTCCGTGCCCTTTAATCTCAGCATCTTCTCCATCAGGTCAATGGCCGACCCATCTCCTAACCCAGTCCGCGTCAGGAGTCTCTCTGCTCTCTCACCATCCGAGAGTGTGTAGTGCTGGATGAGTGCAGCCTTCAGCGCGCCGTACTTGTCGTTGGTTGGTGGCTGATCGAGCAGGCTCTCCACGTGCTGAGCCATGCGGGTGTCGAGCGTTGCGACCACATAGTGGAACTTCGTATCATCCGCCGATATCCCCCAGAGGGCGAACTGTGCCTCAACTAGGTGGAACCAGGAGCGCGGATTGTGCTGCCAAAAATCCGGTAGCTTGATTGCGACAGCATATGCTTGGCTGGGGGCTCCCAACGAGGCTGGCTCCGGGGATCTTTCGCTGTGTTCCATTATTCGTCTTGGGTCACCAGTGTGGAGCGTGTAAATAACGAGGCGGATTTGACTCAGTTTATTACACATCTCACACAGAAGCATAGTCAGAATGAACACTCAGCAGAGACTCTCCTCTTTAAAAGCATGGCATTCTTCTAGAAGCTTCAAACACACAAAAGGTCACATTGCATACACTTCCTTAATCCTTAAACATCCTTCTAGAAGTTTCTAACACACAAAAGATCACACTGCATTTATCCTTCACACCTCCCTGTTATCTCCCAGGGAAACTCTGCTCTTTGTTCTAGTCTAAGATGCTATACCATTATGCACTCCCCATGTGTCACCAAAACCTCACCATTACCTAGTCTGGAGGGCATCTCCAGGTCCTCCTGTCTCAAGAGGATCTGGAGATGTCCTCCAGGATCCATCATTACTTGTGAACTCTCATTCTGGTCCCTAGTGGAGACCACAGCAAGACCAGAGTCTCCCAGGACCAAGTCAAGACCAAGACCACTGTTTATAAATCTTGGCCTTGACCTGGTCTCAGTCTTGGTCTAGGGCAGGGGTCAGCAACCTTTACCACTCAAAGAGCCATTTGGACCCGTTTCCCACAGAAAAGAAAACACTGGGAGCCACAAAAACCCTTTTGACAAAATGAAATAACACTGCATATAACTTTTTTTTTCCCCTTTATGCTATGTATAAACAAACTATAATGTGTTGCATTTATGAAATCAGGGAACTCCTGCAGAGAAAACAAAATTACATTTCTGCATGCAACAAAAACATTTTGAACTCCGAAAAAAAAAAAAGACATTGGGTTGAAGGTTGACACTGGGTTGAAAGGAGAGTGCTATTTCTAGCACTGATGACTCCTGATCCTTCGATAAAAATCTCATAATTCCGCTGAAAACAATACCGAAAGCTCAGAATTCCAACACGAACCAGCGATGTGATTTGGGGTTGGGGAAATTATCTGAAAATTCAGCAGGGGGTCTGGGGGACATAGTTCCCCAGTGGTTGGGGTGGGGGTGGGGGTGGGGGGGGGGCAAAGCCCCCCGAAGCTCCTGGGTTTTTATGATTTTTAAGTACCAGAACTGTGCTTAAATGACATAAAACAAACAGCTGAATGCCACTTATTGATGTATAATATTGACTTATGTTTCAAGAAGATAGCATTCCTAAAATATTCCAACAAGCATTATCCATCACATGCTTTAACACTTGATCAAATCAAAATCAGTTAATTTTATCTGTTCCATAATAGAAATAAAATTCCAACATACCATTACTTTTTATAATTTCAGCATTCATTTCAGATCACCAGTTTCAATCTCCATTGAGACTTGAGCTGTTCATTTTGCACAATCACTGATGTAGCCAAGTCTTAGAAATATTCAAAAGTTATGAGTCAATGTCCACTGTGCACTGTCAATTTCAAACTGTTTGGAATCATAAAAGGGGATGGTTAACTTTTATTACCGTTTCCTCCCTCGCGCCAGCCCAGCTCATACAGCCGTTGTACGCCGCCAGTAACAGAGAGTTAATGACTCTCCACCTGGCCATACCGATTACCGGAAGTGGCCATATGCCACTTCCGGTCCTGCCTGAAAGGGCGCAGCTTCACTGCGTTTGTGGACCACAAGCCGCTAACGTACTTAACGTACTTTATCTTCCTGGAAGATAAAATAAAGCGGAATTCGGCGAATTAGCAGAAAATCACATCCCTGAGAACACGCCGCCATGAATCTTTGAAAAAGCATACAACGAGCCATTTGATTGGTCCAATCGTTTGCAACTATCCAATCGCAGGGCTGTCAAGCTACTGCAATACAGCAGTAGCTTGAACACAACACATCCGGGTTATTGCGGGAGACGACTTCCGGGGAAGCGCCGAGCGCTTATGCAATCGTGTTGATTTTCGCTGACGGTGATTAAACATTAACACGTTTTTTTTTTAGATTTTACAAGATCACCATAATCTTCAAATTTAGAATTACATTTTAAAAACTAATGAACTAAAATAAAATACATTTAATTAAATACTCATTATTTATTTTCCAAAGCCACAGGGAGCCGCAGCAGAGGGATGAAAGCCGCATGCGACTCCGGAGCCGCGGGTTGCCGACCCCTGGTCTAGGGAGACTCTGATCTTTACTAAAACAATACCATCACTCTAACCTTAACCACCTTCAAATGTATATTTAATGCCTAAAGGAAGTTAACTGTGAAAGTGGAAGTGACTATCGATTGAGGAAGTAAATATAAAATACTTATCGTACAGACAAAAAGATAAGACATACAATCATGGGACTCCAGCACAGAAGCACAGTTTGGTGCTTTTAGCGTTTACCCACCCATATAACATATACACAGAAAAGTGGCTTTTTCCTTGTATGTTACACATTTTGCATGCTAGTATTCTTGTAAGCAGCGCAAACAGCACCTTGTAGTGGTTGTGTAACCCCCATATCTCACAGCAGGCAGGCCAGTCTAGTACCTGCACACTTTTACTATGAAGCCACAATGTAACACATGCAGAACGTGGCTGGGCTTTGTCTTGCTGAAATAACCAGGGATGCCCCTGAAAAAGATGTTGCTTGGATGGCAGCATATGTTGCTCCACAACCTACAGTGGTGTGAAAAAGTGTTTGCCCCCTTCCTAATTTCTCATTTTTTTTGCATGTTTGTCACACTTAAATGTTTCATATCATCAAACAAATTTAAATATTAGACAAAGATATCACAAGTAAACACAAAATGCACTTTTTAAATGAAGGTGTTTATTAAGGGTAAAGAAAAATTCAAACCTACATGGCCCTGCGTGAAAGTGATTGTCCCCTAAACCTAATAACTGGTTCCCCCCCTCCTCCCGTTAAAACATAAATTAACTATGGTTTATCACATCTTTGGAAAGCTGAGTTCAATTTCTTTAGCCACACCAAGGCCTGATTACTGCCACACCTGTTCTCAATCAAGAAATCACTTAAATAGGACCTGCCTGACAAAGTGAAGTAGACCAAAAGATCCTCAAAAGCTAGACATCATGCTGCAATCCAAAGAAATTCATGAACAAATGAGAAACGAAGTAGTTGAGATCAGTCTGGAAAAGGTTATAAAGCCATTTCTAAAGCTCTGAGACTCCAGCAAACCACAGTGGGAGCCATTATCCACAAATGGCAAAAACATGGAACAGTGGTGAAACTTCCCAGGGTGGCCAACTGACCAAAATTACCCCAAGAGCGCAGCGATGACTCATTCAACAGGTCACAAAAGACCCCACAACAACATCAAAAGAACTGCAGGCCTCACTCGCCCCAGTTAAGGTCAGTGTTCATGACTCCAATATAAGAAAGAGACTGGGCAAAAATGGCCTGCATGACAGAGTTCAAAGACAAAAACCACTGCTGACCAAAAAGAACAAACGCTCATCTCAGTTTTGCCAGAAAACACCTTGATGATCCCCAAGACTTTTGGGAAAATACTCTGTGGACTGATGAGACAAAACTTTTTGGAAGGTGTGTGCCATTACATCTGGCATAAAAGTAACACAGCATTTCAGAAAAGGAACATCATACCAACAGTAAAATATGGTGGTGGTAGTGTGATGGTCTGGGGCTGTTTTGCTGCTTCGGGACCTGGAAGAATTGTTGTGGAAAATGGAACCATGAATTCTGCTGTCTACCAAAAAATCCTGAAGGAGAATGTCCGGCCATCTGTTTGTGACCTCAAGCTGAAGCACACTTGGTTTCTGCAGCAGGGCAATGATCCAAAACACACCAGCAAGACCACCTCTGAATGGCTTAAGAAAAACAAAATGAAGACTTTGGAGTGGCCCAGTCAAAGTTCTGACCTGAATCCGATTGAGATGCTGTGGCATGACCTTAGGCGGTTCATGCTTGAAAACCCTCCAGTGTGGCTGAATTACAACAATTCTGCAAAGATGAGTGGGCCAAAATTCCTCCACAGCGCTGTAAAAGACTCTTTGCCAGTTAACACAAAAGCTTGATTGCAGTTGCTGCTGCTAAGGGTGTCCCAACCAGTTCTTAGGTTTAGGGGGCAATCACTTTTTCACACACCCTTAATAATAAACGCCTCCATTTAAAAACTGCATTTTGTGTTTATTTGTTATCTTTGTCTAATATTTAAATTTGTTTGATCTGAAACATTTAAGTGTGACAAACATACAAAAAAAACCCAACAAACCCCCCCCCCCCCCCCGAGAAATCAGGAAGGAAGCAAACACTTTCTGACACCATTGTATATGTACCATTCAGGGGCCAAGGGGGTGGCTGTGACGCAGGTGTAGTGTGGCTGACTACTGATCGGAGGGTCAGTGGTTTGATTCATGCTCCCTCTGCAGTCTGCATGTCAAAGTGTCCTTGAACAAGACACTGAACCCCCAGTTGCTTCTTGGGGGTCAGGCCAGCGCCTGCGTATGGCGGCTCTGCCACCATGAGTATTGTTATTTTATTGATTTTTTTTTTATTTAACCTTTATTTATACAGGGTATGTCCACTGAGAAGCAACCTGTCTTTTTCAAGGATGCCCTGTTCACACGGTTACACATTCACACCAGGAAGCTGCCCAATACAACCACAGACTGGCCTGTGGCCACGGAGCAGCTCCACTGGAGCAGGTGGGGTTAAGGGCTGATAGAAAAATTTCATATTATCCATATTATTATTACATCATTATTCTTATATGACTTTCCCATTTCATGTCTGGTGTTTATATTTGCATTCCATGTAGAATAAGTTCATATATTCCTTTATATTATTCTTTCATGTCTGATATATTTTTGATGTTTCTGTGAGCAATTATTCTGTATCTGTGGCCTTCAGTGGATGTGCATGTGAATGAATACAGATCAGCAGAGACGTAAAGGGTAACCTAGATAATCTCTTTTTTTGTTAACCTGCTCTGCTAAGTTTCTGTGACCAGAGGGATGTGCTATAGATTAGATTTATAGACACTTAGACTGTCTTCAGGAGATGTCTCCAAGACGTCTCCCCCTTTGTTTATCTATCCTTACAGCTATAAAAACACCAGGCTTAGAAATGTATGGTCAGAGATTTGGTGTGTGTGTGCTGAGGGCCACGCTCATGTAATCTCTCCCCCAATGGCCATGGGGTAAATAAACATACTTGCATTCAAATAGTCTGCCTGATTTTTGACTCAGAATGATAATGCTGAAAATTATTCTATCAGGGCCTTACAGTGGGGTTGAGGAGGGTGGGGCAAATACTGCTATGTTATCTGTCCCACCCAGCTCTGATCCTGCTGGTCCAGGAATCGAACCTGTAACCCTCCGCTCACCAGTCCATATCCCTAACCATTAGGCCACCACTGCCCACCATCAGTGTGTGAATGGGTGGATAGCAGGATCTGTAAAGTGCTTTGGTCATCCAGAGATGAGTAAAAAGTGCTATATAAGTGAACACTATTTACCATTCAGCATTAATGATGCCTTCACAGATGTGCAAGTTTCTGTGGAATGTTCCAAAAAGGTGTTTTTTGAGCATTCCTCAGCTTTGTCTTTTCTTGCCCCTGTCCCAGCTTCTTTGGAACATGTTGCAAGAATGAAATACAAAATAAATCAATATTTGCAACAAAGCAATAACATTTATTAGTTTGAACATTAAATATCTTGTCATTGCAGTATATTCAATTGACTATATGTTGACAAAGATTTGCAAATTGTTGTATTTTATTTTTATTAATATTTTGCACAACTTCCCAACTTCACCGGAATTGGGGTTATATATTACTATACCATAACAGCATTGCTAGCTACAGTATACTTGCCAGCCAGGATGACTGACAGTCTTAATCAAAGCACATATGTATAGTTGTATTGTGAGGTTGGGATCACAATATATATTTAAAAAAATAAAGCCAGCATATTGACTATTCAGGTAGGAAACCTGATTTGCACAGACAGCCCATAAAAAGCTCCTTTCCTCCCAAGATGGAGGGCTGTAGCAGAATGAGAGCACTTATCAGTCCAACTGTGGCACATCCAATAGTGACAGTCCCATCAAGCCTCTTGTGGTTTGCAGTGGTGTTACCCCTCCATGTCTAAAAATGACCCTGTAAGCATAACACACACCGTTAGGCTTGTCACTTGTTTCGAACAAGGGTGTTTGCTTTGGGTGGCCCATATCTCTGCAGCTGGTGCATCAAGGTCCTCACTTCAAACAGCACCTCATGTTGTCCTTGAAGTGGTGGCAGCTTTGACGAAGCAGTGGTATTTATAATGCATGCGGAAAAGGAGACTGAGATGTTTATATGTAAATACGGTACTGACTGAAGAGTTGACTCTTGTGTTTTCGTAAATATTGCCAGCAGTTTATCGGCTCTGCGCTAGCCCAGATGATCTAAAGGTTATGTATTTTACACTTTTCCTTTTGTAGAAAATAAAAAAGCAAATGTTTCATCAGTCCTTTCAGACACTTGTACGTAACAGTTTCCCTTTTTCAATCTTTACACTAATTGTCTTTACAGTACTGTCCTATATTTTTGGTGTATTGCCTCAATGTTAATTTTGTCTGATTATTAGTTTATAATCTCGTTTTCTATGGCAATGTCGTTATAGTTGGAGCATAAAGGGGCTTCCCCAGTGTGTGTATTGTCCCCATATCTGTGTGAGCATGTGACTGTAAGAGCACTAAAACCCTCGGCAGTCCTCTGCAGAAATGATAAACCCCAAACCAAACCCCCTAATGCAGCTCCGTGGGGATAGCATCTCCCAGCCATCCAATACCAGCTCCAAATAAGATTACAGTGCAGAAAATACAGAGCTTATCAAATTCTCTGCTTTATGTCCCACGGCACTTTCCTGCACCCATCGAAGCCCACAGGAACAGGAAGCTGTGAGCGTTCCTCTCTGCTTCTATTAAAATATCAAGGATAAAAATGTAACTGGTGCTGCACAGTGACATTTTACACTTTAATTTAAACATTACCAGCCCAGTCTGCTCACCTGCTTTATTTGGGTTTAGGGGAAAGAAAAAAAAAAAAAAAACAACCTTTCAGCTGCTCCCACAGATGGTTTGGCTGTAAAGTGTTCTCCATCAGCCTACACACCATCACGGAATGATAAGAGCTATTTGTAGACAAATGTGTGAAAAAAAACTTAAAACCCACATCCTGTCACCATGAAAGTGGGCTGTGTGCAGTTTTATTTATTTAATTTTATAACACTTGAATTACAAACGATATGCTGGTTTTGGAAGCTGAGCCGTCAGCGTAGAAGCAAGTATTTAAGGGTCAATGTTTCTGTGGTTTGCATATTTTAGAAGAATCTTTTATTTTTTATATAGAGGGGACACTAGCAAGGTGTTTGTGGGTGTCAGAGAATTCATTTGCTTTGTCCCGGTTGCTCGTTATACACAGTTTTCACCCTTACAATTCCAATTCATGATGGAAATATCTCTGCTTAAGTAAAGTACAAAATTCAGGCCAGACAGGATGGCACTTCAGGTAATTACCTTCATGGCCGTGTGAGGAGAGCCCCAGGGCAGATGCTGTGCAGCCATTATCCAACGTCACAACACTGTTGTGGTTGCATTTGTTTATCCCAAGAGTCAGTGGTTTTATATACCCATAATTCATACCTTGGGGTTAAAAAGACCTGCCAGAGCCCTCTCACAGTGAATAATGGTATGGTGGCTTTATAAATTCGTTCTCTGCTGCTTTCAGATAATTATGGGTGGCGGAGAGGCATTTTTTTTCCCATGCGTCCTCTGGAAATTTTGTGCCTATAGCTCTGATAGTGCAGAGGGACAATCAGTTTTTTCTTTTATTGCTGCTGCATAACAGTAGCACTTCGAATACAGTTTGTATACAGTGGCTTTGCTTGCTTACAACTTCCATATGAAACATGAATGCTGTCAAGTAGTTGTTCACTGCAAATTTCTAATATGTCAGCAAAGGTGATAATAATGAGAACTGAATCTGTAATGTTTCTGCTAATAAGTGCATGAGGAGGTCTCCCATCAGAGAATTATCTCACCTGGTGTTCAGAAGAAGTGAGAACAATACAGTACCATCGGAGTAATTGCTGCCTTCAAAACACAATCAGCACTTTCCTTTGAATTCAAGCTCTGGAACAGCACTGAACTCTGAGCACGGACTATAAAGGCAAGACAGAGGAAACTGGGGGGGGTATGTGAAAGTGAGAGTGAATTTAATTAGAACAGCAGAAGAGACACTGCTAGGGTTCTATGTAGGATATATTGGGGAGATGTAAGAAAACCAAGTAAAATCCCCACCAGTCCCTAATCAAAGGACCTGACACAGCCTCTTGTGCATTAATCACTTCAGCATGAGTCTTTCAAGTCACAACCCATTTTGCGCCGATGTTTCTTTGAAAAGATGCTTTGGAAGAACACGTCCTGAAGATTGAAAGAAAACTGGGTCAAACACATCGTTTCTGCTCTCTGTGGGAGAAGATGTGTTCCAGCTTCAGCGTCTTTGATGTCGGCTCTATTATGAAGACTGTCAGGATCCAGGGTTGCCGAAGAAAGAATTAATAATCAAGCCTAATTCTACAGCAGGATACATTAGCGTCCCGGTGTTTGCTGCACACAATTTGCATAATAACCACCGTGTGTCTGAATTCTCACTGCTTGCAGTCTTGCCTGAGTATTACCATACGGTGAAATTGGGTTGAGACTCGCTCTTCCTGGCCAGTCATGCACAACAGTTTGGATGCCGCTAATCAGACTCTGACATACTTTGGGGGAATGCTGTGTCATATGCAAAATTGTTCTCAAGGCTGCTAATTAGGCAGCGGTGGAATTTGTCTCCTAGTTTTGTAACTGTGTTTGATTCCCTCATTGTCTAAAGCCAACACCATTCATAATTTACTTTTCAGTGCCTTGGTTTACAGGCAACTGCACACATACTCAGTACAGAAGAGACAAAAGAGCCAGATTTCCCATTAGTTTGATTTCAAAGTCACACGATGAGCATGGATGGATGCAGCAAGATCATTTTTTTCAGGGATGGTTTGCCACATCTGGGACCCAACTCAGCAAAATAAACAGTCAAAAAGACTTCTTACATTGAAGTTTTTCTTAAATGTTGTTAAAATTGCATCACTCTTGTTTTTGCTTCAGGAAAAGTCACTTATGTCCGTGTTTAAGTATCTACAGTCTGTACTCAGTGTTGAGCACTGGGATCTGTTTTTGGCCAAAGGAGAAGCTTCTGTCCCCTGGTGCAACACCGATGTTCAGTGTCAGGAAGGAGCTCAGAGCTGTGCTTCAACTGGATTAACAATCTGCAGATGACTAACATGTGAAGAGGTGTGCTCTAGAAATATGTGAACAGCTGCCTTCAGCTCCAGCAGAGACTCCTGATTGTCAGTGTCTCCCAGCATCTGCTCCAGTTTCTATCATATCTCCTCCAGTGTTACTTCTTGGACTGTTTTTCACGTTAGTTGCTGACAGCAGGTGATTTATTTTTTGACAAGGGGGATGGTGGTGGTGGTGGTGGTGTGTGTGTGTGTGTGTGTGTGTGTGTGTGTGTGTGTGGAGAATGAGCATTAACATCATGCCGCGCTGCATTCTGGGCCGTCGTCACCATTGTCATGGCCTTGCGTCTGCCTGTGCCTTGGGCCCAACTTCGTCCAACAACCTCATCTGCCTTCCAAAGCAGTTCCTGACAGTTACAAGAAAAAAAGTTGAAATTTATGAGAAAGAGGTTGCAAATTTACAAGAAATTTATAAGAAAAGATGTTAAAATTTGCATAAAAACTGAAGAAAATTTTAAAAAAAAAGCTGCAATTTTAAGAAAAAAATATTTTCTTGTAAACTTAACTTTTTTTTTTTAAATTTATAACTTTTACCTGACAAATTTGGGAATTTTCTAATAAATTCAGTTCTTTTTTGCTTATAAATTTGCCACTTTTGTGATGAATTGACCTTTTTTCTACACAAATCATACTCATAAACTGATTTTTTACTATTAAATTTTCAACTTTTTTTCCATATAAATTTTCTATATTTTTCTTGTACATTTGTAACTGTACTCTCACTGACATATTGTACTGTCCTTGCACTCTTTATAGGGATGGTAGCTTAACAAGGTTTTTGGTCATTTTGCTGACAAAGATGCTGACAGAGCATCTTTACCCTGCGTTTAATGTTTTTTTCTGTCCATGGTCCCTGACAAATAAACCAATAAACGAAACTAAACAAGGGGGATGGCATCCCCCCCTCAATTCACTAATGGTTGCTGCTTCTTCATGCTACTCCCTTTGGGGTCATGACAGCAGATCATCTTCCTCCATCTCACCCTATTGATTGCATCCTCTTCTCTCATGCCAACCCCCTCCATGTCCTCCTTTAAACCTTTGAATCTTCTCTGTGGTCTTCCTCTTTTCCACCTGCCTGGCAGCTCCATCTTCCACATCCTTTGTCCAGTATATCCACTATCCCTCTTCTGCACATGTCCAAACCATCTCAGCCTTACCTGTCTTACTTTGTCTCCAAACCGCTCAACCTGAGTTGTCCCTCTGATAAATTCCTTTCTAATCCTGTCCCTCTTAGTCGCTCTCAATTAGAATCTTAGTATCTTCAACTCTGCCACCTCCAGCACTGCTTCCTGTCTTTTTGTCAGTGCCATGGTCTCCAAACCATATGTCATAGCAAGTCTCACAACAGTCTTGTAAATCTTCCCTTTTACTCTAGCTGCTATCCTTCTGTCACAAATCACTCCTGACACTTGTCTCCACCCACTTCACCCTTCTTGCACTCTCTTCTTCACCTCTCTTGTGCATTTTCCATTGCTTTGGCTGGTTGACCCCAGGTATTTAAACTCATCCACCTTCACTACCTCTACTCCCTGCATCTTCACCTTTACACCTGCTTCCTTCTCATTTACACACTTGTATTCCGTCTTGCTTCTACTTACTTTCATTCCTCTTCTACTGGTTGCTGAACATAAAAATCTAAACAGACAGAAGAAATGTCCTATTTGTGTGAACCTTCACCGCCACTTGTCAGTGCTGTAACAATCAGATTTTTTTTTTTTTTATCAGAAAATGCTGTGGTATACTGTCTTTATTCTTTCCCCCACATATAGAAAGGACAAGTGTTCTATATTTTATTGATCACAGGAAGTTTATCTTAACACTACTCCACTTTCCCCAAAACAACTCTACCAACAGCTACTGTAAATTAATTTGAAAAAATATTAAAGCAAAAAAAAAAATTACCATTGATAGATGTACTTTATTGATCCCAAACTTGGAAATTACAGTGTAACAGCAGCATGACAGTAGACAACCATACAGAAACACACACATGACAGACAAACGGATTACCCATGGAAAGTAAAACTAACACGACTACAAAAAACCTATATACATCATAGCTTATTATATGATGACCTGTATAAACACATGAATCATCCCATTGCACAAAGAAGGACTATCAGGGGCAGAGTGAAAATGTGATGTACCTGTTAGTCTGTAAGGTGCAGTGTGGCAGCATAGCTATGACCAGAATACAACATCATAGTGAGTTATTGGACAGTGAAATTGCATGTGGCAGGAAAGATTTCCTGTACCTGGCCATTCAACAACGAAGCTGTAGTAGTCTACTGGAGAAAGTGCTTCACTGTCTATCTAGTGTGTGGTGAAGGGGGTGATCAGCACTGTCCATGATGGATCGCAGTTTTAGTATTCTCCTCTCCACCACTGTCTCAAAGGTCTCCGGTCTGAGACCAATTACAGAGCCAGCCATCTTGATAATCTTGTCAAGTCTTTGGCCCTAATACTGCTACCCCAACAGACAGCAGCAAAGAAGATGGTGCTGGCGACAACGGTCTGGTAGAAAAGCTCCAGCATCCTGCTGCACACGTTGAAGGATCTCAGCTTTCTCAGGAAGTAGAGTCTGCTCATTCCTTTCTTGTGTGCAGCATCGGTGTTGGATCTCCAGTCCAACCCGCTGCTGATCCTGACATCCAGATATTTGTAGTCCTCAACCACTTCCACATCCTCCCCCCTAATCTGCAGTGGCTGAGAAGGCGTCTTTGTCTTCCTGAAGTCATTCACCATCTCTCTGGTCTTGCTGACATTCAACCTCAGGTGATTCTGCTCCGTCCACTCCACAAATCTGTCTACCAGTGCCCTGTACTCCCCCTCCTCTCCTCCTCTTATACACCCCACAACAGCTGAGTCAGAGAATTTCTGCAGGTGGCATGACTCAGTGTTGTACTGAAAGTCAGTGGTGTATAAGGTAAAAAGAAAAGGAGAGAGCACAGTCCCCTGAGGAGCTCCCTTATCACTAGCCACCACTCCAGACAAGACGTTACCCAGCCGGACAAACTGTGGTCTGCCTGTCAGGTAGTCAGTAATCCAGGAGATCACAGAGCTGTCAACTCCCATCACCCGCAGCAGTGGCTGGATGGTGTTAAAGGCACTGGAGAAATCAAAAAAAGTGATTCTCACAGTATCTCCTCCACCATCCAGGTGCAGATGGGCTCATTGCAGCAGGTAGATGACAGCATCTTCAACTCTTAAATGGGGCTGATATGCAAACTGCAGAGGGTCCAGATCAGTCTCTCCAGGACCTTCATCACATGAGATGTGAGGGCAACTGGTCGGTAGTCATTCAAATCCGATGGAGATGACTTCTTGGGGACAGGAACCAGGCATGATGTCTTCCACAGCACCGGTACTCTCTCCAGACTCAGGCTCAGGTTGTACAGGTGGTTGTACCATCACAGCTCTGAGAATAAATAATGCAATGCTGGATATCCCAACTCCCCCTTTCTCATTCAACAATGAACCCATTAAGGACATTTTCATCATTCTGTGAAAAATTCCCCCACATTGAATTAGAAGGCATAGTTGCTATTTATCATTTCTGGCTTAGATGACAGTGTAGTAGAATTACTTTCATTTGGATTGGATCGTGGGTGTGTGGGGTCCTGGGTGAAGTCCCTTCAGCCTCATGTACAGATGCGGCATCTCCATTATCTGTCTGAGTTGTGCCACCAGGTGTGTCCTTTTTTTTTTGTGAAGAAATATGCATGTTTCAATTGTTTTTCTGATCTAAATTTTCCAACTTTTTTTTTTTTTTGCACAGATATACACCCCCAGATTGTAGTCTACTCTGAAATAGATCTGGCTTGAAATCGACAGGTCTGTGTTACAGTTACTTCAGTTTTGCTGCTGTCATACAGACTTGGCCCAGTGCTTTTTAGACACCGTGGTCCAACGAAGAGGAGGGAGGTTTCTGTGCTTGGTGGCAGATCCGCAGATACATACAGATGGCAGCCCAGCATAGAACCGGACTACAGACAAGCTTAAAATGAAAGTCAGAGAACCATCGATGAATCTGTTTCCACATGAAGCGGACCATGTGCTTTTGTTTTCACCAAGCTCAGCCGTACCGGAAGTGGCTGCGTTGTTGTCCAATTGTGGATACAGGCAAGAGGAAAGGAACAGCAGCCAGCCCACACTTGTGCGCAGCATCGGTGTTGGCTCTCCAGTCCAACCCGCTGCTGATCCTGACACCCAGATGTTTGTAGTCCTCAACCACTCCCACATCCTCCCCCCTAATCTGCAGTGGCTGAGAAGGAATCTTCCTCTTCCTGAAGTCAATCACCATCTCTCTGGTCTTGCTGACATTCAACCTCAGGTGATTCTGCTCCGTCCACTCCACAAATCTGTCTACCAGCGTCCTGTACTCCCCCTCCTCTCCCCCTCTTATACGCCCCACAACAGCTGAGTCGTCAGAGAATTTCTGCAGGTGACATGACTCTGTGTTGTACTGAAATTCAGTGGTGGCGCCTTGCATGGCAGCAACCCCTCTGATTCTATATATGGGTGTGTGTGTGATTAACACTGTAGATAAGAGAAACACGATTTCATTCTACTGTACATGATTGGCTGTATGGATTGAATGACAATAAAGGGTGATTTAAAGGCACGAGTTTTGAGTCCGATCTTGGGCCAAATACAAAATGTATCTGGTCACTACAAAAGAATGAGGATTCCATTGTGCTAATATGACCCAGATCAGCACAGTGGAATTTTGTAGCCCAGTCTCACAAAAAAATCATAAAATTGCACATTTTTTCACAATTTTTTTACATACAGTGGATACGTGGTATTTACAGCTTTAAGAAACGTGTCTTCCTGCACCCTGAGTTTGTCTGCCACTTTCTCTTTGTTTCTTTTTCATTCTCTGTAACCATCGGAGGTGACAACTCACCAAAACTTTTTTCCTAACCCTAACCACTACAGGAGGTGATGCCTAAACCCAACCTTAACCACTACTGGAGTGAAAAATAAAGAAAAAAGGTCACTCACAGATCAGCATGAGACTTAAACTCACATCTTGTTTGTCTCATTGCTTGAAACCACAAGTAACTAACAATCAGAATCAGAATCAGAATCAGATTTATTGCCATTGTTCATGTAGTACACAAACTAGGAACTTGTCTCGGTGCCATGCTGCAACATTAAAAACATGATGAGATAAAGAGATAAACTAAAAAACTAAAAGACTAAAAACATGCAATAAGTGTAGAATAATAAGTAATAATAATAATAATAATAATGAGTAATACTAGTCAAGGCAGTTTTAAATAAATTAGCAAGTAGCAGATAATATGGGGTACCACAGTGCAGTTGATAATGCAACAGAAAAACAGTGATGAACGACATGAGCTGCTGTATATAGTGCACGAGAGTCAATAAGTCACTTAATGTTCAGCAGTCTGATGGCAGAGGGGAAAAAGCTGTTCATGTGCCGGGAGGTTTTAGTCTGAATGGACCGAAGTCTTCTACCTGAGGGGAGGGGGGCAAACAGTACGTGACCAGGGTGTGAAGGATCGGCTATGATCCGACCTGCACACCTCCGGGTCCTGGAGATGTACAGGTCCTGGAGAGATGGGAGCTTGCAGCCGATCACTTTCTCAGCAGTGCGCACGACGCGCTGCAGCCTTAGTCTGTCCCTGGCAGTGGCTCCTGCGTACCACACGGTTATGGAGGAGGTGAGGATGGACTCGATGATGGCCGTGTAGAACTGCACTAACATCTTGGTGGGTAGCTTGAGCTTCCTCAGCTGCCGCAGAAAGAACATCCTCTGCTGGGCCTTTTTGATGAGGGAGCTGATGGTTGGCTCCCATTTGAGGTCCCGGGTGATGGTGGTGCCCAAGAAGCGGAAGGAATCTGCAATGGTGATGGGAGAGCCTGTGATGGTGAGGGGGGGGGGCAGGGGGGTTGTGACTTTCCTGAAGTCCACAATCATCTCCGCTGTCTTCAGAGCGTTCAGCTGCAGGTTGTTGTGGCTGCACCAGGACACCAGCTGGGCCACCTCTCTCTTGTAGACGGACTCGTCGCCGTTGGAGATGAGCCCGATGAGGGTGGTGTCGTCCGCAAACTTGATCAGCTTAACAGACTGGTGGGAGGAGGTGCAGGAGTTGGTATAAAGGGAGAAGAGTAGGGGGGAAAGTACACAGCCCTGGGGTGATCCGATGCTGATGCTAACAGAGTCCGAGACAGACTTCCCCAGCCGCACATGCTGCCTCCGGTCCGTCAGGAAGTCGGTGATCCACCTGCAGAGGGAGTCAGGCACGCCGAGCAGGGACAGCTTGTCCCGGAGCAGAGCGGGGCGGATGCTGTTGAATGCAGAGCTGAAGTCCACAAACAGGATCCTGGCGTAGGTTCCCAGGGAGTCCAGGTGCTGCAGGATGGAGTGGAGGGCCAGGTTGACTGCGTCGTCCACAGACCTGTTGGCACGGTAGGCAAACTGCAGCGGGTCCAGGAGGGGATTGGCGATGGACTTGAGGTGAGACAGGACCAGGCGCTCAAAGGACTTCATGACTACAGAGGTGAGCGCTACAGGTCTGTAGTCGTTAAGTCCAGTAATCCGTGGCTTCTTGGGGACAGGGATGATGGTGGAGGATTTGAGGCAGGTCGGCACGTGGCATAGCTTAAGGGAGGTGTTAAAAATGTCTGTGAAGACAGGAGCCAGCTCTTTCGCACAGTGTCTCAGGGTGGAGGGACGGGCCGGACGGCAACCCCCCCCACACTGACCAACTGAGTGTTGGAAGACTGCCTAAAACAGGTGTTGTTCTGCTCATGCATGGTGAGGGCAGTGGTTTTTGTGTGTGTGTGTGCGCATTTGCGCATGCGCAGTGAGTGAAGGCATGGACTCCATTTGTAAAATGCATCCAGGTACTTTTTTTTTTCATTTTACTTACAAATGCACGTTTCTTTGAGGGGTGGAAAACATTCATTAGTGCAAAAGGTCATCTGTCCAAATCCAGCCCAGAATTTGCAAAGGCTCTGAACTAGATCTCAATTCAAATCAGTTTAATTCAAACAACTTTATTTATCCCTCAAGAGGCAATTAATTTAAAAAGCAGCTTGTACATTGACGCAACCAAGTTGTGCAAACACAATAAACAATACAAGAAGAAACTGAAAGTCACATTGAGCCAACCATTACAGAGAGTGTTATCATAAACAGTACTATAAAAAATACAACAATAAGATTGGGGGTTACTAAAACAATAAAAGAATGGTCATGATGAAAACAAAAACCTAAAACCTGTGTAATAAATAATATATTGTGGTGACCCACCACAGTCTACATGGACATTCAGTCCTCACACTCTGCTAGCCTGCACTAAGCAGAGGACAATTTGCATACGGGCAGAGAGCCCCTAGGAGACAATCAGAACAATAGACTGTTGTTATACATCCCCAGATTAAGGAGAAGACGTCCGGGCGCCAGTTGGTCACGCGAATGATATGTATTGACTGATATGTATATCAATATGCAAATGTGTCATGCATTCTCTCTGTTGGTATAACATGTATAAAAGAGCTTGCTATACATGCCTCAAGAGACAGCTCAACACGATACAGCACAGCTCAGCACAGCGCTGCAAGTGCGTCTCATTATGATGGAGGAAAATAAAACTCTGCAACCTTCCAGCTCGCTGCATCTTGCCTGAACTTATTTTTCCTCCACACTGGTGACCCTTGACAAAGAATGGAACACGAGGCGAACACCCCGGAGATGACCCCGACCGGGAAAGCCCCAGCACGCGTCAAGGTGCGCCCCTCGCCTGATCTCTTCCCTCCACACTGGTGACATGACGAGAGAGAATGACCGTCTGCTCCCTCTCACCGCGCGGTGGACACAGAGGACCAGAGAACGCCTGCAATCTCTTCATCCTTACCGGAGCGCGCGGTCCAGAGCGCAGCGCTTGGACCGACACGCACCATGAACGGTGACACGAGTGAACGAAGGAAGCAGCCTGAACGGGGACAATCATCGATGCCGACTGCGTTGATTTCCACCGAGCTCCCCGACTCTGACTAAACTCCCAACAGCGGACCTCCCACACACAGAAGCCCCGCACACACTCCGCAGGATTACGAGGACAGTGCAACTGCCAGTTATGTGGTCACTGCGCCAAGCACGCGCCAAAACCGGCTCCACAGACTGATACAGCGTCCTCCGCCGCTGCACATGCCCGAGAAACTCGGCCGATTGCCAGCCTCAGAACCTTCAGGGCTGCTCACGCACCTGAAGCAGACGTGCAGCCCGCACACAGGACTTTGTATGGGTTTCTCAGCCACGGCGCACAAGGGGAATTTGGCCGCTTGCCTCCTCACATCCTCACTGGATCGAGCTGCGAGAGAAGTCAGAGACTTAATTTTTTTAGCACAGCTGCTGTGGATCACCGCCAGGTTTAACGGGAAATTCTCTCACCATCGCGGATCCACACGCAATTTTTGCGTGGCCCAGACACCTTTGACGTCCCGGACCGGCACTCACTTACTCCCACCCACCTCCCCCTCCTCCTCCACAGCGCTTTTCCGCACCTCACTCCCTAAAGCCGGCTGATCGCCGTCTTGTTCCATTACGCATGAAACCCGCCGGCCCGTGCGCCCACGATCCACGGCCGTTCAACGTGCTGGAACCCGGAGCAGAGCACACTGTTTTTGTCCACCCCTCCCCCATTCCCCTCACGAACTGACATGCCCTCCGACAGTTCTACCGGAGCTGGAGCCAAATGATGTGGGGGGGGGGTCACAACCCCTGCTGAGTGTTCTGGGGCGGAACCCTGTGGTGACCCACCACAATCTACATGGACATTCAATCCTCACACTCAGCTAGCCTGCACTAAGCAGAGGACAATTTGCATATGGACAGAGAGCCCCTAGGAGACAATCAGAACAATGGACTATTGTTATACATCCCCGGATTAAGGAGAGGACGTCCAGGCGCCAGTTGGTCATGCGAATGATATGTATTGACTGATATGTATATCAATATGCAAATGTGCCATGCATTCTCTGTTGGTATAAGATGTATAAAAGAGCTTGCTATACATGCCTCAAGAGACAGCTCAACATGATACAGCACAGCACTGTACAGCACAGTAGCGCACAGCGCTGCAAGTGCGTCTCATTATGATGAAGGAAAATAAAACTCTGCAACCTTCCAGCTCGCCTCATCTCGCCTGAACTTATTTTTCCTCCACAATATACATTTTTTAAAAAAACTTATGTGTGACATAGGTTGATGTCACACATAGTGACAAGTGCGATCTCAGAAAACTCATTCTCCAAAATGGTGAGCACCAAACTTTGTGCTTCATTCAGCTACAATCAGAACTTGGAAAAATAACATCTTATCCATGCAAAAGGCAGTGGAAATCTGAATTAAAATTTGGAAATTCATCTAATAGATTGTATCCCAAAAATTCAGACTTGCCAGCAATGATTAAATAAGATAAGATAAGATAAGATAAGCCTTTATTAGTCCCACAACGGGGAAATTCCAGGATTGCAACAGCACAGGGATAGCAACACTCAGAGCAACAATCAGAAGGCAAGAAAAAAAACAAGCAAGCAAGAGCAGCTAATAAACATATGTACGTATTACTATAAAAATATATATATATACACACACACACAGACACACAGTGCAGAGCATTGTAGCTGGATGGAATAAATATATGAATATATGAACACACAGTGCAGAGCATTGTAGCTAGATGGAATAAATATGTAAATATATAAACACCCACAGTACGGAGCATTGCAGCTAGGTGGAATAAATATGCAAGTATATAAACACACACAGTGCGGAGCAATGTAGCTAGATGGAATAATATGTAGATATATAAATATATAAACACCCACAGTACGGAGCATTGTAGCTAGATGGAATAAATATGCAAATATATAAACACACACAGTGCAGAGCATTGTTGCTAGATGGAATGAAACAGCATAACCGTCTACTTAGTTATCCTACATGGTATGATTATGTGCCCATACATATTCTCACCCTCCATGGCGACCGGTATGTTCCTAGTTGTATGCCGGAGAGGACCATTGTGTAAGTCTATTGCATCTTTTGCATTCAAACAACTATTAGTTTGTTACGTCTTTTTGCTATCTCTGCGAGCAGCCCTGCTTAGGTTGTACAGTCTGACAGCCGTTGGTAGGAAGGACCTACGAAACCTCTCGGTTGTGCACCTGGGATGATGTAGTCTGCTGCTAAATGAGCTCCTCAGTGCATTCAGTATGTCCTGCATAGGGTGGAACTCGGACTCCAGCAGAGATGACAGTTTAGCCACCGTCCTTCTCTCTCCTATCTCCTCCATCGGATCAAGGCGCTGCCCCAGGACAGAGCTAGCTTTCTTAATCAGTTTGTTCAGTCTCTTCCTATCGGCTGCAGTAATGCCACTGCCCCAGCAGACCACTCCAAAAGTGATGGCTGATGCCACCACCGTGTCATAGAATGACTTCAGCAGCGCCCCTTGTACACCAAAAGACCTGAGTCTCCTCAGCAGGAACAGCCTGCGCTGTCCCTTCTTGTAGAGTGCATCAGTATTGTGTGACCAGTCTAGTTTATTGTTCAGATGAATACCCAGGTACTTATAGGATGTCACCATCTCGATGTCTGTTCCCTGTATATTTACTGGTACTGTGAGGGGCTGCCCATGCCTGCGGCAGTCCACCACCAGCTCCTTAGTTTTCCTCGCGTTGATCTGGAGGCAGTTCCGATGGCACCAGTCCACGAAGTCCTGGATAAGCCCTCTGTACTCAGCTTCATCTCCATTGGAGATGAGGCCAACGATCGCAGAGTCATCAGAGAACTTCTGTAGATGGCAGTGTGTTGTGTTGTGTGAGAAGTCCGCAGTATAAAGAGTGAACAGGAAGGGAGCCAGCACCGTTCCCTGGGGGGCCCCCGTGCTACTGATGATCGTGTCGGACACACAGTCCCGGGTTCTCACAAACTGAGGCCGGTTCGTGAGGTAGTCCAGGATCCATGATGACAGGTGCTGGTCCACCCCTGCGCGCAGCAGCTTGTCCTTCAGGATCATCGGTTGGATGGTGTTGAAAGCACTGGAGAAGTCAAAGAACATGATCCTCACCATATTCCCGGGCTTCTCCAGGTGGGACAGAGAACGGTGAAGGAGGAAGATCACCGCATCCTCCACCCCAATGCCATGCTGGTAGGCGAACTGGAGTGGATCCATCGCTGGTTCCACCAGGGGGCGGAGGTGAGCAAGGAGCAGTCTCTCCAGGGTCTTCATCAAGTGGGACGTCAAGGCCACCGGTCTGTAGCTGTTCAGGTCTTTGGGGTGGGAAGTTTTTGGTACAGGTACCACACAAGATGTTTTCCACAGCTGTGGTACCCTCCCCAGTTTCAGGCTCATGTTGAAGATATACGTCACAATCCCACACAGCTGGTCTGCACAGGACTTGAGGAGCTTTGCGCTGATGCCGTCCGGTCCCGGCGCCTTCCTCGCCTTGATCTTCCTCAGCTCCGTCCTCACCTGGGTCCTGGTCAGGGTCAGGATGGGGGGCTGTGTGTTGGGAGTGGGGGGGTGTTGGTAGAGTGGGGAGTGGGCAGCAGGACTTGATTTCTTTAGAGGCAGCAGTGGTTGTTGTGCAGTCAGGGGGGAGGGCGGTTGGTCAAATCTATTGAAAAACAGATTCAGGTTGTTCGCCCACTCCCTGCCCCCTGTGGCCTGGGGGGAGGTATTCTGGAGCCCCGAGATGGTTTTGAGGTTTCTCCAGACCCCACTGATGTCGCTCTGTTGCAGCTTGTCCTCCATCTTCTTCCTGAAGCTGTCCTTGCCTTCTCTGATCTTTCTCCTCAGCTCCCTCTGTACGGACTTCAGCATCTCCCTGTTCCCCGACCTGAAGATCCTCTTCTTCTCTCTCAGAAGTGTTTTTATCTCAGGGTTGATCCAGGGTTTGTTGTTTGAGTGACGCCGTATGGTCTTGGTGGGAACGGATTTGTCCACACAGAAGCTGAGGTAGCCCGTGAAGGTGTGAATGAGGCCATCGATGTCCTCACCATGTGGATTGCAGAGCTGCTTCCAGGCGGTGGCTTCAAAACAGCCCTTTAGGGTGTCCATTGTCTCCTCAGACCATAACTCCACAGTGTGCATGGCCGGAGGTTGTCTGTGCACTAGGGGTTTGTACACCGGCCGGAGATGAACCAAGTTGTGATCCGATCTCCCGAGTGGGGGTAGTTGTGATGAGGTGTACGCCTCCTTAGTGTTTGCGTAGAATAAATCCAGTGTTTTATTGTCTCTAGTGTGGCATGTGACATACTGGGTGAACGTGGGTAGAATGGGAGACAGTGAAACATGGTTGAAATCGCCTGAGATGAGGAGAAGAGCATCTGGGTGTTCTGTCTGCAGCCTGCTGGTTACTGAATGGATGACGTCACGTGCTGTCCCAGCGTTCGCCGTCGGATTTGCATAAACAACAATGCAGATCACGTGTGAGTGTTCTCTCGGGAGATATGTAGGCCTCATGCTAACAGCTAGCAACTCAATGTCTTTGCTGCAGTGTCGTTGTTTAACAGTGATATGTCCCGGTCTGCACCAGTTGTTGTTAACATACATGATCACTCCACCGCCCCTAGCCTTGCCACTGTCTGGTGTTCGGTCAGCTCGTATCATGTGAAAACCCTCCAGCTCAATGTTAGCATCTGCTGCTAGTTCAGTTAGCCACGTCTCAGTAAACAAAAGGAGAGAGCACTCCCGGTATGTGCTATCATAACGGGAGATAGCCGCTAGCTCATCTAACTTTCCCAGTATCGACCGTACATTTCCCATGACAACAGATGGAAGGGAGGGTCTGTACCTTATATTTTTTGTCCTCCGCCTTACTCCAGCCCGGCAGCCGCGGCGTTTTCGCCTCAGTTCACTCGGTATGTCGAGTTTTTCCAATGGGACCGGGTGGCGGTTGAATGCTAGCAGCTGTTCTCTGCTGTATCGTATCCTGCTATAGACAGTGGCTCCGTCCACCGGCTCAGGAGACATTTAGGACGATCTGTGTGTCCGTGATATAAGTGGGGTGAAAAAAAAAGACGGATCAAAAGAGAGAGGAAGGGAAAAAGACTCGGAATCGAGCCGCTGTTGCAAAAGGCAGCCGACTCGTGTGGCGCCGAGAGAAAAAAAAAAAAAAAAAAAAAAAAAAAAAAAAAAATACATATATACAGTATGTACATTCCCACCTCTCCCAGCAGAACTGCACATTTTAGCAAAATCTTAGAATATACAATATAAAATCTGCATTAAATGCAACATCTACAGCATCTAGTGGTGTAAAAAAGTATTTGCCCCCCTTCCTGATTTCTCATTTTTTTGTATGTTTGTCATACTTAAATGGCTCAGATCATCAAACAAATTTAAATATTAGACAAAGATAACATAAGTAAACACAAAACGCAGTTTTTAAATGAAGGTGTTTATTATTAAGGGAAAAAAATCCAAACCTATATGGCCCTGTGTGGAAAAAGTGATTGCCCCCTAAACCTAATAACTGGTTGGGTCACCCTTAGCAGCAACAACTGCAATCAAGCGTTTGCAATAAATGGCAATGAGTCTTTTACAGCGTGGTGGGGGAATTTTGGCCCACTTGTCTTTGCAGAATTGTAATTCAGCCACATTGGAGGGTTTTTGAGCATGAACCGCCTTTTTAAGGTCATGCCACAGCATCTCATCAGATTCAGGTCAGGACTGACTAGGCCACTCCAAAGTCTTCATTTTGTTTTTCTTAAGCCATTCAGATGTGGACTTGCTGGCGTGTTTTGGATCATTGTCTTGCTGCAGAACTCAAGTGCGTTTAATGTCCGGAGATGACCAGATGGCCGGACATTGACCTTCAGGATTTTTTGGTAGACAGCAGAATTCATTCCATTTACCACAACAAATCTTCCAGGTCCTGAAGCAGCAAAACAGCCCCAGACCATCACACTACCACCACCATATTTTACTGTTGGTATGATGTTCCTTTTCTGAAATGTTACTTTTACGCCAGATGTAATGGGACATGCACCTTCCAAAAAGTTCAACTTTTGTCTCATCAGTCCACACAGTATTTTCCCAAAAGTCTTGGGGATCATCAAGCTGTTTTCTGGCAAAACTGAGATGAGCGTTTGTTCTTTTTGCTCAGCAGTGGTTTTTGTCTTGGCCTGCAAAAATGGCCTGCCATGCAGGCCATTTTTGCCCAGTCTCTTTTCTTATAACTGAGGCAAGTGAGGCCTGCAGTTCTTTGGATGTTGTTGTGGGGTCTTTTGTGACCTCTTGGATGAGTCATTGCTGCACTCTTGGGGTAATTTTGGTCGGCCGGCCGGCCACTCCTGGGAAGGTTCACCACTGTTCCATGTTTTCACCATTTGTGGATAATGGCTCACACTGTGGTTTGCTGGAGTCCCAAAGCTTTAGAAATGGCTTTATAACCTTTTCCAGTCTGATGGATCTCAATTACTTTGTTTCTCATTTGTTCCTGAATTTCTTTGGATCACAGCATGATGTCTAGCTTTTGAGGATCTTTTTGACTACTTCACTTTGTCAGGCAGATCCTATTTAAGTGATTTCTTGATTGAAAATAAGTGTGGCAGTAATCAGGCCTGGGTGTGGCTAGAGAAATTGACCTCAGCTTTCCAAAGATGTGATTAATCACATTAAATTTATGTTTTAATGGGGGGCAGCAATCACTTTTTCACACAGGGCCATGTAGGTTTGGATTTTTTTTCACTTTAATAATAAGCACCATTTAAAAACTGCATTTTGTGTTTACTTGTGTTATCTTTGTCTAATATTTAAATTTGTTTGATGATCTGAAACATTTAAGTGCAACAAACATACAAAAAAATGAGAAATCAGGAAGGGGGCAAATACTTTTTCACACCACTGTATATTCTTTGACTTTTCCCCAATTAATGCACTAAAAGCGCACATTACTTCAACACAAAATAATATGGGCAGTCACTGCTGAAAAACCTCCTAATTTCACCACACATTTGTAGGTTAAGTTTCTCCTGAGTGGGCAGACTGAAGAAATGCAAGGACTGCCCTGAAGGATTATCATGGCTGCTGTGAATTTTCTGCTGAGAGCAAAGATTGATTTTTATATCCCAGGACACACAAGAAAATATGAGTGAACATACCCATATAGCTTATTGAAATTATCCATGATTCCAAAAATGAAGAAAAATGAGACCAGATGGTCTATTTTGTCAATTGATATACAGGATTTGTTGGCTAGTTTAGCAGCCATGAAAACAACACTAAGCATCTTCCAATAAATCCAAACTTCATGAAACTAGTAATGTTTCTGTTTTGCTTGGGAGAGCTGTTGATTCAATTTATTATCCCCCGCCGGACAAAGTCCAAAGGGGTCAAAGAGCCCTTTTGTGAAATCAGCTCCTCCTACAGTTTTGTTCCAATTGTTTTGAAACTTAGTACCATGGTTTCATATACTGTTATGATGCACATATTGCAATTTCACTCTCATCGGATGACCTTGAGGTTAAAGGTCAGATTTTTTCCTAAATCTTCTAAACACAGTAACGACTGAAAGAAATGATGTAGGTTTTTCAAATCAATAGAGTAGATGTATCTAATACACATCTTGGACGATTTCCACCCTGACGTAACTATGGGTTTGGGGTCAATGGGTCAAAGGTCAAAGTTACCATTGCAGTTGCACTATGGTAAATACTACATTTACTATTACTATAAAATGAGTAAAGCTGTATACCAAACCCGGTATACATGTTCACCTTGGCATCCTGACCTCTGACTATGGGTTTGGGGTCAAAACGTCAAAGGCTAACGTTTACATTCACTATGCCTTATTACTGTACAACCAGTAAAGCTAGGGTCACCAAACTTGATACACAGGTTCACCCTGTGACCCTGAAGTATGACTATGGTTTTGGGATCATAAGGCCAAAGGTCAACATCATAGTGGCTTATAAACTATATGTCAACAACAAAGAAAGCTAGGGTCACTAAACTTCCTACACAGGTTCACCTTGGGATCCTGACCTCTGACTATGGGTTTGGGGTCAAAAGGTCAAAGGTCAAGGTTAGCATTCAATTTGCACTATTACTATAAAACGAGTAAAGCTAGAGCCATCAAACCTGGTAAGTTCACCTTGGGATCCTTGGGATATACTTACTGATGATGGTAACTTTTATCCTTATGATGATTTTCTTTGTAATAGAAATATAAATGTTTCTCAGAAAGATTGCATTTATGTTATTAAAAGTATTTTGCCAAAGCTGCTTTCTCTTATTGGATGTTCTTTAGCCTATGATTCATTCATTCATTCATTCATTCTTGCACGGTGGTGCAGTGGTTTAGCACTGTGGCAGCACAGTTTTACCCTCGGCCGGGGGATCGCGGGGATCATGAGATCGTGGGTTCGATCCCAGCCCCCGACCAACAGTGAGCTGTGTGGAGTTTGCATGTTCTCCCTGTGTTGCGCGGGTTTACTCCGGGATTTCTCCGGTTTCCTCCCGCACACCAAAAACATGTAGGTTTAGGGCGCTCGCGCATGCAGTGACCAGCAGCCGGTGGCTTGTCACCAGACTGCAAACCAAGTCTACCTACGGGTACAAATAAGTAACAAAAAAAAAAATAAAAATCATCTTCTTAATCCTTTTCGGGATGCGGGGGGCTGAAGCCTATCCCAGCATCTTTGGGCGAGAGGCAGGGTACATCCTGGACAGATCGCCAGTCCATCACAGGGCCAACACAGAGAGACAGACAACCATTCACTCTCACAGTCATACGTAAGGACAATTTAGAATCCCCAGTTTGATGCCAATTAACCAAACTTGCATGTTTTTAGGTTAGAAAATTGTTTCTTGGTGGAAAAGCTCTTTTAGAATGCAGCTATAATAATTATCACATCAGGAAGACTAATAGCAGAGCAAAGCTTGCGTCCCATTTCCACTGTCTCATGGAAAATACAATTGTTATAAGGAAAAAGTAAAAAAAAAAATACCGCAGTCTGTTTCAAATTTATCTAAAAAAAAAAAAACAAACTAATTTTATTTTAACAGACAGACAAAAATTAGTCAAAATAATCCACAAATTTATAATAAAGTTTCAAATGTACAAGAAAAGTCAGTTTTACAAGAGGAAATTACAAATTTGAGGAACATGGTTTCAACTTTAGATTTACAGAGAAAATTAGAGAACTATGAGAAAATTGTTATAAATTTTTGAGAAAAACCTCAAACCTTCAAGACTGAAGTCATTACTCAAGTTTTGAAGTGGCTGCTCTTTGTACCCTTAACTCAAGTAGAAATTTCTGGTTGCCTACTTTTAATTATTAATTTCAAAGCACTGCTTTTACATGAGTAGAATTTCTGGTTACTATACCCGCCTGATCAAATAATTTAAGTATGCATGAGTACATTACTATTATGAATGTTTCTTTCCCTTCCCTACTCTCTCAATGGAAAAAAGAAACACTAGAATAAAAATACAAAAAATACACATATTTATGTAAACCATGACAAAAAAATCCTGCAGGACAAAACATGACACTTGATATTTTCTAACCTGTTTGTATACCACCATAGACAGAGAGAGAACCTGAATTAGACAGAGCTGAGAGAGGGCAAGATGAGACAGAAGAGAGGAGCCAAGGAGAGGAAAGTGTTCAGGCAGAGGAAGGAGAGAAGGATAACACCATTAAAAAGTCTAAACACAGGATGTCTGGGTGGGACCCCAACTGGCCCAATATTCAAGCCTCGGCTGTACAATACTTCAAATGGTAAGTTCCATATGCAACGTTACGGTATAAAATTTTTTAAAAGAAATAAATAGTATAAAATTAACATATTCCAGTACCCCCCCCCCCCCCCCCCCGGGAAAAATATGTTGCCACCACGCCAAGGTCTGTAAGCCAGAGGAAACACTGACATGGTTGCAGTAATCCATGAATCCATGTCCTTAGTCTGCTAGTCTTCAGAAAACTGTTTGCGGGCTTTCTTGTGCATCATCTTTAAAAGGGGCTTCCTTCTGGGACGACAGTCATGCAGACCAATTTGATGCAGTGTGCGATGCATGGTCTGAGCACTGATAGGCTGACCCCCCACCCCTTCAGCCTCTGCAGCAATGTTGGCAGCACTCATACGTCTATTTTCAAAAGACAACCTCTGGATATGGCGCTGAGCACGTGCACTCAACTTCTTTGGTCGATCATGGCGAGGCCTGTTCTGAGCGGAACTTGTCCTCTTAAACTGCTGTTTGGTCTTGGCCACCGTGCTGCAGCTCAGTTTCAGGGTGTTGGCAATCTTCTCATAGCCTAGGCCATCTTTATGTAGAGCAACAATTCTTTTTTTCAGATCCTCAGAGAGGTCTTTGCCATGAGGTACCATGTTGAACTTTCAGTGACCAGTATGAGAGAGTGTGAGAGTGATAACACCAAATTTAACACACCTGCTCCCCATTCACACCTGATACCTTGAAACACTGAGTCACATGACACCGGGGAGGGAAAATGACTAATTGGGCACAATTTGGACATTTTCATTTAGGGGTGTACTCACTTTTGTTGCCAGTGGTTTAGACATTAATGGCTGTGTGTTGTTATTTTGAGGAGACAGCAAATTTACACTGTTATACAAGCTGTAAACTGATTACTTTACATTGTATCAAAGTGTCACATCTTCAGTGTTGTCCCGTGAAAAGATATAATAAAATATTTACAAAAATGTGAGGGGCGTACTCACTTTTGTGAGATGCCATATATACAGTGGTGTGAAAGTGTTTGCCCCTTCCTGATTTCTCAGTTTTTTGTATGTTTGTCACACTTAAATGTTTCAGATCATCAAACAAATTTAAAAATTAGACAAAGATAACACAAGTAAACACAAAATGCAGTTTTTAAATGAAGGTGTTTATTATTAAGGGGGAAAAAAAACCCAATCCAAGCCTACATGGTCCTGTGTGAAAAAATGATTGCCCACCCCCTTTCCTGTTTAAACATAAATTCACTATGGTTTATCACATCTTTGGAAAGCTGAGGTCAATTTCTCTAGCCACACTCAGGCCTGATTACTGCCACACCTGTTCTCAATCAAGAAATCACTCAAATAGGATCTGCCTGACAAAGTGAAGTAGACCAAAAGATCCTCAAAAGCTAGACATCATGCTGCAATCCCAAGAAACTCAGGAACAAATGAGAAACACAGTAATTGAGATCTATCAGTCTGGAAAAGGTTATAAAGCCATTTCTAAAGCTTTGGGACTCAAGCAAACTACAGTGAGAGTCATTATACACAAATGGCGAAAACACGGAACAGTGGTGAACCTTCCCAGGAGTGGCTGGCTGACCAAAATTACCCCAAGAGCTCAGCAATCACTCATCCAAGAGTTCACAAAAGACCCCACAACAACATCAAAAGAGCTGCAGGCCTCACTTGCCTCAGTTAAGGTCAGTGTTCATGACTCCACCATAAGAACGAGACTGGGCAAAAATGGCCTGCATGGCAGAGTTCCAAGATGAAAACCACTGCTGAGCAAAAAGAACAAACGCTCGTCTCAGTTTTGCCAGAAAACCTCTTGATGATCCCCAAGACTTTTGGGAAAATACTCTGTGGACTGACGAGAAAAAAGCTGAACTTTTTGGAAGGTGTGTGTCCCATTACATCAGGCGTAAAAGTAACACAGCATTTCAGAAAAGGAACATCATACCAACAGTAAAATATGGTGGTGGTAGTGTGATGGACTGGGGATGTTTTGCTGCTTCAGGACCTGGAAGACTTGCTGTGGTAAATGGAACCATGAATTCTGCTGTCAACCAAAAATTCCTGAAGGAGAATGTCCGGTCATCTGTTCGTGACCTCAAGCTGAAGTGCACTTGGGTTGTGCAGCAGGACAATGATCCAAAACACACCAGCAAGACCACCTGTGAATGGCTTAAGAAAAACAAAATGAAGACTTTGGAGTGGCCTAGTCAAAGTCCTGACCTGAATCCAATTGAGATGCTGTGGCATCACCTTAAAAAGGCAGTTCATGCTCGAAAACCCTCCAATGTGGCTGAATTACAACAATTCTGCAAAGATGAGTGGGCCAGAATTCCTCCACAGCGATGTAAAAGACTCATTGCCAGTTATTGCAAATGTTTGATTGCAGTTGTTGCTGCTAAGGGTGGCCCAACCAGTTTTTAGGTTTAGGGGGCAATCACTTTTTCGCACAGGGCCATGTAGGTTTGGATTTTTTTCCCCTTAATAATAAACATCTTCATTAAAAACTTGCATTTTGTGTTTACTTGTGTTATCTTTGTCTAATATTTAAATTTGTTTGATCTGAAACATTTAAGTGTGACAAACATACAAAAAAAATGAGAAATCAGGAAGGGGGCAAACACTTTTTCACACCACTGTATATATGCGTATGCTGCAGAGCAACCACTAGTTATGGGTACAGTTTTGGTTGTTTAATAGCCGATTTTTTACAATGCTTCTTAAAAGTGTTTAGTGTGGTACATTCTCTGTTTACAGGTGGTATATTATTCCAGATCTTGGAGCCCCTCAGTGATAGCATAGATAGAGCAAATGTGGTGCGTCTGTGGGAGACCTCAGTCTCCTCTGCTCTTGTGGTTGTACTGGTGACAGTCCTCAGTTTAACATATTCTCCCGGGGAGAAGTGGGGTGGTGCATAGCCATTAAATATTTTGTATATTGAAGGCAAATTTGAGAGTTTTATAATTTTCAAAAGACAAAAGATTGTATTCCTTGTCAATGTGACAGCAATGATATGTGGGATCTTTCTTATCAAAGATTTTTATGGCTTTTTTGTATGAAGATTTAATAGCTTTGATTATGGTTACACCAGTGAGTGACCAGTTGGTAAAACAGTAATTGATGTGTGGGAAGATCATTGCATGCAGAAATATTTGGCCGCACTGTCAGCGATGGTCGAATTTGTTTAAAATTTCTTAGCTTGAATTTGATTATGTTTGAGATTTATTTTGACATGTTTTTTTAAAGGTTAATGAGGAATCTAAAGTCACACCGAGGTACTTAAATTCCTCGACTAGTTGGAGCTCCTCCCCTTTTAAGAAAATATTTGAGTTTGTAATATTTGATAGTTGTTTGGTAAACATCATGCAAACAGTTTTTTTTAGTGTTTAGTAGGAGACAAATTGTTCAGCCAGTCATGGATTTGGGTCATCGCTGTTGTAAGAATACAGGTGGCTTGTGTGCTTTTTGCAGGTGTGAATATTACCGTGTCATCTGCATACATTTGTACAGTATATGAATGTTTCTGCATGCAGTTGGTAAATCATTTATGTATAGGGAGAACAGTATTGTTCCAAGTATGGAGCCTTGTGGGACACCCATTTGACATTTCATATATGGCGATTTGACACTGTTGACCATTACACATTGCTGTCTGTCAGTTAAATAGGATTTCATCCATTTGATAGCATGTTCTGAAAAATTAAACTACGTAAGTTTAGTTAAAAGGATGTTGTGGTCAATGGTGTCAAATGCCTTCTTCAGATCTGAAAACACAGCACCTACACAATTGCACTTATCTAAAAAAGATTTCGTTTTCTTTAAGAACAAGCTTATTGCAGACTCTGTTGAGTGGTGGGCATGGAACCCAAAGTGTGCATGATGCAGGGGAGTGTTCCCATAATTCAGATGTTCACATAATAGTGTGGCCAGCCATTTTTCAATTATTTTGGAGAGGACAGGTAAGATGCTGATTGGTCTGTAGTTGTTTATTTCAGTTTTACTCCCTGTTTTGAAAATTGGTCTTACCACGCCTACCTTTCAAGCAGTTGGGACGACAGCATGTTTGATTTACTGATTAAATGAGTAATTGGACAAATGACAGATTCTTTATTTTCTTTTAAAATTTTGTAGTTAAGACCATGTTTAGTGTTGCTTTTGAGCTATTCAATGAGCTGTTGATATTTGTGACTCCATTTTCAGTTATGTCATGAAACGCCTTTACCAGGGCTTAACAGAAGACACCAATCGCAGGCAGTGAGTTTTTTGCACATTTAATAACAAAAACTAAATACACCAACACGCCCACTTACAGGTATGGCCGGGGAACATCCGGAGAAAATGAAGCAGACGGGAACACAGTCTTGAAGATGAAGGACGTACTAATAGCGTCTGGGATGCAAGACCACTGCAAAGAACAACCACACCGGTCTGCTTAAATAACCCTGGACCAGATGATAATCAGGTGTGGGTACATGAGTGACAATGTAATCAAAACAGCAAGTGACAGCTGTGCAGCCCAAGAAACAGTTTGGCAGCCAGAAGCTGCACAGCACTGTCAAAATAAAAGTACAGTCCGGAACTAAAGAATACAGAATAAAATAACACAAGCCCAAAAGATATAAACAATCACATAACTACAAAATGGCACACAATAACTAGACAAAACTATAAAAACACCACTAAGAATACAACAACTCATAGATGAACTAAACCTAGAGACAGAAGATCAAAACAAACAGAGAAACAAACAGACAGAAAAGGACTAAACTTAAGACTGGAGCTGAGCACGGCCCTCAACCGTCCTCAGGATCATGACAATGCTCCCCAGGCACAGACAGGCAACAGACACCCCAGCGCAACATTAAAAAAAAAAAAAAAAAAAGAGCCCCCCCCACACACAAAGAAGACCTCCCCAAACAAGAAAAACAACCCACCCCAGGTGGGAGGAGGGGGCTACCTGGCACAGAGGGACCGAAGCAAAATAAGAAAAAAAACCCCAAAACAACGACAACATTCATGCCCCACAACACTGAATGACAGGTGGCACAGGATACTGATGGTGTTACGTGACAAGCAAACCTAGTTCAGGTGGTCTTCCAGAGTCCCAAACTCCCCCAAGCAGATGATGCAGCTGATCAGGTGGTCTTCCAGAGGTCTTAAGCCACCCAAACAAATGACGCAGTCCATCGGGTGGTCTCCCTATATCCCCGAGCCAACAGGCTGCGGAGCACAACAGGCTGTGGAGCACAACATGCCCCCTCCTGGAGGCTGTAGCTGGGACCCTACCCGCAACGGACCACAGGGACAGAGGCGTGGATGAAGTGGACCCAGGGCTGCGGACAGTTGGCTCCCAGTGCTAATTGCTGGCCAATAGCAGAGCCAGGTGGCGATGATGGTGGACCAGCAAGGACACCGGGGGAAGGAAGCACCCGCCCCATGAGGCAACCAACTGGCGAAGAAGACTGATCAGCGTAGACCCCCAGCGGCACCCGATGACCCTCAGGGAGCCCCGGCGAAGGATCCATGATGACCTCAGGTGACAGCAAAGGACCCTCCACGACCTCGGGTGGAGGCGAAGCACCCATGGCGGCCTCGGGCGGAGGTGTAGCTCCCACAGCGGTGACCCCAGACGGAGGTGTAGCACCCATGGCGGTGACCCCGTACGGAGGCGTAGCACCTGCGGCAGCCCCGGGCAGAGGCAGGGGACCCACGGCAGCCTCAGGAGAAGATTCAGAGCACAGACAAACACCAGGTGAGAGTCACTGGCAGGAGTGGAGCCCGGCGAGGGAAGCTCAAGTGCAACTGACAGCTGCACTTGGTCCCCTCCTCTAGGAGCAAGGCAAGATTTCTCTTGGACAAAAAAGAGAACTTACCTGAGTTCAAGCTCCACCACTGTCCAGGACTCTGATGATTCCTGCTGCGACATCTCGGCCTTCACCGTCTGGCCAACCTCTCTCAATACGACCACCTCGGGAGAAGGAGAAGAGAAAAACACGGAAGAAGAATTACCAGCAGCAGTGGAGCCCGGTGAGGAGAGCTCAGGAGCAGAGGACATCTGCAACCGACCCTCCCCAGCATGAGCCAGACAAGAATTCTCTGGATCTGTAGATGTTAAAACAGAACAGATCACTTGCCTGGACTCGAGCTCCTCCACTGTCCAGGACTCCGGCAACTCTGCTGCGGCAACCCAGGCAGCAGGCATGATGGCTGAGGAAGCTGGCGACCCTCCAGCATGGTGGCTGCCACTGGCGGGAACCCAGATGAGGCGACGGGTGCTGATGGACCTCCAGGCATGGTGGCTAATGCTGGTGGACCCTCCGACGTGACGGCTGAAGCAGGGAGGACTCCAGCTTGGCGTGACAAAGCCTAGGAAATGCCTCACCAATGATACCGGGTCCCGTGATGCTGAAACCAGGGGACTCTTAGTCGGCTCAGGTTTCAGGCCACGGAGGGCGCTCCTCTTCCATCCGGGGTACGGCTGCATGGCTGAAACCAAATCCCCCAGAACTGCTGACCTCCTCTTCATCTGGCAGCTCCCTCCCAGGACCGGCGGACAAACAGGGAAAACAGGGGAGGACACGGGAGAGACGGGTGGAAAAGAGGAGAAGGCTACAGCAGCAGGTGGGGAAGTCTCAGCCAAAGTGGGTGACTGCTGCTGAGCACCCCACCTGGGAACAGAACAAGACAATTCATTTTCAGATGTTAGAGAATGAAAAGACACTTGTCTTTGCCCTCTAGGTGTGGTGGTGGCTGCTGCAGATGGACCAGAACATCCCTCCCTACTGGCTGTGGGGGGGGGGGGGCACCAATGCAGATCCTAGCCGATCCGGCCCTGCAGATGTGATGATGGGCAGAGCTGGATGTCCTCCTTCCACTTGGGCAGCAAGTTCAGGAAGGAGCCATGGCTTGTATTCCAAAGGCAGCTCCACCTCTGCCGCTAAAACCCCCTGGCGTTCCACAAGCTCCTCCGCAGTAGGACCGTTGGGAGGCACAAGGGTGTCGTTCCCCAGCCGGCAGACTGCGGGCCCTTGCGGTGTCGGAGAAGTGGCTGATAGTGCGGGCCACTGTCCGGGAAGGGAAGGCGGGGCTGCTGCTACTGGAGAGTGGCGAGAGGCTCGGGGCTTCCGCGATCGGGGATGCTTCCTCATAGACAAAGGCATGGATGTGGAGGAGGTATCCCCCAGCACGTGGAGCAAGGACGATGGGTTAATAATGGAGAGGAGAAGGTCTGTGAGCTCCGGATGGCTCCACAGGCTGGGGTATGCTTCAAGCACTTGTGCAGCTCCAACCAGACACTCCCAAGCCGCCTCGGGAGTGCAAGAAACACAAGCCTCCTATAAGATGTTCTGTAGTACATTTACAGTCCAACACTCCACCTCGCTAAGCCCACACTGACCGTAGTGCGAGAGCGCTGCCATGCCAGTGAAAAAACAGATTTAAAAGGAAAATATGGGAGGGAAAAGAAAAAAGAAAAAGCAACACTCACACCCTGCTGGCGTCTCACTCAGGCAGCGGTCTTCTGTCATGAAACGCCTTTACCAGGGCTGAACAGAAGATACCATTCAATAACAGAAAGACGTATGAAAACTAAATACACCAACACGCACACTTACAGGCACGGCCGGGGAACACCTGGAGAAAACGAAGCAGACGGGAACACCGTTTTAAAGGTGAAAGACGTACTAATAACGTCTGGGACGCAAGACTGCTGCGTCCCAGACGTTATTAGTACGTCTATTAGAGACAGAAAGTCAAAACAAACAGAGAAACAGACAGAAAAGGACTAAACTTAAGACTGGAACTGAGCATGGCCCCCAACCGTGCTCAGGATCATGACAAGTTATTTCTAATATATTAAAAACTGGTTGTGAAGGGTTAAGAGGGCTAGAATTATGATCAGGTGGATTAAATGAACTGGATATTTCCAGTACAGAATTTATGATAAAGTTGTTAAACTCTGTAGCAATGACCGTGGGATTCTGTATCAATTTGTTATTAATATTAAGTTCCATGTCTCCATCATCTTTTTTGTTCTGTTTATTAGTTTATTAGAAGGGATTTCCTTCTATTCAATTTTGTTTATTGCTATTGTTATTGGTGTGGACAACACCGTACCCACCAAGACCATACGGTGTTGCTCGAACAACAAACCGTGGATCAACCCTGAGATAAAAACACTTCTGAGAGAGAAGAAGAGGATCTTCAGGTCAGGGAACAGGGAGATGCTGAAGTCCGTACAGAGGGAGCTGAGGAGGAAGATCAGAGAAGGCAAGGACAGCTTCAGGAAGAAGATGGAGGACAAGCTGCAACAGAGTGACATCGGTGGGGTCTGGAGAAACCTTAAAACCATCTCTGGGCTCCAGAATACCTCCTCCCAGGCCATGGGGGGCAGGGAGTGGGCGAACAATCTGAACCTGTTTTTTAATAGGTTTGACCAACCGCCCTCCCCCCTGACTGCACAACAATCACTGCTGCCTCTAAAGACATCAAGTCCTGCTGCCCACACCCCACTCCACCAACATCCCCCCCACTCCCAACACACAGCCCCCCAACATGACCCTCACTAAGACCCAGGTGAGGACGGAGCTGAGGAAGATCAAGGCGAGGAAGGCATCGGGACCGGACGGCATCAGCGCAAAGCTCCTCAAGTCCTGTGCAGATCAGCTGTGTGGGATTGTGGAGCTCATCTTCAACCTCAGCCTGAAGCTGGGGAGGGTACCACAGTTGTGGAAAACATCTTGTGTGGTACCTGTACCAAAGACCTCCTGCCCCAAAGACCTGAACAGCTACAGACCAGTGGCCCTGACGTCCCACATGATGAAGACCCTGGAGTGACTGTTCCTTGCTCACCTCCGCCCCCTGGTGGGACCAGCGATGGATCCACTCCAGTTCGCCTACCAGCATGGCATTGGGGTGGAGGATGCAGTGATCTTCCTCCTTCACCGTTCTCTGTCCCACCTGGAGAAGCCCGGGAATGTGGTGAGGATCATGTTCTTTGACTTCTCCAGTGCTTTCAACACCATCCAACCAATGATCCTGAAGGACAAGCTGCTGTGCGCAGGGGTGGACCAGCACCTGTCATCATGGATCCTGAACTACCTCACTAACCGGCCACAGTTTGTGAGAACCCGGGACTGTGTGTCCGACACGATCATCGGTAGCACGAGGGCCCCCCAGGGAACGGTTTTGGCTCCCTTCCTGTTCACCCTTTATACTGCGGACTTCTCACACAACACAACACACTGCCATCTACAGAAGTTCTCTGACGACTCTGTGATCGTCGGCCTAATCTCCAACGGAGATGAAGCTGAGTACAGAGGAATTATCCAGGACTTTGTGGACTGGTGCCATCGGAAGTGCCTCCAGATCAACGTGAGGAAAACTAAGGAGCTGGTGGTGGACTGCCGCAGGCAAGGACAACCCCTCACAGCACCAGTAAACATCCAGGGAACAGACATCGAGATGGTGACATCCTACAAGTACCTGGGTGTTCATTTGAACAATAAACTAGACTGGTCACACAATACCGACGCACTCTACAAGAAGAGACAGCGCAGGCTGTTCCTACTGAGGAGACTCAGGTCTTTTGGTGTACAAGGGGCGCTGCTGAAGACATTCTACGACACGGTGGTGGCATCAGCCATCACTTTTGGAGTGGTCTGCTGGGGCAGTGGCATTACAGCAGCCAATAGGAAGAGACTGAACAAACTGATCAAGAAAGCTAGCTCTGTCCTGGGGCAGCACCCTGACCCAGTGGAGGAGATAGGAGAGAGAAGGATGGTGGCTAAATTGTCAACTCTGCTGGAGTCCGAGTTCCACCCTATGCAGGACATACTGAACGCACTGAGGAGCTTATTTAGCAGCAGACTACATCATCCTAGGTGCGCAACCGAGAGGTTTCGCAGGTCCTTCCTACCTACGGCTGTCAGACTGTATAACCTAAGCAGGGCTGCTCGCAGAGATAGCAAAAAAACGTGACAACCTAATAGTAGTGAATGCAAAAGACACAATAGACTTACACAATGGTCCCCTCCAGTATACAACTAGGACAATATCGGTCGCTACGGAGGGTGACAATATGTATGGGTACATATTCATACTATGTAGGATAACTAAGTAGACGGTTGTGCTGTTTATTCCATCTTGCTACAATGCTCCACACTTTGTATATATATTTATATATTTATGGGTATGTATGTATATCCACTACTCTTATTTATATCTGCCATATCTTCTTAATTATGGCTCTGAGTGTTGCTATCCCTGTGCTGTTGCAATCCTGGAATTTCCCCTTTGTGGGACTAATAAAGGCTTATCTTATCTTATCTTATATTTTGTTGTTGGTTTTTGGGATTATATAATTTACTGTGTTACCTGATGACTTCTTAAATGGATTTGAAAGCCGTTTCCGTGGAAATTTTCTTGTTGCTAATGTTATATTATGGTCAGACCTGTTAAGTGGTTATAAGTCTGGGAGATTCTTTCAGGTCTATTTGTGAAAAGTAAATCAATTTTGGTTTTTGACTGCCTTGTGACTCTGGTTGGTTTATCTATTAATTGAGTTAGGTTATAGTGATCTGTAATGATCTTTTTTTTTCCCAGTTTATATTAAAATCACCCAATACTATTAATCATTTTTAGGATTGCACTGATTAAGAAACACTTTAAATTGGTCATAAAAATCTGCTTTAGAGGAGGGTTTGCGGTATAAAAAAAATAACAGAAGATAATTGTTCCTCTAACATTCTTATTTGTTTCTGCTTGTTTTTCTTTTTGTTTTGTTACCTCCGCCAAAGGGGGAGGTTATGTGATCATCTGCATTGGTTTGTTTGTTTGTTTGTTTGTCTGTCTCTTTGTCTGTTTGTTTGTCTGTTAGCAAGATAACTCAAGAAGTTATGGACGGATTTTCATGAAATTTTCACAGATTGTCAGAAATGGGGTATCCTACAGATGATTAGATTTTGGTGGTGATCCGGATCACTGTCCACAAGAAAACCGCCATTACACAAAATGCCATTTTCATGAATAACTACTGAACCACTAATCCTATCATTGTGAATCCAATTGCTAGTCATATGTTTTCATGGTCAAGGAATCTGAAAACATACACACAAACACTGTATGGGGGGAACTGTGGCCGCCATTACGGAAAATGCCATTTTCGTCAATAACTACTGAACCACTGCTTGTCATATGTTTTCATGATCAAGGAATCTCAACACTGTATGGGCGGAACTGCCGCGCTTGGCGGAGGTCTGCGCTCTCCGAGTGCTTTTCTAGTTTTTGTATTTGTTGTTTGTTTGTCTTGATCACTTTGTTGCTTGTTTATTAAGATGAAAAAAAACCCCAACAACCTTGGGATCCTGATCTCAGAACTGGACTGAGATCTTGATCCCAGTCTGAGATCTCAGACTATAGTTACATGAGATGTAAACTATATCTCAACAACAAAGCAAGCTAGGGTCACCAAACCTGGTATACAGGTTCACTCTGAGACCATGACCTCTGACGACAGGTTTGGGGTCAAAAAGTCAAAGGTCAAGGTTGGCATTCCCGAAGATCTCTTACTATAGAACATGTAAAGCTCTCTGGGGTCACCAAACTTGCTACACAGGTTCACCTCGGGATCCTGCCCTACAACTATGGGTTGTATATTTTGTTGTATATTCGTGGATGGTGGACTTATCATAATTTGGTTCTACCACAGTTATAATATTGAAAAGTTGAAAACTGCTCTCCATCAATAAGTATTGGGATCTTCAAAGAAAACGGAGGCGGGGGTTATTGCACTTGCCTCAGAGTGCTTTTGCATTGTCCTTGTAGAGACTGCAGCATTGCTAAAAATAAATCCACCACTAATCTGCATGGTGTGTTTGTGTGAAGGGAGCATGTGTGCGCTTTGTTCTTCACTCAATCCACCACGCAGCTTTACATAAAGAAAATGTCTCCATAAAACAGAGCACATCAACAATCCTTGGGGATGTGTGGTGCGTAAAACACCAACCTTAAGGCTGACATCTGCTCCTCCCACAGAACAGAAAAAGTGCGCTTGCCTCATTGAATTGTGCTGCATTCATCCCTGCATTGTTTGCTGCAGTAGTTCCAGAGTAGTCAACAAGTTCTTAACTGAAATGTGGAAAAAGAGATATGTGAGTCCTGTGAAGCACTGCAAATATCAAGCACATGGTATAAACATGATGATGGGAAAAACACAATTTCCATTACTTCACTGACTCCAGCAAAGACAAAGTTCTATGAATAACAATTTGACAGATATTTATAGTACTTCAGGTGACATTAGGCCTCCATATTTAATATTGACAACCTCAGGAACAGAAATATTACCTGAAAGAAACAGTCACCTTTTGTTCATTTTTTTTAATACCAAAAGACACATTTATTCCCTGTCAGGCCTTTCCAAAAAATCACCCTCTGTGCACTCACTGAAAGAGAAGCAGAAAATGAATTCTAAAGGGTCCTTTGCCTCTAGCTACCATGAGTTCTTTTTAAGCCACCTATAGCCTGAGAGAAAGTATAATATTTTATTGATGAGATAAATCCCTGCTCTCTGTGGCTTCAATAAAAGCTGTATTGCACGTGATGGAGATTGTTGGGAGATCTGGGATTACAGGCACCATTTGCAGAGTGGTGGGCATGCATCTGTGCATGTTTTTACAAACGGGAATGAAATATTGGCACTACAGGAAATAATTACAGAAATGTGAAATGCATTATTCTTACCGGTGTTGATGTTAGAGCGCAGCAGGCGACCCAAAGAGTTCTCCACCCTGGGAGGTGATAGTTTCCCCGTGAAATATGAGAATGCATTTTTAATTTCAGAAGAGGATTGTAAGGGAGGTCCCTCTGTTGTGTGAATGGTCAAGATGAAGGCAGTTGCCCATGTGATGGATTTCCACTGGAATTCAAGTAATATTTGGGCTCACAACATTTACGAAGGTCATATGATGAAAATGTCACTTTTTAAGTGCTTTTATGCATGAATTTGGGTATTTGGAGTCACTACCAATGAAAAAACTCCAGAAAACAATTAACCCTGTCACTTTGGAAGGGTCTACTTTTATCTCAACTGATCTTATTCTGTAAACCGCTCAGATTTGTCTCCAACTATGATGTCTCAACTGGAGCTTATTGGAATGGGACCACTCACCTTTACCTCTTCCCGTTTGAATTATAGCTGGATAAGTTAGGTTAGTGGAGTGACCACTGGTTTTATGGCTACACCACGTTCCAAATTATTATGCAAATGATATTTGTCTCTGATTTTCATAAACAGTCGATGCAAATGACAGTCAGTATAATTTTCAAGTCATCAACCGTTAGAACATAATTCAAATTTTATTGAACAGGGCTCCCAATGATAACTATTTTTTTTGCAAAAATAAAAAAAAACTCAAAATCCACTGTTCCAAATTATTATGCACAACAGAGTTTCAAAACATTTTATTGGTCGTAAAGAACTGAAAATGGTCATTTGTTGAATTTGTAGCATTAGGAGCAGAGGTGGACTTATTAAAGGTAAGTGACGGCCTAAGGCCCCGATCTGCTAAGGAGCCCCATATATTTTTTTAATGTTTAGTTAATGGGAGCCTCGTTGCCTATAGCAGTGGCTAGCGGTGCTCCAACCACCATCCTCCCAATTTTAGCTGCACTCTGGTAGCTCACACATCTGCACACAATCACATCACACAACTAACACACACCCATCATGATTCGTGCATGGGGGAGGAGGGGCGGGGGACCTCCCCCACCCCTGTTGTCCTCCTTCTGCCGGGGGCCTGGGCACCCGGTGGGAGGCATGGGGCCCGTCATGTTGTCATGTTGTTGAATGAATAGGTGCGAGCAAGGGAATGAGAGAGGAGTAGTGCCTCTTGGCTGCATGGGCTTCCCTGGATGGGGGGGGCTGCCCGTGGGGTCCCTGCACCTTGCTGCTGCCTTCTTGGGGCGTGGGGGTCCCCGGGGTGTGCGCCGGTGGTGCTGGGGTGCAGGCCGGTTTCCGGCCCGGGGTATGGGGGCGCTGGCCTCCTGTTCATCCTTGCCTGTTCATTTCTTTATGGCGAGAAGAAACGTTTGGTCGTAGTAAAGGCACTGTTAGCTTGTCAGCATAGCTCACGGAAAATATTATACCATTTTAGTATACTATATATATCCGCACTTTGGCCGTTACATATCGATACAAGCGGATATATATGTACATATACGTATATGTGCGCTAACTTTTGGCATTTTAAAGAAAATCCACTTACCAGTGTGTTTTGAGCAGTTTGTTGTACGGACTCATCCAGGGCAGTGACGATGGTCCGGCTGGCTGGTCTGTCCCCAAAAACAGTTCATCAGATGAACTGTTTTGGGGGACAGGCCAGCAGGACTGTTTGCCCCCTCCAGCTTATCTTGTATTTTTGCTCATGTCCACAGAGCCAAGAAATGTGTCTCCTCTTTGCTCCAAATCTGTTTGAAATCCATCACTTGCTCTGCTGTTTGGAATTCAACATGGCGGTCAGTAATGTTTTGAAGCTGGTCAGTTAACCACGCCCAGGGCTGTGGACGTAACCAGCGTAAACTGGTGTTGCCGCTGGCCCAGGTAGGAGTTGAGGCCCTGATAGCCCCGCTTTTGAGAGCCTGGGACTAGTGCTTCAAGCGGTGGAAAACCAAAGAACTGGTGCCAATTAGGCTCTGACTCCAGTTAAGCACTGGAACCGTCTTCGTAGAAAAGGCCTATATGTCTGCACTAGTGGCCGGCCGTCTATGCTTACAGTAATTGGCCGGGAGTCTGTCCTCTCTGCTTGAATTGATATTAGCCATTGTATTATTTAATGCAGCCATTGTATTTACTTGTATTATTTGCATATTTGTACTTTGTGTGTTATTGTGTGGTTTTTTTTCTATTATTGAATAAAAAGCGTAAAAAGTATCTTGTTGCATTATTTGTAACTTGTAAACTGTGACAAACACATACAATTGTGCATTTTATATATATATATATATATACACTACTGTTCAAAAGTTTGGGGTCACCCAGACAATTATTTTGTGTTTTCCATGAAAAGTCACACTTATTTACCACCATGAGTTGTAAAATGAATAGAAAATATAGTGAAGACATTGACAAGGTTAGAAATAATGATTTGTATTTGAAATAATAATTTTTTCCAGATACTCAACCTGCTCAAAGGAAGGTCAGTTTTATAGCTTCTCTAACCAGCTAAACTGTTTTCAGCTGTGCTAACATGATTGCACAAGGGTTTTCTAATCATCCATTAGCCTTCTGACGCAATGAGCAAACACATTGTACCATTAGAACACTGGAGTGATAGTTGCTGGAAATGGGCCTCTATACACCTATGTAGATATTGCACCAAAAACCAGACATTTGCAGCTAGAATAGTCATTTACCACATTAGCAATGTATATTTGATATTAGATTGTATTTCTGAGTAGTTTAAAGTTATCTTCATTGAAAAAACCAGTGCTTTTCTTTCAAAAATAAGGAAATTTCTAAGTGACCCCAAACTGTTGAACGGTAGTGTATTTCTTTAACCAAATAACCAAATTAGGGGGTATTTACTTTCTACTATTGAATTAAAAAAAAAAAAAAAAAAAGAATTGCGGGCCTTTTTGTGATTTTTTTTTTTAAAAACCAAGTTAGGGGTAAAAGAGAATAACCACTGAAATGAACATATTTGATGCAACTGTTGTATGTTCTTATATTATCTGCATATTTGTAACTTTTTTTAAACTGTGCCAGTGTCATAGGAGACTGGCTCCCGGCTGTCTAGCCACTTCGTATGCTAACAAGCTAACAGTGTTTTTACCACGAACATTTCTCCTCGCCATAAAGAAATGCGCATTTGAGAAACTAGAACAAAAATCTTAGCGTCTTACAGAATACTTTGTTAGATATCCAGTGCAAAATACGCTGCTTGTTCAGTATCAATACTGTTTGTTGTCTCAAATGACGTTAGTGACATTGCCATATATCTTAAAATGCTCATTTGAGAGAAAACGAGAACAAATCTTAGCATCTTACAGAAAACTTTATTATAAAGATATCCAGCGCAAAATACGCTTTTTGTGGTATCAATACTGTGTATGAATGGGTGCCTTGTGTTGTGTTATGGGAGATTTTTCTACCAAAGGTACTAGTAACGTCGTCTTTTTTACTATTTTGGTAATATTTCCATAATCTTTGGCCATTTAAGGAAAAAAAAAAAAATTCACTCGTGTTTTAATTGTGTGTTGTGTAACCATATTTTATCTAATCCTTCTCTTACTTTATTGTGCAGTAGCCTGGTGGAGCACCTACAATGTCATTGTACTGTACAACTGTACAATGACAGTAAAGCCTATCCTATTCCTATTCTTCTATTCTATAATCAGACATGTAAGCTTTGCTAATATTGATATTGAATAAAATTGCCTTTTATGTCTGCACATTTAATGGAAGGCTTAAGCTGCACACTGCAAAAGCCAAAACACTTTTTTTGTATTTACAGATTTATCACAGCTGGATGATGAGGGAGAACCAGCCAGACCTGTGGTGTCCAGCTCACCTTCACCAGTACCAAGCTTGTCCTCCTCCTGCTCTTCCTCCTCTTCTCATCAGACCAGATTAGGTAACATATGTTCAGATCATGACCCATTCACACAAAGGGGGGAGTGAATTTAACCAATTATACACTTGAATTGAATGTTGTGATGCCACTAACAGTAAATGGATGTTGAATAGACACATTCAATCTTGGACTGATGATTCCTGCGTTTTTCAGTGTGTAGTTATTTTATATTTCTTATTATTTTACTTTAAAATGGGGAAACAGGAGTGGGACAGAAACATGGACCGCCTTCTTGACTACCTAGAGAGGTCAGAGGAGAGACAGCAGGAGCAGAGCAGGAGGGAGGAGCAGCTGACCTCTGCTTTGCTGCAAAGCATCCAGAAGATGGAGGACAGGACCTTGTTGGACTGATGGGACACGTTGTCTGTGCTTGAGGGACTGCAAACAAAGTAACTATCACAGCATTGATATTTTTGGCTGTGTGTACATAATATTTTGTATGTAGCAGTCTAAAGTTTTTGCACATTTTGTAAACTAGAAAAGCACTTGGAGAGCGCAGACCTCCGCCAAGCGCCACAGTTCCCCCCCATACAGTGTTTGTGTGTACGTTTTCAGATTCCTTGACCATGAAAACATATGACTAGCAATTGGATTGACAATGATAGGATTAGTGGTTCAGTAGTTATTCATGAAAATGTCATTTTGCATAATGGCGGTTTTCTTGTGGACGGTGATCTGGATCACCACCAAAATGTAATCATCTGTAGGATACCCCATTTCTGACAATCTGTGAAAATTTCATGAAAATCCGTCCATAACTTTTTGAGTTATCTTGCTAACAAACAAACAGACAGACAAACAGACAGACAAACCAACGCCGATGAAAACATAACCTCCTTGGCGGAGGTAATAAAAGCTTTCTTTCCTTAAGTGTTTTTCTGCTTCAACACTAATTGTTATCCTCACACCAAATATATGCATGAAATGTAAAGCTATTTAGGACAAACAATGCGAATCACTATAACATTATAGTGGTGGGAAGTGAAAGTACAAGTACTGAATTACTGCACTTAAGTTCATTTTTTCAGGTATTGGACAATATATCAGGTATTTGTGGACTTTACTCATATTTTTGACAACTTTTTTCACATTTTCTAAAGAACAAGAAGCAACAAACTTTAAATCTATGCACTTTTTCTGTGGAAAATGTTCCAAGTTGCCAGCTTCAAAAATGATGAGTTTATGTTCTTTGACAACGTACCACATGACATTCTGTCAGCTCTGGACAAGATCATTTGTGGGGAAAGTACTTTTAACTTTTACACTTTCCAGTCTGCCTCTTGTTACCCCTGCATGAATAAAAACTGGAATCAGTACTTTAACAAGAATAGATGACATACAAGTACAGAAGGGTATACCTTATCAACTCTGTAAATGTGCCTATAAAATATATACATACGCCATAAATGCTTTAAAACAGAGAACACTGAGGACTGACTGTCAGCTGGATGTTTTATTCATTAATTATTTTGAACTACTTCACATGTTATATTTTGTAAATGATATAGTAGGCATTAAACAGGTTATTGCTCCCCACTGTTAAAATACTCCATTAAAGCTGCCCTAATGTCATCCTACACTGGCATGGTCAGATGGTGGTTGAACTGGAGGCTGACTGTGATCAGGTGTGTCTGGGAGTCCAAAGTTGTCACCATGTTCCTCACAAATATTATCGAGTATGCAGCAGGTGAGCACCATTTTCTTGCTCAGTTCCAGTTTGCAGTCATTCCCTGTCAGGAGGGACCTCCATCAACCTTTCAAGCCGCCGAAAGCCATTTCCACAACTGAACGTGCACGGCTCATCCGGTAGTTGTAGTTACGTTGTTCAGGGGTAAGTCTGCCTGTGTCCGAAAAGGGATTCAGCAGCCACTTCTGCATGGGGTTGGCTGGGTGGTGAAATCTGGTGTCGTGCCAAAAAGTGATCACAGTCTGCAGGAGCCAGGAGCGCCGCGTGTTAAAGGTGGACTGCCTGGTCTCAGTCCACCTGCACTGTCTCTAAATGTTTTGAGGTTTTATCACATCTGAAAAATTATAGTGTTGGCCAAAGTGTTGCAGTTTGGAAAACAACATATAGAATTTATCTGATTGCAATATTTATGTGCAAAAACATCGTTGTTTGGAGGTAAAAAGAATATATATTGATACAGTATCTTCATGTATTGTATATATACAGTAAATCTATGCATTTTTCCATGTAACCTTGTGACTGCATTATTTTAATTGCTTTTAATCCTAGCTCAAGTTTGTTTCAGGTTCAAAATGCATCATAAGTGTTAAATATATCTTATTATACCTAACTAAGTACTGTTTATCTGTTGAAATATACTGTATATTTAACGGCTAATATAAACCCACAAACAATATGACGCCTGGCGATCATTTTTTGGGCAGCTGATCACTTTTTGGCATGACATAACAGGCGACCTCCGTCTCGTAATGCACTGTAACACCACCTATTACAGAACTGACATAAATATTATGTTTAAAAGTGTAGTCAATGCTCGCGCTACAGACTTGATCTAACAATGGCTGATAACTGAAATATTGATAATTACCGGTCTCTTAAATGTAGCTGCCGTTCTCTGCGATTAAGAATAAAACTGTTTTTGGATGGTAATATAGGTTTGGAATAATAAAAGCAGCACTCCCAAAGAGACGACAAGCTCCTCATGTTGACAAGCTGTTGACAAGCTAGCGCTGCTACTTCTTCTTCTGTGGTATTTTGCGGGGTTGCATAAAGGCGCTTCACACTACGTAATGACGTAGCTCTGACATAATCCCCGACTAGCTCCATATCAGTGGAAAACCAGCTGGTTCTTATGAGGCGCTACAGTTGAACTGGTTAAGCACTGGTACAAGTCCCAGAACCGAACTAGCACTGGTTCTTATTTTGGTGGAAATGAGGCATAGGAGGTCCAGCTCAGGTTCCCACTCTGCTGTGGCGGCCTCTGCAGCAGGCATGATGGTAATTGCAGTCTTAACATCCCCAGGAGAAGGGGACCAGGCTGGTGACTCATCCGGCATGGCAGCTGGGGTTCAGCTCCGTGCTGGCACTGGAATAGGGTCCTCCAGGGCCACGGGCTCCTCCATTGCCCGGCGGCTTAGTTCTGGGGCCGACGGACACTCGGGGACAAACAGTGGAGACACGGAGAGGACAGGTGGGAATTTATGGGTTGGAGCAGGTAGAGAGAGCTCAGGTAACTGCACACCCTGAGCCTCTCTACCAGGGATCAACAAGGCATTTCATAATAAATTGAAATGGAATGAGATGAAACTTGCCTGTTCTCCTGGTGTGTGATGTTGCCTGCTGTAGCTGGAGGTGCATCATCCCTCTCTGCGTCTATGGTGAGTGCGGGCTCCCCTGAGGACTGTGGAGGAGCTGCCCCTGTATTCACGGAGGACGACGTAGCTGGTGGAAAAATGGAGGACCTCTTGGCAGCAGGAGGACACATTGAGGTGAACGGAAGTTGCAGCAGCGACGGAGGGAAGTTGGGCTGACGTGACAGCTGGCGAAAGAGAAGATGAGTGGGGAATTGCTGCGGGAATTGTTGGGCTCAGTGTCCGGGAAATGGCTGCCGAAGAGGCAGGAGGTTTCCTCCAGCGGTCTGGAGCGGGAGGATGCTGGAGTGGCGGTGGAGCTGTCAAAGTGAGATGGGAGGAGGACGTTGGTTGTGGAGGGCACCTCCGCCTCGACTCAGCTGAAAGCGTCCCTATCCTCAAACCAGGAAATAATTGCTGGAGTGCGCAGACCGTGGAAAGCAGTTCTGCATACTGTGGGTAATTTCATAGGCTGGAATGCGCCTCCAGGATTCCCACCACTCCATACAAACAATCCCATGTCTTCTTGGGTCCCCGGGCTGTGAGAGCTTCATCTACGAAATCTTGGCTAACCATTGCCGCCCACTGCTCCTCCAGACTGGGAGACCCCGCTGCCGAGCTACCTTTTACTAGAACGAGGCCGGCGAGCCGGGGGCACGGTGTGCTCCAAGAAGCAGGTGAGTGGGAAAAACAGAGGAGAAAAAATGCACAAATACCACAGCTGGGTTTTTACACTGGCGGCTACATTCTGTCAAATTTTCCCCTATGGGGCAGAGAGCCAGACCCAAGCACTGAATGATATTTGTGACATTTATTAATAAAAAATAACAAGTCCAAAAATGGTGCAGAAAACACAAAATGCAAAAAACAACTTGTAGGGAAATGCACTCCTGAGCCGCCTAGCTCAGGAGGAGACGAGGATTACGAGGTACAGGAGAAATGTCCTGAGGAGGAATCAAAAGTAGAACATTCAATGTAGCCATGATGACAATGTGAACAGACAGCTTAAACAGTGAATGGCATGACAACATGAGTGATAAGATGTGGGTGCACCTGAGCAGGAGAAGGGAACAACAACTAGTTATTGGGACCAGCTGGTAGTAATGAGAGGTGATGGAGGAGCTTCTGGACTGACAACTTGACAGGGGCACCCCACAAGGCAAAAACCCGGAAGTGTTGCCTGACAGGTGTCAGCCCACAGAATCAATATAAACACAACCAAATACAAACTAAATAATAATTACAAATAAAGCAAGACCTAGCCAATACAAACTGAAACATGAACAGAGAAATAGGAAGCAGTGACAACTGAAAAAGGCACAAAAATACCACAGATAAATATATATGAATACAAGGAAGACGAGACTGAGTCCGGCAGAACATTAGACTCAGCTCGTGACAACAACAGCTAAATTGCATTGAATGCATGTTAAAAAGAGTATAGATTTGGAAATTATCGCAACACCTTCATTTGAAAACTCCCTAACCACAGCAGTCCCCAACCACTTGGTACTGAGCGCAGAGAAAAAAAGAAATAATTTATTCTGTTGCTCTGTATTGTCTATCAAAGTCTGTGTTTTTCTGAAAAAATTACTGGATATTCTGAATATTACTGCATATTACTGAACAATACTGAATATAGTCTTTCTATGCCTAACTCCTGCCTGTCTATCTGCTGTGCGTCTTGACACACACCTGTCTCATCAGATACATAATCTTTCTTTTACCGGGAGTCGTACCGGGAGGAAGGGCTGTCCTTAGGGGTTTGCCGGGGGCGCACGTTGGTCCATGTCCAGACCGGAGGTTCACAGCTTTAAAGCTCATTGACAAGATGTAGTAACGATTTTACCTCTAAAGATGTACAGCATAAAATGTTGTAACACTGGCTATAGTATTATATTTGGATGTCTGTGGTTTTACGGCATCTCTCCTTATGCATGCTTCCGCAACACCGTGCTTTTCAGGCAGGCGGACTTTTTTCAACACAAATCTGGCACTTCGTACATGCGGTCAATACAGAGATGTGGGGAGACGTCCACCAGCGGGCCAGGGGGAGACTGAGGAAGGGATGGTGTGGAAAAACTTGCGAGTGCTTTTTTTTTTAATCGCACACTCTGTTTTTTGCTATGTTCCATTAATATTCACTGTATACACGGAAATGAGCGCAGTGAAGCAACACATTTGATTGATTAGAATGAGTGTTTGAGCACTATTCAGGGACAAATTTGATTGGCGAAATTGGTGGAAGTTGACGAGGATTGGGCAAAATTGTGAGAAAGTTGTGGTGATTGGACAAAGTTGCAAGATCGTTTAAAAAATGCGGCGATGGCCTGATTTCGCATGAATTAGTGCGATCACAATATCACAAAATCCTGGAGGGACTGGTAAATGTGAACAAACAACAGATCTTTGTGATCTTTGACCACCGGAGTGGTGGCTCAGTTGGTAGAGCATCCGCCCCACAACCGGGAGGCAGGGGTTCAAATCCCGGCCGGGTCATGCCAAAGACCATATAAAAGTGGAACTTCCTGCCATCCAGCTTGGTGCTCAGCAATAAATGGAATGGAGGAGGGAACTCTGTGGCGGCGCCTTGTATGGCAGCGGCCCTCTGATTCTGCACTTGGGGTGTGTGTGATTTACACTGTAGATAGGTAAAACACAATCTCGTTCTGCTGTACATGATTGGTTGTACGGTTGAATGACAATAAGGGTGATTTAATTTTAATTTAATTTAATCTTCCACGTGAATTGTTGTTGTTTTCTTAAAATAGACAAGAGTCTACATTCAATTTGTTAAACTTCTTTGTTTTTCTACAGATGTAATTCCTGATACCTGAATATCATCATTTGAAGACTTCTGAGGACAATAAGTTTCAGGTAGGTTTCAATAAGACATGAAAAGAAAGTATAGAACAAAGAGGGGGTGTGTGTGATTTACACTGTAGATAGGTAAAACACAATCTCGTTCTGCTGTACATGATTGGTTGTACGGTTGAATGACAATAAGGGTGATTTAATTTTAATTTAATTTAATCTTCCACGTGAATTGTTGTTGTTTTCTTAAAATAGACAAGAGTCTACATTCAATTTGTTAAACTTCTTTGTTTTTCTACAGATGTAATTCCTGATACCTGAATATCATCATTTGAAGACTTCTGAGGACAATAAGTTTCAGGTAGGTTTCAATAAGACATGAAAAGAAAGTATAGAACAAAGAAAAAGTTGGGCCCCATTTCTGTTCTTGCCTTGGGCCCCAAATGGACTAAGTCCGCCCCTGATTAGGAAATCATATTTACTGAAATCAAACGTTATTTCAATTAAAAACATCTTAACAGGCCAAGTTACAAGTTAACATAGGACCCCTTCTTTGATATAACCTTCACAATTCTTGCATCCATTGAGCTTGTGAGTTTTTGGAGAGTTTCTGTTTGAATTTCATTGCAAGATATCAGAATAGCCTCCCACAGCTGCTGTTTTGATGAGAACTGCCTCCCACCTTCATAGATCTTTTGCTTGAGGATGCTCCAAAGGTTCTCAATAGGGTTGAGATCAGGGGGAGGATGGGGACCACACCATGAGTTTCTCTCCTTTTATGCCCATAGCAGCCAATTACAGAGGTATTCTTTGCAGCACGAGATGGTGCATTGTCACGCATGAAGATAACTTTGTTATGGAAGGCGCAGTTCTTCTTTTTGTACCATGGAAGAAAGTAGTCAGTCAGAAACTCTATATACTTTGCCGAGATCATTTTCACACCTTCAGGGACCCTAAAGGGGCCTACCAGCTCTCTCCCCATGATTTTGGCCCAAAACATGACTCCACCACCTCCTTGCTGACGTTGCAGCCTTGTTGGGACATGATGGTTATCCACCAACCATCCACTACTCCATCCATCTGGACCATCCAGGGTTGGGACAGAAACATGAACCTCCTTCTTGACTACCTGGAGAGGTCAGAGGAGAGACAGCAGGAGCAGAGCAGGAGGGAGGAGCAGCTGACCTCCGCTTTGCTGCAAAGCATCCAGAAGATGGAGGACAGGACCAACACCCTTGTTGGACTGATGGGACACATTGTCTGTGCTTGAGGGACTGCAAACAAAGTAACTATCACAGCATTGATATTTTTGGCTGTGTGTACATTATATTTCGTATGTAGCAGTCTAAAGTTTTTGCACATTTTGTAAACTAGAAAAGCACTCGGAGAGCGCAGACCTCCGCCAAGTGCCACAGTTCCCCCCATACAGTGTTTGTGTGTATGTTTTCAGATTCCTTGACCATGAAAACATATGACTAGCAATTGGATTCACAATGATAGGAGTAGTGGTTCAGTAGTTATTGACGAAAATGGCATTTTCCGTAATGGTGGTTTAGCGCCACAGTTCCCCCCATACAGTGTTTATGTGTACGTTTTCAGATTCCATGACCATGAAAACATATGACAAGCAATTGGATTGACAATGATAGGATTAGTGGTTTAGTAGTTATTCACGAAAATGTCATTTTGCGTAATGGCGGTTTTCTTGTGGACGGTGATCCGGTGAGCCTTGTTGGGACATGGTGGCTATCCACCAACCATCCACTACTCCATCCATCTGGACCATCCAGAGTTGCACGGCACTCATCATTAAACAAGACTGTATGAAAATTAGTCTTCATGTATTTTTAGGCCCACTGCAACCATTTCTGCTTGTGAGCATTGGTTAGGGGTGGCCAAATAGTAGTTTTATGCACAACTACAAACCTCTCGAGGAGCCTACACCTTGAGGTTCGTGGGACTCCAGAGGCACCAGCAGCTTCAAATACCTGTTTGCTGCTTTGTAACGGAATTTTAGAAGCTGATCTCTTAATCCGATGAATTTGTCTGGCCTTTATCTGCACAAACCCATCTGTGCTCTGAATCAGCCACAAATTTCTTCACAGAACGATGCTCATGCTTAAGGTTCCGTGAAATATCTAATGTTTTCATACCTTGTCCAAAGCATTGTACTATTTGATGTTTTTTGGCAGCAGAGAGATCCTTTTTCTTTCACATATTGCTTGAAACCTGTGGCATGCTTAATAATGTGGAACATCTTAAGTAGTTTTCCTTTAATTGGGCTCACCTGGTAAACTAATTATGACAGGTGTCTGAGATTGATATCAGTGATCCGAAGAGCCCTGAGATACAATACCATCGATGAGTTTAATTGAAAAACAAAAAAATTGAATGTTTATGACACTAAAATCCTATTTGCATAAAAATTTGCAACGCGGTGTACTCTCTATTGGTGGGCATTTTAATTGCAATTAATTGCGTTAATCACATGACAGACGATTAACTTGACACACATTCTCTCTTGTCCGTGTGTTGCCACTGGCAAAAGCAATTAAAACAATTGATGCAATTAATCACAATTAAATTCAATTAAATGCTATTGAAACACCCACCACTACTACTTTCTAAATATTCTACTCATCCAACTAGACAGTCATGTTCCCTTCATTGATACGCTCAGTCATATTTCCATTGCAGGCAATAGTCTGACTTACTTTGTTATATTTTGGCCAGGATGGCCCTATGATAACACTGAGACATGCAGGTGGAATGAGCCTAGCTTAGCTATCACTTGTGGCTCCCCTTGACATAACTTACCCACCACATTCACCATTTGCGATCCCATCTATTCACTAATTCAGGCTCATTTCTGTGCTTTTTATACCCAGTGGGACCAGTCCTCTCCCATCAACCACTCAAACTACTCACCTCTGTCCCCGACAACACTCACTTAATGGTACACTTAAGTATAGGGGTGGGTTCAAAAGACCTATTCCCTGATTCAAATTGATTTATGTTTGAATGAGTCAATATCAATAAGAAAAATTGGAAGATTGATCTTTCAATAAAATGCTTTCTACGTGTGTGAAAACAGGTCTAAAACTAAAACTAAACTCCCACATGATTCAACATTGATGGAAGAGTTCAGCTCAGACTGAGTGTGGATCATCATGGTTGTGCACTGTGCACAGCCGACAGCACCATTAAGGCCAAAGTCAAACAGCACCTCGGATTCAAGAACTGCAAAAACAGTAAAGAGTTCAACACAGCCCAAAACAAACTCCTTCCCCCAGCAAAGTCCAACACAAAAACCCAGTTTGTGGGGGCAACCCAAAGTCTAAGGCCCCAAAACAAAACAAGGTGGGTCGGGTGGTCTCCCAAAGTCCCGGGACCACGGGACCGGAGAACAAAGCGGGTCAGGGGGGCTACTCAAGTCCATGGGACCCCAGACCGAGGAGCAGAATGGATCCGGTGACTTCCCAGAGTCCCCAGGCCACCAGACTGGAGAGCAGTCCAGGTCCACAGATAACTGCAGGGGCGCTTTAAGTTCAGGTGAAAGTGACAAGAAAATCTTAAACTGAGGAGCTGATAACAAAGAACCCTTAAACACAGGAATTAACACAGAAACCTTAAACTCAGGAGATAATGACATAGAGGCTCCGAACTTAAGATACAACATGGGAGTCTTCAGCTTTGGGGGTAGTAACATTAAGAGTTTTTTGCTCTAAAACTGATGACTGAGGGACGCTAACCCCAGTAACTAATGAGTTGTGCGTGCTGGTCTCCAGATGAGACAGCTGGGGTGCGTTGACCTCTGGATGAGACGGCTGGGGCACGTTGACCTCTGGATGAGACAGCTGGGGAATGCTGACCTCTAGATGAGATGGCTGGAGAGCGCTGACCTCAGGATGAGAGGGCTGGAGCACACTGATTTCTGGAACAGATGAGTGAAGCATGCCGACCTCATGTGCTGATGGTTTGAGTGCGTTGATTCCCGAATGAGATGGCTGGGCACGTTGATCTCAGGGTGAGACGGCTGAGGCGCATTCGGTCCAGATGCCCAGGAATCCCTCTATGACGCAGCCTCCTCGGACAGGGTGGAAAAGGTACAGGTTGGAGCAGGAAGCACACCAAAACAGTCGGCAGAAGAGCTCGGTGGGAGAGCTTAGAAGCAGATGGAGGCTGCAACTTGGACTCCCCACTGGAAGCAACACAAGACCTCTTTAATACAGATATTAACAAAACAAAGAAGAGGACTTGCCTTAATTCCTGCTCTTCCGCTGGCAAGGACCCTGGTCACTCTGCAGCTGGAGAGGCGATAACCATCTCAGGACCCAGATATGATACTAGCAAAAAGGCTTGACCAGAAGCAAACTGCACTGGAAAAGGCATCTGCACTGAATTTAGCATCCACCTCTCAACATGCCCAAAAATAACAAAGGCTGTTGTAACTTTCACACACTGTGTAAGGATATACACCTGTACAGTGTTGCTGAAAATGATGGCTTCCTTAGTCTCACGCAAGACACACAAACATTTCAGTGAAACGGTAATCTCAAAACTTGTATGAAGAAGTAAAACACCATGTCGAAACTTCACTGCAGTTGATAGAGAGAGATGCTCCAACATGTGACAGCTGGGCATCTAGAGCAACGACTGATGCTACACACCCTTTGCACTAAAGAAAGGAGTTGTTAGCACTTTGTCAAATCCAAGTCAATAAAGAGTGCATTATTGTAACTGATTTTTGGTCAGTTCTTAATGTGTTACTTTGTGTCTAATTAGACCTTTGGAGCAAATTGCAGCATAGGTCACAGAAATTTTTCCTATGCAAGAAAAATAGCTATAATAATGGTAATTTCTCTGAGTAAAATGATATCAAACCAAATTTGAAGTCTAATCAATTCAGAACTTCATGAATTGTAATCAAAACGATTCCAGAAATTATTGATGATTCCCAGCCCTGCTTATTTGTTTAGATTTTGCAAGTCATATTGTTATCCAAATATACGGTGGATTCACACAATAGCATTTGGAACGATGTTTACTGATGTTTTGAAAATCTGAAAAATGAGTCCAACCATTGATGAAATTACACTCACCAACAGGATTATTTTAAATCCAGCACACACCATCTATTACGAACGTTTGCAAGCGTTTGTTAGGATTTGGTAGCGTTGCATTCATTTTCTATTAATGAAAGCAAACTTTTACCATCTTAGGCAAGTGTATGTGCAGCAGCTGTGAACTTATGTCAACTTAAGCAAACGAATACTCAGCATAGATCAGTGTCAGGCGACGCTCATATAAAGATTTGTGTGTCTTGAGGCTTCTTGGCATTCTGGACCTGCTTTTTGACTGAACACATCTCCTTGTCTCCCATATTGGGCATTCACTTTTTCAGTTTCATTGAACAATTTTAAGTTTGTTATTGTTCCTGGTTGGACTGAAGTTGAAACTGCACACTTTTTTTTTGGAGAGAGAGACTGAACAGCCTATATACTTCTTACTAAGGTAAGTCCTACATTTTCACTGAAGCAAGAAAAAGTTTAAGGAGTTTTTTCTAAAAACATCTGCTTCCACCAGTGTTTCAGTTGATGTTCGCCTATGGAGCCCAACTTAGGTCAACTTGGCTAGCTTTGCACAACTTAGCCCAGCGCTCAGGAACTTTTACAAAATGAGGACAGCTTTCACCAGTGTTTGTTTCCATATGTCAATAAATTTTCAGGATGTTGAAAATTTTCAACGAGCACGATGTTTACCAGTGTTCACCAAAGAACTCCAACTCTCATTAACTTTTACTAACCTTAGCCAGTGGAGCCAGACGTTTGCCAAAACGTTAGTAAATGTCAGTCCAAATGTTGTAGTGTGATTCCAACTTCAAAGAACAATATTGCATATCAAAGTTCAGCCTTACTACCCATGTATTTTATAACGTGTTCTTTTAGATTTTTGGTTATAGGAAGTGCTTCTTTGATTATGGAAAAGTAAAGTAGTCCTACATATGTACAGTGGTGTGAAAATGTGTTTGCCCCTTCCTGATTTCTCATTTTTTTTGTATGTTTGTCACACTGAAGATGGCTGCCACCGGATTAAAAAGTGGGCTGATGGGCACCACTAATAAGCCTTCTCTACTTATCTACTTCCTCTTCGTTTTGTCTTTGTGTGTCTGGACCTGCAACAAGAAGGATTTTCCGACAAACTCAACCAAAGGTGAAGTTAAAAAGTTTTATCTGTATGGATTTGGGCTTGGACATCTCACCCTACACTCTATGTGGTCTTTAAAAGCCCTGAGCAAAAACTTCCAAATTAAGGCAAACATGGCTGTTAAGCAAAAATCACAATATGGCAGAGGATATACAATTAAAGTTCTGTTAGTTCTGCTACTTCTGGCAGGAGATATTCACCTTAACCCTGGACCTGCCACTATTAAACAGCAGACCACTGGGTTAGCACAAAACCGAGCTGTACAAAAGCAAAAACAACATTTATTTTTCCAAACTGTTAATCATGCACGAGTTCTTTGGGACACCAAGGCTAAACCAAAGGGGATCCTCGGTGGTCATTTAAACATACGGAGCATAATCCCCAAAAGAGATGAGATTTCGGTGTTGCTGTTGGACTCAAATCTGGACTACCTTTGTCTCTCAGAAAGCTGGCTACACAGGAACATAGACACTAATATGATCGATATTGTGGGCTACCAGTGTTTTAGAAAAGACAGGCAGGTAGGGAGGGGAGGAGGTGTTTTAATTTACATCAAAGAGAAATATAAATGTCAACTGGTTGATTTGAATACTTCACTTGAATGTTTAGCTGTGAATGTATGTCTCTCTCCGGTAATGAATTTCAACATTGCAGTAGTGTACAACCCACCGTCACACAACTCTTCCTTTTATAATGAATTAAGTGATCTGGTTAAACAACTTGAGAAGAACAGAGAAACAATAATTCATGGTGACTTTAATATCAACTGGTCTGATAAAAAAGACAAACAAAAACTGAAAAGCCTCATGACTAAATTTAATTACCAGCAAATCATCAAAGGACCCACCAGGATAACCAAACAATCCAGAACACTTATTGACATGGTATTTACTAATAAACCAGAACGAATAACCAGAACCTATAATCTTGTAACTGGTCTCTCAGATCATAACATGGTTCTTGCTGTCAGGAAACTTACTAAAAAGCGACTACAGTATTTTGGGGGAGTCGATATTGACAAATCAAATTTTATTATCCCCAAATCAAAAAATGAGGAGTTTGAACATTACTTAGAGAATCAAAATTGGGAGCAGCTCATGTCAACATGTGAAGTAGATGATTGTTGTAATTTTATAACTGCAACAATCACAAAGTCTATAGAAAAATTTTCAAAGCAAATTAAAAGTAGACAACAGAAGATTAGCCTACCATGGTTAAATAATGAAATAAGAAAACTTATGAAGAGGCGAGACTCTGCACTGAAAACATCACTAACCTCCAAACTACAAAATGATCACCTTGTGTACAAAAGTTTAAGAAATAAAGTGGTACATGAGCTGCGAAAATCAAAAATATCTTATTACAATAAACTGATAGATCATGCAAAGGGTAACAACAGTTCCCTATGGAGGCATTTAAATAACTTAACTAATAAAAAAAACGATCAGAAGGGGGTAAAGGAACTTAGAATCAATGGCAAGACCGTCAGTGACAAGGCTACTTTGGCAAATGAATTTAATTCACACTTTGTGGGCTCTGTGGAAGACTTAACAAAAATTTTTGTGCTGCCAAATGTGCTCAACAACACAAATTCCATACTTCCAACAGATACTTTTCACATCAATGAGGTAAATGAGAAGTTAATTGCTGGTATTGTTAAAACACTGTCAAACTCAAAAACTAATGATATCTACAATATGAGCACCTCCTTTCTCAAAATGCACAGCAAAATATTAATCAAACCACTGACCCATCTCATTAATCTCTCCATTAGGTCTAGTACATTTCCATCTGGCTGGAAAAAAGCTGTCGTCATACCAGTTCATAAATCAGGCAGTAAAGACGATATATGCAATTACCGCCCAATCTCTATCTTACCAGTCCTATCTAAGGTTCTTGAAAAAGTTGTAGCTACACAGCTGATAGACTACTTACAAGACAGTCAACTTCTTCATCCACATCAATTTGGTTTTAGACCAGGATACTCAACAGAAACAGCAAATTGTTGCCTTATTGAAAACGTCAAACAGTCCTTGGACAGGGGTAATGTGGTAGGAGCTGTTTTTCTAGATCTCAAAAAGGCTTTCGATACTGTAAACCACAGTTTGCTTTTATCCAAAATGGTATCTTTTAACTTCTCCCCAAATACATTAGAATGGTTTGCATCTTATCTCCAGAATAGAGAACAGTGTGTAAAAGTTCACCAGGATAAATCCTCATTTTTAAACAACCGCATGGGTATCCCACAAGGGTCCATTCTTGGTCCTTTACTTTTCAGCATTTTTATTAATGACTTGCCGTTACACTGCTCAGCTGCAACATGCCAACTTTATGCAGATGATGCAGTTATTTACACAGCTGCCAAGACTCCAGCACAGGCTGCAGATGTACTGTCTACAAGTATGGTTGATGTCCAAGAGTGGCTCCTCAAGAACCATCTATTGCTGAACCTTCAGAAAACAGTCTCAATGTGCTTTTCAATCAAAAAATGTAACCTGCAACATTTTAAAGTTAATATACATGATCATGACATCAGTTTAGCTACAGAATTCAAATACCTTGGCATTGTACTAGATCCTCAACTCAAATTTAATCTTCATATAAAGAAAATTTCAAAAACAGTAAAAAAAAATCTGAACTGCTTTAAATTAATTAGATATTACATACCTTACGAAGCAGCTGCACTGTATATGCATTCTATGGTTTTTTCTCATATATCATACTGTTTGACAGTCTGGGCTCAAGCAGCCCCTTCCACAATAAGACATATAGGTTCATTATATAATCAAACCCTAAAAATCTTGGACAAAAAGCCCATTAGGTGGCATCACTGTAATGTTTTAAAAAAATACAACCTATTGAGTTTTGAGAGCTTCATTGACCTCTGTCTTCTGAAATTAACGTTCAAATGTTTCCATAAATCAGCACCCGAGCCACTTGCTGGTTTCGTCCAAAGACAGGACAGCAGCAGAGCCACCAGGAGTTCTGTTAACAATAACTGTAAAATATTCCACCGCAGAACCACATTTGGACAAACAGCTTTCTCTATAAAGGGCAGTCACATCTGGAACACAATGCCAAATGAAATTAAAATAATAACGGACTTTAAAACATTCACTAAAAATGTTAAAAACTGGCTGAAAAATAAACAAGAATGTACTCATGTATGAATTAATTGTCTGCAAAGTGAGAGTGAATGAAGGGAAGGAATAAATGTGTTTGTTTATAGTGAGTGACGGAGGGAGGAAGGCCTGAAATGGGCAAGTGTGAGTTATGTTATATGTGTTGAATGTGAGTCGGGCTGTTATATTTATGTATTTATAATGTTTATAATATTTATGTTAAATGTGAGTCAGGCTGTTATATTTGTGTATTTATAATATTTATAATTGTGTATTTATGGTTTTTCTGCATTGATGTATGTGGTTATTGTGTATATTTTTTTTTTTTTCCCATCTTTACTTGATTCTTTTTTCTAAAGCCCATCCAGGGACAAGAGTTGCAAATTAGCTAATAGCTATACACTCTATGTGCAACACATCAGATTGATTGTCTTTGATTAATTGTCTATGTTTATTGCACTGTCCCTGTCAAATAAACTAATCTACTACTACTACTACACTTAAATATTTCAGATCATCAAACAAATTTAAATATTAGACAAAGATAACACAAGTCAACACAAAATGCAGTTTTTAAATGAAGGTGTTTATTATTAAGAGGAAAAAAATCCAAACCTACATGGCCCTGTGTGGAAAAAGTGATTGCCCCTTCCCTGTTAAAACATAAATTAACTGTGGTTTATCACATCTTTGGAAAGCTGAGTTCAATTTCTCTAGCCACACCCAGGCCTGATCACTGCCACACCTGTTCTCAGTCAAGAAATCACTTAAATAGGACCTGCCTGACAAAGTGAAGCAGACTAAACGATCCTCAAAAGCTAGACATCATGCTGTTATCCAAAGAAATTCAGGAACAAATGCGAAACAAAGTAAATGAGATCTATCAGTCTGGAAAAGGTTATAAAGCCATTTTTAAAGCTTTAGGACTCCAGCAAACCACAGTGAGAGCCATTATCCACAAATGGCGAAAACATGGAACAGTGGTGAACCTTCCTAGGTGTGGCCGGCCGACCAAATTTACCCCAAGAGCGCAGCGACGACTCATTCAAGAGGTCACAAAAGACCCCACAACAACATCCAAAGAACTGCAGGCCTCACTTGCCTCAATTAAGGTCAGTGTTCATCAGTGGTGTGGTGTGAGGAAAATTTTTGAGGAAGCTGAGCAAAACGAAATCAAACCACTGCTTGCTACCGGGGTGGGGGTGACAAACATAACACTACATACATCAGCTAATGTAACTATTTGGACCACAATTCTGTTGTATCTTACAGATGCAACTCGTACACTTTCTTACTCATTCACTCTCTCACTCTTTACTATCGGGCGCATGCGTGTTAAACAACACATGACTTACAAAGTTTAATTACTATACAGAAAGCACTGATTATGCAATTCCACACCTGATAAGGTTACACACAAACACAGCGATGCAGTTTTTCTGCATGTCAGCAACCATAATAAAATAACCAACACAACTGACTGAGAAACACATGCAGCTAACTAACTAACTAACCTACACTTATATAGCGCTTTTCTAGTACACAAAGACCACTCAAAGCGCTTTCACTAGTACTAACCCTCTATTCTAAGGGCCTATAGGAGACAGATATCTAGGGACAATTTAGAACAACCAATTAACCTAACATGCATGTCTTTGGATTGTGGGAGGAAACCGGAGCCCCCGGAGTAAACCCACGCAGCACAGGGAGAACATGCAAACTCCACACAGAAAGGTTCCAACCCTTGCCAGCCTGGGGATTCGAACCAGGAACCTTCTAGCTGTAAGGCAACAGTGCTAACCACTGCACCACTGTGCTGCCCGCTAAAGCAAAAGCAAACATAACAATTCAATAACAATATTAAAATTGCACAGGTAATTATTTCAGTTAACAGTTAATAGTGAAAGAGGAGTAAATATTGCACTTACCCTATTTGAAGAGGAAGGCAATTCTCTCTTTTATGGTGACAAAATGTTCAGTCACCATGTCATAGAATTTCCCACTGGCCTGTAGGTCCTCCACAACGGCAGAGTCAATGGATAATTTGGCAAGGTTTACTAGTGTCATAACCCGAGTGTCGGTTCTGGCCACACTCGGGTCTCATATCTTATTTCCCTGGCTTTGGTAGCAGAGGATTTCTTTCAGCTCCTCGGGCTTTTATTGTGAAGGCGCCCGGGGGAGCTCCCTGCTGTCAAAGTCAGCTGCTGCGCTGCTGTCACGGCGAGCAGCTGCGCCACATTGGGGTCATTAGCGGCCAGAGTTAAAAGCCGGTGCTGAATGTCCTCCAGTGCGGCAGTCTCTGTTATGTTCCGTTATGCTCCGTTATGTTCCTGTTTGCCTTGCTCATCGTTGTTAACGGACTTGGGAATCTGTAACCCGCCTGTTAACGTTGTCGTCTCGTAAGGTACGTTCCCTTAAGACTTCACCCTCACTATTGTTCGTCTGGCGCATCGGGTGCTCCCCGGCTCAGACGTCACCCAGCCATTGTATGTATCCTGTGTTTGTTCATCCCTCTCTGTTAATAAAACATCACTGCAACTCACTGGTGACTGTGGCGTCTTGTGATGGTCCGTGAGGGCCATCGTGACAGTAGACTGCCGCCAAACGCCCGGAGAGGAGGCGTTGTTTGAGACGTCATTCACCGTGCAGTTTGCAGTAGTGGACTGTTTGCTCCTACCTGTCTGGGTGCCGTGTTGAAGTATGCCATCGTGGAGGTCTCGTGCTCGGAGGCAGAACGCTGTCCTCGCTGACACCCTCGAGCGCGTGGACGAAGTCCTTGTCGCCGCCTCCCTCCTCGACTTCAACAGCGAAGTGCCCTGGTACCTGGACCTAGCCGAGGAAATTTTGGATTCTCTCCCCCGCTTCACTAATCATCCTGAGGTAAGCGTGAGGAGAGATGACATCGCCGCCCAGCGTGAGATACTCCGAGGGCTGGAGGGAAATCCCGGCAGGAAGTCGAAGCGGAGGAGACGTCGCCCCTCGCTTCGGGATCCCGCTCCTGCCTCCGTTCCGGCCCAGGAGTTCGCACCATCCGGAGGTCTTTTCCCATCAGGCATGTCGTCACTCGGGATTCCCCCAGAGAAGCTGCAGCTGGCAGCAGACAAGATCTGGGACCGGGTGGCTGCTGCTTGCTCTGCTGGGAATCCACCTGCGTGTATGAAGCATGTGGTGGCGGCGGTTAGACTGGTGGAGAGGAATCCAGCATTGCGTGAGTTTCCTGAGTTCGCCGACTTGCTTGCCGCTGTTTCTGCTCAGGAACGGCGATTTCCGAACCTCACCTTCGCCTCACCCCCTACAAGGAACCGTCGTCACACCGGCTTCCAACCTCGGCTAGAACCCCGTCTGGATGCTGTTTCGGGTCGCCGCAAGGGCTCAACCCCCCACACAGCTGTCACTCCTGCGCCTCGCCAGAGGGGAATCCCCATAGCCTTGTCTTCTCCCGGGCCCTCGCCTGCTGTCCCGTCAGCTCTCCATGCCCGACTGACCCCGGCTGTCGCCCCCTCCTCCTCGTCACCTATCCTGGCTGCTGTGTGTCGCGGGAGCTCCGTTTCGGCGAGCCCCATCCCGGAACCGTCTCGAGTGGCCTCACCTCCTCTTCCCAGAGGGCCCTCTGTCGCCATCCAGCGGGGAAAGGAAGGAACGACGTCCCCCACAGCGGGAACCATCTTACCCTCAGGAGAAAGGCAAGTGCATGATAATTTCTCTCCTTTAGATATTGTTTTGCCTTGTCTGACTCCTGGGGGCGGAGTTCGGGGTATGCAGCCCCCCGAGCTCCCTCCACCTGCTGTGGATGAAAGTATTAACCCTGCTTCCTCTGTGTCTCCCTCCGCTGAGCAGTCCTCGACGCCAGGCCAACGTCGCTGGATGAGGAGGGGGCCTGCGGTTCTGGAGAGCCTGGTTCTGGTTCCGCAGCCACGCCGTGGGCGGAGGAGGAGAGCGGACTGCAGCGTGGAGCCATTGCCGATGAAGAAGCGTCCCCGGGGTTCCACGGAGGAGCGGTCCGGTCCAGCAGGTCGAGGTTCTCCTGCCACCACGCCGTGCGGGCCACCGGCGTGGACATCGGTACCGGAGGACTCTCTAGCTGCGCGCACCATCATGCCAGCTGCGGAGCCCAACGCAGCTGAGTGGGAGCCTGATGACGACCTCCTGACTTCTGAGCCCGGATCATCACAGTCCTGGACGGCGTCAGAACCCTAGCTCAGGCAAGTGCTCTGTTTTATCTTTCTTCTTCACCTTTTAGAGCACTTTTGCCTGTCTCAAGGGGAGATGAGCCGGGTGCAGCCGCCCGCTGCGTCCGAGCTTATCTCGCCGGGTTCTGGCGCTGCCGGTGATCCTGATCCCAGGTTTTCTCTTTTGTGAGTCTTCTCCCAGGGTCGCCGGCGAGGGGCTGCTCTCGCCTGCTGCGCCAGAGGTTCCGGTTTCGGGGTTGGAGGTCGAGTCTGGTGCCACGCCGACCCAGTCGGGGTCCATGGGTTTGGTTCCGGAGGCCCAATCGGGGTCCACCGTGGGTTTGGTTCCGGAGGCCCAATCGGGGTCCACCGTGGGTTCGGTTCCGGAGGCCCAATCGGGGTCCGACGTGGGTGCTGCACCAGCAGGTCCTAGATTCGGTGAGGGAGCTGCAGATCCCCGGCCACCGGATGCTGGACAGGCTCATTTCCCTCGTCACCCTCATCTCCACCGTCATCCTCCTCGTCTCCCTGAGGAGTGCTACCCATCTCCACCTGGGGCCGTTGGGGTCCCGAACGCTCCGCCCGGTTCCCCCTCGTCTCTCCTCTTTTCAGCGGGACCGCCGGCTGCTTCTTCCCAACGGTTCTGGTGGGCTGGTGTTGCGGGGCGGCCGCCTGAAGGACTGTCTCGTCGGTTAGGTTCTCTGGGCCGGCCCCCCGACCTTTTTGTCTTCCTGTGCGGCGACCTGCTCCGGCCGCCTGAAACTCTCTACTCCCGAGCATGGGACTGGGGTAGGCCGCCTGAACTGTCCTCTTTTCCCCTCCCTGTTCTGTGGCCTTTTGATGCCGGACAACCCCCCCCGAACCTTTTGCCCCCATCCCTCCGGGTCAGGACTGCTCCCTCCCCGGGTTTCTGATCTCGTCTGTGGGACTGTTGGGGTGTGCGGGGGGGGGGGGGGGATTGATTTGTGTTTTTGTGGCTCACTATGTTGTTTCTGGGTTTGGTGGTTTTTTTTCCTCCACCTTATGTCGCTTTGTTTTTGCCAAAAGGCATACTGCCTATTTTGACCTTGTTCTGGTTACCCACGTTTTAGGGATTATGGTTTTTTTCCCCTACCTCTATAGCCTTGTTTGGTCTTGTCACTTGCTTGCTCTTTGTTTGTCTCTCTCCCTCCTGCCAGCGCCCCATCCACCCACCCTGGGGGGGGGGGGCTTGGGTGTTACTCGGGCCGCTCAGAGCTCAGCCTCGAGGGGGAGGTACTGTCATAACCCGAGTGTCGGTTCTGGCCACACTCGGGTGTCATATCTTATTTCCCTGGCTTTGGCAGCAGAGGATTTCTTTCAGCTCCTTGGGCTTTTATTGTGAAGGCGCCCAGGGGAGCTCCCTGCTGCCAAAGTCAGCTGCTGCGCTGCTGTCACGGTGAGCAGCTGCGCCGCATTGGGGTCATTAGCGGCCAGAGTTAAAAGCCGGTGCTGAATGTCCTCCAGTGCGGCAGTCTCTGTTATGCTCCGTTATGTTCCTGTTTGCCTTGCTCATCGTTGTTAATGGACTTGGGAATCTGTAACCCGCCTGTTAACGTTGTCGTCTCGTAAGGTACGTTCCCTTAAGACTTCACCCTCACTATTGTTCGTCTGGCGCGTCGGGTGCTCCCCGGCTCAGACGTCACCCAGCCATTGTATGTATCCTGTGTTTGTTCATCCCTCTCTGTTAATAAAACATCACTGCAACTCACTGGTGACTGTGGCGTCTTGTGATGGTCCGTGAGGGCCATCGTGACAACTAGTCTTTCTTGTCCACACGTGTTCCATGAATGCCCCCTTTTCTCTCCATGCACAGATCAGTTTTGGCATTGGGCTGCCGTCAGATTTAATTTTGAGTTGCTGCTCCAGTGGTAGCTTGGTAAAGGAATTTTTTTTGTTAAACTCCAAATCCTGGCCTTCCATAATGGTACTTGCTAATATTGCTAACAACACCACTGGCCTCCCAACAACACTGATGTTTATGACCCCTTATGATTTGATTGGTCTGATGTGGGCTCAGCGAACTTACGCTGGCTGGCTTTTGCACAGAACTGATTAATCCTAGGAGTGGCGTGCCTATGGCCTCATTTGATTGGTTAATTTTTATAGTTTTTTTCACAAAACTAAGCAACATCCTTGCTGGCTCTCAAATACTCCCCTAGTAGTGCAATACCACATCTCACCATATATTTCAGTGCATGGAACAGAGTCGCTGTTTCCCCATTCTAAGATACTCTGAGAAATGAGAAGGGGCCTCTCTCCAGCAAGTCAGTGACAATCCATCCATCCATCCATCTTCTTCCGCTTAATCCTTTTCGGGTCACGGGGGCGCTGGAGCCTATCCCAGCGTCTTTGGGCGAGAGGCAGGGTACACAATGGACAGATCGCCAGTCCATCGCAGGGTCAACACAGAGAGACAGACAACCATTCACTCTCACAGTCAGACCTAAGGACAATTTAGAATCCCCAGCTTGATGCCAATTAACCTAACTTGCATGTTTTTGGCATGTGGGAGGAAACTGGAGAAATCCCGGATTAAACCCACGCAGACATGGTGAGAACATACAAACTCCACACAGATCACTGTTGGTCGGGGGCTGGGATCGAACCCAGGATCCACCGGCCAAGGGTGAGTTGCTGTGCTGCCGCAGTACTAGCCACTCCGCCACCGCGCTGCCAGTCAGTGACAATCAAAACTGTTAAATACCATAAATACACATTTTGATAGCTCACTGTTTTTTTCACATTATCAGATGACATTTCTATTAAATATATGTAATATATATGATATATGTAATATATAATTAATAAAAATGACAGTCAGAGGCTGAAAAATAGGGGAACCTCGGCTTCCCTTGGCTTCTGGGAGAAAACGCCACTGGTGTTCATGACTCCACCATAAGAAAGAGACTGGGCAAAAATGGCCTGCATGGCAGCGTTCCAAGACGAAAACCACTGCTGAGCAAAAAGAACAAAGGCTTGTCTCAGTTTTGCCAGAAAATATCTTTTTTCTGTTCATGTTTCAGTTTGTATTGGCCATGCTTTGTTTCATTTGTAATTATTATCTAGTCTGCAATTTATTATGTTTATCCTTTTCTTGTGATGTCTTCGTTGGGGTTGACAGCCGTCAGGCGGCGCTTCCATTTGGCTCTCCATGTGGGCATTGCCCTGTCAGCTGTCAAGCTCAGCCGCTCCTCTCTCATCTCTGCCAGCTGATTCCTATTACCAGTTATTGTTGCCTTTTTTCCCGCTGATGTGAACCCACACCTGTTTTCACTGATGTTGATTATTCCAGCCCTATTTAAGGGGCTGTGCTCTTTTGTCTGGTGCAGCACCTTACTTTCATCTACCAACTACCAACTTTCAGTGCTCTACTCATACACGTAAGTCCTTTGTTTTTGTGCTATGTGTATTCCTATTTTTCTCCAGGTTTAGCCGGTGATGCCCTTGCCTATGCTTGGCTATTTTCCTTGCCTGTTGTTCAGCTTAGTCTCCAGGTTTAGCCGGTGATTCCTCTCGCCTTAGCCTTACCTATTCTCGCGTACGTGTGTTTCTTTTTCTCCACAAGTTTTTGTAACTCAGTGTTATTTTCCACAATTTTTTGTTTTTCTTAAGCCATTCAGAGGTGGACTTTCTGGTGTGTTTTGGATCATTGTCCTGCTGCACAACTCAAGTGCACTTCAGCTTGAAGTCACAAACAGATGGCCGGACATTCTCCTTCAGGATTTTTTGGTTGACAGCAGAATTCATGGTTCCATTTACCACAGCAAGTCTTTCAGGTCTTGAAGCAGCAAAACAGCCCCAGACCACCACACTACCACCACCATATTTTACTGTTGGTGTGATGTTACTTTTCTGAAATGGTGTGTTACTTTTACACTGGATGTAATGGGACACACACCTTCCAAAAAGTTCAACTTTTGTCTTATGAGTCCACAGAGTATTTTCCCAAAAGTCTTGGGGATCATCAAGATGTTTTCTGGCAAAACTGAGACGAGCGTTTATGTTCTTTTGCTCAGCAGTGGTTTTCGTCTTGGAACTCTGCCATGCAGGCCATATTTGCCCAGTCTCTTTCTCATGGTGGAGTCATGAACACTGACCTTAACTGAGGCAAGTGAGGCCTGCAGTTCTTTTGACGTTGTTGTGGGGTCTTTTGTGACCTCTTGGATGAGTAGTTGCTGGGTAATTTTGATCAGCTGGCCACTCCTGGGAAGGTTGACTACTGTTCCATGTTTTTGCCATTTGTGGATAATGACTCTCACTATAGTTCGCTGGAGTCCCAAAAGCTTTAGAAATGGCTTTATCACCTTTTCCAGACTGATAGATCTCAATTACTTTGTTGCTCAAGATGTCTAGCTTTTGAGGATCTCTTTGCCTACTTCACTTTGTCAGGCAGGTCCTATTTAAGTGATCTCTTGATTGAGAACAAGTGCGGCAGTAATCAGAGCTGGGTGTGGCTAGAGAAATTGAACTCAGCTTTCCAAAGATGTGATAAACTACAGTTAATTTTTGTTTTAACGGGGGAGGGGAATCACTTTTTCACACAGGGCCATGTAGGTTTGATTTTTTTTTACCCTTAATAATAAACACCTTAATTTAAAAACTGCATTTTGTGTTTACTTGTGTTATCTTTGTCTAATATTTAAATTTGTTTGATGATCTGAAACGTTGAAGTGTGACAAACATACAAAAAATGAGAAATCAGGAAGGGGACAAACACTTTTTCACACCACTGTACCAACAGTGGTGGTACAGTGGTGGGTTTTTCTCCTTTGTTATATTATTCTGTTCCTTTCTTTTAATCTTTACATCTAATCTATCCGAAATAAAGATTCATTCATTCATTCATTCATTCATTCATTCACATATGCCGAATTATCATTTAGACCTATGCAATCACGGCAACATTATATTAAAATTTTTTAAGCATTAAATCTTCAGTATTTTCACATGCTGCGCCATTGCAAAACCCTGTTTTGGCATAAAAAAAAAAAGAACTACTGTTGAGATTTACTAAAGGGTGCAGGGCAAAATTAGCGGTGGACAGGCGTGGACTATGTTAATTTTGCGCCTGGCCTCATTGCATATGTATTTGTGGGAGCTGTGATGTCAACGCCCAAATTTGAGGTAGGGGAGTATTTAAATGACTGGCGCAAGGTGATTTACTAAGGTTTGCAGTTGTCAATCTGCTGGTAAATGTGCCAGGATTTAATGTCCAAAAAAAGCTTGTCTTAATTCATTTGTGCCTGTAGTGATCGCTCGTGACGAGACACCTGTGAGAACCGAGGGCGCGTGGCCAGAGAAACAGAAGCTTTTCCCTGCACGTGACCTGATTTGGCATGACAGAACAGATTAATATGAACAGAAACGGTCTCACAGAGATTGGTGTTGTGCTGAACTGGACATCAGCCGGCAGAGGATTTTTAAAAATTTCATTTGTTTATATATAGCCTAACAATAATAATAATAAGAGAAAAGATAAGATAACCCTTTATTAGTCCCACACTGGAGAAATTCCAGGATTACAGGAGCAAAGGGACAGCAGCACTCAGAGCAATAGTTAATAAGATAATAACATAAGAACTGGTTAACCAAAGCAGTAGATTAATATACATATGTATACAGATATACTGTATATACACAGTGCAGGAGCATTGCAGCTAGATGGGATAAACAGCACTACGATTTGTTAAGTTACCCTGCAGAATATGAATTTGTCCCCAGACAGTATATTTCATATTTGAATCAACTGTGTTGTTGCCACCCTCAGTAATGATTGATATTGTCCTAGTTGTATAATGGAGGGGACGATTTATTGTGCAAGGTTGTTACATTTAGTACCGTATCTCACAAAAGTGAGTACACCCCTCACATTTTTGTAAATATTTTATTATATCTTTTCATGGGACAACACTTAAGATATGACACTTTGATACAATGTAAAGTAGTCAGTGTACAGCTTGTATAACAGCGTAAATTTACTGTCCCCTCAAAATAACTCAACACACAGCCATTAATGTGTAGACCACTGGCAACAAAAGTGAGTACACTTTTAAGTGAAAATGTCCAAATTGTTCCCAATTAGTCGTTTTCCCTCCCCGATGTCATGTGACTCGTTCGTGTTACAAGGTCTCAGGTGTGAATGGGGAGCAGGTGTGTTAAATTTGGTGTTATTGCTCTCACACTCTCATACTGGTCACTGAAAGCTTAACATGGCACCTCATAGCAAAGGACTGAGGATCTGAAAAAAGGAATTGTTGCTCTACATAAAGATGGCCTAGGCTATAAGAAGATTGCCAACACCCTGAAACTGAGCTGCAGCACGGTGGCCAAGACCATACAGCGGTTTAACAGGACAGGTTCCACTCAGAACAGGCCTCGCCATGGTCGACCAAAGAAGTTGAGTGCACGTGCTCAGCGTCATATCCAGAGGTTGTCTTTTGAAAATAGACGTATGAGTGTTGCCAGCATTGCTACAGAGGTTGAAGGGGTGAGGGCGACAGCCTGTCAGTGCTCAGACCATATGCCGCACACTGCATCAAATTGGTCTGCATGGTTGTTATCCCAGAAGGAAGCCCCTTTTAAAGATGAGGCACAAGAAAGCACACAAACAGTTTGCTGAACACTAAGGACATGGATTACTGGAACCATGTCCTGTGGTCTGATGAGACCAAGATAAACTTATCTGGTTCAGATAGTGTCAAGCGTGTGTGGCGGCAACCAGGTGAGGAGTACAAAGACAAGTGTGTGCTGCCTACAGCCAAGCATGGTGGTGGGAGTGTCATGGTTTGTGGCTGCATGAGTGCTGCCGGTACTGGGGAGCTACAGTTCATTGAGGGAACCATGAATGCCGACATGTACTGTGACATACTGAAGCAGAGCATGATCCCCTCCCTTCGGAAACTGGACCGCAGAGCAATATTCCAACATAACGGCCCCAAACACACCTCCAAGACAACCACTGCCTTGCTAAAGAAACTGAGGGTAAAAATGATGGACTGGCCAAGTATGTCTCCAGATCTAAACCCTATTGCTATTGCTATTATGCTGTTTCATTCCATCTAGCAACAATGCTCTGCACTGTGTGTGTTTATATATTTACATATTTATTCCATCTAGCTACAATGCTCAGCACTGGGTGTGTTTATATATTTATATATCTACATATTATTCCATCTAGCTACATTGCTCCGCACTGTGTGTGTTTATATACTTGCATATTTATTCCACCTAGCTGCAATGCTCCGTACTGTGGGTGTTTATATATTTACATATTTATTCCATCTAGCTACAATGCTCTGCACTGTGTGTTCATATATTCATATATTTATTCCATCCAGCTACAATGCTCTGCACTGTGTGTCTGTGTGTGTGTGTATATATATATATTTTATAGTAATACGTACATATGTATATTAGCTGCTCTTGCTTGCTTGTTTTTTTCTTGCCTTCTGATTGTTGCTCTGAGTGTTGCTATCCCTGTGCTGTTGCAATCCTGGAATTTCCCCGTTGTGGGACTAATAAAGGCTTATCTTATCTTATCTTATCTTATCTATTGAGAATCTGTGAAGCATCCTCAAACGGAAGGTGGGGGAGTGCAAGGTCTCTAACATCCACCAGCTCTGTGATGCCATCATGGAGGAGTGGAAGAGGATTTTAGTGGCAACCTGTGATGCTCTAATGAACTCCATGCCAAAGAGAGTTAAGGCAGTGCTGGAAAATAATGGTGACCACACAAAATATTGACACTTTGGGCACAATTTGAACATTTTCACTTAAAGGTGTGCTCTCTTTTGTAGCCAGTGGTTTACACATTAATGGCTGTGTGAGTTATTTTGAGGGGACAACAAATTTACATTGTTACACAAGCTGTACACTGACTACTTTACATTGTATCAAAGTGTCATATCTTCAGTGTTGTCCCATGAAAAGATATAATAAAATATTTACAAAAATGTGAGGGGTGTACTCACTTTTGTGAAATACTGTATATTCAATACATCCTCTACGAGCAGCCCTGGTTAGGTTAAATGTCTGACAGCCGTAGGTAGGAAGAACCTGCGGAACCTCTCCGTCGTGCTCCTAGGATGGCACAGGCTACCACTAAATTAGCTCCTTAGTGCGTTCAGCGTGTCCTGCATGGGGTGGGACTTGGACTCCAGCAGAGATGACAGCTTAGCCACCATCCTCCTCTCTCCTATCACCTCCACTGGGTCGAGGCGTTGCCCCAGAACAGAGCTAGCTTTTTTGATCAGTCTGTTCAGCCTCTTCCTGTCGGCTACTGTGATGCCGCTGCCCCAGCAGACCACTCCAAATGTGATGGCTGATGACACCACTGAATCGTAGAAGGTCTTCAGGAGTGCCCCTTGCACTCCAAAAGACCTGAGTCTCCTCAGGAGGAAAAGCCTGCGTCGACCCTTCCTGTAGAGCACGTTGGTGTTGTGTGACCAGTCCAGTTTATTGTTCAGGTGAACACCCAGGTACTTGTAAGATGTCACCATCTCAATGTCTGTTCCCTGGATGTTTACTGGTGCTGTGGGGGATTGTCCTCTACTGTGGTAGTCGACCACCAGTTACTTAGTTTTCCTTGCATTGATCTGGACGCAGTTCCGTTGGCACCAGTCCACGAAGTCCTGGATAAGTCCTCTGTACTTCGCATCATCTCCATTAGAGATGAAGCCAATGATCGCAGAGTCGTCATAACTTCTGTAGATGGCAGTGTGGTGTGTTGTGTGACAAGTCAGCAGTGTAGAGGGTGAACAGGAAGGGAGCCAGAACTGTTCGCTCGGGGCCCCCGTACTGCAGATGATGGTATCAGACACAAAGTCCTGGGTTCTCACAAACTGTGATCGGTTTGTGAGGTAATCCAGGATCAACGATGACAGGTGCTGGTCCACCCCTGTACACAGTAGCTTGTCAGGATCACTGGTTGGATGGTGTTGAAAGCACTGGAGAAATCAAAATCATGATCTTCACAGTGCTCCTAGGCTTCTCCAGGTGGGACAGGGAACAGTGTAGTAGGATGATCACTGTATCCTCCACCCCGATGTCATGCTGGTAGGCAAACTGAAGTGGATCCATCGCTGGTCCCACCAGGGGGCGGAGGTGAGCAAGGAGCAGCCTCTCCAGGGTCTTCATTAGATATGATGTGAGGGCCACTGGTCTGTAGCTGTTCAGGTCCTTGGGGCTCCTCCTCGTTTCTCAACCTGAAGATCCTTTTCTTCTCCTTCAGCAGTGACTTTATCCCAGGGTTGATCCAGGGTTTGTTGTTTGAGAAACACTGTATGGTCTTGGTGGGTACGGTGTTGTCCACACAGAAGTTGATGTAGTCTGTGATGGTGTGTGAGGCCATTGATGTCCTCACCATGTGGATCACAAAGCTGCTCCCATACACTGGATTCAAAACAGTCCTTCAGAGTGTCCTCGGCCTCCTTAGACCATATTTTCACTGTATAGATAACAAGAGGTTGTCTGTGTACCATGGGTTTGTACACAGACATGGGGTGAACCAAGTTGTGGTCCGATCTTCCGGGGGTGGGGGTGGGGGGGTGGGGGTGGCGATGAGATGTAAGCCTCCTTGGTGTTTGCATAAAATAAGTCCAGTCTTTTATTCTGTCTGGTGTGGTGCGTGACATACTTGGTGAAAGTGGGCAGAATGGAGCACAGTGAAGCATGATTGGAATCACCAGAGATGAGCAGGAGAGCATTTGGGTGTTGTGTCTGCAGACTGCTAATGACTGAGTGGATGACGTCGCATGCTACCTCAGCGCTCGTGGAGGGGGATACATAAATAACAATCCCGACGACATGTGAGAACTCTCTGGGGAGGTATGCTGGTCGCATGCTGACAGCTAGCAGCTCAATGCCCTTGCTGCAGTGTTGTTCTTTAATCGTAATGTGCCCAGGATTACACCATCTGTTATTCTTCAGATACATTATCAGCCCCCAGCCTCTGCTCTTCCCGCTGTCTGGTGTCCGATCTGCCCGTATTGCGTGGAAACCCTCCAGATCGATGTTAGCATCTGTTGCTATTTCAGTAAACAACATAATGCTAATCTCTCTGAAGACACTCCCATACCGGGACATAACCACCAGTTCGTCCATTTTGTTAAGCAATGATCTCACATTTCCCATAATAACAGAAGGAAGGACAGGTCTGTACCTTGTTTTTCACACGTCGCTTCACTCCAGCTTGACATCCCCGTTGTTTCCCCTGTATTATAATAATAATAATAATAATAATAATAATAATAATAATAATAATAATTTTTTTTCATTTATAACGCAATTGACATCTCGGGGCAAAACCTCTTCACAAATAGGATTAAGAACAAGAATAAAAGCAAACATTAAGTACATATGATGACACACCAGGACATTCCTGGTGAGAATTGCTCTCAAATATTTTACCTGGTAAAATTAAGGTCAAATAAATACAATACATAAAATGAAAAAGCTTTCCTAAACGATAAATTTGTATCCATAAAATAGTACAGCCTTTCCTACCTGGAGTGGACAAAAGAAGCACAGATCCATACGTCCCCCAACATTGCAACATCGTAGTAACTCAATGACAGCAGTCTGCTGTGGCTGTCCGAGGAATAGGTGAAATTGTGTGTTTAATTTTATTATGTTCCGGACTTCAGAAAAGATAAAATGCACATACAGTATTTATGAGAAGTCATGGACTGGAAAACCTGTAGATTTTGTTAAAACAAAATTATTCACATAATAAAACCCCAGAGTCTCCATCAGACTATATTGACGGTTCTTGTGTTAATAAAATAAACACGCTGGTCAATAATCAATTTATTCATGAGTAGTCCTTAATTTATACATATTAAACAAAGGAGTCTGCCATGTGAAAAGAAAATCAAAACTTTGATATATTATGAACAAAAATAAACTAATTTTATTGGGGTTTGCGCTTAAACAAAATGTTTAAAAAGCTTAAAAAAAACCCCTATATTATGCCCCTCCGAACAGGCTGTGTGCTTGTTGATGACCCGCTTCCTCACCAGGTGTGCCTGTGTGCAATTTTGCAGTGCTCTTGGTGGATGGGTGGTCATTATTGAAGTTAAGTGTCTGTGTCTGTGTTCATAATTTTGCGTGTTGAGAGATCACTGGCAAAAATTGGCCACTCTCTTAGGTGCTCTGTTTACTTGGCGCACTCTCTGATTTGCACTGCCTTAGTAAATCTGCCCCTTTATTCCCTCTTTAGACTATAACAGGCTGCAGTTAGGCCTGGCTGATTTGTTTTCAGTGTTTTAAAGGTGATAGAAATAACATTCTGACCTCCTGGCCAGTAGCCGTTGCACTTACGCTTGCCCAGCTGCTTGGTAGAGACAGGCTATGACATAGAAGTATTTTTTATCAATATGTTATTTTTTTGAAGAATATAAAGACTTTAATTCTGCACCTTTCTAAACATTTTGTTGTTGTATTATTTTTTTTAAATGTTTGTTTTCATAAAAACACTGTTTAGTTCACCTTTAAATAAAAGTAATGATAATAAAACAGATGTTAGATTGTGGAAGCTGAAATAATTGTCATTTTCATTAAACTAATGTGCTTGCCAGTGCTGCTGATATTGTACCTATCTTCCCTCATTCGTCAATCAAGTCACCAATCATTCCCACCCCCCATTTTTCCAATCATTCAATGGTAGATCCAGCTACTTAGTCACCACTTCATTTATTAATCTATCACTTGTGCATCCAGTTTTCTATTTCTTTATCTACAGCCTACCCATCCATCCTGTAGTCCTTCATTTATAAACTGTCCTTCATCAATCTACCTTTCTTAATCAGTGATAATGGTGTTGATTTTAGTTGATTAGCATCAAGTCTATCACCAACTATGAATACTTTTCATATGACACCAGTTTAAATGACCTGACTTTGATTTATACTAAGGCTTGGAATATTAAAGTTAACTTAATTATTTGCACAGGCATTTGATTATGTTTGATTGTGTATTGTAATGTATGGAGGTTATCACAGTGTGATGTATCCCAACAGGGGAGCGCGCACGTAAAAAGTGCATGACGTATGCGGCTTCTTGTTCTTGCTGCTGATGGCAGTTCAAGTGTATTCCCCTGATGCTGGTAATAAACATGAGCGCAGGCTACTGAAGAAATCACGTCTCCAGGCTATTGAGTCTCTAATTATCTTTTATGTCCTGTTGGATAAGTATCTACTGACATTACATGGTGCCAGCATCGTCTGGAAGCCGGTAAAGCAGTGCCATGACAAAGTTTAATCCTCCGAGTGAGTTCAGATTCGACTGCCCTGCGGAGCGGCCGGAGTGGCAGCAGAGATTTTCCCGCCTAAGGCTGGCTTCAAAACTGAACAAAGACGATGAGGAAATACAAGTGAGTTCCCTAATATATGCAAGGGGAAGCGAGGCTGAAAAGATTTTCAACTCTTTCACGTTCAGCTCAGAGGAGGAGAAAAAGAAATATGATGTCGTGCTTAAGAAGTTTGAGGACTATTTTGTTCTGTGACGGAACATTATACATGAGCGAGCATGTTTTTATCAGAGGAAAAAGCAGCCAGGAGAAATGGCAGAAATGTACATAAGGACTTTGTACGAATTAGCTGAACACTGCAACTTTGGGGAGAAGAGGGATGAGCACATTAGGGATCGCCTGGTTGTCGGAATAAAAGACAAAGAGCCGTCCCGGCGTTTTCAACTAATGGCGGACTTAACGCTGTCACAAGCAGTGGCGCAAATGCACCAGGCAGAGGAGATAACGAGGCAGGTTAATCTCCAGACGAGCCACCCTGAGTCCCAGCCATCTAATGTTAATGCAGTGAGGCGACATGGTTGCCCACAGAGAGGAAAAGGCAAGCAGCAGCATGGAGACAACAGCCCAGCACCACAAAAAGGGAAAGAGTGTGGGAGGTGTGGCAAGCCTCGGCACTCTGATGAGAGGAGGTGCCCAGCATTAAAAAGTAAGTGCAACAAATGTCATAAAAAGGGACATTGGCAGTGCATGTGTCACTCAAAAGCTGTAAGGGAGGTCACAGAAGACAATAAGAAGCTATACTTTCTTGGAGAAGTGGGCACACAAGACAATAAAGATGACTGGACACTTCAGTAACTTTTAAAATAGACACTGGAGCCGATACAACAGTTATCACTAAAGAGACATTTAAAAAGATGCGGCCTATAATTAAACTGAATCCTCCAGATACCAAGCTAGTGAGCCCAGGTGACAATCTTAAATGCATGGGCATGTTCCAAGCGACCACCAACTACAGGGACAGACAGTATATTTTCTCAGTATATGTCATAGAAGGGAAAGGCAACTGCCTGCTAGGTTGACCTGATGCCATAGGGATGGGCCTGGTGAAGAGGAGAGATGAGGTCAGCAGTGTCTTTGGGTCAGCAGGATTGCTGAAAACAGAGGCAGTGAAAATAATATTACAAGAAGATGCTCAGCCACACGCAGTTCATACAGCCAGGCGGATACCCCTGCCACTGATTCCGCTGGTAAAAAAAAAGGAGCTGCAACGTATGGAAAATGAAGACATTATTGTGAAAGTGACTGAGCCTAGTGAATGGTGTGTAGCCATGGTGCCAGTGCTTAAGCCCAATAAGACTGAAGTTCGCTGCTGCGTGGACTTTAGAAAGCTGAATTGAGCAGTAAAAAGGGAGAAATATGTTTTGCCCACGGTAAGATAAGATAAGCCTTTATTAGTCCCACAATGGGGAAATTCCAGGATTGCAACAGCACAGGGACAGCAACACTCAGAGCAATAATTTAGAAAGAAAATAAGAGCAGTGAATATACATATGTACACATAAATATATAAATATATATACACAGTGCGGAGCATTGTAGCTAGATGGAATAAACAGCATAACCATATAATTAGTTACCCTACATAGTATGAATATGTACCCATACATATTGTCACCCTCCATAGCGACTGATATTGTCCAAGTTGTATACTGGAGGGGATCATTTGTGTAAGTCTGTTGCATCTTTTGCATTCAATACTATTAGGTCGTCACGTTTTTTTTGCTATCTCTGTGAGCAGCCCTGCTTAGGTTATACAGTCTGACAGCCGTAGGTAGGAAGGACCTGCGAAACCTCTCGGTCGCGCACCTAGGATGATGTAGTCTACTGCTAAATGAGCTCCTCAGTGCGTTCAGTATGTCCTGCATAGGGTGGGACTCGGACTCCAGCAGAGATGACAGCTTTGCCACCGTCCTTCTCTCTCCTATCTCCTCCACCGGATCAAGGCGCTGCCCCAGGACAGAGCTAGCTTTCTTCATCAGTTTGTTCAGTCTCTTCCTATCGGCTGCTGTAATGCCACTGCCCCAGCAGACCACTCCAAAAGTGATGGCTGATGCCACCACCATGTCATAGAATGTCTTCAGCAGCGCCCCTTGTACACCAAAAGACCTGAGCCTCCTCAGTAGGAACAGCCTGCGCTGTCCCTTCTTGTAGAGTGCGTCGGTATTGTGTGACCAGTCTACTTTATTGTTCAGATGAACACCCAGGTACTTGTAGGATGTCACCATCTCAATGTCTGTTCCCTGGATGTTTACTGGTGCTGTGAGGGGTTGTCCTTGCCTGCGGCAGTCCACCACCAGCTCCTTAGTTTTCCTCGCGTTGATCTGGAGGCAGTTCCGATGGCACCAGTCCACGAAGTCCTGGATAAGTCCTCTGTACTCACCTTGGAGATCTCCGTTGGAGATGAGGCTGACAATCGCAGAGTAGTCAGAGAACTTCTGTAGATGGCAGTGTGTTGTGTTGTGTGAGAAGTCTGCAGTTTAAAGGGTGAACAGGAAGGGAGCCAAAACCGTTCCCTGGAGGCCCCCGTGCTGCCAATGATTGTGTCGGACACACAATCCCGGGTTCTCACAAAGTGTGGCCAGTTAGTGAGGTAGTCCAGGATCCATGATGACAGGTGCTGGTCCACCCCTGCGCACAGCAGCCTGTCCTTCAGGATCATCGGTTGGATGGTGTTGAAAGCACTGGAGAAGTCAAAGAACATGATCCTCACCGCGTTCCCGGGCTTCTCCAGGCGGGACAGGGAACGGTGAAGGAGGAAGATCACTGCATCCTCCACCCCAATGCCATGCTGGAAGGCGAACTGCAGTGGATCCATTGCTGGTCCCACCAGAGGGCGGAGGTGAGCAAGGAGCAGTCTCTCCAGGGTCTTCATCATGTGAGACGTCAGGGCCACTGGTCTGTAGCTGTTCAGGTCTTTGGGGTGGGAAGTCTTTGATATAGGTACCACACAAGATGTTTTCCACAACTGTGGTACCCTCCCCAGCTTCAGGCTTAGGTTAAAGATGTACTCCACAATCCCACACAGCTGGTCTGCGCAGGACTTGAGAAGCTTCGCGCTGATGCCGTATGGTCCTGAGGCCTTCCTCGCCTTGATCTTCCTCAGCTCCGTCCTCACCTGGGTCTTAGTGAGGGTCAGGTTGGGGGGCTGTGTGCTGGGAGTGGGGGGGATGTTGGTGGAGTGGGGTGTGGACAGCAGGTGTCGATGACTTTAGAGGCAGCAGTGGTTGGTGTGCAGTCGGGGGGGAGGGCGGTTGGTCAAACCTATTAAAAAACAGGTTCAGATTGTTCGCCCACTCCCTGCCCCCCGTTGCCTGGGAGGAGGTATTCTGGAGCCCAGAGATGGTTTTAAGGTTTCTCCAGACCCCGCCGATGTCGCTCTGTTGCAGCTTGTCCTCCATCTTCTTCCTGAAGCTGTCCTTGCCTTCTCTGATCTTCCTCCTCAGCTCCCTCTGTACGGACTTCAGCATCTCCCTGTTCCCTGACCTGAAGATCCTCTTCTTCTCTCTCAGAAGTGTTTTTATCTCAGGGTTGATCCAGGGTTTGTTGTTTGAGCAACGCCGTATTGTCTTGGTGGGTACGGTGTTGTCCACACAGAAGCTGATGTAGTCCGTGATGGTGTGAGTGAGGCCATCGATGTCCTTACCATGTGGATCGCAGAGATGCTCCCAGGCAGTGGTTTCAAAACAGTCTTTTAGAGCGTCCATTGCCTCCTCAGACCATAACTTCACCGTGCGCATGACTGGAGGTTGTCTGTGTACTAGGGGTTTGTACACCAGCAGGAGATGAACCAAGTTGTGATCCGGTCTCCCGAGTGGGGGGAGTGGTGACGAGGTGTACGCCTCCTTAGTGTTTGCATAGAATAAGTCCAATGTTTTATTGTCTCTAGTGTGGCATGTGACATACTGGGTGAACGTGGGCAGAATGGGGGACAGTGAAATATGATTGAAATCACCGGAGATGAGGAGAAGAGCATCTGGGTGTTCTGTCAGCAGCCTGCCAGTTACTGAGTGAATGGCGTCATGCGCTGTCCCCACGTTCGCCGTCGGATTTGCATAAATAACAATGCAGATCATGTGTGAGTATTCCCTCGGGAGATAGGTAGGCCGCATGCTAACAGCTAGCAACTCAATGTCTTTGCTGCAGTGTTTTTGTTTAACCGTGATATGTCCTGGTCTGCACCAGGTGTTATTGACATACATTATCACTCCTCCGCCCCTTGCCTTCCCACTGTCTGGTGTCCGGTCTGCCTGTATTGCGTGGAAACCCTCCAGTTCAAAGTTAGCATCTGTTGCTAGTTCTGTTAGCCACTTCTCAGTAAACAACATCATGCTAATCTCTCTGAAGATGCTCTGGTAACGAGCCATAGCCGCTAGCTCATCTGTCTTATTAAGTAGCGATCGTACATTCCCCATAATAACGGTTGGAAGGACGGTTCTGTACCTTATATTTCTTGCCCGCCGTCTTGCTCCAGCATGGCATCCACGTCGTTTCTGTCTTATTTCACCCGGTATGTCGAAGTCTTGCGCTAGCATCTTGGTCCAGTTAAGTGCTAACAGCTGGTCTCTGCTGAAATGTATCCTGCTAAAAACAGTGGCTCTGTCTGCCGGCTCAGGAGACATTTGGGCGATCCGTGTGTCCGTCCGTCCGTGATGGATAAGGTGTCACCGGATCAGAAAGATTAGCAAGAGAGGCCAGATAGTAAATAGAAATAGGAAGAAATTGATCCGCTGTTGCAAAAAGGCAGCCTACTTGTGTGGCGCCAGAAGTAACCAAAAAAAAAAAAAATAGAGGAGAATTAGAGTAGAAAGAGTAGAAGACATAATGCCTAGACTTGCCGGGTCAAAAGTGTTCATGTCATTGGATGCCACAAGTGGGTTTTACCAGATGCTCATACACAAAGACAGCATAAAGTCCACTACCTTCATAACGCCTTTTGGCAGATATGCCTTTTGTCGTCTCCCATTCGGGATAACAAGTGCTCCTGAAATTTTCCAGAGGAAGATGGCAGAGACATTAGCAGGACTTGAGGGTGCCAAAGTTTATATGGACGATATCCTCTTTCACGGTGAGACAGAGGAAATCCATGACCAACGCTTGGCAGAAGCACTGAGGGTGATCCAGGCAGCAGGACTCAAACTCAACAAAGCCAAGTGCAAGTTTAAGCAGAAGCAGGTTCGTTTTCTAGGACACATCAGGGGTCAGACCCGATCCAGATAAAGTGGCTGGAATTGTGAACTTTTCCCAGCCTGGAAATGTGACAGAGCTGAAGAGGTTTTTGGGGATGGTGAATTATCTGGCAAAATATGTTCCGGAGCTTTCTACAGTTGGAAAACCACTATACAAACTATTAAAGGCATCAAATGAATGGGGGTGGGGTCCAGCACAGCAAACGGCTTTCCACAAACTTAAAGAGGCTCTCACCACAGCACCCGTACTCACCTTTTACGATGCAACTAAGCCTACAACAGTGCCAGCAGACACCAGCAGCTATGGGATGGGGGGTGTCTTGCTCCAGTTACACAGGGATGATTGGAAACCCGTGGCCTACTGTTCGAGACGCCTGAGCAACACAGAAACAAGGTACGCACATATTGAAAAGGAGTGCTTAGCCAGCGTGTGGGCCTGTGAGAGGTTTGAGAAATATTTGTATGGACTGGAGGGTTTTAGACTGATTACCAATCATAAGCCCCTAGTACCTCCCATGAATAGTAAAGACTTGGATGGTGTTCCCATTAGATGTCAGAGACTGTTAATGAGACTTATGCGTTTTAATGCTACTGCCGAATATGCACCAGGCAAGACCTTAGCAGTAGCTGATGCACTGTCCAGGGTCCTAGAGCAGAGTGGGGGAGAGATAAGCTCTCATGACAACGTGGCAGCACACACCGATGCTTTTATGTGCCTGGTGCCAGCCACACCCCAGAGAATGGCAGAGTTAAAACAACACACAGATGTTGACCCACAGCTTCAGACAGTTTTGAGTTTCATCAGACAGGGATGGCCCGACTACACAGTTAAAGTGCCTGTGATAGCCAGAGACTTCTACCAAGTGAGAGGAGAGCTATCAGAGCTAGATGGTTTAGTCATTAGAGGGAGACATATAGTCATTCCTACAGCTATGAGAGAGACTATGTTGGAGAGGATCCATGATGGACATCAAAGGCCTAGTCAAAAGTAAAGAAAGGGCTAGACAGTCTATTTGGTGGCCCAAAATGTCAGATGGAATTATGACCAAAGTGCAGCAGTGTGATTTCTGCAGGGAAAACAGAAACACACAGAGGAAAGAGCCATTGCTATCAAGTGAGCTTCCCTCTAGGCCATGGCAGAAGATCACCGTAGACTTATGTGAGTTCAAAAAGCAGAACTACCTGGTAGTGTCAGACTATTATTCCAGGTATTTGGAGATTCTAAATCTGCCAGCTACTACTAGCAGTCATGTAGTAACTAGACTTAAAGCTACCTTCGCACGCTACGGCATCCCAGAAGTGTTAGTGAGTGACAATGGACCTCAGCTAGCTTCAGAGGAAATGCAGAAGTTTAGCTGAGAGTATGACTTTAGTCATGTGACGTCCATACCAAAAGCATACTGAAACAGGAAGATCGCCTCCTAGCCCTGATGACCTATAGAGCTATGCCAAGTTCTTCAACTGGGATAAGTCCAGCAGAGCTCCTGATGGGAAGGAAAATTAGAACAACACTACCCACCTTGCCGTCTAACCTAGAACCTAAATGGCCTGACAAGGACAAAATAAAATGGGCAGATGTTTCAGCTAAAGAGAGACAAGCCTACTACTACAACAACAAAAATGGAATGAGGATTCTACCACCACTGAGCCCAGGAGACTCTGTGCTCATGAAGCTGGATGGACAGAAACAGTGGACTACACCAACCGTTGTCCACAGTCACAGCTCCACTCCCAGGTCCTATGTAGTGGAGACAGCCCATGGTGAACTAGAAAAGCACTCGGAGAGCGCAGACCTCTGCCAAGCGCCACAGTTCCCCCCATACAGTGTTTGTGTGTACGTTTTCAGATTCCTTGACCATGAAAACATATGACTAGCAATTGGATTGACAATGATAGGATTAGTGGTTCAGTAGTTATTCAGGAAAATGGCATTTTCCGTAATGGCGGCCACAGTTCCCCCCATACAGTGTTTGTGTGTACGTTTTCAGATTCCTTGACCATGAAAACATATGACTAGCAATTGGATTGACAATGATAGGATCAGTAGTTATTCACGAAAATGGCATTTTCCGTAATGGTGGTTTTCGTCTGGACGGTGATCCGGATCACCACCAAAATTTAATCAGTTCTTCTTTGTACCATTTCCAACAATGCCTGAAAGTTTCATCAAAATCCGTCCAAAACTTTTTGAGTTATCTTGCTAACCAAGAGACAGACAGACAAACAGACAGACAAACCCCGGCAAAAACATTACCTCCTTGGCGGAGGTAACAATATAGAAGGAATAGGCGCCATCTGTTGGTTGCGCCTAAAGTCCCGGATCCTGTCAGCAAGGGTCCAGACCCAGGTTTACCCATGAAGAACAAGGACACTGGGGTGACTCAAGCTAAAGAAACACCAGCTGACCACACACAAGCAACTGTCACACGGTCTGGTAGAGTGTGTAAAAGAGTTGTAATTGGATTTGTAAAACCATGTTGTAAGTCACTCTAAGAAGAGGGAGAAATGAATACATTGTTAAAAAATGGCACATGGAGGTGTTTGATTTGTTATACTATGGTCATTAATGTTCCATAAAGGGGATGATAAAGAGGCATTTTTGTTGGGGGGAATATGTGAATTGTCCCGCTGTTAGACCAGATAAATGCTAAAGAATAATATTATTGTTTTGAGTTTAAAGCACTGAGTCCGAGTATAGGAATAATAATCAGCTGTGGTAAGCAAAGTGTCATCCATTCTGATAAAGTTCAGTGTAAGTGGACATTACCTCTTAAAAGAGGGAGATGTAATGTACTGTATGGAGGTTATCACAGTGTGATGTATCCCAACAGGGGAGTGCACGTAAAATGTGCATGACGTATGCAGCTTCTTGTTCTTGCTGCTGATGGCACTTCAAGTGTATTTTCCTGATGCTGGTAATAAACATGAGCGCAGGCTACTGAAGAAATCACGTCTCCAGGCTATTGAGTGTCTAATTATCTTTTATGTCCTGTCGGATAAGTATCTACAGACATTACATGTATGAGCTACTATGTAACAGCTGGTTAGCTAGATGGTGTATCATGTTTTAATTGAACGTCATTCACAAGTTTAGATTGGATTTTGCATGTCATAGTTTTGAATTTTACTTACACTATCTACTATTCATGCTCATTGTGCATAGTGTTTGGGCATTACACCACTAGGTCCAGCTATGGTTGTGTCTGCCTGTGGTGCTGCCTATGAGATTTTTAGATAGTTTAATAAGCCTGAAAAAAGCCGATAAAAATGCTGTAATCTTAGGTCAAATTAGCTTTGATACAACATTGCACATCATATCTGTACCAAAGTTGTTCTACCTGTATGTTGATGATATGTTATGATTCTATGAATAGCATGCCTCTTCTTTCTTCTTTTTCTTCCTTTTTCCCCTCAACCAGTCATGACACAAGACTGCCCTTCCCTGAGCCTGGTTCTGCTGGAGGTTTCTTCCTGTAAGGGAGTTTTTCCTTCCCACTGCTGCCTATTGCTTGCTCATAGGGGATCATTTAATCGCTGGGGGTTTTCTCTGAATTATTTGTGATTTGTGCTTATGTATCTAGGGCCTTGTGATGATTTCTGTTGTGACTAGGCGATATACAGTATAAATAAAGTTGAATTGAATTGAAATTAATGTATTCCACTTAACACATTAAAAAAAGTTAGCTAACATCCTCACTGCACCTCCTGTTATTTTCCTGCACCAATGCACCTCAAAGCTGGCCCACAGCTACAAGCACCACCCCCTGTGGCCACGCATCAGTGATGGACAAGGAAAACCAAACACCTCAAGGCGTCACCCAGGTGACACAAAAACCATCTCCCAGACAATACAGCAGAAGCTGAGAGATCCAGAGACAGCACACGAGTTGCAACGGAAGACCCCACCTCACCCACCCAATGAAAAACCATCAAGCCAACTTGAACCTGAGTCGGCCGGCAAAGCTGCAGAAGCTGTAGAAAACACCCAAAACCCACAAGTAAATTTTCTGAAGTGGAGAAGAACAGTCCAAGCCGAACTACAGGAGATGGGTTACACCTGGGGACAAGCTCAACATGTTGCAAAGGACAGGGCAAAGTGGGGATTGCTTGTTGTGGCCTAATGTCCCACCTGGGACGAAGAGGATAAGTAAGTAAATAAATTTTCTGAAGTAGGCTATGCTTGCAGTGTGTAATGCAATCAGTTTGTTTCTAAGCCCCAGGAGCTGGCTCAGCTTAACAGAAGAGTAGATGCTGTTTTTCAGGGTTTAAATTTGCAAAGTTTACATAAATCGGACTGCAAACTGTTAAAAGAATTGTGAAAATTGAAACATTTGAAGCTCAGTTGGTGCTTTGTTTAAATGAAAGCACCAAGGTGCTGATGCCTCGGTGCCTGTGGCATGAGGGGCTGTAAAAAAGATGCACTGCTACCGCTACTGGCCTGGCATAGTTATTACAATACCTTTTCTCCCAGCTGCAGTGACCGTAAAAGTGAGCAAAATTAGTACATTTTAATCACAAAGCCGTATGTGGAAATTTTGCCAGACTGAGACACAAACTGAAAGGGTTTTTAAACTGTTTACTGTTTACTTAAATTTCAGTCTGGTTTTCGCCAGGTCCACAGCACAGAGACAGCCCTGGTCAGAGTCACCAGTGATTTACTGGTAGCTGCTGACCAAGGTCCTCCCTCATTGCTCATCCTCCTGGACCTCTCAGCTGCCTTTGATAAAATCGACCATAAAATTCTACTAAACCAGCTACACTGGACTTTCTGGAACTGCTCTCCAATGGTTCCATTCTTATATCATAGGTAAGGTTGAGTATGTGGTCCTGGGTGAGGTTAAATCAAGGCCCCACCATGTCACCTGTGTGGTCCCTCAGGGGTCTGTCCTTGGGCCAATCCTGTTCAACATCTATATGCTCCCCCTGGGCCATATCATCAGCAAGTATGGAATTTCTTCCCATTGCTATGTTGATGACCTGTAGCGCTCACCTCTGTAGTCATGAAGTCCTTTGAGCGCCTGGTCCTGTCTCACCTCAAGTCCATCACCACACCCCTCCTAGACCCGCTGCAGTTTGCCTACCGTGCTAACAGGTCTGTGGACGACGCAGTCAACCTGGCCCTCCACTCCATCCTGCAGCACCTGGACTCCCCGGGAACCTACGCCAGGATTCTGTTTGTGGACTTCAGCTCCACATTCAACACCATCCGCCCCGATCTGCTCCAGGACAAGCTGTCCCTGCTCAACGTGCCTGACTCCCTCTGCAGGTGGATCACCGACTTCCTGACGGACCGGAGACAGCATGTGCGGCTGGGGAAGTCTGTCTCAGACTCTGTTAGCATCAGCATTGGATCACCCCAGGGCTGTGTACTTTCCCCCCTACTCTTCTCCCTTTATACCAACTCCTGCACCTCCTCCCACCAGTCTGTTAAGCTGATTAAGTTTGCGGACGACACCACCCTCATCGGGCTCATCTCCAACGGCGACGAGTCCGCCTACAGGGAAGAGGTGGCCCAGCTGGTGTCCTGGTGCAGCCACAACAACCTGCAGCTGAATGCTCTGAAGACAGCAGAGATGATTGTGGACTTCAGGAAAGTCACATCCCCCCTGCCCCCCCTCACCATCACAGGCTCTCCCATCACCATTGCAGATTCCTTCCGCTTCTTGGGCACCACCATCACCCGGGACCTCAAATGGGAGCCAACCATCAGCTCCCTCATCAGAAAGGCCCAGCAGAGGATGTTCTTTCTGCGGCAGCTGAGGAAGCTCAAGCTACCCACCAAGATGTTAGTGCAGTTCTACACGGCCATCATCGAGTCCATCCTCACCTCCTCCATAACTGTGTGGTATGCAGGAGCCACTGCCAGGGACAGACTAAGGCTGCAGCGCGTCATGCGCACTGCTGAGAAGGTGATAGGCTGCGAGCTCCCATCTCTCCAGGACCTGTACATCTCCAAGACCCGGAGGCGTGCTGGCCGGATCATAGCCGATCCTTCACATCCTGGTCACGTGCTGTTTGCCCCCCTCCCCTCAGGTAGAAGGCTTCGGTCCATTCGGACTAAAACCTCCCGGCACATGAACAGCTTTTTCCCCTCTGCCATCAGACTGCTGAACACTAAGTGACTTTTGACTCTCGTGCACTATGTACAGCAGCTCAACCAGACTCATGTCAATCATCACTGTTTTTCTGTTGCATTATTGACTGCACTATGTGGTACTTCACATCATCTGCTACATGCTAATTTTTTAAAACTGCCTTGACTAGTACTACTCATTATTACTAGTATTATTATTATTATTACTTATTATTACTTATTTTTCTACACTTATTGCACATTTCTAGTCCTTTAGTTTTTTAGTTTATCCCTTTTTCTCATTATGTTTTTAATGTTGCAGCATGGCACCGAGACAAATTCCTAGTTTGTGTATTACATGAACAATGGCAATAAATCTGATTCTGATTCTGATTCTGATTCTGATTCTGATTGATGACACTCATCTCTATCTCAGGACAGATCCTACCTCCTCTGCAGCCACACCACCAGCTCCCACAGCCTATCTGGAGAAGATGAAGGTGTGGATGAGTGAGAATTTTCTTCAGCTAAATAACAACAAAACTGAGGCCATACTTATTGGCACTCCACACCAGCTCCAATCCCCCCTTGCCACCAGCATCTCACTTGCTGGTCAGGCCATTCCACTTTCTTCATCTGTTACTAACCTCAGAGTCCGATTTGACCCTCATTTTAACATTTGAAATCACATTCAACAACTCTGTAAAACTGCCTTCTTTCATTTGAAAAACATAAACAAATTTCACCCCTTCCTTTCCCTGCCAGATGCTGAGAAGCTGGTCCATGCCTTCATCTCGTCCAGGTTGGACTACAGTAATGCACTCCTCGTTGGGGTTCCTGGCAGGAACCTCCAGCGACTCCAGTACATCCAGAACAGTGCTGCCAGGATCCTGAAGAGGAAGCGAAAATATGATCACATCACCCCGGTTCTCCACTCTTTCCACTGGCTCCCGGTCAATGTGAGGATTGAATATAACGTTGTCTCCTCACATACCAGTGCATAAATGGAAATGCACCTGATTACTTAAAATAACTCCTTCAATATCAGAAACACGTTAGAAGCCTCCGCTCCACAAATGCCTACCAACTACCAGTGTTGGGCAAGTTACTAAAAAAATAGTAACTAGTTACAGTTACTAGTTACTTCTTTTCAAAAGTAACTGAGTTACTTACCAATTACTGCATGATTAAAGTAATTACTTACTTGGAAAAGTAACTTTCACATTGCTTTTAAATGCATACTTAAATCATCTTGCACACATAGCAAGATAATTTAATTAATGGATTACATTAGGGGCTTATTAATGTCATGCTGAAAACAGACTGTTTCAGACAGAGCTTTTAGAACATGTTCAGTCTGCTTTATCCTGCCTTGAGAGCTCTTATTGTGGGGGAAAATCTTGAGAAAATCAACACAAAATTGCCAGTAATTTCCTCATTTTGGAATGAGAAACAGGGTTTGAGGAGTGAGAGAGAGGGCAAAAGGGTGAGTTGGCAACACTGCATAAAGCTGTCAGCGTTTCTTACCTTTAATATTATGGATTTAATCTGATGTGCAGTGATCCAAAGAAAATATCCATTATCCACAGTCCAAATGTCTGCTGTGACAGAGACATGATCCAGTCCTTTTGGAGATCAAATCTATTTTTAAATAATCTTTATCCAGGTAGCAAATAAATGTGTTTTAACTTCAGTGGATAATAGCTGTCTGATGGAAAACGACTGTTATCAGATCTTCATTCTATAACGACATATCTGGCAATCAGTCAGTTTAATTCTTGCTGGGTCACAAACTGTCCAGATGCATACCTGTGCTCGAAATCCAGCTGTGGGTGTTCAGATAGCGTAAATCCACTAGCATAGTGTTAGCATAGCATAGCACTAGTTTTGTAGGACCTTGTTGCTGTTCTTCGGCACTTCTGAAGATTGCAATCAGTCTCAACCGCATTTAGCTTGTAACCCACCAATATGCTTTTGTCCTTAATCATAACAAAGGAAAAATAATCTATTTCCACAAAAACAAAGTAGCTTCATCTTTTCCTCCGCTCAGTAGTGAACAGGCTCTTTGCAACAGGCTGACTGATGGCTGTGTCAGCTACGTAGGGCCAGTTGTATTTATTTGTGCTAAAAATATCTATCCATATTAATAAAAGTAGTGCATACCCGTGCATGCCTGTAGAGGGGATGCATTGGAACAGAATTCTTGCCAGGTACAGGACAGTTGTACAGCAACACAGCACTAAGTGGCAATCACACGTGATGGCTTTTGTATGCAGCAAAACATAAAAATCATACAAAATATGCCCTGCCATTTGGGGCTGTTTGCCCCTGCTTGTTACTTCTCCTCCTGCCTGTCACTGTTCTGAGTTACGTTGCTTACCTGTGTCTATATACAGTATGTGTCTTGTAGGGAGTCATGTGCTCTGTCTATGTGTCGTCATATAGACATCATCTGGTGGGTCTTCTTCTTCGTTCAGACCACTGAAGGGTCTCCTCCTGTCTCAGACGGCTGTGTTGTTCACAGTCATGCTCGCGGCGTACTGGTGGAACCTGAGGTGTTTCATGTTCACGGCATCCTTTCTGATGTGCAGCAGCTCTCCTCATTCTATTGCTCTCCATCTGGTGGGTCTTCTTCTTCGTTCAGACCACTGATTGAGGAATAGGTGGGTCGTAATTCCAGTTCATGGGCACGATCCTGAAAAAGTGGCTTTCGACCCTGTTCAGGAAGGCAAGAAACCAGAGCACCCGGAGAAAATTAGCCCTTTGCTTGGCATTTTACACATTTGTAGTGTAGATTGACATGTATATGACATCATAAAGATATGTTGCCTGATGTCTGTCACTGTATATGACATCATAAAGACATGAAGGCAGGCTTGATGTATATGACATCATAAAGATACATTTGTCTGTGTGCCGTCATATAGGCATCGCGAGTCGTCCTATGATGCCTGAGTTCATGGTCTATATGACATCATAAAGACACATTTGTCTATGTGTCCTATGATGCCTGAGTTCACAGGGCGTCCTATGATGTTCAGGCAGAGATCATAGGCCGTCCTATGATGTCCTACAAACGTGACAACCAGACACTGCAGGTGTTTTCACTGATTAGCAATGAAATCACCTGTTGAAGACACTGGGTGGAGGTAAAACCTGCAGGGTCTTGGCCCTCCATGGAATGAGTTTGACACCTGTGCTGTAAAGCATTACTGAATTTTTAAACAGTAATTTCGTTACATAGTACACTACTGCAAAAGTAGTGGCGTTACAGTAACGCGTTACTCCCAACACTGCCGACTACACATCCCCAGGTCTAAGCTTCACACAATGGGAGACAGAGCTTTCCAGGCAGCAGCTCCACGGTTGTGGAATGCTCTGCCTGATTATCTGAGAGCACCACAGACAGTGGAGTCTTTTAAGAAACTCTTCTGTTTTATAAAGCGTATCAGTAGTCATCTATGTGATTTTAGGCTTGTTTTTAGTTTTATTATTTTTATTCTTATTTATTTTTTTTTTTTACAGTTTTTACTTTGTGGCACTTTGAGGTTTATTCCTTTTAAATGTAAAGTGCAACATACATTAAATGCATTATTATTATTACTCATGTTTACTCATGATTTGAGCCTGTTATTTACAAGCAGGCTGAGGATGAGTGTAAAAATAACAACAAAAAAAAATAACTAAAACTTACAGGAAGTCATTTTTTCCCAAATCTATTGTTGTCACGACTCGCCGCTCATCAGCGGCCTCAGCTACGCGCACACCTGCGCCTCGTCAGCAGCGGGCTATTTAGCCCACTCGGCCCAATGCTGCGGTCTGGAGCCGTCTGTTCGCATCGGCACTTTGTAGCTCGTGTATCACGCGGGGGTTCATTATGCAGTGTGAGTCTGTGTTTCTGCGCGTTCCTGGGGATTTTCCCTCAGACCACAGCCGAATTGGCTACATCGATAATCTTCTGGAGGGGCGAGCGCTAACTTGGGCTTACGCCGTTATGGCGAAGCCCAGTTACGCGAACCTCTCCTATAGCCAGTTCGTGCAGAGTTTCTCGAGGTCTTTGATCATTCCCGGCACGATAGCGTCCTAACTGACCGGCTCCTTGGTCTCCAACAGGGAAGCCGGTCAGCGGCGGATTATGCTATCGACTTCCGGGTTGCAGCGGAGGAGGCTGGCTGGGGTGAGGCCGCACTCTGTGGCATCTTCCTCCGCAGCCTCAGCTCTGGTCTGAGGGATGAGCTGGCCGGTTGAGATCTTCCGGAGACACTTGCGGAGCTGATCTCCACCACCATTAGTTTAGATAACAGGCTGCGTGAACGGTCTACCGAGCGGAAGTCTATCAGCTGCTCGCGTGGAGGCCCCGTCCGCACGCCTCAAGGCCGCCCCCTGGCGTTACCTCCACCAAAGTCTTCCGAGGAATCAGAGGCGATGGTGGTTGGTCGGTCAAAGCTCCCCCTAGCGGAGAAACAGCGCCGCCGGGAGTTGGGCCTCTGCATGTATTGCGGAGGAGATCAACACACCGTGGAGCATTGCCCGGAGAAGCCAAATGGGGAGGTCCGTGAGTCACTGTAGGGGGCCTCGCGGACTCTAACTGGTCAAATCCCCTCACAAGTCTATCCTTGCCCATCCGATTCTGTCACAATGCCACGGGGCATCTCACACATGCACTGGTGGACTCAGGAGCAGAGCAGAGCTTCATTTCAAAGAGCCTGGCAACCCAATTGGGCATCCCCTGCCACCCTCTGGCCGCTCCTCTCAGCGTGATCACCCTTTCCCGTGCGCCCCTCGGACAAGTGACTCATCGCACGCAACCAGTCCCTGTCATAATCTCTGGTAACCACCGAGAGGATCTCACCCTTTACGTCCTGTCCTCCTCTGTGACGCCTGTCATCCTTGGGCACCCCTGCTTGGGTCTGCACAACCCCGTGCTGGATTGGCAGACAGGAAGAGTCGCCGCCTGGAGTTCCTTCTGCACGGGCACCTGTTTACAATCCGCAGCCTGCGCCCCGTCTTCTCCTCCCCCGGTTAAGGACGCCGCGCCTCCGGATCTCACTCTGGTGCCCTCGGAGTTCCATGATCTGGGCCTCGTATTCAGCAAGTCCAGGGCGATGTCTCTTCCTCCTCACCGGCCCTACGACTGCGCCATCAACCTCCGCCCGGGGGCGCCCCTGCCGTCCGGACGTCTCTACAGCTTGTCAGCGCCGGAGTGGGAAGCGATGGATAGTTACATCAAGGAGTCACTCAACGCAGGTATCATCCGCCCCTCCTCATCTCCGCTCGGCGCAGGGTTTTTCTTCGTGTCAAAGAAGGATGGGTCACTCCGCCCATGTATCGACTTCCAGGCCTTGAATGACATCACGGAGAAGGACCGTTACACCCTGCCACTGATGGACACTGCCTTCCACTCCCTGCAGGGGGCGACCTGGTTCACCAAATTGGATCTTCGCAGTGCATACCACCTCGTCCGGATCAGGGAGGGGGATGAGTGGAAGACAGCCTTTAGAATGCCTAGTAGGTATTTTGAGTACCTGGTGATGCCCTTTGGACTGACCAACGCCCCTGCTGTATTTCAACGCCTGATCAATGACGTCCTGCGTGATTTCCTCGGCCTCTTCGTGTTCGTATACCTGGATGACATCCTCATCTTCTCCAGGTCACGAGAGGAACACCAGGTGCATGTGAGGCGGGTCTTACAGCGGCTGCTAGAGAACAGGCTGTACGTCAAAGCCGAGAAATGTGAGTTTTAAGCCAAGACCACCTCCTTCTTAGGGTTTGTAATCTCACACAATCAGGTCCTACCTGACCCCGCGAAGGTTAAAGCGGTGGTTGAATGGCCCACGCCGACCTCCAGGAAGCAAGTCCAGCAATTTATTGGGTTCGCCAATTTCTACCGCCGTTTTGTGCCTAACTTCGGTGCCATCGTTGCCCCGCTGACCAGTTTCACTTCCCCCAAGAACACCTTCCGCTGGACCGAAGAGGTCGCTGCGGCGTTCCAGGCATTGAAGACGGAGTTCTCCTCCTCCCGAGTCCTGACCCAGGTCGACCCCGCTCTGCAGTGCCTGGTGGAAGTCGACGCATCTGATACGGGAGTGGGGGCGGTGCTATCCCAGCGATCACCCACCGACGGGGTCAAGCGACCCTGCGCCTTCTTCTCACGGCGTTTGTCTCCGGCCGAGTGGAATTATGACGTCGGGGACAGGGAGCTTCTCGCCATCAAGCTCGCCCTGCAGGAGTGGCACCACTGGCTGGAGGGGGCTGCATTACCATTTGTGGTGCTGACGGACCATAAGAACTTGGAGTACCTTCGATCTGCTAGACGTCTGAATGCCCGCCAGGCGCGCTGGTCCTTGTTCTTTGCCCGGTTCCGCTTCACCATAACCTATCGCCTTGGCTTTAAGAACGGCCTACCCGATGCCCTCTCCAGGCAGTTCGCCCCTGAGACGTCAGAGGAGCCGGGTCATACCATCCTGCCCAGTTCGTGTGTGGTGGGGGCAATTTCCTGGACCATCAGGGACAAGATCCGGAGGGCGCAGGAGACCGAACCGGACCCTGGCGGTGGACCGGAGGGAAGGCTGTTCGTTCCATCTTCTGCCCGAGGGGAGGTCATCCATTGGGTTCACACCTCCAAACTCGCCTGCCATCCTGGCGTATCCCGGCTAGTGGACCTCCTCCAGTGTTCCTTCTGGTGGCCAAGTCTGCAGAAGGACGCCGCCAACTACGTCCGGGCGTGCCCTGTGTGTGCCGCCGGCAAGTCAGGAAATTCTCCCCCCGTGGGTCTGCTCCAGCCCCTGCCGATCCCTAGGAGGCCCTGGTCTCACATAGCCCTCGACTTCATCACCGGTCTCCCGACCTCTAACACCTACGATGCCGTCTTGACCATCATGGATCGATTCTCCAAGGCCGCCCACTTCATGCCACTTCAGTGTCTTCCAACGGCACAGGAGACAGCGGACCTTCTGGTTCAGCACGTGGTCAGGCTGCACGGGATACCGGTGGACGTCGTCTCGGATCGGGGGCACCAGTTTGTCTCAGAGGTGTGGAAGTGTTTTTGCAACACCTTGGGGGCCACAGTTAGCCTCTCCTCCAGTCACCACCCGCAATCCAACGGGCAGTGCGAACGGGCCAACCAGGAGCTGGAAGCTGCCCTACGCTGCGTCACCTCCTCCAACCCGTCTTCTTGGAGCACGCACCTGGCTTGGGTAGAGTACGCCCACAATACGGCTCGGTCTTCCGCCACAGGGATGTCCCCCTTCAAGGCGTCCTTGGGTTATGATCCACCTTTGTTCCCGGAGCAGGGGGCGGAGCTGGCAGTTCCTTCGATTCAAGCTCACCTGAGACGGTGTCGGGCTCTATGGACCAAGGCGCGCAACGCGCTTTTACGCACGGCGGCGCGCAACAGTACTACGGCGAATCGCCACAGGAGACTGGCCCCTGCCTACCAGGTGGGTCAACAGGTCTGGTTGGCCTCTCAGGATATCCACCTTAAGGCTGAAAAGAGGAAATTGGCTCCACGCTTCATTGGTCCCTTCACCATTTCTAAAATTGTTAACCCGGTGGCTGTGCGTCTGGCCCTCCCCCCTCCCTCCGCATTTGCCCCACTTTCCACGTATCCAAGATTAAGCCCTTTGTCTCCGATCCCCTCTGCCCCCCGCCCGCTGCGCCACCCGCGCCTATGATGATCGACGGCCACCTGGCCTGGAGAGTCTCCTCCATCATGGACTCCCGGCGCCGGGGTCACAGGCTGCAGTACTTGGTGGACTGGGAGGGATTCGGTCCTGAGTGGAGGTCCTAGGTGCGCTCTTCTTTGGTGTTGGACAGGAGTCTCATCACGGAGTTCCACCTGGCGCACCCAGACAAACCAGCGCCAGGAGGCGCTGCTACGGGGGGGGGAGTACTGTCACGACTCGCCGCTCATCAGCGGCCTCAGCTGCGCGCACACCTGCGCCTCGTCAGCAGCGGGCTATTTAGCCCACTCGGCCCAGTGCTGCGGTCTGGAGCCGTCTGTTTGCATCAGCACTTTGTAGCTCGTGTATCAACCTCTGATCACCAGCAAGACTTCTGCCTCACGTAAGCATTCCTCACCTTTCTCCAAGTCTTCACCCCTGTGCACAGGCGGATTCCCAGGCGGCGGATTTTCCCGTCATCGCCGACCTACGCTCACCATCGACGCAGGCTCTGCAGGACACTGTCTTCCGGGCTTCTCCCTTGCCAACGCCAGCCACCTGTTCCCACAAGTAAGCATCACAGAATTCATTATCCCTGTCCAGGTGTGGTGCCCTTTACCCTTGTCCTCTGCTCTCTCTCCATAGGGTTGTCTGGCTGTACGGCGCGCTGCTCTGCTTCCTGCACATCGGCGTTCACCCTCAACACATACACATACCGCACACATCCATTCAGACACACCTGCTTGTTGAATAAAGCTGTTAAATCTATCCTGAGCCTGCGTGCATGTTTCCTGGGCCAGACATTATGTCAATTGTAGTCTATTATTGTTGAATTGATAACTGAAGCTAAACAAACTGTGGTCATTCAAATAGTAATGGACATATATTTTTCTCCTGAAAGACAAATGCAGTGGGTTTTAATTATCTTCTCTCACTCTCTTCTTCATTTTTTTTAAATTTGTTCTATATTTTACAGATTTTCACCTTGAAATATTTTAAGCTTCCTATTATACCAGCTTTCATTTGCTTTCACTTCTCATATTACTCTATTAATCCAAATAATTCTCTGTTTAGATCAGTCTTCAATTCACAACCCCATTGAGATTGTCTATCCCCCGATACCCAAAACATTATAAACCAAGACAAATACAACATAACTTGATAAAGATTAAAACCATTAATCTACCACAGAAAAATAAAATGATTAAAAGCGGACTGCTGAATGTAAGATCTCTGTCCAATAAAGCGACCTTAACTAATGATATGATCATGGATCACAATATAAATATACTCTGTCTCACAGAAACACAGCTACGCCCCAATGACTTTGTTAGTATCAATGAGGCCACCCCCCACAGCTATGGTAATATTCATATTCCTAGAAACACTGGCTGAGGTGGTGGTGCCGAGGTAATATATGAATCCACATTACCAATGAACCCTCAGCCTAAGCTAAACTCAAATTATAACTCTTTTGAATGCTTAATTTTTAGCTTAGCACCCATCCTGGAGGACAGAACAGCCTGTTTTTACCACAGTATATTGCCCTCCCAGTGCTTCTTTTGCTGAATTTATGTCTGAATTCTCTGAGTTCTTAACGACCTTAGTCCTCAGTTCAGACAAGATTATCATAGCTGGTGATTTTAATATTCATATAGATGTTGATAATGATAGTCATAGTGTAGCATTTCTCTCCCTCTTAAAATCAACTGGTTTTTGTCAGTGTGTTAGTAAACCAACCCATTGTGGCTTATATTAATCATATATTCCATACCTACATATGTATAGACATATTAGAATGTTTAGTGATTACATATGTGGAATGACCTCACGCCTCAGAACAGGACAAGAGGTCTCAATCACTGGCGAGGATCAAAGAACAGACTGAGTTGCAGCGGTGGAGACCGGATCGAACTTCCTGACCACCCAGGGTCAGGTGGAGGAGATGGAGGACAATGGAGGGGGATTATGTTAATGCGGGATGTCAGCTTTGATATGCAATGTCTTTTGTTGAGTGTGGGTTTATAAGTATGAAGGTCTGACTGCGCTCAACATCTCATTCTGCTTCTGCATCGAGATGAGACATGTTAGGGAGATGAAGCTGATAATAAATCTTGATTTATGAAATCACATGGCTTCTTCATTCCAAGCTCCCTACACCCATCATCATAATCATACCCTTGACCTGGTCTTGGCCGATGGTGTAGAAATTGATGAGCTGCTTGTCATCCCTCAAAATCCTACACTGACTGACCATTACCTGATAACTTTCAAATTTGTGTTATCTGATTTTACAGCATCAAGCAGAAATATAGTTACCGGATTCTTACCTGACAGTAGTGTGGCTTGCTTTAAAGAATTAATCCCTTCAGCACTTACTCTATTATCATGTCTCAATATAGCAAAGGACAGCACTGACTGCTTGAATTCATTAGAATTAAACCTCTTAGTTGATAGTACTGCAGCCTCACTGCGGACAACACTTGACTCCATAGCCCCTCTTAAAAAGAAAACTTAAAAATAGGAGATTAGCTCCATGGTACAGCTCCCACGCTCGTGAGTTTAAACAGAAAGTCAGATTCTGTGAAAGGCTTTGGTGTGCAAATAAGACAGAAGAATCATGTTTATCCTGGAATGCTAGCCTTATCATCTATAAGAAATCTCTCCGTAGTGCTAGGCAACAGTACTATTCATCCTTGAAAGAAGAAAATAAAAACAACCATAGATTTCTTTTTAACACTGTGGCTCAGCTAACCAAGAGCCACAATGCCATAGATCCCTACATTCCTCCAACTCTTATAACTGATGATTTTTTGAAATTTTTTTAATGATAAAATTGCCAGTATTAAGAATATTATTCCAAAAAATACCCCCCTTAAAAATACCAAGCCTCTGCCAAACACTGCTGTGTCCACAGGCTCAGAACTCCACTTTTCTGAATTTTCTCGTATTAGTCATCTGATCTAGCCCGAATAGTGTCAGCCTCTAAACCAACTACCTGACTCTTAGACCCAATCCCTGCTAGACTCCTGAAGGAATCACTATCTCTGATTAGTCCACTGCTTTTGAACATAATTAATATGTCTTTATTGATAGGACATGTACCGCAGTCTTTTAAAGTGGCAGTAATTAAACCTCTGCTTAAAAAAACCTTTGCTTGATTCTGGGATTTTGGCCAATTATAGACCAATATCTAACCTCCCCTACCTTTCTAAGATCCTTGAAAAAGTAGTCACCAATCAACTGTGCACTTTTTTAGAAAATAATTCTATATTTGAGAAATTTCAGTCAGGTTTTAGGAAACACCACAGCACAGAGACAGCCTTAGTGAAAGTTACTGATGACCTCCTTATGGCATTTGACAAAGGACTTGTCTCTGTCCTTGTCTTATTGGACCTTAGTGCTGCCTTTGACACCATTGATCACCATATTCTGCTAGCACGCTCCGGTGTGGATGAAGAGTCAAGTCCACAGCGTGGCAACAGGGAAAATAGTCCATTTCCCATTTGGTAACCAATGTGGAGAAAATGGCATAGTTGAGACGCTCCATGCCACGTCCAGGGTCACCAATGTGGAGGCAATAGAACAGGCGAGATGCAACGAGCTGGAAGGGTACAAGGTTTTATTCCTCCAGTATACTGAAATACGCTTTATAGCTCGTGTGAGCTACTGCACTGCTGAGGCATGTGTCACAAGCTCTTTTATACCCGTTTTACAGACAGAGAGAATGCATGGCACATGAGCATAGTGATTGTCATCTAATACATATCAGTCAATACATACCATTAGCATGACATCAGCTGGCGCCTGGATGACCTCTCGGTCCTCCAGGGACGTACAGTATACATAACAGTCCATTGTTCTGCCCCTCTTCCTGCTTCTGGGTGTGAGAAGAATGTCCACCCACTGTGTCTAGTGTCACCACAATGTATACGATTTACCTGGAAGAGTCTGCTTTGATGTTTTTTGAATAATTACATGACCAACAGACACATTTTAGACAGTTTAAACCTACAAACATACAAAAATATTTCTTTTCATTGTTTCTTCATTGCGGTAGAAGATGGATGGATGGATGGATGTTTCTTCATTGCAATTTATCAATTAATCACAAATAATTACAATTAATTATAGAACATGCGCAATTAATTAGTTAGATTTTTTTAGTCAATTCCTACCCCTAATTTATACTCAGAAATCCCTGTCTATATGTTAATATTTCTACAATATATGCAAATTGCTCCATGACTTTGTACCTTTACAAAAAAATTCTCTCTGGTTAACCTCTTGACTGTGTGATCCTCATGGTGTGCATGACAGGTGAGGACAAGTTCTTGATTAAGTGGTTCTTTTGGAGCTAAAATGCATTCCTTCCATCGATCAATACACCCTCCATCATCCTCCACCGCCACCACCCATGTGGGGTTTCACATTTGTTCCCATGGAAATGGATAACAGTGCGTGAACTCATACATTTTAAAATTTTCCGTGAAAGAGAACATTTGTTTAGTGATAGAATCAGTCACATAGACATGCAACACACATATTAATTGCAATGAAGTCAAGCTGAACGCTTCTGGTGAAATGGGGCTTGGGTAGCAAACGCTTAAGAAAATGGATGAGGTGGCAAAACCACCCAGTGAGCATTTTTTCCCCCTCATATGCCTTAGATCCTTTTAACCCAGGCCTGTGAACAAGCAAACACAACTTGCGTGTTTCATGCCTGAGCAATCCATGTCAGTGCATACATCGCGTGAGGGACTAATGCTTGTAACAGTAAATGAAGTGATGGGGTGCCCTGAGACCAAGACCTCCTACTTACAGATGTATGACCAATGGTTAAAAATCAACTGTGATGTCTTGAGAGTTATGTGCAAATTAACTTACTGTTTGCCCAAAACAGTAAGTTTTCATTTTAGTCTCCAGTTTTCCAAACCGTTGCTGCTTTCGAGTCTGTTATTTATCCATCTATAAATGCAGCATATCTGTCATATCTGTGTGTGTGTGTGTGTGTGTGTATGTGTGTGTGTGTGTGTCTCCATCTGTGCGCTGTTCCATGCATATTTCTTGAACCGTTCATCAGACTGGCCTAACATTTTATATGTGCTTTGCTGAGGTTATGAGGGTGTGCATCCCCGAGTATGGAGTTGTTCAGTCAAAATATCTAATTTTATCAATAAAGGGTTAGCCACCACTCTGTCACCGCTCTGTCTCTTCATGCCCTGACTTCAAGAAGTGTGGGCGGAGTTTTGGATTGGCTCTGTGCTGATTGGATAATATCCAGCATCACGACCATGCTGATTGGATAATATGCGACATCACGACCTGTCAGTCACCGCACTGTCCACTGGACAAAACAAGGACGTAAAAAACGACAAATCTGACTAGAAGAAGATAATACCAAAGATTTAATGCTTAAAAAAATTATACCATAAAGTTGCCGTGATTGCGTAGGTTAACAACGACCGCCACTGGTGCTGTAAATCGACAGGGTGCTGGTGGAAATTGGGCTACTGTTGGTTGAAGATCAAGGAGGAGGAGAGGGGGAAGGTGTATTAGAAGGGAGAGAGAGAAAAGGAAAGGTAGAAGCGTGGAGGTGAGAGTAGGATCGTTAAATGTAGGGACTGTGACTGGTAAAGGCAGAGAGTTGCCTATGATGGAGAGAAGATCTGCTGTGTGTTCAAGAAACCAGATGGAAGGGGAGCAAGGCTAGGCATATTAGAGGTGGATTTAAACTGTTCTGCCACGGTGTAGATAGGAAGAGAAATGGAGTAGGAGTAATCTTGAAGGAAGAGTATGTGAAGAGTTTTCAGGAGGTAAAGAGGGAGTCAGAATCATGAGTTTAAAGCTAGAAGTTAAAGGTGTGATGTTGAATGTTGTCAGTGCGTATGCCCTTCAAATTGGATGTCAGGTAGAGAGGGAGGAATTCTGGAGTAAGGTGGATGAAGTGGTAGTGTCCCCAGGGGGGAGAGAGTGGTGATTGGAGCGCACTTTAATGGGCATGCAGGTGAAGGGAACAGAGGTGGTGAAGAGGTTCTGGGTAGGTATGGTCTTAAGGAGAGAAATGTGGAGGGACAGATGGTTGTGGATTTTGCTAAAAGGATGGAAATGGCTGTGGTGAACACATACTTTAAGAAGAGAGAGGAACATAGGGTTACTTACAAGAATGGAGGAAGGCACACACAAGTGGACTACATCTTATGCAGAAGGAGAAATCTGAAAGAGATAGGAGACTGCAAGGTGGTGGCAGGGGAAAAATGTAGCTAGACAGCATTGGATGGTAGTCTGTAGGATGACTTTGGGAAGCACTAAGAGCATGAAGAGGAAGAGAGTGAAGGCAGAGCCAAAGATTAAGTGGGGTAACTTACAGAAGGAAGAAGGTCGCATAGAGTTCAGGAAGGAGTTGATACAGGCTCTGGGTGGTAGGAAGGAATTACCATATGACTGGGCAAGTACAGCAAAAATATTGAGGGATACGGGTAGAAAGGTATGTGGTGTATCCAGTGGTCAGAGAAAGGAAGACAAGGAGACTTGGTGGTGGAATGAGGAGGTACAGTAAAGTATCCAAAGGAAGAGGTTAGCAAAGAAAAAGTGGGATAGTTAGGGAGATGAAGAAAGTAGACAGGAGTCTTTGGAATCTAGACGCATGGCAAAGAGAGAGGTGGCAAAGGCACAGGAAAAGGCATATAGTGAGTTGTATGAGAGGTTAAACACTAAGGAAGGAGAAAAAGACAGAGCGATTGAGCTGGAAAGGATGTGCAGCACGTTAAGTTGATTAAGGACAAAAATGGTAATGTACTAACAAGTGACGAGGGTGTGTTGAAGGGTGAAGGAGTACTTTGAAGAGCTGATGAATAAAGAAAATGAGAGAGAGAGGAGGATGGATGAAGGAAAGAGGGTGAACAAGGAAGTGCCGAGGATTAGCAAGGCAGAAGTGAGGGCAGCTTTGAAGAGGATGAAGAATGGAAAGGTGGTTGGTCCAGATGACATACCTGTGGAGGTATGGAGATATTTAGGAGAGATGGCAGTGGACTTTTTAACCAGACTGTTTAACACAATCTTGGAGAGTGAGAGGATGCTGGAGGAGTGGAGAAGAAATGTTTTGGTACCAGTTTTCAAGAACAAGAATGATGCTCAGAACAGTAGTAACTACAGAGACCAAGTTGATCAGCCACACTATGAAGATGTGGGAAAGAATTGTTGAAGCCAGGTTATTTTGATTTGATTTTGTATGCAACATTGCGTGGAGGTCGGGGGCAGTGCCTTTGGCATGGCAAACCGGGGTGGTGGTTCCTCTCTTCAAAAAAGGGGACCGGAGGGTGTGCTCCAACTTTAGAGGGATCACACTCCTCAGCCTCCCTGGGAAGGTCTATGCCAAGGTACTGGAGAGGAGAGTCCGGCCGTTGGTCGAACCTCGGATTCAGGAGGAGCAATGTGGTTTTCGTCCTGGCCGTGGCACATCGGACCAGCTCTTTACCCTCTCGAGAATTCTTGAGGGTTCGTGGGAGTTTGCCCAACCAGTTTACATGTGTTTTGTGGACTTGGAGAAGGCATTTGACCGCGTCCCTCGTGGATTTTTGTGGGGGGTGCTTCGGGAGTATGGGGTATCGGGCTTGTTGTTACGAGCTATTCGGTCTCTGTACGACCGTTGTGAGAGTTTAGTTCGTATTGCCAACACTCGGTCGGAGTCATTCCCAGTGAGAGTTGGACTCCGCCAGGGCTGCCCTTTGTCACCGGTCCTGTTCATAATTTTTATGGACAGGATTTCTAGGCGCAGCCAGGGAATGGAGGGTGTCATACTTGGTGACCACAGGATCTCATCTCTGTTGTTTGCAGATGATGTTGTCCTGTTGGCTTCATCCAGCAATGACCTACAGCTCTTGCTGGGACGGTTTGCCGCTGAGTGTGAAGCGGCTGGGATGAGAATCAGCACCTCCAAGTCCGAGTCCATGGTCCTCAGCCGGAAAAAGGTGGATTGTCCTCTCCGGGTTGGGGACAGGCTCCTGCCCCAAGTGGAGGAGTTTAAGTATCTTGGGGTCTTGTTCACGAGTGAGGGGAAAATGGAGCGAGAGATCGTCAGACGGATTGGAGCAGCATCTGCAGTGATGCGGACGTTGTACCGGTCTGTTGTGGTGAAGAGGGAGCTTAGTTCTAAGGCAAAGCTGTCGATTTACCAGTCAATCTACGTTCCTACTCTCACCTATGGTCACGAGCTTTGGGTAATGACCGAAAGAACGAGATCGCGGATACAAGCGGCTGAAATGAGCTTTCTCCGTAGGATTGCTGGACTCACCCTCAGAGATAGGGTGAGGAGCTCAGTCATCCGGGAGAGGCTCAGAGTAGAACCGCTGCTCCTCCACATTGAAAGGAGTCAGTTGAGGTGGTATGGGCATCTGATTAGGATGCCTCCTGGACGTCTCCCACTTGAGGTGTTTCAGGCACGTCCCACTGGGAGGAGACCCCGGGGCAGACCCAGGACTCGGTGGAGAGACTATGTCTCCCAGCTAGTCTGGGAACGCCTTGGTATCCCCTCTGAAGAGCTGGAGCAGGTGGCTGGGGAGAGGGAAGTCTGGGCTTCTCTGCTTGAACTGCTGCCTCCGCGACCCGGACCTCCGGAAAAGCGGTAGAAGATGGATGGATGGATGGATGGATGGATTTTGTATACTTTATTAATCCCCAGAGGGGAAATTCAGGGCATCCACCTGTATGGATGAAGCAGCCATGGCACGGCGCTATCCCTTCGCCATTCACACATACACATTCACACCTAGGGCCACTTTAGAGTCTCCAGTTAACCTAACCTGCATGTTCTTGGCCTGTGGGAGGAAACTGGAGAAATCCTGGAGTAAACCCACGTAGACACGGGAAGAACATGCAAACACCACACAGATCACTGTTGGTCAGGGGCTGGGATCGAACCCGGGATCCCATGGCAAAGGGTGAATTGCTGTGCTGCCACAGTGCTAACCACTGCACCACCGCACCGCCCAGGTTAAGAGAGGTGACAATAAGTGAGCAGCGGTATGGTTTCATGCCAAGAAAGAGTACTACAGATGCAATGTTTGCTCTAAGAGTGCTGATGAAGTATAGAGAAGGCCAGAAGGAGTTGCACTGCGTCTGTGTGGATCTAGAGAAAACATATGATAAAGTGCCAAGAGAGGAAGTGTGGTACTGTATGAGAAAGTCAGGAGTGGCAGAGAAGTATGTGAGGGTGGTGCCGGACATGTATGGGGACAGCAAGATGGTGGTGAGGTGTGCTGTAGGAGTTACAGATGAGTTCAAGGTGGGGGTGGGGTTACATCAGGGATCGGCTTTGAGCCCCTTCTTGTTTGCCATGGTGATGGGCAAGCTGACAGATGAGGTCAGGCAGGAATCTCCGTGGACCATGATGTTTGCAGACGACACTGTGATCTGTGGTGAGAGTAGAGCGCAGGTGGAAGAGAACCTGGCAACCTGTGGTAACCCCTAAAGGGAGCAACCGAAAGAAGAAGAAGAAAGTTGCTGTGATTGCGTAGGTCTAAAGGATAATTCGCCATATGTGGAGAACATGAGGTGAACGAGCAGACTGGGTGGGGCGTCAGCGGGGACCCGGGTCTGACAAAGAACACCAGTGTATCAACACAGAACATGCCGGGAGCGGCCCGACTGGGCAGACCACCGTCCTTGGCGGGGAGGCACGCCCAGCCTGCCCAGTCAGTAGTAGAAGGGAGTACCTGCTTCTGCTTCACCCGTGCGGTACCACTGTACTTTGCAGGACCGCGAGTTCCCCCTCCTGTGAGAGTATCTAAAAATTAAAAACTTAATAATAATAATAATACCACCATGATTGTCGAGCGGAATGGCCAGAATGACTTAACGACCAAACGCAGGACACAAAAATGCCCAAATACTGAAATAAATTATTTTTAGTTAAATATTTACTGACAAATGGGCAACGCTGATGCAACGGTTGTAGTCAAATGGGTCCTTCTGCTGTGTATAATAACAGATATGTAGATAGATATACTTTATTGATGTTGAGTGTTTTGTACTTAATTCAGTTGATTAGTTTAAAAAAACTTTTAATAACAAAATATTGCTAAAATATAAGCTGATGCATTACAATGGGTCTCAAATATTTGTAAGCACGTCCTGTTATAGTACTGCATGAGTTTATTGACGATACACAGAAGAAATTCAATATTACATTGAACTCCATCACCGAACAGTGATATAAACTAAAATAATTATAATGTCGACTGAACAACTCCCATTCCCCAAAGTATAAGATACACTATTATGAATATAAGTGATAAAAGATCACACAAATAAGTGATCTGACAAACAAATAAACAAGGATCTGAAACAGTCGCTAATATTGGATGTCCCATTCATTTTCAATAATTAGGTATTCTGTAATTAATATTCACACAATCAAATAAATCTTCGTGCCATTTACTCCCTTTTACATTTGTCAAAGTCTAACATGTGATTGCCTACATATAAGCTGCACCTCTTTGTATTCTACTTTCAAACACAGCCTACATTTGGTCCTGTACAGCCTAATTGGGATACCTGTTTCCACACAAGAATACTTGCATTCTACGGGCAATGCACTAGTTATTTAAATTATTCCCTGCCTGCTGAGTACTGTTACTGTCATGTACAGGTGTATAAAAGCAACACTACAGAAGAATTGTTCTTGTGAGTCCCCCGACAGTTGGAATGTAATGTGTTGTAATGTTATACATGACATGGGCCACTCAGGCTATGGTGGAAGTGACGGTCGCCATTAAAATGATTTCAAAACATTATTTTCAGGTGAAAATCGTACATAGTGTTGCTTTAGACAAGGCTCAGTATGAAGGTGCTTGGCATCAAATTAAATAAAAGAATTAGACTTTCTTTTTTCAACCAGGCATTTACTAAGATATGACTGCCCTTGAGAAGAATTGCACATAAATTTTCTCTATATGACTGGTGACTATTACAGCAGCCATACTTCACTGGACAGAAATGGAGACAGTGGGTTTAAGAATCCAACAAAGATCTGCCAAAAAGTGTTAAGGACACTGGTGGCCTCAAACAATTGGCTGTGAGTGCTGTCGACTGGCTCAGTGGTGTTAAAAACTGAGGTGTTACAAGACTGTAAAACCACTGGTGGCATCTTCCTCCTCTATTAGAATATTCATGCGCAAGTGCTGATTCTGAATGACACGACTGAACACACACGAGCCGCAGCTTCAACCTGAGGCTTTGCTGCAGCCTTATATGGCATGACATTATTAAACACAGAGGGGAGACTTATGTGAAAATCTGTCACACCCTTTCAGAAAACACTAACTGGGGTGCCTGGTGGCCTAGCGGTTTAAGATGCCTGCCACACAGAGCATGCGGTTTGTCTGCAGTGATCTGTGGTTCTACTCCCCCCAGAGAATAGAACCAGGTTGAATTTAATTTTATTTCTTAAATTGGAGAAGACCACACGTTGCCCTTTTCCCCCCTCATCACTTGGAGTAGAAATTTAGCATTTTTGAGTAGATGAGAGAGTCTCTCCCCCTGCTCTTCACTGCTTCTATTAAAAAAAAAGTCAAAAAGATCTTGAAAGAGGTGGGTGGATGATATTAAAAATTGGTCTCCCAGACAAGTGAAGGAAATCCAATTACAGTTTGTGAATTTGTTTTTGACTCCAATATGTTTTCATTTCCTTCTTCATGCTTTACTTTGAATTCACTTACTTAATTTATTAAATACATATACTTAGGTGATAATGGTTAGGTTAATGTTTACGATTATGCTCTAAACCTTTTTGATTGAAGTTAAGGTAATTATCAGCATAGGGTGATGGCCTTGTTATGATTCTGGATGAGCACAGCACTCTCTTGTCATGTTCTGCTCTTTGTCTGTTAAGCAACCACCCCATTGGGTAATCGGGTACAGCTGGTGCTTCTCTCACACTTAGCTGACTGAAGAAGCTCCATGTCTTTTTAAGACGCACTCATTTGGTGGATTGGCACAGGGACGTCATATTGAAGAAATCTTTCTCTTCAGATCAGTAAGCTTCACAGCCTTTCTGCTTCTGACTCCTGCTCCAATTAGTTTTGCTACTGCAATCTCCAGATTACACCAGTGCCTGCCACCCTGCCAACTAGCGCACTCACCAAGTCGCCGCTCTTTTCCTCTGACTCCTCATGTTGGATTTCTCTCCAACCCTCTGGTTCTACAGACTCCCAAGTAAGAGCTGTGATCATTATCTCCTAGTCCTCATGCTCCTCTCTGTGAACCCTCCTTGTTGGACTTGTAGCATACTTGTGAATCCACCATGAGAACTCCACATCTTGTACATTCTTCCACTAATTCCTTACATCACAGGATCACTGGCTCCTCATTCTATAACCCCCTGGATCTGGAACTCCTTGGCTCTCGCTCTGTGGACTTCCTTGTCATCTGGATTTCTTGTCCCAGACCTTCACCCAAGTAAAAACTCTGAATTAAATTGAAACTTCTAAAAAAAACTTTTCTCTCAGGACCCTCCTTTGCTCATGTCCTCCAGGTTTGAAACCCCACTCCATCCAAGACTGGTCAAACCCTCCGGGCTGTCTCCCCAGCAGCAATTAAGCCTCTTCTTAGTTATTTCACACATTATACTTACCAGTCCCGCCCAGTTACTTACCATTCTTCTCTCTGTCTTGACAGGAGTTTGGCAGGAGGCTCCTGGCACTGTGGGAAAGAGTTCTACCTCACCTGTAAAGTATCACTCTCGTGCCTCAATCATGGTCTCTGTTGTGTCTTGCATTTTGGTCCAAACCCTGTGAAACCATGTCACCTCTAGGGTTAAGGTACCATGTCACTTTTTATTTTCATAACCAGTAGAGATCACTTTATTTTTAAAAATATATCTCTAGGTTGGAAAACCTGCTGATAAAAATACAATGTTATTGTCATTTTCTGTTCTATCACATTCTGAGATTATATTGCTGCTTTTAAACACCTTGAGAGGACTGTCACATTTTAGTGTGGTATAAATGTCCTGACTGACATTTATAACATCTCCCTGAGTCAGGCCATCGTTCCCAGATGCTTCAAGACCTCTATCATTGTACCGGTGGCAAAGAAACCAGTGGTGTCATGTTTGAATGACTATCGTCCTGTTGCACTTACACCAATTGTGATGAAGTGTTTTGAACGGCTTGTCAAACCACACATCACAGCCTGCCTCCCTGCATCACACGACCCGCTCCAGTTTGCATATCATTCAAACCGCTCCACGGAGGATGCTATAGTCACCACCCTACACTCTGTCATCACCCACCTGGACCAGAAAGACACCTACGCCAGACTCCTGTACATTGATTTCAGTTCAGCATTCAACACCATTATTCCCCAGAGACTGATAGAGAAATTACTCCTTCTCGGTCTGAACACCGCCACATGTCTCTGGATCCTGGATTTCCTGACTGAGAGACCTCAGTCTGTCCGGGTTGGAAACAACATCTCCAACTCTGTCACGCTGAGTACCGGAACCCCTCAAGGCTGTGTACTCAGTCCACTGTTGTTTACACTTCTAACACATGACTGTGTATCCAAACACGAGGGGAACCAGATTATTAAGTTTGCAGATGACACCACGGTGGTGGGACTTATTCAGAGGGATGAGGAATCAATGTACAGGGAAGAAGTGAGAGACCTGGAGGGCTGGTGCAGGGAGAACAATCTGGTGCTCAACGTGGACAAAACAAAGGAGATGATTATCGACTTCCGGCGGTCACAGCCTGAGCACGTCCCCCTCAGCATCGGCGGCCGTTTAGTGGAGAGAGTAGAGAACATCAAGTTCCTCGGAGTGCAGATCTCGCAGGACCTGTCCTGGAGCAAGAATTCCTTGGAGATCAGGAAGCAAGCTCAGCAGAGACTACACTTCTTGAGGAAACTCAAACAGGCCTCTCTCCCCATCTGCATCCTCAGGACCTTCTACAGAGGTGTGGTGGAGAGTGTTCTGACGTACTGCATTGCTACATGGTACTCCAGCTGCAGTATGTCAGACAAAAAAGCCCTGCAGAGGATAGTCAAGGGGGCTGAGAGGGTAATTGGAGTCTCCCTCCCCTCTGTCCAAGAACTTTTTCAGAACCGTTGTAGGAGCAGGGCACTGAACATTGTCAAGGACCGTTCTCACCCTCTGCATAAACACTTTGAACTTCTTCCATCTGGTAAACGATTCCGGAGCATCAGAGGCAGAACCACCAGACTGATCAACAGCTTCCTCCCACAAGCTGTCAGGATGCTGAACAGCTGACCCGGAATCTCACATACACACTACTGCACCTATGGACATTTTGTATATTATAGTTAGTTATTCTTTTTCCCCAAGTATGTCTCAGGGATGTGTGAATGGATGGGGGGGTGGGAGCTATGTGGGAGTGTGTCTTAATCATGCTGCTTCTTATATGGATGCCGAGAGAAACGCAATTTCATCTTGCCTGCACTACAGTTGTATGTACAGCAATATGACAATAAAGTTTGATTTGATTTGATTTGATTTGATTTGATAACTACATGAATGATTTGATATTTTGATATTTGGTTTTGATATGGTAGCTTTGTGCATAGAGAAATTGTTGAACTTTGTCCTAAAATTATTTGAAAACCAAATCAACTGTCTGTCCATCCATCCATCCATCCATCCATCCATCCATCCATCCATCAATCCATCTTCTACCACTTATCTGGGGGTCTGGCTATGGGGACAACCGTCCAAGCAGAGTAGCCCAGACTGCTGTTTAGTTCACACAGCACCATGATCCCTCCTGCAGAGATTTCTGACTCCTTGGTTCAACACAGAAACTCATAGCTTAAAACAGAAGACTCATCAATTAGAAAGAAAATGGCACGCCACTAAATTAGATGAGCTCTATCTAGCTTGGAGAAATCAACTTCTAATTTATAAAAAAAAAAAAACCTCTTAGGAAAGCCAAAACAACTTATTATTCTGCATTAATAGAAGAGAACAAGAATAATCCCAGGTTTCTCTTCAGCACTGCAGTAGCCAGGCCGACACAGAGTCAGGACTCTGTCAAGTCTAGCATTCCCTTAGAGCTTACTAGTCAGGACTTTATGAACTTCTTCAATAATTTATTTATTTATTTATTTATTATTTATTTATTTTATTTATTTATATAGCGCCATTTCACAACAACAGTCATCTCATAGCACTATCAACTGTAGGGAGGACCCCCACAGTTGCAGAAAGACCCCAGCAATCAGGCGATCCCCTGTGAGCAAGCACTTGGCGACGGTGGAGAGGAAAAACTCCCTTTTAACAGGAAGAAACCTCCAGCAGAACCAGGCTCAGGGAGGGGCAGTCATCTGCTGCGACTGGCTGGGGGGTGAGGGGACAGAGAAGAAGAAAAGAACAGACATGTAGAGAGCAAACAGCACGATGGGGACTCAATCTATGGGAGAGAACAAACAAATGTTAATGACCAGCAAAAAAAAAAAAATATTTCATAGAGAGTGAGGAAAGGAGTGAGGCCCAGTGCATTACTGGAGGTCCCCCGGCTGACTAAACCTATTAGCAGCATAACTAAGGGAGGGTTCAGAAACACATGATCCCTCCCTAATTGTAGGCTATATCAAAAAGGTAGGTTTTAGCCCTATTCTTAAAAACAGAGATCGAGTCTGACTCCCGAATCCAGATTGGCAGCTGATTCCACAGGAGAGGAGCTTGATAACTGAAGGCTCTGCCTCCCATTGTACTTTTGGAGATTCTAGGTATTACAAGTAAACCTGCATTTTGGGAGCGTAGTGCTCTGTTAGGATGATACGGTAGTATCAGATCTTTTAAATAAAAAGAAGCCTGATTGTTTAGAGCTTTGTAAGTAAGAAGAAGGATTTTAAACTTAATTCTAAACTCTATGGGAAGCCAATGAAGGGAGGCCAGAACCGGAGAGATATGATCTCTCTTTCTAGTACCTGTTAAAACTCTTGCTGCAGCATTTTGGATCAGCTGAAGACTTTTTAAAGATGTTTTAGGACAGCCTGATAATAAAGAATTACAATAATCTAATCTCGAGCTAACAAAAGCGTGGATCAGCTTCTCAGCATCACTCTGAGACAAGATGCTCCTAATCTTGGCAATATTACGCAAATGATAGAAGGCAGTCTTAGAAACAAATTTAATATGTGAATTGAAGGACAAATCCTGATCAAAAATAACTCCAAGGTTCCTCACAGAGCTATTAAGAGAAAGAGTAACTGCATCCAAACTGAAAGTTTGATTTGGAAAGGAATTTCTAAGGTTTTTTGGACCAACAAGAATGACTTCAGTCTTATCTGAATTTAATAGCAGGAAATTACAAGTCATCCAAACTTTGATTTCCTTAAGACAGGCTTCTAACTTGGCTAATTGATTAGTATCATCTGGCTTCATTGACAGGTATAATTGTGTGTCATCTGCATAACAGTGAAAATGTATACAGTGCTTTCTAATAATGTTGCCTAACGGAAGCATATATAAACTAAAAAGAGTAGGGCCAAGCACAGATCCCTGTGGAACTCCATGACTAAGCTTTGAGCTGAGAGAAAACTCATCATTTACATGAACAAACTGGAACCTATCAGATAAATAAGATCTAAACCACTGCAACGAAGTTCCATTAAGTCCAACATAGTGTTCTAATCTATCAAGTAGAATATTATGATCAATAGTATCAAAAGCTGCACTAAGATCTAAAAGGACAAGTACAGAAACTAGTCCATTATCAGATGCAATGAGGAGGTCGTTAGTGACCTTCGCTAGGGCTGTTTCAGTGCTATGATGGATTCTAAACCCAGATTGAAACTCCTCAAATAAACCATTTCCCTGCAGGTGGTCAAATAATTGCGTAGCAACAACTCTTTCTAAGATTTTTGAAATGAAAGGGAGATTAGAGATTGGTCTATAGTTAGCTAAAGCTCCTGGATCTAGCGTTGGCTTTTTGAGTAAGGGTTTAATTACAGCCGTTTTAAAAGCCTGCGGTACATGGCCTAAAGTTAATGAAGAATTAATTATATGAAGAATAAAGCTACCAATAAGTGGGAAGACTTCTTTAAATAACCTGGTAGGAATAGGGTCTAAAAGACAAGTTGAAGGTTTGGATGAGGAAACTATTTTGTCTAACTCACAAAGGTCGATTGAAGTAAACTCATCAAGACAGACATCAATAGAAGGAGTTGTAGTAGTTACAGTATTTAAGTTAACTGTGGGAAGAATCTGATTGATTTTATCTCTGATGGATGAAATTTTATTATTGAAAAAGTTCATAAAGTCCTGACTAGTAAGCTCTAAGGGGATGCTAGGATTGACAGAGTCCTGACTCTTTGTCAACCTGGCTACAGTACTGAAAAGAAACCTGGGATTATTCTTGTTCTCTTCTATTAATGCAGAGTAATAACTCGTTCTAGCTTTTCTAAGAGATTTTTTATAAATTAAAAGATGATTTCTCCAAGCTAAATAGATTTCATCTAAATTAGTAGAGCGCCATTTTCTTTCTAATTGACGAGTCTTCTGTTTTAAGCTACGAGTTTCTGTGTTGAACCAAGGAGTTAAAAATCTCTGATTAGACTTTTTCTTTTTTAAGGGGGCCACCAAGTCTAGAGCCTGATGCAGAGAAGCTGAAACACTATCCACCATGTTATCAATTACAGAAGGAGCAAGCTGTCTATAGCTTATTTCCGTTGTGTTGACACATGGCATAGAGGAAACAATCTGCATAAATTTGGAAACAGCATCATCTGAGAGGCATCTACTGTGATAATATTTTTCTTTAGGAGCCAAATAGTCAGAAATAGTAAAATCAAAGGTTAACAGACAATGGTCTGACAGTACAGGGTTATGAGGAGACACTACAAGATTTTCTATTTCTATGCCATATGTCAGAACAAGGTCCAATGTATGGTGGAGGTAATGAGTAGAATTTCCTACTTTCTGAGAAAACCCAATCGAGTCTAATATTGAATTAAAAGCCACATTAAGGCAGTCACTAGCTACATCCACATGTATATTAAAGTCCCCTACTATAATTATTCTATCAGATTTCAGCACTAAATCAGCTAAGAAATCAGGAAATTCGGATAAAAATTCTGAATAGGTTGATGGGGGACGATAAACTATGGCAAATAAAATTGGGTTTAACCTGGAATTGCTAAAGTGCCCAACACTGAGGACCAGGCCCTCAAAGGAATTATAACATGTTTTTTGCTTTACATTAACTAGTAATTTGGAATGGTAAATTGATGCTACTCCTCCTCCACGACCAGAACTTCTGGGATTTTGACAGTTTAAATAACCAGAGGGAGTTGATTCATTTAAACCAACATAATCCTCTTGTCCTAACCAAGTCTCTGTAAGGGAAATTAAATCAATCTGATGATCAATTAACAGATCATGGACTAACAGAGACTTGGGAGTTAGAGACCTAATATTTAATAAACCACATTTAATTTTTAAATTATGAGGAGGAACAGAGGCCAAATCATTCAATTTAGAGGCTTTATGTTTAATTTGAGTTTTACCAATATTTTGCTTTATCACTTTGGGATGCTTATACATTATATTTTTATTTACTTTGGAGGGAGCAGACAACGATTCTCTGATGGGGAAGACAGGGGCTAAGCTGAGGGGTGGCGGATGAAGAGGAGCTGCAGAGAGGCGTGTAAGACTGCGACTCTGCTTCCTGGTCCCAACTCTGAGTAGTCATGGTTTTGGAAATTTGGATAAAAAAGATGCCAGATTGTTAGATAAATGAGAAGCACCATCCAAAGTGGGATGAATGCTGTCTCGTCTCATAAGACCAGGTTTTCCCCAAAAAGAGCTCCAATTGTCAATGTAGCCCACGTCATTTTTAGGACACCACACAGACAGCCAGCGGTTCAAGGATGACGAGCGACTAAACATGTCATCACTGGTCAGATTGGGGAGGGGCCCAGAGAATACTACAGTGGCAGACATCGTTTTTGCAAAGTCACACACCGATTCTATATTAAGTTTCGTGACTTCCGACTGCCGGAGACGGATGTCATTAATGCCGGCGTGAATAACAATTGTGGAATATTTACAGTTACTTTTAGCCAGCATTTTCAAATTTGACTCGATGTCGCCTGCTCTGGCCCCAGGAATGCATGTGACTATGGCCGATGGAGTCTCTAGGTTCACGTTTCTGACTACAGAGTCGCCAATGATCAGAGTTTTTTCCTCAGCGGGTGTGTCGCTGAGCGGGGAAAAACGATTAGAAACGTGAACAGGTTGGTGGTGAACCGGGGCTTTGCGACTAGGCTTCCTTCTCACCGTAACCCACCCAGTCTCCTCGCTGCAGAGGAGAGCCGGGGAACCGGTGACAGGGGGACCTAAGCTAGCTAGCTCCGCTGCAGCTAATGGGCGTCCGTCGAGATTAACTGGCGCAGACGGTGTTTCAATGCAGCGGAGCCGGGATTCCAAATCAGACAACCTCGCCTCGAGCGCCTCAAAAAGACAACATTTATTACATTTACCGTTATCACTAAAAGAGGCAGAGGTGTAGCTAAACATCTGACAGAGAGAGCACACCAGAGGAGGAGAGGAAAGAGAGGTAGTAGCCATAGCTAGTGGCTCGAGAGCTGGAGAGCAAACCACACAGGCAGACAGCAAAACAGGAAGTGACGATACGTTACCACAAGGAAGTGACGATTCTAATAATGAAAGCACCAGGGTGCTGATGCCTCGGTGCCACAGCTTTGGTGGAGGTACTGTATGTGTTCTCGGATCATCACCAAAATGCTACGAGTTCCTCTCTAGTCCAAGGACTACCTCTGGTAAAAATTTCATCCAAATCCATCCAGTAGTTTTGGAATACACGCATGTGCAGTGAAAATAATATGCAGTTCACATGCCCATACTGTCAGCAGCAGCCAAGAGCTACCAAACTGATTTGATCAGCTGCAATCCAAACACAAAAGAACATGGGGCAGATGTTTTAAATGGCGGAGGTGATGGAGGTACATGAATAAAATGACAATCAAGACAAACAGGAGCTTTTGCTGTTTAGTGGCAGAGGAACAAAACAGACGGGCAAAAAGACGAACATTTGTTCACCCAGTATTGGCGAATTACTCAGTACTTTCCTCTGGCGGGAGTTTCTGGGCGCATGCGCAGTTCATTGCAACCATTTGAAGTGCTCAGTGGGGCTTTAATAAAGGCACACTGCCACCTCTACTGGGCTGACATAGGTATTACAATGATGTTTCAGCTGCAATGACGGTAAAGGTGAGCTATTTTTGTGTTTATTTTGAAAACAAAGCCTTATCTCGAAATTCTGGCAAATTAAAAGTCGAGAAGATGTGGACATACAATGATACAAGCCTTTAGCTGCATTTAATTTTGACTGGGCGAGCTGAAACAGACAGGTGGACAGACAGACAGACAGACAGACAGACACACACACACACACACATTGAGTGATTACCATATGCCTCCGTTTTCACTGAGGCATAATAAAACTTCATCTATCAGAAATAAAATCAGTCAGATCCTTCCCACAATTAACTTAAACACAATAACAGCTACAGCTACTTCAATTGGCATTCATTTGGATGAGTTTATTCCAACTGACCTTTTAGAGTTAGTGTTATGTATGGAATTACCTGGGTGAAGGATGAGGCAGGATGATGGTTGACAAACACAGCTTTATTGATGCCTCTGCTGGTGCATCCGGCCAAAGAGGCCCTAATATGGATGTCCTCTGACATTTATAGGGTGGTGCAGTGGCGGAACAGGAAGTGCTCGCCACTACACCGCACTTCACAATAAGGTGCTAAACCCCAACACCACATTCCCCCCCACAACTGTATGTATAGTTCAAAACTACACAGACAATTATGCCCCCCCCCAATTTAGGACCCGAGTCACACTAACATAACGAAAACTAATGTATCTAAATGGCCTAACACATTCACACAACAAAACCTAAAATAGGGCAGACAGGTGGACTACCGTCTGGCCCACATGGTGGATTATTCTGCCACCTGACAAACTAAAGAAAAAGTCCATTAATAAACTAAAACTAACTATCAACATAGTGCTACTACACAGTCATTGGGGTGAAAAATTGGAACCTGCATTGGGGAGGTCCAGGGGAGCCCCTCAGCAGGCGCGTCCCTGGAGACTGCAGACCCCCGGAGCAATAGCTGATCATCCGGATGATCGAGCCTGGATCCCACACCGCCATCACCGACTCCCATCCAGCCTGGCCACCTGGAGCGTCTTCCCGGACACACTGAAGCTGATTGGCGTGCCTCAATGAGCCATCAGACAACCTGAAGCACGCTGCGCCCAGCTCAGCCACAATGCACCGACACTCTCGATGTTTTGCTGGCTGTTGTTTGGCCCATCTTTGCCGTGGATGTCCTTCACCCAGAACCCGAGCCAAGTCCATAACTCGGAGTGGAATTTTACTCAGCCCGATGTGTTGCTGCTGAGCATGCGGTAACTCCATGCTTGTCGGTCTGGCCCGCCCTCTTCTATAAACATTGTAGTGTTCACCGTTGTAGCTGCAGACCCCCCAGCCAACTGTGGCCGAGAACTGGAGGCATCTGGGGCTAGCATGGTGTCGCTCGTCAAACTGGTTGACTTGAAAGTGAGGGTGTCCGTTAGCTCTTCATACCGTTCGCTCCCAGTGTCCGTCGGGAGCGAGCAGGGTGATTTTTCCCTTGGAGTCCACGGGTAAGACAAACGACACACCCTGGCGTAGTGATTCAAGCGTCCACATCTGCCACAATGTTTTCCTCTAGCTAAGCAATTCTTAGCTTTATTGCGGTGCGTCACAGACCCACAACCCCTGCAACGGGAGTTTCCCCGGGCAGACGTTTGGCTAGCAGCATTAACTTCCCAAAAATCTTCATCCGAGTTATCCTCGCTATCAGGGTCCACAACATTAGCTGAGGCGAGTAGCTCTGGCTTCTTCTGTGGCTGGCGCCAATTTAGCTCCACAACTAGTTTATCAACAGCTTCCCACTGGAGAACTAGCTCCATTGCTTTAGCTAACGTTAAGTCATTAGGTGCCATTAATAGCCTAGCACGCAGCTCAGCATTACACTTGTGTTCTGCTAGTTGATTGTGTACCATTTCATCTTCAAGCAGTCCAAAACAACACTCGCTGGCTAACTACTTCAAGTCAATGACATATTGGCGGATAGGCTCACCTACCCGCTGATATCGCTGCCGAAAATGAATCCTCCGGACAGTCACGTTGTCTGGGGTGGAGAAATGCGTAGCTAGCAGCTTCACAATGTCCTCACAAGTCAGTTGTGCTGAGTGTCTGCAGGACCCTCCGGCCTTCCATACCCAGGTTGTTAATGAGAAGTGTCCACTCTCTCGCTTTATCGAGTTCCCCGAGGCCCAATGCCATAACATACATCTGATAGGCCTCCCACCAACGCGGCCATAAAACCGGTGGTTCACCCAGGAGCCCGAAAAAGGGACAAAGCGGGGTGATGCACGCCTCCATGAGTTAATCCTTGATCGCCAAATGTTATGTATTCAAAATGCCATTGTGAAGGATGAGGCAGGATGATGGTTGGCAAACACAGCTTTGTTGAGGAACTGTGTGCAGCAGTAACACAGTGTGCGCCAGCAGAGGCATCCAGCCAAAGAGGCCCTAAGATGGATGTTCTCTGATATTTATTTCAGTGGCAGAACAGGAAGTGCTCACCACTACACCGCATTTCACAATAAGGTGCTAAACCCCAACACCACAGTTAGATAAAATAATTTCCTCATCCAAGCCTTTAAATTGTCTGCTAGACCCTATTCCTACCAGGTTATTTAAAGAAGTTTTCCCATTTATCGGTAGCTCTATTCTTCAAATAATCAATTCTTCATTAACATTAGGCCATGTACCGCAGGCTTTTAAAACTGCTGTAATTAAACCGTTACTTAAAAAGCCAATGCTGGATCCAGGAGTTTTAGCTAACTATAGACCAATCTCTAATCTGCCTTTCATTTCAAAAATCTTAAAGTTGTTGCTACACAATTATTTGATCACTTGCAGGGAAATGGTTTATTTGAGGAGTTTCAATCAGGGTTCAGAATTCATCATAGTACTGAAATAGCTTTAGTGAAGGTCACTAACAACCTCCTTATCACATCTGATAATGGGCTTGTTTCTGTACTTGTCCTTTTAGACCTTTGTGCATCTTTTGATACTATCGATCATAATATTTTACTTGATAGATTAAAACACCTTGTTGGAGTTAATGGAACTTTGTTGCAGTGGTTTAAATCTTATTTTTCTGATAGGTTCCAGTTTGTTGATGCCAATAATGAGTTTTCTTCTAACTCAAAGCTCATCCACAGAGTTCCATAGCAATCTGTGCTAGGCCTTATTCTTTTTAGTTTATATACTGTAGCTACCAGGCTCCTCTCCTTTGGAATCAGCTGCCAATCTGGGAGTCAGACTCAATCTCTGTTTTTAAGAATAGGGTTAAAATCTTCCTTTTTCACATAGTCTATAGTTAGAGTGGGATCAGGTGCCCCTGAACCCTCCTTAGTTATGCTGCTAATAGGTTTAGACAGCCTGGGGACCTCCAACAATGCACTGGGCTTCACTCCTTCCTTCACTCTCAATGAAATATTTTTGCTGGTCATTAACATCTGTTTGTTCTCTCCCATAGACTGAGTCCCCATTGTGCTGTTTGCTCTCTACATGTCTGTTCTTTTCTGTGTGGAGAGGACTGAGGCAAATCACCAACTATCGGCCTCAAGCTTCTAAAGGTCAGGATGACAAAGCCTTTTGTCAAAGACTGTCCCAACACTATGCCCGTTTTGACACCTCGTCAGCTGTGTCCAACTCCCCCCCTCCCCCCAGCGCCACTGCCTCCATGGTCCCCACTTCATCAAAGGCGCCCCCCTCCTCCCCCCCTGCCCTTGTCATCAGTGAGCAGGACGTGCACAGACAGTTCTCCAGACTGAACCCGCGCAAGGCCCCCGGTCCGGACGGCGTGTCTCCCTCCACCCTGAGACACTGTGCGGAAGAGCTGACTCCTGTCTTCACAGACATTTTTAACACCTCCCTGAAGTCATGCCACGTGCCGACCTGCCTCAAAACCTCTACCATCGTCCCTGTCCCCAAGAAGCCACGGCTCACTGGACTTAACGACTACAGACCTGTAGTGCTCACCTCTGTAGTCATAAAGTCCTTTGAGCGCCTGGTCCTGCCCCACCTCAAGACCATCACCACTCCCCTCCTGGACCCGCTGCAGTTTGCCTACAGAGCCAATAGGTCTGTGGACGACGCAGTCAACCTGGCCCTCCACTCCATCCTGCAGCACCTGGACTCCCCGGGAACCTACACCAGGATCCTGTTTGTGGACTTCAGCTCTGCATTCAATACCATCCGCCCCGCTCTGCTCCAGGACAAGCTGTCCCTGCTCAACGTGCCTGACTCCCTCTGCAGGTGGATCACCGACTTCCTGACGGACCGGAGGCAGCATGTGCGGCTGGGAAAGGCTGTCTCAGACTCTGTTAGCATCAGCACCGGATCACCCCAGGGCTGTGTACTTTCCCCCCTGCTCTTCTCCCTGTACACCAACTCCTGCACCTCCAGCCACCAGTCTGTCAAGCTGATCAAGTTTGCGGACGACACCACTCTCATCGGGCTCATCTCCAATGGCGACGAGTCCGCCTACAGGAGAGAGGTGGCCCAGCTGGCGTCCTGGTGCAGCCACAACAACCTACAGCTGAACGCTCTGAAGACAGTGGAGATGATCGTGGACTTCAGAAAAGTCACAGCCCCTCTGCCCCCCCTTACCCTCACAGACTCTCCCATCACCACTACGGATTCCTTCCACTTCCTGGGCACCACCATCACCCGGGACCTCAAGTGGGAGCCGACCATCAGCTCCCTCATCAAAAAGGCCCAGCAGAGGATGTTCTTCCTGCGGCAGCTGAGGAAGCTCAAGCTACCCACCAAGATGTTGGTGCAGTTCTACACAGCCATCATCGAGTCCATCCTCACCACCTCCATCACCATGTGGTACGCAGGAGCCACTGCCAGGGACAGACTAAGACTGCAGCGCGTTGTGCGCGCTGCTGAGAAGGTGATCGGCTGCAAGCTCCCATCCCTCCAGGACCTGTACATCTCCAGGACCCGGAGACGTGCAGGTCGGATCATAGTCGACCCTTCACACCCTGGACACGTACTGTTTGCCCCCCTCCCCTCAGGTAGAAGACTTCGGTCCATTCAGACTAAAACCTCCCGCTACATGAACAGCTTCTTCCCCTCTGCCATCAGACTGCTGAACACAAAGTGACTTATTAGACTCTCGTGCACTACGTACAGCAGCTCAACCGGACTCATGATAATTATCACTGTTTTCTTTTGCACTACCGTCTGCACTATGTGGAACTCCACAATATCTGCTGCTTGTTAATATATTTAATAATTGCATAGATTAGTATTACTCATTCATATTTTACATTTTATTGCATACATAGTTTTTTTTATTTTTATCTTTAGTGCTACTCCATGTTTAATGTTGCAGCATTGCACCGAGACAAATTCCTAGTTTGTGTACTACACGAACAATGGCAATAAATCTCATTCTGATTCTGATTCTGATTCTGATTCTGATTCTTTTCTTCTTCTTCTCTATCCCCTCACCCCCCAGCCAGTCACATCAGATGACTGCCCCTCCCTGAGCTGAGTTCTGCTGGAGGTTTCTTTCTGCTAAAAGGGAGTTTTTTCTCTCCACCGTCACCAAGTGCTTGCTCACAGGGGATTTCCTGATTGCTGGGGCCTTTCTGCAATTGTGGGGTTTTCTCCTACAGTTGAAAATGCTATGACATGACTGTTGTTATGTAATGGTGCTATATAAATAAAGTTTAATTAAATTAATGTTCAGCTTTGAAAAGATTGCGATACTTAAGCCCTTTGTCTTCCTTAATCATTTCATTTATGTCCCATTCCACTAATTTCCCAAAAGTGGTAATGATCGGATTTAAGTTTGTCATGGGTGTAAATGTGAAGGACCTTGATAAGGGAATTTGTTTTAAAGTATCACTGGAAGTGGGATCGATATGATGTACATTTCTGTGTAATGAAGAAAAAAAATGGTTCAAGTGCAACTGTCTCATACATTTAAATGTGTCCACTTTTAATTTAAATGCATTCACTTTCTTTGTTATGGAATAGGATAATCTTTTAGTGAGAAGAGAATTGTGAGCTGGACTGAGGATGATGTTGGACAGATTTATTATTGGTACCTCTTGTATCTTCTGGGGAGTTTTCTTCCCCCCTTGAGCCACGTCTTGCTTTTGTGGATCTCTGTAGCATCCAGAAAGAAAGAAGAGACAATCTACAATAAGCAAATCCATTCAAATCAAGAATAAAGCTATGGAAAGAGATTTCTGGATGATATTTTGATAATTTGGGTGGTGCTGTAGAAGAACTCAAAATGTTCCATACATACATATCAACTGCAGCAGTTCCCTTTTAAAGTTTACAGTGGAGTTTGGGGACAAAACTATAAACTTCTTGGATTTAACCATCTCCAAACATCAAGATGGAAGTATCTGTACATCAATATACAGGAAGCCCATGGAACAAAATACCATCCTTCATTATAACAACAATCATCCAAGTCATTTGAAGAAAAGTATACCATAGAGACAATTTTTGTGACTAAAAAGGAACTGCGATCTCGAGGAATTCAAACACAAAACAAATGAGATGAAGTCAGGATTTCTTGAATGGAATTACCACCCAGCCATAGTGGACAAAGCTTACAATCATGCCCTATCTTCCTCAAGAACAGATTTACTTAAATCCAAGACCAAAGTTGAAGAACCTCCAAGAATTACATTCATAACTGGATTCAATCATTGTCATGCAAAATTGAGGAACATTGTCAACAAAGATTGGCATATTTTGAGAACAAAACCAACGTTAAGAGACATCGTCAAAACACTTCTTTTTCTGTCATTTCGCAGAGCACCAGCAATTAGAGACAATCTTATTCAGACTTTTCAACACAAGTCCAGCCACACTTGGCTTCACTTATAAGGAAACTTTCAGCGTGGCAGATACAGTCAGTGCAACAACACTACTATTGTAAAATTCTTTACTCATCCACATACTGGGAAGAAATTTAACATTAAACAATTTATAAATCGCAACACATCAGTTATATACAGTGTTGGAAGTATATACAGTGTTGGGAGTAACGTGTTACAAAGTAAGAAAGTACTGTAACGCCACTACTTTTGCAGTGACGAGCTGCGTAACAAAGTTACTGTTTAAAAATTCAGTAATGCCTTAGTTACTGAAATTTGATCAGATGTATTACTCATTACTCGTTTTATTAATATGGATAGATATTTTTAGCGCAAATAAATACACTGACCCTACATAGCTGATCCAGCCATCAGTCAACGTGACCTGTTGCAAAGAGCCTGTTCACTGCTGCAGCCAGGAGCCACAAATGGAGCTTGCGTCTGCTGGGAAAGGATGAAGCTACTTTGTTTTTGTGAAAACAGACAATTTTTCCTTTGTCACGGTTAAGGACTAAAGCATATTGGTGGGTTGCAGACTAAAGTGTCGGTTGAGACTTATTGCAATCTTCAGAAGTGCCTGAAAACAGCAACAAGCTCCTCCGACAAAGCTAGTGCTAAATAATGGCTAACTATACTAACAACACCATGAAGTGGATCTACTACATTCTCAACAGCCACGGCTGGATTTCCAGTACAGGTATGCATCTCGACAGTTTTTGACCCAGCAAGAATTAAACCAACTGATCCGTGGGAATGACTGTAGTGTGGCGCATATGTTTGGTTCATATTTCCCCACAAGAGTGTGGCACATATGTCTGGTTCATATCTCCCACGAATGTATGGCTTATGTGGATTGTATGGCTTATGTGGATTGGGGCTTCACGTCTGGAGGAACAAGACAGGAGATGGCGAGGAGGTGTGAAGTCAGGCCCTCGTCTCGGAGAAGAGGACCTGTGGGGTTTCCCGGGACACCGGAGAATAAGAGACAATGGTGAATCTTCAGAGACTTGCATTGTGATTGAATGTTTGCAGAAGCACCATGTGACTTGAGTTCTTAATCCCCCAGAGGTATAAGAGTGAGCTGTAACATTATTCTGCCTCTTCTTGCTTTTGAGAATGTTGGATGAATGTGTTCTGGAATAAAGCCGAACCTGAGAAATACACTCATGTCTCGTCATTGAACACTTCTTCCACAGTAGGGTCATTCCCACTTTTTGAGTTTGTTTCTGTGTTTTGTGTCATCTGTATTTGGGATTTATTTTCTGTATTATTATTATTATTATTATTATTATTATTATTATTCCTGTCATCATTGGTTTTGGATTTAATTTGATAGTGTTTTCTGTCTAAATGCAAGTTCCAATTGTGTTTGTCTTTTGTATTATTTATCCCCACGTTGTCCTTTGTCCTGTTGTCATGTTTGGTGTGCGTTACCTATCTGTCTGTGCAGCCCCACCCATCTGGTGTTCCTCTCCTGCAGCCACTTCCCTGCTTCCCTTGATTATGCCCACCTGTCCTGCGTTAAGTTAATGATCCCCTTGTCTATTTATTTGGCATTCTGTCTCAGTCTGGTTTGGTGTCATTGATGTTTCTGCTGCGTGTCTCCTGTGATTTCCATTGACCATGAGTTATGTTCCAGTGAGTTGTGTGTAGTTTAGTTTATGTTCTGTTTTGTCAGGCCATGAGATGCCATTCCTTTGTATCCTGCATTAGTTTAATAAATCATTGTTTTTCACCACATCCTGCCTGTGCCTGGGTCTTCTCTGCCACTCACCCTTTTGACACAGATACGTCGTTACAGACTGAAGACATAATATAAACAGTGACTTTCTATTAGACAGCTGAGACTGTGATCCACTGAAGTTAAAACACATTTACTTGCTACCTGGAAAAAGATTATTCAAAAATGGATTTTGATCTCCAAAAGGAATTTGAGAGACTAGATCACGTCTCTGTCACAGCAGACATTTGGACTGTGGATAATGGACATTTTCTTTGGATCACTGCTCATCGGATTAATCCATATCATAAAGGTAAGATACACATTGACAGCTTTATGCAGTGTTGCCAATTCACTCTTGGAGTGAGTCTCACTTTTTTCCCCTTTTCTCTCACTCCACAAACCCTATTTCTCACTTCAAAACGAGGAAATTACTGGCAATTTTGTGTTGATTTTCTTTAGATTTTTCCCACAATAAGAGCTCTCAAGGCAGGAGAAAGCAGACTGAACATGTTCTTAAAGCTCCACCTGAAACAGTCTGTTTCAGCCTGACAATAATAAGCCCGTAATGTAATCCATTAATTAGTCTTGCTGTGTGCAAGATGATTTAAGTATGCATTCAAAAGTAATGTGAAAGTTACTTTTCCATGTCACTAGTCACAGTGGAGTGAAAAAGTGTTTGCCCCCTTCCTGATTTCTCATTTTTTTGTGTTTTTGTCACACTCAAACAAATTTAAATATTAGACAAAGATAGCACAACACAAAATGCAGTTTTAAAATGAAGGTGTTTATTATTAAGGGGGAAAAAAATCCAAACCTCCATGGCTTTGTGTGAAAAAATGATTGCCCCCTAAACCTAATAACTGGTTGGGCCACCCTTAGCAGCAACAACTGCAATCAAGCATTTGCGATAACTGGCAATGAGTCTTTTACAGTGCTGTGGAGGAATTTTGGCCCACTCATCTTTGCAGAATTGTTGTAATTTAGCCACATTGTAGGGTTTTCAAGCATGAACCGTCTTTTTAAAGTCATGGCACAGCATCTCAATTGGATTCAGGTCAAGACTTTGACTAGGCCACTTCAAAATCTTCATTTTGTTCTTCTTAAGCCATTCAGAGGTGGACTTGCTGGTGTGTTTTGGATCACCGTCCTGCTGCAGAACCCAAGTGCACTTCAGCTTGAGGTCACGAACGGATGGCTGGGCATTCTCCTTCGGGATTTTTTGGTAGACAGCAGAATTCATTCCACTTACCACATCAAGTCTTCCACGTCCTGAAGCAGCAAAATAGCCCCAGACCATCACACTACCACCACCATATTTTACTGTTGGTATGATGTTCCTTTTCTGAAACGCTGTGTTACTTTTACGCCAGATGTAATGGGACTTACACCTTCCAAAAAGTTCAACTTTTGTCTCGTCAGTCCACAGAGTATTTTCCCAAAACTCTTGGGGATCATCAAGATGTTTTCTGGTAAAACTGAGACAAGCCTTTATGTTCTTTTTGCTCAGCAATGGTTTTTGTCTTTGACCTGTGCCATGCAGGGCATTTTTGCCAAGTCTCATTCTTATGGTGGAGTCATGACCACTGACCTTAACGGAGGCAAATGAGGCCTGCAGTTCTGTGGATGCTGTTGTAGGGTCTTTTGTGACCTCTTGGATGAGTTGTCGCTGTGCTCTTGGGGTAATTTTGGTCAGCTGGCCACTCCTGAGAAGGTTCACCACTGTTCCATGTTTTCGTCATTTGTGGATAATGGCTCACACTGTGGTTTGCTGGAGTCCCAAAGCTTTACAAATGGCTTTATAACCTTTTCCAGACAGATCTCAATTACTTTGTTTCTCATTTGTTCCTGCATTTCTTTGGATCGCAGCATGATGTTTAGCTTTTGAGGATCTTTTGGTCTATTTCACTTCTTCTTCTTCTTCTTCTTTTAGATTTGATTGGCGGTTGGCAACCAGCTTACAGGTGCATTACCGCCACATACTTCACTCTAAATCATCACTGTATATCTTCTTCTGTTAGATTTGATTGGTGGTTGATAACCAGCTCAAAGGTGCCTTCTTGATTGAGAACAGGTGTGGCAGTAATCAGGTCTGGGCGTGGCTAGAGAAATTGAACTCAGCTTTCCAAAGATGTGATAAACCACAGTGAATTTATGTTTTAACGGGGGGGGGGGGCACTTTTTCACACAGGGCCATGTAAGTTTGGATTTCTTTTCCCCTTAATAATGAACACCTTCATTTAAAAACTGCATTTTGTGTTTACTTGTGTTATTTTTGTCCAATATTTAAATTTGTTTGATGATCTGAAACATTTAAGTGTGACAAACATACAAAAAAGAGAGAAATCAGGAAGGAGACAAACACTTTTTCACATCACCGTAGGCCACCACTCCGGTGCATCCATGCATGTAGCTTTCCGGCAGCGCTATGGCGGAGTGGTTAGCACTGCGGCAGCACAGCAACTCACCCTTGGCCGGGGTATCCTGGGTTCGATCCCAGCCCCCGACCAACAGTGATCTGTGTGGAGTTTGCATGTTCTCCCCGTGTCTGCGTGGGTTTACTCCGGGATTTCTCCAGTTTCCTCCCACATGCCAAAAACATGCAAGTTAGGTTAATTGGCATTAAACTGGGGATTCTAAATTGTCCTTAGGTCTGACTGTGAGAGTGAATGGTTGTCTGTCTCTCTGTGTTGGCGCTGCGATGGACTGGCGATCTGTCCAGGGCGTACCCTGCCTCTCGCCCAAAGACGCTGGGATAGGCTCCAGCCCCCTCACGACCCGAAAAGGATTAAGCAGAAGAAGATGAATGAATGAATGAAAGCTATGTTGCCATAATTTTTTATCCTAAATGAAAAAAGATGTTTATTTAATTTGCAACATTTTATAATGCCCATTGATTCCATGGGAGGCACATAAACCTGCACATGCTGTGTACAGTATATTCTATCCATCCATCCATCTTTTACCGCTTCTCTGGAGGTCCAGGTCGCGGAGGCAGCAGTTCAAGCAGAGAAGCACAGACTTCCCTCTCCCCAGCCACCTGCTCCAGGTCTTCAGGGAGAATACCAAGGCGTTCCCAGACCAGCTGGGAGACATAGTCTCTCCAGCGAGTCCTGGGTCTGCCCCGGGGTCTCCTCCAAGAGGGACGTGCCCGAAACACTTCAAGAGGGAGGCATCCTGATCAGATGCCCATACCACCTCAACTGGCTCCTTTCAATGTGGAGGAGCAGCGGTTCTACTCTGAGCCTCTCCCGGATGACTGAGCTCCTCACCCTATCTCTGAGGGTGAGTCTAGCAATCCTGCGAAGAAAGCTCATTTCAGCCGCTTGTATCCGCAGTCTCGTTCTTTCGGTCATTACCCAAAGCTCATGACCATAGATGAGGGTAGGAATGTAGATTGACTGGTAAATCGACAGCTTTGCCTTAGAGCTCAGCTCACTCTTCACCACAACAGACCAGTACAACGTCCGCATCACTGCAGATGCTGTTCTGATCCATCTGTCAATCTCTCGCTCCATTCTCCCCTCACTCCTGAATAAGACCCCAAGAGACTTAAACTCCTCCACTTGGGGTAGGAGCTTGTCCCTAACCCGGAGAGGGCAATCCACCTTTTTCCGGCTGAAAACCATAGACTTAGACTTGGAGGTACTGATTCTTATCCCAGCCGCTTCACACTCAGCGGAAAACCATCCCAGTAAGACCTGTACATCATTGCTGGATGAAGCCAGCAGGACAACATCATCTGCAAACAACAGAGGTGAGATCCTGTGGTCACCAAGCATGGCACCATCCGTTCCCTGGCTGCGTCTAGAAATCCTGTCCATAAAAATTATGAACAGGATCGGTGACAAAGGGCAGCCCTGGTGGAGTCCAACTTTCACAGGGAATGAGTCCGACCGAGTGTTGGCAATACGAACCAAACTCTCACAACGGTCATACAGAGACCGAATAGTGGAATGTGGTTGAAGTTCTTGCAGAGGTGGGAGTTGAAGACCTCCCAGACAGGGGCCTCAGCCAGACGTTCCTAGCACACCCTCACTATACGTTTGGGTCTACCAGGTCTGAATGGCGTCCTCTCCTGCCATTGGATCCAGCTCACCACCAGGTGGTGATCAGTTGACAGCTCTGCACCTCTCTTTACCCGAGTGTCCAAGACATACGGTCGCAGGTCTGATGACACGATAACAAAATCGATCATCGACCTGTGACCTAGGGTGTCCTGGTGCCAGGTGCACATATGGACACCCTTATTCTTGAATATGGTGTTCGTTATGGACAAACTGTGGTTAGCATAGAAGTCCAATAACTGAACACCACTTGGGTTCAGATTGGGCAGACCGTTCCTCCCAATCACCCCCTCCAGGTTTCACTGTCACTGCCCACGTGCGCATTGAAGTCCCCCAGAAGAACAATAGAGTCTCCAAGAGGAGCACCCTCCAGCACCCCGTCAGAGACTCTAAAAAGGGTGGGTACTCTGAACCATCATTTGGTGCATAGGAACAAATGACGGTCAAGACCTGTTTGCCAACCCGAAGGCGCAGGGAAACAACCCTTTTGTCCACCGGGGAAAACTCCAATATAGAGGCAGCAAGGTGGGGGGATACAAGAATACCCACCCCTGCTCGTTGCCTCTTGCTCGGGGCAACTCCAGAGTAGGCCAAGCTCCAGCCCCTCTCCAAGAGACTGGTTCCGGAACCGGACCTGTGTGTTGAGGTGAGGCCGACTATATCTAGCCGGTATCTCTCAACCTCATGCACCAGCTCAGGCTCCTTCCCCACTACAGAGGTGACATTCCACGTCCCAAAAGCCAGTTTAATAAGCCTGGGATCAGACCGCCAAGGTCTCTGCCTTTGACCGCCACCTGATCCACATAGCACCAGACCCCCATGATCCCTCCTGCAGGTGGTGAGCTCACTGGAGTGCGGACCCATGTAACTCCTTCGGGCTGAGCCTGGCCAGGTCCCATGGGTGAAAACTCAGCCACCAGACTCTAGCCATCAAGCCCCCCGCACCCCCCAGGCCTTGCTCCAGGGTGGGGCCCCGGTATCCCCATCCCAGGCGGGGTGCACTGGATCCCTGTTCTCGCATTCATCATGAGAGTCTATTAGATCGTTCTTAGTCTGGCCCTTCACCCAGGACCAGTTTGTCTTGGGTGACCCTACCAGAGGCAAATTGCCCCGGACAACATAGCTCCAGGGATCACTAGGGCACGCAAACCCACACAAAGGTGAGGATCCATTATTATCACTATTATCACTATTATCCACTATTACCATTATAAATGTTGTTTCTGTCATTCATAAACTCCTTTGCAACACGGCATATCAAGCATGTAGTGTATGCGAAACAGCGCACTGCACTGCGGGAGCACACATGCATGGGTGACGTCAGTGCGCCTCAAGGTATATTAGGCAACCGTCCAGGGCCAGTTGCTCTCTTCATGCTCTCTTCCTGCTTTCACCTACATGATGCTCTGTATTCTGGCATATTCTTAGCCCAATAAAGGTCACCTCAGCACATGGTCATGTCCCCCCATTCTTCAGACACAACACTGGCAACAAGAATGACCCACATAACATTGAAGATGAGCTCTCGGACCCGTGGAAACACATGATGACTGTGTGGCTTTGTTGGCTGACCATTTTGCTACCCCACAGAGAGGAATGGTCTGAAGAATTAGGTTTCGCCAGTGCCGACAGCATATGGATGAGTCGGCCCACCGACCTCTGCTGTTTGACTAGCACATGTGGATTCTGACCCTTAGAAGATGAGATGGTAAAGTTAGTGGAGCACACCATGAATTTGAAACCATGGGAGAAACTACTGGTGGCGCTGGATGACCTGCCATTGGCCAGGGCAGTGGAAATGGCACTCCAGCTAAAAGCATAGCAGCTAGTGGGCCCCGACCTGTGCTCCCCATATTCAGCTCCTCTAGTACGGGCCGTTGCCCAGGCTGCTCAGCCCTGCCACCCCACGTCTTCTCAGGCCAGCTCCACGTTTCTTCACTATGGTCCTGAGGTAAACGTTGTGGGACAGCAAGGTTCCACAGCATGCCAACCCTGCAGTAGCTATGGCTCTCCCTCGCACCGCACATGTGCACCTGCCTGCCCAAGACAGAGTTGCCAACGCTGCGGTAAGCTCAGTTTGACCGCCGAGGCACAAGTCCGCTACACTCGGACATTGATACAGCCACCCCCTTCTCCACACTACACACCGAGCAGAACTCTGTAGAACCGAAGCCGATACTCACGCAGCGTGAGCCTCCCCAAGATGCTGCCTGACTGCAGGAGCTCCAGATCACATCCACACAGGACCCGAAAGCAGGCATGGCCTGCCTCATCAGTGGCTAGACTGGCCTGCCTCTATACCTTCCCCCAGACTGCTTACGTCCTCCACCAGACCACACTCCAGTAATGGTGCCCTTCCCCGGCAGCAAGACGGAAGGGCAGTGACAGAAGCACCTCGCGCAACACAAGCCTCCTTGAGTTGCCGCATCACTGCAGGAGGTGCAAGCTGTATCTGAACAGGACTGGCCATGGCCTCCAGCAGATGATACCCCAGCAGTGGTCTCTCCCCTAACAACAGGGTGGCAGAGCGACAACAGAAACCCTGAGCGGAGCGCCCTCCACTCACGGCGCTCGACTGGGTCCGGAGTCCTTGACCCCATCGCTTGTACAAACTGCAGTCATCTTGGCTGATGCCGATGCAGATCACCACTCAGCTAGGACCAGCCACCTTTCTTCTGACTGATGGGTCATGATGGTACGCCAGCGGTTTCAGAAGGGTAACACCACCTCCTGCTTTGGATCAAGAGACCGCAACCGAGTCAACCCATCCAGTTTGGGATCCAGACTAGGACTTTACTAATGAGCAGACCGCAACTCAAGCAAGGCGCCCTCCAGAATCGCCCGAGCCGGCGCAACTAGGGCTGCGGCCAGCACAGACCCAGCAGAGGCCCCACTGAGTTCACAAACTGTGTTATTGACTTTATAGTTCACGAGTAGCCAGTAGTCTGTTCAGTGGCAGAATAACCCACAAGGCCATGCGGGTACACCAACAGTCTACCCGGTTGCCCAGTTAGAAATGTTGTGGTTGACATGCTTAAAATGGTTCTCTATACTGGTCTGCTCAGCCCAGTCATGTGTACGATCCAGCATTACATTAGCCTGATAAGTTAACATGTATGTTCTTATGCTAGCCCGTTCCTGCTAAGCTGATCATGTGTGTAAATGTTCTGAGCTTTCTCAAGGGGGGGAAGTAAATGCAGTATTTGCAAAATGGTGCGATGCACTGCGGGAGCACACATGCATGGCTGGTGTCAGTGCGCGTCGAGGTATATTTAGGTGAACCGCCCAGGGACAGTCGGTCTCTTCCTGCTTTCATCTACACGATGCTCTGTATTCTGGCATGATCTTAGCCCAGTAAAGTTCACCTCAGCACATGATTGTGTCTGCCCATTCTTCAGACACAACAAAGCAGAGCCTTGTGAAGATGAATAAGATTGTCTCAGCTGGATTTGTGTTGTACAGTTTTCTGACAAATGAGGACATAGATTAAAAAAAACATACACACAGCTCATCACAGATGCCATGTTGCTGGGAACTAGATAATCCCACTGTGGTTAAATGTTTCCTTGATCAGGTCAAGTCTACATAATCCTCCACTGATACACTTCTTTTAAATTAAATTGTGAGAGCAGGAGGGCTTCAGAATTTCTGTTGAACTGAAAATGAAATTATTTCTTCCTGCCCTCCTAGATAGGAAAAAAAATGTTCTTAGGTTTTAGAGGTGCCCCTTCTATCACACTATAAATATACATGAATATTGCATGCCAAGGTCAAGGTCTTCTATTAGTTTGACTGAAGAGCCCATATCATTACCCAAGGGTATAACACCTGGATATTGCGGCCTGTGAATACAGATTACTTACCAAAAAACATTTCACAGAAATAATTGTCACACTGGTGTAAACATGCTGACATATACACTAGTGTGTGTTTTTACTCATCCTGTGTTTTGATTCTAAAGTATTTACTATATATGTTGTATGTATATATGGTTAAAGCTACAGTTTATTGGTTTATTTGTCAGGGACCATGTACAGAAAAAAACATTAAACACAGGATAAAGATTCTCTGTACCAGATTATAGTATTCTCACTAATTTCCATCTGTAGTCCCTGAGGCAGGCAAGAAGATATTAAAAGAAAAACAGCACATATAGAAAGCAATTCAGGTCAGATTTCACAATCTGTTGTCCCTGAAACAAGTGGGGAGTAAGTTTAAAAGGTAAAAGATAAGTGATCAGCACACATAAAAACAATGTAAAAGTACAATTTCAAATCCCATTTAAGAGAGAGAGTCAATGCTGGCAGGCTTTATTACTTGAACTCCATTTTTTCGTCTCTGTGGAAAAGTGTCTGTAATTTGTCCTGGTCTTCAATGCAGTGGGGAGCTTGTTCCATTCTGTTATAGCTTTGTATGAGAAGGCTGATTGTCCAAAAGCAGTTTTATGTAGGGGGGGGGTGCAACAATGCCACCTAGAGGAAGTCCTTCTTATTTTGGTATTTTGTTCAGACGTTAAGTACACAAAAGTCTTAAGAGGTGGGTTTTCAGAACCATGGATAATTTTAAAAACCAACTGTATATTTGCATACATGATCATATTTTCAAACCACCGAAGTGGTGGCCTAGTTGATAGAGCATCCGCTCCACAACCGGGAGATTGGGGTTCAAGTCTCAGCCGGGTCATACCAAAGACCATATAACAATGGTACTTCCTGCCTTCTAGCTTGGTGCTCAGCATAATAGAATGGGGGAAGGCGAAGTTGCAAAGTTGTTTGTGGCTGTGCCTTGCATGGCAGCGACCCCTCTGATTCTACATGTGATTCACATTGTAGATAGGAGAAACATAATTTCGTTCTACTGTACATGATTGGCTGTATGGACTGAATGCCAATAGAGATGGCTTCTTCTTAACATCTTGTGTTTGTTAAGTATACCATAATGGTGATACTGCCCTGTCTTCTTGTCCAGAATTTTGATGGATTGTTTATACAGGGATTCCAAGGGTTTCAAAGTCATACTGTTGGCTTTTGACCAGCATGAGATGCAAACAGAAGAAATGTGTCAAAATCATGGCATTCAGAAAGGTTTTTGATCCTTCTGCTGTAGTGTGAGTTTCTGATGCATCGAAAATTTGCAAGGTTGTATTTCAGAGTGCAGCTCATCCATTTTATGTGCTTTTTAAAGATGAGCGTGGGATCTAATGTGATGCCCAAATACATTTTCTATATTTGTTCCATTTACAGTTATATTTGGATAGTGCTTATGATTTTGTTTGTTGGTAAAATACATAGTAGCTGATTTCCCTACGTTCAGAGTGAGGCATGATCAATTAAGCCATTTTGACACTTTCTCCATTGCTATCATTAACTTGTCTCATGTCAGGTCAGGCACTGGTTTGCTTGCTACCGGATAACCATGAAAACCAGTAGTACCTGTCTCATGGGTTGGGCTGTTGGTGACTCAACTGGTAACCCTGCCCTTCCGAGGGTGTGGAGGGTGAAACTGGGCATCCTGGCAGAACTAAAAACAATATCTGTCACAGGCCTGTGATGGACCACTCCCAGTTACACAGGGTGAGACTGGACATCCTGGCAGACAAGCAAATCTGTTGCAAGGTCTGTGGTGGACTTTTGCCAGTCGGTGCATCGTGACATGCACTACACAAAGAGCAGAGATAAACAAACCTATCATCTGGTCACTGCAACAGATACTGGAGTCAGTTTGTCTTGGCCTGTCCTTGCCACTCATAATACTTCTATCTGCCAAGAATGTGCCGCTAGTCCAGCAAAAGCTAACGGTACTCAAATACTATGCAAGCAGTTTCATGAAATGGTCAGTCAGAAAGCAACTCATACCGGCTCGGACATCGCCCGGGTTAACAAGGTCAGGAGTTCCTGGCAGCGGAGGGCGAACGACAGAGCTGCGTGGAGGAATCTGATCAGACCTAAATGAAACAGTCATTGACTGCTATGATGATGATCATCATCATTAACTTGTCAGCCACTTGTTTGGCATCCTTGTGTAGATGACTGTGTCATCTAACTAACTAACTAACTAACTAACCTGCACTTATATAGCACTTTTCTAGTCACAAAGACCACTCAAAGTGCTTTCACTAGTACTAACCCTCTATTCTAAGGGCCTATAGGAAACAGATATCTAGGGACAATTTAGAACAGCCAACTAACCTAACATGCATGTCTTTGGATTGTGGGAGGAAACCGGAGCCCCTGGAGTAAACCCACGCAGCACAGGGAGAACATGCAAACTCCATACAGAAAGGTTCCAACCCCTGCCAGCCTGGGGATTCGAACCAGGAACCTTCTAGCTGTAAGGCAACAGTGCTAACTATCTCCATACATCTGAATTTTTATGTTATCTTCACATATGGATGGAAAATCATTAAAATACAAAGTGGTGTGGTGATGCAGTGAGGCTCATGGCTGGTGAGGCACTGTTGCTTTCAGAGTCAGATTTACAAATTATATGAACCCAGTAGATTAAGCTTAAATTCAGCATGCAGTTGAAAGCTTGCATGGTTTTATAATCTGCTAATCTTACATTTCTAAAATCTGATTTAATAAATAATTTTATCAAAATAAGTGTAAGGTATTTTGTTGAATTACCTCATAATGGAATGCACTGAAAAGGCAATAAAAAATACATATTTTCATTTTATAACTCTCCTTGAGTACAGACAATGTGCAAAGACCCTTCGTTACACAGGTATAATGTATTAAGCTATTTTACAAACCAATTGCTTTTTTTTGGGGGGGGGGGGATTATACTTTTATATCTTTATACTTTGTTTTTGTCCAAAGAAGAACATAAATTAGTGGCTCAGAGAGCTGCATCTGTGTGTGTGTGGCAGCTCCACAATTTATCCTCATTTATTACAAATTGAAGCATTTACTGTACATCAACGATGCATGAATGGTCTTAACCTTTAATTGTAAATGAAATCCGTCCGCCTAGCCCCATGGACAAAAATCTCAGTTTGCTGTTGAAGTCCTCCTGATCTTCTTTTAGTTTTAAAAGTCTGTCTGTCTCAATCAAGGTTACTGCCAGTTTTGAATGAAAGACCCATTTTGAGCATTTTTTAAGTTTAGCTGTAAAATCTTCCATTTTTCAGTTTGTATAATATAGAAGCACAAACGGAGTACTCGGTACACTTGACTTTCTGATTTTTTTTTTTATCAAACACATTTTATTTTGCTTTCTTATACAACACAAAACAACAAACAAACACAACACACAAGCCCGAGTTAAAATAACTGATAATAGAATAAATAATACAAACACAGAATTATGACCAACTGGCCATAATAATAGTTAATTAAACAAAATGGGGGAGGAAAAAGAAAAACAAATAATTATTACAATTGCATCTGTACTCTAAGCATCCTTCCGCAGTTCAAATAAGCACATTCTGAGGGCATCACTCCATTTCATCTGCACAACAGAACTCCATCTACACGATATAAAGTCAACATAAGGTATTTACATCCAGTGTATCCTTCCCCTTCATAATAATTTCACGTATGTCTAAGGGCAAGTATTCTATTAAGGGCTGCCAAATATGCATAAAAATGTTATTGTTTCCTTTTAGTTTGGCACTAAGCCTTTCCATTGGTAACACTGAATATTTCTTTGTACCGCTGAGTTACAGTAGGTGGTTTCTCGTGGATCCAATTAAACAGTATACATTTTCTAGCTAAACCTAAGAGTTTATTTAGTAGTTTAGTTTGTTTGGCATTCATGCTTCTTTTTTTAGTTGGCAGCCCCAATAGAAACTGGCCCGGATCTTTATGTATCTTATACTTTAATATATCACTGATTTCTTTAGATACATACATCCAAAACGTAGCGATTTTTGGGCAAGACCAAAAACAATGTATATATGTCCCCATTGTCAGTTTGCATTTAAGACATAATGATGATTTATTAGAATCAATTTTATTCAAGATATAAGGTGTCCTGTGTTGTCTATGTAATATTTTTTACTGTATTTCTTTAAATTTATTGCTAATAATTAATGAATGAATAGTTTGAGTACACTTTCTCCATGCCTCTTCATCAAAGCCACTTTGAAGATCTTCCTCCCATCTTTTAACAAATTTTCCCATATCATATTTTTTATAGTTCTGCAGATTTTTATAAAAGTATGAAATGTGACCTTTATTTAATTTGAAGTTTATTATAAGTCTCTCAATTGGTCCTAATGAGAATGCCTTCTGTAAAGATTTATTGTTTGTTGTAATGAAGTGTCGGGCTTGGAGAAAGGCAAAAAAAAATCTTTTTTTGATAAATTAAAGGTATTTTGAGCTTGTGTGAAGGACATAAATACATTATTCTCATCGAACAGGTCTCCTATCACTCTCACTCCCGCTTCATACCAAGATTTAAATATGGCGTTATTAACGCCAGGAGCAAAATCTCTATTATTCATGAGTGGGGTGAGATATGAAAAGGTACTTTTTCTATCACTGAATTTATTCATGTCTTGCCAGATCTTAATGGAGTTTGACAGAATTGGATTGTCCCTGACTTTTGTAGACATTTTTATACAAGTGAGTTCCCCAATAGTTCAAAGGGGTCACAACCCCATGACTCTATTGGGTTTTCTTTTCTTTCCACAAAGCCATGAACCCATCCATGAATAATTCTGCCATGACAGGCCCAGTTGTACAATATAAGGTTAGGAAATGCAAGACCTGCTTTATCCTTGGGCAACTGCAGAGTCTTCATACTAATCCTGGGTTTTCTCCCTTGCCATATAAAGTGTGACAAATCTTTTTCAATCTCTTTTCAGGTTCAGGTTCAGGTTCAGGTTACTTTGTTTGTACCCGTAGGTAGATTTGTTTTGCAGTCTGGTGACATCCATATTTACAAACCACAATTACATTCAACATGAACACAAACACAGGCACACATGAAGCTGACTATAAACATGATAAAAATACTCAAGGCTCCATCAATCATAAAGACAAAGAGATGAGAGAAAAAGCAGAGATAAGAGAGAAGGGTCATATTAAAAAGTTAAAGACTAGTCAAAGAGGTTAAAAACTCAAAGGTCTAAAACCCAATAAAAGATTTAGAACCCAAATAAAAATCCTACAAAAATAAGTAAATATAAAATGGAGTTAATAAATAGGTAACTAAATTATGTGCAATATATTGTTACAACTTGTTCAACTCTTTGACAGCAGCAGGAACAAAGCTGTTTTTGTAGCACTGGGTTTTACTTTTTGGGACAGCAAACCTCCGTCTTGAGGGAAGAAGCTGAAAATTGCAGTGCAAAGGGTGGGAGTCATCATTTAAAATGGAGGTAGCCATCCTCTGTACCTGTCTGGTGTACAGGGATGTCAGGCTCAGCTGTGACCCACCAAGCAAACGACTGGACCATCTAACTACCTGATCCAAGGATTTCCTCTGTTTCAGTTTTATCTGACCAAACCATGACACTAAAGAAAAGGATAAAACAGATTCAATAAAAGCCCGATAAAACATTATCATTGTGGTTCGGTCAATTTGGAAGCGTGCAAGTTTCCTCAAACAATGCAAATGTTGCTGACCCTTTTTGCACACCCTTTCACATTTCTCTTCAAAGTTTAATTTACTATCAATAATCGTCCCAAGATATTTGTAGGATTGTACACATTCAGTGGTCTGGCCTTTTAGTATGGTGACTTTGTGGCTGGGAGTTTTCCTCCTAAAGTCAATAATCATATCTTTAGTTTTTGTCATATTCAGCTGCAGGTAGGAATCCTCACACCAGTGAACAAAGTCATCAACTACTGGGCCGTGGCCACTCTCACCATCCTGGAGGAGACTAACAATAACTGAGTCATCAGCATACTTTATAATGTGTCTGTTGTCATGTCTGCTCTGACACATGTTTGTGTACAGGATGAAGAGTAGTGGTGACAACACACACCTCTGAAGAGAGCCAGTAGAAGAGCACTTTTGGTCAGACAATGTACTATTGACCCTTACTCTCTGTGTCCTGTTGGTTAAGAAATCCAGAATCCAACCCACCAGATTATTGCTCAAATCAAATTGTTGCAGGAGCCTTTCAACTAAAATATGAGGTTGAATTGTATTAAAGGCAGAGGAAAAGTCCACAAATAAAAGCCTGGCGTGTGTCCCATTAAAATCCAGATGTTTAAAAAGCACGTTAAACAGAGTGACAGTGGCGTCCTCCACTCCTTTGTGAGGCCTATATGCAAACTGCAAAGGATCCAATGCATGTTCAGTCTGCTTTAGGACCTCAAATCTGAACAGTTTTTCAAAAATTTTCATTAAAATTGAAGTCAAAGCAACTGGTCTAAAGTCGTTTACCGTTTTAGGACAGCTGGATTTTGGAACGGGAACAACCACGACATCTTTCCAGATCTTGGGCACATGTTGTGTCTGTAAGGACTTATTGAAAATGTAATGAAATACAGGACTCAGTTCATGTGCACAGGACTTTACCAATCGCCCACATATATTATCAGGGCCCTGACTTTTGTTCACTTTTACAGCACAAAACTCCCTTTTAATATCCTGCACCTCAATATTAAAGTGCTGATTGTCTTTGAGTTTCTGTTTCAAATCTTGGGTTTCTGTGCTAAAATCAGAGGAATCAAAGCGACCATAAAAACAATTAAGAGCATTAGCCAGCTCTGTGTCTGAATCAAAACCATCTAAAAACACACGATTACTGCGCTCTGTGCTCTGAAGGCCTGCAATAGTTTTCATACTGGCCCAGGCTGAACCAAGTTTCTTTGTTGCCATCTTGCTTTCCAATTCTGATTTATAATTCTGTTTTGCTCTTAAAATTTCGGACTTCAGCTCTTTTGTGGCAACCCGTAGCTCAGAAACAGAACCCTGTTTAAAGGCAAGTGCTTTCCTCTGTAAGCAGGATTTAACTGATTTTGTAACCCATGGCTTGTTGTTGGGATATATTTTGACACGTTTAAGTGGAACGATCATATTTTTACAGAAAGCCATGTATGAGCATGTGACATCTACCAAAGAGTCCAAATCATCCCTGCAGGACAGTGTGAACACCTCCCAGTCCGTACAGTTAAAGCATTCCTGGAGCAGTGCACTGAATCCTCTGTCCACACATCTATGTCTCTGGTCTTCACCTTGCCTCTTCTGAGAGCAGTTTTATATGTGGGCAACAAATGTACACAGTTGTGATCTGAGGATCCTGAAGAAGGAAGGGGAAGTGATTTATAGGCCCTCTCAATGGATCCATAGCACAGGTCCAATGTCTTTTTTTGCCTGGTTGGGCAGGAGACATACTGATAAAAGTTTTTAAGTGTCTTCTTTAAAGAAACATGGTTAAAATCCCCAAGAATAAAGTTTGGAGCCTCTGGAGAAATCGACTGCAATCACTGTACCACATCAAAGACGGTGCTGGAGGCGGAGTCAGCGTCTGCCCTCAGGTGAATGTACACAGTCGTTATGAAAAGTTGGGGGAACTCGCGGGGCAGATAAAAGGGGCGTAGCGATACGGACAGAAGCTCCACATCGGGTGTACAGATGCGCTCTCTGACCGTGACAGATGTGCAGTACTGTTTATTAATGTATAAACATACGCCGCCCCCCTGAAGTTTCCCCGTTACCTCTTCCTGCCGATCCAAGCGAAGTGGGGCTCCAAAGCCGTCAATCCACAGGTCCGCATCCGGGTCTTGTGCCGTAAGCCACGTCTCCATGTAAGCCATGACACAGCAGTTCTTGAAGTCCTTCTGGTAGCGTACATTCCCTTGAATTTCATCTACTTTATTTCTCAGGGATTGTACATTCCCCAAAATCATGGAAGGAAGAGGAATGCTGTTAAACTGATGTCTCCTCAGGCTTAATTTCACGCCTCCATGCTTTCCGCGTTTCCTCCTCTTGTCTCTCTTTTCATCGCTGTGTCCATGAAAGTCTCTTAAAATAAAGTCCGGCAGTTGCGACATAGACTCAATCACAGATGCTGCATTATCCGTGTTTAAATGCAGTAACATGTCTCTGGAATATTGTATTCTCCCCGGCATGATCGTGATTGCGTTTACCTCAGAGACAAAGAGCCGGTGGGAAAGAAGCAGCAGTGCAAATGTAAGGAGGAAATCCATATTGATGGAACCAGGGAGCTCTTCATTATACAGTCCACAAACATTCAAGGACAAAAACGACACAGAGAATTTTGTTTAAACACATTAAAGTGCGTAAAAACAGACACACAGACGACAGACTTTTTTCACCAGCTGCTGGTCGCTGCGTGCGCATGCACCCAAAGCCAATGAAAGTTCAAGTTCAGTTGGTTTTGAACATTTGGTGTAATATTAATCCTCAAATATGAGAGCCTTGAGGTAGACCAAGAAAAAGAAAAATCAGGGAGATTTGGTATATTCTTGTCGTACCCAATTGGCATAGTCAAGGATTTATCAATGTTGATCTTGTACCCTGAGAAGGACCCAATTGTTTCAATAACTGACATAAAGCTGGTATAGATTCTTCTGGGTTTGTAATAAACAACAAAACATCATCCGCATACAGCACAATTTTGAATATATTATTTTTAATTTGGAAGCCAGTAATGCTGTTATGACTTCTAATGGCCTCTGCCAATGGTTCAATGGCCAAGGCAAATATTAATGGTGATATAGGGTCTCCCTGTTGAGTAGATCTCCCAAGTGTAAATTCAGATGACTTTGCACCATTTATAAGCGCACTAGCTCTAGGTGAATAATATATTAGTTTGACCAAGTTGATGAAGTCCTCTCCCAAGCCAAATTTTCCCATTACTGTGAAAAGGTAAGGCCACTCTACACGATCGAAAGCCTTCTCCGCATCCAGTGAAATAATAAGACCATGTTTCTGATTCATATTTGTATGTTGAATAATGTTGAGTACTTTTCTCATATTAGTTTGGGAAGTTCTATTCTTAATAAAACCTGTCTGGTCTGGCTTAATTAGTAGGGGGAGATAGCGTTCAAGTCTGTTTGCTAATATCTTGGAGAAGATTTTACTATCTACATTGGTCAAACTGATGGGTCGATATGAACTGCATTTTTCAGGGGGCTTATCTTTTTTAAGAATTAATGAGATGTTTGCCGAGTACAAAGAGTTGGGAAGAGAACCATTCTCAGCCGAGTGGAAGTACATCTTTAAAAGAGGGCCCTTTAATGAGTCCTGAAATATTTTATAAAACTCAGGGCCATATCCATGAGGCCCAGGAGCTTTTTCCACCCTGAAGGGAGTTAATTGCCTTTCTAATCTCTTCCTCATTTATTGGTCTACCAAGTGCAGCTCTTTCTGTCTCTATAAGTGATAGAAGATTGAGATTTCTTAGGAAATCATCAATACATTTCTGAGTTTTATTGGATTCAGAAGTATAGAGTTTTTTTTATAAAATTTTTCCATTATCTCCACTAATGTTTTAGTTTCATTGTAATTTTTCCCATGCTCGTCTTCTAATGATGAGATAGGTTTCAAATCTCGCCTACCAGCTGCTAATCGGGCAAGCAGTCATCCCGGTTTGTCTCCCATTTCAAACAATCTATGTTTTGCATAAAAGATACTTGCTTCTGCTTTTTGTGTTAGGAGTTGATTAAGAGCTGATCTGATGGCTTCAGATTTCTTGTATAGGGCTGCAGATGGATTATCCTTAATTTGCTTATCAACCTGATTCAGTTGTTTTTCTAGATTAGTTTGTTCTTTCAAAGATTCCTTTTTCCTGTCTGCACTATAAGAAATTATGACTCCTCTCAAGTAAGCTTTAAGTGTCCCACAGAATTGATGGTTTTGAATCTTTGTTGTCATTTATTGAGAGAAAAAATTCTATTTGTTGTTTCAAAAATAACACAAATGAGGGATTATTTAAAAGTGAAGGGTTAAGACGCCAGTTATCTGAAGTTGGTTGAGGAGTAGGTGGGGAGACTGTGATACAGACATCTGCATGATCGGATAATAGACGAGTACCTATAACACATTTCTTGACTCTCTCTTATACTGTTCTTGAAACAAAAATGTGATCAATTTGAGAAAAACTTTGGTGTGGGTGAGAAAAGAAGGTGTAATCCTTATCTTTGGGGTGGAGAACTCCCTAAGTATCAAATAATTCCAAATCGGAACATAGTTCTCTAGTAGCTTCTTTCATCTTACATACAGTATTTTTTGCTGAGGGGTTTTGATCTACATCAGGGTTCATAGTACAGTTAAAATCTCCTGCCAGAATACTAAACTCAGATGACATTGAGGAAATTTCAGTTAGTAGTTTAGAGTAAAATTCTCCTTGATAAACATTCGGTGCATATACTCAACCAACCATAACATTTTCACCATGTAAAGTACCCATTATGAGAACATAACAACCTTGTTGATCCTTTACACATTTTGACAGGGTAAATGGTGTATTTTTACTTATAAGAATAGCCACAGCTCTCTTTTTTGTTGAAAATGATGAATAGTAAACTTGTCCAACCCACTCTTTCTTAAGTTTTCCATGCTCCTTATCATTGAGGTGTGTTTCCTGTAACAGGGCAATATTAGTTTTCTCCTTCTGAAGCCAGGATAACAATTCCTTGCGTTTTATAGCATGATTAAGCCCTTTGACATTAAAAGATATATTGTGGGAATCCACCTCAGTATGTTCACACTCAGACAGAAGGACAAGGGGAATCGTCATGGGGGTTTGTGTGTTGATGCGGGGACTGGTGGGTTGATGTGAACAGTGACAAAGAGAATGGGAATTGCAAGGGCTTTGATGTTAATGCAGCACCACAGAAGGCTGACCCAGTGGTATGCTATAAGAGCAGAGGTGCCTGTGACCTGTTACGCTTTTGATGCTTGTGATTGTAGAGAATGTAGGAGAGAGAGATGAATAAAGCCTGTTCTGCTCTGGACCTCTCCGCCTGATTATTCCTCTCTCCACACTGGTGACCCTTGACGCACAATGGAACTTGAGGCGAACACCCCAGAGACAACCCGGACGGGAGGTGCCAGCAACGTGTGCGCCGTTTTGGTCAAACTCCCTGACTTGGCTACACGACCTGAAGTCTTGGTTCCTCCACACCGAGGCCCAGTTCACGCTCCAGGGAATAACGGCGGATGACCCCAGATACAACTACGTGGTTGCAGCACTGGTTGCGCGCACATCTCAGCAGGTAGTGAGCCTGCTCCAACGGCCCCCAGCCCACGACAAATATGAGGCTCTCAAGACCGTGCTGACCCGGCGCTATACACTCTCAGACTGCGAGAGAGCGGAAAGGCTCCTGACGCGCTCCGAGTTGGGAGACGGGTCGGTGGTTGAGTTAATGGAGAAGATGTTGGCGTTGATGGGCACAGATGATGGGCATTTCCTCTTTGCCCACCTTTTCCTCCAGAACCTCCTGACGGCAGCCAGGGCCGTCCTTGCCAATTCGCCGCTGCTGGCCGCACGCAACTACCGGGCGCTAGCGCAAGAGGCAGATCGGATTATCCTCACCACCAGAGCCCTCGCAGTGAACACAGCGGTGTCAGAACCCAGCGAGACGGCCAGCGGGGGCGAGGAGCCGATGATGGTGGCTGCAGCGGAAGCCAAGAAGCACCGGAGAGACACACTCTGCTTCTACCACCGCCGTTTTGGAGAGGACGCACGCCGATGCGTGCTACCGTGTCAATTCAAGCGCTCGGGAAACGACAGGGCTGGCAGTAGGTAGCAGCTGCACCGGGCAGCACGGTGGTGCAGTGGTTAGCACTGTTGCCTTACAGCTAGAAGGTTCCTGGTTCGAATCCCCGGGCTGGCAGGGGTTGGAACCTTTCTGTATGGAGTTTGCATGTTCTCCCTGTGCTGTGTGGGTTTACTCCGGGGGCTCCGGTTTCCTCCCACAATCCAAAGACATGTATGTTAGGTTAATTGGTTGTTCTAAATTGTCCCTAGATATCTGTTTCCTATAGGCCCTTAGAATAGAGGGTTAGCATTAGTGAAAGCGCTTTGAGTGGTCTTTGTGACTAGAAAAGCGCTATATAAGTGCAGGTTAGTTAGTTAGTAGTAGTTAGCTGCGACCGCCAGTGAAGCAAGCAAGCTGCTCTATGTGACAGACTCACACTCGCGGAGACGGTTCCTAGTGGACCCCGGCTCCCAAAAGAGTCTCATCCTGCCGTCCTACACTGACCGGCTGGCGGGAACTAGCAGCCCCGAGCTGACGGCCACAAACGGCTCAGACATTAAGACTTTTGGTGAGAGGAAACTGATTGTATCCTTGCACGGCCATACATACCAATGGACATTCCTCATAGCGGCATGCAGCTTCCCCATTTTGGGTGCTGATTTTTTGTGTGCTCATGGTCTACTAGTTAATGTTGCTAACAGACACCTGATTAATGCAGTGTCTTTTGATTCTCTCCCCTGTACAGCGAGAGGAGCCAGGCCCACAACGCTAGCCAACGTCACAGCTCCAGGGGGTTAAGTTCCACACACTACTCACCCAGTTCCCAGCACTCACGGTCCCGACCTTTGCGGCGACCGTTACTAAACACGGGGTGGAGCACTTCATTACCACCACGGGGCCACCCGTTTTCGCACGACCTCACCGTCTGGACGCAACTAAACTGGCCATAGCGCGCGAGGAGTTTGCTAACTTGGAAAAGTTGGGGATCATCAGACGCTCAAACAGCCCATGGGCATCCCCGCTACATATGGTTCCTAAAGCCGAGGGATTGTGGCGATCGTGCGGAGATTTCCGCAGACTGAACAACGCCACAGCGGACGACCGCTACCCGATCCCCCATATTCAGGATTTTTCTGTTCACCTCACCGGGGCACGCATTTTTTCCGAGATAGACCTGGTCCGCGGTTACCACCAGGTCCCGGTGTGCACTGAGGACATACCTAAAACGGCAGTAATAACCCCATTTGGTCTTTTTGAGTTTTTACGCATCCCTTTTGGGTTAAAAGGCGCGGCGCAGACATTCTAATGCACAATGGATGCCGTGTTGCGCGATCTGCTGTTTGTGTTCGTCTACCTGGACGACATCCTTGGTGGCCAGCGCATCCGAGGACGAACACGTGGCACACCTCAGGACAGTTTTCCAGAGGTTGGAAGAGCACAGATTAATAATGAGCCCGGCGAAGTGCCAGTTCGGGGTGAAGGGTATTGATTTTTTGGGCCACCGCATCTTACTGGAGGCCGCAATACCCTTACCGGACAAAGTGTGCGCCGTGGCAGATTTTCCCCAGCCTCAGACGGTCAGGGCACTGCAGGAGTTTTTGGGGATGGTTAACTTTTATAACTGTTTCCTCCCCTGTGCAGCCCAGCTCATGCAGCCATTGTACGCTGCGCTTAAGAAACGGAAACCGGCGGACAGAGTCCACTGGACTCCTGAGCGAGAGCAGGCGTTTTCCGAGGTTAAAACAGCCCTGGCGAACGCCGCACTGCTGGCGCACCTGGACCCGGCAGCTCGGATAGCGCTCACTACTGACGCCTCGGATGTGGCCATAGGGGCCGTCGTTGAGCAGCACGTCACCGGTTCTTGGCAGCCGCTCACCTTTTTTAGCAGGTCTATGCGCGACAGTGAGCGTAAATACAGCATGTTTGACAGAGAGTTCCTGGCTCTCCACCTGGCCATACACCACTTCCAGTTCTGGGTGGAAAGGCGCACCTTCGCAGCGTTCATGGACCACAAGCTGCTAACGTACACGATGGCCAAGGTTTCAGAACCATGGTCGGGCTGGCAGCAGAGACAGCTGGCCGTGATCTCAGAGTTGACGACTGACATTCAGCATGTGGTCGGTAAACGTGGTGGCAGACTGCCTCTCGCGCGCATTAGTGGCCCCAGTCTACATGGGGATAGATTACACGGCCATGGCCGCTGAGCAGATCGGCGATGCGGACGTTTGCGCACTCCAGTCTGGACCAACAGGGTTAAGGCTGGAAAGCAGAGTACTGCAGGAAGGGCCCCCCCAATCTGTGATGTCTCCACGGGCTGCCCGTGCCCGGTGGTCCCACGCACTTGCCACCGCCGTGTTTTTCAGTCGGTTCACTCCCTGGCGCACCCAGGAGTGCGTGCGTCAGTCAAAATGGTGGGAGCGAAGTTCGTCTGGCCGAGCCTGCGCAAACAGGTGAAACAGTGGGCGGCAGCCTGCGTAGCGTGGAAACGAGCCAAAGTGCACAGGCACACAAAGGCCCCCTTAGAACCGTTCCATGTCTCGGCTAAGCGGTTCGACCATGTTCACGTGGACCTCGTGGGCCCCCTCCCGCCATCACAGGGGTTCACACACCTCCTGACAGTGGTGGACCGCACCACGCCATGGCCTGAAGCAGTCCCGCTAGCTTTCACCGCGTCAGCAGAAGTTGCACGTGCTTTTTTGACGACATGGGTGACATGTTTCTGTGCCCCTTCGGATATCATGTCCGATCAGGGCCCGCAGTTTATTTTCCAACCTCTGGTCCACCATGGCCCGGAACCTGGGCGTCACAATTCATCGCATGACCGCGTACAGCTCCCAGGTCAATGAGTTATGCGAGCATTTCCATAGATTGCTTAAAGCAGCGCTCAGGGCTTCGCTTACGGATGCAAATTGGGTAGACCGGTTGCCGTGGGTTCTATTAGGGTTGCGTTCAGCACTTGAGGAGGATTTGGCAGCCTCCCAGCCGCTGCTTTTTTCCCAGCCGCTGCAGCTCCCAGGGGAATTTTTGCCGGACAGCCCCGCACCGAACACCTATCCATCCCCGCTTTCACCGCATAGCGCAGTGACAGGGACGGTACCCAGTCCGGTCCACCACTGTTTTCCAAGCGCTTTTGTTCCAAAGGCCTTGAAGGACGCGGCACTCGTATTTGCAGGCATGATGCCCATCGGGCCCCCTTGCGCCCGCCCTATGATGGCCCGTTCAGAGCGCTGAAACCCGGGGAGAAACATTTTGTGTTAGACTTGGGGGGATGCAGGGAAACAGTCTGTATAGACAGGTTTAAGCCCGCTTTCGTTTTTGCAGATGAGCAGGTGGTGTTGGCCCGAGCTCCTCGGCACAGACGACCCCCACTGAGAACTCCCCAGGTAGATGACACGTCAGATCAGTCACAATGGCATGCTAAAGATGTTTTCCCCCTCCCAATGTCCCCCCACAGATGGACACACCCCCAAGAGCACCCCCCCAGGCACAGCAGCGCCTTGAAGCCGCAGACCCCCCGTTACAGCCGCTATGGACGTAGGCTGAAGCCCAAAGGACATGAGGATTAAGGCTCAGTCTGAGTTCTGGGGGGGGGGGGGGGGGTGTGGGAATCCACCTCAGTATGTTTACACTCAGACGGAAGGAGAAGGGGAATCGTCATGGGGGTTTGTGTGTTGATGCGGGGGTTGGTGGGTTGATGTGAACAGTGACAAAGAGAATGGGAATTGAAGTCGGTTGAGGTGGTATGGGCATCTGATTAGGATGCCTCCTGGACGCCTCCCACTTGAGGTGTTTCGGGCACGTCCCACTGGGTGGAGACCCCGGGGCAGACCCAGGACTCGGTGGAGAGACTATGTCTCCCAGCTGGCCTGGGAACGCTTTGGTATCCTTTCTGAAGAGCTGGAGCAGGTGGCTGGGGAGAGGGAAGTCTGGGCTTCTCTGCTTGAACTGCTGCCTCCACGACCCGGACCTCCGGAAAAGCGGTAGAAGATGGATGGATGGATAGAACATAGCAAACTTCATTTTGAATCACACCTGACACAACACATCACTCCACTGATTAGAAACATGATGACACTCCTTACTCTGCGAATGCAAGGTTATTTTCATCAGGGAACTCCTCTTTTTGAAGTGGGGATGTCCCCTTTTCAACAGTTTAACACTTTCTGAGTATGCAGCGGCTTACAGTGCGTCTCTCCCCTGTACCACTACCCTGCTTGCGAGCAAGCGAGCAAGTGTTATACCAAGGATCTACGTTGTCAAAGGTCATTGAGTCATTGGGCGTATTTGCATCTGTCTGGACACTGGGCAGATCTGTGTACCCTGTTTTGGCAACTGACCGTACCCTCATCATGTCAGCAGGGCAGGTGGGCAGGGTGAAGAGAGATGCTTTTCTACCACATGATGCCATTCATGAAGCATGAATGCAATTTCAGATGAAAAGTACAGGAGTGAGGTCTTGTTCATTGTTTCTTTGAGAGTAGAAACAAAATACCTTAGGGATGAAAACACTTAACTGTAGACTACAATTATTTACAAAATTATAACAAAGGATAGAATGGTCCTTGATCGACTAATTACCACCGGTAGGGGTGTAGGCCCTATTATAGGAGATTATTGTATTACTTCTATCCATGAAAATGATGTAAATGGTCATATTAATACCTCAGATACTCATAGAAGTTAGTGTTTCTCTTAATGGAGAAGTCTCATCATAAACTTGGTAATGATTTTTATAACTTCAGATTTTTCTTGTGTGAGTCCTTAATATGATGATGAGGATGGTGAGAGGGGCAATACTGGCCTGAGGATGTTTTTGAAGGTCGCAATATAATTTAAGGCTGTTTCTAAGGCTGTTTCATATTATTTTCTATGTTCTTATTTGACACTGTCTGAGATTAATTTTGGTCACATCACACATATTCACTTTTGATATATTCTATACACGTTTTTAACTTGCAAAGACATATAACAGCATGTTAATTCTTACACATATCCTTATATTAATTCATTCACTTTATTATTTTTCTTTTAATCCTGATGCTTTATTAAGCATCAAGGAGGAATTTGATAGAAAAGTTCCATATTATCTGTACTATTATTGATATCAATAATGTATTATTATATTTGAGAAGTATCATACCTTTCACATGTCATGTTTAATGTTTATATGTGCATTCCATATAGGATAAGTTTATATATTCTTGGCCTGTTTCTGTGAGCAATCTCAGAGAGTTCAGACTGAGGATTAGTACAGGGTTAGTACATGCGTAAGGAATGATCTAAGCCATTTATTATAATCTCTTTGACATAACCTGTTTCGGGTCACAGGAATGCACAGGAACTCCTCAGCCTGTACAGTTCAGTGGTAGATGGACATTCTGTTAGTTTTATGGATATCATGTCTTCATGACCCATGTCTCCAGAGTGTCTGACGTCCGCCTGGATAAGCTCAGTTATCAGGACTGTCCCGTTCTGTCCCTACCCTTATCCTCATCCTCTCTCTTCTTTCTTCTACTGATATATATCAGACTTAGAAGAATGGATCCTTTAGAGATTCTAAGAGTGTCTGAATGTCATGCCTTGTAACCTCTCCCCCAAGGTGGCCAATGGGGTGACTCCTTATATTTTTGTAATAAATGTACAGTACATAAATCCAGCTTTCCGCCTGATTGTTTGACTTTGAATAATTTAAGCTCAAAATTATTCTAACATATACCCTTTCAGACACAGAGAGGGCAGAAAAGTTCCTCACCCGCTTGGAGTTATGAGACAGATCAGCTGTGGACCTGATAGAGAACATGCTTGCGTTGATGTGCAAGGACGACGGATCTTTCCTTTTCGCCCACCTCTTCCTTAGAAACCTGCCAGCTTCTGTGAGAGTGATTCTCACTAACTCACCGCTGCTGGGGGCCAGGGACTACCGCGCGCTGGCAGAGGAGGCAGACCACATCATCCTGGCAGACAAGGCTTTCACCGTTCAGGCGGTGAGACCGAGATCTCTGGTGGAGCCCAGCGAGGTCGAGGAGCCAATGGTAGTGGCCCGGACGGCCACCTGGAGAAACAGGACTGGGACGCTGTGTTCTTATCACCGCCATTTTGGCAAGGAAGGGCAGCGTTGTCTGCTGCCGTGCCACTTCAAGAAGCCGGGAAATGGGACAGCCAGCGGTCAGTAGCAGCTGCGACCGCTGGTGACAGGGAGAAGCTGCTTTTCATCATGGACACGTGTTCGGGGAGACGTTTTTTGGTAGACTCTGGCTCCCAGAAGAGTCTCATTTTGCCAGTCAGCGCCGACAGGCTGGCAGAAAGCTGTGGCCCATCTTTGACGACCACCAACAGATCCCGCATCAGGATGTTTGGAGAAAGGACGGTGACTGCATGTTTACACGGATGCAATTACCAGTGGGATTTTGTGGTAGCTGCGTGTTCAGGCACCATCTTAGGTGTTGATTTTCTGTGTGCTTATGGACTAGTTGTTGATGTTGCCAACAGGTGTTTAGCGGATGCTGTATCTTTATCCTCCTTGCCCTGCACTGCTCGGAGAGCTGGGCCACCAACACATGCTAATGTTCTAGCTCCAGGGGGTAAGTACCAGTGTTTGCTGTCCGAGTTTCCAGCACTCACGGTGATCACTTTTTCCGCTACGGCAACCAAGCACGGGGTCAAGCATTTTATCATCACAAAAGGTCCGCCTGTTTTTGCGCTCCCTCGCCACCTGAACATGACCAAACTAGCCATCATGAGCGAGGAGTTTGCTAACTTAGAACGCTTGGGCGTTGTTATGCGCTCCAACAGCCCTTGGGCATCCCCGCTGCACATGGTGACCAAATCCAATGGGTCGTGGCAGCTGTGCGGTGATTTCCGACGCTTGAACAACGCCTTGGGACACGATTGTTACCCCATCCCACACATCCAGGATTTTTCCTTGCACCTGGCCGGGACACGCATTTTTTCAAAAGTGGATCTGGTCCGTGGTTACCACCAGGTCCCGGTGCGCGCAGAGGATGTCCCCAAAATGGCGGTAATAACTCCCTTCGGTCTGTTCGAGTTTTTGCGCATGCCGTTAGGGTTAAAAGGCACAGCACAAATTTTCCAAAGGATGATAGACGCGGTGCTCCGTGACTTGCCATTTATTTTCATCTACCTAGACCACATTTTGGTGGCTAGCGTGTCAGAGGAGGAGCACCTTGCCCATCTTAAACAAGTGTTCCAATGGTTGGAAGCGCACAGGCTGATTGTTAACCCAGCAAAGTGTCAGTTCGGGCTGCCGGTAATTGACTTCCTGGGCCATTGCATCTCGCCGGAGGGCGCAATCCCACTGCTAGACAAAGTACGCACAGTGACAGATTTTCCACATCTGCAGACCGTGAGGGCACTGCAGAAATTTTTGGGGGTGGTCAATTTTTACAACCGCTTCCTCCCCCGTGCAGCCCAGCTGCTGCAGCCGCTGTACGGCATGCTCAGAAAAAAGAAACCTGCAGCTGGCATTGACTGGACCCCCAAACGGGTCCAGGCCTTCACAGGCGCCAAAACAGCACTTGCCAATGCAGCATTGCTGGCCCACCTGGCCCCATCAGCACAAATAGCACTCACCACAGACGCATTGGATGTCACAGTAGGGGCCGTGATGGAGAAGTACGTCTCCAGTTCGTGGCAGCCCCTCACCTTTTTCAGCCGTACTTTGCGCAACAGTGAGTTTAACTATAGCACTTTTGACGGAGAGTTGTTGGCTGTCCACCTCGCTACGCGTCATTTTCAGTTCTGACTCAAAGATCACGAGTTTACCGCAATTGTTGATCACAAACCGCTGGCCTACGCGATGTCCAAAGTTTTGGAACCATGGTCAGCTCGGCAACAACAGCACTTGGCCGCAATTTCGGAGTTTATGACCGACATCCAACATGTAGCCGGTAAATTGAACGTTGTGGCAGACTGCTTGTCATGCGCACTGGTCTCTCCAGCATACATGGGCATTGATTTTTTCGCAATGGCCACCGACCAAAGCGGGGATGCAGACATTTGCGTGCTCCAGTCCGCAGCTACCAGATTAAAACTTGAGAGCAGGGTGGTACGAGAAGGATGCCCCCCTTTGCTCTGCGACATCTCCACTGGCCGCACCCACCCCGTGGCTCTGAGCTCTTAGCGCTGCCGTGTTTTCAAGTCCATCCACTTTCACATCCCGGCGTGCAAGCCTCGGTTAAACTAGTGGGGTCCAAATTTGTCTGGCCTCACTTACGTAGGGATGTGAAAGAATGGGCTGCAGCGTGCGTCACGTGCCAACGGGCTAAGGTATACAAACACACCAAAGCCCCCCTCAAGCCTTTTCAAATTCCAGCCAGGAGGTTCGACCACATACACATGGATTTAGTGGGTCCCCTTCCGCCGTCGCAGGGGTTCACACACCTTTTAACAATTGTGGACCGCACTAAGCGTTGACCAGAGGTGGTTCCACTGAGTTTCACCATGTCTGCCGAGGTAGCCCGCGTGCTTTTGTCAGCTTGGGTCTCACAGTTCGGATCCCCGTCGGACATCACTTCCGATAGGGGTCCGCAATTTGTTTTGGAACTTTGGTCCGTGATGGCCGACAGCCTGGGGGTCAAAATCCACTGCACTACTGCATACAACCCACAGGCTGTTTGTGCAAGCGTTTTCACAAATTGCTTAAAGCAGCTCTCAGAGCCTCACTGACTGATGCAAACTGAGTCGACTGCCTGCCTTGGGTCCTATTGGGGTTGTGCTCCGCACCTAAGGAAGATTGGGCAGCTTCCCCAACAGAACTTGTTTTTTCTCAGCCGTTGCGGATCCTGGGGAATTTTTGCCAGAGAGCCCTGCACCTGTTACCGATCCACCCGCGCACCTTTTTTCCGGTACAGGGGCTGCCAGTGTTCCGGGCCTGGTGCACCATTGTTTTCCCTGCACTTGTGTTACAAAGTGCTTAGAGAACGCCAAATTCGTTTTCGTCAGGCACGACGCCCACAGAACCCCGCTGCGTCCACCTCATGCCACGGCTCGTTCAGAGTGTTGGAAACTGGGGAGAAATATTTTGTGTTTGACTTGGGGGGGGGCATAAGGACACCGTTTGCATAGACAGACTGAAGCCCGCTTATGTGTTGGCAGACGAGCAGGTGGTGTTGGCTTAAGCTCCCCGGCGTGGGCGCCCACCTACAGTGGGTCCGCAGGTTAGTGTTTCCCCTACAGAGGACTGTTTTCAAGAAACTAACTTTTTCCCCTCTCCACCCTTTCCCCCTCCAGAAACCAAGTCTTTCTCCTACACGCCTAGACAGGAAGGTGCTTCGACAGGCCCATGTTACAGCTGCTACAGGCGCTTGCTCAACCCCAAAGGCCCAGAGGGTTAAGACCCCTTCTGGATGTTGGGGGGGGGGGGGGGCTGTGGTGACACAAACAAGATGACACTCCTTCCAGTACTTCGTGGTGTTGGGGGGAGGGCAGCCAAGGGTGCCAGAGCGCTGGGGGGTATTAAGTAAATAAAGATGTGCCTTTCGCCCCCGCTGTGTCAGGCTCACACCTGAGGACGCAGTGGCGCGAATGTATTGTACTAAGCTTTGCTCTGTGACGTGTATGTTAATGTGTATGTTGATGTGTATATTGATGTGTGTTCACGCATTGTAACTGGTATGTTAATGTGCTTACCCTGAGCGCCAGAGGTGGGAAGAAAATGTATAAAGCAGTCCAGTTTGGCACTCAGATTTAATCTGTTCTCTGTTGGAGGAGAAAAAAGTTCTGTGTCATCAGCTCGCTGTCTCGTCTTGGACTTTTTCCAGTCCCAGTGTCATGGCTTGGTGGCTGTATTTATTTTCCTGTTATTATTTTGGTGCCTTATCTTCCAGTTTATGTTTCTGTTTGTTAGGTATTTTGTGACAGGCCGCTGTCAGGTAGCCTTCCAGGGTTCCCTGCCACCCGTCAGCTGACAGCCACGCCTCCCTCTCCTGTCAGGTGCTTGACAGCTGCATCTTATTATTGCCTGTCTCCACTCAGCTCAGCCCACACACTCACTCTCACATACACATACGTACATGCATGCACACTCAATCACACCTGTGTTCACTCAGTCCATTCACACACACACACACACACACACACACACACACACACACACACACACACACACACGCACACACACACACACACACATTCACTCACACTCTCACACCTGTGTTCCCTTAGTTGATTATGTCTTGTATTATTTAAACTCTGTTTGTTCACTTGCAACTCACTGGTTTATTGGATTATCTTCCTACTCTAGAGCATGGTCTGCTCTATCGAGTTCTCTGTAAGTACTGTTTCCCACTGTTCCAGTCTCGTCTGGCAACGCCTGGGTTTTTCTCTAGTATCCCCTCTCGCTTTGCAGTTATGTCTGCGAGCGCCTTGGGTCTCATTCCCATTACTCTATTCTCCAATGAGCCGCTGAATGTTAGTGTTTATTTTCTATGTTCTGTTAGCTCATTGGAGCTTTGTTATTACTTTTCATGTTCAATAAATTACGCACAACATCATCCTGCATGTGGGTTCAGTCTCGCCTGCCTCAAAAAGGCAGGAAATCATGACAATATTGCTGTTTTTATATTACTGAGCGCACGTCACTGGAACCTTGTGGTACTCTCATGGTGCATGCCTTTGATTGGGATACAGTATTGTTTACGCGCTCACACTGGGAGTGACCAGATAGATATGATTTTAACCAACTAAGGGTATTCATGGACAGTTTATATTCTGATAGCTTATAAAGAAGGACTGAGTGATTGACAGCATCAAAGGCTTTATGTAAGTCTGAAAAGATGGCTCCTGCCACCCCCTCTTTGTCCAGATTTTCTTTAATCGTTTCAATAAAGTAACAACATGCAGTCTCTGCTGAGTGGTTCTGTCTGAAACCAAACTGCATGGGATGCAGCAGCTAGGCAGATTCGAGATGTTCTACCAATCGGTCTACTACCACCTTTTCAATGGCTTTTGACAAAACAGGAAGTATACTTATCAGCCTATAATTACTAATTTCCTGTTTGTCTCCAGCTTTGTGTATGGGGGTTACAATGACAGGTTTCAATGCATCAGGAAAGATATTTTCATGTATTGATTGATTTATTAGTTCTGTAATTGGAATTATTAAAGTATCTTTATGTTTTATCAAAAATACAGTGTCTAGTTCATGAATATCCTTAGCTCTGGAACTTGTTAGAGATGATAACATTTTAAACTTTACTTCATTTGTGGGTTAAAGGTTTAGATCAGTTTCATGATTTCTTTTAATTTGGTGTGGGTATGTTTGGGTAAAATTCAGACCCAATTCTTGTACCGATTTGATAAAATACTCATTAAAATTGATATGGTAGGGATATTTATTTTCTTCATTGCCAATGATGACATTGACTGTCATCGACAGTAAGGCATAAGTAAAGTTTTCTTTTTTTCGTGTCACTCAAGTGACAGTCTCTGCAGTAGCTCCTGCTTCCTCCATTTCAGAGAACAGACGGTTGTGTTCTGCTCATAAATATCCTCTTCTTTTTTTTTGGCCATGCAAACGCTGACATAATTGCACTGGCCACCGGTGGCTGCATGGTAAGAGATCAGACTTGGAAAAAAAATGAGCTACTGTCTGAGGAAAAGGTGAAAACAAAGTTCATAAACATGAACAACAACAAGCCTGAAGGTTATTTGTCATTATACACATTTTAAAATATTCATTTAAATGCACATAATTCTTGTGGAGCCGTTAACATGTTGTATTCAAGTTATTCTCAAATGGCAAACTACAGACAGGAGAGGTTTCCAGTTGTGGCTAACTAGATAGGATCAGCAGAGAGAGACAGATGTGACTGTGCTGAGATTGGTGGGTTGGGTAAAACAGTAAAACTGATCCCATAGCACAGTCATCACTCTATACTGCAGACAGATTCTTTTCTGGTTTTATTTGATTCACTCTCGTGGGGTATTTCTGAGGTGAAACTATTATAATTTAAATCAAGCAAAAGTACCATCTCAAAATTTTAGCTTGTCAGTTTGGTTTGCGGCCAAAATGCTTTTGCTCGGTAGATTAGAGTTAAAACATTTCACTTACTGGGAGTCACAGAGAAGGGGTTGTTCATTTTGGAGTAAACAGATCATTCATTCAGTTCAAATCAGATCATTCTGCATGAACACCTTGTGCTCACTGTCATATACCAAGCCTGAATTGCATATATAACCTCATGAATGTGAACACAAACTTACCTTCATGTATATACTCAGAGGTTAAATATGCAACTGCTTCTTGTTTGAGTGTGGAGAGAGTAAGAGATTAATCTGCCTAACCCAAGAATTCCATGCATTCCTAAGCATATTAATGCAGCTTTTCTTCAGATTACTGCTTGATTTGTGTTTTGCAACACACAAAATAATCTTACTGTGTCGTGATTAATGTCATGCTCCTTGGGCGAACAGCTGTCTTTGATAACCAAACTGGACACGCCACTACAGAGCACTTGCAGGAACATTTGATCTAAAACCAAAATCGACGGCACTCAGTGGGTCCACTCTTATTTGTACCTAAGAAGAAGACAAGAGAGGGCGCAGAAGGAGTTTGGAGCAATTCCACGGCACAATCCCGATAAATTATAGATTAGCTTGACAACTGAAAGTGTACGTTGTCGAAATGGAAAACTTTTTTAAGCAACACTGATCAGTGGGAGTGGAAGGGAGACATTCCCTTTGAAAACAAACCCCACACTGTTAGATGTGAGTTAGAAATCAATATTTTATCCTTCCACCTTCCTCCCACTACTTTTCCCCATCTTTCAGTGTCTGCCTTTGCTGAAGCATTGCATGCCTTGGTCACAGCCACAGTTTCAGCACCTGCAGTCCCACTGAGGCCAATCACGAGTCGTGACTGCCCCCGAGTCATGACAATCCTTTGCTGACAGACGTCCATTTGAATAAAACATTTTGCAAGGTGGAGATTTCACCTCATAATCTTGCAGCTTTTTTCTAATGACACAGTCCCCATCCTCATTAACTTCTTCATCTGTCATGTTTTTTTCTGTGCTTATCTCTCACATGTAATATGTAAAACAATTTTTCTAATGTCTCAACTTCAGATCTTCACTCCACGGAGCTTTCTTCTTTTCATTTTCCTCCCAGTGTTTAGATTTCTGCAGTAATACTTCATGCCTCCCACACCAGCCAGCCACAGACACATGGTTTTGCAAACCGATATCTCACATTGCAGCCAAACACTCCTGTTGACATGGGCACACTGTCTTATGTCTGTTCTCTTCATCCTCTCTATCCCCTCACCCCCCAGCCAGTCACAGCAGATGACTGCCCCTCCCTGAGCCTGGTTCTGCTAGAGGTTTCTTCCTGTTAAATGGGAGTTTTGCCTCTCTACCGTCGCTATGTGCTTACTCACGGGGGATTGTCTGATTGCTGGATCTTTCTGCAATTGTGGGGTTTTCCCTGCATTTGGTAGTGCTATGAGATGACTTTTGTTGTGATATGGTGCTATATAAATAAAGCTGAACTGAACTGAAATTGAATTGGAACTAACAACCGTAAGAGTTCCCCCGGCTTGTTCCATAGGAAAACGTGTCTCACTTATCCAGGGCAACCTTGTGCTACAAAGCAAACGGCTTTCTCCCAAAGCCTCTCAGAATTTCAGCTCTTCATCTCCCATGAGAGAGGGTCACATGCAGGATGAAGCTGACAGCAGCTCCAGAGGTGATTTGATACATTTCCCTACATACGGCATTATAATTTGATGTGGAATGAAGATGTGCAGTCAGCAAAGAGAGAAAAGCAAGAGGAAATGAACTGGAGGGAAATCTGTTCCTTAACAAAAAAGCATCTGCTGAAAACTTCCAACACTTTTCCCGCAGAGACGAGCACAAAAACAAAAATCCATACTGTGCATACATAAAAGCGCACGTACAGTGAATGCACTTGATCTCATAAATAATGAATTCCCAGTGATGCTTCTCTCAAAGTAGTCTGCTGTCAACATGGCTTCCTGCTATGACAGTAGGAGGATATCGAATATTGGATTGCACCTCTCATTGCTGCAATCAATAGCTGGCAAGTCAGTATCTCTGACACATCAAAACAAAAAAAAAAAGACATTCAAGGTTACAGAGCATGCACCTTCTGACTCCGACTACCCCTTTGAGTAAATCTGTCGAGGTAAAATTATGCAACACTGAACAGACTAAAACTTATTGAAAGTTTAAAAAAAATCCAAATAAAGTAGGGAATATAGGGAAATTCCCTGCTGATTTTCTGCCTCAATTCGGATGGCTCACCATGACCTATTTTCAAACCTTACACAGTAAATTTTGTAGTGTTAATTTAACACTAAAATAGTTATTTTAACACTATCTCTGAGTCTATTTGGTCCCATTCGGAAATGGTGTTAAATTGACGCTTGCCTAGTGGTCATCTTACTCAATTTGGTGTTGTAAAAACTCTGGAAGAGTTAATGTCATATGACACTGCCTGTTTAATACAGGAATCTACTGTGTATCGATCTTCAAGGTCAAATGCAAGGTCAAGGTCACTGGACATTCACGAGGTGTCTCCGACTCTTTCTAGGTTGTGTTAAAATGTGGTGGATCGATCTGTTATGATAAAGCCACTTTTTTTTTGTAACTTTGATTTTTATTCATTTTTCATCATACATATTACATTCAGATCACAGTCTCTATATTTAAAAAAAAGGAGCTAGAGGAAGAAAAAAAAAGGGGGGGAAGGGGGGGGGGACAAATGTTGGAGCATCAAGTTTTTAGTTTCCATCTCTTAATTCTTCTGGTTTTTCAGTGTCTTTGGTTATTCTTTCAATTTCTGTCTCGTTGTTGCACTTTGTAGTGTGTCCATTTCCACCATTTTTTTTCATATTGTCCTTCTTGCATTCTTTGTCGATATGTTAGTTTTTCCATTAAACGTATATCCTCAACAATGTCAGTCCATTGCTCTTGGTCAGGAAGAACTTCTGATCGCCATTTTCTTGTGATTGTTTTTTTACATGCAATCAGCAATATTTTAACTAGATATCTGTCCTCAGCCTGTATTACATTGTCTCGTGATAAAGCCACTTTAAGCCATAACTGACTTTAACCTTTTAGGACCCTGTGACCTTAACATTTGATTGGGCCACCCAACCCAGAGACCCAGTCCTTTGGGCGGCCGGCCAGCGTTGTTGAGCCACCAGGACCGGAAGGGTGAACGAGGAGGTGGTTCTCCCACTGAGAGGCTTAAGGCAGGAAGCCCGACCGGAGAAGGGAAACCCCAACGGCTTCTGGTGGCGGGGAACAGTGGACCACGATGGTGCCTGGCAGAGGAAGGAACACCCCGAAGGCCTCTGGAAGAGGGAACAAAGCCTCAGCGTCCCCAGGCTGGCCGGCGACACCATCAGTGCCCCCAGCTTGGGACATGGCTGCACTTGCGGTGGCTCCGAGCCGGAGTCTCGCAGCACCCGTGGTGGACCCGGGCTGGGCCAACGCTGCACCAGCGGGGGTCCTGGTCCAGGACATAGGTGCACCGGAGGTGGCTCTGGGCTTGAGCGTAGCTGCACCCGCAGCGGCTCCGGGATGGAGCGTAGCTGCACCCGTAATGGTCCCGGTCCAGGACATACAGTAGCTGCACCCATGGTGGCTCCGGGCTGGAGCGTAGCTGCACCCGCGGTGGCTCTGGGTTGGAACGTAGCTGCATCCGCAGCAGCTCTGGGCTGGAGCGTAGCTGCACCCTTGGTGGTCCTGGCCTGGGACTCGGCTGCACCCTCGGTGGTCCCGGCCTGGGACTCGGCTGCACGCCCAGTCGTTCCGGCCTGGGACTCTGCTGCACCCTCGGTGGCCTCCACAGGGGGGAAAGCTGGGCCTGCCGTGACCTCAGGCGGCCAACCTGCATCATCGGCGGCTTCAGGTGGAGTTGACCACTCTCCGGCAACCCTGGGAAGAAGCTCAGAGACAGGAGAGAGAGATACGGGGTGGCCGACAGTGGCAGAGCCCGGCGAGGTGAACCTGGGTGCAATGGCGAGCTGCCTCTGTCTCTCCTCACCAAGAATCAGGCAAGATAGCTCCAGAAGGGGCAAGAGAGAAACTACAGAGCATACTTGCCTGAACTCGGGCTCCACCACTGTCCAAGACTCCGACAATCCAGGAAGTGATGGCCCACTGGGCTGGGGAGGCACTGCACCCACGGAGGTCCCGCGTCGACCTCCACCTGGGAAGCTGGACCCTCACCATCATCAGCATGTCGGACCAGATCTGCGGAGACCCCTGGCAGTGGTGGATCCTCTCTGGCGACCCTAGGAAGAAGCTCAGGGACGACAGAAGATGGATGGTAGTTAAGGTTGTCGGCAGCAGCGGAGCTCAGCGAGGTGAGTTCAGATGCAGCTGAGGGCTGCACCTGACTCCCCTCACCAAGAGCCAGACAAGTCTGCTCTAATTCAGAAGAGAGAGAAACAAACGAGAGCACTTGCCTGGGATTGAGCTCCATCGCCATCCAGGACTCCGTTGAGCCCGGCAACGACATCTTGGGCCCGGCTTCCAGGAGGTCCAGCTTGACAGGTGACTCTGCTGCGGTGGCTCCCACAGCAGGCGTGATGGTGGTTGCAGTCTCAAGACCCCCAGGTGATGTACCCCACGCTGGTGATTCATATGGCATGGCAGCTGAAGACTGCCTCATCGTCGTTCCTGGGGCTAGATCCTCCAGGGCCTCAAGCCTCTCCTCCGTCTGGTGACCCGGTTCTGGGGCTGGCAAACTCACAGGAACACCCAGAGAGAACACGGAGAGGACCGGTGAGAGATTATTACATGCCACTGGCGCAGAGAACTCAAGGGACTGCAGGACCTGAGTCTCTTGACCAGGGAACAGGCAAAGTTGTTCATCGATAATAGGAATAGAATAAGAAGGAACTTGCCTGTTCTCCTGATTCTCAATGTTTCCAGCGGCATCAGGAGAACTCTCATCCCCCTCCGTGTCCATGGCAGCTCTGGGCTCCTCTATATGCAATGGAGAAGCCTCCCAAACTGGCACAGAGGCAGATGAATTTGGGGGGAAAATTGCACCCTCCACATTGGCAGAGGTAACCACTGTGGAGGAGGTGGCTGCAGGCAGGACAATGGCAGGAAAAAACGGTTCCACCGCAGAATTCCCCTCATCTGGTGAAGGAGAGATTGCTGGCGGACAAGCGGTAGGATCTTTCTGGCGAGACCTCTGGGAATGGTGACAACGTGGAGGAGGAGGGGACTCCAAGGCGAGAGCGTGCTCAATGTCTGGCAGAAGCTCCGGGGATTCAGGGAGAAGCCACGGTTTCACCTCCAAGCATAGATCTAATTCCGCCAGCAACACCTGTTTGTGCTCCTCCCAGTCCTCAGCGTGCAGAGCAGAATTGGGCCTGGGAGACAGAGGCGAAGCTGGAGTGGGCGAGTTGCGGGAGGAGGAAGGCTTCCTCCGTCGTGAGCACTTCCTCTCCAACGGAAGGCAGGGAGAAGATGGCGTGCATCATGTCGGCCACCCCCGAGAAACCTCAAAGGCTAAGATAAAATTCCATCACTTCCTCTGTGGTGTAATGAGCCGCTTGAACATCCTTCAGGATAAATGGGCCCTGCGTCCATGAGAAGGCGGCCTCCAGGATGTCCAATGCGCGCAGCTCCTCTGTGGAGAGAATCGGCCAAGGCTCAGGAGACCGAAGCAGGGCCATCGCGGGAGAGGCTGGTGGTGTCTTATGACAGATGCGTGTTCTCCTCCTCTTTGAGGATGACGGCTCTGACGTCGAAGGCTCCTCAGACGGCATGTCGCACGACAAGGAGTACAAGGAGTGGAGAAAGTCCATCGCCTCAGAATGGTTCCAGAGGCTGGGAAACTAGTTCATTACCTGTGCTGCGACTTCCCGGCCCTCCCGGACTGCCCTCAGAGATTTGGAAGACTGCGCCTGCCCCACGATGCCCTCCAAACAACACACTGCCTGCAGCTCCACATCGCGCAGATGTGCCATGGCAAGGCCAAGAGCTCCGGTAGGTGGAAAAAACACAAACATGAAACAAACAACACACAACTTCAACGCTGGGCTCTTTTCTGGTCGCAGCATTCTGTCATGAACGTGCGCTTTTATGCAGCACACGAATGAAAACAGAAGGGCCCACTTGCAGGTGAAGTGTGTGTTTTATTAACAAAGAGTCAATAATGCAAAAGTGTCCAACATAAGTAATCAAAATAATAAGCTACCTACTTGCCTTGAGAGAGAGCAGTCGCATTTCTTCCCTCCTCTCGTCTGCCTTCCTGACCTATTCCCAGCTTTGCAATGTTGCGTTTTTGTCTGTGTTTAGTCGCTCTTCTTCTGCTGAATCTTAATCTAAATGGAAATTATGGATTTGGAAGCGGCTTAAATGTGCTATTGTCACTATTTTTCAACAAGAATCGGGCCAAGGGGGAGCCCAAGAATTGGAACCTGCGAGGAGACTCATGGACATTGGAATTCATGCGTCTGTGGAAACATTATTGGTTATGATCTCAGGACTTCTATTTTTGGCTGTGAAGTTCCCTGATGCATCAGAAATTGAAGGAAGGTGAGAGAGCTGATCAAAGCGGACCCGGCAAGCTCCTTCATCAAATTCGACCAGTTGGGGAAGGCACGAGTAGCGGCAAACGGTGAACTGAATGACAGTGATTCAGTGGAGGAATACATCTGGAGCCCTGTGCTTTCCATGGAAAAACAGTTTAAGCCTGCACATATGAAAGCACAGAATTGCACGGGTGAGGACAAATTCTATTCTCTGAGTGCACTGTGCTGATTTGATTTGACCTTGTTTGGTGCCCCGTGTTTACATTCCTCCTGATTAAGATAAGCGGAAGGACCGGCTCTTAACCCAAACAATCGACAATCAGTTGTTGTCGTATCAGCGGATTTGGACCCTCAAGGACAGTGCCCATGTGCCTTCTGCAAGCAAGAGAGATAGACTCTGGACTTGTTTATAAGTCACATGATTATAACATCTATCCACTGCCAGAAGGCGCCCTCTGCTGCTCACTAACAACTGTCACATCTACACTACACAATGCATACAACATTACATGCATACAATACACTGCCTCTCAACTTTTGTGTGTGATCTCCTGCTAAATGTCTGCTAAATGTGTATTGAGGGTTTTTTTGCCTGCAATCAAAATTTCGCTCACTTGCCGAGCGCCATTTTGATAAAACATGTTTTTTTCTCTCGCCAACTGTGTCATATCCATTCCCTCTTTCTTTTTTTTTTCCTTTCTTCTTTATGACTGGCGCCTAGCGGCTGCCCCGGCCTTGGATGCGCTCTGCAGAGCGTGCCCAAATGCCAAGTCACGTTTCGTTACCTTGTATTCATACATGTGTAATGACAATAAAGTTGAATCTCATCTCATCTCATCTCAGATGAGCACAGTTCAGTAGAGTTGGGTTGGCTACGACAAAAAAGTTCACGTCACGCCCCAGGGTTAAACTGGCCGCTGGGGGAAACAAGAAACGTAAACTGGGGAAAGGAGGACTTATTTGAGTGTGCGCAGCTGGGCTCTGGGAAAAACAACACCAAACGTAGTCCCAGGGCAAAGTAGTCCAAACACAGAGAGATGACTGAACAAAGAGACTGACTGCGTGCAGAATACAGACTAACGCCTGGACAATAAGTGAATGAACTGATAGGAAATACACAGTGAACTAATGGCACAGAGTGAATATAGGTGAGTAGCTGCAATAGGTGTGCTGATTACAGGCTGCTCACTGCAGCGGCAGGCTGAGCAGCCAATGGGGAGTGCTTGGAGAAAGAGGGAGAGGCAGAACAGAACACAGAATAAATCTAGACAATTGGACAAAACAAGGAGACAAAATACTACAATAGCCTGTGTCTAGGGTCTGGAGTGACATAATCCCCCCAGACACATGACACTCTGGAGTAAATGTTCTGTTCTGCTTAGCCAAATGTGGCCAACTTGTGTGCCACATTTGGTCATCCTAGCATCATTAATAAAGCCAATAAAGTCAATAAAGTACGTCTATCTATCTATCTATCTATCTATCTATCTATCTATCTATCTATCTATCTATCTATCTATCTATCTCCTCTTGGATTAGAGCACTGATACACTGACAGACTGACAGATATGCAGACTCAAGGGACCGCCCAACTCATGCCTCTGTATGGGTAATAATACCTTAATCAAAGGCAAGTATTTCTTATTCACACTGATATTCAGCCTGAAATGTGGCCTGTTTTGAAACCATTAAAGAAAACAGAGATTACCAGTTACGCATGATTACAGCCCTCTTTTGTCAGGTCGCTCTGCTGTGACAGTAATTGTTCTAGCACTCTATAATGAGTCAAATGGTCTGAGGGTAGATATAGGACTTTGGGAGTGTGTACAGTGCCCTCCTGGAGCTGTGCTGCGCACTCTTCCCAGATGCTATTTCATTAACCACCTTAGCACTAAAATAAGGAACAATTTATCTGAAGTGGGTTAAGAGGGTGACGATTAGAGCAATTTTCGTCCCTCATCTTTGAAGTCTTTCAGAAGCAATCTGATCATAATGGGAAAATGTTTCCCTATAACCTTAAGAACCCATTCATGAGAAGTCATCACTCATATTTTCACACAACTCTCAACCTATGTGTGCATGCATAATAGCTGCCTTCAAGAAATCCAATCAATTCACCAATATCCATGGGCTCAAAGATAAGGTTAACAGCCTTTTAAAAGTGCTGAGGTGCCAAGCTTCCAAGCTGTGATTTTTTTCTGGTATTTTCCTCCCTGTTCGGTGGGCTTATCTTTGCCAGAGAGATGAACAAGCACATCTGACACAATCTAAAACACTAAAGCTGAAGCTAATTTGTAAAGGACACCAGTGACAGTCTCAGAGGTGTGAGTAATCCATCCAGAAAAAAAACCCACATTGATAACGACTCTCAGCTGCAACTCAATACTGGGCTAGATAATAATGGTGCACCAGGACTGTTGTTCAGGTAATTTAGTTTTACAAGAAATCCTGGAGGCTGAGTTTAAAAGTGGCTTCTTTTTTCAGAGCCGTATTGATTTCAGTGTGGTGAGTATAAATTTGGAAGTTCAGGCTCATTTAAAATTGATATACTGGACAGCTAAAGTGCATTAAAGTCAAAGTTGGATAATCTGCGCTATCCAACTTCTTGATCCAGAGCTGTTATCAGCTCCGCAGGGACCATCCCTGCGCAGATTCTCTCTTTTACCGTCTGAGTTCTGGACATTAGGTCCCTTCAGCTTCAGCCTGAGAAGATACTAAAAATATCCAGGGCCAGTGAGTCGGTTCCATTTTTAATTAATTCACTCCAACAGACTTCTTAGGCGAACAGCACTCTGCCAAACTCACTCTGCCAACTGGGCTTCATAAAATGGTAATGAGAATGCCGCTGTCTGCCGACAATGAATAGACACAGTTAACACAAATGCACTGGTAGGAGATCCAGATTGGCTGCTTATTCCACAGCTTTGAAAATATATTTATGAGAGGTTGACTTTGTCTCACTGCCTACATTATAAAAAACATTCCGTCAGAAATTAGCAGTTCTTTTACTGACACTGTGCATTATAGTCTGCCAAATGATAGAGCTATATGTCCTACTTCTGCTGTCATCACTCTTGAGAATGGTTCATGTTTGACAGCAGTGTTATCCAAGCAGTGAATCAATTTGTCATAACCTTTCTATGTGAATGCTGCTGTAAAAACCAAAGAATGAGTGCACTCTTAACTCTGGGGTGAGCACAAAGCGCACCAGCTGCTATTTTGGCAATCTACCTGTTATTTGCTCGAGTCCCCAGAGAACAGCAAACCTTTTTTGTTTGCATTCTGAATCCTTTGCAAGATCTAACCCCCCTGGGTCTTCAGAATGGATTAATATTTCATCTCATGTACACAAAGTAAATCTTAAAAGAGGATCAAATTGGCAGAATATGCTCCTTTAAGGTCAGCCAATACAGCTGTTCCAAAAGAAGACTACAGACAGAGATAACATAAGACATTTTCAAATTGCAGCTTTGAAATATGACTTCCCCTTTCCTGCAGCAACATGTAAATTTCAATTTTAAAGTGCACTATAAAAAAATTACCATAGATTTTATGGTTAAAAACAGCCATATCATAAGAGTAAAAAATCTTGGACTGTGATAAGGTGAAATGTTTCTTTAATGACAAATTACTGTGAATTTATGTATGTGCCCAAACTTTGATGGTTTTTGTCTATTTTCTGCCAAAAAAAACAACAACCCATGAATACTCCTTTCCAGCAAGGAGCTACCAGTGAGAAAAAGAGGCCATCTCTCGGTCCAAATACTCGGACGATACCTTCAGTCACCCTTTTCTGTATATATATATATATATATATACACTAGTGTATATATATATATATATGTGTGTATATGTGTATATATATATATATATAGTATATATATATATATATATATATACACACAGAAAAGGGTGACTGAAGGTATTGTCCGAGTATTTGGTCCGAGTATTTGTATATATATATATATACAGTATATATATACAGTATATATATATATATATATATATACTACCGTTCAAAAGTTTGGGGTCACTTAGAAATTTCCTTATTTTTGAAAGAAAAGCACTTTTTTTCAATGAAGATAACTTTAAACTAATCAGAAATACACTCTTTACATTGCTAATGTGGTAAATGACTATTATAGCTGCAAATGTCTGGTTTTTGGTGCAATATCTACATAGGTGTATAGAGGCCCATTTCCAGCAACTATCACTCCAGTGTTCTAATGGTACAATGTGTTTGCTCATTGTGTCAGAAGGCTAATGGATGATTAGAAAACCCTTGTGCAATCATGTTAGGTCTGCGATGCTATAATTGCTGCAAATGGAGGATTCTTTGACGAAAGCAAAGTTTGAAGGAAAAAATTATTTCAAATACAAATCATTATTTCTAACCTTGTCAATGTCTTGACTATATTTTCTATTCATTTTACAACTCATGGTGGTAAATAAGTGTGACTTTTCATGGAAAACACAAAATAATTGTCTGGGTGACCCCAAACTTTTGAACGGTAGTGTATATATATATATATATATATATATATATATATATATATATATATATATATATATATACACACACACACACACACAGTGGTATGAAAAAGTGTTTCACAGTGGTGTGAAAGAGTGTTTGCCCCCTTCCCAATTTCTCATTGTTTGGTATGTTTTGTCACGTTTAAATGATTCAGATCATCAAACAAATTTAAATATTAGACAAAGATAACACAAGTAAACACAAAATGCAGTTTTTAAATGAAGGTGTTTATTATTAAGGTAAAATAAAATCCAAACCTACATGGCCCTGTGTGAAAAAGTGATTGCCCTCTAAACCGAATAAATGCTTGGGCCACCCTTAGTAACAACAACTGCAATCAAGCGTTTGCGATAACTGGCAATGAGTCTTTTACAGCACTGTGGAGGAATTCTGGGACACTCATATTTGCAGAATTGTTGTAATTCAGCCATATTGGAGGGTTTTCGAGCATGAACCGCCTTTTTAAGGTCATGCCACAGCATCTCAATCGGATTCAGGTCAGGACTTTGACTAGGCAACTCCAAAGTCTTCATTTTGTTTTTCTTAAGCAATTCAGAGATGGACTTGCTGGTGTGTTTTGGATCATTGTCCTGCTGCAGAACCCAAGTGCGCTTTAGCTTGAGGTCACAAACAGATGGCCGGATATTCTCCTTCAGGATTTTTTGGTAGACAGCAGAATTCCTGGTTCCATTTACCACAGCAAGTCTTCCAGGTCCTGAAGCAGCAAAACAGCCCCAGACCATCACACTACCACCACCATATTTTACTGTTGGTATGATGTTCCTTTTCTGAAATGCTGTGTTACTTTTATGCCGGATGTAATTCAGTTCAATTCAACTTTATTTATATAGTGCCATTTCACAACAACAGTCATCTCATAGCACTTTCAACTGTAGGGGAAACCCGCACAATTGCAGAAAGACCCCAGCAATCAGGCGATCCCCTGTGAGCAAGCACTTGGCGATGGTGGAGAGGAAAAACTCCCTTTTAACAGGAAGAAACCTCCAGCAGAACCAGGCTCAGGGAGGGGCAGTCATCTGCTGCGACTGGTTGGGGGGTGAGGGGAATGAGAAGATGAAAAGAACAGACATGTAGAGAGCAAACAGCACGATGGGGACTCAGTTTATGGGAGAGAACAAACAGATGTTAATGACCAGCAAAAAAAAAAAAAAAAAAAAAATTCATTGAGAGTGAAGAAAGGAGTGAAGCCCAGTGCAATTATTGGAGGTCCCCCGGCTGTCTAAACTTAATAGCAGCATAACTAAGGGAGGGTTCAGAAACACATGATCCCTTCCTAATTGTAGGCTATATCAAAAAGGAAGGATTTAGCCCTATTCTTAAAAACAGAGATCGAGCCTGTCTCCCGAATTCAGATTGGCAGCTGGTTCCACAAGAGAGGAGCTTGAAAACTGAAGGCTCTGCCCCCCCCCCATTGTACTTTTGGAGATATAGATTACAAGTAATCCAGCATTTTGGGAGCGTAGTGCTTTGTTAGGATAATAGGGTAATATCAGATCTTTTAAATAAAAAGGGGTCTGACTGTTTAGAGCTTTAAAAGTGAGAAGAAGGATTTTAAACTTAATTCTAAACTCTATGGGAAGCCAATGAAGGGAGGCCAGAACCGGAGAGATATGATCTCTCTTTCTAGTACCTGTTAAAACTCTTGCTGCAGCATTTTGGATCAGCTGAAGACTTTTTAAAGATGTTTTAGGACAACCTGATAATAAAGAATTACAATAATCTAATCTAGAGCTAACACAAGCGTGGATCAGTTTCTCAGCATCACTCTGAGACAAGATGTTCCTAATCTTGGCAATATTACGCAAATGATAGAAGGCAGTCTTTGAAACGAATTTAATATGTGAATTGAAAAACAGATCTTGATCAAAAATAACTCCAAGGTTCCTCACAGAACTATTAAGAGAAAGAGTAACCACATCCAAACTGAAAGATTGATTTGGAAAGGTATTTCTAAGGTTTTCTGGACCAACAAGAATGACTTCAGTCTTACCTGAATTTAATAGCAGGAAATTACAAGTCATCCAAGCTTTGATTTCCTTAAGACGGGGTTCCAGCTTGGCTAATTGATTACTATCATCTGGCTTCATTGACAGGTATAATTGTGTGTCATCTGCATAACAATGAAAATGTATACAGTGCTTCCTAATAATATTGCCTAACGGAAGCATATATAAACTAAAAAGAGTAGGGCCTAGCACAGATCCCTGTGGAACTCCATGACTGAGCTTTGAGTTGAAAGAAAACTCATTATTGACATGGACAAGCTGGAACCTATCAGATAAATAAGATCTAAACCGCTGCAACGAAGTTCCATTAAGTCCAACATAGTGTTCTAATCTATCAAGTAGAATATTATGATCGATAGTGTCAAAAGCTACACTAAGGTCTAAAAGGACAAGTACAGAAACCAGTCCATTATCAGATGCGATGAGGAGGTCATTAGTGACCTTCACTAAGGCTGTTTCAGTACTATGATGGATTCTAAACCCAGATTGAAGCTCTTCAAACAAACCATTTCCCTGCAAGTGGTCAAATAATTGCGTAGCAACAATTCTTTCTCTAAGATTTTTGAAATGAAAGGGAGATTAGAGATTGGTCTATAGCTAGCTAAAACTCCTGGATTCAGCGTTGGCTTTTTGAGTAAGGGTTTAATTACAGCAGTTTTAAAAGCCTGTGGTACATGGCCTAAAGTTAATGAAGAATGATTATTTGAAGAATAAAGCTACCAGTAAATGGAAAGACTTCTTTAAATAACCTGGTAGGAATAGGGTCTAAAAGACAAGTTGAAGGCTTGGATGAGGAAACTATTTTGTCTAACTCTAAAAGGTCAATTGGAGTAAACTGATCCAAACAGGTGTCAGTTGAAGGAGTTGTAGTCGTTACTGTATTTAAGTTAATGGTGGGAAGAATCTGACTGATTTTGTCTCTGAGAGATGAAATTTTATTATTGAAAAAGTTCATAAAGTCCTGACTAGTAAGCTCTAAGGGAATGCTTGGATTGACAAAGTCCTGACTCTTTGTCAGCCTGGCTACAGTGCTGAAAAGAAACCCGGGATTATTCTTGTTCTCTTCTATTAATGCGGAATAATAACTCATTCTAGCTTTTCTCAGATATTTTTAATAAATTAAAAGATGATTTCTCCAAGCTAAATAGATTTCATCTAAATTATTGGAGTGCCATTTTCTTTCTAATTGACGAGTCTTCTGTTTTAAGCTACGAGTTTCTGTGTTGAACCAAGGAGTTAGAAATCTTTGTTTAGACTTTTTCTTTTTTAAAGGGGCTACCATGTCTAGAGTCTGTTGCAGAGAATCTGTAACACTATCTACCATGCTATCAATTACAGAAGGAGCAAGCTGTCTATAGCTTATTTCCGTTGTGTTGACACATGGCATAGAGGAAACAATCTGCATAAATTTGGTAACAACATCATCTGAGAGGCATCTACTGTAGTAATATTTTTCCTCAGGAGCCAAATAGTCAGAAATAGTAAAATCAAAGGTTAACAGACAATGGTCTGACAGTACAGGGTTATGAGGAGACACTACCAGCTTTTCTATTTCTATGCCATATGTCAGAACAAGGTCCAACGTATGGTGGAGATAATGGGTAGAATTTCCTACTTTCTGAGAAAACCCCATTGAGTCTAAAATTGAATTAAATGCCAAATTAAGGCAATCACTATCTACATCTACATGTATATTGAAGTCCCCTACTATTATTATTATTATTATTATTATTATTATTATTATTATTATCTGATTTCAGCACTAAATCAGCTAAGAATTCCGCAAATTCGGATAAAAACTCTGAGTAGGTTGATGGGGGACGATAAACTATGGCAAATAAAATTGGGTTTAGCCTAAAATTGCTAAAGTGCCCTATACTGAGGACCAGGCCCTCAAAGGAATTATAACGGGTTTTTTGCTTTACATTAACTAGTAATTTGGACTGGTAAATTGTTGCTACTCCTCCTCCACGACCAGAACTTCTGGGATTTTGACAGTTTAAATAACCAGAGGGAGATGATTCATTTAAACCAACATAAACCTCTTGCCCTAACCAAGTCTCTGTCAGGGATATTAAATCAATCTGATGGTCAATTAATAGATCATGGACTAGCAGAGAATGGGAGTTAGAGACCTAATATTTAACAAACCACATTTATTTTTTAAATTATGAGGAGGAACAGAGGCCAAATCATTCAATTTAGAGGCTTCATGTTTAATTTGAGTTTTCCTAACTTTTTGTTTAATCACTTTGGGATGCTTATACATTATATCACGGTGGCGGAGTGGTTAGTACTGCGGCAGCACAGCAACTCACCCTTGGCCGGGGGATCCTGAGTTCGATCCCAGCCCCCGACCAACAGTGATCTGTGTGAAGTTTGCATGTTCTCCCCGTGTCTGCGTGGGTTTACTCTGGGATTTCTCCGGTTTCCTCCCACATGCCAAAAACATGCAAGTTAGGTTAATTGGCATCAAACTGGGGATTCTAAATTGTCCTTAGGTCTGACTGTGAGAGTGAATGGTTGTCTGTCTCTCTGTGTTGGCCCTGTGATGGACTGGCGATCTGTCCAGGGTGTACCCTGCCTCCCGCCCAAAGATGCTGGGATAGGCTCCAGCCCCCCCGCGACCCAAAAAGAACTAAGCGGAAGAAGATGGATGGATGGATGGGAGCAGGCAATGATTCTCTGATGGGGAAGACAGGGGCTAAGTTGAGGGGTGGCAGATGAAGAGGAGCTGCAGAGAGGCGTGTCAGACTGCGACTCTGCTTCCTGGTCCCAACTCTGAGTTGTCAATGTTTTGGAAATTTGGATAAAAATGATGCCAGATTGTTATGCAATGGGACACACACCTACCAAAAAGTTCAACTTTTGTCTCGTCAGTCCACAGAGTATTTCCCCAAAAGTGTTGGGGATCATCAAGATGTTTTCTGGCAAAACTGAGACGAGCCTTTATGTTCTTTTTGCTCAGCAGTGGTTTTTGTCTTGGAACTCTGTCATGCAGACCATTTTTTGCCCAGTCTCTTTCTTGTGGTGGAGTCATGAACACTGACCTTAACTGAGGCAAGTGAGGCCTGCAGTTCTTTGGATGTTGTTGTGGGGTATTTTATGACCTCTTGGATGAGTCGTGGCTGCGCTCTTGGGGTAATTTTGGTTGGCAGGCCACTCCTGGGAAGGTTCACCACTGTTCCATGTTTTCGCCATTTGTGGATAATGGCTTTCACTGTGGTTCACTGGAGTCCCAAAGCTTTAGAAATGGCTTTATAACCTTTTCCAGACTGACAGATCTCAATTACTTTGTTTCTCATTTGGTCCTGAATTTCTTTGGATCACAGCATGATGTCTAGCTTTTGAGGATCTTTTGGTCTTCTTCACTTTGTCAGGCAGGTCCTATTTAAGTGATTTATTGACTGAGAACAGGTGTGGCAGTAATCAGGCTTTGATGTGGCTAGAGAAAAGGATTTTTTTCCGCTTAATAATAAACACCTTCATTTAAAAACTGCCTTTTTGTCATGAGGTGGAGCATGGAGGAGCACCGTGCGCTCACTTGCAGCTATTTCTGTTTGTATACAGAAGAAACGGAATCCAGTGGACACTGTTTGACCAGCTAGATGATCTGGATTTTGCAGACGACCTGGCCCTGCTCTCCCACAGCCACCAGCAGATGCAGGACAAGACAACAGAGTTGGCAGCCACCTCAGCACAAGTTGGCCTCAAGATCCACGAGGGCAAGACCAAGATCCTCAAGATCAACACAGCAAATGAGGACCCAGTTACAATGCACGGGAGTGAGCTGGAAGAGGTAGAGGCCTTCACATACCTGGGCAGCGTCATTGACAAGCAGGGCAGCTCAGATGCAGACGTCAGAGCAAGAATCGGCAAGGCGAGGGCAGCATACTTGAAGCTGAGGAACATCTGGAGCTCCAAGGTGGTGTCAACGCGCACAAAGATCCGGCTGTTCAACTCTAACGTCAAGTCAGTCCTACTGTATGGAGCAGAGACATGGAGGACAACGAAGACCACCATCAGGAAAGTGCAGACGTTCATCAACAGCTGCCTGAGAAGGATCCTCCAGATACGCTGGCCCAACACCATCAGCAACGTAGACCTGTGGCAGCGTACCAACCAGCTGCCAGCCGAGGATGAGATCCGGCGTAGAAGATGGGGATGGATTGGGCACACCCTGAGGAAACCAGCCAGTAACACTACAAGGCAAACACTCAAGTGGAACCCCCAAGGGAAGCGGAAGAGCGGAAGGCCAAGAAACACCTGGCGACGAGACCTCAATGCTGACATCAAGAAGATGAGAAAGACCTGGAGACAGCTGGAGAGAGCAGCCCAGGACAGAGCACTCTGGCGGACTATTGTCGGCAGCCTATGCCTGTGCTATATTCTTCATCCTCAGGTTTACTTTGTATTTGAGTCTGTATGTTATTTGGGTTTGGTTTTGTTTCTGTTTGGCAGGTCCGCTATCACATCCTAGTTTGGTCATTATTATTTTGTTCATTATGTGGTTTTGGATTTTCCTGTATTCCATATTTATTTTCATGTGTTTACTGATGAGCCTCCTCTGCCTTTAGTTTTCTACTAAGTAGTGTTATTGATTTTTATTGTGATTCCAGCATGATGAGTATCTCTGGGGTTTTGTATTTAGTTTCCTTTGGCACTATTTCTCCCGTGCTTTTATTTTGACAGCACGTTGTGTTATTTCCGGATGTTAAATTTCTGTCCGCGGCTTTCACACCTGTCAATAGATGTGTCCTGATTATCCTCACTCATGTACTGAGTTTTCCCCATCGGGCTCCACTGTTGCCAGTGACAGTGACCCGGTGTTTGTTTCTTCTTTCCCGTCTGAGTCTTTGTCTGGTTCCGCTGATGGTCTTCAGTCCACTTTGCCTGGTCTCACCAATGATTATCAGTCCACTTCGTCTGATTTCACTGATGGTCATCAGTCCACTTCGTCTGGTTTAACCGATGGTTGTCAGTCCACTTCGTCTGGTTTTGCCGATGGTCGTCAGTTCACTTCGCCTGGTTTCGCCGATGGTCACCAGTCCCCTTCGTCTGGTTCCACCAATGGTCATCAGTCCACTTCGCCTGGGTTTGCCGATGGTCATCAGTCCACTTTGCCTGCTTTCGCCGATGGCCATCAATCCTCTTTGCCAGGGTTCGCAGATGGTCTTCAGCCCTCTTCATCTGGCTTTGCTGAAGGTCAGCAGTTCTCTTCGTCTGGCTTTGCAGAGGTTCAGCAGTCCTCATCTGGTTTCCTTGCTGGTCAGCTGTCTTTATTGCCTGGTATTCCTGTTGGTCAGACGTCTTCATCATCTGTTTTTCTCGCTGGTCAGCCGTCATCGTCGTCTGGTTTCCCCGCTGGTCAGCCGCCATCACCGTCTGGATTCGCCGTTGGCCAGCAGTCATCATCAGGTGTCAGTGCTCTTCAGTTGCTGGTCCACTGGATCCACGCCTCCGCCCTTGCGGCCCACAAGAAGCACATTTTCCAGCTGCTCCCTCCTGAAAGGGATGCATTGTGCTCTGTGGTCCGATGGCTTAGGGATACTGGGAGGCCACCCGACAGATCTTGTCCTCTGGTCCATTGGTGTTGGAATACTGGGGGACCACCCGACGGACTACGCCATCTGCTTGCATGGCACAGGAACTCTCGGAGGCCACCTGACTTATTCCACCTCGTGATCTGGTGGTCTTGGGACTCCAGTAGGCCACCTGAACTGCCTTACTTTTTCACCCGGTGGTCCTAGGTTTTCAGTTGGCCACCTCATCTGTCTAGGTTTGTGGGTCTTTTGAGCAAGTGTGTTGTTTTGTCCCCCCTGGCTTGGTTTCCCCCACGACCCTCCCTGGATGGGTTATTGTTTTGTTCCTGTTGGGGGGGGGGGGTCTTTTTCTTTTTGATGTTACGTTAGGGTGTTCTGGATTCCACCCCTTGAGGGAGGGGCTCTGTCATGATGCTGAGCACGGTGGGAGAACCATGCTCACGCTTTCTGTTATTTCTAGTTATTTTCTGTACTTTTCCCACTTCAGTTTTATTATTGTATTTGTTTATGGTTTGGTCAGTATTATGTTATCTGAGTTTGCCCTTTGTTTCTGTTTGTTTTTGAGTAGTCCTGTTATCGTATCTTAGTTTGATCATTATAGTCTTGTTTATTATTATTATTATAATTTTTGGATCATCTTATATCTTATATTTTATCTTCCTGTGTTTATATTTGAGCCTTCTCTTGCCTCCGCTTTCAGTTTCCTTTTGTAACACTGGTATTGTCGTATTTGGTTTGAATCTCATTTTGTAATCAGTTCATGTTTATAGTCAGTTACCTTTTTGTCCCTCTTGTGCTTTTACTTTGATAAGGTTCTGTGTTTACTTCCGTTTGCTCTAAGCTAGTTTCGCGGTCTATCACAGCTGTCATTATTTTGGACTTATTATCCTAGCTCCTGTGACCCACACCTGTTAATCATTGGTTTATTCTCCGTGTTCTATTTTAGGGACGCTGTCTCACATCTCGAGGCAGCGTCCTTCACTATGTCTCCAGACGTGAGTCCCACGTCTAGTCACTTTGAATCCTGGCATGTGTCCCACACTTTATTCTCACTCTGAATCCCAGCATGTGTCCCAAGCTTTACCTTGTCTCCGGACGTGCGTTCCACATCTTTGCTGTTTGTGCTCCTCGTTATCCAGCCTGTCAACCAAGCCTTGTAAGTTTTTTGTTTGTGCACTGTTGGACTTTGTGTTTAGGATTAAACTTTGCAAACTCACAATTCAGCACCTGGCTCTCCATTCTTGCCCAGCCTGGGCAATTCATGACAGCTGTGTCCTGTAGATTCATTATTAAAGCTGAGTATGTGAACAAAGGCAAAAGCTATTTGGTGTCTTATTATATGAATATTAAAATACCAGGTAATGGAAAGGTAGAAGTGTGGAGGTGAGAGCAGGGACGTTAAATGTAGGGAGTATGACTGGTAAAGGCAGAGAGCTGGCTGATATGACAGAGAGAAGAAAGATAGATATACTGCGTGTTCAAGAAACCAGATGGAAGGAAAGCAAGGCTAGGAGCACTGGAGGTGGATTTAAACTGTTCTGTTATGGTGTAGATAGGAAGAGAAATTGAGTAGGAGTAATTTTGAAGGAAGAGTATGTGAAGAGAGTTCAGGAAGTAAAGATGGAGTCAGACAGAATCATGAGTTTGAAGCTAGAAGTCAAAGGTGTAATGTTGAATGTTGCCGGTGTGTATACCCCACAAGTTGGATGTCAGGTAGAAGAGAAAGAGAAATTCTAGAGTAAGATGGATGAAGTTGTAGAGATTGTTCCCGGCGGGGGGGTGGGGGTGGTGATTGGAGCGGACTTTAATGGGCATGTAGGTGAAGGGAGCAAAGGTGATGAGGAGGTTCTGGGTAGGTATGGTTGTAAGGACAGAAATGTGGAAGGACAGATGGTTGTGGATTTTGCTAAAAGGGTGGAAATGGCTGTGGTGAACACATACTTTCAGGAGAGAGAGGAACATTGTAACTTACAAGAATGGAGGAAGGTGCACATAGGTGGACTACATCCTATTCAGAAGGGAAGGAGAAATCTGAAAGAGATAGGAGACTGCAAGGTGGTGGCAGGGGAGAATGTAGCTAGACAGCATTGGATGGTAGTCTGTAGGATGACTTTGGAAAGCAAGAAGAGGAAGAGAGTGAAGGCAGAGCCAAAGATTAAGTGGGGTAAGTTACAGAAGGAAGAAGGTCGCATAGAGTTCAGGAAGGAGTTGATACAGGCTCTGAGTGGGAGGGAAGAATTACCAGATGACTGGGAAAGTACAGCAAAAGTATTGAGGGAAACGGGTAGAAAGGTATGTGATGCATCCAGTGGACAGAGGAAGAAAGACAAGGAGACTTGGTGGTGGAATGAGGAGATACAGGAAAGTATTCAAAGGAAGAGGTTAGCAAAGAAAAAGTGGGATAGTCAGGGAGATGAAGAAAGTAGACAGGAGCATTTGAAATCTAGGCACATGGCAAAGAGAGAGGTGGCAAAGGCAAAGGAACATCCAATCCAACTTTATTTATAAAGCAATTTAAAAACAACAGCTGACACAAAGTGTTGTACATCAACGATAAACAAAATACAGCTAAATAAGTACAAAACAGCACAAAAAAACAGTAGTCATACAATAAATGGTAAATGGCATTCATTTACAGTATATAGCACTTTTATTCTCATCTCTTGATGACCAAAGCACTTTACAGATCCTGCTATCCACCCATTCACACACCGGTGGCAGCGTAGCTGCCATACACTGACGCTGGCCTGACCCACCTGGAGCAACTGGGGGTTCAGTGTCTTGCTCAAGGACACTTTGACATGCAGACTGCAGACAGAGCGGGAATCAAACACCTGATCCTCCGATCAGTAGTCGGCCACACTACACCTGCGCCACAGCCGCCCCCAAATAAACAAATAAAATCAATGTCTCAAACTGGTTCAAAAGCCAGAAAATGAAAATGGTTTTTAAGATGAATTTTCTAAAGCATATGGTGAGTTGTATGAGAGGCTAAACACTGAGGAAGGAGAAAGGACTTGTATCGATTGGCTAGACAGAGATCGCGCTGGAATGGATATGCAGCAGGTTAGGCTGATTAAGGACAGAAATGGTAATGTACTGACAAATGATGAGAGTGTGTTGAGAAGGTGGAAGGAGTACTCTGAAGCGCTGATGAAGAAAGAAAATGAGAGGGAGAAGATGATAAATGAAGGAAAGATAGTGAACAATAAAGTCCACGTGTTCGCAGACGACAGTGTGATCTGTAGTGAGAGTAGAGAGCAGGTGGAAGAGAACTTGGAGAGAAGAGGAATGAAAGTCAGTAGAAGCAAGACAGAATACATGAGTGTGAATAAGAGGGAAGCAGGTGCAACTGAGAAGATGGAAGGAGTAGAGGTAGTGAAAGTAGATGAGTTTAAATACCTGTGGTCAACCATCCAAAGCAATGGAAAATGCACAACACAGGTGAAGAAGAGAGTGCAGGCAAGGTGGGGTGGGTGGAGATGAGTGTCAGGGGGGATTTGTGACACAAGAGTAGCAGCAAGAGTGAAAGAGAAGATTTACAAGATGGTAGTGAGACCTGCTATGATGTATGGCTTGGAGACGATGGCACTGACAAAAAGACAGGAGGTGGAGCTGGAGGTGGCAGAGTTGAAGATACTAAGGTTTTCATTGGGAGTGACTAGGAGGGACAAGATTGAAAATAAGTATATTGGAGGGACAGCTCAGTTTGGAGACAAAGTAAGAGAGGCAAGGCTGAGATGGTTTGGACATGTGTAGAGGAGGGATGGTGGATATATTGGACAAAGAATGTTGAAGATGGAGCTGCCAGGAAGGAGGAAAAGAGGAAGACCACAGAGAAGATTCATGGATGTAGTGAAGGAGGACATGGAGCGGGTTGGTGTTACAGAGGAAGATGCAAGGGATAGGGTGAGATGGAGGCAGATGATCCGCTATGGCGACCCCTAAAGGGAGCAGCCAAAAGAAGAAAAAGGTAATATTATGACAGGCTTTTTACAACAATGTTTAAAGTTACAATAAAGTCTTGTGCAGCTACTGGTGTTAAGAACAGATGAAAAGCAGCTATGCCTGAGGTGAATCAGTGTAGGTCCAGAACAGTTCAGCAGTGAGCTCTTTGTCTGGATATTTCTGACTGCTTCCACAGGGGAGTCCTGTGGTCTCAGTGTTTACTGGTCAGTTGTGTGGTCGATATGCTCTCATCTGACCACATTTGCGCTGATAAAACCAACCCGATCTCACCAAGTAGTAAAAACAGCATTCTTTCTAACCCATTAAAAACATGCATACCATTAAAATACAAAAAGGTTTGTTATTGCACTTGTGCAAGACACTCACTAATTCTAGGACACAGAAATTCTCATAAGGTGGTGGAAGGGGGATGTTGAATAGTACCACAATATCTTGTGCCTTCACTCAATTGGCCAGAGTTTGCATCCACTGCTGTCTGTCGTCACCTTCACTTCTGCCTCATACCTCCACATTTCAGTGGTGCGTAGGGTTAGGTGGTCACACCAATAATGGCCAGGGTTTGGGATAAAAACATGGGTGGGGGCTCTGTTTTCAACTTTTTTTTTTACATTTTTAAAACTTCAAAATCTCACCTCACCCCTCTACACTCTCCTTACTTTGTATGCACTCATTTTCACAACCCCTGGGAAGCTCTGTTTCTGCTACTCTCCTGTTCACACACACACACACACACACACACACACACACACACACACACACACACACACACACACACACACCTGCTGTATGCTTCTAAAAGGTAGGAAGCCATAATTACCTCTGCCAAGGAGGTAATGTTATTTGGGAGTTTTGTTTGTGTGCTTGTTTGTTTGTTGGCAGGATTACACAAAAACTACTGCACGGATTTTGATGAAATTATCACCAGAGGTGGCCCTTGAGCTACAGATGAACCCATTAGATTTTGGAAGTGATCCATGAGTGCATACCTCTGCCAAGGCCCTATCTCACAATGCAATGTGACGGTCTGTCCATCCGTCCATCAGCAGGATTATGCAAAAACTACTGAAGGAATATGGAGATACAGATGAAGGTATGGACAGACAGAGGGAAGGAGGGAGGGACGGCTAGATGATGAAGGCTTGGCAGAGGTATGTGCTCTCTGGTGATACTGTGCGAGTAAAACAGTTGCTGCAATTGTGGGGGTTTCCCCTACAGTTGAAAGTGCTATAAGATGACTGTTGTTGTGAAATGGCGTTATATAAATAAAGTTGAAATTGAATTGAATTGAAATTGCTGATGTAATTTTCATGGGGGGAAAATTTACACAAGCTGGCTCTCATTGTTGGCAAACAGAACCACAAGTGATGTTTACAATGACTTAACTTTCACTCTGTGTGGGATCAGCTGCAAGCTGTGAACTAACATGTTTTAAAAAGATGATTTGTCTCAGGGTTTTTTTTACAAGGCATAAAAACAAGTTATTTATTATGATCTAAAAATTTTGAAAAGGAGTTCCACTTGTTTTTGTATTTAACACTATAGGCTTTGGAAAGAAATGACGTCTATTAATATGTTTGTATTACGACAGCAAATACTTTTAAATAACACATCCATCTTCAATTCAGTTCAATTCAATTCAATTCAATTCAACTTTATTTATATAGTGCCATTTCACAACAACAGTCATCTCATAGCACTTTCAACTGTAGGGGAACCCCTACAGTTGCAGAAAGACCCCAGCAATCAGGCGATCCACTGTGAGCAAGCGCTTGGCGACGGTGGAGAGGAAAAACTCCCTTTTAACAGGAAGAAATCTCCAGCAGAACCAGGCTCACGGAGGGGCAGTCATCTGCTGCGACTGGCTGGGGGATGAGGGGATAGAGAAGATGAAAAGAACAGACATGTAGAGAGCAAACAGCACGATGGGGACTCAGTCTATGGGAGAGAACAAACAGATGTTAATGACCAGCAAAAAAAAAAAAAATTTCATTGAGAGTGAAGAAAGGAGTGAGGCCAAGTGCATTATTGGAGGTCCCCTGGCTGACTAAACCTATTAGCAGCATAACTAAGGGAGGGTTCAGAGACACATGATCCCTCCCTAATTGTAGGCTATATCACAAAGGAAGGTTTTAACCCTATTCTTAAAAACAGAGATTGAGTCTGACTCCCAAATCCAGATTGGCAGCTGGTTCCACAGGAGAGGAGCTTGATAACTGAAGGATCTGCCTCCCATTGTACTTTTGGAGATTCTAGGTATTACAAGTAATCCTGCATTTTGGGAGCGTAGTGCTCTGTTAGGATAATACGGTAGTATCAGATCTTTTAAATAAAGAGGGGCCTGATTGTTTAGAGCTTTGTAAGTAAGAAGAAGGATTTTAAACTTAATTCTAAACTCTATGGGAAGCCAATGAAGAGAGGCCAGAACCGGAGAGATATGATCTCTCTTTCTAGTACCTGTTAAAACTCTTACTGCAGCATTTTGGATCAGCTGATGACTTTTTAAAGATGTTTTAGGACAACCTGATAATAAAGAATTACAATAATCTAATCTAGAGCTAACAAATGCGTTGATCAGTTTCTCAGCATCACTCTGAGAAAAGATGCTCCTAATCTTGGCAATATTACGCAAATGATAGAAGGCAGTCTTAGAAACAAATTTAATATGTGAATTGAAAGACAGATCTTGATCAAAAATAATTCCAAGGTTCCTCACAGAGCTATTAAGAGAAAGAGTAACTGCATCCAAACTGAAAGATTGATTTGGAAAGGTATTTCTAAGGTTTTCTGGACCAACAAGAATGACTTCAGTCTTATCTGAATTTAACAGCAGGAAATTACAAGTCATCCAAGCTTTGATTTCCTTAAGACAGGCTTCCAACTTGGCTAATTGATTACTATCATCTGGCTTTTTTGACAGGTATAATTGTGTGTCATCTGCATAACAATGAAAATGTATACAGTGCTTTGTAATAATGTTGCCTAACGGAAGCATATATAAACTAAAAAGAGTAGGGCCTAGCACAGATCCCTGTGGAACTCCATGACTGAGCTTTGAGTTGAAAGAAAACTCATTATTGACATGAACAAACTGGAACCTATCAGATAAATAAGACCTAAACCACTGCAACAAAGTTCCATTAAGTCCAACATAGTGTTCTAATCTATCAAGTAGAATATTGTGATCGATAGTATCAAAAGCTGCACTAAGGTCTAAAAGGACAAGTACACAAACAAATCCATTATCAGATGCGATGAGGAGGTCGTTAGTGACCTTCGCTAAGGCTGTTTCAGTACTGTGATGGATTCTAAACCCAGATTGAAACTTTTAAATAAACCATTTCCCTGCAAGTGGTCAAATAATTGCGTAGCAACAACTCTTTCTAAGATTTTTGAAATGAAAGAGAGATTAGAGATTGGTCTATAGTTAACTAAAACTCCTGGATCCAGCGTTGGCTTTTTGAGTAAGGGTTTAATTATAGCCATTTTAAAAGCCTGCGGTACATGGCCTAAAGTTAATGAAGAATTGATTATATGAAAAATAAAGCTACCAATAAGTGGGAAGACTTCTTTAAATAACCTGGTAGGAATAGGGTCTAAAAGGCAAGTTGAAGGCTTGGATGAGGAAACTATGTTGTCTAACTCTAAAAGGTCAATTGGAGTAAACTCATCAAGACAGATATCAATTGAAGGAGTTGTAGTAGTTACTGTATTTAACGGTGGGAAGAATCTGATTGATTTTATCTCTGATGGATGAAATTTTATTATTGAAAAAGTTCATAAAGTCCTGACTAGTAAGCTCTAAGGGAATGCTAGGATTGACAGAGTCCTGACTCTTTGTCAACCTGGCTACAGTGCTGAAAAGAAACCTGGGATTATTCTTGTTCTCTTCTATTAATGCAGAGTAATAACTTGTTCTAGCTTTTCTAAGAGATTTTTTATAAATTAAAAGATGATTTCTCCAAGCTAAATAGATTTCATCTAAATAAGTGGAGCACCATTTTCTTTCTAACTGACAAGTCTTCTGTTTTAAGCTACGAGTTTCTGTGTTGAACCAAGGAGTTAGAAATCTCTGATTAGACTTTTTCTTTTTCAAGGGGGCCACCAAGTCTAGAGTCTGATGCAGAGAATCTGTAACACTATCTACCATGCTATCAATTACAGAAGGAGCAAGCTGTCTATAGCTCATTTCCGTTGTGGTGACACATGGCATAGAGGAAACAATCTGCATAAATTTGGTAACATCATCTGAGAGGCATCTACTGTAGTAATATTTTTCCTTAGGAGCCAAATAGTCAGAAATAGTAAAATCAAAGGTTAACAGACAATGGTCTGACAGTATAGTGTTATGAGGAGACACTACCAGATTTTCTATTTCTATGCCATTTGTCAGAACAAGGTCCAACATATGGTGGAGATAATGAGTAGAATTTCCTACTTTCTGAGAAAACCCCATTGAGTCTAATATTGAATTAAATGCCACATTAAGGCAGTCACTATCTACATCTACATGTATATTGAAGTCCCCTACTATAATTATTCTATCTGATTTCAGCACTAAATCAGCTAAGAATTTGGCAAATTCGGATAAAAATTCTGAGTAGGTTGATGGAGGACGATAAACTATGGCAAATAAAATTGGGTTTAGCCTAAAATTGCTAAAGTGCCCAATACTGAGGACCAGGCCCTCAAATGAATTATAACATGTTTTTTGCTTTACATTAACTAATAGTTTGGAATGGTAAATTGTTGCTACTCCTCCTCCACGACCAGAACTTCTGGGATTTTGACAGTTTAAATAACCAGAGGGAGTTGATTCATTTAAACCAACATAATCCTCTTGTCCTAACCAAGTCTCTGTAAGGGATATTAAATCAATCTGATGATCAATTAACAGATCATGGACTAGCAGAGACTTGGGAGTTAGAGACCTAATATTTAATAAACCGCATTTAATTTTTAAATTATGAGGAGGAAGAGCGGCCAAATCATTCAATTTAGAGGCTTCATGTTTAATTTGAGTTTTACCAACTTTTTGTTTAATCACTTTGGGATGCTTATAAATTATATTTTTATTTGCTTTGGAGGGAGCAGACAGTGATTCTCTGATGGGGAAGACAGGGGCTAAGTTGAGGGGTGGCGGATGAAGAGAAGCTGCAGAGAGGCGTGTAAGACTGCGACTCTGCTTCCTGGTCCCAACTCTGAGTTGTCAAGATTTTGGAAATTTGGATAAAAAAGATGCCAGATTGTTAAATAAATGAGACGCACCATCCAAAGTGGGATTGACGGCGTCTCGTCTAATAGACCAGGTTTTCCCCAAAATGACATCCAATTGTCAATCTAGCCCACGTTGTTTGAAGGACACCACACAGACAGCCAGCGGTTGAAGGATGACTCGCGGCTAAACATGTCATCACTGGTCAGAAGGGGGAGGGGTCCAGAGAATACTACAGAGGCAGACATTGTTTTTGCAAAGTCACACACCAATTCTACATTAAGTTTCGTGACTTCTGACTGCCGGAGACGGATGCCATTAATGTGATGGGATAAAGTGATCAACATAACCATATAATAGTTATTTGTGTGACTCAAAATGTTTGTATTCTGCTTATATCTAGGTAAAATAACCAATATACCATAATGAAATATATATTGCCAAGTGTGTGGTTCACTCTCTGCAAAATAGTGGACCTTTGTCTCACCACAGAGGATAACAAACGCCTGGGATTTATGAGAAGGAGGCACAGTTGCGATAAGGAATGGCTGAGCCTGGGCTACTTTGACCTGGGAGGTGAAGTGACCTTCATCTGGATACATTCGGCACCAGGAACGAATCCTCCCTGGACCAGACACCTGGACTGTCAACTTGTTAATGCATGCTTTCTTCTTTGTTCATTTGTGTATAAATATTCTGGGTCAGGGCCAGCATAGTCAGTCAGACTTCATGAACTGACACGATCTGTTGCTGTCAGGGCGAGAATGTTTGACCCGGCGCTGTAACCTACTATATTCAACTTGCTTGCTTAATAAATATGTGTTCCAAGTAAACTCAATCTCTTCCTTGAAAAACGAATCTGGGTAAACCATCTACACACATAGACAAGCTTTGAAGAGTAGACTTAGATGGTTTTCTACTGGGTTTTTAAATACTAACAAATGCCAGCGTGAATAACAATTGTAGATTATTTACAGTTACTTTTAGCCAGCATTTTCAAATTTGACTCGATGTCGCCTGCTCTGGCCCCAGGAATGCATTTGACTATGGCCACTGGAGTCTCTAGGTTCACGTTTCTGACTACAGAGTTGCCAATGATCAGAGTTTTTTCCTCAGCGGATGTGTTGCTGAGCGGGGAAAAACAATTAGAAATGTGAACAGGTTGGTGGTTATCCGGGGCTTTGCGACTAGGCTTCCTTCTCACCGTCACCCACCCAGTCTCCTCGCTGCTGAGGAGGACCGGAGGCCCGCTAACAGGTCACCCTAAGCTAGGGAGCTCCGCTGCAGCTAGGGGACGTCCGTCAAGAGTAACTGGCGCAGACGGTGTTTCAATGCAGCGGAGCCGGGATTCCTAATCAGACAACCTTGCCCCGAGCGCCTCAAAAAGACAACATTTATTACATTTACCGTTATCACTAAAAGAGGCAGAGGTGTAGCTAAACATCTGACATAGAGTGCACACGAGAGGAGGAGAGGAAAGAGAGCTAGTAGCCATAGCTAGTGGCTAACCCGAAGCTAACAAAAACACCGATAAAAGGTGAACAGAAGGCTAAGGAGGGTGATTAGGTGACACTGAGTGCACACACAAGTGCAAGAGGCTTGATAAACAGAAATGAGAGCTAACGGTAGATGGAAAAAAGTGGTTAAAATACAATTAAAAGCAAAATCAACAAGAGAATGAGGAGAGCAAACCACACGGACAGACAGCAATACAGGAAGTGACGATATGTTACCACAAGTGACGTAGCCATGACAATGCTGAGTCAGCATTGTCTAACAGCTGCTCTATAAACACTCTGGAACACTCTTTATAGAGTGAGCTGGATGTAAAGTCCATCCATCCATCCATCCATCTTCTACCGCTTTTCCGGAGGTCCGGGTCGCGGAGGCAGCAGTTCAAGCAGAGAAGCCCAGACTTCCCTCTCCCCAGCCACCTGCTCCAGCTCTTCAGAGGGGATACCAAGGCGTTCCCAGACTAGCTGGGAGACATAGTCTCTCCACCGAGTCCTGGGTCTGCCCCGGGGTCTCCTCCCAGTGGGACGTGCCTGAAACACCTCAAGTGGGAGGCGTCCAGGAGGCATCCTAATCAGATGCCCATACCACCTCAACTGACTCCTTTCAATGTGGAGGAGCAGCGGTTCTACTCTGAGCCTCTCCCGGATGACTGAGCTCCTCACCCTATCTCTGAGGGTGAGTCCAGCAATCCTACGGAGAAAGCTCATTTCAGCCGCTTGTATCCGCAATCTCGTTCTTTCGGTCATTACCCAAAGCTCGTGACCATAGGTGAGAGTAGGAACGTAGATTGACTGGTAAATCGACAGCTTTGCCTTAGAACTAAGCTCCCTCTTCACCACAACAGACCGGTACAACGTCCGCATCACTGCAGATGCTGCTCCAATCCGTCTGTCGATCTCTCGCTCCATTTTCCCCTCGCTCGTGAACAAGACCCCAAGATACTTAAACTCCTCCACTTGGGGCAGGAGCCTGTCCCCAACCCGGAGAGGACAATCCACCTTTTTCCGGCTGAGGACCATGGACTCGGACTTGGAGGTGCTGATTCTCATCCCAGCCGCTTCACACTCAGCGGCAAACCGTCCCAGCAAGAGCTGTAGGTCATTGCTGGATGAAGCCAACAGGACAACATCATCTGCAAACAACAGAGATGAGATCCTGTGGTCACCAAGCATGACACCCTCCATTCCCTGGCTGCGCCTAGAAATCCTGTCCATAAAAATTATGAACAGGACCGGTGACAAAGGGCAGCCCTGGCGGAGTCCAACTCTCACTGGGAATGACTCCGACCGAGTGTTGGCAATGCGAACTAAACTCTCACAACGGTCGTACAGAGACCGAATAGCTCGTAACAACAAGCCCGATACCCCATACTCCCGAAGCACCCCCCACAAAAATCCACGAGGGACGCGGTCAAATGCCTTCTCCAAGTCCACAAAACACATGTAAACTGGTTGGGCAAACTCCCACGAACCCTCAAGAATTCTCAGAGGGTAAAGAGCTGGTCCGATGTGCCACGGCCAGGACGAAAACCACATTTCTCCTCCTGAATCCGAGGTTCGACCAACGGCCGGACTCTCCTCTCCAGTACCTTGGCATAGACCTTCCCAGGGAGGCTGAGGAGTGTGATCCCTCTAAAGTTGGAGCACACCCTCCGGTCCCCTTTTTTGAAGAGAGGAACCACCACCCCGGTTTGCCATGCCAAAGGCACTGCCCCCGACCTCCACGCAATGTTGCAGAGGCGTGTCAACCATGACAACCCAACAACATCCAGGGCCTTGAGGTACTCGGGGCGAATCTCGTCCACCCCCGGGGCCCGGCCACCAAGGAGATTTTTAACCACCTTGGCGACCTCAGCCCCTGTGATAGGCGAGTCATCCCCCTCGTCCCCAAACCCTGCTTCCTCTGTGGAAGGCGTATCAGTGGGATTGAGGAGATCCTCGAAGTATTCCTTCCACCGCCCGACGATATCCCCAGTTGAAGTCAACAGTGTCCCATCCGCACCATACACAGTGTGGACGGGGAGCTGCTTTCCCCTCCTGAGCCGCCGAACAGTTTGCCAGAATCTCTTTGAAGCCGACCGAAAGTCTTGTTCCATGGCCTCACCGAACTCCTCCCATACCCGGGTTTTTGCTTCAGCAACCACCCGAGCTGCACTCCGCTTGGCCTGCCGGTACACCTCAGCTGCTTCGGGAGTCCCACAAGCCAACCAAGCTTGATAGGACTCCTTCTTCAGCTTAATGGCCCCCCTCACCACTGGTGTCCACCACTTGGTTCGGGGGTTGCCACCACGAGATGCACCGACCACCTTGCGGCCGCAGCTCTGGGCTGCCGCTTCAACAACAGAGGTGGAGAACATGGCCCATTCAGACTCCATGTCTCCAGACTCCCTCGGAATGTGGTTGAAGTTCTTCCGGAGGTGGGAGTTGAAGACCTCCCGGATCGTCACCTTATGGATCGTCACCTTATCGTGGTGGGGGGGTTTGCGTGCCCCAGTGATCCCAGGAGCTATGTTGTCCGGGGCAATTTGCCTCTGATAGGGTCTCCCAAGACAAACTGGTCCTGGGTGAAGGGCCAGACGAAGAACGATCCAACAGACTCTCATGATAAATTGTATATCAAGGATTCAGTGTACCCCGCCCGGTATGGGGTTACCGGGGCCCCACCCTGGAGCCAGGCCTGGGGGAGGGGCTCGAAGGCTAGCGTCTGGTGGCCGGGTTTCCACCCATGGGACCCGGCCGGGCTCAGCCCGAAGGAGTTACATGGGTCCACCCTCCAGTAGGTTCACCACCTGCAGGAGGGATCATGGAAGTCCGGTGCTATGTGGATTAGGTGGCAGTCAAAGGCGGAGACCTTGGCGGACTGATCCCAAGCTTTCTAAACTGGATGTAAAGTCGTCACTCTTATTTTAATAAATACAGAGTCGGAGAATGTTGTGAATCCACTATAGGTAACAAGGTTGAATGATGCAATATCCTGCAAACACTAGATTCTTGAGTCTATATATAATTCAAGTCCTATGACCTTGGTGAAACTGTCAGCTGAGATTTTCTGTGGCTTCTATAAAGAAGCTTAAAAAGAGCTTGCTCCATATGTGAGGAAAAGAAGTAAATATTGAAGCTGGTGGTTCAAACTGTGTATCAAATACATACTGATTTCTTACTAATTTTATAATCTTTGTTTTATTATATATCTTTTCTTCATTTGAAAAAAAATACCTTGTTTATTTTTGAGAATCCTTCTACAATGCCTATTATACAGGTGCATCTCAAAAAATCAGAATATCATGAAAAACTTCAATTTTTTTGTCACTCATTTCAGAAAGGGAAACCCATATATTATATAGATTCATTACACAGAGTGATATACAGTATTTCAAGAGTTTATTTATTTTAATTTTAATGATTATGGCTTACAGCCCATGAAAACCCCAAGTTCAGTTTCATGAAGTGCTTTTGGTTGAGGAACCATGTCATCTGCTGGTGTTGGTCCACTGTGTTTTATCAAGACCAAAGTCAGTGCAGTTGTCTACCAGGAAATTTTAGAGCACTTCATGCTTCCCTCTGCTGACAAGCTTTATGGAGAAGCTGATTTCATTTTCCAGCAGGACTTGGTACCACCCCCCCCCCCACACACACACACGGCCAAAAGTATCAAAACCTGGTTTAATGACCATGGCATCACTGTGTTTGATTGATCAGCAAACTCTCCTGACCTAAACCCCATAGAGAATCTATGGAGTATTGTCAAGAGGAAGATGAGAGACACCAGACCCAACAATGCAGACGAGCTGAAGGTCACTATCAAAGCAACCTGGACCTTCATAACACCTCAGCAGCGCCACAGGCTGATCACCTCCATGCCACGCCACATTGATATAGTAATTAATCCAAAAGGAGCCCCGACGAAGTACTGAGTGTGTACATGGACATACTTTTCAGCTGACCAACATTTCTATTTAAAAAATATTTTTTAAATTAATTTTATGTAATATTCTAGTTTTTTGAGAAACTGAATTTGGGGTTTTCATGGGCTGTAAGCCATAATCACCAAAATTAAAATAAATAAACACTTGAAATATATCACTCTCTGTGTAATGAAGCTATATAATATATGGGTTTCACTTTCTGAAATGAGTGACAAAAAATATTGAACTTTTTCATGATTTCTAATTTTTTGAGATGTACCTGTATCTGTGTATATCAAGCCTATTGATACTTTTAAGGTGATTTTGCATGTAATGTACATGTGTAACGTGACCGAGGGTACTTAAAAACATAACTCTGCAAGTTCTTTGAAACCAGGTGAAGAGTCACAGGTGACAATCAAAGGGGAAACTTTAAAATGAGGATGTCTAAAGGAATTTATTTTCACAGAATATGTACAAATAAATGACCACTTTAATAAAAAAGCTAAACTAAAATCTAAATAAAATTACATTAAAATAAGCTAAAATTAGAATACAATACTAACTAAAAGAACCTAAACTAAAAGTGGGCTAAAACAAATGAAAGTTTATAAAAGCAGAGGAGGAGGATCCACCCTTCCTGGCCAGGCGCCGTCTGCCACCACAACACCGACGCCCTCAGGTGAACTGTCCAGGGGAAGACACTTGCCAGCAGTATGTCCATATTCCTCATTGTCATCATCAACAATGTCATCACTATGGGGTGTTGCTATCTGGAAACCAGATACTTACAATGAAGCAGAGCTCCTCACTCTACCTCTTGCTGTCCTTCACCTGCCGCACCCCAACTACTCCGCAAGGAAGTGTCCTCCCCTAAATGCCGGCATCATGGTGGTCCTGGCCATTACTGCTCCTCCTCCTCAGTCATGCCCTCCTTCAGCCATTTTTGTGGGACCAGCAGCCTCCTCTTGTCCAACAAAAGCTCTCATCTGGCCGGCTGTTCTTGCAGGGCTCTCTTCCGGCCGGGGCCTCTCCTCAGGCAGGGCTCTCCTCCAAGCAGCCCCTCATCTGGCCAGGCCTTCCCCCAGGCAGGGCTCTCCTCCCCAGTCAGGGCTCCTTTCTCCTGGCAAAACTCGCTCTCCTCTGGACTGCCAGAGCACATCCCCTGCATATCCCCAGTCAACACAGGTGCTGCTGATTAGTAAATAGGGGAAGTACAGGATGGAAGTAGACAACATTCCCAATTAAAAGCACACAGGCTAAAATATAAAAACTACAAAACATGCAACCTATAAATAAACATGAAACACAAACTTAGAAACCATATAAAACCCAATAAAATACTTCCACCCTGTGACACATGCATTTTAAGCATTTTTCGCACAATTTCATACACAAACTTACCAGTTTAGTGTGACATTACAGTTTCATAAGCATCCCAAAACCACAGAAAGAGGCAGGTTATGGTGGATGGTGGAGTGAAAATCTCCTTGTCATGCAGGAGTTAGATTTCACTTGGTGCCTTTTGCCTTTGCTTTCTCTTTGCATTTTATTCCTGGATCTGCAAATCACTTACTTCACTCAATGATTGCATATTTTTGGGTGGCCATGTTTAGCTATAACTGTGTATGAACTCCCTTCATGTGTCAATGTTGCTTTACTTTCCAACTGTAAGGCTGGATTTATGCTCCACCTCCACTCTGCGTGTCTACAATGAGTGTACGCTTGAGACAAGGAGGGTGCACATGCACCCAGCTGTGTAGGCTTCATTTTTTCCATCTACTAAGCCAATAGGTAGCACAAATGCGCTGATGTGCTAGTTTGTTTACCAGCTATATAAAATAGAAGAAAAACAAGGCCATGTGCATTTTAGCAACAGCAAGAGCGACTGCACAAAGGCAAGAAAAGGAACATCTGTGTTTACTACTTTTAGCAATAACCGTCTTTCTTTTTCTTTCTCTTTTCTTGTCTTGCTATGGTTCTTTTTAACCCCTTGCACTCCGGTCAATTTTCCTAAAAACGCCAAAAAATAATGTGCCCAAAGTAAATCGAAAGCTGTTCTTCAACCCTTTGCAGCATCTTCTTGGGGTTGGTCTCATTTAAAAGAAAACACTTTGAATTTTTTGGCAAAACAGTCATAATCTCTCTAAGTGCTCCGGCCACCGAGTTACAGTCATCTAAACATACTGAACTTGAAGAAAATAAATTTGGCCTGGGTGTTTTTTTTGGATACAAATGCTTGCAAATAACACACAGCTTCAGATCCGGGCTGGAAAATGCAACAGAAATGTAGAACCAAGTGTTATCCAGCTGAGGTCAAAATTTTGTAACAATACCACAAAAAATGAATATATTATACAGCTTTTTCCTCAGGCTGTTCCCAGGCGTTTTGGAACTGTGCCAAATTGTGCCAAATGGCACAGTTTGGAAAAACGTCTGTAACTTTTGAATGATTCAACGTAGAAGCTTAATTTTGGGATCTAATGAAAGTTCACATTCAGGGCTGTGTCTGTGTGTGTGTGTGGGGGGGGGGTTGTCCCCCCCCCTCGCTACAGAGGACGGAGATCGGCCATTGCTACATGACGGATTAGCCTCATGTGGGATGTGGGACAGCAGCTCAGTCACCGCGGCTCCCCCCCCCCCCTCGCTACAGAAGAATAGTCAGGAATAAAGAATAATTTAGCTTATAACACCTTACCTCTTCACAGCAGCGTCCTGGCGAACTTCTCTTCCCCATTGTCAGACGAATGCGACGCTGGTCCGCTCGTGGTTCTGGTCTCGCGACCCGATCAAAACATAATTCCATTATTGCGGTTTTGTGCTTCCATGATTGCGGTTTTTGGCAAACGATTTTTCAAAACAAATAACAGTAGTAATTAAAAAAAGACTGGCGAAGGCGTGTGTGTCACTCAGCCTTCGTCGTCAGCCTCCGTCGGTCTATGACCATGGAAGAAATCATAACGTCTCATAACATCTAATCCTTTTTTGATCCGCTCCAGCAGTCAGTCTTCACCCAGCCTTAAAAAAAAAACAGCTCGCGAACTTCTCTGCTTCAATTGGCTCACTGCATTCACAGCAGGCGGGTCCTTCTGGCTAGGTTTAGAGTCATTGGTTCTTCAAGGTTTCAGAAACCCAATTCAAGGCTCTTATTAGTCGAATGAGAGGTCAATCAGATGAACTAATCTGTTCGCGGCTGTGTCTGCAGCTTTTATTTTCAGTGCGCGCTTGGACGCCACTACATCACTATCACCACCTACATCACCATCTACACCATGCGTCCTAGAGCGCACGAGAGCGCCCTCGTGCGCTCTAGGACGCAGAGACTTGCCCGTCCGCGGTACAACGGACCGCAAGAGGTTAACCCCTTAATGCCTGAATTTATTTCCAATTATGAAAAAAAAAATTTTCACTTGTGTTTTTGCTTTCAAGTAGATGCTAAATTAAGTTGAGAAAGTTAATTTGACTATAGCACATAAAATAGATATAATTTTAGGTATGATGAAAATTAGCGACAACAGGCATCTATGGTAAAAAAAATGGTAAAAAAGCACCTGTTCCCATCTCAAGTATGAAGAGTCTTTTATTTATGCAACAAAGTTATTTTCAGTATTTTCAACTCTCATGACTGCCAAACTATAACCCTAACTCTAACCCTAACCCTAACCTTAACCCTAACCCTAACCCTAGCAATCAGGAAATGGATGGTGCGCCGTCTCTGACCATTCCTACGAGAAACTAATGCTTGCAAAAGGTTCCTAGGTATGTGTTGGAAGTTCTCCAACTGGAAGTGGAGGAATACAGACAGTATTTTGGTTGCATTTGGAGCGGAAGCGGTTTGATGCGAATTCGCGACGACAGGCGTCAAGGGGTTAATTCTTCTTCCTCTTCATACGCTGTGTTGGTAGCACCGCCTCATGAAAGGGAGTTTGGATCTTTTGCATGCATAGTCAACGGGCACGGGCAATGCAATCGCAAAATTTGGGCTGCACATGCTCAGCTGTGGAAGGGCTCTGTGGAGCCTAGTAGACTGGAGACCATGGCGAAACTTGTGTCACACAAGCTTCACGCTCAAGCAGATGTGCAGAGTAGAGGAGGAGCATAAACCCAGCTTCACTATATGAGGGGGGGCTGAAAAGTTCATAGTGGTCAAATTTGGCCAAATGTGGTTTATTTTTTTTTAAAGCACTGCAACACCGATGGAAGAAGTGTGTGGACTGAAGGGGAGACTATGTTGAAAAATAAACCACACTTTGTCAAATTTGATCACTATGAACTTTTCAGCCCCCTCCCCCCTCCCCATACATGCTAGTAAAATATAAAATTCTCATGAAGCAGCACCCAAAAAAGTAAAAAAATAAATAAATCTGATACTATGCAAGCAATGCTATAGCAGGCTGTAAGTACAGCTGAAATATTTCTACACTTTGGTGTATTGAAACTCCTTGTGGCTGTGATCATTATATGTTTGTCCTGTAAAAAAAAAAATCTCCGTATCTTTATGAATAAATGTACTGGAGCTACAGTATAGTGCAGTTTAAGCTCCTTTTTAACCTGTGTAGTCTGCTGTCACATTATCAAACTTCTGAGTGTTGCTGTGCCTCGGTGGAGTTTTTAACTTTGCTTTAGTCTCTGAAGTCAGACAAAAGTTAATGAAGACAAATGAAGGCTTGCTGTTAAGCCTCATTACAGTAACGCACTCGTCTGCATAAATTCAACCTCTGGGCATTTAGACTTCAGAGCGAACGTCTGCAGTTGTCTCATTCATGCAGGGTATACCAATTTTCCTCATAGTTGAGTCATATTTGTAAATTTAGTTCATCTGAATGACAGACTGAATTATCAGATTTTGCAATCCAGTGCAATAGTCTTGTTTTGCATACAAAAACTTTTATTGGCTCGTAATCCATTTTTGCAGACAACATGTCAGAAAGTTCAGCTCTGTGGTTAATTTATGGTGCTATTTTGTGTTGAACTACATTAGATTTAGAGGCATTTTTATGCTTCTATTAAGCCCTGTTTATATATGGATGAATGTGTGGGACAGTGAAGCAGACAGGCATTGCAAACAACCTTGGGATATAAATGCTGCTGCGGCATTGGTCAGTGCTAATAAATGTTTTTTTAATTGTAAACACTTTTGAATGCACTAAAGTGCAACACATAGCACCACTGGCTGCTTTAAAATGGCCTTGAGTTAAATGCACCGTCAACATTGTGCCACTCACAAAGATTAGACAAAGCGAAGCACACAGTGGCCTCTCAGTCTCTCCACTTCTGCAGGTTTTGGGTTAACGCGGTGACTGCTGTCATTTTTAAGTGGATACACTGCACTCTAATTTACTTTCTCTGCCTCTCCATGTGTCAGATTAAGACTCCTTACATGACCTTTAAAACTGCTGGCTCAGCTTTCTCCTGCCTGCATAACCACAACATGTGCAGTGATTCAATTCAGTTTACACTAAATGTAATTGGTGCTGAGTAGGCCATTCATAAGCATTGAATATTGGCATCTGGGTGACGCATGGACAGAGGAGGAGATGTGGGATGAAGGGGCATTTTTAATTGACGTGCCTCTTGGTGATAAAAGCACTAAAATGTCTATGTAATAGATGTAATATATCTTTTTTCATTTCTGCACATATGGCCATTTGAGTTAGCTTGACAGCGCAAATTACATGAACAAAATTTAAAAGATATGCATATTGTTTTTAAAATGTAATCCTTATAGCAGTACACAATAGCATTTGGAATTTGGCCACCTTCATTGTCTTATGTGATTGGAAATTAATAAAATAGTCAGTTTGACAAAGTGGACCCATACTTTAAGAAATCCTGAGGATATTTTAGAAATTCAAGCCCCAAGTCCCTCAGGGACTAGAAGCCAATTTCCCTCCATCAGACTAAAAAAGCTGTGCATATGTGCATCTATTTTATGATTAGCTATTGTAAAATTGTTTAGCAGAAACTAAACTTTCACTCCCAATCTGATGCTAAGATACTCACTGCAGAGATGGAGGGACGATAATTAATCAGTTAATTAAGTAGTCTTATTTATTCACACTGACATAACACACATTCTCCTTTTATTAAAATGTAAAATCTTGTGTGGGAATATGTATCCATGGCGGTGGGGGGGGGGCTTAAAAGTAAGGAGACTCAAATCACAAATTTGAGGACTTGACAGCTGATTAATTAGCATGACTCCACTTAACTTTTGTTTTTAAATAGAGACTTGAAAAAGAAGAATTAACTTCATTTAAATATTAGGATGTATCTAAATATTAGAGGGTTGTTGCCAGGTTGGATAATCCCCACAACTTGACTGCTGGTCTCACACAGCAGACCAGAAGAGGCTAAAAATATCTCAATGGCCTGTGACAGCTGGCGACTAGTTGGAGATTAAAAAAACAACAACTTGTGACAAATACGTGAAGTAGTGACAATTTTCACTTGGAATCACATTGAACTGGCATATTTGCATGTCCACGCAAACTCCTGGTGAACTTTGCACCAGCATTTGCTGGGAGTTTGCATACAGGCAAAATAAAATTGTTGGTTTTTTTTTTGGGGGGGGGGGTGTTGCAGGACAGCTGGTTTGGTTGTTGTGCAACACTTGGCACGACAGCCAAATCGGGACCATATCGTCTAATTCCAGCAGTCATGTTAACATCAGACGTCAAGCGAGATCAACCACAGAGAGAGACTGCTGGATGAAGAGGCTGCGTCTGAGTCCCCCACATCAGATACAGCAGGCCATGGGACCGGCTCCACTTCCTCTGTAGGGACCCGTGGGGCAGGGACAGCAGCCCCCATATCCCCAGTCTTGCCTCTCTTGCCCTTGGGTGACACCAACCCAATCTCAGTGAGAGTAGTAGTGTGAGGGGGATGGTGGATGGTTTGACTTTTTCTTTTACATTTAGGCGCATACTCCACTAAAGGTTAAAGCTAGAGAAAGTGGCAGAGGAACATTTCTGAAAGTTGCAAACACCGCATCCAGTGCACGTGAAAAATGTTTCTTGTATGTCATCCACATCTTCTCAGAGTGAGAAGCTGTTCTATTTGTATGAGTTTTAGGTGAGATTGGGCTGGTGACACTATTAGTCTCAGTTATGTCAGGTTGTGCTAGAAAATGATCGGGCCTGTCATAAACCTCCCCGTGCGCTTTTACGCAGCGCACGGAGGAGGAGAAGGAAGAATGAATTTACTCACAGGAATTCACCTCAACACATTTATTAACACAAAAGCTGACAGTTCCAAACATAAAGACTAACAAAAAGGTAACGGTGTAACACAAAAATGGCTGACGCAGCAAGCGAACAGTGGGCAGACCACTGTGTACTGTGGCCACAGAAAAATAAAGCAAATAACATACACATTTGGGAGAACGAGGAGGACTCTAGGAGGCTCGACTGGCTCAGGAGGAGCAAACTGGGCAACAGCCTAAGCATAGCAGTAGAACTGCTCAGAGAAACGCTACCAGATAAGCGTAGCAGAATTAGTGCACAGAGAAATGCTACCAGTCCAGCGTAGCAGCAATACTGCATGGAGAAACGCTAGTCAGTTTACTCACAAAGCAGGAACAGTCCAAGAAGTCCAATTCTCCTGTGAGCACATACAACCCCTTGAAGACTTGACCGTACATAAGGCGATTAACACCCGTATATCAGGCACAATGGTCCAGCAGTGTTTGACTGGCAAAGGCTGCCTAAGTACAAACACTGCTGGCATCACAAATTGGGCACACCTGGGCGAGGCACGGGAAAGATGATTACCGGGGCGAACAGCTGATTGTCAGAGAGAGAGGGGGCGTGGTCGGACCGGCAGACTGTCAGCAGTGATTACAGAAAGTAGGTCACAGCGGCCTTTCTAACAGCTGCCGGTCAGGCAATGGCTATGGGTATGGAAACACACTGAAATACATACACAATGGCACCTAGACCCACAGAGAGATCAAGACCGAGCCGGGGGAAACCAAGCTGGTTCGGTTCCTGACAGGGCCATTTGTTCCTGTCACATGAGCAGAATGTATTCCTTTTTGCCTCCAATCTGTCACAGTTTAGTTTCATAGATTGAACATCTTCAAAATTCCTGCAACAAGTCGCAAGGCCCTGCGACTCCTAAGAAAAAATTGCAAACCCCTGCAAATGTTTGGAGAGATTTTGAAAATTCCCTTGCGAATGTCATTCTCCAATAACAGCACCTGGGTGCTGATGCTTCAGTGCTTGAACACTGCCACTTACTGGCCCATTACAGTTATTACAACTTTTTGACATAGGGTGAGTCAGTGTGAATGTGTGTTGTTTTCTGTGATGATCAGGTGAGTGTGTTCCCCCTCCCCTCCTGTGTGTTTTCCCTCTGTCTGTTTCCCGGCTCCGGAGCTGATTACACTCACCTGGGTGATTGGGCACACCTGCTGCTACCTCGTCTGCCAGCGTATAAAAGAGCCAGTCTGTGAATGCTTCTCCCCTGGACCATTGGGTATTGCTGCCTCAACTAAAGGCTGAATTATTTCTGAACTAAAAGCATTGTCTGTTTGCTGACCGTGTTTCTCCTCTCCCTCTCAGGTTGCTGCCATCGCAGTGGTGTGTCTCTTCGAGGCTGTGCATGCTCACCTTCCCTTCCACCATCTTGTCTGGTCGACTTCTCCCATCCATCATCTCGTCTGGTCTACTCTCCTTTCCACCATCTCGTCTGGTTACTCTTGCTCCACCCGGTCAGCCTACAGTTCCCTTCCTTCCCTCGCCATACCTCATCCCTGCTGGTGTCTCTGGTTCCATCCTCGCCAGCAGCCATTTCCCTGCACGCTGGGTCTCACAGCCAGTCTCTCTGCTCTGTCTGTAAGATTCCTCTCTTCTCAATTAATCAGTACAGTTCCTTATTTGCTCTTATTAATCATTTCTCCTCTCTCTCTATTACAGGTTGTGTGCCTCTCCAGCATGTCCTTTGGTCTTTGCTCCCAAATTTATTGTGTTGTCATTTTTTATTATTTGTAATTGTAATAAATTGTGTTAACTTTTCGCCTGAGTCTGAGTGTTCTTCCAGTGATGTATGCCCTGTGTTTGAGTCTCTGGCTATTCAATCATGACAGAACGGTCCAGCCAGGATCAAGGCTCAGCGGGCGCTTCACCGGGGGAACACTCAGCCCTATCCTGGTTAGACGCTTTGGAGCGCCAAGTTGCCGCTCTTACGGACTAGTTGAAAACTATCACTGAACAATTGGCTACCGTAACGGATCATTTGTGTCATTTGTCTTGTTCGGCTCCTCTCCCTCTCTGGCTGTGCCGGCAGTTTCTACCATCTGTCGGACCATTTCCATCCCTTCTCCTGTACCGTACGCAGGATGGGGAAGGGGGTGGGGGTGTAAAGGGTTCCTGCTTCACTGCCGGCTATATTTTCAACAGGTGGCGGGGGAGTATCCGGACGACGCCTCCAAAATTCATTTCATGACCTTGCTGCTCAGAGATCGGGCACTAAGTTGAGCCCAGTCTATACTGAGCAGTCCGGAAGGGCCCCGTTACACTTTTGACTGTTTTGTTCAGGAATTTTCTCAGGCATTTGATCACATAGAGAGTGAGGGGAATATTGCTAGTCAGCTAATGGTGCTCTAGCAGGGAAATCAGTCGGTTGCCAATTTCTCTGTCGAGTTCTGGGTCATCACAGCAAACTCTGGATGGAATGACATTGCTCTACGCAGTGCCTTCCTCCGGAGCCTCAGCTCCAAGCTCCGTGATGAGTTGGCTATCCGAGTCAACCCCTCCTCTCTGGATGAGTTGACTGAGCAGGCCATCAGCCTAGATAATCGGTACCACAAGCGTGCTAAGGAGCAGAAGGCCTCTGCCTCATCCTCCACATTGCAGCCGTCCCTGCCATCCTCTTGTGTCGAGGGATCGGCTTCTCCTATGGAGCCAATGGTCCTGGGCCGGACTTGTTTGACTTTGGAGGAATGCGAGCACCGTAGGAGAGCAGGGGTCTGCATGTACTGTGGTTCCAAAGAACACATGCTGTTTAATTGTCCCATCCAGCCTAAAGATCTGGCCCACCAGTAGCCCTGGGGGGTCTGGCAGGTGGATTATCTGCAAATCCCCTCGGTAATTTCTCGCTGGCAGCCCTCATCCTATTGCCGGGGGCTGAGCTTAAAATCATAGCTCTAATTGATTCAGGAGCTAAGCAAAATTTTATTTCTCGGGGTTTAGGTCAAAAACTTAAGATTCCCACTAGGGCCCTTCCAACTCTGTTGAATATCTCAGCCCTTTCCAGCTGTAAATTAGCTGCGATCACACACCAAACTGAACCCGTGGTTGTCCCACTCTCCTGTACCCATCGTGAGCTCCTCTCTTTTTTGTTTTGCCCAGCTCAACCACCCCTGTGGTCCTGGGTTATCCGTGGCTCCGCCTGCACAACCCAATAATTAATTGGGGACAAAATTCCATGTCCTCATGGAGTCCATTTTGCCTCTCATCTTGCCTCCGTTCGGCCGTTCACCTACTCTCCCCATCTCTTCCCCTCCAGCTGAGCCGCCGGACCTCAGTCTCGTGCCTGAGGTCTATTATGACCTGGGGGAGGTTTTTAGCAAGTCTAGGGCCCTCTCTTTGCCACCTCATTGGTCCTATGACTGTGCTATTGATCTCCTCTCAAGCACACGCCTGCTGTCCAGTCAGCTCTACAGTTTGTCTGGGCCGGAGAGGGAGGTGAGGGAGAGCTACATTAAAGACTCTCTGAAATCCGGCCTCATTCGTCCCACCTCCACTTCTCTCAGCAATGGGTTTTTCTTTGTAGGGAAGAAAGACGGGTCCTTGTGGCCCTGTATAGACTACCGGGAATTGAACGCCATCACTATTAAAGATAAATATCCTCTTCCGCTCATTAACTCAGCCTTCGACCTCCTGCAACGTGCGCACATTTTCACCAAACTTGACCTCCAGAATATGTACCATTTGATCCGTATAGGTGAGGGTGATGAATGGAAGATGGCGTTTAAAACATACTTGGGGCAATTTGAGTACCTCGTGATGCCCTTTGGGCTGACCAACGTCCCCGCCATCTTCCAGTGCTTGATTAATGACGTGCTCTGGGATATGGTAAATCAGTTTGTTTTTGTATATCTTGATGACATTCTTATTTTTTCCCGCATGCTAGAGGAGCACACAGTCCAAGTCCCGCCAGTGTTACAACGCCTACTCGAGAATCAACTTTAGATGAAGGCCCAAGAAGTGTGAATTCTCCTCTCATTCCACTTTCTTCCTGGGGTTCATTTTAGCCGAGGGTGAGTTAAGGGCCGACCCAGGGATGGTCAAGGTGGTCCTTGACTGGCCAACCCCACAGTCCAGAAAGTAGCTCCAGCGCTTCCTGGGCTTTGCAAATTTTTACCACCGCTTCATCCGCAATTACAGTAAAGTGGCCCTACCTTTGACCCAGTTGACCTCTGCTAAGGTCTCATTTAAGTGGTCTGAAATGGCGGAGCGGGACTTTTCCAAGCTTAAGGCTCTTTTTTCAGAGACGCCCATCCCGGCGGAGGTCGACCCTCAATCAAGTTTGTGGTTGAGGTGGATGCATCTGATTTGGGGGTGGGCGCCGTCCTGTCCCAGCGTTCTGTCTCCGGCCAGAAGTTACATCCGTGTACGTATTTCTCTCAGCGGCTTACCCCCGCTGAGAGGAACTACGATTTCGGGGACCGTGAGCTGCTGGCCATCAAACTGGCCTTGGAGGAATGGAGGCACTGGCTAAAGCGAGCCACATACCCATCATTGTCTGGACAGATCAAACAAATTTAGAGTATTTAAGATCTGCTAGAAGGTTAAATTCTAGATAGGCCCGTTGGGCTCTGTTTTTCCTTAGGTTTAATCTGTCCATCACTTACCGCCCTGGCTCCCGCAATATTAAACCTGATGCTCTCTCTCGCCAGTTCTCCTCTGACTATCCTTCTTCCTCTAATTCTCTCGCTACTCCTTCTTCTGAACCTATCCTACCTTCATCCTGCATTGTAGGAGCCGTCTCTTGGGAAATCGAGCAGAGGATCCAGCAGGCCCAGTCGTCTGAACCCATCGCTAAGGGATGCCTGGCTAACCACTTGTGTGTCCCCTCTGGTCTCTGCAGTGACGTCATTCAGTGGGGGCACACTAGTTTCTTCGCTTGTTACCCTGAACTCTCACGGATGGTTGAATTGCTGCAACAGGTATTTTGGTGGCCAAATCTTCATGCTGAGGTTTGGGACTTTGTTAAAGCCTGCCAAGTATGTGCCACCAATAAATCTAACCCCTCACCTCCAGCCGGCCTCCTTCATCCATCCATCCATCCATCCATCCATCCATCCATCTTCTACTGCTTTTCCGGAGGTCTGGGTCACGGAGGCAGCAGTTCAAGCAGAGAAGCCCAGACTTCACTCTCCCCAGCCACCTGCTCCAGCTCTTCAGAGAGGATACCAAGGCGTTCCCAGACTAGCTGGGAGACATAGTCTCTCCACCGAGTCCTGGGTCTGCCCCGGGGTCTCCTCCCAGTGGGACGTGCCTGAAACACCTCAAGTGGGAGGTGTCCAGGAGGCATCCTAATCAGATGCCCATACCACCTCAACTGACTCCTTTCAATGTGGAGGAGCAGCGGTTCTACTCTGAGCCTCTCCCAGATGACTGAGCTCCTCACCCTATCTCTGAGGGTGAGTCCAGCAACCCGCGATCTTGTTCTTTCGGTCATTACCCAAAGCTCGTGACCATAGGTGAGAGTAGGAACGTAGATTGACTGGTAAATCGACAGCTTTGCCTTAGAACTAAGCTCCCTCTTCACCACAACAGACCGGTACAACGTCCGCATCACTGCAGATGCTGCTCCAATCTGTCTGTCAATCTCTCACTCCATTTTCCCCTCACTCATGAACAAGACCCCAAGATACTTAAACTCCTCCACTTGGGGCAGGAGCCTGTCCCCAACCCAGAGAGGACAATCCACCTTTTTCCGGCTAAGGACCATGGACTCAGACTTGGAGGTGCTGATTCTCATCCCAGCCGCTTCACACTCAGCGGCAAACCGTCCCAGCAAGAGATGTAGGTCATTGCTGGATGAAGCCAACAGGACAACATCATCTGCAAACAACAGAGATGAGATCCTGTGGTCACCAAGCATGACACCCTCCATTCCCTGGCTGCGCCTAGAAATCCTGTCCATAAAAATTATGAACAGGGTCGGTGACAAAGGGCAGCCCTGGCGGAGTCCAACTCTCACTAGGAATGACTCCGACCGAGTGTTGGCAATACGAACCAAACTCTCACAACGGTCGTACAGAGACCGAATAGCCTCCTTCATCCCCTACCAATTCCTAGTTGCCCCTGGTCTCATGTAGCTTTGGACTTTGTTACGGGTCTCCCTCCATCTCAAGGAAACACTGTTACACTCACCATTATAGACTGCTTTTCCAAGTCTATTCATCTGGTTCCCCTGCCCAAGCTACCTTCAACTACTGAGACTGCCAACCTTCTTACCTCCCATGTCATTCACCTCCATGGTATTCCTATTGACATTGTGTCTTACCAGGGTCTGCAGTTTACATCCCAGGTGTGGAAGGCCTTTTGCCGCTCCCTCGGCACCACCGTCAGTCTTACCTCTGGATATCACTTGCAGAGTAATGGTCAGGTCGAGCGTGCCAACCAGTCCCTGGAGGCCACCCTGCATTGTGTGGCTTCCTGTAATCCCACTACCTGGAGCTCTCATCTAACTTGGGTGGAGTACTCACTGAACACTGCCATCTCTTCTGCCACCGGATTGATGCCCTTCTAGGCCTCTGTTGGGTACACTCCACCTCTTCTCCCTATGGCCGAGAGGAAGGTAGCTGTGCCGTCTGTGGAGGCCCATGCTCGTCGCTGTCACTGCATATAGAGATCGACCTGTGCTGCCCTTCTCCGCATAGCTGAGCGGAACCATCTGTACACCAATAGCAGACACGCACCGACGCTCAAGTACACTGTCAGCCAGAGGATGTGGTTGTCAGTGGAACAGGTGCCTCTGAAGACAGAATCCACGAAATTATCACCAAGATTTCTGGGTCCATTTCCCATCTCCAAAGTCATCAATGACATCACCATTCGGCTCGAGCTTCCTCCATCACTCCGCATTCACCCTACCTTCCATGTTTCCTGGATGAAGCCCATCTCCATCAGTCCCCTCTGTCCTCCCCCAAAGCCTCCTCCTTCCCCCCAGGTCCTTGACGGCCACACCACCTACACCATCCACAAGATTTTAGACATCCGCCGTCGTGGCCGGGGCCTGCAATATCTAGTTCATTGAAAGGGTTATGGACCGGAGGAGATGTCGTGGATCCTTGGATCATTCTTCCATGACAAGAGCATGGTTCGGGCTTTCCATCGGGTGCATCCTAACAAGCCCGGAGGGACGCCGGGAGGCGCCCCTCGGGGAACGGGGGGCACTGTGATGATCAGGTGAGCATGCTCCCCCTCCCCTCCTGTGTATTTTCCCTCTGTCTGTTTCCCGGCTCCGGAGCTAATTACACACACCTGTGTGATTGGGCACACCTGCTGCTACCTCTTCTGCCAGCATATAAAAGAGCCAGTCTGTGAATGCTTCTCCCCTGGACCATTGGGTATTGCTGCCTCAACTAAAGGCTGAATTATTTCTGTGCTAAAAACGTTGTCTGTTTGCTGACAGTGTTTCTCCTCTCCCTCTCAGGTTGCTGCCATCGCAGTGGTGTGTCTCTTTGGGGCTGCACATGCTCACCTGCCCTTCCACCATCTCGTCTGGTCGACTCCTCCCATCCACCATCTCGTTTGGTCTACTCTCCCTTCCATTATCTCGTCTGGTTACTCTTGCTTCACCCGGTCAGCCTACAGTTCCCTTCCTTCACTCGCCATACTTCATACTCGCTGGCATCTCTAGCTCCATCCTCGCCAGCAGCCATTTCCCTGCACGCTGGGTCTCACAGCCAGTCTCTCTGCTCTGTCTGTAAGATTCCTCTCTTCTCAATTAATCAATATAGTTCCTCATTTGCTCTTATTAATCATTTCTCCTCTCTCTCTTTATTACAGGCTGTGTGCCTCTCCAGCGTGCCCTTTGCTTCCAAATTTATTGTATTGTCATTTATTATTTGTAATTGTAATAAATTGTGTTAACTTTTCGCCCGAGTCTGAGTGTTCTTCCGGTGCTGTATGCCCTGCATTTGAGTCTCTGGCTATTCAATCATGACAGTTTTCTGTTTATCTTGACAACAAAGGCTTATCTTGAAATTCTGGAAAATTAAAAGGCAAGAAAACATGGTGATGCATTAATACAAGCCTTTACTTCCACTTGCTTTTGACCGGGCAAGCTAAAAACCTGGTAACAGACAGACACACACACAGGTACTGACACATTACTATATTACACCGAGGCATAATAACTAGTCGGGAGCTGTTGCAGCTCAATGAGCTACTAGCTTAAAGCTAAAGAGGGACTCTTTAGAATGAATAATGAAATATGATATCATATACGTGCCTCTCCGGGGCACAGGGACAGAGTAATGAGCTGACGTGCTGGATGAAGTTGTGTGTTTTTATTCACAAAAATAAACAGTTCAAGACAGTCCAACACAAAAATGTCAAATGAGAAACGACCCTGCAGTGCCTCAGGGCAAAAGCCGGCCCTGGAGAGGTTAACTGCACCGCAGGTGAACAGTTTAGATTAAATACTACTGGGCAGCCGAGTAAAGAGTCCACATTATGCCTCAGAGCCAGACTGGGCCTCTGGAGCGGAAAACTGCATTATATGAACAGACAGAGGATCAGGAAAAAAAATTACATTTTGTGCCTCGGAGCTGGGGAGAGCTCCGGAGAGGAAAACTACACAAACATAGTCTTAACAGGAAGTTGACGGAGCGACAAGGAGTGAATGAACTAGCTGGAATAAATACAAGGTGAACTGCTGACATGAGTGAAGGCAGGTGTGAGAGCTGGGCTGCAGGTGAACTGATTATGAGCTGTTCACAGCTGTGGCCAGCAAGCTGTGAGCAGCAAGTGAGAGTTTCTGGAGAGAGAGAGGGGGCAACTACAGGAACAAGGATTCAAATAAACATATGAGCAGACAATAAGCAGGAATACAAAACAACAACAGTAAACTGTGTCTGAGCTCCAAGATGACACTGGAGCTCAGACATATGACATATGGATTCACACATTATGTTGTCAGCGGCAGAAAATGTCATACACAAAGTGTGCATCTAAAAAATGAGTGGTACAATCATCACAGGACCAAACAGACACATAAATCCACAAAGACATTTATGTGGCTGGAGAAAATGTAATCTGTTTTTAAAATTAATCTAAAAGATTGTTATGAATTTTCCCCAGATGATCACTTATCAGTAGGATTTAAAACATGCTGACAGGCTGCAGCAGTTTAGATTACTTTAGTACCTCATATTACATTGTTGAAAATAAAGTGTTCAGAGCATCTATTTGATGACTTATAGCAGGGACTTGACATATTTATTGTCACATCACTATTTTGAAACAGGCTTTATATCGGACACCTGTCTGTATGCATCTTTAAAGCACTGTGATTATAAAGTATCGGTCATAAAGCTTACACTCTTCTTCCAAACAGCCAGTTAAAATGAATCAATTAGAATGTTCACTATCATGATGACGTTTAAATAAGTATATCCAAATATGGAAATACAAAAAAAAAATCTGATTCAAAACAGCACAAAAAGAGCATGAAGAAAAAGGCTGCTGCTGAATAAGACAACAGAGGCATCTGAAAAAAGAGAGCAAGAGCACAAACATCCTGGGAAAACAACCGGGAGAGATGCCATAAAAGTTTCTTTTTATGTCAGCTCAACTGGAGCTGCATTAATATTTTGAACCATTTTCTATGGCACTGTGTGAGTCCACAGTTTTGTAAACGAAAACATGAGCATACAGAAGTGCATTAGCATACTAAAGAAATAACAGAGAAAAGTGATCATGTTGCCCTTATGCTGAAACACTGGCATCTCAGTTTTTTTGCTCTCAGCCATTTTATATCACAGTCTACGAAAACTGCAGCACTAATGTGGCAACAACTGGCAGCAAAGTTGTACTGAATTCACTAGTATCTCATTATAAAATCTGATCCAACAATGCAGACGAGCTGAAAGCTGCGATCAAAGCAACCCAGGCGTCCATAACATCCCAGCAGTACCACAGGTTCATCGCCTCCATGCCACGTCACACTGATGCAGTAATTCATACAGAAGGAACCCAGACCAAGTACTGAGTGTGTACATGGATATACTTTTCAGTTGGCCAATATTTCTATTAAAAATTCACTTTTTTATGTAATATTCTTTTTTTCTGAGAAACTGAATATTGGGTTTTCATTAACTGTAAGCAATAATCAAGATTAAAAGAAATAAACACTTGAAATACATCACTCTGTGCATAATGACTCTATATGAGTTTCACTTTTGAATTGAATTACTGAAATAAATGAACTTTTTGATGATATTCTAATTTATTGGTATATACTGTACACTACCGTTCAAAAGTTTGGGGTCACTTAGAAATTTCCTTATTTTTGAAAGAAAAGCACTTTTTTTCAATGAAGATAACTTTAAACTAATCAGAAATACACTCTATACATTGCTAATGTGGTAAATGACTATTCTAGCTGCAAATGTCTGGTTTCTGGTGCAATATCTACATAGGTGTATAGAGGCCCATTTCCAGCAACTATCACTCCAGTGTTCTAATGGTACAATGTGTTTGCTCATTGTGTCAGAAGGCTAATGGATGATTAGAAAACCCTTGTGCAATCATGTTAGGTCTGCAATGTTGTAATTGCTGCAAATGGAGGATTCTTTGACGAAAGCAAAGTTTGAAGGAAAAAATTATTATTTCAAATACAAATCATTATTTCTAACCTTGTCAATGTCTTGATTATATTTTCTATTCATTTTACAACTCATGGTGGTAAATAAGTGTGACTTTTCATGGAAATTGTCTGGGTGACCCCAAACTTTTGAACGGTAGTGTATATCAATGAAACTCTCAATGGTCCCTCGGTGATCTCTCTCAATGATCTCTCAAGGATCTTTCAGATAACCATGAAAACTGTGTAGTCATCCCCCAAACATTTACACAGAAATGTCTTTTTTAAGGCTTTAGGAGATCATTGACAGATCGGGTCAATTTTTTATCCCCCAATGATCTCCGTCTGTGTAAAAGAACCCACACTGTAAAGGAGCACATAAACATAACTGACAGATTTTTGTGGTTCTCTTTTTCGGCGCAGACATGCTCGCATGTTTAATCCTGCGGGGAACGATAAGACTTGAGCTGCTATCAAACTGAGTGGCACTGATCCCACATTTGATATTAACTGACTTTGCTTTTAAGTGATTGCAGCTCTTGCAGCCAAAGGTCACGCTCAATGCAAAAGTACCAGGACATTTTGGGGGGAAAGGCAATGAATGAACCTCAAAGACCTTGTTAAAAATGAAGCGTCCAGTGACTGATCGTAGTGAAATGATCTCTTATTGATATGAAAATGATGTTCTACTAGCTTTTATGGAGAAAACTGGCATTACAAAGACACTGTATTGATCCATCCAGTCCTGTTGGGAGTCCTCTGCTATTTAATTTACTGTAAATCAATGTGTAGTTGCAACAACAAGGGAGGATTTACTTTATTGGCTTTTTTACTCATTAGCGGATATAATGTAACAGCTAATGAGGAGTTGTTATCTACAGCCATTTATAGACTGACACACTGGCGCATGGATTTTATCAAGCTGCTGTTTTCTCCTCTTAATAAGCTGCTGATCAAGCTTCTTTCGCACATCAAGTCAATGCACTTGGCTGAGCTTAAGGCATGCTGTGAGCTTGTGTGTGCATTCGTCTGTGCTTGTGTGTGCCCTGGTGCTTCATTGCAGTGGGTTAAAGTATTGTTTTGACACTCTCCAGTCTTAAACAAGGTTACACACATGCTGAATGGGAGTGTCTTCAGGACTGGACATTAGCACCGTGCCACTGGCCAAATGGTGATGGAATTCAGTCGTAGCCTGTAATTCAGTCACTGTTAGCCGCTTTGGCAGTTAGTACATTTTGTTATATAGTCTTCGCAAAAAGACAACTAAATTGTATTTATTTGGGGGGCAAAAAAGCAATTTTATGGTAAAGTTGCTAGTTTATTAGACAAAAAGCAAGATGCCCAATTAAGAGGAGTAATAATCCACAATTTTGCAAGAATGAAATCACAAATTGTAAAAAAAAATTGCAACTTTATAACGCCATGAATTTGCCTAAAGCAAACTATTAATTACAAACAATTAATTTCAAGGAAGAAAATCTGGCACATATGTGAAAATAGCTAATTAATAATTTCGGAAAGTTGCACAATTATGGTAAAATCTCATATATTTGCAAGAAGAAGAAATCATAAAGTTAGGAGACAAAACAAAAATTTACATGAAAATTTGAAAAATTGTTAGAAACAGGTACAAATTTACAAATGAAAAATCTCTAATTTACAAAGACAAAAAAACCCCAAGTAAAATACATGTACAAGAAGCCATTTACTAAAAAAAAAAAAAAAACAAAAAAAAAAAAACCCTGCACATTTAAAGTAACACTATGTAAGATGTTCAACTCAGAATAATGTTTCCAAAATCATTTTGATGATACATCAACCTCTGATGGAGCGAGTGTCACTTCCACCAAAGCCTGAGCAGGCAGCATCACCCACAACAGAGCCCAGGAGCCAATCATAGGGCACATTCTTCTATAAGAAGATGCTTTTATAAGAAGAAGCTTCAATAAGAAGAAGCTTTCGGGCTTGGTCTTTTGAGGAGGAACCAGCTAAGAAACTAAAGAGATTCTTGATTAAGGAACCAAACAAAAGAAAGCAAGAGTGTGACCAAGCAGAGGTGAATATCAGACCATTTACACTCATTATGAGAGCTAAGACATGCAAGACTGAAGATGACCTGACTTTTTTGGTACAGGACTAGTAAATTATCATGTGCCCTCTATAATTTAGATGTTTCCAAATGGCGCGAAGACTTCTGAATTGATAAGAACCGAACAGTTCTTGTGCAGAAAATGCAGCTGTTTGCCATCCTCTTCTATTCATGCATTATGCACATGTTAAATCATGAGCAAACACGTCATTTGTCTTGCACATTGATTTCAATAAAGCATATTGCAGCAATGAGAGTCAGGGGTCACCTCGATCAATTATTCATCATGTCGTTTTTAGAGGTTAGTGTACAATCTACCCCTGCTGCATAGAAGCACATCTTCAGACATTCAGTATTTAACTAAAATTACAGTGGTCAAATAAAATAAATTGGAATCTTATAATCCCTCTGTCTCTGAACACCACATAGACAATTTTTTGACATTTTTCATTCAGCTCTTTTACACTTTCATTTCTGTTTTTATTTTGTTGTAAAGGTGTGTTTCAGTTTCCAGTAAATGATTCTTGTATTGCAAAACTTCCGCAACCACGATCAAATCTACAGCCATGTCAGCTTTATACCTCCACAGAGAGGAAAAAAAAGTATTTTCTTATATTCAGTAATATCTTGTCCTTATTTACATCTCCAACTGTTGTCCAAGAGGCCGACATGCCTCCACCTGCTGTTTCAGAGGCCAGGGTCAGCATGCAGCAGTCACTGGTCGCAGAGCATAGGGCTCCTTTGTGGTTTTTTTTGTGAGCTCTGTGTTCCCACGGCCACTGTTCCACCTTGTTCTCCGGTTTGGTGGCCTAAGGACAGTGGTGTCATATCCCGGGCGCTTTTGTCCGCGCTCGGGTTATTCCTCATCCCTGTCAGGTTTTTGACAGCAGGTGTCGTCACTCGGGTTTCCCGGGCTCTGACTGGCCAGACGATCGAGGGCTCTCCGCTGTCAGAGCCTGAGCAGCTGCGCCGCATCGCCAATCATGAGCAGCTGGCTTTAAATGTCAGTGCGAGTGAATTGGACTCTGCGGCTGTCTCATCAAAAGTCTTATGACTTTCCCCTGTCTCCTTATCACATGCTCCCTGGGTTCCCCGACGTATCCCGCTGCATGTAAGTTGTCTATTATTTGGAATTGTACTTCTCTCTCGCTGACATTCCTTCCTAATTGCGGCGGACGAGAGCTCCTCGTCTCCGCCATAACTCTCTCCCTGTTCCACGTTTAATATTCCTTGCCTTTGCGGCGTACGAGTGCCCCTCGTCCTAGCCGCTAACCTCTATTGTGAATCCATTTTGTGTTGTGTAACGTAGCCCGCGTGGCAAGTTGTGTTGTACACCCAAGCCCTGTGCAATATAAATAAAAGAACTGAATTGCAACTTACTGAACTGTGGCGTCTTATGCTGGCTCGTGAGGGCCAGTCGTGACAGTAGACAGCCGCCAGAAGGAGACGCCGTTCTCAGTAAGTTGCGTTCTGGGAACTTTGCCCCCTCCTGTCCAGGTACGTGGCGTTGGAAACATGCCATCTCAGTGGAGTCGTTCTCGGGGTTCCCACGGCCTGCTGACCAAGGCGCTGGAGGAGGTAGATGAAATCCTCATCATCGCCTCCGACCTCGATGGGCATCCTGACACCTCCCTCGCCCATCCTCTCCTCGGTTGTCAGCCCGATGAACATTGGTATTTAGATCGGGCTGAGGAGATGCTTGACCGTCTGCCTTCCCGCTACAACGGTCACCCCGAGGTCGACGCGAGGAGGCTCGACATCGCTGCCCAACGCCAGATTATTCAGATGTACGAAGAGGAGGAAGCCGCAAGGTGGGGTGATCTCTGGCTCCAGCTGCCTGAGGCGCTGGAGGAGGTGGATGACTTCATCAGTACTTCCACCTGCCTTGATGACTCATCCGAAGTGCACTATTACCTGGACTGCGCTGAGAGAACGCTCCACCGATTGTCTCCCCGCTACACCGACCACTTGGACGACCAAGCGAAGAGACAAGAGATCGCCGCCCACCGCGAGGCGCTCCAGGAGATCGAGGAGGAACGAGGCCGATGGTGGAGTAATCGGAGCTCCCACTGCCCACTCTGGAATCCGGATCCTTTCCTCGATCCAGTCCTGGAGTTCGCACCACCCGGGGCCCGTCGTAGACGTCGGCGCCGTGGCCAGAGACGTTCTCAGCGCGACTCCCTTCCGGAACCCGCTCCGGTTCACTGGACTGACCCCATTCATCCCACTGCTGTCTCTCCAGCATCTCACCAGGAGGAGATCCCTGCAGCCTTTCCCCCCGGGCCTGCTTCCCCCGCTGAGCTGTCAGCGCGTCACGCCCGGCCCGACTCGGCTGTTGCCCCCTCCGCCTCAACGCCTTCTCCAGCGGCTGGGAGTTTGAGATGTTTTGCTCCAGTGGACAGCGCGGCTACACCATCCCGAGTGGCCCCCTCTCCTCCTTCAAGAGAGTCTCCGGCCACCACCCGGTGGGAGGAGGATGGAATGATGTTCCCTACAGCAGGTTCCACCACCCCTCCGGGAGGCAGGCAAGTACAAGTTCACTTTTTTTCCATCTAATAGTGATTTGTTCTGTCTGACTCCTGGGGGTGAGGCTCTGGGTTTGCAGCCCCCCGAGCCTCTACTCCCTGCTGATATATTAATTAAACCCGCTGCCTCTGTGTCTCCCCCTGCTGAGCACGCTTCGACTTCTGAGGAGCGTCACCAGACGAGGAGTGAGCCTGCAGCCCTCGGGCAGAAGACCCCAGCCCCGCAGCCTTTTTCTGGGCAGAGGAGATCGGACGACTGGTTGGAGCCTGTGCCGACGACGGAGCGTCGGCACAGTCCACAGATGAACAGTCCGGTCCAGCCGGCCGAGAGCCCCCCACCTCCACGCCACATGAACCGCCAGCGTGGACGATGACGTTGGGGGGTCCTCGAGCTGCAAGAGCCCCTCTTCCAGGGGCGGATGACGTCACGACGGAGTGGGAACCGGACGACGACCTCCTCCCGTTTGAACCCGGAGCATCGAAGTCCTGGATGGCGGCAGAACCCGAGATCAGGCGAGTGCTCTATTTTCTATCCCTCATCTATTTTCTGGAGCATTATTGCCTGTCTCTCGGGGGGACGAGCCGGGTGCAGCCGTCTGCTGCGCTCGAGCCTGTCTCGCCGGGCTCTGCCGCTGCCGGTGATCCTGATCCCGGTTCCTTTTGTCCCTCTGAGCCTCTCCCCAGGATCACTGGAGGCGAACCTGCTCTAGGTGCCACCTTGGAGGTTCCGGCCCAATCGGGGTCCGACGCGGGTGCTGCCCTCGCTCGATCGGAGCTCGACATCAGGGAGGTTCCGGCCCAATCGGGGTCCGACGTGGGTGCTGCTCTCGCTCGATCGGAGCTCGACGTCATGGAGGTTCCGGCCCAATCGGGGTCCGACGCGGGTGCTGCTCTCGCTCAATCGGAGCTCGGCGTCATGGTGGTTCTGACCCGGGTCGTCCTGAGCCAGGTGGGTCCCAGAGATTGTGCAGCTGACCCACCGCTGAGCGCTTTCCAGGCCATGCCCTGTCCTCGCCATGGCCCCTCCTTCCCCGCATTTGAGACTGCGGGAGTTAATTCCAGTAGGCCCGGTTCGCCGACCTTCCCCCAGCCATTCTGTTGGCAGGCCGATACTGCCCGACCACCCGGTGACCGGCTCTTTCCTTTTGGCGTCCGGGCCCGGACTCCTGACAAGCAGGATGAGACGTTTGACGCTCTGGTCCGGCTGCCGGAGACTTGGTTTTCCTCGGCCCGGGGTTTGGGTGGGCCGTTAGGGTACGTTCCGCTGTCTCTGCTGGCGGTCTGGATGCTGGGGGCTGGGAGGCCTCCTGAGCGGAATTATATAACTCTATTCCCCAATGTTTTTTTTTTTCCTTTCCTTCTCTTGCCCCACCACTGGCTTGTGACTGGTTTTTCTTTTTCTCTCCTCCCCTCTCAGACTGAAATACCCCACTGGGGATTGAACTTTTTTTTCTTTTTTTTTTTGTTACTTATTTGTACCCGTAGGTAGACTTGGTTTGCAGTCTGGTGACAAGCCACCGGCTGCTGGTCGCTGCGTGCGCGAGCGCCCTAAACCTACATGTTTTTGGTGTGCGGGAGGAAACCGGAGAAATCCCGGAGTAAACCCACGCAACACGGGGAGAACATGCAAACTCCACACAGCTCACTGTTGGTCGGGGGCTGGGATCGAACCCACGATCTCATGATCCCTGCGATCCCCCGGCCGAGGGTAAAACTGTGCTGCCACAGTGCTAAACCACTGCGCCACTGTGCAGCCCACGGTCCACGGTCCTTTATACACTTCGTGTATAAAGTGACTGTTTTCCGTTAATGGACATATGTTCTCTTGCCGTAGTTATTTTTCATGTTATTTTCTGGGATGACTGTTTGGGTTTGTTCCTTGCACTCCCGATTTGAGACTCTTTAGAGCAGAATTTCCTTTTCCTTGTGACAGAATGCTATCATGAGTATTGTATGTTTCTTATAGGGTGTGATTGTATATTTCCGATGACTCCCTTACTCGGGTCTAGTTCCTTTTTGGCACCTGTGTTGTCGTTTGGATTTGAAGATTTTCTGTACACATTAACCTGGAGATGAAGGTATTATTTGTCCTTTTATTTCTTTGACCCTGCCTTGAAGTATTGACTGGTGTTCTATGTGTCCTCATCTTGGTTTTCTTTTTTAGTGGCGATATGTGTGTGAAGTTACATGGGTTGGTAGTTAGTGTCTTTTGTTATATGTGAGAGATGCCCATTTAGCGTTGGTTTTTCTTTTTATTCTTCTTAATGTCCCCGTTTATGTACGGTTTTTTCCCTCCCTCCCCGATGTTTTTGCCCCCTGGTTGTTGTTCTGCCCCTACCCCTTGTCACTTGTGAGTTTGACCCTTCTCCCCCTCCACCTGCTTCCCCCTCCACCCTCCCTGGGGTGGGGTGGGGGGGTCTGGATGTTACGCGCAACCAGGAGTTTGCGTAGGGGGAGGGGTTCTGTCATATCCCGGGCGCTTTTGTCCGCGCTCGGGTTATTCCTCATCCCTGTCAGGTTTTTGACAGCAGGTGTCGTCACTCGGGTTTCCCGGGCTCTGATTGGCCAGACGCTGGGGGGCTCTCAGCTGTCAGAGCCTGAGCAGCTGCGCCGCATCGCCAATCATGAGCAGCTGGCTTTAAATGTCAGTGTGAGTGAATTGGATTCTGCGGCTGTCTTGTCAAAAGTCTTATGACTTTCCCCTGTCTCCTTACCACATGCTCCCTGGGTTCCCAGACGTATCCTGCTGCATGTAAGTTGTCTACTATTTGGAATTGTACTTCTCCCTCGCTGACATTCCTTCCTAATTGCGGCGGACGAGAGCTCCTCGTCTCCGCCATAACTCTCTCCCTGTTCCACGTTCTATATTCCTTGCCTTTGCGGCGTACGAGTGCCCCTCGTCCTAGCCGCTAACCTCTATTGTGAATTCATATTGTGTTGTGTAACAAAGCCTGCGTGGCAAGTTGTGTTGTACACCCAAGCCCTGTGCAATATAAATAAAAGAACTGAATTGCAACTTACTGAACTGTGGCGTCTTATGCTGGCTCGTGAGGGCCAGCCGTGACAAGTGGCAGACCAACAGATTGGCCCTGCATTCTGGTCTGTGGGTCTATGGACTGGGGCAGGCCCCCAACCTATTGTACATTGTTTTCACTGGACCGAGGGCCCATGGACTTGGGTAGACCATCCAACCTGCTTTGTTTTAGGGTGTGGGGCCTTGGACTTTGTTTGGCCCCATGAACTGTGTTGTTTGTTTTGGACTCTGTGGGGGGGGGAGATTACAGTTTGTTTCAGCCCACCTGGCCTTGTATCCCCACCACCCACCCTGTGTGATTTTTTTTTTTTTCTTTTGTTGGTGTTACCCTTGAGGGTCTTCTGGAAGCCACCCCTTTGGGGGGGGGTAGTACTGTCAGGACAGGGACTGGGCCCTATGCCCTCACCCTGAGTTGTAGCATTATTTCTTGTCTTCAGGGCATGGGCCTCAGCCCACATCCTCGCTTTGAGTTCACCTTTATTATTCTCTGTGGGTTACTATGGTTATTATTATTATTATTATTATTCTGCTTTGTATATTCTTTTCTGTGTTAGTTTTCTCTCTTAATCTATGTTATTATTATCATCATCATTATGATTGTCACGGTCTTGTCTCCCCTGTCCCTCTGTGCATGTTTTATGTGCATCCCCTGCCTGGCATTGTCTGTGCGGCCCCACCCGTCCTGTTCTCCACACCTGTAGCCACTTCCCTGCTGTTTCCATTTGCCCCTGATTGTATCCACCTGTTCTATGTTGTGGTGATTACTCGTGATCTATACACAGTATGTCTGCGTCAGTCTGTATCTGTCATGGGTGTCGTCAGTCATACGTACGTGAACAACACGCTTCTGTTTGCTGCCTGTATCCTACCTGTTATCCTGCCAAGCATATTTTTGGGAGTTTTTGTTCCAGCTTCTGAGCTGTCATTATTTTTGTGTTTTTTCACCTTCGAGCTGTGCCTGTTTGGCCAGCTCTTTAATAAAACCACCGACTTTAAGTACTGTGTTTGGGTCCAGTTCTGTACCAACCATGACATTAAGACCACGATTTAAAATATGGTCAACAATTGTGGCCCTAGTTTCATCAGGAACAGACCTATGTACCTGGCCTCTTCATCCTCTGATTTGTCTCCTTATTCTTCCACCTCGCATCCTTATGCCTCTTCTTCTGAGCTGCTGACCTGCTCATTCTCTTGATGTCCTTCCATTTTTGTGTCATAAATGGTAACTGCTCTGTGAAGGCTTTATATCTGCTGCCAACTGAAGGTTCATAGGATTCACCTCTGAGCTGTTCTAGAGAAATGGAAGGTCATTGGTTGACCTAATTTTTAGCACATTTCCCCTCATACGTGAAAATAAAGCTTCACCTGAGAACAATTAATCAGTTTAACACATATTTACAGAAATCGTAATAGAAATGTACAAAATCTGCTTGGTGTAATGATAACTAGTTCAACACTTTTGCATGTAATGACTCAAGCAACAAACGATTGCCTGAACATTTTGGGTGTGCTGACTATTCAACAGAAAACCTGTTTAATGTATTTTGGCCGACATGACAATAGCAAATGATAATGTAAAAAATAGCAGGCAACTGTACACCAGCAGTTTCATAATGAACAAAAACATTTGCTGTTTGTTCAAAATGATGAGAAATTGTTTTTATGATAAGCACAAGTGACTAGGTAATCTGGTGATTGAACTAATGGTTTTGAGAATTTCAATTCTGCTCTGAGAAATGCACCAAGGCGACTGAGAAACTGTAAAGAGCAATAGTAGGCTAATGGAGGACAATCACCAGAACTATGTGAAAGCAAATATAATACTGTCACAGCAGTGGAAAATCAATCAATCACAGCATGTTAGATGCAGTGACTGAGGATATATATAGTACATCTGATTACAAGATGATCACACTCTTCAGTGTGTACTGCATGTGTAAAAATAAAATGATACATGGTCTGACGCGTTTGTTTCCAATCTGATCGTGAGGAGCTGTCAGAGGGCTGATGACAAAATGTCCCCTCCAACAAGCAATACTGCATGAGCTTCAGCAAAACTGCAACTAATCGGTAGGCTTGAGAAAAATCAGCTTTTGGGAACATTAAAACTTTTACTTATTGCTTAGAACATGAATGGGAAATGTAGTCTATTACACGCAACATTACACATTTTCACTCTGGCACAAGAAACAAATCTGCAGTGTCAGACTTGTAAACATTGCCTGAGTCACCTTTATGTGCACTGACTTTTAACCACTCTTGAGTATGTGTAAAACTGCATGTGGGCATAGAGCACAACTCCATAATATCAGTGTAAATTTCATTACATTTAAGGTAAGATGCCACTGATCAATACATTATGAAGGCGTTACAGCATGTTTCTTGGGCATTTTGTAAATAGCTTATATTGTTAGTCTATCTTAAAGGCTGCAGATTTTTTAATATTGTTATATTCCCCTTCAGGACATGATATTGCAGATGTTTCAATATAAAACTGCTTTGGTTGATAAAGTGATCAGAGCCCAGCCTACACCCAGAGAGAATTAATAACTCTTCCCAGCCCTTCAGCTCCTTAAGATACTTATTAGGATGGCATCTTAAGGGATTGTTTTTTAGTGCTGTGATTTCCCACACCCCTTCATCATAACAAAAGAAACTCAGAAATACTTGAAGCCCTTCAGGAGCAAAATTAGAGTCATTTGTCTCTCAGTATGCAGCGTGGCGGTGACAGCAAAGCCACGAGCCCACAGCTGTACATTATGTGGCCTCTAAAATGACGTTTTTTAGTGGCTGGTGGGGGATTTTCACCAGTGTGATTGTGTGCAACCCCACCCCTGAAAGTCTATCTATCTGATCTCATCAAATCACGCAAGGTGGAAACCAACAGTTTTTGGTAGATTGGACACAGGTTACAAATAATAGCTTCTCCATCTCTGAAACTAGGTGTTGCAGTTGTGTAGAAAAAAGGTGTTCATCAAAAGTTGCTGCCGAAAGGTTTGGAAAGTAATCATGCCACTATGCAAGTGTTTCATAGTGGCAAACAACAAGAGCAAACAAGGAGAAATCATTGAGACCCCAATTGGAAATGAGAAAATGGAAGACAACAAAACAGACACATGAGCTTAGACGAAGTATTGATGAAACACCAGAGTGAGAGATAAACAGGGAAAGACAGATGGAATAAGCAAGCCTGGCCACCAAAATGAGGATATGTGTCCCCATCAGCTTCTTCTATGGCCGGCGACTTGTTTTCATACCCCAAGGGACATTTTCAGCTCCTCACACATGCCCATAAATATCTCTGCAGTGTGTGTGCATGTGGCACCACTGCATCATACCCAAGGGGATACAAGACGTAAGCTGCTGCTGCTGCTGCTGCTGTCTCCTGAGTCTGACTGTACAAATTTGTTGACTTAGATGAATAGAGGCAATGAAAATAGATCACACACCTCTTTATCAGTGTTGGCTCTATAAATAGTGATGCCAGACAAAAGAGAAATTAGAAGGACACTGTGATTTTTTTTTTAGGATAATCAGATTTTATTTCGTCAGCAATTTCATTCTGAAGATATCACCACATTTATAACCTCAATGCAGGATCAGCTCAGAATTTTTTATTTTAAAACATGTGAAAGCGCACAGTCACTGTGGCTCACTGAGGTCAGTAAAAGTGAATATGGAGGATTCAAAGCGTTGCTGTTCAAAACAGCAGAGGCAGATCACAGACTGTGCAGCCATCTGCTTTCAAAGCATCTGAAACTGACAGCACTCAGTTTTTTTTCCTTCCTCCTTTACAGAATAACATGACAGAAAAGACAACTCACTCTCTTCCTGATCTTTGGCATGTAAGCAGAGGCAGATTTTTAGTCTCCTCACTATGGCAATTCTAGTCATGGCAGGGCATACAATGTGCATTTTTAGCAAGCAACATATATAATATGTAAAATATATAAAATATTCCCCTCATGGATCGTCAACTTATCATGGTGAGGGGTTTGCGTACCCTAGTGAGCCCAGGAGGTATGTTGTCCAGGGCAATTTGCCTCTGGTAGGGTCACCCAAGACAAACTGGTCCTGGGTGAAGGGCCAGACTAAGAACTATCCAACAGACTCTCATGATAAATACTAGAACAAGGATTCAGTGTACCCCGCCCGGTATAGGGTTACCGGGACCCCACCCTGGAGCCAGGCCTGGGGGAGGGGCTTGATGGCTAGTGTCTGGTGGCCGGGGTTCCACCCATGGGACAAGGTCGGGCTCAGCCCGAAGGAGTTACATGGGTCCGCCCTCCAGTGGGCTCACCACCTGCAGGAGGGATCATGGGGGTCCGGTGCTACGTGGTTCAGGTGGCGGTCAAAGGCAGAGACCTTGGCGAACTGATCCCAAGCTTCCTAAACTCCTAAACTGGCTTTTGGTTCATAGAATGTCACCTCTATGGTGGGGAAGGAGCCTGAGCTGGTGCATGAGGTTGAGAGATACCGGCCAGATATAGTTGGCCTCACCTCAACACACAGCTCCAGTTCCGGAACCAGTCTCCTGAAGAGGGGCTGGAGCTTGGCCTACTCTGGAGTTGCCCCGGGCAAGAGGCGACGAGCAGGGGTGGACATTCTTGTATCCCCCACCTTGCTGCCTCTATATTGGAGTTTTCCTCGGTGGACGAAAGGGTAGTTTCCCTGCGCCTTCGGGTTGGGAAACGGGTCCTGACCATCATTTGTGCCTATGCACTAAATGATGTTTCAGAGTACCCACCCTTTTAAGAGTCTCTGACTGGGGTGCTGGAGGGTGCTCCTCTTGGAGACTCCATTGTCCTACTGGGGGACTTCAATGCACACGTGGGCAATGACAGTGAAACCTGGAAGGGGGTGATTGGGAGGAACGGCCTGCCCAATCTGATCGCGAGTGGTGTTCAGTCACTGGACTTCTGGGCTAACCACAGATTGTCCATAACAAACACCCCGTTCAAGCATAAGGGTGTCCATATGTGCACCTGGCACCAGGGCACCCTAGGTCGCAGGTTGGTGATCGATTTTGTTATTGTGTCATCAGATCTGCGACCGTATGCCTTGGACACTTGGGTAAAGAGAGGTGCAGAGCTGTCAACTGATCACCACCTGGTGGTGAGTTGGATCCAGTGGCAGGGAAGGATGCCATTCAGACCTGGTAGACCCACACATATTGTGAGGGTGTGCTGGGAATGTCTGGCTGAGGCCCCTGTCCGGGAGGTCTTCAACTCCCACCTCCAGAAGAACTTCAACCACATTCTGAGGGAGTCTGGAGACATGGAGTCTGAATGGGCCATGTTCTCCACCTCCATTGTTGAAGCAGCTGCCCAGAGCTCCGGCCGCAAGGTCGTCAGGGCATCTCATGGTGGCAACCCCCGAACCAAGTGGTGGACACCAGTGGTGAGGGGGGCCATTAAGCTGAAGAAGGAGTCCTATCAAGCTTGGTTGGCTTGTGGAACTCCCAAAGCAGCTGAAGTGTACCGGCAGGCCAAGCAGAGTGCAGCTCGGGTGGTTGCTGAAACAAAAACTCAGGTGTGGGAGGAGTTCGGTGAGGCCATGGAACAAGACTTTCGGTTGGCCTCAAAAAGATTCTGGCAAATTCTGGTGGTACGGTGGCACAGTGGTTAGCGTTGTAGCAGCACAGCAACTCACCCTTGGCCATGGGATCCCTGGTTCAATCCCAGCCCCTGACCAACAGTGATCTGTGTGGAGTTTGCATGTTCCCCCCGTATCTGCGTGGGTTTACTCCAGGATTTCTCCAGTTTCCTCCCACAGGCCAAAAACATGCCGGTTAGGTTGATTGGAGACTCTAAAGTGGCCCTAGGTGTGAATGTGTGTGTGAATGGTTAAGGGATAGCGCCGTACCGTGGCTGCTTCATCCATCCAGGTGGATGCCCTCAATTTCCCCTCTGGGGATCAATAAAGTATACAAAATTAAAAAAAAAACCCAAAAAACTGTCCAGCGGCTCAGGAGGGGGAAGCCGCTCCCTGTCCACACTGTGTATGGTGCAGATGGGACACTGTTGACTTTGACTGGGGATATCGTCGGGCGGTGGAAGGAATACTTCGAGGATCTCCTCAATCCCACTGATCCACAGAGGAAGCAGGGTTTGTGGACAAGGAGGACGACTCACCTATCACAGGGGCTGAGGTCGCCAAGGTGGTTAAAAATCTCTTTGGTTGCCGGGCCCCGGGGGTGGACAAGATTTGCCCTGAGTACCTCAAGGCCCTAGATGTTGTAGGGCTGTCATGGTTGACACACCTCTGCAATATTGTGTGGAGGTCAGGGGCAGTTCCTTTGGCATGGCAAACTGGGGTGGTGGTTCCTCGCTTCAAAAAAGGGACCGGAGGGTGTGCTCCAACTTTAGAGGGATCACACTCCTCAGCCTCCCTGGGAAGGTCTATGCCAAGGTATTGGAGAGGAGAATCCAGCCATTGGTCGAACCTCGGACTCAGGAGGAGCAATGTGGTTTTTGTCCTGGCTGTGGCACATCGGACCAGCTCTTTACCCTCTCGAGAATTCTCGAGGGTTCATGGGAGTTTGCCCAACCAGTTTACATGTGTTTTGTGGACTTGGAGAAGGCATTCAACCGCGTCCCTCGTGGTTTTTTGTGGGGGATGCTTCGGGAGTATGGGGTATCGGGCTTGTTGTTACGAGCTATTTGGTCTCTATACGACCGTTGTGAGAGTTTGGTTCATATTGCCAACACTCGATCGGACTCATTCCCAGTGAGAGTTGGACTCTGCCAGGGCTGCCCTTTGTCACCGATCCTGTTCATAATTTTTGTGGACAGGATTTCTAGATGCAGCCAGGGAATGGAGGGTGTCATGCTTGGTGACCACAGGATCTCATCTCTGTTGCTTGCAGATGATGTTGTCCTGCTGGCTTCATCCAGCAATGACCTACAGCTCTTGCTGGGACGGTTTGCCACTGAGTGTGAAGTGGCTGGGATGAGAATCAGCACCTCCAAGTCCGAGTAAATGATCCTCAGCCGGAAAAAGGTGGATTGCCCTCTCCAAGTTAGGGACAAGCTCCTGCCCCAAGTGAAGGAGTTTAAGTATCTTGGGGTCTTATTCACGAGTGAGGGGAGAATGGAGCAGGAGATTGACAGACGAATCAGAGCAGCATCTGCAGTGATGCGAACGTTGTACTGTTGTGGTGAAGAGGCAGCTGAGCTCTAAGGCAAAGCTGTCGATTTACCAGTCAATCTACGTTCCTACTCTCACCTATGGTCACGAGCTTTGGGTAATGACCAAAAGAACCAGATCGCGGATACAAGCGGCTGAAATGAGCATTCTCCTTAGGACTGCTGGATTCACCCTTAGAGACAGAGTGAGGAGCTCAGTCATCCGGGAGAGGCTCAGAGTAGAACTGGTGCTCCTCCACATTGACAGGAGCCAGTTGAGGTGGTATGGGCATCTGATCAGGATGCCCCCTGAATGCCTCCCACTTGAGGTGTTTTGGGCACATCCCACTGGGAGGAGACCCCGGGGAAGACCCAGGACTCGGTGGAGAGACTATGCCTTCCAGCTGGTCTGGGAACACCTTGGTGTCCTCTCTGAAGAGCTGGAGCAGGTGGCTGGGGAGAGGGAAGTCTGGGCTTCTCTGCTTGAACTGCTGCCTCCGTGACTCGGACCTCCGGAAAAGCAATAGAAGATGGATGGATGGATATAAAATATTGTGGAGGAATAAGTTCAGGAGAGATGCGACGAGCTGGAAGGTTGCAGAGTTTTATTTCCTCCATCAAAATGAGACGCACTTGTAGCGCTGTGCGCTACAGTGCTGTACTGTGCCGTGCTGTGTGTGCCGTGCTGTGTTGCTGAGGCATGTATCGTCAGCTCTTTTATATGTTTTACAGACAGAGAGAATGCATGACACATTAGCATATTGATACACATATCAGTCAATACATATGATTAGCCTGACCAACTGCCGCCCAGACGTCTTCTCCTTAATCCGGAGATGTATAAACAATAGTCCATTGTTCTGGTTGTCCCCCCAGGGGCTCTCTGTCCGTATATGAGTGGTCCTCTGCTTCTTCTGGACTTTCTGAGTGTGAGGATGAATGTCCCTGTAGATTGTGGTGGGTCACCACAATATTACTATTTCTGAAAGTGCATAAATGAGTAAATGGCTTTAAATCATTTGACATATAGTCAACATTTTAGGGGTCATTGACTGCATTTTTCCATATTTTGACAGCTCCTACAAGTCTTAATGAAATTTTTTGCGACATATTGGTCAAAATTTCTTTAATTGTTTATTGTTGCACCATGAATTATTTTACTCACAATGGGTCATTTCAGTGCATGTCTCTTTAAATTTCTGTTGTATTTAACTGCACCCTCCTTCTTGCATCACTATTGCTAATCTTACCTGGCTAGCTCCTAGCTCAGATAGCAAGCCTGAGCCAGCTAATGTAAATTTGTCTTAATGAATGAAATAATGCATCATTGGTCGGCAGGGGTGTGTGGCTTCAGTGATCAATTGGACATTGCTTTTCATCCAGGGGTCCTAGGTCCCCAGGGGGTCCTTGAGAGAATGTTTAGGGGTCCTTGGAAAATTGTCCAGTTTCACTTCTTATCTGGTTCCAAAAAATGTGAATAATTTGCTGTAGTTGGGCTTGGGTGCCTGTAGTTGACATGTTTAAACAAAGCAGGACCCCAAAAAAGCAGAGACCACAACAGGTTCAACAGGTATGGTGCAAGGTAAGTATTTTATTTACAAGTCTCAGTCCCAGGTTTTGCTGGGACTGGTGGCCTGTGGGAGAAGCGAGAGGAGAGGTTACTACTCCAGTGATAAATAGGCAATTGTAATTTGTGCTAACTATAACTAGAAAATGTGTTATAATTACGTATCTGCTTGCAGGTGGTGAGCCGGGGAAAAGGGGAACTGAGGCTGCAGGTGGACTGGTGGAGGAGCTGGTGAGGGAGGAGGAACACAGAGGTGGGTGGACAGGAACTCCCAGGCTTGGGAACAGTCTCTACCAGTAGGAAGATTAAGTGAGGGTTAATTGGGTACTTGCTTGGTTGGCAGGAATGGAGCTGATCCAGGAGGGAGAACCCGGTCTTCACAGGGGACTGAGAGCTAGGAGGGGAGCCAGCTGGGTTCTGAAGGCAAACGCTGGGGAGATGGAGGTAGAGCAGTCCAGGGAAACAACAAGGTCAGTTTGCAACCAGCTTACGTGATTTCTGAGTGCTGGGGCTGGGCTGCGAGTGAGCAGGGAGCACACACACAAGGCCTGGGGCAAATAAATAATCCAAGAGCAGCAGGAGATCTCGCAGCAGGCAATGCCACAGAAGAGTAATGCCAGCTCACCCCTTAAATAGGGTGGAGCCAGACCACTGAACAGCTATAGCAGACTGGAGACAATTAGAGTAATAATGTCCATGTGTGTGTGCTCACCACAGACCATGACAGGGCCCCTCCTCAAGGGGCACTTCCTGACCTCCCACTGGGCTTGTCCGGGTGCAATCAATGGAAATCGTTGATCATCACAGGGCCAACAATGATTGAGCGGGGAATCCAGGATTGCTCCTCGGGGCCATAACCCTCCCAGTCCACCAGGTACTGGAGGCCCCGGTCCCTGCTGTGAACATCCATGATCCGACAGACAGAATACACAGGCCCTCCGTCGATGATTATGGGGGGATGAGGAGGTCAGAAGGGAATGTAGAGGGGACTGGAAAACACCGGTTTGATATTGGAAACATGAAAGGTAGGGTGGATACCTAGGGAGGGAGGGAGCTTCAGGTGGACAGCAGATGGATTAATAATGCGTGTGATGGGAAAGAGGCCAATGAACCTGGGTGAGAGTTTTCTAGAGTCTGTCTTTAAAGGGATGTTGTGTGTGGAGAGCCATATCTTTTGTCCCACCAAATACTCAGGGGCCGGGGTCCTCCGCCGGTTGGCCATGGCAGAGTTTTGGCTGACAGTGTGTAGAACGGCTGCCCTGGTGGATCGCCAAGCATGCCGGCAATGCCGCATGTGGTACTGGACAGAGGGAACAGCAACCATCGCCTCAGTGACAGGGAGCAGGGGAGGGTTATACCCCACTGAGGCTTTGAAGGGGGTGACTCCAGTAGCAGTTGATGTCGCAGTATTGTGAACATACCCAATCCAGTGCAGGTGAGAACACCAGTAGAGAGCTTCCTCCAGCTCCTGGTTCGCTTGCATTGCCCATTGTTTTGTGGGTGATAGCCTAAGGTAGGTGGTAGCCTAAGGTGGCAGATGCTTCAAGGGCTTGGCAGAAGGTTTTCCAGACTAGAGATGTGAACTGTGGACCACGGTCAGACACAATATCGATAGGTATCCCATAGAGGTGGAATACTTGATAAACCAGAATGTCGGTGGTCTCTCTGGTGGAAAGGAACTTGGGTAGAGCAATAAAGTGCACAGCCTTGGAGAATCTGTCGATTACCATGAGCACCACAGTACTGCCCTCAGAGAGTGGGAGACCAGTGACAAAATCTACTGCTAAGTGTGTTCATGGGTGGCTAGGGATGGGCAGGGGCTGCAGAAGACAAGCAGGGGATGAGGTGGAGGACTTCCCAAAAGCGCATGTTGGTACAGGCCCGGACATATTCCTGGATGCCAGCACTGAGAGAGGGCCACCAGAAGCCTCTACAGAGATGATGGATTGTGCGATTCACTCCAGGGTGGCAGGTGAAACAGGCCATGTGCACCCAACGGACGACATCTCCTTGAACAGATGTGGGAACATAAATCACCCACCCCCCACCCCGCTGGTTGGGTTGGGTTCAGACACCTGTGCAGCTCGCACCGTCCTCTCCACCTTGAAGGAGATAACACCCAAAACACACAAGGGAGCTAGAATGAGTTCGTAGGTTGGGGACTTGACGTTGGGGGAGAATTGTCGGGATTGATGTTCTTGGATAGAAGCCAATGTGAAGTGGAACCAGCCAAAGAACAAAGCCCACCAGGCCTGGTGGGAGTTAAGGCACCAGGTCGACTTGAGGTACTCGAGGTTTTGGTGGTCAGTCCAAACCAAGAATTGTTGATCTGCTCCATCCAGCCAATGGTGCCCCAGTGCAAGCTTGACCGCCACGAGCTCCTGGTCCCCCACATCCTAATTTCTCTCTGCCTGGCTGAGACGATGGGAGAATAATGCACAGGGGTGTAGTTTACCATCCAAAGGGGATTGCTGTGATAGGATGGCCCCACGCCACAGTCTGAAGCATCCACCTCCACTGCAAAGTGATGCGAGGGGTCTACTTGGGCGAGAATGGGCGCCTGGGAGAATAACATCTTCAGCACGGAGAATGCTGCCTCCGCTGAATCTGACCACCTGAAGGGGACCTTGGGGAATGTGAGTTGAGTCAGGGGAGCTTCCACGTGGCTGTAGTTCATGATGTAAAAGTTGGCAAACCCTAGGAAACGCTGCAGTCAGTCACAGCTTGAATCCTAGTGGGGTCAGGTTTTAACTGCTCCTTAGTAATGATAAATCCGAGAAAAGATGTTGTGAGAGTGAAAAACTAACGTTTCTCAGCCTTAACATAGAGTTGGTTCTTGAACAGCCACTGCAGCACCCGCCTGACATGGACCTTGTGCTCTGCGATGGACCGGGAGAAGATCAAAATATTGTCTAGGTACACGAAAACAAACAGGTTCAGGAAATCTCTCAGGACATCATTGATAAGTTGTTGGAAGACAGCTGAGGCATTGGTCAGTCCAAAGGGCATGACCAGGTATTCACAATGGCCCACTGGAGTGCGAAAACTGGTCTTCCATCCATCCCCCTCCCTTATTCAAATGAGGTGACATGCTTTCCTCAAATCTAACTTAGTGAAAACCGTTGCTCCTAGGAGAAGTTTGAAGGCCAAATTCATCAGAGGTAATGGGTACTTGTCCTTGATTGTAATGTTATTCAGTTCTCGGTAATCTATACTGACTAACTAACTAACCTGCACTTATATAGCGCTTTTCTAGTCACAAAGACCACTCAAAGCGCTTTCACTAGTACTAACCCTCTATTCTAAGGGCCAATAGGAAACAGATATCTAGGGAGAATTTAGAACAGCCAATTAACCTAACATGCATGTCTTTGGATTGTGGGAGGAAACCGGAGCCCCTGGAGTAAACCCACACAGGACAGGGAGAACATGCAAACTCCATACAGAAAGGTTCCAACCCCTGCCAGCCTCGGGATTCAAACCAGGAACCTTCTAGCTGTAAGGCAACAGTGCTAACCACTGCACCACCATGCTGCCCCACATACAAGGTCTCAGTATGCCATCCTTCTTACCAACAAAGAAGAAGCCTGACCCCACTGGAGATGAAGAAGGTCTGATGATTCCAGCCTGAAGTGACTCTTTAATGTACCTCTCTATAGCTTCCCTCTCCAGATTGGATAAGCTGTACTGCCTGCTGGTGGGTAGGCACACCCCCTGCTGGAGATTGATGGCACAATCATACTGCCCATGTGGAAGTAGAGACAATGCTTTAGCTTTACTGAAAACAGGAGCAAGATCATGGAATTCCTTGGGCACCAGTGACAAATTGAGGGGGATCCTCAAGGCCAGTGCACGGGAACAGAGGGGGTGAGCAGGGGGCTGAAAGGAGGCAGGAGGACAAACAAAAATTGCTCCAGGAATTGATTTTACCCAGGGCCCAATCAATAGAGGGGCTAGGCAGTCTCAGCCAGGGAAACCCTAAAATAATCTCAGCGAAGGGCGAAGCTAACATTAGGAGTTGGATGTGCTCTTGGTGATTGCCAGACACAATCATAGAAATTGGGACTGTGCTTTTAGTAATAGTGGCTAACCTAGAACCGGAAAGAGAAACTACAGGTGTGGAAGAGGGTAAGTCAACAGTGGGGATTTGAAGTTGGGAGACTAGTTGGCTAGAAATAAAGTTTTGCTCTGCTCCTGAATCAGTTAGGGAAATAGTAGAATGCTCAACAGAATTTATTTGGATTAGAGTGGGCAAGGTAAACTTTAAAAGGGCTTCAGGTGTTGACTCCTTGCCCGTCAATCCCCCTACTGTGACTGAAGGACAGGGTCTTTTGGCCGCTCTGGGCAGTTGGCCAAAAAGTGCCCAGGAGTGCCACGGTAGATACATAACCTTGCATCCATGCTTCACTGACGTTCGCAGATAAAAGCCGAGTGCAGCTGAGTTGCATGGGTTTGGCACGGAACTCAGAGGAAGTGCTAGGAGATGTGAGGTGGAAGTCATGATGCGAAAAGGAGAGGTAGTGGTGGAACAGAGGTGTCCGCACACTCGCTCATGAAGACGATTGTCAAGCCGGACAGCTAGGGAAATTAGCACGTCAAACGAGGGTTGTTCATCCCGAGCTGCTAATTCATCCCTATGAGTGGAATTTAGCCCCCGCATGAAGACACCCCTGAGTGCAACATCATTCCATCCAGACTTGGCGTCGAGAATGCAGAAACGGACGGAATAATCCGCTACTGACTGGGCGCCCTGCTTGTAATCCAGGAGGCGGTTGGAAACATCTCCCTCCCGGTTAGAGTGGCAAAAAACTTTCTCAAACTTGTGGATAAACCGATAGTAGGAATAACTGGAAAAATCAGAGCCGTTAACTAATGCCTGTGTCCATTCGAGAGTGTGGCCGTCTAGGAGCGTGATAATGTAACTAATTTTGCTCTAGTCCATTGGAAAGTCGGCAGGGGTTCTCTGAAAAACTAGCTGACACTGCAGGAGGAACCCCTTGCAACCTCCGGCCCTCCCATTATAACGGGATGAAGTGGGGATGGAAAGGGCTCAACCGGCAGAAGCGAGCTCAGAAGGTGAGGGTGTGGAGGCCGGTGAAGGGGACTCCACCGCAGTCACACTCGACATGACAGTGGACAAGAACTGGTTCCTTAACTGGCCAATCTGGTCCAGGGTGATAGCAAATTGATGGGATAATTGATCAATTTTACCCTCAAGGGTGGTAAAACGTTCCAACAGAAAACCTGACGTGGCTCCTGCTGGGTCCTGAGTTTGGTGGGATTGTAATGACATGTTTAAATAAAGCAGGACCCCAAAAAAGCAGAGACCACAACAGGTCAGGTGCAAGGTAAGTATTTTATTTACAAGTTAGATAAGGTTTTGCTGGGACTGGTACCATGTGGGAGAAGAGAGAGGAGAGGTTATTACTCCAGTGATAAATTGGCAGTTGTAATTTGTGCTAACTATAACTAGAAAATGTGTTATTATTATGTGTCTGCTTGCAGATGGTGAGCCGGGGAAAAGGGGAACTGAGGCTGCAGACGTACTGGTGGAGGAGCTGGTGAGGGAGAAGGAACACGGAGGTGGGTGGACAGAAACCCCAAGCTTGGGATCAGTAGGGAGATTAAGTGAGGGTTAATTGGGTACTTGCTTGATTGACAGGAATGGAGCTGATCCAGGAGGAGAATCCAGCCTTCATGGGGAACTGAGAGCTGGGAGGAGAGCCGGCTGAGTTCTGAAAGCAAACGCTGGGGAGAAGGAGGCAGAGAGGTCCAGGAAAGCAACAAGGTCAGTCTGCAACAGGCTTACATGATTCCTGAGTACTGGGGCTGGGCTGTGAGTGAGCAGGGAGCGCACACACACAAGGGCTGGGGCGAAGAAATGATCCAAGAGTAGCAGGAGATCTCTTAGCAACTAGAGCTGTGGTGTTGAGACAATCCCAGAGGAGTAATGCTAGCTCACCCCTTAAACAGGGTGGAGCCAGGCTACTGAACAGCTGTAGCAGATTGGAGACAATTAGAGTAATGATAAGAGTGTGTGTGTGCTCGCTCACCACAGACCATTACAGTAGTGACTCTTCCATGTCAGTAGTTGGCAGTATGAATGCAATAATAATGGTTTCTGTCTTCCTCTTCTTCTTCATGTATTTTATCGAGATGAATGAGTTTAAGACATGCTAGAAGTTGTGGTGACTAGATGAAAAACAGTGACGGATAATTATTTGAAGAGTAAAAATTCAGACTGAACTTGACATAATTATCGGCCCAGGAAACACGCACGCAGGCTCAGGTAAGATTCAACAGCTTTATTCAACAGCAAGGAGTGATTAAGTGCATGTATGAGGTATGTGTATGGACTGTGGGTGAACGAGGAGTGTCGGGAACAGAACAGCACACCGTGCAGCCAGGCAACCCTATGAGAAGAGCAGAGACAGAGATATGAGCTGGGCTTGACCATACGGGAGAGATATACTGAGTATTGCTTACTTGCAGGTGGGAAGGTGGCTGGCGTTGGCAAAGGATCTCCTGCCTGAGAGTCAGCGCCCTGCTGCGCACACGACGTGGAGTGAAGAAGAGGGGAACGGAGATGGCGAAGACGGGGGGAGTCCGCCGCCAGGGAATCCACCTGTGCACAGGGGAGAGACTGGTAGACAAGTGAGTGGCAATACAGCTTACGTGCTGAAGTGAAGAGCTACAGGAGGGGAAGAGACAATCCTGCGGAGAGTTTGAGCGCGTAGAAACACAGACGGCTCCAGACCGATGCTCTGGGCCGAGTGGGTTAAATAGCCCGTGACTGACGAGGCGCAGGTGTGCACGCAGCTGAGGTAGATGACTGGGAGCGGCGAGTTGTGACAGAACTGGGCCGCGTACTGATGGAGCAGCCACCATGGTTGGGTGCACCAAAGGCTTCATTAGCAGATTGACAGAGAGACACCTATCGTTGTTACTGTAATGCACTGTTTTTTTACATGGTGAGGTGCTTGTTTGTCGAGCCTTGGATTCAGGAGGAAAAATGTGGTTTTTGTCCTGGCCGTGGCACACCTTACCATCTCTTTACCATCATTGAGGTTTCGTGGGAGTTTGCTCAACCAGTCCACGTGTGTTTTCTGGACTTGGAGAAAGCATTTGATCGCATCCCTCATGGTCTCTTGTGGGGGATGCTTCGGAAGTATGGGGTATTGAGCTTGTTGCTTCAAGCTATCCACTCCCTATACAGCTGTTTCAAGAGTTTAGTTCATATTGCCGACACAAAGTCGAACTTGTTTCCAGTGAGAGCTGGACTCCCCCAGGGCTCTGCTTTGTCATGGATCATGTTTATAGTTTTTATGAACAGAATATCTAGGCGCAGCCAAGAAACAGAGAGTGTCATGTTCGGTGACCACAGGAGCTCATCTCTGCTGTTCACAGATGATGCTAGATAGATGTATTTTATTGATACCAAACTGGGGAATTACAGTTGTCCTGTTGGCTTCATCAAGCAATGACCCACAAGTCTTGCTGGGATGGTTTGCTACTGAGTGTGAAGTGGCTGGGATGAGAACTAGCACCTCCAAGTCCGAGTCCATGGTCCCCAGCCGGAAAAGGGCGGATTGTGGGTGGAAAAGGGTGGATTGTGGATCGTCCTCTCCGGGTCAGAGACGAGCTCCTGCCCTAAGTGGAGGAGTTCAAGTATCTTGGGGTCTTATTCACGAGTGAGGGGAGATTGGAGCAGGAGATTGACTGATGGATCAGAGCAGCATCTGCAGTGATGCAGACGTTATACCAGTCTGTTGTGGTGAAGAGGGAGCTGAGCTCTAAGTCAAAGCTATCGATTTACTGGTCAATCTACGTTCTTACCCTCACCTATAGTCATGAGCTCTGGGTAATGACTGAAAAAACGAGATCATGGATACAAGCGGCTGAAATGATCTTTCTCCGTAGGATTGCTGGCCTCACCCTTACAGATAGGGTGAGGAGCTCAGTCATCCAGGAGAGGCTCAGAGTAGAATTGTTGCTCCTCCACATTGAAACGAGCCAGCTGAGGTGGTTTGGGCATCTGATCAGGATGCCTCCTGGACACCTCCCACTTGAGGTGTTTCAGGCATGTCCCACTAGGAGGAGACCCCAGGGCAGATCCAGGGCATGCTGGAGAGATCATGTCGCCCTGCTAGTCTAGGAACACCTTAGTATCCTATCTGAAGAGCTGAAGTAGGTAGGCAGGGAGCAGTGATGTGCGGTGAGGTTTGTGGGTGGTGAGGCACTGACTCTTTCAAAGTCAGATTTACAAATATATGAACCCAACAGTATAAGCTTGAATTTAATTTCAATTGAAAGTTTGCAAGTTTTCTGATCTGCTAACTGTACTTTATAAAATCCAGTGATATAAATAATTTATTAACAAAACAACTAAAGCATTTTACTGAATTGCCTTTTGATAGAATGTGCAGTGAATTTAAGTTCAGTTCTGCAATGCATGTCTCAAGCTTTTATTGTGAAGGGAAGAAGCAGAAATAATGGTACACTCTGGTGCTTTTGTTTTGCAAAAAGGCAGTTAAAGTTCTGCTGACTAACACCATGCCTCCATGTTTTCATTTCATTCAACTCTCCTGAATATAAAGTGCAAAGACCCTTGGCTACACAAATAAAATGTATTGTTATTTTACAGACAAATTTGGGGGCCCCAAAATTGATTATAGACTACTTACTTCAGGCCAAGGAAGAACTAAAATTATAGCACATTTGCTGTGCACCCTGTAGCTCCACAATTCAATACAAATTCAAGTATATAAAAACGTATGCATGGTCTTACCTTTACTTGTAAATGAAATCCATCCGCCTATCCCTTTGGACAAAAATTTCAATGACTTTCTTGTAAAAGTCCTCCTTGTCTTCTTTTAAGTCTTTCTGTCTCAATTGAGATTACTGCCAGTTTTGATTGAAAGTCCAATTTTGAGAATTTTTTTAAGTTTAGCTATAAATTCTTCCATTTTCAGTCTGTATAAAATAGAAGCACAAATGGAGTATTCGGTACTGCTGACTAATTTGGTGTTTAGCCTCGGCGTAGAAGAAGAGCAATTGGGACAAACTCCTGCGCCTACGGTGCTCAAGCATGCCCCCCCCCTCCCCCCATTGGAGCAACAGTACTACGCAGCCTCTGTCTGTGATTTTTAACTAAAGTTTTACGTCAGATTAAGAAGACTAAATATGTTACACACACACACACATTAAGTACATTACATAGACTATGGAAAAGGAGGACAAACAATAAAAGCTCCTACAAACATTACATTTTTGACATACACAGAGCTGTCACCAAGAACGCGCTTCTTGCATGAGCGCTAACTGGGCTGTGGAGGATTGTGCAGTCCTTTTGAGGCTACATTTGTTAATTAATTAATTAATTAATTAATTGTTGCTGCTTCGCCAGGCCTCTCTCCCTTATATTTGGATAGGAAATGTGCAGATTCGGCAATTTTAAGCATATAAATATTGTTGAAATGATTGAAATCATTCAGAAATTACATTTAGACCTACAAGACAAATTAGTGGACAAATAATAATAACATATTTATAAATCTTTATTTTATTTTTTTTTTTCTTCATTATAACAAGTGAGGCTCTGCCTCCCCTGACCACACGTCACTAGTGGGGAAAGAGAAGTCTGGGCTTCTCTGCTTGAGCTGCTGCTTCCGTGACCCGGACCTCGTGAAAAACAGTAGAGGATGGATGGATGGATGGATGGATGGATGGAACGTGCCCGTTGCCGAGACTTTACCAACTGCTGTGATGGATGATGTTGTGTGTGGATAGTAAACTTTGCAAAGACAAAACCTCTGAAAAGCCGCATATTTGTATCTTTATGTGAGGAAATTGAAGGAGAGCATAAAACTTTACTGTTCCATACTGAAGTCCTGTGGTTGTGGTGCAGCAAAATGCTGGCTCACGTGCATGGACGCTGAGAGGGACCAAAAGGGTTTTTGACTGATCAGAGGTTTGATGACGCAAAGCTGCTGGCCAGTGATGAGTCGTGTGCAAGGCTGGCATATGAGTACCTGGCAAATACATTTCAGCATCTGAATGAACTAAACACATGGATGCAATGTAAAGATGACACCTGCTCACAAGCACAGACAAAATAACTGGATTCTATTCAAAGGTCTGGCAAAAACACCTGGAAAATGCCAACCTTGACCTTCCTGCTAGGATATCAATTTTGTGTTCATCTAAACAGGCCTGTTTTACAGAGTGAGTATAAATTAATTGCAAGACTAAATTGTCATTATATATGCTTTATGGGGTACAATGTGTCACTTTGTACCATTTTTGGTATGTGGGGTTCCCTGAGATTTTTTTCAATGTAAAAAGGGTTCCATGGCTCAAAAAAAGGTTGAAAAACACTGCGATAGGATATGACCGGTCCCTGGAGTACAACAAGCACAGAAACGTTCCTCAGTGGCTAACCTGCTAGCTTCAGCTAGCTGCTTTGGGTCTCAGTACTACACTAAAATAACACCTAAGACCAACATATATGGTCAAATGTTAGATGAACAAGGATTTGTGCGTGTGTGTGTGTGTGCGTGGAGGGGTGAATAGAATTTACTGAAATTGCAATCAAAACCAACTAGATCAACTGTTAAGCTAATGTCGAGCAGCCTGTCTGTCACCCTCTCCCAGTTAGGGTTGTCACCTTCAATGCAGAAAAATAACGGACACCCCACCACACACACACACATACCACCCCAAGATGATGTGTGGGATGCTAGGTGTGGTTTATCATAACTTTCTCATTGCTTACATAAAGTATTAATATAGTATTCACAGGCCAAAGTTTGAAGTACTTCTTTGACAATGTTTATAACTTTCAAGTTCGAAAGTCAAAATGTTCCTGTTTACTACAAATGAAAGAACCCCCTCAAAAATCTGGGTGTGCAAATAATTTATCTAACATTAGAGCTGTACAACTTGTTTACCAACTTTCTTCTGTTTGTGTAGAGTACAACTTTGCAGTTTGCCTTGTACTTGTTGTCTTTGACAACTTTGCCCGGTAAGAGGACAATGTTGTAACAAGTGGGGAAGATACAACCATTTCGCCAAAGTTTGCCAGTCGCCGACACCAAGGAGCCCACTAGGCAAGCAAAACCACTCGCCCATGACCACCATCCACGTGGTAAGCCCTGAAATCACGCCATATGCATACAGCATGGTTGAGTTGGATGATGCTGCTATACCATTGCTGCTTGACACTGCTGCAGTAAGGTTGATGCTAAACTGGGCCACGGTGAAGAAATTTTTCCCCAACCACTCGATAAGAAAGAATCCAGTGGCGCTGTATGGATATGGTGGTCATAGAGTTAGCAACGTAGGGACTGCCATGCTAACAGTTTACTACAAGTTGAGGATTGTTTATGACTTCGAGTTTCAAGTGGCTACACATGGTGACAACATAATGGGATGCGACCTCTTCTGGGTTTCATCATCCGTGACAACACCGGGTTCACTTTGTCTGGCTACAGTAATTGGGACACAACGGACATTGATGACGATGATGTGGTGTGGGACGAGGTTAATAAGGGCGACACCAACGAGAGAACCACCATTCCGTGTGCACAGAAGGAGTGCTGCCCGGACGGGGGGCAGCAGCTGGATTCACCTCAGATCCTCGCCCAGCAGGAGACTACAGGTGCCGCTGCGGAGTTGCAGGAGAGGGAGCCCATGCACACAGAGAATCCAGAAACACAACAACTCGGTACGGATGTTGTCTGCAATGATGGTGACAGAGCACAACCGCACACATCAGACAAGGGAGAAGAGGAAATGGACCATTTTAGTGTTCTTGCTCAGCACCAGTCTACTGGAGCCACGGCTGAGCCGACGGTTGAAAAGTCCATAGCGATAAGCGATACAGGAGAGACGCCGGATGTCTTCAGTGCCCATGACCAGCTTTGGCCTCCAGAGACTGCTGCAGGGGTGTTGGGTGAAGAGTCCGTGACCAACACGATAACGATGGAGGTAAACGTAGCATCACCATGATCTCAAGGGCATGTGAGACCGAGCAAAGCGCCTCTTCAAGTGATGGACTGGGTGTGTGTACGCATGGATGAGCAACCGGGCCTGTGTCCAGCAAAGCCACGCTCTACGAGACCGCAGAAGCCCTTGACAATCATGGCACAGCTGGGACCAGCGTGCATCAGATTGATGGATGGTTCGGTACGGCACACAAACCATCTCCAGCGCGTTCGAGTGGCTGCTCCAGATGGTGAGGCTTCGTAGGAGTCAGTTGGTGCAGCGCGGGACCCAGGCCACAGCATTATGACGATTGGTTCCGGTCCGGGGGACCCAGCATCTCCAGGGGCACGTCCACTGCAGGCCCACTACGAGGACCCTCCAGCAGAACCGCATTCCCCATGGAAGACTGTCGCGTTGGGTTCAGTGGCAGTCCACTGGCTGACCCTAGTTTAGTATGTTGTGGTTTGTACCAAATTGGAGAGGGTGTCAATTGACTAATGTGTTCTGTGTTTTTGCAAGGTGGTGAATGTTATAAAGGGATTTACTGTATAACAGTCAGCGGCGCGATGACGTAACCAGCTTGTACCGCCATCATGCCGACCTGCATAAGGGAGGAGTCGGCCATCTTACAGCCTCTTTGCTGGCTCGCTTTCATTGGGCACAGCTAGGAGTCAAGTGCTCAGTCACATGTTCTGTATCATTACCATTTGTGTAATACAGTTCCAGCACAGCTCACTTGTACGTGGTCATTGCCAGGTTTGTGGACATAACAACTGCAAAAATATAACACAAAATAAGCTAGAATAACATGAGAAATATTATCAGCTCTGGATTAGTGAACCAGGTGGAAACAGGGATGTGTATTGTGGTGACTGAAATCTAAAGAAAATAGCAATACGTATAAACTGTGCTTGTTAAGCTAACAACCTAGTAGCTATGTTAACTCTGAAACTAACACCTTGGCTGGGCTTATCTAAGTTTGCAGACAGCTATGCTGGCCAATAATAGAGCAGTGGCACGTATCAAGGCTGGGCTTACCTTTTCTTGACATAGAGGAACAAGCCCGAGAACGGTTAAAACCAGAGGCGGACTTACCATTAGGCAAAGGTAGGTGAATGCTTTAGGCCCCAATCTGCTAAAGGCCCCAATCTACTAGGAGCCCCATATATTTTTTTAAATGCTCACCATATTTAACATGATGTCCGACAAAATAAAGAAACACCAGTATTTACATTAATAGCAAATCAAATCATGAATGTAACATCCTTCCCCCTTCTCCCCAGACTGTTGGACTCCTCTATGTTGTCTCTGAGACATGTGCATGCACGTGTTGTTGGTTACGTTGTAAACAAACTGTACAGCGTGCAGAATAGCGGCAGCGGTGCAGCAAAATGGAGACAAAGGGAAGAGCACAGAAATTTTTTTTATCAAAACAACCTTTTCCACTTCAATCAGTAAGGAGACTAACCTCCCGAGGAGCAGATAGCAACACTGCTTGTACAAGCATGATGCTAATGACGAGCACCTGTTGTTAATGAGGAGGCAGTGGTGACGCCGCTTGCTGACAGTACAGGTAAACAACAAAATTTTTTTTACTATTTTTTCTAACTGCAAGATGTGCAGAGGCCAAGGCTCACAAGGATAAATTTAAATCTGACCAGCTGTGCTCCTCAGGGCATGCACAGGATATCTGCAGCCTCAGCAGATGACATTACATGAGATTAAATATAGTTTGTTTGCTTTATTAAGATCCCCATTAGCACTTGTATAAAACATTGGCTATTCTTCCTTGGGTCTAACATAGAGTACATATTCTCTCTTGTGTCTGCGTTGTACAGAGGAGGGAGCACAGTAGATGCCTCTGCAAAATGGACCAGTCAGCAGACCATGAACAGGACCCAGCTGGCAAATGTGGGTAAGTCAGTCCCTCCAGGATTTCACGGGATGTTTTTATGATTGTTGTGGCCCAAAAAGCCTGAATTTGCGGGAGCTTTTTTAAAAGTTGTGATAAAAAAGCCATCACTTTTGGAGTGGTCTGCTGGGGCAGCGCCTTGATCCGATGGAGGAGATAGGAGAGAGAAGGACGGTGGCTAAACTGTCATCTCTGCTGGAGTCCGAGTTCCACCCTATGCAGGACATACTGGATGCACTGAGGAGCTCATTTAGCAGCAGACTACATCATCCCAGGTGCACAACCGAGAGGTTTCGTAGGTCCTTCCTACCAACGGCTGTCAGACTGTACAACCTAAGCAGGGCTGCTCGCAGAGATAGCAAAAAGACGTAACAAACTAATAGTTTTTTTGAATGCAAAAGATGCAATAGACTTACACAATGGTCCTCTCCGGCATACAACTAGGAACATACCGGTCGCTATGGAGGGTGAGAATATGTTTGGGCACATAATCATACCATGTAGGATAACTAAATAGACGGTTATGCTGTTTCATCCCACCTAGCAACAATGCTCTGCACTGTGTGTGTTTATATATTTACATATTTATTCCATCTAGCTACAATGCTCAGCACTGGGTGTGTTTATATTTATATTTATATATCTATATATTTATTCCATCTAGCTACAATGCTCCGCACTGTGTTTTTATATATCTACATATTATTCCATCTAGCTACATTGCTCCGCACTGTGTGTGTTTATATACTTGCATATTTATTCCACCTAGCTGCAATGCTCCGTACTGTGGGTGTTTATATATTTACATATTTATTCCATCTAGCTACAATGCTCTGCACTGTGTGTTCATATATTCATATATTTATTCCATCCAGCTACAGTGCTCTGCACTGTGTGTCTGTGTGTGTGTGTGTGTGTATATATATATTTTATAGTAATATGTACATATGTATATTAGCTGCTCTTGCTTGCTTGTTTTTTTTCTTGCCTTCTGATTGTTGCTCTGAGTGTTGCTATCCCTGTGCTGTTGCAATCCTGGAATTTCCCCGTTGTGGGACTAATAAAGGCTTATCTTATCTTATCTTATCTTATCTTAAAAGTTGTGATGTTTTGAGTTTTTTTTTTTTCACTAAAAGTTGTGGGAAGAATTACAGATTTTAAAGCAGATGCTTTTTTCATAGTTTACTACAGTGATATTCTTATATAACACCACAAGAGAAGCACAGGATTGTTAAAAAATTTCTATTAAACAGTGATTTGTAAATTAAGCAGAAACTTCTGCTATACAGAAAAATTCTTTTGTGCAACAGCAAATACAGATTTTAAAACAATTAAGTAAGAATGAAGTAGCTACTCATAAATTTGTCATAAAAATGACCAACACTGTCAGATACTCTTGCTGAGAGCTTGAATAAAAAGAATGAAAAAATAATTATTCACTATAAGAGCTAAATTGCATTGAATACATGTTAAAGAGTATAGATTTGGAAATTATGGCAGCAGCTTCATTTGAAAACTTCCTAACTACAGTGATCCCCAACCACTTGGTACCGAGCACAGAGAAAAAAGAAATAATTTATTCTGTTGCTCTGTATTGTCAATCAAAGTCTGTGTTTTTCTGAAAAAAATTACTGAATATTTTCTCTCTTTCCGTGCCTGACTCCTACCTGTCTCTCTGCTGTGCATCTAGATACACACCTGTCTCATCAGATACTCATTTTTCCTTTACTGGGAGTTGTACCGGGAGGAGGGGCTCTCCTTGGGGGTTTGCCCGGGGCGCATGTTGGTCCGTATCCAGACTGGAGATTCACAGCTTTAAAGCTCATTGACAAGATGTAGTAATGATTTTACCTCTAAAGATGTATAAAATGTTCAAATACTGGCTGTAGTGTTAGATTTGTTCATTTGTTTGTGGTTTTACAGCGTCTCTTCTGATGCGCGCTCCCGCAACGGGGTGCTTTTCAGGCAGGTGGACTTTTTTTAACACAAACCCGGCACTTCGTTTACACAGTCAAGACAGAGATGTGGGGAGATGGAGGACAGGACAGTGTGGGAAAACTTGCGGGTGAGTGTGGGAAAACTTGTGGGTGAGTGTTTTTTTTTTAATCACACACTCTGTTTTTTGCTGATGTGTTCCGTTAATACTCAGTGTAAAGACGGAAGTGAGTGTTTGAGTGCTACTCAGGGACAAATTTGATTGGCAAAATTGGTGGAAGTTGACAAGGATTGGCCAAAATTGCGTGAAAGTTGCGAGGATTGGACAAAGTTGAAAGGTCACTCAAAAGATGCGGTGGTGGCCTGATTTTGCATGAATTAATGTGATCACAATATCATGAAATCCTGGAGGGATTTGTAAGTGTGAACAAATAACAAATCTTCCAAGTGAATTGTTGTATTTTTTTATAATAGACAAAAGTCTACATTCAATTTGTTAAATGTCTTTGTTTTTCTACAGATGTAATTCCTGATGCCTGAATGATATCATCATTTGAAGATTTCTGAGGACAATAAGTTTCAGGTAGATTTCAATAAGGCCTGAAAAGAGAGTGTAAAACAAAGAAAAAGTAGGGTCCCATTTCTTTCTTTGCCTTGGACGTAAAAAATTGTTGCTATCAACAGTGCGGTATATGAATAAAGCCCCAACGCTTCAGCAAAACGGCCTGTGCTTCTGTGTACCACCATATCCTTTTTAACAAGTGTGAGGTTTACTCGGGAGTTGACCCCGGAGGAAGAGCTGCTTCCGGCCCTGGAGAAGACAGATCTCCCCTGCGTCCCCCAACCACGGTTAGGAGACGAAAGGCAGGAAAGGTCAACACTGGCGACCACGAAGGGACTCTCACGTTGTTAAGAGGGTGGTGAGTACTGAAAGAAAAGGACAACAACAACTAGGCCGAGTGACTGTGATAGCAGCTAAAGCTAATGCGACATGGCGGCCGCTCGCTATCCCGCTGATATTCACATACAAGAAACAAACTGCTCAAACCCGCTCATGTCGCTAAGTAATGATCAGGAATGCAGACGAGGTACTGTGGAAGCTCATGAATGTCAGGCTGAGATGAAGTGTGGGCATTATAACCCATTTTTGTGTGATGAAAGCTGCGCGGGCACACTGGTTGATGGAGAGGATTTGTTCGCGCCATTCAGCAGCCCCGCTCAGTTCGCCCCCACAAATCCCTTTTTCAGAGCCGACAATCAAAGCCACGCCCCCGTGGGAGGCCCAGACATTTACGTGCCCCCGAATCCTGCTCCAAACACATTGTTAAAGTTGTATTATGCAGATACAAACCCCTTTGCCACGGCTCACATGAGAAGTTTTGTACACAGCACACCGGCTACTTCCAAGCCCAAAGCAGGTACGATCCCCATGTCTACTCCTTACATCAATTCAGAGGAGACTGATAAACAGGGGCATTCACCATTGAGCCATTCCTGTCACTCACATACACATAAGAGCCGCTCTGCGCCCCGTCAGCCTCTTACATCGGACAGTGATGAGGACTATGATCCCAAAGAAAGAGTCCCCACTCTACGCCCAGGCCAGTATGACGGCAGCACACCATGGAGAGAGTTCCTGCACAGATTTGAGAGCTGCGCAGAGGCAAACCACTGGTCAGAAAGAACAATGGCCATCCAGCTGAAATTCTGCCTTGTTGGAGCTGCAGACGCCATCATCCATAGAAACCCTCGTTCATCCAAATGGGACTACCGCCGCCTGCTGGAGGAACTCGAAGCTGCATACGGCCCTTCCTCATATCACTCAGCGGCTGTGGCAGTGGAACTGAGGCAAAGAGAACGCAAAGTTGGTGAGGCCCTTCATGTGTTCAGAGATGACATTAATGGGAAAGTAGCTGTAGCTTATGGAAATTGGTCAGAGGCCGAGCAAGATGCTATAGCTGTTGAAGTTTTCACAAATGGCCTGGGCGATGCAGAGCTAATCCAAAAACTGTTAGAAGAATGTCCAGCCACACTAGCCCAAGCTTACGAGATAGCTCATCGCCATGAAACCACAAAGAGAGCTGCATCCTATATCACTAACGTCATGCAGCCAGGGGCCCGTAACCTCACTGAATGCAGGCCCTGGGCCGCTGTTGTCAGAGAAAGAGACAAGAATGAGACTGTAACTGCCACTACACCTGCAGCTAGCTCCTCACCCAATCTCTTTGCCCCACACACGTCTGCAAAAACACCAGGGCAACACAAGAACTTTAAAAAGGGTGACATTCGCTGCCATAACTGTAAGGGCTGGGGTCACAAACAGAGCCAGTGTTCATCCCCTCAAACAAATGCAAAGACTTTCATTCCAAGCACTCCCCAGGGAAGCCCACAGGCCACTGTGCTCCACTTTAAAGGCCAGAGTCGTGACATGAGCATCCACATGCGCATATATGAACTGGAGGTGTGCGCAGTCTTTGACAGTGGAGCGCGGAGGAACGTGCTGCCCCTTCACCATTACAATGCCATTCACCAAGACATGAGACCCCCACTACAGTCATCCATCGTTGAGACTCTGCTCGGGGTGGGACCAGGAGACGTGCTTGTGTGTGGTGAGACCAAAATACCTGTCAGTATTAACAACTGGCAAGTTGAAGTGGACTTCCTCGTGGAGGACATAACGGGCAATGAAGTACTGCTAGGCCACCCATTCCTCACCCAAGCTGAGGCCTGCCTTGATTTTGGTAAGCGCCACGTAGTTCTGTTTGGAGAAGAAGTGCCATACTTTCACCCAGAGACTGTCCCAAAGTCGCATGCTGTGAGAGTAGCCAGAACTGTCGTGGTTGAACCTGGACAAGAGTACCTAGTCAAGGGCACTGTGCCTTGTGGCAAAGCAGCTCAGGGAGACATGATGCTCAGCCCCACAAAAGGTTTTGTTGAGAAGCACAAAATACTCATTGCCAGGGTCCTAGCCAACGCTCAGCCCACTAATGTTGTTCCACTACGCCTCTTTAACCCTGGCAACAAGGCCGTCACTATTAAAGAAGGTGCCATTGCAGGCCTCCTCCAGCCAGCTGAAGCTCTTCCCCCACCCAGTGCCTCCCCAGCGGCAGACTTCCCAGCTAGCTCCCCTGCAGTCCCAGACCACCTCCAGGAGCTCTATGCCCAGAGTTCCACCGAGCTTAATGACAATGAAAAACTTGAACTGTCTAACCTGTTGTGTGCCTATGAAAATGTGTTTTCCAGAGGGCCCGGTGACCTGGGACGGACCAGTCTTGTGCAGCACGACATCATAACCCGGCCTGGAGCTCCTGTGAAGCAGCCCCCTCGTCGCATGGCTGGGGAAAGCAGCAACACGCAGACCAGCAGATCCGTGAGAGCCTCCAGAATGGCCTCACCACCCACAGCCACAGCAGTTGGGCCTCACCGATTGTTATGGTACGTAAAAAGGATGGGACTTACCGTCTTTGTATAGACTATAGAACACTCAACGACCGCAACATCACTGACGCGTACCCGCTACCCCGCATCCAAGACACATTAGACACCCTCGCCACCGCCAATTGGTTCAGCACCTTGGACCTTGCTTCAGGTTATTGGCAAGTCGAGCTGACTCCAAGAGCTCGCCGCGCTGCCGCCTTTTGCACCCGAAATGGGCTGTTTGAATGGAACGTTATGCCGTTTGGGTTATGCAATGCGCCAGCGACGTTCCAACGCCTTATGGACCGCGTCCTTGCCGGCATGCAGTGGGAGACCTGCCTTGTCTACTTGGATGACTGGATGACATCATCGTGCTGGCCGAGGATGTGTCCAGGATGCTGCAGCGGCTGAGTCAGGTGTTCCAGAGACTTAAACATGCAAACCTCAAACTAAAACCAGCCAAATGCTGCCTCTTCCACCGCCAAGTGGCTTATCTAGGTCACACTGTGTCCGAGCACGGTGTAGCCACTGACCCCAATAAAGTCCACAAAGTCCAAGCTTGGCCCACTCCCACATCGATCCAAGAGGTCCGACGTTTCATTGGCCTCGCCTCCTACTATCGCAGGTTCGTGAAAGACTTTGCCTCCATTGCCGAACCGTTACACAACCTGACAAGGAAAAACGCACATTTCCAGTGGCACGCTGAACACCAAGCTGCTTTCAACACGCTCAAGCACCGCCTCACCACAGCCCCTGTCTTAGGCTACCCACTGGACCATGGTGAAATGACCTTGGACACCGATGCTAGTGACACAGGCATCGGCGCCGTCCTCTCACAGATGCAGGATGGCGCGGAACGTGTGTTGGCATACAGCAGCCGCAAACTAGCCAAAGCTGAACAGAACTATTGCACTACAAGACGAGAGCTGCTAGCCATTGTCGATTTCACGTCACATTTTCGGCAGTATCTACTTGGGTGGCCTTTCAAAGTACGTACCGACCACAGCAGCCTGCGTTGGTTAACCCGAATGAAAGAGCCAGAAGGTCAGTTAGCCCGGTGGCTTGAGAAGCTAGCAGAGTACGAGTTTGAAATCATTCATCGCCCAGGTCACTTACACACTAATGCTGACAGTCTCTCCCGCAGGCCCTGCTGCCAGTCCTGTCCTTGTAAACTGCAGGACCCCTCCTCACAGCCGAGAATCACAAGCCACCAAGCCATTCAGTGTGAATTGGACTCCGACACCAGCTCCCTGTCGCTGAGTCCGGTGGGGGTAGAGACATGCCCTACAACCACAGCAGTGAGTCCGGTGGGGGTAGAGACATGCCCTACAACTACAGCTGTGAGTCCGGTGGGGGTAAGTGCAGACAGCTTTACCAATACAGACACTTTTAAACTAAAAGAGACAATTTATGTGACAAATACAAATGAGACCACACTGTTTCCTGGCTGGACTATGGAAGAGTTGTGCCAGGCCCAAGCCGCTGATACAGACATTGCACCAATAAAAGCTTGGTTAGAGACCAGCAGTGAGCGCCCTCCCTGGGCCACAGTCGCCCCTTGCAGTCCAGCCACCAAAACATACTGGAGCCAATGGAAAAGACTGTATTTCCGAGATGGAGTTCTGGTCCGCCGTTTTTACTGTCTGGACGACACACAGTACTACCCCCAAATTGTCCTGCCATGCAAAATGCAACCCGACGTCATGCGTCAGATGCACGAGGGGCCAATAGGTGGACATTTTGGTGCTGAACGGACTGTGGCCAGACTTCAAACCAGATACTACTGGTACCACATGAGAGAAGACGTGGCCCTCTGGTGCCGGACTTGTACCAACTGTGCATGCAGAGCCAAACCCCACAAAACGCCACAAGCGCCCATGGGAACTGTCAGGGTCGGAGCCCCCATGGAGCGCATTGCATTGGACATTATGGGCCCACTCAATGAGACAGAACGTAAAAACAGCTATGTGCTCGTAATACAGGAGTATTTCACAAAAAGGGCTGAAGCATTTCCTATTCCAGACGAAAAGGCTGTCACCGTGGCACGCGTTGTTGCAACAGAATGGGTGTGCCGCTTCGGAATGCCTCACTCTTTGCACAGCGACCAAGGGCGCAATTTCGAATCAGAGGTGTTTCAAGAAATGTGCCATCTATTTGGCATTGAGAAAACCCATACTACGCCATTCAGACCACAGTCAGATGGCCAGGTTGAGCGTTTCAATGCCACACTTCAAAAGATCTTGGCCTCTACTGCAGAACGCTGTCACTGGGATTGGGACCTGATGACCCCATATGCAGTTATGGCCTACAGAGCGACCAAGCACAGTGCTACTGGTTTCACCCCCAACTATATGATGTTCGGACGTGAAATAAATGAGCCAGTGGACCTTGTAGCCGGTCTGCCCCCGGACTCTGACCATGCACCTTCAGCCCCAGAGTACGTGCAACAAATACGCAAGCGGCTGGAGCTGGCTCACAACATTACTCGAGAAGCCCTGGGTGAGTCAGTCACACGTGCAAAAAGACAATATGACAAAAACGCTTGCCACACACAGTACAAAGTCGGAGACGCAGTGTGGTACCTCATAAAAGGAACACGGCATGTCAAAAACAGAGTCAAAAAGTTCCTCCCCTCCTACGAAGGACCCTTCTTTGTTATGGGACAGTTGGATGATCTAGTCTACCGGATCCAAAAGAGCCCCAGAGCCAAAGTCAAAGTCGTCCACCATGACCAACTGAAACACTACCGCAGCCGTGAGCAGCTGGACAACACTTGGGTCCTGGACCAAGCCCAGAACTGGACACCTTCTGAGATCTTGCCACCAGCTGTGGAGGGGGACCCAGCAGACCAGGACCTCAGCCTGTACAACTTGTTCGCTACTGCCTCCAGTGATGGCCCCAGCAATTCCCGGCCGTCTACTCCACCTGCTGGTGCTCCCAATGTGGTCGGGTCTCTTCCATCTACTCCTTCCCATGTGATGTTTGACCATGGTGGGAGCGCGGTGGGAGAGCCACACCATCAGGCTCAGCACGTGTCACGGCCCAAACGTCGGCGCAGAGGACCGGACCGTTACGGGGACTGGGTTACTGAGTGAGCCAACTGTAGTAGTTTATGTTTGCACTAGAGACTCTCCAGTTTACATTTTTGGACTCTAGTCTAGTTATAAAGTTCTATACGTTTGTTTTAAAAAAGAAAAAAAAAAGAGAAAAAAAAAAGGCTGAAGAGACAATGCTTTCATATACCTACATGCACTTTGTTTCATCTGAATGTATTGTATTTTGATTAGTTAGACAGTATTACTCCCGGTCGCCAAGAAATAGGTTTTAAAAGTGTAATGTACTCCTTGTTTAATTAGAAACAATTGTATTCCAATGTATTTGTCCCTCATGTTTTCACTGCTAAATGAGCTAATTTCTTTATCCCTGCATAGACACTTGTCATTATAGTATAACCTACCTATTTGAATTCCTGTAATATATTGGACACTGCTATCTCTTCACATTTTTTTTTTAGGTCTACAGATATAGAGATTGTGCACCAGTTTTATATTGTTTGGATGGAATGGAATTAATATTAATTGCCAGTCCATGGTGGGGGTAGTGTTGTAGGATGTGTCTGGTTCATGTGTTTAGATAGGGCAGCTCAGTGCGTGAACGTGAGTGAGTGAGTGCGTGCGCGCAGCCGAGGCGCGCCCGTGTGTGTGTGGAATGGCCCCGAGAAGCGAACGGTGTGTGTGATTTTGTGCGGATGAGTAGAGAGAGAGCGAGGCGACCGGAGCAGGTAAAAAATTGTTGCTATCAACAGTGCGGTATATGAATAAAGCCCCAACGCTTCAGCAAAACGGCCTGTGCTTCTGTGTACCACCATATCCTTTTTAACAAGTGTGAGGTTTACTCGGGAGTTGACCCCGGAGGAAGAGCTGCCTCCGGCCCTGGAGAAGACAGATCTCCCCTGCGTCCCCCAACCACGGTTAGGAGACGAAAGGCAGGAAAGGTCAACAGGTCTTTGAAAATATCTGTGGCTCAGCACGTCACAATTCTGGAGAATTAATGAACATTAACATTATTTCCCATCTGTAGCAGCACTTCATTTTCAAACTCAAATTTCAAATTTGAACTCTATGTACAGCATGAGTCTATATCCCACAATAACACATCCCAGTAGAATCACAATTCACTCTGCTACACTTATTGACAACCTGTTTGTCAATGTTCTCGATAAGAAAATAGAAAGTGGATTATTGATAATGATATAAGCGACCACTTGCCAATCTTTGCACTTATCCATGGCCACACGGGGCCCAACCCAGAAAAAATCTCAAAATCGTTCAGACACAAATCACCAAACGCAATCAGTTCTCTTAAAGAGGACTTGCTGAAGCAAGACTGGACAGAAGTCTATGTATCAGATGTAAATGAAGCCTATGACACATTTATAAACATTGTAACCACTCTTTATGAAAAAAACTGCCCATTAGTTAAAAAAAAGCTTAAACACAAATTTGCTGACAAACCATGGTTAACCAAAGGACTACAAAAGGCGTGTAAAAAGAAAAATTTATTATATAAAGCTTTCATAAAGAAAAGGACAAAAGAAGCAGAGCAACGGTATAAAACATACAAAAATAAGTTAACATATATAATAAGATGCAGTAAAAGAGACTATTACAGTAAAGAACTGGAAAAAAACAAAGACAATATTAAAAATACATGGACAATAATCAACAGTATCCTTGGAAATAAAAGCAGAAATACCAGCTACCCAACTAATATTCCAAAAAATAATAAATCGACTCCGAATGTGGATATAGCTTCACCTGCAGATGAATTTAATAATTTTTTTGTTAACATTGGACCTAAACTGGCCCGAGAAATACCCACTACGGCGCCTACAGGTGATACAATATGCAATAACACTGCTGTAAAAGACACCATCTTCATAAAGAACACAGACGAAAGAGAGGTCATTGAAATTGTTAAATCGTTCAAAAGTAAAACATCTACTGACTGCGATGGTATTGACATGCTACTAGTCAAAACTGTTATCGAATGCATAGTGAAACCACTGACGTATATCTGTAACCTGTCTCTCCAATCAGGTATATTTCCCAATGCAATGAAAATAGCTAAAGTAATTCCGATTTACAAGACAGGCGACAGAGGGGAACTCTCCAACTACAGACCAATTTCACTATTACCGCAATTTTCCAAGATACTTGAAAAAATATTCTATGAGAGAATTGACAACTTCATACTGAAGAATGATTTATTGTGTGAGCAGCAATATGGGTTCAGACACAAAAGGACAACAGCATATGCCTTAATGGAATTTACAGAAAAAATATCAACAGCCATTGAAAATAAAGAGTATTCAGTTGGAGTATTCCTGGATCTTAAAAAAGCATTTGATACAGTGGATCACAATCTATTATTAAAGAAACTACAAAATTGTGGTATTAGAGGGGTAGCACTGTCCTGGTTAAGTAGTTACTTAAAGAATAGATATCAGTTTGCATGTGTTAACAGCAAAAACTCAGAGTTACTGAAGGTCACCTGTGGAGTCCCACAGGGTTCAGTTTTGGGACCATTATTATTCAATATGTATATAAATGATATATGTAAAGTTTCAGAAAAAAATGGACTTAATATTGTTTGCTGATGACACTAATCTGCTATGCAGTGGAAACAATTTGGAACAACTTCTGGATACACTCGGAAAGGAATTAGGAAAGCTGAAACTGTGGTTTGATTCAAACAAATTAACGCTCAATTTAAGCAAGACAAAATTTATAGTCTTTAACAACCATCACAACTACCCAGTACCCAAACTCAGTGTAAATGGTGTAGAGATTGAAAGGGTATCCGAAACTAAATTCCTTGGAGTAATAATTGATAACAAACTGTGTTGGAAGCTACATATTAATTATACAAAAGGTAAAGTATCCAAATCAATTGCAATATTACACAGAGTGAAAAATTTGCTGAATCAACCCACACTATACACCTTGTACCATTCATTAATACTCCCATACATGACATATTGTAATGAAGTATGGGGAAATACATATAAAACAAACATATATCCACTCTTTATGCTTCAAAAGACAGCTATTAGAATAATCAACAAAGCAGCTTACAGGGAACCAACAAACCTACTTTTTCTTAAACAAAAAACTCTCAAGTTGAAAGATCTGAGTGACTTTAAAACCGCAATAATAATGTTCAAAGTGAAGAATCTATCACTGCCCGCAAATATCCAAAAGTTGTTCCAAACAAGGGAGAAACGATATCACTTCAAAGGAACATGTATATTTCAAAAGCCTACAGTGAGAACAACCACCAAGCAACACTGTATTTCAGTGCAAGGAGTCAGATTATGGAACGATTTTGGACCTGAATTAAAATCATGTACAACGCTTGGACAATTTAAACAAAAACTAAAGGAAGAAATACTCCAAACATATATACAAGATGACATGTAAACTCACATAAGGATTGACATTTCCAGCCTGTGTTGTGTTGTAGCTTAGTTTTTCTTTTTTTCTTTTTTTCTCTGTGACACTATGTCTTAGATTTGTTTTTGAATAGTAACCGCTTAACTTAGACTAGCTCAGTTTTCTTTTTCTCTCAGTCACATTTTGTCTTAGCCTTGTTTTAAATTGTAATCGCTCTTGTCTTGTTTTCTCTTTTTTCTCCTTTGAATTCTTGGATGGAATATGGGTGGGCAATATAAGCTGCGGCTTCAGCCATCACCCATTTCGGATAACTCACGTGGAATTGTATAGTAGAAGGAGTCTTTGTCTAATTTGACCTTGTTGTTATATTATACAGTTTCTTTTAACCTGTAATGTACTATCCGAAATAAATAAAATTCATTCATTCATTCATTCATTCAAACTGTACGACTTGCTGAAAGTGATATATGCACATATGTAATTAAGGATAACCAGGGCAATGAAAACCCCCCAGAGATTACGTTACGATTTGTATTATTTTCTCCCCTGAAATGCATAAATGCACAGTAGTCATCCTACTTCCTGTATTTACCTTTCCTGTTCTTGTGGCAAAAAAATCTCACCAATAAGAACAGAGAACATTCTGACGCAAGTCTCGTGGGATTTAACGTGACACAGTTTGGTCTGCTTGATTTTTTTCCTGTGTGAAAGGGGACCGAACCAAGGAGAAAATGATACAAAGTATCAAGCTTGTCAACTGATTTGGACCAAATTAAACAAATTTAGGTGTGAAAACACCCTAAGTCCACGCCTGGTTAAAACAGTTTATCGGACACGGAAACGATACAAAGGCTGTGTTGTTTTTTAAGAGAAGAGAGCGTTATGATGTTTTTTTCAATAAACACACGACCAATCCGCCTTATTCCTGAGGACGCTGCTGTAGAAGCAATTATGGGCGCAACTTCCAGTTTCGGCTGAAGTAGTGTTAAATCAGTCAGCAAAAGTGGAGTAGCAGGGGCATTTAAAATAGCGTTTTTAAAAGTTTTTCAAATTCATTTTAATGTATAGTCCCCATATGTGTTTTGCACTCAGCACTTGTAGTTTTTGAATGTTTTGGTGTAGTTCTGGTACTTGTTGCTGGTGTTCTTGGATGTGCCATAGACTGTATAAATGGAGGCTTCTCGCCAGCAATGCGTAGGTCATGCACTGAAAACGAACAAGGACTGTTGGTGTGATCGGTGGTACAGACACAGCAGCACCAGGTATGTTTTCCCTTGTATGAAGGTCACAGATCTGACGTTTATGCGTCATATATGTCACCAGATGCAAGGCTGCATGAAGTAAAATAATAAATAAAAATAGTAACAGTTTGCTTCCTTTTAAATAACAAGCATTCACAGCATAACAGCAGCATGAGCGTTTTAATTTTGGGGTAAAACGAACAGCTGCAGCTGTCTGTATTTACCCCAACATTAAAACCGCCAAGCACTGTGTTGTGGTTCTTTGTAGCTCTGACTAGATTCTACGTTTGCTCTGAGGTAAATTTGATTATGTCCAACATCTTTTAACAAAATGCAACCGACTTTATTGCGGTGGAGACATTGCTATATCGCAGAGCTTTTATTTGTTTACAGCGTTAGCATCTTAGCAGTGGAGCTAACAGACGGAGCTACTGTCTAAACTAGTACCAGAAGTTGCGTCCATAATTCATGCAAGGCATCATGGGGGCTAGGAATAATGTGGATAGATGCATTTCAGAAAGTCAAAATCTACAAAAACAGTTTTTCAGTGAATGTCATACCTGCTGTTAACAAGTGCTTTCTGAACAACTGGGCATCACCGCTTTTAAAAAAATCCAACAAAATCATCGTGCACCAGAAGAACAACTTCAATCAAATGCAATCTCCCGTCTTATCACACAGCTTAAGATGTGAAGTGAATAGTAACAGGGAGTCCACGCAGCATTTCCTGCCGGGGCTGCTGAAGCAGAGATATAATTAACTGGAAAGGAGGGTGTGATTAATGTGCTCCCAGGTATGTGCAGGGGACTCATGGGGAGTGAGAAGTGAGGAGCGCTGCAGGCCCAGGTATTATCCCGAAAAGTGAGCAGCGTGCAAACGAAAAGGGTGGATTGTGACGGAGGTGGGGGTGAGGTGCTACAATGGGATGCTGTTATCACCATGGCAACGACCCCATTTTGGTAGCACCCCTCCTTTTCTTGGTAGATATTGGGGAACTAAGGTGTCTATTGATTTAGCACAGTTACACTGGATAAGAATGAATAGGGCCAAGAAGAGTCCATTCAAAAGGGTTTAAAGAGAAAGCCGTCAGTATCCAACATCAAAATCACATTAACACAGCTGTAGCCTCCATGTTTTACAAGCTTTACCATATGTGCTTTTTTCCCCCCACTCACCTATGGTCGCCCTCTTTCATTTCAGGATTGGACATCAAATCAAGAATCTATCCTGTCCTACTCCAGTTCCAAACCTAACATAGATGTTTGTTGTCCAAGGGCGCCATCTTATGGATAATATGATACTGTTACACATGCAATCTACTACACTGGTCAACACCAAATTTATTGTCTTAAGTTTTTTTTAGCCGATTTAGGACAATTTTGATGTGCTGAATCCAAAAATCACATTGGTTTTGCTCAATCAGGTCAACTTTTTGAATTATGGCCACATGTTTTTTACGTTTTTGTTTACATGTACGGGTATTTTATATGATGCAAAATTATTTTTTTTATTTCTCGAAATTCTCTGAATTTTGAACAATGATGACATAACATTCAATTTACATGTACTTACCTTTATCAATGTCTACTATTCAATTTACAGTACAACTGCACAACTGCTGTACAACTTGCTTATAACTTAACATAAAAACCTGACCTGATTGAGAGAAACGGATGTCATTTTCGGATTCAGCGGTGCAAAATTGTCTTAAATTAGTTGAAAAAACACAGACAACTTACAAAAAAAATGATTTTCGATATGTTATGTTATCGAGTGCCATTTTAGTGATCAAAACTCTTTAAACAGGTTTATTGATGTCGTGTCTGCCTTTTCACATCTCATTTTTCATAATTAAGTTCAATCAGTATTTGCAGTTTCTGAAATCATTCGCAATGACCGAAAATACACAAAAAAATAAGTGATAAAAGCTGAATAGAAAAACAAATATGCCTGAAAGAAAGTTGACCAAAACTTCAGCTGATCTGTTTAAAAAAAAAAAAAAAAACCCTGCTCAGTCTTAACAACACAAGTTGCTTCTCCATAGCAACTAATACAATTTGGCAGACCCTGAATTATCTTGCCTCTCGCCCAAAGATGCTGGGATAGGCTCCAGCCCCCCTGTGACCCAAAAAGGATTAAGTGGAAGAAGGTGGATGGATGGATGGATGCAAATGTTACGGGTCCCGGGAAGGTGACCACAACAACAAAAAGAAATAATTTTAAAGCGTGAAAAGACGTGATCCTTAGCGTCTGCTCTTGGGTCTGTAAAATACAAAAAGAGTCTTTGAAAGACAGAACACAGGACCACTCGTGTCTTTCTCCAGATAGTACTAAAGGGGGGGCCGGAAGTGCACCCTATTTGTTTACCTGGGGTGGAACGACCGCAGTGCCTAAGGTTCCGCTGCTTACTCTTAAATATTTATACAGGGCTACATATCAAATGTTAATATTATTGATCGTCCACAATCTCAAAATATATTTAGATACTCTTAAAATAAAAATAAAATGACAGTCTCTCTGTATTATTTCCAAATGTGGTGCCCTATTTGGGTGTACCACACGCTCCCCAACAACAAAAGTGGCTCCTGACACTTAACAGTAACAAATCAAAATCTCAACACTATTAAAGTCTCTATTCAAAAGTCTCTGGAACGTCTTTCTTTTCATCTTCAGGTATTATCCAAGATCTGATTAGTTTAATAGCAAGGAATAGCATACTGACATGGCAAGTAGTTAGAGGTGAAAGAAGGAAGATAAAAAGGTTGAGGATAGAAAGGAGGGTTGCACATAAAAGGATATGGTGTTGACTGCTGAACACTGACAGTGTTCACCGACGGACGAGTCTGGAAGGCTGGCTGGCCCAGGGACGGATAGGTGAACACCATGTTGGGTCGTCTCTGCCTGGTGGACTGCCTCAGACGTGGTGGCGACTCAGGACGACGGTCTGGCTCTGGACTGGGCACCGGCTCAGGATCAGCTGCAGGTCCAGGGCTAGGAGCAGGAACATATTGGTGAAGATGAAGCATTTCCCTGTCGTCGTCTGGTTGAAGTTGATCCACGTTTTGTTCGCTTTCCCTTTGTATTTCTTGTCCTTCTTCCGTAATATTGTCTCTGTCTCGTTCAGATTGAATAGGAACTTGTACTTGTCTTTGCTGTGTTGTTCCCTGTCTTCTTTGTGACTCACATTGAACTTGGCCGACTGGACGTTGACTTTCTTGCAGGTGTCTGGGAACACGAAACCAATAGAGGGGTTCGTCTTCTTCTGAATCACTCGCTTCTGGACTGTTTGACTTTTCCAGTGTGTTTTGCCTGATATCGGTAGGTCTGTTGTTTCTCTTTTGTGACTTGGCAATTGGACTTTGAACGATGTCGACTGGTAAGTCGTTGACTTGGAGAAGTAAGTTTCTGTGCAGGGTACGGATGGGACGACCTCCTGTCTCTGGACTTACTTTGTAGACGGGGTTGTCTCCAACCTGCTCCCTCACGATGTAGACTGTTTGTTCCCAGTAGGGCCTTAGCTTGCCAGGTCCACCTCTTTCACCCAGGTTCCGCACAAGCACTCTGTCCCCTACTTGCAGGACTACACCTTTGCATCGTTTGTCATAGTTTGTCTTTCCTTTGGAGCTTGACTGTTGACTGTTTGCACCTGCGATCCTGTATGCCTCTGTCATTTTCCTTCTATTGTATTTGACCTGCTTTCTCTGCTGCTTGCTCTGGTACTTGGGGCGCGGAGTTGAAGCTTCGACAGAGGAGGAGTTTACTGGCTGGGACTTTGACTCTGTACCGATCTCTGGCTGTCCCTTGACAGAGACCGATTCCCGTTTCCCTGATTTCTTGGGTCGCTTCAGACATCCAACCGCTCTGTGTCCCGACTCACTGCATACAAAGCAATGACTACACTCCTGTAAGCTTTGTTCAGTACATTTCGGACAGAGATAGGTTTTCTTTTGGTTGGCTGGAGGCTGAGAACGCTGAGGGGAGGAGTTTACAGCTTTCTGTTCCATGAAAGTCGCCACCATCTTGGTTAGAGTCTCTACTTGTGCAGCAAGTTGTTTGATTGTCTGTGAGACTTGTTGGTCTTTGGCTGTCGTGTCCTTTGTTGCAATCACAGCGCTTTGTGCTGACTTCAGACGAGGGGTTTGTCCTAACCTTCGCTGGTGCTCATTCTCATCACTGATTATCTTTGTGACCTCACTAAGAATCTCTACATCTGTTACATTGTTGTTTGATATAAGAGGTCTTAGTCGTTGCCGTAGGTCTGCATACTTCACTCCCAGGCCTTGATAGACTGTGTGCAGAAACACTTCCTGGATTGTCCTTGGGTCATACGAGATGTCTGCATTGGCTTGTTTTGACTGAAAGATAAGTTTCTGTTTGAGTCCAATCATGCGATACAGGAATTGCTGAGGGGACTCCTGCTCAGTTTGTCGGGCGCACATTAGCTCCTGGAATATCTCTGTTGTTGCCTTTTCTCCAAGGTGGGATCGGAGAAAGCCCTGAAGTTCAGAAAGAACCAGTTCATCTTTGAGCATGAGCATGTCCCTGAACGTGCCAGGCTTTACAATTCTCAGTATCCCCCTCACGATCTCTGTTTCAGAAAATCCTTCTTTCAGTCCTTCACTGATCTGTCTCATGAGACTGTTGTAACTGATTTCAGAGCTGTTGTCTCCAATTTGTCCTCCAAAAACCTTGAATTCTCTCCGAGGCAGGTAGGAAAGGTCTTTGAGAGTGACATGTCTTTCTGGACTTCCTTGTTCCCTTGGCTGCGGTGGTGAGTGGCTCTGCCGACTGGGTGCTGCAGGTGGTTGGAGTGTCACAACTTCACACAGTCTTAGTCTTTCACCCAGTGTCTCATATGCTTTCCTCAGTTCCTCTACAGACTCTGCGTTTGCGTTCACACTAACTTGCATGCCTGGTGGAGCAGCAGATGGTGATGGTGGATCTGGCAACATATTGGATGGATGAGGACTTGACTTGGTTGGTGTTGCAGCCTGATCAGCTGGATGCGTGGTGGAGCCGCTCGTTTGTATAATTTCAGTTAGCATATCATCCAACACTAGCAACTGACTCATTCCCTCATCTTCAAGTTTCAGCAGAGTTGGGGACCGTAAATATGAATTGACATAGTCCATACAGCTCTCATTATCGTCTTCACTGAACTGTGTGTGTTTGTCTCCAGCTGCAAGGCTCTTTGTTAGCCTGAAAAGATCCTTACTTGAGAGGGCAAACAAGTGTCCTCTGATGCTCCATATCAGTTCTTTCCGTGCTGTCGACATGGTACTTTAGCTATCTGTAGCTCGAGTGTTGTATTGTTGTACAGTGACTAAGCTGTGTTTTACCTTCTTGACAGCAGTGCAGTTCCACTTTTGGTTGAAGATCCTTTCTTTCTCTTTGATCTTCCTCCTTGGACACCCACTGACTGACGTGTCTGATGTAGCAGCTTGGCAACCGTTGTCTCGTAGTTCTGGTATCACTGGATCTTCCCTCGACAACTGTAAAGGAGAGATCCCGGACGAGCCCCCACAGTTTGTTACGGGTCCCGGGAAGGTGACCACAACAACAAAAAGAAATAATTTTAAAGCGTGAAAAGACGTGATCCTTAGCGTCTGCTCTTGGGTCTGTAAAATACAAAAAGAGTCTTTGAAAGACAGAACACAGGACCACTCGTGTCTTTCTCCAGATAGTACTAAAGGGGGGGCCGGAAGTGCACCCTATTTGTTTACCTGGGGTGGAACGACCGCAGTGCCTAAGGTTCCGCTGCTTACTCTTAAATATTTATACAGGGCTACATATCAAATGTTAATATTATTGATCGTCCACAATCTCAAAATATATTTAGATACTCTTAAAATAAAAATAAAATGACAGTCTCTCTGTATTATTTCCAAATGTGGTGCCCTATTTGGGTGTACCACACAAAGTTGTAGTTACAGTTATTCTACAATTACTGGGACTGCTCATTAAAGGTGACTAATTTCTCATTTAGACTGAGAGGAAGCAAACTTGGGACAGTTACTAGGTACCCCTCAGAAATGGCTGCGCCTCATCTTCTAGCCAACACCAGCCACAGCTTCATGGTGACTGAGCACAATGTGAGATGCATGCTAAGGGCAGTAAATCCCACGAAAGCAGCAGGACCTGACGGCGTCACTGGTAAGGTGCTGAAAGACTGTGCAGTCCAGCTCACAGGGATTTTTACAAAAATTTTCAACCTGTCCTTAGTCAGGGCCACTGTTCCACCCTGCCTGAAGTCCTCAGTCATTATCCCTGTCCCAAAAAAGACCACCATCACCAGCCTAAATGACTTCTGACCAGTGGCTGTCCCTCCAGTTATGATGTAGTGTTTTGAGAAATTGGTCAGTTGCCATATCACTCAGTTGGATTTCCATCCACATTCGACCCTTACCAGTTCGCATACAGGAACAACAGGTCGACGGAGGGTGCCATAGCCACAGCCCTCCACACAACCCTGACCCATCTGGAACAGAAGAACTGTTGTGCCAGGCTCCTCGTCATTGATTTCAGCTCTGCATTTAACACAATCATCCCCTACATTTTGGTGAATAAATTAAATAACCTCAGCCTTTCACACTCCATCTGCCTCTGGATAAAAGACTTTCTCAGCAACACACACAGCGCACAGAGAGTTGAAGTATGGCCACACCTTTCCCCAGCAGCCTCAACTTTGAGTCCTCTACTTTATACTCTATTCATAGTTTTATGATGATGTCACACAGCTGCCAATTGCTATATGGATGGCCATATTGGGTGGAAAGCTGCAGAGGGAATTCTATTTCATTAAAGCCGAAAATTATATGAAGCTGATTCAAAACTGATGAAACGTTATTTCCGTATTCTGTATTGAAAGACCTTCAAAATGACATTTAATTTGTAGGAAGTGTGCCAAAACTGACCCGGAAAAAGACAGTTTTGGCGAGGTTGAAAACTTACGTTTGATCGGTCCGGAGTTACGTCTTCCACAAAAACATAGGTATTTTTAGAAAATACGATTTCTAAGCTTTCCAATGATACCAGGCACTCATGAAGGTTTTCACAGGACTTGCCGCTAGCAAACAAAGAAAGAGTCATGATCTATGACTTCTCGTGCCTGCAGCTCATAATGACACGGTGCACATTTGCCAGCACGGGTCACAAATATAATGCATTACTTGTGTTGTTATGGGGACATATTATTGTGTGACACGGGTGGTGGCTCCACCTTTCTAGTTCCGCTGCCACCCAGGGTATAAGAGGGCTGTGAGGAAGAGGGGCGGTCTCTTTGGCCTTCTCTCAGCCTGACGGCAGCGCCTGTATTGTGAGAGTGAGTCACAAATAAAATCGTGTCCAGTTCAACGCTCGGTCTCGTCCTTGGCTTCCTTTTACCGACATAACACTACTGTGGAATAATTGGTTGTACAAACACTGGTGGGAAGGAGAAAGTGTTTTTTTATTGATTACCTGCAATTATTTTGAACCAAGGTGAGTCAACTTGGGAAATATCCGAGAAACAGAGGAGAAATTGGCTTTCTCCTATTGATTTTAGTAGAGCTGACGTGGCACCTTCCTTGTGTTCCAACTTGCGGGTGGTCTGACCATTTTGTAAAAGGTTTGTAGAAATAACTGACTAATAATATTGTTGAAGAGTCTGTGATGCTCTGTGGACATTTTCACAGATTCATAAACTCCCTGTTCTCATCAGCTGCCAGCAACACACACACACACAGCTAAACAAATGTACCTGTTTGTCTAACGGGACCTATCAGGGATCCGGGCTAACTTAAAAAAATAAGAAATCACATGTACATAAGTATTCACAGCCTTTGCTCAGTACTTTGTTGATGCACCTTTGGCAGCAATTACAGCCTCAAGTCTTTTTGAATATGATGCCACAAGCTTGGCACACCTATCTTTGGGCAGTTTGGCCCACTCCTCTTTGCAGCACCTCTCAAGCTCCTTCAGGTTGGATGGGAAGCGTCGGTGCACAGCCATTTTCAGATCTCTCCAGAGATGTTCAATTGGATTCAAGTCTGGGCTCTGGCTGGGCCACTCATGGACATTCACAGAGTTGTCCTGAAGACACTCCTTTGATATCTTGGCTGTGTGCTCAGGGTCTTTGTCCTGCTGAAAGATGAACCATCGTCCCAGTCTGAGGTCAAGAGCACTCTGGAGCAGGTTTTCATCCAGGATGTCTCCATACATTCCTGCATTCATCTTCCCCTCTATCCTGACTAGTCTCCCAGTTCCTGCTGCTGAAAACATCCCCACAGCATGATGCTGCTACCAACATTGGCATGGTGATGAACGGTGCCTGGTTTCCTCCAAACATGACACCTGGCATTCATGCCAAAAAGTTCAATCTTTGTCTCATCAGACCAAAGAATTTTGTATGTCATGGTCTGAGAGTCTTTCAGGTGCCTTTTGGCAAATTCCAGGCGGGCTGCCATGTGCCTTTTACTAAGGAGTGGCTTCCATCTGGCCACTCTACCATACAGGCCTGATTGGTGGATTGCTGCAGAGATGGCTGTCCTTCTGGAAGGTTCTCCTCTCTTCACAGAGCAACACTGGAGCTCAGACAGAGTGACCATTGGGTTCTTGGTCACCTCCCTGACTAAGGCCATTCTCCCTGATCGCTCAGTTTAGACGGCCGGCCAGCTCTAGGAAGAGTCCTGGTGGTTCCGAACTTCTTCCATTTACGAATTATGGAGGCCACTGTGTTCATTGAGACCTTCAAAGCAGCAGAAATTTTTCTGTACCCTTCCCAAGATTTGTGCCTCAAGACAACCCTGTCTCAGAGGTCTACAGACAATTCCTTTGACTTCATGCTTGGTTTGTGCTCTGACATGCACTGTCAACTGTGGGACCTTATATAGACAGGTGTGTACCTTTCCAAATCATGTCCAATCAACTGAATTTACCACAAGTGGACTCCAATTAAGCTGTAGAAACATCTCAAGGATGATCAGTGGAAACAGGATGCACCTGAGCTCAGTTTTGAGCTTCATGGCAAAGGCTGTGAATACTTATGTACATGTGATTTCTTAGTTTTTTATTTTTAATCAATTTGCAAAAGTCTCAAATAAACTTTTTTCATGTTGTCATTATGGGGTATTGGGAGTAGAATTTTGAGGGAAAAAATATTTTAATCCCTTTTGGAATAAGGCTGTAACATAGCAAAATGTGGAAAAAGTGAAGTGCTGTGAATACTTTCCAGATGCACTGTATGTACTGTATATTGTTTATAAACTCCTCTTATAATAGCTTTTAATATTTTATTTAAATCGTTTTACCCATAAAGGACCAATGGGGGGTGGGGTGGGGAGGGGTGGGGAGGAGTAAAGAAAAGGGTGAGGAACAGACAAAGAAGACAAACAGACTAACACAACTGAAACAAACAGAAGACAGACTGTTTCTTTCACTGAAGAGGTCTCAACATGAATCTGGTATCTGCACCTGTTAAAGGAGAGACATGTGTGTATGCATACATGTGCGTGTGTATGAGAGCACGCGCAAAATAAGTGTGTCCATGAGAGTGTTTTGCCATTAAACATACGAAGAGGGTGGCTGGTAACAGCAGCTCCCTCCCAGAAACCCTGAGCAAGCAGGACAATGCCATCAACCCCCACAGCGTACAAATGTCCTGAGGCCAACAAGCCCCAGGACAGCCAGGAATCCACCCCAGGAGGGATGGCCAAGGGAGGCCGGACCGCCAAGCAGCCGGCACGGTGGACCCACGCCCCCAGACCGACCAGCCCCTGCCCCCCCAGTGAGGCCAGCCCCAGGGCCCCAGGCACCGGGAGGCCAGTGCCTCCATCCCCTGGGCTGGAGACCGGCCCGTGCCCCCGGCGCAAGCCCCCCAGACACTCCCACAGCAGGCCCACCCCCACCCCAATGCCACTGCCACACATCCTGGGGACCCCGAACCCCCACGCCCAAAGGCAGCAGCAAAGCACAGGGGCCAGTGACCACCCCCCCCATCCAGGGGAGCCCACACAGCCAGGAGCTGCTACCCCCTCAATCCAGCACCTCCCAACCAGCACACATACACATTCCCACACACTCACACCCTCATGTTCTCATACGCACCCACTTGCACCCACACACACTCACTCACTCTCACTCGCCCTCTCCCCCACACAATCCCACACTCATGCTCCCAGACCCACCCACTCTCTCCCACTCCTGTACCCACTCAATCTCACTCCCGCTCCCACTCACCCTCAGAGTCACCCGCACCCCTCAAGCTCACCCATACACACACTCTCACTCGTGCTCGACCCACTCACATCCACTCGTGCTCTCCCCCACAGTCACCCACACTCATTCACCCTTATTCCTTGGGGAGGCCGCGGTGCAGATGCAGCAAGCATGAACGCGCGCCAGCGCCCAGCAGCAGCCGGGAAGACCACCGGCACGGACCAGCAGCCACACCCCCACCGAGCCTCCCCAGGGTGGCTGTGGCCACAGAAGCAGACCATCACCCCCAACGACCACCTGAAGCGACTGATCAGCAACCACCACAAGCGTTCCAAGATGCCACCTGACATGCAAAGTGCCACACAAAACCGACGCACCATCACTATCTCCACTCATCACTCCCTCACTAGCGCTTACTCTCTTCTTCAGTCACTCTCACTCCCTTGTTCGCACCTATTCATTCGGCAGCACCCAGGGATTTTGACAACATGACAGGCCCCCGGCAGAAGGAGGGCAGCACAGGTGGGCCCCATGCACGAATCATGATGGGTGTGTGTTAGTTGTGTGGTGTGATTATGTGCAGGTGTGTGAACTACCAGAGTGCAGTTAAAATTGGGAGGATGGTGGTTGGAGCACTGCTAGCCACTGCTATAGGCAGTGGGGCTCCCATCCCCCCTCCAAGTCCTCAGTATCTATAGTGCAATTAAAATTGAGGCGAGGGCAGCCTCCTGCGCAGCAGACAGAGGGATCCCCGTCACCGACACAGTATGGCACACCCCCACCCCAAAACCCTAAGCGTATCCAATAAGATGTATGTTCCACCCAGAATTGTGTGTGTGTGTGTGGGGGGGGTAAGACTGGGAGGAAGGCAGTCCAAAAGGAAGCCCGTCCCTCCCAGAAGCTAGCTCGCAAACTGGCTCAGGAGGCCATCCCTGACCCAGATCCCAACCCAGGGCGAGGGCCACCACGTCGAACAGCCCAGGACCCACCAGTGCCGCACCCCGGCACTCCCAGCAGCACAGACATAATGTAGCACCCACACCCACTCCCACACATCTTGCACACACGGACACACACAACAACAATAATAACAATGATGAACAATGGGCCGGACCCATACGGTAACCCACATTCCAAGCGACACCCCAGAGTGCCCACCGCAAGCCCGCCAACCACCCACCCCAGACACACACCGACAGCGGCAGGCTGCCCAGGGGCAAACTGACGGCAACACAGCCTCCAACCCATACCAATGCCCCCCCCCCCCCAGCCACCCTCAAGCACCCACACACACCCACACCTGGCACCAAGGACACTGGAGGCAATGCGGCAAAACGCACCACCCCATGACACAACGGCAGGACAGCTAGGAAAAGCAGGCCCCGAACCACCAACCCCCAGGCCACCAGATGGCCCGCCCCACCCCCGCCACCCAACGAGGTCACCCCACCTGCACACACACCCTCCACCCCCACACATCCACCCACAGGTACTTGCACACCCACACGCCCTCCCTCGTATGCGCGCGCACACACACACACACACACACGCTCACCATCACACATGTACACCTACACCCACACACAACCCCACATCCCCACACACATGCACGCACCCACATCTGCACTCACACACACCTGCGCACACACACACACATATGCATACATACATACACACTAACTAACTAACTAACTAACCTGCACTTATATAGCGCTTTTCTAGTCACAAAGACCACTCAAAGCGCTTTCACTAGTACTAACCCTCTATTCTAAGGGCCTATAGGAAACAGATATCTAGGGACAATTTAGAACAACCAATTAACCTAACATGCATGTCTTTGGATTGTGGGAGGAAACCGGAGCCCCCGGAGTAAACCCACACAGCACAGGGAGAACATGCAAACTCCATACAGAAAGGTTCCAACCCCTGCCAGCCTGGGGATTCGAACCAGGAACCTTCTAGCTGTAAGGCAACAGTGCTAACCACTGCACCACCGTGCACGCAGACACACCCGCAGGCCCCGGAGAACGGGGGGGGGGAGCACCCCCCGGGACACAGGCACCAGTTCCCGGAGCACGGCCAGGGCCCTGGGGAGGGACGCATTGGGGCCGGCCCACACCACCGGCGCACACCCGACCCCAGACCAGAGGGAGAACGCCCCCCTGCCCCCCAGCACCAATATATAATATCAAAATAAAATATAGATTTGCAAAAAAAATGGCTAATTTAAATGACAAATGTAGCATATTTATCAGTACAGCTATTTTTTACTTTGATCATTTTCTTTTAATATTTTAAAAACAGTTTTCTTCATCATCATATTTCCTTTTCTTCTTGGCTTTTTTAAAATTACCGTCCGGATTGTCTCACACAACAGTGTCGGGATCATCACAGGGGAAGATGAGACTAGATACAGGTTTGAGGTGGAAAAATTAACATCAGGGTGCAGAAACAGCAATTTGGTCCTCAGTACCACCAGAACAAAAGAATTAATAGTGGACTTCAGGAATAACAGCCAACCCTCAGCCCTTATACTACATCAACAGAGACCAGGTGGAGAGAGTCTCTGACTTCAAGTTCTTAGGACTGTACATAGATGACGACTTAACCTGGAAAACCAACACCATGGCACTGATCAAGAAGGCACAACAGTGACTCCACTTCCTAAGGGTCTTAAAAAACAATGCCCTAGCCAAGGAGATGCAGGTGTCCTTCTATAGATGCTCCGTCGAAAGTGTACTGACTTACTATATTTCAGTGTGGTTTGCTAGCTGCACTGTCCAGGAAAAGACAGCTCTCCAGAGGCTCATCAGCACAGCACAGAAGATCATTGGCTGTGCTCTCCTGTCCTTACAGGAGCTGTACAAGTCCCGCTGTCACAGAAAAACTCAGAGTATCCTGAAGGACACATCCCACCCAGCATATCACCTGTTCCAGAATCAGAATCAGAATCAGAATCAGAATCAGGTTTATTGCCATTGTTCATGTAGTACACAAACTAGGAATTTGTCTCGGTACAATGCTGCAACATTAAACATGATAAGATAAGAGAAATAAACTATACATGTAATAAAGTGTAGGATAAGATTAAGTGATACTGGTCAACAGTTAAAATATATATTAGCCAGCAGCAGATACTGTGGAGAACTATATAGTGCAGTCGGTAATGCAGGAAGAAAACAGTGATGATTGACATGAGTCTGGTTGAGCTGCTGTACATGGTGCACGAGAGTCAATAAGTCACTTAGTGTTCAGCAGTCTAATGGCAGAGGGGAAGAAGCTGTTCATGTGACGGGAGGTTTTAGTCTGGATGGACCGAAGTCTTCTACCAGAGGGGAGGGGGGCAAACAGTACGTGACCAGGGTGTGAGGGATCGGCTATGATCCGGCCAGCACGCCTCCGGGTCCTGGAGATGTACAGATCCTGGAGAGATGGGAGCTTGCAGCCGATCACCTTCTCAGCAGTGCGCACGACGCGCTGCAGCCTTAGTCTGTCCCTGGCAGTGGCTCCTGCGTACCACACGGTTATGGAGGTGGTGAGGATGGACTCGATGATGGCTGTGTAGAACTGCACTAACATCTTGGTGGGTAGCTTGAGCTTCCTCAGCTGCCGCAGGAAGAACATCCTCTGCTGGGCTTTTTTGATGAGTGAGCTGATGGTCAGCTCCCATTTGAGGTCCCTGGTGATGGTAGTGCCTAGGAAGCGGAAGGAATCAGCAGTGGTGATGGGAGAGCCTGAGAGGGTGAGGGGGGGCAGAGGAGTGGTGACTTTCCTGAAGTCTACAATCATCTCCACTGTCTTCAGAGCGTTCAGCTGCAGGTTGTTATTGCTGCACCAGGACGCCAGCTGGGCCACCTCTCTCCTGTAGGCGGACTCGTCGCCGTTGGAGATGAGCCCGATGAGGGTGGTGTCGTCCGCAAACTTGATCAACTTGACAGACTGGTGGCTGGAGGTGCAGGAGTTGGTGTAAAGGGAGAAGAGTAGGGGGGAAAGTACACAGCCCTGGGGTGATCCGGTGCTGATGCTAGTATAGTCTGAGACAGTCTTTCCCAGCCGCACATGCTGCCTCCGGTCCGTCAGGAAGTCGATGATCCACCTGCAGAGGGAGTCAGGCACGTTGAGCAGGGACAGCTTGTCCCGGAGCAGAGCGGGGCGGATGGTGTTGAATGCGGAGCTGAAGTCCACAAACAGGATCCTGGCGTAGGTTCCCGGGGAGTCCAGGTGCTGCAGGATGGAGTGGAGGGCCAGGTTGACTGCATCGTCTACAGACCTGTTGGCTCGGTAGGCAAACTGCAGCGGGTCCAGGAGAGGGGTGGTGATGGACTTGAGGTGGGACAGGACCAGGCGCTCAAAGGACTTCATGACTACAGAGGTGAGCGCTACAGGTCTGTAGTCATTAAGTCCAGTGATCCGTGGCTTCTTGGGGACAGGGATGATGGTGGAGGATTTGAGGCAGAACGGCACGTGGCATAACTTAAGGGAGGTGTTAAAAATGTCTGTGAATACAGGAGCCAGCTGTTTCGCACAGAGTCTCAGGGTGGAGGGAGACACGCCGTCTGGGCCGGGGGCCTTGCGCGGGTTCAGTCTGGAGAACTGTTTGAGCACATCCTGCTCACTGATGATAAGGGGAGGGGGGGAGGAGGGGGGGTGCCTTAAATGAAGTAGGGAATATGGAGGCTGTGGAGCTGGAGGGAGGGGGGGAGTTGGACACAGATGACGAGGTGTCAAAACGGGCATAGTGTTGGGACAGTCTTTGACAAAGGGCTTTGTCATCCTGACCTTTAGGAGCCTGAGGCTGATAGTTGGTGATCTGCCTCAGTCCTCTCCACACGGAAGCCGAATCATTAGCAGTGAACTGCTGCTGGAGTCTCTCTGAATACACAGATTTAGCCCTCTTCAGCTCTCTGTTAAACCGATATTTAACCTCCCTGTAGCAGTCCCTGTCTCCACTTTTCAGCGCTGCTTCCTTCTCCTTCCTGATCTGTCTGAGCTTAGCTGTGAACCAGGGTTTGTCATTTGAGTAACTCACCCTGGTGCGTGATGGAAGAATGTTCTCTTCACAAAAGTGGATATATGAGTTCACAGTGTCCGTGTACTCATCCAGATCATGCGTGGCTCCTTTAAGCATGCCCCAGTCAGATATTTCCATGCACGTTTCCAGCTTCTCCTCAGCATCACTGGTCCGTATCTTCGTAGTGCTCACAACAGGTTTAGTGAGCTTCAATCTCTGTCTGTATGTGGGAATGAGGTGAACCATCACGTGATCAGATAATCCCAGCGCAGCTCGAGGGACAGCGCAATATGCGTCTTTCACTGTGGTGTAACAGTGATCCAGTGTGTTTAATCCTCTGGTGGGGCATTTAATAAACTGTTTGTAGCGGGGGAGATCGTGGCTCAGATTGCACTGATTAAAGTCGCCAGCCACAATAATCGAGTCTGGAAAACTCCGCTCTGTGTGTTGAATGTGATCCGCGAGCACGCGCTGAGCTTCGCGCGTGTCCGCGTCGGGAGGGGCGTACACAGCGATCATTATGAAAGAAGCAAACTCCCGCGGGGAATAGAAGGGCTTGCAATTGATAACAAGAAATTCCAAGGCAGGAGAACAGTGTTTGGAAATTACCGTTACATCAGAGCACCAGCTGCAGTTGATGTAGAAGCAGACACCGCCTCCTGTGGTCTTGCCGGAAAGCTCTGTGTCACGATCAGCACGGAAGAGCTGAAAGCCGTCGAGGCGCAGCGCGCTGTCCGGTATATTTTCCCGGAGCCAGGTCTCAGTAAAGCAGAGGACAGCTGAGGAGGCGAGGTCCTTAAAACGCATCAGCAGTCTCAGTTCATCTACCTTGTTAGAGAGAGAGTTGGTATTGGACAGAAATATGCCAGGCAGCGCCGTTCGCGAGCCTCTCCTGCGAAGTCGTACGAGAGCGCCCGCTCGTCTTCCTCTCTTCCGCCGTCTCACTTTCCGAGCCAAACAATAAACCAGATCGGTGGCAGGGGCTAGAAAAACTGGGAGGAGGTCCGTGGGGGTGAAAGTCCTGATATTTAGAAGTTCTTCACGGGTATAAGTGCAAGCAGACACACAATTGACAAACAAAAACAAACAAAGAGCGCAGCGAAGCACCATGTCGACCGCTGTGGGCGCCATCTTCCAGCTGTTACCCTCAGGCAGGCAGTACAAAGACAAATAGACTGAAAAATAGCACCTTCCCTAGGGCCGTTGCACTATTAAACAGCATGTGAATATGCAGCTAATTTATACATACAGAGACATATATACAGAAAATTGCATATACTTTCATATATAGTTTTATAGTTGTATTTATTATTGTATTATTGTATTTTATTTATAATCGCCTATTGCAAATTCTTATTTTTAACCTTGTATATATTTTATTTTTCCCTGCACTGAAGGCGACTGTGTGGTGTGTGTGATATGAGTGTGTGTGGTAGTGCCCGCCCCCTACGGTGGCGTGAGGTTGGTACAGCCCATCTGTATATAAGCCCAGGTTGTTGTAATAAAGTTGAGCGTGTTAGCTGCATGAAGACTCGCCTCCTGCTTGGTCATTTTACAGACATAAAATTTGGCGACGAGGAGAAGAATGGGAGCATGCTGGCTAAATCAGCGACCATTGCCGTTTCTGGAAAACCTGGGTGAGCCAGTGATTTCGTGGCCGCAGTGAAGACGTGAGTTTGGGGAGTATATCAACTTGCTGGGTCTCCCTTGGCTTGGAGGGAGACAGTGGCGGGCTCTCCTGGCCCGGAGCCTCGGCACGGAGGGCCGAAGGATCCTCGACTCGCTGGGTACGAATGACGGCTACGAGGAGGCCATCGGGCACATGGCAGCGTACTTTGCGGAGCAGACGAGGGCCAGAGAGCTGCAGGCGAGGGAGCTGGTGGCGCTAGGGATGACAGAGCTAGTTAGCTTGGGAAAGCTAACGGCTCAGTCAAAGTCTATGGACAGGCTAGCTGACAGGCTAGTTTTGCACCGAAACAAAGCTAAGGGCACCAAGCTAGGCCTCAAGGCAGAACCGGGGCCACGTGTGGAGGAGCCCCTGGCCACTGACGACAGCGGACACGGTGTAAACGTTGTGCGCCCCGAAGGATGGTCAGGACTGCAACGGGTGGTGAAGCTGGACAGCGTGAGGGGCCCATGTTGATAGCCACCGCCGCCACGTGGTCCATTGTGAGTGAGGCCTGGGTTTGGAGGCTCACACCCCGACGCCCGGATGCGGTGGAACTGCCGGACGACAAGGACTTTGGTAACGGCAGGAGTATCACGCTGACAGTGCAGTACGGCGAGAAAACCCTTCCAGCGTTCCGGTTCCAGGTGGTATGCTGGGGTGAAAATGTCATGGGGTGGGACCTGTCTGAGGAGCTGGGTTTCGCTCTCAAACTCGGTGGACAAACGGTCAGCGGCAAAGAACCAGTTCAAACATGCTTTGCGGATGTGGGTGTGGCCGAGGATCACTGTGTGGACAGTGAGAGTGAAACAGACAGCGAATGGGACACAGATAGCTCGGATGGTGAAGATGAAATGGAGGATGAACAAGAACCGGAATTGCCCCCACCGCTTGAGCAGCCGGAACCGGAGCAGAGAGAGAGAGAGCCCGAGTTAGGCGGGACCATGCAGGCTGAGAGCCCCGAGGGACAACAGCAGCAGCCTGACACGGTGACAGCGCAGCGGCGCACCGGCACCGAGAGCGCTGGATGCAGCAGTGAGGAGCCCAGGTCCGTGAACAAGCCCGGCGAAGGTGATGGTGCGTGCCCCGGAGGTGAGCAGCAGCAGGACGCAGAGGCAACACAGCGGGACACCTGGAGCGAGGGGGCCGAGAGCAGTGACAACGCGCCCAGCTCGGGAGATGGAGCCAACGGGAGTGTCACCGAGAGCCCCGAGGGACAGCAGCTACAGCTGGACATGGATGATGGTGCGATTTGGGACACGAACTGGTTTGGCAAGCTGGGAGGTGATGGTGACTGGAGCAATGATAACCCAGCGAGGTTAGACCCCGGTGCCGGTGGCCGCGGTGCCCTTGGTGTGTGAACTGGATGGCACCACGGGGTCCCCATGTGGAAGGCTGCCGAGGCTGGAGGACAAGAGAGCGGAGCAGAACAAATTGGCGCGGTTCTGCAGTGCGCCAAATTCCATCGTCGGGGTGAGAATTCGGACCGGGTAGGTGGGATGGCCCAACACAGGAAGGAGGTCCGGAGATGATGTGGTGAGCACGGGAGACCGGGTCGGGAGACCGGGTCGGGTTCCCCTGCGGGTCGGCAGCGAGGCCTGACCCAGAGAGGAAAAACAGGTCATGGCGAGTAGAGACATTTTTGCCAGGGAGGGGTGTTTCGACCCTGGGGGGAGGCAGCGGCCAGGCTTACTGATACCGTGGGGCTGTCCTGGGCGTCCGCGGTGATGTAAAGAGTGGTGGCTGCCAAGAGACACTGGTGTTACTTAAAACTTTTCTTGTGTAGTTATGTGAATTTGTATTTTGTATACAGTGGATGCTGGTATGCATGTGAGTGAATGTATGAGTATTATGGGATTATTTTGTACATTTTTAAAGATACGTGGTCCAAGTTTGAGTTGTTTTGTGTGAATGTGATAGGTTTGTTCTAATATAATATATTATTCTCGTTGTTCTTAGTGCGTGATTCGGGTTTCTAAATTTGGGTGGTTTTCAATTGTGTGTGTGGTTTTGCATTTTTTCTAAAGGGGGGGGGGGATGTGGTGTGTGTGATATGAGTGTGTGTGGTAGTGCCCGCCCCCTAGGGTGGCGTGAGGTTGGTACAGCCCATCTGTATATAAACCCAGGCTGTTGTAATAAAGTTGAGAGTGTTAGCTGCATGAAGACTCGCCTCCTGCTTGGTCATTTTATAGACATAACAGACTGCACATAATTTTGTTGTACTGTTGTATAATGATTATAAAGGATTCTGCTTCTGACTAAGGGTCAGACACTTCCTTGACCTTACCTGTGGAAGTCTGCAGTTTGTGACAGAAGTCCCGGCTTGACCTTGGAAATCAGTGTTTCACTGTCTTGAAAGTGCTTGCCCTTTAAAAATGACTTCACGGTTGGAAAGCGGTGGAAATAAGATGGTGCAAGAATGGGAGAGTTAAGGGGTGAGGAAGGATTTCATAGCTGCAAGACCATGCTTCCATCTAGGAAACATGTGAAGCATTGTCTTGCAGGAGGTGGACTCCTTTGGCCAACATGCCACACCTCATGTTCTGATGGCCTTCTGGAATTTCTGCTGCAGTGAAGCGTTGTAAGTCCTGATAAATGTGGTACCCTCTGCCAGGAACTCCGTCGTCGGTACTCCATGCTGGTCCCAAAAGGCCGTGTGCATGACCTTGCCTGCCATGGATTGGACATGTGCCTTCTTTGGAGGTGGTGAGTCATAATGATTCCATTGCTCTGACTGGGCTTTAGTCTCTGGATCATAGTGATGGACCCATGTCTTGTCTTGCATGATTACGCTGTCAAAAAGTCCTCCTGGTTTTCTTGGCACATGGCCAAAACAGCCTGGGTGCACGTGACTCGTTTCTGTTACTGGAAAGGTGTGAGCAACAGGGGAACCCATCGTGCACACGAGTCGCTCATGTGCAAATGGTCATGAATGATTTATTCCGAAGACCCCACACTGACGTTGACATTTTGGGCAGCTTGGTGAATGGTAATGTGGCGCTCCTCCAAAAATGGTGGCCTCCACTTGCTGGATGGTGTCTTCATCAATAGCACACTGCGGTCGCACATGGGTGTTGTTTCCACAGATGTCTGACCACATTTGAACTGCCGATACCACTGCTTGACTACATCATACGATGGGGCATCCTCCCCATAAGTCTCTTTGATCTCATCAACCGTCTCCTGTGGTGTGCAGCCTCTCAAATAAAAGAACTGCATTCAACTGGCTCCATTCTCACACCTTTACTCCACCTTACCAGCTGTAAAAGAGAAACCCTTAGGAGTTCAGAGTTGCAAATTACCACATATCCTATAGAGATATGTATTATTATACATGTGCAGTTTCAACCTCCTGCAATAACTGGAGTTGGGTCAGAGGAAATCTTTAATGAGCAGCCTAGGAACTCAGGACCTAGGAAACAGGGCCAAAACTTAGACTTATGTCAATCATGGTGGGACTTAATCTGATTTGTTATATTCTTATTCATCTTTGGGGAGTCCAACCCAGATCTCTCAATGGACAAGTAGACCCATTACTACTAGTAAACTTCAGTGAATACATTATGAGCAGGGGACACGAGGTCATGCCTGCAATCCGACTCCCTGTAAGTGTGTCAGATGTTGGATTCAGTTTTTTTTTGCTGAGTTTGTATGGTTTTATTTATTTATTCATTCGTTGCATGTTGACTGTACTGTGCTTCAAAATTTGCTCATTAAATTCACACAAGCCGCATTTCAATTAATGATCAAAGATGCCAAGGTGACAGCTGATCACATGACTTTAATATATAAACTAAGACGTACTTCCTCCTCCTGTCTTTCTTTGAAATTGGGACTGTAGTTTTGTCTAATCTAATCCTGCTAGCAGACTGGCAGATAAATGGTAATAAAAACCATAAAGACTGGCATTTAGAGACTGGGTGCTGGCCTTATTCATGGGTTACAGTTCTGCTGACAGTGACCATGTCCGCTCGCAAACACCAAGGCCACATGACCCATTCAGGAAAATTTGTTATGCAAAAGTGTACAATGAACCATGAGCCATGCTGACTGTGGTGGGGAGTTTAGGCAAAAGACATAGTATCTAAAGGGTGGCAACTTCAGGATACCTGTTAAGCATTATTCATTGGTACCCTTTCTCACTGTGCTATACAGTAACAGTTGTACTGTTGTTGCTCTGGTTATGGCACGTTGGAAAGTGACGTCACCACATTTTAGTTTCCAGTCTCCTGTCTGTGAGTGTGAGATGGGACTGTAGCTCTGTGCAGTGAAAGTGACGGGGGGGGGGGGGGTATCTGTATGCTGCTGACATGTGCTGCTTCAAGTAAAGTTCAATAAATAATGCGGACAGCTAAAGAGAGAAAGGAGTCAAGCATCTTCCTCCTAGGAAGATGCTGTGGCTACTCAGCTTTTAACAGTACTATTATGAATTTTAGATTTTATAATTATACATAATAGAAGACTGGGACCTACCCTTACTTAAAAAATATTTTTTTAAATATTCTCAAGCTGAAATATTTATTCATGAGGAGTTCTAAAAAAGCTATCTCTTCTCATCCATTGTTTTTTTTTTGTCTTTTTTCATTTAACTAGCCTGTGATCTCTTTAAATGTAACTGTATGACATATTTTTTTTATCAAACGTGGAATTGCTTTAACAAAATGTCATTTATATCAAACCTACACAATTTTTTTTTAGCTATAATTTCTCTTGATTCATATACCAGTATCCATAATTGATGACTTAACCCCAGATAGACCCATAGGTGGCAGTGTGGTTTGAAAACAGACTAGCAGCCATGCTGTACACACCAAAGAAGAAGCAGAAAACCCAACCCGGGTATGTGTCATGCGTTCCTTAACCGTAAACATTGTGAATCCCGGTTTATTTCGGTGTGGGGAGGCTAGACAGACGTTTATTAAAACGCAGAATTGGAGCTACGTGAAGTAACTACGTGGTAATGTTAGGTTAAGTCCTAGCTCATAGTTCTGCTAGCTGCTAATGGAGCGCGTTTTCCTTTTTACTGACAGCTTGTGTCATTTATCTCGTGATGACGGCAACCGCCGTCCGGTTTTTATGCCACATTAGTTGGGTCTGAATTCAGTTTTCGGATTAACATTAATTTTAATCCGAAATCCTTTTAGCACAAACAGCTGCTGACACTCAGACGGGTATATTAATTAAGCTTCGTTAGTAGCTCAACGTATTTGGTTAAAAAAAAATCATTTTGGTATTAAATGTGTATGTAATATACAGTAAATGAAGTGTTTAATATTTTGATATGTTTTTCGATTAGTATCCCAATGGAGCTGCACTGCGGCGATTTTTAAAATAATTTTTAAAGGTTTCATAAATATCCAGTTCTATATTTATGAAACCGTAGGCTGCTGTCTGGGAAGTTATCGCTTGGCTAAGTAAGTACTGACGATATGAGCAGATGTACCATGATACTGCTCGGTTATCCATTTTTGTACTGCTGGTTTGGGGTCTGCACAGCCGCAGCAGTCTGAGCAGAAACTTCCGTCTTCCCTGCAACTACCTGCAGGTCTTCTCAGGGATCTCCCGGGCTCCGCTTGTCCTTCCAGTGGGACATACCTGGGAAAAAAAGAAAAGGTTTTCCAGTAGAGCTCCTCCCAGCCACCCTGCAGATGAAGGTCATTTTGGCCGCTTGTCAGCCACCACCAGAACCTGGCAAGCATAGGTGAGGGAAGGAATGTTGACTGTCCAATATGTTCAGTTTTGCTTTCAACCTTAGCTCTCTTGACCACATCAGAGCAGCGCAGCAGCACGGTGTTGCAGTGGTTAGCATGGTTGCTTCACAGCTAGAAGGTTCCACGTTCAAATCCCCAGGAACTGTGTGAAGTTTCCTCCCACAGTCTAAAGACATGCATGCATCTATCCATCCATCCATCATCCACCTCTTATCTGGGGTCTGGGTCATGGAGGCAGCAGTCTTCTCTCTCAACAGCCAGCTCCTGCTTGTCTGGGAGGACACCAAGATGTTCCCAGGCAAGCTGAGAGACATAATCTCTCCAGTGTGTCCTGGATCTGCCCCAGGCTCTCCTCCCAGTGGGACATGCCCAAAGACGTGCAGGAGGCATCCTGATCAGATGTCCAAACCACCTCAACTGGCTTCTTTCGATGTGGCTCTGCTATGAGCCTCTCCTGGGTAACTGAGTTCCTACCCTTGGTAGGTTAATTGATGACCCTAAATTGTTGTAGGTATCTGTCTCTGGTAGGCCCTTAGCATAGAGGGTTAGTGCAGCTACCAGTGAAGCATTTTGAGTAGTCTTTGGGAGTAGAAAAGCACTACAGTATAAGTAAGTCTTTATCCTTTACGGCGTCCTCATTGCAACAGATGCTGCCACAGTGTGTCTGTCAGTCACTTTACTCTTATCTCATTTGTGAGCACTCCTGTCTGTAACAGTAGCAAGTTTTGATGAACAATAAATATTCCCCCAAATTATCACAATAAACAATATTATCATTGATGTCATGAAGACCGTTTTATATAGTGATATAACAACAGTCTATGTACAACTTTTTACAGAGCTTTGAACTTTTATTTATGAACATTATTAAACACTGGAAATGTGGAAAAAATATTCAAAATGTCCTAAATAAATATAAAACAAATAAACACCGTTGCCACGGACAACCAAGACAATGTGGTTTTATGTCATTGGTAAGCTCTGTGTACAATAATTCTGTCTCAGAGATGGCACAACAGAGAACTACGTAGTGAACATTTCAATTTCATGGACCTTACCATCTGTTTTGGGATGGGGTTTTTTTCGGTAGCACTCTAATACAGCCGGTAATGATGGTAAGAACAGTCACACCGATCATACGAAAGTAGCTTAACCATGGGTGTTACATTTGGTAACCAAGCCAGAGTTGGTGCCGACCTCTTCACATAGGCAAACCTGAGGGCTTCATGGTGCGATGTGATCACACTGTTAAAAAGGAGCCGACTTTTGGCTCAGTCGGGACAGACTTTAAATTCTGAGCGGACCCTTCAGCTCGCCAGTTTACTTGTTCCAGCTGACCCTGCAGTGTGAGCATGAGCTCCGCCTCCCATGGGGAGCGTGCAGAGTGAAGCATGCAGAAGGAGTGCAACTGGCTAAAATGATGGATTATGTAAAGAAACGACTTATCATGGCCAGAAAACCTATCATGGTTGTTTTTTATTGTACGATTAATTGTTTTAGCCGTTATCGTTGCAGGCCTACTCATGACTATAAAGCTTGACCCAGGATGTTGTATCTTTGTTGTTGTTTTCTCAGTTACATTGAACATGTTGTAATTTGACAAGGTTTTATTTATATTTTATTACATTTTTTTCTCAGGTGAAAGAACCGTGGATCTATCTTTTAGCGGTGGCTGAGCCATAACTGTTCCCTCTGGATAACATCGGTGAAGAGAGACCAGACCAGCGGTGGCCTTAACAATGACCGCTAACGGGAAAGTCATCCCACACACTCCACTGGCCGTTGACTTCTGGCATGTGCGCAAATGTCCAGGAGCCAGGCTGTTTTTTCTCTCCCATATGCACAGCGATCACACAGTGGGCCTGACTTCCACATGGAGCAACCGGCCCATCCACTGCTCACCGACCACCGGCACACTGCTCCGACTCAAGCTGCAGGTGAGAGAGAGGATCGTGGGAAATGTGCACCTTTGCTGGTTAACAGAGAAAAACAGGACGTGACAAGTTTGGTGGATGCTCACCTTTGACAGGGCGTTCTTGTGTCCTAACTTGTAAAAGACCTGACAACGTTCACACGTATAAAACAATTCTCAGTTATTCCAGTCAGAAAAGTTTTGGTACTACAAATATTTGGGATGATCCAGAACAAATATCCAAATATATTCTGTGCGGCCTTTCTTCTCCCTCAGTGGAGTGCATGTGCATTAATTTTTTTAGAAATATGGATTTCTTGTAAATGTGGAAGTTTTTCATGTAAATTTGCATCATTTTTAGTTTTAAATTTTAAGCTTTTTTGCAAAATTTAGATCCTTTTTTCTCATAATTTTTTTGGTTAAATGTGTATTTTTTTTTCTTGTAAAAGTTTTTTCTTAATTTGCAAGTTTTTTCATAAATTCAGCATTTTTCTCATAAATGTGCAATGTTTGTCAGTGTAAATTTGAAACTTTTTCTTATATGCAAATTATTCATATTAATTTGCAAGTTTTTTGGGAAATTTTGTAAGTTTATCACCAAGTTTCTACTTTTTCTGTGTGAATTTATGAAGTTCTTCTCTACCGGAGTGGTGGCTCAGTTGGTAGAGCATCCGCCCCACACCCGGGAGGCAGGGGTTCAAATCCCGGCCGGGTCATGCCAAAGACCATATAAAAGTGGAACTTCCTGCCGTCCAGCTTGGTGCTCAGCAATAATGGAATGGAGGAGGGAAATCTGTGGCGGCGCCTTGCATGGCAGCGGCCCTCTGATTCTGCACTTGGGGTGTGTGTGATTGACACTGTAGATAGGTAAAACACAATCTCGTTCTACTGTACATGATTGGTTGAATGACAATAAGGGTGAATTAATTAATTAATTAAATTTCACATTTGGCTAAAAGGCTTCTGCACAAAGAGATGTATTCCATTTGTAGATGATTTCACATATTTTCTTAACCATCCAGAACTTTTTAGATTTGATGGGCTCCAGCCAAATCACAAGGGATCAAGGATCTTCTCCACAAACATTGAGTTGACCCTTCACTCTCGTAGATCAGCCTGATATTCAGAGAGTTCAGATGACAATCATTACATTCCTGTTATAATATCTGCCAGACATCCCACACATTTTCCTTTAAAACAGTTAGGCATGTGCTTTTATAATCTCATCAGAATAAACACTCAGTCCCATAATTTTTCACCGTCACCCCCACCAATGAAAATCAGATGTGGACTTCTGAATATAAGATCACTCTCCTCTAAGTCACTGATATTAAATAGTCTTATTAGTGATCATAAAATTGATTTATTTTCTTTAACTGAAACTTGGCTCCATCTGGATGATTTTGTTACAATGAATGAATCCACAGCTCCAGGTTGCATCAATTTTCAAATTACTCATAGCATTGGCCCTGGAGGGGGCGTGGCTGCCATCATAAATTCAAATATTTCAGTCAACGCTAAAGGTAAAAATAATTACACATCCTTTGAAAGCCTCACACTCTGCTTCTCTTGTCCTCTTGCAAAGACCCATAAACTTTTTCTGTTTGTCATATTGTGTCGTCCACCCGGTCCTTACTCAGAAGTTGTGTCTGAACTCTCTGAATTTCTGTCTGAGTTAGTGCTCAATACTGACAAAATCATTATAGTTGGTGACTTTAATATCCATTGCGATGTTTATAGTTACAGTCTTAGTACTGCATTTAATTCCTTATTAGAATCCATAGGTTTCTGTCAGATGGAAACAAAACCCGCTCACTGTCATAATCATATACAGACGTGGACAAAATTGTTGTCACCCCTCTGTTAATGAAAGAAAAACCCACAATGGTCACAGAAATAACTTGAATCTGACAAAAGTGGTAATAAATAAAAATTCTATGAAAATTAACCAATGAAAATCAGACAATGCTTTTGAATTGTGGTTCAACAGAATTACTTTAAAAAACAAACTCATGAAACAGGCCTGGACAAAAATGATGGTACCCCTAGAAAAGATTGAAAATAATGTGACCATAGGGACATGTTCAACCTCTAATTAATAATAATTAATAATTGTCCTCTAATTAACATCACAGGTGTCTACATACTTGTAATCAGTCAGTTGGCCTATTTAAAGGGTGACAAGTAGTCACTGTGTTGTTTGGTGACATGGTGTGTACCACACTAAACATGGACCAGAGGAAGCAAAGGAGAGAGTTGTCTCAGGAGATCAGAAAGAAAATTATAGACAAGCATGTTAAAGGTAAAGGCTATAAGACCATCTCCAAGCAGCTTGATGTTCCTGTGACTACAGTTGCACATATTATTCAGAAATTTAAGATCCACGGGACTGTAGCCAACCTCCCTGGACGTGGCCGCAGGAGGAGACGGATAATACGAATGGTAACAAAAGAGCCCAGAACAACCTCTAAACACATTCATGGTGAACTCCAAGGTCAAGGTACATCAGTGTCAGATCGCACCATCCGTCACTGAGCCAAAGTGGACTTCATGGGAGACGACCAAGGAGGACACCACTGTTGAAAACAAATCATAAATAAAAAAGCCAGACTGGAATTTGCCAAACTGCATGTTGACAAGCCACAAAGCTTCTGGGAAAATGTCTTATGGACAGACGAGACAAAACTGGAACTTTTTGGCAAGGCACATCAGCTCTATGTTCACAGACACATAAATGAAGCATACCAAGAAAAGAACACTGTCCCTACTGTGAAACATGGAGGAGGTTCTGTTATGTTCTGGGGCTGCTGTGCTGCATCTGGCACAGGGTGTCTTGAATCTGTGCAGGGTACAATGAAATCTCAAGACTATCAAGGTATTGTAGAGAGAAATGTGCTGCCCAGTGTCAGACAGCTTGGTCTCAGTCGCAGGTCATGGGTCTTGCAACAGGATAATGACCCAAAACACACAGCTAAAAACATCCAAGAATGGCTAAGAGCCAAACATTGGACTATTCTAAAGTGGCCTTCTATGAGCCCTGATCTAAATCCTATTGAACACCTGTGGGAGGAGCTGAAACATGCCATCTGGAGAAGGCACCCTTCAAACCTGAGACAACTGGAGCAGTTTGCTCATGAGGAGTGGGCCAAAATACCTGCTGATAGGTGCAGAAGTCTCATTGTCAGTTACAGAAATCGTTTGATTGCAGTGATTGCCTCAAAAGGTTGTGCAACAAAATATTAAGTTAAGGGTACCATCATTTTTGTCCAGGCCTGTTTCATGAGTTTGTTTTTTAAAATAATTCTGTTGAACCACAATTCAAAAGCATTGTCTGATTTTCATTGGTTAATTTTCATAGAATTTTTATTTATTACCACTTTTGTCAAATTCAAGTTATTTCTGTGACCATTGTGGGTTTTTCTTTCATTAACAGAGGGGTACCAACAATTTTGTCCACGTGTGTACTTGACCTTGTCTTGACTTATGGCACTGAGATAGAAAAAATTATAATATTGCCTAATAACGCGCTTTTGTTGAGGCAGCTCAGTGGCACAATGGTTAGCACTGTGGTAGCACAGCAAGAAGGTCACAGGGTGGATCCCACCCCCAGACCATCAGTGATCCTTCTGTGTGGAGTTTGCATGTTCTCCTCGTGTCTGCGTGGGTTTTCTTCGGGTACTCCGGTTTCCTCCCACAGGCCAAAAACATGCAGGTTAGGTTAATTGGCATCAACTGGGGATTCTAGATTGTCCTTAGGTATGAATGTGAGAGTGAATGGTTGTCTGTCTCTCTGCTAGCCCTGCGATGGACTGGCAATCTGTCCAGGGTGTACCCTGCATCTCGCCCAAAGACACTGGGATAGGTTCCAGCCCCCCCGCCACCCAAAAAGCATTAAGTGGTAAAGAGGAATGGATGGAACCCTCTTTTGTCTGATCATTCATTAATAACATTTGACATTATGATCAATGGATTTACAAAATTGCATAAAAATATTCAGTACCGCAGGTTTCTTTCTGACAGTGCTAAGATTTGAGTCACTATCCTCATTACTTCCTACATGTTTTACCTCTGTTTATGAAAACTTTTCAAACTTTACTCCCTTTCAGATAGATTGTTTGCTTGACAGTGTTGCAGCCACTTTACGTGCAACTCTTGATAATATTGCCCCACTACAGAGAAAAGTGTGTTCTCAGATTAGGCACACACCCTGGTACAATGATCAATTGTGTGCCTTAAAACAAACTTCTAGGAAATTGTAAAGGAAATGGCGTGCCATTAAATCAAGAGAATGCTTTTTAGCCTGGAAAAATTATTTTATTACACAAAAACACCATACACAGAGTTAGAACTAGATACTGTTCACTGCTAATTGAAGAGAATAAGAACAACCCCAAATTCCTTTTTAAGACTATTGCTAGACTGACGAAGAGTCACAGTACTGTTGAACAACATATTCCCTCATCATTGAGCTGCAGTGACTTCATGAACTTCTTTACTAACAAGGTTGTAGCCATTAGAGAAAAGATTAGTCTTTCTCATCCCAATATCAGTACTACACTCTTTTCTGATGATCCGACTGTGGAAATGCCCAAGTTAGACTCTTATTTAGACTGTTTTCATCCCATTGATCTGCCTGAGTTAATGTCCATTATCGCTGTCTCTAAACCATCTACAAGTTTGGTGGATCCCAGTCCTACAACACTGTTTAAGGATATTCTGCCCCTTATTAACACCTCTGTACTTGGATCTGATTAATCTGTCTCTGCTAACTGGTTATGTACCACATGCCTTTAAGTTAGCCCTAATTAATCCATTGCTTATAAAGTCTACTCTTGATCCTGATGTTTTAGCTAATTATAGGCCCATTTCAAACCTTCATGTCCAAAATCCTTGAAAAGGTTGTTTTAAAACAACTATTTGCCGATTTGCAGAACAGTGGATTGTATGAAGAATTTCAGTCTGGCTATAGAATGCACCACAGTACAGAAACAGCTTTAGTCAAAGTTACAAATGACCTCCTTATTGCCTGTGACAATGGACTTGTCTCTGTGCTCATCCTGTTAGATCTGAGTGTTGCATTCGATACCACTGACCATACAATTCTACTACATAGACTTGAACACATCACTGGGATCAAGGGAGCTTTTTCAGCCTGGTTTAAATCATATTTGTCAGATAAAGTCCAGTTTGTACATGTAGATGATAAGTCTTCCACACTTTCTCAAGTAATTATGGTGTTCTTTGGGGTTCTGGTCTTGGACCAGTTTTGACAGTGGTGTAAAAAAGTGTTGGCCCCTTCCTGATTTCTCATTTTTTTGTGTTTGTCACACTTAAATGTTTCAGATCATCAGGCAAATTTAAATATTAGACAAAGACAACACAAGTAAACACAAAATGCAGTTTTTAAATGGTGTTTATTATTAAGGGTAAAATAAAATCCAAACCTACATGGCTTTGTGTGAAAAAGTGATTGCCCCCTGTTAAAACATAAATTAACTGTGGTTTATCACATCTTTGGAAAGCTAAGTTCAATTTTTCTAGCCACACCCAGGCCTAATTACTGCCACACCTGTTCTCAATCAAGAAATCACTTAAATAGGACCTGCCTGACAAAGTGGAGAAGACCAGAAGATCCTCAAAAGCTCAACATCATCCTGCGATCCACAGAAATTCAGGAACAAATGAGAAACAAAGTAATTGAGATCTATAAGTCTGGAAAAGGTTATAAAGTCATTTCTAAAGCTTTGGGACTCCAGCAAACCACAGTGAGAGCCATTATCCACAAATGGCGTAAACATGGAACAGGGTGAACCTTCCCAGGAGTGGCCGGCCGACCAAAATTACCCCAAGAGCGCAGCGACGACTCATCCAAGAAGTCACAAAAGACCCCACAACAACATCCACAGAACTGCAGGCGTCACTTGCCTCAGTTAAGGTCAGTGTTCATGACTCTACCATAAGAAAAAGACTGGGCAAAAATGGCCTGCATGGCAGAGTTCCAAGATGAAAACCACTGCTGAGCAAAAAGAACATAAAGGCTTGTCTCAGTTTTGCCAGAAAACATCTTGATGATCCCCAAGACTTTTGGGAAAATACGCTGGAGTGACGAGACAAAAGTTGAACTTTTTGAAAGGTGTGTGTCCCATTACATCTGGTCTAAAAGTAACACAGCATTTCAGAAAAGGAACATCATACCAACAGTAAAATATGGTGGGGGTAGTGTGATGGTCTGGGGCCGTTTTGCTGCTTCAGGACCTGGAAGACTTGCTGTGGTAAATGGAACCATGAATTCTGCTGTGTATCGAAAAATCCTGCAGGAGAATGTCCGGCCATCTGTTGGTGACCTCAAGCTGAAGCGTACTTGGGTTCTGCAACAGGACAATGATCCAAAACACAGCAGCAAGTCCACCTCTGAATGGCTTAAGAAGAACAAAATGAAGACTTTGGAGTGGCCTAGTCAAAGTCTTGACCTGAATCCGATTGAGATGCTGTGGCATGACCTTAAAAAGGCGGTTCATGCTCAAAAACCCTCCAGTGTGGCTGAATTACAACAATTCTGCAAAGATGAGTGGGCCAAAATTTCCTCCACAGCGCTGTAAAAGACTCATTGCCATTTATTGCAAATGCTTGATTGCAGTTGTTGTTACTAAGGGTGGCTAACCAGTTATTAGGTTTAGGGAGCAATCACTTTTTCACAAAGGGGCATGTAGGTTTGGATTTTTTCCCCTTAATAATAAACACCTTCATTTAAAAACTGCATTTTGTGTTTACTTGTGTTATCTTTGTCTAATATTTAAATTTGTTAGATGATCTGAAACATTTAAGTGTGACAACCAAACAAAAAAATGAGAAATCAGGAAGGGGGTAAACACTTTTTCACACCACTGTATATGCTTCCACTCGGCACTATTATCAGAAAACACAATATAAATTTTCACTGCTATGTAGGGCTGTGCGATATGACGATATACTGTATATTGGATGATGATATAAAAATGTCTATCGTTTTATAGAATACTCTATCGTTTATATCATGATTTAAAATGCACATACCCTCATTTCTTGAGAAAAGCTCATTACACTACTTGTCAGCGCCCCGCCTCTCCCCCACAGTGCACGCAGCATGTGTGGTGTGTGGCTAGGCCACACACCATGGTTGCGAACTCTGAACTCCCAGTTTGGTCAAATAACCGCTAGCCCGCTACTCCTGTTTGCCAGAGAGGATGTGGGACTGTTTTCCATTCTGCTGCATCAGAGAGGATAGTCCGCTAACCTCGTTTTAATAGGAGGCAAGTAACGTTAACACCTTGTCTAATTATAATACGGCAAATGTTAAATGATGATATTAAGTTGTGCTAATCCATCCATCCATCCATCCATCTTCTACCACTTTTCCGGAGGTCCGGGTCATGGAGGCAGCAGTTCAAGCAGAGAAGCCCAGACTTCCCTCTCCCTAGCCACCTGCTCCAGCTCTTCAGAGGGGATATCAAGGCGTTCCCAGACCAACTTGGAGACATAATCTCTCCAGCGAGTCCTGGGTCTGCCCCGGGGTCTCCTCCCAGTGGGACATGCCCAACACACCTAAAGTGGGAGGCATCCAGGAGGCATCGTGATCAGATGCGCAAACCACCTCAACTGGCTACTTTCAATGTGGAGGAGCAGCAGTTCTACTCTGAGCCTCTCCCAGATGACTGATCTCACCTTATCTCTAAAGGTGAGTCCAGCAATCCTATGAAGAAAGCTCATTTCAGCCGCTTGTATCCACAGTCTCATTCTTTCGGTCATTACCCAAAGCTCATAACCATAGGTGAGGGTAGGAACGTAGATTGACCGGTAAATCGACAGCTTTGCCTTAGAGCTTAGCTCCCTCTTCATCACAACAGATTGGTACAATGTTCGCATCACTGGAGATGCTGCTCTGATCCATCTGTCAATCTCTCGCTCCATTCTCCTCTCACTCATGAATAAGACCCCAAGATACTTAAACTCCTCCACTTGGGGCAGGAGCTGGTCTCCAACTCGGAGAGGACAATCCACCTTTTTCCGGCTGAGGACCATGAACTCGGACTTGGAGGTGCTGATTCTCATCCAGTTGCTTCAAACTCAGCGGCAAACCGTCCAAGCAAGACCTGTAGGTCATTGCTGGATGAAGCCAACAGGACATCATCTGCAAACAACAGAGGTGAGATCATGTGGTCACCAAGCATGACACCCTCTGTTGCCTGGCTGCGCCTAGAAATCCTGTCCATAAAAATTATGAACAGGATCGATGACAAAGGACAGCCCTGGCGGAGTCCAACTCTCACTGGAAATGAGTCCAACCAAGTGTTGGCAATACCAACCAAACTCTCACAACAGTCGTACAGAGACCGGATAGCTCGTAACAACAAGCCCGACACCCCATACTCCCGAAGCACCCCCCACAAAAAAACTACGAGGGGCATGGTCGAATGCCTTCTCCATGTCCACAAAACATATGTAAACTGGTTGGGCAAACTCCCACGAACCCTCGGGGATTCTTGAGTGGGTAAAGAGTTGGTCCAATGTGCCACGGCCAGGACGAAAATCACATTGCTCTTCCTGAATCCGAGGTTCGACCAACGGCCGGACTCTCTTCTCCAGTATCAGGGGTGATTGGGAGGAACGGCCTGCCCAATCTGAACCTGAATGGTGTTCAGTTATTTGACTTCTGTGCTAACCACAGTTTGTCCATAATGAACACCATGTTCAAGCGTAAGGGTGTCCATATGTGCACCTGGCATCAGGACACCCTAGGTCGCAGGTTGATGATCGATTTTGTTATCGTGTCATCAGACCTGCGACCATATGTCTTGGACACTCGGGTAAAGAGAGGTGCAAAGCTGTCAACTGATCACCCCCTGGTGGTGAGTTGAATCCGATGGCAGGAGAGGATGCCATTCAGACTTGGTAGACCCAACCATATCGTGAGGGTGTGCTGGGAATGTCTGGCTGAGGCCCCTGTCCAGGAGGTCTTCAGCTCCCACCTCCGGAAGAACTTCTACCACATTCCGAGGGAGTCTGGAGACATGGAGTCTGAATGGGCCATATTCTCCACCTCCTTTGTTGAAGCGGCGGCCCAGAGCTGTGGACGCAAGGTTGTCGGTGCATCTCGTAGTGGCAAACCTGAACCAAGTGGTGGACGCCAGTGGTGAGGGGTGCCATTCAGCTGAAGAAGGAGTCCTGTCAAGCTTGGTTGGCTTGTGGACTCCCGAAGCAGCTGAAGTGTACCGGCAGGCCAAGCAGAGTGCAGCTCGGGTGGTTGCTGAGGCAAAAACTTGGGTGTGGGAGGAGTTCGGTGAGGCCATGTAACAAGACTTTCAGTCGGCCTCGAAGAGATTCTGGCACACTGTCCGGAGGCTCAGGACGGGGAAGCAGCTCTCTGTATGGTGTGTATGGGGCGCTGCTGACGCTGACTGGGGATATTGTCGGGCAGTGGAAGGAATTCTTTGAGGATCTCCTCAATTCCACTGACACACCTTCCACAGAGGAAGCAGGGCTTGTGGACGAGGGGGACAATTCGCCCATCACAGGGGCTGAGGTCGCTAAGGTGGTTAAAAAGCTCCTTGGTGGCCAAGCCCCAGGGGTGGACAAGATTTGTCCTGAGTGCCTCAAGGCCCTGGATGTTGTAGGGCTGTCATGGTTGGCACGCTTCTGCAACATTACATGGAGGTCGAGGACAGTGCCTTTGGCATGGCAAACCGGGATGGTGGTTCCTCTCTTCAAGAAAGGGGACCGGAGGGTGTGCTCCAACTTTAGAGGGATCACACTACTCAGCCTCCCTGGGAAGGTCTAAGCCAAGTTGTGCTAATTGGAAATATAATAGTGTATCAGACCATTGTTTCTTTGGTTTAAATTACTGCTGAGTTTCTTAGTTTTGTCTGAAAAAAATTATTAAGGCTGCAAAAGTGCAAGATGGTGGCACATACACGAAAAATAAATAAATTAATTAAAACGGGCTGGAGAAGCAAGTTGGCTCTTAACCCCTTGAACTCTGGGAATTCCGCGGGCAGTCACGTCTCTGCATCTTAGTGCGTCTCAGTGCGCACTGGAAAAAAAAGCTGTATTTCTGGTCTTCCAGTACAGACACAGCCTTGTTTCAACCTGAGAAAAAGATATTTTTACAAAATTTTGACCTGAGCTTGAAAACGCCAGGTTCTACATTTCTGTTGTGTTTTACAGCCAGTATCTGACAGCTGTATGTTATTTGCAAGCATTTGTATCTAAAAAAACACCCAGGCGAACTTTCTTGTTACTCAGTGGCAGGAGCACTTAGAGAGATTATGACTGTTTTGCCAAAAAATTCAGAGTGTTTTCTTTTAAATGAGGCTAACCCCATGAAGATGCTGCAAAGGGTTGAAGAACAGCTTTTGATTTACTTTGGGCATGTTATTTTTAGGCGTTTTAGGGAAGTTGAACAGAGTTCAACAGGTTAATGTAATTTATTTGATTCCTAATGATTTTAGTCAAGTAGCGATAGTGAATAAAGTTAAAAGTCATCACATGTATTTTATTACATTACCTTTTGTCTCTTTGATTTTCAGATATTGACCAATCTGAAATATTTTTACCAAGAAGCAAACAGGTTAAATTAGGCCAGAATAGCAGTCTTTAGGCTGCAGGTCTACACTTACATTTTCATTGATTTAAACTAATGGCTAATTTGTATCTGCAGATGGGAGTGATGGGCAATTCTCATTTTCAGACAATTTTTTATGTTATCTGTTTGTTTGCTTGTTTTTGCTGTTTTCCTCTGGCTCAGGAAATATTTAATTTATTGATGTTTACTTTTTATTCACATGATATGATTTGGAAGAAAAACCTGAAATTTATGAGAATCAAGTCTCAGATGCACATTAAAAAAAACTATTTTATAACAAGACTGCAAAATTATGAGGGGAAAATTCCCTTCCACAGCATGTGGAACACCAATTGGTGTATGGGGCGGCGCCTATCTCCGTTTCTCTGACCCTAGGACACACAGCTACTGCAAGTAGTGAAAGCTACAGTGGGGGGTCAGTCCTCTGGTAGCTCTGTGTATAACTTTTCTTTCCCCATTTTATTATGCTGAGCACCACGCTAGAAGGCAGAAAGTACCATTTTTATATGGTCTTTGGTATGACCCGGCCGGGATTTGAACCCCTGCCTCCCGGGTGTGGGGCGGATGCTCTACCAACTGAGCCACCACTCCGGTTGAGGGGAAAAGGGTGCATGTTAAAAAAAGTAAGAAAAAGACATGGTCTTTTTATGTGATTATCTAAACTGTAGATTTACAGAAAATGTATATCGTGATATACATCGTTACCGTGACATAAGATGACTTGTATCGTGATATGAAATTTTTGTCATATTGCACAGCCCTACTGTTATGCTGATGACACGCAGATCTGTTTAGCCATGGACGCTAAAAATACTCATCATTTAGTGAAATTACAGGCATGCCTTGAAGACATCAAGGCCTGGATGACTGGTAACTTCCTTGTGTTAAATTCAAGCAAAACTGAGGTAATTGTTTTTGGCCCTAAAAAAGTCAGAGATTCCCTGTCTAACCATATAGTTCCACTGGAGCTATACCTTGGCAACTTTACCTTGGCATCCAGTACTACTGTGAGGAACCTTGGAGTAATTTTTGACCAGGAATTGTATTTTAATTCACACATTAAACAGATGTCTAGAGCTGCTTTCTTTTATCTGTGCAATATTCATTTCAATTCAATTCAACTTTATTTATATAGCGCCATTTCACAACAACAGTCATCTCATTGCACTATCAACTGTAGGGGGAACCCCCACATTTGCAGAAAAACCCCAGCAATCAGGCGATCCCCTGTGAGCAAGCACTTGGCGACGGTGGAGAGGAAAAACTCCCTTTTAACAGGAAGAAACCTCCAGCAGAACCAGGCTCAGGGAGGGGCAGTCATCTGCTACGACTGGCTGGGGGGGTGAGGGGACAGAGAAGAAAAGAGAAGATATTGCAAAAATCAGGAACATCCTGTGTCAAACTGACACTGAAGAATTGGTCCATGCATTTGTTTACATGTAGGCTAGACTACTGCAACGCTCTGTTGGCTGGGTGTCCAAACAATTCCCTCAAAATTCTTCAGCTGATTCAAAATGCTGCTGTCAGAGTACTGACAGGTGCTACCAAGAGAAATCACATTTCTTCTATTTACTCTCTCTACATTGGCTCCCAGTTAAATTTAGAATAGAATTTAAAATCCTTCTCATTACTTATGAAGCCCTCAGCAGCCAAGCCCCTTCCTACCTTAAAGACCTTATTGTTCCATGTTACCCTTCAAGACCTCTTCGCTCTCAGAATGCAGACTTACTTGTGATTCCCAGATTTTTTTTAAAGTAAATTTGAAGGCAGAGCCTTCAGCTATCAGGCCCCTGTCCTGTGGAACCAGCTCCCTGCCTGGGTACGGGATGCTGATACGCTCTCTGCTTTTAAGAGAGAGGAGGGGGCAGCTGTGGCACAGGTATAGTGTGGCTGACTACTGATGGGAGGTTCAGGGGTTCGATTCCCACTCTGTCTGCAGTCTGCGTGTCCTAAAGCAAGACAGTGAACCCCCAGTTGCTCCTGGTGGGTCAGGCCAGTGCCTGTGCATGGCATCTCTGCCGCCGTCAGTGTGTGAATGGGTGGATAGCAGGATCTGTAAAGCGCTTTGGTCATCTAGAGATGAGAAAAAAGTGCTATATAAGTGAACACCATTTAAGATCAAGCTTAAAACTTTTCTTTTTCTAGAGCTTACAGTTAGCTTTATTGTTATTATTAGTAATGTTGTTATTTTCACTGATTTCCAATTCGTGGAATTTTGACTCTCACTTTGACTGTTTTATTGTGATTTTATTGTCTTATAGTTGTTTTAATCAGTTCCTTTCTTGCCTTCATATTTTTGAATATTGAATATAATATTCTGTAAAGCACCTTGGGTTGCACATGTGCTTGAAAGATGCTACATAAATAAACTGAACTGAACATTTTTTTTTTGTTTTGTACACTTGGTAAAATTTGATTTATAGCTTACTTTTATTAAAACCAAACAGTTTAGGGGGACCTAAATAGCAAATTTGAAAACTGAATACCAGGGTAATAAACAAATATCATTAGTTGAATATTTAATTACATTAACATATTCAACAAAGGTAAACTTTAGAGTATGAAAATGCATTTTGTTGAAGAAAAACAAGTTGCTAAAACTCATTTATTTGACAATATGTTCAGTTAAGAAGTTGCTATGATTAACTACATTTAGGTTATTTTAAAGTTATGAAGATTTTCCCTATAATTAATTTAAGGTCTGCATTTATAAACAAGCATTTTCTCCTCAGCTAGGCTTTTCAAAGTGAATTACAATATGTTTCACATTTAGTTCTTCACGCACCAGTGGCGGAGCTGTCTAGTAAGGTGTTTTATTTGTCTCTATTAGGTTTTATGATTTATTGCTCTGGTGTTTTTCCTTGAATATGTCCCTCATCTTATGCTATAATAACTGGAATAAACAGATGCAAAGTAAAGCTTTTATACTTATTTTCTCTGTTACATCGAGTGTGTTATTTGGTTAGCTTTTTAAAAATTATTTCCGCTAAGGTGAAAGAAGAGTGGATCCATCCTTTAGAGCTGGGGCCGCCCCACCTGCTGCCACTGGACGACATAGGGAAGGAGAAACTCACGGTTACACTAATGGATGCCAACCACTGTCCAGGAGCTGCCATGTTTCTCTTTGAAGGCTACTTTGGCTCTATCCTGTATACTGGTCAGTTTCTCTGATGGAAACATTATAACATATATTTTTTTGACTATCAAAGATTAACTACTTTGTGACGATGTTAAAAGTTGACGACATTAACACACTATTTCAGGTGACTTCAGATACACTCCTTTGATGCTGCGTGAGCCGTGTTTAAGAAACAACATCGTTATAGATGTCCTTTACCTGGACAACACCAACTGTGACCCCAACCGCACTCTGCCATCCAGACAGCGAGCCACTCAACAAATAAAGGAAATCATTCGCAGCCACCCCAACCACAATGTTGTCATAGGTGAGTTTTAAAGGCTGTTTAAAACACAACATTAACCTTGTTTTAGGTCTGCCTTTCTTGATCAGTTATGTTTGCCATTTGTTTTTATTTATTCATCAGTCTTGGAGAACAGAGTACATTTACTATCGAAGATCCCATTTGCTGTTTGAAGGTTCCGTCGCTGTTGTCCGGTGTTTCTCACTTCACTACAACCAGATGGTCACTGTTGTGCCACCTTTCAGCTCAGAAATTCTCTGACTACTGGGTGTTCATGGGTTCTTAGAAAGTCTTAAACTTGTTTTTCTATAATTACAAGTTATTGTGAAAAATAACAATCAGAATTTAAATCTGCTTTTCAGAGGTTATAAAAATACCACTGATAAACACAATAGTCATGTTTCCTGGTATTGTGGGGTGAAAGCCTCATATTCAGTTTTGCGAATTTATGGTTGCTGTTTTTTTTTTTTTTTTTAACATAACAGACTCAAAGCATATGCAATTTTTTCACCGGAGTAGTGGATTAGTGGTAGAGCATCCACCCCCACACCTGGGAGGTCATGGTTCAAGCCAAAAGCCGGGTGATACCGAAGAGCATAAAAGCATAAAATGATACTTTCCACCTTCTAGCTTGGGGCTCAGCATAAATAGAACAGGGAAAGGAGAGTTGGTTACCCAGCCACAGGGGGAAGCACAAAACCAGTGCTGCGTTGCGTCAAGTAGGGCGTCCGGCGTAAAAATCCTTGCCAAGTCAAACACAGTGCATCCGGAAAGCCTTCACAGCACTTCACTTTTTCCATATTTTGTGATGTTACAGCCTTATTCCAAAATGGATTAAAATATTTTTCCCTCAAAATTCTACACACAATACCCCATAATGACAACATGAAAAAAGTTTATTTGAGACTTTTGCAAATTGATTAAAAATAAAAAACTAAGAAATCACATGTTCATAAGTATTCACAGCCTTTGCCATGAAGCTCAAAACTGAGCTCAAGTGCATCCTGTTTCTACTGATCATCCTTGAGATGTTTCTACAGCTTCACTGGAGTCCACCTGTGGTAAATTCAGTTGATTGGACGTGATTTGGAAAGGCACAAACCTGTCTATATAAGGTCCCACAGTTGACAGTGCATGTCAGAGCACAAACCAAGCATGAAGTCAAAGGAATTGTCTGTAGACCTCCGAGACAGGATTGTCTCGAGGCACAAATCTGGGGAAGGGTACAGAAAAATTTCTGCTGCTTTGAAGGTTCCAATAAGCACAGTGGCCTCCATCATCCATAAATGGAAGAAGTTCAGAACCACCAGGACTCTTCCTAGAGCTGGCCGACCATCTAAACTGAGCGATCAGGGGAGAATGGCCTTAGTTAGTGAGGTGACCAAGAACCCGATGGTCACTCTGTCAGAGCTCCAGCTAAAAAAAACTTTTGTCACGTTGTCATTATTGGGTATTGTGTGTAGAATTTTGAGGAAAAAAATGAATTTAATCCATTTTGGAATAAGGCTGTAACATAAAATGTGGAAAAAGTGAAGCACTGTGAAGACTTTCCGGATGCACTGTATGTGGACCCATGATCTGCTGTGGCGACCCCCAAATAGGAAGTAGCCATAGATGGATGTGGGTGTGCGTGCGTTTGTTTGTGTGTGTGTGCAGTGAAATGAGCGGAATGAAATACAGTTGTTTCTCGTAAATGTGCAAATTTATGTATTTTTTCCTTGAAAACCTTAAAAATTTCTTGTAAATTTGTGATTCTTCACATAAATTTCCAATTTTTAGCTCATTCCAGTGAAGACAAAAGGAGAGAATGCAATGGTGCGGTGTTTGTCCATCTGTCAGTCCACAATGGGAATCACTATTCCTTCAACCTAGATGATTGACCCGATGTTTACCAAACTCTGTCACAGTGAACCACATGTTGGTCTGCATTCAGGCTGTGCTCAATGTCAAGTTCAGTGTCAAATGTCAGCAGATCTGGGCATTTGTGAATTCATGAAAATTGATACTCCTCCTTGCCAGTTGCCCCAAACTCATGCACAGTGATCCTCAGGTGGGTCTGCATCCAGGTTGTACTTAACATCAATTTCAGCATCAAAGATTGGGAGATCTAAACACTCTCGAGGTGATTTCAAGGCCAAAATGAGCTACTTTTTCAATGACAGTCTTGTTTTTCCCATAAATTTGACCAAATTTTTCTTGCAAATGTATTTTTTTTTCTTGTAAATTTGAAACTTTTTGTTGTTTCAGTTATTTGACTTTAATAACTTGTCTCATTAGAGCCAACATCAAGCCTCAGGGATGGCAATTTTCTGCCGATCCGCGGATTTCCGCCGATTTATTTTCAAATTGATCATTTCTGTGAATCGTCTAAATCCGTTGAGAAAATTTTAGGGGGGGGGTAAGGTACCTTATTGTTACCGATTTTAGCGAAAATCAACACGATTACATAAGCGCTCGGCGCTTCCCCGGGTCAAGTCTCCTGCGATAACCCGGATGTTATGTACTCAAGCTACTGCTGTATTGTAAACAGCCCTGCGATTGGAAAGTTGCAAACGATTGGACCAATCAAATGGCTCGTTGTATGCTTTGTCAAAAATTCATTGCGGCGTGTTCTCAGGAATGTGATTTTTCTGCTAATTTGCCAAATTCCGCTTTTTTTTAATCTTCCAGGAAGATAAAGTACGTTAGCAGCTTGTGGTCCACGAACGCAGTGAAGGTGTGCCCTTTCAGGCAGAATTGGAAGTGGCGTATGGCCAGGTGGAGAGCCATTAACTCTCTGTTACTGGCGGCGTACAACGGCTGTATGAGCTGGGCTGCGCGGGGGAGGAAACGATTATAAAAGTTAACCATCTCCAAAACTCCTGCAGCGCCCTGACATTGATGTTGAGGAGAAAAAAAATAGCAAAACAATTTAGTTAGATTACTTTTATGATTCCAAACAGTTTGAAATTGACAGTGCACAGTGGACATTGACTCATAACTTTTGAATATTTCTAAGACTTGGCTACTTTGCACTTTGCACTTCTGATTGGATGCTAAACTGTGTTTCGTTACCTTGTATTCATACATGTGTAATGACAATAAAGTTGAATCTAATCTAATCTAATCTAATCTAATCTAATCAGTGATTGTGCAGAATGAACTGCTCAAGACTCAATGGAGATTGAAACTGGTGATCTGAAATGAATGCTGAAATTATAAAAAGTAATGGTATGAATGAATTTTATTTCTATTATGGAATAGATAAAATTAACTGATTTTGATTTGATCAAGTGTTAAAGCATGTGATGGATAATGCTTGTTGGAATATTTTAGGATTGCTATCTTCTTGGAACATAAGTCAATATTATACAGTAATAAGTGGCATTCAGCTGTTTGTTTTATGTCATTTAAGCACAGTTCTGGTACTTAAAAATCATAAAAACCCAGGAGCTTTGGGGGGCTTCGCCCCCCCTTGCCCCCCCACCGGGGCTCTGCCCCGGACCACACTGGGGGACTGCGTCCCCCAGACCCCCTGCTAAATTTTCAGATAATTTCCCCAACCCCAAATCACATCCCTGTCTCGTGTTGGAATTCTGAGCTTTTGGTATCGTTTTCAGCGGAATTATGAGATTTTTATCGAAGGATCAGGAGTCATCAGTGCTAGAAATAGACAAAAGTGTCAAAAATAAGTTTCGATGGAATTGGCTTGAGAGAAAAGTGACAGTAAAGGTGAAAATTGGCTCAAAGTTCGACGAGGTAACAGAAACACTCGGACAATTTCTGAAGAAACCAGAAAAGGAGATGAAGTTCAAAGTTCAGAGACTGACACAGCTTGGTGCCAAAAGGAAGAAAGTTTCACATTAGAAGTGACTTGTTGACCAGTGTAAATAGTGTAATAAACTCTTATAGAACTGTTAAACATGTTGGACTAAAGACAGTGAGACAACATTGAAGAAAAAGTAAGTTAACTTTTCATTAAATTTAATGATTTATCTAAGTCTAGTATTTCATTTTTTTTGAACATTTTTTTCCAGTCTAAATTACTTCTGTTTTACTGAAAACCTCTCAGCTTCAGGGGGGCTGCGCCCCCCCCAGCCCCCCCATAAGTCAATCGACCAAATTAGATTTCAGCTGAAATCAGAATTTCCTGTTGCCATCCCTGATCCTAGAGAAGTATAACTTTGATGTGAGCTGGATTGATGACCCAAAATTTGCACTAATTTCAGTTCCAAGGAATAACTGGACAGTGTTGTCACCATTTTTTTTTTTCAAATGTAAAGCCTTAAGTTTGTGGCCTTTAAAAAGTCTTAACACTGCAGTGTATATAATTCCCCTTAAAACAAATCTACATTGTCTAAAATGGTATCTTATGCCCATTTTTCCACAAAAAACCTTTTATGGTCTTATAATTGCTTGTGAAAATCTTTTCCCTTTTCCTCCTTCAAACACCGGGATCTATGAATATTCTAAATAGGCCTACCCACATCCTGGGCAAATTAAACATTAATGACATCTAGCGCTACATTACACAAAAATGGGCGGTGCGGTGGCAGAGTGGTTAGCACTGCACCAGCACAGCAACTCACCCTTGGCCATGGGATCCCTGGTTCAATCCCAGCCCCTGACCAACAGTGACCTGTGTGGAGTTTGCATGTTCTCCCCGTATCTGCGTGGGTTTACTCCGGGATTTCTCCGGTTTCCTCCCACAGGCCAAAAACATGCAGGTTAGGGAAGGGATAGCGCCGTACCGTGGCTGCTTCATCCATCCAGGTGGATGCCCTCAATTTCCCCTCTGGGGATCAGTAAAGTATACAAAATCAAAAAAAAAAAATCAAATAGAATGAATCCTTTGATAAAATACAGACTTAGCGGTTGAACAGCATGCACACTTGTATGCATGGTGGCCCAGTATAATGGCTGGAACTGCATCAGTCCTTAAAAGCATTTTAATGGTAAAACACATCTTAATTTCATCAAGTTTTCAAAACAGCTGTCAAAAAATGCTAACTGGCCCTGGAGGCTAAGTTGACTAGTTCCACCCTCTTCCTCCAAGGCCATAGCCAGTGCTTTGTCCTGATTGGTTCACCTATTATAGTGACATCACAAAAACATCTGTCTAAACTTACCTTTTTCCAAGAGGAGGAGCTTAACCCCTTGCACTCCGGTCAATTTTCCTAAAAACGCCAAAAAATAATGTGCCCAAAGTAAATCGAAAGCTGTTATTCAACCCTTTGCAGCATCTTCATGGGGTTGGTCTCATTTAAAAGAAAACACTTTGAATTTTTTGGCAAAAAAAACATGATCTCTCTAAGTGCTCCTGCCACTGAGTTACAGTCATCTAAACATAGTGAACTTGAAGAAAATAAATTTGGCCTGGGTGTTTTTTTGGATACAAATGCTTGCAAATAACACACAGCTTCAGATCCGGGCTGGAAAATGCAACAGAAATGTAGAACCAAGTGTTATCCAGCTGAGGTCCAAATTTTGTAACAATACCACAAAAAATGAATATATTACACAGCTTTTTTCTCAGGCTGTTCCCAGGCGTTTTGGAACTGTGCCAAATTGTGCCAAATGGCAAAGTTTGGAAAAACGTCTGTAACTTTTGAATGATTCAACATAGAAGCTTCATTTTGGGCTCAAATGAAAGGTCACATTCAGGGCTGTGTCTGTGTGTGTGTGGGTTGCCCCCCCCCCCCCGCTACAGAGGACGGAGATCGGCCCTCGCTACATAACGGATTACACTCGGATGTGGCATGTTTTCACAGCAACGCTGTCACCGCGGCTCCCCCCCCACCTCGCTACAGAGGACGGCCATCGGCCATCGCTACATGACGGAATAGACTCATGGCTATGTGGCGACCGCTGCGCAGTCATTGTGGCTTCCCCCCCCGGACCGGGGGGCGTTCGGACCGTGAACGCCCACCCCCCCGCTCCTCTTCTGCAGCGGGGGGGGCGTTCATGGTCCGAACACGCCAAATGAACCGTTTATCGCGGTGCACGCACTTCGTACTTCGTGCGCCGTACAGTTGTAATTTACCGATGGGTCAAAAGTCATTTTTTGATTACAATTTTCAGGGATAAATAATAACTTAGCTTATAACACCTTACCTCTTCACAGCCACATTGTCCTGGCGAACTTCTCTTCCCCATTGTCAGACGAACGCGACGCTGGTCCGCTCGTGGATCCCGGTCAAAACATAATTCCATTATTGCGGTTTTGGTGAATGATTTACGACCTTTGTCGTCGTCCTCCGTCGGTCTATGATCACGGAAGAGAATCCTAAACGTCTATTCTGCTGGAATGAGTGCAGGTCGCACTTGTGGGTGTTCTCCATGCTGCTGGATCTGTAGCAGGTTCTTCCAGCGTCCTTTTTTTCATCTGTGGCAGCAATAAGTCTATCTTCACCCAGCCCGAACTTCTGTGCTTCAATTGGCTCCTGCATTCACAGTAGGCGGGTCCTCCTTCCTAGGTTTTCATTCATTGGTTCTTCAAGGTTTTAGAAACCCAATTCAAGGCTCGTATTAGTCGAATGAGAGGTCAATCAGATGAACTAATCTGTTCGCGGCTGTGTCTGCAGCTTTTATTTTCAGTGCGCGCTTGGAGGCCACACCACCTACATCACCACCATCAGGACCATGCGTCCGAGAGCGCACGAGAACGCCCTCGTGCGCACTAGGATGTAGAGACTTGCCCGTCTGCGTTACAACGGAGCGCAAGAGGTTAACTGAACTTTAACAGCAGAAAAAACGCAGATATGACACGTAACAGTGATTTAGCTCTTGATATGTCTTGTAAGTCTTAAAAAATGTTACAGACATGTTAATAAGAAAAAAAAAATTTTGACCGGAATGTTACTTTAAATTTACCTTCTTTATACACTCTGTGCCACAAACAAAGTATGTATTTCATTTGCAAGCAGAAAACCTACAGGAGGGATGACCTATCCTCGAGCATGTTAATAAGGGCATGCGGAGTGTCCTTGTCCCTCCTTTCACTCAGGGATGTTTTTTTAAGCCGTGTTCAGTTTCTTAAGAGGTTTTCTGTTGGCAGACTTGAGGACTGAACAAGTGAAGGTGGTATGTTTGTTTTCTGTCACATGGAAGCTCTTTGGGTAACACTGTAAAAAAGATCCTTGGCTGTGTTTTTGGGACCACATAGTTGATGTATGATGCTCTGGATTATACCTGGGATCGAAGCAGTTTAATGAGCGTGAATATTGATACTTTTACAGATATTGTAGTAGATGGAGGAGAGGCTGTTTCCAGAGTTTCTCTCCTGGATTAGTAATATACATATATCCCATTCATTAAATAGTGTAAACTCCTGTCCTTTCGGCTAACCTGAGACAGGTTGAGAAACCCCATCAGGAGCTGCATCTTTTTTAAGGCCATCTACATATGTCACAAAGCAGATGTGAATAAAAACTGTCATCACATTTAAGAAGGTGTGCTGGGGGACTACAGCCTCCACAACCTCTTGAAGGGGACTCTTGGTGGTATTTCACAGAAATTATGCACAGGAACCCCACTGTGCCCTTTGCTGTCTGTCACGCTGATAGCTCTTCAAAGTAAGCCAAAGGGGATGCCAGATATAAATGTCAGCCAGTGTAAAGAGCAAAGACGGAGTGTTTGTTACATTAAAAGTGCATGAAATCAATAGTAACAACACGGGTATCCATTCTAGAGTTGTTGTTGAATGCTTTGGAAGTGTTGCAGGGTGTGAATCTCAACTTTGACAGTTGTTCAGATCTCATAGAAGGAAGTCTTTGTCAGAAATGTCAAAACTCAGTCTTCAGTATAGTGGATGGTTGTTTAAAACTAAGTCTTGCAGATTTGATAATAAACAAATGGCTCTTGTAGAGAGATTTTTTTTTTGTTGGTTTAGTTTTTAACCAGAAGAGCCTTGTTTGTGATGTTTGTTGAGTAGAGTGGGTCTGCACCTTTTCTGCAAGCTTTCCAATATGGCTCAAACATATAAATACCACCAGAAATTATGGGGACAGTGTTTTGCAGTGTAGCCTACAGTTAATTCAAAAAACAGCAAAACATGACCAAGAATACTTTTTAGGGAGAAACTGTGCAATTTTTGCCTCTTAATAGATGCAATATCATCAATAGCTACTGTCACCATGCTTGATGTTAGAAACTTTTGACTCTTTGGTACAACTTTTGCGGCCTTTTAGTGTGTGTATATATATATACTGTATATATATATATATATATATTGCTTAACACTCATGCTAATGTAAAGTACACCCAGAACTAAAGTACAAATGGAAGTGTGACATTGAGATGGTGACATCTTGGAAGTACTTGGGTGTTCACCTGGACAATGAACTGGACTGGTCACACAACACTAAAGCACTTTACAAGAAGTGGCAGAGGAGGCTGTTCCTTCTGATGAGACTCGGGTCTTTTGGAGTACAGGGAGCACTCCTGAAGACCTTCTATGATTTTGTGGTGGCATCAGCTATCATATATGGAGTGGTCTGCTGGAGCAGCAGCATCACAGCTGCTGACAGGAAGAGACTGAACAGGCTAATTAAAGCGCAAGTTATGCATCCACATTGACACACCGCAGTTGAGACTGCTTCAACGCAGCAGCAACATGCATTCCTATTGCGTCACCTAACATGCACCTCTACAGAGAAGGAGAGGTGCACGTCGGCGATGCAGGCCATAAGCGCTGTGATTGGTCTGCTTTGTCTCCTCCTTCACATTTCCTGGTTTTCGCCGCTGCTCTGCTGTGGTTGTTCATCGCGACACAACTTTTCCAAAGTGAGTCGGTTAAACAACGGACCACATTTAAAAGAATATTGAGGAAGTAAACATGTACAGAACATTTTGTGGCTCATCATAGCTCCAGTAATTACACAGATTGTCCACTTTGTCTTCTCCTTCACATTTCCTGGTTCTCATTGCTACCTTGCTCTGTTTGTTCACAGTAGCACAACTTCCAAGGTGAGTCAGTTAAACAGCGGTCCAAATTCATAAGAATATTGAGCTAGTAAGCACATACAGAACATTTTGTGGCTCATTAACGCCAGTATAATTACACAGATGGTCAAAACGGCAGCAGTGGTGGTCACACTCACCGTTTTCTCCCACTTCTCCTTTTCTCTGGGCAACAATCATATTAAAAGTTGCTTTTTCTTGGAGAGGTGCATGATGCTGTGATTGCAAGACGTTCCGAGACCGTTGAGCAGTAATCCAAAATGGTGACTGAGCATAAACAGACTTTTCCACAGGTAGCGTTTCTTTTCTGTTCCTTTGTATATCATTTCACCATCTTTCGAGGGAACTGGAGGAACTTGAGAATTATATAGACGAGTTTTATTATTGCTACGTTAACATGGAGGGCAATGTATCTCCCAGTTCTTCCTCCAACTCCATGTCCAAGTGCCCCAGACTGGCAGATTCTCTGAATTTACTGTCCGAGAAATCATGGGAGGGCTCAGAGGTTAGTGATATGCTTTTCTCTATTGAAAGTAAACTTACCAGCATGGATGGTAGACTAGCGTTGGTAGAGCTGCTCCATAAAGAATTCCAGAGCAAATGGGAGAGTTTGGAATACAGCCAGGCGCAGCTCATTTCTCTCTTAGAAGAAAATGATAGTTTGAAAAAGTCAGTAAACACGCTAACCCAAAGGCTGGGATAGGCTCCAGCCCCCCCGCGACCCGAAAAGGATTAAGCAAAAGAGGATGGATGGATGGAGTTCTCAATTTGCAGTCACACAGCATGAGAGATAACCTTGTCTTTCATTTTTTTTTTTTTTTTCTGAAAAAAATAATGAAAATCCAGAACAGCTGGTCCGTGAATTTATGTCCACGCAGCTGAACTTAGTTAGTTAGTTAGGCCCATCGCTCCTCCTGGAGCATAGGCCGCCGACAACAGTCCACCAGAGTGCTTTGTCCTGGGCTGCTCTCTCCAGCTGTCTCCAGGTCTTTCCCATCTTCTTGATGTCAGCATCGAGGTCTTGTCGTCAGGTGTTTCTTGGCCTTCCTCTCTTCCGTTTCCCTTGGGGGTTCCACTTGAGTGCTTTGGTGTTACTAGCTGGCTTCCTCAGGGTGTGCCCAATCCATCCCCATCTTCTACGCCAGATCTCGTCCTCGGCTGGCAGCTGGTTGGTACGCTGCCACAGGTCTACGTTGCTGATGGTATCGGGCCAGCGTATCTGGAGGATCCTTTTCAGGCAGCTGTTGATGAACATCTGCACTTTACGGATGGTGGTCTTCATTGTCCTCCATGTCTCTGCTCCATACAGTAGGACTGACTTGACGTTAGAGTTGAACAGCCGGATCTTTGTGCGTGTTGACACCACCTTAGAGCTCCAGATGTTCCTCAGCTGCAAGTATGCTGCCCTCGCCTTGCCGATTCTTGCTCTGACGTCTGCGTCTGTGCCACCCTGCTTGTCAATGACGCTGCCCAGGTATGTGAAGGCCTCTACCTCTCCCAGCTCACTCCTGTGCCGTGTAACTGGGTCCTCATTTGCTGTGTTGATCTTGAGGATCTTGGTCTTGCCCTCGTGGATCTTGAGGCCAGCTTGTGCTGAGGTGGCTGCCAACTCTGTTGTCTTGTCCTGCATCTGCTGGTGGCTGTGGGAGAGCAGGGCCAGGTCATCTGCAAAGTTCAGATCATCTAGCTGGTCAAACAGTGTCCACTGGATTCCGTTTCTTCTGTCTGCTGTTGACGTCTTCATGGTCCAGTCGATCACCAGGAGGAAGAGGAAAGGTGACAGGAGGCAGCCTTGTCTGACTCCGGTCTTCACCCTGAAGCTGTCTGTTAGCTGTCCTTTATGGACTACTCGACAGGTCATTCCTTCATAAGAGTACGCAGCTGAAACTGTTCCCCAAAATTACAAAATCAATTACGTTCCACCGAGTCCACTGCATTGGGCAAAATAATCCCCAAAATAAATGTCCCCGACCTATTGTTACCAAATTTGAACATTTCAAGCAAAAAATTCTGGTGCAGAGGCAGGACAGGCAGCTTAAAAACACCAATTACTGTATGGTCTAAATGATCAATTTCCACAGGAAATCATGGAAAGGAGAAGGAAGCTTTTTTCCCATTAGGAAACAAAACGTCCAAGAAGGTAAATGAGCTATTGTCTCTGTGGATAGATTGTTTATAGATGGCAAGCTGTTTATGGATGAAACCATAATCCCCTGGTTTTTCTAGAGCATCCTTTGTTTCCTTAGCTACATGTGGAAAAAGAGTGCGATTGTGCACAGGTCTCTTACTCAATCTCAATTTAATTTAACATTTGTCTGTTTTTTTTCTTTTTTGCTGAGGTTGTTGTTTGCTTGTTTGTCTGTTTTAGCTAATTTTGTTGAAGTTGTTAGGTTGTGGTTGTATGTTTTCTGTATTTTTTTCACCATTTACTAACATTTGTGTCTGTTCTCTCGCATACTTCTGGTTTATAGGAAATAAACTTAACCTCTTGCGCTCCGTTGTACCGCGGACGGGCAAGTCTCTGCGTCCTAGAGCGCACGAGGGCGCTCTCGTGCACTCTAGGACGCATGGTGTAGATGGTGATGTAGGTGGTGATGGTGATGTAGTGGCGTCCAAGCGCGCACTGAAAATAAAAGCTGCAGACACAGCCGCGAACAGATTAGTTCATCTGATTGACCTCTCATTCGACTAATAAGAGCCTTGAATTGGGTTTCTGAAACCTTGAAGAACCAATGACTGAAAACCTAGCCAGAAGGACCCGCCTGCTGTGAATGCAGTGAGCCAATTGAAGCAGAGAAGTTCGCGAGCTGTTTTTTTTTAAGGCTGGGTGAAGACTGACTGCTGGAGCGGATCAAAAAAGGATTAGACGTTATGAGACGTTATGATTTCTTCCATGGTCATAGACCGACGGAGGCTGACGACGAAGGCTGAGTGACACACACGCCTTCGCCAGTCTTTTTTTAATTACTACTGTTATTTGTTTTGAAAAATCGTTCGCCAAAAACCGTTATCATGGAAGCACAAAACCGCAATAATGGAATTATGTTTTGATCGGGTCGCGAGACCAGAACCACGAGCGGACCAGCGTCGCGTTCGTCTGACAATGGGGAAGAGAAGTTCGCCAGGACGCTGCTGTGAAGAGGTAAGGTGTTATAAGCTAAATTATTCTTTATTCCTGACTATTCTTCTGTAGCGGGGGGGGGGGGGCGCGGTGACTGAGCTGCTGTCCCACATCCCACATGAGGCTAATCCGTCATGTAGCGATGGCCGATCTCCGTCCTCTGTAGCGGGGGGGCAACCCCCCCCCCCCCCCCACACACACACACACAGACACAGCCCTGAGTGTGACCTTTCATTAGAGCCCAAAATGAAGCTTCTACATTGAATCATTCAAAAGTTACAGATGTTTTTCCAAACTGCGCCATTTGGCACAATTTGGCACAGTTCCAAAACACCTGGGAACAACCTGAGGAAAAAGCTGTGTAATATATTCATTTTTTGTGGTATTGTTACAAAATTTTGACCTCAGCTGGATAACACTTGGTTCTACATTTCTGTTGCATTTTCCAGCCCGGATCTGAAGCTGTGTGTTATTTGCAAGCATTTGTATCCAAAAAAACACCCAGGCCAAATTTATTTTCTTCAAGTTCAGTATGTTTAGATGACTGTAACTCAGTGGCCGGAGTACTTAGAGAGATTATGACTGTTTTGCCAAAAAATTCAAAGTGTTTTCTTTTAAATGAGACCAACCCCATGAAGATGCTGCAAAGGGTTGAAGAACAGCTTTCGATTTACTTTGGGCACATTATTTTTTGGCGTTTTTAGGAAAATTGACCGGAGTGCAAGGGGTTAAGTACATGCACCCCAAGCAAATGGAACAGAGATATCATGTGCGCACACCCAAGCATACATACGTAGGTATATATTTTACACACAACATACATACACACACACATGCATACATTATGGACATAGAATCACATAGGCACATATAGTTAGCCTTTAGCACAAAAACCAGTTTGTCAAAACATGTCCACATTAAAGTTTGTCACGTGGAACATACTTGTACCAGGGAGAAGAGGCTAAAAGTTTTTAATCGACTGAAGGATCTACAGGCAGACTTTGTCTTATTACAGGAAACACATGTTTAAGTCATCTGTAGATGTGCTCACCTTCCCGGAATTCCCCCACATGTACTCAGCCGGCTTTAATTCTAAACAAAGGGGGGGTAGCTTTATTGGTAAACAGAAGAATACGCTTTGTTGTGAATAACACCATAACAGATCCAGAAGGTAGATTTATATTAAAAATCTCAGTTCAAAATTTGGATCTACGTATTGCAAGCGTTTATGGCTCAAATGTTGACGACCCATCCTATTTTCACACTTTCTTCACTTCTCTTTCTGAGCACTTGGACACTACACTCATAATAGGAGGAGACTTCAACCTGCTATTAAACTCTGCAATCGACAGGCTTAGTACATCGGTGAATTACTGAAAATGGCAGGCTACTGACAGTCTCAAACAATACATGAATGATTTTGATCTTTGTGATGAATGGCATTCTCTTCACCCAACTCTTCGGGAATACACTTTTTTTTCCATCAGTTCATAGTTCACATTCATGTCTAGATTTCTTTTTAGCCAGTAACTCTATTGTGAGGGACATCACAGACACTGAAATATGTTCAAATCAAGCTATTTGCGATCACCATCCAGTATCTCTTACACTCGTAAATAGGAAAGCTATAAGGAAAACTAGGAGCTGAAAATTTAATACATCACTACTAAAAGAAAAAGACTTTATTGATTACTTTAATAAAAAGTGGGAATCATCCATCCATCCATCCATCCATCTTCTACCGCTTTTCCGGAGGTCCGGGTCGCGGAGGCAGCAGTTCAAGCAGAGAAGCCCAGACTTCCCTCTCCCCAGCCACCTGCTCCAGCTCTTCAGAGGGGATACCAAGGCGTTCCCAGACTAGCTGGGAGACATAGTCTCTCCACCGAGTCCTGGGTCTGCCCCGGGGTCTCCTCCCAGTGGGACGTGCCTGAAACACCTCAAGTGGGAGACGTCCAGGAGGCATCCTAATCAGATGCCCATACCACCTCAACTGACTCCTTTCAATGTGGAGGAGCAGCGGTTCTACTCTGAGCCTCTCCCGGATGACTGAGCTCCTCACCCTATCTCTGAGGGTGAGTCCAGCAATCCTACGGAGAAAGCTCATTTCAGCCGCTTGTATCCGCGATCTCGTTCTTTCGGTCATTACCCAAAGCTCGTGACCATAGGTGAGAGTAGGAATGTAGATTGACTGGTAAATCGACAGCTTTGCCTTAGAACTAAGCTCCCTCTTCACCACAACAGACCGGTACAACGTCCGCATCACTGCAGATGCTGCTCCAATCCGTCTGTCGATCTCTCGCTCCATTTTCCCCTCACTCGTGAACAAGACCCCAAGATACTTAAACTCCTCCACTTGGGGCAGGAGCCTGTCCCCAACCCGGAGAGGACAATCCACCTTTTTCCGGCTGAGGACCATGGACTCGGACTTGGAGGTGCTGATTCTCATCCCAGCCGCTTCACACTCAGCGGCAAACCGTCCCAGCAAGAGCTGTAGGTCATTGCTGGATGAAGCCAACAGGACAACATCATCTGCAAACAACAGAGATGAGATCCTGTGGTCACCAAGTATGACACCCTCCATTCCCTGGCTGCGCCTAGAAATCCTGTCCATAAAAATTATGAACAGGACCGGTGACAAAGGGCAGCCCTGGCGGAGTCCAACTCTCACTGGGAATGACTCCGACCGAGTGTTGGCAATACGAACTAAACTCTCACAACGGTCGTACAGAGACCGAATAGCTCGTAACAACAAGCCCGATACCCCATACTCCCGAAGCACCCCCCACAAAAATCCACGAGGGACGCGGTCAAATGCCTTCTCCAAGTCCACAAAACACATGTAAACTGGTTGGGCAAACTCCCACGAACCCTCAAGAATTCTCGAGAGGGTAAAGAGCTGGTCCGATGTGCCACGGCCAGGACGAAAACCACATTGCTCCTCCTGAATCCGAGGTTCGACCAACGGCCGGACTCTCCTCTCCAGTACCTGTAAGTGGGAATCATATCTAGAATATAATGATGTGCCAGGAATATCCCTGTGTGTTCTTTGGAAAGCAGCAAAAGTGGTCATGCAAGGTAAAATAATCTCTTACTGATCGTATAAGAATAAAAAAGAAAAAGCACTGGTACTGGAGTTAGAACAGAAGATTAAATCATTGGAGATGACCTGTGCCATTTCCTGACAGGAACAGGCACTTAACAATCTGAGAAAATTAAAGCTGGAATTAAAAGAAATTACAAACAAAAGGACACAGTTTTTAATACAAAGACTGCGTGTTGTGAAGTTAAACAGTAAAAAGTCGGGACAATATCTTTCAAACCAGCTTAGATTGAATAAAGAAAAACAACTATCCACTCTATTAACCTCTTGCACTCCGGTGTACCACGGACGGGCAGGTCTCTGCGTCCTACAGCGCACAGAGGGCGCTCTCGTGCGCTCTAGGACGCACGAGGGCGCTGCGTCCTAAGCGCGCACTGGAAAAAAAAGCTGCATTTCCATTCTCCCACTACAGACACAACCGCGAGCAGATCGGATATGATTGACCTCTCATTCGACTAATAAGAGCCTTGAATTGGGTTTCTGAAACCTTGAAGAACCAATGACTGAAAACCTAGCAAGAAGGACCCGCCTACCAACGCTGTGAATGTAGCGAGCCAATTGAAGCACAGAAGTTCGCGAGCTGTTTTATGTAAGGGTGGGTGAAGAGAGACTGACTGCTGCAGCAGATGAAAAAAAGGACCCGCAGGAAGAACCCCATAGACCCAGCAGCATGGAGACCACCCACAACTGCAACCTGTGTGACGGGGACTGCCATTCGCGCATCGGCATGTTCGGCCACAGGCGGTGCTTTTTTTTGTTTTTATTCCAGCAGAGTAGATGACGTGGTCATCATAGACCGACGGAGGCCGACGACGAAGGCTGAGTGACTCACACGCGTTCGCCAGTCTTTTTGTAATTACTACTGTTATTTGTTTTGAAAAATTGTTCGCCAAAACCGCAATAATGGAATTATGTTTTGATCGGGTCGCGAGACCAGCGTCTGACAATGAGGAAGAAGTTCGCCAGCTCCGCTTCTGCTGTGAAGAGGTAAGTGTTCTAAGCTAAATTATTCTTTATCCCTGAAAATTGTAATCAAAATGACTTTTGACCGATCGGTAAATTACAGCTGTGCGTCATGGCTGCATGACGGACTGTGGCGCAATGGGCGATGTCCGTCCTCTGTAACGTGGGGGGGGGAAACCCCCCCCCCCCCACCCACCCACACACACACACACACACAGCCCTGAGTGTCACCTTTCATTAGAGCCCAAAATGAAGCTTCTATATTGAATCATTCAAAAGTTACAGACGTTTTTCCAAACTGTGCCATTTGGCACAGTTCAAAAACACCTGGGAACTACCTGAGGAAAAAGCTGTGTAATATATTCATTTTTTGTGGTATTGTTACAAAATTTTGACCTCAGCTGGATAACACTTGGTTCTACATTTCTGTTGCATTTTCCAGCCCGGATCTGAAGCTGTGTGTTATTTGCAAGCATTTGTATCCAAAAAAACACCCAGGCCAAATTTATTTTCTTCAAGTTCAGTATGTTTAGATGACTGTAACTCAGTGGCCGGAGTACTTAGAGAGATTATGACTGTTTTGCCAAAAAATTCAAAGTGTTTTCTTTTAAATGAGACCAACCCCATGAAGATGCTGCAAAGGGTTGAAGAACAGCTTTCGATTTACTTTGGGCACATTATTTTTTGGCGTTTTTAGGAAAATTGACCGGAGTGCAAGGGGTTAAGTACATGCACCCCAAGCAAATGGAACAGAGATATCATGCGCGCACACCCAAGCATACATACGTAGGTATATATTTTACACACAACATACATACACACACACATGCATACATTATGGACATAGAATCACATAGGCACATATAGTTAGCCTTTAGCACAAAAACCAGTTTGTCAAAACATGTCCACATTAAAGTTTGTCACGTGGAACATACTTGTACCAGGGAGAAGAGGCTAAAAGTTTTTAATCGACTGAAGGATCTACAGGCAGACTTTGTCTTATTACAGGAAACACATGTTTAAGTCATCTGTAGATGTGCTCACCTCCCCGGAATTCCCCCACATGTACTCAGCCGGCTTTAATTCTAAACAAAGGGGGGGTAGCTTTATTGGTAAACAGAAGAATACGCTTTGTTGTGAATAACACCATAACAGATCCAGAAGGTAGATTTATATTAAAAATCTCAGTTCAAAATTTGGATCTACGTATTGCAAGCGTTTATGGCTCAAATGTTGACGACCCATCCTATTTTCACACTTTCTTCACTTCTCTTTCTGAGCACTTGGACACTACACTCATAATAGGAGGAGACTTCAACCTGCTATTAAACTCTGCAATCGACAGGCTTAGTGCATCGGTGAATTACTGAAAATGGCAGGCTACTGACAGTCTCAAACAATACATGAATGATTTTGATCTTTGTGATGAATGGCATTCTCTTCACCCAACTCTTCGGGAATACACTTTTTTTTCCATCAGTTCATAGTTCACATTCATGTCTAGATTTCTTTTTAGCCAGTAACTCTATTGTGAGGGACATCACAGACACTGAAATATGTTCAAATCAAGCTATTTGCGATCACCATCCAGTATCTCTTACACTCGTAAATAGGAAAGCTATAAGGAAAACTAGGAGCTGAAAATTTAATACATCACTACTAAAAGAAAAAGGCTTTATTGATTACTTTAATAAAAAGTGGGAATCATATCTGGAATATAATGATGTGCCAGGAATATCCCTGTGTGTTCTTTGGAAAGCAGCAAAAGTGGTCATGCAAGGTAAAATAATCTCTTACTGATCGTATAAGAATAAAAAAGAAAAAGCACTGGTACTGGAGTTAGAACAGAAGATTAAATCATTGGAGATGACCTGTGCCATTTCCTGACAGGAACAGGCACTTAACAATCTGAGAAAATTAAAGCTGGAATTAAAAGAAATTACAAACAAAAGGACACAGTTTTTAATACAAAGACTGCGTGTTGTGAAGTTAAACAGTAAAAAGTCGGGACAATATCTTTCAAACCAGCTTAGATTGAATAAAGAAAAACAACTATCCACTCTATTAACCTCTTGCACTCCGGTGTACCACGGACGGGCAGGTCTCTGCGTCCTACAGCGCACAGAGGGCGCTCTCGTGCGCTCTAGGACGCACGAGGGCGCTGCGTCCTAAGCGCGCACTGGAAAAAAAAGCTGCATTTCCGTTCTCCCACTACAGACACAACCGCGAACAGATCGGATATGATTGACCTCTCATTCGACTAATAAGAGCCTTGAATTGGGTTTCTGAAACCTTGAAGAACCAATGACTGAAAACCTAGCAAGAAGGACCCGCCTACCAACGCTGTGAATGTAGCGAGCCAATTGAAGCACAGAAGTTCGCGAGCTGTTTTATGTAAGGGTGGGTGAAGAGAGACTGACTGCTGCAGCAGATGAAAAAAAGGACCCGCAGGAAGAACCCCATAGACCCAGCAGCATGGAGACCACCCACAACTGCAACCTGTGTGACGGGGACTGCCATTCGCGCATCGGCATGTTCGGCCACAGGCGGTGCTTTTTTTTGTTTTTATTCCAGCAGAGTAGATGACGTGGTCATCATAGACCGACGGAGGCCGACGACAAAGGCTGAGTGACACACACGTGTTCGCCAGTCTTTTTGTAATTACTACTGTTATTTGTTTTGAAAAATCGTTCGCCAAAACCGCAATAATGGAATTATGTTTTGATCGGGTCGCGAGACCAGCGTCTGACAATGAGGAAGAAGTTCGCCAGCTCCGCTTCTGCTGTGAAGAGGTAAGTGTTCTAAGCTAAATTATTCTTTATCCCTGAAAATTGTAATCAAAATGACTTTTGACCGATCGGTAAATTACAGCTGTGCGTCATGGCTGCATGACGGACTGTGGCGCAATGGGCGATGTCCGTCCTCTGTAACGAGGGGGGGGGCAACCCCCCCACCCACCCACCCACCCACACACACACACACACACACACACACACACAGCCCTGAGTGTCACCTTTCATTAGAGCCCAAAATGAAGCTTCTATATTGAATCATTCAAAAGTTACAGACGTTTTTCCAAACTGTGCCATTTGGCACAATTTGGCACAGTTCAAAAACACCTGGGAACTACCTGAGGAAAAAGCTGTGTAATATATTCATTTTTTGTGGTATTGTTACAAAATTTGGACCTCAGCTGGATAACACTTGGTTCTACATTTCTGTTGCATTTTCCAGCCCGGATCTGAAGCTGTGTGTTATTTGCAAGCATTTGTATCCAAAAAAACACCCAGGCCAAATTTATTTTCTTCAAGTTCAGTATGTTTAGATGACTGTAACTCAGTGGCCGGAGTACTTAGAGAGATTATGACTGTTTTGCCAAAAAATTCAAAGTGTTTTCTTTTAAATGAGACCAACCCCATGAAGATGCTGCAAAGGGTTGAAGAACAGCTTTCGATTTACTTTGGGCACATTATTTTTTGGCGTTTTTAGGAAAATTGACCGGAGTGCAAGGGGTTAAGTACATGCACCCCAAGCAAATGGAACAGAGATATCATGCGCGCACACCCAAGCATACATACGTAGGTATATATTTTACACACAACATACATACACACACACATGCATACATTATGGACATAGAATCACATAGGCACATATAGTTAGCCTTTAGCACAAAAACCAGTTTGTCAAAACATGTCCACATTAAAGTTTGTCACGTGGAACATACTTGTACCAGGGAGAAGAGGCTAAAAGTTTTTAATCGACTGAAGGATCTACAGGCAGACTTTGTCTTATTACAGGAAACACATGTTTAAGTCATCTGTAGATGTGCTCACCTCCCCGGAATTCCCCCACATGTACTCAGCCGGCTTTAATTCTAAACAAAGGGGGGGTAGCTTTATTGGTAAACAGAAGAATACGCTTTGTTGTGAATAACACCATAACAGATCCAGAAGGTAGATTTATATTAAAAATCTCAGTTCAAAATTTGGATCTACGTATTGCAAGCGTTTATGGCTCAAATGTTGACGACCCATCCTATTTTCACACTTTCTTCACTTCTCTTTCTGAGCACTTGGACACTACACTCATAATAGGAGGAGACTTCAACCTGCTATTAAACTCTGCAATCGACAGGCTTAGTGCATCGGTGAATTACTGAAAATGGCAGGCTACTGACAGTCTCAAACAACACATGAATGATTTTGATCTTTGTGATGAATGGCATTCTCTTCACCCAACTCTTCGGGAATACACTTTTTTTTCCATCAGTTCATAGTTCACATTCATGTCTAGATTTCTTTTTAGCCAGTAACTCTATTGTGAGGGACATCACAGACACTGAAATATGTTCAAATCAAGCTATTTGCGATCACCATCCAGTATCTCTTACACTCGTAAATAGGAAAGCTATAAGGAAAACTAGGAGCTGAAAATTTAATACATCACTACTAAAAGAAAAAGACTTTATTGATTACTTTAATAAAAAGTGGGAATCATATCTGGAATATAATGATGTGCCAGGAATATCCCTGTGTGTTCTTTGGAAAGCAGCAAAAGTGGTCATGCAAGGTAAAATAATCTCTTACTGATCGTATAAGAATAAAAAAGAAAAAGCACTGGTACTGGAGTTAGAACAGAAGATTAAATCATTGGAGATGACCTGTGCCATTTCCTGACAGGAACAGGCACTTAACAATCTGAGAAAATTAAAGCTGGAATTAAAAGAAATTACAAACAAAAGGACACAGTTTTTAATACAAAGACTGCGTGTTGTGAAGTTAAACAGTAAAAAGTCGGGACAATATCTTTCAAACCAGCTTAGATTGAATAAAGAAAAACAACTATCCACTCTATTAACCTCTTGCACTCCGGTGTACCACGGACGGGCAGGTCTCTGCGTCCTACAGCGCACAGAGGGCGCTCTCGTGCGCTCTAGGACGCACGAGGGCGCTGCGTCCTAAGCGCGCACTGGAAAAAAAAGCTGCATTTCCGTTCTCCCACTACAGACACAACCGCGAGCAGATCGGATATGATTGACCTCTCATTCGACTAATAAGAGCCTTGAATTGGGTTTCTGAAACCTTGAAGAACCAATGACTGAAAACCTAGCAAGAAGGACCCGCCTACCAACGCTGTGAATGTAGCGAGCCAATTGAAGCACAGAAGTTCGCGAGCTGTTTTATGTAAGGGTGGGTGAAGAGAGACTGACTGCTGCAGCAGATGAAAAAAAGGACCCGCAGGAAGAACCCCATAGACCCAGCAGCATGGAGACCACCCACAACTGCAACCTGTGTGACGGGGACTGCCATTCGCGCATCGGCATGTTCGGCCACAGGCGGTGCTTTTTTTTGTTTTTATTCCAGCAGAGTAGATGACGTGGTCATCATAGACCGACGGAGGCCGACGACGAAGGCTGAGTGACACACACGCGTTCGCCAGTCTTTTTGTAATTACTACTGTTATTTGTTTTGAAAAATTGTTCGCCAAAACCGCAATAATGGAATTATGTTTTGATCGGGTCGCGAGACCAGCGTCTGACAATGAGGAAGAAGTTCGCCAGCTCCGCTTCTGCTGTGAAGAGGTAAGTGTTCTAAGCTAAATTATTCTTTATCCCTGAAAATTGTAATCAAAATGACTTTTGACCGATCGGTAAATTACAGCTGTGCGTCATGGCTGCATGACGGACTGTGGCGCAATGGGCGATGTCCGTCCTCTGTAACGAGGGGGGGGGGGCAACCCCCCCACCCACACACACACACACACACACACACACACACACACACACACACACACACACACACACACACACACACACAGCCCTGAGTGTCACCTTTCATTAGAGCCCAAAATGAAGCTTCTATATTGAATCATTCAGAAGTTACAGACGTTTTTCCAAACTGTGCCATTTGGCACAATTTGGCACAGTTCAAAAACACCTGGGAACTACCTGAGGAAAAAGCTGTGTAATATATTCATTTTTTGTGGTATTGTTACAAAATTTGGACCTCAGCTGGATAACACTTGGTTCTACATTTCTGTTGCATTTTCCAGCCCGGATCTGAAGCTGTGTGTTATTTGCAAGCATTTGTATCCAAAAAAACACCAAGGCCAAATTTATTTTCTTCAAGTTCACTATGTTTAGATGACTGTAACTCAGTGGCTGGAGCACTTACAGAGATTATGACTGTTTTGCCAAAAAATTCAAAGTGTTTTCTTTTAAATGAGACCAACCCCATGAAGATGCTGCAAAGGGTTGAAGAACAGCTTTCGATTTACTTTGGGCACATTATTTTTTGGCGTTTTTAGGGAAATTGACTGGAGTGCAAGGGGTTAAGGATATGACTGGAAATATTACCCATGAGCCTGAAGAAATAAGTAACTCCTTTAGAAAGTTTTATGAAAACCTCTACTCATCTCAGATTAACCCATCTGACTCAGAGATAAATAAATTTCTGGATGATGTTAACTTACCACGATTAAATAATGAACAGATTGCAGCTGTGGATGCACCTCTTCTGGTGTCTGAACTCCAGGAGACACATAAGCACATCCCAAACAACAAAGCTCTGGAACCAGATGGTTTTCCAGTAGAACTGTATAAAGAATTTTGGCCTGTGATAGCACCTACTTTCTTTAAAATGATGAACCAAATTAAAGAAGATAATGTAATCCCTCCAAATTGAGATTGAGATTGAGATTCAACTTTATTGTCATTACACATGTAAGGTAACGAAACGTGACTTGGCATTTGGGCACGCTCTGCAGAGCGCATCCAAGGCCGGGGCAGCCGCTAGTATTTGGCTAGTATTATCCTGCTCCTTAAACCTGGAAAAGAACCTACGCTTCCATCCAGCTACCGTCCCATCTCACTTATAAGTGTCGATCTTAAAATAATTTGCAAAGCTCTCACCAAAAGGCAGGAAAGGATAATTCTGTTTATTAGCTCAAACAGGTTTCATCAAGGGTAGGCACTCGGCTAATAATACATGTAGGCTATTTGATTTTTAATAGACTACTGTAAGATTAATAACTTAGAAACTACAATTTTATCTCTGGATGCAGAGAAAGCCTTTGACTGTGTTAATTGGAAATTAGTTTTTATGGTGTTAACCCCTTGAACTCTGTGAATTCCGCGGGTGGTCACGTCTCTGCATCTTAGTGCGTCTCAGTGCGCACTGAAAAAAAAAGCTGTATTTCCGGTCTTCCAGTACAGACAGCCTTGTTACAACCTGAGAAAAAAGCTGTGTAATATATTCATTTTTTGTGGTATTTTTACAAAATTTTGACCTGAGCTTGAGAACACTTGGTTCTACATTTCTGTTGTGTTTTCCAGCCAGTATCTGACAGCTGTATGTTATTTGCAAGCATTTGTATCTAAAAAAAAACACCCAGGCGAACTTTCTTGTTACTCAGTGGCAGGAGCACTTAGAGAGATTATGACTGTTTTGCCAAAAAATTCAGTGTTTTCTTTTAAATGAGACTAACCCCATGAAGATGCTGCAAAGGGTTGAAGAACAGCTTTTGATTTACTTTGGGCATGTTATTTTTAGGCGTTTTTAGGGAAGTTGAACAGAGTTCAACAGGTTAAACAAGTTTGGATTTGGTTCATCTTTCATAAACTGGATTAAAATACTATATAGCTGTCCTACTGCATCTGTCCGAACAAATGATCAAACTTGTCGAAGCTTTAATCTCCAGAGAGGCACTAGGTAGGGTTGTCCACTCTCTCCCTCACTTTTTACCATCTTTATTAAACCATTAACAGCAGCCATACGTCAGAATGTTTATATTAGAGGTATCCAAACTGGAGAAAAAGAACACAAGATAAGTCTTTATGCTGATGATGTATTGATTTTCCCTGAAAACTCACAAAGATCTCTTCTTCAGACAGTGGCGCTCATTGATACATTTTCATCATCAGACTACTCTATTGAATGAATGAATGAATGAATCTTTATTTCGGATAGATTAAAAGTAGAGATTAAAAAAGAAACAGAATAATATAACAAAGGGGGAAAGAAAATTCAACAAGGTCAAATTAGACAATAACTCCTCTGATTATACAGTTCAACATAAGTTATCCGAAATGGGTGATGGCTGAAGCCGCAGCTTATATTGCCCGCCCATATTCCATCCAAGAATTTAAAAGAAAAACTGGGGTAAATGAACAGTCTTACCTATAAATTGTAATTTTTCAAATATATGCATTATTTCAATACAATCAGGTAATATTAAATATTTAGGAATAGATATTTCCCCCAGGTTCTCAGAGTTATTGCAACTAAATCACATTCCCCTTTTAAAAACAATACATGACGACCTTAGGCGCTGGAGGACACTACCTATATCACTGATGGGAAGAGTTGCAACCGTTAAAATGATGGTCCTTCCTAAAATCAACTATTTGCTCTCAATGATTCCTACCCAACCATCTATGGCCTGGTTTAAAGGGCTGATGACACGTTTTTGACATTTTTTAGGATGTTGTGTAAACCCAAAAGTCATTGTCTATGATCAATATAATATTTACAACAGCACCTGCATAAACTAGTTATCAAAAAACTGCAGCCGCTGACTGGACAATAGTGCCACCCACCGAATTAAGGGCGGCACCCCAATGACGTAATCGACAGAACGGACTCCGGTGTTGTTAACTAGAATGACAGCAGCTTTGTAGCTCAGAGTTTCTCTGGTTTCTTGTTTTAATTTTACGGCTATGCCTTTGCGTTGTGTCGCAGGCTTAGATAAACAGCAGGCTGTGACAGACCACATCACACGCCTCAGCTGCAACTGTCATAAGCCTCCTTGTGCGCTTCTCGTGCGCTTTTAGGCAGGAGGAGCACATGAGGAGAGGAAGGATTAATGGATTTACGCGCATCTTTGACCTACTTTCTGTGATCGCATGCTGACATCTCACTGGTCCGGCCACGTCCCCTCTCTCATTATCATCAGCTGATTCAAACTCCCACTGATCATGTTTCCCAGTCCTCGCCCAGGTGCTTCTCATCACACCATCACCAGCAGTGCATGTACATATTAGCAGCCGTTTGCCAGTAACGCACTGCTGGTCAATAGTATTGTCATCTGTGCTGTTAGTCTGCCTGTATTTTCAGTACTCTCACGATGTTAGTCACTCCATACTCGCCGTGGTTCTCGTGCATCCTTGAATCGTCATCTCAAGCCCAGGTTGGACCAATGCCGGGCTACCCAGAGTCATTCCTCCCACGCCTGTGACCCCTCCTAAGGCTCAACCATTTTGTCCTGTTCCAATCCTCTTGGGAACCAAGCAACGCTAAGAGAGTAAGGCAGTTAACAGCATTAGCTTCAAGAAAAGCCATAACTTTTTCTGTAACGGCTGTTCCTTTTTGAACACAAGGTAAAGCTAATCAGTTTTCTTTTTTCATAACAATTTTTTTCCAAATTCTTTTTTCTTTAACTTTGCGTTCCACTTAATTTTTACCACTATTTTCATTTCACCCTTATTCCACATATGCAAGACCTGTAAATAACCCTATTAAATAAATAACCCTATTAAATAAATAACCCTATTAAATAAAAACCCTATGTAAATATTGCTGTTTCTTCATATATGCAAAATTACCACTGTTCATGCTAATTTGGTTATCTTCCCATTCTACAAGCTATACAGATGTCTATTGTCATTTTGTTTTTTTCTGTAATAAATTGACTAATCTCTTCATCGGTGTCCTCTCTGTCCAGATTTTAAGACTCACACAGTGTCAAGAACTGATGCCCAGATTATGAGACTGATCAAATATTGTCAATAGAATTATTAACTCGTCGGCCTCCGTCGGTCTATGATGACCATGGAAGAGGATCCTAAACGTCTACTCTACTGGAACAGCACCGCCTGTGGCTGAACAGGCCGATGTGCGAATGGCAGTCCCTGTCACACAGGTCGCACTTGTGGGTGGTCTCCGTGCTGCAGGGTCTGTGGCGGTTCTTCCTGCGGGTCCTTTTTTCATCTGCTGCAGCAGTCAGTCTCTCTTCACCCGCCTTGAGCTGTCTGGTCAGGGTGCCTCTCCATTTGGAGCGGTCCGTTGCAAGGTCCTCCCAGCGCTCTGTGTTGATCTCCAGGGCCTTCATGTCTCTCTTGCAGACGTCTCGAAAGCGCAGCTGTGGGTGGCCAGTGTCTCTCCTGCCGGTCGCCAGTTCTCCGTAGAGGACGTCTTTGGGGATTCTGCCATCCTCCATACGGTGAACGTGGCCTAGCCAGCGGAGCCTGCGCTGCCTGAGTAGAGTGAACATGGAAGGAAGTCCGGCGCGGGACAGAACTTCTGTGTTGGGCACTTTGTCCTGCCAGGATATGTCCAGGATGTGGCGAATGCAGCGCAAGTGGAAGGAGTTCAGTCTCTTTTCCTGCCGGGCGTATGTTGTCCACGTCTCACTCCCATAGAGCAGTGTGCTGATGACGCAGGCGTTGTACACTGCCATCTTTGTCTTGACAGAGAGTTTGGGATTCTCCCACACTCGTGTGGTGAGGCGAGCGAGTGCGAAGGCTGATTTTCCAATCCTCTTGTCGATCTCTGTATCAAGGGAGAGGTTGTTGCTGATTGTGGACCCCAGGTACGTGAACTGATTCACAACCTCCAGCTCGTAGTCATCGATGGTGATGGTTGGTGGTGCTTCCGTGCCTTGCGCCAAGACGTTAGTCTTCTTCAGGCTGATGGTAAGCCCGAAGTCCTTGCATGCCTGGGAGAAGCGGTCCATCAGGGTCTGAAGCTCCTGCTGTGTGTGGGTTGCGACTGCAGCGTCGTCTGCGAACAGGATGTCTCTGATTAGAGCCTCGCGTACTTTGGTTCTGGCTTTCAGGCGTGCGAGGTTGAAAAGCCTGCCGTCAGATCTTGTGTGCAGGTAGATTCCCTCTGTTGCTGTGCTGAAGGCATGCCTCAGGAGCATAGCAAAGAAAATCCCAAAGAGGGTTGGCGCAAGTACACAGCCCTGTTTCACTCTGCTGTGTATGTTGAATGGCTCTGAGACGTTGCCGTCGTGCTGCACTATCCCCTGCATGTTGGTGTGAAACGATTCGATGAGGCTTTGCAACTTTGGTGGGCATCCTATCTTTGGCAGGATCTTGAAAAGGCCCTCTCTGCTGACCAGATCGAACGCTTTGGTGAGGTGGATGAAGGCGATGTACAGGGGCATATTCTGTTCTCTGCATTTCTCCTGGAGTTGGCGGATGGAGAATATCATGTCTACCGTCGATCGTTCAGTGCGGAAGCCACACTGAGACTCGGGGTAGACACGTTCGGCAAGCTTCTGTAGACGAACGAGAACAACTCGTGTGTAGACTTTGCCAATAACGCTGAGGAGGGGGATGCCCCTGTAGTTGTTGCAGTCGCTTCTCTCCCCTTTGTTTTTGTAGAGGGTGATGATCTTGGCGTCCCTCATGTCCTGTGGTACGGCACCTTCCATCCAGCACTGGCAGAGGACGTCATGCAATGGCAGCAGTAGGGCGGTCTTGCAGTGCTTGATCAGGTCGGGGGGTATGCCGTCGTTGCTGGGTGCCTTGCCAGCGGCCAAGCTATCAATGGCCTTGCTGAGTTCATCGATGGTTGACTCGGCATCAAGTTTGTCCATGGATGGCAGGCAGTCGATGGCATCAAGGGCTGATGGTGTCACGATGTTCTGTCTGGAGTAGAGGTCAGAGTAGTGTTCCACCCATCTCTCCATCTGCTTGTTCTTTTCTGTGATCATCTCCCCAGTGGAGGATTTGAGGGGGGCCGTCTTGCTCTGAGCCAGACCAAGTGCTTTCTTGATGCCATTGTACATACCACGGATGTTCCCTGTTATGGGAGCGGTTTGAATGTCTTGGCTGAGCTGAGTCCAGTACTCGTTGGCACAGCGCCGAGCAGTCTGCTGAACTTTGCTTCTCGCAGCCCTGAGAATCTGGAGATTCTTCTCGTTTGGGTACTTCTTGTACTCAGCAAGTGCTGAGCGCTTGGCTTCAATGACGGGGATCATCTCGGTCAACTTGGTATCAAACCAGTCCTGTGACTTCGAGGTCTTCCTCCCAAAGGTAGCCAAGGCTGTGCGGTGGATGGTGTTTCGCAGCTCTTCCCACTTCTGCTTTGCAGATTCTCCTTCTTGTGGTACACCAAGTTCCTTCCCAAAGGTGGAGGCAAACTGCTCAACAAGTTCTGGTTGGGCCATCTTGCTGGTGTCAATCCGTGCCTTTCCAGGCTGTCTAGCACGATTGAATTTCTTCAGCTGCAGCTTGACCTTGCAACACACCAATGAATGGTCTGTGTCGCAATCTGCACTCTGGAACGAACGGGTGATTAGCACGTTCTTCAGTGAGGTGCGCCTGGTCAGGATCAAGTCCAGCTGGTGCCAGTGCTTTGAGCGCGGATGTTGCCAGGAAACCTTGTGTTGGGGCTTGGTCTTGAAGAACAAGTTTGTGATGCACAGATCGTGATATGTGCAGAACTCGAGCAGCCGCTGTCCGTTGTCATTCATTCTGCCCACGCCAAATGGTCCAAGACAGGAGGGCCAGGAGTCGTGGTCAGCACCCACTCTGGCATTGAAGTCTCCAAGGAGAATGAGTTGTTCAGAGTTGGGGATGATCCTGACAGTTGTTGCGAGACTCTCGTAGAACTCGGCTTTTGCCTCTGGTGTGGCTGTCAGTGTTGGGGCATACACACTGACGAGGGTGACTGGGCCTTGAGTGGTGTTGAGGCGGAGGGTGAGGAGTCGTGCAGAGCCATTGCTGGCCGGTTCCACCATCTTCAGCAAGGTGTTCTTCACTGCGAAGCCCACTCCGTGTTCCCTGTGTTCGTCACTGCCCTTTCCCTGCCAGTAGAACGTGTAGTCCTTCTCTCTCAGTGTGCCTGCGTCAGCCAACCGTGTTTCCTGGAGAGTGGCAATATCCACTCCCAGTCTCTTCAGCTCATTATTGATGATGGCAGTCTTCCTGGTGTCGTTGATGTCCTTGAGGTTAGCAGCGAGTCCTGTCATCATAGTGCGGACGTTCCAAGTTCCCAGTTTTAGAGTTGGTCTCTTGTTTTTTTGTCTTGCCTGGTGCGAAGGTTCTCTCCCCTAGATGGGCTACCTTCCCAGGTTGACGAGCCACCATCTAATCAGAATCAGAATCAGGTTTATTGTCATTGTTCATGTGATACACAAACTAGGAATTTGTCTCGGTGCCATGCTGCAACATTAAAAACATAATGAGAAAAAGGGATAAACTAAAAAACTAAAGGACTAGAAACGTGCAATAAGTGTAGAAAAATAAGTAATAATAAGTAATAATAATAATAATACTAGTAATAATGAGTAGTACTAGTCAAGGCAGTTTAAAAAATTAGCATGTAGCAGATAATGTGAAGTACCACATAGTGCAGTCAATAATGCAACAGAAAAACAGTGATGAATGACATGAGTCTGGTTGAGCTGCTGTACATAGTGCACGAGAGTCAAAAGTCACTTAGTGTTCAGCAGTCTGATGGCAGAGGGGAAAAAGCTGTTCATGTGCCGGGAGGTTTTAGTCCGAATGGACCGAAGCCTTCTACCTGAGGGGAGGGGGGCAAACAGCACGTGACCAGGATGTGAAGGATCGGCTATGATCCGGCCAGCACGCCTCCGGGTCCTGGAGATGTACAGGTCCTGGAGAGATGGGAGCTTGCAGCCTGTCACCTTCTCAGCAGTGCGCACGACGCGCTGCAGCCTTAGTCTGTCCCTGGCAGTGGCTCCTGCGTACCACACAGTTATGGAGGAGGTGAGGATGGACTCGATGATGGCCGTGTCGAACTGCACTAACATCTTGGTGGGTAGCTTGAGCTTCCTCAGCTGCCGCAGAAAGAACATCCTCTGCTGGGCCTTTTTGATGAGGGAGCTGATGGTTGGCTCCCATTTGAGGTCTCGGGTGATGGTGGTGCCCAAGAAGCGGAAGGAATCTGCAAAGGTGATGGGAGAGCCTGTGATGGTGAGGGGGGGCAGGGGGGATGTGACTTTCCTGAAGTCCACAATCATCTCCGCTGTCTTCAGAGCATTCAGCTGCAGGTTGTTGTGGCTGCACCAGGACACCAGCTGGGCCACCTCTTCCCTGTAGGCGGACTCGTCACCGTTGGAGATGAGCCCGATGAGGGTGGTGTCGTCCGCAAACTTAATCAGCTTAACAGACTGGTGGGAGGAGGTGCAGGAGTTGGTATAAAGGGAGAAGAGTAGGGGGGAAAGTACACAGCCCTGGGGTGATCCAATGCTGATGCTAACAGAGTCTGAGACAGACTTCCCCAGCCGCACATGCTGTCTCCGGTCCGTCAGGAAGTCGGTGATCCACCTGCAGAGGGAGTCAGGCACGTTGAGCAGGGACAGCTTGTCCTGGAGCAGATCGGGGCGGATGGTGTTGAAAGCGGAGCTGAAGTCCACAAACAGAATCCTGGCGTAGGTTCCCGGGGAGTCCAGGTGCTGCAGGATGGAGTGGAGGGACAGGTTGACTGCGTCGTCCACAGACCTGTTAGCACGGTAGGCAAACTGCAGCGGGTCTAGGAGGGGTGTGGTGATCTACCCGAAGCATCTGGTTTTAAGGCGCCAGAGATCCGCCCTTGCCCCTTCTCCTATTAGTAAAAACAGTTCCGCCGGGCTTAGAGACTAAACCACACGGGCAGGCTAGGAGTTGGACTTATTTGTCAGAGGCTTTTCGAGACGCACGCCATAAGGATCATTTTATGAGCACTGGGAGCTTAACCCCAGTGCCTCTCCTGGCTATGACAACCTTGGAACCAATTATTAACTAAGGCTTAACTTACCAATTGCCAAATTCTTAAGCTTAAGTCTTTGTTCATAAGAGTTTCCACTTCTATAAAACGTGGATGATGCCCCAACTAGTGTTACAAATGAGGTAATGCAAGAGTTATTAATAATTATTAATTCCATCCATCCATCCATCTATCTTCTGCCGCTTTTCTGGAGGTCCGGGTCGCAGAGGCAGCAGTTCAAGCAGAGAAGCCTAGACTTCCCTCTCCGCAGCCACCTGCTCCAGCTCTTCAGAGAGGATACCAAGGCGTTCCCAAACCAGCTGGGAGACATAGTCTCTCCACTGAGTCCTGGGTCTGCCCTGGGGTCTCCTCCCAGTGGGACGTGCCCAAAACACCTCAAGTGGGAGGTGTCCAGGAGGCATCTTAATCAGATGCCCATACCACCTTAACTGACTCCTTTCAATGTGGAGGAGCAGCAGTTCTACTCTGAGCCTCTCCCGGATGACTGAGCTCCTCACCCTATCTCTGAGGGTGAGTCCAGCAATCCTACGGAAAAAGCTCATTTCAGCCACTTGTATCCGCGATCTCGTTCTTTCGGTCATTACCCAAAGCTCATGACCATAGGTGAGAGTAGGAACGTAGATTGACTGGTAAATCGACTGCTTTGCCTTAGAACTAAGCTCCCTCTTCACCACAACAGACCAGTACAGCATCCGCATCACTGCAGATGCTGCTCCAATCCTTCTGTCAATCTCTCGCTCCATTCTCCCCTCACTCGTGAATAAGACCCCAAGATAAACTCCTCCACTTGGGGCAGGAGCCTGTCCCCAACCCAGAGAGGACAATCCACCTTTTTCCGGCTGAGGACCATGGACTCGGACTTGGAGGTGCTGATTCTCATCCCAGCCGCTTCACACTCAGCGGCAAATCGTCCCAGCAAGAGCTGTAGGTCATTGCTGGATGAAGCCAACAGGACAACATCATCTGCAAACAACAGAGATGAGATCCAGTGGTCACCAAGCATGACACCCTCCATTCCCTGGCTGCGCCTAGAAATCCTGTCCATAAAAATTATGAACAGGATCGGTGACAAAGGGCAGCCCTGGCGGAATCCAACTCTCACTGGGAATGAGTCTGACCAAGTGTTGGCAATATGAACCAAACTCTCACAACGGTCGTACAGAGACCGAATAGCTCGTAACAACAAGCCCGATACCCCATACTCCCGAAGCACCCCCCACAAAAATCCACGAGGGACGGGGTCAAATGCCTTCTCCAAGTCCACAAAACACATGTAAACTGGTTGGACAAACTCCCACGAACCCTCGAGAATTCTCGAGAGGGTAAAGAGCTGGTCTGATGTACCACGGCCAGGACGATAACCACATTGCTTCTCCTGAAGCCGAGGTTCGACCAACGGCCGGACTCTCCTCTCCAGTACCTTGGCATAGACCTTCCCAGGGAGGCTGAGGAGTGTGATCCCTCTAAAGTTGGAGCACACCCTCCGGTCCCCTTTTTTGAAGAGAGGAATCACCACCCCAGTTTGCCATGCCAAAGGCACTGCCCCCGACCTCCACGCGATGTTGCAGAGGCATGTCAACCATGACAGCCCAACAACATCCAGGGCCTTGAGGTACTCAGGGCGGATCTCGTCCACCCCCGGGGCCCGGGCACCAAGGAGATTTTTAACCACCTTGGCGACCTCAGCCCCTGTGATAGGCGAGTCATCCCCCTCATCCACAAACCCTGCTTCCTCTGTGGAAGGCGTATCAGTGGGATTGAGGAGTTCCTCGAAGTATTCCTTCCACCGCCCGACGATATCCCCAGTCGAAGTCAACAGCGCCCCATCTGCACCATACACAGTGTGGACAGGGAGCTGCTTTGCTCTCCTGAGCCGCCGGACAGTTTGCCAGAATCTCTTCGAGGCCGACCGAAAGTCTTGTTCCATGGCCTCACTGATCTCCTCCCATACCCGGGTTTTTTCTTCAGCAACCACCCGAGTTGCACTCCGCTTGGCCTGCCGGTACATCTCAGCTGCTTCAGGAGTCCCACAAGCCAACCAAGCTTGATAGGACTCCTTCTTCAACTTTACGGCCCCCCTCACTACTGGTGTCCACCATTTGGTTGGGGGGTTGCCACCACAAGATGCACCGACCACCTTGCGGCCACAGCTCTGGGCCGCCGCTTCAACAACAGAGGTGGAGAACATGGCCCATTCAGACTCCATGTCTCCAGACTCCCTCGAAATGCGGTAGAAGTTCTTCCAGATGTGGGAGTTGAAGACCTCCTGGACACCCTCCCGGACAGGGGCCTCAGACAGACGTTCCCAGCACGCCCTCACTATACATTTGGGTTTACCAGTTCTGAATGGCTTCCTCCCCTGCCATTGGATCCAACTCATCACCAGGTGGTGATCATTTGACAGCTCTGCACCTCTCTTTACCCGAGTGTCCAAGACATACGGTCGCAGGTCTGATGACACAATAACAAAATCGATCATTGACCTGCGACCTAGGGTGTCCTGGTGCCAGGTGCACATATGGACACCCTTATGCTTGAATATGGTGTTTGTTATGGACAAACTGTGGTTAGCACAGAAGTCAAATAACTGAACACCACTCGGGTTCAGATTAGGCAGGCCGTTCCTCCCAATCACCCCCCTCCAGGTTTCACTGTCGTTGCCCACGTGCGCATTGAAGTCCCCCAGTAGGACAATGGAGTCTCCAAGAGGAGCACCCTCCAGCACCCCAGTCACAGACTCCAAAAAGGGTGGGTACTCTGAAACATCATTTGGTGCATAGGCACAAATGATGGTCAGGACCTGTTTCCCAACCCGAAGGCGTAGGGAAGCAACCCTTTCATCCACCGGGGAAAACTCCAATATAGAGGCAGCAAGGTGGGGGGATACAAGAATACCCACCCCTGCTCGTCGCCTCTCGCCCGGGGCAACTCCAGAGTAGGCCAAGCTCCAGCCCCTCTCCAGGAGACTGGTTCCGGATCCGGAGCTGTGTGCTGAGGTGAGGCTGACTATATCTAGCCGGTATCTCTCAACCTCGTACACCAGCTCAGGCTCCTTCCCCGCCAGAGAGGTGACATTCCATGTACCAAAAGCCAGTTTAGAAAGCTTGGGATCAGTCCGCCAAGGTCTCCACCTTTGACCGCCACCTAATCCACATAGCACCGGACCCCCATGATCCCTCCTGCAGGTGGTGAGCCCACTGGAGGGCGGACCCATGTAACTCCTTCGGGCTGAGCCCAGCCGGGTCCCATGGGTGGAAACCCGGCCACCAGACGCTAGCCATCAAGCCCCTCCCCCAGGCCTGACTCCAGGGTGGGGCCCTGGTAACCCCATACTGGGCAGGGTACACTGAATCCTTGATCGAGAATTTATCATGAGAGTGTTGGATCATTCTTAGTCTGGCCCTTCACCCAGGACCAGTTTGTCTTGGGTGACCCTATCAGAGACAAATTGCCCCGGACAACATAGCTCCTGGGATCACTAGGGCACGCAACCCCCCCCCCCCCCCCATGATAAGGTGACGATCCATGAGGGGGTTAATAATTCCAGTTATTAATTATTAATAATCATATGCATATCAATGGTGTCCCCACCTCATGATAGTGCTGCAAAATAAATAACCTGTTTGCATAAATATGCACACCCTTGAACGAATACTTTGTTGCAGCACCTTTGGCTTTTATTACAGCACTGTCTTTTTGGGTAGGAGTCTATCAGCATGGCACATGTTGATGTGGCAATATTTGCCCACTCTTCTTTGCAAAAATGATCCAAATCTGTCAGATTGTGAGGGCATCTCATGTGCACAACCCTCTTCAGATTACCCCACAGATGTTCGATCGGATTCAGGTCTGGACTGTGGCTGGGCCATTCCAAAACCCTAATCTTCTTCTGGTGAAGCCATTCTTTTGTTAATTTGAATGTGTGCTTTGGATCATTGTTGTGCTGAAAGATGACGTTCCTCTTCATCTTCAGCTTTCTAGCAGAAGCCTGAAGGTTTTGTGCCAACACTGACTGGTATTTGGAACTGTTCATAATTCCCTCCACCTTGAGTAAAGCCCCAGTTCCAGCTTAAGAAAAACATCCCCGAAGCATGATGCTGCCACCACCATGCTTCACTGTAGGTATGGTGTTCTTTTGGTGATGAACAGTGTTGTGTTTGCACTAGGGATGGGCATTCGGTGAAATTTTCTTCACCGATCGTCGGGAGAATTAATGATTAATAATCGGTTAATCATTAACATTTTTAGGTAGGTAACAAGGCAGGTAGACTACATTAGAACATCAGGTATCAACACGGCGAGCCGCACAACTCAAATCCATCTCTCTCTCTCAAATCCCTCTCTCTCTGTTCGCTGTTCTCGTGTTGGCTCGGCTCGGGAATCTCGCAAGCTGATTGGCCGAGACGTTTCACCCCGCAAGCTGATTGGCCGAGACGTTTTACCCAGCTTCTCTCCCTGCCGAGCGGCCACCCAACAAACGAAGACCGCATTCATTGCTCTATCGCTCGTGTTGCTTAGTCTAGCCGCGTGGAACTTTTTGCTGTTCTCTTGTGCCATTTTGTGCGAAATAGTCTTCCCGTCGAGCCACTACGCCGCCTCCTACAGCTTCCCTCGACGATCCTGCGCCTCTAGCACCTGAGGAGCAGTAAAGCTCTCATTAACCTGTGCAGTAAATCATTTTCATCTTGAGTTACGTATCTTGTTATAAGAATAAAAGAGTTCTAAAAACATCACGGTGCGTCACGGTGCGTCTTGACGCCATGGTGTATTCCGGTTCCAAAAATTTGATTAATTCCTGAAAACCTTTGCCCTCCACGGCACTGACAGGGAGCATGTCTATTTCGACCATCTTCACTATCAGTTCGGTGACCTTCTCTGCTCGTTGAGCACTGCAGCTCCTCCGTGCTAGCATCGAGTCCAGGCTAGCCTGGGTTAGAGATGAACCGCCCCCACCGTCTTTTATCAGGCTTGGATGAGTGGTGTTCAAATGATACATCATTTGTGTTGTCGATGAGGTATATTTGTATGCTGCATTGCAGTGATTGCAGTACACCTGGTCATTTTTTAAATTGAAATGGTCCCACGCAACACTTCGCCGTAACCGCTTCATGATTTGGCGATTGCCCTACGGAAGCTTGCATGTATCAACTGAGGCACGCCAGGGTACGGCAATGGTGTAATGTTGCCCCCTGGTGCCCAAATTTTGCCAGTGGCACAGTTAAATGCATTGCATTGTTTGAGGACGGCCGTGCACTAGGCCTAATAACCTACATTCGGATTGTTTAAAAAAAAAAAACGGTTTGTCGACGAAAATGAACTTCCTCGGTGAAATTCTTAATGATCAATTATCGGTTAATCGGTAAATTATGCCCATCCCTAGTTTGCACCAAATGTACCTTTTGGAATTATGGCCAAAAAGTTTAACCTTGGTTTCATCGGACCATCACATTTTCCCACATGCGTCTGGGAGATTTCAAATGTGTTTTTGCAAAATGTAGCCGGGCTTGGATGTTTTTCTTCACAAGATAAGGCTTCTGTCTTGCCACCCTACCCTATAGCCCAGACATATGAAGAAGACGGGGGATTGTTATCACATGTACTATACAGCCAGTATTTGTCAGAAATTCCTGCATCTCCTTCAATGTTGCTGTCGGCCTCTTGGCAGCCTCCCTGACCAGTTTACTTCTCATCTTTTCATCAATTTTGGAGGGATGTCCATTCTTGGTAATGCCACTGTTGTGCCATATTTTCTCCACTTGATGATGACCGTCTTCACTGTGTTCCATGGTATATTTAATGTCTTGGAAATTCTTTTGTACCCTTCTTCTGACTGATACTTTTGAACAATGAGATCCCTCTGATGCTTTGGAAGCTCTCTGCGGACCATGGCTTGTGCTGTAAGATGTGACTACAAAAATGTTAGGAAAAGCCTACTAGAACAGCTGAACTTTATTTGGGGTTAATCAGAGGCACTTTAAATGGTGGCAGGTGTGTGCTGACTCCCATTTAATGAGTTTCAATGTGATTGGTTAATTCTGAACACAGCCACATCCCCAGTTATAACAGAGTGTGCATATTTATGCAACCAGGTTATTTTAAGTTTTGTATTTTTTTATTTTTCCCTTTAAAAGGTTTCAGTTTGTTTTTCATTTGGGTTGTACAGGTTATAGGTCACATTAATTGGGAGAAAAAGTTTTGAAATGATTTATCTTGGGCTCATTTTTTTACATCACAAAACCTGGCATTTGAACAGGGGTGTGTAGACTTTTTATATCCACTGTATATAAAAACAAACTGCTATTTATGATCACTGTGCAAAGTGTTTTGGTATTACACCAACAGGTCCAGCTACGGATGTGTCTGCTTGCAGTGTTTCCTATGAAATTCTTTAATTCGCTTAATAAACCTGAAAAAAGCCCATAAAATGCTGTAACCTGTCAAATTAGCTTTGATAGAATTTGCACATTGTATCAGTCTACCTGCATGTTGTTATGTTATGAATAGTATGTCTCTTCTTTGTTTCTTTCTCCCCTCATCCTCCCAACCAGTCGTGGCAGAAGACTGCCCCTCCCTGAGCCTGGGTCTGCCAGAGGTTTCTTCCTATAAGGGAGTTTTTCCTTCCCACTGCTGCCTAGTACTTGCTCATAAGGGATCATTTGATCATTGGGGCATTTCTCTGAATTATTTATGGGTTGTGCTTATGTATGTAGTGCCTTGAGATGACTTTTTTTTGTGTCTAGGCACTATACAAATAAAGTTGAATTGAATACTGTATATACAGTATATTGCTGAATAATTTAACTATAATGCTGTAAATACTATTACTTATTTTTTAACTGTAAAAACTATTCTACATTTTCTAACGTCTTGCACTGTGTATATACTATTTTTTTTGCCCCTTTATCTTATTTATTATTGCTCTGAGTGCTACTATCTTCTTGCTGCTGCAATACTGTAAATTTCCCCATTGTGGGACTAATAAAGGATTATCTTATCAAGGCAGTAACAGTTACAATGTTTGATTTTTGTACATAAAGGGAGAAGGAAAGATCCTTGGTTACTTGAATTAGATCTTTTGTTCTGTTTCTGACTACATTTAGAAGTGGTTCAAGCCCTCGTTGTGTCTTACAGGCTTGTATGCTCTGGGTAAGGAGTCGCTGCTGTTGGACCTGGCGGTGGAGTTTAGAACGTGGGTTGAGGTGAGCTTCGAGAGGATGGAGATCCTCAGAGCCCTGGAGCTGCCTGACGTCTTCACTACCGAGCCGGGGGCTGGGCGTATTCGAGTTGTGGACCAGTCAGAGGTTTGCTCAGCTGCTCTACACCAGTGGAACAAAGAACAGCCCACTCTGGCCATCTTGCCCACCAGCAGACCCCTGATCTCCTTCCACCCCAGCGTCCATGTTGTGCCATATTCAGACCACTCCTCATACCAAGAGCTGGAGGATTTTGTCTCTGCACTTAAACCTAACTCCATTGTACCCATTGTAGGAAGAAACTGTGTGCCTGGAAGTCTGTCTGCTTTGTTACCTCGCAAACGGTGTCATGAAATCTTTGTACCTGAGTCAGTACGACACTACATGCTGAGGCAGCCTGAGATGAAACTCTGCTCGACAGAGTGCACTGGTCTTCCCCGCAGACATGTTTATCCTCTTGCTCCTAAAGGAGTGATATTTGAATCTCCTATGAAGGGAGCTGTGATGCCATGTGAAGATGTTTGGGAGGCAGAGTCACTGGATCAGGATGGATCTGAAGGTGATGCGGACTCAGAAATCGGTGAAAAGGACTCTGATTGTATTGTTCAGGACCTAAACAAAACATTCACCTCTAACGATAAAAGAAGACGGGGTGGAAACGTCTGGAGCAACGACATCAACCAAACTGTCTCTGCAGAAGTGGTGATGGCAGAATCAATGGAACTAAGTCAACTCGTCCAGAGCAGATGTGCTTCAGCAGAAATTCCTACAAGTGAAAAGGTCTGCTCGGAGCCGGTCCAGACCACTAGGAGGCATTCTAAAACCAGCACTAAAGCAGTCAACATTCACCACAACCGACAGGAGAATATCCTGAACAACCATGTGCTGTCAGAGGGGGAAAACGCGAGTCAAGGAAGTGGAAGTGAACCAAATGACGATGTGACAGTTTTTCAAAATGGCTTTGATAACAGTTCTTGCTCCTCACCCAGGTCCTCCACTCCTCTGCCGTATGAGTACATCGAGGAGCTTGAAAACAGACTTTTAGAAAATCTCCCATTCTCCGAGGAGGACTTTGAAAGTGGTGGCCTTCTGCCACCGAGCTTTGTGCAGCAGTTACTCTCATGCCCTTAAAGTGTCACAAGAAGATGATGTCTCTAAAGAAGGTGATTTCATAGGTTTGCCTGTGTCTGGAGGCCCTTCATGATTTTGTAAGTTTGCACTGGCACTTTAAAGTACTGTTTTGTTGCTGCATAAAGTTTTCTTTTTGGTGATAAAAAGATTATCAGACAGAAATACTGTAGTTAAGTGACTGGCTTACCCCACATTTGCTTTTGTTTTTGCCTCCTTTTGAAGATGATGTGTATAAAAGTAAATCAAATATCATAATTGATCAGTGACCTTTATATTATAATGAGCAAGCTAATGGTAGTATCTCACATAGTGGCAAATGCTGACAAACATTGCGATTTCTGGGTTTCGTTGGGGTTCGTAAAATGTTACAAAACAGTTTGCAAACAGTTTTTAAGGTTGCAAACATTTGCAAAATAGTTGGAAGTATTTGCAAATGATTGTAATGTGTCACTAAAGTTCTTGTTGGTTCTTCAAGTAGTGAACACTGCTGTTTAAGAACTTTTAATAAACTCTTGAAATCTGAATGCTGGGGATAGTTTGCTCACCCTTTTTATAGGGTTGAGTCCAGGATTCGCCTGACATTCACCTGGTATTTTACCTGAAGTTGGCAAAAGGCCCCAAATGTTTCTAAACAGTAGCAAAAGTGTCGAAAATAGTTGGTAATTGCCACAAACACTGTCACTGTCGTAAATGTTGTTAATTGTCACCAAATTTCGCTAATGACAGAGTGACCCATTATCTAGTAAGAGCACTCTGAGGTGAGTGCAGTATCTCCCCCCCCCCACCCGTTTTCTTTGAAGATCCTAATACTTACTGACAGAGAGCAGTTTTCAGCTTTTCAATATAATTACTGTGGCAGAAAAAAACTGTGATAAGCCCATCATCCACGAATATACAACAAAGTATACAACCCATAGTTGTAAAGCAGGATCCAAGGTGAACCCGTGTAGCAAGTTTGGTGACCCTCAACAGCTTTACACGTTCTATAGTAAGAGATCATAGGGAGTGCCAGCCTTGACCTTTGACCTTTTGACCCCAAACCTCTAGTCAGAAGTCATGGTCTCAGAGTGAACCTGTGTATCAGGTTTGGTGACCCTAGCTTTCTTTGTTGTTGAGATATAGTTTGTAAGTTGATGTTGACCTTTGACCTTGTGATCCAAAACCATAGTCACACTTAAGGGTCACAGGGTGAACCTGTTTGTGAAGTTTGGTGATCCTAGCTTTATTCATACAATGATAGGTACAGGGAATGTTAATGTTTACCTTTGACCTTTTGACTCCAAACCCATAGTTAGAGGTCAGGATTCCAAGGTGAACCTGTATACCAGGTTTGGTGGCCCTAGCTTTACTCGTTTTATAGCAGTGGTAAATTCAGCATTTACCATAGTGTAACTGGAATGTTAACTTTGACTCCTTGACCCCAAACCCATAGTTAGGTCAGGCTGTAAATCGTCCAAGATGTGTATTAAATACAACTACTGTATCGATTTGAAAAGCCTACATCATTTTTTTCAGTAGTTATTGTGTTTAGAAGGTTTAGGGAAAATCTGACCTTTGACCTCAAGGTCATCCGATGAGATGACCTTGAGGACGTTCGTCAGCATTCGTTGCTCTGTGAGATACTAGTTTAAAGCACTGCTTTCACTACTCAGAAGTTGGTGCTTTTCTCAACAAGCCTGGTTGACCTGCTTGACCCACGCTGAACTGTCTTGCAATACGGTGCCAAAGTGGCTCCACAGCAGCAGAATCAGAATCAGAATCAGAATCAGGTTTATTGCCATTGTTCATGTAGTACACAAACTAGGAATTTGTCTCGGTACAATGCTGCAACATTAAACATGATAAGATAAAAGAAATAAACTATACATGTAATAAAGTGTAGGATAAGATTAAGTGATACTGGTCAACAGTTAAAATATATTAGCCAGCAGCAGATACTGTGGAGAACTATATAGTGCAGTCGGTAATGCAGGAAGAAAACAGTGATGATTGACATGAGTCTGGTTGAGCTGCTGTACATAGTGCACGAGAGTCAATAAGTCACTTAGTGTTCAGCAGTCTGATGGCAGAGGGGAAGAAGCTGTTCATGTGACGGGAGGTTTTAGTCTGGATGGACCGATGTTCGTGTTGGAGAGCAACCCCGCAGTCTCCCCTCAGTGCTGTCCTTGCCACCTTAACTGTTCTACAGAAATTAATCTGTTCGTGCAGGTTTCTTCATGTTGCCAGCACTTCTGGTTTTAAGTTTATTTGGGCCCTTGTTTGTACATTCATGTATCAGCCTTATTTCAGCATTTAATCATTTCACAGTTTGGCTTAACTAACTATAGTTGTAAAAAGACAAAAAACAAAACTCAGTTTCATACAGTATTTTCATTGTGTAAGAGGTGGCCTTTTTAGTATGACTGATTTCCTTGTTAAAAAATTCATTCTGTGGTTTGTGCAGCAATTGTTTCTTTTGGAATATTTTGCATATATCTGAGCCAAGACAGAAGTTGCCTGTAGTTGTAACTTAATTTGAAAAACGCTATCTTGGGATTCTATTTGTAACTGTATGTTTGTGCTCAGAATAAAAAAATGTTCTAATATATTTTTAAGCTAATGTGGAAGTGTCTTTATTAAAACACGTGTACAAGTTACAATGAAATGTGACTCAGAAAGACACATTTTGAATACAAGGTTATTTTACATTAAAATTGAAGGGACTGCAAAAAAAAAACCCTTTAATGGCAATATTCTAAATTGAATTTTTTTCCCCTCTGAAATGATGTTTTATATCTTTGCATAATGTAAATAAATCAACAGTTTGGCTGCCTCATAAAGAAGTTTAAATCTCACTCAGTTATGTGTCTGTACTGCCATTTTTATGTCTGCCATCTTTACATTTGAATGCAGATGAGAGTGGTTCCACTTAGGAGAGTGTAGGATAGAAGAGAAGCACACGAGGTGAGTGAAAAACTGGACCTCTGCCATCCCATTCTAAATCCAAATGCATTACTTTGGAGTTGGTCTCTTCTTTGTAGCTATAATAACTTTCAGTCTTCTATGAAGGCTTTCTACACTACTTTGGAGTGTCTGTGGAATTTTTGCCTCTTCATCCAGAAGAGCATCTGTGAGGTCACACACTGATGTTGGACCAGAGAGAGTCTGGCTCCAGATCTCAGTTCTCTATCCCAAAGGTACTGGATGTTGTTGAGGTCAGGGCTCTGTGTGGGGTCTGAACTCATCCAACCATGCCTTCATAGACCTTGCTCTTTGTACCGGGGTGCCATCATGCTGAAACAGAAAAAGGCCTTTTCCAGACTGTTCCCACATTGTTGGAAGTGTAGAATCATTCATCCACGATGAAGAGGTGTGGCTCAATACTTTTCTCCATATTGTATGTCTTACTGCGTGTATGAGCAGCATTTTGGCTTTCACATGAGGTTCTCGAGCTGAACTTTCACACCAATAACTTCCTTATTACTTCTTACTGAGAGTAAATGAAGAAGCTTTACATGAAATATGATCCCAGTACGCTTAAGGTGATATCATCTGGGAGGAGCAGCTGCTGCATCTTCAGTAACACATTTTATAGTAAATTATCACAATTTGTGCCCTTAAGGGAAATGTTACCTTGGTCTAAGTCAGTGTTTTTCAATCTTTTTGAGTCACGAAACCCTTTTTACATTGGAAAAAAAAAAACTACGGCACCCCATTCCCCACCAATCTAAAATGTCATAAAATGGCACTCTGTCGCCCGGTTTAACAAGGTCAGGAGTTCCTGGCAACGGAAGGTGAATTACAGAGCTGCGTGGAGGAATCTGATCGGACCTAAATGAAACGGTCATTGTCGCCCCTGACAGACTGCTATGATGATGATGATGATGAACCCATTAAGGCATATCTAATGACAGTTTAGTCTTGTCATTTGTTTATATTCAATGTGAAACCTGGCACAATCACATATAAAGTTAATGGAAAGATGCGAACACGCACACATTTGTTCCGGGTGATCCAAGTGCATGCAAGTTCATGTCTACACGAGTGGGATTTTGTTCAACTTGGGCCAAGAATTCGCTTGATGCCCGGTTGCGATGGCCATTCGGTGTTGGTGTTCTGCCATTGCAGGGAGAGTGAATTAGTTTGAAAATGAGATGACCAGACGTCTCCAGTCTGTCTTTCGTCAGGCACACACACCCACGAAGAGGGTTTGTTTCATGGCAGACATGCTTTTCTGTGACAGTTGTATCCACCACTTGTTTGCTGCTGGGGAAGGTCAACACCAGAATGCAGTTTCGCGGGTGGGGGGGGGATTGTACAGTGCTGTGAAAAAGTATTTGCCCCCTTCCTGATTTCTTAGATTTTTGCATATCTGTCACACTTAAATGTTTCAGGTCATAAAACAATTTAATAATAATGTTATTAGCATTAGCAATAATATTAAAGTTTGCTTGGTGATCTGAAACATTTGTGACAAATATGCAAAAATATAAGAAATCAGGAAGGGGGCAAATAGTTTTTCACAGCACTGTATGTCAAGACAAAAAGGCATTTAATCCCCTCCCCCCGTCCTGTCAGGCAGCTAGGCAAGCAGAACAGAGATCCGTCACCCTTTATTTTTTTTTTTTTTACTGTGGTTCTTGTGTTAGCGCCCTTTGTGTTAGTGCCCTGCTTTTATGTTCTCTTGCTGTACAGCACTTTGTGTAGCGAGTGTTGCTTTTAAAGCGCTTTATAAATAAAGTTGATTGATTATTGTGCCAAAACAGATTTACTCTGCCAAGAGGAGCTTATACAGTACCTAACTATTTTTTTTTTTTTTTGTTACTTATTTGTACCCGTAGGTAGACTTGGTTTGCAGTCTGGTGACAAGCCACTGGCTGCTGGTCGCTGCGTGCGCGAGCGCCCTAAACCTACATGTTTTTGGTGTGCGGGAGGAAACCGGAGAAATCCCGGAGTAAACCCGCGCAACACAGGGAGAACATGCAAACTCCACACAGCTCACTGTTGGTCGGGGGCTGGGATCGAACCCACGATCTCATGATCCCCGCAATCCCCCGGCCGAGGGTAAAACTGTGCTGCCGCAGTGCTAAACCACTGCGCCACCGTGCAGCCAATAACTATGTATTGTATATTGTTGTAAACTCCTCCTGTAATAACTTTTAATACTTTATTTTAATTATGTTACTCATGGAAGACCCGACAGGATGGGGAAGAGGGAAAGGAAGTGTGTGGAGGGGGAAAGAAAAAAAGAGGGGAACAAACAAAAAGACAAACCAACAACTAAAACAATCAAAAGACAAACTGCTTCCATACCTGTCAAGGCATACCTCATGCCTCCCTTATTGGGGGGGCTTTCCCACCTGTACTGAGTACTTAAAAACTGTATTTATCGGCAGATGAAAGAAAACTGAAGCAAAAAAAAAAACAAACAAAAAACAAACAACAACAATTGCAACATGAACTGTTTCAAACATATTTATTCAAATGTACACTTATATGGACACAATCTTGAGCCATAACTTTTTGGTAATGTGAAAATAATAAGCCAAGTAGCACAAAAAAAAAAATAAAAAAAAAATAAATAAATGATAATATTAATAATAAATAAAAATAAATTTAAAAAACAATATTTTTCAAATTTACATTAGCACAAGGTAGATTGCTTAATTTGAAAGTACACAATAAGAATAATTCTGAATATAGTTCTTAGGAAACAATTTCAGGAAACAATGTTGACACCAAATCAGTGAAGTGATCTGCCACCGATGGGGGTAGATTGTGCTCTGCCACAAAATGACAAAACATCACTTCTGCTAGTGATGCATTGGATTTGGAAGGCGTCGGTTCTCTCACTGGCTGAAAATGTTCATCCATCCATCGATACGTTTTCGATTTGGCTACACAGTTTTTGTGGCCCTGTGTAGCGACGTGCAACTTCAGGTCGAAAATCCCCGATGCAGTCACTTTTATGCTCTTCCTACATGGAACACAGAAGGAGTGTGTAGGGCCCTCTGGAGAAGCCTTTATCAATCCAGCGTATTTTCCCTTCCCGAAGCTCGGACTCTCCCATTCTTTTCGGTGACGTCCAGTCCCTCGATTTCCCTTTTCTTCAAGCTTTGTTTTCTTCGCTGTCGGCGCGCTGCATGAAGCCATTTTGAAAATCACAAAAAGACTGCTTAGGTGCGCTCAATTTCGCCAGGCATTGAATTACTGTTCAGTTGATTTTAGGATCTCTCAATAATTTTTTTTTTTCGCTGTATATTTTTCTTTTTGGCGTACAGAAATGGCAATATGCCCGTATTTGCTAAAACTGCATTTTCCCCGTATTAAAATACGGCGAAACCGTATCACTTGACAGGTATGTGCTTCTTCCACCGAAGATGTCTCAACACGAGTCTAGTTTCCGCACCTGTTAAAGGAGAGACACTTGTGCGTGTACGTCTGCGTGCATATATATGCGTGCACAGATTGGAGTGTTTTTGAAGATGCAGCCATTAACCTTAATGAACTCACTGACACTGTGACATCATACATCAGTTTCTGCGAGGACGTGTGTGCAGACCAAGACCTTCTGCACATACAACAACAATAAACCCTGGTTCACTCCTAAACTCAAGCAGCTACGTCAGACCAAGGAGGAGGCCTACAGGACTGGTGATTGGACTCTGTACAAGAGGGCCAGAAACATGCTGACGAAAGAGACCAGGCTTGCTAAGAGGAGCTACAGTGAGAAGTTACAGCAAAACTTCTTAGCCAACAACTCTGCTTCTGTTTGGAGAGGCCTGCAGAATATCACCAACTACAGGAGACCATCCCCCCACCCTGTGGAAAACCTCCAGCTGGCTAACGACCTCAACAGCTTTTACTGTAGGTTTGAAAAGAACCTACAGTTCTCACCTCCCACCCACACAAAAGGATTATCTGCAGCCCCAGGAACTCCATCCCTCCTCCACTCTGACCTCCCACCAGCACTAACGATCTGCAAAGAGGAGGTGCGCCGGGTCTTTCGGAGACAAAAGATCAAGAAGGCTGCAGGACCTGATGGTGTGTCTCCGTCCTGCCTGAGAGTCTGCTCCGACGAGTTGGCCCCATCTTCACCCAGATCTTTAAAAGATCACTGGAGCTGTGTGAAGTGCCTTCCTGCTTCAAACGCTCCATCATCATTCCAGTTCCCAAGAAACCCTCTGTTACAGGATTAAATAACTACAGACCTGTTGCCTTGACCTCTGTGGTCATGAAATCCTTGGAGAAATTAGTGCTGAACCACCTGAAGGTCGTCACAGGCCTCCTGGTGGACCCACTGCAGTTTGCCTACCGGTCAAACAGGTCAGTGGACGATGCAGTGAATATGGGACTACATTACATTCTGCAACACCTCGACTACCCAGGGACGTACGCCAGGATCCTGTTTGTCGACTTCAGCTCGGCGTTCAACACCATCATCCCAAGCATCCTTCATCAGAAACTCCTCCAGCTCAAGGTGCCCCCCTCCACCTGCCAGTGGATCTCCAGCTTTCTGACTGACAGGTGGCAACAGGTGAAGCTAGGGAGAATTACATCCAGCTCCCGAAAAATTAGTACTGGTGCCCCCCAAGGGTGTGTCCTTTCCCCACTGCTCTTCTCCCTCTACTTCAACGACTGCACCTCAGAGGACCCTTCGGTGAAGCTCCTGAAGTTTGCGGACGACACCACAGTCATCGGTTTGATCCAGGATGGTGATGAGTCTGCATACAGGCGGGAGGTGGAGCAGCTGATCCTCTGGTGTGGCCGGAACCATCTTGAACTTAACCCAGCCAAAACGGTGGAGATGACTGTGGATTTCAGGCGACACCCTCCTTCATTCCCCCCACTCACCATCCTCAACAGCACAGTGTCCATTGTGGACTCCTTCAAGTTTCTGGGTACCACGATCTCCCGGAACCTGAAGTGGTCCTCCCATATAGACACTGTCCGGAAAAAGGCCCAGCAGAGGTTGTTTTTTCTGCGTCAGCTCAAGAAGTTTGATTTGCCTCAGGACCTGCTGGTTGTCTTCTACACCGCCATCATCCAATCTGTCCTCTGCTTTTCCATCACTGTCTGGTTTGGATCTGCCACTAAACAGGACAAGACCAGACTGCAGCGGATCATTAAGTCTGCGGAGAGGATCATTGGTACCGACCTACCCTCCATTGAGAACTTATATTGGTCCATAACCAGGAAACGGGCGGGAAACATCTCTGCTGACCAGTCACACCCCGGCCACAAACTGTTTGAACTTCTACCTTCTGGACGACGTTACAGATCACTGAAGGCCAAAACCACCCGTCACAGGAACAGTTTCTTTCCTCAAGCCATCACTCTGATGAACTCCTAACATTCACCTAGTCCTACCTGTTGCTGTACTCATGACTTGTCATTCATTCTTACATTGCACATAACACACACTGCATTTTACTCCATTCACATTATATTACTGAATCTGAGTTCACATTGAAATACTGTATGACTGTATATTTTTTTCATATATTTTTGCAAAGTGTGGATAGTCTGAGTAAATAACTGCACATATTCCTGTATATATTTGCATCCTTTTATAGAAACGTGGACAGAGTGTAATTTACTGTACATACTCTGTTGTCATTGAAATCTTATTTAAATCTTACACCAGAACAACGAGAGCAAGTTTTAGCCAAAGTCAAATTCCTTGTATGTGTTGTGCATACTTGGCCAGTAAAGCTGATTCTGATTCTGATATGAGAGCACGGGCAAAATAAGTGTGTGCATGTGAGTGGTTTGTCAGGAAGCATACGAAGCGGAGGGCCGGTCGCAGCAGCTCTCCCCCTGGGAACCCCGAGCAGGCAAGGAAGCGCCACCAACCCCCACAGGGCACAAACGTCCGAGGTCAGCAAGCCCCAGGAAAGCCAGGCATCTGCCCCCCGGAGGGACGATCGAGGGAGGCCAGGTCGCTCGGCGGCCGGCGCGGCGAGCCCACACCCCCGGACCCACCTGACCCTTACCCCCAGGCATTTAAATTCTTCATATTAAAGACCCAGTAGTATAGTAGTATAACTTCTGCTGAAAACCAGCTAATGACAAATATGTGTTGCCTAATACTTTATGCTGTTTTTTGAATAATTGTAATGTAGTCTGCACATTTCTTTCTCAATGGTTTACATCGCCAAGAAAACTATTTAAAATTTTTAATTACTGCATATTGTATTTTTATAAATATGATGCTATTTTTTGTTAGCTTATTAAGTAAAAATGAGAATTAGACTCTTATTTATCAATCACTATCAAAATGTGTGCAGCTCATAGATCAAATATAGCACCTCATACTCTGTGAAAGCTGTAGCAGTACAGCTGTTTCCTGTGTAATATTGCTATTCTCCCCTAAGGTGGCAGTAGTTTGATGTTTTTAGTTTATCTCATACCACCCGTTCAATCTGGGGTTAGCTTTTGTTCCTATAACATAATATTGTGCTAAAGAAAATGTTATGTGACAGTAGTTGGCACATACAGACCACTTCAGCGGAGTTATAAAAAAAAAAAAACCAAACACCTGCAGTGCTCTTATTGCTAAAAACACACCCTAAGACAGATTGAGTGACCTATTTATGTTCAATACTGGAGCACGCTTTCCACACTACAGCCAACAACACTTACACTAGGGTGATTTGTCTGCAGACTGCAGTGAGTGAGTGTTCATTACCACTTGTTTAGAGGGGAAAAATGTAGGATGACCACAGAATTCTGAAAACTGACACAGATGCAAAGCACCAGAAAATCACCTCAAACCCAGCTGCAGACACGCTTTCTTGCTGGCCCTCATCCTAACAAATCCCATTACTCTCCACTTTGAAGGTGTCTGATCTGAACTCGCCTCTATGTGCAGTTGAGAAAACTCAGACATCACACGGTGGCATCATAAAGTCGTCAGGGTGACACCAGATGCCAACAGGAGCCTCATGTGCTCATAAAGGATGAATGATGTGTCCTGCATGATGTTTCACGGCATGTGGGAGGAAAGAGGGAAGATAAAAACAGCACAGGCTGCAAAAGGCAACTGTCTGCAAACAAGCACTGCTGATATGGCCGCTGCTTGAGCAGGGAAACACATCTGTTGCTCCAGTAAAATATTATTTTATCTATGTGTAATATTCTACTATATTTTGACACTTTAATACTATTTTAGCTGTTCTGATGATTCTCAGTCATCCAGGCGGTGTATGAAAGCTCAGTCAAGTCAACTCAATTCAAGTATTTTTTTTTTAAACTTCTGAAACATTTCACCATTCATCCAAATGGCTTCAGACTGATGAAGAGTTACACAATATTTATGTCAGCTGTAAATCAGACCATCCATCCATCCATCCATCTTCTACCGCTTTTCCGGAGGTCCGGGTCGCGGAGGCAGCAGTTCAAGCAGAGAAGCCCAGACTTCCCTCTCCCCAGCCACCTGCTCCAGCTCTTCAGAGGGGATACCAAGGCGTTCCCAGACTAGCTGGGAGACATAGTCTCTCCACCGAGTCCTGGGTCTGCCCCGGGGTCTCCTCCCAGTGGGACGTGCCTGAAACACCTCAAGTGGGAGGCGTCCAGGAGGCATCCTAATCAGATGCCCATACCACCTCAACTGACTCCTTTCAATGTGGAGGAGCAGCGGTTCTACTCTGAGCCTCTCCCGGATGACTGAGCTCCTCACCCTATCTCTGAGGGTGAGTCCAGCAATCCTACGGAGAAAGCTCATTTCAGCCGCTTGTATCCGCGATCTCGTTCTTTCGGTCATTACCCAAAGCTCGTGACCATAGGTGAGAGTAGGAACGTAGATTGACTGGTAAATCGACAGCTTTGCCTTAGAACTAAGCTCCCTCTTCACCACAACAGTCCGGTACAACGTCCGCATCACTGCAGATGCTGCTCCAATCCGTCTGTCGATCTCTCGCTCCATTTTCCCCTCACTCGTGAACAAGACCCCAAGATACTTAAACTCCTCCACTTGGGGCAGGAGCCTGTCCCCAACCCGGAGAGGACAATCCACCTTTTTCCGGCTGAGGACCATGGACTCGGACTTGGAGGTGCTGATTCTCATCCCAGCCGCTTCACACTCAGCGGCAAACCGTCCCAGCAAGAGCTGTAGGTCATTGCTGGATGAAGCCAACAGGACAACATCATCTGCAAACAACAGAGATGAGATCCTGTGGTCACCAAGCATGACACCCTCCATTCCCTGGCTGCGCCTAGAAATCCTGTCCATAAAAATTATGAACAGGACCGGTGACAAAGGGCAGCCCTGGCGGAGTCCAACTCTCACTGGGAATGACTCCGACCGAGTGTTGGCAATGCGAACTAAACTCTCACAACGGTCGTACAGAGACCGAATAGCTCGTAACAACAAGCCCGATACCCCATACTCCCGAAGCACCCCCCACAAAAATCCACGAGGGACGCGGTCAAATGCCTTCTCCAAGTCCACAAAACACATGTAAACTGGTTGGGCAAACTCCCACGAACCCTCAAGAATTCTCGAGAGGGTAAAGAGCTGGTCCGATGTGCCACGGCCAGGACGAAAACCACATTGCTCCTCCTGAATCCGAGGTTCGACCAACGGCCGGACTCTCCTCTCCAATACCTTGGCATAGACCTTCCCAGGGAGGCTGAGGAGTGTGATCCCTCTAAAGTTGGAGCACACCCTCCGGTCCCCTTTTTTGAAGAGAGGAACCACCACCCCGGTTTGCCATGCCAAAGGCACTGCCCCCGACCTCCACGCAATGTTGCAGAGGCGTGTCAACCATGACAACCCAACAACATCCAGGGCCTTGAGGTACTCGGGGCGAATCTCGTCCACCCCCGGGGCCCGGCCACCAAGGAGATTTTTAACCACCTTGGCGACCTCAGCCCCTGTGATAGGCGAGTCATCCCCCTCGTCCCCAAACCCTGCTTCCTCTGTGGAAGGCGTATCAGTGGGATTGAGGAGATCCTCGAAGTATTCCTTCCACCGCCCGACGATATCCCCAGTTGAAGTCAACAGTGTCCCATCCGCACCATACACAGTGTGGACGGGGAGCTGCTTTCCCCTCCTGAGCCGCCGAACAGTTTGCCAGAATCTCTTTGAAGCCGACCGAAAGTCTTGTTCCATGGCCTCACCGAACTCCTCCCATACCCGGGTTTTTGCTTCAGCAACCACCCGAGCTGCACTCCGCTTGGCCTGCCGGTACACCTCAGCTGCTTCGGGAGTCCCACAAGCCAACCAAGCTTGATAGGACTCCTTCTTCAGCTTAATGGCCCCCCTCACCACTGGTGTCCACCACTTGGTTCGGGGGTTGCCACCACGAGATGCACCGACCACCTTGCGGCCGCAGCTCTGGGCTGCCGCTTCAACAACAGAGGTGGAGAACATGGCCCATTCAGACTCCATGTCTCCAGACTCCCTCGGAATGTGGTTGAAGTTCTTCCGGAGGTGGGAGTTGAAGACCTCCCGGACAGAGGCCTCAGCCAGACGCTCCCAGCACACCCTCACTATACGTTTGGGTCTACCAGGTCTGAATGGCTTCCTCCCCTGCCATCGGATCCAACTCACCACCAGGTGGTGATCAGTTGACAGCTCTGCACCTCTCTTTACTCGGGTGTCCAAGACATACGGTCGCAGGTCTGATGATACGATAACAAAATCGATCATCGACCTGCGGCCTAGGGTGTCCTGGTGCCAGGTGCACATATGGACACCCTTATGCTTGAACATGGTGTTTGTTATAGACAGACTGTGGTTAGCACAGAAGTCCAATAACTGAACACCACTCGGGTTCAGATCGGGCAGGCCGTTCCTCCCAATCACCCCCCTCCAGGTTTCACTGTCGTTGCCCACGTGCGCATTGAAGTCCCCCAGTAGGACAATGGAGTCTCCAGGAGGAGCACCCTCCAGCACCCCAGTCACAGACTCCAAAAAGGGTGGGTACTCTGAAACATCATTTGGTGCATAGGCACAAATGATGGTCAGGACCCGTTTCCCAACCCGAAGGCGCAGGGAAGCAACCCTTTCGTCCACCGGGGAAAACTCCAATATAGAGGCAGCAAGGTGGGGCGATACAAGAATACCTACCCCTGCTCGTCGCCTCTCGCCCGGGGCAACTCCAGAAAAGGCCAAGCTCCAGCCCCTCTCCAGGAGACTGGTTCCGGAACCGGAGCTGTGTGTTGAGGTGAGGCCAACTATATCTAGCCGGTATCGCTCAATCTCGTACACCAGCTCAGGCTCCTTCCCCACCAGAGAGGTGACATTCCACGTACCAAAAGCCAGTTTAGAAAGCTTGGGATCAGTCCGCCAAGGTCTCCGCCTTTGACTGCCACCTAATCCACATAGCACTGGACTTCCATGATCCCTCCTGCAGGTGGTGAACCTACTGGAGGGCGGACCCATGTAACTCCTTCGGGCTGAGCCCGGCCGGGTCCCATGGGTGGAAACCCGGCCACCAGACGCTAGCCTTCGAGCCCCTCCCCCAGGCCTGGCTCCAGGGTGGGGCCCCGGTAACCCCATACCGGGCGGGGTACACTGAATCCTTGATATACAATTTATCAGACTCTCATGATAAATTGATAAATTGTAAATCAGACAATGGTTGCAATATACTTCCCACAACATAGTGAAAAAAAATACTATCTCTACTATACTACTTTACAGGCATCATTGACTGAAAAATCTGGCTTTTGTTGGCTTTAACCTTCTGAAATGCACTATTGGTCACATAATTATCGAGAAAAAAATCAAAACACTCATTTCACAGCCTTTATATCATTTTTCTCTCTGAATAACAGTTTTCACTCTTCTGGATTTGTCACAGGACGTCATTCACACTGTAAACCCAGTGCTGGCCTTAAAACCTGCCCCCTGCTATTGGCCAGCCTAGCAGTCAGTCATGTCAGCTGTCAGCGTTACGAGAAGTTTGCTTACCAAAAATGGTTTATACTCTTATTTTCTTGACATTTCAGTCACCCTAATAAACATCCCTGTTTCCATCTGGTTCATTAATCAATACTTGGTAATATACAAGGGGAGTCTGAAAAGTTCATAGACTGAAAAGTTGATAGTGATCAGATTTGACCAAATGTGATTTATTTTTCAATTGCAGGGATCCAAGCACTGCAATATCGATGGAAGAAGTGTGTGGACCGACTATGTTGAAAATAAACCACATTTGGTCAAATCTGACCACTATGAACTTTTCAGCCCACCCTCATATCTCACATCATTCTGGCTTATTAAAGATTATCAAGAGGGCTGGCTCTAACTGGTCTCAAGCCGGAGAACGAGGACACTAAACAAGCTGCGATCCATCATGGACAATCCTGATCACCCCCTCCACCATACACTGGACAGACAGCGGAGCACTTTCTCCAGCAGACTGATACAGCTTTGCTGCCGAACGGTTTGGTACAGGAAATCTTTCCTGCCACATGCCATTTCACTGTACAATAACTCACTCTGATGTTGAATTCTGGTCATAACTATGCTGCCATACTGCACCTTGCAGTGTAATTGGTACCTCACATTTCACCCTGCACCTGATAGTCGTGCATTGTACAGTGGGTATGATTCATGTATCTATACGGGTCATCATCTATTCATCTGCGATGTATATAAGTTATTTAGACAGTTTTACTTTCCATGGGTAATCCCTTTGTCTATTATGCTGTGTGTTTCTCTGGTTTTGGTCGTCTACTGTCATGTTGCTGTTACACTGTAATTTCTGAGTTTGGGATCAATTCTTTCTTTCTTTCTGTCTGTCTGTCTGTCTGTTAAACTCCTCCACTTGGGGCAGGAGCTTGTTCCCAACCCGGAGAGGAGAATCAACCCTTTTCCAGCTAAGGACCATGGACTCTAATTTGGAGGTGCTGATTCTCACCCCAACCGCTTCACACTCAATAGCAAACCATCCCAGCAAGACCTGTAGGTCATTGCTTGATGAAGCCAACTGGACAACATCGTCTGCAAACAGCAGAGATGAGATTCTGTGGTCACCAAATATAACACCCACCATTCCTTGGCTGCACCTCAAAATCCTATCCATTAAAATAATGAACAGCATCGGTGACAAAGGGCAGCCCAGGCGGAGTCCAACTCTCGCCAGAGAGTATTGTTGGCAATACAAACCAAACTCTTGCAGCAGTTGTATAGACACCAGATAGCTCTCAGCAACGAGCCCAACACCCCATACTCCCGAAGGACCCCCCCCCCCCACACACACACACACAAGAAACCATGAGGGACGCAGTCAAATGCTTTCTCCAAGTCCACAAAACACATGTGGACTGGTTGGACAAACTCCCACGAACCCTCAAGAATTCTCGGGAGGGTAAAGAGGTGGTCCAGTGTGCCACGGCCAGGACGAAAACCACATTGCTCCTCTTGAATCCAAGGTTCAACCAATGGCTTGACTCTGCTCTCCAGTACCTTGACATACAGTAGACCTTCCCAGGGAGGCTGAGGAATGTGATCTCTCTAAAGTTGGAACACACCCTCCGGTCCCCCTTCTTAAAAAGAGGAGCCACCACCCCAGTTTGCCATGCCAAAGGCACTGTCCCCAACCTCCATGCAATACTGCAGAGGCGTGCCAACCATGACAGCCCCACGACATCCAGATCCTTGAGGTACACAGGGTGAATCTCATCCATTTACAGCCACCAGAGAGTTTTTTTAACCACTTTGGCGACCTTAGCCCCTGTGATGGGCGAGTCGTCCACCTTGTCCTCAAGCTCTGCTTCCTCTGTGGAAGGTTATCAGTGGAATTGAGGAGATCCTTAAGGTATTCCTTCCACTGCCCGATGATGTCCCCAGTTGAAGTCAGCAGCACCCCATCCGCACCATACACAGTGTGGACAGGGAGCTGCCCCCCCCCATATCACCGGACAGTTTGCCAGAATCTCTTTGAGGATGACTGAAAGTCTTGTTCCATGGCCTCACCAAACTCCTCCCACACCCAAGTTTTTGCTTCAGCAACCACCCAAGCTGCACTCCATTTGGCCTGTCGGTACACCTCAGCTGCTTCAGGAGTCCCACAAGCCAACCAGTCTCGATAGGACTCTTTCTTCAGCTTGATGGCTTCCCTCACCACTGCTGTCCACTACTTGGTTCAGGGATTGCCACCACAGGATGCACCAACCTTACGTTCACAGCTCTGAACAGCTGCTTCAGCTATGGAGGTGGAGAACATGGCCCATTCAGACTCCATGTCTCCAGACTCCCTCAGAATGTGGTCGAAGTTCTTTCAGAGGTGGGAGTTGAAGACTTCCTGGACAGGGGCCTCAACCAGATGTTCCCAGAACACCCTCACTGTACATTTAGGTCTGCCGGGTCTGAATGGCATCCACCCATGCCATCAGCTCCAACTCACCACCATGGGGTGATCAGTTGACAGCTCTGCACCTCTCTTTACCCGAGTGTCCAAGACATATCATTGCAGATCTGATGGCATAACAAAATCGATCATCGATCTGTGACTTTGGGTGTCCTGGTGGCAGGTGCACATATGGACATCCTTATGCTTGAACATGGTGAAACAAACTGTGATTAGCACAGAAGTTCAATAACTGAACACCACTCAGGTTCAGGTTGGGCAGGCCATTTCTCCCAGTCGTGTCCCGCCAGGTTTTACTGTCATTGCCCACATGCACATTGAAGTCTCCCAGCAGGACAATGGCGTCTCCAAGAGGAGCACTTTCCAGCACCCCAATCAGAGGCGACATAAATGACAGGTACTCTGAACCATCATTTGGTGCATAGGCACAAATGATGGTCAGGATCTGTTTCCCAACCCAAAGGTGCAGGGAAACAACCCATTTGTCCACCAGGGAAGACTCGAATGTAGAAGCGACAAGGGGGGGGGGGGGATCCAAGAATACCCACCCCTTCTCGCCGCCTCTCGCCCGGGGCAACTCCAGAGTAGGCCAAGCTCCAGCCCCTCTCCAGGAGACTGGTTCCAGAACCAGAGCTGTGAGTTGAGGTCAGCCCAACTATATCTAGCCAGTATCGCTCAACCTCGTGCAGCAGTTCAAGCTCCTTCCCCACCAGAGAGGTGACATTCCATGTCCTAAAAGCCAATTTAGAAAGCCAGGGATCAGACCACCAAGGTCTCTGCCTTCGACCGCCACCTGATCCACACCGGACCCCGATGGTCCCTCTTGCAGGTGATGAGCCCACTGGAGGGCAGACCCATGTAGCTCCTTTGGGCTGAGCCCAGCTGGGTCCCATGGGCAGAAACCCGGCCACCAGATGCTCGCCATCAAGCCCCTCCCCCAGGTCTGGCTCCAGGGTGGGGCCCCAGTAACCCCATACTGGATGGGGTACACTGAATCCTTGACTTTTTTATTCATCATGGGAGTTTATTGGATCACTCTTTGTGTGGCCCTTCACCCAGGACCATTTTTGGCTTGGGAGACCCTACCAGAGGCAAATTGCCTTGACAGCACAGCTCCTTGGATCACTAGGGCATGTAAACCCCCCACCATGATAAGGTGGGAATCCATGAGGGGGCTACTTCACACTTTAATTCAAAACCCATTTTTATTTAAAAATGTTTGAATGAAGGCAAATGAAAGCAATTTTTTTCCAGGTATTAAAGTGTCCAAATGCTGATATTTTGCATTGCATCATTTAATAATTATAATTTCTGTAGCATTTATCTATTCTCACCATTTTGCTGTTGCAGTTGCCTGAGGTGGAGCTAGTTAGAGAACATTTGCTTTTTGTTCTTGTTAAAGACAAAGATAGAAAGGAGATGTTTTTTACCTTTTCTTAAAAAAAAAAAATCTCCTTTCCATCTTTGTCTTTAATAAGAACAAAAAGCAAATATTAAAAGAAGACAAAATGAACCTACTCGAGCTAATTAGAGATCATTTTTAATACATCATTTTCTGTGTTCACAAAATTGTCAAGTGGGTGAGAAATTTCTGAATTTGTTTATGTAGAACTAATATTTTCCACAGTACTGTGCCTGCCTCTGAAACTGGCATGGATCCTGGTTTGCCTTTGTGCTTTTAAAGGTTGCACATTGTGCAAAATTGTGTTTTTGTAGATTTTAACCTCATAAGTGACAGATGTGTATACTGTTGAAATGCTCAGTCAGCAAAAAAATAACATTTATTTAGTTAAGCTCTTAAAGAAACAGCCAGATTGCACTTCCTTGATTTTATGACATCACAGATCAACAAGCTCCACTTTCAGTTTACAAAGATGGCAAACTAAACTAATCCTGACATCCTCCTTAACGGTGATTGGCCCACTCAAAAAATCTTTACGGAATCAGAATAGGGGCTCATTCATATTAACGAGGCTGAAAACTGTTTCAGACAGAACCTTAAAGACAGCAGTTTTGAGAAGCTCTAAAACAATACGGATTTTTCCCCTTGTCTTTAAAGTTACAGTGGTGTGAAAAAGTGTTTGCCCCCTTCCTGATTTCTCATGTTTTTGTATGTTTCACACTTAAATGTTTCAGGTCATCGAACAAATTTAAATATTAGACAAAGATAACACACATAAACACAAAATGCAGGGTTTTTTTTAAATGATGGTGTGTATTAGTGTGAAAAAGTTACCCCCCCCCCATGTTAAAACATAAATTAACTGTGGTTTATTACACCCTTGGAAAGCTGAGTTCAATTTCTCTAGCCACACCCAGGCCTGATTACTGCCACACCTGTTTTCAATCAAGAAATCACTTAAATAGGACTTGCCGTGAAGTAGACCAAAAGTTCCTCAAAAGCTAGACATCATGCTGTGATGCAAAGAAATTCAGGGACAAATGACAAAGTAACTGAGATCTATCAGTCTGGAAAAAGTTATAAAGCCATTTCTAAAGCTTTGGGACTCCAGTGAACCACAGTGAGAGCCATTATCCACAAATGGCGAAAACATGGAACAGTGGTGAAACTTCCCAGGAGTGGCTGGCCAACCAAAATTACCCCAAGAGCGCAGCGACGATTCAGCCAAGAGGTCACAAAAGACCCCACAACAACATCCAAAGAACTGCAGGCCCACTTGCCTCAGTTAAGGTCAGTGTTCATGACTCCACCATAAGAAAGAGACTGGGCAAAAATGGCCTGCATGGCAGAGTTCCAAGACCAAAACCACTGCTGAGCAAAAAGAACATAAAGGCTTGTCTCAGTTTTGCCAGAAAACATAGATAGATTAGTTTATTTGACAGGGACAGTGCAATAAACATAGACAATTAATCAATGACAATCAATCTGATGTGTTGCACATAGAGTGTATAGCTATTAGCTAATTTGCAACTCTTGTCCCTGGATGGGCTTTAGAAGAGAGAATCAAGTAAAAAAAAGAAAAAGAAAATACACAATAACCACATACATCAATGCAAAAAGATTATAAATACACAATTATAAATATTATAAATACACAGATATAACAACCTGATTCACATTTGCCTATTTCAGGCCTCCCTCCCTTCGTCACTCATTATAAACAAACACATTCATTCCTTCCCTTCATTCACTCTCACTTTGCAGACAATCAGTTCATACATGAGTACATTCTTGTTTATTTTTCAGCCAGTTTTTAACCTTTTTAGTGAATGTTTTAAAGTCTGCATGGGCTGCACGGTGGCGCAGTGGTTTAGCACTGTGGCAGCACTGTTTTACCCTCGGCCGGGGGACCGCAGGGATCATGAGATCGTGGGTTCGATCCCAGCCCCCGACCAACAGTGAGCTGTGTGGAGTTTGCATGTTCTCCCCGTGTTGCGTGGGTTTACTCCGGGATTTCTCCGGTTTCCTCCCGCATACCAAAAACATGTAGGTTTAGGGCGCTCGCGCACGCAGCGACCAGCAGCCGGTGGCTTGTCACCAGACTGCAAACCGAATCTACCTACGGGTACAAATAAGTAACAAAAAAAAAAAAAAAAAAAAAAAAAAAAAGTCCGTTATTATTTTAATTACATTTGGCATTGTGTTCCAGATGTGACTGCCCTTTATAGAGAAAGCTGTTTGTCCAAATGTGGTTCTGCGGTGGAATATTTTACAGTTATTGTTAACAGAACTCCTGGTGGCTCTGCTGCTGTCCTGTCTTTGGACGAAACCAGCAAGTGGCTCGGGTGCTGATTTATGGAAACATTTGAACGTTAATTTCAGAAAACAGAGGTCAATGAAACTCTCAAAACTCAATAGGTTGTATTTTTTTAAAACATTACAGTGATGCCACCTAATGGGCTTTTGGTCCAAGATTTTTAGGGTTTGATTATATAATGAACCTATATGTCTTATTGTGGAAGGGGCTGCTTGAGCCCAGACTGTCAAACAGTATGATATATGAGAAAAAACCATAGAATGCATATACAGTACAGCTGCTTCGTAAGGTATGTAATATCTAATTAATTTAAAGCAGTTCAGATTTTTTTTTACTGTTTTTGAAATTTTCTTTATATGAAGATTAAATTTGAGTTGAGGATCTAGTACAATGCCAAGGTATTTGAATTCTGTAGCTAAACTGATGTCATGATCATGTATATTAACTTTAAAACGTTGCAGGTTACATTTTTTGATTGAAAAGCACATTGAGACTGTTTTCTGAAGGTTCAGCAATAGATGGTTCTGGAGGAGCCACTCTTGGACATCAACCATACTTGTAGACAGTACATCTGCAGCCTGTGCTGGAGTCTTGGCAGCTGTGTAAATAACTGCATCATCTGCATAAAGTTGGCATGTTGCAGCTGAGCAGTGTAACGGCAAGTCATTAATAAAAATGCTGAAAAGTAAAGGACCAAGAATGGACCCTTGTGGGATACCCATGCGGTTGTTTAAAAATGAGGATTTATCCTGGTGAACTTTTACACACTGTTCTCTATTCTGGAGATAAGATGCAAACCATTCTAATGTATCTGGGGAGAAGTTAAAAGATACCATTTTGGATAAAAGCAAACTGTGGTTTACAGTATCGAAAGCCTTTTTGAGATCTAGAAAAACAGCTCCTACCACATTACCCCTGTCCAAGGACTGTTTGACGTTTTCAATAAGGCAACAATTTGCTGTTTCTGTTGAGTATCCTGGTCTAAAACCAAATTGATGTGGATGAAGAAGTTGACTGTCTTGTAAGTAGTCTATCAGCTGTGTAGCTACAACTTTTTCAAGAACCTTAGACAGGACTGGTAAAATAGAGATTGGGCGGTAATTGCATATATCGTCTTTACTGCCTGATTTATGAACTGGTATGACGACAGCTTTTTTCCAGCCAGATGGAAATGTACTAGACCTAATGAAGAGATTAATGAGATGAGTCAGTGGTTTGATTAATATTTTGCTGTGCATTTTGAGAAAGGAGGTGCTCATATTGTAGATATCATTAGTTTTTGAGTTTGACAGTGTTTTAACAATACCAGCAATTAACTCCTCATTTACCTCATCGATGTGAAAAGAATCTGTTGGAAGTATGGAATTTGTGTTGTTGAGCACATTTGGCAGCACAAAAATTTTTGTTAAGTCTTCCACAGAGCCCACAAAGTATGAATTAAATTCATTTGCCAAAGTAGCCTTGTCACTGACGGTCTTGCCATTGATTCTAAGTTCCTTTACCCCCTTCTGATCGTTTTTTTTATTAGTTAAGTTATTTAAATGCCTCCATAGGGAACTGTTGTTACCCTTTGCATGATCTATCAGTTTATTGTAATAAGATACTTTTGATTTTCGCAGCTCATGTACCACTTTATTTCTTAAACTTTTGTACACAAGGTGATCATTTTGTAGTTTAGAGGTTAATGATGTTTTCAATGCATAGTCTCGCCTCTTCATAAGTTTTCTTATTTCATCATTTAACCATGGTAGGCTAATCTTCTGTTGTCTACTTTTAATTTGCTTTGTAAATTTTTCTATAGACTTTGTGATTGTTGCAGTTATAAAATTACAACAATCATCTACTTCATATATTGACATGAGCTGCTCCCAATTTTGATTCTCTAAGTAATGTTCAAGCTCCTCATTTTTTGATTTGGGAATAATAAAATTTGATTTGTCAATATCGACTCCCCCAAAATACTGTAGTCGCTTTTTAGTAAGTTTTCTGACAGCAAGAACCATGTTATGATCTGAGAGACCAGTTACAAGATTATAGGTTCTGGTTATTCGTTCTGGTTTATTAGTAAAAACCATGTCAATAAGTGTTCTGGATTGTTTGGTTATCCTGGTGGGTCCTTTGATCATTTGTTGATAGTTAAATTTAGTCATGAGGCTTTTCAGTTTCTGTTTGTCCTTTTTATCAGACCAGTTAATATTAAAGTCACCATGAATTATTGTTTCTCTGTTCTTCTCAAGTTGTTTAACCAGATCACTTAATTCATTATAAAAGGAAGAATTGTGTGACGGTGGGTTGTACACTACTGCAATGTTGAAATTCATTACAGGAGAGAGACATACATTAACAGCTAAACATTCGAGTGAAGTATTCAAATCAACCAGTTGACATTTATATTTCTCTTTGATGTAAATTAAAACACCTCCTCCCCTCCCTACCTGCCTGTCTTTTCTAAAACACTGATAGCCCACAATATCGATCACATTAGTGTCTATGTTCCTGTGTAGCCAGCTTTCTGAGAGACAAAGGTAGTCCAGATTTGAGTCCAACAGCAACACCGAAATCTCATCTCTTTTGGGGATTATGCTCCGTATGTTTAAATGTCCGCCGAGGATCCCCTTTGGTTTAGCCTTGGTGTCCCAAAGAACTCGTGCATGATTAACAGTTTGGAAAAATAAATGTTGTTTTTGCTTTTGTACAGCTCGGTTTTGTGCTAACCCAGTGGTCTGCTGTTTAATAGTGGCAGGTCCAGGGTTAAGGTGAATATCTCCTGCCAGAAGTAGCAGAAATAACAGTACTTTAACTGCATACCCTCTGCCATATTGTGATTTTTGCTTAACAGCCATGTTTGCCTTATTTTGAAAGCTTTTTCTCAGGGCTTTTAAAGACCACATAGAGTACAGGGTGAGATGTCCATGTCCAAATCCATATAAATAAAACTTTTTAACTTCACCTTTAGTTGAGTTTGCCGGAAAATCCTTCTTGTTGCAGGTCCAGACACACAAAGACAAAACGAAGAGGAAGTAGATAAGCAGAGAAGGCTTAGAAGTGATGCCCATCAGCCCACTTTTTAATCCGGTGGCAGCCATCTTCAGTCTTTCTTGGAGAGAAAAGGAAAAAGAAAAATCTGTGGATAGTAAAATAAATTCTGCTTATGTCGCCAGTATCCGATCCGATCGTCCTCGAATCCAGCTGGGCCTCAGCTAGCCAGCTAGCCCCTTCCGCTGCTGGTCCCGTTGCTCATGGCCGCTGAAACCGAGCTCCTGTCCCGCTCCTCCTACCGAGTCTCGTCACACACCGCCGCTGCCACCGAGCTCCGCTGGGGTCACGGTAAGTCCTCCGCTGAGCACCGCCGCCTACCGCCGTCTGCCTGGGTGAAATCTCTGCTGAGCCCCGTCAACAAATAGCTGCCTGCCTGGTAGTATCTCCGCTGGGCCTTGCAACTGGGCTCCGATTCAGGCTGGTGTTAGGTAGAATGACTGGCGCCAGCATTAAGCTAACTAGCGTTAGCTTAGCAATCGCTTCAGGTAGGGCGCATCAGTGAATCACAAAGAAAACGCTGGAAACACTGGTCAGTTTACTCACAGTGGCCGGAGAAAGGCGATCAAAGGGGTAATCCAACGGAGGTAGAAATTCAGCCCGTGCGTGTCCGTCACGAGTGCCGATCGCTGTAGGTTAGTTATTTAGAGACTGGCGCCAGCATTAAGCTAACTAGCGTTAGCTTAGCAATCGCTTCAGGTAGCATTAAGCTAACTAGCGTTAGCTTAGCAATCACTTCAGGTAAGGCGCATCAGTGAACCAAAAAGAAACGCTGGTCGCCGGAGAAAGGCGATTAAAGGGGCAATCCAGCAGAGGTGGTAATTCAGCCCGTGCGTGTCCGTCACGAGCGCCGATCGATGTAGGTTAGTTATTTTTAATGGCAAAATCAGTGACTTTGTCTTGATGATCCACAAGACTTTTGGGAAAATACTCTGTGAACTGACGAGACAAAAGTTGAACTTTTTGGAAGGTGTGTGTCCCATTACATCCGGAGTAAAAGTAACACAGCATTTCAGAAAAGGAGCATCATACCAACAGTAAAATACGGTGTTGGTAGTGTGATGGTCTGGGGCTGTTTTGCTGGTTCAGGACCTGGAAGACTTGCTGTGGTAAATGGAACCATGAATTCTGCTGTCTACCAAAAAATCCTGAAGGAGAATGTCCGGCCATCTGTTGGTGACCTCAAGCTGAAGCGCACTTGGGTTCTGCAGCAGGACAGTGATCCCAAACACACCAGCAAGTCCACCCCTGAATGGCTTAAGAAAAACAAAATGAAGACTTTGGAGTGGCCTTGTCAAAGTCCTGACCTGAATCCGATTAAGATGCAGTGGCATGACCTTAAAAAGACTGTTGGTGCTCAAAAACCCTTAAATGTGGCTGAATTACAACAATTCTGCAAAGACAAGTGGGCCAAAATTCCTCCACAGCGCTGAAAAAGACTCATTGCTAGTTCACTCATTGCCAATCACTTTTTCACACAGGGCCATGTAAGTTTGGATTTTTTTCCCCTTAAAAATAAACACCATTTAAAAACTGCATTTTGTGTTTACTTGTGTTATCTTTGTCTAATATGTAAATTTGTTTGATGATCTGAAACATTTAAGTGTGACAAACATACAAAAAAATGAGAAATCGGGAAGGAGGCAAGTACATACACTACCGTTCAAAAGTTTGGGGTCACCCAGACAATTATTTTGTGTTTTCCATGAAAAGTCACACGTATTTACCACCATGAGTTGTAAAATGAATAGAAAATATAGTCAAGACACTGACAAGGTTAGAAATAATGATTTGTATTTGAAATAATAATTTTTTCCTTCAAACTTTGCTTTCGTCAAAGAATCCTCCATTTGCAGCAATTACAGCATTGCAGACCTAACATGATTGCACAAGGGTTTTGTAATCATCCATTAGCCTTCTGACGCAATGAGCAAACACATTGTACCATTAAAACACTGGAGTGATAGTTGCTGGAAATGGGCCTCTATACACCTATCTAGATATTGCACCAAAAACCAGACATTTGCAGCTAGAATAGTCATTTACCACATTAGCAATGTATAGAGTGTATTTCTGATTAGTTTAAAGTTATCGTCATTAAAAAAAAGTGCTTTTCTTTCAAAAATAAGGAAATTTCTAAGTGACCCCAAACTTTTGAACGGTAGTGTATATACTGTCATGTTTGCCCCTTTCAGGGCATAAATGACGTGCCAGATGCCAACAGAGAGTTTGCTTGTTTATTAAAGAAGATACAAAATAAAGAGCCATGTGGGGCAAAACACAAACACTAAACTTGGGCACAAACAAAGAAGACTAACACTGATACAAGAAAGTAGCGAGGGCGGAACCTGAAGCTATGGAATAACCACTTACAGATACATAGGAGCGAGGAAGGGAACTGGAATAGGACTGGAGCTGGGCGTAGGGACTCCAGTTTAATGTTGGTGTAGGTCGCAGCGAGGAGTGAGCCTCAGCTGCTCCCTTAAATACTGATGACAAACGGCACTGAACCAAACAGGAGAGGAGGAAACGTAATTACAAGTCATGATCAGCTGTGACAGTGCCGGCTAGACTTTGACAGTCAGAAGTCCGGCCGCGGTGCTGTCACAGTAAAAGCCCTGGAAGAGCCAATAATAACTAAACAGAAATAAGGAAGGAGAAAAAGGGAGAATACTGAGTGGCCCGGGCGTGGATAACCTCAGCGCTCAGATCACCACAGTAACCCTCGTTCAAAGGACGCATTCCAGGCATCCAAAGTAACATCCAAAGAGCCCCCCTCCAACCAGAAGGCTAACAAGACCGACCTCGGGTGGGTGGAGGGGGAAACAGACTAGGAGGGAGAGAAACCCGAAAGAAAACAGGCACAAAATGTCTAACAGCGACATACAGAGAGGAAAAAACCCCCACAAGGATCGGATAATAATAACAAGGGTCAAACAAAACAGCGCGGCTAAGACTCTTATACCACACCAATGTCGTCACAGAAATGTCCAAAACCAGATAAACAAGTGGAAACAAAAATATGTGTACACTTCAACTCAGAAAATGTTCAAGTTCAGCAGAATAGGCGAACACAAAAAACATAAGTACTCTACAACTCGATCTCAAGGCAAGAAAAGAAAAAAAAACTTTTTAGCAATATACGAGAGGGGGGAAAAAACACACCATTAAAACACAAGTATGGGGATACCGGCAGGTAGAGAGGAAAAAAAAAAAGTCAGTTCAGGTGGCCTACCGGCATCCAGACTCCACATTAGGAAAAAAGAAAAAAGGCAGTTCGGGTGGACTACCCAAGTCCCAGAACCAGGGAAACAGTACCTCAGGCGGCCAACCCAGGTTCCAGAACCGGCGGTACAGTCCTTCAGGCGGCTGGCCCGTATCCTTAGACCACCAGGACTGGACGGAGGAGCTCGGAGGCGGCTTCCCTACCGAGAGGCACAACGAGGGGAAGCCAAACCGAATGAAAGGGACCTCAGCAGCGTCCGGTGGTGGAGAATGGGGGAAATGGGGAACCAGTCTGGTGTCAGGCAGAAGGGAATCTGCAGCTCCCTCACCAATCTTGAACCAGGCCAGCGCGGCACCCTCGGTGCACCCTGACCGGGCCATCGCAGCACCCGGGATGACCTCCAAACACGAACCCGGAGCCTCGACGATAACGACCGGAGCTGACTCATCTCCGGTGACCCTGAAAGAAGGCTTGGACAGAGAGGGAGAACGGGGTCAGGGTCACCGGCAGCGGCAGAGCCCGTCGAGATGAGCTCAGATGCAGCGGCCGGCTGCAGCCGGCTCTTCTCCCCAAGAGACAGGCAAGAATGCTCCAAGACAGAGAGTAAGAAGACAAAATAGAGTACTTGCCTGATCGCAAGCTCTACCGCCGTCCAGGACTCCGACGATCCAGGCTCGACGATCTGGAGGTCCACTTCCAGTTCCCACTCAACTGTAGTGGCCTCCGCAGCTGACATGATGGTCCCCACAGTCTGATAACCCCCTGGCGCTGAAACCCACGCCAATGGCCCACTCGGCGTGGTGGCAGGGAGTCGATTGCCTGCTGGAGCTGACTGCTGCTCCACAGAGACCCGGGGACGCATTATCGTCGGCGCAGGCTCAAAATGACAGTCAGTGCTCCTCCTCTGCCCATGACGCAGCTGCGGAGCTGGATCCAGGCTCTCCAGGGCTGCAGGCTCCTCCTCCGTCCGACGGTCTACTCCTGGCACCAGGGGACGCTCGGAGAGAAGGGGAGGAAACACAGAGGTAGCATGTACAATTTTAATGGCTGCAGCAGGTGGTGGGAGTTCAGTGGACTGTGAACCCTTAGCTCCACCCCAAGGTAATTCATCAGAGATTTAGAATGAAAAAACACTTGCCTGCTTTCCCGGGGAACGATGGTGACTGCTGCAGCGGGCTTGAGTCTTCCTTTTCCCGTAGGGATGGTGACGGAGGACCCCTCCAGAAGACAACGAGGAGTCGCCCCAATATGATCGATGATGGGCGGAGCCAGACAAGGAACCTCAGGGCTCACAGTAGCCGAAGGGAGTGCCAAGGAGGAGGGAGGAGCAGCCGAGGCAGTCCGGGGACGTGGAGTTGATGGAACAGCAGGAAAAGATGACCCGGAGGCTGAGGCTGCTATTTTCACCTTCCATCGTGATGCAGGGAAAACAGCTGGCTGGGAGGCAGAGTTTCTTTGGTGGCCCAGGACAGGATCCCGACGGGAACCTCACAGAGGATCATGATGGGCGGAGCCAGATAAGGACTTGCTGGGCTCGCCGCAGCTGAAAGGCGCGCTGAGGAGGAGGGAGGAGCAGCCGGGGCAGTCCGGGGATGTGGAGCTGACCGAACAGCGGGAAAAGAAGACCTGGAGGCTGAGGCTGCTGTCTTTACCTTTCGTCGTGGTGCAGGGAGAACAGCTGGCTGGGAGGTGGAGTTGTTCTGGTGACCCGGGACAGGATCCGGACGGGAACCTTGCGGAGGTCCTGCCCAATCAGGAGGCTTCCCCCTCATCGGAACGACCGTGTCCCGGGGAGGAGATGGAGGCTTCTTGGCTGGATTCTCCATCGGTTCCCAGTTCCTCTGACATAGAACCGTCAACTCTGTCAACCTCTCCCTGCCCTCTGGATACGAGGTCAGGTGATAGCGCTTTAAGGCCTTTTGCGCGAGGTCCAGGTACCAGTGTGCGGTGTCGGAGGGGGTGAACAGACAGGCATTGGACAGGAGGTCCATCAGATACTCGATGCAGTACCCAAGCTCAGATGATGCCATCTCTCCAAATAACACTGGCACCTGGAAAAGGGAAAAAACTCAAGCCCAAAAACAAACTTACTGTGGCTGGCACCTTGCTTGGTTGTGACCTACTGTCATGTTTGCCCCTTTCAGGGCATAAATGAGGCGCCAGATGCCAACAGAGAGTTTGCTTGTTTATTATAGAAGATATAAAATAAAGAGCCACGTGGGGGAAAACACAAACACTAAACTTGGGCACAAATAAAGAAGACTAACACTGATACAAGAAAGTAGCGAGGGCGGAACCTGATGCTATGGTATAACCACTTAGAGATACATAGGAGCGAGGAAGGAAACTGGAACAGGACTTGTGCCGGGCGTAGGGACTCCAGTCTAACGTTGGTGTAGGTCGCAGCGAGGAGTGAGCCTCAGCTGCTTCCTTAAATACTGATGACAAACGGCACTGAACCAAACAGGAGAGGAGGAAACGTAATTACAAGTCATGATCAGCTGTGACAGTGCCGGCTAGACATTGACAGCCGGAAGTCCGGCCGCAGTGTTGTCACAGTAAAAGCCCTAGGAGAACCAATAATAACTAAACAGAAATAAGGAGGGAGAAAAAGGGAGAATACTGAGTGGCCCGGGCGTGGATAACCTCAGCGCTCGGATCACCACATATACAATATATCTTTGAAGATGCCAAGAGGTAAAATTAATCCTTGCATAGCCTTGCTGTCCTGTTTTGTAGGACAAAATCAAGTTATTCAGTTAAATGAATGCTGGAACCAATCCAGTCCAGTACTGCATGAGAGGTGGGTTATATTTGAATACGTTTACATTAATCTAGACCAAATAGTAGATGCTTAAAAATACATGAAGAATGGCATCAAGCAACAGATATATTTTAATCAAGCCAATATTTGTTCCCTTTCTTGAACATAAGTAATTAATCTCTACTACTATTAACACATATTGTATAAAATGAGACTGTATTTGTATTATCAATTTTATAGAAAGTAATAAGAAAAGCCCCTAACAATTTTCCTATTTATTTCCTATCTATTTTGGAAAAGATGCGCGCCCCCGCCAAATGTGCCAAAAAGTCCTGGATGTGCGGAATCGGGTAGCGATCGTGTGCTGAAGCATTATTTAATCTGCGGAAATCACCACAAGGGCGCCACGAGCTGTCAGCCTTGGGCACCATGTGCAGGGGTGACGACCAAGGGCTGTTAGAGCGTCTAACAATGCCCAGTTTTTCCAAGTTGGCAAATTCCTCGCGCGCGATGGCCAGTTTAGCTGGGTCCAAGCGCCGAGCTTTTGCAAAAACGGGGGCCAGAGGTAGTTATGAAATGCTCGACCCCGTGTTTGGCAACTGACGCTGAAAATGATGGGACCGTGAGTGTTGGGAACTGATTGAGTAGTGCATGAAACTTACCACCCGCAGCTGTGACATTGGGATGTGCAGAAGGCAGGGCCACCCGAGCTGTGCAGGAGATAGAGTAGAAAGACAGCGCATTTACAATACGTCTATTAGCAAGATCAACCAATAAACTGTTTGAGCATAAAAAGTCAGCACCTAGCATGTTGTTGCTAACTGCGGCCACGACGAAGGTCCACTCGAAGGTGCGGCCGTGGAGAGATAAGAGGAGCGTCTTCTCACCATAGGTTTTGATCGTGGAGCCATTCGCCGCTAACACCAGGGGTCCGCTGGCAGGCATCAGCATGTCCACGTAGGCAGGTTTGACAAAACTCAGCTGGGAGCCTGTGTCCACCAGGAATTCTTTCCCCGAATTTGCGTCTGTCACGAAAAGCAGCTTGTTCGTCGTGCCGAGAGTCGCAGCTGCTACCGGCTCTCGGTCCTGGCGTTTTCCCTGGCGCTGGTATCGGCACGGTGGGGTGCATCTGCGCGCTCTCTCAGCGAAGCGTCGATGGTAGAAACAGAGGGTGTTGTCAGCCCCGCTTCTCCTGGCCTCTGCCGCTGCCGACGTCAGTGGGTCCGGTGCTGCAGCCTCTGGTCTCCCCTCGTCTCGCAGGGGTGCGTTCAGCTCTGCTGCTGCCGTCGTGGCTGCGTGCCGTCTATGGGCGTCGACTAGCCGCTGCGCCTCCTGGCCCGGCTCGTGGTAGTCACGGTTGTTGAGTGGCTGTGAGCTGGCCAGGGTGACTCTCACCGCTGGCGGTAGCGTTCTGAGAAAGAGGTGGGCGAAGATAAAGCTGTCGTCATCCTCGCCTCTCAGGCTCATCATCTTCGCCATCAGATCTGCCGGCCTGTCTGCTTCCCCTTCTGTCAGCGCCAGGAGCTTCTCTGCTCGCTCTCCCAGCGAGGGAGTGAAGGCTCGAATGAGGGCGGCTTTCAGTGCGCCATACTTGTCGTCTTGGGGCGGGTGGTTGGTCAGGCTCTCCACCCGCTGCACTGTGAGGCTGTCCAGCTTCGCGACGACATGGTAGAACCTCGTTGCATCCGCTGAGATTCCCCGAAGGTGGAACTGCGCCTCCACAGTGGTAAACCAGGAGCGCGGGTTATGTTGCCAGAAATTGGGCAGCTGTAGTGCGTTAGTTGCGTTAACCCGGTTGGCTCCTGAAGAGTCCGGTGCGGAAAGCTCACCGTCACCGGCCATGGTTTGTCGTAGGTCACCAGTGTAGAGGATGCCTTCACAAACGAGACTGAGTTTATTTCTCAGGAAAGGTTTATTGAGAGTCTACATCCTCTATCAAGCAAGTATCTCAACAAAAGAGGGGGAACAATCATCCTTCACAGTTCTTATACCCTCCAAAGGCACAAAACCCCCAACATCAAATAACACACCCCCAACCCACAGTCCTTGAGCAAACATACAGCCCCCGAGGCTCCTTGGCGTCTCCATTGTCTCTCTCATCCTTCTAGCCTCCGGGGCTCCTGCTGGGACATTCTCTCCCACTTCTCGTCTCCTAAGCAACCAACTTCACACCTCCTGTAGGTCTCTGTAGGGTCAGGTCTTCTTTGGCCATTGAGACGTGAAGCTTCCAGAATATGCACCATCATGCCTACTAGGTATATGTGGGTGAATATGAATGCCATATATGCGCTCTAAATATGCGCCATAGGACAAGTTTTTCTAGATCCTGTTGAGACATCAGACCTCTAATACTCACTGTGTTCTTTAAGTCATAATAGGCTGACTTCACTACTGTCTTAATGTGGTTGTTAAAATTCAGGTCTGAGTCCAGAACCACATCCAGATTTCTGGCTTGGCTGTTGGTTTTTAGCATCATTGATTGAAGCTGAGTACTAACTTTGAGTCTTTCTTCTTTGGCTCCAAAAACTATTATTTCAGTTTTGTCATGGTGCCCCCTTCAGGGGGAAAGGGGGTGGGGGGGCAGGACCCACTCGCCAGGTAAAAAGGAAACATTGTTTATTGTGAGGAACTCAAAACGCAGCACTAGGCTGGAAAAAATAACAAACTGCACAGCAGGATAACAGGAAACAAACCTTAACCGCGACTAACTGTGCGTGAGAAAAAAGTAACAATAAGTGTGTGAAAAACTAACAGATGTCTGTCTTGCTGTGAAGTTAACAGTAGATTGCCAGAACAAAAGTGCGAAGAGTGCAGCAATACATAGGCAGGCGGTGATTAACACAATCAGTAACAGCTGAGAATAATTAACAACACAAAGGACAACTAATAAGGAGCAGACGTAACTGAAAGTGCTGTCACCACAGATAAACCCGAAATAAAGAGAATCAGAATCAGAATCAGAATCAGAATAAACTTTATTGCCAAGCATGTAAAAAACACACGAGGAACTTGACTTGACATTGGTGCGCATGCGCGCGACACAACGACACGGCAGCCATAATAGGCGCCTCATCAAACAGAGATAGATAAGAAGGGAGGGGAAGGGAGGGAACGACACAAGGGGGGAGGAGAAAAAAAACTTTGTTATCAGAATACAGCTTATTTTTTAAGCAGATTATGATTACAATGAAAAAAAATCTCTCAATAGCACAGAGCAACAACTCAGAATTTCACAAGACACAAGAGAGCAGTGTACAGTATATCTTTAATCAGTTCATGAATCAATGTGTGTGCGGTGTTGAGCAGTGTTGATGATAATAAGAGAGACCCAAGGACCCTTGGCAGAAGATGTTTTGTCTGTCTGGCGCCCAGTCTTATCTGGCGCTGCAGCTGGCTGTCCAAGGCCTTGTGCTCATGATTTTGAAAAAACACAGTCTGCAGACAGCCAGGAGGAATTTTCATGGGGAATAATAATGCCAAATAGGACTGATCACAGAGAAGACTTGTATTTCTTCTGTAGATTCAGTACATTAATCCTTCATTGCGCAGCTTTGAATTCATCGTGGAAAGACCTGAGCGAACCCATGATGTAATCCACCTTACGAGACAGTTCTCCAGTAGTCGCTATCAGGGTCTTCTCCAGTTTCTCAATTTGTTGGATGCACCTCGCCTGGCCAGCATTTTGATAGGTTGAATCCATCTTCAGCAATTTGCGGTAAACCAAGACAATTCCCGTCCCAATCAGAATTATCCCAATCACCAAGATTACGAAGATAAACAAATCTTCAATATCTTCGATAGAGAGATTAGAGAGACACAGCATTTTCCAATTACCTGTGTCACATAGATAGCCCACTGGAGCCGTTCCAGCGGGGCAGACAGCTTCCCCCGGAGCACTTTTCCTTGTTGAAAAAATAGTGTCAATTGTGTTCAAAGCCCAGCTTATTAACTCCATAATTTCTTTTCGGCGGTCGCAGTTAGACGCAGACAGACAACAGCAAGCTGGGATCCAGTAGTAGGAGGGGAGGAAAAGTCAGCAGGAGAGAAGAAAAAAGCGTCTGCTCTCTTGGGAGGGCGGAAGTGAAGAGGCATTAACAATGCATTAAGAAGCATTAACAATGACAATAATAGTGATGATAATAATGGTCACAATAATGATAATGAGTCCAAGGAAGAAACATAAAGTGTAGACAGGAAACGACAGCCCTGTCTAACCACTACAGAACCCCCCCTTTAAGGGCCGGACCCCAGACAACCCTAGGGTAACACCCATATGAGAAAAGGAAAAAAAAAAGCCCTCACAGGGTGGGTGGTGGGGGAAAGGCCAGGAGGGCCAGAACAAACTGTAATCCCCCCTCCCCCCACAGCAAAGTCAAAGATCAACACTATTCATAGTCCAATAAAGTTCAAGGCCCCAAAACCCAACACAAAGTGCCTCGGGTGGTCTGCCCAAGTCCACGAGCCACGGAACCGGAACAAATAATGGGTCAGGGGGTCTACCAAAGTCCAATGGCCCTCAAACTGGAGAACAATGTGGGTTGGGGGGTCTGCCCCAGTCCATGGGCCTCCAGACCGAGGAGCAAGATGGATCTGGTGGCCTCCCAGTGTCCCCAGGCCACCAGACCATGGAATAAGGCGGTTCAGTGGGTCTACCTGAGTCCATGGGCCCCCAAAACAGGAAACAGGGTGAGTTTGATTGGTGCTGAGGTGCGCCGACCACAGGTAATGAGGATTTGAGCACGCTGACCTCTAGATGGAACAGCTGGGGCACGCTGTCCTCATGTGCTGGTGGTTTGGGCGTGGTGACTTCTGCATAAGACGATTTGGGCACAGTGATCTCTAGATGAGACTGCTGGGGAGCGCTGACCTCTGGATCAGATGACTGAAGAGCGTTGATCTCATGAGCTGATGGTTTGGGAGCACTGATTCCCGAATGATATGGCTGGGGCGCGCTGACCTCAGGCTGAAATCCGTACAGAGGGAGCTGAGGAGAAAGATCAGAGAAGGCAAGGACAGCTTCAGGAAGAAGATGGAGGACAAGCTGCAACAGAGCGACATTAGCGGGGTCTGGAGAAACCTCAAAACCATCTCGGGGCTCCAGAATACCTCCCCCCAGGCCACAGGGGGCAGGGAGTGGGCGAACAACCTGAATCTGTTTTTCAATAGATTTGACCAACCGCCCTCCCCCCTGACTGCACAACAACCACTGCTGCCTCTAAAGAAATCAAGTCCTGCTGCCCACTCCCCACTCCACCAACACCCCCCCACTCCCAACACACAGCCCCCCATCCTGACCCTGACCAGGACCCAGGTGAGGACGGAGCTGAGGAAGATCAAGGCGAGGAAGGCGCCGGGACCGGACGGCATCAGCGCAAAGCTCCTCAAGTCCTGTGCAGACCAGCTGTGTGGGATTGTGACGTATATCTTCAACATGAGCCTGAAACTGGGGAGGGTACCACAGCTGTGGAAAACATCTTGTGTGGTACCTGTACCAAAAACTTCCCACCCCAAAGACCTGAACAGCTACAGACCGGTGGCCTTGACGTCCCACTTGATGAAGACCCTGGAGAGACTGCTCCTTGCTCACCTCCGCCCCCTGGTGGAACCAGCGATGGATCCACTCCAGTTCGCCTACCAGCATGGCATTGGGGTGGAGGATGCGGTGATCTTCCTCCTTCACCGTTCTCTGTCCCACCTGGAGAAGCCCGGGAATATGGTGAGGATCATGTTCTTTGACTTCACCAGTGCTTTCAACACCATCCAACCGATGATCCTGAAGGACAAGCTGCTGCGCGCAGGGGTGGACCAGCACCTGTCATCATGGATCCTGGACTACCTCACGAACCGGCCTCAGTTTGTGAGAACCCGGGACTGTGTGTCCGACACGATCATCAGTAGCACGGGGGCCCCCCAGGGAACGGTGCTGGCTCCCTTCCTGTTCACTCTTTATACTGCGGACTTCTCACACAACACAACACACTGCCATCTACAGAAGTTCTCTGATGACTCTGCGATCGTTGGCCTCATCTCCAATGGAGATGAAGCTGAGTACAGAGGGCTTATCCAGGACTTCGTGGACTGGTGCCATCGGAACTGCCTCCAGATCAACGCGAGGAAAACTAAGGAGCTGGTGGTGGACTGCCGCAGGCATGGGCAGCCCCTCACAGTACCAGTAAATATACAGGGAACAGACATCGAGATGGTGACATCCTATAAGTACCTGGGTATTCATCTGAACAATAAACTAGACTGGTCACACAATACTGATGCACTCTACAAGAAGGGACAGCGCAGGCTGTTCCTGCTGAGGAGACTCAGGTCTTTTGGTGTACAAGGGGCGCTGCTGAAGTCATTCTATGACACGGTGGTGGCATCAGCCATCACTTTTGGAGTGGTCTGCTGGGGCAGTGGCATTACTGCAGCCGATAGGAAGAGACTGAACAAACTGATTAAGAAAGCTAGTTCTGTCCTGGGGCAGCGCCTTGATCCGATGGAGGAGATAGGAGAGAGAAGGACGGTGGCTAAACTGTCATCTCTGCTGGAGTCCGAGTTCCACCCTATGCAGGACATACTGAATGCACTGAGGAGCTCATTTAGCAGCAGACTACATCATCCCAGGTGCACAACCGAGAGGTTTCGTAGGTCCTTCCTACCAACGGCTGTCAGACTGTACAACCTAAGCAGGGCTGCTCGCAGAGATGGCAAAAAGACGTAACAAACTAATAGTTTTTTGAATGCAAAAGATGCAATAGACTTACACAATGGTCCCCTCCGGCATACAACTAGGAACATACCGGTCGCTATGGAGGGTGAGAATATGTATGGGCACATAATCATACCATGTAGGATAACTAAGTAGACGGTTATGCTGTTTCATTCCATCTAGCAACAATGCTCTGCACTGTGTGTGTTTATATATTTACATATTTATTCCATCTAGCTACAATGCTCAGCACTGGGTGTGTTTATATATTTATATATCTACATATTATTCCATCTAGCTACATTGCTCCGCACTGTGTGTGTTTATATACTTGCATATTTATTCCACCTAGCTGCAATGCTCCGTACTGTGGGTGTTTATATATTTACATATTTATTCCATCTAGCTACAATGCTCTGCACTGTGTGTTCATATATTCATATATTTATTCCATCCAGCTACAATGCTCTGCACTGTGTGTCTGTGTGTGTGTGTGTATATATATATATTTTATAGTAATACGTACATATGTATATTAGCTGCTCTTGCTTGCTTGTTTTTTTTCTTGCCTTCTGATTGTTGCTCTGAGTGTTGCTATCCCTGTGCTGTTGCAATCCTGGAATTTCCCCGTTGTGGGACTAATAAAGGCTTATCTTATCTTATCTTATCTTATCTTAAATGGCAGGAGCGCATTCGCTCCAGATGCCCAGGAATCCACCTCTGATGCAGTCACCTCGGACAGAGGGAAAGAGGTGAGCTCAGAAGCAGATGGACACTGCGACTGGGTCTCCTCACCAGGAGTAAGACAAGACCTCTTTAAAACAGATAGTAAGAAAACAAAAAAGAGGACCTGACTTCACTCCTGCTGCTCCGCTAGCGAGGACCCAGGTGCTGCCGATGTTGGGATGATGACATCAGGAGGAGCAATCTTTACAGGAGGGTGCACATGAGGCGAAACAGTCTTCTGCAGGAGTGTGCGCGTGAGGCGGGATAGCCACTGCTGGAGCATGCACGTGAAGAGGAGCAGTAACCATGCGTGTGCTCACCTTCTCCACCATGGACTCAGCTGAGGTGGAGATGACCTCGGGGAAACAAGGGGTTGAGGTGAGTGGTGGAATGCACAAGGGAATGGCAGCAGAAAAAACATTTGAGGGCTCAGCAGCAATAATAGGAGGCAGCTGAATCTCCTCACTGAGGACAAGACAAGACCTCTCACTATTAGATGTAAAAAAATGAGAAAATGGTACTTGCCTTGGTCCCAGCTCCGCTGCTGCTGAGGCTGCCGCTGCTGTAGAATCCACCACTGGAGAACCAGATGAATCACTCTGGGTCGCTATGGCGACCGTCTGGTGTAAAGCTGTAGCGCAGCGGGGAGGAGCTGGAGAGAAAAGCGCTGGGGTCAGGGGATGCTTATTCATCAGCACAGGCTTTGGCGTAGATGGTGCCCCTGACTTCAATCCATGGAGTGACTGTGAGGCTGGCAGGACTGGGATTGAAGTTGGAGTGGATACTGGAAGATGGCGAGGAGAGGAGGAGGCCGGGGATGTTTCTTCGTCGGCACACACCTCAATGACCCTGGTGCGTTTTTCACCATTTCACAGTACATATGCCAGAGATTAGCTACTGAATTTAACAAACCACCTAGCTCGGGATAGCTCCGTAGGCTGGGAAATGCCTTTATTATTTCGGCTGTGGGGTTTAACAATGTCAGGGCTGCCTCCGGTGAATGGGAAGTGTGGGCATCTAAAATAAGACCCTCGATGGTTTGAGCAGCTCACACCTCATCCGCATTCAGTCCATATCTCCAGTAGTCTGTACCTGCTGAGTCCTGTTCGGGTTGGGTCCAGCTGCAATCCTCAGGCTCAGCAGGTGACGAAGAAGAGGGTGGTGGTGGTAAGTGAGGAGTGGGAGCCCCCGCAGCCAGGGAGGAGAACGCAGGTGTGGGCGAGCCTCCAGGATGTTAGCGGCTGCTCCCAGACAATCCTCAGCCTCCTCTAGGGAAAGTGAACTGCCAGCCGCAGTAATCAATTTCCACAGCATGTTGACAGCCCGCAGATCTTCCTCCTTCTGCTCCCTCCTTCTCTTGTTCCTCTTACCCGCTGGATCCTTCACTGCTGGCGATCTTCTGTCACGGTGCCCCCTTCAGGGGGAAGGACAGGACCCACTCGCCAGGTAAAAAGGAAACATTGTTTGTTGTGAGGAACACAAAATGCAGCACTGGGCTGGAAAAAATAACAAACTGCATGGCAGGATATTGGGAAACAAACCTTAACCGTGACTAACTGTGCGTGAGAAAAAGTAACAATAACTGGAAAAACTAACAGACACTTGCTGTGAACTTAACAGTAGATTGCCAGAATGAAAGTGCAAAGAATGCATCAATATATAGGCAGGGGGTGATTAACACAATCAGTAACAGCTGAGAATAATTAACAACACAATGGACAACTAATGAGGAGCAGAAGTAATTGAAAGTGCTGTCACCACAGATAAAGAGAAGCAGGAACAATGATAATAATAGTGATGACAATAATGATCATAATAATGATAATGAGTCCAAGGAAGAAACATAAAGTGTAGACAGGAAACGGTAGCCCTGTCTAACCACTACAGGTTTTGTCTTCATTTAACTGATGAAAATTCTGGCACATCCACTCTTTAATTTGACCAATGCATATGATCAGGGTTTTAATTGGACCATTGTCTCCTGGTGAGATGGTTACACAGAGTTGTATATCATCTGCATAATTATGGTAATATATATACAGACGTGGACAAAATTGTTGGTACCCCTCTGTTAATGAAAGAAAAAACCACAATGGTCACAGAAATAACTTGAATCTGACAAAAGTGGTAATAAATAAAAATCCTATGAAAATTAACCAATGAAAATCAGACAATGCTTTTGAATTGTGGTTCAACAGAATTATTTTAAAAAAACAAACTCATGAAACAGGCCTGGACAAAAATGATGGTACCCCTAGAAAAGATTGAAAATAATGTGACCATAGGGACATGTTCAACCAAGATGTGTCCTCTAATTAACATCACAGGTGTCTACAAACTTGTAATCAGTCAGTCGGCCTATTTAAAGGGTGACAAGTAGTCACTGTGCTGTTTGGTGACATGGTGTGTACCACACTAAACATGGACCAGAGGAAGCAAAGGAGAGAGTTGTCTCAGGAGATTAGAAAGAAAATTATAGAGAAGCATGTTAAAGGTAAAGGCTATAAGACCATCTCCAAGCAGCTTGATGTTCCTGTGACTACAGTTGCACATATTATTCAGAAATTTAAGATCCACGGGACTGTAGCCAACCTCCCTGGACGTGGCCGCAGGAGGAGATGGATAATACGAATAGTATTCGTAATAAAAACAAAAGAGCCCAGAACAACCTCTAAACACATTCATGGTGAACTCCAAGGTCAAGGTACATCAGTGTCAGATCGCACCATCCGTCGTTGTTTGAGCCAAAGTGGACTTCATGGGAGACGACCAAGGAGGACACCACTGTTGAAAACAAATCATAAAAAAACCAGACTGGAATTTGCCAAACTGTATGTTGACAAGCCACAAAGCTTCTGGGAGAATGTCTTATGGACAGATGAGACAAAACTGGAACTTTTTGGCAAGGCACATCAGCTCTATGTTCACAGACGCAAAAATGAAGCATACCAAGAAAAGAACACTGTCCCTACTGTGAAACATGGAGGAGGTTCTGTTATGTTGTGGGGCTGCTTTGCTGCATCTGGCACAGGGTGTCTTGAATCTGTGCAGGGTACAATGAAATCTCAAGACTATCAAGGTATTCTAGAGAGAAATGTGCTGCCCAGTGTCAGACGGCTTGGTCTCAGTCGCAGGTCATGGGTCTTGCAACAGGATAATGACCCAAAACACACAGCTAAAAACACCCAAGAATGACTAAGAGCAAAACATTGGACTATTCTAAAGTGGCCTTCTATGAGCCCTGATCTAAATCCTATTGAACATCTGTGGAAGGAGCTGAAACATGCCATCTGGAGAAGGCACCCTTCAAACCTGAGACAACTGGAGCAGTTTGCTCATGAGGAGTGGGCCAAAATACCTGCTGAGAGGTACAGAAGTCTCAGTGACATTTACAGAAATCGTTTGATTGCAGTGATTGCCTCAAAAGGTTGTGCAACAAAATATTAAGGGTACCATCATTTTTGTCCAGGCCTGTTTCATGAGTTTGTTTTTTAAAATAATTCTGTTGAACCACAATTCAAAAGCATTGTCTGATTTTCATTGGTTAATTTTCATAGACTTTTTATTTATTACCACTTTTGTCAGATTCAAGTTATTTCTGTGACCATTGTGGGTTTTTCTTTCATTAACAGAGGGGTACCAACAATTTTGTCCACGTCTGTATATATATATATAAATATATATATATATATATATATATATATATATATATATATATATATATATATATATATATATATAAGATAAGATAAGATAAGATAAGCCTTTATTAGTCCCACAATGGGGAAATTCCAGGATTGCAACAGCACAGGGATAGCAACACTCAGAGCAACAATCAGAAGGCAAGAAAAAAACAAAACAAAAAAAGCAAGAGCAGCTAATATACATATGTACATATTACTATAAATTATATATATATATATATATATATATATATATATATATATATATATATATATATATATATATATATACACACACAGACACACAGTGCAGAGCATTGTAGCTGGATGGAATAAATATATGAGTATATAAACACACAGTGCAGAGCATTGTAGCTAGATGGAATAAATATGTAAATATATAAACACACACAGTGCAGAGCATTGTTGCTAGATGGGATGAAACAGCACAATCGTCTACTTAGTTATCCTACATGGTATGATTATGTGCCCATACATATTCTCACCCTCCATAGCGACTGGTATTTTCCTAGTTGTATACCGGAGGGGACCATTGTGTAAGTCTATTGCATCTTTTGCATTCAAAACTATTGGGTTGTTACGTCTTTTTGCTATCTCTGCGAGCAGCCCTGCTTAGGTTGTACAGTCTGACAGCCATTGGTAGGAAGGACCTGCGAAACCTCTCGGTTGTGCACCTGGGATGATGTAGTCTGCTGCTAAATGAGCTCCTCAGTGCATTCAGTATGTCCTGTATAGGGTGGAACTCGGACTCCAGCAGAGATGACAGTTTAGTCACCATCCTTCTCTCTCCTATCTCCTCCACCTGGTCAAGGCGCTGCCCCAGGACAGAGCTAGCTTTCTTGATCAGTTTATTCAGTCTCTTCCTATCGGCTGCGATAATGCCACTGCCCCAGCAGACCACTCCAAAAGTGATGGCTGATGCCACCACCGTGTCATAGAATGTCTTCAGCAGTGCCCCTTGTACACCAAAAGACCTGAGTCTCCTCGGTAGGAACAGCCTGCGCTGTCCCTTCTTGTATATATATATATATATATATATATATATATATACATATATATATATATTGAGCTACTTTGAGCATATGGAGCAGAAAAATAAGAACAGTAAATTTTGCTATGAGGAGAATTTTTTTTTTCTTTTGGGCTGTCACATTTTTGGGAGATTATATATATATTTTTCTTTTTTAAATTCCCCCTTCTCTCCATTTCTCTTTCGTCCCATGTCTGAAGTGAGTTTTGGACATAAAACATCTGCTTTCACAAGCATTTCAGTCAACGTTTGCCAATGGAGCTTAACTTAGGCTGACTTAGGCAAACTCTGCATAACTTAGCCTAGCACTCAGGAACTTTTACAAACTGAGCACAACTTTCACCAACATGTATTTCCAAACATTAACAAATTTACAGCATGCTGAAAATTTTTAAAGAACACAACGTTCGCCACCATTTGCCAATAAACACCAACTATTATTAACTTTTACCAACTTTTGCCAGCAGAGCCAGACATTTGCCGAAACGTCAGTAAAAGTTGATCCAATTGTAGTGTGAATCCACCCTTAACACCTCCATGGCCATTCCTACCAAACTCAATCACTGCTTTTATTGCAAAGCCTGTTGTAATGAATAAAGCCACGACAGACCTCTCAGTTATAATAATAAAAAACACAGAATCATTTACCAAAATGTAAACTGATTCTGCCTGGTTGAGTCTTACTGTAGTCAATTTTCCTGACAGAAAACATTGAAAAAGTTAATGTGACTCACGTTAATGTGTCTCAAAATGCATTAACGTCACGTTAGTGTCTTAACATGAAACATTCGTGTGGTTGGTGTTTGGGCACCTTATTGTGAAGTGCAGTGTAGTGGCGAGCACTTCCTGTTCCGCCACTGTACCACCCTATAAATAGCAGAGAATGTCCGTCTTATGGTCTCTTAGCCAGATGCCTCTGCTGGTGCCTGCCATGTATCTGTGCCACTGTGTATATAGTTTAATAAAGCTGTGTTCGCCAACCACATTCATGCCTCAGCCCAGGTATTTCCATACATATTTGGCGATCGAGGATTAACTCGTGGAGGAGTGCATCACCCTGCTTCATTCCTTTCTCGAGCTCCCGGGCAAACCAACAGTTCTATGGCTGCATTGGTGGGAGGCCTATCAGACGTATGTTACGACACTGGGCCACAGGGAGCTAGATGGGGTGAGAGTGCGGGCACTTCTTGTTCACAACCTGGGTATGGAGGGCCGGAGGGTCCTACAGACGCTTGGCAAGGCAGACTCATGTGAGGGCATTGTGAAGCTGCTAGCTAAACGTTTCTCCTCCGCAGACAACATGACTGTCCAGAGGGTTCGTTTTCAGCAACGATATCAGCGGGTAGATGAGCCATCCACCAATACGTCATTGACGAAGCAGCTAGCCAGCGAGTGTCGCTTTGGACCGCTTGAAAATGAAATGCTTCGCGATCAACTAGCAGAGCATGTCTGTAACGCTGAGCTACGTGCTAGGCTATTAATGGTGCCTAATGACTTAATGTTAGCTAAAGCTGTGGAGCTAGCTCTACGGTGGGAAGCCATTGCTAAGCTAGCTGTGGAGCTAAATTGGCGCCAGCCACAAAAGAAGCCGGAGCCGCCTGCCTCAGCTAATGTTGCGGACCCTGATAGCGAGTATAGCTCAGATGAAGATTTTTGGGAAGTCAGTGCTGCCAGCCAAAGGTTTGCTCCGGGAAAACCCCTTTGCAGGGGTTGTGGGTCCATGACATACCAACATAAAGATAAGAAATGCCTGGCTAGAGGGAAACGTTGTGGTAAATGTGGACGCTGGAATCATTACGCCAGGGTGTGCCATTTGTTTTGTCCGGGGAACCTACAGGAGAAATCACCCCACTCGCCCCTAACGGACACTGGTAGCGAACAGTACGAAGAGCTAACGGATGCCATGGCGGTCAAGTCGGCCAGTTTTCGCCCAGGGTCAGCGCCCATGCCGACGAGTGACACCATGCTAGCCCCAGATGCCTCCGGTACTTGGCCACGGTTGACTGGGGGGTCTGCAGCTACAATGGTGAACACTACAACATTTATAGAAGAGGACGGGGCTAGACCGTCGAGCATGGCGTTACCGCATACTCAGCAGCAACACATTGGGCCGAGTAAAATTCCACTCCAGATTACGGATTTGGTGCGGGTTCGGGGTGAAGGACGTCCACGGCGAAAATGGACCGAATGACAGCCAATAAAACATTGAGGGTGTCTGCACATTGTGGCTAAGCTGGGCACAGCGTGCTTCAGGTTGTCTGATGGCTCATCGAGGCACGCCAATCAGCTTCAGCATGTCCGGGAAGATGCTTCAGGTGGCAAGGCTGGACGGGAGTCGGTGATGGCGGTGTGGGATCCAGTCTCCGTCATCCAGAGGGTCAGCCATTGCTCCAGGGGTCTGCGGTCTCCAGGGGTATGCCTGCTGAGGGGCTGCCCTGGATGGCCCCATGCAGGTTCCAATTTTTTCACCCCAATGACTGTGCGGTAGCACTATGTTAATAGTTCTGATGTTTATGTATGTTGTAAAATGGGATTATTTTGTATGTTTTATTTAGTTTAGGAACACGGCGGTAACTTTTAGTTTATTAATGGACTTTTTAGTTTATCAGGTGGCAAAATAATCCACCATGCCATGTGGGCAGGACGGTAGTCCACCCGTCGGCCCTATTTTAGATTTTGTTGTGTGAATGTGTTAGGCCATTTAGATATGTCAGTTTCAGTTTTGTTAGTGCGTGATTCGGGTCCCAAATTGGGGAGGGCTTTGATTGTGTGTGTGGTTTTGGACTTTTCTAAGGGGGGGAGGGAATGTGGTGTTGGCATTTGGGCACCTTATTGTGAAGTACAGTGTATTGGAGAGCACTTCCTGTTCCTCCACTGCACCACCCTATAAATAGCAGAGGACGTCCACCTTATGGCCTCTTAGCCGGATGCCTCTGCTGGTGCCTGCCGTGTATCTGTGTCACTGTGTATATAGTTTAATAAAGCTGTGTTTGCCACCCACCATCGTGCCTCATCCTTCACCCAGAGATTTCCATACATAACAGTTAGCTCACTTAACCATTAATATTATGGCAGACGCTGTGTATAAAACATCAGTTTATGATACATCTTTCCAGTTTTTCCTACCAGTGAGCTGCTGTTGCTGAAACTTTTTATCTTCACTAAATTACATAAACAGCCAAGTGACTTGACACGACTGAAGGCATATCAACGTGGCTTCCCCTCTGATGTTATAGCTTACCTTTATTAATTTGTGAATCGAAGCACCGTTGCCTGAAGGCTGCAGCTGCTCTCTTTTCAAATGTGACCGCCGGGGCTACCGGATGTGTGTGTACATCTGTGAGGTCCGACAGGGCAGCGTAACCATAAACAAAGGTTCTGCCCGAGGCAAATGCAGCTCGAGCTGCTGTAGTTGATAAAGTGGCAGAGATTATGCCAAGGGTGGCCATGGCTACCCCTGGCCTCCCCCCAGCTCCGTCATTGGTGTAGGGCCACCACATCAAGCGTTTTGGGTTTTTTTTTTGCCACCACACCAAGCTGCACTGCTGAAGAAATGATTCAAAGCTGGTTAGCCCTTGAAGCCCCGATACTGGCCTGGGACTGTAAGTATTTGTCTGCCTTGTCTGCTGGCACAGCACCTCTGACTATTAGGAATTTTATTTTATTAATTAAAATTTTTTTTTGAGGGCTTGCAGCTGCGCCCTCTCCAGCAGGGGATGCTTTGGGCCGGCCCTGCTTAGACACCACTGAACAGAAACTCTGATTAGGCCAAATGAAGTGTCACTTAAAACCCAAGCGTCACGTGTGTCTCTCCAACTTCTGTTTCTGGCATTTCTCCATGGTAAATGTAGTTTTTATAGTGTCTAAAAAGAAACTAAAATGGAAGTTAGCTGTTATGGACATTTATCCCCTTAATCATGTGGATAGACTATAAATCTTACTAGAATGGATCTATTGGACCTTTGGCAATGAAACGGGACTGGATTTATTGGATTATTATTAATTCTAGGAATTCAAGGAAGCTTGATTGGTGAGTCACTGCACTGTTGCTTTTTTGGCTAGCTCGTTTGATACACTGTTTACTTCTGCTGTTGCAAATGTATCTCAGATTTGTTTCAATAACCAGATAGATGAAATTCTAAGCTTTCAAACAATGTATTTCAAACAGGCTTACTACACTTCATTGTGTGGCAGTGGAAACATTACGACAGAATTTTAATCGGTTTCAGAACGTTTTAAATGGGGAAACAGTGAAAGGTGCTACATATAATAATAATGATAATTGGAAAAGCACTCAGAGAGCACACACCTCCGCCAAGGTTTCTTCCCTTTCTCCCTTTGTCCATCCATCTGTCCATACCTCCCTTCCTCCATCCCTCCATACATTGCAAGATAGGACCTTGGTGGAGGTATGCACTCATGGATCACCTCCAGAATCTAATGGATTTGTCTGTAGCACCAAGGACCACCTCTGGTCAAAATTTCATCAAACTCTGTCAAGTAGTTTTTGAGTAATCTAAAGCCTGGGTCACACAGCAGCACACAGACCAATATTTCAGAGGCATGGAACTGTATGAGAAACGACCGGAAATGTCTGGAAATCCTTATCAAAAATCCTGTAAATTTCTGTGCCACAAGTATGCCCTGAAATTTACAGCAGTTTCAAGGAAAAATCAGCTGGAGATTTCATGATTCCTCTCTACACTTTATGTTTCACAGAAATTTACTATGTCCAGTTATTTCCGGAAACTTGACTTGTCACCCAGTGTCTGCAGCAGACAGGCTGTAGCAGCGCGTACGGCCGATTGTGACCCAGGCTTTTACTAACACATTATATATACTAACACAAATATGCATGCTCGGATTATCACCAAAATCTAATGGGTTCCTCTGTCACCCCAAAGGCCACATCTGGTGACAATTTCATCAAAATCCATCCAGTGGGGTTTTTTTTGTGCAATCCTGCTGCACAAATACAAACAGGGGCCTTGGTGGAGGTATGTACTCTCAGTTCATCACCAAAATGTAATGGGTTCATCCTTAGGTCAAGGGTCACTTTGGCTGAAAATTTGTCCAGCAGTTTTTGCATAATCCTGCTAACAGACAAACAAAAACTGGCAAAACATTACCGCCTTGGTGGAGGTAATAACGGCACCTTTCATGATGCCCAAAGTGCTTTACAGTGAGCCCAGTATTCATTCGCTCCACAGACACTGGCAGTGGTAAGTTACCTCTGTAACCACAGACTGACGGAAACATGGCTAAGGGACTCTCCGACCACCATCAAACATTTATTCACATTCATACACCAGTGAGAATGGAGAGAAGGTGGGTAATGTGTCTTGCCCAAGGATACGACGGCAGGATGGCTGGGGAGAGTGGGATTCCAACCGGCAACCCTCCGGTTATTGGACGCCACTATTGCCCCGGTCAGCCCCTGAAGTTAGAACCACAGGATCTATTTTTATGTATTAGTTTCAGAACTTGTGGTATTCATTTCATTCTCCGTAGATATGAAGTAAATAAAATGTAATGCACATAAACTAGTTCAGCAGTAATGATGACATCTGGTGACAGAAGAGCACTTCCTGTACATGCCAGGAGGTGACCTGCTCTGTTGAGAATCCAAGAAATGCTATTCTAATGAAAAGAGTGGAAGGACTGGTTTAGGGTGCTGATATTGGCTTTGTTTAGAGACATTTATAATCTTTCCTGGCAGCAATGTGGATGAGCTCTTGTACTCCTGAGATTGGTTCAGCTGTAATCAGGACGAGAAAACATCCCTTTGTTGAAGTTGAACATTAGGATTCCTGCATATTTAACTCAAACCTGCTTTCCCTTGCTGCCCCAGTTCCTATTTTAAGACAGCGTTCTTGCAGTGTACTGGAAAAAAAAATGTTTATGGTTAAAATAACAGGAAGAAATCGACGAGGAGGCAATGGCATTTTCTTATTTTTACACTCAGGAAATCTGAACCTCTGGCAGTGAGGCTGGGAAATGAAAGGAAATGGAGTGTCACATACTCCCACAAACATCACAGCAGGGTATTAGGGCTGAAGTAATGGATTCTTCACACACACCATTACTTCAAAGTGGAAATCAGGAGGACAGTGCCACCTGCAAGGCCAAGCCCTCTTACCAGGAGTAAAACTGCTTATAGAGTGACATGGTTTACGCAATTCACCCAACTTTCTCCTCAAAGCATTGTTCCTTATATGAACTGTGATCAGAATACTTCACCTTATATCTGATTTCTTTTCTCCAACAGAAATGACTGCTGGGCTAGGTGTGCACTAAAAAAAATTCCCTCACCTCACACTGTGGCTTTGGGTGTTTCACTTTTCTCTCTCTGCTGTACCAAAGAATGGAAGGATCCAGCTGTGTAATTTATTACTTCGCTCTGGCAAGAGCTCTTTGTCCATTCTTTAGCTGTTACTACTCAATAAAATCACTAAAATTCAGTTTCCCTCAGGACCCGTGAATAATAAAAAGGAAATGCACATGACAGGCTCACACACCCAACTTCTGTTTAAAGTATCAAAGCACTAAATCACTCAGAGACCCAGACTGTAGCCTGCAGACTCACTGCTTTGGTTGTATAGTAAAGCCTTTGAACAGGACAGCAGGGTGTTACAAACGTGTGATTGTTTTGGTTTATTTTGTAAAGTTAGCCTCATTATATCTTAGGAGACTGTTCTCCAACCAGTGGTGGACCCTCAGGGCCAGCAAAGCCTTCTCTGCTGGCCTAAGCACTATCAGAATTACATTTACAACCTACATTCTTATATTTCTTCCATGAGGATGTATTAAATTATTCCCAATAGTCTATTCTCTTCATTTTGTAGCTTTTTCTCTTGGTTGCACTCCTCCCAGTAGTGTAATACATGTTGTCCAATCATATTTCAGCCACCTGTGTTGCCAGGGTCGAGCAAATCTGCCTTGGGCTTTCAGGAATTAACATTACATTACATTACATTAACTCTGTAGGTTAAATTAACTGTTAAACTTATCCTGTTGCTTTAACCAATCAGATGTCTTCTGTACGTCCAGGGGTACTGTACGTGTTGGGTTGGGTTTTGGGACATATTACTGTGTGACACGGGTGGTGGCTCCACCTTTCCGGATCCGCTGGCACCCGGGGTATAAGAGGGCTGTGAGGGAGAGGGGCGGTCTCTTGGCCTCCTCTAAGGTTAACAGATGCGCATGTATTGTGAGAGTGAGTCACAAATAAATCTGTATCCAGTTCAACACTTGGTCTTGTCCTTGGCTCCCATTATCAACATAACATTTGGCAACGAGGGTAAAAAGGTATGGATGTGCGGGTTACATCAATTCGGCCATTTTTGGAGCTTTCCGGTCAGCTGCCCGTTCCTTGGACGAGGTGGTTCGCCGCCTTTCAAACAATTTTGGTGGCTTTGGACCTTAGAAGATTGGAGAGGTTGAGGGCACGGGCACTGTTGGTTCACAACCTAGGAATGGAAGGACAACGTATCTTGAGAAGAAGGAGAAGTTTGGATCTGGACATGAGTCGTCCCCTGGAGCGAAGAGAAGGTGCACCGCAGTGGAATCGTCCGACAATTTTCCAGGGGGTGGTTCCCCTCCTGAGAAATCCTGGAAAGGATTTGTCAGTCGCTTCCATTTTAGCAACGAGTGGTATCCTTGGATTACAGCCTCCCAGTACTGCTGCAAATTATCTTGCTGGGAATGCCTGTTGTTTGCAACTGATCCGGTAGATACTTGGAACCAGACAGGGTTTGCAAACTTCAGCTGTCTGTCACACCATAACGATTTTGGCAACGTTTGCCAAACGTATAAAAATTGGTCTAAAATGCTGGGATACGCCGAAATTTTCACTTTTGGCCGTATGCATGGCATATCCACAATGACTTGAACATATACATAACGTATTAGTAACTTATATAGAATATTCCCATAACTTATAAGTAACTTAAATGAACTAATGCTTAGCGTGTTGCTGACATTCACAACTTATGCCCAACAACAGTCTAACTTCTGCATAGCGCAGTCATGCCAAACTGCTGTTGCCTTCCAATCCACGAATCCTAGGTGTGGGAGAGATCACCTCTACTCAACCCAGATGATTCTCCCCTCCAAAGACCACGGTGGGGGGCGTGACCAACCTGGCAGAGCTGTCAAATCTGTCAGATCAGTCACATCTAAAACAGCTGATCTGACATGTCAGGAACATCAGCTAACAATTGTCACAACCTGGCTCAAAGGCATATGAACTGATGGCAATAAAAAAGTTTGTTTTCAATAAAGTAAAAAAAAAAAACCCAAGAAAATGCATGGAGTGTGCATTTGCTGGGAGGCACAGCCAACAGGAAAGTGTGATTTATCGCAGAAAACAGCTGCGCTCTGTGCTTCAGACGATCAGCTGATTGGATCCACCTCCTCCAGTGTTCTGACATTTTGGCATATCTATCAGAGCAACACAGGACAGTTGATGGTACAGACCAGTCAGATGGAAAACCCCGAAGGTCCTGTTATACAAACAAATACGTGTGTGTATGCGCTGCAGGCAGAGTGCTGTGTACAGCTTTTTTCCTGTGAACCAACACTGCAAATATGCCATTTGCTCCACGAATGCGGGACACATCAGCCATACGCTGGATACGTTGGAAGATTTTCAGCATGCTGAAAATTAATTTTCAGAGGAGCTCGGCGAACTATGCCATTGTGTGCTTCAGCATTCTTCAGCGTACTCTTAACTAGCTGATTCAACATACGCCACTGTATTCTCCAAATTTTTCATACGCTTTGGCTGCCTAAATCATCGAGGTGTGACAGGGCCTTAACCAAGGCAGCAGCGAGACGCCAGCCAGACACTTACAAGCAACAGTACTGTTAAACCTTTGGGGAAACAAGAGTGGCTCTGCAGCTCAATAAGCGTGTGCAGGGAAATGGAGTTTCACAACGAAAAGGTAAAGATTTTTATAACTATAATTTTATAGTTAGTTATCGTTAACCCCCTCATGGATCGTCACCTTATCGTGGTGGGGGGGTTTGCGTGCCCCAGTGATCCCAGGAGCTATGTTGTCCGGGGCAATTTGCCTCTGATAGGGTCTCCCAAGACAAACTGGTCCTGGGTGAAGGGCCAGACTAAGAACGATCCAACAGACTCTCATGAATTGTATATCAAGGATTCAGTGTACCCCGCCCGGTATGGGGTTACCGGGGCCCCACCCTGGAGCCAGGCCTGGGGGAGGGGCTCGAAGGCTAGCGTCTGGTGGCCGGGTTTCCACCCATGGGACCCGGCCGGGCTCAGCCCGAAGGAGTTACATGGGTCCGCCCTCCAGTAGGTTCACCACCTGCAGGAGGGATCATGGAAGTCCGGTGCTATGTGGATTAGGTGGCAGTCAAAGGCGGAGACCTTGGCGGACTGATCCCAAGCTTTCTAAACTGGCTTTTGGTACGTGGAATGTCACCTCTCTGGTGGGGAAGGAGCCTGAGCTGGTGTACGAGATTGAGCGATACCGGCTAGATATAGTCGGCCTCACCTCAACACACAGCTCCGGTTCCGGAACCAGTCTCCTGGAGAGGGGCTGGAGCTTGGCCTTTTCTGGAGTTGCCCCGGGCGAGAGGCGACGAGCAGGGGTAGGTATTCTTGTATCACCCCACCTTGCTGCCTCTATATTGGAGTTTTCCCCGGTGGACGAAAGGGTTGCTTCCCTGCGCCTTCGGGTTGGGAAACGGGTCCTGACCATCATTTGTGCCTATGCACCAAATGATGTTTCAGAGTACCCACCCTTTTTGGAGTCTGTGACTGGGGTGCTGGAGGGTGCTCCTCCTGGAGACTCCATTGTCCTACTGGGGGACTTCAATGCGCATGTGGGCAACGACAGTGAAACCTGGAGGGGGGTGATTGGGAGGAACGGCCTGCCCGATCTGAACCCGAGTGGTGTTCAGTTATTGGACTTCTGTGCTAACCACAGTCTGTCCATAACGAACACCATGTTCAAGCATAAGGGTGTCCATATGTGCACCTGGCACCAGGACACCCTAGGCCGCAGGTCGATGATCGATTTTGTTATCGTATCATCAGACCTGCGACCGTATGTCTTGGACACCCGAGTAAAGAGAGGTGCAGAGCTGTCAACTGATCACCACCTGGTGGTGAGTTGGATCCGATGGCAGGGGAGGAAGCCATTCAGACCTGGTAGACCCAAACGTATAGTGAGGGTGTGCTGGGAGCGTCTGGCTGAGGCCCCTGTCCGGGAGGTCTTCAACTCCCACCTCCGGAAGAACTTCAACCACATTCCGAGGGAGTCTGGAGACATGGAGTCTGAATGGGCCATGTTCTCCACCTCTGTTGTTGAAGCGGCGGCCCAGAGCTGCGGCCGCAAGGTGGTCGGTGCATCTCGTGGTGGCAACCCCCGAACCAAGTGGTGGACACCAGTGGTGAGGGGGGCCATTAAGCTGAAGAAGGAGTCCTATCAAGCTTGGTTGGCTTGTGGGACTCCCGAAGCAGCTGAGGTGTACCGGCAGGCCAAGCGGAGTGCAGCTCGGGTGGTTGCTGAAGCAAAAACCCGGGTATGGGAGGAGTTCGGTGAGGCCATGGAACAAGACTTTCGGTCGGCTTCAAAGAGATTCTGGCAAACTGTTCGGCGGCTCAGGAGGGGAAAGCAGCTCCCCGTCCACACTGTGTATGGTGCGGATGGGACACTGTTGAGTTCAACTGGGGATATCGTCGGGCGGTGGAAGGAATACTTCGAGGATCTCCTCAATCCCACTGATACGCCTTCCACAGAGGAAGCAGGGTTTGGGGACAAGGGGGAGGACTCGCCTATCACAGGGGCTGAGGTCGCCAAGGTGGTTAAAAATCTCCTTGGTGGCCGGGCCCCAGGGGTGGACGAGATTCGCCCCGAGTACCTCAAGGCCCTGGATGTTGTTGGGTTGTCATGGTTGACACGCCTCTGCAACATTGCGTGGAGGTCGGGGGCAGTGCCTTTGGCATGGCAAACCGGGGTGGTGGTTCCTCTCTTCAAAAAAGGGGACCGGAGGGTGTGCTCCAACTTTAGAGGGATCACACTCCTCAGCCTCCCTGGGAAGGTCTATGCCAAGGTACTGGAGAGGAGAGTCCGGCCGTTGGTCGAACCTCGGATTCAGGAGGAGCAATGTGGTTTTCGTCCTGGCCGTGGCACATCGGACCAGCTCTTTACCCTCTCGAGAATTCTTGAGGGTTCGTGGGAGTTTGCCCAACCAGTTTACATGTGTTTTGTGGACTTGGAGAAGGCATTTGACCGCGTCCCTCGTGGATTTTTGTGGGGGGTGCTTCGGGAGTATGGGGTATCGGGCTTGTTGTTACGAGCTATTCGGTCTCTGTACGACCGTTGTGAGAGTTTAGTTCGTATTGCCAACACTCGGTCGGAGTCATTCCCAGTGAGAGTTGGACTCCGCCAGGGCTGCCCTTTGTCACCGGTCCTGTTCATAATTTTTATGGACAGGATTTCTAGGCGCAGCCAGGGAATGGAGGGTGTCATGCTTGGTGACCACAGGATCTCATCTCTGTTGTTTGCAGATGATGTTGTCCTGTTGGCTTCATCCAGCAATGACCTACAGCTCTTGCTGGGACGGTTTGCCGCTGAGTGTGAAGCGGCTGGGATGAGAATCAGCACCTCCAAGTCCGAGTCCATGGTCCTCAGCCGGAAAAAGGTGGACTGTCCTCTCCAGGTTGGGGACAGGCTCCTGCCCCAAGTGGAGGAGTTTAAGTATCTTGGGGTCTTGTTCACGAGTGAGGGGAAAATGGAGCGAGAGATCGACAGACGGATTGGAGCAGCATCTGCAGTGATGCGGACGTTGTACCGGTCTGTTGTGGTGAAGAGGGAGCTTAGTTCTAAGGCAAAGCTGTCGATTTACCAGTCAATCTACGTTCCTACTCTCACCTATGGTCACGAGCTTTGGGTAATGACCAAAAGAACGAGATCGCGGATACAAGCGGCTGAAATGAGCTTTCTCCGTAGGATTGCTGGACTCACCCTCAGAGATAGGGTGAGGAGCTCAGTCATCCGGGAGAGGCTCAGAGTAGAACCGCTGCTCCTCCACATTGAAAGGAGTCAGTTGAGGTGGTATGGGCATCTGATTAGGATGCCTCCTGGACGCCTCCCACTTGAGGTGTTTCAGGCACGTCCCACTGGGAGGAGACCCCGGGGCAGACCCAGGACTCGGTGGAGAGACTATGTCTCCCAGCTAGTCTGGGAACGCCTTGGTATCCCCTCTGAAGAGCTGGAGCAGGTGGCTGGGGAGAGGGAAGTCTGGGCTTCTCTGCTTGAACTGCTGCCTCCGCGACCCGGACCTCCGGAAAAGCGGTAGAAGATGGATGGATGGATGGATGGATGGTTATCGTTAACATGCTTTGTGTGGATGGCCCTATAGGTTTTTTTTTTTAGTGTTTGTATGAATGGCACTTAAATCGGGTAGATCACCACTGAAGACTTAACTGTAAGAGGTCCACCACTGCCTACAACAGAAGATACCCAGTATTATCATTTAGTAGGGATTACATGTGTTTTGATATGAGGACCTCTAGTGGTCATGTAAATAATGACATGAAATGACACGTCAGATAGATACAGTTGTAGTACAGTGATCCCTCGCTACTTCGCGCTTCACCTTTCGCGCCCTCAGTGCATCGCGGATTTTTCAAAAATATTCATCAAAAATTCAAAATTGAGAAATAATGGGCGGGCGCTAGCAGAAGGCAGGGAGACTACATTAGACCATCACGTGTCAACATGGAGAGCCGCACAACTCTCTGTTCGCTGTTCTCGTGTTTGCTCGGCTCGGAAATCTCGCAAGCTGATTGGCCGAGACGTTTCACCCCGCAAGCTGATTGGCCGAGACGTTTCACCCACCTCCTCTCCCTGCCGAGCACCCATGAAGGGAAGGAAGACCGCATTCATTGCTTTTTATCGCTTGTGTTACTTAGTCTCGCCGCGTGGAACTTTTTGCTGTTCTCTTGTGCCATTTTGTGCGAAATAGTCTTCCCGTCGAGCCACTACGCCGCCTCCTCCAGCTCTACCGGAAGCTGCCCTCGATGATCCTGCGCCTCTAGCACCTCACGATGAGGCGTCACCTGAGGAGCAGTAAAGCTCTCATTAACCTGTGCAGTAAATCATTTTCATCTTGAGTTACGTATCTTGTTATAAGAATAAAAGAGTTCTAAAAACATATTTATGTACACTTTGTTTACATCTACGTATGTATGTACACGTACACACACACACGCGTGTGTGTGTGTACGTGTATGAGAGAGAGAGAGTGAGAGAATGAACGTACGTATTATTTATGGATGACGTCATTAGGGATGATGCTACTTCGCGGTTTTTCACTTTTCGCGGTCGGTTCTGGAACCCATTAACCGCGATAAGTGAGGGATCACTGTATATCTAAAAAGTCTCTAACCTTTTCCAAATGTTTATTTTGCTAACATTAACAAAGTATTTTAGGGCCTAACAATTACCCTAACTTTAACTGATGTGTATTTAATTCCTATTTGTTGTAAATTGAATGGTCATTCATTACAGTAATTCATTACAGTAATATAAACTTCATTGTATGTTAGAATGGACAGGTGTTAATGTTGATCTGTAAAAAATACAGTAAATTGTTTACTTGGGGTATTAAAGGTAGTAATTTGTATAAAATTCACATGGGTGTATCGATGGAAAAGAGGAGTTGGAATTAATAAGTGTTCACTTCTTCCTTCTCCCTTTCGAACAGTGTATACTGTAACTTTATTGCATTTGCTATTTGCTTGTTTTTGTTATATTTTTTGTGTTCGAAATAAAAAAAATAAACTTAAACTTAAACAGTTTGTGCTCTAGATATAATTTTTTGCCTCGATTAAAGGAAGGTAATAAAGAAATCTGAAGTGATCCACAAATGAGCACGTGAAACTAAATGCAGAAGGCAATGGCAAAAAAAATTAAGATTTGGACACAATATGGGGCTCCAGTGTGGGAGCTCTGGTTCTAGGAAGAACCAGAACAATTGCTAGCCTAACGCAGATTTAAAGTGCATAATGCAGGTTAAAATTTTAAAAGCATTTTGACATGGTTTCAGACCCAAAGAGCAGACACGACTCGAGGATAAACACAATTAACTCTTTATTGAATATTAAGTGTGTGTGGGTGCATGTGTACGTATTTGTGTAGGTGTGTATTGTATGAATATATCCGCTGGGGCGAGCAGAACACCGCGCAACCTGGCAACCCTATGGACACACAAACAGAGGGAGAGTTAGTGGCTAACCTCGCAGGAGATGCACAAGATAGCACAGTGCTTACTGTTTGTGAGGTAGAGGTGGCACACAGGTAAAGCACAGCGGCTACGGCCAGGAGGACAGCGCCCACAGTCCCGATAGTGGAAGTATGGGTAGGTGAAGCAGTGCAGTTAGGTCCGCCGCCAGGAAGGAGAGAAGTCCGCCGCCACGGATCTCCACCTGTGCACAGGGGACTCAGAGTGGTGAAGGGAATAGGCGAAGGCTTACTTGGCTGGAGGAGAAGGTTGGTCCTGGTGTCGACGAGCAGGCCTGGAGAAGAGGTGAGGCTTGGAAGCTCAGCTTGGAGATCTGGCGAGTGCAGGTCTCAGGATAAGGAGACAGACGACTCCACGCTGATCTCAGGGCCTCACGGTATAAATAAGCCAGGCTGGGATGGAGAGCGGGTGTGCGCGCAGCTGAGGATGATTGGCAACCATGACACATTTGTTTATAGTGTGTCTTGGAAGTTTACCCTTTAAAATGTCAGTACAGTTTTAATTTTAGTTTACAGCACCTAAATGCAGAAATTTTGATTGCAGGTGTCTCCTAAAACAGAATTTTCTCTTCAACAGAGGAACTCCAAATTTCAGCTAATTGCAGCAACTCGTGCTCACCTCCAGGTTTCTCTAGACTTTAAGTTACTGTATTTATTTTTACATTATCTAAAGTGTGCAAATCATAAAAAAACTGAACATTATGGAGACCAGAACTACAACGTTTTTGTGTGGAGGTCCAGGGACGGCCCTCTTGCTGGTTTAACTGAAAGACCCTGTTGGGTGTCAGGTTTCCTCCCTCCTTCATTGGGGGAAATATGTGACTTCTCCCCGGTAATTTGGATGAATAAATGGACAGACACAAAAGGACAGAAGATTAGCATAATACTGGGAGTATAGCAGCTAATGATGCTAATGGCTTGTATTAACAGACTGCATTTCTTTGACCCACTGAACAGGCAGAGGAAAAAGGTAAGAGAAAAGGAGGGATTGACTGTTTTTGAATGACAGACAATGTAAATGAGTGCATGTTGTCTGATATTAAGTTTGGTGTTAAAAAATAATCTAACCAATGATGATTACTGAGATTGTTAATAACTGAGTAAATTCACCACAATTTTAGAGTCAGCTTTGAAACAAAAGGGTCACAATTGTGACAGAGAATTTTTCACAGTATTAGATTACAGAATTAAAGAATTTTTCACAGTATTAACAGTCATAAACCTACAAATATGGGCTAAAAAACCCAGCATAATAAGAGAAGTTCCCCAATTGATTTCCCTCAGACCACCTATTAACTTCTGGGTGTTGGCCGTTATTTCCAACAATCCTCCTGTGCTCCTGGTCTCTAGGATTTCTAATGGGTTCACAGTTATTAGGTCGTGGCCCAACACACGAATGCAGACTTGTATTTTCCTCCTCTTCAGAGGATAAACTACGGCAGATTTTCATCAGTGACAGTGAGTCGGTGGGCTTGTGTTCCCTCCGCTGACGTCACAGCCAAACTGCTATTTTTGAAGAGGAGCTGACACTGCTACAGAATCAGCTTTAAAAGTTGCTCTAAGGCTCAGACAACCATATTTTTGTAACCATTGTTTAATGACTAATTTAGGAATTAACTGGTCAGGTTAACCTGGGAATTTGAAATGTAGAAAAGCAGTGGAGAATAGCATTTCTACATTTGGCTTAAGTGATTCTATTTTATTGCGGGGAGAAAATAGTCTGAATGTTTTGCACTTGTGAAATTGGCTTGACAAAAGTTAAAGGTTTTTTAAAAAAAATACATTTAAACACATTATAACGTCTGGTGCAGACTTAAGTTCCAGTTCTGAAAGTTAAAATCACTTCAGTGGGACTGATAAAGCTGAGTTCTCGGACATTACCTGTGAAAGTTCATTTCCTCTTTATGTTGAAGTGCACTTCATCTGATACAAATATGGTGTCAAAATGTATCAGGTGGGGATGTTGTGATACCTCCACCAAACGTGTCCATGGCCTTTTTGGTGTAGACCATCTTTAATTGAGGAACAAGTAAAAGTGGGGGTCACTAAACCTGGTATGAGGTTGACCTTGGGAGCCTCACTGTCAGCTGCGGTCCTGGGGTCAAAGAGTCAAAAGTCACAATCCTGGAAAGCCAGCGTGGACATGCAGTATGCCACTAATGCAGACAGTGCACGCTTGCATTATGTGTTTCTGCTCGTATCTCATGAAAGAGGAGAACAAGTTGGAGGAGCTACTCAGAGCTGTTGAAGCATTCAGGAGAGGCGTGAGTCTGCAGCTCCGCCGAGTGACATTCTAGTCGGATGTGAAGTATGTTCTTGTATTGATGATGATATTTCAAGGTATGATTGTAGCATTGAAAACAGATTGATCAGAGCAAATGTACAGTTCATTGTTTTCTTTTTTTTTTTCCCAGTGTCATTTGTTTGATGGTTTACTATATGGACACAAGGTTCAGTTGGCTTTAAACACCAAGTAGAAATATCCTTCAAAAACATACTTTTTACTTTTATACTTTAAGTACATTTGGGAGCCTGTACTTTGATACTTTTGGTTGAATAAAGAAGCTGAATCAGTATTCTTCTACCGGAGGTTTTACTTTTTTTCCCCATCTTGACTGGGTCGCTAGACATGGGGTCAGACTCATGAGTTCACCCTGGCGTTGTCAGCATCAAAGCATTCTGGGAAAATATTGGCATGCGGGTTAAAGTTTTTATGGATGGCTGTTGTTCACTAGTAAATAAAAGATTGAGTTCATATGGTGAAAATAAATTTAGTGGCCAGTAAATACATGGATATGAAACATTTTGACCTACTTTTTTGAAAGAAAAAATGTTTCGGTGTAGGTTAATGTTTCTGTAGTGTTTACTTAGGATTATGTGTATACAATGGATACAGCCTCAGTGGACAACACATTTATGCAAATAATTTGCATTTTGATATAAAACTTCACTTGATCTACTTTTTGGCACTAGAAATAAAAAAGGTAAAGTTGCTGTTAAAGTTTTTATGGCTCATTGGTGCTCACAAGTACATGGAATGTACTTTTTTGTTTTGTGCATAAGACAGATTTTGTGAACAATGAACTTTTCCATGTATGTTTTAATAAATTTTTTAAAAGTTATTTCTGTATTTATTTGTAGAATTGCAAGTTTTTGTCCCCTTACATTTCTGTAAATTTCATTTTTTAAGTTTTTCTGTGGTTTAACTTGCCTTCCCTTTTCTCTTTCACCCTGGCTCGTTATTGTCTTGCTCAGTCTTCTCTTATTATCCCTTCCTCTGGATTTTATAGATTCGGGGCCTTGCTTTGTTGTCCCCTGCTGCCTCGCTGCTTTTCTGCTGCACTTTTTTGTTTTGTTCAATAATTTATGAACAACTTTTTCGCATAACACCCTGCTAGTTTGCTGCGGTGGCATTTGGGTTCTTCTTTCAAACTTTATTGCCTTCTCATGATCTCAAGCGATATTCCCAGCTAAGTAAATTTTAAACTTTTCATTGTTGCTTGCAGCAAATCTTTTATTAAGTTAGTAAAATTAGGATGCCAATAATCACCTGTTAGTGAAGTTTTTAACAGATTCTCTGGCCTGTTTTAGCTGTTTATACCATATAGTGAAAGCCTTATCTGGCTGCACGGCTCAGTTAACTTTATCCTGTCTGACTCTCAGCTAATATTATCCAAGTTGGTTCAGTATGTGGATATGGTCTGGCAACAGCAGAGGTAACCCTGAGCTGTGTTTTAAGGGTGTACGTGACGCTGGTTTTAATATGTACAGGAAGTGGCTCTTCAGCACCACGGACAGCTCACAGGGACCCCTTCCCTGAATACAAATTCAGCCCTGGATTCTAAACCAGTGCTGTTTTTCTCCATATTGGTTCTGGGAGGAAGTCAAGTTCTACGAACACAGAGATGAATGTATTTTCCACGAGGCTGGGTTCTTGGGGTTTAAAGAAGCATTCGACCGTGAGCCACAGGGCCTCCTCTTTCTCGGGGACGCGTCACAGTTTGACTGCTATGGTCTGAAATAGAGGACGGAAGAGCAAAACCAGAATGTATCAGCTTGACAGGCCACTTGACTTGACACGGCACTTTCCCGCAGGCGATGCCAGCGAGCAACAGGACGGCCTTTCAACCTGCTGCTCAGGGAAAACTCGCATTCCTCATTTCATTTCCCCCCCACCAATGTCTTAAAGTGCTGAATGCGTGAGAAATATCTTTTTCTGTTGAAAGATAGCAGCTTTTTAAAGGAGCTGTGTGGGAGACAAGCAGGAGTTCAGAGCTCAGCATAGATGACATCAGAAGCCTTTCACAGGAGTGGGACAGACAATAAGAAAGCCAGTGGTTTATGCACTTTGTAGTGATTTCTCTGAGTCCCTTTTTTCGTGAGTGTTGCAGGGAGTTGGAATGCTGAAGCCAAGCTGTGTCACACCCACACAGCAACAGAGGCTGTTATCTTTTCGCTCACAGTCTACTGCTATTTCTGCTGCCTCTGCCAGTGTTTTTGTGTGCGGGGGTCTACACACGTATGGCAAAGCATGTGTTTGTGAGTCTTTTGAGGGGGTGAATACACAAAAATGAGACTGAGCACAGCAGTCACAAAACAGCTCTGTTGTCTGGAGAGGAGGCAGAAAAGAAGGATTTGGGAGCAGAGGTAATGGCTGCCAAACGCAAGTGAAAAAAGGCAATTATTTTTGAGAATATGCTTTATTTTTTGTGGCGTCCACATATTCCCCGCAAATCATAATTAAAAGTGAGAAGGGTTTTGTGTGCTAATACTGAAAGCACACGTGGATGTGTCACTTTTGCTGAGGGATATCATTAAATATAACGAGCTTTGCACGCCATCAGAAACGACTGCACTGACTCATCCATTCAGTGCAGTATTTCACTTTAAAATTGTGTCAGTCTTTTCTGCCTTGAATTCACAAAGGCAGACCACTTCACTTTATTTTCTGAGCAGTCAGTCATCACTCCCTCTGCTAAAATCCCATAAGACCGTAGTAGGGTGTCAGTGTGTAACACGGTCCCAGATCCTGCTGCTTTCTGATGATTCATAGGATAATGCCTCCCCCGGGGGGAGGGGGGGGGCTCCCTTCTCCCCTCCTCATTCCCATCATAGCCCCTCTCCCCTCTCTGTCTCCCTCTTCTGTGTTCTCCTCTAATCTCCTTTGCTCCATATTGCAGCCTCCCACCCTTCCTCTGTCCTCTCTCCACCTGACAGCTTTTCTCTCTCCTTTCAGTTCTCTTTTCTCTCATCCCCACTCACTTTCCACCCCTTGATCCTGCCTACCATATATTGTCACGTTTCCATCTTCTCCACCCGCAGAGATAAGATTGGCTCCAAGTCACCGTAAAGGTAGTCTAGGGTGTACGGCGAACACATGCAGAGGGCCATGCTGAGACAGCAGCAGACAGGGCAGGTGTCAGTGAAGGAGAGACTGTCTGGCCACCATGTGAAACTACCACCTTCATTTTGTCTTTCGCTGCGTGGCTCGCTGATCAAGCCAGGCATGCTGCATGCACTTTTTAGTTTGATGCTAAATGGGACGTATTAAGGAGGGAATGCTTTATGATTGCTAGCTGGCAGAACTCAGAGATGAAGCAGCCTTTTCATTTACCAGGCAAATCTTCAACTCAGCCTAGTTTCTCTTTTGAAATTCATTAGATACATACTGTTAGATGCCAGTAGCCGCTTGTGGGTGATCCCACTACCCATGAACAGACCCACACCAATACTTGCGAGGACCTGAAGTCTTTAGCTCCACAGACATTAAAAGCAGCTCTTGCAAAGCCCCAAGAAAACATCACTATGCTGTCCAACACGCTATTCAGGACAACACTACACCAGCATCTCAGCATGAAAAATCTGACCAAGAAGAGTTCACGACACATCCTAGCCCCAGCACCAACAACCAACAGGACACAAAAATGACAAAATAATTAAATCAAATTAAAAAGAATACATTACAATAGGTCACAAGTATTTGTAAAAGTGTTCCATTTGTTGACTTAATGTCACTTGGTCCTGTTGAATATGATTTAATTTAGGAGTTGTGTGTCTTCTTAGTTACTACATGGATGGCCATTTTTTTGTTAAATATTAAAATAAAAATGATTTAATTGATTTTTCTGGACACGGTGGGATTTTTGATGTCCCATAAAAATCATTTAATTCATTATTTGGGAGTTTGATGTCCTGTTTGGTCCCGTTTGGTGCTGTTCGTTATTTAGTCAAATTGAGCATCAATGGAAAATATTTTCACAATCATATAAAGATTTGAAAATAAAACAGCACATAAGGCATGGACGCATACGGGAGAGAAATCGATTTTAATTCGCCGATCGTGTCTTTACATGGATCTGGATAAATTCTTCATTTCATCAAATCCAGTTGTAATTCATTGGTTGCAAAATACAAGGCCAAGGCTAGTGTTGCTAAGCCGGTTAGCCACTCCACTCGTCCAGGTATCCTGAGCACCATCTTGCTGCATCCTGACTTCTTTATAATGTCCAGTTTAGGGGAAGGCCTTGGACTCTTTTTTGACCGAAGCTAGTGTTCAAATTGTAATTTCCAAAACTTGTTAGCAAGTAAATACTGCAGGATATTCCCTCCATGATCAGCCATAATAATCAGCCCCATTGAAATGTGTCAATATGGTGATGTTGACATGATTTATGACCCAGAAGGCAGACACAGACTCCAGAATAAACTGTGAGTGTGGATGTGTGCGTGAGTGCAGGAATGTAACAGCCGGGGCGAGCAGAGCAGCGTTCAGACTGGCAATCCTAGGGAAGAGCACACACAGGTGGATTAGTGACTGGGATCGGGAGGAATGATTCAGAGAATGTTCAGTCTTACTGTTGACGAGTTGGTGTGTAGCGCAGGAGAGATCCCGGAGGCTCTGGCCAGTGGGAAAGTGTCTTCAGCTCCAGCTGCTGAGGAGGTGAGAGGGTGAAGAGAAGTGCAGTGAGCTGGTGAGGTGCAGGTTGAGCTGGGTTGGGGTTGAGGTTGGGCTGCACGGTGGCGCAGTGGTTAGCACTGCGGCAGCACAGTTTACCCTTGGCCGGGGGATTGTGGGGATCGTGGGTTCGATCCCAGCCCCCGACCAACAGTGATCTGTGTGGAGTTTGCATGTTCTCCCCGTGTTGCGTGGGTTTACTCCGGGATTTCTCCGGTTTCCTCCCACATGCCAAAAACATGCATGTTAGGTTAATTGGCTGTTCTAAATTGTCCCTAGATATCTGTTTCCTATAGGCCCTTAGAATAGAGGGTTAGAATTAAAGAAAGCGCTTTGAGTGGTCTTTGTGACTAGAAAAGCGCTATATAAGTGCAGGTTAGTTAGTTAGTTAGTTAGTTGAGCTCAGTCCGCCGCCAGGAGGAGGAGGTCCGCCGCCAATGGATTTCCACCTGTGCACAGGGGAGCAGAGCGAAGCGTGGAGATGAGGGAATGATAAGAGAGAGATAAGAGATAAGCCTTTATTAGTCTCACAATGGGGAAATTCCAGGATTGCAACAGCACAGGGATAGCAACACTCAGAGCAACAATCAGAAGGCAAGAAAAAACAAGAACAGCTAGTATACATATGTACATATTACTATAAATATATATATATATATATATGTATATATGTATATATATATATATATATATATATATAGATAGATAGATAGAGAGAGAGAGAGACACACACATACAGTGCGGAGCATTGTGGTTGGTGGATGTGCAGCAGAAAGTCTAAGCTCTCTCTCTGCGGATGCGGCGGGCCAGCTGGATGTCTTTGGGCATGATGGTGACCCTCTTGGCGTGGATGGCGCACAGGTTGGTGTCCACGAAGAGACCCACCAGGTAGGCCTCGCTGGCCTCCTGCAGAGCCATGACGGCGGAGCTCTGGAAGCGCAGGTCGGTCTTGAAGTCCTGAGTGATCTCCCTCACCAGGCGCTGGAAGGGCAGCTTACGGATGAGCAGCTCCGTGGATTTCTGGTAGCGACGGATCTCTCTCAGAGCCACGGTACCGGGCCTGTAACGGTGAGGCTTCTTCACTCCGCCGGTGGCCGGAGTGCTTTTTCCGAGCAGCCTTGGTGGCTAGCTGCTTCCTGGGGGGCTTTTTCCTCCAGTAGATTTACGGGCGGTCTGCTTGGTTCTTGCCAGAATCAGAATCAGAATCAGAATCAGGTTTATTGCCATTGTTCATGTAGTACACAAACTAGGAATTTGTCTCGGTACAATGCTGCAACATTAAACATGATAAGATAAGAGAAATAAACTATACATGTAATAAAGTGTAGGATAAGATTAAGTGATACTGGTCAACAGTTAAAATATATATTAGCCAGCAGCAGATACTGTGGAGAACTATATAGTGCAGTCGGTAATGCAGGAAGAAAACAGTGATGATTGACATGAGTCTGGTTGAGCTGCTGTACATGGTGCACGAGAGTCACTTAGTGTTCAGCAGTCTAATGGCAGAGGGGAAGAAGCTGTTCATGTGACGGGAGGTTTTAGTCTGGATGGACCGAAGTCTTCTACCAGAGGGGAGGGGGGCAAACAGTACATGACCAGGGTGTGAGGGATCGGCTATGATCCGGCCAGCACGCCTCCGGGTCCTGGAGATGTACAGATCCTGGAGAGATGGGAGCTTGCAGCCGATCACCTTCTCAGCAGTGCGCACGACGCGCTGCAGCCTTAGTCTGTCCCTGGCAGTGGCTCCTGCGTACCACACGGTTATGGAGGTGGTGAGGATGGACTCGATGATGGCTGTGTAGAACTGCACTAACATCTTGGTGGGTAGCTTGAGCTTCCTCAGCTGCCGCAGGAAGAACATCCTCTGCTGGGCTTTTTTGATGAGTGAGCTGATGGTCAGCTCCCATTTGAGGTCCCTGGTGATGGTAGTGCCTAGGAAGCGGAAGGAATCAGCAGTGGTGATGGGAGAGCCTGAGAGGGTGAGGGGGGGCAGAGGAGTAGTGACTTTCCTGAAGTCTACAATCATCTCCACTGTCTTCAGAGCGTTCAGCTGCAGGTTGTTATTGCTGCACCAGGACGCCAGCTGGGCCACCTCTCTCCTGTAGGCGGACTCGTCGCCGTTGGAGATGAGCCCGATGAGGGTGGTGTCGTCCGCAAACTTGATCAACTTGACAGACTGGTGGCTGGAGGTGCAGGAGTTGGTGTAAAGGGAGAAGAGTAGGGGGGAAAGTACACAGCCCTGGGGTGATCCGGTGCTGATGCTAGTATAGTCTGAGACAGTCTTTCCCAGCCGCACATGCTGCCTCCGGTCCGTCAGGAAGTCGATGATCCACCTGCAGAGGGAGTCAGGCACGTTGAGCAGGGACAGCTTGTCCCGGAGCAGAGCGGGGCGGATGGTGTTGAATGCGGAGCTGAAGTCCACAAACAGGATCCTGGCGTAGGTTCCCGGGGAGTCCAGGTGCTGCAGGATGGAGTGGAGGGCCAGGTTGACTGCATCGTCTACAGACCTGTTGGCTCGGTAGGCAAACTGCAGCGGGTCCAGGAGAGGGGTGGTGATGGACTTGAGGTGGGACAGGACCAGGCGCTCAAAGGACTTCATGACTACAGAGGTGAGCGCTACAGGTCTGTAGTCATTAAGTCCAGTGATCCGTGGCTTCTTGGGGACAGGGATGATGGTGGAGGATTTGAGGCAGGACGGCACGTGGCATAACTTAAGGGAGGTGTTAAAAATGTCTGTGAATACAGGAGCCAGCTGTTTCGCACAGAGTCTCAGGGTGGAGGGAGACACGCCGTCTGGGCCGGGGGCCTTGCGCGGGTTCAGTCTGGAGAACTGTTTGAGCACATCCTGCTCACTGATGATAAGGGGAGGGGGGGAGGTGGGGGGGGGTGCCTTAAATGAAGTAGGGAATGTGGAGGCTGTGGAGCTGGAGGGAGGGGGGGAGTTGGACACAGATGACGAGGTGTCAAAACGGGCATAGTGTTGGGACAGTCTCTGACAAAGGGCTTTGTCATCCTGACCTTTAGGAGCCTGAGGCCGATAGTTGGTGATCTGCCTCAGTCCTCTCCACACGGAAGCCGAATCATTAGCAGTGAACTGCTGCTGGAGTCTCTCTGAGTACACAGATTTAGCCCTCTTCAGCTCTCTGTTAAACCGGTATTTAACCTCCCTGTAGCAGTCCCTGTCTCCACTTTTCAGCGCTGCTTCCTTCTCCTTCCTGATCTGTCTGAGCTTAGCTGTGAACCAGGGTTTGTCATTAGAGTAACTCACCCTGGTGCGTGATGGAAGAATGTTCTCTTCACAAAAGTGGATATATGAGTTCACAGTGTCCGTGTACTCATCCAGATCATGCGTGGCTCCTTTAAGCATGCCCCAGTCAGATATTTCCATGCACGTTTCCAGCTTCTCCTCAGCATCACTGGTCCGTATCTTCGTAGTGCTCACAACAGGTTTAGTGAGCTTCAATCTCTGTCTGTATGTGGGAATGAGGTGAACCATCACGTGATCAGATAATCCCAGCGCAGCTCGAGGGACAGCGCGATATGCGTCTTTCACTGTGGTGTAACAGTGATCCAGTGTGTTTAATCCCCTGGTGGGGCATTTAATAAACTGTTTGTAGCGGGGGAGATCGTGGCTCAGATTGCACTGATTAAAGTCGCCAGCCACAATAATCAGCGAGTCTGGAAAACTCCGCTCTGTGTGTTGAATGTGATCCGCGAGCACGCGCTGAGCTTCGCGCGTGTCCGCGTCGGGAGGGGCGTACACAGCGATCAGTATAAAAGAAGCAAACTCCCGTGGGGAATAATAAGGCTTGCAGTTGATAACAAGAAATTCCAAGGCAGGAGAACAGTGTTTGGAAATTTCCGTTACATCAGAGCACCAGCTACAGTTGATGTAGAAGCAGACTCCGCCTCCTGTGGTCTTGCCGGAAAGCTCTGTGTCACGATCAGCACGGAAGAGCTGGAAGCCGTCGAGGCGCAGCGCGCTGTCCGGTATATTTTCCCGGAGCCAGGTCTCAGTAAAGCAGAGGACAGCTGAGGAGGCGAGGTCCTTAAAACGCATCAGCAGTCTCAGTTCATCCACCTTGTTAGAGAGAGAGTTGGTATTGGACAGAAATATGCCAGGCAGCGCCGTTCGCGAGCCTCTCCTGCGAAGTCGTACGAGAGCGCCCGCTCGTCTTCCTCTCTTCCGCCGTCTCACTTTCCGAGCCAAACAATAAACCAGATCGGCGGCAGGGGCTAGAAAAACTGGGAGGAGGTCCGTGGGGGTCAAAGTCCTGATATTTAAAAGTTCTTCACGGGTATAAGTGCAAGCAGACACACAATTGACAAACAAAAACAAACAAAGAGCGCAGCGAAGCACCATGTCGACCGCTGTGGGCGCCATCTTGGACCATCACTTGCCATCACTCTTTATTATTCTGTCTTATATTTCTTGCACGCCGCCTAAACTCCAGCCCGGCACCTGCGTCGTTTTCGCTACAGTTCCTCGGTATGTCGAGTTTCTCCGTTAGCACCGGGTGGCGGTTGAGTGCTAGCTAGCTCTTCCCTGCTGTATCATCTCCTGCTGTAAACAGTGGCTCTGTCTGCCGACTCGGGAGACCTTTGGGGCGATCTGTGTGTCTGTGATATATATATATAGAGTGAAAGGTATAGAAAGAAGAAGGAAGATTAAAAAAAAAGGCAGTTGCAAAAGGCAGCCAACTCGTGTGGCGCCGCCAGTCCGGCAGAACCGGAATGATGGAGGCTTACTTGTCGTTGGGGAGCTAGGACTCCCAGGAGGACGATGAGGCTGGAAGGATCAGAGAAGATGGAACTTCGGATCGTGAAGGCGACGAGAAGGCAAAGGGGTCTTGCCAGACCAGGGAGCTTGATGTCTCCGTGCAGACCCGAGGGCAGCATGGCTTAAATAGGCAGGCTAATGAGGAGAGCAGGTGTGCACACGGCTGTGGAGGAAATTAGGGCAACAGGCAGGCAGAGCAGATCACTACAGTACTCCTCCCCTACGGGACGCCTCTCGGCGGCCAATCCAACCTACCTGAGTGTGTCTGGTGGAAGTCCCTGATGAGCTGAGGATCCAACAAGAAGGAGGGATGCACCCAGGACCTCCATTCAGGGCCGTAACCCTCCCAGTCCAGCAGGTACTGGAGGCTGCGACCCTGGTGCCGGACGTCCAGAATGGAGTTGACCCTCCATGCGGTAGCGTCTTGGGAGGAGGGCACAGAGGGCTAGAGCAGAACGGCTTCACCTGGGAAACGTGAAAGGTGGGACAAATGCGGAGGGAGTGGGGGAGAGCCAGGCGCACCGCCACAGGATTCACAATGTGTGTAATAACAAAAGGACCAATAAAACGCTGTGAGAGCTTCCTAGATTCTGCCTTGAGATTGATATTTTTGGTGGAAAGCCATACCTGTTGCCCAGCCCGGTAGGGTGGAGCCAAGTCCTGCAGCGGTTGGCAATGACAGAGTTGCGGTCCGCTGTGTGTCGAAGCGCGGCCCGGGTAACCTTCCACAGCCGGCAACAGCACTTCAGATGGGCCCACATGGAAGGCACCGCAATGTCCCCCTCTTCTTCTGGGAACAGCGGGGGGGGGGGGGGTTGTAACCCAAAGAAGCCTGGAACGGTGACATACCTATGGCAGACGAGACCGTGGTGTTGTGAGCGTATTTGACCCATGGCAGATAGGCACTCCAGGATGCCGGGTTGGCGGTGGTGATGCACTGTAGTGCTTGGTTGGCACGCTCGCACTGGCCGTTGCTCTAGGGGTGGTACCCCGAGGACAGGCTCACCATAGCCCCAATGGCATTGCAGAAGGTTCGCCATACCTGCGAGACAAACTGGAGCCCACAGTCGGACACAATGTCCAGGGGGATACCGTGGAGCCGTACCACGTGGAGGACGAGCAGGTCCGCAGTCTCCTTGGCTGTGGGAAGACCCTGCAGGGGAATGAAATGGGCTGCCTTGGAGAATCTGTCCACTATGGTGAGGATAATGGTGTTGTTAGCAGAGGATGGGAGGCCGGTGATAAAGTCCAGTGGCACATGGGACCAGGGCCTGCCGGGGATGAGAAGCGGATGGAGCAGACCAGCTGGGGGAGAGGAGGATGTCTTACTGGTGGCACACTGGGGACAGGCACGGATGTACTCCCCGACATCCCTCTGGAGCGATGGCCACCAAAAGGTTCTTTGCAATAAGGCCACGGTGCGTGCCATCCCCGGGTGGCATAAGAGCTTGGAGGAGTGGGCCCAATTAATGACTTCGCCCCGGACAGCAGAAGGCACATACAGCCTCCCCGCTGGCCCCCTGCCCGGGTCAGCCTCAGTCTCCTGTGCTCTATGAACCTTCTCCTTAATACCCTACGAGAGGGTGCCCACAATGCACGAAGAAGGGGTGAGATGGCGCCTCCACCGCATCTGAAGCAAATTGTCTCGATAGAGCGTTGGGCTTGGTGTTCTTGGACCCCAGGCAGTAGGTGATGGTAAAATCAATCCTGCCAAAGAAGAAGGACCAGCGGGCCTGGTGCGCATTCAAACGCTTGACTGTCCTGAGGTACTCCCAAGTTCTTATGGTCAGTCCATACGATGAACGGCTGGGAGGCCCCCTCCAGCCAATGGCGCCACTCCTCCAAAGCCAGTTTCACCGCCAGGAGCTCCCTGTCTCCGATGTCATAGTTCCTTTCAGCTGGGGAGAGACAGCGGGAGAAGAACGCACAGGGGCGAATCTTGTCATCCACAGGGAAGCATTGAGACAAAACTGCTCCGACTCCGGAGTCCAAAGTGTCCGCCTCCACCAAACACTGCAGAGCTGGGTCCACCTGCGCCAGAATCGGAGGAGATGAGAATGATGATTTTAATTCCAAAAATGCAGGCTCAGCCTCCTCCGTCCACCGGAAGGGCACCTTGGTGGAGGTGAGGCGAGTGAGAGGAAGGGCAGTGAGACTGTAATTCTTTATGAAGCGGTGGTAGAAGTTGGCGAATCCCAGAAACTGCTGTAACTGTTTCCGGGATGAGGGGGTTGGCCACTCTACCACTTCTTTAACCTTAGCCGGATCAGCGATGATCTTGTTGTGCGTGATGACAAATCCCAAGAATGAAGTGGATGAAGTGTGGAACTCGCACTTCTCTGCTTTAACGAACAGTTTGTTCTCCAGCAGCCGCTTCAGCACTCACCCAACGTGCACTCGGTGTTCATCGAGGGACTGAGAAAAAAATGAGAATATCATCAAGGTACACAAATAACAAAGAGCCCAGAAAATCCCTCAACACATCATTAATCAGCCGCCAAAACATGGCGGGGGCGTTGGTCAGCCCAAATGGCATGACTAGGTATTCAAAGTGGCCACTAGGGGTACGGAACCCCGTCTTCCACTTGTCTCCCTCTCGAATCCGTACCAGGTGGTAAGCGTTGCGGAGGTTCAGTTTTGAGAACCAGGAGGCCCCCTGGAGGGAATCGAAAGCTGTGTTGATCAGTGAAAGAGTGTACTTGTCCTTGATAGTGATATTATTTAATTCCCGGAAATTGATGCAAGGCCTCAGGGAGCCATCTTTCTTGACCACGAAGAAAAACCTTGCCCCCGCCGCCGAGGAAGATGGGCGAATTATGCCGGAGCTCAGGGACTCTTTGATGTAAGTTTCCATGGCCTCCCGCTCCGGGACTGACAGGCTGTAAAGCCAACTTGATGGCAACAGAGCCCCGGGCCGGAGGTTAATGGCACAATCATATGGGCGGTGGGGGGGGGGGGAGAGATAGTGCTTGGGATTTGCTGAAGACGGCACCCAGATCGTGGTATTCAGAGGGAACCCGGGACAAGTCAGGCGGGGGGTTGTCAGGGGCACCGAGAGTCACGGAGGGCGAGCATGCAGCGGACTGAAGACAGGCACTTAGGCAGAACGAGCTCCACGAGATGATATTTCCAGAGCACCAATCAATGGAGGGGTTTTGCAACCGGAGCCAGGGATACCCCAAAATGACCGGGGAGGTAGAGACTGGCAGCACAAACAATCTGAGCTGCTCTCGGTGATTACCAGACTCTAAGACAGATACCGGAGCAGTCTGTTTGGACACCAACGCAAGTGGAGCCTTGGACAGGGCGATTAGCTTTAATGGCGTTATTAACTGGTGGCAGGCGAGCCCCAGTCGGGTTGCCAGGTCTTCAGAAATGAAACTCTGCTCAGCCCCTGAATCAATGAGTGCATGCGTGGAGATTTCTTGATGGTTATGTGAAAAACGAATGGGCAGCAGGAACTTGGTGAGGGGATTTCTTTGGAGTGAGTCCGTGAGTCCCCCTACTGCAACACACGTAGGCGACGAGAAGGCGAAGAGGTCTTGCCAGACCAGGGAGCTTGATGTCTCCGTGCAGACCCGAGGGCAGCACGGCTTAAATAGGCAGGCTAATGAGGAGAGCAGGTGTGTGCACAGCTGTGGGGGAAATTAGGGCAACAGGCAGGCAGAGCAGATCACTACAGATGTTGTCAAAAGATTGACTATGATTGGTTAGAGCCTCGTCTCCTTCATTTTGTTTCTTCAGTGCAAGGAGATTTACATTTTCCATAGCAACAAATAAGCTGATATAAACTGATTTGTGATTGGCTAAATAATTTCAGAAAGGATACTCGCCTCCTTACATTTTACATAGCAACAAAAACAAACAAATTTCTGATTGGCTGATTAATGTTCTCACAGTGGCAAGCCCGTTTTTTTCCTCCTGTGGACTTCTGACAGGATTCTGACTGCATGTTACACAATAATATACATATAATATAAAATACATCTATTATCACAATGTATGAATCATTTCTTCTCTTTTTCTTCTCAAATTTCTGAGGAAGCTTCACCTCCATTCCTTCTACGAGCTGCCACTGTTAGACACAATGTTATAGATTTGACCAATTTTGTAGGTGTCAGGAGCAAATGTCATATGGGTGGTTTTACATAACTCACCCCTAACAGAAAAGGACAAGAGAAGGCATTTTTACCAAGAGGTATTGTGGCTAACATTATGTTGAAAAAAATAATCTCTATTGGTTGTGAAAATCATCAAGGTTAGAGGTGTAATGTGTTGAAAGTAGGCCCTCACCTACCATAACTCTAACCTTAACCAAGTAGTTTTAGTACCTAACCCTATCCATAACCGTACCCCTAATCACAGGCACATGCAGAAATACATCCCAGGTAGTGCTTGAGCACCGCCCCCTTTGTCACACCGCACCAGTCACATACACAGCAGCTGCCTTTATGTCTCCTGTCTTTCAAGTGCAGAGAGCAATGTTAGTGTTTCATTGCCCCAAGCTTTGGCATTTATTGTTACTGTTGTGAAAGTCCACATAGTAAGTGATTGGTTATGTTTTAACAAGTAGGATGGTGGTCATGGAGGAGGGGGATATTCGTAAATTTAACATATGGCACAAAGGTATAAATGTAATTTCAGTACAAATGTGCAAAAATAAGGTCCAAAAATATGACAAAAGGTGCTAATTTACAATTTAAAAATAACAAATTTACTATAAGCAAGTCCCAAATTTATGAAAAAGAAAGTTACATTTTTGTGAGAGAAAAACAACAACTTTCAAATGCCGGAAAAAAAAAAATCCAAGAAAAAGTTGCACATTTACAATAATAAAGTCACAATTTTACAAGAGAAATATGTCCAATTTTCGAGAAAATTTTAAAACAGTTTTTTTTCTCTCATAAATGTCCAATTTTCTCACAACTTAGAAAGGTTTTTCTTATGAACTTAAATTTTTCTTGGAAAGTTATAACTTTATGATAAATTTGCCACTTTTTTACTGGCAAATGTATTACTTTTGTAAGAAATTTAGTACTTTTGTCCTAGAATTTTGACATGTTTTGTGATAAACTTGTTATTTTTCCACATTCAGATTTACAACAGTATAGTCTGTCATAAGGTGTGCCCTGACGGGGCAGGAAATAGGACCCAAACGCTGGACTTAGGTGTGAAGATTTATTGAGCTGAAAAACACAACTCAGCTCGAGGGCTGAAAAAACAGGCTAAGGCTATGGTACAGGCAAAAATAACAAAACAGGAATCGACAGGACTAGGAAACAAACACAGGCTTGCCAGAAGCATGTACTCACACCAAAACTGACCAGGACACCACCCCGAACAAGGAGCAGCATCCATTAAATAAGGGAAGGCTAAACAGAAAACAACAAACAGCTGAGAGTAAATCAGGAAAACAAAACACAGCCGTGGACAATTATGAACTTAACCAAAACAAGGAACGGGCAAAGCTACAATGGAACCAAACTAAGACACTGTCAAAAAAAAGCTCACTCAAAACCAAGACAAGAATAAGAAAACAGAAATATGACCAAGATAATAATAATACTACTGAAGATAATGAAGAACTAAGACTAAGGCAGGGATAATTATAACACAAGTGTTAGGATTCCTGCTCACTCTGTGCTCCTGCCTGTCTCCCTCTCTCCCCTCTCATTAGGCACTGCTCCCTGCAGCTGATTATACCATATGATGCCAGTCAGGGGAACCCTTTATACTGGACGCTCTCCCACCACTCTGTCTGGTTACGTCTGATCGCCTGTCTGTCTGTAATCTATCTGAGCCTCATTGCATTTAAACCTGTTATCCTGTGTCCTTTGCTTTGACCCTATGCCTGTCCTAGAACCCTAAACCTGCCAGCCAAATTGGATCTGTCTGCCTGCCCGTTGTTCACCTGCCGTGCTCTGACCCATGCTTGTCTGATCCCCAAACCTGCTTCCCGGACTGGATAACTGTTTACCGGTTTGTGTGCACTCCCTCTCCCCAAGTAAGTAGACCTGCCTTCACCGTGGCCTTCTTCCCTTCACCCCTTTCCCATTCAGGCCTGGCCAGCCTGCCACAGTTTCCTGTCAGAAGACCCCCACCGGCTCATCACCCTGAAGTAGCTTGTCTGGCATCCAGCTTATCCTCACAGGAAGGTTTTCCATGCAGCTCCTTCCTGAAGAAGCCAGTAAGAATTATCATTCCACAGAGACTAAAAAATGGATTTTAAGTAATCAAGCCTGCCAGCATTAACTCTCCCCCTTAAATGGGATTTGAAATTGTACTCTTAAATTGTTTTTACGTGTGCCGTCTCTCTTATCTTTTTACCTTTTAAATTTACTCCCTGCTTGTTTCAGGGACAACAGATTCTGAAATCCGACCTGAATTGCTTTCTTTATGTGCTGGTTTTCTTTTAATATCTTCCTGTCTGCCTCAGGGACTACAGATGGAAATTAGTGAGAATGCTATAATCTGGTACAGAGCATCTTTACCCTGTGTTTAATGTTTTTTCTGTACATGGTCCCTGACAAATAAACCAATAAACTAAACTAAATTAATTCCCTAAATTCTACAACTCATTCAATTGTTTCATATTACTCACCTCCGTGTCCTTTCTCTCCCTGGAGGGTTATCAAACCTACTGTGATGATCAGGCGAGCATGCTCCCCCTCCCCTCCTGTTCCTGTTTTCCCAGCTCTGGAGTCATCTGCACACCTGCGTGATTTGCTGCGCCTGCTGCTCTCGGGGTCGCCAGCATATTTAAGAACTAATGTGTGAATGTTTCTGCGCTGGACTGTTGGGTGTTGCTGCTGAGCAACAACTCAGCTAATGTTGTTTGGTGTTATTTTCCCAAGTTGTCTTACCTCTGTTAAAATCCCGATTCTTTGAATGAAAGATCCAAGAATAAGCCGGAGAATTCTTCAATTCAAAGATGCAACATTTATTCAGAGGTAACATGTAAAGCAAGCAGCGCTGGGTTCAACGTGACGCAGCTCCCTTGGGAGCATTGCCAGACTGACCCCGACTTCCGGGTGCAACTTTCTCGGGTTGGTTGGACCAACCCTGTACAACAGGATGGGCTTGTACGCAACTGTCTGATTGGCCAGTTTACCTCTGACATGAACAGGCCATCTGCTATTCACGTTACTATCTCCTAAGATGTACTATAAAAAGTGTGTGTGTGAGTGTTGGTTTGGGTGTGTAACTAATGTAATAGACCTGACTTAAAGAAGGGAGAGAGAGAAGAAAGAGGGCTCTATAGCGCTGCCTGATTCCTGTTTATCAGATTGTGGTTGCATACCACTTCAGACTGTATTTTGACACTTAACATATTTGTTCAAAAGAATGTATAGAATATGTGTCGAGCATAATGGGAGATTACCTACAGAATTATTATTTTGGCACTCTAACTTTTCATAACCCTTTCACCTCTATGTTCTCTCCTCTTCAGGTTTGCTGCCATCTCAGCAGTGTGTTCTCCGGGGCTGGTCACGCTTGCCTGAACCATTCATCCTCCAAGACAACGTACTCTCCACCCAGGTCAACCTGCCCATTCCCATCCTCTCCACTTCTTTTGTCCCATGCAGGAGTTCCCTGCCAGGCCCTCTGCTTCATGCAATAAGCCGATCTCCTCTTCCCTTCACTCTCCTTTTCTTTGAGTGCTTCCCGTCATTAATTATCTCTCTCTTCTCTCCCCTCAGGTTGCGTGCGCTCAAGCGTGCTCCTGTGTTTTATGCCCATTTAAGTTTGTGTCTTATTTTGCACTATTCTGTATTAGTGCCTCTTTAAGTTTGTGTATTTTGAGTCTTGTGTTTTTCATTAAAGTTGTGTATCATTTTCACCACCTGAGTCTGAGTGTTCATCCGATGTGGTTTGCTCTGCGTTTGAGCTTTTCTGGTGTAAAATCATGACACCTACACCACATTCTACTTGTTTTCTTAGTCAATAAAATTACTGTTTGTACTGCTTGACATTTTCATCTGTGTCTGCTCTTAGGTCTGAGTATTGATAACAATGCCAGCATGTAACCAGCAGGCAGACCCAGCGGACACTAGAGATGGGCTCGCTAGCTACCTGACTCGGTGTTCGGAACATCGGTCGGATCAAATGGCATATCAAATCAAGGTGCTTGTCAATCAGGTTTCCAAAATGTTGGAACAGCTGACCCAGCTAAACACCAATGTACAGGGCCTGTTGGCGGCATTCCTCACTATGTCCCAAGCTGCCTCGACTGTCCTTCCGAGCCGAGCACCGGTCTCCTCACCTCCATACTATGAGGGAAAGTTGGGGGGTACGAGTGGGTTCTTATTCCAGTGCCGGCTTGTTTTTGATCAAACTCCCGAGGAATTTCTGTCTGATCTCAACCGTATTAGCTACCTGGCCTGTTTCCTCGATGGACGTGCCCTTGCCCAAGGTCAAGCTATCATAGAGGGTCCCAAATTCCATGCTTACACCTTGGTTCAATTCACAGAGGAATTTAATAGGGTGTTCAACCATACCAACCGGGAGGGGAGCACAGCCACATGACTGATGAACCTCCGTCAGGGGACCAGCTCAGCGGCAGAACACTCACTTAATTTCTGGGTACTGGCAGCGGAGGCGGGGTGGGATGGCACGGCCCTGTATACAGTATTTGTTCACGTCTTGAATGCTAAACTTTGCGACAAGCTTGCTCGCCTCTGTGATGAGCCTGATTCCTTCGATGCCCTAGTCTCGCTAGTAATCAACCTGACAATAGACTGCGAGAACGAGCACAGGAGCGGCAGTCAGGGCTCTGCCCCTCTTCCCGCGTCACACATCCCCGTCCACAGCTTCTCGCTCTGCCACCGGCTGTTGCCCCTAGTGATTCACCCGAATCTATGGCCATTGGCCGTTCCAGACTCGCCCCAGCCAAACAACAGCAACAATTCGATGAGGGGTTGTACATCTATTGTTGGCAAGTGGGTCACGTGGTAGCCTTATGCCCCAAGAAGTCATACTTCCACGCCCATCCATCACAGTACGGGGACTGGCGGGCGGTGGACAGAAACTGTTTCACTCTCACCCCGCACTTCCAATCCAACTTATCCTCCAGTCCACTGAGTTTGTTGGAACCACTCTGGTCAGCTCTGGGGCAGAATTAAATTTTCTGGTTGAGGATCTGGCAACCCACTTCAAGATTCCCTGCATCCCGTTGCCCCAACCCCTTGACCTCACCGCCCTGTCCAGCCAGCCCTTGTGCCAGGTGACCACACACACTGCCCTCCTAGCATTAATGGTCACAGGCAATCACCATGAACAAATTTCCTTCCTAATTCTCCCAGCCTCCACGTCCTGTGCTGTGCTTGGTCACCCCTGGCTAAAAATACATAACCCAGGCATTGATTGGTGTAAGGGGAGAATTAGCTCCTGGAGTCCTTATTGTCTGGCTGCGTGTCTCCAGTCCCCTGCATGTTCTCCCAACATTCCCACCCACACCACAGCTCCCAAACCCCCAGATTTGTCCAAGGTTCCCCCCGTGTACCATGATTTGGCCCCAGTCTTTTGTAAAGTTAAAGTTACATCCCTGCCCCCGCATCGCCCCTATGACTGTGCCATCGAGCTCCTGCAGGGGGCCCCATTACCATCTAGTAGGCTATATAACCTATCGGCTCCTGAGCGGGTGGCCATGGAAAAATGCATTGACGAATTCCTGGCTGCGGGCCAGATTCAGCATTTGTCATCCGCTTTAGGAGCGGGCTTCTTCGTAGGCAAGAAGGATGGCTCGCTGCACCCCTGCATAGACTTTTGAGAACTGAATAAAATCCCGGTTGTTAGATCAAAAATGAATTGACTGAGACTGAATCAATAATCAATAGGCGGTTTTCCAAGTTCTGAGCCATTTATTCTCTTTCTGATCAGAAAGGAGGTAATCAGTCACAGCAAAACTTGCCTCAGAGCTCGCTAACACCAACTCCCTAACATGTGTTCAAGGATGTTGCTACTTATACCTCAGACAGGATCCCTGACTTTATCTAAGCTAGACTGGCTGGAGCCATATCTCCAAGAGACTGCTTCTAATCTATGGTCAGCACTGAACATTCTGCTATGATCTTTACGTGACCTGGTCAAGCTAAGTCATCCTAACTTCAGGCATACAGTACAGTACAGCTTGGTATGATAAAACAATGAAACCTTCATCATTATTTACAATCTTGCTCAACCTAATCTTGCAGACATTCTTTTCAAGCTCTGAGACAATGGAAAAACACAGTGAATCAGACATTGGCTCATTATATGCACCAGATACATTTATAATAAAAAAATAGAATAATACAGCATTAAAATCATATAGAATGATCTATGAAACCTGAAAATATCCTATAATTACCCCCTTTGGTGCTTAAAAAGCATCAGAGATGAAACACTATGGCTTCTAAAACCTCATTGGGCAGCTCGCTAAGTTCCGGTGCATTTTATGCTAAAGCATTATATTGCAAAAGATCCTAACTCGCTTTTTAATGAGAAAAGTCCGCCATCGGCCTTGCTGCCACTCCCAAACGCCGCTGTAATGTTTCATTTCCTGGGGAGCATGTGAGGATAATACCTTTTATTTCAAAAAAGAAGTCAATCATCTAATTAAGTCATAAAAGAGAAAAATTGAACCAGTGATGGTGATTAACCATAAATTGAGATGAAATAGTGTATGTATTTGTCGTTCTATGTGTCAGTAGATTAGCAGTGATTCAATAAAAAGTTAATACTTACGTATATGTAAATGTAATTTCAATAAAGAACAATAAAAAAATGACTAAAAACCTATTATGTGTAAAAGACATATGTGTATGTTTGTATTAGAGATCTATGTGTGCTAGCATCCTAACCTATGTTAGGATGCTAACACCTCCTCCAGTGTTCTGACATTTTGGCATGTCTATCAGAACAGCACTGGACAACTGATGGTACAGACTGCAGTCAAAGGTAAAAAAAAAACACATGGGGGGAGGGCTATACAGTGATTTGGATCTTTATCCTGTAGCTTGAAAGTGCTCAGACACATCTCTGACAGGTCCTATTATACGAATAAGTATGTGTGTTTAGCTCTGTGTGTGTGCACTGCAGGCAGCAGATGAGCAGAGCTCTGTACAGGTTTTTCCTGTGAACCAACGCTGCAAATACGCCATTATAGGGTTGCTCCAAGTTAGAAACCCATTCAGTAAGTTATGCATAGGTTCAAAGAGCATTACTCATAAGTTAGAAATAATTTTTGGGTACGCTAGACATTAATCTTGACGTATTTCGACTTTTGAGTAACTGAGTCGCTGACAAGTAACGTGTGTAAACGAATGCATAACTTACCTATAACCTTTGCTCCATGAATGCAGGACATATCAGTCATACGCTGGATATGTCAGAAAATTTCAGAGGATCTAGGTGAACTACGCCGTATACCAGCGTGCTTCAGTGTTCTTCAGCGTGCTCTTAACTTAGACAAAACTTAGCCATAACTGGTTCCACGTACGCCAGGGTATTCTCCAAACTTTTCATATGTTTTGCAAATGCTGCCTAAATTGTCTAGGTGTGACAGGGCCTAAACGCAGGACACAAAAATGCCCAAATAATGAAATAAATCATTTTTAGTTAAATGCTGACAAATGGGCAACACTGATGCAACAGTTGCAATCAAACGGGTCCTTCTGCTGTGTATAATAATGTTGGGTGTTTTGTAGTTAATTTGGTTGATTACAGTTTAAAAAAACTTTTAATAACAAAATATTGCTGGTATATAGTATAAGTATAAAATGATGCACTACAATGGGCCTCAAATATTTATAAACGTGTCCTGTTATAGTACTGCATGAGTTTATTGACGATACACAGAAAAAAATTCAATATTCCACTGAACTCCATCACTGAACAGTGATAAACTAAACTAATTATAATGGTGACTGAACAACTCCCATTCCCCAAAGTGCAAGATACACTATTATGAATACAAGTGATAAAGGATCAGACAAATAAGTGATCTGACAAACAAATAAACAAGGGATCTGAAACAGTCGCTAATATTGGATGTCCCATTCATTTTCAATATTTAGGTATTCTGTAATTAATATTCACACTGTCAAAAAAATCTTAGTGCCATTTACTGCCTTTCATATTTGTCAAAGTCTAACATGTGACTGCCGACACATAACCTACACCTCTTTGTATCCCACTTTCAAACACAGCCTACATTTGGGCCTGTAAAGCCTAACTGGGATACCTGTTTGAGACAGGAATACTTGTGTTCTACGGGCAATGCACTACTATATATACACACATACAGTATATACAGTATACAGTATATGTATGTGTGTGTGTGTGTGTGTGTGTGTGTGTGTGTGTGTGTGTGTGTGTGTGTGTGTGTGTGTGTAGTCCCTTTTCCACTAGTACCTACTCAGCCCGACTTGCCTCGACTCTACTCAACTCTATTCAGCTTGACACGGTGTGGTTTGTTTTCCATTACAAGTGAGTACCACCTCAAGTGGGTGGGATCTACAGCAAGGCGGCCGACACTCCCATAACATCATTTGTATGTGACACAAGCAAAACACAAGATGGAGGATATCCAGGCGATGCTGCTTGCTCTATATGGCCTTTTGTCAGTGTGGTAGACTGCAAGTCTAATTTAAAACATTACTGGCACATGCCTCTAGGGGGAACTACCTGTATTGTTCAGCACTACTATTAAGGGGACACATTAGAACAAGAGTGTGAAAACCCCGCGCAGAATCCATGTTCAGTCATATTATGTGTGTTGCAGAATAAACGGCAGAGTTAGCCAAAGAAATAACTCAAGTGTGATCATTGCTACACGGTAGGATATCACACAATTGGCGACGAGGATTAAAAGAAAAAAATCAGCGGCGAGAAACAGAGAACATTGCAAGTGTGGCGAACTCAAGTGACTCCAGTAGTTCGAGTGCAAGTTCAGAGGAGGAAAAACGAGGTTTCCCCACCACGACGAGCAATGGCGGCTGTAATCGGAACGGTAACCCCTTTTGATAACTCGACTCAGTCATGGGAAGAATATAGTGAAATGTTGGACTTTTTCTTCCAAGCTAATGATATTGAGGAGCCAGACAAAAGGAAGGCTGTACTGTTGAGTGGAGTTGGTGCAACTACTTACAGCTTGTTGAGAAATTTAATAAGCCCTGCATTACCGAAAGATAAAACGTACGACCAGATTACTGCGGAGCTTCAGAAGCACTTCAGCCCCAAACCGAGTGAAATAGTGCAACGATTCAAATTTAATTCACGCATAAGGAGGAACACTGAGTCCATAGCAGAGTATGTGGCAGAATTGAAGAAATTAACACTGCACTGTGATTACAAAGACTCATTGGAAGAAATGTTAAGAGACAGACTTGTGTGTGGAGTGAATGATGACCGTATGCAACGGCGACTTTTATCTGAAACAAAACTCACTTTTGCAAAGGCTTTGGAATTATGCCAAGCGATGGAAACAGCATCTAAAGATGTGAGAGAGATGCAAGGGAAGCTAACAGAGGACACAGCAACGCATGTTCGTGTGCCTAAGACCCAAGTAGGTGTCCACAAAGTGTTGACTGACAAAACTCAGCACAAATTCCCCAGTTGTTATCGCTGCAAAGGCCAGCACAATGCCGCCGAGTGCAAATTTGCCACTGAGCTGTGTCATAATTGTGGCAAGCGAGGGCACATTAAGAAAGCATGTAGAATAAAGGTGGACAGCGCACAGGTGCTGAAAGCGACAGTTAATGGGCAAAAGTATGAAAACAAGGGCCCAGGAAAGGAACAGCGAGCGAATCAACTGAGAGGGGAGGGAGAAAGTGATACAGAAGACATGGGTTTTCACACAATTTACAACACGTCAGAGGAGCTGACCAAGGTAGCGCCCATCACGCGTACCATGAATGTTAATGGAATGAAAGTAACATTTGAAGTTGATACAGGCTGTGGAGTAACCATATTAAGTAAACAGCAATATACACAACTGTGGAAGAAAACAGACACAGCAGAATTAAATCCCTGTTCATTAAAATTAAAAACATACACAGGAGAGAAGCTAGACGTGCTAGGCATGGCACAAGTGAAGGTGCAACACGAAAACAAAGAAAAGGACTTACCTGTAGTAGTAGTTGGGAGCGAAGGACCAAATCTACTAGGGCGAAGTTGGCTACAAGAACTGGCCATGATGGATCAGTTGGTGAATAAAGTGGAATCTCAGCCCAAATTGCAGCTGGAGGAGATCCTCGAAAGACACGCTGAGGTGTTCAAAGAAGGCTTAGGACAGCTAAAAGGTGTCACTGCAAAGATTAATGTGGACAAGGAGGCCCAACCACGATTCTGCAAACCCCGACCGGTACCCTATGCAGTCAAGCCACTGGTTGAAAGCGAGCTACAGAGGCTGCTGGATGACAAGATCATTGAGCCAGTGCAGGTTGCAGAATGGGCGGCACCCATAGTCCCAGTGAGAAAGCCGGATGGCTCCATTAGAATATGTGGAGATTACAAACTCACTGTCAATCGAGCATCACGGGTGGATCAGTATCCAATTCCTAAAGTGGAGGACCTCTTCGCACAGCTGAACGGCGGCCGACACTTCACGAAATTAGACATGAGTCACGCCTACCAACAAGTAGTCTTGGAAGAAGAATCAAGAAAGTATGTAACCATCAATACACACAAAGGCTTATATACCTACACACGCTTACCATTTGGAGTAGCTTCCAGTCCTGCTATATTCCAGAGAACTATGGAGGGCATCCTAGGTGGAATTCCGAATGTTGCCATTTATTTGGATGACATCCTTTGTACAGGACCAAATGAACAAGAACATCTGAAAACGCTGGAGGAAGTGCTTCAACGGTTGGAGAAAAGCGGTCTGAGGTTGAAAAGAAGCAAGTGTGAGTTCATGGGAAAAGAGGTGGTGTTCCTAGGCCACAAGATCAACGCCAGTGGTCTACACCCTCTAACAGACAAAGTGGAAGCCATTGCGGAGGCACCTGAGCCACGAAATGTTACTGAGTTAAAAGCCTACCTGGGCTTGTTGAACTATTACCATAGGTTCCTCCCAAAGCTCTCCACGCTGCTGGCACCACTACATACCTTACTTAAGAAGGAAGAAAAATGGTCATGGGGGGTCAAGCAGCAGAAGGCGTTTGAAGAGTCCAAAGCGCTACTTCAGTCCTGTAGTGTGTTAGTGCACTATGATTCAAACAAACCACTCATCCTGGCGTGTGACGCATCACCCTACGGTGTGGGTGCTGTACTCTCTCATCGTATGGAGGATGGCTCAGAGAGACCCATAGGGTTCGTCTCAAGAACTCTTAGTGCAGCTGAGAAAAACTACTCCCAGCTAGACAAGGAGGGCCTTGCAGTAGTATTTGGTGTAAAAAAATTCCACAAATACCTGTACGGGAGACAGTTCGCTATAGTGACTGACCACAAGCCACTAATTTCACTGTTCAGTGAAATGAGAGCCATACCCCAGATGACATCTCAGAGAATTCAGAGATGGGCCGTTACATTAGCAGCGTATGAGTACACCATCGTTTACAAAGCCGGACGGGACCATACGAATGCTGACGCGATGAGTAGGCTACCCTTGGATGGAGGAAGAGACAGCACGCCTGAGGAGGAGGAGAGAGTGCTATTGTTTGAAGATATCGGCGTGCCCCTGGTGAACGCACAACAAATAAAGAAGTGGACAGACAAAGACCCGGTACTAGCAAGAGTGCGAGAATACATCTTGCGAGGATGGCCGAAGATGAACAGTCCTGAGTTCATTCCCTATGCCCGACGACAGGATGAGCTCAGCACCCAGGAAGGTTGTATCCTGTGGGGAGGACGCGTGGTTGTTCCACCACCTGGTAGGAATGCCTTACTGCAACAACTACACCAAGCACACCCTGGCATCACTCGCATGAAAGCGTTGGCGAGGAGTTACATGTGGTGGCCCAACATGGATGCAGAGGTGGAGGCGCTTGTGAAGTCATGTGCGGCATGCCAGGAGAACAGGAACAGTCCTCCAGCAGCCCCACTACATCCCTGGGAAGTTCCAGATAAACCATGGAGAAGAATTCACATTGACTACGCAGGTCCATGGATGGGAAGAATGTTCCTGATCATAGTTGACGCATACTCAAAGTGGATCGATGCATATTCTGTGAGTAGCTCTACTTCTACTGTTACCATTGAATGTCTTAGAAAGAGTTTCAGCCAACATGGGCTACCTGAAATCATAGTATCAGATAACGGTACATGTTTTACGAGTGAACAGTTCCAAGAGTTTTCTGAAAAGAATGGCATACGTCACATCACGACTGCGCCATACCATCCTTCTTCTAACGGCTTAGCCGAGAGGGCCGTGCAGACATTCAAGTCACTCATGAAAAAGATGACAGGAGACTCTATTGAAACCCGAATGTCGAGAGCTCTGTTCAGCTATCGAATAACACCCCAATCTACAACTGGCAAGTCACCAGCTGAGCTGTTGTGTGGAAGGAAGTTGAGGTCAACATTTGACTTAATACATCCAGACTTCAGAAACAAAGTGCATGATAAACAAGAGAAACAAAAAGGTTATCATGACATGCATGCTAGAGAGAGAATACTGAGAGAAGGAGACGTGGTCTACACCCGCAACTTCGGCTCAGGACCAGCCTGGGTACCAGGAGAAATAACAGAAAAGACAGGCCCTGTGTCATTCAAGGTGACATTAGGTCATGGACAAGTGGTGAGGCGACACATCGACCAAGTTCGTGGTAGGAGCTCCATTCCCCTGCCGATGGCACCAGAGGTGTTGTCTGACACCCATCCTGAGGAGAGCATCAACGAACCACCACTTCAGGTGAAACCTGAGGTAACCGTCTCTGCAGATTCTACGGGCAGCACTGCAGCAGCCGAAACAGTGGAGCAGTCTGAGTCTTCACCTGCAGTTGGCTCACCCGCCGTGAGAAGATCTCAGCGAGCTAGGAAAGCTCCAGACTACTTGAAGGACTATACTTAGTCAGTAGTGAGTTCCCCAGCCACAGGACAAGAATGCGTCCTGGAACCTCACTGGGATGCGGTAGTCAAACCAAATCCCCAGTTAGACTGTTATGTGTGTTATACATGTAAAAAAAAAAAAAAAAAAGAGAAAGAAATTATGTGTATGGCACATGTGTTTAAGAAGTTAAAAGTAACTGTGATTGTTTAGGGTTAAATGGGAGTTCCAGGATGTCTAGCATAATTGGCTAGTGTAATTAAAAGTAGTTTAATCTAGAGGGGAGGGATGTGGTAGACTGCAAGTCTAATTTAAAACATTACTGGCACATGCCTCTAGGGGGAACTACCTGTATTGTTCAGCACTACTATTAAGGGGACACATTAGAACAAGAGTGTGAAAACCCCGCGCAGAATCCATGTTCAGTCATATTATGTGTGTTGCAGAATAAACGGCAGAGTTAGCCAAAGAAATAACTCAAGTGTGATCATTGCTACACGGTAGGATATCACAGTCAGAGTAAAGGCAAAAGAGAGCCAGAGAAGGCTACAGGCAGCAAGATGAAACACTCTGGAAAAATACTGGAGAGTTTAGGAAGCCATAGAGCAGTATAAAGCCGAAGACTAGATCACATATGAAGGTAAGCTAATGATTGCTAATGCTAGTTTGCTACAGTCATTAATAAGTCCCCCGTGCTACATTGCAATCACGGCAAGTTATCGCTATTAGGTATTAAAGTCTGGGCGTTCAACCGAGTCTCCCAGTGGTGGGATATCATGTTCCAAGCTTCACGAACGTGCAGTGGTTGCAGAGATTCAGAATGTCTGAAGAAACTTTTAGCTTCCTGTGCAACAAATTGCTCTGATCTTTGTGAAAATCACGGAGAGACTGTTGAGACGTCATGGGATGTAGTACTTGCTCCAACAGCACTCCAGCCTGTGGTGGTGTCATGGCAAAAAGTGATCAGCTGGCAAAAATTGATCACCAGGTGCCACATTAGGCGTAAAATATATATTTGAACAGGTAAACAGTACTGAGTTAGGTGTAATAAGATATATTTAACAATTATGATGCATTTTTAACCCAAAACAAACTTCATCTAGGATTAAAAGTAATTAAAATAATGCAGTCACAAGGTTACATGGAGAAACACATGGATTTACTGGATATATACATGTAGATACTGTATAAATATATATTCTCTGCATCAACAATGTACTATACATGTACTCATTTTTTTTTCCACAATATCTTTATTGAACCTTTTTTTTTTTTTTTTTTTTAACAAACATGATACAAACAATCAAACACTAACACTAAAGTACTACAAAAAAAAAAAAAAATGCACTAAAAACACCAACAACCACCAACAAAATCAAGTCTTCAACAATGCTCCTCTGTTTAGTCTAGACAATCCAATACATAAGTATACATATTATGTTCACCAGTTTGGAATTTACAAGGTCCACACACATCATTCACCTTCTTCTTCAAGAGTTATGTTTAAATTTTTTACATAATCAATAAAAGGTCTCCATATATTCTCAAACACAATTTCCTTTGATTTTAGTATATATGTTATTCTTTCTAATGGAAGGTTTGTTAACATCTGTCTTAACCACTGAGTCACATCTGGTCTATGAGTCTTTTTCCATAATAGTGCAATACATTTTTTGGCATTAAGCAAACTGAGGTCTATGAATGTTCTTTCACTTTTATTAAAATTATGCTTTTCTGGGTACAGACCCAACAAAAACAGTTTAGGATTCAATATGATTTGTTTTGAGATTATTTTTTCAATTGTTACCCTCACCTCTTCCCAAAACATTCTTATTAATCTACATTCCCATAAACAATGAAATAGGGTTCCTTTACTTTCCATGCATTTTGTGCATGTATCTGGTATATTTTTGTTATATCTATTTAACTCCTCCGGTGTAACATACATCCGCATTAACCATTTGAAATGTATCAATTTAAGGCGTGCATTTATTGATTTGGTTTGAGCTTCTGTACAAGCCAATTCCCATTGTTCCTCTGAAATTTCAATTTGCAGATCTTCTTTCCAGTAGTTTAATCTTTTCAGTGAATTTTCACTTGAAGATAGTGTCAGTGAGTTATAAAACTCTGAAATAATACCCTTTCTTTTACTATCTTTCATCATCATTTTTTCCAAGGATGAATAAATAGGTCGAGTGAGAGCTTTATTTTGATTTGATCGAATAAAGTTTCTAAGTTGAAGATATTTAAAAAAATGTGTTCTATTGAGATTAAATTTGATCCTCAGCTCTTCAAAAGACATTATGTTGTCTGCACATGGCAAATATAAATCCTGAATCTTTTGTATCCCTTTTAAATTCCATACTTTAAATACAGCGTCCGCTCTCCCTGGTTTAAAATATTGATTACCCCATATTGGACTAAATTGTGACAATAACTGTGGTTCTTTTAAATAGTTTTTAGCTTCACACCATATTTTGATCATATGCTTTACAAATGGATTTTTAACTTGTTTTTGTAATTTTTTTGCCGAATCTGAGTATATGAATATGGGAAGAGGTAAAGGTAAATTGTATGATTCCATTTCAGTCCAGTGAGGGAGATCATTTGATGAAAAATAATATGTCATAGACCTCAGTTGTGCCGACCAATAATACAACATAAAATTTGGACATTTCAGACCTCCATGATCAAATGGTAAATATAATAAAGACAAACGTAATCTAGCCCTCCTGTTGTTCCATATAAATTCCACTAACTTTTTTTTTATTCTTGAGAATAGATCTAAAGGTGGTGATAAGGGAATGTATTGAAATAAATAAAGTATTTTAGGTAAAATATTACTTTTAAGTATATTGATTCTCCCGATCATCGACATTGGTAGTGACATCCATCTCTGAGTTAACTCATTGATATCTGACATTAAGGCTTCATAGTTGACACTGGCGACTGATTCTAGCTTAGGCATAATTTGGATTCCTAAATATTTAAACTGATTTACAACATTGAATTGATTTACCTCAGGGGCTGGGTAATTTCTCTGGGTCTCATTTAGCATTAATATTGAAGATTTAGTTTTATTTATTTTATATCCTGATATTTCCCCAAAATTCTTTATTAAATTCAACAAGGTTGGAATTGATTTTTTTAGATTCGACATAAACAAAATTATGTCATCGGCGTACAGGGAGATTTTATGTTCTGTTGGTCCAACTTTAATTCCATATATTTGTGAATGTAAACGTATCGCTATCGCTAAAGGTTCAATTGCCATAGTAAACAGTAAAGGTGAAAGTGGACAGCCTTGTCGACATCCTCTATTGATTTTTATTGGTTTTGAAATATTGTTATTTGTTAGGATTTCTGCTGTAGCATTATTGTATATTATTTGAACCCATTTTATGAAATTATTTCCAAGTCCAAACCTTTGTAGGACTTCAAAAAGAAAGGGCCATTCAACTCTATCAAAGGCCTTTTCGGCGTCCAATGATAGGAGAGCTGTATCCGGTGCTTCTTTATTAAAATAAATAATATTAAATAGTCTTCTTACATTATGGAAGCCTTGTCTACCCTTTATAAAGCCATTCTGATCTCGATTAATAATATTTGGTAAAATTTCTTGTATTCGTCTTGCTAAAATTTTACAGATTATCTTAAGGTCGGCGTTTAATAGGCTTATTGGTCTCATATTTTCACATTTATTAGAGGGCTTACCTGGTTTTGGCAGCAGTATAATTAAGGCATTATTTATGTATGATGGTAAATTATTATTTTGAAATGCTTCTAAAACCATTTCCAAAAAAGGTTTTATTAATTTATTCTTAAATTTTTTATAAAGGTCAACTGGAAGACCATCTGGTCCTGCACTTTTTCCTGATTTCATATTATCAATGGCTAGCCCAACTTCTTCTTGACTAATTTTAGACTCCAATATCTCCCTGTTTTCATTTGGAATACACGGTATAGATAGTTCGTTCAAAAACCCATTTAGTTTTGTTAAATCAGGTTCATTTTTGGTATCATATAATTTTTCATAGTAATCTCTAAAGGCTCTATTAATTTCTAAAGGATCTATAACTACCTGTCCCTTACTTATAATACTGGTAATTGGTGTTTTAATTTCCAATTGTTTAATCTGCCATGCTAATAATTTTCCTGATTTTTCACCTTGTTCATAAAAAGATTGTTTCAATCTTAGAAGACTCGAGGCAGCTCTATTCGCTGATTTTTTGTCGTATTCAGCTCTCAAAATCAGTAATTCATTCTCCAACCTTGGGTCACTTCCTGCATACACTTTTTCCTGAAGATTTTTTATTTTATGTTCCAATTTAGCTCTCTCCTCTCGAGTCTTCTTAGATTTTGATCCTGTATAACTAATAATATGTCCCCTAATAAAAGCTTTGAAAGCCTCCCACTTTACACATGCTGATGTTTGTGTAGTATTGATGTCAAAGAACTCGTCTCTGTTTTTCTATATACTTGACAAATTCCTCATCCTGAAGCCATTTATGCTGAAATTGCCATCTACCTGATTCCTTTATCAATTTTTTATCTACATATATTAGACAACAGGGTGCATGATCAGAGATCACGATGTTATCATAAAAGCAGTTTTGAATCTTGGACCTTAATTCTGTGGAAATCAAAAAATAATCAATACGTGAGAATGTCTTGTAGGTACTGGAATAACAAGAATAGGCTTTAACTTGTGGTTTCATTTCTCTCCATATATCTAACAATCTCAATTCTTTCATAAAATGATTAATAGTCATCCTACATCCAATGTGCGTACAATCCAGTCCTGTTGATCTATCCACACCTGGATTCAATGTACAATTAAAATCCCCTGCTATTATATGTTGCCCTGTAAGTGATGATAAGATGAGAAATAAATTAGCAAAGAACTTCTGGTCATCTATATTGGGACCATATAAGTTCACAAGATTTATATTTTCTAATAGCAAAGAACCTTGAATGATTACATATCTTCCAAATTTGTCTCCAATTACATTTTTCACTTGAAAAGGAACTGATTTATGTATGAGAGTCATAACTCCCCTGGCTCGGGATGAAAATGAAGAGGTGAATACACTTCCCTGCCATCTACTCCTAATTCTTTTAACATCCTCCTCTATCAGATGAGTTTCTTGTAAAAACACAATTCTTGAACCCATGTCCTTTATTTTATTCATAACTTGTTTAAGTTTTTTTAAATTTTGTAGACCTCTGCAATTCCATGAAGTTAAATTAAGATTAACACTTTGGTCCATGATCAATAGAGAGTTTGGGATTACCTTGCAGTGTAAACATGCTCATACAGAGAAGCAAAAACATGAGTGGTTGAACATTCATCCTACAAACTACACACAAACAAATTTCCCCTTCCCACACTTGTGGCAAACCCCCCAAAATCAAAAGAAAAATTCTGTCTCCCGATATAGCCATCGACCGTTCCACACCCACGGGGAACAGCCTAAGCCACTCCTTCTTCATCCTCCCAATCACCCTAACTCTACTGCTTTTAATGACGTAACATTAACTCTCTTCTGTAGTTTTCCAACTTAACTCCAAAATTTTTAACAACTTTGTACATCATAGTTTTTTTTTTTTTTTGTTTGTTTTGTTTTTGTTTTGTTTTTTTTAATATATAATACAATCTATATTTTGTAAACTTACTATTTACTTCAAGTCAGTCAGATGCCTGTGCAAATGCTTAATTATTCTACCTTATATTTTGTTCATGCTTAGCTCCCACCAGTCTCTTCTTCTTCTTTGATCTTCTTGATGAACTCCTGCGCCTCCTCTGGGGTCTTGAAGATGTGGGTTCTGCCCTCATACGTGGTCAGCAGTCTCGCAGGATAGATTACACCATGACGAATCCCAAGGTTGCGCAGCTCCTTACGTACGGGATCAAACTGCTTCCTCAATTGCTGGATTCCTGTGGCCAAATCTGGGTAGAACCGCACCTGCTGGTCCTGGTGTTTAATCTCTCCTTTAGCACGTGCAGCGTTGAAGATCTTCATCCTGTCTCTGTTGCTAAGAAACTTCATAATTAAGGTCCTCGGCGGTCCCTTATCTCTCCGTGGGCCAATACGATGTGCTTTTTCCAGAACCACTGCTGATTGCAACTCCTCGCTGCCCAGCACCTCCGGAATCCACTTTTCCAGAAAGGAACATACGTCCCGACCTTCTGATTCCTCTGGAAGACCCACCAGCCTCAAATTATTCTGTCTCGACCGAGATTCCAAATCCAAAATATTATCTTCCAGAGATTTATTTTTTTTTTCCAAAGTGCGCACCTTTAATTGAAGACGGGTGACGTCATCTTCAGCACTAGCGAGACGGAGCTCCATCTGCGCCGTTCGTTCTACACAGTCACCCAATTCCTTTCTTATTCCTTCCAGCGCTGTCATAATCCCATCAAATCTAGAGGAAAAGTCCGCTCTCATTGAACTCATGGCAGCCATCAGCGCATCTGCGCCATTCCCCGCAGAAATCGCACCGCCGCCAGCCTCCTCCGCCATATATGGAGCCTTGTTTGCTGCGTCACAGACCTGAAAGTCCGTTAATTTGGACTGTTTCGGCGGCTCGCTTTTTCCTTTTCCTGGTTTTCCAGCCTTAGGCTTCGCCGACATATCCTCGCCCAAATGCTGGGATACGTTCTGTCCCAAATGAGAGAGTTATTTGCCGATTTTTTTCTCCAGGAGCAGAGCAGAGCGAGACACGTCCGTCCTACGTGGCAGCCATAACCGGAAGTCCTACATGTACTCATTTAGTATTGCACTAGGAATTTTGACAATAAAGTTTTGAACCTTTTGTAGATATGTCTCCACTTATGTTTTGTTTTATTTGTGAAGGTTACCACCAAGTGACATAAATTAAATGTTAAAAGATTGGAAAAGCTGTCTAAGAATAATCCAGCGGTGTGAGAAATCACTTTTGGTTTGGTATACGTCTGTCAACATAATTATGAACCATAAAGCAGTTTGTGTTAAAATATGTTAAAATCCCATTTAACCCTAACCCATTATTAGGAAATACAGATGGTAATATGGCCCAGAATTCCTCCATATACTGGTACTATCACTAAAGTGTGCAGTGTCTTCTGCACTGGCACATCCAACAATACAGTCTTCAGTAAATAATTGTTTTTGGTTACTTTTTCTTAAAAATGAACCATTATTTTCAACATCATTGATAAATGGTTTGTACTGTTGACTGTTTTCCCACCGGTGTCTTAACAGACAAAATAGAAAGTCATGATGCAAACACATACGTCACTAAATTGTTTATTACAATCACCAGCAAAATCCAGATTATTTAGAATGTGCAAAATTCACACTCTAAACTATAAAAAAAAAAACCCAGAATGGGTCACACACCGGCCAATCATTACCTTTGCAAGGTCGCCCAGCACACCAAGGAACACTTGATTGAAGGCAGCATTCTGAGCCATCTCCTCCCTTCGCAAGGTAGTTTCATGCTCCCTAGCCTCACTGAGAAGCAACTGGATGTGCCGCTCACACTGGTCGTGGTTCAGAACACCTTCAGCCTGCATCTCTGTAAATAGTGTCGTAAGGTCCAGTTTGGGGTGGATCATTTTCCTCTTGCCTAGACGAAAGACAGAAATGGGCGGTAGTTAATCAAAGCAAGTTTAAAACACATATTTGGGAAATACACTTGTTGCCAAAAGCCAGTGGTGAAATGTGACAAAAAGGTGCTTTGTTGTTGTATTTAAGCACAATTTTCATGTAGCTGCGCTTCAGTAAAGTAGATTTTACAAGGGCTGGGTTACGTTAAAAATCATTTGTTTTTACTGTGGCCTCAGCAATCAGAATGAGTTAGTACATTTAATTGAATGGAATCTAGTACTTTAACGAGGATAGAGGTCAAGTGCACACCTGACCAAGTGAGCACCCCAAGTGGACCCTGGGATCCAATCTGTACATGTGCAAGACTCTCAATCCAGTGATTTGTAAACATGAAGAAGGAGAACAACAAGAATTCGTGTAAAACTGTTGGAAAGACTTTTCCCGGTCACCAAGAACTGTAAAAAAAATAATAATATATATATATATGGAAGATGCTACCAGGTACTAGATAGATAGATAGATAGAGGGAAAAAGTTCTTAGTCAGCCACCAATTGTGCAAGTTCTCCCACTTAAAAGATGAGAGAGGTCTCCAATTTTCATCATAGGTATACCTCAACTATGAGAGACAAAATGAGAAAAAAAAAAAAAATCCAGAAAATCACACTGAAGGATTTTTAATGGATTAACTGGTAAATTCCCTTGGTAAAATAAGTATTTGGTCAATAACAAAAGTTCATCTCAGTACTTTGTTATATACCCTTTGTTGGCAATGACAGAGGTCAAACGTTTTCTGTAAGTCTTCACAAGGTTTTCACACTCTGTTGCTGGTATTTTGGCTCATTCCTCCATGCAGATCTCCTCTAGAACAGTGATGTTTTGGGGCTGTCGCTGGGCAACACGGACTTTCAACTCCCTCCAAAGATTTTCTATGGGGTTGAGATCTGGAGACTGGCTAGGCCACTCCAGGACCTTGAAATGCTTCTTATGAAGCCACTTCTTCGTTGCCCGGGCGGTGTGTTTGGGATCATTGTCATGCTGAAAGACCCAGCCACGTTTCATCTTCAATGCCCTTGCTGATGGAAGGAGGTTTTCACTCAAAATCTCACAATACATTGCCCCATTCATTCTTTCCTTTACACGGATCAGTCGTCCTGGTCCCTTTGCAGAAAAACAGCCCCAAAGTATGATGTTTTCACCCCCATGCTTCACAGTAGGTATGGTGTTCTTTCTCCTCCAAACACGACAAGTTGAGTTTTTACCAAAAAGTTCTATTTTGGTTTCATCTGACCATATGACATTCTCCCAATCTTCTTCTGGATCATCCAAATGCTCTCTAGCAAACTTCAGACTGGCCTGGACATGTAATGGCTTAAGCAGGGGGACACGTCTGGCACTGCAGGATTTGAGTCCCTGGCGGCGTAGTGTGTTACTGATGTAGCCTTTGTTATTTTGGTCCCAGCTCTCTGCAGGTCATTCACTAGGTCCCCCCGTGTGGTTCTGGGATTTTTGCTCACCGTTCTCGTGATCATTTTGACCTCACGGGGTGAGATCTTGCGTGGAGCCCCAGATCAAGGGAGATTATCAGTGGTCTTGTATGTCTTCCATTTTCTAATAATTGCTCCCACAGTTGATTTCTTCACACCAAGCTGCTTACCTATTGCAGATTCAGTCTTCCCAGCCTGGTGCAGGTCTACAATTTTGTTTCTGGTGTCCTTTGACAGCTCTTTGGTCTTGGCCATAATGGAGTTTGGAGTCTGACTGTTTGAGGTTGTGGACAGGTGTCTTTTATACTGATAATGAGTTCAAACAGGTGCCATTAATACAGGTAATGAGTGGAGGACAGAGGAGCCTCTTAAAGAAGAAGTTACAGGTCTGTGAGAGCCAGAAATCTTGCTTGTTTGTAGGTGACCAAATACTTATTTTACCAAGGAATTTACCAATTAATTAATTAAAAATCCTTCAATGTGATTTTCTTTTCTCATTTTGTCTCTCATACTTGAGGTATACCTATGATGAAAATTGGAGACCTCTCTCATCTTTTAAGTGGGAGAACTTGCACAATTGGTGGCTGACTAAATACTTTTTTGCCCCACTGTAGATAGATAGATAGATGTACTTTATTGATCCCAAACTGGGAAATTACAGTGTAACAGCAGCATGACAGTAGACAACCAAACAACAGAAAACACACACATGACAGACAAAGGGATTATCCATGGAAAGTAAAACTATCACTACCATAAAAAAGCCTATATACATCATAGCTGAATGGATGGTGACCCATATAAACACATGAATCATATCCGCTGCACAATGCAGGACTATCAGGAGCAGAGTGAAGAGTGAGGCACCAATTAGACTGTAAGGTGCAGTATGGTGGCATAATTATGACCAGAATACAACATCATAGTAAGTTATTGTACAGTGAAATGGCATGCAGCAGGAAAGATTTCCTGTACCTAACCGTTCTCCGCTGTCTGTCCAGTGTGTGGTGGAGGGGGTGATCAGGATTGTCCATGATGGATCGCAGTTTATTTAGTGTCCTCCTCTCCACCACTGTCTCAAAGGTCTCCAGCCTGAGACCAATTATAGAGCAAGCCCTCTTGATAATCTTGTCAAGTCTGTTGGTGTCGTTGGCTCTGATACTGCTACCCCAACAGACAGCAGCAAAGAAGATGGCGCTGGCGACAGTGGTCTGGTAGAAAAGCTCCAGCATCCTGCTGCACACGTTGAAGGATCTCAGGTTCCTCAGGAAGTAGAGTCTGCTCATCCCCTTCTTGTGCACAGCATCGGTATTGGATCTCCAGTCCAATCCTTTGCTGATCCTGACACCCAGATATCTGTAGTCCTCAACCATCCCCACATCCTCCCCCCTAATATGCAATGACTGAGAAGGTGTCTTATTCTTCCTGAAGTCAACCATCATCTCTCTGGTCTTGCTGACATTCAGCCTCAGGTGATTCTGCTCTGTCCACTCCACAAATCTATCTACCAATGGCCTGTACTCTCCCTCCTCTCCCCCTCTTATACACCCCATAACAGCTGAGTCATCAGAGAATTTCTGCAAGTGGCATGACTTGATGTTGTACTGAAAGTCAGTGGTGTATAAGGTGAAGAGAAAAGGAGAGAGCACAGTCCCCTGTGGAGCTCCCGTATCACTAACCACCACATCAGACAAGACACTGCCCAGCCGAACAAACTGTGGCCTGCCTGTCAGGTAGTCAGTAATCCAGGAGATCACAGAGCTGTCAACCCCCATCACCCACAGCTTCTCACCCAGCAGTAGTGGGTGGATGGTGTTAAAGGCACTGGAGAAATCAAAAAATGTGATTCTCACAGTGTCTCCGCCGCCATCCAGGTGCAGATCGGCTCATTGCAGCAGATAGATGATAGCACCTTCAACTCCTAAATGGGGCTGGTATGCAAACTGCAGAGAGTCCAGCCATGTCTTCACCTGCGGCCTCGGGTGGGCTAAGACCAGTCTCTCCAGGACCTTCATCACATGAAATGTGAGGGCAACTGGTTGATAGTCATTCAGGTCCGATGGAGATGACTTCTTGGGGACAGGAACCAGGCAGGACATCTTCCACAGCACCGGTATTCTCTCCAGACTCAGGCTCAGGTTGTATAGGTGTTTCAGTACTGGAGCTAGCTGGTTGGCACAGGTCCTCAGGATCCTGGTGAAGATGCCATCAGGGCCGCCTTCCACTGACGGAGTCTCTCCAGCTGTTTCTTAATCTGGTCTGCAATCACAGTGATGTGAGGGAGAGGCCTGGTGTCCCCTGAGGAGGAGGAGAGGGGGGAGATGGAGAGAGGTGCTGAACAGGAGGGTGGAGGGGTGTATGGGGGCCTGGCTGTGTTGTGGGAGTGACAAACGGTGAGTTGAACCTATTAAAAAACAAATTCAGTTCATCAGCTCTCTTCTGGTTCCCAGGTGTCTGTCTGACTCTCCCCTTGCACCCAGTTATTTGCTTCATTTCCATCCACACATCTTTAGCATTGTTTTGCCTGAGTGTATCCTCCAACTTCCTCCTATAATTGTCCTTGTACCTCCTCAGCATCTCTCTCAGCTACTTTCCCATACTAATGGAAAACCCTACAAATCGAGTACAGTCGAGGCGAGTAGGGCTGAGTAGGTACTAATGGAAAAGCGGCTTTAGTGGTGTTGGACGATTACAATTTTTAATTGTAATTAATCTTTTGGAATGTTGAGTTAATGGTGATTAATAACGCATCAATTGTGTGTTTTTCCATACAGACACAGTGTACCTTAAGTCGATAAATTTTCAAATTTGTCATACTGTTATGAACATGGGAGTGGACAAATATGCTTGCTGTCTTCACCTGCTGGTTTATTACAGCTCTCAACATATTCAAAATGACAAAAGCTATCCAGAATATTCTCCAGAAAATTCTTAAAAGTAGACTGCATGTGCAAACAACAGAATGCCAGGGCTCATTAACGTCACTGTGACACAACTCAGCATCCAACCAGCCGGCAGCCATAAACGGCCACAAATCTTTCTCCCATAGCAAACATCCACAACTTTTAAGCAGATCAACACAAAACTGTGGACCTCGTGTGTCACAATAGTCACAATTTCCCTTTTAGCAGAACAATTACAAACATAAACAAACAACTATCTCGCCCATGATGACACCCCATCATGCTGCAAAAACGTTGGGGTTGCGAATGGACATTATAAACACAGCTAGAGAATTTTTTTAGACTGGTACTCACCAACAGTTGGACCCAAAGCTATGAGGATGAAAACAGGTGAATTTCTGTCTGTGTCAGCTGTTGGAGGTCAGCTACAACTTAGCATGTAGCTACTAGCCAGCTAACCAGCTTCCACAAAAGAACAACCCAACATCCAGGCAAAGTTTTGGAGGAGGCTGTAACAATTATCCAGGTGAGAGCTCCAAAAGATAATGCTGTAAACTTAAACATGACAGCACTTTGCGGATTTCCATAGCTGTAATCCAGCTTGTTTGACTTTGCAATGTCTGCATGGCAGGCACAGTGTCTGTGGCCAAAACAGCTTTGGTACGGAGAGCCACTAGGCCAAAAAGTACTGTTTGCACTTTCTGCCGTTAATCACGATCACAAAATTTGTAGGAGGCAAAGCGTTAACAGGTGATTAACGCAATAACACCAACACCACTAATTATTTTATTGATTCTTTAAAACAAATTTACATTAGTTGGCTCAGGCTTAATCCAACATAGGAGCTAGCCAGCTAAGATATACAATGGAGATGTAAGAGAGAGGATGGACCGCAATGCGGCCTTAGGGATTTAAAGAGACATGCATTGAAACCAGCTGTTCAAAGGAAAGCTGTAAAAGATGATTTTTTTTTACAATAATGCTGAAATAAATCAATAATTTAAGACAATTTTACCAAAACATGTCAAAAACATTTTATTAAAATTTATGGGAGCTGTCAAAATGTGTGAAAAGAGCAGTGAATGGGACCTTTAATTTCTGATCATGATGTTGTACATGTTGTGTCTTGCTGTATATTTCAATCTAGAGTGTCATCAGAGGCCACTGCACATTGCTCTGTGGATTTTTGATAAAACTATAGACATTAATGCATCATTAACATGATTGTTGTTTCAAATTCTATCACTAAATTGACAACTTTCACTTCTTAAACAGTTTTGACAACAATTATTCAATTATACTGGTTTTCAAATGGATTCTTTATATTTTCCCTTAGCTGTGGCATACAGAATCAAACAAAATCACCACAAATATCCCTGACAGTTTCAATTTTGGGCTGTTTTTGCCTGTAATGGCAATGCATTTTTATGGGGAACAATCTGTTCTAGCAAACTGTAAATAAGGTTCCCTCTGCCAGGGCGTAATGACATTCAGCACCACTGGATTCTCTCTCACTTTCTCACTCCTCCTAAGCCCTTTTCCATTTGTTTCATTCTTGTCATTAATGCACTGTTTGTGGTGATAATGTTAACTAGTGCTTTTCTATTTTCTTTCTATTTAAGGTAGACACTTGGTGGCCATGGTTACTGCAGATCGAACATTTCACTTATACAAGAAGTTGAATGGCCATGCATCAGAAATATTGAATTACCGCATTTCTTTGAGCTGATAAATAAGTTTAAGCTTCATCATAATTATTTTCTGAGTGGAAGGCTGTCCCAGCTGGCAAGTCTCCAGCGCATAACTTCATAAAGCTTGTAATGGAAAAAACACCCACCGCTCCACTCTGGCTCCATTGCAGAGCACTGAAAACACACTCATTCTTATATTATTCGCTATCAGAAGCTTAATGATGATTTATGGTCCATACAAGAGTGGCTGGTGAATTGTGGCAGTGTGTGGGTTTGTGCTGCTGAGCGAGACCTGCCTTTGTAGCCCCAAGGTGTGATGAGTTCATTTTCAAACAGCATCGCTGAAAGCTTGCAGGAAACAATAGAATATAGTTAGTGAAGTGTGGGCCTGCATTGAACCTGCAGAATAACACAAGATTTGAGAAAGAAAGCAGCTGTATGTCTGCAACTGACCTGAGCAATACAAACTGGTGGATGTTGTTCCACCCACTACCAGCAGACGTGAGGCAGCTCACATAGCTGCTGGAGAACCTGGAGGCTGCTGTAATTCTGCAATGCAGGCAGTTCTGCAACATGAGGTAACACGAAGCTGTGTAGCCCAAGTCTCCTCTTCACCTCGATGAGCAGATTAATTGGGATTCCTCATACAGTAAAAAATGAGGAAGATTAAAAATATGCAATGGAATGAGAGAACAAAAATACTGTGTCATCTCACACTGAGGGCTCTACAAGCAGATTTCCAACTAGGGCTGGGAATCGTCACTAATTTCCAGAATCAATTTGATTTTGATTCTATTCGATCCGATCCCAGTTCAACTGGGGAAATTATCATTTTATTAGCTATTTTATTTGCCAGGGAAAAAAAAAATTCTTAGAGACCTAATGCTGCAAATTGTACCAGGAGTACTCTAACTTTAATACATAAATTATCACATAAAGAACTGACCCAAAATGGTTACAATTATGCACTTTTTATTATTTAACTTATGACTTCAGAAAGTGCCAACAAGTGCTTTCTTTAGTGCAATGGGTGTGTAGTGTCACGTTAACCCAGAGTCAGTGAACAAATTCAGTGCATGAAGCATGTAGACATGATCTCACTGGATTTCAGTCCCTCCAGGATTTCGTCGGCTGTTTTTGTGATTGTTGTGGCCCAAAAAGCCTGAATTTGTGGGAGCTTTTCCAAAAAGTTGCAATAAAACTTGTGACATTTGTAGAGGTTTTTTGCACTGGAAGTTGTGTGAGGAAGTACAGATTTTAAAGTAGCTGCTTTTTCCATAGTTTACAGTGATGCTGTTCTATGTACACCACAAGAAAAGCACAGGATTGCCCAAAATTTCCTGTTAAACAGTGATTTATTTAGAATTAAATGCTCAGTCAAGTTGTCAAAAAATGGCCAACACTGTATTCTTGCTGAACTTAAAGAAAAAAGATAAATAAAAGAATTAGCCATTACAACAACTGAATTGCATTGGATGCATGTTAGAGTATGGAGAAAATTATGGCAGCACCTTCTTGAATCTTAAATTTGAAAACTAAGACCCCTGAAAAATTTGAGGACTTCTGCGCTGAAATCCACAACGAAGCAGCAATTACAGCCTCAGCTCTTTTGAACATGATGCCACAAGCTTGGCACACCTATCTTTGGGCAGTTTTGCCCATTCCTCTTTGCAGCACCTCTTAAGCTCCATCAGGTTGGATGGGAAGCGTCGGTGCACAGCCATTTTCAGATCTCTCCAGAGATGTTCAATTGGATTCAAGTCTGGGCTCTGGCTGGGCCACTCAAGGACATTCACAGAGTTGTCTTGAAGCCACTCCTTTGATATCTGGGCTGTGTGCTTAGGGTCGTTGTCCTGCTGAAAGATAAACTGTCACCCCAGTCTGAAACCAAGAGTGCTCTGGAGCAGGTTTTCATGCAGGATGTCTCTGTACATTGCTGCATTCTGTTATATCCACAAACCTGGCAGTAAAGAGACCGACAAGGATGCTGTACTGGAACTGAGCTTTATTAAAGAGCTGGTCAACAACACACTATACACACCATCACTTGCCTGGGCAAGAGAGCCCCGTAATGGCGGACCACTCCATATATATGCCAGCGTGATGATATCACCAGCCGGCTGCGTCATCACGCCGCATATAGTACCAAAACCCATCACAACATTCCCCCTCCACCTTTGCAAAACACAAAACACATCTAATTAAGACCCTCCAAAATTTGGTATATTAATACCCCAACAAACATACTAAAACATCAACACGTATTAAAACAACAACCTAAAACTAGGTTCCGTGGCCAGACTGCCACCAGACCGGGCACAGCTAAGTGAGGTATTCTGCCACTTGGTTTTTTCCAGCCATGCTCCTAATAAAACAGTCCTTTTCTTTTTACGGTCTCCCATGGTAAGGGTGGGTCTACCGGGGGGGACTCTGCAGTGGCCCCGCAGCAGACGCACCCCTGGCGGCACCAGACCCCCAGGCCAATCTTCATAATGGTGAGGAACAAAAAAAAAATTACGGGGAAAAAAGAGAAACTGCAACCCACAGAGGCTGGTGTCTGAGGTGGTCGTGCCCTTCTGTCATAAAGCGAGCGTTTCATGGGTGAGGCAAGACACCAAGCACCATCTGTGAGTTGCAACATTTATTAAAAGAAAACATGACCATGACATATTAAACACACAAACAAACCAAAAGGGAAAATACACGTACCGGAGGAAGGCGGAGCTCACGATCAGGGGAGACAGAACAGCTCTGGGATACCGTGGCTGAGGCGCTTGGTGACGCCAGGGAACCAGAGACAGTTTCAACCGGAGCACATCCGGGAAGCAGCGGGGCTCATGGCTGAGGGAATTGGGGAAAAGGACGATTACCTGGTTGGAGCTCAACGCACTGTCCACAATGGCTATGTAGGACAATACACTCAGATATTTCCTTGACATCTGAGGATGTCACGGTAGGGCACGACAACTTGAAAGGTTGTCGTGCCCCTTAAATACCCTCTACATGATGGTTGACAGGTGTGGATACATGAGTGGAGAAAATAACAGAATGAATAGCAGCTGTGCAGCTCCAAACAGTTTGACAGCCGGAAGCTGCACAGTGTTGTCAAAATAAAACACAAACCGGAAACCATAATGATACAAATACAGCAGAACCCCAAAATGAACATAATAATACTATAAATACAAAATGACAAGAATTAACCAGGAACCAAATACAGCAGACATGAAAACAAGGAAACAAGCAGACAGAAAAACACTAAACTAGACAGGAAACTGGGCATGCCCCCCCCCTCCCATGCCCCAGGATCATGACAGTTTTAAGTGGGAATGAATGTGGGGGTGTCCTAAAAAAGATGGGGGGTGTCCCAATTTATTCCTCACTATTTTGTTTAGAATTACATTTTAGAGAAAATTTGAAAAAAAAGTCTTCAATTCATTTTTAATTGTTTAGTTATTTTTCATGAATCTCCCAGTATTTTTTAACGTTGATATTAAATATCCATATGTTCAAATATGTTAAAAAAACAGGCTTATACACGGTGTCCTAATTTTTTCACAAATGTATGTTTTTTTCCCCCCAACTTTTCAATTTTCATATTTTTCTCTAAACTCAAGTCATACCTCCACGCATTAGAACATTCTAAAGTTTATAGCTTATATGCTTTCTTTGGCTGCCTACTAAGAACTAGTATTTTCAATCTGTAATCTGCAATAAAGCATAAAGGATATAGTTTAACCAGTTTTCTGTAAGTTCCTAAATGTAATCTAATCAAGGCCTCTCTGAGGATCTTTGACCTTGTCTGGTCATCAGCGAAGACACTTGGCACCATGATTTTAAGAATATGTTAAACAAAGCAGATGGCATTGAACATGGCTGTCCAGCTTTCAGCGACTGGGACAATAAATTCAGACTTACACTTGATGGAAAAAGATAATGAGGAGAGTGTTTTTGTTAGAAGCTGTGATCTGGAAAGCTTTAGGCTTAAAGCTCCTTCACAAGTGTCCATATTTGGTCTAAAGTGGATCTGGAAAAGTTTCTGATCCTCAGGGTGCTCGTGTGAGCTCTAGAAGATATCCATGGTGTGGATAGAGGGCTGATGCTGTTGATTTGCCTCTGTGGAAGGAGACCATCACCACACTGATGGGAGGTGAACAGGTAAGCTGTTTCTACTGGATGTGGCTCCATTATGGTTGTCTGAAAGGAAGAGGAGAGGCCCACCTTAGCTGCTCTCCTGTTTTTTGTTCAAGGCAGTGCAACACCAGTGAAAAACAGCCTTTGAAAGATCTTGTAAAATATCTTCGCACTCTATGATTCAAGTCTTGCTTGAAACCTCAGTTGGTTTTCTCATCGTATCTGCCCTAAAAACAAACACGCAATGCTTTCCATCAGCTGATCAAGTCAATACATCTACAAAACATTCAGAAAGCTGTAGAATGAAAGTAAGTATATTTTCTTGAAAAAATATTAGTGGAGCATGACACCTACTGACCAGGATTTAGCAGTGCTATCTCTGTCTGTCATATTGACTGGACAAGCAACCTGAGTGCAAAGTGCAATCACCAAAAGAACACAGAGAATGTTTGGCCCTTTACTGAATCTTCAAAACCGCACACTTAAGGAAAACGTCAGTCACTCGCCAGAGGAGCAGCAACCTGCAGAGGATGAGACGAGGCTGATTAGAGCAGAATGGAGGGGAAATAGGGAAATCTAATTTATACCACTTACGTGGGAGGAGAGGAATGACCGGCACAGAACCCAGCGAAGGAGAGGAACCAGCAGGTCTGGACTGCTGGTGGGGGAATGAGCCGTGGAGTCTGATCGGGTGGAGTTGATGAGCTGCGTGGTGGTGGAGCAACAGGCTGGCGAGCGCACCAGATCTCTGCAGACACACTGCTACATTGGCAGCAACCTAGAAGAGAGGAAAGGAGAAAGCGTGTGAGGTAAAATTCACCCACAACACAACCGCTTACTAGATGAGCCGTCTGCTAGAGCAGTATACCCAAACGGGTCAGCGTTGAATCACTGAAGAGCGCTTCCTTATAAACACTGGCCCAGCAGGAGACAGCAGGTGCGTCTGATGAGGAGACAGGTGAACAGGAAGAAGGGGCGAGCGCTCGCCAGCACATGACACGGTCACCTTTAATTTTGTATCTAAATTTTGTGTGTAAATTTTCTAGCTGAAGAAAACATTTATTCCACCTGCAGGTGTTACTATTTTCCAGCATATTTTGGGTGTTGCTGTGGAAACATTAAATGGATGTATTGCTGTTATCTCAACTCAGTCACCATCAACCACACCACTAAAAGAATTTGCTCTCATTTCCTTTGAATTTAATAACCTCACAACTGCATTTAATTCAAAAGTGCACTTGAGCTTTTTGAGCTTGACTGACATCTGAATTTCGATTTGTCCAAACAGTGATTTCTACCTGTCTTTGCAGAGCGTAGCTATTAGGGATGGGAAAGAGGGACCCCGCGATTCGATTCAGATCATGATACTTGGGTCACGATTTGATCCTATCATTATTCAATGATAATCATGATATCGCAATGATCGAGTATCACTATAACATATATTTTAAAAATTTTCACCTTATTCAACCTCCAATCATGTCTGTTGACATCTCTTTCATATAATAACTTATTCTCGAGGCTTCATTTCCCACGGAGACACGTCTTTGCATACAGGGAGGATGGTGAACGTTGCTTGGAAGATACTCCCACTCTACGTTTAGCTGACGCTATGGACTCTTAAAAAGCAGCTGAAAATGTTTTTGTTTAATTAGGGTTTCCATTGAGTTTCAACTGCTTTTTAATGGTAAGTCTGATATTTTTAAAATTATTTTAATTTTGTATTTTAACTTGTTTTTGTATTTTTAAAATTATTTTTATCTATTCTGGATTCTGGATTTTTTAACCAACAGGACACAGAGAGTAAGGGTCAATGATACATTGTCTGACCTAAAGTGTTCTTCTACTGGCTCTCCTCAGGGGTGTGTGTTGTCACCAGTACTCTTCATCCTGTAGGAGGAAAACTCCCAGGCACAAAGTCACTGTACTAAAAGGCCAGACCACTGAATGTGTACAATCCTACAAATATCTTGGGATGATTATTGATAGTAATTTAAACTTTGAAGAGAACTGTGAAAGGGTGTGTAAAAAGGGTCAGCAGCATTTGCATTGTTTAAGGAAACTTGCACGCTTCCAAAGTGACCGAACCATAATGACAATGTTTTATCGGGCTTTCATTGAATCTGTTTTATCCTTTTCTTTAGTGTCATGGTTTGGTCAGATAAAACTGAAACAGAGGAAATCCTTGGATCAGGTAGTTAGATGGTCCAATCGTTTGCTTGGTGAGTCACAGCTGAGCCTGACATCCCTGTACACCAGACAGGTACAGAGGATTGCTACCTCCATTTTAAATGATGACTCCCACCCTTTGCACTGCCACTTTCAGCTTCTTCCCTCAAGATGGAGGTTTGTTGTCCCAAAATGTAAAACCCAGCGCTACAAAAACAGCTTTGTTCCTGCTGCTGTCAAAGAGTTGAACAAGATGTAACAATATATTGTGCTTAGTGCTTGCTCATAGGGGATCGTCTGATTGCTGGGTCTTTCTGTGACTGTGTGATTTTTTTTATCTGCACTGTGGCGCCACGAAACAGCTTTTGTTGTGATGTGGCGCATTATAAATAAAGATGAATTGAATTGAATTGAAATTGAATATATTGCACATAATTAAGTTACCTATTTATTAATTTTATTTTATATTTACTTATTTTTGTAGGTTTTTTATTTGGGTTCTAAATCTTTTATTGGGTGTTAGACTTTTGAGTTTTTAACCTTTTTGACTAGTCTTTAACTTTTTAATATGACCCTTCTCTCTTATCTCTGTTTTTTCTCTTATCTCTTTGTCCTATGTCCTGATTGGTGGAGCCTTGAGCACTTCTATCATGTTTACAGTCAGCTTCATGTGTGCCTGTGTTTGCGTTCATGTGGAATTTAATTGTGGTTTGTAAATATGGATGTCACCAGACTGCAAAACAAATCTACCTACGGGTACAAATAAAGTAACCTGAACCTGAACCTGAACCTGATCTATCAACTTCCTTTTATTCCATTTTATTGTGCAGCACTTTGTGACTATATGTCTCTGAAAAGTGCTTCATAAATAAACTTTACTTACTTGATGCTTAGAGAAAAAGCTCTATGCCGGTGTCTCTTTAGCTTAGCCATTGCTAATGCTGCTCCGAGACGTGCTGGCCCACCGTATTCTGAGGGTTTTTTCTTTTTTTCGTGCAACGCTTCTTACGGGTTGTGTGTCATGTCAAGGTCTTTCCTTCCATCTTTGTTATAAAATCCAAAAAAGGCCGTACATTTGAGCTAACTTTGAGTTAACTGCTTCCTAACTTTCAAAGCTGGCTGCAAATCACCGAGACAAGCTGTGACTTCACTTGACTGGGTGTTTGCTTTGCACCATCTAGTGGACTGAAAACGCTATTGATTAACTGACAACCCAAAAGTATATGTGTGTGTGCATTTGTTTTTAATGAAAGATTGATCCGTGCCTTTATGGATCAGTGCATTGTCGCCAGTGCCAAGTATCGTGATCCATTTCAATTCAAACAACTTTATTTATCTCTCAAGGGGCAGTTAATTTAAAAAGCAACTTGTACATTATTGCACCGAGTTGTGCAAACACAATGAACAATACAAGAAGACAAACTGAAAATCACATCTAGCCAACCATTAGAGAGAGTGCTATTATAAATAATACTATTAAAAAAATACAACGGTGAGATTAGGGATTACTAAAAGAATAAATCCATCACTGAATCGATCTTTTTTCCCACCCCTAGTAGTTATCCTTTACTCATCACCTTTACTTTACATCCTTTACTAGCCCTCAATAGCTCTAACAATGAAATAAATTTTTTTTCCTGTAATTTTTTCCCCTGATCATAAAGAACATCTGAGGGTATTCAGAAATTAATAATGATGATTAGATTTATATAGCACTTTATATGTCAAGTGGCATCTCAAAGTGCTTACAGTGAGTCCATTATTCATTCACTCCAGACAGACATTGACCGTGGTAAGCTACTACTGTAGCCACAGCTGCCCTGGGGCAGACTGATGGAAACATGGCTGCCAATCCATGCCAATGGCCTCTCTGACCACTATTATACATATCCAGTGTCATGGACACTGGAGGCAAGGTGAGTAAAGTGTCTTGCCCACGGACACAATGGCAGGATGGCTGAGGAGAGCCGGATTTGAACCGCCAACCCTCTGGTTATTAGACAACCCACTCTACCTCCTGAACCACTGCCACCCACATTTCTCTCCTCTGTTCCAGTTTTGCTGAGCACCAAGCTGGACGGCAGGAAGTTCCATTTTTATATGGTCTTTGGCATGACTTGACCGGGACTTGAACCCCGACCTCCCAGTTGTGGGGCAGATGCTCTACCTCTAGGCCACCACTTCGGTAATTCACTTTCATCCATTATTTTTCATTTTTAGTGATATAAGTGATCAAAAGCAAAGCATTTTTTCAAGTATTTTTCAGAGAATCAAACCTTATTCAAACAGAAAATAAAAAGTGTGTAATCAGCAGGTGAAACATTTTATTTTTGCTGTACAGTCTCAAGGATTCTGGCTGTTCAGCAGGTGGAAGTGACTCAAGCTGATCCTGAGATGATGACCTTGGCTTATAATTGCACACATGAACCACAGCAACCGGTGGCGCACGAGAACGCACTCAGCAGGAGGCCTAAAAGGAAGGGCTTCAGGCTCCTTCACAAGTGACAGTTTTTGGCCTAAAGTGGATCTTGTGAGGTTTTCAATTCTCAGGATGTTCATGTGAGCTTTAGAGGAGGTCCGTGATGTGGATGGAGGGCTGGTGCTGTTGATTTGTGCCTCTGTAGGGCACTGTCATTCCCATACTGATGGAAGGTGAACTGTGGCTGTTTCTATCAGATGTGGCTCCATTAACCCTTACATACTGTCTGGGTCAAATTTGACACGTTTTGACATTTGACAGCAGTAAAAATACCCTAAACGGCATTCTTTTAGCCTGAAATTTGACGACTTTTCCTAAAGTGACCCAAAATACACAAAGATTGAAATATTTTAAAATTTTATACTCATGTGCAGGTGCTACAAGTTTTTGTACACTGAGGCTGTTTCAGGTCAAATGTTACCTTCATCTGTTGAGATGCATTTAGATCTACCAGTGTGGGGTCAAATCAAGGAAAATAATGGTTTTAGGGAGTCTTGAAAGTGTGTAATTGTACAGGCCATTTTTGTGTGTATTTTTATGGGACCGTGGTGACAGAGTTCAACGGGGACCTTGACACTTTCACAAGAACTGTCTATGTTCCCACCACATTTGCCCAGGTTCCCACAGAGACAGACACCTGCTGGTCTTTGAGGGAGCATGGGGGAACCTCAAAATGTTGAAACAGTAAAACACATACTGTAGGAGTGATCATATATGGTACACATAAGAAACAGAAGTCATCCAGAGGTCAAAGGGTGCCTTGACACAGACACAAGATATGCACCTGAAATGTAATAAAACTGGGGAAGGTTCTTTCTGGAGGAGCTTGGAAAGCCATTGTGACTCATTCTATGCAAAAGTGACACCACCTTCCCCACACAGCAGCTTTGGTAAGGGCAGTGCAGCAATCTGAGGGATAAGGACCAGTACTTATAAAGACCACTCAAAGCACTTCACTAGTAGCTATGCTAACCCTTTGTTCTAAGGGTCTATCAGAGACAGATACAGTATATAGGAAGAATTTAAAGTCACCAATTAACCTAACATGCATGTCTTTGGACTGTGGGAGGAAACCAGGACACCTGGAGTAAACCCACACAGCACAGAGACAACATGCAAACTCCACACAGAAAGGTTCCCACCCCTGCCTGCCTGGGGATTTGAACCCCTGGAACCCTCTAGCTGTAAGGCAACAATGCTAACCACAGCACCATCGTGCTGCTCAAAGTGAGCCTGGCCCCGATCAAAAAGTCACACAAGAAGCCAACACAAGGGGACAGAAGAGAAGAAAATGCAACTTCTGTCCCACAAAGAAGGACTTCAAAACAGGGACAACCTGCTGCAAATGTGGGAAACATGTGCAAGTTCCACACATGCAGTTTCCTACCACTGCTTTGAATGCAGGGGCTAGTTTGAAATAAGCATTTTATTTTAATGTTTTATGTTCTAATTGGTAAATATTGAATTAATATTGATAAGTATGATTTCTATTCAATTAGCGGCCCGCGGGCCAGAACCAACCTCCAAGTGGCCAAGCCCAGGCTACGCCAAGGAAATATAAATTTAAGAAAAAAATATGAAGGAATGATGGTTCGCAAGCACACACACTAACAACGCACATGACCGTCATCCATGCGGAGTTCAGAAGCACCCCGCTCGCGTGACCATTCCAGTCAGCAGACAGAGCGTCTCACTAGCATCACTGTCCGAGAGAAGCATGAGCTTATTAAACTACTTTAAACACGGACATAAAGCAGAAAAGGTATGTAAGCAGTGGAGGCATTTATGGTGGTTTTAACCCACTGGTAACGGGAACAATAAGAGTCGCTGAACAAACAGGTGTGGTTAGGATTCATATGCAGGGAAAAAGGCAAGAGTGACTGAATCGTGGTAGATTTACTTTACCAGTAATTTACAATAATTTATGTTCATTATTATGTACCTGGCAAGTTAAGATGACCAAAATTCATGAAGTCAGTGACTTTAATCCATCAGCAGCCTTCAGACAAACTAAATGTGCCAACATTTGGATTTCAAAATAAGGGAGGTTTTTCCTGCTGTCTGGGTGGTGAGGAGAGTTCTAAAAAACTATAACTATATAGAAATATTTTAACAGAAATAACTGAATGTTTGGTAATTTAAGTTAATTTATTTCATTAAATGTAATTTTATAAATATTTTTTTCTTTTTGATCAGAGTTAAATTATTTTTCTGTTCTGGCTCTGCAAAATTATGGTCAAAAGTGTAAATTGGATAAGGGAAAAAAAAAGTAAAAATTTAACCGCAATCTGTTTCAAATTTATTAAAATAAAACCAAATTGTAATTTTATTATAAAAAGTAGACAAAAATTTGCCATAAAATAATCCACAAATTTATAATAAAGTCTCAAATATACAAGAAAAGTCAATTTTACAACAGGAAATTACAAATTTGAGGAAAATGGTTTCAAATTTAGATAAATTTACAGAAAAAAGTAGAGAACTAGAAGAAAATTGTTATAACTTTTGGAGAAAAACCTCAAACCTTCAAGACTGAAGTCATTACTCAAGTTGGTGCTTTTTGAATCCTTAACTCTACTAGAAATTTTTGATTGACTGATATGTGTGTGCAATGGAATGTGCAGTTATAAAAAGAGGTTCCTACTCACATGTGGTGATTTAAAACAAAACAAACCACAATAGTGGATGTGCAATGTTTGTTAATGTTATCAATCTTTTCTTGGGGGTTGTGCACAGAAGTGTTTGACAGTTCCTTTTTTTATTAGGCTAAATGCACTTTGTGATGTGGCAAGGTCAGTTATGACCAGGATGTAGCATATTTTACTTCAAAAGGAAACAAATGTTAATGCTACTAACAGTGCACATTAAGTTTTTATGCACTTTGAGACATGCCTGAGTAAGCTGTCACCAAAATGGTTATTTATACAGTTTCATTTTTTTTTCATCCTATTTACCTAAATGTTCAAGAGGAAAAATATTTCTGCTACTTCAAGTTCTGCTCAACCCCAGCACTGTTATTGTGTTTTTATGCATGTTTGATGTGCCTTTGTCGTGTTCCAAGTGCACATTTAAAACCAAGACAATGAATAAAAAGTGCATATTTTCGTCATACTGATGTGTGTTGGTTTAAAATTTGTCATATTAAACAGATCGCTGAACATTTGCGAAACAGTTACATATCTTGATTTCAAATTGTGGCCCAACTGATTTTGTAATTAAAAGCCCTGTGATATAGAGGACAGCATTTAACAGTTGCAATGGTTAAACATACAGTGGTGTGAAAAAGTGTTTGCCCCCTTATCATCAAGATGTTTTCTGGCAAAACTGAGATGAGCCTTTATGTTCTTTTTGCTCCGCAGTGGTTTTCGTCTTGGAACTCTGTCATGCAAGCCATTTTTGCCTAGTCTCTTTCTTATGGTGAAGTCATGAACACTGACCATAACTGAGGCAAGTGAGGCCTGCAGTTCTTTGAATGTTGTTGTGGTGTCTTTTGTGACCTCTTGGATGAGTCGTCACTGCACTCTTGGGGTAGTTTTGGTCAGCTGGACAGTCCTGAGAAGGTTCACCATTGTTTCATGTTTTCACCATTTGTGGATAATGGCTGTCACTGTGGTTCACTGGATTCCCAAAGCTTTAGAAATGGCTTTATAACCTTTTCCAGACTGATAGAGCTCAATTACTTTGTTTCTCATTTGTTCCTGAATTTCTATGGATCACAGCATGATGCTGAGCTTTTGAGGATCTTTTGGTCTACTTGACTTTGTCTGGCAGGTACTATTTAAGTGACTTCTTGGTTGAGAATAGGTGTGGCAGTGATCAGGCCTGGGTGTGGCTAGAAATTGAACTCAGCTTTCCAAAAATGTGATAAACCACAGTTCATTTATGTTTGTTCATTTATTTTTTTTTTGGGGGGGGTGTCACTTTTTCACACAGGGCCATGTTGGTTTGGATGTTTTTTTTATCCTTAATAATAAACACCTTCAATTAAAAACTGCATTTTGTGTTTACTTGTGTTATCTTTGTCTAATATTTAATTTTTTTTTGATGATCTGAAACATTTAAGTGTGACAAACATACAAAAAAAAAGAGAAATCAGGAAGGGGGCAGACACTTTTTCACACCACTGTAGTTATAAATTCCAACAGTTCCAGAATGTTCATGCCATTTTTAAATTCAATAAAATATAATAAAATCATTATGGCTTTTATGTTTTTGTCTTATGTAAAACAGGACATGTGGACTATGTGACTATGTGATTTTTTTTTCTCCAAAGATGTGTTATAAAACTTAAATACACTCTTCCTGCTCTCTGAAACATTTATTAAGGATTAATCATATGTGAGATAAGCTATTTAGACATTCTAAATAGATCTGTAGTTCAAAATTTTGTATATACATTTACTACTGTATGAGGGAATTCGTGGTCTGGGGTGAAGGCATAGAACAGGGGTGTCCAACCATGTGCCATGGAGAGCCAAGACCCTGCAGGTTTTCTCTTCTACTCAGTCTCTTCAGCAGGTGTTTTCACTTATCAGCAATCAGTGGGAAGAAGTTCACTGAAATCTGCTGTTGAAGACACTGGTTGGAGGTAAAACCTGCAGGGTCTTGGCTCTCCATGGCACATGGTTGGACACCCCTGGCATAGAATATAAACAGTATGTAAGGGAATTTGAGAGAAAAGGATCTCCACCTGAGCTGCTTTCATATAATGTATCTTAGGCTGTGAAGTTTCCTGTTCTGTCTTCAAGGTAGGCACTGTAACGCTAGGAAAAAAAAAAAAAAAATCTTTTAAAGACCTTTAAAAATAATTCACGCTACTCTGTCATTCAAATCTTGCTTATCTTCAATACCTCATTGAATTTAATCTTTTTTGTCACCTGTAGGCTTTTCTGTTATTAAACATATTTTAAGTGTTGCTGAGGAAACGTTACAAGGAGACATGTTATGCCCTTTTTTCACATGTTGGCATATTTCCCAGATGTTTTAATGAAATGTCTGCAATATGCTTTTAGTCAAAATACCACAGGGATTAAATACTATAGCACCAGTTTCCACCCAGATTAGACACCCTTCTTCACAGTGACCTGCTTCAGTGACTGTTTCTTTAATGCTAATGAGTCCCATTCTACCCCACCCATTTTATTCCATCATCACTTCTGAGATCCACAGTTGAAGGAACATTAGCAACCTAGTTCCAGTAGTCAGCTACAGCCTGAGCTAACTAATGTAAAATCGTCTGAATGTAAGAGGGTAAAAACATAATTGGAGACAGGGGTGTGTGACTTGAGTAACTGCCAGGTCCCCATACTTACATCTGCACTTCCAGGTACCTGTAGCTGGAAACAACTTCCATCTCCATATATGAGCGCTTCTTTGAGGTGGGAGAGACAGACCCACGTGCAGGATTGTGCAGGTACATGTATTTGCAAAAACATAAAGTCCCAAAAAACTGTGCAAACACACGAGAGTATAAACAAAGAAAATACTTACATTTGGCACCCCTGGGCCGACGTCACCCAGCGGACGCAGGAGTAGAATGAGGGGTAGAATGAACAATAACCAACCGTCAGGAAACACGGTCAATAATCAGCAATTGACATGTGTCGAGGCAGTGATTAAATACACATAGAATATGAGCTGCAGGTGTGAACCACTGAGCGAGCAAGCCTGAATGATTAACTGCTCCCAGCTGAACTAACTGAGAGCAGATTGGGGCAGTGTCTGGGAAAGGGGAGGCTTACGTGAAAACAACCCTAACAAATACATACAGGAAACTCAAGAACTCAAACCTTATTACACAAACTGTCATAACACTACAAACATATGTGCATTCAACTCCCTGAAATGCCGTGAGGACGAGTCGCCAAAGAGACCATAAGATGGCTGACTCTCCGTTATATATATCGGTGTGATGACAACACCAGCCGATTGCGTCATCACACTGTTCATTGTTATGAATTCCCTTCATAACATTCATCCCCCCCCCCCCGGAAAAAACACAGAACACTTCTAATTAAGACCTGCCCCAATTTGGTATGCATTAGAACTCCTAAACTAGGGTCAGCAGATGGACCGCCGCTGGACCCATCACGGCTGAGTGGATTATTCTGCCACTTTGCAAGATGCGCTCCTAACTAAAGTCACTTTTTTTGTACAGTCTTCCATGGGGAAGGTGGTTCTACCGGAGGGGCCCCGAGGTGGGCCCATGGCGAACGCGCCCCTAGAGGTGCTGGGCCCCCAGGACCAGGACCGATCTTCATAATGTTGGGGCCTGGGTCCCACACTGCATCAGTGACTCCCACGAAGCCTCACCCCCTGGAGCAGCCACCTGGACACGCCAGAGTTGATTTGCATGTTGAATTGAACCATCCGCCATTTGAAAGCATGCTAATCCCAGCTGTGCCACGATCCTCAGCGGTGTCCACAGTCTCGTTGGCTGTGACTTGGTCAGCCACTGACCTGGTCTCTCATCAGTGCGGACTCGAACCCAGTCCATAGCTTTGAGAGGCGCCTTGCTCAGCCTCATATGTCCCTGTGATCGTGGTGGCGTCCGTCTTAGAGTCTCCATCGTGCCGTAACAATTTTGTTGCTACCGTAGTCATCACAAACCTTTCACCCGACTCCACCATTGTAGTTTCTGTAGTCCAAAGCCGGTTGTGGGTACTGAAGGTGTCCGACGTCTTTCCCATGTCATTCGCTGTTGCAGACTCTTCACCCGTCAGCTCAGTCGCAACCCTGGTAGTCTGATACTGAGCATGGGTACTGAAGCAGTCCGGTTCTTCCTCTCTCCCATCTGATGTGCTTTCTTGTTGTCATTGTAGATAGTGTCTGTTCCTGGTTGCCGTGTCCCGAGGTAATCTGCGTGCACGGGCTTCCTCTCCTGAAATTCCGCAGCGACCGCTGTAGTGTCCAGCTGGGTGAGGATCTGAGGAGAGTCTGGCTGCTGCCCCCCCCCCCCCCTTCCCCAGGCAGCTCTCCTTCTGTGCGCTTGGGACAGTTGGTTTGGTGTCGGTGTTGCCCTTTATACTCCTGTCCCACACCACGTCATTGTCGTAACTGTCTGTCTTGTCCCATTTGCCATAACTGGACCATGTGAACCCGGTGCTGTCACGGATAGTGAAGCCCAGTCTGTAGAAGAGGTCACATCCATTAATGTTATCGCCATGTGTAGACGCTTGGAACTGGAAGTCATAAACAATCTTCGACTTGTAGTAGACTGCTAGCTTGATTGTCCCTACATTACTGATTCTGTAACCGCCGTATCTGTACAGCTCTGCTAGGTTCTTTCTTATTCGGTGGTTGGGGAAAAATTTCTTCATTGTGGCCCAATTCAACATTGACCTAACCGTTGCAGTGTCGAGCAGCAGCGGATCAGCCATGCCATCTAATTCAACCATGCTGTATGCATATGCATTCATTTCAGGGCTTACCGTGTGGATGGTGGTCGTTGGCAGGTGGTTTTGCTTACTTGGTGGGGCCCACAGCATCATCAACTGGCACACTTTGGCAAAATGATTGTAACATCCACACTTGTTGCAACACTTTCCTCTCGCCGGGCAAACACGTGATCTCTCATGGTGTGTCGGGGAACCACAGTTACCACACGCAGGGCCTCTCGGAGCAGTCATTCGGTTGACGGCGTTCGCCTCGTACTTGTCTACCACATCGTCTGTCCAAGCTGCCTCTGTTGTTGGCGCACACCTAGCTCTGATGCTAACTTATCTGCTGACTCAAGCTGGAACACTAGCTCTATTGTGCTAGTTAGCGTCATGTCATTTGGTGCCGTTAGCATCTTAGCCCTTAGCCTCAAGTTACTCATGTGCTCAGCCAACTGGTCTCGCATCATCTTGTCCTCCATCAGTCCAAAGCGGCACATGCTAGCCAGACATCTTAAGTCAATGACAAATTGCTGGGTGGGCTTACTAATTCCCTGTCGCCTCTGGCGGAATCAAATTTGTCGTGCTAGCACGTTGTCCACTGTAGCAAAGTAGCTAGTTAATAGCTCCACAGCATCCACATAAGAGTCCGGTGGACCAAGCGTGTTAGTTAGTTTATTGGTTTATTTGTCAGGGATAATGTACAGAAAAAAAGCTAAACACAGGATAAAGATGCTCTGTACCAAATTATAGCATTGTCACTAATTTCCATCTGTTGTCCCTGAGGCAGGTAGGAAGATATTAAAAGATAAACAGCACATTCATTAATTAATTCATTCATCTTCTTCCGCTTAATCCTTTTCGGGTTGCGGGGGGGCTGGAGCCTATCCCAGCATCTTTGGGCGAGAGGCAGGGTACACCCAGGACAGATCGCCAGTCCATCGCAGGGCCAACACAGAGAGACAGACAACCATTCACTCTCACAGTCATACCTAAGGACAAATTAGAATCCCCAGTTTGATGCCAATTAACCTATAGAAGGCAATTCAGCTTGGGTTTCAGAAACTGTTGACCCTAAAACAAGCAGAGAGTAAGTTTATAGGTAAAAAGATAAGCGAGACGGTGCACATAAAAAAACAATTTAAGAGTACAATTTCATTATCCCTTTTAAGGGAAAGGGTCAATGCTGGCAGGCTTGATTACTTAAAATCCATTTTTTAGTAAGCAGAATTCGACGAAAAGTGGGAAAAATGGACAATCTACAAATCCCAAAATGGCAACAAATAACCGGACTTCAAAAGAAAATAATGTGGACTATGGGGGGAGAAAGAGGGAATGCCTGACTCGAGCAGTGGATGTTACTGGTATATGTTTTTTCATTGTTGTTGTTATTGCTGTTGCTGTTTTTTTTTTTCCTTCTTCTTTTTTGGTTGTTTAAATGTGAGAAACTAATAAAAATCTAAGTGACAAAAAAAAAAAATCCATTTTTTAGTCTCTTTGGGAAAGTCTCTTTGGAAAAGTGTAATTTGTTCTGGTCTTCAAAGCAGTGGGGAGCTTGTTCCATTCCGTTATAGCTTTGTATGAGAAGGCTGGTTGTCCAAAAGCAGTTTTATGTAGGGGGGTGCAACAATGCCACTTAGAGGATGTCTTTGTTATTCTGGTATTTTGTTCCAAAGTTAGGTACACAAAAGTCTTAAGGGAAAATCCTCTGACCTTCTATGCCCAGGTTGTTTACAAGTAGTGCCCACTTCCTTCCTTTATCCAACTTTCCCAGGTCCAATGTTGCAACGTAGGTCTCGAACGCGTCCAGACATCATTGCCACGGGACATCCAGTTCTCCTGGGGACTCGAGGAAAGGTCTCAGTGGTCTTAGGCACACTTCCATGGTTTGTAAATTCTCGTCACCAAATGTTATGTCTCCAAACCTGGGAATGATGGCGGATGAGGATGCTGTGCAAGAACTTGAACTTAATTACACAAACTGTAAAACCACTGCAAACATATGTGCATTCAACTCCCTGAAATGCCCTGAGGTTAAGTCGCCAAAGAAGAGACCATAAGATGGCCGACTATCCCTTATATATGTCGGCGTGATGACGGCACCTGCCGGCTGTGTCATCACGCCGCTCATTGTTATGAATTCCCTTCATAACAGTCTACAGATAGTCCAGGCAATTAGTGCAAACTCCACCTACATTGTCCTTAACTTCCTACCAAACAGCCCTGGCTGGATCCTGTTTAAGGTGCTCAAAAAGCATAATTCTTATAGTCACATTGGTGGAGTCTATATGACTATAGGCCCTCTGCAGCATGTAGATGCATCATCCACCCCAATGCTGATACGCAAACTGTAGAGGATCCATGTACACCCTCACCCTGGGTCTTAAATAGGAGAGAACCAGCCTCTCAACCATCCGTCCTAACATTAGAGCCGCAAGAAGATATTCCCAGCTGGACAATTTACCAACCACTGACAATGTATTTCTTTCACAGAAGTTATTTTAGCTTCTATGATTAGCAGCCATTTGCTGCAGTTTGCAGAGCTAACCATTCAGTCATTTGTGTTTTTGTGCTTATTATACCACAGGGACTTGTCATATACTATCAATCCAACCACACACCCCTTTCTCTGATAATGCTGTATGTGGACTTTTACATTGTCACATTCAACCAGTTTTATATTACTCTCAAAAATGGAGCTAATTAACCAGCCCCAAGCATGGTGTTTTTATCAACATACAGATGTCTGAGAAATGATGAAAGAGGGAGGGTGGGGTGGCCATTAGCATTTAAAGCAAATGCCACAAAAACAGCCCATTTGGGGGAGAGCTACTTCCCCTGTGTGTAAAATGTTACTTCAATAATTCACTGCTGACTGGGTTTTACCAAAAACATTTCATTAAAACCACTGGAAGCTGTATGAACACATGGGAAAAGGACATAATAGGGGCACCTTAATAAACTACCATTGTCCTGGATCAGAAATCATAAAAAAAAAACAGCTCAGGAACCACACAGTAGCTTCCAGGATGTTCTTGATTCTGTCCCTCTCTCAGTAACTGCATTTTTCTGTCGATAGCATCTTAATGAACAAGACAGGAGCAACATGTCAAGTCTCTGTTCCTCACTCATTAACTGGTAACTACTTTTTAATGGTAAAGTAACCCACATCTAACAAACACATCAGGTTGCCAGGTAGTTTGAAATAAGTTAACAGAGACATGAAAAAATTGAACACATCCAAATAATCTAAATGAAAAGCCCTAATATTTGTTAACTTTTACAGTAGGTAAAATGTGTTAATTATTGAGCCTTAGGGTGTTGATAGGCACTTACCATCTGGCTTTAGACCACCATCTGTTTTACATTTAACAGATACAGAAGACTGTATTAATCTCTTTATCTTGTAACTCTTCGTGGAAAACTGCAAGAGGATTTTCCCCAAACTGCTAAAACACATTCAGTGACCAAAAACACAGCTATTTATTTTCCACTTATATTGGTAGTTGCCAGAACAATTTACATGTGGAGTGTTATATAAGTGGGATGTAATTCTATGTCATTAGCTGTTGATTGTCTTCCTGGCTGAGAGTTAGTGGTTATTGTTCAGGCAGTCATGGGTGGGCTAAAGAGGTGTTGCCTCTATCTTAGGCTGCTAATTTATGGCTCCAGCTGCTGTCTTCCTCTCCCCAGGTGGACAGCTTGATTCTTCAACAGTGCATCTTATTATTATGAGGAAAAAAGCACATTTCTAAGGGAGATGGCGTTCAACTGATTAGATGGTGATTTCTCAAAAGGATAGATGTGGAGATTGAAATCATTCATCTTGTAAAATAAGTAAATAAAACCAATCGTGTCTCAAATGAAGGTTACAGATTAAATTTGAGATGATGTATCACCTAAATCTGAAAAAAACCCCTATGTATTTGTTGAAACATTTAGTATTTCAAGATTTTACTTGTAGTTCTCATGTTTTCAATACAGAAGTCAAGAGCAGCCATGGTCACTGCTATCTTTTCATTCCTTTTTCTTAAAGTCACCAGATAAATTAATGCATCATCAGAGAATAGCACCTCCCTTTCTCTGATCATATGTGTTGTGTGTATCTGATCATATTACTATATGTTGTCACTGGAGAGGGTCCAGAAAAAACAGAATTTTAAAAAAAAGTTACTACCATAGACATTCTGGTTTTTGATGTATTGGAGCATAGGATTGAATTAAAAACACAAAACAAAAAAAACCATTTTGTGGCTCCAGCAAGGGCTGAGTGACATCTTGAAAATGTTTCCATCTAAAGAAGAAAAATGAAAATAGCTAGGTCTAAAGCTCTATAGTAAAACCAAATTTTGAGCTTTCCCACTGTTTTAGTTCACTCACCATTCTCCCAGTGGCTTTGTTTTCCCTCACAACAGGCAGTTATTTTAGCAAAGCCCTCAAAAGTCAGCTGCATGAAACCAAAAATGTCATCATCAATTAGGTGGGCTTATACTCAAGTGAATTAGCCACAGCAATTTTTGGCATAATTAACTTGTATCACCAGTACAGAATGAAAGCACCAAGGTGTTGTGCCTTGGTGCCTGTGGCATGGTAGCATGGGCGGCTGTAAAAAAAAAAGTGGCACTCCAACCTTTACTGGCCCGGGATAGTTATTTAAATATCTTTTTTCGTTGCGGCATTGACAGAAATGATGAGTTAAATGTGTGTTTATTTCCAAAACAATGTTATTTCAAAATTCTGGCAAATTAAAAGTCGTGAAAGCATGGTGATACAATGATACAAGCCTTTAGTTCCATTTAATTTTGACCAGGCGAGCTGAAACAGAGGTGGACAGACAGACAGATGGACAGATATACACAGCCACAAACAGACGCACTAACCGATTACTGTATGTTTTTGTTTCACCAGGCATAATAAAGGGCTTGGAAATACCACTGCAGAAGTATTTCCCACTCCTCCAGGGTCACAGGAACAGCTGAATAAAAATCCATATATTTTGTATATGTATATGCAAAGTAAACTATGACAGGAAAATCAATGGGAGCAAAAGGTGAAAGAAGTGATAAATGCCAGTAAACACATGCATTTTGACTACATGTTGGTGCACTGTAATTCATATTAGAGCAAGGTTAATATTTCATTTTCACAATCGGAATACATGTGCATATCTGACTACATGATCTATAAAATCGTTTCTCATATTTTTATTACTTCCACCAAGGAGGTAATGCAATCGGGGGGTTGTTTGTTTGTTTGTAAGCAGAGTTATGCAAAAACTACTGGACAGATTTTGATGAAATTTTCATTAGAAGTGGCCCTTGGACTACCGGTAAACCCATTAGATTTTGGTGGCATGCCTCCACCAAAGCCCCATCTTGCAAAGAAAGAGAAAAAATTTCCCATTTTTATTAATGAAAGTTAAGGTGAGTGTATTGTGATATTAGGGAGTAAATAACGGTGCTGCGGCAAGAACCTGGCAACCCTGCGGGGAGAGAAGAGCGCAATGGTGAGTATTGGATGATTACTGTTTGGCTGGTGAATAAATTGTGTAATTTTTATCTTACAGGTTATCCTGGAGAACGCAGCTGTGATGCTTCCCTTGCAGGTTGCTGCTCTCGTCTTGAGAGTAGTTGCAGAAGGTGTCCCGGTAGGAGCACTCTGTGACCGAATTTTACAGTCCTTTATTAGTGTCCTGAAGTGAAATAAAGAGAGATGATGATTCTGCCAGCTGGATGACCTTTTATTTCTCTGTATACAGGAGAAGAGTGGAGAAGAGAAAAATCTGCTCTCACTGTTCTGCTCTTGCCAGCAGTTTGGCTTCCTTTATAGTATTCCTCTCTGCTCCATATATGGTAGCAGCCTTGACGATAAGACCCAAAAACACACTGTTGGAGCAGGCGACTCACAAGAATGTAATTTGACCTTACTCGACAATCTTAACAGTTATTTTCCACAAGGCTCACCCACTCCCCTGCTCACTGAGAACATTCCGTACATAGGAGAGATAAAACATGCATGCTGAGCATAAATTCATTATGATTCACTATGCACTCAGTATGTAGACACTACATCACTGAGTATGTCGTCTAAATCAATCATTACACAACAGGTTAATATATGAGCAACGATTTCTCACTACCATACAAGATGTGAATAATAAATTGTGAATTTCTACCACAACTCCCAGTGACCAGACTGCGGGTAGAGATGAAGGGAAAGCGCATGGCTTGGGAGTAAAGTTCTATTACAAGGTTGGTATGGAGCTTTACTGCCAATGAGAGTGGATGGGTGTCCTTAAACCATCGGGAGAGGACGCGGTCCATCTGTGCACAGGGAAAATCCAGAAACAGATTAAGGTTTGTAGAGGTAAAGTTTGTGATGGGACTAACTGCACTGGAGCTTCGGTGTGTGCACCGAGTAATCCAGGAAATATTTTGTGAAGCGCAAATCGAGGTGTGTATTGATGACGTATGAGATGACGTCCGAAGCCTCGCCAGACGGTTGTACTGTGAGATAGGGGTTTGACTGTGAAGTGTGGTGTGATCAGACTGCCCTATAATAAGGGGCGTCTCCCATTTGGGGTTCTCTTGGAACTCTCTTGGGTTTTGATTGGATGTGTTTTTTGTTTTGTAAAGGTGGGAAGAATGTAAGATAGGGGTTTTACTTTGAAGTGCAGTGTGATGACACCGGCTTCCGGTTGTGTCATCACACCGTCCTATGATAAGAGGCATCCGCCATTTGGGGTTCTCTTTCCCAGGACGACTCCGCATACTGCTGCATTCCTGTATTGCAACCGTTATCTTATTAAAGCTGAATTCCAGTGCAACCTCCTCGTCCGTCTCCTTTGTTTGTGGACATAACATTTGGCAACTGAGGATTAAACCATGGAAAGGTGTGCATTACATCACTGCAGCCTTTCCTGGAACTTCCCGGCGAACCACCGGTGCCATGGCCTCGCTGGTGGGAGGCTTTCGAGACCTACATCACGGCCTTGGACCTGGGGAAGCTAGACAAGGTGAGGATGCGAGTGCTTCTTGTCCACAACCTGGGTATCAGAGGCCTAAGGAATCTACGGATGCTCAGCACGATGGACTCGTATGAGGTCGTTGTGGAGCTACTTGTGAGCCACTTTACCACACCGAACAGTGTGACAGTACGACGGATTCACTTTTGCCAGAGACGCCAAAGGGTTGGTGAGCCAATTCAACAGTTCATCGCTGATCTCAGACACTTAGCTAGTGAGTGCCGCTTTGGGCCTTTGGAGGACGAGATGGTACGGGACCAATTGGCCAAGCACATGTGTAACCCTGGGCTACATGCTAGGTTGCTAACGGCGCCTAATGACTTGACTCAAGCTAAGGCAGTCGAACTAGTTCTACAGTTGGAAGCCACAGATAAGCTAGCTTTGGAGCTAAACTGGTACTAGTCACAGAAGCTGCTGAGGATGACGACATCGGAGAATGTGGTGGACCTGGAGGATGAAGACAGCATGGATGAGGACTACGAGGCTAACGCGGTGAGCCGGAAGTCTGCCAAGAAAGGCCCCGTTTGGAGGGGTTGTGGGTCCCGAACACACCAGATTAAAGCGCAAGCATGCCCGACAAGAGGGAAGCGACGCAGTAAGTGTGGGCGCATGAATCGTTTTGCCAGAGTATGCCGGTTTCCAGTATTGTGGAGCCCGCTGAGGAAGCCAGCCTACCCGCCTACAATGACCATCCACTCAGTGAGTCCCAACACCAATGGGTATTCTTAATGCACGGTGGAATTGGACGGTGTTCCTTTGCCACTACTACTCGAGACAGCGGCAGTGCAGTTGATGCTGAATTGCGCCACAGTGAAAAAGTTTTCCCGTATCACAGGATCAGGAGTAACCTAGTGCCATTATACGGCTACAACGGTGATTGCTGTATTGCTGCAGTGTAACAATGGGGCCAGACGACGGGAGAGCATGGAGCTGCCGCATACACAGCAGCACATCAGACTAAGCAAGGTACCGCTCCAGGTCATGGACTGGGTTCAGGTTCGGGCTGATGATAGACCTGGGCGACAACCGGCTGGACCACAGCCGGCGAAACATCGGGCGCCGCTGAGGATTGTGTCGAAGTTGGGAGCGGCATGTTTCCGGCTGACGGATGGCTCGATTTGTCATGCAAACCAGCTGCGGTGCGTCCAGGTGGACGCTCCGGGTGGTAAGGCTACGCAGGAGCCAGTGGAGGTGGTGTGGGATCCGGTCTCCTGTGTCTTGAAGATCGGTCCTTGTCTTGGGGGCTTGCTGCCTCTATGGGCGCATCTGCCGCAGGGCTGCCACCCCCACCCCCCACCCCTGACACACCATTACTGTGGGGGACTGTAAAATAAAAGACTGAAGAGTGTTTAGGTAGGAGCACAGCTGGACCTTCTAAAGTGGCAGAATAACCCACTTTGCCATGCTGGGTCACATGGCAGTCTACCCATGGGCCCTAGTTTGGTTTTTTGATGTTTTGATGTTATTTATGATTTTAGGTTTGCTATTTTAATTTAGTGTGTTTGTCGCTCTTATTATTTTACTATGTTTTGGTTTTTTTGGGGTGCTAAATTTGGGTGGGTTTTGATTGGATGTGTTTTTTGTTTTGTAAAGGTGGGGAGAATGTAAGATAGGGGTTGTACTGTGAAGTGCAGTGTGATGACGCCGCCTTCAGGTTGTGTCATCACACCGTCTTATGATAAGAGGTGTCCGCCATTTGGGGTTCTCTTGCCCACGACGACTCCGCATACTGCTGCGTTCCTGTATTGCAACCGTTATCTTATTAAAGCTGAATTCCTGTGCAACCTCCTCGTCTGTCTCCTTTGTACCTGGTTTGTGGACATAACATGTACCTCATGACTGGTTCAGGAAGTAGTTCATGATTTGGCACGCAACATGAAATAAAGTGAGCAGCGATACACAATGAAAATCCCCATCCCTCTCATTTTGTGTTGTTAGATCTTTGACTGTGTATGTGATTTGTCACAGCCAATCTTCATTTTCAGATGGAGCCAGCACTAAAAAGACTAAAAAGACAGGCTTCTCCCATTTGCGAACACTTTGATCTCATTTTTCACAATAAGGTGAAAGGGTTTTGAAAAGTTAGAGTGTCAAAATAATAATTCTGTAGGTAATCTCCCATTATGCTCTACACATATTCTATACATATTCTGTTTGCATTCTTATGAACAAATATGTTGTGTTAAACTCTGATAAACAGGAATTAGGCAGAGCTATAGAGCCCTCTTTCTTCTCTCACTCATTTCTTTTAGTCAGGTCTATTACATTAGTTACGCACCCAAACCAATATATATACACTACCGTTCAAAAGTTTGGGGTCACCCAGACAATTATTTTGTGTTTTCCATGAAAAGTCACACTTATTTATCACCATGAGTTGTAAAATGAATAGAAAATATAGTCAAGACATTGACAAGGTTAGAAATAATGATTTGTATTTGAAATAATAATTTTTTCCAGATACTCAACCTACTCAAAGGAAGGTCAGTTTTATAGCTTCTCTAACCAGCTAAACTGTTTTCAGCTGTGCTAACATGATTGCACAAGGGTTTTCTAATCATCCATTAGCCTTCTGACGCAATGAGCAAACACATTGTACCATTAGAACACTGGAGTGATAGTTGCTGGAAATGGGCCTCTATACACCTATGTAGATATTGCACCAAAAACCAGACATTTGCAGTTAGAATCGTCATTTACCACATTAGCAATGTATATTAGATATTAGAGTGTATTTCTGATTAGTTTAAAGTTATCTTCATTGAAAAAAACAGTGCTTTTCTTTCAAAAATAAGGAAATTTCTAAGTGACCCCAAACTTTTGAACGGTAGTGTATATATATATATATATATATACCAAATATATATATATACCAAATATATATATATACCAAATAGTATATATTAGGAGACAGTTTACATGAATAGCGGATCGCCTGTTCACATCAGAGTTAAACTGGCCAATCAGACAGTCGCATACAAGCCCATCCTATTGTATGGGGTTGGTCTAACCAACCTGAGAAGATGAATGTAAGTTGCACCCGGAAGTCACGGTCAGTCTTGCGACGCTCCTGAGGGGGCTGCATCACGCTGCACCCAGCACTGCTTGCTTAACATGTGACCTCTGAATAAATGTTGCATCTTTGAATTGAAGAATTCTCCGGCTTATTCTTGGATCTTTTGATCAAAGAATCGGTATTTTAACAATTTGGTGCCGGTGACTCATATTGAACTATTCTGAGACGAGGCCGGAACAGATCGGAAGGACCCTTTTTCAGGCGACTTTGGCGCCCAAACAGAAAGGTAAGCAGAAAACCTTTTTTACACGAATTTCTGCACTTTGGCCATACTAAATTTACAGTTGTCTGATTAAGGGGTATATCCGATCTCCAAATTTTATAACATGGGGAATAAAAATTTAAACTCCAGAGAAATTGTTTGTGTGATGGAAATCAGCGGTCACATGTAAGGCATGAATCACATGGTCTCACACGAGGGAGACTGAAGAAATGTCCTAGGATCAAAGAGCTGTTTTTTTATGACTAAGGAAGAGTTGCAATGCGAGAATCTTTTTTACATCAATAGTGAGTATAAATAAGGTACTCTAATGCATTATAATAATCTCAGAGATAATCATGTGTGAGTAATGTAGCAATACAGCACAATAATCTTTTTACCATCCTTAGTGTCTGTTCATAAGTATAAAAATAATAACTTACAGTACTGCATAAGAATCTTTTTACCATCCTTAGTGAGTGTCTGCTCATAAGTTTAAAAATAATAACTCACAGCACAGCATAAGAATCTTTTTACCATCCTTAGTGAGTGTCTGTTCATAAGTACAAAAATAATAACTTAAAACATAGGTAAAAGTGATCAATATAATCATATATAACAGTTGTCTGTGTGACTCAAAATATGTGTGCTCTGCTTATGTTTAGGTAATATAACCAATATACCACAATGGAAATATATTGCCAACTGTGTGGCTCATTACCTGCAAAAGGGGAGTGAAGCTCTCTCCCAGCTCAGAGAATAACAACATCTTGTGATGTATGGGAGGAAACAGAGAACCGGCTGTGCTAAGGAGTGACCAAAACTCAGCCACTTTGACCTAGGATGAGGAACGGCCTTCAGTTGTTACACCCTGTGCAAGGAACAGACTGGTTACTCCCATGGACTGCTGCAGCTGCTTTCGTCTGATAATGCATGCTTGGATTCACGCATAAATATGACTGGGTCAGGGAGAGCAGAGTCAGTCAGACTTCACAACCTGACAATATCTGTTGTTGTCAGGGAGAGAACATTTGACCCAGCGCTGTAATTACTATATTCAACTTGCTTAAATAAATACAGATCTTCCAATTAAACCGATCTCTTCCTTGAAAATGAATCTGGGTGAACCATCTACACACATAGACAATCTTTGAGGGTAGAATTAGATGGTTCTTTCAATTTGGGGGCTTCGTCCGGTGAAAAGGGGGGAGAGGTCCATTGGATTGGATTGGATTAGAGCAAACACTGGACCCACAACACCGACTGACAACACGAGCGGCCGCCCTGAAAAAGAGGTAAGCAGACGCCTGTTATATCAAAGTTCTGCTATTGGCTATAACCAAAGTCTGTGTTGTCAAGCGGTTTGTGTGTGTGTCCTAGATTAAAGCAGTTGAATATAGTAAATGTTTTTGCTGAATGCTTGCTTAAAAGACCGTAAGACCGTGAGTGATGAAAGGCCCCCAGCTCGAGTATGCTAGACTCGACCTGGCTGACCAATCACAATCTGAGATTGATTAGGCTGTGATAGCTTGGGACAGGAATGGCCAAAGACCGGGGAGGTGAAAGGCCCCCCGGCCCGGATGATATCGCGGCATATATATACAGGTCATTCGGCCCGACTACAGATTCACGGACTGACCTAATTGGTCCGTGACTTGTGAGGACAGGTACTGGGTTGGAGGCCCTTAGACTTGACGAAGGCTAAAAATACTGGGTCATATAGGTGGCACCCCGGGGAGTAGTGTCTCCAAAAGCCCGTGCTGGGTTGGATTCCTTCAATTCCGATGGGAGGAGAGAAAACTGGGTTAGAGGCCCGGAGGAGTAGCGCCCTCTGAACATTTGCACAAGGTTGAAAGTCTTTGATTAAGACGTTAATCATAAACGGGGTGAGAGGCCCTGGGGAGTAGTGCCCCCAAAAAGCTAGAATCATTGCTGCAATTGCTTTTTTTTTTAGTTTAGTTTATTTGAAAAGGGACAATGCAATTTCATAAAACACATGATTACATATGGTTAAAAAAGCCAGAATTAGCCAAAAGGCTAGTAAAAGCAGTAAAATGCATCTACAAGAAAAAAACATGATTAGACATTTAAGAGGGCACTAATGTAACAAATAACATATACATAACAAACCGTACATTTAAACACAACATCAAACATCACAGCAGACTTATCTTTTAGTGTTGGCAGCTGTAGGTGTTTATAAGCCACATTTTCAATTTTTTTGCGAAGGCCTTGAATGTTGTGAGCAGTTTAACCTCCTCAGGTACTGAGTTCCACTCACTAGCGCTCCTCACTGACCAGGCCGACTTACTGAAAGTGCTCCTGCACAGAGGAATGAAACAGTCACCTCTGACAGAGCCTCGAGTGACACGCTCAGAGCTGTTTCTTTGGCTGATGAACTCTGCCAGAGGATCTGGAGCCAAATCATGCAGTACTTTATAAATCAAATTTAAATTTGCAAATGTATTGCAAATTGGTTTTATATTTGTAAGACTGTGAGTTTGGAGTTAACACTGAGTTAAAAAAAAAAGCACAGAGTTGGAAAAATGCAAAGGGAGGGCAAACAGTAAGCTGGCTCTCGTGGTGGGGGGGGGGGGGTGCAGGCTTGCTCTGCTAAAAAAACAAAAAAAAGTGAACAGGAGAGGACAGAGTCTGTGGAATGCCAATGGAGGGGCTGAAGCTAGTGGAGCAGAAAGCTGCTGGCTTGCTTCAGAGAAAGGAAGGCGAGCAGCAGGTTGGTTTAATTCAATTCAATTCAATTCAATTCAACTTTATTTATATAGCGCCATTTCACAACAACAGTCATCTCATAGCACTATCAACTGTAGGGGGAACCCCCACAGTTGCAGAAAGACCCCAGCAATCAGGCGATCCCCTGTGAGCAAGCACTTGGCGACGGTGGAGAGGAAAAACTCCCTTTTAACAGGAAGAAACCTCCAGCAGAACCAGGCTCAGGGAGGGGCAGTCATCTGCCGCGACTGGCTGGGGGGTGAGGGGATAGAGAAGAAGAAAAGAACAGACATGTAGAGAGCAAACAGCACGATGGGGACTCAATCTATGGGAGAGAACAAACAAATGTTAATGACCAGCAAAAAAAAAAATATTTCATAGAGAGTGAGGAAAGGAGTGAGGCCCAGTGCATTACTGGAGGTCCCCCGGCTGACTAAACCTAATAGCAGCATAACTAAGGGAGAGTTCAGAAACACATGATCCCTCCCTAATTGTAGGCTATATCAAAAAGGTAGGTTTTAGCCCTATTCATAAAAACAGAGATCGAGTCTGACTCCCGAATCCAGATTGGCAGCTGATTCCACAGGAGAGGAGCTTGATAACTGAAGGCTCTGCCTCCCATTGTACTTTTGGAGATTCTAGGTAATACAAGTAATCCTGCATTTTGGGAGCGTAGTGCTCTGCTAGGATAATACGGTAGTATCAGATCTTTTAAATAAAAAGGAGCCTGATTGTTTAGAGCTTTGTAAGTAAGAAGAAGGATTTTAAACTTAATTCTAAACTCTATGGGAAGCCAATGAAGGGAGGCCAGAACTGGAGAGATATGATCTCTCTTTCTAGTACCTGTTAAAACTCTTGCTGCAGCATTTTGGATCAGCTGAAGACTTTTTAAAGATGTTTTAGGACAGCCTGATAATAAAGAATTACAATAATCTAATCTCGAGCTAACAAAAGCGTGGATCAGCTTCTCAGCATCACTCTGAGACAAGATGCTCCTAATCTTGGCAATATTACGCAAATGATAGAAGACAGTCTTAGAAACAAATTTAATATGTAAATTGAAGGACAAATCCTGATCAAAAATAACTCCAAGGTTCCTCACAGAGCTATTAAGAGAAAGAGTAACTGCATCCAAACTGAAAGTTTGATTTGGAAAGGAATTTCTAAGGTTTTTTGGACCAACAAGAATGACTTCAGTCTTATCTGAATTTAATAGCAGGAAATTACAAGTCATCCAAGCTTTGATTTCCTTAAGACAGGCTTCTAACTTGGCTAATTGATTAGTATCATCTGGCTTCATTGACAGGTATAATTGTGTGTCATCTGCATAACAATGAAAATGTATACAGTGCTTTCTAATAATGTTGCCTAACGGAAGCATATATAAACTAAAAAGAGTAGGGCCTAGCACAGATCCCTGTGGAACTCCATGACTAAGCTTTGAGCTGAAAGAAAACTCATCATTTACATGAACAAACTGGAACCTATCAGATAAATAAGATCTAAACCACTGCAATGAAGTTCCATTAAGTCCAACATAGTGTTCTAATCTATCAAGTAGAATATTATGATCAATAGTATCAAAAGCTGCACTAAGATCTAAAAGGACAAGTACAGAAACTAGTCCATTATCAGATGCAATGAGGAGGTCGTTAGTGACCTTCGCTAAGGCTGTTTCAGTACTATGATGGATTCTAAACCCAGATTGAAACTCTTCAAGTAAACCATTTTCCTGCAGGTGGTCAAATAATTGCGTAGCAACAACTCTTTCTAAAATTTTTGAAATGAAAGGGAGATTAGAGATTGGTCTATAGTTAGCTAAAGCTCCTGGATCTAGCGTTGGCTTTTTGAGTAAGGGTTTAATTACAGCCGTTTTAAAAGCCTGCGGTACATGGCCTAAAGTTAATGAAGAATTGATTATATGAAGAATAAAGCTACCAATAAGTGGGAAGACTTCTTTAAATAACCTGGTAGGAATAGGGTCTAAAAGACAAGTTGAAGGTTTGGATGAGGAAACTACTTTGTCTAACTCACAAAGGTCGATTGGAGTAAACTCATCAAGACAGACATCAATAGAAGGAGTTGTAGTAGTTACGGTATTTAAGTTAACTGTGGGAAGAATCTGATTGATTTTATCTCTGATGGATGAAATTTTATTATTGAAAAAGTTCATAAAGTCCTGACTAGTAAGCTCTAAGGGGATGCTAGGATTGACAGAGTCCTGACTCTTTGTCAACCTGGCTACAGTACTGAAAAGAAACCTGGGATTATTCTTGTTCTCTTCTATTAATGCAGAGTAATAACTCGTTCTAGCTTTTCTAAGAGATTTTTTATAAATTAAAAGATGATTTCTCCAAGCTAAATAGATTTCATCTAAATTAGTAGAGCGCCATTTTCTTTCTAATTGACGAATCTTCTGTTTTAAGCTATGAGTTTCTGTGTTGAACCAAGGAGTTAAAAATCTCTGATTAGACTTTTTCTTTTTTAAGGGGGCCACCAAGTCTAGAGCCTGATGCAGAGAAGCTGAAACACTATCCACCATGTTATCAATTACAGAAGGAGCAAGCTGTCTATAGCTTATTTCCGTTGTGTTGACACATGGCATAGAGGAAACAATCTGCATAAATTTGGAAACAGCATCATCTGAGAGGCATCTACTGTGATAATATTTTTCTTTAGGAGCCAAATAGTCAGAAATAGTAAAATCAAAGGTTAACAGACAATGGTCTGACAGTACAGGGTTATGAGGAGACACTACAAGATTTTCTATTTCTATGCCATATGTCAGAACAAGGTCCAATGTATGGTGGAGGTAATGAGTAGAATTTCCTACTTTCTGAGAAAACCCAATCGAGTCTAATATTGAATTAAAAGCCACATTAAGGCAGTCACTATCTACATCCACATGTATATTAAAGTCCCCTACTATAATTATTCTATCAGATTTCAACACTAAATCAGCTAAGAAATCAGCAAATTCGGATAAAAATTCTGAATAGGTTGATGGGGGACGATAAACAATGGCAAATAAAATTGGGTTTAACCTGAAATTGCTAAAGTGCCCAATACTGAGGACCAGGCCCTCAAAGGAATTATAACATGTTTTTTGCTTTACATTAACTAGTAATTTGGAATGGTAAATTGTTGCTACTCCTCCTCCACGACCAGAACTTCTGGGATTTTGACAGTTTAAATAACCAGAGGGAGTTGATTCATTTAAACCAACATAATCCTCTTGCCCTAACCAAGTCTCTGTAAGGGAAATTAAATCAATCTGATGATCAATTAACAGATCATGGACTAACAGAGACTTGGGAGTTAGAGACCTAATATTTAATAAACCACATTTAATTTTTAAATTATGAGGAGGAACAGAGGCCAAATCATTCAATTTAGAGGCTTTATGTTTGAGTTTTACCAATATTTTGCTTTATCACTTTGGGATGCTTATACATTATATTTTTATTCACTTTGGAGGGAGCAGACAACGATTCTCTGATGGGGAAGACAGGGGCTAAGCTGAGGGGTGGCGGATGAAGAGGAGCTGCAGAGAGGCGTGTAAGACTACGACTCTGCTTCCTGGTCCCAACTCTGAGTAGTCACGGTTTTGGAAATTTGGATAAAAAAGATGCCAGATTGTTAGATAAATGAGAAGCACCATCCAAAGTGGGATGAATGCTGTCTCGTCTCATAAGACCAGGTTTTCCCCAAAAAGAGCTCCAATTGTCAGTGTAGCCCACGTCATTTGCAGGACACCACACAGACAGCCAGCGGTTCAAGGATGACGAGCGACTAAACATGTCATCACTGGTCAGATTGGGGAGGGGGCCCAGAGAATACTACAGTGGCAGACATCGTTTTTGCAAAGTCACACACCGATTCTACATTAAGTTTCGTGACTTCCGACTTCCGGAGACGGATGTCATTAATGCCGGCGTGAATAACAATTGTGGAATATTTACAGTTACTTTTAGCCAGCATTTTCAAATTTGACTCGATGTCGCCTGCTCTGGCCCCAGGGATACATTGGACTATGACCGCTGGAGTCTCTAGGTTCACGTTTCTGACTACAGAGTCGCCAATGATCAGAGTTTTTTCCTCAGCGGGTGTGTCGCTGAGCGGGGAAAAACGATTAGAAACGTGAACAGGTTGGTGGTGAACCGGGGCTTTGCGACTAGGCTTCCTTCTCACCGTCACCCACCCAGTCTCCTCGCTGCTGAGGAGAGCCGGGGAACCGCTGACAGGGGGGCCTAAGCTAGCTAGCTCCGCTGCAGCTAATGGGCGTCCGTCAAGATTAACTGGCGCAGACGGTGTTTCAATGCAGCGGAGCCGGGATTCCAAATCAGACAACCTCGCCTCGAGCGCCTCAAAAAGACAACATTTATTACATTTACCGTTATCGCTAAAAGAGGCAGAGGTGTAGCTAAACATCTGACAGAGAGAGCACACCAGAGGAGAGGAAAGAGAGCTAGTAGCCATAGCTAGTGGCTCGAGAGCTGGAGAGCAAACCACACAGGCAGACAGCAAAACAGGAAGTGACGATCCTAAAGAAACTAAAGAAAATATGAAAAAACAGTAGGGTTGAGGAGTGACCCAAATGATTAGCGGTATAAAATCAAGAGACAGAAAAGATGTTAAGAAGGAGTGTGAGAAATTGTACCAGAAATTAACAGAAGAAGGTATTTTAAAAACAGGGGACAAAAAGGAGAAATTGGTTCAAGAGCAACATCAAAAAAAAAAAAAAAAATGAAGAGGGATCGGGACTGACAGCCCCTACGGTGCCATCCCTCTATCCCAATTTGAAAGATTTAAAGGGGGAATGGCTACCACCATACTGTGTGAATCAAATGCCATTGGTAGAGGTGAAAAGTGGGTTAGTGGAGGTGAAAGAACTCAGAATTGATGAAGAGGTGGAGAGAGCAAAAGCAGAAACAGATGGAGATGGAAAGAAAATTGGAAGGCAGCATACAGGAAAATCAAGAATTGTTGAAACAATTGGAAGAAATGCAGAATAAACAACAAAGGAAGGAGGAAGATTTGAGAGAGCCAGAACACAGTGAGAATGAAGAAGAGGAAATTAGGTCAGAGGGGAGTGCATCAATGAAATTTTCTCCATAAGATGTTGATGATTTTCAGACTAGGTGACAGAGACAATGTTGGGCCCGTGGTCACGGAATACAGGAGGAAGACGAGGAAGAAATAAGGGAGACAGAGGGCCAGGATTGTGGTGGAGTGGAAGCAGGAAGACCGTATAATGTAGCAGGGGAAATTACATTATTTGGAAAAGGGGGAAGACAGATGAAGTCGACACCCAAGCCAGGAATAGGCAGAGAAAATTATGACCTGAGAAAACGAGAGGAGTGTAGACCACCGCAGAGTTTTGGAAGTTGAAACTTTGACCCATATACTGGGGAAGCAGTGTCGGATAAGGGTAGATGGATGGTGTCTGAGCAGACAGGGTTAATGTGCCCCCTGATACAGAAAACTAGAGGTCATGTGTATCAACCGTTTTCTTTTACCGATGTGAACAGCATATCAGAAAAAATGCTGCCACCCTGTGAGGGGGGAGGACAATGGATGAGTAAATTCCAGCAGTTTACCCAAGGCCACACAGTGGCTTTGGGAGACTTCAGGGCTTTATTGGGCCAGCAGATATCAGGATGGGATTTAGCCCAGATTGAACAGGCAGCAGGAGTGTTAGGGGCAGCTGATCATATCCCCTATACACCTTGCTCCAGCAATATTGGGAAAGTTATGTGAGAGAAATTCCCAATTTCACCAGGAGCTTTACATGCATTGACATTCACATTAAAGGAGGGAGAAAATCTTTTGGTATTTGTGAACAGATGTAAATCAGAACGGATGGGTGCAGCAGGCACACATCCAAATGCTTCTGAGCTTCACACCACTCTGTTTAGATGAGCTGTGTCAAAGGGCATTCCCCAGGCAGTGAGAGAGGCAATGGAAAACAATCCAGACATCCCAGGGTGTCAGGGTGACGTGTGGGAACATCACTTCACACTCCACATGCGTAGAGCACAAGAGATAGCTGATAAAACTAAAACAGAGATAGAAAGTCAACAAGTTCAGCTGTTGAAATTACAATCAGAAAAAGCTAAGAAAGAGGTCACTGACACAAAGAAACAGGTAAAGAGCAGTTAACAATTGGTACAGCGGGCTCAGCCATCCCCTCCACTATTTGCACCACCTCCAGTCTATTCACCACCCATCGTGTGGCCTAGTATGACACCTTATTATTAGGGTGGATCAGGTGGATCAAATTATTATAGAGGGGCTCCACGCAGAGGTCAGGGCAAGAGAATTCCTGGTGGAAAAGTCACGAATACCTACGCTTGCCATGGGTGTTGCCAGATTGTTCATTGGAAGAAGGACTGCCTGACTAACCCTTTTCCACCACCTTTTGCTCCACCACCACAAATGCCACAAGCAAGGGGAGGTCATCAGGCACCATATGCAGCAGCAGCTCCATATGCGGGACAATATCCAGCATACACCTCAACTATGGGGGAAGTGTACCTCACACAATATGAGGAGGAACAATGACAAGGCCCACAGAGAAAAAGTAAAGTGGGAATGGCAGACCCTGTGGTTACTATGAAGGTTATGGATTGTGACCTGCCTTTTTGGTTGACACGGGGGCAACCTATTCAGCTTTGAACTGTGACATTGAACCTACACTGTTGTCGGCTAAAGCTGTGGAGCTGACTGGTTTCTCTGGGGTACCTGAAAGACTGCCTGTGACAAAGCCTTTGAACACTTGTATTGCTGGTCAGACTGTGAAACAACGTTATGCCTGCTCAAAAAATTCTCCCACCAACTTGTTGGGGAGAGACCTGCTGATTAAATTGGGGGCATCGGTGCTGTGCTCGGCCGATGGAGTCATATTATCATTCCCCAATGGTGCTGCAATGAACTGCTACTGTTGAAACCTGATGTGACGCCACAAGTGCCAAACACCTGGGTAGACATTTATTGGGGCCTTCTATCATCTGACTCACCCGAAAAGACAGGCTTGCTGCCAGTATTTGTGGCCTGGAAGCCTTGGATTTCTCTTCTTGCACCCTACACACCTCCCGTTGACCCCCTACATGTCACCCTGTATTATGACAGATTTTCTTCCCAATTAGATGATCACCAGTGGACCATACAGTCTAAGTTTTTGTATGTAGGACAGGAGGGTGTGGCCGGGGATGCTGTATTAACTCCAGAGCAGTTACAGTGGTATGAAATATCAGAGGAATCAGCACCACATATTACTATGCTCATACATGCTAATCACTAGGAAAAAGAGGTAGGACCTATGGTTAAAGCATTAGCTGCAGCCACTGACTGGCAGATGACACAAATACCAAAAGTAGAATACTCTGCAAAATATCAGGCCTATCGTATCCAAATTAATACAACTGACGAGCTCCTGCTGGAACACACACAGATTGAGAGAGATCATGGCAGGGAGCGCAGTGATCACGAATCAGCGGCAGACATGTTAGATTCATTGCCAGCAAATTTATGGTCACAAGGACCCACAGATGTTGGTATCTGCTCTCACATCACAACATTCATGGTTTACATGTATTGATTTGGCTAATGCATTTTTCTGTCTTCCCTTAGCAGAAGAGTGCAGAGATTTGTTCTCATTCACCTACAGGGGCACACAGCTGCGCTACACCAGAGTTCCACAGGGCTTCATTTTGTCACCGGCCATTTTTAACCAGGTTCTTAAGGAACAGTTACGGGGCTGCCCTCTTCCACCAGGCGTAGTTCTGGTACAGTATGTTGATGACATTTTGATAGCAGCACCAGCTCCTGAGAGTTGTCTGGAAGCTACAAAGAGTGTGTTGTTGAGATTGTTTGAATGTGGGTTCAAAGTGTCGAGGCAAAAACTACAGTGTGCTAGGCGCTATGTTTCTTTTCTGGGACATGTTATTACACCCACAGGGTCTGGCCTGTCATCATCACACAGAGATTCCATCCTCCACCACCCCAAACCGCGCACTGTGAAAGACATGTTATCCTTTTTGGGTTTAACAGGGTTCAGTAGATATTACATCCCACAATACAGTGAGTGTACAACACTATTGCATGCCCTGGTTAATGAACAAGGCATAAGAAATCTTGCTGCACAGTTAATGTGGACACAGGAAGCTGAGGAATCATTTATTGCTCTGAAAAATGAACTCTCACATGCAGCTGATTTGGCAGTAGGTGACTACAACAGGTGTTTCTATTTGGATGTTTCTGAAGCAGAACACAGTAAATGGTGTTCTGTTTCAGAAAAAAAGGGGGAGGAAGAAAGCTACTCCTCTATGTCAGTATAATATTAGACCCAATGGAAAAAAAAGGCAACCAGCATGCACACGTCTTGCTGCAGGAGTGGTAAAAAATTTGCAAAAAAACAGTTCATGTGGTAATGGGACATCCGTTGACTGTCCTGACCAGACATAGTGTAATGGCATATGTGAACTCAGCAGCATTCACTATGATCTCACTCAGACGGACAAGGATGGAAAAAATCCTATTAGCATCACACATTACATTCACACATGAAGGAATAAACATGGCAGATCAGATGTTGGATGGACAACCACATGAATGTGAAAAGAGGGTCAGAGAGAATGTGCTACATGAAGCACATGGGTTAGCACGTGTAAGAGCTAAACAAATGAACAGGCATTTGAGTCACTGGTGGCACCCATTCCTCCCAGATATGATTCGAAATTTTGTAAAAAGTTGCACCGTTTGTGTTTCTCACAATCCAAAATCGACAGTGAAAATTCACCAAGGTCATTTTCCACTGCCGACATTGTCAGGTCAGGAGATAATCATTGATTACACTGACATGGTTGAGAGAATCAGAGTATACAGATATCTCCTAGTGGCAGTGGATACATTTACAGGATGGCCAGAAGCTTATCCTGCAAAGAAAGAAGACAGTAAGACAGTGATCAAATTTTTGATAAATCAGCACATCCCTTCTCAGGGGTTTCCCAAGAGAATTAGATCAGATAATGGGACACATTTCAAAAATCAAGACCTACAAAAAGTGGAAAAAATGTTAGGTCTGAAGCATTCATTTGGAACAGTTTATCATCCTCAATCTCAGGGCAAGGTTGAGAGAATGAATCAAAATATTAAGGTAAAGCTTGCTAAAATCTGTAGCCAGACAGGAATGAACTGGTTAGATGCTTTGCCTATTGCCCTTTTGACTGTTGGAAGTTCTGTTAGTAGCATAATAGGTTTCACTCCCTATGAACTTTTAACAGGTCATTAGTTTCCGGGACCGGGAGCTAGATTGCAGCTGTGTGAGGAAGAAGGGCCCAAGATGGGCTACAAACCATTCTATGATCAACTAAGAGCTCTTGTGTCAGCTTTCTCACAACAGGTGCAGGAGAAAAAGAAGCCGGAAGGTGATTTGACTCCCACGCAACCAAACACAACAGAGTGGGTCCTCCTGAAGTGCATCAAGAGGAAGTGGTCAGAACCAAGGTGGACAGGACCATTTCAAGTGGTGGAAAAAAATTCACATGCAGTGAGGTTAAAAGGTAAAGGGGACACATGGTATCACTGGAGCATGTGCACATCTGCTGAGGAACCAGGAAGAGTATTGGATAGCATCAGAAAGGACTTAAAGGATAGCAACCAGTGACTTTTTATACAATAAGAGTGCTTTGCAGTCATTTATTGTTTAAGGGTTTTATTATCTGCTTGCTAATAAGTATCATAATCAGTAATAAGTGAAGTGTGTAATTGCATAACTGTGTGATTGTATGGTGAATGGCCTCTGGCACAAATAACCCCCTGGATGGATGGCTGGAGAGAATGTTTGGAAAATGGAAAAATGTGATTGTCTCTATAATCATATCCATTGTGAGTGCTTTTTGTGGATGCTGTTGTGTATTTTGTATTAGGTCTCTCTGCATTAGGGTCATCACCACTGCTCTGGAAAGTAAACAACCTCCTTCATATCAAATGCCATTATTAAGAACTGATGGATCAATTGAGAATGGAGTGGAATCGGATAAGGATGATGATGAGGAGGACTGTGACGTGGCTTTGAGTGCCTAAAGGGTTTGAAGTATTGGTCTCATTATAGATGAGACCAAAAGGGGGAAACTGATTGGTAAAAGTGATCAATATAATCATATATAACAGTTGTCTGTGTGACTCAAAATATGTGTGCTCTGCTTATGTTTAGGTAATATAACCAATATACCACAATGGAAATATATTGCCAACTGTGTGGCTCATTACCTGCAAAAAGGGAGTGAAGCTCTCTCCCAGCTCAGAGAATAACAACATCTTGTGATGTATGAGAGGAAACAGAGAACCGGCTGTGCTAAGGAGCGACCGAAACTCAGTCACTTTGACCTAGGATGAGGAACGGCCTTCAGTTGTTACACCCTGTGCAAGGAATGGAGTGGTTACTCCCATGGACCACTGCAGCTGCTTTCGTCTGATAATGCATGCTTGGATTCACGCATAAATATGACTGGGCCAGGGAGAGCAGAGTCAGTCAGACTTCACAACCTGACAACATCTGTTGTTGTCAGGGAGAGAACATTTGACGCAGCGCTGTAATTACTATATTTAACTTGCTTAAATAAATACACATCTTCCAATTAAACCAATCTCTTCCTTGAAAATGAATCTGGGTGAACCATCTACACACATAGACAATCTTTGAGGGGTAGAATTAGATGGTTCTTTCACAGCACAGCATAAGAATCTTTTTACCATCCTTAGTGAGTGTCTGTTCATAAGTATAAAATAACTTACAGTACAGCATAAGAATCTTTTCACCATCCTTAGTGTCTGTTCATAAGTATAAAATAATAACTTACAGTACAGCATAAGAATCTTTTTACCATCCTTAGTGAGTGTCTTTTCATAAGTATAAAAATAATAACTTACAGTACAGCATAAGAATCTTTTTACCATCCTTAGTGGGTGTCTGTACACAGCAATAAAGATAGCTTGTTAAAATCAGTATAAGACTGAACTTTATGATACGATACCTCTTGTATCGATGACCTGACAAGGTCTCGATGAAAGTATCCTCTACATAAAAGTTAAGCTATGAGAAAATGAGTACATGCAAATCTGCTGCATATTTTCCACATCGTGCATGCTGATCTCTGTGTTAATTCTGTGTCTTGAGGGTTTGTTTGTAGTGTCTATATTGTGCATGCGGATGTCTGTGTCTTTGGGGGATAAATGTGTGGTTTGAGAAATAACGGGGGTTGGGAATATCTATTAACCTTTTCCCATAGTATGATTTAACTAACGGCCCAAAAGTTTCCTTTGTTATCTAGATTTCCCAAAGTTGGAAATCTAGATAACAAAGGAAAATAAAATTTGAAGGAAAAACCCGCACTTATTTATGGAATGGCTGACACACAGGGAGCCTGAGGCTCCCCATGAATGTGTTTCTTTTATATAAGGAAGCCAAAAGGAGGAGGAGGAGGACAGCAGAGGCAATGGAAACTGAATGATGGCAAAACCAGCTGCTGGCTGAGAGGGAGGAGCCCATGGTTCACACCCACCATGGAAAAACAGGACTGCACGCTTAAGACTAGAACAGATAAGCTGACTCACTTCTACACATATACAGAAAATTAGCAAAAATTAAATTATTAAAAAAATGACAGACATCTTCCATTTACCTGACTCTGAGGTTCAAGGTACTTCGATTAAATTCGCATGGTGCAGGTGCATGTAAAGTAGTAACTCCGGGTAATGACATACAGGACTTTTCAAAGTCAGAAAAAGTAACAGTTAATCCTTTGAGCGTGTAGAATTTTTGGCAGGAAAACGTAGAGTGACCTCAAATTTTCAAATGACAATAGCTCCAGAATGGTAATAGTTAGAGGAAAAGTCCCAATTACAAAAATGTTGCAGAGGAACCCAAGTGTCTGCCAAGTGAACTTGCATTCATGTATAGTGCATAATTGAACCTAATTTGCATATTGCAACAATCCAAATTTTATTATAACACTATAGCTTCAGAATGGTTATAGTTAGATGCACGGTTCCAATTACAAAAGTGTTGCAGAGGAACCCTAGTGTCTGCCAAGTGAACTTGCATCCATGCATTGTGCATAATTGGACCTAATTTGCATATTGCGACAATCCAAATTTTACAACACTACATCTCCAGAACGGTAATTGTTAGATGCAAAGTACCAATTACAAAAAGGTTGCAGAGGAACTGATAGAAAAATTCCATATTATCTACATTATTATTGATATTAATAATGTATTATTTTATTTGAGAAGTATCATACCTTTCATATGCCATGTTTAATGTTTATATGTGCTTTCCAAGTGGAAAAAGTTCATATATTCTTGGCATGTTTCTGTGAGCAATTCCGGAGAGTTCAGACTGAAGATCAGTACAGTATCACTACTTGCATAAGGAATGATCTAAGCCACTCTTATAATCTCTTTGACATGTCCTGTTTCGGGTCACAGAAATGCACAGGAGCTCCTCAGCCTGTATAGATCAGTTCTATAGATTAGGCATATAGACATTCTGTTAGTTTTATGGACCTCATGTGCATGTCTCCACGACCCCATGTCTCCAGAGTGTCTGTGACGTTTCTCCGGATAAGCTTTGATTATCAGGACTGTCCCGTTCTGTCCCTTCCCTTATCCTCATCCTCCCTCTCCTTTCTCCTACCTATATATATCAGACCTAAAGAAATGAATCCTTTAGAGATTCTAGGGGTGTAATGCCATGCTTTGTAATCTCTCCCCCAAGTGGCCATTGGGTTGACACCTTATATATTTTTGTAATAAATGTACATAAATCCAACTTTCCGCCTGATTTTTGACTTTGAATAATTTAAGCTCAAAATTACTCTAACGTTTTGGTGCTCTGAACAGCGGATCCACATATCTCCATCTTTCTGGCACCTCTGCTTGATTTCACCAAGTGCACAGCTGATAAAAAGACCTTCCCAGGCTGAGCGAGAAAAAAAAAGGCTCTGTGATACTGCAGTGAAGGCATTTCAGACCAGGGTGCTGGAACTGACTGGGTGACAGATCTAAGAATCCTACAGGTGGTTTGGATGTAAGTACATTTGTTGTTGTTGTTGTTGTTTATGGATAAAAGATAGTGAGATTACTGGTATTTGTGGAGCATAAAAGACTTGGTTAATTGCTTATTATCCTTTTGGGAAATGATTAAAATTGTGGACATTTGCAAATTATACTTTTGGGTGAGAAATTCTATTGTGTTTTCATTTCTGTAGAAAAAAAAAAGAGAACGGTGGGTTGCCACATTTGCTTTTCCAAGCATTTTTTGGGGTTGCCATTTCAAGCTTGTTTTAAGGCTATAGTTCTGTTACTCTATGTACACAGCTGCCCGACAGCAACCTTGGAGAGATAACAGAACTGCACTGCGTGTGTGTGTGTGTGTGTGTGTGTGTGTTGTATGTGTGGGCCCTTGTGTTTAACAGTGAGTGAGTGAGAAGAAGAGAAAAGAGGAGTGAAAGAAATATTCTATATATGGGTGTTCTTTGCAAAGTTTTGGGGGTGTTGGTACATTTCTATGATGCCCTTGTCTGTCTGAGAATGTTGGTTATTCTGCAACTATCTTTCTCCAACCTTCATCCTGCTTGCTTTAAGAATGTCAGTTATTCTGTAACTATGGTTTCATCCTTCATCCTGTTTGCTTTGCACACCACACTGCCGCCGTTAGATTACATCCAAGGACTCACTCGCTGAAACCAGATAGAATCAGCTCTGCCCTCAGCTGAGCTGGCACATAGCAGAAGGACACTGATACACCTGAGGGGAGCCCTCCCTCCTGCGTGAGGGAGTGGCAGAGTTCTATAAAAACTATAGGACCCACTGTTGGAGTAGCACTCTCTCTTGATACGTCTTGAGAGTAGTGCTCCGGCGCTGTATCTTGTACCATATCTCAGCTTCAGTAAAATAAGTGAAACTATACTTCACCTCTCTGTCTGGTTATTTGGCCTTCGTACCAAAAGAACCGGAGGTTAAGACATTTTAACACAACAAATTGGTGTTTCTGCCTGGTTACGAGGCTAAATTTTAGTTTTGTAGATGGCGTGAGGATTTTTCTCTACAGTTCGGCAGCCGCAAACCATAAAAGGTAAGCAGAAACCTTTTTCAACAAACTTCTGCCTGTCCTTTCAGGGACAGACCTTTCTGTAGAGATTAAATATTCACATACGTGTGATTTTATTTGTGGAATGAACCTGAGATATGGTCTTGGATTTATGATATGTTGTTTTAAGGAATGTTTACTGAGTTTGATAAGGAAATCTCCAAACGGTTTAACCCCATGGAATAAGTCATACGCGTTAATACTGTTCCTAAGAAAGCTAGCTCTGTCCTGGGGCAACGCCTTGACCCAGTGGAGGAGATAGGAGAGAGAAGGATGGTGGCTAAACTGTCATCTCTGCTGGAGTCCGAGTCCCACCCTATGCAGGACATACTGGACGCACTGACTACATCATCCTAGATGCGTGACCGAGAGGTTTTGCAGGTCCTTCCTACCTATGGCTGTCAGAATGTATAACCTAAGCAGGGCTGCTCACAGAGATAGCAAAAAAAAAAAACAAAACCGTGACAACCTAATAGTATTGAATGCAAAAGATGCAACAGACTTACACAAATGGTCCCCTCCAGTATACAACTAGGACAATATCAGTTGCTATGGAGGGTGACAATATGTATGGGTACATATTTATACCATGAAGGGTAACTAAATAGACGGTTATGCTGTTTAGTCCATCTAGCTACAATGCTCCGCACTGTGTGTGTGTGTATATATATATATATATATATACAGTATATATATATATATATATATATATACAGTATATATATATATATATATATATATATATATATATATATATATATATATATATATATATATATATATATATATATATATATATTTATGTGTACGTATGTATATTCACTGCTCTTATTTTCTTATCTTCTAAATTATTGCTCTGAGTGTTGCTATCCCTGTGCTGTTGCAATCCTGGAATTTCCCCATTGTGGGACTAATAAAGGCTTATCTTATCTTATCTTATCTTAAAAAGCAAGGTTGGAGACAGCTTGGGCAAAAGGTTGAAACCCCGGGGTGGCTGAAATATGGCCATCGAAAAGGAAGTGTTGCCCCGTTGAGCATTGCATAGTCTGGGTAAAATGTTTTAACCCCGAGGTGGCTGATATAGGGTCACTGAAAAAGTAGTGTTATCCAGCTGTGCATAGCTTTGCCAAAAGGTTTTAACCCCTTGGAATTATTGCTTAATTCCTGAAAGTAGAGTTGGTACCCCTAGCGTATTTAGCTCAGACCAAAAGGTTTTAACTCCCAGAGAATTGCCATGGGCGCGTCTCTAAAATAGAGTTGGTCTTAACGCAATAGTCAGGAAATCCTACTGTGTGTGAAATAAACACATAAGTATTAAGTAAACTCGATTGGGGCGATCAATTCATAGGTGATATACTGTATAATAAAATAACTAAACTAGTTAGAGTAAAAAACACGGTGATGTGTGAGACAAGTATGTTGTGAAGAAGTGGAAATAAATAAGTTCATAATAATACTCTCTGTCACGCCGCGCCGCTCATCAACGGCGCCACCTGCTCACACACCTGTCAGTCATCAGCGGCGAGGGATATAAGCCGCCTCGCCCTGAGCTTCGGTCTGAAGCCGTAGACTTCATTTCCCTTCCATGGGCTTCTACCACATTCTCTTCAGCATCCTCGTCACCGGTAAGAAAATCACTTACCTCATCTCTCCAGTCTGCTCCCCTGTGCACAGGTGGATTCCTCGGCGGCGGACAATCCCGTCCCTCGTCTCTCCTCGCTGCTGCACCGAGCCCTGCAGGTGGCTGTCTCCCGGGCTTCCATCCTTGAAGCGCCAGTCATCTGTCCTAACAAGTAAGCTTCTCTCCCTCGCCTATTCTCCTCCTGTGTTGGTGTGTGCTCATCACCCTGTGTCTGATTTCTCCCATAGGGTTACCGGCTGAACGGTCTCCTGCCTCTGGGTCCGAAGCAGACGCCACCACCAACACATTAACATTCCGCAGACACGCACCCAAACATCCCTGTTGTTAATAAACAGTTTGAACTACTCTGAGCCTGTGTGTGTGCGTCTCCTGAGCCGAACGTTATGTCAGTACGGCTTCAGCAGAGCGGCTCGGCAGACGGCGGGCTCGCACACCGGTTTACCATCCTCGAGGCTCGGGTGGATCAGATTGTTTATCAGCAACAGGTGGTACTTAATCAATTATTAGAATTAACTAACCGATTGAACCGCTTGGACCCCCAACAGCCGTTCCCCCCGACTCGCCAGGGTGGCGCGGCTCCTGCTGTTCCAGCGGCCGTCCAGCCGGCTCCAGTGGCACCAGTTCGGCTCACACCGATTCCGACCCCCGCCCGCTTTAGCGGTAAGCTCGGCGGAGCGCGGGGGTTCATTATGCAGTGTGAGTCCGTGTTCCACCGTGTGCCCGGAGATTTTCCCTCGGATCACAGCCGAATTGGTTACATAGGGAATCTTCTGGAGGGGCGTGCGTTAACTTGGACCTACGCCGTAATGGCGAGGCCCAGTTATGCCACCCTCACCTATGACCAATTCGTGAGGCGCTTTCTGGAGGTCTTTGACCATTCTCAAACCGAGACGGTCCAGGTCGATCGGCTTCTCGCTCTCCAGCAGGGAAGCCGGTCGGCAGCGGACCACTCGGTCGACTTCCGGGTAGCGGCGGAGGAATTGGGCTGGGAGGAACGCTCCCTCTGTGGCCTGTTCCTCCGCAGCCTCAATAGTGATCTGAGGGATGAACTGGCTGGTCGGGATATCCCTGGGACGCTAGCGGAGCTGACGTCCTTAGCGGTAAGTTTGGATAACAGGCTGCGCGAGCGCTCCTCGGGGCGGAAGTCTTCTTCTTCTCGCCCTCGTGGAGCCTCGCCGCACCTGTTCCAAGCTCGCCCCCTGGCGGCACCGCCAGCATCGTGCCCCGAGGAGTCGGAGCCGATGGTGACGGGCTGGACCAAACTTTCCCCTGTGGAGAAACAACGCCGCCGTGAGTTGGGCCTCTGCATGTATTGCGGAGGCGACAAACACACCGTGGAGCGTTGTCCATGGAAAGCCAGTCGGTGGGGTCCGCGAGTCACTGTTGGGGGCCTTGTGGACGTCAATCGGTTAGGATCACTCACCCAATTGAAGCTGCCCATCCGTTTCTGCCATAACCCCACTGGGCACCTCACCCACGCACTGGTGGATTCGGGCGCAGAAGGCAGCTTCATTTCACAAAGCCTGGCAACCCGATTGGGCATCCGCTGCCAGGCACTCAACACTCCCATCTCCCTAGTCCACCTCTCCCGTGCCTCCCTTGGGAGAGTGACACATCAAACTGTCCCCATACCGGTCATCATCTCGGGAAACCACCGGGAGGAGATGACCTTCTACGTCCTCCCCAACTCTGTGTCGCCCGTCATCCTGCGGTATCCCTGGCTCCGTCTTCACAACCCGGTCCTGGATTGGAGATCAGCTGGGGTATCGGCATGGAGTACATTCTGCCTGGGCACCTGCCTCCAGTCCGCTGCCTGCTCGCCGTCCGCTCCTCCCCCCGCGACGGACGCTGCACCCCCGGACCTGTCCCTGGTGCCTCCGGAGTTTCACGACCTGGGTATGGTGTTCAGTAAAGCGAAAGCTATGTCTCTTCCCCCTCATCGGCCCTACGACTGTGCCATCAACCTCCGCCAGGGGGCTCCGTTACCTTCTGGTCGGCTCTACAGTCTGTCAGCGCCGGAGAAGGAGACGATGAACACATATCTGAAGGAGTCATTAAACGCTGGGATAATCCGCCCATCATCGTCACCCGTGGGGGCAGGGTTCTTCTTCGTGGGAAAAAAGGATGGGTCCCTCCGCCCTTGCATCGACTACCGGGCCCTCAATGATATCACGGAGAAGGACCGTTACACCCTGCCCCTCATGGACACTGCCTTCCACTCCCTCCAGGGGGCGACCTGGTTCACCAAGCTGGATCTACGCAACGCTTACCACCTCGTCCAGATCCGGGAGGGAGATGAGTGGAAGACAGCCTTCCGTACCCCGAACGGCCACTTTGAGTACCTGGTCATGCCGTTCGGGTTGACAAACGCTCCAGCCGTCTTTCAGCGCCTTATAAATGACGTCCTCCGGGACTTTATTGGCCTTTTCGTGTTTGTCTACCTGGACGATATTCTATTCTTCTCCAAGTCCAGGGACGAGCACCAGGTCCATGTGAGGCGGGTCCTCCAAAGACTGCTGGAGAATCGTCTGTACGTGAAGGCAGAAAAATGTGAATTTTACGCCAGAACTACGTCCTTCCTGGGGTTTATCATCGCCCACGACAAGGTGCTCCCAGACCCAGAGAAGGTGAAAGCGGTGGTGGAGTGGCCTACACCTGCATCTCGGAAGCAGGTGCAACAGTTCGTTGGCTTCGCCAATTTCTACCGCCGCTTTGTCCCCAACTTCAGCTCCATCGTTGGGCCACTGACCCGCCTCACGTCCCCGAAGGTCCCGTTCCGGTGGACCGAAGACGTCGCTGCCGCCTTTAAGGCGCTGAAGGCGGAGTTCTCCTCCTCCCGGGTCCTTTGCCAGGTCGACCCCGCGCTGCAGTGCATCGTTGAGGTGGACACCTCGGACACGGGAGTGGGAGCAGTGCTGTCCCAGCGGTCGCCGGACGATGGCGCCAAACGACCGTGCGCCTTCTTCTCCCGGCGCTTGTCCCCGGTGGAGAGGAACTACGATGTGGGGGACAGAGAGCTCTTGGCCATCAAGCTCGCCCTGCAGGAGTGGCGCCACTGGCTAGAGGGGGCGAACCTGCCGTTTGTGGTCCTCACGGACCACAAGAACTTGGAATATTTACGATCTGCCAAGCGCCTGAACGCCCGCCAGGCGCGCTGGTCTCTGTTCTTCGCCAGGTTCCAATTTTCTATCACCTTCAGGCCTGGCTCTAAGAACGGCCTGCCTGACGCCCTCTCTAGGCAGTTCACTCCCGTGGAATCGGAGGAGACGCCCCACTCCATCCTGCCCAGGTCGTGCGTCGTGGGAGCCATCTCGTGGGATATCGAGGCCAAGATCCGGAAGGCACAGGAGGTGGAACCTGATCCTGGCGGCGGACCGGAGGGAAGACTGTTCGTCCCATCTGCGGTCCGAGGAGAGGTCATCCACTGGCTCCACACCTCCCGGCTCACCTGTCATCCCGGCACCTCCCGGATGATCAGCCTCCTCCAACGGTCTTTTTGGTGGCCAGGCCTGCGGAGGGATGCAGCCCGCTACGCCCGGGCTTGCCCAGTCTGTGCCACCAGCAAATCAGGAAATGCCCCTCCAGCGGGTCTGCTCCAGCCTCTGCCCGTCCCCGGCAGGCCCTGGTCGCACATCGCACTGGATTTCGTCACCGGACTCCCCGTTTCCAACTCCTTTAACACCATCCTGACCATCGTGGACCGTTTCTCCAAGGCGGCACACTTCGTCCCCCTGCGAGGTCTTCCTACCGCCCTGGAGACGGCGGGCCTCCTCATCCAACACGTGGTCAGGCTGCACGGGATTCCGGTGGACATGGTCTCGGACCGGGGTCCCCAATTTTCATCCGAGGTTTGGAGGTCCTTTTGCAACGCCATCGGAGCCAAGGTGAGCCTCTCCTCCGGCCATCACCCCCAGTCTAACGGGCAGTGTGAGAGGACCAATCAGGAGCTGGAGGCTGCGCTCCACTGTGTTGCAAGATCCAAGCCGACGTCATGGAGCAACCATTTCGCCTGGGTGGAGTACGCCCACAACACCGCCCGCTCTTCTGCAACGGGGATGTCCCCCTTCAAGGCGTCCCTGGGTTACAACCCCCCGCTGCTTCCAGCGCAGGAGAGCGAGGTAACTGTCCCATCAGTTAGGGCGCACCTGAGGCAGTTCCGCTCCATCTGGGCCGCCGCGCGTCATGCGCTTTTACGCACAGCGGAGCGCAACAGGACCGTGGCGGACCGGCGTAGAAGACCTGCCCCGGCGTACAGAGTTGGGCAACTTGTCTACGTTTCCACCCAGGACGTCACCCTAAAAGGCGAGAGGAGAAAGCTGGCACAGCGCTTCATGGGTCCCTTTCCCATCTCCCGGATCATCAACCCGGTGGCTGTGCGCGTGGCTATTCCCCCCTCCCTCCGCATCCATCCCACTTTCCACGTGTCGAAGGTGAAGCTGGCAGTTACCGACCCCCTTTGCCCTCCTCCTGCAGCGCAACCCGCACCCCGGATGGTTGGTGGCCATCCGGCCTGGTCCGTCTCCTCCATCCTGGACTCCCGGCGCCGGGGTCGTGGGTTGCAATACTTGGTGGACTGGGAGGGCTATGGGCCCGAGCATCGACAGTGGGTGCCCCCGTCGTTTGTGTTGGACCCATCGCTCATCGCGGACTTCCACCGAGCGCACCCGGATAAGCCATCGCCAGGAGGCGCTGCTAGAGGGGGGAGTACTGTCACGCCGCGCCGCTCATCAACGGCGCCACCTGCTCACACACCTGTCAGTCATCAGCGGCGAGGGATATAAGCCGCCTCGCCCTGAGCTTCGGTCTGAAGCCGTAGACTTCATTTCCCTTCCATGGACTTCTACCACATTCTCTTCAGCATCCTCGTTACCGGTAAGAAGATCACTTACCTCATCTTTCCAGTCTGCTCCCCTGTGCACAGGTGGATTCCTCGGCGGCGGACTATCCCGTCCCTCGTCTCTCCTCGCTGCTGCACCGAGCCCTGCAGGTGGCTGTCTCCCGGGCTTCCATCCTTGAAGCGCCAGTCATCTGTCCTAAACAAGTAAGCTTCTCTCCCTCGCCTATTCTCCTCCTGTGTTGGTGTGTGCTCATCACCCTGTGTCTAATTTATCCCATAGGGTTGCCGGCTGAACGGTCTCCTGCCTCTGGGTCCGAAGCAGACGCCACCACCAACACATTAACATTCCGCAGACACGCACCCAAACATCCCTGTTGTTAATAAACAGTTTGAACTACTCTGAGCCTGTGTGTGTGCGTCTCCTGAGCCGAACGTTATGTCAGATTGTAAGTTTTACTCCCTCCTTGTACTTTGTGTCGTTAACATCTTGTCTTACTTTATGTTTGTTACTTTTTTAATAAATTCCACTAATGGCAGTTCAGTGCGTGGGCCTCGTTCTCTCTGCCCCAAAGGGGCATTCATGACAAGATGGACATGAAATCAAACAATAACTCCCATGTCTTTCAATAGTTTAATAAGAAATGTCAGAATAGGTTAACATAATTGGATAACTGTAAAACAGAGAATTCAACATATATCATGGGCACCATAGACTATTACTGAGTTACTTGTGAATCAAGCATTTATGAATGAATGAATGAATGAATGAATGAATTTATTTCGGATAATACAGTACAGGTTAAAAGAAACTGTATAATATAACAACAAGGTCAAATTAGACAAAGACTCCTTCTACTAAACAATTCCACGTGAGTTATCCGAAATGGGTGATGGCTGAAGCCACAGCTTATATTGCCCACCCATATTCCATCCAAGAATTCAAAGAAAAAAGAGTAAACAAGACAAGAGTGATTACAATTTAGAACAAAGCTAAGACAAAGTGTGACTGAGAGAAAAAAAAAAAGAAAACTAAGCTAAGCTAAGTTAAGCGGTTACTATTCAAGACAAATCTAAGACAGAATGCCACAGAGAGAGAAAAAAAAAAAAAACTAAGCTACAACACAACACAGGCTGGATATGTCAATCCTTATGTGAGTTTACATGTCGTCTTGTAAATATGTTTGGAGTATTTCTTATGGAACCAAATAAAGCATAGTTTAACTTCTCAGTATACTGGAAATTGGAAAACCATAAAATAGCATTGGTCAAGAAAAGTGGATGCAATTTTTTGAAGAAAATGATGATTAAACTATTTATAAACTATTTATAAAAATTGTCCATACTCGAGACGGGAATCGGGCGATAGGGCGCAGTGGGAGTCCCCGTCTGGTGAGATGCGTTCTCCTTTCAGCCTACCTGTCCTGTATTCGGTTCGTGGCCTTGGTTGGGAGCAGCTGGAATTTCTGGAGGTCATGGAAGCGAATGTGTCCTTGCTTCCTTTTGTTGTTGGTATTCCTCCACTTCTTCTTTTAAATCTTTTAGATCTTGATGTGCTTCCTGTAGAAGCAGTTGACATTACTTGTAGTCAGACTTCACGTTTTCAAGTTGACCTTCAGCTCTTCTGAGTTCTTTCTTTGTGTCCTGAAGGGCATCTTACAAGTTCACTGTTCTCTTGGTGAAGGAAGTCGTTGTCATGAGTCAACCGTCGCTTTTCTGGTTTTGCCTGGTTTAAATCTTGTAATGCGTTATCAAGTTGAGCTTGAGTATCGTCGTTTTCATCTTGAGATTGTTCCAGTTTCTTCTTTAATGATTTGTTCTCTTCCTGGAGAGAGGGGGTTGTTGATTGTTGATTAGCTCATTCTCAGTGCATAACACTTTAGCTTCAGCTACTTTTAATCTCGCGACTAATGCTCTCGCGAACTTTCCCAATGCACTGGGGAGATTCTTCCCTTTTGGTAGGTTTTCTGCGTAATCGTTCAAAAGTTCTTCAGTGAGTTGCTTCAGATCTTCGGGCTGTGTTTTCTTGACCCATGTTGTGAAGCTAAATATAACATCAAAAGTCCATTCTTCCAATGTTGCTTGAAGGTCATCCAGTTCGGTAAATCGGTCAGTTGTTCGTAGACCCGTCATGTTTTACCGTTGTTTACCAGTTAGCTTAAAAATCAACTTGTTGATTATAGCTAAGTTTGTTAGCCAAGGATTAACTTTAATAACCAGCTGAACTCCGGGATTCCGTGGGCGGTCGCGTCTCTGCGTCGTAGTGCGTCTCAGTGCGCACTGAAAAAAAAAAGCTGCTTCTGAATTCTGAATTCTGAATTCTGAATTTAACTTAGACTAGCTCAGTTTTCTTTTTCTCTCAGTCACATTTTGTCTTAGCCTTGTTTTAAATTGTAATCGCTCTTGTCTTGTTTTCTCTTTTTTCTCCTTTGAATTCTTGGATGGAATATGGGTGGGCAATATAAGCTGCGGCTTCAGCCATCACCCATTTCGGATAACTCACGTGGAATTGTATAGTAGAAGGAGTCTTTGTCTAATTTGACCTTGTTGTTATATTATACAGTTTCTTTTAACCTGTAATGTACTATCCGAAATAAATAAAAGTCATTCATTCATTCATTCAATTCATTCATTCATTCATTCAATTCAGCAATACCTGACATGCCTTTGTTATGTGTTTATATTGCCGTTAAAACACGTGCGTCCCCGTGCGTAAAATCTATTTTGCCTAAGCCGCTGGGTGACTCACATTGAGACCTGTGCGTAACGGTAGTGTTAGCCACTCTTAGCCATTAGCCAGTCTTTTTTTATTACTACTGTTCTTATCTGTTTTGAAAAATGGTTCGCAAAAACCTCAAGCATGGAAGCGGAGATGGTTTGACCGGGTCGGGTGACCAGAACCACGAGTCAGTAACAACCGGACCAGCTTTATGTTCGTCTGACAATGAGGAACTTCGACAACAGATGTTCACCAACGACACTGTTGTTGTGGACAGGTAAGTGTTATAAGATAAATTATTCTTTATCGATGAAAATAGTAATAAAATAACTTTTGACCGATCGGTAATTACAACGGTCCCTCATGGCCACAAGATTTTTTGTGTGCCGAGTTCCTCTGTAGTGGGGGGGGGGGGGGTTTCTCTACATTGCAGATATTTTAGTAAAATTTTTATTGCACTGTAGGCTATTTTTTCTTGTAAAAAAAAGGCCACACATTTTTTACGTGGCATGTTTCTTTGTGTGTGTGTGTGTGTGGGGGGGGGGGGGGTTGTTACCCTCTAGAAATGTAATAATATTTTAGTATATTTTTTTATTGTACTGTAGGCTATTTTTTCTTGTAAAAAAGGCCACACATTTTTTATGTGGCATGGTCCTTTGTGTGTGGGGGGCTTGTTTGTTCATTCATTCATTCATGAATGAACAAACAACCCCCCCCCCACACACACACAAAAGAGCATGCCACCTAAAAATGTGTTTGTTACCCTCTAGAAATGTGATAACATTTTAGTATAATTTTTATTGCACTTTAGGCTATTTTTTCTTGTAAAAAAAAAAAAAAAACAGGAACTGTGCTGTGTATGTGAACTCTGGGAAAATAGGAGAATAGTGAAAAATAAAAATTGAACTTTGTAAATGACTTTTTATTTCCACATAATAGACAAACTTCAGATGAAGACTCTGGTGAGGAGTGGGTGCCAGACGAGTACTCTCCGTGCCGCCTTGCGTAAAGGACTACAACAGGTATGTAATGATTTGAAAATGTAATAATTGGCTTGAGTAATATATTGAAGTGTTTTTTTTTCCTTTTATTCTAAAAATTATGTTTTTTTGTCCATTCAGGTGCATGGGTGGAGTGGACCTATCAGATACCCTGATAGGCTACTACAGTGTTCTCCATAAGACCATGAAGTGGTATAAGAGCTTTTTTTACCACTTCATGGACATTGCCATCGTCAATGCCTACATCCTCCACAAGGCACTCGCCTCTGGAAGAGGACAGAAGCCATTGAGACAGAAGGCATTTCGGGAGACCCTTGCTAAGCAGCTGGCACAGGTGCGCTCTCGATCAGCCACACCCACACCACCTCATCCTACACCCACTGCACATCACAGGATTGTCTTTATCTCAGGGCACCGCACGAATGGACGGGCACTATGCAGGCACTGCCAAAAAAAAACACCACTCAAGTGCTCCACCTGTGATGTGCCTCTCTGTTTGATCCCAAACCGAGACTGTTACAATAACTGGCATATTGCTAATAACATATAAAGGACTTCATATTCACATTTGTTGTTTATAAATAGTATGTTTTGTATATTGACTTTTTTGTTCAGTAAAGCGTGTTTATATTTTACAATAACTGGCATATTGCCAATAACATATAAAGGACTTCATATTCACATTTGTTGTTTGTAAATAGTATGTTTTGTATATTGACATTTTTGTTCAGTAAAGCGTGTTTATAATTTAAACTTCATTTTCTCTGCATCATTACTACTGACAGTGTTTCTGGATATCTAACAACACCCTGAGTGTCACCTTTCATTGGAGCCCAAGATGAAGCTTCTATGTTGAAGCATTCAAAAGTTATAGACGTTTTTCCAAACTGTGCCAAACTGTGCCAAACTGTGCCATTTGGCACAGTTTGGCACAGTTCAAAAACGCCTGGGAACAACCTGAGAAAAAAGCTATAACACTTGGTTCTACACTTCTGTTGCATTTTCCAGCCATTATCTGACAGCTGTGTGTTATTTGCAAGCATTTGTATCTAAAAAAAACACCCAGGTGAACTTTATTTTCTTCAAATTCAGTATGTTTAGATGACTGTTACTCAGTGGCAGGAGCACTGAGAGAGATTATGACTGTTTTGCCAAAAAAAATTCAGAGTGTTTTCTTTTAAATAAGACCAACCCCATGAAGATGCTGCAAGGGGTTGAAGAACAGCTTTTGATTTTCTTTGGGTATGTTATTTTTAGGCATTTTTAGGGAAACTGAACAGAGTTCAACAGGTTAATTGTTATTTTACATTAGTGGTAGTTATAAGCTCTTTTAGAACTTGTTCCAATTACAGGCTTGTAAGAAGTGAGGTAGAATTTTGGAATTATTGTAGAAATCTGAAGATGTGTTAATTTGTTTGTTTGTTGAAACTGTATTTTGATTTGTAGTTTTAACATTTGTGTGGATTGACTTCTTTACTTAAATTTTCAAAGCCTAGTATTGGAATTATCATCAATAACTAGCTTTGGAATTTTTTGTTGAATGTCACTTTTTGTTGAATGTCACTTTAAAGTGATGATTTTATTTACAAAAGGGAGCAACAAAAATATAGAAAAGGTTAAATGCTTTAGAGATGTAAGGTTATACAAGTTTTCACTTTCTTTTAAAGTAAAGGTTAACTTTGTCTTCATTTGTTAAAGCATATTTTCATTTGAAGCTTTAAATGTTTTAATATTACAGATTAAATCCCTCCAAAGTAAATAAAAATATAATGTATAAGCATCCCAAAGTGATAAAGCAAAATATTGGTAAAACTCAAATTAAACATAAAGCCTCTAAATTGAATGATTTGGCCTCTGTTCCTCCTCATAATTTAAAAATTAAATGTGGTTTATTAAATATTAGGTCTCTAACTCCCAAGTCTCTGTTAGTCCATGATCTGTTAATTGATCATCAGATTGATTTAATTTCCCTTACAGAGACTTGGTTAGGGCAAGAGGATTATGTTGGTTTAAATGAATCAACTCCCTCTGGTTATTTAAACTGTCAAAATCCCAGAAGTTCTGGTCGTGGAGGAGGAGTAGCAACAATTTACCATTCCAAATTACTAGTTAATGTAAAGCAAAAAACATGTTATAATTCCTTTGAGGGCCTGGTCCTCAGTGTTGGGCACTTTAGCAATTTCAGGTTAAACCCAATTTTATTTGCCATAGTTTATCGTCCCCCATCAACCTATTCAGAATTTGTATCCGAATTTGCTGATTTCTTAGCTGATTTAGTGCTGAAATCTGATAGAATAATTATAGTAGGGGACTTTAATATACATGTGGATGTAGATAGTGACTGCCTTAATGTGGCTTTTAATTCAATATTAGACTCGATTGGGTTTTCTCAGAAAGTAGGAAATTCTACTCATTACCTCCACCATACATTGGACCTTGTTCTGACATATGGCATAGAAATAGAAAATCTTGTAGTGTCTCCTCATAACCCTGTACTGTCAGACCATTGTCTGTTAACCTTTGATTTTACTATTTCTGACTATTTGGCTCCTAAAGAAAAATATTATCACAGTAGATGCCTCTCAGATGATGCTGTTTCCAAATTTATGCAGATTGTTTCCTCTATGCCATGTGTCAACACAACGGAAATAAGCTATAGACAGCTTGCTCCTTCTGTAATTGATAACATGGTGGATAGTGTTTCAGCTTCTCTGCATCAGGCTCTAGACTTGGTGGCCCCCTTAAAAAAGAAAAAGTCTAATCAGAGATTTTTAACTCCTTGGTTCAACACAGAAACTCGTAGCTTAAAACAGAAGACTCGTCAATTAGAAAGAAAATGGCGCTCTACTAATTTAGATGAAATCTATTTAGCTTGGAGAAATCATCTTTTAATTTATAAAAAATCTCTTAGAAAAGCTAGAACGAGTTATTACTCTGCATTAATAGAACAGAACAAGAATAATCCCAGGTTTCTTTTCAGTACTGTAGCCAGGTTGACAAAGAGTCAGGACTCTGTCAATCCTAGCATCCCCTTAGAGCTTACTAGTCAGGACTTTATGAACTTTTTCAATAATAAAATTTCATCCATCAGAGATAAAATCAATCAGATTCTTCCCACAGTTAACTTAAATACTGTAACTACTACAACTCCTTCTATTGATGTCTGTCTTGATGAGTTTACTCCAATCGACCTTTGTGAGTTAGACAAAATAGTTTCCTCATCCAAACTTTCAACTTGTCTTTTAGACCCTATTCCTACCGGGTTATTTAAAGAAGTCTTCCCACTTATTGGTAGCTTTATTCTTCATATAATCAATTCTTCATTAACTTTAGGCCATGTACCGCAGGCTTTTAAAATGGCTGTAATTAAACCCTTACTCAAAAAGCCAACGCTAGATCCAGGAGCTTTAGTTAACTACAGACCAATCTCTAATCTCCCTTTCATTTCAAAAATCTTAGAAAGAGTTGTTGCTACGCAATTATTTGACCACCTGCAGGGAAATGGTTTACTTGAAGAGTTTCAATCTGGGTTTAGAATCCATCATAGTACTGAAACAGCCTTAGCGAAGGTCACTAACGACCTCCTCATTGCATCTGATAATGGACTAGTTTCTGTACTTGTCCTTTTAGATCTTAGTGCAGCTTTTGATACTATTGATCATAATATTCTACTTGATAGATTAGAACACTATGTTGGACTTAATGGAACTTCGTTGCAGTGGTTTAGATCTTATTTATCTGATAGGTTCCAGTTTGTTCATGTAAATGATGAGTTTTCTTTCAGCTCAAAGCTTAGTCATGGAGTTCCACAGGGATCTGTGCTAGGCCCTACTCTTTTTAGTTTATATATGCTTCCGTTAGGCAACATTATTAGAAAGCACTGTATACATTTTCATTGTTATGCAGATGACACACAATTATACCTGTCAATGAAGCCAGATGATACTAATCAATTAGTCAAGTTAGAAGCCTGTCTTAAGGAAATCAAAGCTTGGATGACTTGTAATTTCCTGCTATTAAATTCAGATAAGACTGAAGTCATTCTTGTTGGTCCAAAAAACCTTAGAAATTCCTTTCCAAATCAAACTTTCAGTTTGGATGCAGTTACTCTTTCTCTTAATAGCTCTGTGAGGAACCTTGGAGTTATTTTTGATCAGGATTTGTCCTTCAATTCACATATTAAATTTGTTTCTAAGACTGCCTTCTATCATTTGCGTAATATTGCCAAGATTAGGAGCATCTTGTCTCAGAGTGATGCTGAGAAGCTGATCCACGCTTTTGTTAGTTCGAGATTAGATTATTGTAATTCTTTATTATCAGGCTGTCCTAAAACATCTTTAAAAAGTCTTCAGCTGATCCAAAATGCTGCAGCAAGAGTTTTAACAGGTACTAGAAAGAGAGATCATATCTCTCCGGTTCTGGCCTCCCTTCATTGGCTTCCCATAGAGTTTAGAATTAAGTTTAAAATCCTTCTTCTTACTTACAAAGCTCTAAACAATCAGGCTCCTTTTTATTTAAAAGATCTGATACTACCGTATCATCCTAACAGAGCACTACGCTCCCAAAATGCAGGATTACTTGTAATACCTAGAATCTCCAAAAGTACAATGGGAGGCAGAGCCTTCAGTTATCAAGCTCCTCTCCTGTGGAATCAGCTGCCAATCTGGATTCGGGAGTCAGACTCGATCTCTGTTTTTAAGAATAGGGCTAAAACCTACCTTTTTGATATAGCCTACAATTAGGGAGGGATCATGTGTTTCTGAACCCTCCCTTAGTTATGCTGCTAATAGGTTTAGTCAGCCGGGGGACCTCCAGTAATGCACTGGGCCTCACTCCTTTCCTCACTCTCTATGAAATTTTTTTTTTTTTTTTTTTTGCTGGTCATTAACATTTGTTTGTTCTCTCCCATAGATTGAGTCCCCATCGTGCTGTTTGCTCTCTACATGTCTGTTCTTTTCTTCTTCTCTATCCCCTCACCCCCCAGCCAGTCGCAGCAGATGACTGCCCCTCCCTGAGCCTGGTTCTGCTGGAGGTTTCTTCCTGTTAAAAGGGAGTTTTTCCTCTCCACCGTCGCCAAGTGCTTGCTCACAGGGGATCGCCTGATTGCTGGGGTCTTTCTGCAACTGTGGGGGTTCCCCCTACAGTTGATAGTGCTATGAGATGACTGTTGTTGTGAAATGGCGCTATATAAATAAAGTTGAATTGAATTGAATTGAATTGAATTAAGAAACACAATTGAATTGTTTTTGTGTATTTTGCTGCCAAGGATTTCTTAAGATTAAAGCTAATGGTGATTTACTTGATTGTTATCTATAAAGTTTTAATTTACAGAATAATCAATGTTTCCACCTTTTTACTTTTCTCTTTTAAATCCTGGTGAGAAGTAGGGAGTTGGTTAATGTTTTCCCTTTCCTGTGGAGAAAAACATGAACCAAGAATAGCACAATGACTTTGAATAACACTTAGGGCTTTTGAGTGCTAATTGATTAATGTGGTTTTCTATTTTGAAAAATTTGGGGAAATATTCAGTGAATCACTAAATCCTTTACCAGCATGCATAGGGTTAAGGACAAGACGCATTTTGAAGTTCTGATGGGGGTTTGCATGAAATTAAGTTTAAAGAACTTATACCAGGAATATTCTGAAGAATTAAGTTTAAATTAAACAGGCCATCAGGCAAGCAGAATCATTGTGTCCCAGTAGGTAGCAGGCAGTCCACTGGATTCTGTTTCAACTGGACCGATGTGGGCTCTGTTGGAAGACTGGCACACAGGCTCCTTACCACGGTTATGGCCTACTCCCGAGATCACAACAGGGCTGGTTCTTCAGCAGCCTGGCTGCGGTCTTCTCTTATGCACTGAAGAAGGAAGTAGTTTATTGCACAAAGTCCCATCAGAAATTCAAACTGAGGCAAAAACACATCACAAATCCATTTCTTCCGATGTCTGTGGTTTAAATAAGTTGGTTTAAGCTCAAAATAAAATAAAAAAAAATCTTCATACACGGTAATTTAAAGAAAAAGATTAAAATAAGAAAAAGTGAACTTCAAAGAAAAGAAATAAAGAATTTTCACAGAGCATGACTGGCTCTGGGTCTTACTTGGAAGATAGAAAAAAGATGGGAGAGCAGAGAAGGCTCCTTACAGCTTGACCAACACCCCAAAAACTGAAACAAAGGAAACAAAAAAGCAAGTTTTTCTTGGGTGTGGCAAGATGGTTCAACTTCATGAGAACTGGGCTGAACCAATTACATTTGAGCTTCCTGTTCAACAGAAGTCATAAACTCGACCTAAAAAGGAGATGCAGTGAAGCCTGGAGCTCTACTGGTCTGTTAAAATCCAACTATGGTCTCCCAAAGAGCAGAGAGAGGAGGGGAGAGACATTTGATGTGAGAAGTGAGACCCCCCCAAGACACATATGTCCTGAATAAAGCATAAATTCCTTAAACTTCAGTGACTATGATATTCTAGGGAACATACAATGTCTCTTCATTGTAACTGTAATTAATCCTTTATCTGTGTATGTTGCCAAACTGTGACATCAACCCCCTAGTGGTCAAGAATGGTAAAGATTTTTTTCAAGAAAAAATTCAGCTCAGATGTCAGATTTCCAAGGCCATAACTTTAAAGTGGTAATAGATAATGGCTTACTGTCAGTTAGAAAGATGTAGAATATGATCCAAACTTTTTTTTTTTTTTTTTTTTGTTACTTATTTGTACCCGTAGGTAGATTTGGTTTGCAGTCTGGTGACAAGCCACCGGCTGCCGGTCGCTGCGTGCGCCCTAAACCTACATGTTTTTGGTATGCGGGAGGAAACCGGAGAAATCCCAGAGTAAACCCACGCAACACGGGGAGAACATGCAAACTCCACACAGCTCACTGTTGGTCGGGGGCTGGGATCAAACCCACGATCTCATGATCCCCGCGATCCCCCGGCCGAGGGTAAACTGTGCTGCCACAGTGCTAAACCACTGCGCCACCGTGCAGCCCACTTTCAGATAGGAGTAAATTTATGCATCTAATTTGCATAATGCCGCAGCGGGAATATTGAATTACATAACTGTCAGTGAAAAGTGGACTTTGGACATATTTACACAAAGAATGGTTTTATGTTCTTGTCACCGGTTTTGTTTTGGGTTTTTTTCTTATCTTATCTTTAAAGTATATGAACCAGAAAATCAGTTGAATGTATGAATGTACACAAACCGATAAAAAAATAATTACACCTACCGCTGGTCGCGTGTTTATTCGTCCATTTTCGTCATCCACTGTCCTTATTTCGTCTTCTACCAGGCAATTTTTCTTTCTCTTCCACATCCAGAAAGTATCACATGAATCTTGTTATTTATTCCACCGCAATTTCGGTCACAAACGCCGTGATTGTTCGCAATTTTGGTCACAAACGCTGCGATTGTGGCAACCAGCCATATTTGGTTGTGTCGTCTTCTTCTTCTCTGTTTCTCAAAGAAGAAGATTCTTCTTCTGTGGTGTATTCCGTGTCCTCCAAGGCGTGTCTGCCACCTTGTGAATGGGCATAATAAGCACAAATCCTCAGTACAGCTGGCAGTGTTTTTGGCAGGTCATGTAACTTGACAGATGTAGAGCTGAGCTGTGCCACTAGGATTTCTGCCCATGAAATCAACAATGTCAAAGGGTTAATTTGTGATAGTAAGCATGCAAAAATTAATTTCTTCCTGAAAATAAAGCAACACATATCAAATCATATCAATAAAAGCATTTGAAACCACAATTGTCCAATCCAGAGTTCAACCATGTATTCAGTAGCGGATGTTGTCTTGAGAGAAAGAATATGAATTAATTTATTGATCACAACTGCAGAGATTTCATTTCTAAGAGAGAGAGAAAAATTATTAAATATTCCTGCGTCATCCACCAGATGGCACTGTAAAACTGGCTGGCTGGCTAATGAGGAATCTTGACTCCCAAGTCTGGATTATATCAACCATAAATCTGTTGATTTGAAACATTGAAAAGGGAGAATGACTAAGTCCTGGAGAAGGGATTAACTTCCACTTTATGGCTGATGGGTAGTGTTACAGCTCTGGTCCTTGGGTGAGAGAAGCAGTTCATGATCTGACTTTTGAGTTGAAACAATTTTTCTTCAGCAAATAATGATTTTATAGATTGGAGTCCAAGGTCACCGCTACAACCAACATGCTGAACTTTGTGCCAAGCCTCACCCAGTCCCTCCTATGAGCATGCATAATCAGTTCCTATTCAGGTGGCAAAGGCGCACAGTGGAAAACCAGACAATGCACTGACAGAAACTAGCAAAACCACCAGCGTAATGTGCAAAGCGAGCCGCAAAAGCCCACTCCAGAATATTGAAATAGGGCCCTAAACCCTAAATCACTGCAGAAGTTCTCATAAGTTGTGCTAAAGGCTTGATAGTAAACACTATCAATAAACATTTCTGTTTGGCGGGCCGCCACCCTTGAAGTTATGCTGCCACGGCAAGGAAATATACATTTAAGAAAAAAAAAATACGAAGGAATCACAGTCCGCAAGCCCGCACATGAACAATGTGTGTGACTGTCATCCGCGCAGAGTTCAGAAGCACCCCGCCTGTGTGACCATTCCAGTCAGCAGGCTGAGTGTCTTGCTGGTGTCACTGTCCAAGAGAAGCATGAGCTTTTTAAAGTACTTTAAACATGGAAAAAAAGCAGAAGAGGTATGTAAGCAATGGAGGCAATTATCATGGTTTTAACCCACAAGTAACAGGAACAATAATGAAGAGTCGCTTAGCAAACAGATGTGGTTAGGCTTCATAGGCAGGCTCCATAGCAGCAAAAGGCAAGAGTGACTGAATCCCTGAGGATTTACTTCACCAGCTACTACAATATTAACTAATAATTTATGTTTATTATTATGTTTAGGGGCTGCACGGTGGCGCAGTGGTTTAGCACTGTGACAGCACAGTTTTACCCTCGGCCGGGGGATCGCGGGGATCATGAGATCGTGGGTTCGATCCCAGCCCCCGACCAACAGTGAGCTGTGTGGAGTTTGCATGTTCTCCCCGTGTTGCGCGGGTTTACTCCGGGATTTCTCCGGTTTCCTCCCGCACATCAAAAACATGTAGGTTTAGGGCGCTCGCGCACGCAGCGACCAGCAACCGGTGGCTTGTCACCAGACTGCAAACCAAGTCTACCTACGGGTACAAATAATTAAAAAAAAAAAAAAAAAAAAAAAAAAAAAAAAAATGTACCTAGCAAGTTAAGATGACCGAAATTCATGAAGTCAGTGACTTTAATCCATCAACAGCCTTCAGACAAACTAAACGTGCCAACATTTGGATTTCAAAATAAGGGAGGTTTTTCCTGCTGTGTGGGTGGTGAGGAGAGTTCTAGAAAATATATGAAAATATATAGAAATATTTTAACAGAAATAACTGCATCTTTAGTAATTTAAGTTAATTAATTTCATTTAATATAATTTTATTAATATTTTTTCTTTGAAATCAGAGTTAAATTATTGTTCTGTTCTGGCTCTGCAAAATTTTACCACAATCTGTTTAAATTTACAGTATCTCACAAAAGTGAGTACACCCCTCACCTTTTTGTAAATATTTTATTATAGCTTTTCATGAGACAACACTGAAGATATGATACTTTGATACAATGTAGTCAGTGTACAGCTTATATACAGTAACAGTATAAATTTGCTGTCCCATCAAAATAACTCATCATACAGCCATTAATGTCTAAACTGCTGGCAACAAAAGTGAGTACACCCCTAGTGAAAATGTCCAAATTGTGCCCAGAGTCAATATTTTTTGTGGCCACCATTATTTTCCAGCACTGCCTTAACTCTCTTTGGCATGGAGTTCACTAGAGCTTCACAGGTTGCCACTGGAATCCTCTTCCACTCCTCCATGACAACATCATGGTGTTAGAGACCTTGTGCTCCTCCACCTTCCATTTGAGGATGCCCCACAGATGCTCCATGGGGTTTAGGTCTGGAGTCATGCTTGGCCAGTCCATCACCTTTACCCTCAGTTTCTTTAGCAAGGCTGTGGTCGTCTTGGAGGTGTGTTTGGGATGGTCATCATGTTGAAATACTGCCCTGCAGCCCAGTTTCTGATCATGCTCTGCTTCAGTATGTCACAGTACATGTTGGCATTCATGGTTCCCTCAATGAACTGTAGCTCCCCAGTGCTGGCAGAATTCATGCAGCCCCAAACCATGACACTCCCACCACCATGCTTGACTGTAGGCAAGACACACTTGTCTTTGTACTCCTCACCTGGTTGCCGCCACACACACTTGACACCATCTGAATCAAATAAATTTATCTTGGTCTCATCAGACCACAGGACATGGTTCCAGTAATCCATGTCCTTAGTCTGCTTGTCTTCAGCAAACTGTTTGCAGACTTTCTTGTGCATCATCTTTAAAAGGAGCTTCTTTCTGGGACGACAGCCATGCAGGCCAATTTGATGCAGTGTGCAGTGTACGGTCTGAGAACTGACAGGCCGGCCCCCCACCCCTTCAACCTCTGCAGCAATGCTGGCAGCACTCATTTGTCTATTTTTAAAAGACAACCTCTGGATATGACGCTGAGCATGTGCACTCAACTTCTTTGGTCAACCATGGCAAGGTCTGTTCTGAGTGGAACCTGTCCCGTTAAACCACTGTATGGTCTTGGCCACCGTGCTGCAGCTCAGTTTCAGGGTGCTGGTAATCTTCTTATAGCCTAGGCCGTCTTTATGTAGAGCAACAATTCTTTTTTCACATCCTCAGAGAGTTTTTTGCCATGAGGTGCCAGGTTGAACTTCCAGTGACCAGTATGAGAGTGTGAGAGCAATAACACCAAATTTAACATACCTGCTCCCCATTCACACCTGAGACCTTGTAACACTAACGAATCACATGACACCGGGGAGGGAAAATGGCTAATTGGGCACAATGTGGACATTTTCACTTGGGGTGCACTCATTTTTGTTGTCAGTGGTTTAGACATTTATGGCTGTGCGTTTAGTTATTTTGGGAGGGGGGACAGCAAATTTACTCTGTTATACAAGCTGTACACTGACTACTTTACATTGTATCAAAGTGTCATATCTTCAGTGTTGTCCCATGAAAAGATATAATAAAATATTTACAAAAATGTGAGGGGTGTACTCACTTTTGTGAGATACAGTATATAAAAAAGTAATTTTTATTAAAGAACAGACAAAAATTAGCCATTAAATAATCCACAAATTTATAATAAAGTCTCAAATGTACAAGAAAAGTCAATTTTACAAGAGGAAATAACAAATTTGAGGAAAATGGTTGCAAATTTAGATAAATTTACACAGAAAAGTAGAAAACTATAAGAAAATTGTTAAAAATTTTGGAGAAAAACCTCAAACCTTCAAGACAGAAGTCATTACAGGTTCAGGTTCAGGTTCAGGTTACTTTATTTGTACCCGTAGGTAGATTTGTTTTGCAGTCTGGTGACATCCATATTTACAAGCCACAAATTACATTCAACATAGACACAAACACAGGCACATATGAAGCTTGACTATAAACATGATAAAAATACTCAAGGCTCCATCAATCAGGGTATAAAAAGACAAAGAGATGGGAAAAAAACCAGAGGTAAGAGAGAAGGGTCATATTAAAAGTTAAAAACTAGTCAAAGAGAACCCAAGTAACATCCTACAAAAATAAGTAAATATAAAACGGAGTTAATAAATAGGTACCCAAATTATGTGCAATATATTGTTACAGCTTGTTCAACTCTTTGACAGCAGCAGGAACAAAGCTGTTTTTGTAGCGCTGGGTTCTACTTTTTGGGACAGCAAACCTCCGTCTTGAGGGAAGAAGCTGAAAGTTGCAGTGCAAAGGGTGGGAGTCATCATTTAAAATGGAGGTAGCAATCCTCTGTACTTGTCTGGTGTACAGGGATGTCAGGCTCAGCTGTGGCTCACCAAGCAAACGACTGGACCATCTAACTACCTGATCCAAGGATTTCCTCTGTTTCAGTTTTATCTGACCAAACCATGACACTAAAGAAAAGGATAAAACAGATTCAATAAAAGCCTGATAAAACATTGTCATTATGGTTCGGTCAATTTGGAAGTGTGCAAGTTTTCTCAAGCAATGCAAATGTTGCTGACCCTTTTTGCACACCCTTTCACAGTTCTCTTCAAAGTTTAAATTACTAACAATAATCATCCCAAGATATTTGTAGGATTGTACACATTCGGTGGTCTGGCCTTTTAGTACGGTGACTTTGTGCCTGGGAGTTTTCCTCCTAAAAAGGAAAACAGGCGAGAACGAGTCGGCTGCCCGTTGCAACAGCCTTTTTTTTATCTTCCTTCTTCTTTCTACACCTTTCACTCTGTATATATATCACGGACGCACGGATCGCCCCGGGGGTTTCCCGGGTCGGCGGACGGAGCCTCTGTTTGCAGCGGGAGACGTTACAGCGGGGAGGAGCTGGTGCTAGCTAGCACTTGGCCGCCACCCGGTGCTAATGGGAAACTCGACATACCGGGAACTGTAGCGAAAACGACGCGGGTGCTGGGCTGGAGTTTAGGCGGCGTGCAAGAAATATAAGACAGAATAATAAAGAGCGATGGCAAGAACCAAGCAGACCGCCCGTAAAATCTACTGGAGGAAGAAGCCCCCCAGGAGACAGCTAGCCACCAGGGCTGCTGGGAGAGGCGCTCCGGCCACCGGCAGAGTGAAGAGGCCTCGCCGTCACAGGCCCGTGGCTCTGAGAGAGATCCGTCGCTACCAGAAATCCACGGAGCTGCTCATTCGTAAGCTGCCCGTCCAGCGCCTGGTGAGGGAGATCGCTCAGGACTTCAAGACCGTCCTGAGCTTCGCCGTCATGGCTCTGCAGGAGACCAGCGAGGCCCACCTGGTGGGTCTCTTCTTCGCCAAGAGGGTCACCATCATGCCCAAAGACTTCCAGCTGGCCCGCCGCATCCGCGGAGAGAGAGCTTAGACTTTCTGCTGTACATTCACCAACCAACCATAATGCTCCGCACTGTGTGTCTATATATATACATTTATAGTAATATGTACATATGTTTACTAGATGTTCTTGTTTTTTCTTGCCTTCTGATTGTTGCTCTGAGTGTTGCTATCCCTGTGCTGTTGCAATCCTGGAATTTCCCCACTGTGGGACTAATAAAGGCTTATCTTATCTTAGCTTATCTTATCTTATCTTAAAGTCAATAATCATGTCTTTAGTTTTTGTTGTATTCAGCTGCAGGTAGGAATCCTCACACCAGTGAACAAAATCATCAACTACTGGGCCGTGGCCACTCTCACCATCCTGGAGGAGACTGACAATAACTGAGTCATCAGCATACTTTATAATGTGTCTGTTGTCATGTCTGCTCCGACACATGTTTGTGTACAGGATGAAGAGTAGTGGTGACAACACACACCCCTGAGGAGAGCCAGTAGAGGAGCACTTTAGGTCAGACAATGTACCATTGACCCTTACTCTCTGTGTCCTGTTGGTTAAGAAATCCAGAATCCAACCCACCAGATTATTGCTCAAATCAAATTGTTGCAAGAGCCTTTCAACTAAGAAATGAGGTTGGATTGTATTAAAGGCCAGGTGGAGGAAAAGTCCACAAATAAAAGTCTGGCGTGTGTCCCATTAAAATCCAGATGTTTAAAAAGCATGTTAAACAGAGTGACAGTGGCATCCTCCACTCCTCTGTGAGGCCTATAGGCAAACTGCAGAGGATCCAATGCATGCTCAGTCTGCTTTAGGACCTCACATCTGACCAGTTTTTCAAAAATTTTCATTAAAATTGAAGTCAAAGCAACTGGTCTAAAGTCGTTTACAGTTTTAGGACAGCTGGATTTTGGAACGGGAACAACTACGGCTTCTTTCCAGATTTTAGGCATATGTTGTGTCTGTAAGGACTTATTGAAAATGTAATGAAATATAGGACTCAGTTCATGTGCACAGGACTTTACCAAGCACCCACATATATTATCAGGGCCCTGACTTTTGTTCACTTTTACAGCACAGAATGCCCTTTTAAAATCCTGCACCTCAATATTAAAGTGCTGATTGTCTTTGAGTTTCTGTTTCAAATCTTGGGTTTCAGTGCTAAAATCAAAGGAGTCAAAACGACCATAAAAACAATTAAGAGCATTAGCCAGCTCTGTGTCTGAATTAAAACCATTTAAAAACACACGATTACTGCGCTCTGTGCTCTGAAGGCCTGCAATAGTTTTCATACTGGCCCAGGCTGAACCAAGTTTCTTTGTTGCCATCTTGCTTTCCAATTCTGATTTAGAATTCTGTTTTGCTCTTAAAATTTCGGACTTCAGCTCTTTTGTGGCAACCTGTAGCTCAGAAACAGAACCCTGTTTAAAGGCAAGTGCCTTCCTCTGTAAGCAGGATTTAACTGATTTTGTAACCCATGGTTTGTTGTTGGGATATATTTTGACACGTTTACGTGGAACAATCTTATTTTTACAGAAAGCCATGTATGAGCATGTGACGTCCACCAGAGAGTCCAAATCATCCCCGCAGGCCATTACTCAAGTTTTTAAGTGGGTGCTCTTTGTTCCCTTAACTCAAAATTTTTGGTTGTCTACTTTTAATTATTAATTTCATAGTACTGCTTTTACATGAGTAGAATTTCTGGCTACTAAATCCACCTCTGATCATATAATTTAAGTATGCATGAGTAAATTGCTATTAAGAATGTTTTTTCCCTTCCCTTTAGTACTCTTCCTCAATGAGAAAAAAAGAAACACTAGAATAAAAATACAAAAAATGCACATACACATATGTTTTGTCATTTATGTAAACCATGACAAAAAAATCCTGCAGGACAAAACGTGGCCCTTGATATTTTCTAACCTGTTTGTATACCACTGTAGACAGAGAGAGAACTGATAATTAGACAGGGCTCAGAGAGGGCAAGATGAGACAGACAAGATGAGCCAAGAAAGAGAAAGTGTTTAGGCAGAGGGTCCAGGAGAGGTGATAGCAGAGGAAGGAGAGAAGGATAACACCAGTAAAAAGTCCAAACACAGGACGACTGGGTGGGACCCCAACTGGCCCAATATTCCATGATTCAAGCCTTAGTTCAAATGATAAGTTCCATATGCAAAGTTACTGTGCAAAATGAAAATAGCAAAAGTAATACCACTATACAAAACAGGAGACAGTCATCATTTTACAAATTACAGGCTGGTTTCTTTACTCTTACAAATTTTCACCAAAAGACTGGATAATTTCATTGAAAAACACAACCTCCTCACAGACAGTCAATATGGTTTTAGAGCAGATAAATCTACATCTTTGGCACTGATCGAATTCGCAGAAGAAATCACAAGTTGCATCGATAAAAAAAAAGTTTGCTGTAGGAGGAGACACCACTGGCCACAGAATTCTACTGAGTAAATTGGAAAGGTATGGGATAAGAAGGGTCGGACTGAGTTGGGTGGAAAGTTATTTAAGTAACAGACAACAATTTGTACAAATAGGTGAGCACAAATCACCATTCATGGACATCACTTGTGGTGTGCCCCAGGGGGTCAGTTTTAGGACCCAAATTCTTTATCTTATATATAAATAACATATGCCAAGTTTCAAAAATTCTGAAATTTATTTTGTTTGAGGATGACAAATATCCTTTGCACTGGTGAGAATTTACCGCAGGTTTTAGAGATGGTCACAACAGAAATGAAAAGGTTAAGGCAGTGGTTCAACAAAAATAAATTATCTCTAAATCTGAAAAAACAAACAAAAAAAACCCAAAGATTATGTTGTTTTGAAATCATAAAATAAATTATGAAATAATGGTAACGATAAATGATACCAGAATTGAAATAGTACAGGAAAATAAGTTTCTGGGGGTGATGTTAGACAATAAAATCTCCTAGAAACCTCACATCAGTCACATCTGGGCCAAGTCAACAAAATGTATAGGGATGCTAGGGAAGACAAGACACATTTTGGACTATAAATCATTATTCTTACTGTACAATTCACTGTTTCTACCACATCTTAACTACTGTGTAGAGGTCTGGGGAAACGCCTACAAACTCAACCTACAGCCAATATGGACATTACAAAAAAAGCTATAAGGATAATAAATAATGCAGGATATAGAGACCATACCAACTCATTGTTTTTAAAGTCACATGCCATAAAGTTCATGGATTTAGTTAAATTTAGGACAGCACAAATAATGTACAGAGCAATTAATAATCAACTTCCAACCAATATACAAAAAATATTCAAAGAAAGAGACAATGATTACAATTTGAGAGGAAACTTAAACTTTACAAAACCTAAAGTTCGAACAACAAAGAAAAGTATGTGCATATCTGTCTGTGGTGTGGATTTATGGAACAGTCTGGAGCTGGAACTGAAACTACTGTATGTGTGAACAGAAACCAATTCAAAAAGAGGTACAGTATAAATATTATTTGCTAAATAGATATATGTTAGAGGTGTAATATTAATATGTAAGATGCATTAAACACACTCTGGGACACTGGCTGAATACTTGTATGGTAGGTGGGATGGAACGGTGTATACAGTATCTACGTATGGTGTTTTGGGCTGGGTATATATGTATGCATATGGATGGACTGTATGCATGTAAGGATGGATGAGTGTAAATGTCGATATGTGTAAAAATATAGTTAATAATGTCTACTTGGAGTTCTTCATAGAGGTAATATGTATATATTTCATATGGGTTGTATTTAGGGAAAAGAGGAGTTGGAGTAAATAAGTATTAACTTCTTCCTTCTTTTCGAACACTGTACACTCTCACTTTTTTATTACACTTATCATTTGTTTTGTTTTATTGTTTTTTGCTCAAAATAAAGTATTTCATCATCATCAAATTAAAAAAAGAAATAAATAGTATAAAATTAACATATTCCAGTTACAATAGTGTCATGTGTTTTCTGCCCCCCCACCCCCCAAAAAAAATGTTGCCGCTGTGCCAAGGTCTTTAAGCCAGAGGAAACACTGAAAGGCCAACATGTTTCACAGAATTGCAGTAATCCATTAATTACTACAGTCCGTAAATGACACTCCGCGTAGCCTAGCAACTGTCAGCTCTCATTGCAGTGCACTTTTTTTTAAGTGTGGGCTCTATGAATGTGGCTAACGGTGCTAGTGGCAAGATACCAAGCCTACACCAAACGCAAACAAGCAGCAATGCATACAAAGTCAATAGAAATAGGCGAGCACACGTGAAATGACACATTCGCGTCCGACGGATAGCACTAGCTTTGAGATTCTGCCATCATCGGAGTAAAAGTATCAACATTGGAGAGTAAACTAGTTTGAAAATGAGACTGTCACTCACCTGGAGAAAGAAGGACTGTGGGCTCTTCAGCTGAATCGGGATGTCTTTGTTATTTACCCGTGGACTCTTGCCACGGACGTGCTAACAAGGCTAACAGGCTAGTGTGATGTGTGGGTTTGGCTGCTGGGGCTTGCCGTAGCCATCTGAGGATGGTGACGTCAGGCGGGCTACAGCCAGTATGTATATTGAGTGTCTTTAATAAAGTTCAGTTCGTTGCTTGGCATAAGACGACTCACGTTTCACTTATTACATACATAACATTTTGGCGACTGAGGATTAAATCATGGAGGTGTGCGGGGCATCTCTGTGGCCGTTTCTGCAGTATCCAGGAGAGCCAGCAATTCTGTGGCCCCGCTGGCTGACCGTGTTTAAGAAGTACATTGCGGCGATTGGCCTGGGTAAAATCGATGGAGTGTGGAAGTGAGCACTTCTGGTTCACAATCTTGGCAAAGAGGGTCAGAAAATTTTCCACACGTTAGGGGAGTTGGAGTCTTATGCAGATGCTTGCTGACTACTTTGCCGGACACACACGGAGCACAAAGCTGTGGACTGAAAAGCTGTTGGCGCCAAAAGACACTAAGCTAGCTAGCTCAGGGAGCTAACAGCCCAGCAAGTAGCAATGGAGAAATTAGCCACGGAGCTAGGTAGGCAACAAATACAGAAGCTAACAGCTACAAGCTAGATGGAATGGTGGAATCGGAGCCACAAGAGAGGGAGCCCGTGTCAATCGGGAACGACAAACCAACCGAAGAGCACAGCACTAAGAGTGACCGCAGCACGGAGGGGGAGCAGCAAACGAACTCGGCTCAGTTTTCCCCGTAGCCAGAGTGGGAGCAGTGGGATGGGGAGCATGAGCATGCTGAGAGCCCTGAAAAGCAGCAGCGGCAACCGGGCACGAACACAGCGTGCGGCGCAGAGCAGCGGAGCACCTGGGACGACAGAGAGAAGGTTCCAGACTGCTTCTCTACCCGAGATGAGCCGCAGTCGGAGACAGACACTGGGAATGAATGGCACAAAGGGCTAATGGGCACCACGGCAGTCAAGCAGGACCAGTTTTGCTCAGGGTCGACGCAGGGGGGTCTCATAATCTTTCTGCATTGATGTATGTGGTTATTGTGTATTTTTTTTTTTCATCTTTTACTTGATTCTTTTTTCTAAAGCCCATCCAGGGACAAGAGTTGCAAATTAGCTAATAGCTATACACTCTATGTGCAACACATCAGATTGATTGTCTTTAATTAATTGTCTATGTTTATTGCACTGTCCCTGTCAAATAAACTAATCTACTCTACTCTACTCAGTCCTGGCTCTCAGGAAACAGCGAAGGGAGCCACTGAGTGCAACAGTGAAGTGCCTACGCTGGCGAGTGGCGCCGATGTGCTAGACCCAGATTTCCCCGGTACTTGGCCACAGAGGGATGGGGGATCTGCAGCTACGATGGCGACCGCTGCAACGGCTTCAGGAGAGGACGGGGCCAGACCAATGGGCACGGAGAAACCGCGTGCCGAGCAGCACCATATCAGGCCGAGCAGAGCCCCTCTTAGGGTTATGGATTTTGTCCGGGTTCGAGGAGAGGAACATCCACGGTGAATACGGGCCAGATGACAGCCAGTGAAACACCAGGAACACCTGCGCATTGTGGCTAAGCTAGGCGCAGCTTGCTTCCAGCTCTCTGACAGTTTGGCGGGGAATGCCAATGAGCTGCGGTGTGTCTGGGAAGAGGCTTCTGGTGGCGGAGCTGGTGATGGCGGTGTGGGATTCGGGCCCCGCCATCCAGAGGATCGGCTATCGCTCTGGGGGTCTGCTGTCTCTAGGGGCGCGTCTGCTGAGGGGCTGCCCTGCCCCCCCCTTCCCTTGCAAGTTCCAGGTTTGTTTTTTTTCCCACCCCAATGACTGTGAGGTAGCATTTTATTAATAGTTCTAAGGTTCTTATGTATGTGTATGTTATAAAATGGGATTATTTTGTGCATTTTCTTCAGTTTAGGAGCACGGTGTAAAATTTTAGTTAAACAATGGACTTTTTTTTAGTTGGGGTGGCAAAATCATAATTTGAGAGGAGACTTAAACTTTACAAAACCCAAGATATGAACAACCAAGAAAAGTCTGTGCATATCTGTCTGTGGGGTGGATTTATGGAACAGTCTGGAGCCGGAACTGAAACTATGTACAAACAGAAATCAGTTCAAAAAGAGGTAATAAACACCATTTGCTGAAAGGATATATGTTAGAAGGGTAGTATTTATATGTACGATTCATTATGTTCACTCTGGGACATTATGGGACACTATGGAATGGTGGGTGGGACAGCACTGTGTATATCTGTGTTGTTTGAGGCTGGTTTTGATGTATGGACATCAATGTATGTTAGGATGGATGGGTGTTAATGTTGATTTGTAAAAAATACAGTAAATTGTTTACTTGGGGTCTTAAAGGTGGTAATTTGTATAAAATTCACATGGGTGTATTTATGGAAAAGAGGAGATGGAATTAATAAGTGTTCACTTCTTCCTTCTCCCTTTCGAACAGTGTATACTGTTACTTTATTGCACTTGTCATTTGTTTGTTTTTGTTATACTTTTTTTGTTCGAAATAAAGTATCTATCTATCTATCTATCTCTAAAATAATCCACCCTGCCATGCGTGTGGCACGGTAGTCCACCCCTCAGCCCTATTTTGTGTGACTGTGAAAGGACAATTTTAGTACAGTTCCCATCAGGTCCCAAATTTGGGGGGGGGGGCAATTGATGGGCTGCACGGTGGTGCAGTGGTTAGCACTGTGGCAGCACAGTTTACCCTCGGCCGGGGGATCGCGGGGATCGTGAGATCGTGGGTTCGATCCCTGCCCCCGACCAACAGTGATCTGTGTGGAGTTTGCATGTTCTCCCCGTGTTTCGTGGGTTTACTCCGGGATTTCTCCGGTTTCCTCCCACATGCCAAAAACATGCAGGTTAGGGATATGGGGCGCTTGCGCACGCAGCAACTGGAAGCCTACTAAATCTACCTACAAAACAAGTAACAAAAAAAAAAAAAATTGTGTGTGTGGTTTTGAACTTTTTTCAAGGGGGGAAATGTGATGTGTGGGTTTGGCTGCTGGGGCTTGCCATAGCCGTCTGAGGGTGGTGACGTCAGGTGGGCTACAGCCAGTATGTGTATTGAGTGTCTCTAATAAAGTTCAGTTCGTTGCTTGGCATAAGAGGACTCACGTCTTAGTTATTACATACATAACAGCTAGCAATGTAAACATCTATCATCTTGTGAAGTTTTGGAGGCAGGGACAATGTTTTCAGGTGAATGAAAACATTGTCATAATGTAAACCTAAGCATGACGTTATTTTGGCGATTTCAGCAGCAGGTTGAAAACAGCTGCAGAAGTTATAAAGGCAGCTTCACCTGTCTGCAACTCACTCAGATGATGATTTCATGTCTATTCATGTGTGGACATTGAGTTACAATGTAATTGCGCTGGGCAAAAAATTTGCCTGTTCATGTTTGGTGTGAAGGCACCTTAAAACATGTAATTGTCAACTCTGAAGCATAAAATTGATGATGAAAATCATTGGTTTAACCCTGCCTGGACTGATGTGTATTTAATGGAATGTGTAGTTATAAAAAGAGGTTCCTACTCAAACATGTGGAGGTTTAAAGCATAACAAACCACAATAGTGGATGTGCAATGTTTGTTAATGTTATCAATCTTTTCTTGGGGGGTTTGTGCACTGAAGTGTTTGACAGTTCATTTTTTATTCAGCTAAACGCACTTTGTGATGTGCCGAGGTCAGTTATGACGAGGATGTAGTATATTTTATTTCAAAGGGGAAACAAATGTTAATGCTACTAACAGTACACATTGAGTTTTTATGCACTTTGAGATATGCCTGAGTAAGATGTGAGCCTTTTTTTTCATTCTATTTATATAATTTTAATTATTTAATTTCTACCAGGGAAATGGTTTATTCGAAGAGTTTCAATCTGGTTTGAGAATCCATCATAGTACTGAAACAGCCTTAGTGAAGGTCACTAATGACCTTCTTATCGCATCTGATAATGGACTTGTTTCTATACTTGTCCTTTTAGACCTTAGTGCAGCCTTTGATACTATCGACCATGATATTCTACTTGATAGATTAGAACACTATGTTGGACTTAATGGAACTTCGCTGCAGTAGTTTAGATCTTATTTGTCTGATAGGCTTCAGTTTGTTCATGTCAATAATGAGTTTTCTTCCAACTCTAAGCTCAGTCATGGAGTTCCACAGGGATCTGTGCTAGGCCCTACTCTTTTAAGTTTATATACAGTATGCTTCCGTTAGGCAACATCATTAGAAAGCACTGTATACATTTTCATTGTTATGCAGATGACACACAATTATACTTGTCAGTGAAGCCAGATGATAGTAATCAATTAGCCAAGTTAGACGCCTGTCTTAAGGAAATCAAAGCTTGGATGACTTGTAATTTTCTGCTATTAAATTCAGATAAGACTGAAGTCATTCTTGTTGGTCCAGAAAACCTCAGAAATACCTTTCCAAATCAAATTCTTAGATTGGATATGGTTACTCTTACTCTGAATAGTTCTGTGAGGAACCTTGGAGTTATTTTTGATCAAGATCTGATTTTCAATTCACATATTAAATTTGTTTCTAAGACTGCCTTCTATCATTTGCGTAATATTGCCAAGATTAGGAGCATCTTGTCTCAGAGTGATGCTGAGAAACTGATCCACGCTTTTGTTTGCTCTAGATTAGATTATTGTAACTCTTCATTATCAGGTTGTCCTAAAATATCTTTAAAAAGTCTTCAGTTGATCCAAAATGCTGCTGCAAGAGTTTTAACAGGTACTAGAAAGAGAGATCACATCTCTCCGGTTTTGGCATCCCTTCATTGGCTTCCCATAGAGTTTAGAATTAAGTTTAAAATCCTTCTTCTCACTTACAAAGCTCTTAACAATCAGGCCCCTTTTTATTTAAAATATCTGATACTACCCTATCATCCTAACAGAGTATTACACTCCCAAAATGCTGGATTACTTGTAATACCTAGAATTTCCAAAAGTACAATGGGAGGCAGAGCCTTCAGGTATCAAGTTCCTTTCCTGTGGAACCAGTTACCAGTCTGGATTCGGGAGCCAGCCTTGATCTCTGTTTTTAAGAATAGGGTAAAAACCGTCCTTTTCAATATGGCCTACGATTAGGGAGGGATCACGTGTCTCTAAACCCTCACTTAGCTCTGTTGCTAATAGATTTAGATTCCCGGGGGACGTCCAATAATGTACTTGGCTTCACTCCTTTAATGTTTGCTCTGTATATGTCTGTTTTTTCATCTTCTCTATCCCTTCACCTCCCAGCCAGTTGCAGCAGATGACTGCCTCTCCCTGAGTCTGGTTCTGCTAGAGGTCTCTTCCTGTTTAAAGGGAGTTTTTCCTCTCCACCATTGCCAAGTGCTTGCTCACAGATTGCTGTGGTTTTTCTGCAATTGTGGGGGTTTCCCCTACATTTGAAAGTGCTTTGAGATGACTATTGTTGTGAAGTGGCGCTAATATAAATAAAGTTGAATTGAATTGAATTAATTGTTGTTCAAGAGGAAATTATAATTAATAATAACAACAAGAAGAAGCACTCAAACCACAATACACGTTTGAGATTTTTATTAAATGTCAAAACAACCGCACAGCTACTGAAACAGTCACTCACCAGAGGAAACAGCCTGTGGAGAGAAGACGAGAGCTGTGAGTGGAGGAACGGAGTAAGTGAAAATGGGCTGGCCAAATTACCACTTACGTGAGTGTCAAGGGAGAACCGGCAGGGCCCCAGTGGGGATTCCCCAGCGGGGAATAGACAAACCAGCAAGGTGAAGGGGATGGAGCTGGTGGTGCCTGAACGGGTGGAGGTTGAGTGCCGTAGATGTGCGATGATGTGGCAGGAAAGCGTGCGCAGTCCTGGAGACACACCTACACGATGGCAGCAACTTCAGCAACCTCAATCATATACTTGCTTGTCCTTTAAAAGGGCAGTATACCCAGACAAGCCAGTGTTGAGTCATTGAAGAGAGCTTCCCTTTAAACGCTGGCTGATGAGAGGGCGCAGGTGTGTCCTCTCACTCAGGTGCATTGATGACCTGAGGAGAGATAAATGGGAAGGAGGGGGCGCGCTCTCGCCGCCCATGACAGGGCCCCCCCTTTTAGAAGCGCCTCCTGGCAGTCCACAGGGCTTCTCGGGATGGGTTAGGTGGTAGGCCCGGAGCATTTCCTTGTCCAAAACATGGGACATGGGAACCCAGGAGCGTTCCTCCAGGCCGTAGCCCTCCCAATCGACCAGGTACTGCAGGCCCCAGCCTCGATGGCGAACATCCAGGATCTGATGAACCGTGTATGTGGTGTGGCCGTGGCCTCGGGGGGGGGGCAGAGGGGGCTTACCGAGAGAGGTTTGATGTGTGACACGTGGAAGGTCGGGTTCACCCTTAGGGCCGGTGGCAGCTTAAGTTGTACTGATGCGTCGTTCACCACTCTGGAGATTGTATATGGTCCTAAGAAGTGTGGAGAAAGTTTCTTAGTCTTGACCTTCAGAGGGATCTGGTTAGCTGCCAGCCAGACCTGCTGCCCCGCAGCATTCTTGGGAGCAGGCACTCGTTTTGTGTCGGCCATGACCCGGTTATGCTCAATAGAGCAGGCAAAGGCAGCGTGCGTGGACCTCCAAAGGCACAGACAGCGGCGAGCGTGGACCCCCACGGAGGGAACTGCAACCTCCCTCTCGGCCATAGGCAACAGCGGAGGAGTGTATCCCAATGACGCCTCAAAAGGGATGAGTCTGGTCACTGTGGAGACAGCAGAATTCATGGCATACTCCACCCAGGTCAGGTGTGTGTGCCAGGTGGATGGATTCCCGGCCACTACACATCGGAGAGTGGCCTCCAAGGACTGGTTGGTGCACTCCGCCCGCCCGTTGCTCTGGGGATGGTTGCCAGAGGACAGGCTCACGGTAGTACCCAGAGTCTGGCAGAAGACCCTCCAAACCTGAGACGTGAACTGGTGACATGTCAGACACAATGTCCAATGGGATACCGTGGAGGCGAATCATGTGATCGGTGAGGAGGGTGGCCGTCTCCAAGGTCGAGGGGAGTTTGGGGAGAGCCACCAGGTGCACAGCCTTGGAGAAGTGGTCCACAGTGGTCAGGATGACTATCTTTCCGTGGGAGGGAGGAAGTCCAGTCACAAAGTCCAGGGCGATATGGGGCCACGGGCAACCAGGGATGGGCAGGGGATGGAGGAGTCCGGCCAGGGGGGAGGAGTCCGACTTGCCCCGACATGCTTTCATGCTATCACGTTATCATGCTCACAGTCTCGCGTCTTGTTTCTTGTTCATGTTTGGAAGTTAGTTTTTGTTAATAAATCATGCTTCAACATTGAATCAGAATCAGAATCAGAATCAGAATCAGGTTTATTGCCATTGTTCATGTAGTACACAAACTAGGAATTTGTCTCGGTACAATGCTGCAACATTAAACATGATAAGATAAGAGAAATAAACTATACATGTAATAAAGTGTAGGATAAGATTAAGTGATACTGGTCAACAGTTAAAATATATATTAGCCAGCAGCAGATACTGTGGAGAACTATATAGTGCAGTCGGTAATGCAGGAAGAAAACAGTGATGATTGACATGAGTCTGGTTGAGCTGCTGTACATGGAGCACGAGAGTCACTTAGTGTTCAGCAGTCTAATGGCAGAGGGGAAGAAGCTGTTCATGTGACATTGCACCGCACTTGAGTCCAATTCTTTGCCCCGGAGGGGCAATCATGACAGAAGGTCGCCGACATTCAAGGACTCAGCGGGCGAGCCCGACAGAAGGAGGAAGTGGAGTTGGAATGAGCTGGAGGTGGTTGCTATGGTGGAGGATTTAGTGGCCGCCGCTCAGAGCTGCTCATCCCGACAATTGGAGATTGATGTCTAGGGAGGAGTCATTAATCTGCTGGTTGCCACCCCCGAGTGCTGTAACTCACTGTCCCTCCGCTTCTACTGCCTCCCGTTGTCTCTTCCTCGTTGCCTACCGGCCGCCAATCTTCTCTTCAGCAGAGCAGATGGAATTCCTCAGCAGTAGGCTGGCACTTGGGGGACCCGGGTGGAAGGATAACTCAAGGAGGCGCCGGTCTTCTCGACCTTCTGCCCCTATACCTGCAGATCCCAGCCAGACAGTCTCCAGAGCCACCCAGAGGGAGATGTCTGGACCATCTGCGGTAGCAGAGCAGGAACTCAGGCAAGTACTGTACCTCTTCATTTTTTAACACCAATAAATGATAGGTCTTGCCTGGTTCCTAGTGGGAGGGCTCGGCGGTGGCCATCTGCCACTACTGAACCCTCGCCACCTGCCTCTGCCATTCTCTCTGCTGCCGTCCCCAGCCACCCATCCTCACATGTTCTTTCCCTCTCTGTTCCTCTGAGTTCCACGTCTGAGAGGATGGATGCCACCATCCCAGCATCTGTAGCCTCCAGGTCTGGTGGTTCATCAGCTGCAGCTGCCACCTCATTTGAGCAGTCCACTCTACCTGATTCATCTGAACAGTCTGCTCCACTTGGTTTATCCAAGCAGGCTGCTCCACCTTTGCTTCCTGAGACAGTCACCCCAGCAGCAGTAGACTGGGAGCTAAGGCAAGTTTTTTTCCTTACTTTTATAACATCAATATTAGTAAAGACTTGCCTAGCTCCTGGTGATTTCAGGGTCGCCCCACACACTCTCTGACTTTTTTCCCCGTCCAAGGTGCCTGCATCAGGGATGGTGTTGCACACTCCAGTTTCAGCTGTCTCCGAGGGACACACCACAGCTCCAGCTGTCTCCAAGGTGCACGCCACAGCTCCAACTGCCCTTGAGGGACATGGTTCGGATCAGTCTGCATCATCTGGTTTTGGCACTGATCAGCAGTCATCATCTGGTTTAACCGCTGATCAGCAGTCATCGTCTGGTTTCGCTGCTGATCAGCAGTCATTGTCTGGTTTTGTTGCTGATCAGCAGTCATCGTCTGGAGTCGTTGCTGGTCAGCCCTCATCATCAGTGGTTGACGTGCCCCAGCTGCTGTCTCACAAGCTCCACGCTACAGTCCCTGTGGTCCAGGAGGAGCACCTTTCTCAGCTGCCATCTTCAGGGGGGGATGCATTGTGCCCTCTGGTCAGGTGGTCCAGGGGTGCTGGGAGGCCACCCAACACATCACCCTCTATGGCCTGGTGGTCCACGAACACTGGGAGACCACCCAACACATCACACTCTATGGTCTGGTGGTCCAGGGATGCTGGGAGACTATCAAATAAGTCATGTTCTTTAGTCTGGTGGTCCAGGGACACTGGGAGACCATCCAACATATCATGCTCCTTGGTCTGGTAGTCCAGGAACTCTGGGAGACCACCTGACACATCACACTCTATGGTCTGGTGGTCCAAGGATGCTGGGAGGCCACTCGACGCATCACACCCTACGGTCTGGGGGTCCAAAGACAATGGGAGACCACCTGACACATCATGCCCCACAGTTTGGTGGCACAGGGACACTGGGAGGCCACCCAATGCATTACACCCTTCGGTTTTGTGGCTGAAGAACGCTGGGGGGCCACCTGACACATCATGGTCTTTGGTCTGGTGGCTCAGGGACTCTGTTTGGCCACCAGACTCTCCATGCTCTCTGGTTTGGGGGTTCATGTGGTCGTACCCCCAAAGCATCATGCTTTTTGGTCTGGGGCCAGGGACTCTGGTTGGCCCCAACTAACTGTTTTGTTTTTGTTTTGGACTCTGTGGGGGGTGCTTTGTTTTTTTGTTGGTATGGTTTTGGGATGTCTGGAATCCACCCTTTAAAGCCAGGGCACTGTCAGATGCTGGACATGTCAGGGGACCATGCTCACGTTTGAAGTTTTTTATTCTCTTTGTTTTCTTCACCTCATCTCAGTTTGGCTATTGTGTTTATTTTCACGATCATGTCCCTATTTATGTTTCTTTGAATGTGCCATTTCTTTCTCTTTGCCATGATTATCCTCTGAGTTCTGCCTTGTTATTTTTCTTATCTTAGTCTTAGTTTAGTTCTTTGTAGTCCTGGTTATTAGTATTATTATCGTGATCACAGTTATGTTTGATTTTGATGATTATTGTTCTCATGGTTATGTTATCATGTTTATTCGTTTACTTCTGGTTTTATGTTGTGAGTTTTTGCTTTGTTAATTATTCACAACTGTTTTTGATTTCTTTATTATTGAATGTTCACGGGTGTTCTTGACTTTTGCTTCTTTATTTATAGAGGTCGTGTGCTGCCTTTGGCATGGTGACCTATGTTTTCATGCTATCATGTTATCATGCTCATGGTCTCGCATCTTGTTTTTTGTTCATGTTTGGAAGTTAGTTTTTGTTAATAAATCATGCCTCAACATCGCTCCGCACTTGAGTCCGATTCTTTGCACTGGATGGGCAATCATGACAAGTAATGACATTGTTTCTCAGTAGTGGGGAGTGTTGAAACAATAATTGTAGGATATAATTACTAGGTAGGCAGGGAGCTGGTATTTGGTGTTTCAGTAATAAAGGTCAAAATGACTCACACTGCAATAACAATTTCAAGTATGATTAGCGCAACATTAACTAATTGTTTGCAGACACTTAAAACCCCCTACCAGCATTTCATTGTTACATCTGTGAATGCTTTGAGGATTTATTTATTTATTTATTTATTCATTTATTTGTTTGAGACATCTATGCAGACTCAAGAATGAACTGGTCAGCTTTAATTGATGGAAACACATATTCAAAAGCCATGACATTGATACAAAAGTCACAATACAAATCCAAAGCCACAACACAAATACAAAAGCCACAACTACTTCTTCTTTTGGCTGCTCCTTAGGGGTTGCCACAATGGACCATCTGCCTCCATCTCACCCTGTCCCTTGAATCTTCCTCTGTAACACCAACCCTCTCCATGTCCTCCTTCACTACATCCATGAATCTTCTATGTGATCTTCCTCTTTTTTTCCTGCCTCACAGTTCCATCTTTAACATCCTTTGTCCATTATATCCACTATCTCTCCTCTGCACATGTCCAAACCATCTCAGCCTTGCCTCTCTTACCTTGTCTCCAAACTGCTCAACCTGAGCTGTCCCTGTGATATACTACTCATTTCTAATCCTGTCCCTCCTCATCACTCGCAATGAGAATCTTAGCATCTTCAACTCTGCCACCTCCAGTGCCATGCACCCTCTTCTTCACCTCTCTTGTGCATTTTCCATTGCTTTGGACAGGTGACCCCAGGTATTTAAACTCCTCTACCTTCACTACCTCTACTCCTTGCATCTTCACCGTTACACCTGCCTCCCTCTCATTCACACTCATGTATTCTGTTTTGCTTCTACTGACTTCACAACAGATCACAATGTCATCTGCAAACATCATGGTCCACAGAGACTCCTGCCTGACCTTGTCTGTCAAGCTATCCATCACCATGGCAAACAAGAAGGGGCTGAGAGCGTTGATCCCTGATGTAATCCCACCCCCACGCCATGAGAATAATTAAAAAAGATTCATATTTATTTGTGCTCAATGCTCATTATCTCATCTGAGGGGTATTGCATAAAAGTAGAATTAAGAAAGCCAGGATAATGGTAAAATCAGGGCTTGACATAGTTTGACCTGCACATCCTGGCTTAATTAGTTGCACTATTGCCAAGTCAGGATGAGAAGGTGAAGCTATGTGATGCCAGATGTAGATCGCTGGGATCAGTGGACATTCACAGCAGAATGGACCACGCGATTGATCACAGAATCACTGATCCTATGGCAAATATGATAATGGACAAGTCATGAGCAGCATATTTCTCACCAATGGAACAGAGACTTCTCATGAAACCTATGAGAAGCTGAAGCATGACAGTAATGTCATATAAAAGGCACTTATACAGGAACGTCACCAGACATTCATTATGTCAGTGGTTGCAGTAATATAGGTTGTGTATCATCACACCTCAAACAGTAATCTAAATGACTGTCTTCATTTTTTTTTTTTAAAAAGTGTAACACTGCGCCTGACAGTAATAATGACTACCACATGAATGATTATAAAAATGATTCGTAAAATTAAAATAACAGTGGATAAAATGAATGAATGACAATATACTGTATATGTACTATTTTAAAGCAAGACATTTTTTCTTCTTCTCTTTGAGTTTCATTCAGTGCAGAATAATTAAAATGCTGCAACATATTTACAGTAGACCATTTAATGACAGTGAAAAACACTGATTTCGCATAGGATTGACCCCTGCACTGTCAGATTAGTCACTAGGAATGATCTTAGCCTGATTCTTAGCCTGCTCTGGACCAGGCCAGCTGCAAAGAATAAATCTCCATAGCAACTCACTGGACTTAATTTATCCTACTTGTATGCAACCAGAAGCATGCACTACAAAGCAGGTTCAGCATACTCAGGGTATCTTTCAGTAATCCGGCTTCACCCAGACATTCTGGATCAGGATTTTCTGTACTACAAACGCAGTTATCAGCTAGGTACTGTAAGTGGACTGGACCCTGGGTTAAGCTACCAGGTTGTGTGCGCGCTCACATAAAAGAGGTGGTGATCTCAGCAGATGACCAACAGGGAGAATAAATAAGGAAGAGCTGAATACATCATGAAGAGAGAAGGGTTGGATTAAATAGGCTAAATGTGAAGAGTTCTGGCATGTAATTCGGGCATGTGTGTGTGTGGGGGGGGGCAACTGCAGCAAAGTCGGGGGAAAAAAAGCACAGCAAAATAAATAAGTAAAATTTAAAAAAGCAAGCTGCATTATGAATGCTTCAGTGGATTTACTGTTTTAAATATTAACTAACTCATTGATATTACTGTCTATATAAGGGTTTGGACATGACTGTGCTCTTGCCCTTGCTTTATGTTCGTATTTGTTTTTCTGTTACCTTCAGGGCATGAGTTCAACCATGTCCTCGCCTTTTGTTATTATGTTCCTCTGTGCTGTGATAATCATTTGTATTTTGGCCCTGGTGTGCTTGTTGGATATTATATTGCATATAATTATATACAGTATATTTGTATGGCAGTGCCCTAGGATAGAGTGGTGGTGACGCCCCGCCTCTGGGGGGTGGTATCACCTGGGGTATATGAGACAACTGCGGGAGACATCTTGTCTCTTCGCTGTGGACTCTTGGGCTAGCATAGTGACTCCTGTGTTCCTGTTATTGTGTTCTAATAAAACTATAAAACATCACCTCGACTTCTCCTCATTTTCGGACATAACAGTGCTCTCTGTTCAGCCCCACCCATCCTGTGCTGTCTCCGTTGCCCTTGATTGTTTCCCACTGGTCCTGTGTTATCTTGATTACTCCCCTGTCTAAATACTGTATGCGCGTCTCAGTTTGTGTCTTCCGTGGTGACCTTGTCATATCTGCATCTACCCTCATGCTTCTGTTCTGCCATGTCAGTTTTGATGTGCTTTTGGGTTTATTTCCAGCCCTTGAGCTGTGTTTATTTTGTTATTTTTTTGTGATAATAAATCATGCCGAAGAAACACCAAGCACGTGAGTCCTGTTCTCTGCCCAGCCTAGGTACAACCCCTAACAGTAGGTCGCCACCAATAAAGGACTCAGCTGGCGAAATCGGCAGGAGGAGGAAGGAGTGGAACCAGTAGGAATTGTCGGGGCTTCTCCACCAGACTATCTGCCTGTCAACCCAGGTCCTGGATTATTCCAATGCCTGGGAGGGGTTGGGGGACCTCAGGGCTATAGAGGAGCTGTTTTTCAGACCTGCTGTATTTCCCTGAGAGGGCCTCTCTCCTCTAGGGCATAACATGACTCCGGCACACACTTGAGGGAATTGACTGCCAACTTCACCTCTTCAAACCTGGCTCTAGGTCATCACCTCCTTCTCCTGCCTCTGGTAAACTGCTTCCCACCATTCCCGTCACTCCTACGCTGCCTGCCATCCCCAGTTCACCAGCCATGGCAGCGGACACTATGGAGCAGGAGGAGCAGAGGCAGGTGATCCTAGCACAGACAGACATTTTGCTGGAGCACAAGCCCTGACTCGCTTCAGAGGTGCTGTTTCCAGCTCAAGAGGATCAGCCGGCTTCTAAAGGGTCAGCAGGGAAGCGAGCCTCGAGGAATCGGCACTCCACTCGCCACCCAGGCCCTTCACTCGAGGCCCCATCAAGGGATTCTACTGCCGTGGCCCCACCCTCCTCAAGTGCTCCATCAGCGGCAGCTTCAGCAGCGGGAGAGCAGGAAGACAGTGCGCCCCATCCATCTATTCCAGGGGTGTACATCCCAGCTCCATACCATCGTGCACGGGCCCCTCATCGGACGAGGTCAATCAGCCCCCATGAGGACTCGCTCGTCCAATCAGTGGCAGCAGGACGGGAACAGAGGCAAGTACCTTTTCATTTATTAACGTCACTCAGTGAAGGGTCTTGTCCTCTTCCCAGGGAGGGGGTTCAGCCACCATCCATTGCTGAGCTCTCTCTCCCGGTCTCTGCTGCCGCCTCCACCTCACCAGCTTCTCCTCCTTCTCTTCTGCTTTTTTGGAGTGTTGGCCAGTATTGGGTGGGAACCGACTGATCATTGAAGTGCCTGCTGGTCCAGCTCCACGTCGCTCACCAGCTCCAGTACCAGCTCCACCACCAGCTACAGCTCCTCTCCAGACAGCTCCAGCCATCCCCGAGGTCTGCACAACAGCTTCCACTGTCCCCGAGGTGCACACAATGACTCCAGCTGTTCCCAAGGGGAACCCTCCTGTTCCTGGTTAGCCCGAGGTGCACGTTCCTGTTCCTGCTCAGCCCCATGTGCACACTCCTGCAGAGACTGCTCCTCACCACGTGCACACTCCTGCAGAGACTACTCCTCCCCACATACACACTCCCGCAGAGACTGCTCCTCTCCATGTGCACACTCCTGCAGAGATGGTTTCTCTTCACATGCACATTCCTGCAGGGACTGCTCCTCTCCACATGCATGCTCCTGTCGTGACTGCATTGGCTGCAGCTCCTCCTGCTAGTCAGCCATCATCGTTGGGTATCTTCGCTGATCGGTCTGGGTCATTTGGGTTCACCGCTGATCAGCCTGCGCAGCCTGGTTCCACTGCTGCTTCGCCTGCAGCTCATCTTGAGGTCATCTCACTAGCAGTAGGAGACCAGCAGCTAAGGCAAGTACTCTTTCTATTATCTTCTAGATCAATTTTAGAAAAGACTTGCCTTACTCCTGATGAGGGGACCCAAGCGCAGATTTCACCTGCCTCTGGGCCCTCCTCACCAGTCTCTGCTGCTGATAACTATGGTGCCACCTTACTGACCTCCTGTTTCCCCCTCTTGTCCGAGCTGGCCATGTTAAAGATGGAGCGGCAGGAGGACCATGCTCCACCTCAGCCACCTGCCGTTCCAGAGGTCGGGGGACCTCCACCCATTGTTGTTCCAGAGGTCGGTGGACCTCCACCCGTTGTTGTTCCAGAGGCCTGGGGGAATCCACCCATCATTGTTCCAGAGGCCAAAGGGCCTCCACCTGTCATTCCGGTGGCTGAGCAGTCTGCTCCACCTTTGGTTCCAGAGGCTGGGAGAACACCACCTGCCACCCCTGAGGCTGGGGGGCCTCCTTCATTTGCACCTGAATGCAGCATGCCACTGAACTGCCCCTTAAGCTCAACTCACCCTGTCCCCCGGTGTGGTGGCCCAGAGACTCTGGCAGGCCACCCAACCCACCCTGTCCTTTAATTTGGGGTCCTGTGGATGCAGGTAGATAGATAGATAGATAGATAGATAGATAGATAGATAGATAGATAGATAGATAGATAGATAGATAGATAGATAGATAGATAGATAGATAGATAGATAGATGTACTTTATTGATCCCAAACTGGGAAATTACAGTGTAACAGCAGCATGACAGTAGACAACCAAACGACAGAAACACACACACATGACAGACAAAGGAATTACCCATGGAAATTAAAACTAACGCGACTATAAAACCTATATACATCATAGCTTAATATATGATGACCCATATAAACACATGAATCATCCCGTTGCACAATGAAGGACTATCAGGAGCAGAGTGAAATGTGAGGTGCCAGTTAGACTGTAAGGTACAGTGTGGCAGCATAGTTATGACCGTAATACAACATTATAGTGAGTTATTGTACAGTGAAATGGCATTTGGCAGGAAAGATTTCCTGTACCTGGCCGTTCGACAGTGAAGCTGTAGTAGTCTACTGGCGAAAGTGCTTCGCTGTCTGTCCAGTGTGTGGTGGAGGGGATGATCAGGATTGTCCATGATGGATCGCAGTTTATTTAGTGTTCTCCTCTCCACCACTGTCTCAAAGGTCTCCGGCCTGAGACCAATCACAGAGCCAGCCCTCTTGATAAACTTGTCAAGTCTGTTGGTGTCTCTGGCCCTGACACTGCTACCCCAACAGACAGCAGCAAAGACGATGACACTGGCGACAACGGTCTGGTAGAAAAGCTCCAGCATCCTGCTGCACACGTTGAAGGATCTCAGCTTTCTCAGGAAGTAGAGTCTGCTCATCCCCTTCTTGTGCACAGCATCGGTGTTGGATCTCCAGTCCAACCCGCTGCTGATCCTGACACCCAGATATTTGTAGTCCTCAACCACTCCCACATCCTCCCCCCTAATCTGCAGTGGATGAGAAGGCATCTTGCTTCCCCTGAAGTCAATCACCATCTCTCTGGTCTTGCTGACATTCAACCTCAGGTGATTCTGCTCTGTCCACTAGACAGAGTAAGGTAGACCCCCTTAACCACTTCTCCCCATGATCCGGTGGTCCAGGGACTTTGGGAGGCCGCCAGATCCACCTTGTTCTCCGGTCCAGAGGTCCTGGAACAAAGGAAGACCACCCAACCTACCTTGTTCCTGTTTTGGGGCCCTGAACTGTGGTTGGCCCCATGTGACTGTGTGCTTTTTTGGACTCTGTGGGGGGAAGAGTTTGTTTTGGCCCGCCTGGCCTTGTACCCCCACCACCCACCCAGCAAGGGTTTATTTGTTTTTTGTTTTTTGTTTTTTGTTGGTTGTTGATGGTATGCTTGGGGTCTTCTGGTATCCCACCCTTTAGAGGGAGAGACTGTAAGGGTTTGGACACGACTGTGCTCATGTCCTCGCTTTATGTTGATATTTGTTTTTCTGTTATCTTCAGGACATGAGTTCAGCTATGTCCTCGCCTTTTGTTATTATGTTTCTCTGTACTGTGATTATCATTTGTATTTTGGTCTGGTGTGTTCTGTTCAGCTCCACCCGTCCTGTGCTGTCTCCGTTGGCCTTGATTGTTTCCCATCGGTTCTGTGTTATCTTGATTACTCCCCTGTCTATATATGTGCTTCTCAGTCTGCGTCTTGCATGGCGACCTTGTCATATCTGCATCTACCCTCACGCTTCTGTTCTACCATGTCAGTTTTGCTGCGCTTTTGTGTTCATTTCCAGCCCTTGAACTGTTTATTTTGGGGTTTTTTTGTGCTAATAATTCATGCCGAGGAAATGCCATGCACCTGAATCCTGTTCTCTGCCCAGTCTAGGTACAAACCATGACAGTCTGTTGCGCCGATGGACTGATCATATATAGGCTACTTAATAATTTTGTAAATTTTCTCCAGTTTCATTAAGTGGTTATGCAGTTACAAACTGTGACAAATCACACAGTTAAAGATCTGACAACACAAAACGTGAGGAATGGGGATTTTTATTGTGTATTACTGCTCACTTTATTTCATGTTGCGTGCCAAATCATGAACCGCTTCCTGAACCAGTCATGAGATACTGTCAGTGTATACTTTTATGTGCATACCTTTTATAGCAGTGGTGTCAGAGCACATGAGAGCAAATGATGGCCTACAAATTATAGACAGCCCGATTATAAGTCCATCCATCCATCTTCTACCGCTTTTCCGGAGGTCCAGGTCGCAGAGGCAGCAGTTCAAGCAGAGAAGCCCAGACTTCCCTCCTCCCAGCCACCTGCTCCAGCTCTTCAGAGAGGATACCAAGGCGTTCCCAGATCAGCTGGGAGACATAGTCTCTCCACCGAGTCCTGGGTCTGCCCCGGGGTCTCCTTCCAGTGGTACGTGCCTGAAACACCTCAAGTGGGAGATGTCCGGGAGGCATCCTAATCAGATGTCCATACCACCTCAACTGACTCCTTTCAATGTGGAGGAGCAGCGGTTCTACTCTGAGCCTCTCCCGGATGACTGAGCTCCTCACCCTGTCTCTGAGGGTGAGTCCAGCAATCCTACAGAGAAAGCTCATTTCAGCCGCTTGTATCCGTGATCTTGTTCTTTCGGTCATTACCCAAAGCTTGTCACCATAGGTGAGAGTACGAACGTAGATTGACTGGTAAATCGACAGCTTTGCCTTAGAACTAAGCTCCCTCTTCACCACAACAGACCGGTACAACGTCCGCATCACTGCAGATGCTGCTCCAATCCATCTGTCAATCTCTCGCTCCATTTTCCCCTCACTCGTGAATAAAACCCCAAGATACTTAAACTCCTCCACTTGGGGCAGGAGCCTGTCCCCAACCCAGAGAGGACAATCCACCTTTTTCCGGCTGAGGACCATGGACTCGGATTTGGAGGTGCTGATTCTCATTCCAGCCGCTTCACACTCAGTGGCAAACCGTCCCAGCAAGAGCTGTAGGTCATTGCTGGATGAAGCCAACAGGACAACATCATTTGCAAACAACAGAGATGAGATCCTGTGGTCACCAAGCATGACACTCTCCATTCCATGGCTGCGCCTAGAAATCCTGTCCATAAAAATTATGAACAGGATCGGTGACAAAGGGCAGCCCTGGCGGAGTCCAACTCTCACTGGGAATGAGTCCGACCGAGTGTTGGCAATACGAACCAAACTCTCACAATGGTCGCACAGAGACCGAATAGCTCGTAACAACAAGCCCGATACCCCATACTCCCGAAGCACCCCCCACAAAAAACCACGAGGGACGGGGTCGAATGCCTTCTCCAAGTCCACAAAACACACTTAAACTGGTTGGGCAAACTCCCACGAACCCTCGAGAATTCTCGAGAGGGTAAAGAGCTGGTCCGATGTTCCATGGCCAGGACGAAAACCACATTGCTCCTCCTGAATCCGAGGTTCGACCAACGGCCGGACTCTCCTCTCCAGTACCTTGGCATAGGCCTTCTCAGGGAGGCTGAGGAGTGTGATCCCTCTAAAGTTGGAGCACACCCTCCGGTCCCCTTTTTTGAAGAGAGGAACCACCACCCCAGTTTGCCATGCCAAAGGCACTGCCCCGACCTCCACGCAATGTTGCAGAGGCGTGTCAACCATGACAGCCTTACAACATCCAGGGCCTTGAGGTACTCAGGGCGAATCTCGTCCACCCCCGGGGCCTGGCCACCAAAGAGATGGTAACACATTTCAGACCCCTCAGACCCGGCAAAAAATTTGATAAACTAGAAAACATATCTGCCCCCCCCCACACCCCTCATTTTTGTGTGTGGGGCCAAACGTACAAGGTCTATGGAGACTGGAGACCATAAACTTTGCCGTAGAGACATAAAATTTGGATGAGGTATGCATCACCTCAAGATATGCAAAAAACATCATTGTGGCCCATACCCACCACCAGCAGGAAGGTTGCCATCTTGCCTCAAAGTCGCCCCACCTCCAATTCAGAAAAAAGTCACACCTAGCATTTGAATGCACTAGTCCTAGGGACCTGCTCCGATTGAACTCATTTTTACATGGCGGCATCTATACGCATTGGCCATTAAAAATTGTATAAATTAAGTCATGGATCGTCACCTTATCGTGGTGGGGGGGTTTGCGTGCCCCAGCGATCTCAGGAGCTATGTTGTCCGGGGCAATTTGCCTCTGATAGGGTCACCCAAGACAAACTGGTCCTGGGTGAAGGGCTAGACTAAGAACGATCCAACAGACTCTCATGATAAATTCTAGATCAAGGATTCCGTGTACCCCGCCCGGTATGGGGTTACCAGGGATCACCCTGGAGCCAGGCCTGGGAGATGGGCTCGATGGCTAGCGTCTGGTGGCCGGATTTCCACCCATGGGACCCGGCCAGGCTCAGCCCGAAGGAGTTACATGGGTCCGCCCTCCAGTGGGCTCACCACCTGCAGGAGGGATCATGGGGGTCCGGTGCTATGTGGATTAGGTGGCGGTCAAAGGCGGAGGCCCAATTATAAGTAATATAGCTAATTCAGAGTAGTAAGTCTTCCAAATACTTCCTTTCCCTGTAAGCGGGTCGTCGGGGAAAACAGACAAACTCAGATCAAGGACAAGTCTGTTTTCTTTTATTGTTGCTCATACACCCACTGAGCCCCAAGTCAAGTACAAATTAAAGATGAATTTATGCTGCACCTCCACTATCTGCGTACATGCAACCAGAAACCTCGTGTGACAAAATTTACATCATCGTCTCCAGTCCGCTAGTGTCCGCAGGGCTCTTCTGCGGACAACCGCATACAGCCCAAATTTTGTGACCGCGCGGCCTGCCCACGACCTGAACGCGTCGACAGCGCATGCACATGACTGAACGTCCCATTCACGAGGTGGCACTACCAACACAGCGTACAAAGACAAAATAGAAGAGGAACACAACGAGGACGCAGAAGATGAGAATAAACATACATGAATCCTTTTGCAGCAGCAGCAGCTTGAGCGGAGAAGAGCACGGGAAAATGCTAATTCCTCCTTTTCCTTGAAACAACGTCATTATTGTTGCTACAAAAAAATGTGCATCGCTCTCGAGTTTACAGCCCGTGAACAAACTGGCGTGTTAGCGCATTTGCACTACCCATAGGGCTGGGGAAAAACTACAAATAACAGCTGTGCGCATGCATCAACTGTTTGGCTTGGTAGACGAAAAAAAAAGTGAGCATGTACAATGCCGCGTGCGCGCCGGGCTCATCCATAGCGGACCAGAGGGGAAATGCAGCATGAATAAGGCTTAAACCAGGACTACTTGAAAATCCTGTCTTAATCCCTTATCTTGGTTTTATGCAATATCCCTCTGGTCATGGTATGTGTGGCAAATGGGCGCCCTCTACCGGCGGGACACCAACACCTTCAAGAGTATCTGTTTACAGCTGACTCCAGCAGATGGCGTCCCCGCAGTAAGTAACTCCAATGTGGTGCACTTCCAATGTAGAGCAAGGAGAAAAAAAAAGTTAAAGTAAGTGTTGTGGTTAAATTATGCAGTGGTTTGAATTTTAAAGCACTAATGACTCCTAAAATGGAAACATTTGATTATTAAAGCTAAGGTTTACGTTATTTGTTTAATGACTTACGTATTAACTTACTAAAGGATAGCTAATGTAGTGCTGTGAAATAAAACTCACTTGCAATTATTTTTAGAGAAAAAACAAAGCAATTTGTTGACAGGAACACGACATCTGTAATAATTTATTTGTGCTGATTTTAAAAATGTTCTTTTGCATCTGTAATAACAATCAGATTTTTCTGATTTTTTTTTTTTTTTAATTTCCATTGGTGTGTCTTTGAATTCAATGGTGGTGAACCTGGAGGAACCGAGGGTCAGCACTCATGTGGACAGAACAGGGCTGGACTCAAAGTCAGTAAAACAAAAGTGATATTTGACTGAAATAACCATAATAAAAATTAGTTGATGAATTGTTTTACTGATTTTCTTTGACAATTTATTTTGCAAGCTGTAACAAACTAAATTGTAATATTTTGGCTCTGTGCTGTGTTGTTTTCTCCTCGTGCTGATTAGTTAAGTGTGAATCATGTGTAGGCTGTATGCATGTTTAAAGATGGTGTAAATGTGTACATTATTGTATATGATGTAGAAATAGTAAACAAGGATTTGTAAATAGGATGCGCTATTAACAGAAGTATGATTTTGTTTGTTTGAGGAGAAGCGGTGGGATTAAATAAGCTTAAGCTTCTTCCCACTCCTTTTGAACATGTTGTGTATAATGATTGTATTATGTATTATTATTAATTTAATTTATTATTTATCTATTGTCATGGCCGTGAGCATTCGCCCCCTCCTTCCCGTTGTTTCCCTCCTCAGGTCATCAACACACCTGGGTGACGAGACGCACCTGCTGCCTTTCATCAGCCAGCGTTTATAAGGAGCATCTCTTCAGTGTGCTGACGCTGGCTCGTCTGGGTATACTGCCTTAGTAGAGTACAATTGTAGCAAGCGTTATTTTCGTAAGGTGTAGTTTCTGTACTCACCTGTTTCTCTTCTCCCTTCCAGGTTGCTGCCACCGTGTGTGTGCGTCTCCGGGGACTGCGTGCGCTCACTGCCCCATCATCACCGCTCAACTGCAATCATTCTCCACCCGGTCAGACACCACCGACTCCACCTACTTCACCCTGCTGGTTCGTCTCTTCCTGAGTTCGGGGTTCTGCCAGTTCTCCCTTTAACCCACGTAAGTGACAATTTGGCTCGCCCATTTTCATTCCTCCACTCACAGCTCTCGTTCTCTCTCCACAGGCTGTTTCCTCTGGCAAGTGACTTTTTCCATAGGCTGTGCTTCTCTTTGATATTTAATAAACTTCTCAAATGTGTGTTTGTGTTTTTGATTGTCCCTCTGTTGCTGCATCATGCACGTGAGCTGTCTATAATTGAATCGGTGAATTCAAAAGGGGCCCAAGTCCAAGAAATATGTTTTTGCAGGAAATCAAATAAATTGCATATCTCAAAGGTAGTCTATGCCAGATGGTTCATACTTTACTCAGATATAGCACAAGGCCATAGCTTAGAAATGCTATAATATGAAACATTTCACTTTTTTAATTTCAGAGGATTGGCAAACTAAAGTCCCTGGACTTGGGCCCTTCTTGAATTAAACAATAAGAACATATGAAAAGAAGCGCATAACATCTATTTCTCACATGTTGAAAACGTTTTTTTTAATTATGCCATGTTTTGAACACCTTTTATGATCACTTTATATTCAAACTATTGTTTTGATAACTGCCAGCAAATGAGATTTTCATCTAAAAGTGGGCAGATTAACATAGAGGTCCATCTACTGATAACTGATCATCAAAGTTCAATTCAATTCAATTCAATTCAACTTTATTTATATAGCGCCATTTCCAACAACAGTCATCTCATAGCACTATGAGATGACTGTCAGACTCATCTTCACGCCTAGCATCACAAACTGTTAAATTACTGAGGAACTGCTGGGCCTCTGGTGAAAGATATTTCGCCAATTTCTGAACATCCTTTACTTTAGCTGCCTTTACACCAAGTTGCTCGCTGTAGAGTGGCTCCTCTGGGAATGTAACAACCCTGTACGATGGCTTTAGAAGTCGTTTTCCTTGCTGGTTTCACTTCTTTTTTGGTATTGACATATTCTTTGCCTTCAGCGCGTAATCGTTTTTGTTTGTTTCTGGCCCCTTCCTTTTCATTACGCCTTCTTTTTGGCCTGATCTCTTCATCACTTGAGTCAAACTCGTGTTGCATTGGCGCTGCCATCTTGGATGACTGGTGCTGCCACCTATGACTTTAAGTTTAATCCATGCAGGAAGGGCCCAAGTCCTGGACTTGGGTCTCTCTTGCACTCAATGCATAAACAATGCTGTGAATAGTCAATGCATTAAAGTTGACTTGGGATGTTTTTGCACATAATCAGATAGCTTGTCTCTTAAAGTTCATTAAACATGTAATATCTGGGTTTTGAAAAAGTGTGGACTTGGGCCCTTTTGGAATTCACCGATTCAATTGGTAATCATGACATCTATTTAAATTGATTCTTGTACTGATGCAACATGTTCAAATAAAAAAATTCATTCATTCAAAACTTTTAGTTTAAAATACTGAAACACCAAAATAAATACATAAATGAAAAACACATTCTGCCAAAGTTGTCAATAATTCTTTTTTATTAATCTTCAGTTAAGGCAATCCATTACAAAGCATTTCACAAACCACAGTATGACGACAATATCATGTCCAACACCTGGTTTGGAAATTATTCAGCATGCAAGTCAGAGACCAAGAGAGGTATGTAAACAACCTGGGATAAAACAGGAGTGGTGGCAAGTAGAACCCATATAGTATGTGTCCCAACAGAATGAACGAAACCAGAGATGCAACATGCTGGAGGTGGCTGTAATCCCCAAATAACATCCTAAATAACAAATGACGCACTGGCAGATGCGCTAAATGTGTAATGAAGGCAGACTACCAAACTTCCTGCTACTTTGGCACAAACATGCACATTTTCTAAAGAGGCCAAGTTCAACAAGTGAACATATGCTGGCACTGGATATTCTTCATATGGGGGCTTATGTACATAATTAGTTCAGCCTCAAAGAGAATAAAAAAGGAAGGGACAAACAGAATCATTTTCACTAAGGAAGAAAAGGAAGATTTCTACTCTTAAAAAAATCAACTGAAAATATATAATTCACAATAACTGACTATTATGATATTCTCCATTGCATAAGTGTCATATTGTGTTTGTTTATTTGGTTAATAGTAATTTCACCAGGGAAGTCACAAAGGTTACAGGCTTCGGGGGGGGGGGGGGACAAGAAGATGTTTAAAACCTACAAACAAAAAAATGTGAACAATTAAACTGAGTTGGCGTCATGATTATTACACAACTCCTCAACTTCTTTTTCTTATAATCAGACAATACAAAAGCCTCACACTGATGCTGATCTATTAAACATCACACACACCTTAATACTGTAAATACATTTCTGTTAACTTTCCTTGAGCAATGGGAAGAAAACTATATAAACTGCAAAATTAAATACCAGGCATTCATAAATGAATGATATTATTAATAATAATGCATCATACTTGAGTATATTTAATGAATTATTTCACATGGCTTTCTGTAGAGGTATATTGGTATTCATGAGTGTTATATAACTGATTAGCCTGATTTCACGTCTTATGAACAAGAGGATTTGGCAGCAGACTAAGGACTGCCCGGCCTTGTGAGAGAGAAATCTCATCATTAATAAAAAAAAAAAAAGAGCCAAATTTGGATGCGGGCTCGTTCAGTGACTGTGGGCTGACTTTCTGCATCATGGTCAGACTTCTTCTGCCATGTGAGAGCACTACAGCAGTGGGAGTTAAAGAGGAGCGGAGGCCCAACAAAGACCATAAAGTAGCATAAATTATGCATACAAATTTGCTCCAAAAGCAAAAACAAAACATAAGAGCCTCACATTCTCGGAGGACAATACATCTTTATAATCGCTGGTTCTCTAGTCTCATCCAAACACTTTTCAAGAACCAAGAAGCACAAAATGATGCGGAAAGAAAACAGTTGAGAAATTGATTGATTTTTGTAATGAAACCCATGGATTTTGATTTTTTTTCCCTTCAAGGCAATGTAAATGCCACATTAGAATGTAAACAAGTCTTGATTTTTTTAATATTGTACAACAAGGCTTGGTTATTATTTTTTTAATTAAAAGATCATCTGTGAAGCACTATAAAAAGTAGACAACACTGGCGGACACGATGCATATCTGCCGCTGAGGCTGATGGTCCTAATCTTGTTTTGTCGTCACCAACATTTTTGGCGTGCACATATTTAAAAATGAGACCCGCTGATGCTGCTGCTGGCAGAATAAAAACCTGGGTAACTGAATTTGGATATGTTTCCATATAATAGGCACATTTGGATCGAGATATTGAGTGACTGAGAGATACGTGGGACTGAATGCCATAATGTACGTACAGATAACTTAGGACGCACACAAATGGGCCACAAATAGCATAGCGTAGTCACTAGAAAGAAAAATCCAGGACCAAATGTGCACATCAGCGACTTGCTTGAATAAACCAAAAACAAATGTACAGCGATTTCTTGGGTATTCAGAAAGTACATAAATGAGTTGGAAAATTAGCTGCTGTACACTGGTGTAAAAACAGGTCCATTTGGGAACAGTTTGTTTTGTGCAACCAGTTGTTTTTGTTAAATTACTTCATAAAACACTTGGTGCACAAATGTATTTTGTAGTGCTGCAAAATTAGTCTGTTTTTGGAAAACAAGCAAATCAAATTGGATGGTGGGGAGTTGTTAGCTGACATCAGTCTTTCAGAAATGTAGTGTAGTTCATGGGTGTTTCTGTGGAGTTCTACAGAAATTCCCAGATAATGAGCTACAGCCACAACAAATATAACGGAGATACACAAGCAACAACATGAAAGATGAGATGTGGCATGATGGGAATAATTTATTTTCTTGCATACTTGAGGGGAAAGTGAGTCTGTGCTTCTAATCATTCTTCCATTTATTGTAAACATACGCTTTTATGATAAATATAAGCTATCATATTTAATATTACTCACAGACATTCTTCCTGTTGTCATCATATTAAAAAGGATGGTCAAAAAAAAGTTACAAATGAGTCGATACAAATACGTTTCTTGCCATTAGTTTCGCTGCAGGTGGTTCTTTCAGCGTAATTGTATCACCTTTGTGCTTTTAAACTGGACAGAAATTAGTGCATTCTGTTCATATAAACATGACAAACATGTACAAGACAATGTGCTGAGAATTCAGTATGGCAACAGCAGGTCGTCTTCTTTAAATCTTGCAGTCAGAAATTATCATTTGGTGAAAATGGCTCATAAACTGCTGAATGGGTTTCATCACATGCTCTTATATTACAGTCCTTACCAAAGTAGAAACGGGGGCTGTTTTATTACATCGTTCACAAAATATAAGATGGAAAACTACGGGAGAAATATGACTTTAATCCCCACCTTTTAAACCCCACCCCGCAAAGGAATAAATTATTTCTGTAATAAATACATAAATAAATAAATATACACATGATTTCCTAGTTTACACACATCGATTCCATAAGGTATCACACATGATACACACTGGCACATCCTACTATATTTATGCCTTCAAACGGGTTCTCTCTACGGGTGTACATGTGCTCTTTTACATCAGCATGCTGTCCGGTTTTACAGCAAACACCTAAAGGCTCCTATAAAGGAGAACCCCCCGTCAGCCATCTCATCCCCATGCACTCGTGAGGAGAAAAAAACCTCCCCATCATCAGCAGTTTTCCACACTGCAGTCTCATCGCTCCAAATCAAAAACGGAGTCTCATCATCATTTGGTTTCGCCAGATTGTTATTTACGAAAGGGCCTTGAAAGCTTTTCAATTTCTCCCTCAACGAAACAGTCTGTGGAGACAAGTTCCAGCGACTCTCAACCGACGCAGAGTTGTGGGTGGGTGGTTCAGACCGGGTTGGCCTGGGCCGGTTCACTCGGAGAGTAAACCGGCGGGACGGGGTTGGGTTTAATGGCTCTGGTCTTCATGTAGGAGATCAGCTGGTCAGGGATCTCAGCCAGTACGTCTTTAGCCAGCCGTGCCATGCTCAGCACGTGGTTACCTGTGCGGTCCATGTAGTCTCTGAATGGAACAAACTGGTGACATGAGAAAAATAAATTAAGTTTTAACATTATACTCAGCATCTGTGTTCACTAGTCTAAAAGCTATTAATTTTTGAAGCAAACAACCTCAAGGGTTTTGTTATTATGAGATGTTATTTAAACTGAGGGTGGCTGGTTATTTGCCATTCAATTTTAGTTCTAAGGAAAACCAATCTGCATATCCTGCAAAAAGAAAATGTGGTCATGTTACAGCAGGTATTATTCACATATATTGACTTGAATTGTACGTATATATCAGTGTGCTAGTAGATGCCAGTTCTGCTTACTATAGAGTAGAGATGGCTGAGAGATTAGTGAGGAATCGCTGAGTGTTTGATGAAAGACTAATAGAGTTCATTGAAAAATTGACTGACTCAAAACAATTTCCCAGCTGTGGAGACTGTGGAGATCGCTGATAAATCACTGAAAGATCATTGGGAGCTCTGGCTATTTTTTTTTATCTTTCAATGAGCTCTCAACAATCTCCGCCCCTGTGTAAATGGGGTAGAAAGCATTATGAACCTCTGAAATATATCTATGTATACTTTTTTGGTCCCCCAACAAACTCTCAGTGATGCCTCAGCGATCTCTCCTGGTCTCCCAGTGATCTCTCAAGGATCTTTTAAAGATCTCTATAGATTGCCATGAAAATCTTACAATAATCTAAGTTGTACAGTGAGGAGCCACTGCACAGTGTAACTGGGGGCCAGCAAGAGATGTGGAGAATATAGTACAATCATCTCCAGAATGGCATGAACCAACCAGGACCAGAGAGACTGTGCCTAGAGTCCCTCTCATCTGAGCTGCTGAAGCTTTTAACTCCTTCAGAGTGCTGACAGGTGTCTTGTTGACCTCCCTGACTAGTCTTCTTCTTGCACAGCCACTCAGCTTGTGAGGACAGCCTGCTCTAGACACATTTACATACATTACTCAAATAAAGTTAGGGATATTTGGCTTTCTGGTGAAATTTCAGGATGCACCTAAAACGCACTATAACCTTTACAGGTGAAATTAGTTTGACCTTCTCTAAACTTCTGAATGCATATGTCCAACTGTTCAATGTTTCAGTACTTTTTGTGTAACTTGCTGTTCTCTAACAAGGTGCTTAACGGCAAAATTCATAGCAGGTGTTTGATCCATGAATCGACCCATAAATTTTCTGGTTCAATTAGAATTGGTATTTAAACAGTCCTCTTCCTCATGCTGTTCACATTTTGACATCATGAGATCAAGACGAAATCCTAACAACTGATCAACAGTACCTTGCCATTGTGAGGCTTCAAACAGGATGTTCTCAGAGGGAAGTGGTCACTGAGCTTAGAGTGTCACAGAGCATCATCAGTAGGTTTCAACAGAGATACAGAGAGACTGGAAGAGTCACAGAAAGGCACAGAAGTGGACGTCCTCTGGCCACATCCCACGCTGATGACCGCTTCATTGTGAACAGTGCCCTGTGGAACTGGAGGATGAATGCTACTCAACTCCAGGCACATTTAAGGGAGGTGAGAGGAACCCAAGTGTCACGTCAGACCATTCAAAACCATTTACATCAGCGTGGTCTGTGTGCTAGGCAAACTTCAAGGGTACCTGACCACAGTACCAGGCACAGGCATCATCGTCTTGCATGGGCCAGGGAGCATTTATGCTGGACAAGGGACCACTGGGCCTCAGTGCTGTTCTCTGAAGGTTGATTCACGTTGAGCAGAAATGACGGCCACCAATGATGTTGGAGATGTCAAGGAGAGCGCTATGCATCAGCCACTGTTGTCACCAGACGAGCCTTTGGTGGTGGTGGTGGTGTTACAGTCTAGGCAGGTGTGTCTAGTCAATACAAAACTGCCCTACACCTTGTGAATAGTACAGTGACAAGCTGATACTACCCGAATAACATCATTAATCCAGTCATTGTGCCCCTGCATGAACAACACAGGCCTAAATTCATCTTCATGGACGACAATTCTCCAGCTCATCAAGGTTGCATCATTAGGGAACGGCTGCTGGAGGCTGGGGTACCTCAGATGGAATGGCCTGCACTTTCTCCAGACCTGAATCCCATAGAAAATGTATGGGATCAGCTGAGTCACCGTGTAGAGGCTCGTAACCCTGCACCCCACAACCTCAATGACCTGAGGGCTGCTCTTCAAGAAGAGTGGAATGCCATGCCTCAGCAGACAATAAGTCAACTTGTGAACAGCATGAGACATCGTTGTCAAGCTGTAATTGATGCTCAAGTGCACATGACAAGTTATTGAGACATTGATATTTTTATTGTGGTATACTCACCACTGTTGTTAGCTTTTGTTTCAATAAATTGTTTGAGATGAGGAAATCACCACTGCATGCTTCTACTTAAATGTCCTACTTTCATGATATAATATCACTGTAGCATGAACTTTTTTTTACATTTTCCATAAATTTCACCCGGAAACCAAATATCCCTAACTTTTTGTGAGTAGTGTATGCACTACCTTCCTTCAATTTCAAATAACTGAACTACAGTGGATGTTCAGTCATCTGAATTTTTTTTTATAGCCATCATCTGACTTTGTACTTTTCAATAACATTTTTTCTGGGTTGCTTAGGGTGTTTTTTTTTTTTTTACCTTCATGATGTAATTGTTGCCAAAAATACAGATTAACCAGTGACGGGACCTTCCACTCACAGGTGATTTTACACTTCAATTGCTTGAAACACATTCACTGCACTTAGGTAATGTCTGTTTCATTAATTGTGAGACTACTAGCAATTGGCTGGTTTAAATACTATATGTCAATCACTTTATAGGGGATGAATATACTGTATGCAATCACATAGTTAACAATTTTTAAATTAATTTACATCTATTTGATTGCACTTTACACCCTATGAATCACCACCTTACTGTGGTGAGGGGTTTGCATGCCCTAATGATCCCAGGAGCTATGTCATCAGGGGCAATTTTGGTTGGGTCTCCCAAGACAGACAGGTCCTGGGTGAAGAGAAAGACTAACAGCAGTCCAGTAGAATACCATGATAGTTCAAAAATCAAGGATTCAGTGTACCGTGCCTGGTATGGAGTTACAAGGGCTCTGCCCTGGAGCCAGGTATGGGGGAAGGGCTTGACAGCAAGTGCCTAGTGGCTGGGTTTCTATGAGACCCAGCTGGGCTCAGGCCAAATGAGCCACATGGGTCTGCCCTCCAGTGGGCAAACCACCTGCAGGAGGGGTCATGGGAGTCCGATGCCATTTGGATCAGGGGGCATTTGAAGGCAGAGACCTTGACGGTCCAATCACCAGCTTATTGAACTTGCATTTGGAATATGGAATGCCACCTCTCTGGTGGGGATGGAGCTTGTGCATGAGGTCGAGCGACTAGAGACTGGCTAGATGAAGTCCAGCTCACCTTAACACACAGTGCAGGTTCTGGAAGGAGGCACTGGAGCTTGGCCTTTCCTGATATTTCATGGGCAGGAGGCGGTGAACAGGGATGGGTATTCTTGTATCCCCTCGCCTTGCTGCCTCTATGTTGAGGTTCCTCCCAGAGGATAAAAGGATTGCTCCCCTGTGCCTTCAGGTTGGAAAATGGGTCCTGACAATCCGTTGTACCTTTGCGCCAAATGTTGGTTCAGAGTACCCACCCTTTTTGGACTCTCTGACTGGTGTGCTGGAAAGTGCTCCTCTTGGAGACTCCATTGTCCTATTGAAGGACTTCAACACGCACGTGGGCAACAACAGTAAAACCTGGAGGGGTGTGATTGGGAGGAACAGCCTGCCTGATCTGAACTCAAGTGGTGTTCAGTTATTGGACTTCTGTACTAATCACAGCTTGTCCACAGCAAACATCAAGTTCAAGCATAAGGGTGTCCATATGTGCACCTGGCACCAGGACACCCTTGGTTGCAGGTCGATGACTGCTTTTGATATCATGTCATCAGACCTGCGAACATGTGTCTTGGACACTCAGGTTGTGATGGCTCTTTGGCCCTCCTTATTTTCTATTAGTTATTCTCTTTGAGGTCATTGATGAGTGGGGCTATGGATTTGGCGACTGGAGGTACTTGTGCTCAGTGTTTTCGGAAGCTTTAAGAATCACCCATTCCATTTATTCAAGGGAGGCTCCTCTCCACACACAGCATTTTGATTTCATCTATTTCTTCACGAGACAACATGCACTCATATTTCCACACATCCTTCAGTCCCAAACTATTTATCCAGCAGATCTTGACATGTCATTCCTTTTGCACTTTAATTTTTTAATTTGCTTTCACAAATAAATTATGTTATCTGCAATCATGGCATCTCTCCCCTTTTATTGTTTTGGCATTTGAGCCAGCAGTGACAGGGTAAAGAGGGGTGCAGAGCTGTCAACTGATAACCAACTGATTGTGAGTTGGATCAGATGGCAGGGAAATATGCCATTCTGACCCGGCAGACACAAACATATAGTGAGGGTGTACTGGGAAGATCTGGCTGAGACCCCTGTCCAAGAGATCTTCAACTTCAAACTCTGGAAGGACTACACCTGTTGCTGTGGTGCAGGTGCAGTGTGGCTGACTACTGATCAGAGGGTCAGTGGTTCGATTCTTGCTTTGTCTGCAGTCTGCATGTCGAAGTGTCCTTGAGCAAGACACTGAACCCCCAGCTGCTGCTGGTGGGTCAGGCCAGTGCCTATGTATGGTGGCTCCGCCGCCATCAGTATGTGAATGTGTGTGTGAATGGGTGGATAGCAGGATCTGTAAAGCGCTTTGGTCATCTAGAGATGAGAAAAAGCGCTCTATAGGTGAATGCCATTTACTATTCCAAGGGAGACTGAAGTCTGAATGGACCATGTTTTCCACCTCCATTGTTGAAGCAGTTGCCCAGAGCTGTAGCCATAAGATTGTTGGTGCATCTCATGCTGGAAACCCCTGAACAAAATGGTGAATACCAGAGATGAGGGGGCCATTTGCCTAAAGGAGTCTTAAAAAGCATGGCTGGCATGTGGGATTGAGTTGTACCGGCAGCCCACGCGGAGTGCAGCTCGAGAAGTTGCTGAGGCTAAAAATTGGGTGTGGGAGGAGTTTGGAGAGGCCATGGAGCAAGACTTTCAGTCAGCCTCAGAGAAATTCTGGCAAACTGCCTGGTGACTCAGAAGGAGAAAGCCACTTCCTGTCCACACTGTGTATGGTGCGGATGGAGAGCTGCTGACTTCAAATGGAGACATTGTTGGATGGTGGAAGGAGTATTTTGAGGATCTCCTCAATGCCACTGACACACCTTCCACAGAGGAAGCAGAACCTGAGGACGAGGGAGACTACTTGTCCATCATTGGAGCTGAGGTTGCTGAAGTTGTTAAAAAGAAAACTTTTCAGTGGCAGAGCTCAGGGCGGTGGATGAGATTCACCCTGAACATCTCAATGCTCTGGATGTTGTAGGGCTGTCCTGGTTGACACACCTCTACAACATTGCATGGAGGTCGAGGACAGTGTCTTTGACATGGCAAACTGGGGTGGTGGTTCTCCTTTACAAGAAGGGAAACCTGAGGGTGTGTTCCAACTTTAGAGGGATCACACTCCTCAGCCTCTCCCTGGGAAGGTCTATGCCAAGGCCACTGGTCAAACCTTGGAATCAGAAGCAGCAATGCAGTTTCTATCCTGGTTGTGGCACATTGGACCAACTCTTTACTCCCCCAAGGGTCCTTGAGGATTCATAGAAGCTTGCCTAGCCAGTCTACATGTGTTTTGTAGACTTTGACAAGACATTCGACCATGTCGCTTGTGCTCTCTTCAGGAGTATGGAGTATAAGGCTCTTTGCTATGAGCTGTCCGGTCTCCATACAACTGCTGTGAGAGTGTGGTTCATATTGCCTGTCAAACTCGTTTCAAAACTGGAATGGTTTGTTACTGAGTATGAAGCAGCCGGGATGACAATCAGTACCTCCAAGTCCGAGTCCATGGTCCTCAGCCGATAAAGGGTGCACTGTCCTCTCCAGGTTGGGGTCAAGCTGCTTCCCCCAAGTGGAGAAGTTCAAGTATCTTGATGTCTTAGTGATGGGAAAATTGAGCAGGACATTGACAGACAGATGGGAGCAGCATCTGCAGTGATGCAGATGTTGCACCTGTCTGTTATGGTGAAGAGGCAGCCGATCTCCAAAGCAGAGTGTCATGTGTCTGAGCCAGTGCTCAGACTCTTTACGTATTTTTGAGTATTTGTTGTCTGTTATTATTTTCTTGAGGAAGCCCTCCAGCAGAAGCTACCACCAAGCCCCGGGATTTAAGGCGAGTACCTTTTCATTTATCCATATCAAATAATGAACTATCTTGACTTAATCCCGGTGGTGAAGCTCAGCAGCAGCGACCCAAGTTGGCTAAGCATTCACCATCTGCTGCTGTTTCTCTGCCCTCACCCGCTTCTCTTTTGTCCATCTCCAATTGCTCTGAGTGTCTACTGGTCCTGGGAAGGAGCCGCTGGACTATGGAGAAGACTGGTCCAGCCAAGCAGAGGATCGACTCCAGTGCCTCAAAGCTGGAACTGACAAAGGAACATCCCCTGGTTTCGGCAATTCAGGACCCGGTGTCCTGGACATGATGGTGTCAGTGGCGAGGCGGCCTCCAGCCACCACACCGGATGTACCATCGGTGTCAGCTGATTCACCTGGAGATCCAGTATCTACAGCAACAATCATCATGCTTGCTGCAGAGGCTGCTGCAACAGAGTGGGGGCCCGAACTGGACCTCCTGGAGGCCGAGCCCGAAAATTCATTGCTATGATCGACGGAGTCCTGGATGGCGGTGGAGCTCAAGCCCAGGCAAGTGATCTTCTTTGTTTTTCTTATGTCTGTGTTGGAGAGATCTTGTCTGGATCTTGGTGAGGAGAGCCGGGTGCAACCATCAGCTGCACCTGAGCTCACCTCGCTGGACTCCACCACTGCCGGCAACCCTAACCACGTTTCTCTTTCTGTCATTCCTGAGCCTTCTCCCAGGGTCGCCGGAAAAGATCCAACCTCACTAGATGACTCCGTGGATCCAGGGCCACCACCTGATGATGTAGTGGTTCCAGCTCCCCCGCCGGAGGGGGGGGGGAGCTGCCTATTTTAAGGGGGCTGCACCATTGTATGGTGTAGCCTCCTACTCTCAAGTCACTCTCAAGCCACTCTCATCTCAATTCCCTACATGTAAGTGCTCTGTCTCTCACTGCATGTATTACTGGTTATTTGCAGGTTGGCTGGCAATCTCGCCTTAGTTAGGCTATTTTGCTGCCTGTTCCTTTGTGTTTGCTCCCAGGTTAGCTGGCGATCACGCTCGCCTTAGCCTTTACTATTTTTCCCACCTGTATTCCCTTTTCCATAAGTGTTGTGTATGTCTTTATGTTAATTTAATAAATGTTGCAAACTCATGGCCGGCGTGTGGTGCCTTTCTCTCTCTCTGCCCTGAATGGGCATTCATGACACCGAGCTGATGATTTACTGGTCATCATATGTTTATACCCTCACCTATGGTCATGAACTTTGGGTAATGACTGAAAGAATGAGATCATGGTTATAAATGGTTGAAATGAGCTTTCTTTTTGGGGTGGCTGGACTCACCCTTAAAGATAGGGTGAAGAACTCAGTTATTCGGGGGAGGCTCAGAGTAAAACCACTACTCCTTTACATCAAAAGGAGCCAGTTGAGGTGATCTGGGCATCTGATCAGGATGCCTCCTGGACGCCTCCCACATGAAGTGGTTTGGGCACATCCCATAGGGAGGAAACCCTAGGCTATACCTAGGACACACTGGAGAGACCATCTCTGTCAGCTGGCCTTGGAACACCTTGGTATCCTCCCTGAAGAGCTGGAAGAGGTGGCTTGAGATAGGGACTTCTATGCTTAGTGTCACCATGGGGTGAGACGCCGGCTCGGCGCTCAGCCCATGCTCCTTTTATCCCTGCCTCTCATTGGGCAGTGCCTCAGCTGGTTCCCAGCTGTCAGTGTCACGGGACGGCTGGGGCCAATTAATCCTCATCAGCTGGGGCGCTGTTAATGAGTATAAAGAGGAGCAGCTTCGATCATTCGGGGCTGCGACATAAGCACTGCTAGGCTGAAGCCCCTTCGTCTGGTGTCAGCCTCAACTCCCCTTGCAGCATTCCGGTGTTTGTATCCCGCTGTGAGTATGCACGTCTTGTTACCCCCATGTCCGGTACGAGCTACCTACCCCTGCGCTGTGCAGCCTGAGAATGTACGTCTGTATGAGTGTCTGTGCTCTCCTCATCCCTTATCCCTTACCCAGAATAAAACATCTCGACTCACTGGCTTGTCCCTGGCTCTGATTGCCCGGCTCCCTAGAGCCGGATATGACAGTATGTCGCAGCCAGAAGAGTTGCCGGCGGCCGTGAGTCGCCGTGGAAATGTACCTTTCTGTCCGGGTGTCAGCGCTGCTAGCATACCGTTTCCCAGGAGTCACTTCCGGCGCCAGGGCGACGGGCTGAGGTCCATCTCGGAGGCAGTCGACGGGACGTTCTTCACCCTGCACGACGCCTCCAACGCGAGACGCTGGCATCCGGGCCGTGCTGAGGAACTCCTGGACTGTCACCCTCACTCTCTGTACCATCTGGAGGACAGTGCCAGGATAGACGCTGCAGGTACACAGCGAGAGAAGCTCCACGGGGTGGATGGAAATCCCGGCAGGGAGTCGAAGTGGGCGACGTCTTTCCCCGCTTCGGAGTCCCGTTCCTACCGCCATTCTAGTCCGGGAGTTCGCGCCAACCAGAGGACTTCCCCCGACCTGCGCCACGTCACTCGGGATTCCCTTCGAGGAGCCGCAGCTGACAGCAGTTATGTCCGGGGTCGAGTGGCTGTCGCGAGCTCTACTGTGTTTCCTGTCACCACCTTCAGGCATGTGGCGGCGGCAGTGAGATTGATGGTGAGGACTTCAGGGCTACGAAGCCTTCCCGTGCTTGACGCCTTCCTCGTCTCGATCTCCGATCTGGAGCGGCGAATCCTGGGTTTCCCCCTCGCTTCGTCCCCTGGGAGTAGTCGTCATCACATCGCCGAGTCACCTCTGCACGAACCTCGTCCGGATCCAGTTCTGGGTCATCGTCAGGACCGTTCCTCCCACGCAGCTGTCATCCCTTCGCCTCGTCAGTGTGGAGATTCTACAGCCTCGTCCCCTGAGCCTCGTTCCCCCGCTGTCATTCCTGGACATTCGGGCTGGCTCACCCCGGCTGTTTCCCCCTCCTCCTCGACGCGCTTCCTGACCGCTGTGTGTGCCTGGAATCCCGGCCTGGTGAGCTCTCTGCTGGAGACAACGCGAGCGATCCTCAGACGAATTCCCGGGGGGTCCTCCGTTATCGCCGGGCGGGGAGAGGAAGAAGCAGATTCCACTACAGCAGGCGATACTCAACCTCCAGGGGGCAGGCAAGTCATTGTTTTTTCACACCTGCTTAATGATTTGCTCTGTCACATCCCTGGAGGAGAAGTTCAGGGTTCGCAGCTCCCTGAACTCTCCCCACCTGCTGTAACCTGTATGCCTAATCCCGCATCCTCTGTGTCTCTCTCCGCCGAGCGGTCCCCGGCTCCGGGTCAACGTGGTGGGATATGGAGAGGGCCTGTGGTTCCGCAGTTACATTGCGGACGGAGGAGGGGGACTGACTGCTGCGTGGAGTCTACGCCGACGATTGAGCGTCCCCGGGTCTCCACGGAGGAGCGGTTCGGTCCAGCGGGACGAGATTCTTCTGGCTTCACGCCGAGTGGATCGTCGGCGGGGTCACCAGAGCTGGAGGAATCTCAAGCTGCGCTGACCATCGTGCTGGCTGCGGGGCCCGACGCGGCTAGATGGGAGCCTGACAACGACCTCCTGACGACGGATCCTGGATCTTCGCAGTCCTGGACGGCGTCAGAACCCGAGATCAGGCGAGTGCTCTCCTTTCTTTTCTTTCTTTTTATCTTTGAGCACTTCAGCCTATCTCCAGGGGAGACGAGCAGGGTGCAGCCGCCCGCTGCGTCTGAGCTCGTCTCGCCGGGTTCTGGCGCTGCCGGTGATCCTGATCCCGGTTCTGTTTTCTCTTCTGAGCCTTCTTCCAGGGTCACCGGCGAGGAGTTGCTGTTCCTCGTGGTGCTGGAGGGTCCGGGTTCAACGTTGGAGGTCGGTTCTGGTGCAGTGTCCAACGTGGGTTCGCCCGAGACCCAATCGGGGTCCAACGTGGGTTCGCCTGAGGCCCGATCGGGGTCTGACGTGGGTGCTGCCCCAGTGTTGTCCAGGTCCGGTGAGGAGGTGGCCGTTTCCCTGAGGCCCGCCGCCCTCGTCATCGGCTCTCCCCTGAGCCTCTTCCACCGGGATCCGCTCTGACCCTTCGTCCGTCTCAACGGTCCTGGTGGTTGAGTGATGCGGGTCGACGACCCGACCCGCAAAACTTTCGGTTCGGCGATCTGGTTTCCCCCCACTGGTCTGTTTGCCTTTGGGCGGCCTGGTTCGGCAGCCGTTGGACTGGATTCCTGGGATCTGGGCCCAGAGTTCGCCGTCCGAACATTTCTCTTCCCCGGGTTGCCAACTGGACAATGGGCGGGGAGATTACCAGAACAATTCCGGCCGTTTTGGACTCTGCCTGCCGTCTCCTCGGGTGTCCTTTACTTCTTTTATTATTATTGAGGTCACTCGGGTGTAGTTTCTTTGTCCATTAGGGGAATATATGTTTTTGTGCTGTGTGTTGTTTTTTTTAACCATACTCAGCATTTTTATCGTATTGTTATCCTGTTACCCTGTCACCTTTTTTTCCTCTTGGTGACTCACCTTATGTATCGCGCTGTGTATTGCATTTTCTTATCTTTACTCAGCGTTTTCATTTATCCTTACCTTAGCCTTGGCCTCGTCGGTGCATCATGGAGTATGCCTGTGGTTTCCTGTTCAACCATACTCTGTGATCACCCCATTCTGTCTTATTATCCTCGTGGGGGGCCTTCCCTGGCCCCGACTTTAACATTGACTGTGTTTGTTATTGTTTGAAGTAATGTGTTTCATTCCCACTTAACTGTACTTCATTATTACCCATTTGTCCTTGTCACCTCTGTTTCTTTAGGTGATCTTTTATATATTCAGTGCTGTGTGTTTTGTTTTCTTTAGTATCCATGCACAGCGTTTTTCATTTTTTGTCCTGACCTTTGTCTTGTTGGTGCATTATGGAGTAGTGTGTTTTGTTCCCCTTAACTATACTCTGTGATTGCTTTATTCATTCCTGCCACCTTTTTGGTGGGTTTTTGGTTTTCTTTTTTTTGCCCCGATCTATACGTTATTTGTATGCTGTCTGTAGTCGTATTTGGTATTTTCCCTACCTGTGTCCTAACTCAGTTTTCTCCCTAACTGTGCTCTGGGTTAATCCTTTTCCCTGTGTTGTAGGGTATTGTATTTGGGTTTTTTTTTCTCTGCCCTGCTGCCCTACATTGGTCTATTGTTTTTTTTTTTTTTTTGTCCTTCCCTTTGCATCTTCCCCTCCGGTCCTGCCTCCCTTCCGCCCACCCTAGGTGGGGAGGGGGGGGGGCTGGGATGTTCCTGGTCGTTCGGGAGCCCGACCGTGAGGGGGAGGCTCTGTCACCATGGGGTGAGACGCCGGCTCGGCGCTCAGCCCATGCTCCTTTTATCCCTGCCTCTCATTGGGCAGTGCCTCAGCTGGTTCCCAGCTGTCAGTGTCACGGGACGGCTGGGGCCAATTAATCCTCATCAGCTGGGGCGCTGTTAATGAGTATAAAGAGGAGCAGCTTCGATCATTCGGGGCTGCGACATAAGCACTGCTAGGCTGAAGCCCCTTCGTCTGGTGTCAGCCTCAACTCCCCTTGCAGCATTCCGGTGTTTGTATCCCGCTGTGAGTATGCACGTCTTGTTACCCCCATGTCCGGTACGAGCTACCTACCCCTGCGCTGTGCAGCCTGAGAATGTACGTCTGTATGAGTGTCTGTGCTCTCCTCATCCCTTATCCCTTACCCAGAATAAAACATCTCGACTCACTGGCTTGTCCCTGGCTCTGATTGCCCGGCTCCCTAGAGCCGGATATGACACTTAGACTGCTGCCTCTGCAACCTGGACCTCTGTACATGCAGTAGATGATGGATGGATGGATGGATGGATGGATGGATGGCACTTTAATATTGAAGGGGTTTTTTGCCAAGAAAGCCAAATTACATTGACCTTTCTTCTCATTATAAAAGTGAGAAAAGGGGAAAACATCCAATGAGTTGAATACTGTTTTGTCTCTTTGAATGAAACAAAAACCCATGCACATGATCAAATCTTCACATGTGCCAATTAAAGAACAAGTGCAATCAAAAAGATGGGGGTTCATTGTGGACAAAACAGAATTAATCCAATACAAATCTGTTGCTCATACATTTATATCTTCTGCATAAAGTTGACATTTTGGTATGATTACATGAGGAGTGAGGAAATGCTCATAAGAGTCCAAAATGGGACAGCCTATTTGATAAATGTGAATAGTAAATGTCACAGTAATATACTCAATGCTTTTTGATAATACATGTTTGAAAGTAGATTGGAAAGGCCATGAAAAGGGATTAAAAATGCCATTTTTTATACCTTGACAATCCATGTCAAGTGCTCTCTTGTTCAAATAATCAAGATTTCCAGTCACTGCAAATATGTCACATAGGGACAAAAATAATGCATTTTTTATGCATTATACCACTAAAACACATTAGCACATCTCACCTGTACAATGTCTCTTTCTGCCAACTTCCCCCTCGATGAGATTCTGACATCATCACCATCCAGCTCAACCATTGCTAGAGAGAACAAACATTTTACTAATGGATCTTATTTTTCCTACATAAACTACTGCCAAAGAAGAATAAGAATACAGATTGTGAATAATGGGATTTACAGTATTTGTTATTGTGCCTGGATCAGAGGGACAACAACATGCTTGTGGTTTTTTTTTTTCCACACTAAAGACCTTTAGTTTGTATTCTCACCATCAAACTCAGCTTGGCCAACTCCAACAATGATGATTGACATGGGCAGCTTGGCAGCCTGTCATAAACAAGGAAAAACAAACAGTCACACATGTTGCTGGAATACAATATTTTCTGATAGCGTTTCTGATAGTGTTCCTTGGCACATTTTACAATTTCAGTTATGTTTCTTTCTCCAAAACTAAACATCTCAATTTGCACACCTGGTATTAACTTCCAAGTACAGTTCTCCAGAGTAACAAAAGCATTAATTGATAAGATAAAATAAGACAAATATAAATTATACATGCTATAATAACATTTTTTTTTCTCCCCAATGCATTTCACATTACACTAGTGCAGTGGTCAGTCACATGGCCATTTCAGGAGTTGTTCAGTTCCTGCTGATTGTTCAGTCATAGAATTCCAGTCGCATGACCATATAAGGGATTGTTCAGTTCCTGCTGAACTGAACACCACCTTATAAGGAGTTGTTCAGAAGTCCTTATAAGAACTCCTTATAAGGAGTTAAGAACACAGACACACTATGTTCTGATATGAGTTCACGTGACCATATAAGGAGTTGTTCAGTACAGCACCTAATAAGGAGTTGTACTTGTATGTGTAAGGAGTTGTTCAGAACTCCTTATAAGAACTCCTTATATAAGGAGTTACTCTTATATGGTCACATGACCACATAAGGAGTTCCTGCTGGGTTCTTCTAAGTAAGACCTGATTCCAGAGCTTGGCTCAGGCCCAAATTTTTTAAATTTTATCCCGCCGGCCTCCAGAGTCTGCTCTATGAATTTCAGCCCCCAACTCCCAGCAGTTGTACCTTTTCCATCTCTGTGTTTATTTAATAGCTCCCCTAGGACGTTCCATAAAGATTTCCCCTCCTAAACTTCCCCATATCCAGGGAGGCTGAAACTTACAGGGGTTATTGGGATTAATATTATAGCCACATATCCAAATTTTCAGGCCCCAAATCCCAGCAGTTATACCTTTTCCACCTCTGTGTTCATTTAATAGCTCCCCTATGGACGTTCATTAAAGATTTCCCCTGCTAAACTTCCACATATCTGGGGAGGCTGAAATTTGGCTGAAATTTGGGGATGCACACCCTTATAACCTCAGCAAAGCACATATCAAATCTAGCTCACCATAACACATTTTAAAAGTTGCATTTACAATGTAATACAACATAATAATAATAATAATTCCATCTAGCTACAATGCTCTGCACTGTGTGTTCATATATTCATATATTTATTCCATCCAGCTACAATGCTCTGCACTGTGTGTCTGTGTGTGTGTGTGTGTGTGTATATATATATTTTATAGTAATATGTACATATGTATATTAGCTGCTCTTGCTTGCTTGTTTTTTCTTGCCTTCTGATTGTTGCTCTGAGTGTTGCTATCCCTGTGCTGTTGCAATCCTGGAATTTCCCCTTTGTGGGACTAATAAAGGCTTATCTTATCTTATCTTATCTTAATAGCTGAAGAACATTAGGTTACAAAATATTCTTCCACTTTATAGAAATCCTACACACATTACTCATTTTAACATTATTTATTTATATGTTTTGATGGTGAATAAATGCTTCAGCAGCTGTTACCATGCGGACATAAAAGTCTCGTCTTGTGCTTCAAGTCAAAATAAATCTTGAAACCAACATAGGGCCATCTTCTTCAACATTTGTGGTGTGGAGGTTAGTGAGCTGCATGAGTTCAGAGTGTGAAAGCTCTGGAATAATGAATGATATATGCTTGTGGTAGAAATGCATTTACAGGGGTAAAAGTAGGTCAGCTTTCCTGGAAAAACGAACTTCCCAAGGGAAGGGGAGGCCTGTCACAGATAGTGGTAAAAAGATTGAAGAGGACCACCCCTTTCACGGCCCCGTCATATTTCTCCCTCTATCTCTGCTCACATTTTATTTTTTCCTCTAGTTTTGTTATTCCTCCTGACCTCTCGTTCTCATACAAAACATTTTTTTTTTCTGCTTCTGCCAATTTTCCTGCAGATCCGACCCTGCAGCTATATACCTATAAATGCCAGATCAGATTTTGTACCCAGAGATGAATTATTCAGCCTACACCATTTGTTACTTTGCTGTAACGTAAAGTCTCTCATGGGACCTCACTCCATCAGTCTGTCTGAACTCATGTTTCCTCCTTTCATTGCACAGACACATAATAAATATTCAGATAATAAACACTTCATTCACTATCAAGACTACACAAATACTTCAAACGATTGACCCACTGACCAAGAGAGAAGAAGGATAGTGCCATAATCATTGTTCCTTGCACATAATAGCATTGAAGACATCATGCACATGTTTTCTTCTTTATTGGAAAGCCTTACTGCACACATGACAAGTGAAATAATAAAAAAGTACACCGCAAGTTAGTTTAACAGACTTCTGTAGCGACTGAAAATATGTACTCTCTTCCTGTGTTGGGTAGAGCAAACAGATTTATCGAACACTAGAAAAACACAAGCAAAGCTCTTACCAATTTGCCGGCATTTCAAATGAACTGAGGGTTATACTACACATATGACAAGTTCTGACAAGGAAGAAGGATAACTGGATGGATTTACTGCATCAAATTAGAGGGAACTGACAGTTTTATAGGAGCAGGACCTTCTAAAAACATGAACTTGCTAGAGTTCTCTTAGAATTTTCTCTTCAGTAACTTTGTGGTTTAAAAAAGTTTATTACATCCAGCAGTCTCCCGTCTTCTGCTTTATCGTGTTCAGTCACAGCAGAAATAAAGTTACATGAAATGCAAAAACTTTCAAGGGCTTGTTGATCATTTTTTAAACCCTTTTCTTTAAATCCAGCCCAACATAATCATTGTCTTTGAAAAACTAAACTATTATTGAAAGCTCCAGAGTCATACAACACTAGACATTGTTCCAATTAGGCATTCTATATTCTAAATGGGCAAAAATCAGTTTATTGTTATATTTTGCATTCAAAGAGACAATGCATTTTGAATTTAATTTGGTTGAGTAAAGCTTGCTAAACCTGTAAATAATTTTTATCTATACTTTATTAATTCCTAGAGAGAAATTCAAGGGTATTCAATGAGTGCATGAGGCAGCCACAGTGAGGTGTGGATCCCTACACCATTCGCACCTAGGGCCACTTTAGAATCTCCAATTGACCTAACGTGCATGTTTTGAATGTCGGAGAAAACTGGAGCACTCGGAGTCAGCCCCCACATGGGGAGAACATGCAAACTGCACACAGATAGGCCCTATTAATTAGAACCCATGACCCTCTTACTATGAGGCAATCGTGCTAACCACTACAACACTATCCTGCCAAATGGTGAATAAGTGAGTAAGAGAAGGGCTTTTTTTCCTTCAGACTTTTAGATGTACTCTGCAGAAGTGTCCTCTTAAGTCCTTCGAGTTTTATGAAGCTCTTCATTGAGCCACTGATCCAGACAAACAAAACTGCAGGCATGCATCAACATCAGAGGCTGTGCTACACTTTCTCATTATCTGTCATTTTGACAGACGGGGTCGTAAAAATTCTGTCATAATCTATTATTACCTGTCATGTCAATGTTCAGATAATAAAATACTGAACAGTTGTTGTTTTGGTCTCCATATTCAGTTTTAAATGTCAACCTACAGGATATAGCATGCAGATCATATATTTTGTTATTATTTATATTAATTGATAAACAGACTGGTGAGACAATACGAGATAATTGCTATTTATTTTGCGGTATAAAGTGGACAGATGGGAATTACAGTTAACAGTATAATAGATCATCCTCAGTTCACTCTGTCAAAATGATAGATAGCCTTCAGTTTTTTTCTGTCATGGCTAAAAAAATATCTGTCAGTGACCGACAATATTCAGGTAATGCAACCTCTGATTAACATATACACAGGTGCATCTCTAGAAATTAAAATACTGGTATTCTTAATTTAATTCAAAAAGCTATAAAAGCCATCATCAAAATTAAAACAAAAATGTCACTTGATATTAAAGATGTCTCAATGCCATTTTTCCTTCCAGGTAACGACTTTGACACCCAAATTTCAGTCAATACAGAGCACTAATCCAATACCAACACACAAAAAATAAACTCCTATTTTAATTTCTAACAGCTGAATACTAACTGGGGCTGTAACAATCAATTACTTGACAATAATTTGTAACTTTCATATTTTTTTTAATTCTGTCAGTAAGTAGTTGTCAGTGGCAGCAGCCACTTAAATTCCTGTGTACTGTTTCAGAAAGGTGAAGAAATTATTTCCAGGCTGTAATATGAGTCGGAGCCAAGGGAGCTAACTAGAAAGTAGCTGAGTATCCATTTGGTGTTAATATATTATGCAGTATCTGACGGGTGCACAGACGGCCCACTTGTCGATACCAATATCAGCATTTTTCAAGAGTATTGAAGGCTTTTACAATACTGGTATAGGAATTTGAAAAACTCTACTGTGCATGTAATGAACATAAAATTTATGAAAGTTTACCTTTAAAATGACAAAAAAACACCATATATATATATATATATATATATATATATATATATATGCACACACACAGTGGTGTGAAAATTTTTTTGTATGTTTGTCACACTTAAATGTTTCAGATCATCAAACAAATTTAAATATTAGACAAAGATAACACAAGTAAACACAAAATGCAGTTTTTAAATGAAGGTGTTTATTATTAAGGGTAAAAAAAAAAAATTTCCAAACCTACATGGCCCTGTGAGAAAAGGTGATTGTGCCTCACCCCACCCATTAAAACATACATTAACTGTGGTTTATCACATCTTTGGAAAGTTGAGTTCAATTTCTCTAGCCACACCCAGGCCTGATTACTGCCACACCTGTTCTCAATTAAGAAATCACTTAAATAGGACCTGCCTGACAAAGTGAAGTAGACCAAAAGATCCTCAAAAGCTAGACATCATGCTGTGATCCAAAGAAATTCAGAAACAACTGAGAAACAAAGTAATTGAGATCTAGCTGTCTGGAAAAGGTTATAAAGCCATTTCTAAAGCTTTGGGACTCCAGCGAACCACAGTGAGAGCCATTATCCACAAATGGCGCAAACATGGAACAGTGGTGAACCTCCCCAGGAGTGGCTGGCTGACCAAAATTACCCCAAGAGTGCAGCGATGACTCATCCAAGAGGTAACAAAAGACCCCACAACAACATCCAAACAACTGCAGGCCTCACGTGCTTCATTTAAGGTCAGTGTTCATGACTCCACCATAAGAAAGCGACTGGGCAAAAATGGTCTGCATGGCAGAGTTCCAAGACGAAAACCACTGCTGAGCAAAGAAAACATAAAGGCTCATCTCAGTTTGGCCAGAAAACATCTTGATGATCCCCAAGACTTTTGGGAAAATACTCTGTGTACTAACGAGACAAAAGTTGAACTTTTTGGAAGGTGTGTGTCCCATTACATCCGATGTAAAAGTAACAAAGCATTTCAGAAAAGGAACATCATAGCAACAATGAAATATGGTGGTGGTAGTGTGATGTCTGGGGCTGTTTTGCTGCTTCAGGTCCTGGAAGACTTGCTTTGGTAAATGGAACCATGATTTCTGCTGTCTACTAAAAAATCCTGGAGGAGAATGCCCGGCCATCTGTTTGTGACTTCAAGCTGAAGCGCACTTGGGTTCTGCAGCACGACAATGATCCAAAACACACCAGCAAGTCTATCTCTGAATGGCTTAAGAAAAACAAAATGAAGACTTTGGAGTGGCCTAGTCAAAGTCCTGGCCTGAATCTGAGAATTGAGATGCTGTGGCATGACCCGAAAAAGGGGGTTCATGCTCGAAAACCCTCCAATGTGGCTGAATTACAACAATTTTGCAAAGATGAGTGGGCCAAAATTCCTCCACAGCGCTGTAAAAGACTCATTGCCAGTTATTGCAAACGCTTGATTGCAGTTGTTGCTGCCAAGGGTGGCCCAACCAGTTATTAGGTTTAGGGGGCAATCACTTTTTCACACAGAGCCATGCAGGTTTGGATTTTTTTCCCTTAATAATAAACACCTTCATTTAAAAACAGCATTTTGTGTTTACTTGTGTTATTTTTGTCTAATATTTAAATTTGTTTGATGATCTGAAACATTTAAGTGTGACAAACATACAAAAAAATGAGAAAACAGGAAGGGGCAAACACTTATTCACGCCACTGTAAAAGTGTATGTGTATATATATATATATATATATATATACAGTATATATATACTGTATATATATATATACTGTATATGCACCTTTATATAGTAAATACATGTGCATCTCGATAAATTAGAATGTCATTGAAAAGTTGATTTATTTCAGTAATTCACTTCAAAAAAATGAAACATATAGATTCATTACACACAGACTGATATATTTCAAGTGTTTATTTCTTTTAATTTTTATGGTTATGGCTTATAGCTCATGAAAACCCCATATTCAGTTAATCAAAAAATTAGAATACTACATAAAATTAATTTAAAAAATGTTGATTTTTAATAGAAATGTTGGAAAACTGAAAAGTATGTCCATGTACACACTCAATACTTGCTCTGGGCTCGTTTTGCATGAATTACTGCATCAATGCAGCACGGCATGGAGGTGATCAGCCTGTGGTACTGCTGAGATGTTATGGAGGCCCAAGTTTCTCTGAGAGTGGCCTTCAGCTCGACTGCATTGTTGGATCTGGTGTCTCTTATCTTCTCTTGACAATACTCCATAGATTTTCTGTGGGATTTAGGTCAGGAGAGTTTAATGGCCAATCGAGCACAGTGATACCTGCTATGTCTGTAAATGAGGGACAACAGAGGCGGTAGCTGTGCTGAACAGCAGCTTTATTAAAGGAGCTGGTAACACGTGGAACAGGCTAGTAATAAGCTCACAGTGTAGGGATACAGGTTGTGTGTAGGCTAAAGGTGGAGCGCCAAAGACCTGGGGTGCCGCCGTGAGCCTCCTATTATAGGCATGGCATGATGACATCACCCGTGCCTCCACCATCACGTCTGTGCCATGTCATGGTGTTATTACATTACATAAGAGTCACCTCCCCCCTGAGAAAAACCAAAACCATTATTAACATTATAAAACAGACATGAACGTGGGCAACTGGGTGGACTATCGGTAGACCCTGCATGGTTGAGTGGGTTGAGTAGTCAAGCGTGCTCTGCCTCAACATTTTAAAACAGAGTCATTGTTACAGTTCAACTTCAGGGGCCTCAGGTGAGCCTGCAGTGGGCGCGGCCCTGGAGGTGCCGGCCATAGCAGACCTGGGTGCCATCCCACTGGAATCATGGCTTGCTCGTCAGCAAAGTCCCAGTCCGGGTCTCACACTGGCTGGGTCGGTTCCAGCGTCGCGTCTTAATCCGGAGCAGCTACTGATCTCATCTTCTGCAGACGACTGGCATGCCATCTCGAGCCATAGGCCATGTGGAAGGTGGCTGGCCCCAATTGTGATCTGCATTGGTGGCGACAGGAGTATCTGCAGGTCATCTGGGCATTTGGATTGGCATACCCAAACCCAAGAGAATACTGCGAGTGGCATCTGTTCGGCTGCACTCAGCGCTGTTGCTCTCTCGTGCCCCATGTTGGTTGCTGCTGTGGCGGCGTGCCATTCATGCCGGTGGAAGGACGCGCTCTGGATTGGCGTTGTTCTGCTGGGTCCTGCTTGGCCATGGATTCTCTCTCCTGCAGCGCTGCAGTGGGTCCCTGAGGCTTATGCCAGGTGAGGATCCGAGACGAGTCTGATTTATGGCTTCTCTCTCTTGGCTCTGGTTGTGGTCGTGGCAATGTGTTGCTCTCGGTGGCGACGGGACGCACGCTGGGTTGTTGTCATTCACCGGGGTCCTGCTTAGCCACGAACTCTCTCTCCTGCAGCGCTGTGGCGGCTCCCTAAGGCTTATGTTGGGCGAGGATGAGAGACGTTTCCAGTTTCTGCCCTCTCTTCTCTGGTGTTGGTTGTGGTCGTGGAAATGTGTTGCTCTCATTGGCGACAGGACCCGCGCTGGGTTGTCGTCATTCTCCGGGGTCCCTTTTGGTCATGAACTCCCTCTCATGCTGTGTGAGGACCAGCTCCAGGTCCCGTGTGGCTGCGGTCTGGAGCTCCTGTGGTGGCTCCGGATCGTGCATGGATGCTGTCTGGGGCTCCTGTGGGTGCTCCGGCTCTACTGGATTCTACTCGGCGTGCGGTGAGAGGTAGGGAGTGGCTGCGTCCACATCTGAGTGCAGCGGACTAGAGCCATCGTCCGCCAAATTGAGTCTACTGATGGGTCGGCACGCTGTGGTGCCCTGCTGTCCCACGGTGTCTACCTCGGGCCCTCCCGAGAAGATGTGGGGTTGACAAGCTCAGCAGCCGGGGCAACCATCTGTACCAGCGGAGCTGACTGTGGGGAGTGTGGACCGGGTCCCGTTAGCTGCGATGCTAACTGGGCAGCCTCTTCTAGCTCTAGCTGGGACGCTATCTCCACTGGCACTGTCACAAACTTCTCCTGCAGCTTTGTATTTGTATTGTGCTCCGCCAACTTGTCTCGTACCAACCCCTCTTCCAAGTCTCTATACCCACATGCACTAGGCAAGCAACGGTCGGCGACAAACTGCTGGACTTACTCACCCGCTCGCATCGTCATCTAGCCATCACACTCTCCAGCCGGGGTACCAGACATGCTTCCATTTTCAGGAAAAACGTTGTATTTTCCTCCAGAAGACCAATTTTTCTCCTCGTCGCCATTGTTATGTTTGTAAATGAGGGACAGCGGAGGCGGAGGCTGTGCTGAACAATAGCTTTATTAAAGGAGCTGGTAGCACGTGAAACAGGCTAATAATAAGCTAACAGTGTAGGGATACAGGCTGTGTGTAGGCTATAGGTGGAGCGCCAAAGACCCGGGGTGCCACCGTCAGCCTCCTATCATAGGCACGGCGTGATGACGTCACTCGTGCCTGCACCATCACATCCGCGCAATGTATTAGTGTTATTACATTACATAGCAATACCATGATCATTCAACCAGGTATTGATACTTTTGGCAGTGTGGGGGGGGTGCCAAGTCCTGCTGGAAAATGAAATCAGCATCTCCATAAAACTTGTCAGCAGTGGGAAGCATGAAGTGCTCTAAAATTTCCTGGTAGATAGCTGTGCTAACTTTGGACTTGATAAAACACAGTGGACCAACACCAGCAGATGACATGGCTCTCCAAATCACCAGTGACTGTGGAAACTTCACACTGGACCTCAAGCAACTTGGATTCTGTGCCTCTCCACTCTTCCTTCAGACTCTGGGACTTTGATTTCCAAATGACAGGACTTGGCACCTGATTTGATATGAGTCTCATTTTTTTGATTTGAATTACTGAAATTGATCACCTTTTCAATGCCATTATCGTTTATTGAGATGCACCTGTAGATGCAGACAAATCAATTTATGGTTTTGAGGGAGGCTCTCTTGGTAAATATCAGTCCCAAAAAACTCAGGGAAAATCTGTATAAAATACAATTGCACTACAGTTTATCCAGTAAATTTACCAGCCAATATTTGATACATGCAATCTTTGAATTTACCTCTTAGGACAGCTTATATTAAAGCAAAATTGCAGTGTTGCATATAACCCTTTTCATCATTCATCACTCCAGGGCAAAGGCCGAATGCCAAGTGAAGCAGATCATCCAGTCCTTTGCTCTATAAGCAGAGGGGAGGGCAGGAAGGTCCATTTGGCAGTAGGACAGGCAGGTTGAGGCTGAGCAGCGTGCAGCGCGCAGAGCAGCAGACAAGATCTTAAAAGGAAGGTGTGGCTGTTCGAATGGTTTGATTAACAGTCGCAAATTCCCTTTAAACCCAGTCTGCTGGGGGTCAGAGCACTGATGCTGTGAGGGTCTTCTCGGGTGATGATGAGTCACATTAAAAAGTCTTAACGCTGCAGTCGGAGTCCAAATGTAGGTGAGCTGCACTGGTGTCAAAACTCAACATATGCACAGCGGGAAGCAGGCACTGACAAACACAATGACCTGTTATACTTTTTTTTTCTTATTTTATGACTATTATAGTGAGAGAAAACTTAACATGTGAGGCCTGCTTGCATAACAGTTATCCCTGTGGCCCTAAATCTCAGACATAAGTTGTCATATTTAACTAAACACCTGGTTTCCGACATTTTTTTTATTCTTACCTCAAAAACTTAAAGGCCATATTGATCACAATATCTTGAAAGTAATTTAATAAAATAATACATCCACAAAAGTTTTAGAAAGATGTAGAATGAAAGTCTATATTTTCTTCAAAAAACACTACAGTTGCATCCAAAAACATTCAAGCAGTTGGGAGAGAACTGTGGTGGCCAGTAAGGATCTCGCAGCCCATAACTAGGTTGGTATCACAATTTGATACTGGGCAGGAAGCTGAGGCACTGCCAGATACTGCGAACTGTACTCCTGTCAGACGTTTTTCATCATCCCCTTTGATAACCTGGTTACTGAAAATACTTCACTCTCAGCTGTCGTTTTTCCTCTTAAATGTGTTAACAGGTATGCTGTAATATATTTCAAATCTTATAAAGAAACAGTAGAAAGTAGCCAGCTGAAAAACAATAAAAACGAATAAAATGATAATCACTATTTAATGTAGGCCATAAAGTGGACAGGTGAGAATTACAGTTAAAAGTTAACTACAAATCACATTTTCTGTCAAAATGGCAGACAGCTTTAGGTTTTTTTCCATCATAGCTGATGGAATTTTTATTTTGGGATCCAAGTTAACAGAATTAGATATAATAATGCCTTTGTAATAATTCACACCCTGTGGAAGGCCATCAGCTTGAGACACCTGCATTGGGCCAATGCATGTTACGCCCAAAACACACTTCTGAATAATTACAAGAGCTAAAGAAAGCTTTTGCTCTTTTTTGCCCGTGCTAAGTCTGTTTTTTCTTCTGTCTTAATAGAAAAATGGACTTGAATACACCCATGAATGATCTTTGCATGTTTGACTAGAATGTTGTAATATGGCCTTTAGAGGTTGACCCTTATTCAACTTATCAATTCTCAGAGTTTTAGCTTTCAAATTTCACTATAGCAGAGTTTTGATGAGATTTTGAAGTGATAAATTGTGGGCCAAATATTCTTATTTTGTAAGTGAATTTAATTATGTGATATTGTGTCTATAGCGTTGATAATAGAATGTATTATTCGTATGATTTGATACAAATACTTGCCCTGTTTTTTTTAATAGTTGCTGTTGTTGTGTTGTTACTCATGCTGAGGGTAGTCAGATCTGTTTTTCCAGAAAACTTATTTTTTTCTTTTAAATTTGGAACTTTTTGTGATACATTTGTGACCCTTTAAAGCATACATCTGAAATTTTTTGTCTTGTACATTTGCAATTATTTTCTTGTAAATTTGCTAATTCAATTTCATCAATTTCTGAGGTTTCATTCTTAATCCACCTTATTCCTGAGGGTGCTGCTGAAGAAACGGTTACACTACTTCCACTTTTGGGCGCAAGTAGTGTTAAGTCAGTGAGCAACAGTGGCATAACGGGGCATTTAAAATAGTGCTTTTAAAAGTTTTGTAGTCAAGTGGCAGCTAATTTCCGTACTTGTCGTTTTTGTATTTTTGAACGTTTTTGCATAGTTTTGGTACTTGTTGCTGCTGGTTGTGGGTGTGCCACACGCTGTATAAATGGAGGCTCCTAACATTGTGTAGGTCCTGCACACAAACTAAAAAGGATTGTTAGTGTGATCCGTGGTACAGACACAGAACAGACACAAGAGCACTACGACGAGGGCTGAAAAGTTCGTAGTGGTCAAATTTAACCAAATGTGGCTTATTTTTCAATATAGTCTCTCCTTTGGTCCACACACTTCTTCCGTCAGTGTTGCCGCGCTTGGATCCCTGCGGTTGAAAAATAAATCACATTTGGTCAAATTTGACCACTATGAACTTTTCAACCTATGACTTTTTCAGCCCCCCTCTCATAGGTACATTTTCACTTGTATGAATGTCACAGATCTGGTGATTATGTGTGATATATGGATTTATGCCACCAAGTACAAGGCTGCATGAAGTAAAATAACAACTAAATAAAAATAGTTACCAGTCTGCTTCCTAAACCCTAACGATTTCGGAAAGATGTTAAATATTTTTTTGTGTGACAAATATTGTTATTTTTTTAATTGCTATTTGATCTGTAAACTTCAAATTAACTTGCAAATAAAAACAAAATCTGTTAAAGAAAAAACTAAGCTCAACATTTTTAATGTTCGTGTGATGGGTCATTATTATTACATAATGTCATCAGTGTGTCAACTGCTCTATATTGCAGTGCAGCCATATGGACTTGATATTATCTGCTTCAGCATGCATTAATTACTTTTTAAATTGTCACAAAATATAGATCAGTAAAGCTGGGTTCGCACTATAGCATTTGGACCAACTTTTATACATGTTTTGAAAAATCAGAGAAATTAGTCCAAACATCGGTGAAATTATGTACGTTCATGAGCAGGTTTTTTTTTAATCCAAGTCACACCAACTTTTACGAACTTTCGTGAACTTTTGCTAGCATTTGCCAGCGTTGCATTCAGCGCTGGCAAACTTTTGCCAACTTAGGTTACCTTGAGCAAACGAATACTCAGTGCAGGTCAGCTGATATCAGCGTCAGGCAACGCTCATATAAAGATCAGCATTTGTGGAGGCTTCCTGCCATTCTAGACCTGCTTTTGGAGTGAACACATCTCCCTTGGGCATACATTTCAGTATTTATTTTTGTTTTATAGTCCTATGTAATTACTTCTGCATGCCCTTTTCCCCTGTTCATTCATCCATTCATTCCTCTAAAAAAAATACAATAATGCCTATCTATAGACTCCAACAGTAAGTCCACAATTAAAATGTGAATGTGGATGGAATAAAAAAAAAAAAAATGTATCATCATATAATAAAATGACGGGTGATTATATTTTGACTCTTACAACTCCCTCCATTAAAATATAACATAAAATCCCATTACATGTCATTTACTTTTTGAAGCCACATCAGCGTTTTTTGACTCCCCACAACGGAAGCCAAACCAATGAATCCTGGAGAATAAGTACGCATGAGGCAGAAAATTAAGAACAATACATTTTGCAATAAGGAGATTTTTTTTTTTTCTTTTGAGCTGTCACATTTTTGGGAGAAGATATATATTTTTTCTTTTTTTAATTTCCCCTTCTCTCGGCTTTCGGCATTCCAGTGCCATGGACAGCGACACTTTTTCACAGTTCTCTTTCGTCCGTGCATGTCTAAAGTGAGTTTCAGTCTAAAAACATCTGCTTCCACCGGCATTTCAGTCAACATTTGCTAATGGAGCTTAACTCGGGCTGACTTAGGCAAACTCTGCATAACTTAGCCCAGCACTTAGGAACTTTTACAAACTGAGCACAGCTTTCACCAACATTTATTTCCAAACGTCGGCAAATTTTCAGCATGCTGAAAATTTTCAAAGAACACAACTTTCGCCAGTGTTTGCCAACAAACACAAACTATCATTAACTTTTATCAGCTTTTGCCAGCAGAGCCAGACATTTGCCAAAACACCAGTAAAAGTTGGTCCAAACGTTGTAGTGTGAAGCCACCCTAAAATTTTCAACAATTGTCAGAAAAGGTGTGTATGTGTTAAGTTAAATAACAAATATTCATGGCATGACAGCAGCTCATGCTGCTGTCTGTTTTCACCCAAACATTAAAACACTGAAGCACAGTGTTGTGGGTCGCTGTGGCTCTGACTAGATTCTGCGTCTGCTGTAAGATAAATTATATTGTGTTCAACATATAGTGCATCTGGAAAGTATTCACAGCACTTCATTTTTCCCACATTTTGTTATGTTACAGCCACATACCAAAAGGGAATCGATTAATTTTTTCCCCTCAAAATTCTACACACAATACCCCATAATGACAACGTGAAAAAAGTTTTTTTTTTTAAATTTTTGCAAATTTATTAAAAATAAAAAACTAAGAAATCACGTGTACATAAGTATTCACAGCCTTTGCTCAACACTTTGTTGATGCACCTTTGGCAGCAATTACAGCCCCAAGTCTTTTTGAATATGATGCCACAAGCTTGGCACACCTATCTTTGGCCAGTTTAGCCCATTCCTCTTTGTAGCACCTCTCACGCTCCATCAGGTTGGATGGGAAGCATCGGTGCACAGCCATTTTCAGATCTCTCCAGAGATGTTCAATTGGATTCAAATCTGGGCTCTGGCTGGGCCACTCAAAGACATTCACAGAGTTGTCCTGAAGCCACTCCTTTGATATCTTGGCTGCGTACTTAGGGTTGTTGTCCTGCTGAAAACTGAACTGTCACCCCAGTCTGAGGTCAAGAGCGCTCTGAAGCAGGTTTTCATCCAGGATGTCTCTGTACATTGCTGCATTCATCTTTCCCTCTATCCTGACTAGTCTCCCAATTCCTGCCACTGAAAAACATCCCCACAGCAAGATGCTGCTACCAACATTGGCGTGGTTATGAACGGTGCCTGGTTTCCTCCAAACATGACACTTGGCATTTATACCAAAGAGTTCAATCTTTGTCTCATCAGACCAGAGAATTTTGTTTCTCTTGGTCTGAGAGTCCTTCAGGTGCCTTTTGGCAAACTCCAGGTGGGCTGCCATGTGCCTTTTACTAAGGAGTGGCTTCCATCTGGCCACTCTACCATACGGGCCTGATTGGTGGATTGTTGCAGAGATGGTTGTCCTTCTGGAAGGTTCTCCTCTTTCCACAGAGTAACACTGGAGCTCTGACAGAGTGACAATTGGGTTCTTGGTCATCTCCCTGACTAAGGCCCTTCTTCCCCAATCGCTCAGTTTAGACAACCAGCCAGCTCTAGGAAGAGCCTGATGGTTTCTGAACTTCTTCCATTTATGGATAATGGAGGCCACTGTGCTCATTGGGACCTTCAAAGCAGCAGAAATTTTTCTGTACCCTTCCACAGATTTGTGCCTCGAGACAACCTTGTCTTAGAGGTCTACAGACAATTCCTTTGACTTCATGCTTGGTTTGTGCTCTGACATGTACTGTCAACTGTGGGACCTTATATAGACAGGTATGTGCCTTTCCAAATCATGTCCAATCAACTGAATTTACCACGGATGGACTCCAATTAAGCTGTAGAAACATCTCAAGGATGATCATTGGAAAGAGTATGCACCTGAGCTCAATTTTGAGCTTCATGGCAAAGGCTGTGAATACTTATGTACATGTGATTTCTTAGTTTTTTTTATTTTAAATATATTTGCTAAAATCTAAAAAAAACACCTTTTTTCACATTGTCATTATGGGTTATTGTGTGGAGAATAATGAGGAATAAAAATAATTTAATCCCTTTTGGAATAAGGCTGTAACATAACAAAATGCGGAAAAAGTGAAGCGCTGTGAATACTTTCCGGATGCACTGTATTTAAACATAATACAACCGACTACTGCAGAGGAGATATTGATATATCTCAGAGCTTGTATTTATTTACAGTGTTTCCTTCTTAGTAATGGAGCTAACTAACGGAGTTATATAGTGTATGTAGTGTAGCCAACTACTGATCGAAGGATCAGTGGTTCGATTCCTGCTCTCTCTGCAGTCTGCATGTCGAAGTGTCCTTGAGTAAGACACTGAACCCCCAGTTGCTCCTGGTGGGTCAGGCCAGCGCCGGTGCATGGCAGCTCCACTGCCATCAGTGTGTGAATGTGTAGATAGCAGGATCTGTAAAGCGCTTTGGTCATCCAGAGATGAGTAAAAAGCGCTATATAAGTGAACGCCATTTATACGTGAACGCCGTATATAACGCAAGGCCACTTTTTAACTTCCCTTCCCCCGATAGGCGTGGGAAGTGGTATGATTATGTTACTCTTTTTGATGTGCAAAAGGTTGTGTTCCCGCATTTTTGATGTTGAAATCATTGCTTTTTAATAAGGAAAAGTGTCTTATTTCCATGACAACTCCATGATGCAAAATAGTACCGGTGTCATAACGTGCCCTTTAAGGGGCTATGGAAGGACACCAAATGCTCACTGTGGTTTTGCACATTTATTAACATAACGACAAACATTACACGAAACACAGAACTTACATATAATAAGGTGTAGGGGCCGAAGGAGAGTGGAGCTCATGACCAGTAGGGAGGAAGAACAGCCTGGGGAAAAACACCGGCTGAGGCACTAGGAGACGCCGGCGAAAAGATACAATTATGGCTGGCGCACACCCGAAGCGCAGTGGGGCTCACGGCTGAAGGAATTTGGGGAAAAGGACAAATAACCTGGTCGGAGCTCTAATGTTCACCTCTACGGCAACCCAAATATACTCAGCGTCTGACAATAGAGTAACTGAGGAAAGATGCATTAGGACACAACAACGTGGAAATATTGTTGTGCCTTTAAGTAGTGATAATACCATCTGACAAATGAGTGACAGGTGTGCATACATGAGTAGAAACGTAACATAATCAGTGACAGCTGTGCAGCCCGCAAAACAGCTGGAAGCTGCACAGCACTGTCAAAGTAAAAGCACAAAAACCGGAACTAAATAATAATACAAAAATAAGACAACACAACCCCCAGATGTAAATAATACTACAGGTACAAACTGACACAATAACTCGACAGGAACCAAGTACAGCAGACAAAATAAACAGAGAAACAAACAAACAAAAAAAGACTAAACTTAAACTGAAGACTGGGCACGGCCCCCGCTCATGCCCAGGATCATGACAACCACCATGTGGGGCTAGGAATAAGGTGGATTGTGTTAGTGTAAAGAAAATTAAAAATGACATAGCCACATCTACCCACTAATTTAATCCAAATTATACAAAGAAATGACTGACTAGAACAATGATTTTAACTGAAATATGGTAAATGTTAAGAAAAACTGAACTCAAACTCAAAGGAAATCTGTGAAACTAAAATGAACTCACAGTTTCTACAAAAATATACTGTAAGTAAGAATAAAAATAATCCAGCATTAAATATAATCAGTACAATTCTACCACTCGGTGAAAGTGTTACTTGAGTACTACCCACCGCTGGTCCCATTTAAAAATAACAACCCTGACTTGAGATCAAAACTCCTGTTAAAGCAAACATTTTGACCTGACAGAGAATCTCAACTGAGCTTCCAAACCTCCTAAGGACGTCAAAGATGGAGTAAGAATAAGCTGAGCATCCAAACACAGGGAGGTGAGACAAGTGGAGCAGAAAGCATCCAACAAATCTCCAGATTTGGAGCTACGGGCTAATAAACCCTCAGAGTAAGAGAAAGCCTGAGAACAGTACCACAGAGAGCTAAAAGCAGCTGCAACGTCAGTGTCCTGCAGAGAGGAGGGGAATGAAGGGAGCGGTTAATGTCCTCATGAGAGTGTTAGAGCTGCACTTACATTCACTATGGCCTCCTTGGTCTGAGCCATGTCTGATATCACGCCATCCGTGATAATGAGCAGGACAAAGTACTGCGATCCGTCCTCGACTGCAGCTGCATACCTGGATGAAGAAGATCATTAGCATAGAGCAGTTAGAGCATTGCAGCTCAGGTAACAATAAAACAGTTGTGAAAAAAACAAGGAAAAGATGCAGACTATTAAAAAAAACCCCTATAAGCAGCAGAGAAGTAACCGCTGTGTCAAAGATTAAAAAAACATGCTCTTCACAGGCAAACTCCCTCCACCCAGCATGTAACACAACAGCTTAATATAGACATGTAAAGAAGGAGAATATGTTGTATGGCTCTTCACGTCTCTGAGGTTCATCCAGATACTATTACGAAACCCATCAGAGACACCACAGTGACTGTGGCCTAGTTTCAATCGCCCATCGCTGGCTGCTTTATGAATAATTTATCAAACTGTTTATGCAAGTGCAGCAGTCTTATTCTTTTCTAACATTATTGATTGCTTTGCACTCATTTGACCAGACTTGATGAGCCAGAAAAAAAAGGAAAAAGTGGAGGATTGTTGTCAGAACCAAGGACGGGTCAGAGATGAGCCTTCACTCTCGCTGTCATATGGTTAAATTTGATTGCACAGCACCGGAATTTTAATCAGAGAGCATGCCCACTCAGTGACAGCAGCAAAAATGATGACAACAGTGTTTAGGAGATTATAGAGATGTTTGCCTTTCACAGGTGACATACAACAATGTGGCTCATAAATGAGACTGTCAAACATATTAATAGAGTACTAACAGCAACATAACCAGAGATGAGGAGTACAGAGTTACATTTACTTAAGAGCATGTACTCGAGTAACTTTACTATATTATTGTACAGACCAGTTTTAAAGTGCAATACTTTTACTTGAGTTAATTTATGAAGAAAAACGACTTTAATTCAAATACTTTTGGTCATATTCTCTGAGTTACTTTTGATTGTGCTCATTTTTGTGCTGGGCAAATTAATGCGCTATCACGCCATAATGCAACGCCCCATTTAACTGTGACAGCTGTTTTTGACTGTGATTATTCGTGCATAATCTCAGTGGAACTAAAAAAGTGGAACTCTCAAAACGCAGGTCTATGCCGCGACTCAAAATAGAGAGTACAGCTCAATTCATGGCACAAACTCCTCATTTGGTTGAACTGGAGAAGGGACTGCACTGTCTACTACTGGAGCTCACATCACAGGGGAGGGGAGAGATCCAATTGATGTGACAACTGGTGGGTTAACGGCTGGTGTGGTTTTACTGAAGTGGTCGCTGGTTGTTGTTTTTTTTTTACATATACAGTACTTCAGCAGTACTATGAGGTTATGAGGTTTTTGTGGACAATGTTCTGGATGGTTGTTGTCATGTTTGCCATATTGAAAGCTTTAAATGGACCTGTGGTTGTAGAAAGCATATTTGTCCACTCCCGTGCTAATAAGAGCATGAAAAACTTGAAAAAATGACAAGTTCAAGGTACATTACTGAGACAAAAATTCATTAGAGTAATCATGACTAAACACGGAGGACTTCTGGAAGATTAATTGTGATTTATTTTAAATGTTGCCCAGTGGTAACTAATTTGAAAACTGGTTAAAAATGTGCTTGTTTATACCGTAATAACGTGCTCTTTTGAGAAGCGACTGCATCTTTAGTCATTTTAATGAATTTATCATTTCAACTCTTTGAAATAAAAAATGTCTTTGCTGTTCAACTGTGGCTCCTCAAAAATTTCACATCTTACTTTCTTCTGTTTCTTTAAATTATTTTAGTTTTTATTAGAGAGCACGTGGATAGTTTTATGTTCTGTTCTCCACAAGTTAATGTGTTCAAGAGAAAATCCTCCAAAACTGGTTAAAGTCAAAAACGGACAAGAAAAATGTTGCAAATATCCATCCATCCATCTTCTTCTGCTTAATCCTTTTCAGGTCGCGGGGGTGCTGGAGCCTATCCCAGCATCTTTGGGAGAGGCAGGGTCCACCCTGGACAGATCGCCAGTCCATCGCAGGGCCAACACAGAGAGACAGACAACCATTCACTCTCACAGTCACACCTAAGGACAATTTAGAATCAACAGTTTGATTCCAATTAACCTAACTTGCATGTTTTTGGCATGTGGGAGGAAACCAGAGAAATCCTGGAGTAAACCCACGCAGACACGGGGAGAACATGCAAACTCCACACAGATCACTGTTGGTCGGGGGCTGGGATCGAACCCAGGATCCCCCAGCCAAGGGTGAGTTGCTGTGCTGAGGCAGTGCTAACCACAACGCCACCACGCCCAAAAATAAATCAGAAAAAGTCACAAATCTAAAAGAATAAGGCAGTAAATATTAAAGGAATTTTTTTAATTTATGAGAAAACCCTCAGAAATGTATCAATCAGTGCTCAAGTAACTTTTTTATTAGACACTTTCTTGTGATTATTCAAGTAATTTCTGTGGTGACTACTCTTCTTTTACTTAAATAATCAATTTTACTTTTACTTGAGTACAGTTTGTGTAAACTCTACCCACCTCTGACCACAACACAAGCTCTGTGTTATAGGCTTCACACACATGACGGCATGGAGCTATTTAAAATATTAACTGCTCATCCTCCCACTCTATTGGTAGTGTACATTATGCATTATAATCATTCACTCCTTTAACACCATAAGCTGCACTTAATATTAAATGCATTTAAATACTACATGAAAATACTCATTAAAGGTAGCCAAAAGAATTCCCAAGTAGCTAAATACATTGTTGAGGGTTTAACATTCTTTAACATCTTTGTGATTGAGTGCACCGCAACGCTGCATCTCTTGGCAAGGAAAAAAAAAAGTGTCATTTTTACATGTTTTCAGTTATTTCCAAAACCATTATCCCCAGCCATAATGTCACACTTTTAATAATGCAAAGTCAATCTCTGTGTTCCATTTTCTCAGATAAAATGTTATTATTATTCCTTGAAGTCTTACTAAATGTCTGCAGGCCATATTTTGGTGCATTTTAACTGAAACTGATTAGCGCTGCAGATTCAGGTTTTCTCAGCACTCTGATCTTCAGGGTTTGCCAGTAGTTAGTAGGGCATAAAACAAGATTTTAAGACCAATGGGTGTGTACTTATGAAAGACCACACTCAAACCCCAACACTATTGTAAGTGTTGTGGACCATTTCTACCTAAACGAATGAAAACGTCAGCAGAAGTCTAAATGAAAGTGTAAGGGTATCATAAAGCTATTTGGGCTCAACTCAACTCAGTCTGCAGTCGCCTTGAGTTTAACTGGGTCACCACAGTATTCCTCGTTCCAAGTAAGTCGTTAGTCTGTCAGCCGTGGTTTAATCAAACCAATGAACCAACTTTGTCTGCAGTCATTTTTAAGTGTAGTTTAAGTCTGTAAACATTTCAGTCTACCCACGATGAAACCAGCACAGGTTTCTGAACATTAACTTCTCTGTGCTGAAATTGTATCTTCATATGTCATCTACACACAAATGACAAAACATTTAATCCGCTGGATAATAAACTTTCATGGCAGGATTATTAAAAGCAAAAATCCAAAAAAAATAAAAGCATTCAATTCAAACGCTCATAAAGCAAGTTAAGATGGGCCATTAAATGTTAAAGTCAAAATCATTTCATGAGTTTGAGAATCAGGTGTTAATATAGCTCATTCGTTAAACAGCTTAATGTAGCTTCTGCTTCTGTTTTAACATGACCACTTCACCAAATAATAATCACACGCCCTCATTTATCAAACTGCCGTAAGACAGAAAAGTGGTCGTACGGTCATTTCAGCATGCAGATTGGTATTCAGCAATCTGAACGTGCTCATATGGTGCACTGAAATCTCACATCAGCTCTGAATTTGGATGCGCAAATTTTCAAGTCGCTATAGACGCTCGTGCAGTGGAGAAATCTGCCTGTGTGGGAGAATTATTTGATCATACCAAATTATACTGAGCAGTTCAACATTTCAGGTGATGTGTTTGTTTTGTGTTACATTTAGATGAGAAATTTGATGATTTATTTTAAAGATTAAAGCAGCTGCTTTTAGTAATTATAAACGTGTTATCCATTTATGTAACTGCAGCAAATATTAAAACAGTATGCTTTAAAATGGTGCAAAGACAATAACTTCTTCCTGAATGTGACGAGAAGATTGTGGTTGACTTCAGGAGGGGTCACACACAGCACCCCCCTCTGATCATCGATGGTCCAGCTGTGTAGAGGGTGAGCAGCACCAAGTTCCTGGGGATGCACATCTCTGATGACCTCTCCTGGTCCAACAACACCACATCACTGGCAAAGAAGGCTCAAACTCGCCTCCATTTCCTCCACAAACTGAGGATAGCACGAGTCCCACCCCCCGTCATGTGTTCTTTCTACCGGGGCACCATTGAGAGCGTCCTCACCAGCTGCATCACGGTGTGGTATGGAAGCTGCACCACTGCCTGCCAGAAGACTCTACAACGCACAGTGAAAGCAGCCAGCAAGATCATCGGTGCCCCTCTGCCCCCCCTCTCAGACATCTACCTCACCCGCCTCACCCGCAGAGCCATCAGCATCACAGGCGACACCTCCCACCCCTCACACTCCCTCTTCCGCCCCCTGCCCTCAGGGGAAAGGTACCAAAGCCTCCGGGCCCGCTCCACAAGACTGTGTAACAGCTTTGTTCATCAGGGACCCTGAACTCTGTGCACTTCTCTCTCTCCCCCCCCCCCCCCCCGGACGGTAACACAATCACCCACACAATAACTACCTCAGTTATTGGCACAGAAAGTCTGGCACACCAACAGTAATCTTTTGCTGTTGTATGTCTCTGCACATTAACCGCAACCATTTGCACAAACACCATATCTGCTGCTGTCTGTCACTGCAATGCTGATCACGTGCAGTCCTATCTGTTACTATCTGCACCTACACTACCGCATTGAACTGCAACTACGGGTATTCATCTCTAGTTGTCTGTATATAGGATTGCTGGGTTTTATCATGGTTAATTGTCTATCTCTATATGCACTATAGGAGGTCTGGGTCTTTCTTGTCGCCATTTGCACTACGGGTTGCATTACTGTATATAGACTGCTGTTGTTGTTTTCTTTTTTCCAGCCTTATTCCTTTTCCTTTCATATTATGCACACCAATGAAGAGAGAGAAACACCATTTCAATTCTCCTGTATGTCCTGCACATATAACAGTATTGACAATAAAATCTTTGAATCTTGAATCTTGAATGACAAAATGGACAACATTTAGTCAAACAATCATTAAAGTCAAACAATAGGCTACAGATATATTTTAGAATCCTCAGCTGGAGATCAGCTGATCACACCAACGGTGTTGCGCAGCATCGATCACCTCCATAATGGAGTTCTTTTGCATTTAAAGTGACTTTTGAGGTTAAAAGACTATACTACTTTATTATTTTTCACTTCTCTTATAATGATGTCAATTTCTACTTTGGAAAAGTTTTACTTTTTGCCATCTTATGTTCCATTGTGTCATAAGTACTGGGGTTGAGACATGGGTGTGGGATTAAAATGACACTCGAATATATTTGTCAGATTTATCAATGAGTGAACAATTGTACAACGAGGTTGACCAGAGATGCACGGTTTCATTGTTGCATTATAACATTGTTGTATTGTTATATTATTCTGTTCCTTTCTTTTAATCTTTACTTTTAATCTATCCAAAATAAAGATTCATTCATTCATTCATTCATTCATTCATTCATTCATAAATACCACATAGACCTTTTCATACAATCATATTTACTCCCAAATGTGCACAGATTTTTACGCACTTTTGATAAATGAGGGCCATTATGCTTTATTTTACTAGACCCTTAAATTTACTTTGGGTTTTTAATTCATTTTCCAAAGACAGGATGTCTGACTCACAAAAAAGTTAGGGATATTTGGCTTTCAGGTGCAATTTATGGAAAATGTAAAAAGTTCACGCTACAGAGATATTATATCATGAAAGTAGGGCATTTAAGTAGACGCGTGCAATGGTGATTTCCTCATCTCAAACAATTTATTGAAACAAAAGCCAACAACAGTGGTAGGTATACCACAACAAAAAATGTCAATGTCTCAATAACCTGTCATGTGCCCCTGAGCATCAATTACAGCTTGGCAACGATGTCTCATGCTGTTCACAAGTTGACTTATTGTCTGCTGAGGCATGGCATTCCACTCTTCTTGAAGGGTGGCCCTCATGTCATTGAGGTTGTGGGGTGCAGGGTTACGAGCCTCTACACGGCAACTCAGCTGATCCCATAGGTTTTCTATAGGATTCAGGTCTGGAGAAAGTGCAGGCCACTCCATTTGAGGTACCCCAGCCTCCAGCAGCCGTTCCCTAATGATGCAACCTTGATGAGCTGGAGCATTGTCATCCATGAAGATGAAATTAGGCCTGTGTTGTTCATGCAGGGGCACAATGACTGGATTAATGATGTTATTCAGGGAGTATCGGCTTGTCACTGTACCATTCACAAGTTCTGTATTGACTAGACACATCTGCCCAGACTGTAACACCACCACCACCAAAGGCTCGTCTGGTGACAGCAGTGGCTGATGCATAGAGCTCTCCTTGATGTCTTCACCATCGTTGGTGACCATCATTTCTGCTCAACATGAATCGACTTTTATCAGAGAACAGCACTGAGGCCCACTGGTACCTTGTCCAACGTAAATGCTCCCTGGTTCATGCAAGACAATGACGCCTGTGCCTGGTGGTGTGGTCAAATACCCTTGCAGGTCGTCTAGCACGCAGACCACGTTGATGTAAACAGTTTCAAATGGTCTGACGTGGCACTTGGGTGCCTCTCACCTCCCTTAAATGTGCCTGGAGTTGAGTGGCATTTATCATCTGTTTCCACAGGGCACTGTTCACAATGAAGCGGTCATCAGCATGGGATGTGGCCAAAGGAAGTCCACTTCTATGCCTTTCTGTGACTCTTCCAGTCTCTCTGTTGCAACCTGCTGATCACACTCTGTGATACTCTAAGCTCAGTGGCCACTTCCCTCTGAGAACATCCTGTTTGAAGCCTTGCATTGGTGAGGTACTGGTGATCAATTGTTAGATGCCGTCTTGGTCTCATGATGTCAAAATGTGAACAGCATGAAGAGGACTGTTTAAACAGCAATTCTAATTGAACCAGAAAATTTATGGGTTGATTCACGGAACAAACACCTGTTGTGAATTTTGCCATTAAGCACCTTGTTAGAGAACAGCAAGCTATGCAAAAAGGACTGAAACACTGAACAGTTGGACATGTGCATTCAAAAGGTTAGAGAAAGTCAAATTAAGTTCACCTGTAAAGGTTATAGTGCATTTTAGGTGCATCCTGAAATTTCATCCAAAAGCTAAATATCCCTACGTTTATGCGAGTAGTGTGTGTGAGTGTGTGTGAGTGTGTGTGTGTATGTTTGTGTGTGCTTAAATGAAGCAGCAGCTCTGCTCCAAAATGTCTGGTCCGACATATCCCTCATTACCATTTCTATTCATCTCTGCTTGCCAGCTGATTGTTTATTTCCCTTCATTATTTCTGCTCAACTCATAGAGAAACCATTGCTCACTGTCTCAGTACTGCTGATAGTGTGGCTGCCTGCTGGAGATTATTTACAGATTGACTTTCACAGAAAGGGCGACTGCGCTCTGACAGATGTTTGTGTTGGTACCTTGCCACATGATTAACAACAGGAGCGAAGTTGGTAGGTCCGTACAGCTGAACCGTCTTAAGGCTTTGATGGTAAGCTTCCAATATCCCCGCCATACCGTTACAGTACGGGTTCTCGACGTTGCCATTCTGAGAAAGAGAATGACAAAACATGAATGGTGCAAAATACCGGTTAGAATGGAACAGTTCTACTCGGTATACTGTAATTATTAACAGTATATGTCACAGCATCCATCCACCCATCCATCCATCTTCTACCACTTTTCTGGAGATCCGGGTCGAGGATGCAACAATTCAAGCAGAGATGCTCAGACTTCCCTCTCCCCGGCCACCTGCTCCAGCTCTTCAGAGAGAATACAAAGGCGTTCCCAGGCCAGCTGGGAGACATAGTGTCTCCAGCGAGTCCTGGGTCTATGCTGGGGTCTCCTCCCAGTGGGACGTGCCCGAAACACCTCAAGAGGGAGGCGTCCAGGAGGCGTCCTGATCAGATGCCCAAACCACCTCAACTGGCTCCTTTCAATGTGGAGGAGCAGCGGTTCTACTCTGAGCCTCTCCCGGATGACTGAGTCCTCACCCTATCTCTGAAAGTGAGTCCAGTGATCCTACAAAGAAAGCTCATTTCAGTCGCTTGTATCCGCAATCTCGTTCTTTCGGTCATTACCCAAAGCTTGTGACCATAGGTGAGGGTAGGAACATAGATTGACTGGTAAATTGACAGCTTTGCCTTAGAGCTCAGCTCCCTCTTCACCACAACAGACCGGTACAACGTCCACATCACTGCAGATGCTGCTCTGATCCGTCTGTCAACCTCTCGCTCCATTCTCTCTTCACTTGTGAATAAGACCCCGAGATACTCAAACTCCTCCACTTGGGGCAGGAGCCTGTCCCCAACCTGGAGAGGACAATCCACCTTTTTCCGGCTAAGGACCATGGACTCGGACTTGGAGGTACTGATTCTCATCTCAGCCGCTTCACACTCAGCGGCAAACCGTCCCAGTAAGACCTGTAGGTCATTGCTGGATGAAGCCAGCTGGACAACATGACCTGTAAACAACAGAGATGAGATCCTGTGGTCAGCAAGCATGACACCCTCCGTTCCCTGGCTGCACCTAGAAATCCTGTCCATAAAAATTATGAACAGGATTGGTGACAAAGGGCAGCCCTGGCGGAGTCCAACTCTCACTGGAAATGAGTCCAACCAAGTGCTGGCAATACGAACCAAACTCTCACAACGGCTGTATAGAGACCATATAGCTCGTAACAACAAGCCCGATACCCCATACTCCCGAAGCACCCGCCAAAAAACACGAGGGACGGGGTCGAATGCCTTCTCCAAGTCCACAAAACACATGTAAACTGGTTGGGCAAACTCCCACGAACGCTCGAGGATTCTTGAGGGTAAAGAGCTGGTCTGATGTGCCACGGCCAGGAGGAAAACCACATTGCTCCTCTTGAATCTGAGGTTCGACCAACGGCTGGACTCTCCTCTCCAGTACCTTGGTATGTCACAGCACACAGAAGTTAAACCCTGTAGCTAATGAATTATGGGGAATGCAAAAGATCCAGATAAACTGACGCATCATCAGCTTGGAAAACATGTTCGAAAAAACATTAGCAATTAACAATAGCAGCATTATCATTTATTAAAGGTGATGGAGACAACATTCTGACCTCCTGGCCAGTAGGTGTCCACAATTACTCTTGCACTAACTGCTTGATAGAGACATGTGGCATCAACCCTGTTTTGCTATTGGCTGTAATGAAAAATTGTTTGTGTATCCTATTATCACAATGCTGCAGGTGCTGTCAACCATTATAATTACCTACAGAATATGGTGCCTCTCTTTGCCATGAAAATGTTAGCCATGTTAGTGTTTTTATATATTTATGTTACCAGCCACCATGATTATTTCTAACCCGTAAAAATTTTTTAAAGTATTTTTTAATCAACATATTATTTATATTATGGGGCGGCAGTGGCTCAGGAGGTAAAGCAGGTCGTCTAATAACCCGATGGTTGGCGGTTCGAATCCTGCTCTCCCCAGATATCCTGCCGTTGTGTCCCTGGGCAAGACACTTCACCCGCATTGCCTCCAGTGCCCATAACACTGGGTATGAATGTGTATAAATGTCCGGTGGTGGCCGGAGAGGCCGTTGGCACAGATTGGCAGCCACGTTTCCGTCAGTCTGCCCCAGGGCAGCTGTGGCTACAGTAGTAGCTTGCCACTACCATTGTCTGTCTGGAGTGAATGAATAATGTATCTACTTGTAAAGCGTCTTTGAGTGTCTATGATAAAGTGCTATATAAATCTGATTTATTATTATTATTATTTTTTGAAGACTGTAATCTGCACATTTCTAAACATTTTGTTGACATATTATTTTCCTTTTTAAATATTTGCATTCATGAAAATAAGGTAATAAGGTCTAGTTCACCTTTAAAGACATTCTGTTTTCCATATTAATCCAGTTCCAACAGCATTTCCAACAGCTAAATGCTCATGGTTCACACCACATTTTGCTTTTGTTTTATCTATCTATCTATCTATCTATCTATCTGCTTCTTTAATCAAATCTGTGGACTGCAGGCTCTCAGACTCTCAAGAAGTCGTCCTCCCAGTGCCAGCAGTGGGTAGTGTCCAGATGATATTAATTCCTCAAGTGTAAGTACTCACCCAAAAAACACAAAACAAAGAGGAGTTCGTAAAACGAGTTACTTGAGTAGTAACAACTTTAATCTTGCCCATTTGAGATCAACTTTTAACTCATAGATGAGCTTCTTTTCCCTCATAAATTTGTGCTATTTCCAGCAAATGTGACATTTTTCTTTTAATTAGACTTTTTTTTCTCATAGATGTGCTTTTTTCATATTATTTCTTTCTACTTTTTCACAGAAATTTGCCACTTTTTTTCACATTTTTGTGACTTTATGTTCGTCAATCTGTGTTTTTCCTCTTAAATGTTAGAGGAAAATATAACCTAAACTACCCACACATACTGTCTAATTTAATCTATATAAAGAAACAGTCAACAGCAATAAATTAATTTTTTCTTGAGCCAGAGTAGAAGATAATGATTTCAACTCTGATTTCAATTAGATTCATTTCATTAAAAATAACTACAGATGGAGTTATTTCTGGTAAGAACAAATATATATTTTTTCTAACTAGTTTTCTATTCAGTGAAATGTAAGGTAACTCATGTATGACCCAGTGTGCTTGAGTAAATGTACCAGTTTTTGTTCTCATAAAAGTTACTTGCATACTTGCAACTCATTTCTCCCCACCTTTGCACAGCGCATGATAAAAATCCCTTTTATGTCCTTGCTGCCACAGAAGCCTCACTGGGTGTTTAGTGGTAAACACCATGTGAACTATTTACATAAAAATAACACTGACACCATGCAAAATACATAAAGAATGACTTTTAACATAAAACAGATTCCTGATAAATAATTCACTAACAAATAATATGCTCAGACTAACTTAACTAGGACACAAGTAGGATGAGTTGAGTGCTGCCGTTGAGAAAGTAAACCAGCATAAATTACAGGAGTTGTAAATGGTGCTGATTAAAACTTCTTTTTCCACATGGACAGTCTAGGGTTATATGCCCCCTCCAGCCATCCAGGAATGCAATGGACACACAATAATTTGCATACATGATTATTATGTTAGCAAAGTATAAATCCTTCAATTGATTTAAATGTTATCAAGTTGGAAATTGATATGTTTCATAAGAAAGACAATTTCTTCTTTCCTATAGAAATGTGTAAGTAAGGTGAATTATTAAGCCACCAAATTACAAAAACCTTTTTCCTCTATCTTTTTTCTCAAAATGAGTCTATTGCTTAAGTAACGCATGACAAATAACATTTCTGGCCTTTCAAAAGTATAGAAGCTGCAGCCACAGCCTCCCTGATGCTGTGCGCTTAAATGTCACATTTGAAAAGGCCCCACATGCTCTTCAGATCAAATTGAGGAAGGGGGTCATATTTTCATTCGTTGCGCCTTTGCCGGCTTCCCCAGACAGTGACATACTTGAAAACGTCTGACACACTGAGCATTAATCTGCATGAAAACGGCCTCCTCGCTTGTTTTATGGAATTTTACCCTGTCAGAATGCTTAAAGAAATGTCAAATAAACAACAATAAACACTTTGCAAATGTATGCGTTTGGCAAATGAGTGTTTTATTCTAGTGCGATATACAGCTTTAAACAGTAGCGAGACTACTAGAGATAACAGCAGTGGGAATCCAGCAGATTCTTCCCCTCCATAAAATGTAGTGTGGACTTGAGGGCTGAATGACATTTAGTAAAAACACTTTTAGCCCCCAGAGATGTGCTTGTCAAACTTTCTTCAAAGGTTGCATTCCTCAGCTAAGAGGCACATTTCAATCTAAAAATACACAGTATAGCAAAAGAAGAAAAAAAAAAAGTCACCCAAGACTTAACTTTTAAACACACTTATATATGACTACAGCATGAAAGAATGAGGCCTCAATTATATGGTGAGATGAATCTTAATTTGCAAATTTTAATGGAAACGTGGAGCAATGCGGCCGTTCCCCCCGCAGACACATGCAGTCCTCATTAGGCTGAACAGCGCAGTGGCCGGGGCACATTACTTACTGAGAGAAGCTAAATTGATTTAAGAACCCGTCAGCCTCCAAATCTAATTTGCACTATAAAAGGTAAATGGAAATTCACTCTGAACTTTGCATGTCAGAGGTGCAGCTGCTTTTATCTCCGAACCCAAACATCTATATTGTAAATAAAATATGCCTGGCCTCAGACGGATGGGAAATAAACACCCAAACAACAACTTCGCCCAAACATAAGCTCCACAGGGAAGGCCAATATGTCTCGCATGGATTCACCGAACTTGGTGAGAAATTCTCACGCTGGATTACATCGTCAGTATCTAAAATAATCCCATAGTTTACTCACCAGTGGAAACTCATGGGAAACCCTCCAATCAGGGGGCAGCTTAGCACCGAATCCCAGGGCTGGGAACATCTTATCACTGTCATAGTCCTGGATGATCTCCCCAACAGCCTTCAGAGCCATGGCGTAGGCATTCATCTGGTATGGGTTCATGTAGTGGAGTGACGTGGACTGGGATGGATTTCCTTTCAAGAAAAGGGGAGACAGAGTCAGTGATGCACACCGTCAAACTGAGACTGAACTGACAGCTGCAGCAAGAAACCTGGATGAGCAAGACCTAAACTGACTGGTGTGTGCTGGCTGGAGCGGCCAGCCTCATTAGCAACACTGGGATTCCAAAACGCTGCGATGCTGCTGCATGAGAACAAAACATTCATATTCTTGGTTTTTCAGAATAATGACATTTTGAGCAGAACGAGTTTAAGTGAAATAAGGATTTGTTGATATTCCCTTTAATGTTGTTGACAAAATGTCGCTGTTGAGGATTTTCCACAGAATATTTGGGGCAGAAAGAGAATGGTACTCTAAACAAAACCAGGCAGAATGCATACTGGGAACTGACTGTCATTTATCACTTTTCCACCCTTACTGTCCACCAAAAACTGGCTGTACTAAAAATTCCCATTTCCCTATCTGCTCTCTGTCGTGCACAACCATTTTTCTGTGGAACACCTGAAGAAAAACACACCAGGTTCAGAAAGGACATGAAAACGTCACATCAAAGGAAAGTGTGAATGCAAGATGTTCGCCACTGCATCGGCATGCCACCACATTAGCGACTTTTGGGATAAAACCTCCAAACGGGTCAATGCTATGATCAGACAGGTTTTTCTTTGTTTTGCTGAGCTATGACCTTACATCAAATAAAAAGTCTTGCTGGGTGGAAATCATAAAATCAGAGTGACTAAACAACATTGAACAAATCCATGTTTACTGAGGACTTCTATGCTAAGAGCCAGAAGTTAGATGCATAGTGGAGAAATGGCAAATAAGGGAAATCCAGCAGAAGAATAAAGTGTAAAAAATGGAAACACTGCAAGCCTCTTATACATTCATTCAGGTCTTTATTGTATTCATACAGCGCCAATTCACCACTCCAGGTTACTCAACAATTTCCAAGGACACTCAAGCATGAGAAATGATAGAGGCAATAATCAAATCACCTTTAAATTTTAATGGGTGATCACTGATGAAGTTTAGCTCAGAGGACTGCCAAAGACTTTTACCCAAAACCTCCCCTAGCTGATGAATTATGTTTCAGATATGGAGACAGATATGCCAGTGTCATAGCATTTGATTGGCATAGTCCTCTTATTCCTCAAACTATTCAGTGACATCCTCATGCCCGATGAATGGAGGCACTGTCATTCTGGAGGATACTGCTCCCATTAGGCTAGAAATTATTCATCACAGGATAAATGAATACCTTTGTTTTGATCCCCAGTGACTTTTTCTTCCTAAAATGTGTCAGCCCACAGCCACTAAATGCCCTCACTGTGGGGGTCACGGTCTAAGAGTTTTTTTTTTTTTTAAATTGATAGATTTAAAAATATGAATTCATATGTATTATGTACAATTTACAGTGTCATGATTACAAAACCTGAAGAGTGAGGTTTGGATGTTAAGGGAAATGAAGACATGGGTATGAAAATCAAAACCGGTCATGGTTGCTGCTGTCTGTTTTTGTTCTGTTTTCGTGCAATCGTGAGATAAATTATAACAGGATAATGGCTCGTTTTCCCATGATCGTGGGATAAATTAATGTGTTATCATGGAAACATGATAATGCATACATGCAAACATGACCCAATACCGGATCGTGGATCACTTGGTACCGGGTTGCAGAGAGGAACAGAGAAAAAATTTAAAAAAAAATTATTATTTTCCTCTATATTGACTGATTCTTCCTGGTGTTTCATTTTGAAAAAATACAAAATGTTCTCTATCTTCGTGTGCCATGCTGCATCTCTGCCTCTGTGGTCTTGGCACAGGAAAAGACGGGACATTCAGTAATTTTTCAAAATAAAACACCTGGCAAAATTAGCTCAAAAATTCTAAACCTGTTCTTCTCTGCGCATCACAGGCACTCTTAAAAGAAGGTCTCTGTTCTGTATCCTAGCAATCGCTTGGCCTGTCACTCAAAGTTGGCCATCGAGTTTCACACATTTTGCTCTGAAACTCCAGTAACTGGATTAAACGGCATCAAACTGGTAAGAAGACACATCCTTCTGAGTTTTTGCTTTTAAATTTTGGTCATGGTATACTTTTAGCCTGATCCTGATCAGCTGGTTAAAGAGGTGTGCCACTGATGAGCATTACAGTGCTCCAAAAGTTGAACTTTTTTCAGCTTGAAGCACCGTGAGCAAAGCGAAGAAAATGCTGGACTGCACAGAAAATGAACAGAAAATATTTATTTTTATTTCCCCAGTGTTCGGTCTGTTCCTGCGCTGCACAGTGTGTCTGTCTCTGCGGTCTTGACACACAGCCACACACTCTGCGGGGACACGGCGGGCTGGCTGACGCGTGTGGTTGCCTGTTTGAGCGTGGCTTCTCAACCGCGGCCCCCATGCAGGTCGGCACAACACTGGCGGCTCAGGACTGAAAGTGTCGACCGATGTGAAATCGCACCTGGGGGGTGAGTCATACACTTTGTGTACCCTTTGTATATATACAAATGCACTATGCCCCCCCCCCCACTGGGCCGTGTAAACTTTTTTATGTGTTACCAGGTCATGAGACATGAAAAGACTGGGGACCACAGCTCTAGAAAAAATAAAATGGAAAAGATACACATACATACCTGTATATGCAAAAATGTTTGTCTATCACTTGTTTAACTTCAAGTCTGTTATGCATATTTCCATACATTTGCACAATGTGGCATACCCTCAATATAATATTAAACTGTGAATACATCTTGGCCATATGTCCTAAATCACTGGCGCTCAATCACATACACTAAAAATAAAATACTTAAAACAACACAAAGGGAGGAAGGGAGAAGACTGTAGTCTCACTTTAATTCATGGAAAACACCGTTCTCATACATCAGATGACAAATGGAGGCACAGCCGTGTAATGGATGTCGAAACACTCACCGTTTGATGCAGTGAAATCAATGGCCACAGTGAAGTGAATCTGAGTCCTGAAACAGATGAATAGGGGAGAGAATGCTGTTAACAAAGAAGAGGCAGGAAAACTCTACAGTTTAATGAAGCTCTCCCAGACTTCAGCGTGCTCTCTGCTCTGTCTTATCTGAGAGAAAACTAAAACTGTGTTGATAATCCACCACTATTATCTGCTTTCAGGTGCCCCTTCAAAGCTGCTTTTAGTTATGCAGCACAGCGTATATCAGCCCTTTATTATTTCACCTATGACACACTGAGAGAGGGAAACAAAATTACTTATGGTCAAACTGCATCTGAATCACTCTTCTGATCTTTAAATAAAATCCTTTCACTTCAAAGATGAACATTATAGCAAAACCACAACACATTTTGAGAAAGCTAGAAAAACTGACAAACAGCACTAATTTCCCCAAATGATGTTCACAAATGCATATTGACTTGCTGCAGCTGGCTTAATGAACACCACAATGAGCAAAGATATGAGCACGAACAAGGCTTTAGAACCATGAAGCTATTAAAATACACCAATCCCTCGCATATATTTATAAGAAATGTGAAGATTTACATTTAAAAGCACCAGTCACTGTCACTGTATTACTTGCCTTTGTTCATCTTTGTGATGTATTGTAGGGCAAGAGGTTATTTTCAATCAGCCATTCACTGCATTATGGCTGAAAAAGCTACTGTATGAGATGCTTTTTTATAATCGCCAAAACCTTGAAGAGAAACTAAACACGGCCTAACTAGTCTGCCTGTTTTCTCCAGAGACAAATAAAGAGTGCAGTGGAGCTGAGCTTAGATCAAAGTGTGTGCTCTTTCATTGTGATTAACACTGATTGCCTCTTCCTGCCTCACCTACATTCAGAAATTCCCCCAAGCTCAGTATCATAGATATTGGCGGCTTTCTCCCGAGGAGACTCTGACCTCAGCTCATTAATAAAGCATTGAGCTGGACCACTTAGTGGACAAAGGGGAATTGTTACAGTGGCATGCTGCCTCCATTTGAAAGTCTGATTTCTGTGGTTGGTTCTCAAGGTTTGGCTGGAATAGCAATGCGGCTAGTAGAATGCTAGAAAAACTGACGTGTGAAATCTCAAACTGAAGATTAACTACAGAACAGTTCCGACCATTATCTGTTGACTAAAGTGACAATTTCTATTTCTGCCTTTTAGAATGGGAGCAGTTGGTGTTTTTATTAAGTTATGGCTTCAAGCTCTCTGTATCTTGGTTAATTAGCACTGTTGGTCTGATTAAAACAATGTTGTCTGTTCTCAAAATTCATAATCATTCTTGTTAATAAAGCCTATATCTCAGAGTGACAAATGCTGAGGAACGTTCATCAACGTTGCCAAGAGTTTTGCCATAAAGGGTCTTAAACAGTTGCTAGTGTTCACTACTTGGTGAACCAAAAAGAACTTTAGCGACACAAATGTTACAATCGTTTGCAAATGGGTCACATTTGCAGAAATGCATTCGCAAAAAATATTGAATGTTTTCAAAGTTTTTCAGCAGCAAGAAAAACTGGGATGTTAACAACTGTTTGCAAACTGTTTGGCAACCTTTTACGAACCCTGACAAAACCCCCAAATTGCTGTGTTTGCAACATACACCACTCCGTAAGATATGGGGGAAAAGTTATTTTTGGTTCGAGAACTGGTAAACACAAGCAACTGTCTAAGAACCTTTACGACAAAACACACACTACATGCAAACTGTTTTGCAACCTTTTATGAAACCTGGCAAACCCCTCAAATCACAACGTTCTTGAACGTTCTTTAGCATTCTCCACTCAGTGACAGACTAATTTAATTTTTGCTAACATTCGTCAGAAAAGTTGGCAAATCCCAAAAACGCTACATTCATCAGTATTCCCCACTCCTTGAGATACTACTTTAAGAAATTAAATAAAACTACAACTTAAACAATCTGTTCTTGGTCTATATTGTGCAAAATGACACTTTCATAGGTTTTAACCCCAAAAACATATCTATGCAGTCACATACGTACATACCTTTAAAATTTTAAAACACCCACAAATTCATACTGCCTTTATTTAGTTAAGCTCTTAAGCCTGGTTAAAACTTCACAAATACAACCGCCTAACACTGTATGATGGTCAGATCATTATCTGGCTGAATTTGTGTAGTCTCAACTAGACATTAAAGAAACAAGCAGACTGCATTTCTGGCCCTGCCTTCAGTTCTCCAAGTTGACAAAAAACACCCTGACCGCTTTATTTGTGACTGGCCTATTCAAATAACGTTTACCCAATCAAATTAGAGGCTCATTAATATTACTGAGAGAGTAGAAACCAGACTGATTCTGCAAGAACTTTACAGCTTTTCTGATTAACTTTAAAAATTGGGGGGGGGGGGGGTCCTCAAAACTGCATATATGTGTCGCTGAGGATGTCAAAACTTAAAATTCATTACTAGAAAAAGCACAATATGGGACCTGTAAACAAACCTACACATAGTTTCTATGTGTAGGTGTTATATTGACAGATATAGTGTGGAAAAGACATGTTGCTCAGTAAATTCAGGACTTAATGCACTTTTGTGAGAAGTCAGCAGAAAAGCAAAAGTTTTATCAGAAACTCAAACTTATATACAGTGTCATCACGTATGCAGAGGCACTGACTGTAAAGAGTGAGAGCTTGGGTCATTGTGCAGCCAGAAAACTTCTGAAGTGGACTTACAGTATGAACCGACCAAGGACACATGCAGCTTTCTGGGATCATTGTTTGCTGATGTGTGTGTCTGGCTTTAGGCAGTAAACCAGCAGTGAGGACAGAACAATGTCATGAATAACAAGCTTTTTTAAAAGCCTAAATAATAATCTGTTTGTGGAGACGGCCTTTGTTTACAAGACAAAGTTCTCCAAGGCTCACTTACACCACATGGTTTGTATATTAAGCAAGTAATTAAACTTGTAAAATACTACTAATTGAGCACAAAGAACAAAAAGTTTGTTAGACTAAGCGATCAGTATGGAATGCCAATACTGACTGATCTTGCAATAAGTAAATCCTTTTGTAAACAATCAATATCTGGTCTGCAGATGCCTTTTTAACCTATTCTAAAATCTATAGCTCGCATTAGGATCAGATCGCTTTTCAGTCATTTATCAGTATGAGTTCTCTTTGGGTAACTGCTGGTAAATGGAGAAGCTAAAATACCATCACCATTTCCCACATTTCATCAGGAGGTAATAAATCTGACACCAGTCAAATGGCTGCATAACATCTGATTAAATATACTGTATACTGTATCTGTAGAACAGGCAGATCATAAACTCCCTGTAGGCTTCACTGTGTCCTTCCATATCATCAGTCAGTGTCTCCACCTCTTTTGGTCTACAGCTCCCTAAACAGTTTATACTACATCTTGAATTTCTGCGTTCATTTAAAATAGATACAAATGTAACAGTGTTTTGCTGGTGCTCCCTTCACAGTTATACAAACACCATATGGCAGGAGTCTTTGTAACTTTGGAATGTGAAATGCCTGCAGCCTTGGTAATGTGGTCGGGGTGGGAAATTGTATGTAATGTAGAACAGCATAGTAAAGAATGCATCGACAGCTTGTCCACATGCTCATCATCATGTGCTGGGAATTGGCCAACAAAACTGTATTCATGAGCAGACTGGCACAGTCTAATAATTCCATGATGAACTAGAAGCAGATGCCTGCTCACGTTTGTGTAATACAGTGGAGATATTTTATTAGTGTATCTAGCTGAAAGGATTACACTCTAGGTGTGTTATACCAACAGATTGTTTATCTGTATCAGTGTAGATAGCCTAGATGATAGAAGAATCTCTCTACTAGTACATTGGATTCAGAATAACATTATTGTGAAGAAAAATGTATCAAATTTGTATTATTACTTTATAGAAAGTGAAGAAAAGGGAATAATAGGCCATCCATAAATGGCAATGTCTTCCAGCTCTGGATGATTGGACATTCCATACATTCCATAGTTCTTCTGTATTTCTTGGTTTTGCCTTGGAAACAGCATTTTTGGTGTCACCGCACAAGTTTTCTAATGGATTAAGGTCCCAGGATTGGGCTGGCCACTCCATAACGTCAATCTTGTTGTTCTGGAACCAAGATATTGCTTGTTTACTGCTGTGTTTGAAGCCATTGTCTTGTTGAAACACACATTTCAAGGGCATTTCCTCTTTGGCATAAAGCAACATGACCTCTCATGATCACTGGTATGTGGTAACTAGGCTCGATGACATAGAATGAGAAACATCCACACATCATAATGCTTAAACCACCATGCTTCACTGTCTTCATAGTGTACAGTGGCTTGAATTCAATGTTTGGGGGTCAACTGACAAACTGTCTGCAGCCCCAAGACCCACAATTTTGCTTACATCAGTCTGCAAAGTCTTGCACCATTTCTATCTAGGCTAATCAATGGATTACCGTTGGCAAACAGTAACCTCTCAGCATGATTTTTTTTTCAACAGTGGGACATTGGGGGACTTCTTGCCAATAACTTGGCTTCACAGGTACTGTTACAGTTACAACTGTGTTTTTCAAGCAGGGTGCTCTGGTATGTTTAGGTTTTTGTGGGAAATGATCTAATTTTTCTTCTTAACTGGTCCAAAATTGAAAATAATTAGCCATTGTTGTGCATGGGTGTCGACAGAACCCATGCACAACAATGGCAAATTATTAGCACTGTATTTCATTTCTCTCTCGGCCATGGAAAGCAGGGGGGGTTGTAGCCCACGGATGCCTCGAATGGAGACCAGCCCGTAGCTGAGGAGACCGTGGAATTAAGGGAGTATTCCACCCAAGTGAGATGGGAGCTCCACGAAGCGGGGTCTTCGGCTGCCACACAACGAAGGGCGGCCTCCAGGGACTGGTTGGCACGCTCAGCCTGCCCATTGCTCTGAGGATGGTAACCGGAGGTGAGGCTGACGGTGGTACCAAGGCAATAGCAGAAGGACTTCCAGACGCGTGAAGTAAACTGTGGATCCTGGTCAGACACAATGTCCGTAGGAATGCCATGTAGCCTGATGACGTGATAGGAGAGGAGCTCTGCTGTCTTGGCGGCGGACGGCAGCTTAGGAAGGGGGACCAGGTGTACGGCCTTGGAGAACCTGTCCCCGATGGTCAAAATTACGGTGTTGCCATGGGAGGGGGGAAGACCAGTGACGAAGTCCATGGCAATGTGGGACCAAGGCCGACTGGGAATGGGGAGGGGGTGAAGAGGACCAGCAGGGGGGTGGAGGAGGACTTGTTCCGGGCACACGTCTGACAGGCTTTGACATACTCCTGCAATGTCCCGGCATAACGTAGGCCACCAAAACACTCGCCTGATGATGTCAATGTTCCGCACCACCCCCGGGTGACAGGCGAAATGTTCAGTGTGCACCCACTGGATGACTTCGCTGCGGAGAGCAGCCGGGACGTACAGGTGGTTGGTGGGGCATCCCGCTGGTATGGGCTCTGAGGACTGGGCCTGGCGGACTCACTTCTCAATCTCCCAGGTGAGGAATCCCAGGATGCACGAAGGCGGGACAATGGAGTGGGGTCGGGAAGGGGAGTCAGCCATGTCCTGACTGAACTGTCTGGAGAGAGCATCGGGCCTCCCATTACGGAAGCCGGGCCTATAGGTGACAGTAAAGTTAAAGTGCTGGAAAAATAAGGACCAGCGAGCCTGCCTAGGATTAAGTCGGCGGGCCGACCGCAGATACTCTAAGTTCTTGTGGTCGGTCCACACGACTACCGGGTGAGCAGCTCCCTCCAGCCAGTGTCTCCATTCCTCAAACGCCAATTTAATGGCCAGCAGCTCGCGATCACACACGTCATAACTCCTCTTGGGTGGGGTGAGCTGCCGAGAGAAATACGCACATGGGCGGAGCTTCAAGTCCGGGGATGAGCGCTGGGACAGGACCGCGCCCACCCCCGTTTCTGAGGCATCCACCTCCAGGGTGAATTGGAGCTGAGGGTCGATCTGAGCCAAGACTTGATCGCCAATGAACAGGACCTTTAATTTACTGAAGGCCTGGTCAGCTGCCTTGGTCCATACAAATGGCACCTTAACAGAGGTCAGCTTAGTTAAAGGCTGTGCTATCCCACTATAGTTTCAAATAAATCTGCAATAAAAGTTCGCCAACCCCAAGAAGCGTTGCAGCTCCTTGCAGGAGTGGGTGGTTGGCCAATCAAGCACAGCCTTCACCTTGGCTGGGTCAGCCCTCAGCTCTCCCTCCGCTATAATGAAGCCAAGGAAAGAAGTGGAAGATGTAGAAAATTCACACTTCTCTGCCCTGACGTAGAGTTGATTCTCTAAGAGCTGCTGTAACACGGCTCTAACATGGGTCTCATGCTCCTCTGGCGTGTGAGAAAAAATCAGAATGTCGTCTAAATAGCCAAAAATAAACCGATTAAGCATGTCGCGGAGGATGTCATTGATTAAACGCTGGAAAACGGCGGGGGCGTTAGTAAGACCAAAAGGCATAACTAAATATTCAAAATGAGTTTTGAATGCCGTTTTCCACTCGTCCCCCTCGCATATTCTAACTAGGTGGTAAGCATTGCGTAGGTCGAGTTTAGAGAATACACGTGAACGCTGCAGGAGCTCGAAAGCAGAGTTCATCAGGGGCAGATGATATTTGTCTTTGACAGTGATGGTGTTAAGTTCCCGGTAGTCAATGCACGGATGCAAAGACCCGTCCTTTTTGCCCACAAAGCAAAAACCCCGCCCCTAGGGAAGCTGAGGATGGCCGAATGAGGCCGGTGTTCAGCAAATCTTTAATGTACCTCTCCATCGCCTCCCTCTCAGGACCAGAAATGCTATAGAGTTTACTGGACGGCAACCGCGCACCCAGAAGGAGGTCAATGGCACAGTCGTCGAGCGATGTGGGGGAAGCGCTAACGCTCGTGACTTGCTAAACACCTCCCCGAGGTCGTGATAGACCTTGGGTACGCTGTTGAGGTCCGGCGGCTCAACCTGAGGCGAGGAGACGGAAAGGGACGGGGAACACTCGGCCGAATTTAGGCACGTAGCCAAACAGTTAGCGCTCCAGGAGGTGATTGAATTTTGTGCCCAATTGATCATAGGATTGTGCCTCCAGAGCCACGGGTAACCAAGTGCCACAGCGTGAGAAGCTTGTGGAAACACGTACAAAGTCTGCTTCTCATGGTGGTTCCCAGACAAAAGGACGGATAGCTGCACCGTGCAATAAGGAACAGACGCCACCGTCTGGCCAGAAAGAGTACGCACAGAACGGGGAGCTGGCAGTTTAACTGTTGGAATCCCCAGCTCGTGCACCAGCGTAGAAGAGATTAAATTCCCCTCCGCCCCAGAATCAATCAGGGTGGAGACCCTCCTCTCAACCTCAGTAGCTGGATGAGGGCAGAAATGGAGAAATTACTGGGGGGATTGGATTGAGTCCCTTCCGCCAGACCCCCTGCGGCTACTGACGGACTGGTTCTTTTTGGCCGAAGGCGGCATGCGTCCAACTTATGGTTCAGAGAACTGCAGCAGGCACATGCCCCGATCCGTCGCCGTCGCTCAACCTTTGCTCGCGGAAGACGAGCAAAGCTGAGCTCCATAGGCTCGGGGTCGGGCTCACCTCGGTCAGTAGACGCCAGGAAGGAATGAGTGACGGGTGGACGAGAGGAGTCACCAGGCTCCTGAGCACGCTCCCGAGTGCTCGATTATCTAACCCAACCGCCTGATCTATCAGGCTGTCTAAGGTGGCGGGAACGGCGTGAACCGCCAAGTCATCCCGGAGACGAGGGTTCAGACCCTGGAGGAACGCGCTACATAAAGCAACCTCGTTCCACCCATACTCCGCTGCCTCAACCCAGAAGCCCATCGCGTAGTCAGCCACTGACCGGCTGCCCTGACGGAGTGACAGTAGACGACTTATGATGTTCCCCTCACTCTCAGAACGGTTGAAGGTGCGGGTAAACACGGCCACAAATTGGTCAAACATTGGTGGCGAAGTTCTCTGACTATCGATAACAGCCCGTGCCCAACTAAGAGCGCAGCCCTGAAGCTGAAGAACAAACTGATGCATTTTAGAGATGTCATCCGGGAACTCCCCCTGCACCTGCCCAAAATAAAGCCGAACCTGGCATAAAAAGTCTTTGCATTTTCCCACCTCCCGCACATATGGAGCAGGGGTAGAAACAGCAAGGGTTCAGTGGATAGTAGTGGAAGGACGAGCAGGTGAAGGTGGAGTAGCCGGGGCACCAGCATGGTCCAATTGATCAGTAATGACAGTCAGCTGCTGCGCAATAGCCTGCAGAAGCTGAGTGTGCTCAGCCACCTGCCTCTCTGTAACGTCGAGGCAGTGGAGCGTGGAGTGATCGGTTGATGATGATGCATCTGCCTGGTGGTGACTCTGGCTGGCTTGTTCTGTCATATTGGCTGGACAAGCCACCTGAGTGCAGCGTGCAATCACCAAGCAAACACAAGAGAAATGTTTGACCTTTTATTATAATGTTTTAAATACAGCAACTTGAGGGAAAAAATGTCAGTCACTCGCCAGATAAGCAGGAGCCCTGCAGAGAACAAACGAGACTGATTAGAGAGGAATGGAGAAAAAGTGGGAGAACAGATAATGCCACTCACGGAGATGGGAGATGGGAGGAGACTAGCACAGAACCCAGCAAAGGAGAAGTACCAGCAGGTGGAACTGCTGGAAAGGGAAGGTGAATGGGTCTGACTGGGCAAAGAGGGAAGGCTGCTTAGAGGAGGAGCAATTGGCTGGCGAGCGCACCAAATCCCCGCAGACGCACCGCTCCATTGGCAGCAACCTGGAAGAGATGAAAGGGACAAAATCGTTAGCAGATGTCATAGGATAAGCACCGCTTACGTAGAGCCGTTTTGTTGAGTATACCCAAACGAGCCAGCGCTGAATCACTGAAGATTACTTCCTTATAAGCGCTGGCAGGCAAGAATCAGCAGGTGCATCTGATGAGGTAGCCGGAGAGCAGGAAGAAGGGGGCGAGCGCTCGCCGCACATGACACATCCAAGCTTTGATTTCCTTAAGACAGGCCTCTAAAAAAATTTTTTTTTTTTTGATTTTGTATACTTTATTGATCCCCAGAGGGGAAATTGAGGGCATCCACCTGGATGGATGAAGCAGCCATGGTACGGTGCTATCCCTTAACCATTCACACACACATTCACACCTAGGGCCACTTTAGAGTCTCCAATTAGCCTAACTTGCATGTTTTTGGCCTGTGGGAGGAAACCAGAGAAATCCCAGAGTAAACCCACGCAGATACGGGGAGAACATGCAAACTCCATACAGATCACTGTTGGTCAGGGGCTGGGATCGAACCAGGGATCCCATGGCCAAGGGTGAGTTGCTGCGCTGGTGCAGTGCTAACCACTGCGTCACCGCACTGCCCAACTTGGCTAATCAATTAGTATCATCTGGCTTCATTGACAGGTATAATTGTGTGTCATCTGCAAAACAATGAAAATGTATACAGTGTTTTCTAATAATGTTGCCTAGCGCAAGCATATATATAGAGTAAAAAGAACAGGGCCTAGCACAGATCACTGTGGAACTCCGTGACTGAACTTTGAGTTGGAAGAAAACTCATTATTGATATGAACAAAATAGAACCTATCAGATAAATAAGATCTAAACCGCTGCAATGAAGTTTCATTAAGTCCGACATGGTGTTCTAATCTATCAAGTAAAATATAATAGTTGATCGTATCAAAAGCTGCACTAAGGTCTAAAAGGACAAGTACAGAAACAAGTCCATTATCAGATGCGATAAGGAGGTCATTAGTGACCTTCACTAAAGCTGTTTCAGTACTATGATGGATTCTAAACCCAGAGTGAAATTCTTCAAATAAACCATTTCCCTGCAACTGGTCAAATAATTGCGTAGCAACAACTCTTTCGAAGATTTTTGAAATGAAAGGGAGATTAGAGATTGATCTATAGTTAGCTAAAACTCCTGGATCCAGTGTTGGCTTTTTGAGTAAGGGTTTAATTACAGCAGTTTTAAAAGCCTGCGGTACATGGCCTAATGTTAATGAAGAATTGATTATTTGAAGAATAGAGCTACCAATAAATGGGAAGACTTCTTTAAATAACCTGGTAGGAATAGGGTCTAAAAGACAAGTTGAAGGTTTGGATGAGGAAACTATTTTGTCTAACTCTAAAAGGTCAATTGGAGTAAACTCATCCAAACAGATACCAATTGAAGGAGTCGTAGTAGTTACTGTATTTAACCCCTTGCACTCCGGTCAATTTCCCTAAAAACGGCCCAAAATAACGTGCCCAAAGTAAATCGAAAGCTGTTCTTCAACCCTTTGCAGCATCTTCATGGGGTTGGTCTCATTTAAAAGAAAACACTTTGAATTTTTTGGCAAAACAGTCATAATCTCTTTAAGTGCTCCGGCCACTGAGTTACAGTCATCTAAACATAGTGAACTTGAAGAAAATAAATTTGGCCTGGGTGTTTTTTTGGATACAAATGCTTGCAAATAACACACAGCTTCAGATCCGGGCTGGAAAATGCAACAGAAATGTAGAACCAAGTGTTATCCAGCTGAGGTCCAAATTTTGTAACAATACCACAAAAAGTGAATATATTACAAAGCTTTTTTCCTCAGGTAGTTCCCAGGCGTTTTTGAACAGTGCCAAATTGTGCCAAATGGCACAGTTTGGAAAAATGTCTGTAACTTTTGAATGATTCAATATAGAAGCTTCATCTTGGGCTCTAATGAAAGGTGACACTCAGGGCTGTGTGTGTGTGTCCGTCCTCGCTACAGAGGACGGACATCGCCCGTTGCCCCGCGGTCCGTCATGCAGCGATGACGCACAGCTGTAATTTACCGATCGGTCAAAAGTCATTTTGATTACAATTTTCAGGGATAAAGAATAATTTAGCTTATATCACTTACCTCTTCACAGCAGAAGCGGAGCTGGCGAACTTCTTCCTCATTGTCAGACGAACGCGACTCTGGTCTCGCGATCCAGTCAAAACATTCCATTATTGCGGTTTTGCGCTTCTATGATTGCGGTTTTGGCGAACGATTTTTCAAAACAAATAACAGTAGTAATTAAAAAAAGACTGGCGAACGCGTGTGTGTCACTCAGCCTTCGTCATTGGCCTCCATCGGTCTATGATGACCATGGAAGAGAATCCTAAACGTCTACTCTGCTGGGACAGCACCGCCTGTGGCTGAACAGGTCGATGCGCGAATGGCAGTCCCTGTCACACAGGTCACACTTGTGGATGGTCTCCGTGCTGCTGGGTCTGTGGGGTTCTTCCTGCGGGTCCTTTTTTCATTTGCTGCTGCAGCAGTCTGTCTTCACCCAGCCTTACACAAAACAGCTTGCAAACTTCTGTGCTTCAATTGGCTCGCTGCATTCACAGCGTTGGTAGGCGGGTCCTTCTTGCTAGGTTTTCAGTCATTGGTTCTTCAAGGTTTCAGAAACCCAATTCAAGGCTCTTATTAGTCGAATGAGAGGTCAATCATATCCGATCTGTTCGCGGCTGTGTCTGTAGTGGAAGAACGGAAATGCAGCTTTTTTTTCCAGTGCGCTCTTAGGACGCAGCACCATCGTGCGTCCTAGAGCGCACGAGAGCGCCCTCGTGCGCTGTAGGATAGGATAGGATAGGAGACCTGCCCGTCCGCGGTACACCGGAGTGCAAGAGGTTAAGTTAATGGTGGGAAGAATCTGACTGATCTTATCTCTGATAGATGAAATTTTATTATTGAAAAAGTTCATTAAGTCCTGACTAGTAAGCTCTAAGGGAATGCTAGACTTGACAGAGTCCTGACTCTTTGTCAGCCTGGCTACAGTGCTGAAAAGAAACCTGGGATTATTCTTGTTCTGATAGATTTAGATAGATTGATTTGAATCTTTATTTCGGATAGATTAAAAGTAAAGATTAAAAAGAAACAGAATAATATAGCAAAGGGGAAAAAAGAAAAAAAAAATCCAACAAGGTCAAATTAAACAGTAACGCCTCTGATTATACAGTTCAACATCCATAAGTTATCCGAAATGGGTGATGGCTGAAGCCACAGCTTATATTGCCCACCCAAATTCCATCCAAGAATTCAAAAGAAAAACAAAACAAGAGCGATTACAATTCAGAACAAAGCTAAGACAAAATGTGACAAAAAAACTAAGCAACAGCACAACACAGACTGGATATGACAATCCTTATGTGATTTTACATGTCATCTTGTAAATATGTTTGGCATATTTCTTCTTTTAGTTTTTGTTTAAATTGTTCAAGTGTTGTACCGGATTTTAATTCAGGTCCAAAAGTGTTCCACAATCTGACTCCTTGCACAGAAATACAGTGTTGCTTGGTGGTAGCTCTCACTGAGGGTTTTTGAAATATACATGTTCCTCTGAAATGATATTGTTTCTCCCTTATTTGGAACAACTTTTGGATATTTGCGGGCAGTGATAGATTCTTTACTTCAAACATAATTACTGCAGTTTTAAAGTCAACCAGATCTTTCAACTTGAGAGCTTTTAATTTAAGAAAAAGTGGGTTTGTTGGTTCCCTGTAAGCAGCTTTGTTTATTATTCTAATAGCTCTCTTTTGAAGCATAAAGACTGGATATATGTTTGTTTTATATGTATTTCCCCATACTTCAGTACAATATGTCATGTATAGGAGTATTAATGAATGATACAGAGTATATAGTGTGGGTTGATTCAGCAAATATTTCACTCTGTGTAGTATTGCAATTGATTTAGATATTTTACCTTTAATATAATTAATATGTGGCTTCCAAAACAGTTTATTACCAATTATAACTCCAAGAAATTTAGTTTCGGATACCCTTTCAATCTCTACACCATTTACACTGAGTTTAGATACTTGTCATGCCGCGCCGCTCATCAGCGGCGCCACCTGCTCGCACACCTGTTAATCATCAGCGGCGAGGAATATAAGCCGCCTCGCCCTGAGCTTCGGCCTGAAGCCGTCAGACTTCATTCCCCGTCTACGTGACGCTACTCTCTCTTCAGCACGACGCTGTCCGGTAAGGATCACGTACCTTATCTTCTCCAGTCTGCTCCCCTGTGCACAGGTGGATTCCTCGGCAGCGGACAACTCCGTCCCTCGTCCTTCCTCGCTGCTGCACCGAGTCCTGCAGGTGGCTGTCTCCCGGGGTCCCGTCCTTGTTGTGCCAGTCATCTGTCCCAAGCAAGTAAGCTTCTCCCTCGCCTATTCTCCTCCTGTGTTGGTGTGTGCCCATCACCCTGTGTCTCTGTTCTCTCCCATAGGGTTGCCGGCTGTACGGTCTCCTGCCTCTGTGCCTGAAGCAGACGCCGCCACCAACACATTAACATTCCGCAGACACACACTCATACACCCCTGTTGTTAATAAACAGTTTGAACTACTCTGAGCCTGTGTGTGTGCGTCTCCTGAGCCGAACGTTATGTCAATACTAAGTTGTTGTGATGGTTGTTAAAAGCTATAAATTTTGTCTTACTTAAATTGAGCGTTAATTTGTTTGAATCAAACCACAGTTTAAGCTTTCCTAATTCCTTTCCGAGTGTATCCAAAAGTTGTTCCAAATTGCTTCCACTGCATAATAGATTAGTGTCACTGGCAAACAATATTAAATCCATTTTTTTCGAAACTTTACATATATCATTTATATACATATTGAATAACAGTGGCCCCAAAACTGAACTCTGTGGGACTCCACAAGTAACCTTCAGTAACTGTGAGTTTTTGTTACCAACACATACATGCTGATATCTATTCTTTAAGTAACTACATAACCAGGACAGTGCTACCCCCCTAATACCACAATTTTGTAGTTTCTTTAATAATAAATTATGATCCACTGTATCAAATGCTTTTTTTAAGATCCAGGAATACCCCAACTGAATACTCTTTATTTTCAACGGCAGTTGATATTTTTTCTATAAATTCCATTAGAGCAAATGCAGTTGCTCTGTTGTGTCTGAACCCATATTGCTGCTCACACAATAAATTATTCTTCTTTATGAAGTTGTCAATTCTCTCACAGAATATTTTTTCAAGTATCTTTGAAAATTGCTGCAATAGTGAAATTGGTCTATAGTTTGAAAGTTCCCCTCTGTCACCCGTCTTGTATATCGGGATTACTTTAGCTATTTTCATTGCACTGGGAAATATACCTGTTTGGAGAGACAGGTTACAAATATATGTCAGTGGCTTCACTAAGCGTTCAATAATAGTTTTGACTAAGAGCATGTCAATACCATCACAGTCCATAGATGTTTTACTTTTAAACGATTTAACAATTTCAATGACCTCTTTCTCGTCTGTGTTCTTTATGAAAATGGAGTCTTTTATAGCAGTGTTTTTGCTTATTGTATCACCCATAGGTGCCGTAATGGGTATGTCTCGAGCCAAATTAAGACCAATGTTAACAAAAAAGTTATTAAATTCATCTGCAGGTGAAACTGCATTCACACTCTGAGTCGTTTTATTATTTTTTGAAAAATTGGTTGGGTAGCTTGTATTTCTGTTTTTATTTCCAAGAATATTGTTAAGTATTGTCCATGTATTTTTAATATTGTCTCTGTTTTTCTCCAGTTCTTTACTGTAATAGTCTCTTTTACTACATCTCATTATATATGCTAACTTGTTTTTGTATGTTTTATACTGCTGCTCTGCTTCTTTTGGCCTTTTCTTTAGAAAAGCTTTATATAATAAATTTTTCTTTTTACACACCTTTTGTAATCCTTTGGTTAACCATGGCTTATCGACAAATTTATGTTTAAACTTTTTCTTTACTAATGGACAATTTTTTTCATAAAGAGTGGTTACAATGTTTATAAATGTGTCATTTATAAATGTGTCATTCATTTACATCTGATACATAGACTTTTGTCCAGTCTTGCTTCAGCAAGTCTTCCTTCAAAGAACTGATTGCATTTTGTGATTTGTATCTGAAAGATTTTAATTTTTTTTTCTGTATTGGCCCCCATGTGGCCATGGATAAGTGCAAAGATTGGCAAATGGTCACTTATATCATTTATCAATAATCCACTTTCTATTTTCTTATCAAAAATATTAACAAACAGGTTGTCAATAAGTGTAGCAGTGCGAACTTTGATTCTACTGGGATGTGTTATTGTGGGATATAGACTCATACTGTACATAGAATTCATGAACTCTGTAATTACATTTTGTTGAAATGGATTTAGTAAATCAATATTGAAATCTCCACAAATTACAACCATTTTTTTACTAGTAATATTATTGTACAGCTCGACTAACTTATCTCTGAATGTCTCAATGCAAGTTCCCGGCATTCTATATATACAACTTATAATTAGATTTTTTGTTTTATCTTGGTCGATCTCAACAGTAACACATTCCAAAATCCCTGGTAATGCAAAGGACATTCCATTTACAAGCTTACACCTATACAGGTCATCAATATACAGTGCAACACTACCACCCTTTTTTTGAGATCTGTTAATATGAAACATCTGATATCCCTCTATTGCCATCAGGGGAGCCTGCTCTTCATTAAGCCAAGTTTCAGAGACTGTGATAGCTGTACATTTTCTGTCTAGCTGTTTTAAATAGTCCTGAATCTGTGGAAAGTTTTTGTTAAGACTTCTGCTGTTGAAGTGTATTATTGATAGTTTACCATCTAGTTGCACTTGACTTTTGAATTGCTTTTCAGTGTAATTTTGCTTTTCAGTGTAATTCGATGATGATCCAAGATGGCGACCAAGATGGTCACACTTTTTCAGCGCTGAGACAAACTCGCTGATTTCCCCACCAAAAGTACTTAACCAACAGTGATCGGCGCTCGTGACGGACACCCACGGGCTGAATTTCCACCTCCGTCAGAATCCCGTTGGAATGCCCCTTTAATCGGGTAGAACTGCTGCGCTCTACCAGAAGCGATTGCCAAGCTAACGCTAGTTAGCTTAACACTGGCCCCAGTGCGCCACCTAACTCCGACAAGAAGCGGCTCAGTCTCCGGTGAGGGCCTATCGGAGGAACCAACCGAGGCGGCAGTTGGGAGCTCGAGCGCGGCGTTGGTGAGAGACGGGGCCACCTGGACCCAGCAGGACAGTGGCCTGAGTCAGAACCCAGTTGCGAGGTCCAGCTGAGGAGCTACCAGACTGACGGCGGTCGGTGACGGGGCCTAGCGGAGGTGCCACCCAGCCAGACGACGGCGAGCGGAGGCGGTGATCGGTGAAGCTCGGCTGCGCCGGCGGTGTGCGGCATAACCGGCCAGGCAGACGGCGGCAGGCGGTGGCGAATGACGGGGGTGATCTGCGGAGCTGTACAGCGCTACTTGGCGGAGGAGCTGTGCAGGAGCTGTGCAGGAGCTGCTGCGGCGAGTTCAGCAGCGGCCGGGCTAGTTGAGGCCTAGCCGGATTCTCTGTTTACTTCTATCTACAGGTCAGTAAGATGCCACCAAAGAAAGAGGAAATGGAAGAAATCAAAAAAGCTCTGAGCTTTATGTCAGAAGAATTGGCCAAATTGACTAGCCAACAGGACAAAATAATAGGCCTAATAGAACAGGTACAAGCCCTAAATTTAATAATTCAAGAAAAAGACAAAAAAATTATGGACCTGGAGCAACACGGGCGTCTTTTGGAGCAACGCGTCGAGGATCTTAAACAAGGTTCTCGTATTGATGACCTAGTTATAAGTGGACTAGACATCAGATATCAGTCATACGCCCATGCCACAGTAGGACTGAGTGGTGAAGATGCACCCATGAGAGAATCTTTGTCCTTAGAAAATCAAGTGCTTCAGTTCCTTAATGATAAAGACATTAAGGTAGAAGCCAATGCAATCTCAGCCTGCTATGCTCTACCGAAGAAAGATAACAAAACAAAGAAATTAATTGTGATGCGCTTTGTGAACAGAAGGGTAAAGAATAACATACTGAGGCAGGCCAAAAAGCTAAAGGAAACTCAAGTTTACATAAATGAACACCTGACAAAAAAACCTGCTGAATTAGCACGACAGGCACGGATGCTAAAAAAACAAAATAGGATACAAGCAACCTGGACAAGAAATTGTAGAATTTGGATTAAACTAAATGGATCACCTGAGCAAGCAAAGAGTATAATGATCAGAGATGCTACTGACTTAGATAAATACAGATGAACACACACGATAAGAATAGTTCTTTTGATACACCATGCCAAAGTACTTTAATAAGAATAACCAAAACAAACAAAAACTTATGACCGACTCAAGTAGACATCACTTATCCCCAGTTGGAGGAAGTCATTTGACACAGAATGAGGAAACTCAAACTCTGAAAACATACCATTATGCTGAACATAAACCACAAGAGATGGAGAATGATATTGATCCTGATAACCACTTTTTCAATAATATTCATAACCACTGTGAATATTACATCAATCCATCCATCCATCTTCTACCGCTTTTCCGGAGGTCCGGGTCGCGGAGGCAGCAGTTCAAGCAGAGAAGCCCAGACTTCCCTCTCCCCAGCCACCTGCTCCAGCTCTTCAGAGGGGATACCAAGGCGTTCCCAGACCAGCTGGGAGACATAGTGTCTCCAGCGAGTCCTGGGTCTGCCCCGGGGTCTCCTCCCAGTGGGACGTGCCTGAAACACCTCAAGTGGAAGGCGTCCAGGAGGCATCCTAATCAGATGCCCATACCACCTCAACTGACTCCTTTCAATGTGTGTGAATATTACACCGAAAAACAATTCAAAAGTCAAATGCAATTAGATGGTAAACTGTCAATAATACACTTCAATAGCAGAAGTCTAAACAAAAACTTTCCACAGATTCAGGACTATTTAAAACAGCTAGACAGAAAATTCACAGCCATTGCAGTCTCTGAAACCTGGCATAATGAAGATCAGGCTCCCCTGATGGCAATAGAAGGATATCAGATGTTTTATATTAACAGAACTCAAAAAAAGGGTGGTGGTGTTGCACTGTATATTGATGACCTGTACAGGTGTAAGCTTGTAAATGAAATGTCCTTAGCACTACCAGGGATTTTGGAAAGTGTTACTGTTGAGATTGACCTAGACAAAACAAAAAATCTAATCATAAGCTGCATATATAGAACGCCGGGAACTTGCATTGAGACATTCGGAGATAAATTAGTCGAGCTGTACAATAATATTACTAGTAAGAAAATGGTAGCAATTTGTGGAGATTTCAATATTGACTTACTGAATCCTCATCAACAAAATGTAGTTACAGAGTTCATGAACTCTATGTACAGCATGAGTCTAAATCCCACAATAACACATCCCAGTAGAATCACAGTTCACTCTGCTACACTTATTGACAACCTGTTTGTCAATGTTTTCGATAAGAAAATAGAAAGTGGATTATTGATAAATGATATAAGTGACCACTTGCCAACCTTTGCACTTATCCATGGCCACACGGGGCCCAACGCAGAAAAAACTTCAAAATCGTTCAGACACAAATCACCAAATGCAATCAGTTCTCTTAAAGAGGACTTGCTGAAGCAAGACTGGACAGAAGTCTATGTATCAGATGTAAATGAAGCCTATGACACATTTATAAATATTGTAACCACTCTTTATGAAAAAAACTGCCCATTAGTAATAAAAAAGCTTAAACACAAATTTGCTAACAAGCCATGGTTAACCAAAGGACTACAAAAGGCGTGTAAAAAGAAAAAATTATTATATAAAGCTTTCCTAAAGAAAAGAACAAAAGAAGCAGAGCAGCGGTATAAAACATACAAAAATAAGTTAACATATATAATAAGATGTAGTAAAAGAGACTATTACAGTAAAGAACTGGAGAAAAACAGAGACAATATTAAAAATACATGGACAATACTCAACAGTATCCTTGGAAATAAAAGCAGAAATACAAGCTACCCAACTAACATTCCAAAAAATAATAAAACGACTCAGAGTGTGAATATTGCTTCACCTGCAGATGAATTTAATAATTTTTTTGTTAACATTGGACCTAAACTGGCCCGAGAAATACCCACTACGGTGCCAACAGGTGATACAGTATGCAATAACACTGCTGTAAAAGACTCCATCTTCATAAAGAACACAGACGAAAGAGAGGTCATTGAAATTGTTAAATCGTTCAAAAGTAAAACATCTACTGACTGTGATGGTATTGACATGCTACTAGTCAAAACTGTTATCAAATGCATAGTAAAACCACTGACGTATATCTGCAACCTGTCTCTCCAATCAGGTATATCTCCCAATGCAATGAAAATAGCTAAAGTAATTCCGATATACAAGACGGGCGACAGAGGGGAACTCTCAAACTATAGACCAATTTCACTATGACCGCAATTTTCCAAGATACTTGAAAAAATATTCTATGAGAGAATTGACAACTTCATACTGAAGAATGATTTATTATGTGAGCAGCAATATGGGTTCAGACACAAGAGAACAACTGCATATGCCCTAATGGAATTTACAGAAAAAATATCAACAGCCACTGAAAATAAAGAGTATTCAGTTGGAGTATTCCTAGATCTTAAAAAAGCATTTGATACAGTAGATCATAATTTATTATTAAAGAAACTACAAAATTCTGGTATTAGAGGGGTAGCACTGTCCTGGTTAAGTAGTTACTTAAAGAATAGATATCAGTATGTATGTGTTAGCAACAAAAACTCAGAGTTGCTGAAGGTCACCTGTGGAGTCCCACAGGGTTCAGTTTTGGGACCATTATTATTCAATATGTATATAAACGATATATGTAAAGTTTCAGAAAAAATGGACTTAATATTGTTTGCCGATGACACTAATCTGCTATGCAGTGGAAACAATTTGGAACAACTTATGGATACACTTGGGAAGGAATTAGAAAAGCTTAAACTGTGGTTTGATTCAAACAAATTAACGCTCAATTTAAGTAAGACAAAATTTATAGTCTTTAACAACCATCACAACAATCCAGTACCCAAACTCAGTGTAAATGGTGTAGAGATTGAAAGGGTATCTGAAACTAAATTCCTTGGAGTAATAATTGATAACAAACTGTGTTGGAAGTCACATATTAATTATATTAAAGGTAAAGTTTCCAAATCAATTGCAATATTACACAGAGTGAAATATTTGCTGAATCAACCCACACTATACACCTTGTATCATTCATTAATACTCCCATACATGACATATTGTAATGAAGTATGGGGAAATACATACAAAACAAACATATATCCACTCTTTATGCTTCAAAAGAGAGCTATTAGAATAATAAACAAAGCAGCTTACAGGGAACCAACAAACCCACTTTTTCTTAAACAAAAAACTCTCAAGTTGAAAGATCTGGTTGACTTCAAAACCGCAATAATAATGTTCAAAGTGAAGAATTTATCACTGCCCGCAAATATCCGAAAGTTGTTCCAAACAAGGGAGAAACGATATCACTTCAGAGGAACATGTATATTTCAAAAGCCTACAGTGAGAACAACCACCAAGCAACACTGTATTTCAGTGCAAGGAGTCAGATTATGGAACGATTATGGACCTGAATTAAAATCATGTACAACACTTGGACAATTTAAACAAAAACTAAAGGAAGAAATACTCCAAACATATTTACAAGACGACATGTAAACTCACATAAGGATTGACATATCCAGCCTGTGTTGTGTTGTAGCTTAGTTTTTTTTTTTGTTTTTTTTTTTTCTCTCTGTGACATTCTGTCTTAGATTTGTCTTGAATAGTAACCGCTCAACTTAGCTTAGCTTAGTTTTCCTTTTTTTTCTCTCAGTCACACTTTGTCTTAGCTTTGTTCTAAATTGTAATCACTCTTGTCTTGTTTACTCTTTTTCTTTTGAATTCTTGGATGGAATATGGGTGGGCAATATAAGCTGGGGCTTCAGCCATCACCCATTTCGGATAACTCACGTGGAATTGTTTAGTAGAAGGAGTCTTTGTCTAATTTGACCTTGTTGTTATATTATACAGTTTCTTTTAACCTGTACTGTATTATCCGAAAAAAAAAATATAAAAAAATAAATTCATTCATTCAATATTCACAATGATTATGAATATTATTGAAAAATCTCCATCTCTTGTAGTTTATGTTCAGCATAATGGCATATTTTCAGAGTTTGAATTTCCTCACTCTGTGTCAAATGACTTCCTCCAACTGGGGATAATTGAGATGAGAGATTGAGATGAGATTCAACTTTATTGTCATTACACATGTATGAATACAAGGTAACGAAACGTGACTTGGCATTTGGGCACGCTCTGCAGAGCGCATCCAAGGCCGGGGCAGCCGCTAGGCGCCAGTCATTGTCTACTCAATTGATCATTATCATCAATCATTATAATCTCATGATCTCTTATGATCATTATAATTGATGTCTACTCAAGTCAGTCATAAGTTTTTTTTTTGTTTGTTTTTTTTAAGTACATTGACATGGTATGTCACAGAAGAACTATTCTTGCCATGTGTGTGGATATGGATTATCATAGTTTCTTTTTATTTTTTCTTAATCAGTGTTCATCTATATTTATTTAAGTCAGTAAGATCTCTGATTATTATGGTCTTCGCTTCCTCAGGTGTTCCATTTAGTTTGATCCAAACTCTACAATTTCTTGTCCATGTTGCCTGTATCTTATTTTGCCTTTTCAGCATCCATGCTTGCCATGCTATTTCAGCATTAGTCTTTGTTAAATGTTCATTTAGGTAAACTTCTGTTCCCCGTAGCTTTCTGGCCTGCCTCAGTATGTCATGCTTTACCCTTCTGTTCACAAAGCGCATCACAATTGATTTCTTTGTTTTATTATCCTTTCTGGGTAAAGCATGACAGGCTGAAATTGCATTTGCTTCCACCTTTATATTTCTACTTTCTAGGAACTGAAGCACCTGGTTTTCCAGGGAGACTGATTCACTCAGGGGAGCCTCCTCACCTCTCATTCCTGCTGTAGCATGAGCATATGATTGATATTTAATGTCTAGTCCACTTATAATTAGATCATCCATACGAGAACATTGTTCAAGATCCTCGACGCGTTACTCCAAGTCTGCAATTTTTTTGTCTTTTTCCTTAATTGTTAATTTTAATTCTCGGACTTCTTCCATTAGCCCTAATATTTTAACCTGTTGACTAGCCACTTTGGTCAGTTCTTCTGACAAGAAGTTCAGAGATTTTTTGATCTCTTCCATTTCCTCCTTCTTTGGTGGCATTTTTACTGACCTGTTGATAGTAAAACAATCTCTGCTGGTGACGCCGGTATCCGATCCGACCGACCAACCTCGAATCCAGCTGGGCCTCAGCTAGCCCCCGCCGCTGCTAGTCCCGCTGCTTACCGCCGCTGCAATTGAGCTCCTGTCCAGCCGGGGTACCGGCAGCTCCTCCACCGAGTCCCACCACCCACCGCCGCGGTAATTGAGCTCCGATCCTGCTCCTGTCCAGCTGGAGTCCCGGTAGAGCCTCCGCTGAGCCCCGCCACCTACCGCCATCTTCCTCAGTAGTTCCTCCGCCGAGCCCCGCTGCTGTAGCTGGGCTCCGATTCCGGCTCTTATCCAGCTGGGGCCCCGGCTGCTCCTCCACTGGTCCCCGTCCCCTACCACTGCTGTACTTGAACTCCGATCCGGCTCCCGTCCAACTGTTGCCTCGGTTGGTTCCTCCGGCGAGCCCCAATCACCAGGGACAGAGTCGCTTCTTTGTATCTTTCTTTCTTCTCTTCTACTAATGCGGGATAATAACTTGTTCTAGCTTTCCTAAGAGATTTTTTATAAATTAAAAGATGATTTCTCCAAGCTAAATATATTTCATCTAATTTAGTGGAGCGCAGTTTTCTTTCTAATTGACAAGTCTTCTGTTTTAAGCTACGAGATTCTGTGTGAACCAAGGAGTTAGAAATCTCTGATTAGACTTTTTCTTTTTTAAAGGGGCCACCATGTCTAGAGTCTGATGCAGAGAAGCTGTAACACTATCTACCATGCTATCAATTATAGAAGGAGCAATCTCTCCATAGCTTATCTCTGTTGTGTTGACACATGGCATAGAGGAAACAATGTGCTTAAATTTGGTAACAGCATCATCTGAGAGGCATCTACTGTAGTAATATTTTTCTTTGGGAGCCAAATAGTAAGAAATAGTAAAATCAAAGATTAACAGACAATGGTCTGACAGTACAGGGTTATGAGAAGACACTACCAGATTTTCTATTTCTATGCCATATGTCAGAACAAAGTCCAACGTGTGGTGGAGATAATGGGTAGAATTTCCTACTTTCTAAGAAAACCCCATTGAGTCTAATATTGAATTAAATGCCATATTAAGGCAATCACTATGTACATCTACATGAATATTAAAGTCCCCTACTATAATAATTCTATCTGATTTGCTAAGAATTTGGCAAATTCGGATAAAAACTCTGAGTAGGCTTAGGGAGGACGATAAACTATGGCAAATAAAATTGGGTTTAACCTAAAATTGCTAACATGCCCAATACTAAGGACCACGCCCTCAAAGGAATTACAGCTGTGGACAAAATTGTTGGTACCCCTCTGTTAATGAAAGAAAAACCCACAATGGTCACAGAAATAACTTGAATCTGACAAAAGTGGTAATAAATAAAAATTAACCAATTAAAATGAGACAATGCTTTTGAATTGTGGTTCAACAGAATTAATTTAAAAAACAAACTCATGAAACAGGCCTGGACAAAAATGATGGTACCCCTAGAAAAGATTGAAAATAATGTGACCATAGGGACATGTTCAACCAAGATGTGTCCTCTAATTAACATCACAGGTGTCTACAAACTTGTAATCAGTCAGTCGGCCTATTTAAAGGGTGACAAGTAGTCACTGTGCTGTTTGGTGACATGGTGTGTACCACACTAAACATGGACCAGAGGAAGCAAAGGAGAGAGTTGTCTCAGGAGATTAGAAAGAAAATTATAGACAAGCACATTAAAGGTATAGGCTATAAGACCATCTCCAAGCAGCTTGATGTTCTTGTGACTACAGTTGCACATATTATTCAGAAATTTAAGATCCACGGGATGGTAGCCAACCTCCCTGGATGTGGCACAGGAGGAGACGGATAATACGAATGGTAACAAAAGAGCCCAGAACAACATCTAAACACATTCATGGTGAACTCCAAGGTCAAGGTACATCAGTGTCAGATCGCACCATCCGTCATTGTCTGAGCCAAAGTGGACTTCATGGGAGACGACCAAGGAGGACACCACTGTTAAAAACAAATCATAAAAAAACAGACTGGAATTTGCTAAACTGCATGTTGACAAGCCACAAAGCTTCTGGGAGAATGTCCTATGGACAGACGAGACAAAAACTGCAACTTTTTGGCAAGGCACATCAGCTTTATGTTCACAGACGCAAAAATGAAGCATACCAAGAAAAGAACACTGTCCCTACTGTGAAACATGGAGGAAGTTCTGTTATGTTCTGGGGCTGCTTTGCTGCATCTGGCACAGAGTGTCTTGAATCTGTGCAGGGTACAATGAAATCTCAAGACTATCAAGGTATTGTCGAGAGAAATGTGCTGCCCAGTGTCAGACAGCTTGGTCTCAGTTGCAGCTCATGGGTCTTGCAAGAGGATAATGACCCAAAACACACAGCTCAAAACACCCAAGAATGGCTAAGAGCCAAACATTGGACTATTCTAAAGTGGCCTTCTATGAGCCCTGATCTAAATCCTATTGAACATCTGTGGAAGAAGCTGAAACATACCGTCTGGAGAAGGCACCCTTCAAACCTGAGACAACTGGAGCAGTTTGCTCATGAGGAATGGGCCAAAATACCTGCTGAGAGGTGCAGAAGTCTCATTGACAGTTACAGAAATCGTTTGATTGCAGTGATTGCCTCAAAAGGTTGTGCAACAAAATATTAAGTTAAGGGTATCATCATTGTTGTCCAGGCCTGTTTCATGAGTTTGTTTTTTAAAATAATTCTGTTTAACCACAATTCAAAAGCACTGTCTGATTTTCATTGGTTAATTTTCATAGAATTTTTATTTATTACCACTTTTGTCAGATTCAAGTTATTTCTGTGACTATTGTGGGTTTTTCTTTCATTAACAGAGGGGTACCAACAATTTTGTCCACGTGTGTATAACATGTTTTTTGCTTTACATTAACTAGTAATTTGTAATGGTAAATTGTTGCTACTCCTCCTCCATGACCAGAACTTCTGGGATTTTGACAGTTTAAATAACCAGAGGGAGTTGATTCATTTAAACCAACATAATCCTCTTGCCCTAACCAAGTCTCTGTAAGGGATAGCAAATCAGTCTGATGATCAATTAACAGATCATGGACTAGCAGAGACTTGGGAGTTAGAGACCTAATATTTAACCAACCACATTTAATTTTTAAATTATGAGGAGGAAGAGAGGCCAAGTCATTAAGTTTAGAGGCTTCATGTTATACTTGAGTTTTATCAACTTTTTGTTGATCACTTTAGGATGCTTATACGTACATTATATTTTTATTTACTTTGGAGGGAGCAGACAATGATTCTCTGATGGGGAAAACAGGGGCTAAGTTGAGGGGTGGCGGATGAAGAGGAGCTGCAGAGAGGCGCGTAAGACTACAACTCTACTTCCTGGTCCCCACTCTGAGTAGTCAAGGTTTTGGAAGTTTGCTTATGGACATCAAAACCTTTAGCCCAGTACTTAGGTCAAGAGTCGCCAATTGGAATCAGCTGCCAAGGATGTGCATCAATGCTGACCGAAGCGCAGCATCGATACGGGGGGGTGGGGGTGATATGTAGCATCATTCTCTTGGCTCTAATCTATAAAATTACTTTTCACCTCAAAGATACTGTTTCAACCCAAAAAAAAAGTCGGTCAAGAACTGTCTCTTCATCTCAGGACCCCCGGTTGAAAAGCATTCCATAGTGAAAGGACGATAGGATCCCATTTCATGCCAGGAACTGATTCTCTTAAGGGTCATAAATCCCAAAGTTTCCTCTCCTAACCAGACAGGTTTATGCTGAGAGTACTGTTTGAACTGAGTACTGAGTACTGAGAGTACTGTCTGAACTCTGACGGCACTCCACAAGTCACTGGGAATTATCCACAGCTCAACATTGCCACCTTCTGTCAGTTGTTGGACTGTTGTTTTTGACTGAACATTAACTCTCCCTTTTTAAGTCTCATTCCTCAGGATAATTCTAAAGGACACTATTTGAGAAGATGATTGTCTTTGTGTCGGACAATAACAGGTTTGAAATGTCCATTAATCATTGATTTTTAAATGTGTGCATGTTTGGAAATGTTTACATGAGCCTTATTCCAATGCATGTTAATTATGGAGGTACCAGTTTATAAAGTGCATGCTCACTGAATATTAGTCTTGAATCACTGAAGTTAGCTTAGATTTTATATCAAGTATATAACGAATTTCACAGAAAATGTGTGGATGTCTTTTGAAACTTGTACCAGTCAAATGACTGGCGCCAACCACGGCTCCTTTCATTTTATTGGTTGGCTACAGACAAAGAACTGTTTGCTTATTGGACCAGAGTTCATTCAACCCTTCTGTGATGGAAGACAATTGGTTCTCTTTTCATGTCGGTCAAACTTTCCCCGGGAAAAGTTTCTCAGTTAAATAGAGGAAGAACCGCCCTAGTTTAGAGAGTTGTTTTTCGTTTCTGTTCAGCTTGGTTCTCGTGTTTGTTCAGTGAAGTCTTTTGTAAGCCTTTTTTCTGTTTTCTGGCATCTGAGGAGAAACAATCCTTTTCTGTGAGCTCACCCTCTCTATGGGAGTAAAACTCCAAAACACCTTTTACTTCTTCTCTTCAGAAGCAGTGTTTACTCTGCTGAACCTTTTCCATTGATCTTAACTCATTTCATTGTTAAAGTGGACTGATTTTTGAACTTTTTCTAGAGACTGCCTCACCCACATCCCACAATGTCAGAAGAACTAGGATCTCATGGGTGGAACTGTCTAAATACAATCGGCTGGAGAAGCCCGGGAATGTGGTGAGGATCATGTTCTTAGACTTCTCCAGTGCTTTCAACACCATCCAACCGATGATCCTGAAGGACAAGCTGCTGCGCGCAGGGGTGGACCAGCACCTGTCATCATGGATCCTGGACTACATCACGAACCGGCTTCAGTTTGTGAGAACCTGGGACTGTGTGTCCAACACGATCATCGGTAGCACGGGGGCCCCCCAGGGAACGGTGTTGGCTCCCTTCCTGTTCACTCTTTATACTGCAGACTTCTCACACAACACAACACACTGCCATCTACAGAAGTTCTCTGATGACTCTGCGATCGTTGGCCTCATCTCCAATGGAGATGAAGCTGAGTACAGAGGGCTTATCCAGGACTTCGTGGACTGGTGCCATCGGAACTGCCTCCAGATCAACGCGAGGAAAACTAAGGAGCTGGTGGTGGACTGCTGCAGGCATGGACAACCCCTCACAGCACCAGTAAATATACAGGGAACAGACATTGAGATGGTGACATCCTACAAGTATCTGGGTGTTCATCTGAACAATAAACTAGACTGGTCACACAATACTGACGCACTCTACAAGAAGGGACAGCGCAGGCTGTTCCTACTGAGGAGACTCAGGTCTTTTGGTGTACAAGGGGCGCTGCTGAAGACATTCTATGACACGGTGGTGGCATCAGCCATCACTTTTGGAGTGGTCTGCTGGGGCAGTGGCATTACTGCAGCCGATAGGAAGAGACTGAACAAACTGATCAAGAAAGCTAGCTCTGTCCTGGGGCAGCGCCTTGACCCGGTGGAGGAGATAGGAGAGAGCAGGACGGTGGCTAAACTGTCATCTCTGCTGGAGTCCGAGTTCCACCCTATGCAGGACATACTGAATGCAGTGAGGAGCTCATTTAGCAGCAGACTACATCATCCCAGGTGCACAACCGAGAGGTTTCGCAGGTCCTTCCTACCAACGGCTGTCACAATGGTCCCCTCCGGCATACAACTAGGAAAATACCGGTCGCTATGGAGGGTGAGAATATGTATGGGTACATAATCATACCATGTAGGATAACTAAGTAGACGGTTGTGCTGTTTCATCCCATCTAGCAACAATGCTCTGCACTGTGTGTGTTTATATATTTACATATTTATTCCATCTAGCTACAATGCTCCGCACTGTGTGTTTATATATCTAAGATAAGATAAGATAAGATAAGCCTTTATTAGTCCCACAACGGGGTAATTCCAGGATTGCAACAGCACAGGGATAGCAACACTCAGAGCAACAATCAGAAGGCAAGAAAAAAAAAAAATCTACATATTACTCCATCTAGCTACATTGCTCCGCACTCTGTGTGTTTATATATTTACATATTTATTCCACCTAGCTGCAATGCTCCGTACTGTGGGTGTTTATATATCTACATATTTATTCCATCTAGCTACAATGCTCCGCACTGTGTGTTTATATACTCATATAGTTATTCCATCCAGCTACAATGCTCTGCACTGTGTCTGTGTGTATATATATATATTTATAGTAATATGTACATATATATATTAGCTGCTCTTGCTTGCTTGCTTTTTTTTTTCTTGCCTTCTGATTGTTGCTCTGAGTGTTGCTATCCCTGTGCTGTTGCAATCCTGGAATTTCCCCGTTGTGGGACTAATAAAGGCTTATCTTATCTTATCTTAATATCCTAAATTTTTGGACCTGTTGCCGGAAAGATGTCACACCTGACTCCGGGCCAGTCATTCATTCTGCCGCTGGCTCCATGCCCACATGCCTGGGGTGCCCACTTCTGAGTCTGAGCCATCACAGCTGTAACTGAAAGGACTACTGGCAGTCACTTTCCCTGTTTGCCACCTGCTGGTGTGGAGATCACCACTGGGATCTGAAGATACAGCTGTCTCGTTAGTCAGACTTCCACTTACTATCTGCTGGGCTAAATGTGATGAATAATTATAACTGAATATGACCAATTCTCCATGTCGGAGTAATCCATAAGCTACGAGGGGAGCTATAAGCTAAAGGAAAAGTAATATTCTCTTTTCAATAACCTCCATTTTTTGGTAGAGTAACTCAGAATTCTTTTTTTTTTTTTCAGATAATCAGCTTTTGTCATTTTGTCCATAAAATTGCGTCCCATTTTATGCTTATTTTTGTCACAGTTATTTCACAGTCTTCCATTGCATTACAGTTAAAATTCAAAATCTGGTTTCTCTTGGTTCCACAAATGTGATTACACTCTGTTGCTCGATAATCAGTTACAAAATGAATGTGATGCTTAACCTTTACCTGCTTACAAATCATTTGAATGTAATGTCATTTAAACTGAATCTGTTTATTAAAACTTGTTAACAATAGAGAGAAGTTTCTGCTTGATTTCTTTTGTTTGTGTATGTTTTTCTGGGTCACTGCAGACAAGAACTCATGAACACTGAGACTGGTTAATGACAGGTTCAAGGATTAGTTATTAATAAAATGTTCTGTTGGAGTAATGCCCCTTATGAGTGTTTATTCTCTGTTTTGTGAGTGTTTCTGGGGAAGGAGTAACCCCCCTTCCTCACGCACACACTTCTAATAATAAAATAAGTAATCCTTGTACCTGATCACACTTATAATCAATTATTAAGTGCTACACAAGCGTTTGCGATAACGGGCAATGAGTCTTTTATAGCGCTGTAGAGGAATTTTGGCATACTCATCTTTGCAGAATTGTTGTAATTCAGCCACATTGGAGGGTTTTCGAGCATGAACCCCCTTTGTAAGGTCATGCCACTGCATTTCAATCAGATTCAGGTCAGGACTTTGACTAGGCCACTCCAAAGTCTTCATTTTGTTTTTCTTAAGCCATTCAGAAGTGGACTTGCTGGTTTGTTTTCGATCATTGTCCTGCTGCAGAACCCGTGTGCTCCAGCTTGAGGTAACGAACAGATGGCCGGGCTTTCTCCTTCAGGATATTTTGGTCGACAGCAGAATTCATGCTTCCATTTACCACAGCAAGTCTTCCAGGTTCTGAAGTAGCAAAACAGCCCCAGATCATCACACTACCACCACCATATTTTACTGTTGGTCTGATGTTCCTTTTCTGAAATGCTGTGTTACTTTTACATAGGATGCAGTGGGACACACATCTTACAAAAATTTCAACTTTTGCCTTGTCAGGCCACAGAGTATTTTCCCAAAAGTCTTAGGGATCACCAAGATGTTTTCTGGCAAAACTGAGACAAGCCTTTATGTTCTTTTTGCTCAGCAGTGGTTTTTGTCTTGGAACTCTGCCATGCAGGCCATTTTTGCCCAGTCTCTTTCTTAGGGAGAAGTCATGAACACTGATCTTAACTGAGGCAAGTGAGGCCTGCCGTTCTTTGGATGTTGTTGTGGGGTCTTTTGTGACCTCTTGGATGAGTCGTCGCTGTGCTCTTGGGGTAATTTTGGTCTGCCGGCCACTCCTGGGAAGGTTCACCACTGTTCCATGTTTTTGCCATTTGTGGATAATGGCTCTCACTGTGGTTTGCTGGAGTCCCAAAGCTTTGGAAATGGCTTTATAATCATTTCAAGATTGATAGATGTCAGTTACTTTGTTTCTCATTTGTTGCTGAATTTCTTTGGATTGCAGCATGATGTCTAGCTTTTGGGGATCTTTTGGTCTACTTCATTTTGTCAGGCAGGTCCTATTTAAGATAAGATAAGATAAGATAAGCCTTTATTAGTCCCACAATGGGGAAATTCCAGGATTGCAACAGCACAGGGATAGCAACACTCAGAGCAACAATCAGAAGGCAAGAAAAAACAACATCTAGTAAACATATGTCCATATTACTATAAATGTATATATATAGACACACAGTGCGGAGCATTATGGTTGGTTGGTGAATGTGCAGCAGAAAGTCTAAGCTCTCTCTCCGCGGATGCGGCGGGCCAGCTGGAAGTCTTTGGGCATGATGGTGACCCCCTTAGCGAAGAAGAGACCACCAGGTGGGCCTCGCTGGTCTCCTGCAGAGCCATGACGGCGAAGTGATTAAATGATTTAAGTGATTTCTTGATTGAGAACAGGTGTGGCAGTAATCAGGCCTGGTTGTGGCTAGAGAAATTGTACTCAGATTTTCAAAGATGTGATAAATCACAGTTAATTTATGTTTTAACAGAGTGGGGCAATCACTTTTTTACACAGGGCCATGTACAGTGGTGTGAAAAAGTGTTTGCCCCCTTCGTGATTTCTCATTTTTTTGCATGTTTGTCACACTTAAATGTTTCAGGTCATCAAACAAATTTAAATATTAGACAAAGACAACACAAGTAAACACAAAATGCAGTTTTTAATTGAAGGTGTTTATTATTAAGGGTAAAAAAAATCCAAACCTGCATGGCCCTGTGTGAAAAAGTGATTGCCCTCTGTTAAAACATAAATTAACTGTGGTTTATAACGTCTTTGGAAAGCTAAGTTCAATTTTCTAGCCATTTCTAAAGCTTTGAAACAAACCAGCAAGTCCACCTCTGAATGGCTTAAGAGGAGTGACCTAGTCAAAGTCCTCAACTGAATCCGATTGAGATGCTGTGGCATGACCTTAAAAGGTGGTTCGTGCTCGAAAACCCTCCGGTGTGGCTGAATTACAACAATTCTGCAAAGATGAGTGGGCCAAAATTCCTCCACAGTGCTGTAAAACACTCATTGCCAGTTATTGCAAATGCTTGATTGCAGTTGTTGCTGCTAATGGTGGCCCAGCCAGTTATTAGGTTTAAGGGGCAATCACTTTTTCACACAGGGCCATGTAAGTTTGGATTCTTTTTCCTTAATAATAAACACCTTCATTTAAAAACTGCATTTTGTGTTTACTTGTGTTATCTTTGTATCATATTTAAATTTGTTTGATGATCTGAGGCATTTGTGTGACAAACATAGAAAAAAATGAGAAATCAGGAAGGAAGCAAACACTTTTTCACACCACTGTATTTGATCCTGGCAACACATGATGACTGAAACATGATTGAACAAAACCTCTTAAGGTGTGTTCACACCAAATGCGAACGGGCGGCGCAAATCCATACAAAGTGAATGGAAAGAGGTGAGTACACGCAAAATTGCACATTAGCACGTTCGCGTCCAAGGCTTGCTAGCCAGCTGCTAGCTTTGAGATTCTACCATCACCGGAGTAAAAGTATCGCCATTGCAGAGTAAACTAGTTTGAAAATGAGACTGCCACTCACCTGGAAACAGGAGGACCGAGAGTTCTTCAGCTGAACCGGGATGTTATTTATCCATGGATTCCTGCCACGGACGGGTTAAACAAGGCTAGCAAGCTGGCAACGGAAACACCATTCATCTTGTGAAGGTTTAGAGGCAGGGACAACATTTTCAGGTGAGCCTTCCATCGGATAATGTAAACCTAAGCTTGACGTTATTTTGGGAATTTCCACAACAGGTTGAACATAGCTGCAGAAGTTTTAAAGACAACTTCGCCAGTCTGCATCTCACTCAGAAGGGGAATTCATGTCTGTTCGTGTGTTTACATTTAGTTATAATGTAATTGTGCCGCGCAAAAAATTCATCCATTCGTGTTTGGTGTGAATGCACCTTAACATGCATTACACTACTGGAAGCAGTGCAATCAAGAGAAAAGTTCGGAAATGAAGAGATTAGACTATTGGGAATAATCTAATGCATAATCAGGAACAAATATAACAATATAGGGTGTAAATGTAGTGTTTAGGCCAGCAAAGAAGGCTTTGCTGACCTTGATGGCCCACCTCCTTCGTCGGCCTCCGTCGGTCTATGATGACCATGGAAGAGAATCCTAAACATCTACTCTGCTGGAACAGCACCGCCTGTGGCTGAACAGGCCAATGCGCAAATGGCAGTCACTGTCACACAGGTCGCACTTGTGGGTGGTCTCCGTGCTGCTGGGTCTGTGGCGGTTCTTCCTGCGGGTCCTTTTTTCATCTGCTGCAGCAGTCAGTCTCCCTTCACCCACCTTGAGCTGTCTGGTCAGGGCGCCTCTCCATTTGGAGCGGTCCGTTGCAAGGTCCTTCCAGCGCTCTGTGTTGATCTCCAGGACCTTCATGTCTCTCTTGCAGACGTCTCTAAAGCACAGCTGTGGGCAGCCAACGTCTCTTCTGCCAGTCGCCAGTTCTCCGTAGAGGACGTCTTTGGGGATTCTGCCATCCTCCATACGGTGAACGTGGCCTAGCCAGCGGAGCCTGCGCTGCCTGAGTAGAGTGAACATGGAGGGAAGGCCGGCGCAGGACAGAACTTCTGTGTTGGGCACTTTGTCCTGCCAGGATATGTCCAGGATGTGGCCAATGCAGCGCAAGTGGAAGGAGTTCAGTTTCTTTTCCTGCTGGGCGTATGTTGTCCACGTCTCACTCCCATAGAGCAGTGTGCTGATAACGCAGGTGTTGTACACTGCCATCTTCGTCTTGACAGAGAGTTTGGGATTCTCCCACACTCGTGTGGTGAGGCGAGCGAGTGTGAAGGCTGATTTTCCAATCCTCTTTGTCGATCTCTGTATCAAGGGAGAGGTTGTTGTTGATCGTGGACCCCAGGTACGTGAACTGATTCACGACCTCCAGCTCGTAGTCATCGATGGTGATGGTTGGTGGTGCTTCCGTGCCTTGCGCCAAGACGTTAGTCTTCTTCAGGCTGATGGTAAGCCCGAAGTCCTTGCATGCCTGGGAGAAGTGGTCCATCAGGGTCTGAAGCTCCTGCTGTGTGTGGGTTGCGACTGCAGCGTCGTCTGCGAACAGCATGTCTCTGATTAGAGCCTCGCGTACTTTGGTTCTGGCTTTCAGGAGGGCGAGGTTGAAAAGCCTGCCGTCAGATCTTGTGTGCAGGTAGATTCCCTCTGTTGCTGTGCTGAAGGCATGCCTCAGGAGCATAGCAAAGAAAATCCCAAAGAGGGTTGGCGCAAGTACACAGCTCTGTTTCACTCCGCTGCGTATGTTGAATGGCTCTGAGACGTTGCCGTCGTGCTGCACTATCCCCTGCATGTTGGTGTGAAACGATTCGATGAGGCTTTGCAACTTTGGTGGGCATCCTATCTTTGGCAGGATCTTGAAAAGGCCCTCTCTGCTGACCAGATCGAACGCTTTGGTGAGATCGATGAAGGCGACGTACAGGGGCATGTTCTGTTCTCTGCATTTCTCCTGGAGTTGGCGGATGGAGAATATCATGTCTACCGTCGATCGCTCAGCGCGGAAGCCACACTGAGACTCAGGGAAAACACGTTCAGCAAGCTTCTGTAGGCGAACGAGAACAACTCATGTGTAGACTTTGCCAACAACGCTGAGGAGGGAGATGCCCCTGTAGTTGTTGCAGTCGCTTCTCTCCCCTTTGTTTTTGTAGAGGGTGATGATCTTGGCGTCCCTCATGTCCTGTGGTACGGCACCTTCCTTCCAGCACTGGCAGAGGACGTCATGCAATGGCAGCAGTAGGGCAGTCTTGCAGTGCTTGAGCAGGTCGGGGGGTATGCCGTCGTTGCCGGGTGCCTTGCCAGCGGCCAAGCTATCAATGGCCTTGCTGAGTTCGTCGATGGTTGGCTCGGCGTCAAGTTCGTCCATGGATGGCAGGCAGTCAATGGCATCAAGGGCTGACGGTGTCATGGTGTTCTGTCTGGAGTAGAGGTCGGCGTAGTGTTCCACCCATCTCTCCATCTGCTTGTTCTTTTCTGTGATCATCTCCCCAGTGGAGGATTTGAGGGGGGCCGTCTTGCTCTGAGACGGATCAAGTGCTTTCTTGATGCCATCGTACATACCACGGATGTTCCCTGTTATGGCAGCGGTTTGAATGTCTTGGCTGAGCTGAGTCCAGTACTCGTTGGCACAGCGCCGAGCAGTCTGCTGAACTTTGCTTCTCGCAGCCCTGAGAATCTGGAGATTCTTCTCGTTTGGGTACTTCTTGTACTCAGCAAGTGCTGAGCACTTGGCTTCAATGATGGGGGTCATCTCAGTCAACTTGGCATCAAACCAGTCCTGTGACTTCGAGGTCTTCCTCCCAAAGGTAGCCAAGGCTGTGCGGTGGGTGGTGTTTCGCAGCTCTTCCCACTTCTGCTTTGCAGATTCTCCTTCTTGTGGTACACCAAGTTCCTTCTCAAAGGTGGAGGCAAACTGCTCAACAAGTTCTGGTTGGGCCATCTTGCTGGTGTCAATCCGTGCCTTTCCAGGCTGTCTAGCACGATGGAATTTCTTCAGCTGCAGCTTGACCTTGCAACACACCAATGAATGGTCTGTGTCGCAATCTGCACTCTGGAACGAACGGATGATTAGCACGTTCTTCAGTGAGGTGCGCCTGGTCAGGATCAAGTCCAGCTGGTGCCAGTGCTTTGAGCGCGGATGTCGCCAGGAAACCTTGTGTTGGGGCTTGGTCTTGAAGAACGAGTTTGTGATGCACAGATCGTGATATGTGCAGAACTCGAGCAGCCGCTGTCCGTTGTCGCTCATTCTGCCCACGCCAAATGGTCCAAGACAGGAGGGCCAGGAGTCGTGGTCAGCACCCACTCTGGCATTGAAGTCTCCAAGGAGAATGAGTTGTTCAGAGTTGGGGATGATCGTGACAGTTGTTGCGAGATTCTTGTAGAACTCGTCTTTTGTCTCTGGTGTGGCTGTCAGTGTTGGGGCATACACACTGACGAGGGTGACTGGGCCTTGAGTGGTGTTGAGGCGGAGGGTGAGGAGTCGTGCAGAGCCATTGCTGCCCGGTTCCACCATCTTCAGCAAGGTGTTTTTCACTGCAAAGCCCACTCCGTGTTCCCTGTGTTCGTCACTGCCCTTTCCCTGCCAGTAGAACGTGTAGTCCTTGTCTCTCAGTGTGCCTGCGTCAGCCAACCGTGTTTCCTGGAGAGTGGCGATATCCACTCCCAGTCTCTTCAGCTCATTATTGATGATGGCAGTCTTCCTGGTCATCTCCTGGAGTCCTGTCATCATACTGCGGACGTTCCAAGTTCCCAGTTTTAGAGTTGGTCTCTTTTGTTTTTTTGTCTTGCCTGGTGCGAAGGTTCTCAGCCTGCTGTTTGGACTTCTCCTCATCCTCATGCACCCAATGAGGAAAGCAAGCTGTGGCGGGACAACACCTTATTGGCTGGGGGCTGCCCAGCTTGAGGCAGGCGGTAGCTGTCCAGTGAGATCCGATGATCCCTCCCACTGTCTGGAACAACCCCTGGCACCGCACTCTACGCCAATTGAGCGGTGGCTTATAACCGGTAACTGTCATTCCCCGTGTTTTGTCTACGCCAAAGGCGAAGCTGGAGTGTCCTCTCCAGTGATCCGGTGTTCTACCTTCCAGCATTGGGCGTTGGTAGGATTCAAGCCTGGGCAGGAAGATATGGAGGACAAGATGTTGCCCATGCAGCATGTCCCCCCTCTCCACGTCACTGATGAATCCAAAGGAACAGCAGGGCTGCTACAGTTTGGCACCAGTGCCGTCGCAGGAGCTGCCAGAATGATGTTGAGCACAACATAGAACTGCCTTAGGGGCTCCGACTCCGGACTTTTCCTCAGGGTTGACTCCCGAAGCCTTTCCCAGCGGAGGTTTGAAATCTGGGTTTACCTTCCCCTAGATGGGCTACCTTCCCAGGTTGACGAGCCACCATCTACCCGAAGCATCTGGTTTTAAGGCGCCAGAGATCCGCCCTCGCCCCTTCTCCTATTAGTAAAAGCAGTTTCGCCGGGCTTAGAGACTAAACCACACGGGCAGGCTAGGAGTTGGACTTAGTTGTCAGAGGCTTTTCGAGACGCACGCCATAAGGAGCATTTTATGAGCACTGGGAGCTTAACCCCAGTGCCGCTCCTGGCTATGACAACCTTGGGCCGGTGATGGCCCACCACTGTCAAAATTAACTTACAGGTTATATTAACTGCTTATGAATATAATCATATATGATGTTTTCTGCTGGAGGACAGTCTTAAAATCAAACATGAGCATACTGTTACAACAAAAAACACCGGACATCACAGAACTGAGGAGGCTAACATACAATATCTGAAAGCACCACCTTACTTGGTTGTGACAATTCAGAGACCTGTCTATACTAAGATGTTTTAAAAACCAGAGAAAGTACTGAAAATAGCATTTGTAATAGTTTATACACCACAACCACATTTTTGTCATCAACAAACAGACTCGTATGGTAAAATAATTAAAAGCGGACTGCTGAATATAGGATCTCTTTCTGATAAAGTGACCTTAATTAATGATATGATCATGGATTACAATATAAATATACTCTGTCTCACAGAAACATGGCTACGCCCCGATGACTTTGTTAGTATCAATGAGGCCACCCCCCACCCCCCCAGCTATGGTAATATTCATATTCCTAGAAACACTGGCCGAGGTGGTGGTGTCGGGGTAATATACGAATCCACATTACCAATGAACCCTCAGCCTAAGCTAAACTCATATTATAACTCTTTTGAATGCTTAATTTTTAGCTTAGCACACCCATCCTGGAGGTCAGAACAGCCTCTTTTATTTACCACAGTATATCGCCCTCCCAGTGCTTCTTTTGCTGAATTTATATCTGAATTCTCTGAGTTCTTAACAACCTTAGTTCGCAGTTCAGACAAGATTACGCAACATAGCAAAAATAATTTTTTTGTAAGTTGTCTGTGTTTTTTCAACTGACTTAAGACAATTTTGCACTGCTGAATCCGAAAATGACATCCGTTTCTCTCAATCAGGTCAGGTTTTTATGCTAAGTTGTTAGCAGTTGTACAGTTGTACTGTAAATTGAATAGTAGACACTGATAAAGGAAAGTACATGTAAATTGAATGTTACGCCATCATTGTTCAAAATTCAGAGAATTTCAAGAAATAAAAAAGAATTTTGCATCATATAAAGCAAAAATACCTGTACATGTAAACAAAAACGTAAACAACATGTGGCCATACGGTAGTTCAAAAAGTTGACCTGATTGAGCAAAACCAATGCGATTTTTGGATTCAGCACATCAAAAATTGTCCTAAATCAGCTAAAAAAAACCTTAGACAATAAATTTGGTGTTGACCAGTGTTATCATAGTTGGTGATTTTAATATCCATATGGACGTTGATAATGATCATCATAGTGTAGCATTTCTCTCTCTTAAATTCCACTGGTTTTTCTCAGTGTGTTAGTAAACCAATTCATCATCATAATCACACCCTTGACCTGGTTTTGACCTATGGTGTAGAAATTGTTGAGCTGCTAGTCATTCCTCAAAATCCTACACTGACTGACCATTATCCGATAACTTTCAAATGTGTGTTATCTGATTTTACAGCGTCAAGCAGAAATATAGTTACCAGATTCTTACCTGACAGTGCTGTGGCTTGCTTTAAAGAATTAATCCCTTCAGCACTTACTCTATTACCATGTCTCAATATAGCAGAGGACAGCACTGACTGCTTGAATTCATTTAGAATTAGACCTCTTAGTTGATAGTACTGCAGCCTCACTGCAGACAACACTTGACTCCATAGCCTCTCTTAAAAAGAAAACTTAAAAGTAGGAGATTAGCTCCATGGTACAACTCCCACACTCATGAGTTAAAACAGAAAGTCAGATTCTTTGAAAGGCTTTGGCGTGCAAATAAGACAGAAGAATTATGTTCAGCCTGGAATGCCAGCCTTATCACCTCTAAGAAATCTCTCCGTAGTGCTAGGCGACAATACTATTCATCCTTGATAGAAGAAAATAAAAACAACCATAGATTTCTTTTTAACACTGTAGCTCAGTTAACCAAGAGCCACAATACCACAGACCCCTACATTCCTCCAACTGTTAGTGCTGACAACTTTTTGAATTTTTTTAATGATAAAATTGTCAGTATCAGGAATAATATTCCAAAAAATAGCCCCTTTAAAAATACCAAGCCTCTGCCTAACACTGCTGTGTCCACAGGCTCAGAACTCCGGTTTTCTGAATTTTCTCTTATTAGTCATTCTGATCTAGCCTTAATAGTCTCAGCCTCAAAACCAATTACCTGTCTCTTAGACCCAATCCCTGCTAGACTCCTGAAGGAGTCACTATCTCTGATTAGTCCACCGTTTTTGAACATAATTAATATGTCTCTATTGACAGGACACGTACCGCAGTCTTTTAAAGTGGCAGTAATTAAACCTCTGCTTAAAAAACCTTTGCTTGATTCTGGGATTTTGGCCAATTATAGACCAATATCAAACCTCCCCTACCTTTCTAAGATCCTGAAAAAGTAGTCGCCAATCAACTGCACTTTTTGAGAAAATAATTCTATATTTGAGAAATTTCAGTCAGGTTTTAGGAAACACCACAGCACAGAGACAGCCTTAGTGAAAGTTATTGATGACCTTCTTATGGCATTTGACAAAGGACTTGTCTCTGCCCTTGTCTTATTGGACCTTAGTGCTGCCTTTGACACCACTGACCACCATATTCTGCTAGAGAGACTTGAACAGCAAATTGGTTTGAAAGGAACAACGCTAAGATGGTTCCAGTCTTATTTATCAGGCCGTTCCCAGTTTGTCTATGTCCATAACAAGTCCTCTATCCAGACCACAGTTAGCTATGGAGTTCCGCAGGGATCAGTACTTGGACCAGTACTGTTTACATTATACATGTTGCCTTTGGGAGACATTATGAGGAAGTATTCTATCATTTTCATTGTTACGCTGACGACATTCAATTATATTTATCCATCAATCCAGATGATCCCAGACATTTGGGTTCACTCCAGGAGTGTCTTAAGGATATTAAAACCTGGATGAACTACAACTTTTTATTGCTGATTACAGATAAAACTGAAGTCATTGTTCTTGGCCCCAAACATGCTAGAAGTACTCTTTCTAGTAAGATAACAACACTAGATGGCATTGCACTGGCTTCTAAGTTTTCTGTTCTTGGAGTTGTCTTTGACCAAGATATGTCTTTTAACTCTCATATACAGCAAACCATTAAGACTGCCTTCTTCCATCTGCGTAATATTTCTAAAATCAGGTCCATCCTGTCTCATAAAGATGCAGAGAAACTTGTCCACGCCTTTATCACCTCTAGGCTAGACTACTGTAATTCACTTTTATCAGTTTGTCCTAATAAGTCCATAAAGTTTCTGCAACTCATTCAGAATGCAGCTGCACGCATCCTGATGAGAACAGGGAGAAGAGATCACATTTCCCCAGTTTTAGTTTCTTTACATTGGCTTCCAATAAAATATAGAATTGAATTTAAGATATTACGCCTAACTTATAAAGCCCTTAATGGTATGGCTCCTTCTTACCTGCAAGAACTCATAGTTCCCTATCATCCAACCAGAGCTCTGCGCTCCTAAAAATCCAAACTACTGGTGGTCCCCAAGGTCTCCAGAAGTACAGTAGATTGGGAGGTAGAGCTTTCAGTTATCAAGCTCCCCTCCTGTAGAACCATCTTCCCAGTTCAGTTTGGGAGGCAGACACTCTCTCTTTATTCAAGAGCAAGTTGAAATCTTTTCTCTTTGATAAGGCCTATAGTTAAAAATGTTGCCGCTGCCAGGCCTTCAGTCGCACGTGGAGCCTAACCCGGCTTGATACTGGAATGTCTGGCTGTGAATGTTAATGTTGAATTGTATTTGTTACGTTTGTTTTGAATGTAGCTACTGCCAGGCCTTCTACTTTGTACCTCTTTTTTCAATCCAGCCAGTCGAGGCGGATAGCCGTCCTCTATGAGCTATGGTTTAAAGGGAAGTTTTTCCTCGCCTGTGTCGCCGCAGTGCTTGCTCTTAGGGGTCTCTGCTGGTTTCTATAAATTTGAGAGAGTGGCCTAAACCCACTCTTTTTTCTTCTGTAAAGTGCCTTGAGATAACCTGTGTTGTGATTTTGCGCTATATAAATAAAATTGAATTGAATTGGAATGGTAAAAACAATACCAGCAACCCTGTCACATCTGGCAACAAATAAGAAATCCTGATATGGAACAAAAATATAACCCTGCAGGAGAATGACAGTCACCGCAGAGAAATATCTATTGTCAAAAGTCAGTCAATATCAAAGGCCACTAAAAGAAGAAGATGAAAAGAAATTGTATGTTCCTGTCACAGTGCAATTTTACAGCCAGACCACAGAGCTAACCTAAATTAAATATATACATAAAACAGTATTACTTCCCCCCTTTTCAGGACAACAGGATATTTCGGGATGAAACTATTAAACCATAATAAGCTCTTCACACAATAGAGGCTCCCCACCAGCCAATCTCATTGCAGATTCAATTTAAAAAGAAACATTTCAATATGTAATGAAAAGAATATAAATCTTTCATTAGCCTCACTGAATCAGAACAGTATGTGGCTTTTGGACTTTAATTACTTCTCTTTGACTATATCTCTGCCCCAGCTGAAGGTTAATGAGAATTAATGAAAAACCAATTCACTGTGAAACCAGTCAGGGTGCAACGGTGGGTCTGTTAAAGAAATTGCCTTCCCCCTGTGCATCAGAAGTTGTATGACATGCTTTGTGTAGTTATTGCCCCTTCGAAAAGAAGAAGCAACACAAACACACATGAAAGGACATAAATCAACAGCAGAGATCTTAAATATCAAATCAGTTTATTCACAGACTGATGCTCTGACTCATATTTCTCATCTCTGAATAACTGTTGGCAGACATTCAACTTCTTTTTTTCCGTTATATTTTATAAATGTGTATGAGCTGAAGAATATTGATCCCTTCCACACAACAACTACAGACACCAAATCCTTTTGTTAATGTACAAAAATAAGTAACCAACTACGTAAGCAAGATAAATGGTAAATTTATTCATATACTGTACCACATTTCATACACAAGATAACTCAATGTTCTTTACAAAATACAAAGAATAAAATGGCAAAAGTCAAGAAGAAATTTCTATTGTCATTCAGTCCATCATGTACAGTAGAAGAAAATTATGCTATTCCTACCTACAATGTTATCACATCTAGAACCAGAGGGGTTGCTGCCATATAAGGCACGGCCACAAACAACTTTTTCCTTCCCTCATTCCATTATGCTGAACACCAAGCTAGAAGGCAGGAAGCACAATTTTTATATGGTCTTTGGTATGACTCAGCCGGGACTTGAACCCCCAACCTCCCGGTTGTGGGGCAGATGCTCTATCAACTAGGCCACCACTCTGGTAGAGTAGTCAATTCAATGCAGGTTAAAATGACATCAAAGCACAAATAATGAAGAATAATATAACTATTACCAAATAATGAAATAAAATTTTTTAAAGACTTAAATTCAACCATATGCACAGAGAAATAAAAATGTTTATAGTTGGAGCACATTTAAGATTGACTAGTAGTTTATTTCAACAACAGGCAGCATATCCTAAATGCTGCTTCGTCATGTTTAGAATGAGTCCTCTGTTCCACAAACTTTCCTGAGTTAGCTGATCTAAGTACTCTAGTAGGCTCATATTTTTAAGCACCCCTGAAATATAAAATAATAAAACTATTGCAGCTTTGTATAGAGTACAACTGTTTAATAGTTTTCTTTTTGGGTGGTCCGGTTAAAAGACCATTACAATAATTCAATCTACTAGTTATAAAAGCATGTACAAGTTTTTCCTTATCATTAATGGACATGCAGTCCTTTCTTCTAGCAATGTTTTTTTAATTAAAGAAAGCTGATTTTGTAATTGCTTTTATATGGCTAATAAAAGATTCTTATCTAATATAACACCCAAATTTCTAACATAGTTTTTGTTACTTAAATTAAGGGAATTCAGGTACCTACAGACTTTAGCTCGTTTCTTTTTATTTCCAAAAACAATAATTTCAGTTTTGTCTTTGTTCAGCTGGAGAAAATTGAGGTTCATCTATTTATTTATTGGGGCTAAACACTGATTTAATTCATTAGCCTAGACTGAGGTGTTCCGGTGATAAAGCCAGGTATATCTGGATGTCATCTGCATATGTATGATAATTAATGTTGTAGATTTTAATAATTTGACTAAGTGGCAGCAAATAAATATTAAAAAGAGCAGAATGCAGGACAGATTCCTGTGGGACTCCACAACTCATAAGTACTTGGTTGGACGTATAGTTTCTATATTTATAAAATATTCCCTACCATCTATGATCTAAACCAATTTAATACAGTTTCAGTCAGTCCAATACAATTTTCCAATCTATCTAGCAATATATGATCTACCGTGTCAAATGCGGCACTGAGATCCAATAATACTAAAACTGATACTTTGCCAGCATCAGTGTTTAATGAATATCATTTAACGTGTTTTTTCAGTGCTATGATGGGGTTGAAAGCCTGACTGAAACTTGTCTAGGTAAGAGTTTGCATTAACATGACTGCTAAGTTGATTAAAAACAATTCAATCTGCAATTTTTGCTAAAAAGGGAAGATTTGACACAGGTCTATAATTGCTTATCACAGCCAGATCAAGGTCTTTTTCAGAAGTGGTTTAATAGCAGTCATTTTCAGGACCTTTGGGTATATACTCAGTGACAAAGAAGCATTCACTATTTGCAAAACTTAATTTGTTATAGAACTAAAAATATTTTTTTTAAATTGCGTTGGTGGTATAAGTAAATAAAGCAAGTGACGTAAAAAAAAAAAGTAAGTATGGTAACAAGGGCTGTTCATTAAAGATTTTTCCTGACCCACTTTCGATTATTGTAGAAGCTGAAGCTGCACAAGTATAATAATACATATCTCTAGAGGTCATTGGTTAAAATTGATGAAACAAAAAGTTGGTAAAACTCAAATTAAACATGAAGTCTCTAAATTTAATGATTTGGCCTCTCTTCCTCCTCATAATTTAAAAATTAAATGCGGTTTGTTAAATATTAGGTCTCTAACTCCCAAGTCTCTGCTAGTCCATGATCTATTAATTGATCGTCAGATTGATTTGCTATCCCTTACAGAGACTTGGTTAGGACAAGAGGATTATGATGGTTTAAATGAATCAACTCCCTCTGGTTATTTAAACTGTCAAAATCCCAGACGTTCTGGTCATGGAGGAGGAGTAGCAACAATTTACCATTCCAAATTACTAGTTAATGTAAAGTAAAAAACATGTTTTAATTCCTTTGAGGGCCTGGTCCTCAGTATTGGGCATGTTAGCAATTTTAGGTTAAACTTAATTTTATTTGCCACAGTTTATTGTCCTCCCTCAACCTACTCATAGTTTTTACCCAAATTTGCCAAATTCTTAGCTGATTTAGTGATGAAATCAGATAGAATAATTATAGAAGGGGACTTTAATATACATGTACGTATATGTAGATAGTGATTGTCGTAATATGGCATTCAATATTAGACTCGATGGGGTTTTCTCAGAAAGTAGGAAATTCTACCCATTATCTCCACCACACGTTGGACCTTGTTCTGACATATGGCATAGAAATAGAAAATCTGGTAGTGTCTCCTCATAACCCTGTACTATCAGACCATTGTCTGTTAACGTTTGATTTTACTATTTCTTACTATTTGGCTCCTAAAGAAAAATATTACTACAGCAGATGACTCTCAGATGATGTTGTTACCAAATTTAAGCACATTGTCTCCTCTACACCATGTGTCAACACAACGGAAATAAGCTATAGACAGCTTGCTCCTTCTGTATAGCATGGTAAATAGTGTTACAGCTTCTCTGCATCAGACTCTAGACATGGTGGCCCCTTTAAAAAAGAAAAAAGTCTAATCAGAGATTTCTAACTCCTTGGTTCAACACAGAAACTCGTAGCTTAAAACAGAAGACTCGTCAATTAGAAAGAAAATGGCACGCCACTAATTTAGATGAAATCTATTTAGCTTGGAGAAATCATTTATAAAAAAAAACTCTTAGGAAAGCTAGAACAAGTTATTATCCTGCATTAATAGAAGAGAACAAGAATAATCCCAGGTTTCTTTTCAGCACTGTAGCCAGGCTGACAAAGAATCAGGACTCTGTCAAATCTAGCATTCCCTTAGAGCTTACTAGTCAGGACTTTATGAACTTTTTCAATAATAAAATTTCATCTATCAGAGATGAAATCAGTCAGATTCTTCTCACCATTAACTTAAAGTGGACCTGTTGTGGTCGTCTAAACGCATTCAACTTGAAAACATTAGGCAAAGTATTCGTTATTTGGTTAAATAATTATTGCCAGCCATCTACCACCAGAGAAATATGCAAATACGACCGCCGGCATGGCCAGCCAATGAAAACTATGCGCGCAGCCATGACACATGCGGATGTGACGTCACTACGTTGCTACTGAAAAGTCAATACTCCGCCTGTACCAGCGACTAGGGTGCTTTTGTCAGTGTTTTTGTTCTATTATGGCTGAATTGTCGGACTCTGAGGAAGAATTCGGTCAACATGGCTACAGGTTTGAGCCAGAAAGGTCTTCTGAGGGTGAAAGTGATGAAGTGGTCCTCACACACAACGGAATTTCGTCCGAAAGGAAACGTCTGTGCCCTGTTCTGAGATTGCGCAACCACTTTTCCGCTACGATCTTCCGACAAGGTGAGCTGGGTTTGGGTACACAAAAGAAGTGTTTATCTTTGTTTTTTCGCTTATTATTGAGACATCCAAAGGCTTTACATTCCGCCATGTTGCGATATCCATATCGCATTGTATGTTTTTGTTGTTACAAGAGCGCCGAGTGTCTGCTGATCTGTATATACTTTTTAGCAGCGAGGGAAGAGCCCAGCGCCGAATCCCCGGCCGTCTGGCGGCCGTTACGACCTCAGATCAGACGAGACGACCCGCTGAATTTAAGCATTTATTTATTTATTTTCTACTCGTTTTAGTTCTGCATTTAATATGAACCCTGAGTTTGAAATAAACGTTTGAATTTGAATTTGAATATCCCAAAAGCCACTGTTCATCCGGGCACTCCAGGCTCAGCCAATATTGATCCAGATCGCGGTATCCACGCTACTACGTCACAGGAAGCGTCCTGGCAGGCCATGTAGCCGCCAGTATGGCTGCACGCATGTTTTACTGACATAGCTGAACCAGCACATCAGCAATGGATTTATATCGCATTGCTTTGAACTTGAACTTGAACTTAAACTTGAACTAGAACGTGAGACAGGGGCTCAATATAATATCTTTTTTTTCACGACCACCACAGGTCCCCTTTAAATACAGTAACTACTACAACTCCTTCAATTGATATCTGTTTGGATGAGTTTACTCCAATTGACCTTTTAGAGTTAGACAAAATAATTTCCTCATCCAAGCCTTCAACTTGTCTTTTAGACCCTATTCCTACCAGGTTATTTAAAGAAGTCTTCCCATTTATTGGTAGCTCTATTCTTCAAATAATCAATTCTTCATTAACATTATGCCATGTACCACAGGCTTTTAAAACTGCTGTAATTAAACCCTTACTCAAAAAGCCAACACTGGATCCAGGAGTTTTAGCTAACTATAGACCAATCTCTAATCTCCCTTTCATTCCAAAAATCTTAGAAAGAGTTGTTGCTATGCAATTATTTGACCACTTGCAGGGAAATGGTTTATTTGAAGAGTTCCAATCTGGGTTTAGAATCCATCATAGTACTGAAACAGCCTTAGTGAAGGTCACTAATGACCTCCTTATCGCATCTGATAATGGACTTGTTTCTGTACTTGTCCTTTTAGACCTTAGTGCAGCTTTTGATACTATTGATCATAATATTCTACTTGATAGATTAGAACACTATGTTGGACTTAATAGAACTTTGTTGCAGTGGTTTAGATCTTATTTATCTGATAGGCTCCAGTTTGTTCATGTCAATAATGAGTTTTCTTTCAACTCAAAGCTCAGTCATGGAGTTCCACAGGGATCTGTGCTAGGCCCTACTCTTTTTAGTTTATATCTGCTTCTGTTCGGCAACATTATTAGAAAGCACTGTATACATTTTCATTGTTATGCAGATAACACACAATTATACCTGTCAATGAAGCCAGATGATAGTAATCAATTAGCCAAGTTAGAAGCTTGTCTTAAGGAAATTAAAGCTTGGATGACTTGTAATTTCCTGCTATTAAATTCAGATAAGACTGAAGTCATTCTTGTTGGTCCAAAAAAAACCTCAGAAATACCTTTGCTGAAAAACTGATCCACGCTTTTGTTAGTTCTAGATTAGATTACTGTAAAACTCTTTATTATCAGGTTGCCCTAAAACATCTTTAAAAAGTCCTCACTTGATCCAAAATGCTGCAGCAAGAGTTTTAACAGGTACTAGAAAGAGAAATCATATCTCTCCGGTTCTGGCCTCCCTTCATTGGCTTCCCATAGAGTTTAGAATTAAGTTTAAAATCCTTCTTCTCACTTACAAAGCTCTAAACAATCAGGCCCCTTTTTATTTAAAAGATCTGATACTACCCTATTATCCTAACAGAGCACTACGCTCCCAAAATGCTGGATTACTTGTAATACCTAAAATCTCCAAAAGTACAATGGGAGGCAGAGCCTTCAGTTATCTAGCTCCTCTCCTGTGGAACCAGCTGCCAATCTGGATTCGGGAGTCAGACTCGATGTCTGTTTTTAAGAATAGGATTAAAACCTTCCTTTTTGATATAGCCTACAATTAGGGAGGGATCATGCGTCTCTGAGCCCTCCCTTAGTTATGCTGTTAATAGGTTTAGACAGCCGGGGGACCTCCAATAATGCACTGGGCTTCACTCCTTTCTTCACTCTCAATGAAATATTTTTTTTTTTTTTGCTGGTCAGTAACATCTGTTTGTTCTCTCCCATAGATTAAGTCCCCGTCATGCTGTTTGCTCTCTACATGTCTGTTCTTTTCATCTTCTCTATCCCCCCCCCCCCCCAGCCAGTCACAGCAGATGACTGCCCCTCCCTGAGCCTGGTTCTGCTGGAGGTTTCTTCCTGCTAAAAGGGAGTTTTTCCTCTCCACCATCAATCAGGTGGAGACCACAGCAATCAGGTGATCCTCAGGGATCGCCTGATTGCTGGGGTCTTTCTGCAACTGTGGGGGTTTCCCCTACAGTTGAAAGTGCTATGAGATGACTGTTGTTGTGAAATTGTGCTATATAAATTAAGTTGAATTGGACTGGCGATCTGTCCAGGGTGTACCCTGCCTCTCGCCCAAAGATGCTGGGATAGGCTCCAGCCACCCACCCACCCCCGCGACCCGAGCAGGATTAAGCGGAAAGAAGATGAATGAATGAATGAATTGAATTGAATTGGTAATTTGCAACTCTGAACTTCTAAGAGTGTCTTTTCTACAGGTGCTAAGGTGGAGTCAGGTGTCACAGTGGAGCCAGTGGAATGCAGAGTGGTCATCAGGTTCCTGTGCTTGAGAGGCTGCACATCAATGACATGAAAGAGACTTATGGGGAGGATTCCCCATTGTATGATGTAGTCAAGCAGTGGCATCACCGGTTCAAGTGTGGATGGACATCAGTGGAAACGGCACCCATTCCTGGGCAACCACAATGCATCACTGATGAAGACACCATCTGGCAAGTGGAGGCCACCATTTTGGAGGATCAACATATAACCATTCTACAATTAGCTCAAGATGTCAAGATCAGCAGAACAAAACATGGGTCCAACACTATGATTCAGAGACTAAAGCCCAGTCAAAGGATTGTGACTCACTACCTCTAAAGAAGGCACATATCCAACCCTCGGCAGACAAGGTCATGCTTACGGTCTTTTGGGACCAATATGGAGTATTGATGATAGATTTCCTGGGAAATTGTACCACAATTACCAGGAGTTACTACTCTTAACTGCTACATAAATTGTGGAAGACCATCAAAACTGAGAGACGTGGCATGCTGACCAAACATGTTTACCTCCTGCAAGGCAACACCCTGGTTCACAATTTGCATGTTGCCCGTGAAGCATGGTCCTGCGGCTATGAAATCCTTCCTCAACCACCTTAATTTTCTGACCTCGCATCATCTGACTTCCACCTCTTTCCAACCATGAAGTCATTTTTGAAGGGCAATCATTTTCTAGATGATGACATACTGTTTTCCAAGGCAAAGTCATAGGATCTGAGGCAACCTGCAGACTTCTACAGGCAAGATCTCCACTGCTGCACAAAGCAATGGGATAAGTGTGTGTCCATTAGTGATACCCAGGGCTTGACATTAACTTTTTTGCTCACCAGCTACCGTAGCTAGTGATTTTCCAAAGTTAGCCACTCAGCCTTTTCACTAGCCACAATTTTGTGACTGGAAGATTATGTTTAATATGATAAAATTGGACTATGGCATGCTAAATTTTACGTGAACTAAATTTACAACCTTTTGCAATGTAAATGACTCTTATACACACATTAAAAAATAGCAAGAGAAATACTGTCCAATTACACAACATAACAAAAATAATTTTTTTGTAAGTTGTCTGTATTTTTTCAACTGATTTAAGACAATTTTGCACCGCTGAATCCGAAAATGACATCCGTTTCTCTCGATCAGGTCAGGTTTTTATGCTAAGCAGTTGTACAGCAGTTGTATAGTTGTACTGCAAATTGAATAGTAGACATTGAAAAAGGTAAATACAGTACATGTAAATTGAATGTTACGTCATCATTGTTCAAAATTCAGAGAATTTCAAGAAATAAAAAAGAATTTTGCATCATATAAAATGAAAATACCCATACATGTAAACAAAAACGTAAAAAAACATGTGGTCATAGTTCAAAAAGCTAACCTGATTGAGCAAAACCAATGTGATTTTTGGATTCAGCACATCAAAATGGTCCTAAATCAGCTAAAAAAACTTAGACAATAAATATGGTGTTGACCAGTGTCATTTATGAACAGCAGTAAATACTGTAAAATAGTAGAGAAAAATATTTGCAATGTGAGGGTGAAGTAGAGGTAGATTTGGGGTCCATCCTAATTCTCATTTGTACCATACCCCTTCGTCAACCCCTATGAACTGGGACACCCCTTCATGGCTGCACTACATCATGAGTAGTTGCTGATGAATTTAACCTAACCTGTTTTCACAAGAAAGAATAAGCAAGAAAAAGAAAACTGATGAGAAAAAAGTCTCATCTTAAGGAGAAAATATCTCAAATTTACATTAAACTATTCTAATAAGTAGAAAAGGTCAGAAATTTACCAGAAAGAAAGATGTAAATTCACAGAGAAAAATTTGGACCCCCGGTGGCCGGTTTTTGGTCCGCAGGCCATATGGTGTGTTTGACACCCCTGGACCAATCCATCAAAAAAACATATTTAGAGGGTAAACAACAACTTCTTGCTCTAAAAATAATCACGTTTAACCACAGCGGTAGGAGCTGATGGGGGAGGGGGAGCACAGGGATTTACTACTCACCGCCTGGGACAATGGGGATCACAGACAGTTCTCCTGGTAATCTGATTGCTGACAAGTGGGGACAGGTGTGTTCTGCTGGCTGATGTCTGTTCGTTGCCATTTCTCCATGCTGGGTGCAAAATGAACTTGCCATGGAATGAGTCTGGCTCTGCTCCGGGTTCGGTACAGGAGAAGCTTCCACCCACCACAGCGTTTCTTCCCACCGGGCTGCAGTGTGAACAGGGGCAGGACGAAAGACCAACCCATGGAATAGACTCCCCAGCTTCTTTCAACTCCATTCACGGCAACAATGGACCAATGATCATACTGAGTGCAGATAGTGCTTATGGGAGTTGTAGTGTCGTAGTCTTACTTTGCAATAGCTTTATTATTTTTAGATGTTACTTGAGAAAACTACAACCCGCCAAAGTGGCTATTGGGAGTGGCTGTCCTACTAGCCATTGGCAAAATCCACTGGCCTTTGGCCAGTTGACTGGTTTTAATGTCAAGCCCTGGTGGTACCTATGTAGAAAGATTAATAACTGTACCAAGTTTTGTTCTTCTCAGTCCATGGGAAATGAGTCGGGGGAAATATTTAATGAACCACCCTCATAATTAAGTAAAGCATGTAAGGTAAGTAAAGTAAATAAAGTAAGTAAAGTTCTGAATTTGATCCAGGATATGTTTTTGACCAGATCCCTTCCAAATTACCGGAGTGGTGGCTCAGTTAAGATAAGATAAGATAAGATAAGATAAGATAAGATAAGCCTTTATTAGTCCCACAACGGGGAAATTCCAGGATTGCAACAGCACAGGGATAGCAACACTCAAGAAGACAAGAAAAACAAGAGCAGCGAATATACATATGTGTGGCCGACACACATTGTGGGCTCACGCTGCCACAGAGACAGGACTGAATGTGTATTGTGGGGTGTCACGTCTGCAAGGACTAAGGACTCGAATCTACAGGAGGTAACAAGGAAGTGTGAGATTTGTCTCTTTGTCCCACAGAAGACGCCCCGGAGGGTTTTCCGGTTCATCAGGAAATGAGAGACAATGGTGAAGCTTCAAGGGGATGCTTTGTAACTGTATGTTGACTGAAGACACCATGTGACTTGAATTCTGATGCTGGAAATGTATAAAAGGGGGTTGAAGTATGATTCTTTCTCTTTCCTGCTTTGAGAATGCTAGAAGCTGCGTTCTGTCAAATAAAGCTGGTTTTATGACTGAAACTCAGCCTCATTATTTGAGCATGCTTCTACACTGGTGACCTACGACGGAGAATGAGCAGACAGAATTCTCCTGAGCGGGGCTCGGTGGAAGTCAGCCTGATGGCCGCCTCCACGATCCGGCTGCCCGATTTCTGGCAGCACAGCCCGCGCTCATGGTTTAGCGCAATCGAGGCGCAGTTCAACCTCCGGAGAATCTCCAACGATGACACAAGATTCTACTACGTGGTAGCGAAGCTGGACAGCGACACGATCCAGAGAGTGGAAGATCTGGTTAATCATCCACCAGACAGCGACAAGTACAGCGCACTGAAGGACGCGCTGATCAGCCATTTCACCCCCTCAGTCCAACAACGAGCAGAGGGGCTCCTGGCACTGACGGAGGCCAAAAACGATAGACCTGCAGACCTGATGGTGAAGATGCTGCAGCTCAAAGCCTCTGAGGATGGCGAATTCATTTTCGCCCACCTTTTCCTTCGAACCCTACCACCAGCAGTGAGAGTGGCCCTGGCAGAGTCACCCCGATTGGCCAGGCGAGACTACCATGGGTTGAGCAAGGAGGCGCAGAGGTTGGTCGACGCCCACAAGCGGAACGCGGTCTCGGCCGCGGCGGCCAGTCCAGGAACGGCGTCCGGACACAGTGCGGGTACAGCGGCCGCGGCGCCAGACGCACCAACGACGGCGGCGACAGGAGCCAGATGACGCGGAGCGGAGAATGGCTCGTGCTTCTACCACCGCCGTTTTGCAGAGAGAGCGCACAGGTGCGTCCCACCATGCAATTTTAAGCGCCAGGGAAACGCCAAGACCGAGGGCCGGTAGCAGCTGCGACCCTCGGCAACGAGAACAGGCTGCTTTACCTGACGGATGCACGCTCGGGGAAACAGTTCCTCGTGGACACGGGCTCTCAGCTGAGCTTCGTCACACCCACCTACGCGGAACGGCTGTCGCCTTCTAAAGCCCCCTGGGTGTCAGTGTCAGCAGCGAACGGCTCCACGATTAAAACGTTTGGTGAGAGGACCATGCTTCTGTCCTTACAGGGCCGTTCATTTGAGTGGACATTTATTGTAGCAGCAGTCAGTTTCAACATGTTAGGGGCTGATTTTTTGTGCTCACATGGTTTATTGGTTGACCTTGCTAATAGACGTCTGATTAATGCACTGTCCTTTCATTCTATTCCCTGCACAGCTCGGGTGGCCCCGCCAACTGCACATGCCAGCGTCTCAGCTGCGGGTGGTAAGTTTCACACTCTGCTTGCTCAGTTTCCAGCACTCACAGTCCCCACGTTTTCAGCAACGGTGGCCAAACATGGGGTAGAACATTTCATAACGACCACAGGCCCTCCCGTGTTTGCAAAGGCTCGGCGCTTGGACCCAGCTAAACTGGCCATCGCGCGCGAGGAGTTCACTAATCTGGAAAAACTGGGCATTGTTAGACGTTCCAAGAGCTCTTGGGCTTCGCCGTTACACATGGTCCCAAAAGCTGACGGCTCGTGGCGACCTTGCGGTGATTTCCGCAGGTTGAACAACGTTTCAGCTCATGCCCGCTACCCGATTCCGCACATTCAGGATTTTTCTGTCCATTTGGCGGGGGCGCGCATTTTTTCTAAAATAGACTTGGTGCGCGGCTATCACCAGGTGCCAGTGCGCGCGCAGGATGTACCCAAAACAGCGGTCAAAACGCCTTTCGGCCTTTTTGAGTTCTTGCGCATGCCTTTTGGCCTCAAGGGGGCCGCGCAGACTTTCCAACGCATGATGGATGCAGTTTTACGCGACCTGCCTTTCGTGTTCGTTTATTTGGACGATATTTTGGTAGCCAGCGCGTCCGAAGGCGAACATGAAAAACACCTCACAGCAGTTTTCCAGAGGTTGGCAGAGCATGGGTTAATAGTTAACCCAGCGAAGTGTCAGTTTGGGGTGGCGCAGATTGATTTTTTGGGACATCGCGTTTCGGCAGAGGGAGCAGTTCCCCTTCCAAATAAAGTGCGTGCCATAACGGATTTTCCGCAAACTCAAACGGTCAAGGCGCTTCAGGAGTTTCTAGGGATGGTTAATTTTTACAACCGTTTCCTCCCAAGCGCAGCACGACTCATGCAGCCATTGTACACCACGTTAAAAAACCAAAAGCCCGCAAATAAAGTTGAATGGTCTCCGGAGCGGGAGCGCGCTTTTGCCCAGGTCAAATCAGCCCTGGCAAACGCAGTTTTGTTAGCGCACCCAGTTCCAACGGCCCGCATGGCGCTCACCACTGACGCTTCCGATGTAGCGGTGGGGGCGGTAGTTAAACAGTTTGTGGCAGGTACCTGGCAACCCCTCGCGTTTTTCAGCAGGACCTTGCACGATAGTGAACGGAAATACAGCGCGTTTGACAGGGAGCTTTTGGCCCTACACTTGGCCATCCGTCATTTTCAGTTCTGGTTAGAGGGGCGACGTTTCACCGCTTTTGTGGATCATAAACCGCTAACGTTTGCGATGGCCAAAATTTCAGAACCCTGGTCAAGCCGGCAACAAAGGCAACTAGCCGCCATATCGGAGTTCACTACTGATATTCAGCATGTCGCGGGTAAACACAATGTTGTAGCAGACTGCCTCTCGCGTGCAGTAGCACCGCCAAGCCCCATAGGGGCAGACTCTGTAGCCATGGCCGCGGGCCCGGGCAGCGACGCGGGAGCGCGCGCAGCCCCGGTCTGTGTTGGGTTAGATTATGCAGCTATGGCTGCAGAGCAGGTTAACGACACGGACGTGCGCGCGCTCCAGTCTGGACCAACAGGGTTAAGGCTGGAGCACTGGGTGCAACAAAACGGTATGCCCCCGCTAATCTGCGATGTCTCCACGGGACGGCCCCGCCCTGTGGTGCCAACCGCGTGGCGTCGCCGTGTTTTTGACTTGGTCCATTCTCTCGCGCACCCGGGGGTGCGCGCATCGATTAAGTTGGTGAGGGAGAAATTTGTTTGGCCCGGGTTGCGCAAACAGGTCAAGGAATGGGCAGCAGCCTGCGTAGCGTGTCAGCGAGCTAAAATACACAGACACACTAAGGCCCCGTTAGAACCTTTCCACATCCCCGCTAAGCGTTTTGATCATGTGCATATTGACCTGGTCGGCCCGCTTCCGTTATCACACGGGCACACACACCTTTTGACGATGGTAGACCGCACCACGTGCTGGCCAGAGGCGGTTCCTCTGGCATCAACCACAGCGGAAGAAGTTGCGCGAGCATTTTTAGCAGCATGGGTTGCGCGTTTTGGTGTACCGTCGGACATAACGTCCGACTGTCACCACGGGTTGAGATGCCGTCTCGGCACTCAGCCCATGTTTTCCCTTTTCCCATTGAGCAGCATCTCAGCAGGCTCCCAGCTGGCAGCATTACGGACGGCTGGGGCCAATTAGTCCTCATCGGCTGGGGCGCTGCCAATGAGGATAAATAGGAGCAGCCTCGATGACTCGGGGCTGCGACATAAACACATTGCTAAGCTGAAGCCCCTTCGTCTGGTGTCAGCTTATACTCCTCTTGCAGCATTCCTGTGTTTGTATCCCGCTGTGAGTATGTACGTCTTGTTACCCCCACGTCCGGTACGAGCTGCTTACCTCTGCGCTGTGCAACCTGTGAGTGTACCTCTGCATGAGTATCTGTGCTCTCCTCATCCCTTATCCCTTACTCAAAATAAACCATCACGACTCACTGGCTTGTCCCTGGCTCTGATTGCCCGGCTCCCTAGAGCCGGATATGACAGTATGTCGCAGCCAGAAGAGTTGCCGGCGGCCGTGAGTCGCTGTGGAAATGTACCTTTCTGTCCGGGTGTCAGCGCTGCTAGCATGCCGTTTCCCAGGAGTCACTTCCGGCGCCAGGGCGACGAGCTGAGGTCCATCTCGGAGGCTGTCGACGGGACATTCTTCACCCTGCACGACGCCTCCAACGCGAGACGCTGGCATCCGGGCCGTGCTGAGGAACTCCTGGACTGTCACCCTCACTCTCTGTACCATCTGGAGGACAGTGCCAGGATAGACGCTGCAGGTACACAGCGAGAGAAGCTCCACGGGGTGGATGGAAATCCCGGCAGGGAGTTGAAGTGGGCGACGTCTTTCCCCGCTTCGGAGTCCCGTTCCTGCCGCTATTCCAGTCCGGGAGTTCGCGCCAACCAGAGGACTTCCCCCGACCTGCGCCACGTCACTCGGGATTCCCTTCAAGGAGCCGCAGCTGACAGCAGTTATGTCTGGGGTCGAGTGGCTGTCGCGAGCTCCACTGTGTTTCCTGTCACCACCTTCAGGCATGTGGCGGCGGCAGTGAGGTTGATGGAGAGGACCTCAGGGCTACGAAGCTTTCCCGTGCTCGGCGCCTTCCTCGCCTCGATCTCCAATCTGGAGCGGCGAATCCTGGGTTTCCCCCGCGCTTCGTTCCCCGGGAATAGCCGCCATCACATCGCCGAGTCACCTCTGCACGAACCTCGTCCGGATCCAGTTCTGAGCCATCATCAGGACAGTTCCTCCCACGCAGCTGTCACCTCTTCACCTCGTCTGTGTGGAGATTCTACAGCCCCGTTCCCTGAGCCTCATTTCCCCGCTGTCATTCCTGGACATTCGGGCTGGCTCACCCCGGCTGTTTTCCCCTCCTCCTCGACGCGCTTTCTGACTGCTGTGTGTGCCTGGAATTCCGGTCTGGTGAGCTCTCTGCTGGAGACAACGCGAGCGATCCTCAGACGAACTCCCGGGGGGACCTCCGTTATCGCCGGGCGGGGAGAGGAAGAAGCAGAATCCACTACAGCAGGCGATACTCAACCTCCAGGGGGCAGGCAAGTCATTGTTTTTTCACACCTGCTTAATGATTTGCTCTGTCACATCCCTGGAGGAGAAGTTCAGGGTTCGCAGCTCCCTGAACTCTCCCCACCTGATGTAACCTGTATTCCTAATCCCGCATCCTCTGTGTCTCTCTCCGCCGAGCGGTCCCCGGCTCCGGGTCAACGTGGTGGGATATGGAGAGGGCCTGTGGTTCCGCAGCTACATTGCGGACGGAGGAGGGGGACTGACTGCTGCGTGGAGTCTACGCCGACGATTGAGCGTCCCCGGGTCTCCACGGAGGAGCGGTTCGGTCCAGCGGGACGAGAGTCTTCTGGCTTCACGCAGAGTGGATCGTCGGCGGGGTCACCGGAGCCGGAGGAATCTCAAGCTGTGCTGACCATCGTGCTGGCTGCGGGGCCCGACGCGGCTAGATGGGAGCCTGACAACGACCTGACGACGGATCCTGGATCTTTGCAGTCCTGGACGGCGTCAGAACCCGAGATCAGGCGAGTGCTCTCCTTTCTTTTCTCTCTTTTTATCTTTGAGCACTTCAGCCTATCTTCAGGGGAGACGAGCAGGGTGCAGCCGCCTGCTGCGTCTGAGCTCGTCTCGCCGGGTTCTGGCGCTGCCGGTGATCCTGATCCCGGTTCTGTTTTCTCTTCTGAGCCTTCTTCCAGGGTCACCGGCGAGGAGTTGCTGTTCCTCGTGGTGCTGGAGGGTCCGGGTTCAACGTTGGAGGTCGGTTCTGGTGCAGTGTCCAACGTGGGTTCGCCTGAGGCCCGATCGGGGTCCGACGTGGGTGCTGCCCCAGTATTGTCCAGGTCCGGTGAGGAGGTGGCCGTTTCCCTGCGGCCTGCCGCCCGCCGCCCTCGTCATCGGCTCTCCCCAGAGCCTCTTCCACCGGGATCCGCTCTGATCCTTCGCCCGTCTCAACGGTCCTGGTGGTTGAGTGATGCGGGTCGACGACCCGACCCACAGAACTTTCGGTTCGGTGATCTGGTTCCCCCCACTGGTCTGTTTCCCTCTGGGCAGCCTGGTTCGGCTGCCGGTGGACTGGATTCCTGGGATCTGGGTCCGAAGTTCGCCGTCCGAACACTTCTCTTTCCCTGATTCACCAACGGGACGATGGGCGGGGAGATCTCCGGAGCCATCTCGGCTATTTGTGGACTCTGCCTGCCATGTTCCTCGGGTGCCACTTTTTCTTTTATCTTTGTGAAGGTCACTCGGGTGTAATATTTTGTCCTGTTGGTGGATTCGTTTTTATAGTGCTGTGTTTTCCATCGCTCATGCTCAGCATTTTACTTTTTGTGCCATGTTTTTAGCCTCGTTTTTTCATTGTAGAGTTATGTTTTGTTTCCTTTCAGACCATGCTCTGCAGTTATCAATTTATTCCAGTCACTTTCATTTCTTTAGGTGGCTGTGGGTATTTATATATTCGTGTGTGTGGGTTTTTCTTTGCCTGCACTCAGTATTTCTTTTTTATGCCCTGTTGGTTCATTATAGAGTCATGTGCCTTGTTTTCCGTAACACCATGCTCTGTAGTTGTCAATTTGTTCCAGTCACCTTCACTTTTCTTGGTGACTGTGTATGTACTTAGTGGCGCTGTGTATTGTGTTCCCCTTTATTTAACCTTACTCAGCATTTTTACCCTGTACCTTTTTGGTGTTTTTTTTTCCTTGCTCTGGGTCACGCATTGTTGGTACTCTCTGAGTAGTGTGTAACCGGCGTGCTGACCCAGTTCTTCTCCCCATTCGAACCTGGGTTGATTATTCCCTGTTTTGTTCAGTATTGTATTTGGGTTTTTTTCCCTGCCACCCTACATTGCCCCATTGGTGTTGTCCTTCCCTTGGCCTCTTCCCCTCCAGTCCTGCCTCCCTTCCTCCCACCCTAGGTGGGGGGGGCGGGGGGGCTGGGATGTTCCTGGTCGTTCAGGAGCCCGACCTTGAGGGGGGGGCTCTGTCACCACGGGTTGAGATGCCGTCTCGGCACTCAGCCCATGTTTTCCCTTTTCCCATTGAGCAGCGTCTCAGCAGGCTCCCAGCTGGCAGCATTACGGACGGCTGGGGCCAATTAGTCCTCATCAGCTGGGGCGCTGCCAATGAGGATAAATAGGAGCAGCCTCGATGACTCGGGGCTGCGACATAAACACATTGCTAAGCTGAAGCCCCTTCGTCTGGTGTCAGCTTATACTCCTCTTGCAGCATTCCTGTGTTTGTATCCCGCTGTGAGTATGTACGTCTTGTTACCCCCACGTCCGGTACGAGCTGCTTACCTCTGCGTTGTGCAACCTGTGAGTGTACCTCTGCATGAGTATCTGTGCTCTCCTCATCCCTTATCCCTTACCCAAAATAAACCATCACGACTCACTGGCTTGTCCCTGGCTCTGATTGCCCGGCTCCCTAGAGCCGGATATGACACCGACAGGGGTCCCCAATTTATTTCCGAGCTGTGGTCATCGACGGCCCGCAGCTTAGGGGTGAAGATTCATCACACCACCGCGTATAACCCCCAGGCTAATGGTTTATGCGAACGCTTTCACAGGTCATTGAAAGCAGCCCTCAGAGCGTCGCTAACGGATACAAATTGGGTAGACAAACTTCCATGGGTTTTATTAGGGTTGTGTTCTGCACCTAAGGAAGATTTGCACGCTTCCCCGGCTGAATTAGTTTTCGCCCAACCGCTTCGTTTGCCCAGGGAATTTCTTCCTGATAATCCCGCACCTAGTGGCCCCCCCGCTCAGCCGTGGCAGAGCGGCTCAGGAGCAAACACACTTCCTGGCCCAATCCATCACAGTTTCCCACACGTTTTTGTGCCCAAAGCTTTAAAAAATGCAGAGTTTGTTTTTGTTAAACATGACGCCCAGCGTCCAAGTTTGCGGCCGTTTTACGACGGACCGTTTCGAGTGCTGGAGACCGGGCAGAAGCATTTTCTGTTAGATTTAGGGGGCAGACGGGAGCTGATTTGCATTAACAGACTCAAACCCGCTTTTGTTCTGGCTGACAAGGAGGTGCAGCTCGCGAGCCCCCCCCGCCGGGGCAGGCCACCAAGGGGACATTCTCCAAAGTCTTCATAGAGAGGTGCTAACGGCTTTAATCCACAGGTGCAGAGAGATGTTGCAGGTGCAGCCAAGCCAGGTTGCAGCAGATTCGGCAGAAGATTAAAACCTAGGCAGTTGGTGGATTGATTAGCGATGTATGGAGTGCTTTGTGTTTTTCTTTTTGTTATGCCATTTAGATTTTGCCTTACTAGACGTGTGGGGGGGGGTAGTGTGGCCGACACACATTGTGGGCTCACGCTGCCACAGAGACAGGACTGAATGTGTATTGTGGGGTGTCACGTCTGCAAGGACTAAGGACTTGAATCTACAGGAGGTAACAAGGAAGTGTGAGATTTGTCTCTTTGTCCCACAGAAGACGCCCCGGAGGGTTTTCCGGTTCATCAGGAAATGAGAGACAATGGTGAAGCTTCAAGGGGATGCTTTGTAACTGTATGTTGACTGAAGACACCATGTGACTTGAATTCTGATGCTGGAAATGTATAAAAGGGGGTTGAAGTATGATTCTTTCTCTTTCCTGCTTTGAGAATGCTAGAAGCTGCGTTCTGTCAAATAAAGCTGGTTTTATGACTGAAACTCAGCCTCATTATTTGAGCATGCTTCTACATATGTACATATAAATATATAAACACACAGTGCGGAGCATTGTAGCTAGATGGAATAAACAGCATAACCGTCTGCTTAGCTATCCTACATAGTATGAATATGTACCCATACATATTGTCACCCTCCGTAGCGACCAATATTGTCCTAGTTGTATACTGGGGGGGACCATTGTGTAAGTCTACTGCGTCTTTTGCATTCAATACTATTAGGTCATCACGTTTTTTCGTTTTTCTGCGAGCAGCCCTGCTTAGGTTATACAGTCTGACAGCCGTAGGTAGGAAGGACCTGCAAAATCTCTCGGCTGCGCACCTCGGATGATGTAGTCTGCTGCTAAATGAGCTCCTCAGTGCGTTCAGTATGTCCTGCATAGGGTGGGACTCGGACTCCAGCAGAGATGACAGTTTAGCCACCATCCTTCTCTCTCCTATCTCCTCCATTGGGTCAAGGCGTTGCTCCAGGACGGAGCTAGCTTTCTTGATCAGTTTGTTCAGTCTCTTCCTATCGGCTGCTGTAATGGCACTGCCCCAGCAGACCACTCCAAAAGTGATGGCTGATGCCACCACCGTGTCGTAGAATGTCTTCAGCAGTGCCCCTTGTACACCAAAAGACCTGAGTCTCCTCAGTAGGAACAGCCTGCGCTGTCCCTTCTTGTAGAGTGCACCGGTATTGTGTGACCAGTCTAGTTTATTGTTCAGATGAGCACCCAGGTACTTGTAGGATGTTACCATCTCAATGTCTGTTCCCTGGATGTTTACTGGTGCTGTGAGGGGTTGTCCTTGCCTGCGGCAGTCCACCACCAGCTCCTCAGTTTTCCTCGCGTTGATCTGGAGGCAGTTCCGATGGCACCAGTCCATGAAGTCCTGGATAAGTCCTCTGTACTCAGCTTCGTCTCCGTTGGAGATGAGGCCGACGATCGCAGAGTCATCAGAGAACTTCTGTAGATGGCAATGTGTTGTGTTGTGTGAGAAGTCCGCAGTATAAAGGGTGAACAGGAAGGGATCCAAAACCGTTCCCTGGGGGGCCCCCGTGCTACCGATGATCGTGTCGGACACACAGTCCTGGGTTCTCACAAACTGTGGCCGGTTAGTGAGGTAGTCCAGGATCCATGATGACAGGTGCTGGTCCACCCCTGCGCACAGCAGCTTGTCCTTCAGTTGGTAGAGCATCTGCCCCACACCCGGGAGGCAGGGGTTCAAATCCCGGCCGGGTCATGCCGAAGACCATATAAAACTGGAACTTCCTGCCGTCCAGCTTGGTGCTCAGCAATAATGGAATGGAGGAGGGAAATCTGTGGCGGCACCTTGCATGGCAGCGGCCCTTCTGATTCTATACATGGGGTGTGTATGATTAACACTGTAGATAGGAGAAGCACAGTTTTGTTCTACTGTACATGATTGGGTGAATGACAATAAGGGTGATTTAATTTAAAATGCATCTCAGTCCAAGTTACTCAATTAACACTGGCAGTATTTATAACACTACATTTTGTAGTATTTAAGAAATAGAAAATCTGTTAAAATATGCCTTGTTTGCTCACGCAGCTAATAGATTGTTCTTGTAACTGGGTTTTCTCAGATTTTATGTGACGAATGAAAACATCAAACTTCTCATAATTAGTGGAAACATTAATCTTCCTCAGCTCACCGACAGCTCTAATGTCTTAACTAATGAAGGCTTGTGATCATGTATCTGATAATCTGTAGAGATTCTAAGGTACTTTCCCATTACTATTAACACCACTTTAGTTTTTATCTACTTCCCGTCCGTTTCCCCATTTTTGTTTTGTTCCACCTGTTCCTGATTAGCTAATCACCTCCCATGGACACATGCTCCCATAGTGTCCTTCATGGTTGAACTGTTCAGGCTTTTTTCCTGCACTGTTTCTTGTGTATGATTTCCATATTTTTTCCATTTCATGTAAGACACATAAATCATATTTTTATGTTTTGCTTGATTTAAAACTTAATTGAAAACTCTATCCATGGACTTTAATTTGTGCCTTGTTTGTATAACCACCCATTACAAGATGATTAATGACCCTCATCTTTTGTTTTATGGGTCCACATTTTTAAAGGCTCTGTAATTTGTTTTCATAATGAATCAGTTATTATTCAACTCTTGGCTAACTTGATGAGCGTTCAACCAAAAGGCTTCCATCCACACAGCCTGATAAGACTTTTCTGTTGCCTCAAGATTTTCCAGATTAATACTAAACCAGCAGCTACTTTTCGTGAAGTCTCAGTCAAACAGTGTGTCTGTGGATTCATTTTGATGGATTCACTAAATCTTTTCCATCATGGACAAGCGGCACGCTCACAGTTGCAATCCAATCACAGTGAGCGAGGGTAATCTTGTTTATTCTCTTTATCACTCTTGCAATACACTTACAGTGCATGTGGAAATCTTGTGAAATGCTTTATCTTTTATACATTTTCTTATTTGATAGATTAGATCAATTTGATCATAGAGATTTAAAATGTGGCATGTCATAAAGCATGTGCATTCTCTATTATGTGTTGGCTTTTTTTAATAATAGAGAAGCAAATACTTGACCACCACCAAAGGAAACTACAATTTCCAGTACCAGCTGTAGGGCTCCAAAGTGATCCAGAATGAATATCTAAACATTCTTCATAGTCTTTCTCTTCCTTATGCAGACTTAAAAGGGACAGCCAGAACTATTCCTTTGACACATCATAGCAGGTCTAACTACCATGTGATAAGTCTTCCCTTTCACTCTAGCTGCTACATTTCTGTCACAAATCACCCCTGACACTCATCTCCACCCACTCCACCCTGCCTGCAATCTCTTCTTCACCTCACTTGTGCGCTGTCCACTGCTTTGGATTGCTGACCCCAGGTCTTGAAACTCATCTACTGTCACTAAATCTACTTCTTGCATCTTCACCATTACACCTGCCTCCTTCTCATTCATAATCATGTATTCTTTCTTTTACTGACTTTAATTCCTCTTCTCTCCAGTGCATACCTTCACCTCCCCGTGTTCTCTTCCACCTGCTCCCTACTCTCATTACAGATCACAGTGTTGTCTGCAAACATCATGGTCCATGGAGGATCCAGCCAAATCTCATCTGCCAGCCTGTCCATTACCATGGCAAACAAGAAGGGGCTCAGAGCCGATCCCTGTTGTAATCCCCCCCCCCCCCCGGATCCATCTGTCACTCCTACAACACACATCACTACCCTCTTGCTGTTCTCATGCATGTCCTGCACCACCCTCACATACTTCTCTGCCACTCCTGACTTCCTCATACAGTGCCACACTTCCTTTCTTGGCATCCTCTCACTTTCTCTAGATCCACAAAGAAACAGTTTAACTCCTTCTGATCTTCTTTGTGCTTCTCCATCAACACACTTCTCAAAAATATACAACTTATGTTTCCTGTCCATCCATGTCCGAACAGTTTGGTGCCATTTTCAGTCTCTTATTTATGAAGGAAACTTCTTATTTTAAATGCTCTGTTTCAATTGGATTCAATCATATGACTGTGTTTTATTCTATAATATCAATGACATATGGCCCTTCATTGTTTAAACAGATTATTGGTGGATCTTCTAGGTTTGGTTGTGGCAGTTGGCCTTCTTCAAAAGAGTTATAAATGGCTTCATGTGATCTTCTTTGTAGCTTTTACTGTGACCACAAATCACATCTTTGGTTTCTACTGACCAACTGACCAGATTAAGCAATATTGACACATGAATTGCTTAATTAAAAAAAATAAATAATTAAAAAAAATAAAAAAAATTATATATATATATATATATATATATATATATATATATATATATATATATATATATATATATATATATATATATATATATATATATAAGTTTATACACTTGACAAAGCAGTACATATTATTAAATCATCATTGCAATAATTGCATAAATTAACCCCAATGACAGAACAATTTATTTTTTAAACACTAGTTTTTATCTTTAGTTTCTGAAAAATGCATAGTCTTCTCAGAGCACAACTACTTTGAACAACACTTAGATATCTAATTGTGGAAGTACACTTTTTTATTTAAACATAATTTGTAATTTTTGAAGTGTATTAACTCTACATTCCAAAACATCTAAGTGACTGAATGTGTTGCCTCTCACTGTGTTCTATTTACAATTCTTTTTGCTTTCTTTTGTAATAAAAGTCTCCTAAAGCATAGTCTTTGTCTGTATAATAAACCAATTTTTGCTGTTAAATAATGTCAGATAACTTGTTTATTTTATCCAAAGGGGGGGGGGGGCTCTGTAAGGCAGAGTCTCATATATGTCTCAAGCTACACAAAATTCCTTTGTGGTTTTAATAAAGCTGCACAAATAGAGATAACTGGAACACAGATGTCATCATAGAAAAAAAGAGGCTTCATTGTTATGCAGACTTATAATACCTTATCAGCAAAGTCTCTGCTAGCAGCTGCTGTTGGGGAGAGTGAATGAAATTCAGAAGGAATCAATGAAGAAAGAAAATGTATTAATTATGGTTATGGTTAATGAATATGTGAATTAATGTCTGACTTCATGTAATTTATCAAATTCAGAAAGTTGGGGTTGCTTTGGGTGTTTGGCTGCTCATTAACATGAGTGAGAATTAATGTTGTGCTAAATCCTCTGCATGTACAAGATTTACTTCAGTGTTTAATCATCAGTTTTCGCAGCTTACTCTGAAGGCAGCCAGAATACATCTGTGATCTGTTCTATTCCTCTAGAGATGGTCAGGCAAACAAAAAAACAACAAAAGATATTGACTTTTTGATAGATAAAGACGGCCTTGACCTAAAGTGCACACATATTAAAACCACACTATGGAACACTGACTTATTCTCTAACCTCTGAAAGTATCCCAGAACGAGTCATTAGTATTTCCAGAAAATTCCTATCTTTTCGAATGATTGAGAGAATTTTAACATGCAAGGACTTCCATTGTTGCGAGCACTTCTTAAAGAAAACATCAGGGAGAAAAGAAAAGGCGCAGAGGCAGCAGCAAGTCTTTCATGATGATTTAAAGACACCTGGAGAGATGAAATAAGTACACAGATGCTGCAGAGATTAAATCTCTAAATGTTCGTAACAAAAACCATTCTATATACTACTTGTCCCCCTCCCCGGTAACACTGATTAATAGGTGTAATCTCTGTTTCGTTTCTGTCTGAAACTATTTACTGAAAAGATGATCCCACCTTGAATAAAAAGGCTCTTTTAAAGTTGCACACCTATGGCAGGATTGAGAGTTCGGTTTCAATCAACCAAACCAACAAAGATCAGCCTTCTAACAGGAGCAACAAGACATGGGACGTATCATTTTTCACGGTGGAAATCTTTCTGTTTCTTCTACTAATCATAATTGGGGTATCAGTGAGATTAAAGTTCTTTCATAATGTCATTAAAATCACTGAACCTTCCACAGTAGAAACCAAAACCTTTCCTAAAAGTGACTTTGCTCCTATTGGAACCAAACCAGGGGACACACCTGCTCTCCAGTAACTCCAGCAGCAGAACATTCTCTCATAAATATGCAGGGGGAATAACAGAATGAAAGTAGTGTGCAATTTTACCGCTTGAAAAGTGTCTATTGGGAAACTAAAGGTATTGTTTTGGTGAAGTGTTAAATTTGTATTTTTGCTAAGCACGCTGTCAAGTATGTGTGGAGCCATCTGCATGAAAATTAAAGTGGTTGGGGGTGGAATATTTCTCCACAGATTTGAAATGGTGAGCTTGTGCAATTAATGGGAAAGTATTTCACAGGGTTTTTTTTAAATGTCTGGATTTTCTGCTAATAAAACTAGATTTTCACAGGTGATATTAAAAAAAATATCTCAGTTGATTAAAGCACTAGGTATTCTTAAATGTTTACAGATCCTTTAAATCAACTGGTATATTACACTGGTCAACACCAAATTTATTGTCTAAGTTTTTTAGCTGATTTAGGACACTTTTGATGTGCTGAATCCAAACACCACATTGGTTTTGCTCAGTCAGGTCAACTTTTTGAACTATGGCCACATGTTTTTTATGTTTTTGTTTACATGTATGGGTATTTTCACTTTATATGATGCAAAATTCTTTTTTATTTCTTGAAATTCTCTGAATTTTGAACAATGATAACATAACATTCAATTTACATGTACTTACCTTTATCAATGTCTACTATTCAATTTACAGTACAACTGTACAACTGCTGTACAACTGCTTACAACTTAGCATAAAAACCTGACCTGATCGAGAGAAACGGATGTCATTTTCAGATTCAGCAGTGCAAAATTGTCTTAAATCAGTTGAAAAAATACAGACAACTTACAAAAAAATTATTTTTGTTATTGCTGCATCACCGTTCACCAACTAACCCAAGATGTCAACATCAGTGTGGGGTCTGTGAAAAAAAAATCATCCATGACCATTTACACATGTGGAAGTTGCCACACCTTTCCAGAAGCTGGAATGAGTCACATGCTCTCGGGCTCTTTGACCATGTGCCAAGAAAACCAGGAGGACTTCTTCTCCAGACTAATCATACAGGGCAAAACATGGGTCCATCACTATGATCCAGAGACTAGAGACTAAAACCCAGTTGATGCAATGGAAGCATTATGAATCACCGCCTCCAAAGAAGGCATGTATCCAACCCTCCGCAGGCAAAGTTATGCTCATGGTCTTGTGGGACCAGCATGGAGTACTGATGATAGATTTCCTGGCAAAGGGTACCACAGTTACCAGGACTTTCTACACTTCACTGCTGCAGAAATTACAGAAGGCCATCAAAACCAAAAGGCGTAGCATGCTGACCAAAGGTGTTTACCTCCTTCAAGACAACGCCCCGGTTCACAATTTGCATGACTTCCAAGGTCAAGTCACGAGACCTGACGTAACCTGCAGCCTTCTACAGGCAAGGTCTCCAGAGCTGCAAAAAGCGATGGGAGAAGTGTGTGACCCTTGGTGGTACCTATATAGAGAAAGACTAATAACTGTGCCAAGTTTGGCTCCTCTCAGCCATGGAAAATGAGTAAGGGGAAATCTTTAATGAACAGCCCTTGTAAGAGCCTAACATAGATAGTTCTCATCTGATAATGAAATCATTTTTAAAAAGTGCAGAAAACCCCTAATGACCAAAATCTGCAAGTAAATCCATGGTGTCACACTTTGATACAGTGTAATCTAGTTTTGTAACCTTGTTTGCCAGTGTCCTCTTACTTTCTGCCTTGCTTCATTTTTCTGCAATTTCTCAAGGACAAATTACATCAAAGTTGAAGAGAAGAAGAAGGTAAAACATTGTTAGTTTCACAATGAGTGAGTGTGTGTACTGTAAGTGTGGGTACAGTGTGTAAGTCCATTTGTGCGAGATTCAGAGCAAGACCAACAGGACAGATCTGGGACACTAAGCAGAAAACTAAAATCCAGGGCAGCCGCTGATCCACTGAGAAAAATTTCCATATGTGGCAGGTTGTCTGCCCTTAATGAAGCTCTCAGATCTTCTTCATATTTCATCATAATCATTCATATTCATTCACACTTTTTGTGGCTGTGGACACAGACGTCTCCTTTGGGGCCACGGTTTTTACTCACATATGGAAAAGTCAAGGCCTCCTTTCAAAAACAGCAGCCAGTAACGCTGAGAAAAATGAGAATGAGCGCTGGTACAGAGGTGGGCAGCAGCGAGGACAGGAAGTAGAATGAGTCAGAGGAGCAAAAGCAGTGCATTTAAATCTCCAGCATTAAATCCCATAGTAATTATTTTCTACATTTTTTCTTTGCATTAGTCTACAATACCAACAACATGCACTTAAGCTGTGCAAAGTTTTAACTCCCACTATCATTAGGTATATGAATAGGGAAACAACAGAAAGAGGTCAGAAAAAATACTGTATTTTTTCATCCAGGAACATAAAATATTGCTGGTGAATTTTAGTTTATTTTTTGGCCATCCAAACTTCTACCATTATAGAAAACGCTATACCTTTTCGGTTTTTATTTCCCCCTTATCAGACAGCAAATCGGATAGAGACCTGGGACCTCATGTGCAAAGGGTACTTAAGCACAAAACATGGCATATGTCCTTTTCCATGAAAATTTCAGATGTATCAAGAATGAAACGACCGTGGAAATATGTGCAGCCCCACGTCAACTTCATGGCTGGCGTACAAATGTTTCTACTATTATTGGTCTGTTGGTGACATTTAGGTGATGTTGGGAGGCTGATAATGACGTGAAAATGATTATACACACCAGAGAGACATGATGAACAAACATCCAAATGTGCGCAATTAGATGAGTGGATATAAAAGCAAACGGAAAGAAGTGCAGAAAATGCCTCTAACAACAATGTCGTTAGCATTATTAGAGGATATTGCAAATCGCGCAGTGAGAAGAGGAAGGGTATTTAGAGACAGAAGATTTTCTGGCTCAGGATGACGACTGGCTTGTCAGCCAGTTTAGGTTCCCACGGGCAGTCCTTGTGGAACTGTGCTCAGAGCTACGGCTGCTCTTGGAGCGTGACATGGCGAGAAGCCATGTGCTGCCCGTCCCAGTGCAGGTGCTGACAACACTGGGTTTTTTGGAAACAGGGGCATGCCAGAGTGAGCTGGCAGACCAATCACAAATTTCCCAGTCAACCCTGAGCCGAGCTATGCCAGCTGTGTGGGATGGCATTATCCAGCTGTCACCCAGGTACATCATATTCCCATACAATGCAGTTGAACAGGCCAACATTAAAGCACAATTTGCAGCGAGACACGGTTTTCTTAATGATTCTAATGAACAGCATTGTTGGGAACAAACTACAAGCTGACACTGTGTGCATGGGTGGCTTCTTGGAGAGTAAATTCATGTAATTGTCCTAATAATAACCCACCTTATGCAAAACGCGTCTGTGCGCAGCCAAATATCACCCTGTCTTCAAGGCTTTATTACAACTCAGTGGGTTAAGTGACTTTCTTTTTTTGCTGATTAAACTACAGTTTCACAGCATTCTACCAAGCCCCCAACAGCCTCTGTGTGTACAGTAGTTATGTCAATAAACACATGCATAAAGTTTGAAATGCAACAGTCTCACCCTTTCCCCAGCGCACTTCATTCATTTAGTAGTGTGTGTAATTCATGTAAGTTGTATATAGCTATAAAGGATGAGATTTGCATTTTGGACATAAATATGTACTTGTCGAGTCTAATATGATCTGCTTTCAACTAACAGGTGACGGTGGTTACCCATTAAATAGGTTCATATTGTCTTCTTTTTCATGACTGTTTTCCTTTAATTCAACCAGCTGATCCACCCGGCTGGTCACATATCACAGCGATCAGCTGACGCTTCTGAGGACGACTGCAGTCAAAACATGTCAAGGTTAAATAAACATCTCCTTTTTATCCCTGTCTGAAAGGAAAACAGTAAAGTAATCTTATAGGGCTGTGAGCAGCCTATTGAATTACCTGTATCTGGCTCTAATGCCGGAGGACAGCGTGCAAAACCAAATGTTTTTACGTGCCTCTACCTCATTCAGGAGTGCCTCCAACTAACAGTCCATGAAATTCCATTAAATCCGTTATTTTTGATCGTGGATACAGGACAATCAAATGTGCAGCACTTGTATATATCTATTTGCATACATTGGTGTGAAAAAGTGTTTACCCCTTCCTGATTTCTCATTTTTTTGTATGTTTGTCACACTTAAATGTTTCAGATCATCAAACAAATTTAAATATTAGACAAAGATAACACAAGTAAACACAAAATGCAGTTTTTAAATGAAGGTGTTTATTATTAAGGGTAAAAAAAAAAATCCAAACCTACATGGCCCTGTGTGAAAAAGTGATTCCCCCCCCTCCACACACACACACACACACACACATTAAAACATAAATTAACTGTGGTTTATCACATCTGTGGAAAGCTGAGTTCAATTTCTCCAGCCACACCTGAACCTGATTACTGCCACATCTGTTCTCAATCAAGAAATCATTTAAATAGGACTTGCCTGACAAAATGCAGTAGACCAAAAGATCCTCAAAAGCTAGACATCATGCTGTGATCCAAAAAAAATTCAGGAACAAATGAGAAACAAAGTAATTGAGCTCTATCAGTCTGGAAATGGTTATAAAGCCATTTCTAAAGCTTTGAGACTCCAGCGAACCACGGTGAGAGCCATTATCCACAAATGGTGAAAACATGGAACAGTGGTGAACCTTCCCAGGAGTGACCAGCTGACCAAAATTACCCCAAGAGCGCAGCGACGACTCATCCAAGAGGTCACAAAAGACCCACAACAACATCCAAACAACTGCAGGCCTCACTTGCCTCAGTTAAGGTCAGTGTTCATGACTCCACCATAGGAAAGAGCCTGGGATAAAATGGCCTGCATGGCAGAGTTCCAAGATGAAAACCACTGCTGAGCAAAAAGAACATCAAGGCTCGTCTCAGTTTGGCCAGAAAACCTCTTGATGATCCCCAAGACTTTTGGGGAAATACTCTGTGGACTGATGAGACAAAAGTTGAACTTTGTGGAAGGTGTGTGTCCCATTACATCTGGCATAAAAGTAACACAGCATTGCAGCAAAACAACGTCAAACCAACAGTAAAATATGGTGGTGGTAGTGTGATGGTCTGAGGCTGTTTTGCTGCTTCAGGACCTGGAAGACTTGCTGTGGTAAATGGAACCATGAATTCTGCTGTCTACTGAAAAATCCTGAATTGAGAATGTCCAGCCATCTGTTCGTGACCTCAAGCTGAAGCGCAATTGGTTTCTGCAGCATGACAATGATCCAAAACACACCAGCAAGTCCACCTTTAAATGGCTTAAGAAAAACAAAATGAAGACTTTGGAGTGGCCTAGTCAAAGTCCTCACCTGAATTCGACTGAGATGCTGTGGCATGACCTTTAAAAAGCTGTTTATGCTCGAAAACCCTCCAATGTGGCTGAATTACAACAATTCTGCAAAGATGAGTGGGGAAAAATTCCTCCACGGTGCTGTAAAAGACTCATTTCCAGTTATCACAAACGCTTGAATTACACCCACAATCTGGCCTTAAGACATCAGGATTGAGTTTTTTTCTCATACATTTACAGCTGTTTTTTTTTTTGTTTTTTTTTTGCAAATCTGTTACCTTCTTCCTCACAAAATTGCCACCTTTTCTGGCAAATTTTTAATTTGCAAAAAAGTTTGTGTCTGTTTTTTTTGCACGATTGTGTGGGTCTATTTCCTTATTAAACTGTAATGTTTTCCCAAAAGATGTTGTTTTTTGGAATAAACGTGTTTCCGTTTTTCCTAAATTTGGCACATTTTTCTTTGCAAATTTATTACCTTTGTTGAGTAAAGTCAAAGATTTTTTCATTTAAATTTGGGCCATTTTCCCCAATAAGATTTTTTTTCATAAATTCTGATGTCTTTTCAGATTGTTACCTTTTTCATGTAAAATGCTGCTTTTTCACATACTGTAACTTTGCAACATTTTTCTAATAAAATTATAGCTTTTTCTGCTTTTTTCCTTGCCAGTCTCAGGGTTTTTTCCTCATAAAATTGCAACGTTTTCCCTAAAGTTTGAGTACTTCTGACAGAATTTTTCAGCTATTCTCATATATTTATTATATTTTTCTTTGTAAATTTATTGTCTTTCATGGGTAAAACTGCAGCATTTTTTATATAAAGTTAATTTTTTTTTGCATAAAACTTCAACTTTTGTCAGTAAATTTGTGATTTCTTTTTCACAAATTTCGTGTCTTTTTTCTTGCAAATTTGTGGGTATGTGTTCCTCAGAAAATTGCAACATTTTCCCTTAAATTGGTGAGATTTTTTACATAAATGCGAGGTGTTCTCATTTTCTGTTTTTTTTTTCTTTGACATTTGTGAGTTGGGTTTTTTTTTTTCCTCACGACCTCAGGGAGCCACTGTCTACGGGAAGAAGAGACACATGTGGCTCCAGAGCCAAGAAGCAGCAGCTATTTACTTGAACACACAGATGCTGGATGCAGTGCTAAGCCAATACTTCACTTTTCCTTCAGCAGAATGAGCTAATGGACATTTACATGCAACAATTGTGCCGTACCAAAGGTAAACCACATGTTTTCTACACCTTTTGATTGCTAATCATGTGTGATGCCACTCATCAGAACATGTACAGTCATGTGAAAAAATTAGGACACCCTGTATAAGCCTGTGTGTTGTTTTTTTTTAACATATTTGGACATATGGATATTTAATATCAACATTAAAAACACTGGAAGAGTCATGTAATACAACTAAACAATTAAAAATGAATTAAAGACTTTTTCAGATTTTCTGTAAAATATAATTCTAAACAAACAGTGAGGAATAAATTAGGACACCCACCATCTTTTTTAGGACGCCCCCACATTCATTCCCACTTAAAATGGCTAAAATAAATGTTAAAAAAATGCAAGTAAAAACAAAAACAAGGTTAGACATAGACATGTGAACCTTTCTTAATAGTGAACTGAATATTTAATGGGGTGTCCTAATTTTTTCACATGACTGTAAGCATGAAACAAAAATGCGCTGGAGAAACAGTATGGCAAAAGAATGAGCTGGAAACTAAAAATATCACCCCTTTCCATTCGCATATATGAGGATGAACACCAGCAGCTGTTTTTCTTGAATTCTCAGCTGCACAGATGAATCGCTGACATGTGTGACAACAGGGAGCTTGAAACCTCTTCAGAGATAAACAGTGAGTGCCGACAGGGACAAGAGTGCTGGTGGCTACTATAGTTATTACATAGCTGCCAAGGACAGCAAGATTGGTCCCTGTCCTATTTCATTGTTTTATGCCAAGAGAGACATATGAGATACATGGAAGGAAAAGCTTCCTCTATGTAAAGTGTGCACACAGGTAATGATAAGGGTATATGACTGCCAAATTGGTAATGCTGGGGTAAAAATACAGATTTTTAGCATTGTATTACCTCCTCCAGGAGAGTGGATCTCTTTTCTCTCATTATTACAATAACATAGTCCGTGTATGTGCCAGACTCTCAGGTTTTAGACTGCTATATGTATTTTAAGTGCTCTGTTCCCACTTCCTTTTTCTCCTCTTGAATCTGTATGATGTTCAATAGCACGGTCGTCTCAGCCACACAACTCTAGCTTTGAGAGGATTCCCTACAGGCATCAGGGGTTGTGACCGCCGCCACTGAAGAAGAGCTCCTGAAACTCACATGGACTTTGTTCACAATGTTTGTGCGTCATAAATATTTGTGCATGGTTTCCCTCATTATGAATTCTTATAGATTAGACAAAATCACATAGAAATGTTGTTATGTATGAACTTGTGTCTGTCACATCCGATTTGTGCCTAGTTTTAAATTTCTGAGAATTTAGTTCAAACCGGTCTCTCTGCCACCCCGCCACCCCTTAAACCAAAGCAGGCTGATCTGCATAGAGAGAGAAGACAGCCAGCCAATTCCCTGATTGGATTCACAGTAAAGACCAGCCGCCCCTACTTGTGAATCTGCTCCCTTTTATCATAAGCCCCTTTTCCTCTAGTACCTACTCAGCCCAACTCGCCTCACCTCTACTCTAGGGTATAGGATCCCTCATCCCTGTTGATGGTTCTTGGGGTCTGTTTTCTCATCTCAATGGCTTCCCTGATCCAACGGTGGTATTTGTTGCTTTCTGCGCGGATGACATTTGCCTCTTCCCAGACCACGATATGATTTTTGTCTTCTGCAATGGTGGGACATGGCAGATTTCAGGTTCTGTTGTTCAGCTGTTGCTTTTTGTACTTGTGTGTACCTTGCTATTGTCTCTTGTTCACATTCTTTCCTGTGTTCCTTTTTTCTGGTTCCAAAGGTTCTTCCTGTTTCTCCTATGTAGGTTTTGTTGCATGATCGGCATGGTATTTCATAAATGACATTACTTTTGTTTTCTGTGGGTATCATGTCTTTGGGATGAACCAAGAGTTGCCTCAAAGTGGTGTGTGGTTTTACTGGGGTGTTGATGGGGTATTTTTTCATTGTCCTCTGTACTCTTTCAGTGATGCTTCTCAAGTATGGTAGTGTGACAGTTCCTGTGTTGTTTCTTTTTGTGTGGTCCTTCCTTCTCTCCGTTTTATGACTTCCATCTCCACTTGCTTCCTTTTCCTCTCTATGGCCCATTTGGGGTAGTGGCAGTTTTTCAGAGCCTTCATTATGTGTACCTCCTCCTCCTATTTATCCTGTGGATTAGTAATGATGTTGGTCCGGTCGTATAATATTCTGATAATGGAGAATTTGTGGTCTGTGGGGTGTTCTGAAGTCCATAACAAATACTGATCAGTGTGCATACCAGCTGTCTGGTAAACCTGGATAAAACAGCCGATGAAACAACTGATTGTCACAACAACATCACGTGACCCTTCTGACGAAGGCTGCAAGAAGTGGCCGAAATATGTTAAGGTAAAAACAACCTTTTTCATTGTCTGATAGAAAAGAAAATATTTTTATAATTATTTTAGATGACAGTATGAACCCTTTTGGATTAGTCAAAATTTCAGCGACAGCATAATTATGGGTCCCATGTTATTTAAAGACGCCTACTAAAGACTATAATACCTGCTAGATAACAGGGAGAAGAGTCCAATTTCTTCTGCATGCAATCACCTCAAACTGACCCAAACTGGTCTTGGTGCTCAACCCACGGTCCCAAGTTTCCCCCATACTTCGTCCCAGAAGCCAAAAAACAGAAGGTAACAGAGATGAAGCTAGTGAGTGTTAATGAGTTGACATGTTTTGGGGAGCTGCGGTTTATACTGCATTCAAGAATGTACAAAACTGACAGAAGTGTAAAGCTGTCCATGTTTTCCCCAGCTGCTATCATCTGGCTGCTAGCTAACTTGTTTATGAAGAGTTTGGTCTGTGATTGAATAGGTCAACTGGAACAAGCTCCAGTGATAAACCGAAAGACAGCATATCACCACTTATCACCACTTATAACAGAGTTGGATGTACTGTGTTTCAATCAATAAATCATTTTTCCATGTTTCTGTAGGCTGTAGGACAAGGACAGCAGTTTATTTAAATGGCCTTGTCACCCTATAGCTATAGTTCAGCTGAACTGTGTGAGGAAATGTACTGACTGTTGCTAAAAGACTTTGACACACAGTGGAAAGCGGTGGGGTGGGTGAACAGATACTCTGAGTATAATAATAAAAATGATGCTTGAATTAAGTCTAATAGGGCCATTTTAACCATGTTTTTTTAAACTACATTTAATGCTAAAATTTAGTTTCCCATCAAGAAGCTTCCACAATAAATACAAATTTGAATATATCCATTATTTCATTGTCTTTGTAATGCTTTTTAAATGACACCATATTTCTGCCGTTTGAATGAACAAAGACAAGCATATTGCAGACATACTTGGGTACTCACTGCAGTAGGCCCGAGGTTATGTGGAGCGGTCTGTTCTCTCCTTTAACCGTCACACCGCTTCTGTCGTTAGACTTTGATGCAACAACATTTCTATTGACATTTCACACCATTCAGCTCAAGTGTCCCAGCTGGGTCATTAAATGGCTGACAAATGAATGCTAATGAGGCTAAAAGTAACTAAAGATGGCCTCATACATGTTTGGGGACATATAAAATGAAGGGGTTTGAACTGAACTGAGGTTGCTTCACTGAAGTCCCGCTGACAAAGTCCAACAAAAAAGATATGGTGCTGTAAATGAGTAATAACAGGACTCCCTTTAAGCAATTTTAATTATTAGTTGTTAGACTCTTCTCATTATTGCCCAAAGGAGTCGGACACAGAGCTAGTCTGAAGCACATAAAGAGGACTAATGGAAGAGGCAGTCATTAATTGGACTCACCCTCCTTTTATGTAATCCAAGAAGGTGTGTTCTGACTCTACATTGAAGGACAACAAGGACACCTGAGGAAAGAAATTAGATGATGGTTGGCAATTATGACAACAAAATCGACTAATACACACATTAACACTGACCTGTGAGCCAAGCACCTACAAGGCTCATCCATGCAGAATGATTATCCTGCCTGAGCAGTATTACAGTGGCTGAACATCAGCGCGGCTGTCAACTGATGGATGAGCAGCATGATGGATAACGAGTCGCGGATTTTAATTACAGAGCCACATCATTAAGTAAAAAGCAATAACAAAGCTGTGTCATGTTTTCAGATGCTGCCATTGCTCCTAAGTAAAGGACAGAAACATTTCTCTGGACTTTATTATTGTTTATTCAAACCATTGAAAGGTCACAAGAATGTCTTCCTGTCAACTTAAATTCTCTGTCTGGTTCATAAACTGTGAGAGTGGGAAAGGAAAGGGGGAAAAAAAACATTTAACAGAGCTCATACAGTCCACTCAGTGGAAACTTCCCGATGAATACAAAAGCGGAGGTGGCATGGGTGTGAGAGCACCCCGAGATTTGCTCTTATCTCAGACTCACCGTCCCAGAGTTGACGTATCTCTTTTTCTTTATTTTCTTCTTGGCATTCACCACCTAGTATGAAGGCAGAATGGAATGGAAGGATAATGATAATGTAAACTTGCAGCACAATTCTTTTCATCCACCCTTGGGCAGGTAATAAAAACATCTTTGTGCTCCTGCTCCATGTCTGTAAGGGTAATGGAGCATACGGAGTGAATCCAATAACTGCACTAGGCGAGAATGAGATACCATTGATCAAGTCCTGCAGCCAAACACGGATTATTCAGAGAATTTTTATAAGCACCTGCACTGTGGTGTACCTTTTTACACACCTATGTAACCAGGCCTCACATTTCCTCCCAGAAAATGAGTAAACATATAGAAAATTAAAGTTTGTGATGTCAACTTATTAATGTTTGTTTTCTTTTGGGTTTTTTTTCCCCCAGAGCTTAGCGCTATCCATTTTTGTTTTGTGTAGTGAAGTCCAGGGAGAAGTGATACTGTGGAAAAAGTCAGTAAAATTCCAGTGTGCTCCATAAACTGTACAACAGGTACATATTAAGGTGTAATGTGAGTCAATTCACAGTCACGTCCATGATTGTGGACAAAGGTAACATTTTCTTATGACTTTATTACTAAACGATGACAGGAAAATTACCAGATAGCAATCAAGATGTTTAAGAAAGTGACCCTGACCCTTTATTTCAGAGTGTTAAAAAAGGTAGCATGAGCTGTTGAAGAATTAAATATATTTTTTGTATTATTGGGCCTTCCATTTACAAAGGCTTAAAGTAATTTAGAAAACTGAATGGCAAACTGTGTAATCTAAAATTTGTTAAAGACTGTTGGATTTGCATAGGATAAACTAAATAAAGCAGACCTTTAATGGACACTTTAGAAAATTAGTCAATAGTAGTGTTAAAACAAGACTCACAAACTGGTAAGAGATGCAAATCACTTTGGTTTTATTGTCCATATTGGAATAATGTTTAATAAAATTGTTCCCTTCACATAACACATTAGGCTGCAGATAAATATGGACAACATGTGAGCTCTCCAAAAGTGAAGCCAGTGTATCTTGATCGCTCTCTGGTGGTTGGCTGCAGTAAGACGATGAGCTCTGCCTCCCCACATTATTCTGATCCATACTTAATGTATAATTACTCTTCAAATAAACTGTTCCAAAAATTCTGTCCTCGTTGGTAGTTCATATCATGCTGATGCACTTAAAGCATTTAAAGATGCACTCCAGTGGACATAAATCCCCTATAAAAACAAATCTCCATTATCTTATGCCTTTCTCTCTACAAAAAACAAAAAAAACAACAAAAAAAAACAAACCTTTGTGTTACAGTTTCGTGTCAAAATCTTTCCACTTTTCCTCCACTTTCAAACGCCAGGTTCTGTGAATAAACCCATCCACATCCCACAGGGCTAGTAGTGGCTAGTGGTATATTAAACAGAATAAATCCTGTGATAAAAAAGACTTACTGGTTGAAGGACATGGCCAGTTATATGCAGGGTGGCTCATGATAATGACTGAAACTGCATCAGTACTTAAAAGAAGTTTAATGGTAAAACCATCTTAATTTAGGTTGAGTTTTCAAAGCAGCTGTAGAACAAGTGCTAAAAGGCCCTGAAGGCTAACTTCAGTCAGGCCAGAGAGTCCTGAATGGCTCAACACTACCTGCTATAATTATGTCACCAAACCGCTCTGTCTAAACTCGCCTCTTTTTTTCGTTTTAACTCAAATTTAACAGCAAAATAACAGAGACATGACAAATGTGACCTGTGCTGGCAAAATGAGTCGCAATGAGTAAATTTTCAAAACTGAGATAACGTTGTTTTCATATTCCGTATTGAAAGACCTTCAAAATGATATTCAATTTGTAGGAATTGTGCAAAAACAGACCAGCAACAAGCCTTGTTTACATTTTGGTTGGTTTGAAAACTCGCGTTCGATCGGTCCTGAGTTACGTCTTCCGCAAAAATGTGTGTATTTTTAGAAAGTAGGAGTTCCAAGCTTTACAGTGATACCAGGCACTGACGGAGGTTTTCCCGGGACTTGCTGCCAGCAAACAAAGAAAGAATCATGACTTATGACTTCATGTGCCTGTAGCGCGTAATTACCTGGTGCACGTTCCGACTCATTTTGCCAGTGCGGGTCACAAATTTGAGTGATTTAGCTCTTGATATGTCTTATAAGTCATGAAGCACACATTACAGACATGTTAACAAGAAAAAAAACTTGATTTTTGGCAGTGTCACTTTAAGTCTCAGTTTTGCAGATCTATTTGGTTTTAATTTGTTATTTGATGCTTCGAAAACCAAAGTGTGGTCACGACTAAGTGAAGCCATGATAGTGGGGCTTCCTTATAGACTGTAATGACTGGCTACATGGGTAGGAACTAGATACTGTGCCCATTTCCTGGTCGTAGAATCTTGTTGCAAATGATGTCACCACCGTAAGATCAAAGTTGCCTAAATTCTGGAATTGTGAGCTTCACTTTTGTACACTTTGATAGAAGTGGCACCGGGTTGTCCATCTTTATTTTAAGGTGCATTTAGACCAAATGCAAATGCGTGATGCAAATTCATGTAAAGTTAATGTAAATATGTGGAAAACATGCAAATTTGGGCATTTGTGCATCCAAGGGATTTGGTAGCGCTAGCTAGTAATTAGCTGTGAGATTCTGCCATCACTGGAGTTAAATTATCAAGCAAGCTAGTATTAAAATGAGACTGCCACTCACCTGCAGACAGCTGGACCAGGAGCTCTGCAGCTGAATCAGAGTGTTGGAGTTATTCACCCATGGATTTTTGGGAGTTTTAGAGGCAATAGCAACTTTTCCAGGTGAGAGCCGGATAATATAAATCTTTAAACATGATGGTGTTTTGGAGATTTTCACAGCAGGTAGAACACAGCCGCAGAAGCTGCAAAGGCAACTTCGCCCATCTGCAACTCACTCAGATGGCAAATTTATGTCTATTTACGTGTTTACATCGAGTTAACAAGTAATCACGCCACACAAAAAATTTGCGCCTTCACATTTGGTCTGAACGCACCTTTACAGTCAGCAAGAGGCAACCATATGCCATTAAGTGGCAAGACACCACAGGTTTTGTTTCCAGCTAGTCATTAAAGCAGGTGTTTTCACTGATCAGAAATCAGTGGGAAGTAATTCAGTGAACTCACCTGTTGAAGAGGCTAGTTGGAAAAAAAACCTGCAGTGTCTTCCCAGCCAGCATGTTCATGTGGACCCCACTCTAGGTCACATCTGAGCTGTCTTATGGTCCCCATGTGGGTTTGCCGCAGTTTCCATGCTGGCCCCATCTGTGCTTGCCCACAATGACTTTACCTGTGACTCCAGCGTTACTGACCCCTGCTCACCCGCAATAAACCCAGGTGGGGGTAAAGTGGGTAAGCAGATTACGTGCTTCCTGTACCCCAGGTAAAGTCCATGTGGGCAAACGCTCACGGGACCCATAAGACAGCCTAGATTTAACCAACAGTGGGGCCTACATGGACATGCAGCTTTGTTGGTACACACTGTTTACTCCTGGTCTATGTAAATGACTAAAATCTATAATAAAAGATTAAAAAATTAACATGTGCTGTTTCTGCCCCACATTTGACCACAACAAAAATGACCTGGCATGCTCAGTAATCTCCAGAAATCCCCAAAGACCATAAGGTGTCACGATGATGAGCACGGGTGGGGAGCCGTGCTCATGCTGCAAGTTCAGTTTGATTATGTCCTGTATTTTCCCACTTCACTTTTACTTTTGTATATTATGTATGATGATATTTGAAGTTGCTTTTTGTCTCTTGTTTGTTTTTTGTGGTCCCATTATTATAGTCTTAGTTTGGTAGTGAGTCTTGTCTATGTATTCATGAATCACGATTTCAAGTTACATCTCCCTGTGTTTAGATATGAGCCTACCCTCACCTTTACTTTCAGCTCTCTTTTTGTATATTGATATTAGTATTCCAGTTTTTCCATCTTTTGTTTTGTATTTATCCTGTTCTCGCTTTGGTTATTTTTGCCTTTTTATTCTCTGGTCTGTTTCTCATTTTTGTAGTTATTGCCAGTTACCTTCTCACCATGCTTTTCCTTTGACAGCTATCTGTGTACGTCCGGGTATCAACTCTGTTCCCAGGCTGTCACACCTGTCACTGCTTGATCTGATTATCCTCACTCATGTACCCACACCTGTCATTCATCTGTTGTTAATTTCGCTGCCTATTTAAGCTCTGCTGCAATGTAATCTGTTGCGATGCCCTTTACCAAGCTCAGACGGGCATTCCTCGTCTTATCCTCCTTTGGTTTTGTGTAGTCTTGACGTGCATCCCACGTCTTCTGCCGCTCCTATACGCCTTAGCCGCAGTGCTATTATGGGCTATACCACCTCTCACCTTGCCTTCTCCTTATCATATAAGTTTTTGTGCTTTTGTGTATTTTTGTATTTTTGTTATTAAATGTTTGCAAACTCACACCTCGCATTTAGTGTCCTCAATCCGCCCCTGCCAGGACGATTCATGACAGAACGGTGCTGCCAGTTTGGACACCAGCAGCTGTGAGTTTGCTCTTTTCCCTTTTCCCTCCTCATTTTTTGTTGAAGTCCGTTTTTGCAAGGATGTCTGCCCGCACGGACTTTAGTGCTTGCGGGCAAGACGAGGTGGAGTGTTGGGCAGCTGCATTATTGGAGGACATTATATCGGACGCTTGCATTGCCCACACTCCCGAGGAGGTTTTGCAAGTTTTTGACAGTGTGGCACACATCATAGAGACATACCCCAGTCTGTGGAGCTATCCAGAACTCACGTCCCTCCTCATGTCAGTCTCCAACTCCCAACAAATGCTCCGCAGGCTGGATGGGGGCTCACTACTGTCTGTACCTGAGCTGACAAGACAGCGTCTCTGGGTTCAGACGCCTCCAGAGTCAGTTCCCGCTCCACACTGTGTCCCGTCCGTGCCTGTGCCAACGAGAAAGTGTCTCCGGGTACGGAAGCCTCGCCTTTCTCGCCAGATGACCTCCGCAGTTCCCGGAAGGACCTCGTCTGGGCCCGTAGCAGCAGCAACTATCAAGCCCCGGGATTTAAGGCAAGTTTCTTTTCATTCTCCTTCATTTAAAAATGAACTTTTGCCTTATTCCTGGTGGTGAGGCTCAGCAGCTGCAGCCCAGTTTAGCTGAGTCCTCACCACCTGCTGCTGTATTTTTCCCCTCACCTGCTTCTCCTGTGTCCTCTCCTGTTTTCCCTCCATGTCCACCGGTCCAGGGAAAGAGCCGCTGGATGACAGAAGGGTCTGCGGCCCCGGGAGATTCTGTTCCAGCCCCGCAGCCACGTCTTGGATGGGAGAAGTGCGCCCCTGGTGCCCTGAAGACTGGGCCGACAGGAGAGTGTTCCCTGGCTTCAGCTGCACAGGTCTCTGCACTATCAGTGAGGCAATCTGATAGGATATTTTCAAGTTTCATTAATTATTCTATATGATTTTAATGCTATATTATTCTATTTTATATTATAATTGTTTCTGGTGCATATAAAATCCAATGTCTGGGTCACTGTGATATTTTTATTGCCTCAGAGCTTGAAAAGACTGTCTGTTTTCAGAGCAAGATTAGGATGAGCAAGATTGTGAATAATGACGAAAGTTTCTTTGTTTTATCATACCAAGCTGTACTGTATTGTCAGGATGACCAGATCATGTTAGAATGTTCATTGCTGACCACAGATAAAGAAGGAGTCACTTGGAGAGTTGGCTCCTGCCAGTCTAGCTTAGATAAGAGACCGGGGTATAAAAATCAACATCCTTGGACACATGTTAGGGAGTCGGTGCTGTGAAGCTCTGAGGCGAGTGTATGCTGATACTGATTTCCTCCTTTCTGATCAGAAGGAGAATAAATGACTCAGAACTTGGAAAACTGCCTATTGATTATTGTTTCAGCCTCAGTCAATTCATTTTTGTTCTAACATAATTGGCGCCCAACGTGGGGCCAATTATGGAGGGGGGAGAGGAGGAGGGGGGAGAGGCCTCGGTGCTGGATCTGCAGGCCACGTTCGGGAGGCCAGAGGGAGGGGAAGGGACTACGCCCTGCTCGAAGCCACAACAACGACAGCAACAGCGACAACCGGACTCATCACATCCTGACATGTGACTGACCGAACCAAAGCTAAGTACAGCTACTGACAATGACATTTGACATACACTATTTCATTTACCTGACTTTGACCTAATCACGACACTAAAGGGTTTATCAGAGGTTACTCTAGAAGTTCAAGGAACTTCTGTGAAATTTCTTCATGATTATGGGGCTCACAAAATCAGAACACACAGTGATCATTAAATCAGCAAATGGGAAGCTAAAAAAGAAATATTTTTCTGAAACTGTAACAGTAAAAAGATGTTACAGGGCTATTGTGAATCACCAACCATTTTTTTTCACAGGCAATGTCAGCAAATTTGGCCCAGTTACATTTTGCTGGCATCCCCTGATGAAATCATTTGGAAAAAAAAAAAAAAAAAAGACACCATTGCCGTGTTGAAATTTTTAGCTGAGCAGGGTCACAAGGTTAACAAAGCAAAGCTGCAGTTGTGGAAGCCAGAAGTGAAATACTTAGGCCACATTCTGTAAGCAGAAGGGAGACATGTTGATCCTTTTCGCAAAGAGTCTATTTTGGCAGCGCCTAAACCAATCACAAAAAGAGACATGATGTCATTCTTTGGGACATTAAATTATTGTCGCTCCTGGATTGCAAATTATTCATTTGAAGTGCAACCATTGTCTGACCTTATTTACAAAAAACCAAAGGCACAGGTGGACAAGATTGAGCGGACACCTGAAGCAGAGTTGATCGCTCTAATTGAAGCATGCAAATTGGGATAAAAAAAATACTCAGTTTGCATTGATAGTATGTATTTTACACTATTCACCACTTTGCACAAAAAGTGCAAACACCTCATTCTGGAGCTGCTTGAAAGTGTCAAACTGCCATTACAACTGGCCATATGCAAATGTGCTGCTCATACGAATGGTAATGATCCAGTTTCTAAAGGTAATCATTTTGCGGATTAAACTGCAAAGGCGGTTGCACAAGGCTTGTAACCTAAACAAAGCACATTTGATTCTGTTTTGACATTGACTGAAGAGCTATCACATGATATTCTTGTTGAGGCTCAAAATGCAGCACCACAGGCTGAAATTTACAAATGGATAAAGAAGGGAGCTATCCTTGATGACACCTTAAAGCTCTATAAATGTAAGGCAAACAAGCCTATTCTACCACGCAAACTGTTTCACCGAGTCTCTACCTTGCTCCATGGCGTTTCGCATGTAGCAAGAGGGAGGATGGTATCTACATTGAATAAAACCTTTACTGCTTATGGGTTTAGCCAGTTTGCCACACAGTTTTGTAAGAAATGTCTGATCTGTGCAAAAAACAATGCACAGGGAAACTTCAAACCTGAGAGAGGCACTTTTCCAGCCTCTGCTTATCCATTTCAGAACATTTGCATGGATTTTATTGAACTGAACAAATGTGAAGGCAAGAGATATTGTTTGGTCATTTGTGATAAGTTTTCTAAATGGACAGAAGCTTTTCCTTGCACACATCCAAATGCAATCACAGTTGCAAAGAAATTGCTTGCAGAAATTGTACCTAGGTTTGGAATACCTGAGAAAATTTACTCAGATAATGGTACACATTTTGTAAATCAAGTTATGTCACATTTAGGCACAGCACTGAACATCAGTTTGAAGAATCATTCAGCTTATCACCCACAATATGCAGGACTGGTAGAACGCACAAACAAAGACTCAGAAAAACAATGGCAGAAACAAGACAAAATTGGATTTACTGCCTTCCATTAGTTTTGTTTTACATGAGGATAATCCCAACCAAAGGGGGGTTGTCTCCATTTGAAATCATGTATGGCAAACCATACTTGTTGCCACCTTTGAGACCATTCAATCCTGGTGATGAAGAAGTGTGTTTAGCAGATTACATGAGAAGAATGTTGACTAACAGAGATATTATCGCTGCTACTCTCCCTAGGAGGGTTCACGAGGAAACTGCACTGATCTTGGCCAAGCCAGGAGACCTCGTCCTCATCAAAGCCATCAAAAAGAAGAATTGGACTGATTCACCCTGGCAAGGACCACATAAAGTTGTTTTGTCAACGCCAACAGCGGTGAAAGTTGAAGGACGGGACTCTTGGGTGCATTTAACACACTGTAAACTTTACCCTGCTCTGAACTCACAGTAAGGGACTTCTGAATAAATATTTTCAACTCCATTCCATTAAAGACTCTCAGCAAGAGACTTTTTCTTAATTGTTTTCCTATACAAGTGTCGACTGACGACGCCCTACGTGGTGTCCGGTACCGGCTTGGGATAGGGAAGCAAGTGGTTGACCATCATGGAGAGACAAGAAGCGCAAGAAAGACGTTTGATCATTAAAGGGTGTAGCTGTTGTTTCCTTTACATCATCATCCTAGGGGTGACATTATTATTTTGGTTTCCTTTAGCTGCACCACAAACCATACATCGTAGTGCTAGGGACCTTGCACATATTCAGCATAATTGGCTAGAGCTACATGAGCATCACGATCATGAATATGCTGCCAATACGTGGTGGAGGTATGCTAATTATACGGCCAGGGCAGCTAATCGTTCCAATTGTTATGTTTGCTCCTTAGTGCCAACGTCAGCTGGACAGACTGCTGTTGTAGCCAAAATGATGGAACCAGCAAAGGCTCTCTGTTTTTTTTTACAGAAGGCTATGAAAAGGAACTACACAAAAAAGATTATTTTGAATCACTCTTGTGAAATCTTTCATCACTCTACCAATCAGAGAACTTATGGTACCCCTTACTCTGTAAGGGCAAGGTTAGTTTCATCAGGAACTTTTTCTTTTTGTCTGAAGGGAAGTGGTAACAACCCTCTGGGCGACCTACCCCTTTCTCGGTGTGAGGAAGTGTACAGTGTACACCGCACCTGTGATGCTAGTACCCTGACCAATCGGGTGGGCAGGTGGTGTCCACGGGTTAACCGTTGTCATTATGGGCCTATCACCATGCTGGAGCTCTGCAGTGCTGCTATCTGCAACTTCCATATGTACGGCGCACATATGGTGACGGGTGGCTGGTGGCTGTGTGGTCGTAAGGCGTATTCCCATCTGCCTATGAACTGGGCAGGAACCTGTGCCCCCGTCTTTGTGACTGACAACACCCTGATTATGTCAGCGGGTCAGACGAGCAGAGGGAAGAGAGACCTATCACAGGATGCCCTTTTCACACCACATGATTCCATCTGGGGTAGGGACATGCCAGAGCAGTTCAAGATACTTACTACAGGTCAAAAGGTAGTTCAGTCGCTATTCCCTTGGGTGGGAGTGGCAAAAAAATACCTTGTGGATTGAGACTCTTAATTATAGACTACAGTCTTTTGTGAATTTTTCCTTAGCTGCCTGGAAAGGTGAAAGGGAGGAAATGACTGCTATAAGACTTGTAGCAACACAGAATAGAATGGTACTTGATCAGTTGACGGCCGCCCGTGGGGGGGTGTGCGCAATTGTAGGTCAGTACTGTTGCACCTTTATACCTGCACATGATGCAGATGGAGACGTCATTGCTTCAGCCATACGTAATCTGACTGCTTTGCAGACTGCTGGGGCCAAGGATAATGTTGATGATTCATCACACTGGATAAACTGGTTGTTTTCCTCATGGAGGAGTCTTGTCATAAACTTAGTGGTGATTACTGTAGTGATACTTTTGATCTTTTCATGTTTCATTCCTTGTATCCGTGATATGATGTTGAAACTTGTTCAGGTGAATTTAGTGTTATATCACGAGGCCACCACTGGAGATGATGGGGAAACAACACCAGCTTAATGTCTTATGAGTACAGAGTATAATTGACATGCAGAAAACCGAAAGGAGATGTATGTTCATGATGTGAATTTGAAATGTACTGAATTGCAAGAGTAATCAAATATGCCTTGAAGTTCAGAGAAGTTGTTATCCTTATTTGAGATTTTTTCACTTTATCCTGTTTATGTTCTGTCTTAATTTATGTCGTATTTGAAACCATTATGTTACTAATCACTATTTACAGTTTTACTATATTGATTGTTGTTTCATTGTTGATACCTTGTTGCAGTTTCACGTTGAGGTACTAATACACATAGGTTAGGATGCTAGCACACATAGATCTCTGATACAAACATACACAAAAGCGCTATATAAGTGCAGGTTAGTTAGTTAGTTAGATATGTCTTTTACACATAATAGGTTTTTAGTTATTTTTATTGTTTTTATTGTTCTTTACATTTACATACAAGTATTAACTTTTTATTAAATCACTGCTAATCACTGCTAATTTACTGACACATAGAATGACAAATACATACACTATTTCATCTTAATTTATGGCTAATCACCATCACTGATTCAATTTTTCTCTTTTATGACTTAGTTAGATGATTGATTTCTTTTTTGAAATAAAAGGTAATATCCTCACATGCTCCCCAGGAAATGAAACATTCCAGCGGCGCTCGGGAGTGGCAGCGAGGCCGATGGCGGACTTTCCTCATTAAAAAGTGAGTTAGGATCTTTTGCAATACAATGCTTTAGCATGAAATGCACCGGAACTTGGCGAGCTGCCCAATGAGGTTTTAGAAGCCATAATGTTTCATCTCTGATGCTTTTTGAGCATCATAGGGGGGAATGATAGGATATTTTCAAGTTTCATTAATTATTCTATATGATTTTAATGCTATATTATTCTATTTTATATTATAATTGTTTCTGGTGCATATAAAATCCAATGTCTGGGTCACTGTGATATTTTTATTGCCTCAGAGCTTGAAAAGACTGTCTGTTTTCAGAGCAAGATTAGGATGAGCAAGATTGTGAATAATGACGAAAGTTTCTTTGTTTTATCATACCAAGCTGTACTGTATTGTCAGGATGACCAGATCATGTTAGAATGTTCATTGCTGACCACAGATAAAGAAGGAGTCACTTGGAGAGTTGGCTCCTGCCAGTCTAGCTTAGATAAGAGACCGGGGTATAAAAATCAACATCCTTGGACACATGTTAGGGAGTCGGTGCTGTGAAGCTCTGAGGCGAGTGTATGCTGATACTGATTTCCTCCTTTCTGATCAGAAGGAGAATAAATGACTCAGAACTTGGAAAACCGCCTATTGATTATTGTTTCAGCCTCAGTCAATTCATTTTTGTTCTAACACAATCCCAGTGTCAGCCGCCACACCTGGGGGTTCTTCAGCTGCACCCACCATCACGCCTGCTGCCGGGGCTGCAGCAGCAGAGTTGCCGGAGTCCTGGATGGTGGTGGCGCTCAAGCCTAGGCAAGTACTCTGTTCTGTTTTTACAGCTGCAGATCTAGAGAAATCTTGTCTAGCTCGTGGTGCGGAGAATCGGGTGCAGACATCCTCTGCTCCTGAGCTCTCCTTGCCGGGCTCCACTGCTGCCAGTAACTGTTTTCTGGTGCTTTTTTCTTCCTCTCCATTCAAGGTGGCCGTGCCGGGGTTGGATTGTCGGATGAATGGAGTCAAGATGCCCCAGCCTAGATCATCGGAGTCCTGGATGGCGGTGGAGCTCAACCTCTGGCAAGTTCTCTTTTTTGTTTTCACTGTAACTGTTTTAGAGAGATCTTGCTTAGCTCTTGGTAGGGAGGGCCAGTTCCAGCTGCCAGTTGCACCTGAGTTCTCCTTGCCGGGCTCCACTGCTGCTGGTGATTCTGACCCGGTGTTTGTTTCCTTTCTGTCTGAGTCTTCTCTTGAGGTCACCGAGGGTCCTCAGCCTTCGCAGGGGGCTGCCAAGGGTCTTCCATCTCTGCCTGAGGTCTCCGTGGGTACTCCTTCTCCACCTGCGGTCACCATGGGTCCTCCTTCTCTGCCTGAGGTTGCCGTGGGTCCTCCTTCCCCGCTTGAGGTTGCCATGGGTCTACCTTCTCCACCTGAGGTCGCCAAAGGTCAACCGTCTTCACCTGAGGTTGCCGGGGGTCTTCTGCCTTCACCTGAGGTCACTGTGGGTCCTCCTTCTCCACCTTCGTCTGGTTACCCACTGATTAACCATCTTCTTTACCTGGTTTTCTCGCGGGTCAGCCGGTTTGTTTCACTTGGGTTCCTCGCTGGTCCTCCGCTTCCACCTATGGTCACCATGGGTCTTCCTTCTCTGCTTGAGGTCGCCGTGGGTCCTTCTTCTCTGCTTGAGGTCACCATGAGTCCTCCTTCTCTGCCTGAGGTCACTGTGGGTCCTTCTCTGCCTGAAGTCGCTGTGGGTCCTCCATCTTTGCCTGAGGTCACCGTGGGTCCTACGCCTTCACTTGGGGCCACCGCGGGTCCTCTGCCTTTGCCTTCAGGTTTCTTTGCTGGTCAGCCGCCATCGTGGTCTGGATTCGGCGTTGGCCAGCAATCATCGTCAGGTGTTAACTCCCCGCAGCCACCGATTCATTCCATCCACACCGTGGTCCCTGCAGTCTGCGGGAGGCACGGGTTCCAACTGCCACCTCCTGGAGGGGGCGCGTCGTGCCATGCAGTCCATTGGCTCAGAGATGCTGGAAGACTACCTGACAGACCTCGTTGTCTGCTTGTGTGGCTCTGGAACTCTGGGAGGCCACCCGATTTGTTCCACCTGATAATCAAGTGGTTCTGGGACTCTTACAAACCACCTGAACTACCTTATTTTGTCACCTAAATGTCCCAGAGTTCTGTGTACCTTATCTGTTCTGTTTTGTGGGTAATGATTGAGCATTTTTTTGTTTTTGTTTCGGTCCCTCCTTATCTGTTTTCCCCCACCACCCTCCTGGGTTTGTTTATTTGTGCTATTCCTGTTGGTGGGGGGGGGGGGGGTTCTTTGTGGGTTTCTTTTTCTCTTTTTTGATGTTACGTCAGGGTGTCTAGATTCCACCCCTTGAGGAAGGGGCTCTGTCATGATACTGAGCACGGGTGGGGAGCCGCGCTCACGCTCTAAGTTCAGTTTGATTATGATGATATTTGAAGTTGATTTTTGTCTCTGTTTTTTGTGGTCCCATTATTATAGTCTTAGTTTGGTTGTGAGTCTTGTCTATGTATTCATGAATCATGATTTCAAGTTACATCTCCCTGTGTTTAGATATGAGATTACCCTTACCTTTACTTTCAGTTCTCCTTTTGTATATTGATATTAGTATACCAGTTTTTTGCATCTCTTGTTTTGTATTTATCCTGTTCTTACTTTGGTTATTTTTCCCTTTTTATCCTCTGGTCTGTTTCTCATTTTTGAAGTTATTGTCAGTTACCTTCTCACTGTGCTTTTCCTTTGACAGCTGTCTGTGTATGCCCGGGTGTCAACTCTGTTTGCGGGCTGTCACACCTGTCACTGCTTGATCTGATTATCCTCCCTTATGCACCCACACCTGTCATTCATCTGTTATTAATTCCGCTGCCTATTTAAGCTCTGCTGCAACGTAGTCCGTTGCAGCACCGTTTACCAAGCTCAGATGGGCATCCCCCATCTTATCCTCCTTTGTTTTTGTGTAGTCTTGATGTGCATCTCACATCTTCTGGTGTTCCTATATGCCTTAGCCACAGTGCTATTATGGGCTATACCACCTTTCACCTTGCCTTCTCCTTATCATGTAAGTTTTTGTGCTTTTGCGTATTTTTGTATTTTTGTTAATAAATGTTTGCAAACTCACAGCTCGCATTTTGGTGTCCTCAATCCGCCCCTGCCAGGGCGATTCATGACATTAAATGAAATAGTTGAAGAAATCTTTCCCCTTGCAAGAAATCTTAGTACTACATCTCAGTAATTAAACACCATTCAAAGGAGTAGGTGTATCATTTTTAAAGTCTACATAAAAAAATTGAGTCAAGGCACAAACTTTAAACACTTAAAATATTTCAGTCTGCCGAGCTCAGGATAGCATTGTTTAGTCAGAAAACAATGATACTGTAACTACCAGAATACACAAACGAGGAAAGTAAGGAGACAGAATGAAGGGGCTTATGATCCAAGGCACCCAAAACATCTGCCAAACAGCTGTGTAATGGCAGTGGCATGTATGGAACTGGGTCACTGGTATTTTTGAGGTTGTAACTGCAAATAGAAGTAGTAAGAAAAAACGAACTGAAGTGCACAGCGCCATGCTTTTCTGCTTAAATTCAGTCAAACAATGCCAAGTGACCAGACAGAGCTTCAAAGTACAGCTGGATAATGACCCAAAACATACTGTGAAAGCATTCCAAGAGCATCTGAAGAGAAACGAAAAAGGCTGTTCATAGGCTGAGAACACCATCAGAGCACAACCCAACTGATCACAGCTTTTCTGAAAATTTCACCAAAATCCATTCATATCTTTTGTTTGTTTGTTTATGTTTATTTATTTATAAAAGGGACAGTGCATATTGAACATAAGATATGTAACTATGCAGCATACAAGATTATAGCTGAAGCTAATTTGGATGTTGCTAACAGACAGACAAACCAACAAACCAACCAACCAACGCTTCCAAAAACATTACCTCCTATATTATAATAGTGCAAGATACAACACTATTATGAACATAAGTCATAAAAGATCACACAAATAAGTGAGCTGACAAACTAATAAACAAGAGTTCCTAAACAGCTGCTAATATTGGATGTCCCGTTCATTTTCAATAATTAGGTCTTCTGTAATTAATATTCACACAATCAAATAAATCTTAGTGCCATTCAGTCCTTTTCATAATTGTCAAAGTCTAACATGTGTGATTGCCTACATATAGGCTACACCTCTTTGTATTCCACTTTCAATCAGCCTACATTTGGGCCTGTAAAGCCTAATTGGGGTACCTGTTTCAGACAGGAATATTTGCGTTCTACGGGCAATGCACTAGTTTAATATAAAAAAGGAGATACTGATATCTTGTTATTAATTTACACATGATAATATCCTGATAACCCTTAATACTGTAAGTAATACAGCGCATCTTAAATGATTTCCATTTCCTGTTCTCATTTTGTCAAAAGCGATTAGCCGTCAGACTGTGAGCTCATAAACAAACTTTGCTGCTCCCTTCCAGTCAGTTCTGCTGTACTGATGACAGACATTGTGGACGCAGCACACACACAGATTCTCCTGCTCATCAGTCTTCTGGCTGCCTTTTCACAATTTAAAAGAGTATTCTTTTTGTAAACTTTTGCACAGTTACACATGCAGAGTTGACTCAAAAATATACAATAATCACAGTCCAAGGCCAATTTGACTGATAGGATTATGTTTTTCACATTTTATGTAAATACTGTGATAATATTTTTGCCATTTTATTTTCCTCCCATGACGATGATCCAGTAAAACTCTGATATCATTACAGCCCTGTTCTAGTTGGATAAAATCAATGAAAATTATCCAATATCATCATATTTTTTATAATTATGTTCCATCACTTGTACAGCCTCACATTAGTTCTACTGTATACTGCCGTAACGCTTAATTTTTTTCTCAGAAAAAAATACAAATAAATGAATGGGTGTGTATCTGCTCAACATTAACGTTAATTAAGCCTCATCATCAAAACTAAGGGTCTTCTACAATGAAGGAATGAGAAATGTTTCTCCTCTCCTTTTCTGTTACATATGTTTTGTTTTAAAGCTGCTTTTCCAGCTTGCAGCCAAAAACATGTATGCAACAGAGAACAAGGTCAAATATCTCCACTGCTCTTTCAACATGTCTGCACACAAACACAAAGCCTGAGCCTGGAGGAAACCATGTTGCATAATGGACTAATAGGTATCCCATTCTCGTCCATTTCTCCTCCCTCCTCCACTCTCTGTCTTGGTTTCTAAAGCTGCTCCTCGGCTGGTCTTACAAAAACGATGCCTCCCAGCACTATGGTCCTCGCTCAGTCACTACCGCATTCATGTTACGTCACACAGACTCCACATTCAATTACGCCGCACTAGGTTAGCATCAGCCCGTTGCCGTCTCCCCTCGCAGGGCTGATGTTTGAGAGCTTTGTGTGTGTCAGGTTGAGTATAAGGGACTCTGCAAAGAGCCGAGCACTGTGCCATGTGACCTATAGACGTTCTTTATTTTTCTGCAGAGAAAAGGGTGGTGTTATGCCATTTTTGACCATGTCCTAAAAGGGAATTTAAGGTCATGGACATGGCAGAGAAAATGTGGAAAAATGTCTTTCTTGAAAGCGTAAAGGTTTGGTGAAGGGTAATGGATGCACCTCCTTCTGCCGTGTCAGCAGTGTGAAAGGGCAGCCCTCCATCCCGCTGTCTTTTAATCTGCCTCTCTCTGTTTTTATCAGACTAAGGCTGCTTTTTTCACTGAGAAGATAATGCAGTATAGCAGCTATTGCAGCACACAGGGACCAATAACAGTTCTAGCTTTGCCATTATTACAAACAAACAAACAAACAACCCTCCAATTGCCTGCACTGTTTTGTTCATTTACATTCACACCACAGCACTACTATTTTTCAACTGGTCTGCTGCACCACTTAACCTCTCAGGTGCTTTTTGGCGGGCAGAGCGAGGGCAGACAGAGGCAGCTGGCTGTTAATCTCAGGCAGTCACAACTTTAGCCAGACCTGCAGACTTTTGTGTCGTTAAAACAAGAACAGGCTCAGCCTCGGGTCTTCTGATTTGCTTGAATTTCTGGCAAAGCAGATTAGGCTTGTTTTGTGCCTACAAGAAGAATTTTGTGGCATCCGTAGGTAGATCCAGGAATCATCTCTTCAAGAAAGAAACCACCCTTTAATTTGTTTTACTTACATTACCCAGTTTTGGAGATATTGGGTGTAGGGATGTCTGCCCTCCCACACACAGGATGTAAATACTTCATGTTTGTGGCAGTCAAACTGTAAAAACTCTGCAGCAATTTTTCTTTCCAGAAGTCATGAATCAGTTACTCCAGAAAGTAAAAACATATCTTAAGAGCAGTTTTATGTGGGAAACGTTTTAATCATGCTACACCTGCTGACCATAAAACTGTGAAGTAAAAAGTGGAAATCTACCCATGACTGGAGATTTGCATATCAGAATTTAAAGCATTCCCACTCCCTGAGCTGAAATGTTAACTCGGGTTAAGTACGAGTACTGTCACAAGCCTCAGACTGCCATTTCTTTTGGTTACTAACTCTAGATTGTTGAAATAATACAGCTTCTACCAAAAAACACTTTTTTTAAGCAGTCGAGTTAGTTCCTGGAAACACAAACCTTCAGGTTTTTGTTTGTTTGTTTGTTTGTTTGTTTGTTTGTTTTGGGGGGAGTGTACATTTGTGAAGGGACCATTTAGTTCAAGTCGTTTCAGTCAATATGAAAAGCCTTAATCGGACTTATTTTCCAAGGTGAACTGTTCCTGAATCACATCATAGACTGCATATAAAGAAGGGTGACATGACATTACTTAAGCTAGTATCTCATTCGTCTCAGGGATGAATGCTGACTGTCATGGTTTGAGCCCCAACAGGGCAGAGAGTTGGATTCAGGAGTAGGGCAAGCGTTTAATATAATTTATTAACGTAAAATAACACAAAACAATACAGCTTGAGGGCTGAAACAAACTGCATGACAGGCAAAATATCTCAGACTAGGGAACAAGAATTTGACAAGATAGATAAACAGATGAGGCATGGCAGAAGCGTGAAAACCTCATGCTGATATGACTTAAGGACATCGACCCGAGCTACGGGGCACCATCCCTTAAATAGAGCAAAGACAGTTAACAGCTGTGAATAATCAAGAACTTAACAAGACAAAACTAGATGAAAACGGAAGTAAACAAAAGGTGCTGTCAAAATAAAAGTCCAAACCAAAATGATGAAAGGAATAAACTGCAAGACGTAACCATGATGATAATAATAATACTAAGGATGACCATAACGGACTAAAGCTAAAGCAGGAACAATAATAATAATAATAATAATAATATGAAACCAGAAACTAAGGACAAGGCATGGATACATAAAACCAGAACATAATAATACTCAAAACACAGACTCTCATAAAACTAATTTAAGGCATGAGCATGGTCCACAGACTATGCCTAGACCCCGACATAGCACCCCCCCCCCTTAAGGGGTGGAACCCAGATACCCCAAGACACTACCAAAAGGGGAAAGTGGTGGGCATACAAGGCCAGGTGGGCCGAAACAAATCCCCCCCCCCATAGTCCAAACAACAACACAAATTGTGGGGCCAAACAAAGTCCATGACCACAAACCATGAAGAAAGATGGGTTGGGGGGGGGTCTATCCAAGTCCATGGGCCACTGGACCAAAGAACCGGATGGGTCAGGGTGCTTACCTCAGTCCAAGGGCCCTGGACGGGAGAGCAAGGTGGATCTGGCAGCCTCCCAGAGTCCCTTGGCCACCAGATCATGGGGCAAAATGGTTCAGGGGGTCTATCTGAGTCCACAGGCCCCCAAATCAGAGTACTGGGTGTGCTGGGCAGGTGCTGGGGCATGCCAATGGCAGGAAGAGACAGTAGGAGTGCACTGGCCCCAGGAAGAAATGGTGAAGGCGCACCACCCTCTGCAGCCGGCAGTGGGGGTGCACCGGCCTCTGCAGCTAACAGCAGGGGGGGGGGGGTGCCAGCCCCTGGATGCAATGACTGAAGCTCACTGACCTCTGGAACTGACAGAGGAGGCTCACCAGCCTCAGCAACACATGGAGGAGGTGCACTGGCCTCTGGAACATACGGAGGAGGCTCACTGGCCTCTGGGACACACCGAGGAGGTGCACCAGCCTCTGGGACACACAGAGAAGGCTCACAGGCCTCTGGAACACACTGAGGAGGCTCATCACCTTTGGAACACACGGAGGAGGCTCACAGGCCTCTGGAACACACGGAGGAGGCTCATCGGCCTCAGGAACACACAGAGGAGGCTCACCGGCCTCAGGGACACACAGAGGAGGCTCACTGGCCTCTAAAACACATGAAGAAGGCTCACCAGCCTCTGGAACACATGGAGGAGGCTCACCGGCCTCTGAGAAACACGGAGGAAGTGCACTGGCCTCTGGGACACACAGAGGAGGCTCGCCAGCCTCTGGAACACATGGAGGAGGTGCACCAGCCTCTGGAACACACGGAGGAGGCTCACCGGTTTCTGGAACACACGGTGGCTGGGGAGCGCTGACCACCAGTGACAGCTGCTGAGGTGCGGAGTTGAGAGTGAGGCGTTGAGAGTGAGCTGAGGTGCGGCAGAAGTGACAGTGTCCAGCCTGGAAACCTGGAGAGCCACCCCCACTGAAGTCACCTCAGACGGGGGAGAAAGGCAGGGAGTGGGCGACATGACACAGAAATCACCAGGAGCTAGGCAAGTCTTTACTAACACTGATGTTAAAAAAGTAAAGAAAAGAACTTGCCTTAGCTCCTGGTCCACTGCTGCTGTGGTGACCACTTCAGGAAGAGCTGCAGGACTGATGGCTTCAGGAAACAACGGTGGAATGACCTGCTCAGGCAAACCAGGCGGAGTGGACCACTCCGGCAAAATAGGTGGAGCGGATCGCTCAAACAAACAAGGTGGAGCTGGTACTGGAGGTACAGAATGCCGTGGAGCCGGCACTGGAGACAAAAAGTGACGTGGAGCCAGTATGGAGCTGGGGAGCAATGTGAAGCTGGTACTGGAGCTGGGGGCCAATATGAAGTTGGTACTGGAGTTGGAGAGTAATGTGAAGCTGGTACTGGAGCTGCTGCACGATGTGAAGCTGGTACTGGAGCTGAGGCAGCTGGGTCATCCGTCGCCAGCTGGTTCCAACCCAGCCGGGGCACGAGCTCTGGGAGAAATTCAATTAAAATTAAATCACCCTTATTGTCATTCAACTGTACAACCAATCATGTACAGTAGAACGAGAATGTGTTTTACCTATCTACTGTGCTAATCACACACACCCCAAGTGTAGAATCAAAGGGCCGCTGCCATGCAAGGCGCCGCCACAAATTTCCCTCCTCCATTCCATTATTGCTGAGCACCAAGCTGGACGGCAGGAAGTTCCACTTTTATATGGTCTTCGGCATGACCCAGCCAGGATTTGAACCCCTGCCTCCCGGGTGTGGGGTGGATGCTCTACCAACTGAGCCACCACTCCGGTAGAAGCCAAGGATTATAGGCTGATATTAGCTCTGTCTGGGCGAGTACAGCCTGCAGGCGCTCCTCCTGCTCCTCCTCGTCAACCGCACACTGAGGTGCCGATGCCACAAACCAGATCCAGCAAACCCTGGGGTAATGCGGTGTCGGCATGGAGGCAGCTGCTGCTAGTGGGGCCTCTGGGACAGCAGACTCATCCATGATCAGCTGGTTCCCTCCCAGTATGGGCAGACACTCAGAAAACAGAAGAAGAGAGAGGAGGTGCAGGTGAGGATAGGTAGATGGAGGTGGCAGCAGAGAGAATGGCAGAGGCAGGTGGTGAGAGTCCAGCAGCAACAGACGGCCACTGCCAAGCCATCCCACCAGGAACTAGGCAAGACCTATCATTTATATTAAAAAATGAAAAGGTACTTGCCTGAGTTCCGCTGATGGTCCAATGATAACTGCCGCTAATGGTCCAGACGACTCCCTCTGGGTGGCTCCGGAGATTGGCTTGGAGCTGCAGGTGTTGGAACAGAGTAGTGAGAGGAGCTGGGCCTCCTCAAATTAACCTTCCACCCGGGGCCCCCGAAAGCCAGCTTGCAGCCGAGAAACTCTCCCTGCTCCACTGGAGAGAAACAAATGGCCAGAAGCTGGCTCCGGCAAGGAGACCTAGCATCTTCTTCTGCTTTTTTGGTTGAAATGTGGCAGTGGGTGACCGCATGTGCCCCCAACTGGACGGCAATGCCACTACATTTCATAGAATAAGCTCCAATTGAAAAGGACTGCTGAGTTAGCAATTGATTGACGACTAATTTAATTTAGTTGACTAAATTCTTATCGACAATTAATCGAAAGTCAATTACTCATTAACAACCCTATCTCAAACACAACCAATTGTGACCACATTCAGTCTTGATCACAGAAACATTTTTACAGCACAAAATAAAATGCGTATCTCCATTGACGACAGGACAAACACAATCTCATTCTACTGAACAGGTTTTGCTGTAGGGCTTGAATGACAGTAAAGTTGACTTTCTTTTCTTTCCTTCTTATACATAAGCATGATAAAACCAAGAGACCAGGAACAATCTTTTCAATAAAATATTGTAGGTATGGCTGTGTTGTGAGACATGTATATGTTGGACACTGCATATGTGATTTAACCACGATGAAGGAGAGCCAGCCCCCTGCGGTGCGGAGCCACAGAGCCTGGACCCCCTGCGGAGGACAAGGGACAGAAGACTTCCTGACCACTGAGGCTCGAGAGGAGAGAAGGGGGAGTTATGTAAATAAAAGGCTAATGAATGTGAATAAAGAGACTTTGATATAGATGTGTGATTTCCCCCGCGAGGGAAATGGTTTGATGTGAGAATGTTTAAATGAGAGAACTTTGGTGTGTTCACCCTCTTTGTTCGCTGCTCAAGAATAAGAGCAGACAGTGGAATGATTTCTTGAATAAACTGAAATGGAAGACAATTCGGTTTCGTTATTCAAGTCTCCCCACATTGGTGACTGACGACGTTGAGAATGAACGAAGAAATTCTCAGGGTCCCGGACTCACAGCGCTCAGAGCTGGCGAGCGCAGTGGCCGTTAAGCTGCCTGATTTCTGGCAGGATAACCCACGGTCGTGGTTTCTGCAAGCAGAGTCGCAGTTCGCGCTCGCAGGAGTAACGGTGGATGACACTAAGTTCCACCATGTCATCGCTAAACTGGACAACAGCACAGCTCGGTGCGTGCAAAGCTTGGTGGAGCAGCCACCCGCGACCGACAGGTACGGCAAGCTGAAATCCACCCTCATCAAGTTTTTCACCCCCTCGGCTGAAGTGAGGGCGAGGAGGATCCTGTCTTTGCTAGACCAAGGTGGACACAGGCCGAGCGCCCTGATGGAGGAGATGATACAGCTGAGAGGGTTGGACAACGATGATTTCATTTTTCAGTTCATCTTCCTCTCCAACCTCCCGGCGCATGCGAGAAGCACGCTGGCCGGCAAAAAGTGTCACACCCTGGAGGAGTTCCGGGAGCTGGCCCAGGAGGCAGACGGGATCCTGGACGCCTGCGGTGGGCAAGCAACCACAGCAGCGACCCGAGACAGCGGGGAGCCAGAGGCGGCAGAACCAGACTGGCCGACGACGGCGGCAACACGGCCGCGACGAGGGGGAGCCAATAGCCCGGCGACAGAGGCGCGGGCACGACACAGCGGAGGAGAAGATCTCTGCTTTTACCATCGGAGGTTCGCAGAGAAGGCACGCAGGTGTGTGCCGCCCTGCATCTTCAGGAGTTCGGGAAACGGCAAGACCGGGGGTCGCTAGCAGCTTCGACCCTCGGAGAACGCAACAAGCTGCTCTACATCACGGATGCGCGCTCCGGACGAGTGTTCCTCATTGACACCGGAGCACAAGTGAGCTTCATCACCCCAACATACGCGGACCGGGTGGCTGGACCCCACGGTGACGGAGCTACAGCGGCAAATGGCTCGAACATCAACACCTACGGGAGAAGGACCTTGCCTTTATGCTTACATGGCCGCACATATGAATGGACTTTTGTAGTAGCGGCGGTGAGTTTCAACATGTTGGGCGCGGATTTTTTGTGTTCACACAATCTGTTAGTTGATCTTGCTAATAGACGGCTGGTAAATGCACTCTCTTTTTACTCTCTCCCCTGTTCAGCTCGAGTGTCCCCGCCACCAGTACAGACCCACGTCGCTACAGCAGGTGGTAAGTTTCACACACTCCTCACCCACTTTCCAGCGCTCACTGTGCCCACTTTTTCAGCGACGGTCGCGAAGCACGGGGTGAAACACTTTATCCCCACTTCTGGTCCTCCCGTGTTTGCAAAAGCTCGGCGCTTGGATGCAGTTAAGCTCGCCATTGCGCGCGAGGAGTTCGCCAGCCTGGAGAGGCTGGGCATCGTTCGTAGGTCGAAGAGCCCGTGGGCTTCGCCGCTGCACATGGTACCGAAAGCCGATGGCTCCTGGAGACCGTGCGGGGATTACCGCAGGCTAAACAACGCTACGGCACACGATCGTTATCCCATCCCGCACATTCAGGATTTTTCGGTGCACCTGGCGGGGGCGCACATTTTTTCAAAGATTGATCTAGTTCGCGGCTATCACCAAGTCCCGGTCCAACCGGAGGACATTCCTAAAACAGCGGTAATAACCCCGTTCGGACTTTTCGAATTTTTACGCATGCCGTTTGGTCTCAAAGGGGCGGCGCAAACATTTCAGCGGATGATGGATGCCGTGTTACGCGATCTCCCTTTCGTGTTTGTGTACCTCGACGACATTTTGGTCGCGAGTACTTCAGAGGACGAACACGAAACGCACCTCACAGCAGTTTTTAGGAGGCTGGGAGAGCACGGCTTAATAGTTAATCCAGCCAAGTGCCAGTTCGGCGTTGAGCGGATTGATTTTTTGGGTCACCGCGTCTCCCCGGAGGGAGCGGTTCCGTTACCAGAGAAAGTACGCGCGGTAGCGGATTTTCCCCGTCCACAAACGGTCAAATCACTACAGGAATTCTTGGGGATGGTGAATTTTTATAACCGGTTCCTGCCCCACGCAGCTCAAATCATGCAACCGTTATACGCCGCGCTCAAAAAACAAAAGCCGACCCAGGCGGTCGAATGGTCCCCGGAGCGGGAGCGCGCGTTCACAGAGGTTAAAAAAGCCTTGGCTGACGCTGCGCTCCTGGCCCACCCAGACCCTGCAGCACGTATCGCGCTGACGACAGACGCTTCAGATTTAGCCATAGGGGCCGTTATTGAGCAACAGGTAGCCGGAGTTTGGCAGCCTTTGGCTTTCTTTAGCAAATCTTTAAGCGCGGCTGAGCGAAAATACAGCGCGTTTGACAGAGAACTGTTGGCGCTGCATTTGGCTATTCGTCATTTCCAGTTCTGGCTGGAAGGACGGTGCTTCACCGCTTATGTGGACCACAAGCCGCTCACATACGCCATGGCCAAAATTTCAGATCCGTGGTCCGGCAGGCAGCAGAGGCAGCTGGCCGCAATCTCGGAATTTACCACTGACATTAGGCACGTCGCGGGCAAATTCAATGTAGTAGCGGATTGTCTCTCACGCGCGTTCACGACCCCAACACGCGCAGAGGCAGAACGGGCCACCGTGACCGCGCCGCAGGAGAGCGGCACAGTGGCGCGCGCAGCCCCGGTGCACGTGGGTATAGATTACGCAGCCATGGCAGCGGACCAGGGGGCGGACGCAGACGTGCGCGCGCTCCAGTCTGGACCAACAGGGTTGAGGCTGGAGAGCAAGTGTTTACAAACCGGTATGCCCCCCCTGATCTGCGACATGTCGACGGGGCGCCCGCGTCCGGTGGTTCCGGCCACGTGGCGCCGCCGTGTTTTTGACTCGGTCCACTCACTGGCGCACCCGGGGGTGCGCGCGTCGGTGAAACTAGTGGCGGAAAAGTTTGTTTGGCCGTGCCTGCGCAAGCACGTGAAGGAATGGGCAAAAACCTGCATTTCCTGTCAACGGGCCAAAATTCACAGGCACACAAGAGCCCCGTTAGAACCGTTCCGCATTCCGGCCAGAAGGTTCGACCATGTGCACGTCGACCTTGTGGGCCCCCTACCGGCATCACAGGGGTTCACGTATCTTTTGACAATGGTGGACCGCACCACACGTTGGCCGGAAGTGGTCCCACTTGCGACGACCACGGCCGCGGAGGTGGCTCGCGTTTTTTTAACGGCTTGGGTGGCGCGCTTCGGGGTTCCGTCGGACATTACGTCCGATAGAGGACCGCAATTCATCTCTGAGCTGTGGTCAGCGATGGCCAACGGCTTAGGAGCCAAAATTCACCGCACTACGGCTTACCACCCTCAGGCTAATGGTTTATGCGAGCGTTTTCATAGGTCTTTGAAGGCAGCACTCAGAGCGTCGCTCACGGATGCAGATTGGGTAAATAAACTTCCATGGGTTTTATTAGGGTTGCGTTCTGCGCCTAAAGAGGACTTAGACGCCTCCCCAGCGGAGCTGGTATTCGCACAAACTCTGAGGCTGCCGGGCGAGTTTTTACCAGAGCACCCAGAGCCCCCACCTCTCTCTGCTCTGGGACCGTTAGTCGGCACGGGGGCAGACACGCTCCCGGGTCCGGTTCATCACGCTTTTCCACGAGTTTTCGTCCCCAAGGCTTTGAAAAATGCCGATTTCGTTTTTGTCAGGCGCGAAGCCCTTAAAGCAACGCTCAAACCACCTTACGAAGGGCCATTTCGAGTGCTGGAGGCAGGTGATAAGCAATTTGTGCTAGATTTTGGAGACAGAAAAGAGACAGTCAGCATTGACAGACTGAAACCTGCTTTTGTCATGAAGGACGTTTCTGTACCGGTCGCGGTGGCGCCTCGACGAGGCAGGCCCCCGCAGAGGGCAATTAACCACTCTCTTCCTCAGTCAACAGACCCGAAGCAGAACAGCACCGCAGGCAAGGCGGGGCCAACGCACAGCAGATTCGGCAGACGGCTGAAGCCCAAGCGGCACACAGACTGAATGTTGGTGTTGATTATTCAGTAGTGAGTAAGGTGCTATTAAATTTGGGGAATTAGTCTGTTCTTCATCGTTTGGGGGGGGGTTATATGGCTGTGTTGTGAGACATGTATATGTTGGACACTGCATATGTGATTTAACCACGATGAAGGAGAGCCAGCCCCCTGCGGTGCGGAGCCACAGAGCCTGGACCCCCTGCGGAGGACAAGGGACAGAAGACTTCCTGACCACTGAGGCTCGAGAGGAGAGAAGGGGGAGTTATGTAAATAAAAGGCTAATGAATGTGAATAAAGAGACTTTGATATAGATGTGTGATTTCTCCCGCGAGGGAAATGGTTTGATGTGAGAATGTTTAAATGAGAGAACTTTGGTGTGTTCACCCTCTTTGTTCGCTGCTCAAGAATAAGAGCAGACAGTGGAATGATTTCTTGAATAAACTGAAATGGAAGACAATTCGGTTTCGTTATTCAAGTCTCCCCACAGTAGGAGTATTTTGAGTTTTCAGTGTGACAAAATGTTGCAGACATTAATGGGGATAGTGTGACTGAACGCCTTACTGCAACCAGACACTAGAGGGTGCTCAAGAGGTGCCAGCTTCATTTTAGGAGAACTGTCCTGACAACCATCTTTACATACAATCTATGAATGATACTGTATGTCTGATCTCAGTTTGCTTGGTGTGCTTCACATGGTTTGAAACATGAATGAACAATCATGAATCTGAACAAAAATTTACTATAGTCCAGGCGTGGACTGTCAACATCCCCATTTCTCCTGCATGAAAGTGAATATCTTCCAGGCTTTGTCCAATATGTACCTAAATGTATTCCTTTCCCCAGTGTTCACTCTTCCATTACTGTTAACAGCAGGCTTTCTGATCTTCTTACTTTACCCTTCTTCACTTTTTCTAGAACATCCTTTACTTCTGTCACTTTTATTTGCTTTCTGACCAAACTGCAGATTCTTTTATGAGTTCAGCTTATCCTTAGAACTCTCCTCGAGGACCACATTTCCATAAAATGCTACAAACCAGACCAGGGAACTGGTACAGCCAACTTCAGTCTCAGTGCTGATCGCCCTTGGTTCCCGTATATACTGTATGACATATTGCTTGTCACTGTCTTGTGTTGATTTGCATTGTACTGTCACCACTTCATGTAACCAAAGAACTTGAAACTATCAACCCCAAAAATATCAATGATTGATTCAGAGCTGAATGTAAAATGTTGAACAACAATGGAAATCAAGTGAAAGTATGTACAGAAAAGTCAAGATGAAGTGTTGAGCAACATTTGCTGTTTTACATGAAGGTCCTGTACTGTGACAATAACATTAACTGCTTTCATCTCCACTCACCTCGTACACATTCAGCTGGCACTGACCCCGACAGAGTTCTTTGTAGCTTGAGGTGAATTCACCGATGAAATCGTGACTGGCAAAGGAGAAAAAAGTTGCATCACAAAAAGTTCATTTAGATACTATCAGTACAACCGTATAATGGGCAAAATAAATCTGACTGAACGGATTCCAACACAACTAGTGAAGATGTACTCAAAAAATAAATATAAGTGAAATGAAATGTATTTGTAATTCAGATCAGATTATTACAAATATGGTGCGGTAGTAGTTTTCTATACTAATTTAGTTGATGCAAATGTACATTACAAAAGAAATAACTCAGCTCCCTTTTCATAAATGACATTTTAATTGCTTTATAATTATGTGTTTTTGGCATGCGCATCAATTACCTCCCATCTCTGTCCCAGTCATACACTTCCACCTTGATTGTCCTGTAAACACATTAAAACAGAAAGCACGTCTTTGTGGGAGCCCACTTATACAATACATGAACTACACCCGCAATGTTCAAACAAAACACTTTTCTGAAATGACAAAACAAGCCATTAAATCTCATTAATTTTCAGCCAAATAAATTAGCTAGAGACTGCTCTGCTTTGCATGCAAAAGATGCAACAGTGCTTTCTGAAAATCTAATTAAGGTGAGAGAATGTGTTTGTGTTTTAAAGCTTTGTTTAAAAAGTCTGATCAATAGCATTCATAAAGCTCATTTGGTTTCTTTCTGTTTTATTCCTGCCTCAAAAAATAACTTTCAGAGCAGGTTAATAAGCTCCAATTAAGGCTCCTTTACACAGACAGAGATTGTTGGGAGATCACTGAGAGATCAAAAATTGACCCTCTCTCTCCATAATCTCTGAAAGCCTTGAAAAATCCATTTTTATGAAAATGTTTAGAAGATCACTGAAGGGTCAAAAATGAAGTCTTTGGCAACCTTTATGGTGATCTATAGAGATCTTTGAAATATCTTTGAGAGATCATTGAGAGACCAGGAGAGATTGCTGAGAGATCATTGAGACTTATTTGGGTGACCATAGAGGTATATTACAGTACGTATATATTAGCGGTGAAGGCCGCAACACTCATTTAACACCGACAAATTTTTTGATCGCGGTTACTTGTGGTTAATTGCAAAAAAAAAAAAAGTTGTGGTTAATTGCAAACGGGGTAGTTTGGCTTGGTCGTTTTCTGTACCAAAGCCGGTTTGCGCGCCATAGACACTCAGAAGTCACGTCTATGATCATAACACATGATAAACCCCTCCATGACCCGAAATGTATAAAGACAGGAAGATTTTGAGCAGCAAGTTCAGCTTCAACAAGAATACAGTAATACGTGTGCTGTTGGTGTGAATTCCGTTACCACAGGAGCACATCGAGTCTTGAGTACCACCTACAAGCTAAGCACTCGCTTCATGCTAATGGCATTCCACCCAATACAAAAAAACAAACCACACTGGACAATGTACAACAGCAATGCCTGGACAACCGTACAGTCAACAAACTTAACCAGGGCTGTACAGTGCAACATATGTGTTGCAAGTGTGATGTGAAAATTGGTCTGTGTGAGGAATGAACTGAAGTAGCACCGGTGTGTTGAGAAACAGACCCGTTTTTGTCACGGGTATTTTTATAAGACTTTAAATTTTGTCACCCCGTGTCAAACTCAGCACAGATCAGTGGTGGAATACATCGATCCTTACAGTTCAATGGTTGCTGCTCTTTGTTCTCTATTACAACAGAGAAGATTGCAAAATGTACCCAACATTTTTTCCATACTGCCACTGAATAGCTTTCATATTTACAAGAAGAAACACTGTGTTTGTCTGTGCATGCTGCACTTTTCTTTGTGCGTCACCTTTAGTGCCATGTTTTATTTTGGAGGGGGCTGTCACAGAAAAAAAGAGGAGCAGAGGATATGCCAGGTGAACGGGAATGCATAGTTTGCCCCTCGCTGACAAGACAGGCTGGTCTCTTCTCCGCAGTAGCCAAGGGATGGTCAAAGCTGCTGCAGGTTCCAAGGGAATGACTGAAAAAATGCTCTTATAAAAGAAACCTTTTTTAGGTTTCTTCCGGCATCTTCCGGGTTCATTTTGCGCCAGTCTCTGGAGGACAAGAAAGACAGAAGCTTCAAGGTGTGACGTTGGCTATTTTTACGGACTAGTCCAGGGGTGTCAAATGTGTGGCCCCAGGGGCAAAACTGGCCCGTTAGTTTGGATGGTGTGGTGCAGAAAGGTAGTGGGCCATTTCAAGCACAGCCCACCAAATGCTGCAGAGCTAGAACAGCTGCAAATTGAACATCTGGGCAAGAAAGCATCACTCACACGGAATGTCCTAACATGGTGGAAGGGTACTCTTGAAATGATCCCACGTGTTCTGAGGGATCAAGATTCACTGAGGGTTACACTGGCCCAACAAGCAACCAGCATTTCCATGCCAACAGCAGCTGAACTGGACAAACTGAAAAATTTGGAGACCTTGCTAGAGCACTGCAGGTAATTTATAGTCTTTATGTGTGCATAGCACCCCTAAATCATCATAAACCTTCTATAGCATGTTATGTAACTGAATAATATGACTTTGAAGCACCAATAATAAAAGGCAAATTGTGCCTATTGTGACACCCAAGGTCCATTGTTTTGTGTTCAGCTGCTTAAAAACAGTGGATGTTTACTACAGGAGTAAAGTTGGACACTGAATTGTGTCAGTATTGTAAGTAATGTCACAACGACATCATTATGCCCTGCCATTCTGTTGTTTGTATGCAGTGTTTCTGGAGTACCTGTGAGATTTTTCTGGAGAACCACTGGGCCATTTTGAATATTTGGTCATGCCGTTCAGGCTGACCAATGCCCCTGCCATCTCCCAGCGGTTAATTAATGACATTCTACGAGATATGGTGAACCAGTTTGTGTTTGTTTATTTGGATGACATTTTGATTTTTTTCTCGCACCCTGGAGGAGCACATAGTCCACGTTCGGTCCATCCTGCAGCGGTTGCTGGAGAACCAGCTTTTTGTGAAGGCTGAGAAGTCCAAATTTTCCACTCACTCTATTTCATTTTTGGGGCTCATCATCACTGAGGGCATGGTAAAGGCCAATCCAGTAAAAATCAAGGTGGTAGTTGACTGGCCAACCCCCCAGTCCAGGAAGAATGTCCAACACTTCCTGGGCTCCGCCACCTTCTACTACTGAGTCATCCGAGACTATAGCAAGGTGGCACAACCGCTTACACAGCTGACGCCAACCAAAAGCCTGTTTAAGTGGTCCGAGGCAACTGAACAAGCTTTTGTGACCCTAAAAGGCCTATTGACCAACGCGTGCATTCTGGCGCAGGTGGATCCTGCCTGCGCAGTTTATGGTTGAGGTGGATGCTTCTGATTCAGGGGTGGGCGCTGTCCTCTCCCAGCACTCCTCCTCCAATCAGAAGCTCTATCTGTGCACGTATTTCTCCCGGCGGTTAACATCAGCAAAGAGGAATTACGCTGTTCGGGACCACAAACTGTTGGCCATTAAGCTGGTGCTGGAGGAATGGAGACACTGGATGGAGGGAGCTAGCCAACTGGTCATTGTCTGGACCAATCATAAAAATTTAGAATACCTTCGGACGGCCAGACGGTAAAATTCTCGGCAGGCTCAGTGGGCCCTGTTCTTTAATAGGTTTAATTTATCCATCTCGTACAGGCAAGGGTCCCATAATGCCAAGGCTGATGCTCTCTCATGCCAGTTTTCTCCCGACTCGTCCTCCTCCACCTACTCCTCCACAGCTGCTGCATCTTCCCCGGAGACAATCCCCCCCACCCCCCGCTTTCTCGGGACACTCCAGTGGGAGACTGAGCAGAGGGTTCGGCAGACACAATCATTGGAACCCGTCCCGGAAGGAGGCCCACTTGACCGGCTGTATGTCCTCGCGGCACTACGTAGAGAGGTGATTCAGTGGGGGCATACCAGTTTTTTCGCCTGTCATCCCGTTATTTCCAGAACTACTGACTTAACTCCGAAGGGTGTGTTGGTGGCCCACACTCAGGAGGGATGTGCAGGAGTATGTCAAGGCCTGTCAAACCTGCTCTGCTAACAAGACTGACTCCTCCCCTCCTGCAGGTCTCCTCCATCCCCTCCCGGTGCCAGGTCACCCGTGGTCACATATTTCCCTGGACTTTGTCACAGACCTCTCTCCATCCCAGGGAAATACCGTTATTCTCACAATAGTCGACTGCTTCTCCAAAGCCATCCATCTTATCTCTCTCCACAAGCTGCCATCTGCCACGGAGACAGCCAACCTGCTGACGCAGCACGTCATCCAGCTGCACGGTATTCCCACTGACATCGTCTTGGACCGGGGATCCCAATTCACATCCTAGGTACGGAAGGCATTCTACCGCTTCTTGGGCGCGACCACCAGCTTGACTTCAGGATACCATCCCCAAAGCAATTGTCAGGCTGAGCATGCTAATCAGTCCCTGGAGGCCACCTTAAAGTGCGTAGCATCCTCCAACCCGACCACCTGGAGCTCCAATTTGACCTGAGTGGAATATGTACACAACTCGGTGATCTCCTCCTCCACTGGAGGAGTATAACCCATTCGAAGCATCGATGGGTTATACTCAAACTTTGCTGCCCATGGTAGAGAGGGGCCTCAATGTCCCATCCGTGGAGGCCCATGCGCGCTGGTGCCGCCGTCTGTGGAGGACCATGATTGCTGCCCTCCTTCGCTCTGTGGAATGGAATAGACAATACGCTAACCACAGACGGGTGTCAGCACCAAAGTACACAGTGGGACAGAGGGTATGGCTGTCCTCTGACCAGATCCCGCTGAAGACTGAGTCCCAGAAGCTCTTCCCCCTCTATCTGGGCCCCTACACCATCAAGTGGTTGATCAACAATGTCACCGTTCGGTTGAACTTGCCGCCCTCTATGCGCATCCATCCTACATTTCAAGTCTCCAAGATTAAACCCCTCTCCGCCAGTCCCCTCTGCCCCCCTCTGGACCTCCCCCCACCCTCGGATCGCCAATGGACAGATCACGTACACGGTGGAGAGGATCCTGAACGTGCGTTGTCGGTGGCAGAGATGCCAGTACCTTGTTCATTGGAAAGGATACGGTCCGGAGGAGAGGTCATGGATCCCGGGGCTGTACATTTTGGACAAGTGCATGATTCGGGCATTCCATCAAACCCATCGACAGAAGCCCAGTGGGATGCCAGGGGGCATCCCTTGTTGGGGCACTGTGATGATCAGGTGAGCGTGCTCCCCCTCCCCTCCTGTTCCTGGTTTCCCACTCTGGAAGATTGGACACACCTGCGTGATTACACACCTGCTGCATCTGATGAGCCACCGTATTTAAGATCCAGCATGTGAAGAGCTCATTGCTGGATCGTCTGGGTTTGCAGCCATGCTTTAACTCAAGCTTTTATCTCATTGTTATAGAGTAACTTGTGCACTCATCTTGTGTTTCTTGCTCTTCAGGTTGCTGCCACTCACAGGTGCGTCTCCGGCGCTGATCACGCTTGCCTGACCAGGAAGATCCACGATGTCCACCCAGGTCTCTGCCTTCCCCCTGTCCCCTGGTCCTCGCAGGAGTTCCCTGCTGGACTCCGGTGCTCTAATAGTAAGTGTGCTTTCCCGCATTATTCTCCCTTTGGAGAATCTGTCCCTAATAACCTCTGTCTGCTCTCTCCCGTAAGCTACGTGTGCTCCAGTGGTCACCTATCTTGTTGGAAATTTAAGTTGGTGTTTTGGTGTTTCGTTTTCTTTAGTTTATGCACTATTATGTTTTGAAGTGTTTTCAATAAATTTGTGAAACTTTTTATCCGAGTCTGAGTGATCATTCTGGCACCTCTGTGTTTGAGTCTAACCCTGTTCTGAATCATGACAGAGTATGAGAAAGTTGAAAAAAGTGATTAACGCATGACTAATCACAATTAACTAGCAATTTCTGAAGCTTAATCGGAATTTAAATTGTTTTAAAAATCCTCCTTCACCACTAATATATATAAGATAAGATAAGATAAGATAAGCCTTTATTAGTCCCACAATGGGGAAATTCCAGGATTGCAACAGCACAGGGATAGCAACAGTCAGAGCAACAATCAGAAGGCAAGAAAAAACAACATCTAGCAAACATATGTCCATATTACTATAAATGTATATATATATAGACACACAGTGCAGAGCATTATGGCTGGTGAATGTGCAGCATAAAGTCTAAGCTCTCTCTCCGCGGATGCAGCGGGCCAGCTGGAAGTCTTTGGGCATGATGGTGACCCCCTTAGCGAAGAAGAGACCACCAGGTGGGTCTCGCTGGTCTCCTGCAGAGCCATGACGGCGAAACTCAGGAAACGCAGGACGGTCTTGAAGTCCTGAGCGATCTCCCTCACCAGGCGCTGGACGGGCAGCTTACGGATGAGCAGCTCCGTGGATTTCTGGTAGCGACGGATCTCTCTCAGAGCCACGGACCTGTGACGGCGAGGCCTCTTCACTCTGCCGGTGGCCAGAGCGCCTCTCCGAGCAGCCCTGGTGGCTAGCTGTCTCCTGGGGGGCTTCTTCCTCCAGTAGATTTTACGGGCGGTCTGCTTGGTTCTTGCCATCGCTCTTTATCTGTCTTATATTTCTTTCACGCCGCCTAAACTCCAGCCCGGCACCCGCTTCGTTTTCGCTACAGCTCCCGGTATGTCGAGTATATATTTGCGAAGTTTTTAATGCTCTTCTGCCCTCTTAACACAAGGGGGGAAGATCATTAAGAGATCACTGAAAGATGAAAAATTGCCAGATATCTCAGCGATCACCAAGATCTCTCAATGATCTTCCAGTGATCTCCACGATCGCTACAGTCTCCTCAAAGTTTTGAGTCTGTCCAAAACAATCTCTCAATGATCAGACGGACCATATCTCTTAAGGAGCTCTCTTTCAGTGATCTCCACAGCAGCCTTTCAATGAACTCTATCTCTACCTTTGGGGTGGAAAAATTTGCTGTTCATTGAAAGATCACAGAGAGATCTTTGAAAGATCACAGTCAGGGAGTGCTCAAAGATCTCATTGATCTACCAGTGATTTCTTTCAATGTAGAGATGGCTGAGAGATCATTGAGAGATCACTGAAAGACCAATGAAAGACCAATGAAAGACCAATAGAGTTTAATGAAAGATCACTGAAAGATCATTGAGAGATCAATGAGATTGTTGGACACTCCTTGAGAGATCGTTCAAAAATTGTGTTGGACTGAGTCAAGACTTTGAGGCTGTGGAGATCCCTGGAACAGCATTGAAAGATGTTTGCAATCACTGGGCACACATCAAAAGATCATTGAGAGATCAGGCCATTTTTTCATCTCTCAGCAATCTCCACCCCTATATTAGCAAGTGTGTGTTTCACAGAGCAGAGTGCCTGTTGAGCTGAGGAAACAATGTCAGGGTACAACATTCTCCAAAGATAGAAATCTAACCTCTCGGGAATCAGTGTATCTTGCAAGTTCACTAAATAAGCTGGAAAGTGAATAAAGCAAATCAGTCAGCCTGGGAGAATTTACTGATAATGAGGAAAAAGTGTTTCCTCTTTTCTCCCCAAACTGAATGAAAGACTAGTGGCATAACACACCCGTCTTCCCATCAGCTGCTGTCAATCATGTGTCAGCAAACACAAGAGAAGACCTTGTGCTGGAAGGTACTGCTGTTATCCTGACTGGACTAAATTTGTCAGCTCCATTCTGTCAGCACCACCTGACAAACATCTTCAGTTTGTGGGGCGCACAAAGGAACGAGACAAGAACCGCGGCATTATTCAGATGTTCAGAGCCAGACAGAGAAAATAGTCCAATCTGCTTTGTAATCTCAGCAAACACACAAACAAAAGGAGCTTTGACAATCACTGCCTCCCCAGCGGTGAGTCAACATGGAAATAATGGTGATGAGGGTCAGGGGCAGGACAGCGACATGTCCTTAACACCCAGTCCTCAGTTGGCATTTTCATTCACTGTCTGTTGCACGTCTCAGTGGGGAGGAGAGATTTCACTTTCCAATCACTACTGGAGCCCGATTACTGCAAGAGATTTATCATATTCAGATGAGGCTGGGAGATGCGACTGCAGAGAGGCAGTGAAGACGTCATCAGTCTGGCAGCAGATTTACAGACGAGAGACAAACAGCGAAAAATAACAACGCGCAAAAACATGATTCTCTCCTGTGCTGGAGCTCTGAGCAAGACTGCAAACCCCTGAGGGCCCTCTGGGTCAGACGGAGAGCCGGTGTCGTTGACAGAGGTGGGTGCAGTAGCCACAAACGCTATCCATGCAACAGTGGTACTGCCTTATTATATTAATCACACAGATAAGAGGAGTCACCAAGAAAGTTACATTTTCTTATGACACTTTTACATTACATTTACACCTGTTACACATAAAATAGCATTTTTTTTCTTTTGTCATAAACATTTCTGTGATAAATTTGTCATTTTTTCACCCAAATTTGCAACTTTTTACTCATAAAATTGTAACTTTTTCTTTGTAAATTTGCCACATTTTTCTTGTACATCTGCAACTTTTTCTTCACAAATTTTCAGCTAGTTTCCCATAAATTTGTGGCTTTTCTCCATCCAGTTTGTGAAGTTTTGTTTCCTCTAAGATGTGTCACTGAGGAAAATAAAATATAAATTAGCCCCGTATCTAAACCAAATGATATAGAGAAACATAATCTGGACCATAAAAGAAGAAGAATGACTTCAAATGTAATGAGAAAAAAAAACTGCTCATCTCATATCAAGAGTGAAACCAAATGCACTTGAGAAAAGTACATTTTTCCCTCATAAATGTACTCAGAAAAGAGTGAAAACTGTCATGACCTGAGCTGGCTTGGTTTTCCCCGGCTGGGTCCTGATCTCTGTGTGGGTTGTGGCTTCACTGTTTATGTGCATTTTGTGTGTTCATTTCGACAACAGTCGGGCAGTGGCCAAATCAGATCAGAGGCTGTTGTCAGCCTCTGATCTTTTTCCCACGCTACTGACAGTCTGTCGGCCCTACCACGCCCCCTTTCTCTCCATATTCCACCAGCTGTCCCAGCCCAGGTAATTATCTTTCCCGTGCCTCAGGTGTTCCCAATTAGTGTGACCAGCGGCGTTTGGATTTAAGCAGCTCTTCACTAGACAAACGCCGTTGGGTCACTGACTTTTTAGCCAAAGTCAAATTCCTTGTATGTGTTGTGCATACTTGGCCAATAAAGCTGATTCTGATTCTGATTCTGATTCTGAACGAGTCTCACCTGCTCTTCACGGGGAGATCGTCACGCCAAGGAGGATTTGTTTGTGCTCGCTAGGTGAACTGGACTTTTTGGGACTGCTTCAACCTGTGAGTAAACTGTTAGCGTTTCTTTGGGTGGCTTGCGGCTACGCTGTACCAGAGGCGTTTCTTCCCGCAGCACAACTGCTACGCTTAGGCAGTGCCCAGTTTGTGTTCCCCCTGAGTTGTTGAGCTACCTGCTGTCTTCCCTGTTCTTCCGAGCGCACCTACAGTATATTGTACAGTATTATTTTCCTGTGGCCATAGTGCACAGTGGTCTGCCCGCTGGTCACTTCAGCGTCAGCCATTTTGTGTACATCACAACCTTTTGTAAGTCTTAATGTTTTGAACTGTTTCATGTCAATAAATGTGTGTTTGGTGAAACCCAGCATTTAAATCCTCATTCTTCTTTCTCTCCACCGTGCGCAACGAAGGGTGCAAGGGGAGTTTATGACAGAATGACCCAACCAGTAAAAAGGATTTAGCGGGTTCACCCACACATCCTTTTTTTTCTCTTTTTTGTCATTTTCTGAACTGTGTTTTCATTCACCGGTTTTGCCCCACTATGCCTTCGGAACGCCGCTCCCATGCCAGCCGGAGGAGATTAGCGGCGAGACATCCCATGGTGGAGGAAGAATGGGCGGCGACCTTTATCCAGGACTTTATGGATGAGGCCCATAGAGCCCGTGGACCCAAGGCAAAGTGGAGCAGCCTGGATGCAGCGGAGGGGATTCTGGAAGCGCATCCTAGTCTCTGGGATTACCCTCAGTACGCAGACCTGATCGCTTCGGTCTATGTGCTCCAGCGCACGTTTCCTGATGTGGGGAGAGCGGCGTTCCTCGCAGAGCCCATGCGGGAACGCGCTCCACAGTCTGCAGCCATTCTCGCCCCCGCTTCGCCATCAGTGTCAGCCGTCCATAGGCGGCGTCATCCCGCTAGGAGACGCTGGGAAAAGCCTTCCTCTTCAGCAGCGGCCATCATCGTTTCAGCCGCCGAGAGGTCCGCTGGATTCACCCCGGCCACGCCTACCTCCGTCGTCAAGGAGACGGTTCCTCCAATAGTCTGCGGGGGGGTCCACGTCATCACTGACACAGAGAGGGATGAGTTTCTGCCCTTTGCAGCTGTGCAGGTTGTCAACTGGGATGACAGGCAAGTATCTTTTCATCCTAAATCGTTCATTAACACTGAACCTTGCCTGTCTCCCGAGGGTGAGGCCCAGTATCAGCAGTCCACTGGGTTCTCTTCTCCAGCTGCAATAAATGATTGTTTTCTTCCTCTCTCCGTGTCTCCTCCCATTCCCCCGAGGGCCTGCCGGACCAAGAACTGGGCCGCCAGACGATGGAGGAGGTTGAGGCCCTGGATGATCCTGCCCAGGAGCCCACACGGAGGCGTTCCCCCGCTACCACACCGACGGACGAGGAGTGGGCGAATCTGCTTGCCATGCTCAACCGCCGGGTCGAGGAGGAACGCCGAGAGAGGGAGGTCCACGGACGCGCTTCACCAGCAGTGAGGGTCTCACCTCCTACGCCTGCTCAGCCCACGGATTCACCCTCAGATGAGGAGTGGGCTAATCTGCTCGCCACAGTCAACCACCGGGTCGAGGAGGAGCGTCGTAGGACTAGGACTGTCAACACCAATCCGCCAGCTAGGAGACACCGGGAGAACTCCTCATCACCTTCGGCAGCCCTCTGCCCTCCAGCTGCCGTGAGGCCCGCTGAGCTCACCCCGGCAACGCCCTCCTCCACCGTCACGGAGACGGCTCCTCCACAAGCTGTCGAAGGGGCCCACATCACCACGGATGCGGAGAGGGAGGACTGTCTCCTGCCTGCAGGTGGGAATGATAAGGACCGGGATGACAGGCAAGTGTTTCTTCATCGTTCACCATCTAATGACATTGAATCTTGCCTGTCTCCCGAGGGAGGTGCCCAGCATAAGCAGTCCACTGGGGCCTCTCCTCCAGCTGCGTGCACTAACCCATTTTTTCCCCTCTCCGTGTCTCCTCCAATTCACCCCGAGGACCTGTCGGCCCAAGGTCAGGGCCATCAGACGGTGGAGGAGCCAGTGGCTTCGGATGATTCCTGCCCGGAGCCAGCATGGAGAGGTCCCCCTGCAGCCTCGCTGGAGGAGTCCCCAGTGTTGGAGCTGCTACAGGTGGACAACAGGAATGCCAACACCATCGTACCAGCTGCTGAGGCATTTGTGGTGGACTGGGAGCCTGAGCTTGTCCTCCTGGAGGCCAGGCCCGAGGATTCATCACCAAGATCGACGGAGTCCTGGACTGCGGTGGAGCTCGAGCTCAGACAAGTACTCTCTCTGGTTTTTCTGATCACAGTGTTGGAGAGATCTTGTCTGGCTCTAGGTGGGGAGAGTCAGGCGCAACGCACAGCTGCATCTGATCTTCCCTCACTGGGCTCCGCCCCTGCCGGTGACCCTAACAACCCTGTTTCTTCTCCCACTCCTGAGCTATGTTTTAGGGTCACCGGGGAGGAACAACCATCTCCAAGGGTCCTCGTGGAGCCGGTCTCACTGCTTGATGATGTTGTGGCCCCAGCTTCCTTGAGGTCTGAGGTCGTCGTGTGGTTCCCTCCGCAGGCCGTGCCGCCATGGGTCCAGCAGGTTGGCTTCGGGCCGTCGTGGGGGCTGCGCCCCAGGATTAGCCCCACGTGGGTGCTGCGCTCCTGCTCGGACCTGTCATGGAAGCAACCCTCCAGTGTGGGTTCCACCACGGGTGCTGTAGAGCCTCAGCCGGAGGCCACTGTGGGTGCTGTAGAGCCTCAGCCGGAGGCCACCACGGGTGCTGGCCCAGTTGGGGGCCACTGTGGGGGCAGCTAGGCTCCCGCTGGAGCCCATCGTGGGTGCAGCAGAGCCGGCTTGGTTGGGTGCCATCATGGGTGCAGTTAGGTCATGCTGGAGTCCATCGTGGGTGCAGCAGAGCCGGCCCGGTTGGGGGCCATCGTGGGTGTAGCTGAGCCTCAACAAGAGGTCACCCCGGGTGCAGTGGAGCCAGCCTGGTCAGGGGCCACCGAGGGCACTATGGTCCACCCTGAGGACACCATGGTCCCCTTATCCCTGCTCTATGCTGTGAAGATCCCCTGTTCCCGGTCCCGTTGCCCACCAGTAAGCCTTCCAGTGGGCAGGCCGCCTCCTGCTTCACCCCTCCAGTCCTGGTGGCTGAGCAATATTGGCCGGCCGCCGGAAGAATGAACTCCCCCAGTCAGTTTTCCGGCAGGCCTCCGGATGCCGTCCACCGGACCTTCTGCTGGGCCGGGGACTCTGGGCGGCCTCCTGAGCCCCAACGCCCATGGACTTGGGGGGGTTAATTGTGGGCCCTGGGCGGGGCATTGTGTTCCCTCCTTCCAGTTCCCCCTTCCGCCCACCTGGGTTCAGGTTGTTTATGGTGGTCGCAACTGTTGGTGGGGGGGGGTGGCTTCTTGATGTTACCTGGGTGTCTGGGAATCCACCCCTTAGAGGGGGGGCTCTGTCATGAGCCGAGCCGGCTTGGTTTTTCCCGGCTCAGTCCTGATCTCTCTGTAGGTTGTGGCTTCACTGTTTGTGTGCATTTTGTGTGTTCATTTCGTTTTGGCCACTGCCCACCCGGCAGCTGTTAGTCATCCTCTGATCTTTTTCCCACGCTATTGACAGTCTGTTGGCCCTACCATGCCCCCTCGCTCTCCATATTCCATCAGCTGTCCCAGCCCAGGTAATTATCTTTCCCGCGCCTCAGGTGTTCCCAATTGGTGTGACCAGTGGCATTTGGATTTAAGCAGCTCTTCGCTAGACAAACACCGCTGGATCACTGAATGAGTCTCGCCTGCGCTTCACGGGGAGATCGTCAAGTCAGGAAGGATTATTATTTGTGCTCACTGCGAGAATTGGACTTTTTGGGACTGCTCTCATTCGTGAGAAAACTGATTAGCGTTTCTTTTCGTAGTTTGCTGCAGTAAATCTGCTACGCTTCAGGTGGCGTTTCTCCCTGCAGCCTAACTGCTACGCTTAGGCTTAGCCCTGTTTACGTTCCCCTCGAGTAGTGCATTTCCCTGTAGCCTTCCCTGCTCTCCCGAGCGCTTGTGCGTAATTGTATTGTTTTTCTTGTGGCCACGGTACACAGTGGTCTGCCCACTGTCCACTTTGTGTCAGCCATTTTGTGTACATCATACCTTCTTGTAAGTCTTTATTTTTGAACTGTTTCATGTTAATAAATGTGTGTGTGGTGAACTCCTGCATTTAAATCCTCATCCTTTCTCCCCTCGCCGTGTGCATAGGAAAAGTGCACGGGAGGGTTTATGACAGAAAACTATCCTGTCAACAAACTCAGAAAAGTGCAATTTGGGGAAAAAAAAATTACTTGAGTATATGGACTTGAATAAATTTAACTGAAAACAACCCACCTCTGTGATTTAATAAAGGTGAATCACAGTTTAGAGAGGGCTTAAAAATTGATTTAACTGCACTACATCAAGCATTTCATATATATAGTATGGACTTCAACTGTTCACTGATAGAGCTTTTAATTACACATAAAAAAAACCCCGAAGAGCTTAAAATGCTGTAGAAAATCCTCAGAGGGAGTCGGGCGTCTTTCATGCCTCTGCTCTACCCAGTTAACTTTGCGGGCTGCTGAACAGAAGCAGGAATGGAGCACAGAACCTCCACTGGCACCCCGGTGTAGTGGTGACGACCTGTTCTTTTATGACTTCCACACACTCCCGTGCCTGTCTGCGTCTAAACACACACACACACACACACACACACACACACACACACACACACACACACACACACACACACACACAGAGCAGCAGGGCTCCTCTGCTGCTTCAGCCACCTGTCAACATGTACACAATAAGAAGTACGGCCTCGCTCTCTCTCTCTCTCTCTCGCTCTCTCCCCTCACTTCATTTTTCTCTCCCGCTTTTTTGTTTTCATATCCAAATGTCTCCCTGCTCCTCGGGTGTGCTGCCTCGCCCTTTGAGTCAGACAGATTCAGATAAGATAGAAGATGCCACTAGAGAAGCCAATCGGAAACTTGAAACTGCTCTGAAGTTCCCTCACAGGTCACGGGCGAATCAATGAGCAACCGGGCAAGGAAGTGTGGAAATGTGTCGGTAGTGACTGCTGTAGGTGGACTAACAGAAGGAAAATCTGTTTTGTCAACATCTGAAGCACTGATCCTGCAAGCGGTCCACCCACGTATTGAGACTCCGCATGTCTCTGATTTCCCCTGCAAAACTGCACTCTATCTGAGCATGTGTGCATGGATGAATGTTTTCGGCGATGAAAAGAGAAGGTAACTCACCTTTCATAGTCTCCATTGCAAAGTGCTCTGACTGGAATGGAGAAGGGTTGCCACACGGGGTTCAAGGTGCTCTTCACCACCTCAGTCTTATGACAGATGGTGAACCTGCATATGTAGGTCAACAGTAATTCAAAATCTTAAATCCTATATCATGGGGGAAAAACAGTGATAAAATTGTTTGCAGAAAGAACCATTTGCTCTGCAACCATGTCAGAGTGAATGTACGCGTAAGCTGCTGGCTCCAGTGCAGACTAATTTTCTTGACCTTGATTCCCTTCCAGCTGGACCTTTGTCCGCTCCAACCTGGCTTTAAAGGGGTCACTGATTGGGCCGTTTTCCACATTTTAACAGCTCACACGTCTTATTGAAATGTTTGTGACATGTTTTGGTAAAATTGTCTGGAATTATTTAATTGTTGCAGCAATTTTTTTTAATCATCTTTTGCAGCCTTTCTGAGAATGGCTGGTTTCTTTTCATGTCTCTTTAAAAAGGCCACATTTAACTCCACCCTCCCTCTTACATCACTATTGGTAATCTTAGCTGGCTAGATCCTAGATCCTAGCTCAGAGCCAACTAATGTAACTTTATTTCCCTAAAGAATGAATGAAACAATGCTTCACTGATGGGCAGAAACATGTAATTGGCTAGAGTGCTCACGGCTAACAGTTTGATGGCAAATTTAGGCGCCACATTGGTACTGGATATAGTCCTGTTGACAGCTTTTGCAGCATTGTGATAACGGGATATCTAAATAATGGTTTGCTGTATTTATTGTTTTCATATAAGTAAACTGGAATGTTATAAGTTAAACTGAATGTTATGAAGACAAATTTTAAGTGTATACCTAAAATAAGTGTAATGTTAATAATAATACTCAAATGTGATGTAGTTGTTGTAACCTTTGCCATGTCTCCATGAATATAAGGAGAAAGAAAAAAACATTTTAAAAATCACTTGCATACAGAGGAGACAATCTTGAAATGTCAGATACTTGGATGCTGAAAACAGTCACATCAGTGATAGAATCAGTTATTAACACTGAAAAAGCCAAACATCTTTTATTTTCTTTAATTTTCTACCATAATCAGGCGTTATACCAGACAACGAGTGCTGTTTATTTCACATAATATTCAACTTCTTCAGCCAAAATGAAGAAAATGTAGTATATGCCCATGTGGCTCAATGGCTTGTTTGTGTTTCTTTTCAGCACCAATATGGCGTCTGCGCTTGGCCACCTGAAACTAGCTTGGTGGCTAGCAATGACCACTCTAGCCAGTTATATCTCTGTGGTTCTAACGGCACTAAAAATGTAGCATCATGGCAAAAACATAAAAATAAGCCAGAATGATGCAAGATATATCAAGTGTGGATTAGTGAACCAGATGGAAACAGTGATGTCTGTTAGGGTGACTGAAATGTAAAGGAAATAATACAAACATGAGCTTCCTAGTAGCACTGTTAGCTCTTTAGCTAAGGCCTTCAGCTCCTCTTCCATCTACATGACAGACAGCTAGACGGGCCAATGATAGAGCAGTGGGCAGGTGTTTGGCTTGTGGGTTTTGTTTTTTTTTTTTTTAAGAGAAATGATTCCTTGATATTTTGTTCAATAATCACATGACCAATAAAGAAAAAACTCAAACAAAAACTCATTTTTTTTCAGTCAATAACCCCTTTAAATTCCAAGCCGGAACACACTGAAAAGCAAAAGCAAGAGACAAACTCACGTTCCGTCCTCGTTGCTTCTGTAGAAGACCATGAAGGGGTCTGACTTTCCAAAGAAGTCCTTTTTATCCAGTTTGTTGGCACAGAACTGCATGGTGGCATAATCCTACAGAGGAACAGAAACAGGAATAGAAAGACAAAATGGTAGAGGACATTTTAAATCCGTCCCTCTGCTGCCCTCCTGTTCTTTGTTTATACATGCTGGGTGCCAAGATATAAAAGCACTGGAGCACCACCTAAAAGCAAAGTGCTGACAGAATCTTAATAAGAGGTCTAGCTTCCAAAACCTGTAAATGCATTCATTACCGTCCTTTTATTATGCAATCCCTGCATACAAATGTGTATGGGATAAGAGATGTGAAACTGAAAATACTTTGTTGTTCCGAACATAATAAGAGTAGCAACACGAGGCACCACTCATGGGCATGGAAATGGGTTCTAAAATCCTGCACATGGACGGGAAGCTGTGCACAAAAGGGATGTGGAGGGTGTTAGTGCAGCTAATGATACATTAGAAAGGCTAGTATTATCATAATTACACTCATTTAGGCACCGTTTCAATGTGCGCTGCCATATCAAAGACAATGAGCATGCCCTTTCATGCTCCGGATCCAGATAGTCTCCCTGTGGTCAAGGTATTAGTCTGCTCTACACAATAATGCGGTTTCCGAATGGGCGCACAGGACAGGTGAATGTCCACATTAGAAGACACTCTGCAAAGCCTTCGCAGTAACCAGCGGCATTCATTTCATTCCTGAATGAGCCTTCTGAGGATGCTTTAGTTTTGAAACACTGCAGATGTGCAGTGAACAATCTTCCCAAGATGGCCCATTATGTGTTCTCTTGTTTCCTGTCACTATATAGACAAAAGTAATAGCTGCGGTGTTTTATCCCAAGGAAATTCCAAGGGTTTAGAATGGGCTATAATAAAGACTGTGACCTTTTGTGCACACATTGTTGCCGCTGTGGATGCTCACATAGAAACTGGTCAATAGCCAAAGGCTTTCTACACTTAGAGCCCTACAACTTTAATAAGAACACATCTGTGTGGTATGGTTACATTGGGCTCACAGCTCTATCTATGAGACCAGGAGCTCGACCCTGCTGTTCCAACTATTGAGAAGCGGCATCCAATCAGAAGAGAGCTGGCTGATATGGATGGTGACTTGACGGTGGTGTCTTGTTCCAGACAGTGCATGAACAAAGGGCCAACACCAAATATGAGATAAACAATGCTTGCTTTAATTAAACAGATTACTCTAAAGCTGGGATGGGCCGATCCAATACGTAATATCAATATTGGGTTGGATCCAAGTAAAAATGTCTGGATCAGGGAGCAGTAGAAGAATTAAAACTGATTCATTAAAACATAAAATAAAGCAATAAATGCCTTTTAAACCAGCTGACATTCTCCGCTCCCACTGCAGCAGTTGCTTCACGTGATGCACGTGCTGGTGTGTGAGGAAACTGCATGTCAGAGATGTAATGTCAGAGGCAAGATCATTTTTCTTAGGATTAAATAAAAGGTGAAAACTTAATAAAACATGTCATTACAAACAAAAATGTCATTAAAATAAATAAATGAAATGGAAGACTTCTAGACAAATTTATAACTGATTTTATCTGCTCTGTGCATTAAACTCTTCATAAAATCTTCCTAAAACAATAGATGGATATTGAATGCTGTTGCCATAATGTCTGTTGCTTAGTTCTTCTTCTTCTTCTTCTTCTTCTTCTTCTTCTTCTGGCTGCTCCCTTTAGGGGTCTTCACAGTGGATCATCTGCCTCCATCTCACCCTGTCCCTTGCATCTTCCTCTGTAACACCAACCCTCTCCATGTCCTCCTTCACTACATCCATGAATCTTTCCTGTGGTCTTCCTCTTTTCCTCCTGCCTGCCAGCTCCATCTTCAACATCCTTTGTCCAGTATATCCACTATCCCTCCTCTGCACATGTCCAAACCATCTCAGCCTTGCCTCTCTTACTTTGTCTCCAAACCGCTCAACCTGAGCTGTCCTCTGATATACTCATTTCTTCTCCCTCCCTCAATCTTGTCCCTCCTAGTCACTCCCAAAGAAAATCTTAGCATCTTCAACTCTGCCACCTCCGCTCAATTTCCTGTCTTTTTGTCAGCGCCACTGTCTCCAAACCATACATCATAGCAGGTCTCACTGCCGTCTTGTAAATCTTCCCTTTCACTCTTGCTGCTACCCTTCTGTCACAAATCACCCCAACACTCGTCTCCACCCACTCCATCCTGCTTGCACTCTCTTCTTCACCTCTCTTGTGCATTTTCCATTGCTTTGGATGGTTGGCCCCAGGTATTTAAACTCATCTACTTTCACAACCTCTACTCCTTCCATCTTCACCACTGCACCTCTTATTCACACTCATGTATTCTATCTTGCTTCTACTGTCTTTTATTCCTCTTCTCTCCAGTGTATACCTCCACCTCTCCAGGTTCTCTTCCACCTGCTCCCTACTCTCACTAGCGATCACAATGTTGTCTGCAGACATAATGGTCTATGGAGACTCCTGCCTAACCTCATCTGTCAGCCTGTCCATCACCATAGCAAACAAGAATGTGCTCAGAGCCGATCCCTGATGTAACCCCACCCCCACCTTGAAACCACCTGTCACTCCTACAGCACATCTCACCACCATCTCACTGTCCTCATACATGTCCTGCACCACCCTCACATACTTCTCTGCCATTCCTGACTTTTTCATACAGTGCCACACTTCCTTTCTTGGCACCCTATCATATGCTTTCTCTAGATCCACAAAGACACAGTGCAACTCTTTCTGACCTTCTCTATACTTCTCTATCAACACTCTTAGAGCAAACACTGCATCTGTAGTACTCTTTCTTGGCATGAAACCGTACTGATGCTCACTGATTGCCACCTCTCCTCTTAACCTGGCTTCAACAACTCTTTCCCATATCTTCATAGTGTGGCTGATCAACTTTATGCCTCTGTAGTTACTACAGCTCCGAGCATCAACTTTGTTCTTGAAAATTCATACCAAACCACTTCTTCTCCACTCCTCCGGCATCCTCTCACTCTCCAAGATTGTGTTAAACAATCTGGTTAAAAAATCCACTGCCATCTCTTCTAAACATCTCCACACCTCCACTGGTATGTCATCTGGACCAACCGTCTTTCCATTCTTCATCCTCTTCAAAGCTGCCCTCACTTCCTCCTTGATAATTCTCTGGACTTCCTTGTTAACCATCTTTCCTTCATCCATCCTCCTCTCTCGCTCATTTTCTTTATTCATCAGCTCTTCAAAGTACTCCTTCCACCTTCTCAACATGCCTAAATTGTGCCTTTGGCATTATAAAGAAATGCATTGAAATAATTTCAAACACATGTACTGAATGATTCAAGAGAAGTTTCCAACTGTCTGATGGCTGTGACGGTGAGCTGTTAGGAAGTTCTGAACTTATTCTAAAAAGACAAGTGTTTATGTCAGTCTTAAGGCATATCTTGGGGGCATTTCTCCCCCAAGATATTTCATTCAGAAAATGACTAAAATACAATACTGTGTTACACTGTGATGGAGGACAGATGTCAGTGACTGTTTTATTAGGGCTTCATATTTTAAATATCAGACTCATCAAAGACATACTGGACATAAACTCACATCTTTTATAAATTTATTTTTTGATAGGGGTCAGACTGTTCTTTGTAATTTATTGACTGATTTTAGAAAATTATAAAGTTTATTAGGTGTTATTTAATATTGAAGTCCATAGTGCATATACTCTAATGATCAATCTAAATTTTAACTAGTTACATTAATGCTGCTGTTTGGTGGGATTCTTCTTCTTCTTCTTTCAGATTTGATTGGCAGTTGGCAGCCAGCTTACGGGTGCATTACCGCCACTGACTCGATTATCATCACTCTATATCTTTGTATAAGGACTTCTGAACAACTCCTTATTAAAATGAACACAATGACCTTTCTGCTGTTAACGGTCTTACACTGATATATAAATGTTACAGCTTAACATCTTCTATTATTATTTTTATTAATATAGAAATAAATGTGAATTTATAAGCTTGATCCATAAATGACAAAATGTATCCATAAAAACCCTTAAAAGTCTGGTTGTAAGAGTGCAGTTTTACAACTTTAGCATCTCCAACCTTAAACACTTGCAGAAATACCATGGAAAGGAGAATGTTGAATTCATTTAGGCCACAGGCGCCATATCTGTTCCGTACCTGTATCCACAGATACCCAAGTTTAAAATAACGGTTTGCATCAGACTGGGCATTAAAGAAGCTGTGCCATTACATCCCTACTCTAGTTACTCTGGCAGAATCGCCATTAGATAGGAGCATAATTCCATAAGTATGGCATCACTGATATAATATGTCCTGTATCTTCTAATATCAGAAAATGTGATAAAGAAGACATCCAGAGCCTTCAAGCAGCAATAAAAAGAGCTGTTTTCACCCAGCAAGTCTTGGAGGAATTTTACATTTTCAAATACTGCTGTTCGATGGGAACCAGCCCGGTGCTGAGCAGGGCCTCTATCGATTGCTCTGACCCACATCAGCGAGGCACATCTGCCTCTGACCTCACTGACTCTCATTAACCCCCATCACATCACTTTATGGCTGGCCCACAGACACGGTGCAGACCTGCCGCTGTTATGATGCAGCTGCTGAGAGAGAGAGATGGGCGCCACGAGACTCGGCGTAGAATAATTCAGAGTGTTTCTAACTTGTATAATAGAAATGTTGAAACAGAAATATTTAACTGCTAATTAAAACAGTCGGTGGTGGAGTCTGAGCAGTGATATGTTTATCAGCCCTGTTTCTATCCAAGTTATAGAGCCGTTGTCAAGCTCTTCTCCTGTGGTTTTTCTAAGTAAATCTAACACTCCAATTTCCTGCGAGGCTGGCTTAAAAACCCAAAGTAATCATAAAAGAGGAGCTTGCTACAGTCACTTATCTGAGCCCTTAAAAATAGACGGATCTTGTAACTGTCCTGCCTCACAGTGACATGCTCTCTAAAGCTACACTATCATGGCAGCACAGCACCGTGAAGCCTTCATTAGGCACAGATAACACACACCCACTCCGGTGCCTCGCAGTGTTCTCTCATTAAGTGGGGAAAAGGCAGAACATTCATTTCAGCCACCGAGGTTTAGGAGCAGCAGGGGAATACCGAGTGCGGCCCCCTCCCTCCCGTTTCGCTGCTCTACCGTGCTATCGCAGCATGGGGTGAAGTGCCGGAGCAACGCACACTGTCACTAGAGAGTGGGGCTGCTCTTTGAAAGGAACACGCAACAACGCGGACAATGCTGGCGTTCCCATTACATAAGCTGGCGGCATCCTCACGATCTCAGACTGTTGTGAATCACAAATGGATGGTGAGCTGGTGGATTACATGAAGCAGAAATTAGCACGACCCCTCTGTGAGCTTCAGGAATCTCTCCGCTCATCTGTGTGCCCGTCTGTTGTGACTGTAGGCCTCAGGTGAAGCACAAGTTTTATGTAAGCATACCAAAAAAAAAAACAACGTGGCATTTTTTGACTAAAGTGACAAAGTGAATAATGAGTGCTTGAGGTAAAATATACAATCCAAAATGTCAGTGTGATCAGGGCTTAGTGTGGTAGAGTTCCAAGGAAATATTGATTTATTGCCGCCATCAGTGCGTGAATGTGTGTGTGAATGGGCGGGTAGCAGGATCTGTAAAGCGCTTTGGTCATCAAGAGATGAAAATAAAAGCGCTATATAAGTGAATGCCATTTACCATTTATTAAAGTAGAGCTGTGTTGTTTTCATCTGCCTAATTTGCTTCTTTTTTCTGCATTTTAAGGTTGTGTTAAAAAGTCCCTTTGAAGCTAATTTAAGACTTTGGTCTTAAATAAAATTGATTTGGTTTGACCAGACTATGAACAAGACATAAAAACTACTCACACAGCTTAATATAGTATATAAACAGGAAGTGAACCATGATTTTTAGCCGCCATATATAAACTATTTAAATTGAATGGCTTGACTTTTATTCAAATCAGTGGGAGCTGCAGCTGGAACACGATGAAGTGCTGAAAGTGAGCCAGGTACTGCTTAGCGCAGTCACATGTGCCAGAGGTAATGACAGCCAAGAGGAAGCCTTTGATCCATGCAGGGGCTGCTGCTCTGTCTAATGATACCTGGCAAATCCACGACAAAGGTGAGAGCCAACCAGCCGCTCAGTCTACAGTCCCCGCACAACCTCCCCAGTCAATTCCCAATTTGCTGCTCTCACTTTCCCCAAACAAAAGTTGCCGTGTTTACCTCAGGCGAAGCACAAACTCGGCCCCCCTCCATTCATTGGTCACAAGTGGATTATAGAATAAACACCATCCAGATGGATGGTGGCAGCCCAAGCAGCTATAACTCACACTGTGCTGACAGCGCTGCCTTCAGTCAGCCTCATCACCTTTTCCTTCATGTTTTCTTCAGATGTCAGTGATCCCCACTGAGGGCTAAATTCTGAGTAAACAGGACAGGTCTGCAGTGGCGTGTCAGGCCTGTGTCTCTCTGACCCAGTCCAGAAAAGGAGAAAGCGGTCATTTGTGCCGGTAATGATCATTTGCATTTATATCACAAAGCTGCTTGATGAAGTTGTGCCTTACATCCTGTCAGCTCCAACACACCTGATGACTCACAGCAGCCCTTCGCTGGCCGTGCACACCGACTCTTCAGTCCAGCAGGGTGCGATCAGTAATGGTTATCCTGAGCGTTTCATCACCAGAATGTCTCATATGTCTATCAGGTGATAAAATGTGTTGTTAGGTGAACTACATAAAGGTACGTCCACTGCGCTGTGAATCCAGGCTCTTGTTGCTGAACAACAACGTCGGGGTGCAACAAAATCCCTGTTAACATGCATTAGAACATGATGAAACACTGGTGCAGGAGTTCAGTGGCTGGGTGTTCAGCCTCTGAGGGAGGGCAGTCGTTCTGGCCAATAAGTCCTGATCCAGTGGTGCTGGCTTAATGTGATTATTTACTATCTCCATTTAGCAGCGTGGAGAGAAAGCCAATGGCCATTAGTGGACACAGGTTATTAACGCAGACTTATAGATTAACACACCCCTCACTGCAGCAAGTGCTTGTTCCAGTGATTGGAATGGAGGCGGTCTCATTAAAGAGCTATTCAAACTCAGCATATTCAATATGTACACAATTTCCAAATGACAAACCCAATTGCGAAGTAATACGACATATCCTGTTCATTTAATGGGGACGTTTATGACACCATAAATCTTACTGAAGCCAAGGATATTAAACATGCGAGCTGACTGTGGCGGGCCTGTTAAGCATGCATTATGGACCAGCACATTCCCTTCAGTACATCATGATCAAACTCCCAAGTCCTATTGCTAACAGCTCCAGTTTAAATAGGAAAAAAAAAGGAACGCTGTGAAACATTTATTCAGACAAAGTGAAAAGTGCACCGGTCAAACTTTTTCTGGACTTACTCGGCAGTTTCCCAGCTCCTCTGCAGACAAGACTATGGTGCCGCACTTCTTCCCGGGAATGCTACTGTGGAAACAAAACAATGATTCACTCAGCTGACAGCAGCTTACAGTAGACAGTTATAAACTTGATAAAACATTAGAAATTCAAACGATCATATTGCAGTAGTCCATTACTGCTCAGTCCACACAAATCTCCCAATGTAGCAAATAAATGGCACAGTAACAGCATGTAGGGTTTTTTTTTATTGGCTGAGATGTTCGCACAGCATCCCGAAAATCTTTTTTTATGAGAAATTTCAAACAGTAATGGACCCTTTCTGAAATACAAAAATTTATTCTAAAATCACTATACAACTCTGTCATGAATATCTCTGTTTGCGTTTGTGACTCATTTGCAGTATCACTGTTTTTGGTTTGTTTCCTTCATGTCTCCTTTGAACAGTTACAGTATTTATTTCCTGGTTTTCCTGTGGAGACGTGAGGCCTGACTTCCAGCCTCTTTCTTCCTATCTCTGTGAATGTCCAGCTTTTAGACAGGACTGTGTTTTGTTGTGTTGACAAAATTTGATTTAAAAAATACCCTTGAAGTAAAAAAGCAACATGTTTCGAAGAGTACTGAAGTACTACAGCTGCTAAACTAGTTTTGGCTTTTAAACAACAGGATTGCTAGCATTTAAGCAGAGTATGCAATTATTTTCCTTACATCTATAATGCAGTTAGGTGTAGAAATATCAGCTTTAATTCAGGGGTGGGTCGTGGGGGAGTTTCAGAAAAAATTACCTTTGAGCTTTTGAAAATGAAGGTCTATGTATAAAAATGTAATTCCTATTAGCCCTTTACACAGGGGTGGAGATCACTGAAAGATCGCTGAGTGATGACAAAATGGTCAGATCTCCAAATGATCTTTCAATGATCTCTCAGCAATCACCAAAATCTCTGAATCTGGCCATTTTTCATCTTTCAATGATCTCTCAACAATCTCCACCCCTATGGAAAGAGGGTAGAAGAGCACTAGAAACCTCTCAATTACACCTCTTTGGACCCCCAACAAAGTATCAATGGTCCCTCAGCAATCTCTCCTGATCTCTCACTGATCCCCCAAGGATCTTTCAAAGATCCCTATAGATGGCCATGAAAATCTTGCAGTGAACTCTCAAACATTTATGCAAAAATGTCTTTTCTGAGGCTTTAGGACATCCTTGAGAGATTAGGTCAATTTCTGATCTCTCAATGGTCACCCAATGATCTTTGGCTGTGTAAAGGGGCCTTAAACAGTTAAAAATGTTCTCGTTCAACCCACTGAATTAATGCTGATGGTCTGTACTTCAATCAATCATTGTTTGATATAAAATCGAAAATCCACTGTAGCAATGAACACTGGCTGACATATAAATATAGCATCATTGTACATAGGCACATGAGGCACAATGGTGTACACTCATATCAAAAATTGCTAACATTTCAGATAAGATAAGATAAGATAAGCCTTTATTAGTCCCACAATGGGGAAATTCCAGGATTGCAACAGCATAGGGATAGCAACACTCAGAGCAACAATCAGAAGGCAAGAAAAAACAACATCTAGTAAACATATGTCCATATTACTATAAATGTATATATATAGACACACAGTGCAGAGCATTATGGCTGGTGAATGTGCAGCAGAAAGTCTAAGCTCTCTCTCCGCGGATGCAGCGGGCCAGCTGGAAGTCTTTGGGCATGATGGTGACCCCCTTAGCGAAGAAGAGACCACCAGGTGGGTCTCGCTGGTCTCCTGCAGAGCCATGACGGCGAAACTCAGGAAACGCAGGACGGTCTTGAAGTCCTGAGCGATCTCCCTCACCAGGCGCTGGACGGGCAGCTTACGGATGAGCAGCTCCGTGGATTTCTGGTAGCGACGGATCTCTCTCAGAGCCACGGACCTGTGACGGCGAGGCCTCTTCACTCTGCCGGTGGCCGGAGCGCCTCTCCGAGCAGCCCTGGTGGCTAGCTGTCTCCTGGGGGGCTTCTTCCTCCAGTAGATTTTACGGGCGGTCTGCTTGGTTCTTGCCATCGCTCTTTATTATTCTGTCTTATATTTCTTTCACGCCGCCTAAACTCCAGCCCGGCACCCGCTTCGTTTTCGCTACAGCTCCCGGTATGTCGAGTTTCCCATTAGCACCGGGCGGCGGCCAAGTGCTAGCTAGCACTAGCTCCTCCCCGCTGTAACGTCTCCCGCTGCAAACCGTGGCTCCGTCCGCCGACCCGGGAGACCCCCGGGGCGATCCGTGCGTCCGTGATATATATACAGAGTGAAAGGTGTAGAAAGAAGAAGGAAGATAAAAAAAAAAGGCTGTTGCAACAGGCAGCCGACTCGTGTGGCGCCGCCGGTCCGGCGGAACCGGAACCGGAAAAAAATAATATAGACTTAAAATCCTAACCAGCTGTCACTGAAGAGCTCTCACCTCTGGGAGCAAGGTTGAGCATGGCCCCAGCCCGCACTGAAATTTCCTCCTGAGATGATCAGGAGGAATGATCAGGTCAGAGTATGCACAAGTACTTCACCTAAGCCAAATCCTTGTGCTTCATACTCATCACAGCACTCAATCCCCAACCCTTTTTTTATGCTTTTGGATCTGCATCATACTGACGAGAGAGAATATCCTTAATATGGTTTTCTCAGGCACGCAGCTCTCACTGGCCCATCTGTGTGCTATTCACATTTTCGGAAAAGTCACGAGCGGCTCTAGCCAATGAGAAGAAAGTTGGCTTCAACTGATGGTGGCCTTAACGGGGAAGGATAAAAAGGGGCTAAAATCAGGCGTTTGATGAACTATGAAGCTGCAGCAAGGCCCCACACAAGATAAATATGAGCTCAAAATCACTACAGTCAAATAAAACAGAAGTGAAGCATGGAATGATCATATTATCCATCATTTTAGAGCTATGCTTCATTTTGGGTTTGAAAGTTGAGCCTTTGAGCTTAAAACTATTAGTATTTTCACTAAAAAGTTTTAGTTTTCATCCAAAATGGCCCCAAAGGATGGTAGAAGAACCCTACCATGACAGTTTGACAACTCTAATGAGCACAATTCTTCACCAACTTAAGCGAATGGAAAAAAGTCAAAAACAACAACTCTAAAGTTCTTCAAAACAATGTGGAATAAAACTGCTGTGATGTGGAACCCCTCTGATTTCTATTCACAAACACCACGTTGAGACTTTAAAGCTCGCCTTGTTTACCACAGATTCTGCTCCGGCAGTTGATCAAGATGTATTGCAGCAGAGAGGTTCCCCGCATGTCTGCGTTGGTATGCATCATCTGTTCACTCAGATGCCAATCCAAAGTAGAGGCAGAAATCTCAAGAGTTGGTCCTAAATGTTTTTTGTGGAAACTCTCAGCATGGGTCCTTCTTTTGTTCATACAGCAGCATTGCAGCTGCTGTAACTCCCGTTATCTTCTGGATAAAGCAGAGACTGATCATTAGAAGGTCAGACTTGCTGCAGATCCTCATCAAGCTGTGACAGCTATTCTGACTATCGTGATAGTAGATTCCTCAGTGCTAAACCAGATGGAGTCTTTGACTGTAGCAGCAGAGGCTTGCATTATTTATGAGGTCAATCTGAAGTGCAAACCTGCAATAACTGAATGTTCACATCTAGGTAATGCCAAGGGACCTATTGGGGGAGACAGAATGTCTTTCTTCTTCCTTATCTGCCTGAATAGGAAGTGTTTGTCTTTTTTTTTTATTTTTAGATGTGTAGCATGGTGTGTTTCCATTAACCTCTCTAAGGTACATCAGGGCGATGTACCTTTTCGCCCTAAGGTACATCAGGGCGAAAATACATGAAGTCCAGCTCTCCATAAGAGAAGCAGCAACTGTAGTCCCTGCTGCTTCAACAACGATCAATACCTCAATGTGAATCCACTGACCAACGTATCAAACTGCTGCACAGCCTCTAATGAGACAAGAGGTAAAATGAAGCCAACGCGCTCTCAGACAGAAGGCACACTTCATTCTTACACTCTGTCTGCAAGGTTCATTGAGACCAGTCTCAAGGTGAATTAACTGTCCGTGAATTATTGATGATTACCTCCAAGTCACCACTATACAGCCTGATAAAGGCAGAAAGGCAGCGAAAGGCCTCACCGATGTGGCCGGAAAACCCTGCGTATTCCACGGGTCAAGTGATCTCCCCGAGGTCACGATGAAGACGGATTCTCCCATTAAACTGGGAAATGAGATCCAACAATTGGTAAAATTTTAGCTGCAGGCACCATGGTAATGCACCACCCTGCTGTAATCTCTGCTGCAGAGAAGAAAGCAGGTACCAAAAGGGCAATGGTCTTTTAAATTAGGCATGCATTATTAAGCGTGCCATTTTCCCTGACAATGACTAGTTAACGTGCAGAGGAAGCGCGCACTGAATGGATAAATACAGTTCCTGCAAATTATCAGCAGCACACAACTTCCTTTATTCGCCGTGATTTCTGTGTCCTGAATCAAGAGGCCTTATCCTCGCACTCACTGGCAGTTCCTGTGCGCGAAAAAGGCTTTGATGATGAAATGATGTGAAATGCACTCCTGTGGTCCTTCTCTTTGTAATATCTGTCAGGAACAAGGTCTACAGTCTGACTGCTGTGAGAAACTGAAAGGATTTAATCAACGGCTCATGTAAGTGTGTGCACTTGCATGTGTAACATTTGAATAAATACAATAAGTAAAAGCACATCTGGGTGTTCCAGCACATTTCTGGTGTTCTTGTCCTCAGTCCCTGGCCATGCTAATAATGTGACGCTTTCAGTGTTTCAAGTTATTCCAAAGTATCTTTAAACACAATATAATACAAAATAAGTCTTCAATTTGAGTTCTTTTGTGCAAAAAGGGCTGAGTAATTTAATAAAAGTAGCTACAACCGCTGCTTTTTTTTTTAAAGGTGTAGTCCTGTGTTTTCAGCTAATGCTAGGAGCAGGGACAGCTGGTATCAATGAGCTAGACGGGTTAAAACCCCTTTGATTCAGAAAAAAGAAAGGAAATTATAAATTATTTATTATAAACGTGTTCCTCTACATTTCATTTACTATACTCTTTTGATTTGTTTTGTGGCACTTTAAAGCCAAAACTCAAAAGAAAACACTAGATATGTATAAATGGGCTGTATTTCTGCAGCCCAAACACTGTGGCACAGCCATCCAATTATATTTGTCCATTTGTAAGTGGCGGGTGTAAGACCCACCCCCTCACCCCTTCAATTTGCTTCTTATGTGGGCTAAAATAAACTAGCCCACAGGCTACAGATCGTACAGTGGCAAGCAGGAAAAAGGACACAAGAGGCCCTTGACCAAGTGGATTACTTACTTTCTCACACTTTTTTGGAGGAAAAAATGGAAGCAAATAGACGGGAAGCACATCACCCAAATTACACAAAAGAAGAAACGTCAACATTGTAAGCTCTGTGCTATTTGGTTTGAACTCAAGCCGAAATCTTCATTCTGTTTCCCTGCTTGCTACGAGGACACACAGCTTGGACACGACACCGTGTTGTGGATTTGAAGCATCTTTCTGTTCAAATCGGGAAGCGTGAAGGCTGCACCAGTCACGGTGGGAACTGTGAAAAGCTGCCGATGCTTGGTAAAGTGAATGTTGCTGTCAGCTGGACAAGGGCCACCACACCGCTATACAGGTGAAAAAAAACCAGACATCGCGATCACAGCCCCCATGACAGCTGAGAGAGGTTTTAGCACACGTAAGTGGATAAAATCCTTTCTTTTAAGGGTTATGGGGCAGAAGGAGCGACCGACTGCTCTGGCTATGCTGTCCGTTGGACGAGATGAGAAACAATGATGCAGCAAAAATCTCATTTGACGGGGCTGGCCCTGTCTTGAGTGCAGTAATTTTCCAAAGAGTCAGGTGAATTTGTTGCATTTCTTTAAACTTTTTCATTAAAATGATGTGTTAAAATAAACATACAAAGCAACAAAATAGGAATCCTGAGAAAATATGCATCCCAACTGTAATATACAGCACAAAAAATTAGGATTTTATTATTGACACTAGAAAAAACTGTTGGACTGTCTGTTATCCCACAGTTCAACAGTCCACAATACTGGATTATGATAATAAAACAGATCGGTCCAGTTCATTAGAGGCCACAAGTGAATTCAGTATAATGTAAAACCGGAGTGGTGGCCTGGTGGTAGAGCATCCACCCCACAATTGGGAGGTCGTGGGTTCAAGTCCTGTCCGGGTCATGCCAAAGACCATATAAAAATGGTAGGTCCTGCCTTCTGGCTAGGTACTCAGCAAAAACAGAATGGAGGGAGTAAGGCTGGTTACCCAGCCACAGGGGGTGCACAGACCAGTGTACTCCCTGTGCCGGTCCCAAGCCCAGATAAACGGGCAGGGTCGTGTCAGGAAGGGCATCTGGCGTAAAAACCCTTGCCAAATCAACATGCGGATCATCGCAATATAAAGGTGATGATACGCTGTGGTGACCCCGAAAGGGAGCAGCCGAAAGGAGGGACTTAAAATGTAAAAATTAAAAAATGTATTTTGCAGTCAACTATAAATATTTTTGTTGTTTGGAGATTAATGCTGAAGTGACTCATATTTAAAATTAACCTCTGTAAGCATTTGAGAAAGTGCAGTTTTCATCAGTTATGCATTAGCTTCAGTTTCAGGTTAGTCAAGTAATGTGAAAACATGCAGGATTATGTTGCAAAATAATCTAATTATTCCCTTAACTGTAATCAGCTGATAAACTGATTATTGTGCCAATATTCACAGTTTAGTATTGATAATATTTCTAGGGAGAGGGACTTTTTTATCCATTGACCCTCAGGCTTCCATGGCAAGTCTGTAGTGTATTAAAACCTCAGTGAACAATAGTCAGGCACGTGCACAGATAGACCTCAGGTAGTGCTCTAGCACCTGTCCCTCTGCCCTCTAAAGTGCCCTTCTGGAGACTTCTTTTTTTTTAGTTATTATAGATTTTATTTCCCCCACAGACGCCATTTGCTGATCCAATGTGTTTTAATGTCTAATAACAAAATTCTGATGTCCGACTAATTCTGTGTGACTAATGCATGAGCCCCACCTGCACCTGTAAGTATTAAAATAGATATATCAAGTATGTACAGTAGAATTTATGTTGCATGATCCCTAATTTGTGTTATTATCAGTTTGCATATTTTTAGCAAACAAACAGGTAATCTAGGCATCATAACCTGGCGTGGTTGGTCATATTGTAGAAGAAGAAGAAATGATGTCAGCTTTCTGAATTACGCTGAATAGAGTTTTGATGTGCGGGACTTCAGAGAAAAATCTGCTGACAGGCTGTTATCATCTGCAGTTCTGTGCTTCCAGCAAATGGTTAATGGGATATAATAAAGTCTTCCTCCATCACAGCTCTGTGGGTGAGTTGCGTGAACAACAACCAAAGCAGCAGTCATTCTTAACAAAATTCACAGCTCTCCATAATTCATACAGACAATTGCAGGTTTCCCTTGGCACTCATGCAATAAGGTCCTGGCCAATCTAATGCCAATCCATGATGTGTATTGATGTTGCCAGAAAAAGCTTAGCGTGCCTCATATTTACAGTCATAACATTATGTCTGCTGTTCTCCTTCTTTGATAGAATCCCCAAGGATCAAACAAAACTCCATTAAGGAAACAAACAAGCAGAGACAGGAGTGAAACAGGGCCTTGCATCGCAGTGGCTTCCTTTACCCAGGAAGAAGAAGACGGAAGAGGTGCTGTCATGCTCATGGTTCTGAAAGGGAGCGTTAGCAGCAGCTGCCTTGACAGAGCCGTTGTTTGATCAACTGAATGGAAAGAGATCAAGGAGCATATTTCAGCACGACTACAATTACTTGGCCAAAGTTTCTGACGCTGCAGTTCTGCTGAATTCCAATGAGTCCAATGAGAGTACATCTGAGACATTTGCCCCAAATAATCATCAACACTTACTGAGCCTGATGTATTATATTATGGATATTCAGGCTCAATGCATGGCCTTTATATTTCCTCATTTTGTCGCAATTGATGTTGTGAAAAAACGATTCGCAATGCCTGTATTCTCCATTACCTATCAGTGCGGAGGTGAGGTGGGCAGGGGTTGGCGAGATTAAAGTCTGAAGAAGAAGAGGGAAGCAATTGTTGATGCCATTCACATTCGGTCATTAGGATGAGGGATGGTCTTGATATTTAACAGCGCCGCAACGTGTCTTGCATATGAGAGGGAGGAAGGGTTATCTGCTCAACAACATGAGTGAGAGACCAAGAGGTGGAAAATGATTTTTTTTTCCATGCTGCAGTTGTTTCACTGTTGGTTTAAATATGAGCCACGATGACTGCATTGTTTGCAGTGTCACATCCAAGTAGGACAAACAATGTTAAAGAAAAAATGTTGTAGTATAGCGGCTTAATCACACAGACCTGCGTGTGTGTTGCAAACAACTGTGTATACCTGCAATTTATGCAAAGTGCAAAAATGCATTCTGGGTACAGCCCTATTACTGATGTACTTTATAGCTGTAGTTCACCCCCAAATACTTGCAAATATGCACCGAAGCATGTAGCGTTTGTAAAAAATGTAGAGAAAGTTGGTGGCCTGTCTTGGTTTACTTGGGTTTTATTTGCCTGTATGTTTGTAATCATGTAGATACTTGTATTCACAGCAAACATGAATAATGAATTCTAAAACTTCTTTACATACTACGTGGGTCTGCATGAGCTACACTTCCATACTGGCTTTTACTCTTCACCACCTTTACTCATCTGTATCAGAGTTATTCACAAGCATTCAGGTGTGCATGACATGTTTAGCCAAATAAAGACCCCAGTGGCAGACACAGAAATGGGACCAGAGCTTGGATGCAAAAGGTGTTTATTGAAACTTACTGTTTCAGCACTCCTGTAAGTGGCAATGATTACTGGCAAGAACAATGAGTTGATATAGATTTAGTGTTCACTCTCTTTGAGGAGTGGTGGACCGGGGAGGAGGTGAGGGTTTTCATGTTCTGCAGGGGGAATGGGGTTTAGTCCAGGTAAGGACTGGTAACAGTGCCGTGCGGTCAGGTCAGGGCAGGCCGGTGACGCTGAAAATCACGGCCAGAGGCTGCGCAGTACCATTGCTCCAACAAGAGGGGGCGTGCTGAGCACCATAAGCTCAGGATTTTTTCTTTTTAAGGAAGATAAGGACATTTTTTTAACAAAGTCATAGTGATTTTTGTCCAGAATGACAGGCAAACTTACTTCATTTACAAGTAAAGGTAAGACCATGCTTGCACAGTAGTTGTAAATTCTAATAATATTTTGTAATAATGAGTGTAAATTGTGGAGCTGCAACACAGAGATGCAGCTCTCTGAGCCACTATAATTTACATTATTCCTTGATCAAAAACAAAGTATAATGAATTTTGTGCCCAAGAAAGTTGTCTGTGAAATAACTTAATACATTATACTTGTGTAACCAATGTTCTTTGCACATTGTCTATACTCAAGGAGAGTTATAAAATGAAAACAGGGACTTTTATTACTGCCTTTTCTGTGTATTCCATTAAGAGGTAATTCAATAAAATACCTTACACTTCATCCATCCATCCATCTTCTACCACTTTTCCTGAGGTCCGGGTTGCGGAGGCAGCAGTTCAAGTAGAGAAGCCCAGACTTCCCTCTCACCAACCACCTGCTCCAGCTCTTCAGAGAAGATACCAAGGCATTCCCAGACCAGCCGGGAGACACAGTCTCTCCAGCAAGTCCTGGGTCTGCCCGGGGTCTCCTCCCAGTGGGACATGACTGAAACACCTCAAGTGGGAGGCGTCCAGGAGGCATCCTGATCAGATGCCCATACCACCTCAACTGGCTCCTTTCAATGTGGAGGAGCAGCAGTTCTACTCTGAGCCTCTCCCGGATGACTGAGCTCCTCACCTTATCTCTATGGGTGAGTCCAGCAATCCTATGGAGAAAGCTTATTTCAGACGCTTGTATCTCATTCTTTCGGTCATACCTTACACTTGTTTTGTTAAAATTATTTATAAAATCCAGTCTGTAAATCTGACCCTGAAAGCATCATAGCCTCATTCATTCATTCATTCATTCATATTCTTCCGCTTAATCCTTTTCGAGTGGCGGGGGGGCTGGAGCCTATCCCAGCATCTTTGGGCGAGAGGCAGGGTACACCCTGGACAGATCGCCAGTCCATCGCAGGGCCAACACAGAGAGAAGACAACCATTCACTCTCACGGTCATACCTAAGGACAATTTAGAATCCCCAGTTTTGATGCCAATTAACCTAACGTGCATGTTTTTGGCATGGGGGAGGAAACCGGAGAAATCCTGGAGTAAACCCACGCAGACACGGGAAGAACATGCAAACTCCACACAGATCACTGTTGGTGGGGGGCTGGGATCGAACCCAGGATCCTCCGGCCAAGAGTGAGTTGCTGTGCTGCCACAGTGCTAACCACTCCACCACCACGCTGCCCATCATAGCCTCACCGGAAATAAAACTCACCACACGTCACTGATGGGTGATCCTTGTGAGGTTGATTATAGCGGGTGCCCGGGCCTGAGGCTTTTTCTGTGGTGCGTGTTAGTTGATAATGACTTCCAATAATGAGCAGCAGGTTTAGTTTTGAGTCCAGTGTGGTGATAATGGTCCAGGTAGGTAGGGCGAGGTCCAAAAGGGGAAGACCCAAGAGGTAATTTGGAAAGGTTCCTGGTGTGAGAGCCAGTCTGAATTGTTTGATTTGCAAAGGAGGCTTACTTGGAGGAGGAACACGGGGAGCACGGAGGCAAGGGAAGCGAGCCAAGTGGAGCAAGCAGGGTGTATGGGAGGAAGATCTCGGAGCGGGAGATACAGGTAATGACAGCAAGCTGTATTTTCATCACAATCCCACAACACTAACAATGTGTGCTGCTCCTTTATAGTGGCATGGGTAATCAGCCACAGGTAGCTGTGAGTGGTAGTTAATGAGGAGCAAATGCAGGTAATCAGGATTACAGTTTACAGTTTAACAGTTTATTCACAAACACACATCACACATTATCAACAGCATGAATGAATTACAGAATAAATTATCAACAGCATGAGTAGCAGTATAAAATAGGCTTTTTTTCACATTGATTTGGAGTGTGAACGGGTCATCCCAAATAAGCTATTTAAAGCTTTTAGTAGGGAGCCCATTTCTACAATAAAATGATGACAGAAATCAGTCTGATGTCTTTGTGTACAGGAACAAACAAACAAACATATAACAGACATAATAGCACATAATCCCAGTATTTGTTTACACTGAATTAGTAGGTGAGTTCAAGATACATAGTCAAGCTATTAAATACTATTGGAGTGAATCGACATCCATCCATCCATCCATCTTCTTCCACTTAATCCTTTTCGGGTCATGGAGGGGCTGGAGCCTATCCCAGCATCTTTGGGCGAGAGGCAGGGTACACCCTGGACAGTTCGCCAGTCCATCGCAGGGCCAACACAGAGAGACAGACAACCATTCACTCTCACAGTCATACCTAAGGACAATTTAGAATCCCCAGTTTTGATGCCAATTAACCTAACGTGCATGTTTTTGGCATGTGGGAGGAAACCAGAGAAATCCCGGGGTAAACCCACGCAGACACGGGGAGAACATGCAAACTCCACACAGATCACTGTTGGTCAGGGGCTGGGATTGAACCCAGGATCCCCCGGCCAAGGGTGACTTGCTGTGCTGCCGCAGTGCTAACCACTCTGCCACCACGCTGCCCTATGAATCGACATATAAAACAAAATTACAATGGAGTAACAACTCATCAATAAGAAAGATTTGTGTAACAAATAGCAGATTAATTATAAAATGATAGGAGTTGCATTTTTAGTTTTTTCTCACTTTATAAAAACAAAGCAGCGTATTTGGTCAGTTTCTTGGTTAGATTGTTGATGTGACATTTGAAAGTGAAAAATCTGTCAATGAGGACCCCCAAGAATTTTATAGAGCTAACTCTTGTAATATTCTGTCCATTAATTTCTGTCCCAGCCCCTGACCAACGGTGATCTGTGTGGAGTTTGCATGTTCTCCCCGTATCTGCGTGGGTTTACCCCGGGATTTCTCCGGTTTCCTCCCACATGCCAAAAAAAACCATGCAGGTTATGTTAATTGGAGACTCTAAAGTGGCCCTAGGTGTGAATGTGTGTGTGTGAATGGTTAAGGGATAGCGCCGTACTGTGGCTGCTTCATCCATCCAGGTGGATGCCCTCAATTTCCCCTCTGGGGATCAATAAAGTATACAAAATAAAAAAAAAATAATAATAATTTTGGGGCAAAGTTCCTTGGTATCTGGCTTTTTATTGGAATGGAATACAATATAATTAGTTTTACTAACATTAAGAGAAAGTTTGTTACACTGAAACCAGGTGTCTGTTTTCAATAATTCACTATTTATTATCTGTTCAAGTTCATTTGGATTCTGATGAGCAAAAAATAAATTAGTTTCATCAGCAAACAGTACTTTATGTAGTTGAGACGAGGTGTTAGCAGTGTCATTTATATACAGAATGAATAGAACTGGTCCTAAAATGGAACCCTGGGGAACGCCATGATCGATGGATTTATATGATGATTTGTGGTTATATGTATAAACATACTGAAGTCTTCCAGACAGATAACTAATAAACCAATCTAATGCAAGGCCTCTGATACCGTAATGTTGTAATTTATTAATTAGGATGTCATGGTTAATGGTATCAAATGCTTTGGACAGGTCTAAAAAAAGTTGCCACTACCATAGCTGCCTCTTTCAATTGCATCACTGATTTTTTTCAGTTAGGTCAAGTATTGCCATATAGGAAGTGTGTTTCTTTCTGAAGCCATACTGAGATGGGATAATAATGTTGAGCTTATCAAGGTAACTGGTAAGTCTGTTATAAACTACTCTTTCCAAAACCTTTGAGAGAGTAGCCAGAATGGATATTGGACGATAATTAGTCAAGTCATTCTTATCACCTGATTTATAAATTGGTATAGTTTGTGTAATTTTTGCCATTTGTGGCACTACTCCGGAGATTAGAGACAGATTAATGCAGTAGGTAAGGGGTTCCAGTATTAGATTAATGATACTTTTCAAAATTTTGCTGGAAATTTCATCAGCTCCAGCAGAGTTTGAGTTCTTCATGTCCTTGATGATTTTCCAGACTTCCTCACAATCAGTTGGCTTCAGGAAGAAAGAATTCCGGTAGTTTCCTGATAGTGTTTGAAAGAGGCAGCCTGGGGTTGGTTAATTTTATTAGATAAATTTTCTCCAATAGAGACAAAATAATTATTAAATTTGTCAACAAGAGTGGCATTTCTGGTGAGATTACTTACCGTGTTATTGTTCGGAAGTGTGGGGGCTTTTTGGTCCCTATTTAGAACCTTATTTAGTATTTGCCAGGATTTCTTGGAATCACCCTGTGATGCGTTTATAAGTTCTGCATAGTAATTACGCTTTGTGGCCGACACACATTGTGGGCTCACGCTGCCACAGAGACAGGACTGAATGTGTATTGTGGGGTGTCACGTCTGCAAGGACTGAGGACTCAAATCTACAGGAGGTAACAAGGAAGTGTGAGATTTGTCTCTTTGTCCCACAGAAGACGCCCCGGAGGGTATTCCGGTTCATCAGGAAATGAGAGACAATGGTGAAGCTTCAAAGGGATGCTTTGTAACTGTATGTTGACTGAAGACACCATGTGACTTGAATTCTGATGCTGGAAATGTATAAAAGGGGGTTGAAGTATGATTCTTTCTCTTTCCTGCTTTGAGAATGCTAGAAGCTGTGTTCTATCAAATAAAGCTGGTTTTATGACTGAAACTCAGCCTCGTTATTTGAGCATGCTTCTACACTGGTGACCTACGACGGAAAATGAGCAGACAGAATTCTCCCGAGCGGGGCTCGGTGGAAGCCAGCCTGATGGCCGCCTCCACGATCCAGCTGCCCGATTTCTGGCAGCACAGCCCGCGCTCATGGTTTAGCGCAATCGAGGCGCAGTTCAACCTCCGGAGAATCTCCAACGATGACACCAGATTCTACCACGTGGTAGCGAAGCTGGACAGCGACACGGTCCAGAGAGTGGAGGATCTGGTTAATCATCCACCAGACAGCGGCAAGTACAGCGCATTGAAGGACACGCTGATCAGCCATTTCACCCCCTCAGTCCAACAACAAGCAGAGGGGCTCCTGGCACTGTCGGAGGCATTAAACGATAGACCTGCGGACCTGATGGTGAAGATGCTGCGGCTCAAAGCCTCTGAGGATGGCGAATTCATTTTCGCCCACCTTTTCCTCCGAACCCTACCACCAGCAGTGAGAGTGGCCCTGGCAGAGTCACCCCGATTGGCCAAGCGAGACTACCATGGGTTGAGCAAAGAGGCGCAGAAGTTGGTCGACGCCCACAAGCAGAACGCGGTTTCGGCCGCGGCGGCCAGTCCGGGAACGGCGTCCGGAGACAGCGCGGGTCCAGCAGCCGCGGCGCCTGACGCACCAACAACGGCGGCGACAGGAGCCAGACGACGCGGAGCGGAGAGCGGCTCGTGCTTCTACCACCAACGTTTTACAGAGAGAGCGCACAGGTGCGTCCCACCGTGCAATTTTAAGCGCCAGGGAAACGCCAAGGCCGAGGGCCGGTAGCAGCTGCGACCCTCGGCAACGAGAACAGGCTGCTTTACCTGACGGATGCACGCTCGGGGAAACAGTTCCTCGTGGACACGGGCTCTCAGCTGAGCTTCGTCACACCCACCTACGCGGAACGGCTGTCGCCTTCTAAAGCCCCCTGGGTGTCAGTGTCAGCAGCGAACGGCTCCACGATTAAAACGTTTGGTGAGAGGACCATGCTTCTGTCCTTACAGGGCCGTTCATTTGAGTGGACATTTATTGTAGCAGCAGTCAGTTTCAACATGTTAGGGGCTGATTTTTTGTGCTCACATGGTTTATTGGTTGACCTTGCTAATAGACGTCTGATTAATGCACTGTCCTTTCATTCTATTCCCTGCACAGCTCGGGTGGCCCCGCCAACTGCACATGCCAGCGTCTCAACCGCGGGTGGTAAGTTTCACACTCTGCTTGCTCAGTTTCCAGCACTCACAGTCCCCACGTTTTCAGCAACGGTGGCCAAACATGGGGTAGAACATTTCATAACAACCACAGGCCCTCCCGTGTTTGCAAAGGCTCGGCGCTTGGACCCAGCTAAACTGGCCATCGCGCGTGAGGAGTTCACTAATCTGGAAAAACTAGGCATTGTTAGACGCTCCAAGAGCGCTTGGGCTTCGCCGTTACACATGGTCCCAAAGGCTGACGGCTCGTGGCGACCTTGCGGCGATTTCCGCAGGTTGAACAACGTTTCAGCTCACGACCGCTACCCGATTCCGCACATCCAGGATTTTTCTGTTCATTTGGCGGGGGCGCGCATTTTTTCTAAAATAGACTTGGTGCGCGGCTATCACCAGGTTCCAGTGCGCGTGCAGGATGTACCCAAAACAGCGGTCATAACGCCTTTCGGCCTTTTTGAGTTCTTGCGCATGCCTTTTGGCCTCAAGGGGGCCGCGCAGACTTTCCAACGCATGATGGATGCAGTTTTACGCGACCTGCCTTTCATGTTCGTTTATTTGGACGATATTTTGGTAGCCAGCACGTCCGAAGGCGAACATGAAAAACACCTCACAGCAGTTTTCCAGAGGTTGGCAGAGCACGGGTTAATAGTTAACCCAGCGAAGTGCCAGTTTGGGGTGGTGCAGATTGATTTTTTGGGACATCGCGTTTTGGCAGAGGGAGCAGTTCCCCTTCCAAATAAAGTGCGTGCCATAACGGATTTTCCGCAACCTCAAACGGTCAAGGCGCTTCAGGAGTTTCTAGGGATGGTTAATTTTTACAACCGTTTCCTCCCAAGCGCAGCACGACTCATGCAGCCATTGTACACTGCGTTAAAAAAACAAAAGCCCGCAAATAAAGTTGAATGGTCTCCGGAGCGGGAGCGCGCTTTTGCCCAGGTCAAATCGGCCCTGGCAAACGCAGTTTTGTTAGCGCACCCAGTTCCAACGGCCTGCATGGCACTCACCACTGACGCTTCCGATGTAGCGGTGGGGGCGGTAGTTGAACAGTTTGTGGCAGGTACCTGGCAACCCCTCGCGTTTTTCAGCAGGACCTTGCGCGATAGTGAACGGAAATACAGCGCGTTTGACAGGGAGCTTTTGGCCCTACACTTGGCCATCCGTCATTTTCAGTTCTGGTTAGAGGGGCGACGTTTCACCGCTTTTGTGGATCATAAACCGCTAACGTTTGCGATGGCCAAAATTTCAGAACCCTGGTCAGGCCGGCAACAAAGGCAACTAGCCGCAATATCGGAGTTTACTACTGATATTCAGCATGTCGCGGGTAAACACAATGTTGTAGCAGACTGCCTCTCGCGTGCAGTAGCACCGCCAAGCCCTATAGGGGCAGACTCTGTAGCCATGGCCGCGGGCCCGGGCAGCGACGCGGGAGCGCGCGCAGCCCCGGTCTGTGTTGGGTTAGATTATGCAGCCATGGCTGCGGAGCAGGTTAACGACGCGGACGTGCGCGCGCTCCAGTCTGGACCAACAGGGTTAAGGCTGGAGCACAGGGTGCAACAAAACGGTATGCCCCCACTAATCTGCGATGTGTCCACGGGACGGCCCTGACCTGTGGTGCCAACCGCGTGGCGTCGCCGTGTTTTTGACTTGGTCCATTCTCTCGCGCACCCGGGGGTGCGCGCATCGATCAAATTGGTGGGGGAGAAATTTGTTTGGCCCGGGTTGCGCAAACAGGTCAAGGAATGGGCAGCAGCCTGCGTAGCGTGTCAGCGAGCTAAAATACACAGACACACTAAGGCCCCGTTAGAACCTTTCCACATCCCCGCTAAGCGTTTTGATCACGTGCATATTGACCTGGTCGGCCCGCTTCCGTTATCACACGGGCACACACATCTTTTGACGATGGTAGACCGCACCACGCGCTGGCCAGAGGCGATTCCTCTGACATCAACCACAGCGGAAGAAGTTGCGCGAGCATTTTTAACAGCATGGGTTGCGCGTTTTGGTGTACCGTCGGACATAACGTCCGACAGGGGTCCCCAATTTATTTCCGAGCTATGGTCATCGATGGCCTGCAGCTTGGGGGTGAAGATTCATCGCACCACCGCGTATAACCCCCAGGCCAATGGTTTATGCGAACGCTTTCACAGGTCATTGAAAGCAGCCCTCAGAGCGTCGCTAAAGGATACAAATTGGGTAGACAAACTTCCATGGGTGTTATTAGGGTTGCGTTCTGCACCTAAGGAAGATTTGCACGCTTCCCCGGCTGAATTAGTTTTCGCTCAGCCGCTCCGTTTGCCCGGGGAATTTCTTCCTGATAATCCCGCACCTAATGCCCCCCCCGCTCAGCCGTGGCAGAGCGGCTCGGGAGCAAACACGCTTCCTGGCCCAGTCCATCACAGTTTCCCACACGTTTTTGTGCCCAAGGCTTTGAAAAATGCAGAGTTTGTTTTTGTTAAACATGACGCCCAGCGTCCAAGTTTGCGGCCGTTTTACGACGGACCGTTTCGAGTGCTGGAGACCGGGCAGAAGCATTTTCTGCTAGATTTAGGGGGCAGAAGGGAGCTGATTTGCATTAACAGGCTCAAACCCGTTTTTGTTCTGGCTGACGAGGAGGTGCAGCTCGCGAGGCCCCCCCGCCGGGGCAGGCCGCCGAGAAGACATTCTCCAAAGGTTTCACAGAGAGGTGCTAACAGCTTTAATCCACAGGTGCAGAGAGATGTTGCAGGTGCAGCCAAGCCAGGTTGCAGCAGATTCGGCAGAAGATTAAAACCTAGGCAGTTGGTGGATTGATTAGCGATGTATGGAGTGCTTTGTGTTTCTCTTTTTGTTATGCCATGCAGATTTCACCTTACTAGTCATTTGGGGGGGGGTAGTGTGGCCGACACACATTGTGGGCTCACGCTGCCACAGAGACAGGACTGAATGTGTATTGTGGGGTGTCACGTCTGCAAGGACTGAGGACTCAAATCTACAGGAGGTAACAAGGAAGTGTGAGATTTGTCTCTTTGTCCCACAGAAGACGCCCCGGAGGGTATTCCGGTTCATCAGGAAATGAGAGACAATGGTGAAGCTTCAAAGGGATGCTTTGTAACTGTATGTTGACTGAAGACACCATGTGACTTGAATTCTGATGCTGGAAATGTATAAAAGGGGGTTGAAGTATGATTCTTTCTCTTTCCTGCTTTGAGAATGCTAGAAGCTGTGTTCTATCAAATAAAGCTGGTTTTATGACTGAAACTCAGCCTCGTTATTTGAGCATGCTTCTACAGCTTACTCTTTCTAATAATATGTGTTAATTTATTTCTATAATTAGTATATACAATTTTATTGTCAATATTTGGATTTTTTTATGTAGTGTTTATATAATTTATTTCTGTACTTAATAGATTTTAGTATGCCCTTAGAAAGCCATGGATGTTGAATAGTACGATCACATGTGACAGTCTTGACAGGAATTGTCCTCTGGATGGATTCTGTTATTTCCTTGGTCAAGATGTCAAACGCAGCATCAGCATCACTACAATTGTAGATTCTATCCCATTCCTTGACATGCAATTCCTCACTCAGTTGTTGTAAGGTTTCTTCATTAAGTATTTTTATTTTTAGTTTATGTTGCGAGATTGAGGGCCTAACAGCAAGGTCAAGAAACAGAACAATGGGGAAATGATCAGAAATCTCAGAGAGCACAACTCCAGATACCAGTGTGGAACTGCAAATGTTAGTAATGATATTATCAATAATGGACTTGGTGGAGTGAGTGATTGTGGTATAGGTATTAATGGTAGGGAAGAAGGAAGAGATGTGTAGTGTATTAATAAAGTCATTTTTAGCTGTATCATTCCTGGAGAGGTTAATGTTGAAGTCTCCAAGGAGAACACAACTTTTATTTTTGTTGTTGATTGAGAATAAAATTTCTTCCAGTTTGGTTGTGAAAATATTAAGGTCGGTGTCCGGTGGGCGATAAATCACACCTACAATTAAATTTTTCCCATTTTTGACATTATCTCAACAAAAAGAGGGTCAGTCTTCCATAACAATATCACCATAAACACTGACATCATGTCTACAAGAGATGTACAGACAGACACCACCACCAGATCTGCCACATCTGTTCTTCGTGAACAGTTTATAACCATCAAGGTTTACGATGTCTATGTATGACTTATCGTTCAGCCAAGTTTCACTACAACCAACTACATCAAAGCTGCAGCCTGTACTGGTAAGTAAAGTAGCGAGATCATGATGATGTTTATTCAAGCTCCTGATGTTTAAATGCATAAAAGAATAATTGTATTGGTTTTTAAAGGCTTATTATAGTCCATAAATTGTGTCGTATCCACTCCTTCTTCATTAGATTCATTGAAGATCATTATGCACGATAGCTGATAAAATTTACTGGGATCACACAGCAACAATACACACTTAGAGACATAGACAAACCCTCATCCATACGGAAGACGGTCGGACAAACACACACACAAATACACGCACACTCAAATACACAGAGACTTATTGTCAGCACAACAGTCCATTAATCCGAGAGCACAGAGATACTGGCCTCGTCGCACCAGGCAGCAGACCTACCCAGTCAAACGAGCAAAATTTAGGCCAATTCCCAAACCAAAATGAAAATACAGATAAGAGGGAGAGATCGAGAGAAGAGGGAAAGTGAGTTAAAAAAGAAAGTAAATTATTCACCATCTTTCAGGTTCAACAGTTGTCATGGCAGCGGAGACGCAATGGTGATGTCATCATCACGCATCTGTGTTTACACTGCTAGAGAGGCAGCGTGCTAAAGTCCCGGTGGCTCCTCCTGAGGTTCAGCAGTGATGTTTTGGTCACCTCCAGTTAGCCAATATGTGATTTGAGGATTCTTTTACAGTTTTCCATCAATGTAAAGTTTATCAATAAACAGACAAGCTTTCCTTTTGCCATTTCTTGCCTCCGTCATTATCGGGTAGAGCAGCCTCCATTTGTCCATTATCTCAGGTGGAAACTGATCATTGATGGAGTAGTTAGTACCTTTTAGCTCTTTACCCTTGGACATGACGGCAGCTTTCAGCTTGGAATTGGTGGTTTTGGCCACAATAGGACGGGGCCTCCTCTGTTGGTCAGATTTGGTCCTTCCAAGGCGATGGACTCTGGAGAAGCGAATAGCCCCGGCCTCCTCTGGCTTCATTTTCAACTCATTGACTAGAAATGACTTTAAAAGTTCTTCTGATTTTTGGTGAGTTTCATTTTTTACTTCTGGAAGTCCATGTATAATGATATTATCCCTCATGCTCCGACATTAAATTTGATAACACAAAGCTGGGAATGGTGAGGAGGATGAGTGGCTGCTGGTAAACAGGTGAGGGAGGGGCAGCTGGCAGTTTGACAAGCGGCAGGGCACGCCCACACAAACTGACAGCCCTGACCGCCGTCAAAGGGGAAACCAAACACAAAGACAACCTGGAGAATACATAGCAGAAACTATAGAAATCAAAACACCACAGAGAAATGGTAAACAAAGCCTAAATACCGGAAACAGATATAAAGGATAACAAGGACAACGGAGGCGGCAAGGAGTACATGAAAAATAATAGCATAATAAACCAATATGGACAAACAGGGGAGTCATGGAGCTGAGTTTGGAAAAATCTCAAACTCAGCGCATGACAGTGAATTGTTGAACTCCACGGCTTGCTTTAGTTCATTAATATCAGTTGTCAGCTGATCCAGTGTTTTCTCTGGTAGCATTTCTGGGTGGTGGCCCGCATCGCCAGAAAAATTACTGGCACGCTAATAGAGATGTGAATTTAAGAAAAATATATGAAGCAATGACTTTCCGCAACCATGCACATGAACAATGCACGTGACCGTCATCCGCGCGGAGTTTAGAAGCGCCCCGCCCACGCAAGCTTTCCAGTCAGGCAGAGTGTGTCTCGCTAGCATGACTGTCCGATAGAAACATGAGTTTATTAAAGTATTTTAAACGCGGAAAAAAATCGGAAGAGGTATGTAAGCACTGCAGGCATTTATCATGGTTTTAACCCGCTGGAAACGGGAGCAATAATTGGAGGAGTCGCTTAGCTAAGAGACATAGTTAGAATTCATATGCAGCCTGCTTCATATGAAGGGAAAGGCAAGGGGGACTGATGAAATGCTGAGGATATATTTCACCAGCCACTACAATATTAAGTTATGTTCCCTATTATGTACCTGGCAAGTTAAGATAACCGAAATTCATGAAGTCAATGACTTTAATCCCTGAGCAGAGTTCAGACAAACTAAACGTGCCAACATTTGGATTTCAAAATAAGGGAGGTTTTTCCTGCTGTCGGGTTGGTGAGGAGGTTTCTAAAAAACTATAAATACATAGAAATATTATAACAGAAATAACTGCATATTTGGTCATTTAAGTTAATTTATTTCTTTAAATATAATTTTAATAATTATATTTCTTTGAATTCAGAGTTAAAGTTATTGTTCTGTTCTGGTGCTACAAAATTATGGTCAAAAGTTTAAATTGTATGAGGACAAAAGTAAAAAAATTGCCACATTCTGTTTCAAATTTATTATAAAAACAGTAATTTTATAATAATCTGCCTTTGTCCATCAGACAGGCCTCTTCACTGTCCAGTTTTAAAACTCCTGTTAAAACCCATTTTTATTCTCTGGCTTTTAACCCAGTTTGAGACACTGATTTTATTTGTTCTTATTGTCTCTAGTGTATGACTATTGCTTTGTTTGTGCTGTTTTGTACTTTAGCTGTATTTTATTGATTTTATATTTTATTTATCGTTGATGTATAGCACTTTGTGTCAACTGTCATTCTTTTTAAAAAGCTTTATAAATAAAGTTGGATTGGATTAAAAAAAGATAAAAAATTAGCTATAAAATAATCCACATTTATAATAGTCTCAAATGTACAACAAAAGTCATAATTTTACAAGAGAAAATTAAAAATTTGAGGAAGTGTTGCAAATTTAGATAAATTTACAGAGAAAAGTAGAAAACTATAAGAAAATTGTTATAAATTTTGGAGAAAAACCTCAAACCTTCAAGACTGAAGTCATTACTCAAGTTTTTAAGTGGGTGCTCTTTGTACCATTAACTCAACTAGAATTTTTTGGTTGTCTACTTTTAATTATTAATTTCATAGTACTGCTTTTACATGAGTAGAATTTCTGGCTACTATACCCACCTTTGATCATATAATTTAAGTATGCATGAGTACATTACTATTATGAATGTTTTTTTTTCCCTTTCCTACTCTTCGTCAATAGAAAAAAAAAAGAAACACTAGAATAAAAACACAAAAAAATACACATTTTGGTTATTTATGTAAACCATGAAAAAAAAAATCCTCCAGGACATGGACTTGGTATTTTCTAACCTGTTTGTATACCACCATAGACAGAGAGAGAACCTGAATTAGACAGAGCTCAGAGAGGGAAAGATGAGACAGAAGAGAAGAGCCAAGGAGAGGAAAGCGTTCAAGCAGAGGGTCCAGGAGAGGTGAGAGCAGAGGAAGGAGAGAAGGATGACACCAGTAAAAAGTCCAAATACAGGATGCCTGGGTGGGACCCCAACTGGCCCAATATTCCAATATTCAAGCCTTGGTTGTACAATACTTCAAATGGTAAGTTCCATTATGCAATATTACCGTGCAAAATTGAAAAAAAAAATAAAAATAAATAGTGTAAAATTAACATATTCTGGTTACAATCGTGCCATGTGTTTTCTGCACACACACACACACACACCCCGGAAAAATATGTTGCCACCATGCCAAGATCTTTAAGCCAGAGAAAACACTGTGATCGAGTAAGTCGAGCTTTTGAAGCTGGCGGGCTGCACGGTGGCGCAGTGGTTAGCACTGCGGCAGCACAGTTTACCCTTGGCCGGGGGATTGTGGGGATCGTGGGATCGTGGGTTCGATCCCAGCCCCCGACCAACAGTGATCTGTGTCGAGTTTGCATGTTCTCCCCGTGTTGCGTGGGTTTACTCCGGGATTTCTCCGGTTTCCTCCCACATGCCAAAAACATGCATGTTAGGTTAATTGGCTGTTCTAAATTGTCCCTAGATATCTGTTTCCTATAGGCCCTTAGAATAGAGGGTTAGTATTAATGAAAGCGCTTTGAGTGGTCTTTGTGACTAGAAAAGCGCTATATAAGTGCAGGTTAGTTAGTTAGTTAGTTAGTTAGTAATAGACATTATGAACTCACTAATGTCACAGGGTGGAGCATCATTCATTTTGCTCGAGCTTGGTTTAGTCTGGGTGGGTGTGGATCCTGGTGTGTTGCCACGCATGACGTTGTTGTAGTACTGTACATCAATATAGGATTGCAAATCCTCTATTGGCTCGTCAACAGGCAAATCCAGTTTGTTATAGGTTAGTCGTCACTTCTCTGACTAAGTTTTATGGCATAATTTGGGAGATTTTGGCAAAGAGGTCAGCTCAGCTCTGCTCAGCACTTCCTGCAGTCGGCCATCTTGATTCAAGGGTGAGAGAGTCCAACTGAATGATGTGTGTGTGGGTGTGCATGTCACCCAAGGTTCATTACAGCCCCCCCCCCCACACACACACAAGGGGTACCATCTGGTGTCCCACCAGACTTGTCTGGATGATCACAGTGGTGACCAAGGACAGCAGGAAATAAAGAAAAAGAACAATATTTACCACTTGAAAAATCATTTATTTAAAAGAGACTATCCAGGTCAGTGAGTCCAGTGATTCTGTCTGGATAACAAGCGGCTCGTGACAGTTTAACAAATCTAACTAGTTCGACCAATAGAAATGGATGGGAGGAAAATCTGGTGTTATGCTAATGTACACATTTGAGGCCAGTGGGCAGATCATCATGGAGCAAAATTAAACAAGGATGCTAAAACCCGATGTGGTTTCAAATTGGATTATACCGCTAATCCATCTGATTTTTATACACTGATAAGAATTTATAATCCTTCACCTCACCAGGATTAGGAAAAAAAGAGGATACACAGTGGGCTGACGAATTTAAAAGGAAACCAGACTTATGGAAAAGAAAGCTGCTTCTAACTTCTACTGCAAGAGGAGCTGGTGTTTGTGTTTTGAAGCAGGTAGCTGAAGGAAACCTGTGCTAAGCTCTTTGAAGCTCTGTTAGAATGAGCACAAAGCAAGTAAATCGGTGGGGGAAAAAATGGAGCAGAAAAATGTCTGCAAGATATTACTAAACCACCACATGGAAAGCAGAAAAAAAGTGTGAGGGAAACTGACAATATCACTGGATGTCTTCATTCCATCTTTGACTGCAGGCAGATATATAATTCACTTTGTTCCAGCGACTAATAATGGTCGTTACCACAGCCTCATTCAATACTGATCATTTTATTTATGGCCTCACTAATTATAAACACGAAATATGAAATGTGGTGAACATATGGGAGCTATTCCGTTTCATGAGTGATGTAATGACAGGTGTTAACACATCAGCTTCACAAATAGGAGCACAGGCTTTAATTATTACAACAATGTTTGATTTATTGGGATTCTTAATAAATGAGGCTTTCATCAACCACCTGCAGGCCAGAAATTGCTTGTTTTGACAGTGAACGAGAAGATCAGAAGATGGTGTCAGTCACAAAGAAACTTTCTCAGTCTAAAGGCAAAAACTGAAAACTCAAAGGCATGAAAACACTATAATTCTTATGTCCTTTCCTGCCAATAAATATGTATAGCAAATCTATTTCTATTTCCCCTGGCAAGGACAGAACATCCCCCATTAGAGACCAAGACAGATGCTCAAAATCCCATTTGAACAGATGAATATTGTCTTCCTTATCCGTGCACCACCTTTACCTGACAGTGAGCACATGTAATGAAATTCATAACATGTTGCACTGCACTGTCCCAACCTTCTCTGATTGCAGTCCGCATGCCAACAGATTGTTTTGAGCGGCTGAATACATCCAAAACATCCAGATCCTTTCTGCCTGCTCTCTCACCTCTGCAGCAGATACAGCCAGTGGTCATGACAGAAATTAACTCTGAGTGCAAAATAAATCAGCTATGCTTTACTGAAGAGCATGCACCTCTGCTGCCCTCGCTCACTCTACTGCCTGAGGCCTCTGTTGTCAGTGTTAAGGCAAAAATCTAGTCTTTATGATCCACGAAACTCTCGAAAAAATGAAAGCATCAAGGTGCAGCTGCCTCGGCGTGACCTCTACTGGCCCAGCCTAGTTATTACAATACCTCCATTGACGGTATATTGGTGAGTTAAATTCGTGTTTATTTTTAAAACAAAGGCTTATCTTGAAATTCTGACAAATTAAAAGTCTAGAAAACATAGCGATATAATGATACAAGCCTTTAGTTCCACTTGATTTTGATCGGGTGAGCTGAAAAGCTGGTAACAGACAGACACACACACAATGACACATTGAGTAATTACCTAATGCCTCCGTTGCACAGAGGCATAACAATACCTTCAACAACTTGAGTACATATTAAATTAAGTGTTTCTCATAGACTTTTGTGTTTCATAAAAACAGCAATTCAGCTGACAATTCTGCCCAAAGAGTTGAAGGCCAGGCGAACAAACTGTTTGCACGTTGAGCTGAAGGATTTTGTTTCTTCCAGAACCAAAGTGGTACCTAATGAATCCCCGTTTCATCGGACAAAAAGGATTCTTGTACATTCAGCACATCTGGGTTTTTTCCACAACTAAGCAAGAATACACATTATTAGAGAGGGACCCTTGTTAGTGCTAAGCCTTGGACCCCAAATTGGCATTTAGCAAGGCAGCAGAATGCTCTAATTGCGGGTGATGTCCTGAGGTGGAGAACACTGATTACTGTAAGCTGCTCAAAAGACTTCACCTCCCAGTAATGCAAAGCAGACAAATATGGGGCTGAAACTTAAAGAAAAACTCTACCTGCTTCCTTTTTTTCTGCTACAGTACTAACAGTAATTGGATTGGGGATTTTTCAGTTTCACCAACAAATGAACTTCCTTCCCTCCCACTCATTATTTAAATCTGCGATCTTATTTCATCTCAGAGGAAGCGCTGCCGTCAGCCAAGTACATAAACCAACAGCTTTAAAAAGAACTGCGAGTCTCTGAAGTCAAGATGAGACAAGAGATGGCCTTTGCTTCTGTCTTCCTTGAGTAAACTCATAGCACTCTGAGCACTGATACACTATTCACATCTGACAAGAGCCTTATTTTGTTTTGGATGTTTTGATATACATTTCCATTGTTAAATGCGGTGTTGCTCTTTGAATGAACTGTTTTAGAAACTATTTCATCTTCACAGTGGAGCGCTTTAACTGTCTCGACACAATATGCACAGCAAAAAAATGCAGGTCTCTGTTGTATACTGTGATGTCTGTAAAGATTTAGATCAAAAATACAAGTCAAATAATTTTCTCTTTGTAGATATGAAAGTTAATTTAATGGATTTTGCAGCTATGACTGTTGAATCATGATCCTTTCAAATTCACATGTGGCTCAAATGCAGAGCTTAACTTGTCATGCAGGCTCCACCCACTTTCTAAATCTCTTTTGACTGGCTGCTACTTACACACAGAACATTTGAGCAGAAGGTGTCATGATGCTGAGCGCAGTGTGCCACCGTGCTCATGCTTTCAGTTCATTTCTGTTTATTTCCTGTATTCCCTCATCTCAGTGTCATTATGCCAATTACATTATGCGTCCATGTCCATTCAGTTCCCTAGTATCATATTATATACTTGTTAGTCTTGAGCCCTCACCTTCCCGTTTGTTATATTATTTGCATCCTTGGTTTATATTTATCTACTTTTACATTGGGTCTACCCGCACCTCTGCCTTTGCCCTCCGGTGTTTACAGTCAACTGTTGTTATATTGTCTTCATTTTAGTTTCCTTTTGCTGTACATTTAGTAGTCTTAACATTTGTAGTCATCTGGTTTTTGTCTTGAGTTCATTAGTTGTTATTGGATGTTATTCCTTTTAGTGTGACAGCTGTCTGTGCTCACTACCTGCTGCCAAACCCGTTCGCGGGCTTTAACAGCTGTCACCAGTTTAGTTGATTACTTCCTCCCTCAGGTGCCCACACCTGCTGTTCATTTGTCTGCCTATTGAAGAAGCTGTTGAGAGTCTACTTCTAGCAGCGGTCTCTCGAACCAAACGTTATTTCTATGTTTCCCCTATCTCAGACTGTGTCACCATCAGACGGTATCCCCGTTTCCTGGTTTGGTCTGTGTTTGTCCTGGAGTGCATCCCACGTCTTCTGGCGTTTCCACACGCCTTAGCCTCCGCGCTATTCTGGGCTACACTTCTCGTAACCGAGTTCTCCCCATATTTGTAAGTTTTTGTATTTTTTGTATATTTTGTGTTGTTTAATAAATGTCAGCAACTCACAGCTCCAGCATTTGGTGTCTCCTGCCTGCCCTGAGGGGTGATTCATGACAGAAGGTAGCAGGGGCTGATCAGAAATTTGTGACTTTTTGACACTGTGGTCATGTAACTGTATACTGTATAGCTCCTTCCATTAACAGGAACCTTTTGATTACTAAGACCAATCAGAGGGAGTTCTCTTTTACAAATTCACATCAGGAGTACCAGGAACCTTTTTAGTGCTCAAACCTCCATTTTTCAGAGCATTTTTAGCTCCAGACCAACAAAAGCCCCGTTTCCACTACAGGAACTAGGAACTAGTTCTGCGTGATATGACAATAAATATATGGGTGATGCGATAAAAAATGTTGACTGTTTCATATAAAACTGTATTGTTTATATTGGGATTTAAAAACACATACCCTGTTTCTACTTATCACCTCTCCTCCGCAGTGTGCCAGGTGTTTGGGTTCCAGTGGTTAGCACAACAGCTAACTGCAAGCTAATATTTTGGTTATATAGCCACTTCTTCTGTTACCAGGGATGTGAGACTTTTTCCCCATTGTGCTGTGTCAGAGAGGAGAGTCCTCTAACCTCATTTTAACTGGAGGCAAGTAACGTTAACACCATCTCTCTCTAATTATAAAACAGCAAATGCTAAATGATAATGCTAACTTGTCGCTAATAGGAAACATTATAGTGTATCAGACCATCATTTCTTTAGTTTAAATCACTGCTGAGTTTCTTAATTTTGTCTGAAAAATATTACTAAAGTTGCAACAGTGCGTGACAGTGGCCACATACACACTAAATAAATAATAAACAAACTAAAATGTGTCGGAGGAACAAACTGGCTCTTCATGTAACTTGATCTCTAATAATTTTTAATTAGTCAAGTAGTGATAATAAATAGCTGAAGTCATCTCAAAGGCACACTAAAAACAATTTTATAACGCCGTAAAATTAAGGGGGGAAATGTGCATAAAATTAATGACATGAATTTGTACAATTGATTTTTTTCACTATGTAATTTAAAATGTAGAAAAAGAGATGGTCCTTTTTATTGGTTATTATATATAAACTAGAATTTACAGAAAATGTATATAGTGATGTATATCATTATCAAATAAGATTACTTATATCGTGATATGAAATTTTGTTCATACTGCACAGCCCTACTAGGAACCAATTTTAAGGCAAATGAACTTTAGGAAAGGCCATTTCTGATGGAACCTACAGCCATAATGGAGGTAGAACCCATCCACAGGTTTTTTTTTTAATGACATAAGTGTTTGACAGTTCTGACTATGATGCAGTGCCTCAAAGCAAACAAGCTACACTGCTGAAAATGCTGAAATCATTCAAAAATAATGATGGAATTAATCCAGAATGGAGTGCATGGGACCATCTTGCCGCTGTTGTTGTTTACTGTTATGGAGAGGAATAGATCCAGTACACAGCACAGGTGGGTGAGCAGCACCAGCGAGGACTGCAGCCCCTGCTCACCGACAGTGTGAATTCTCATCCCCGCTGTGGAGAGTATGAGGCACCAGTCCTGCGCCATGTTCTATCACACTTTTTCCCTCCTGATTCTTGCTCTGCATGACTGCACTACTTTAATACGCTGAATAATCAACCTGACTGTTCCTCGTCACCATCACAGCAGAATTAGACTTTAAGTTTGGATTTTGATGGATCTTATGTTGTTTTTCTGGTTTCTTTTTGGTGCCTTCTGTTGGCTTCAGATTTGTTTACAGCATGAAGTCAATCCTAAGCCCCACCCAGCACTTTTTGAGGCTGTTCTAAAGTACTTAATGCAGGAACTTATTTCAGCCCCTATGAGTTTCTGAAAAACATGCCTGATGGGGGAGGTTCCTGCAGTGGAGATACACCCTACAGGTTAGTGTACGGGGTACACTATTAGTTCCTCAACAGGAATCTTTCAAGTGTATGTGACTAGTATAAATGTCAATTGACTGAGCGTGTGGCCAGCTCCGGCCATGTTAGTGAAAGGCCATTTAAACATCACAAATAGCTACAGCAGCTCACTAAATGAAAAGAAAAATGCAGTGGAAAAAGAGAGAAAGTGGACCAAAAAAAGCAGTAGAAGCCCTTCTTACTCATTTTGCAGACAAAATATGATAACATAATAAAATCTTTGGCTTGAATGCAAAAAAAAAAAAAACACTCAAAGGCCAGCTTTGTTAACAGTTATAAAGGTTCCAGTACTTTCTGGTGAGAACTGATCTTATGAATGACATAAAAGGAAGGACATGTTTTAGGCTGTGTGTCCACAGAGAGCAATTTATTCCACTGGGAGTGTCTACTTTCAATTCATTTTCTTCTATGTAATTGAGCATTTAATGCACTCAATGCCTCTGGTACAAAAACACTCTGGTACAAAAACACTCTCAGCAGTCAGGGTTTTTGTCGCTGCACCCACAGCTTTAAAGTTGAAAAAAGGTTCAACTTTTGGAGTGCCACATCACTCATCAGTGGCACGCCTCTCTAACCAGCCAGTCGAAATTAGACTAAGGTAATCAATATTTAACAGCCAAAGCTTGGGCGGGGATGTATGTTTTCTTACCAGTTTTGTGTAGATAAGTGCAGTTAATAGAGAGTTTCAGTGCAAAATGTGTGAAATGCTGACGGTAAACTGTGAGTGACAAGTCAAACAGTTGCTAGGATACAGGTCTGAGACCGTTTTTAAAAAGCGCCTGTAAAGTTCCCAGAAAAATAAGTCAAGGGCATTTTACATGCTTGGTGGACATGTAGCCTTATGCATTTTTTTCAGTCTTTCCCCATTCAATGCTTGTAGAACAGATTGTACGAAGACATTAATTAGACAACGTAACAGTAAAACATCATCAGATCAGTGTCATCCATCTGCCCAATCATGTAGCTAATATGCTACATGCTATATGCTAGCTCTTTCTGGTGTAATCATGCTAACAGCAGGATGACTCATCATGCAAACTTCTGCTTCTATAAGTAAAGCAGAATTCATTCCTTATTAGAATCAGAATCACATATTTTATTTTGGGTGTTATGCCACCATCTGATACATTTAGGTTTTTTTTCTGTGTTGCAGTAGAAGAGCATTAGAAACCTCTCAAGTATATATGCACCTCTTTGGTTACCCAACAAACTCTGTTATCCCTCAGTGACATCTCCTGGTCTCTACCAGTCTCCCAGTGATCTCTACTGGTGTCTCACTGATCACTCAAGGATCTTTGAAAAATCCTAACAGATCACCATGAAAATCGTTCAATGATCTCCCAAACATTTACACAGAACTGACTTTTGAGAGGCCATATATTAATGTGCAGTGACCAATGTGCCATGCACCCCATCGATGTCCACGCTGACTTCCAACAATAAAACTGTGTGTTATAATGGTAAAATGTGCTCATGGACATGCCCATTATAAAAGCAGTTTGATGCAGGATTAGCATTTTCCTACCACTGGTTTGACTTACTTAGGCTATTGTGAGTCTTATTAAAGCATGATTTAGTCTAAACTGAGAGAGGGGGATTTGTTTTAAACCTCACTACTTTAATGCCTTTTGTGCTCCAACTGATTCCCCGTTGGGTGGTACATGTGCAAAACAAGGCTTCAGTCACAATAATCATTAGTGACCTTTCAAGATAAGGCTTTGATCCACGTTACCCAGCACGATATCAGTTACACCAGCACACATGCTGAATGATAAGCAGTGAACTGACTATTACTGTGGTTTGAAAAAAATGAAATTTGCTTCTGCTTTCATCAGTTCAATAATGTTTTAATTTACTGATTTATCTCACTGCCCAAACATATCAAAATTCAACACATAAAACACTGTTATCAGTCTATAATTGGGTTTTAGTCTATGAGACAGATACAGAAACATCAGCAGAATGTGATGCAATTTAACACAACAGCTTTGTGATAAAATCTCTGAAACATAAAATTGTTTGAAATTTGTGGAGATTGAGTCAGAGGTTAATTAGGGCCCGAGCCACTGACAATGTCAGTGGGCGAGAGCCCTATTATAATTGTTGGAATTTTTTCTTTCTTTCTTTCTTTCTTTCTTTCTTTCTTTCTTCTTCTCCATCTAAGATCTCATTTTTGGGATAGTCAGCATGCATGAAAACTCACGATTTTTTGCAGGGACCTCAAGACTTGCAAAAAATTCAGTATTTTGGAGGAAATATGAATGACCCCACAAAAATGGCTCTACAGTGCCACGTAACACGTGAAGTCAAAGGGGAGTGGCACACGCTTACTTTCGCGTAGAAAGACGAAAATCAGGTGAGATGTTTATCATGTCAAGACATGCAAAAAACTCCACAGGAGTGATGGTCTACACCCAACAGGACGTCGGCCATTTTGGCAGGAAGTGGCAGTGACCTGATTTCCACCTCGTGCATTTGATCAAACTCGTCCTAGGGTTTTAGTCCAATTGAGCTCATTTGTGGTGACAATCATCTATACCTATGTGCCATTAAAAGTTATTGAAAACTTTTCACGAAAGTCGACGATTTGGCCGTAGGGGTGTGGCAAAGTTTGATGCTTTGCCACGATCATTCTAGGACCATTCTGATGGCAATAACTCTGGTATGCGTTGTCGGATTTCAACCAAATTCAATATTATGGATATTAGTCCAATTTCAAACAGTTCTATAGAATAATATTCATAGAAATCTTCAGCGCCACCTATAAGAAGCAGAAAGTTTTGCATCAGAAAGTTTGCATCATGTTGTTTTTTTAATACCTTGGGAATTGAATGTCAGATTGGCATCAAGATAGGTATGATGTATATGGCTATGCCTCCGATCAATTATAGATATGAATATTCATGATTAGCAATAGCGCCCTCTCTTGGAGACATGAAGGTTACACCAAAGGTTTTCTTCAATATCTCTGAAATAAAAAGTCTGATTGGTACCGTTTATGGGGACAATCATCTATACCCATATGCCATCAAAAGTTGTTGAAAACTTTTCCAAAGGCCCGACAGTCTGGCGGAAGGGGCGTGACCGAGTTTGCAGTATCGCTATCACCCTTCCAATTGCTTTAACTCTGGCATACATTGACTGATTTCAACCAAATTTTGTGTGGTGAATAGGTAGCCAATACTGATAATTTCTATAATAAAGAATGACACATAGCGACCGCAGCCCCTACTTCCAATGGAAAGGAAGTTGCCATAATTCACATGTAGAATGTCCGATTGCTGCTAAACTTTATATATATATGATACTAGTCAGACCCAGAAAAGATTTTTGTAATGATAGCAAACATAGCTATAGTGCCCCCAAGAAAAAAAAACAGTGCTTCATAACTCAGGCATAATTTGTCCAAATTCAACCAAATTTTGTGTGGTGCATCTTTAGCCTACATTGAACCTTTGAATAATGAAAAATGACACAGCTATAGCACTCCCTAGTAGAAAAAAACAAAGCCTTATAACTCATAAATACTTAGTCCAAATTCAACCAAATTTTGTGTGGTGCATGGTTAACCAACTCTGAACCTTTCTATAATGAACAATTACACATAGCTCTAGCGCCCCTAACAGATAAACAAAGCTTAATAACTCTGGCATACTTTGTCCGAAGTCAACCAAATTTCATGTCTTGAATAGGCAGCCAATGGTGAACATTTCTATAATATACAATGAGACACAGCAGTAGCGCCCCCTACCATGAATGGCAGGAAGTTGTCATAACTCACATGTACATCATCCAAACGGACCCAAACTTGATATACATGGTACTAGTACCACCCAGAACAGAGTTATATGCATCATGCATCATAGCAGTCTGTCGTGGGCAACAATGACTGTTTCATTTAGGTCTATTCCTCCACGCAGCTCTGTCCTTAGCCTTCCGCTGCCAGGAACTCCTGTCTATATCCAACTTCTTCAAGTTTCTTTTTACAGTGTCTTTAAATCTGAGCCTTGGTCTACCCTGATTGCGTTTGCCCTCGCATAACTGTGAGTAGAGTAACTGCCAAGGGAGACGCTGGTGGTCCATCCTCTCAACATGTCCGAGCCATCTCAGGTTCGTCTGTATTAGCATATCCTCCATTGATGGTAGACCAGCTCGTTTCAACGCTTCTATGTTGGTTATCTTGTCTTTCCATGAGATGTTCATTATGGCTCGAAGGTGTCTCATCATGCACGCGTGGAGTTTCTTTACCTGCACTCTGTAGACAGTCCAAGTTTCAGCACCGTACAATAGAGTAGCCAGTTCTGTCAGTCTGTACACTTTGCATTTCACACGGATAGACACATGTCGATTGTTCCACAGTCTGTCCCTCAAGTTTCCAAACACAGCGCTCACTCTTCCCATTCTGAGAGATAGTTCATCCTCCAGCCTAGCATTCTCTGAAACAGTACTCCCTAGATACTTGAAAGTCTTGCACTTGACTAGAGGCTCTGTACCAATGCTGATCTCTTCTGGTAATGTTGTTGATAACTGGAACTTTGGTGGTTGATAAAGGCACTCTGTCTTCTTGATGTTGATTTTGAGGCTGAACTGGCTAGCTGCTCTTGCAAATTTCTCCACTAAAGATTGCATATCTTCCACACTGTGTGCAACTAGAGCACTGTCAAAGAGCATTTCTCTTACTACCTTTATCGATGTCTTACTCTTGGCTTTAAACTGTGCCACATTGAACAAGTCTGCTTCTTTCCTTGTTTGAATGTATACTTCTTCTGAAGTGTCTTTGAAGGCCTCCTCAAGCATGGCTGCCAGATATAGCGAGAAGAGTGTAGGTGCCAGCACACACCCTTGTTTCACCCCATTGCTTACTGAAAAGTCTTTAGATACTGAACCACTCATTGCCACGTTTGCTTGCATACCTGTATGAAGTGCCTCACTCAGGTTGACAAACTTCTCTGTACAGCCATATTTCTTGAGTACCTGCCAAAGTCCTTGTCGCGAAACAGTATTAAAGGCGTTACTGAAGTCTATGAAGACTACATAAAGCAGCATGTTCTGTTCGATAAACTTTTCTTGAATATTTATTTATCTTTTGTTCTTATAAAAGACAAAACTAAAATAGAAAGGAGATGTATTTACCTTCTTAACATGTTTCGACTGTACACTGCAGCCTTCGTCAGAAGAGTCAGCTGATTGCTGCCAGGTGACATTTATCAGCTGACTTTTGTAGGCAGGGCCAGCTCAGCAGATCTGTCAGATCCACCGAGCCGGCCCCGCCTCCCGCCGTCAGATGGTCTCTGGAGAATGTGATCCCAGGTGTGGGAAAGCATAAAGGCCCCCTCATCTCGGTTCATGGTGTCTTTTCCCCACTTCCTGATCTCTATGGCCTCCTTGATCCAGCGTTTGTGTCTGTTGCTCTCCAATCCAATAATCTTTGTGTTGTCCCAGTCCATGATGTGATTATTTCTTTTGCAGTGATCTGATATTGCTGATTTTAATGTTTCTTGTTCTGCCTTTTCTTTTTGTGATCTTGTGAGTCGTCCTTGTGTTTCCTTCTCACATTCCTTCCGGTGTTCTTTTTTTCTTGTGGTGAATGGTCTTCCAGTTTCTCCAATGTAGGTTTTGTTGCATGATCTGCATGATATTTCATATATTACATTGCATTTTTTGTCTTGTTCTATTCTGTCCTTGGGGTGTACTAATAACTGTCTTAATTTTTTTGTGTGGTTTGACTGCTGTGTTTATTTAGTATTTTTTCATGATCCTTTGAATTGGTTCCGTGATCCCTCGTATGTATGGTATAGTTATGGTGTCCTTGTTTTTGATTTCGGCTTTTGTTCTGTGTCTTATTTCCTGTTTATTTTCTTTGTTTTTGACTTGCTGTTTCCCTTTGTTTATAGACCATACTGGATATTGGCAGCATATAAGTGCATGTTTTATGTGGTTTTCCTCCTCCTGTCTGTTTTTTTGGTCTGTGATGATGGTAGCTCGTTCATATAATGACCTGACAACTGATAGCTTGTGTGCTGTGGGGTGTTCCGATGTCCATAGTAGGTATTGATCTGTGTGGGTTGGTTTCCTGTAGACTGTGATTTTTATGCTGCCGTCATCATTGTGGTGGATTTTCATGTCCAGAAAGGCTATGGTGCCATTTTCCTCCTCTTCGTGTGTGAATTTTATGTTCCCGGTGCTGTCCGTGCTGTTCAGATGGTCAGTGAGTTCTTGTGTGTGTCCTTTCCTTATTTTTTCCAGAATGACATCCACGTATCTCTTCCAAAGGGTGGGTTTGCATTGTGTAGGTGCTGTGTTGATGGCTTTGTTTTCCAGATCCTCCATGAAAAAGCTGCTCATAATGGCTGATAGTGGGTCTACCATTGCAAATCCTTCTTTTTGTCTGTAAATTTTTCCTCTGAATTGAAAATAGGTGGATTTTGCCACAAACTGTAATAATTCGGATATGTCGTAAACTGTGAGATTGGTGCGTCTTTTTAGGGTACTGTCATTATTGAGGCGTTCTTGCACTATATGTAGTGTGACGTCAACAGGTGTCTTTGTGAATAATGAAATGACGTCATGTGAAATGAGGATCTCGTCTGATTCTATTTTCATATCTTTGAGTTCTTGTGCCAGCTCTTTTGAGTTTTTGCAGTGGAAATCTGATAGTCCAAGGAGGGGTTTGATGATTTCAACCAGGGCTTTTGATAAATTGTACGTGACTAATCCAATACTGTCTATTATTGGCCGCAGTGGGATATCCTTTTTATGTATTTTTGGAGTTCCATAGATCCGGGGGGTGATGCTGGCTGTGGGTATCAGGTGATCATATGCGTCCTTTGTGATTTTTTTGCTTTCTAATAGAGGTTTGAGAAGGGCTTTTAGCATTTTTTTCTTTTCTTCTGTGGGATTTGTTTTTATGATTTCATATGTGCTTTCATCTGCCAACATGGTTTCCATCTGTTTTTCATATGTTTCCGTGTCCAATATTACTGTCGTTCTGCCTTTATCTGATGGGAGGATTGTGATTGTTACCTCCGCCAGGCCGCAGGCCAGGAGGAGGTTATGTTTTTGCCAGCGTTTGTCTGTTTGTCTGTCTGTCTGTTTGTTTGTCTGTCTGTTGGTTAGCAAGATGACCAGCGCCAGCAACATGTGCGCAGGCGCAATGGAGGGCGCTGGTCGTCGTGTCTGACCAACACAAACTCCACGTTCTTCATAGTTTTAGGCACAAAAGCACACGGAAAACAGTGGTGGGCAGGGCCTGGCAGCGTGCCTGTGTTTGCTCGACGCTGCAAAAGCTGAGACGGGCAGCTGTCCGCCGACGGATTATTTGGAAGAAATTCCCCAGGCAGCCATAGGGGCTGCGTAAAAACGAGCTCTCTGCCGGGGAAGCTTCTAAATCCTCTTTTGCCGTGGAGCGCAACCCCAATATAAAACCCACGGCAACCTGTCTACCCAATTTGCATCCATCAGTGAAGCCCTGAGTGCTGCTTTCAGTGGAGGACATGGACACAACACCAACACTTCAGTTTATTACCTCCGCTAAGGAGGTAATGCTTTTACTACTGAACCACTAATCCTATCATTGTGAATCCAATTGCTAGTCATATGTTTTCATGGTCAAGGAATCTGAAAACGTACACACAAACACTGTATGGGGGGGGGGGGAACTGTGGCGCTTGGCGGAGGTCTGCGCTCTCCGAGTGCTTTTCTAGTTTTATTTTATTTATCGTATTTATTTTATTTTTGATGGACCATGAGTCTGGAATAAAGTCTTTGATTACCTCTGCCAGGCCGCAGGCTGGAGGAGGTTATGTTTTTGCCAGCGTTTTTCTGTTTGTTTGTTGGTTAGCAAGATAACTGAAAAAGTTTTGGACGGATTTCGATGAAACTTTCAGGCGTTGTTGGAAATGGTACAAGGAAGAACTGATTAAATTTTGGGGATGATCCGGATCACCGTCTGGATACAGGAATTTTTTACAGGATTGTTTAACATTGTGAGATAGGGCCATTTTCAACATGTGTGCAGGCGCAATGGAGGGCGCTGGTCGTCGTGTCTGACGAACACGAACTCCGCGTTCTACAAAGTTTTAGGCACAAAAGCACGCGGAAAACAGTGGTGGGCCGGGCCCGGCAGCGTGCCTGTGTTTGCGCTACGCTGCAAAAGCTGAGACGGGCAGCTGTCCGCCGACGGATTATTTGGCAGAAATTCTCCGGGCAGCCATAGGGGCTGCGCAAAAACAAGCTCTCTGCTGGGGAAGCTTCCAAATCCTCTTTTGCCGCGGAGCGCAACCCCAATAAAACCCATGACAACCTGTCTACCCAATTTGCATCCGTCAGTGAAGCCCTGAGTGCTGCTTTCAGTGGAGGAGATGGACAGAACAGCAACACTTCAGTTTATTACCTCCGCCAAGGAGGTAATGCTTTTACTACTGAACCACTAATCCTATCATTGTGAATTCAATGGCTAGTCATATGTTTTCATGGTCAAGGAATCTGAAAACGTACACACAAACACTGTGTGGGGGGAACTGTGGCGCTTGGCGGAGGTCAGCGCTCTCCGAGTGCTTTTCTAGTTTTATCTGTCTTGAGTGAGTTTAATGCTTTTTCTTCTTCTTTTGTGACGTTGCTTTGTGGTAATTTGGCCGTTTTTAGGATTCCTGCGACTGCGTTCCGGAGTGCTGCTTTTTTTTAAAAACTTTTCTTGAACCTGTTTCAAGTAGAAAATCATGTCCAGTGTGCTTTCTTCCACTTCTAAAGCCACACTGGGTTTCTGGTAGTACATTCTGCAAGATGTGTTCATTGAGTCTGTTCAGTAGTACACATGAGAGAATCTTACCAACAGTGGCTAGCAGTGATATACTTCAGTAATTTCCACAGTCTTTCCTGTCACCATTCTCGAACAAAGGCACAATACTTGCATCCTTCCAGTCTTAAGGTACTTTCTGGGCATCCCATACCTCTTGGATGAGCTTGTGCAGGCAGTTGGTCAGCTGAACACCACCAAATTTCCACACTTCTGCTGGAATTCCATCCCTTCCTGGAGCTTTACCATCCTGTGTTGTCCTGATAGCTGCCATTAGTTCATCAAGATTTGGTGGTTCATCCAGACTTGATACAGCTGGTCGCTGCACTAGAGCTTCTTTAGCCTCTTCAGTGAGATCGCCAGGGTTGTTTAGTAGTTGGTCAAAGTGGTCTGCAAACCTGTCCAGGATCTTGTCTTTCTCCTGCAAAACCGTTTCACCATCCATAGCCTTTAGTTGGATCAATCCTCTTGGTTTAGGGCCGTAGATTTCTCTCAAACCTGTGAAGAATGTTTTCACGTCCTTCCTGTCTGCTGCAGTTTGAAGTTCCTCCACTTTTTCATCCCACCAGTTGGACTTCATCTCTCTGGTGTACTTCTGTAGCTCACTCTGAGCCTTTGAGAATTTCTTCTTCTTCGATCTTGTGTTACACTGTAGGTTTTCCTGCCTAGCTGTATTCCTCGCTTTTAGTAGTTTCTTCAGATGTTCATCATGCTCATCAAATCAATCTTGATGTTTCCTCTCAGGGTGGCCTAATACATCATTTGCAATGTGATACACCGTATCCTTTAGTGTTGCCCATTTCTCTTCTATGTCATTCTCTGAGTTGTTGCTGTCCCAGTCTTTCAAGTTTTCATCCATTTCCTGTGTAAGTTCTTCCTGCTTCTTTTGGCCTTTCAGTGCACTAGTGTTTAGCTTCCGTGGTGGCTTCGCACCCATCCTGCAGTGCTGTTTTTGTCTGCAAATCCTTAATCTAGATCTCAGCATAACATGATCAGTACCACAGTCCGCACCTCTCATTGCGCCGATGTCCAATACATCCCTTATTTCTCTCTGCCTTACTACGATGTAGTCTAACAAGTGCCAGTGCTTGGATCTTGGGTGCATCCATGTCTTCTTGTGTGTGTCGTTGTGCTTAAATAGAGTGTTGGTTATCACAAGGTTGTACTCTGAGCATAGTGCAAGTAGAAGTTCTCTATTAGCATTGTACTTGCCTACTCCATGACTGCCCAGCACTCCTTTCCATCATTTCTCAGTGTCCGAACCAATTCTGGCATTAAAATCTCCAACGAGTATCAGCCTGTCATCAGTCAGTACACGCCTGATAGTCTCACGTAAATCACTGTAGAACTCTTCCTTCACCTCCTCTGTGTTGGTCATTGTTGGGGCATATACACTGATGAGTGTGGCATACATCTTCCACCGTAGTGGGAGTCTCAAAGTCATTATCCTGTTGTTGACTGGCACCGGTTCCTCATCAAGCATTGCTGCTATCTCCTTTCTAACTGCAAAGCCTACTCCTGCTTCTCTCCTTTCTTGAGTTGATTTCCCACTCCAAAAGAAGATGTACCCATGGTCTTCCAAACTGTCATATCCAGGCAATCTTGTTTCACTAAGTGCAGCTATGTCTACACTGTACCTGTTTATTTCCACGGCCACAAGCGCGGTCTGTCTTTCTGGGCGCTGTGATGTTGTTCTGTCCACCAGAGTATGTACATTTCATTCTGCTACACACAAGGCTGCTGTTTTCCTCTTCTTTTGTCTTCCTGCTCCTAGCTTACTTTTTGCTGCCTGTCGGAATGTGAACAGATCAGCGTGGACCTTGTTAGCCCGGGCAACGTCCAAGCTGGTATGAGTTGCTTTCTGACTGACTATTTCAGTGAAACTGCTTGCAAAGTATTTGAGGACCGCTAGCTTTTGCTGGACTAGTGGCACATTCTTGGCAGATAAAGGTATTATCCGTGGCAAGGACAAGCCAAGACAAACTGACTCCAGTATCTGTTGCAGTGACTGACCAGATGATAGGTTTGTTTATCTCTGCTCTTTGTGTAGTGCATGTCACAATGCACCGACTGGTACAGTCCGCCACAGACCTTGCGACAGATGTGCTTATCTGCCAGGATGTCCAGTCTCACCCTGTGTAACTGGGAGTGGTCCACCACAGACCTGTGGCAGATACTGTTTTTAGTTCTGCCAGGATGCCCTGTTGCCAGGATGCCCCTCCACCTCACCTGGGGATGCCGGTTGAGTCGCCGGCGGCCCCACCCATAAGACAGGTAGTACCGGTTTTTATGGTTATCCGGTAGCAAGTAAGCCAATGCCTGACCTGACAAAAAGAGTTATATGACTATACCACATATAGCTATAGTGCCCCTAGGTCCATCCATCCATCCATCCATCTTCTACCGCTTTTCCGGAGGTCCGGGTCGCGGAGGCAGCAGTTCAAGCAGAGAAGCCCAGACTTCCCTCTCCCCAGCCACCTGCTCCAGCTCTTCAGAGGGGATACCAAGGCGTTCCCAGACTAGCTGGGAGACATAGTCTCTCCACCGAGTCCTGGGTCTGCCCCGGGGTCTCCTCCCAGTGGGACGTGCCTGAAACACCTCAAGCGGGAGACGTCCAGGAGGCATCCTAATCAGATGCCCATACCACCTCAACTGACTCCTTTCAATGTGGAGGAGCAGCGGTTCTACTCTGAGCCTCTCCCGGATGACTGAGCTCCTCACCCTATCTCTGAGGGTGAGTCCAGCAATCCTACGGAGAAAGCTCATTTCAGCCGCTTGTATCCGCGATCTCGTTCTTTCGGTCATTACCCAAAGCTCGTGACCATAGGTGAGAGTAGGAACGTAGATTGACTGGTAAATCGACAGCTTTGCCTTAGAACTAAGCTCCCTCTTCACCACAACAGACCGGTACAACGTCCGCATCACTGCAGATGCTGCTCCAATCCGTCTGTCGATCTCTCGCTCCATTTTCCCCTCACTCGTGAACAAGACCCCAAGATACTTAAACTCCTCCACTTGGGGCAGGAGCCTGTCCCCAACCCGGAGAGGACAATCCACCTTTTTCCGGCTGAGGACCATGGACTCGGACTTGGAGGTGCTGATTCTCATCCCAGCCGCTTCACACTCAGCGGCAAACCGTCCCAGCAAGAGCTGTAGGTCATTGCTGGATGAAGCCAACAGGACAACATCATCTGCAAACAACAGAGATGAGATCCTGTGGTCACCAAGCATGACACCCTCCATTCCCTGGCTGCGCCTAGAAATCCTGTCCATAAAAATTATGAACAGGACCGGTGACAAAGGGCAGCCCTGGCGGAGTCCAACTCTCACTGGGAATGACTCCGACCGAGTGTTGGCAATGCGAACTAAACTCTCACAACGGTCGTACAGAGACCGAATAGCTCGTAACAACAAGCCCGATACCCCATACTCCCGAAGCACCCCCCACAAAAATCCACGAGGGACGCGGTCAAATGCCTTCTCCAAGTCCACAAAACACATGTAAACTGGTTGGGCAAACTCCCACGAACCCTCAAGAATTCTCGAGAGGGTAAAGAGCTGGTCCGATGTGCCACGGCCAGGACGAAAACCACATTGCTCCTCCTGAATCCGAGGTTCGACCAACGGCCGGACTCTCCTCTCCAGTACCTTGGCATAGACCTTCCCAGGGAGGCTGAGGAGTGTGATCCCTCTAAAGTTGGAGCACACCCTCCGGTCCCCTTTTTTGAAGAGAGGAACCACCACCCCGGTTTGCCATGCCAAAGGCACTGCCCCCGTCCTCCACACAATGTTGCAGAGGCGTGTCAACCATGACAACCCAACAATATCCAGGGCCTTGAGGTACTCGGGGCGAATCTCGTCCACCCCCGGGGCCCGGCCACCAAGGAGATTTTTAACCACCTTGGCGACCTCAGCCCCTGTGATAGGCGAGTCATCCCCCTCGTCCCCAAACCCTGCTTCCTCTGTGGAAGGCGTATCAGTGGGATTGAGGAGATCCTCGAAGTATTCCTTCCACCGCCCGACGATATCCCCAGTTGAAGTCAACAGTGTCCCATCCGCACCATACACAGTGTGGACGGGGAGCTGCTTTCCCCTCCTGAGCCGCCGAACAGTTTGCCAGAATCTCTTTGAAGCCGACCGAAAGTCTTGTTCCATGGCCTCACCGAACTCCTCCCATACCCGGGTTTTTGCTTCAGCAACCACCCGAGCTGCACTCCGCTTGGCCTGCCGGTACACCTCAGCTGCTTCGGGAGTCCCACAAGCCAACCAAGCCTGATAGGACTCCTTCTTCAGCTTAATGGCCCCCCTCACCACTGGTGTCCACCACTTGGTTCGGGGGTTGCCACCACGAGATGCATCTCGTGGTGGCATCTCGTGCATCTCGTGGTGCCCCTAGGTAAAAAAAAAAAAAAAAAAAAATATATATATATATATATAGTCTTATATATATACTGTATATATATAATCTAGCTTGTTTAAATTCAAACACATTTCCTGGTGAAATGTTCACTCGAAGTGGCCTTTAGGCTATGGATTAACATTTTAGACTTTTGAGGTAATCCACAAGCTTATACAGTACCTCTGCTGAAGCACTATCTTGCAGTGTACAGATGGACAGATGGATGGACTGATGATGGATGGCAGTATGGACGAGTGAATGGATTGACAGACGAATGGATGTCAAATGGATGGGCGTATGGCGTTATGGAAGGATGGATGGACAAAGAGTGGGAGGGAGAGAGTTGGGGAGGAAGGAATGGAGCCTGCGCGGAGTTACACATTCCGAGAGGCAAGGCCGAGGTCTAGCAAGGATGCAAGGGTCCATTAATCGCTACTTGCAGCTTTAATTTTAACTTTGATGTTTACTTTTGTTCAGCAGTTTCTGATGATGTTTTAGATTCCATGATAAAGATCTGTGCTCAGACTGAATTAGGTTACGCTAGTAAGCCTCTACTATCATGTTTTCATTCCTATTTGTTTTCTCATTTAATTCTACTTCTAGTAGACGATTTTTGGCCATGTCAGGTGAAAGAGGAGACAATGTGATTGAACAGTGGCAACATCTTTGGTTATATTTGCTCTGTGTAACACTATGGGTGTCATGTCTGCCCCTTGCAGGACATAAATGAGGCACCAATCACCAGTAGTGAGTTTGCTTATTTATTAAATAATAAAGAACAAAAGAACGTGCCACGAGGGGCAAAATACAAACAATTATAAACATGCCCTCAAGGGGGAATAACGTGAGACATACAAGTGTTGAAAAAACCATGAAAGGTAACTTACAAATAGCAAAAGAGTCCACAGTCCAAAAGTAGAAAGAAGACTGGAATCAGGGGTAGGGGATTCCAGCCTGAGTAGGGTGAGATCGCAGCGAGGAATGACCCTTGCTGGCGACCTTAAATAGTACACCGAAAAACAAATACAAACAGGTGCGGAGAGAATGAAATCAATAAAGCACAAACAGCTGTGGCGGGCCGGGCACAGACTGACAGGTGGAAGTCCTGCCGCAGCGCTGTCAAAATAAAAGCACAATCATAAAGAGAGAAAAACATGACTAAATACATACACAAAAAAAGTATAAATAATCAGGAGACCCAAGCACGGTACAGAACCGCACTCGGGATCATGACAATGAAAGTGGTTCAAAGACGGACATTTTAACGATCTTGTGACCAAAGAAAGCCTGCCATGAAGCTTTGAGAGAGTCAGAAAAAATCAGTGCTGCAGTATAAAAAGACTCAGTCCAAAACATTCTCTCAACAATCACCAAAGGCAAGTGAGCTCTCAAAAAACTCTCAATGAACTCTCAAGAAGCTCTTAATGATCTCAGCAATCCCTTACTGATCTCTCAGCCATCTCTACCTTAGGTGTAGAAAAAATTGGCGGTCATTCAGAGATCAGCTAGTTGAGAGAGCTAAGTGGGATATTGATGAGATCGTTGAATCTCATCATTGTCGTTGATCTCTCAGCAATCTTTCAATGAACGCCAAATTTTTCTACCCAGAAGGTAGAGGTGGCTGAGCGATCATTCAGGGATAGCTGAGTGTTCAATGAAAAACCAATAGAGTTCATTGAAAGACTGCTGAGAGGTCTTTGGGAGATTGATAGGATCGTTAAGCACTCATTAGACATGTTTGCATGGATACAAGTAACCGTTAAAAGCCTAATTGGAATAAAAATGCTTCATGTAAACACACCAATCTGAATATTCTGACCCGATCACACTCATTCGGATCAAAATTTCATTCCGGCTGAGACAGGTGGGTAATGCAGATTGTTAATCCGATTGGTGCACATATAAACACTTATTCCAAAGTTTGGGTAGAAAATATGTTTACTGCACATGTTTGTACATCAGCCACATGTTGACGTGACATATTTCCGCCTTTACAGCAGCTAGCGGAAGACATGGCGGGAGTAAAACAGAACTGGTCTGTATCGTCTTGCTGTCTCCCTCTGTTCGTCATATGCAGAAGTATGTACTGCTGGACTTGTAGCTTCATTACGGAGACCAGCAGAAGCAAAAGTACAGTCTGAATAACACAATACAGGTCCATTTCAAAAAGAGAAAGACACGAAGCGGGGTTTGTTTACATCGGAAGTTGTTTCTTTTTCTACTATTTCCGGAATGTCGGATAATTGTGCGCATGTCAAAATGATTTAGTCCATTCGAACGTGTGACACATGGAAACACACGTCCTAATCGGATCAACTTTTTCAGGATCCATGTAAACAGTAAAGTTCTGGTCTGAATTGTAATCAGATTGAAGAAATTTTGCACATGTAACCATGGCTATTGAGAGATTGATTGATTTGATTCATGTATTCATCATGTAAAATGACATTTTATAAAATATATAACATATATTTAAAAACAATGGGATAACACAAGAAAGTGCACACACTTATTTCCATTGTGGTCCCTAAGATCCCAGATCATTGAGACATCACTGAGATTATTGAGAGATTGTTACGAGACTTCGCTTTGGTGATCTTGAGAGATTGTTTTGGAATAGTCAAAACTTTGAGGACCAGGTTCAGGTTCAGGTTACTTTATTTGTACCCGTAGGTAGATTTGTTTTGCAGTCAGGTGACATCCTTTTAGACACATATTTACAAACCACAATTATATCAACATGAACACAAACACAGGCACACATGAAGCTGACTGTAAACATGATAAAAGTACTCAAGGCTCAATCAGGACACAAGACAAAGAGATAAGAGAAAAAACAAAGAGACAAGAGAGAAGGGTCATATTAAAAAAGTTAAAAACTAAGTCAAAGAGATTAAAAACTCAATAAAAGTCTGAAGTCTAAAACCCAAAAAAAGATTTAAAACCCAAATAAAAAACCTACAAAAAGAAACAAATATAAAATTAAAATTAATAAATAGATAACTAAATTATGTGCAATATATTGCTACGTCTTGTTCAACTCTTTGACAGCAGCAGGAACAAAGCTGTTTTTGTAGCGCTGGGTTTTACATTTCTGGAGGGGAGAAGCTGAAAGTGGCAGAGCAAAGGGTGGGAGTCATCATTTAAAATGGAGGTAGCCATCCTCTGCACCTGTCTGGTGTACAGGGATGTCAGGCTCAGCTGTGACTCACCAAGCAAACGACTGGACCATCTAACTACCTGGTCTAAGGATTTCCTCTGTTTCAGTTTTATCTGACCAAACCATGACACTAAAGAAAAGGATAAAACAGATTCAATAAAAGCCCGATAAAACATTGTCATTATGGTTCGGTCAATTTGGAAGTCTGCGAGTTTCCTTAAACAATGCAAATGTTGCTGACCCCTTTTGCACACCCTTTCACAGTTCTCTTCAAAGGTTAAATTACTATCAATAATCGTCCCAAGATATTTGTAAGATTGCACACATTCAATGGTCTGGCCTTTTTTTGGGGGGGAGACCATTGAATCATGGAGAACCATGGATATCATTGAAGATCCGTGAGAGATCATTGAGAGATCTTGGCAATTGCTGAGCGACCACAGAAAGATCATTCGGAAATCTGTCCATTTTGATGTCACTCCACGATCTCTTAATAATCTCCACCTTGTGTAAAGAGAATATAATAGGAAAAAAGGCACTATGATTCAAAACAAACTCAAGCTACATTTTCATTTTCAAATGGGCTCATTTAATTGATGTTTATCTTAGCCTTTGACTTTTTAACATCAAAGGACCACTGTGGTGCGGGTTTTTACTTATTTACTTACTCTTCTTCTGATTATTATTTTTGCACAGACTGGGGCCAGCACATAGAACATTTGATGGGAGCTAGAGGTCTCATTTTATTCACTCCAGCATACTCAGTGTGTTATGTCTTATTTCATACGTTTCCTCCATTCCACTTCTTTCATGTGCTCCCTTGGGTGCAGCCATCACACCCACCACAGTCACTGTACATTTAGTCAGGCTGTACTTCCAACTTCAAGCATACAGCAGAAGAGCACAGCAACAGCACTCTAATGGGTTTAACATGCTAATGTTGTGCTACATTAACATGCTGTGGTGTTCGCTATAATTCGCCATACTGACAGAAAAGGTTACCGCCATTCATTTGTTAAGCATTATTATTATGTTACCTATACAGTGATATTATGATTTCTTCCCACAGGCTTTTCTCCACAACCAAAGCCAAGAGAACCAACATGTTTTTTTTTCTGTAAAAATGCCATTTACCTTCATCAGTCACTCAGCTTTGCATTTCCCCATCTACTAGTAACTTGTGATACATGCCTCTCATTAAAAACAAATTATAAACGGAAGGATTTGCACCAGCTTGTCACTTCAGTGCTTCATAGCTCACATTCTTTAAACTGGCACACGTTTCTATCTTAATAATGGTACGGGGGAAAGGCATCCTTCCTCCTGTTTTTCTCAAGACAAATGAGTCTGTGGAATTTTGAAGCTCAGAAACGAAGCAGATACAGTGTTGGAGCGTATGCTTCTATTTATATACATGTCACAGTATGAGGACACAGACACTTTTGTTGCACTTTTTTTAGCTTTAGGGGGGTATCTCACGCTCGCAACTAGTTGGAGAATTGCATTCGCGAAGGAGTTTCCAAAACCTCTCCAGTTCACAATTTCCTATCGTGGCGAACATTTGTGCGACAAAATTTCTCTCAAAATAGTCACAGAGTCATTGTGGGTGTCTCAAACGTCTCAGACCCTTCTCAGTTTAGTTTCCGCAAGTCAGAGAGTGCAAGAAGAGTTAGACAACTCTTTGCTGGGATGGGGACCTCTGAAGCTAAACTGTGACTGACTGGAGAGGAAAAAGCAGCTGCAGCAGGGAGGATCTTACACACAGCAGCCTGGTACCTGTCAGCAGCAGGGTGGTCAGGGTGGTGCTTGACTGCAGCAGCAGTAAGGAGACATGCAGCAGCCTTCAGCATGTCAGCCTGGTCTGCTTCCGGCATTACAGAAGGATAAACAAATAAAAATAAAACTTACGCAGGACTTGATTCGGCAAAAGCGTGAGGATTGGGAAGAGATGCACAGCTCCCTGCCAACTGGTGAGTAGAAACTGCATGTCTTACAGCACTGTTTTAGTTTATATAATAAACTAAAATGATAATTCATATGGTCCCAGCTGCACAACTGGCACAGGTAACTGCTGTGTGAGTGTTGCATAGATTTTCACGGGACAGTCATAAGTGAAATAAAATCTCAATTTTGTCTCCTGCATGTTGCAAGAATATCCTGCAATAAGTTGCATGACATGTATGCGAACCTCTGGGGAACTTTGGCCCGACATTTGCCGTGGGTTTGTGTGACATTAATGCAAACTTTGCGAGACGTATGCAAATGTGTCGTATGTGTCGATTAAGTGTGATTCCAAGTGAAAATTGTCACAGATTTGAATATTTGTCGAACTTTTTTTAATCCTCGCTACCCTTACCTGTTAACATCATTAACAGAGAGTGTTTAGTGGGCATAAAGAATCTGCAACACTACTGTCTCTTTGACATCTGTATATGATAACCAAGTTTGAGCATAAACTGAAAATCTTTTCATAGCACAGTTCAGACTATGCAAAACATCTAAACTTTACATCTTAACTTTGGCAACAAGGATAAATATGAACTTGGGCACAGCTGGTAAAACAACTTTGATCCTGGTCTGCTGTGCCAATTATCTTTTCCTTCGTATATTTTCCATCTGCCTCAGTATCTGTCAATATAGGCGAAAACACTAAATTAATCTTCCTACTGATATCTGGTAAAATACGGCTCATCTTCCTATAATCCTGCATCAGTGCACTGAGAAGAGTTATATTAATGCTGTATTTTCATATTGGTGAGCCATGAATGTGTTAATGCTAATCTGTAGTCTGAATTAGTTTTAGGCCATTATGGTGTACAATTACCATGCAACAGTGTCACTCATTTTCAGTGTCACGGCTGACTATTAAGGTGAACCTAGGATAATTCGGTCTGTGGTCGGGAGCACAGAACTGTGTGTGAGTGATGCGGGGCTGAAAGGCAGAGAGGTCTGGGGAAGAAAAAGAAAATGAACGCATAAAAATGGGGGATCGAGCTAAAAAAAGAGCATGTTGGATGGCACGAAGAAGAATAAAAAATGAAAGATGAAGGGTTGAAAATGGGGAAAGTGGTGCTGATGTGCTTCCTAAGCAGGTCATGGGATGCAGTGTGCTGTGGGCGGGCTCCTTTTAAGCATGACTAAAAGATTTCCCCAGTCCCCGCAGGAGCCATTCTGCAAAGCTACAATTCAGAGAGCCAGTGTCACTTCAGGATACACGACAAGCAAACGGAGCACACAGCTATTAAGCGACTTCTGGGATACTGTCTATCCCAAGGGGAGGGGAAGGAGACTCCATTCTCCGCAAGTACTCTTTAAGCATGTATACTGCACCCTTAAGTGAATGTCAGCAACAAAGAAGTCTCATGCAACACAAAATCTTGTTGAAAAGATGCTAATATTAAAAACATAGACTGTATATTAGGGCATTAGAATCAATTCACCTTTGAATGCACCTACAGTATGTTGATTCACAAAGTCTGCGGATCGATCCTTCAATATAATGCTTTTTACGTGTGTTAAACTTGCACAAACTCCTGCGTGACCCAAAAAACAAGCACACAGCCTTGACGAAGTAGGGACCACAGCAGCCAATAGCACTGCTCAGCCAAAAAGACAGACAACACGCCAGACCAAAGAACCGCAAAAACAGCTGAAAGCCTGGCAAAAGCAAAGCCACACTCCGCTAAGTGGAGGCAAAACACTGTGGAAACACCACAAACCCCAGAAACTGACGCAAACAAAATCACTCGACCAGAGGCAACCCGCACTTGAAAAGGCATGCATGGCAAAGCCAGCACCCGCAAGAAATAACGTAGGCTACTGCAATCTCCACAGGCCCTGCATCACCAGAATCACGCTACGCCCCACGACACGGAAACGCCTCAGCAGAACAGAAATCTTGAACCTGCACAAAGAAGCAAAACTCGCACCACAGCCCTGCCAAAGTCAGCGGAGAGAGCCGCCCCAACGTGTGACAGCTCGACATCCAGACACCACACACCCTCGCACCAAAGAAAGCACTCGCCAGCAACCCGCCAAATTAGAAGTCAAACAAAATCAGTGGAGGAGGCAAGGGAGGTGGAGCTTCCTCAGAAATTTGAGAAGAAAAAGAGAGGAAACGATGCAGACATTGTGACAATAAATCAGTCCCTCCAGGATTTCGTGATGTTGCAATCGCGGCAATTCATGCAAAATTAGCCAATCAGTGCAACTACTGCGCGACCTTGCAACTTTGTCCAATCACCGCAACTTTGGCCAATCCTCATCAACTTCCGCCAATTTCACCAATCAAATTTGTCTGACTGGTGCTCCAACGCTCAGACTAACCAACCAAATGCATCGCTGCACCGTGTTAATGGAACGCATCAGCAAAAACAGTGTGTGATTTTAAAAAAACACTCATCCGCAAGGTTTCCAACACCGTCCCTTCATCCGTCTCTTCCAGCCTGCTGGTGGACATCTTGCCACATCTCTGTCCTGACCGTGTGTACGAAATGCTGGGTTTGTATTGAAAAACATCCACCTGTTCCCAAAATACCCCGTCGCGGGAGCGCGTGTGACGACAAATGCCATAAAACTACAAATAAAACAAGCAAACCTAACACTACAGCCAGTGTTTGAACATTTTATACATCTTTAGAGGTAAAATCATTACTACAGCTTGTCAATGAGCTTTAAAGCTGTGAATTTCCGGTCTGGACGGACAAACGCACCCACCCACCCCCCGCCGTCTTGCCGTAAATGAAAGATGTGTGTCTTAAAAGACAAATGTGTGTGTCTCAAGACCGACATGCAGCAGACAAACAGGTAGGAGTTAGGCATGGAAACAGAGAGAAAAGTGTCTGTAATTTTTTTTTTTTTTTTCAGAAAAACACAGACTCCAATAGACAATACTGTCTGTATTGGGCTGCACGGTGGCGCAGTGGTTTAGCACTGGGGCAGCACAGTTTTACCCTTGGCCGGGGGATCGCGGGGATCATGAGATCGTGGGTTCGATCCCAGCCCCCGACCAACAGTGAGCTGTGTGGAGTTTGCATGTTCTCCCCGTGTTGCGCGGGTTTACTCCGGGATTTCTCCGGTTTCCTCCCGCACACCAAAAACATGTAGGTTTAGGGCGCTCGCGCACGCAGCGACCAGCAGCCGGTGGCTTGTCACCAGACTGCAAACCAAATCTACCTACGGGTACAAATAAGTAACAAAAAAACAAAAAATACAGACTAATAGAATAAATTATTTATTTTTTCCTCTCTGCTCGGTACCAAGTGGTTGGGGACTGTAGGGAGTTTTCAAATGAAGGTGCTGCCAATAATTTCCACATCTCTACTCTTTAACATGCATTCAATGCAATTTAGCTGTTGTAATGGATATTGTCTTAAAGTCTGTATTTGCTGCTGCACAAAAGAGTTTTTCTGTATAGCAGAAATTTCTGCTTAATTTACAAATCACTGTAATTGTGGTCTATATTAATCATATATTCCATAACCTACATATGTTGAAGCATGTGGAAATGTTTAGTAATTACATATGTAAAGGACTTCACACCTCTGAAAGGACAAAGGCTCTCAACCGCCGAGTGAAGAACAAAGACGTTCCCAGACGAGGCGGAGGAGACCGGAGGAGCCACCCTCACCCCCTAAGGCGAGGAGAGGAAATACCAAGACAATGGGGGGATTAAGATAATGAGGGATGTCAGCCTTTGTTATGCATGTCTTTTGTTGTGTGCAAGTATAAAGCCAGTGAACCGGAGAGATTCTGCCTCTTTTCCCTTCTGCCACTCTGCACCAGATGAGACTTGTTGGAAGAGCTGATTAATAAACTTTGTTTATAAATCACATCGCCTCTTCATTTCCAAGCTCTTCTACACTGGTGACCCTGACGCGAGTATGGACCTGAGGCGTTCCCCCGCAATCGACTCATCCGTGGCAACCCACGCAGACGAGGGAACAGATGGACAACTGTTCCCCCCGGCAGAAGAGATTGAGAGGGCTCAACCGAGCACCAGCACCGCCGTGAGAGCCGAGGCAAGGCACTCTCACCCGGCGGGCACAGCAGTGATGGTATGTACGAATGCCGTCGCCGTCAAGCTGCCAGACTTCTGGCAAGAAGACCCCGCCTCTTGGTTTCAGCAGGCTGAAGCCCAGTTTACACTGGCGGGCATCACGGCTGACGATACCAAATTTTACCATATCGTCTCCAAACTCGACGCCGCCACTTCGAAGTGTGTGCGGAGCATGATCCGGCGACCACCGGCCCGGGACAAATATGAGATGCTCAAAGCAACCATCGTGGCGAACTACGTCCCATCAGCAGAAGAGAGAGCCGAGAAGATCCTGGCGATCTACGGCCACAGAGGGTGCAAACCGAAGGCCCTCATGGAGGATTTGCTACAGCTCAAAGAGGAGGACAATGACAACTTCCTCTTCCAGTTTATATTCCTCAGCATGCTGCCGCCACACATGAGAGGGACACTCGCCAGCATGAAATGCAACAACCACCAAGACTTCCGTGCACTGGCCAACGAAGCCCATTGGCTCGTCAACGCCTGCAAGGAGCTGACACTCACAGCAGCATCCGCGGACCTCAAAGCTGACACCCCGAGCCACGAGGAGCCACAACCCACCGAGCAGACCCAGCCCACGGTGGCAGCGACTCGGCCCAAACGTAACAGGCAGAGCGACGTCTGTTATTATCACCACCGCTTCGCCGAGAAGGCCCGCAAATGCGTTCCCCCCTGCAAATTTGCGATTTCGGGAAACGCCAAAGCCGAGAGCCGTTAACAGCAGCGGTTCTCGGCGAGAAGAATAAGCTGTTGTACGTGACGGATGGACACACAGGCAAGCAGTTCCTCATCGACACAGGAGCCCAGCTGAGTTTCGTCATGCCCATCCACGCAGATCGAGCCACGGGCACCCGGGGCAACGGAGCCGTAGCAGCCAACGGCTCTAGCATCGACACGTTCGGCGAAAAGAGCCTGCACCTCCTCATCCACGGCCGCAGCTACAGATGGACATTTGTTGTAGCGGCAGTGAGTTTTAACTTATTAGGCGCAGATTTTTTGTGTGCACATGGGTTATTAGTGGATCTAGCAAATAGGCGCCTGGTTAATGCACTGTCCTTTGCTTCTATTCCATGCTCAGCCCGAGTTTCTCCACCACCTGTGCAGGCCAACGTCACCACGGCAGGAGGTAAGTTTGAGCAACTCCTCACCCAATTTCCAGCACTCACAATTCCCAAATTCTCAGCCACTGTGGCTAAACACGGGGTTGAACACTTCATTCCCACAACGGGACCACCCGTTTTTGCCAAAGCTCGCCGCTTAGACGCGGCCAAGTTCAACATAGCACGGGACGAGTTTACAACTCTTGAAAAATTGGGCATTGTTAGACGCTCGAAGAGCCCCTGGGCCTCACCACTTCACATGGTTCCGAAATCCGACGGTTCTTGGAGACCGTGCGGAGATTACCGCAGATTAAACAATGCTACAGCGCATGACCGTTACCCAATTCCTCACATTCAAGATTTTTCACTACATCTGGCAGGTGCGCGCATTTTTTCAAAAATAGACTTAGTCCGCGGTTATCACCAAGTCCCAGTCCGAGCAGAAGACGTTCCTAAAACAGCGGTAATAACCCCTTTCGGCCTTTTTGAATTTCTGCGAATGCCTTTCGGCCTCAAAGGCGCTGCTCAAACTTTTCAACGAATGATGGACGCGGTCCTACGCGACCTTCCTTTTGTCTTCGTCTACCTCGACGACATGCTGGTAGCCAGCTCGTCTGAGGAAGAACACGAGCAGCACCTCACTACGGTTTTTCAGAGGCTAGAAGAGCACAGGCTAATAATCAGTCCAGCCAAATGCAAATTTGGCGTGTCACAAATTGATTTTTTAGGACACAAAGTCTCTCCGAAGGGGGCAGTTCCACTTCCAGACAAAATTCACGCGATAGAAAGTTTCCCAAGGCCACAAACGGTCAAATCGCTACAGGAATTTTTAGGGATGGTTAATTTTTACAACCGCTTCCTCCCCCACGCAGCTCAGCTCATGCAGCCACTATATGACGCGCTCAAAAAAAAGAAAGCTTCCAACGCGGTCGAATGGACCCCGGCGCGCGAACGCGCTTTCGCGGAAGTAAAAAGCGCCCTAGCTAACGCCACATTGTTAGTTCACCCAGATCCCTTGGCCCGCATCGCGCTAACCACAGACGCTTCAGACCTAGCTATAGGGGCAGTTGTAGAACAACTTGTCAGCGGGGTCTGGCAACCTTTAGCATTCTTCAGCAAATCGCTAAATCAAACTGAGCGTAAATACAGCACTTTTGACAGAGAGCTGCTGGCGCTTCATTTATCCATCCGCCACTTCCAGTTCTGGTTAGAAGGGCGGAGTTTCAGGGCTTTTGTAGACCATAAACCGCTCACCTTTGCTATGGCTAAAATTTCAGAACCATGGTCAGGCAGGCAACAAAGACAGCTAGCTGCGATTTCAGAGTTCACCACAGACATTCGACACGTGGTAGGCAAACTTAATGTAGTAGCAGACTGTCTCTCTCGCGCTGTGACACCTCCAGAGCGTGAGGAGACAGATTATACTGCCTCAGCAGCAGAACTCTTCACTAACACAGACACATACGCAGCACCTATCCATGCAGGGATAGATTATGCAGCCATGGCGGAGGAACAAAGCGGTGACGCGGACGTGCGCGCACTCCTGTCTGGACCAACAGGGTTAAGGCTGGAGAAAAAGGGTTTACGCGATAGCGTACCCCCCCTAATATGCGATGTTTCAACCGGCCAACCTCGCCCGTTAGTACCAGCTACATGGCGCCGCCGTATTTTCGACACAATTCACTCCCTCGCGCACCCAGGTGTGCGCGCCTCGGTTAAATTGGTCGCCGAAAAGTTTGTATGGCCAGGCCTGCGCAAAAACGTAAAAGAATGGGCGAAAACTTGCATTTCTTGTCAACGCGCCAAAATACACAGACACACAAAAGCCCCTCTGGAGCCTTTTCCAATCCCTGCTAGAAGGTTCGACCACGTTCATGTCGACCTCGTGGGGCCACTACCTTCCTCCCAAGGTTTCACACACCTGCTAACAATGATAGACCGCACCACACGCTGGCCAGAGGCAGTCCCTCTAGCGGCAACCACAGCGGAGGAAGTCGCTCGTGTTTTTTTGACAAACTGGGTGGCACGTTTCGGCGTCCCATCGGACATCACGTCCGATAGGGGGCCTCAATTCGTCTCAGAGCTCTGGTCAGCCATGTCCAACAGCTTAGGGGCAACAATTCATCGCACCACCGCTTACCACCCTCAGGCTAATGGGTTATGCGAGCGTTTTCACAGGTCTTTAAAGGCTGCCCTCAGAGCCTCACTAACGGACACAAATTGGGTAAATAAACTTCCCTGGGTTTTATTGGGGTTGCGTGTTGCACCTAAAGAGGACCTAGACGCCTCTCCCGCAGAATTAGTCTTTGCACAACCTCTCAGGCTTCCAGGTGAATTTTTACCAGAGAACCCAGAGCCAGGGCACCTTCCAGTCCCAAGGTTTTTAGGCAGCAACGGACCGAACTCTCTCCCCGGTCCAGTTCATCACTCCTTCCCACGGGTTTTTGTCCCTCAAGCTTTAAAAAACGCCGAGTTCGTTTTCGTTAAGCATGAAGCTTTAAAACCAACTTTCCGACCAGCATACGATGGGCCATTCAGAGTGCTGGAACATGGTGATAAACACTTTGTGCTTGATTTTGGGGATAGAAAAGAAACAGTCAGCATTGACAGACTTAAACCTGCTTTCCTGTTGAAAGACGAGCCTGCACAGTTGGCGAGAGCACCTCGGCGGGGTAGACCCCCCAAGAGAAAAAACTCAACCCCCCGGCAGGGAACAGTTAACCTCTCTCCTTCCCACGCTGCAGATTCCTCACAAGAAGGTCCCAGCAGGGCGCCTAAACCAACCTACAGCAGTTTTGGGAGAAGATTGAAACCCAGACAGCACAGGGACTGATACCAACCACTCCACAATTGTTCACTAATTGTGCTGCAACAGTTTAGGACTGACTTATGATTTTACTATGCTGTTATGATTACCACTGAACTCTCTTAGAAGCATGGCTGCTAGAAAGTTTCTTCTGTGGCAAGAGATGTAACACTTAGTATGTCATAGTAACTATCCTAGACTGTGAACCGTTCTATTGTCGTTTCTTAGTTGTTTGGGGGGCCTGTGGTCTATATTAATCATATATTCCATAACCTACATATGTTGAAGCATGTGGAAATGTTTAGTAATTACATATGTAAAGGACTTCACACCTCTGAAAGGACAAAGGCTCTCAACCGCCGAGTGAAGAACAAAGACGTTCCCAGACGAGGCAGAGGAGACCGGAGGAGCCACCCTCACCCCCTAAGGCGAGGAGATGAAATACCAAGACAATGGGGGGATTAAGATAATGAGGGATGTCAGCCTTTGTTATGCATGTCTTTTGTTGTGTGCACGTATAAAGCCAGTGAGCCGGAGAGATTCTGCCTCTTTTCCCTTCTGCCACTCTGCACCAGATGAGACTTGTTGGAAGAGCTGATTAATAAACTTTGTTTATAAATCACATCGCCTCTTCATTTCCAAGCTCTTCTACAGTAATAGGAATTTTTTGACAATCCTGTGCTTTTCTTGTATTGTTATACAAAATATCACTACAGTAAACTGAAAAAAAAAACATCTGCTTTAAAATTTGTAATTCTTCCCACAACTTTTAGTGCAAAAAACACTAAAAACATTGCAACTTTTATTGCAACTTTTTAAAAAAGCTCCCTCGAATTCAGGCTTTTTGGGCCGCAACAATCATAAAAACATCCCGCGAAATCCTGGAGGGACTTATAAATGTATAATTTAGTGTGCATTTTTTCTTTCAAAAGCATTGCTGTTTCACTGCAGTTGGCCTCTTGTGGTACTGAATGTGACATTATTGTTTATTATTGTGTAAAAGTTTCTCAGAAAGCTGTGAGAAATCCAAAGGAGGAAAAACCAGGCTTGGCACTGTGGGAACATTAATCAGCCAATCAGAAATTAATTTGTATTTGTTGCTATGGAAAATTCACTATCTCCTTGCATTGATAGAAAAAAATAAGGAGGCAAGACTAACCAATCACAATCAATCTTTTGACCACATCATGGTATCAATGCATTTCAACCATTGCGCTTATTACAACCAGTGGGCACGGCGGGGCTATTGGGCAGTATTTACTTGCTAACAAATTTTTGAAACAACACTCTGAACACCAGCTTCAGATAAAAAAAACAAAACAGGCCTTCTTCTAAACTGGACACTATAAAGAAGTCAGGATGCAGCTTTTTTAATCAGGATGCATATGGCTGAGTGGAGTTGCTAACCATCTTAGCAGCGCTAGCCTTGGCCTTGTAATTTGCAACCATTGCATTAAAACTGGATTTGATGACATGAAGAATTTATCCAGAGCCCTGGAAAGAAACAGTAACTGGTCTCCTGTGCATCTATGCCATGCTGCTTTAGTTTCAACCCTTTACATGACTGTGAAAATATTTTTCTTTGGTGCTGGGGTTAGGATATGTCATCAGCTTTTCTTGGTCAGATTTTATGATGATGAGTGAGACTTGAGCAGGCTGGTGTAGTGGTGCCTTGAATAGCATATGGCAGCATAATGATCACTGCTTTCTTGATGCTTTGCAAGAGCTGAAAACTGCATGTGTAGTTGTGTGCATTTGATGTCTGTGGCGCTAAAGATTCAGGGTCCTTGCAAGGTGTGTGTTTGTGCATGAGTAATTTGTCTCCTTAGTGGGTTCATTCACGAGCTGCTATTGATCATTATAACTGATTTCTGATTTTCAGTTCTAAATGCGATAATTTATATATTTAATCAACCAAGTTAACCAATTCCTGGTGCAATTTTTAGCATTAGGTCTCTGAGATGTTATAATGGTAATTTCTCTGAGTGAATCAATATTGAACCAATTAGGATCAAATCAATTCAGAACCTCAAGAATAACACACACACACACGCACACACACACACACACACACACACTTTCAGCTGCTCCCTATTTTGTATCACCACAGTGGATCATGGGCCCACATATTTGATTTTAATCCTGTTCTATTTATGGTGAGCACGAAGCTAGAAGGCAGAAAGTACCATTTTCATGACCTTTGGTATGACCCAGCTGGGGCTCAAACCGACAACTTCCCGGCTGTGGGGCAGATGCTCTACCACTAGGTCAGTCAATCGTGAGTGATGGTGGTTTGGCTTTCACCACAAACATGGACATCTACATGTGCATCTTCTTGGTGCACTGGCATTCCTCGCTGCTTCACCTGACCTTAAGTCTGAATAGCTACTTTGGTTCAAATGTGTTTACATGCCTGTATGTCTGCAGTAAACTCAGGTATGTTCAGATGTTCAACTCATTTTTCGATAAGGGGACACATTCCTTCAGGAGGGATCTTTTTCATGGTTATATGAAGGCTATTGGTTCAAATCAGGTCACTGAGAAGGACTAAACATGTCCATTTTAAATTTGTGGTTAATTTTTGTTCTTCCTCTTCTTTCAGCTGCTACATTTAGGGGTCAGCAGAGGATCATCTGCCTCCATCTCACCCTATCCCTTGCATCTTCCTCTGTAACACCAACCCTCTCCATGTCCTCCTTCACTACAGCCATGAATCTTCTCTGTGGTCTTACTCTTTTCCTCCTGCCTGGCAGTTCCATCTTCATCATCCTTTGTCCAATATATCCTCTATTCAGTCCCTCCAAGATTTTGCAATGTTGCGATCACGTCAATTCATGCGAAATCAGCCAATCAGCGCAACTATTGCACGACCTTGCAACTTTGTCCAATCACCGCAACTTTGGCCAATCCTCTTCAACCTCCACCAATTTCACCAATCAAATTTGTCTGTCACTGGTGCTTAAACGCAGAGTGTAACCAATCAAATGTGTCACTGCACCACGTTCACGTCCGTGTTTACAGTGAGTATTGACCAAATACATCAGCAAAAACAGAGTGTCTGATTTAAAAAAAAAAAACACTCACCCACGAGGTTACCAATACCGTCCCTTCATCCGTCTCCCCCAGGCTGCTGGTGGACATCTTGCCATGTCTCCATCCTGACCACATGTACGAAGCGCTGGGTTTGTGTTGAAAAAAGTCCGCCTCCCCCAAAAGCACCCCATCACGGTAGCGCGCGCGAGGACAGATGCCATAAAAATACAAACAAAACCAGCAAATCTAACACTATAGCCAGTGTCTGAACATTTTATACATCTTTAGAGGTAAAATCAATACTACATCTTGTCAATCAGCTTTAAAGCTGTGAATCTCCGGTCTGGACACGGAGAAATCTCCCCCCCCCCCCACCGTAAATGAAAGATGTGTGTCTGAAGAGACAAGTGTGTGTGTCAAGACGTGCAGCAGATAGACAGGTAGGAGTTAGGCACGGAAAGAGAAAGAATATTGTCTGTATTTTTTTTAGAAAAATACAGACTTCAATAGACAATACAGAGCAACAGAATAAATTACTTATTTTTTCCTCTCCACTCGGCACCGAGAGCTTGGGGACCATAGGGAGTTTTCAAATGAAGGTGCTGACAATAATTTCCGAATCTATATTCTTTAACATGCATTCAATACAATTTAGCTGTTGTAATGGATATTGTGTTAAAGTCTGTATTACTGTTACGACTGGTCGTAACAGTAATACAGACAGTCGTGACAGTAACAGTCAGTCGTGACTGACTGGTCGTGATGCCGCATATTATCTCATCAGCATGGTCGTGATGCCGCATATTATCCAATCAGCATGGAGTCAATTCGAAACACTGCCCACACTTCCTGAAGCCAGGGCATGAAGAGACAGAGCGGAGACAGAGCAGTGACAGAACGGTGGCTAAACTTTAATTGATAAAAATTACATATTTTGATTGAGTGACTCCATACTCGGGGATACACACCCTCGTAACCTCAGCAAAGCACGTATAAAATCTGAATTATACCAGCAAATACTAAAGGAAAATGTCAGGACATCTGTCCATGAACTGAATTTCAAGAGAAAGTGGGTCATGCAGCAAGACAATGATCCTAAGCACACAAGTTGTTCTACCAAGAAATGGTTAAAGAAGAATAAAGTTAATGTTTTGGAATGGCCAAGTCAAAGTCCTGACCTTAATCCAATTGAGATTTTGTGGAAGGACCTGAAGTGAGTAGTTCATGTGAGGAAACCCACCAACATCCCAGAGTTGAAGCTGTTCTGTATGGAGGATTGGGCTAAAATTCCTCTTTTCCTCCAAGCTGATGTGCAGGCCTGATCAGTAGTTACTGGAAATGGTTACTTGCAGTTATTGCTATAAAAGGGGGTCACACCAGATATTGAAATCAAAGGTTCACAAACTTTGGCCACTCACAAATATGTAATATTAGATCATTTTCCTCAATAAATAAATGAAAAAATAAAATATTCTGGTCTCATTTATTTAACTGGGGTCTATTTATCTACTTTTAGGACTTGTGTGAAAATATGATAATGTTTTAAGGTCACATTAATGCAGAAATGTAGAAAATTCTAAAGGGTTCAAAAACTTAAGCACCACTGTACAGTACCACACTTCCTCTCTTGGCACCCTATCATATGCTTTCTCTAAATCCACAAAGACAGTGCAGCTCCTTCTGACCTTCTCTATACTTCTCCATCAACACTCTTAGAGCAAACATTGCATCTGCAGTATTCTTTCTTGGCATGAAACCATACTGCTGCTCACTGATTGTTCTTGAAAAATGGTACCAAAATACTTCTTCACCACTCCTCAGGCATCATCTCACTCTCCAAGATTGTGTTAAAAAAAATCTGGTTAAAAAGTCCACTGCCATCTCTCCTAAACATCTCCATACCTCCACAGGTATGTCATCTGGATCAACTGCATTCCCATTCTTCATCCTCTTCAAAGCTGCCCTCACATCTGCCTTGCTAATCCTCGGGACTTCCTTGTCCACTATCTTTCCTTTATCCATCCTCCCTTACTCATTTTCTTCATTCATCAGCTACTCAAAGCACTCTTCTCAACAGTCTCTTCACTCATTAGTACATTACCATTTCTGTCCTTAATTAACCTAACTTGCTGTACATCCTTTCCAGCTTCACCACTCTATCTAGCCAAAGTTCTTTTCTCCTTCCTTAGTGTCCAGCCATTCACACAACTCACTATATACCTATTTCCTTTGCCACCTCTCTACTCTTGTCTACATCTCCTTGACTACCCCACTTTTTATTTGCTAACCTCTTCCTTTGAATACTTTCCTGTACCTCCTCATTCCACCATCAAGTCTTCTTGTCTTCCTTCCTCTGTCCAAAGGATACGCCACATACCTTTTCTTCCATTTCCCTCAATACTTTTGCTGTACTTCCCCAGTCCGTAATTCTTCCCTTACCACCCAGAGTCTGTATCAACTCCTTCCTGAACTTTATGCAACCTTCCTCCTTCTGTAAGTTACCCTATTTAATCTTTAACTCTGCCTTCACTCTCTTTCTCTTCTTGCTTTTCAAAGTCATCCTACAAATTACCATCTGATACTGTCTAGCTATATTCTCCCCTGACACCACCTTGCAGTCTCCTATCTCTTTCGGATTTCTCCTTCTGCATAGGATGTAGAAACCTGTGTGCACCTTCCTCCTCTCCTGTAAGTCACCCCACGTTCCTCTATCTTCTTAAAGTATGTGTTCACCACAGCCATTTCCATTCTTCTAGCAAAATCCACAACCATCTGTCCTTCCACATTTCTCTCCTTATGACGATACCTACCAAGAACCTCCTCATCACCTCTGTTCCCTTCACCAACATGTCCATTAAAGTCCGCTCCAATCACCACTCTCTCCCAAAAGGGAATACTCTCTACCACTTCATACACTTCATTAAATTTGTGGTTAATAAATGACATAAATGTTGATAAGGTTTAACCCATTAAACAATTTCTGACACTTGGCGAGCCATACCTTCCTTTAGAGTCTGAATGGCTTCTTCCACACTAAAAAAGGCAACTGAGACACTTTATTTTCACCTGTCCCATTTCTTCTCTTTGTAAACTGTGGTCTGTAATGACAAAGTTATCATCATTATCACCCTCTCAGTGATGATCAAGGTGCCCCTCTGAAACTGCAGAATCAATATTTCTCTCTTTTTTCATCATGTCTGCCTTTGGCTCCTGATTCTCCTAGCTGTCTCTGATGTGCGGTGTGAATCCTAGTTTACTGCATACTGTTGAACACTGTCTCTTTATCCTTCTCATCCTCTTATTCAGCACTGAAGGGCACCAAACTCTGTAATCCACCACCACTAGTCTCCTGGCAGAGTTCATGGTCAACACCAAAGCCTTGCTATTCTCACAAACCCACCTGCCGGCACCACCTTATACTTCACATTGAGACACACTGCACTTCACAGTCTTACACACAAATGCAAGCGCCAGTGTGTCAAAGCCTCCTCCTTCCCCTCCCCCTCACTCTCACAGACACACACAGGTCTGTGGGTACCATTGGCTTCAGGGTTTCTTATCTCCCAATTTACATTTCGCAGGGTTGAGGGTACCATGCATCTCACTCCAACTTCAGACTACTCTTTGTGCTCGATCACCTCCCTAATGACAGTAATTGTATTGTGAAAGCCCCCGGTCATGTTCAATTACCCACTCCCATCCGAGCACACTGGTCTAATCTTGCACAGTAATGTACGAAACAGATGGCTGTAGAAGGGAGACATATCTATCACCACCTCATCTTTGGTAGAGAGCATGAAATCCACCAGGAAAGCCATACGGCGTTGATTGAGAGGTGGTGCTGAGTTTTCATTATCTGATAACATCAGAAATTGTCTGTTTCCCAATAAAAACTGCTCAATTTGTCAGCTTGATGGAATGAGTTATGTAAAAACCTCTTCCTCGCACTAAGTGGCTTTTATTTCAGAGAGTGAACGGCATAAAATGTGCACTCACCCAAGAGGTTTCTCCAGGCGACTGGCCGGTGAGCCAACAATCTCTCCCAGTGTGCAGAAGACCTGGCCCAGGAAGTCCTGCCATGGGGAGGAGGGCAGAAAGTGGGATGGAGAGAGACGTAGGATGGGGGCATTCAAGTGGAGTCACGAAGGGTAACAAGGACAGTCAATGAGGAGTTAAGAAAAAAAAATCATAAGCACTGTACAGTTATGAATTAGGACATCTGAGGCAGACACGTACGTTAAAGTCGGTTGGCTTCCAGGGTGAAGAAGGAGGAGGAGGAAGAGAGAGAGACCAGGCAGCAGCAGTGACACAACAGAGCATATCATGGAACAGAAGGCACACGACTCAAATACCAGACTGTCATCAACCAAGTGCAAGAAACAAGAGCAAAAGTGAATATGTGAAAAAGCAGATAGGCAGAATGAGAACAGCAGAGGGCAGAGAGTCTCAGAGGAGGTGGACGCAATAGTGAAAGAGCGCGAGAGAGGAGGGATCGACGGAGACAGGAGAGCCACACAGATCACACAGTCTGTTGCCAGAGCATGGAACACAATGGAAAAACACAACAGTAAAGCATCATATAGCAAAAGCATATTTCACAGTGAAGATTTTAGTGATATGCAAACCAAAGTGTTGCAAATATATTGTTTGGAATCTGTGTTGTGTTTATTCATCAAAGCTTTCATTTTAGGACAAAAAGTGAGCATTACGAGATGTTCCCCAACATCCGCTGAATGTGTGGACTGCACCTTTCAGACAAGACTGCTAATGAAAAACAATACATAATGCTGCGTTTCAACTCAAAATGTATTGCAACAACAAAGAACACACAGGGAAATGTGCTACATAACTTTGATAATGATGCTGAATGCTTCATTTGCCAGATGCAAATGAAACTTTGATTATCATTGCTCCAGAGGAATAACATAGCTCATTTTAGAAGGAAATAAAAGATAATAAGAAATAAACAACTTGTGTCACATGAAGCACAATTCACCCAAAATATATTTGAGCCTTTGTGACAAACATTTGGTTTGCATAGACTTAAATATCAGCCATGCACCGTTAACTGAAGGGTGGGATATGCAGCAAAAACAAGTTACTGACTCAGTAAAAATAAAGTTCTTTACTCACATGCTTTGCCAGGTCTGGACTTTTAGAATCAATATCATACCTGAAACCACAAAGAGACCACAAGTTAGAGGTTAAAATGCAAACACAGCTAAAAGTCATACAAATAACAAAGAATATACAGTATATTGCAGCAGTCTCTGCATATCAGTCACACACTTGGCTCATTGAGAGGGGCAAAATAGAGAACCCTCGTGGAAAAATAAAAGTATATAAGCAATAACGTGGCCGTTAATTAAGGCAGTCATGCTATAGTTTATGAGTGTTATTTCTGCACTCTACCAGGGGGGACATATTCAGACAATGTACTGATGCAGGGAAAGTTTTGGACATCTGCCAGTCAAACTTAATGCAAAAGTAATTAATTCTGAGTATGCTCAAACTCCCACCTCTGTGATAAAAGAGAGATGGAAATGAGTAAGACTAATTGTGATGGGATGCACTCCCTTCCTCTGCTACATAATGATAGGACACAAAATTAATTCATTAGGTGTCTGAAAAATCCTCAGAGAGCTCCAAAACAGTCCTGGATACAGTCTGGAGGTCCACCAGACACTTTATGCCTGACAGGTATGGATTTTTTTTTCTGTAAGTATATCTTCTCTCCTTGAGGAGAGGTAGGTGGAGAAAATGATCCTCGCCGTGCTTGGGGAGAACTCAAAATGAAGCTACACCTTCCTGACCCTCTCACTACTCTGGCCTTTTCAGCATGAGAAAGGCAGAAGAGCAGCCTTTGTGAGTTTTACGGGACTTGGTTTCAGACATTTGCTTTGGTTAGCAGCTGGGAGATTAAGGATAAAACTTCACATGAAATATTTATCACCTTATACCAATCTCCCCTCAACGAATAACTACTGAGACACGGCACCAATAAATAATTCCTTGGGAAAAGAGCGGGGGTTGTGACGAGCAAGAGGAAAAGACAGACTTGGATAAAGGATGACGAAAGGATGGAGGAGAGATGGAGGGAGAAGATAGTGGACTTGTTGGGGAGGGGAGAATTTGAGGTTAGAAAAAGATAGCATATCTGAAATACACCTTAGTGTGGATCCTCGTGGAAAAAAGATCAAACAGAATAACTCACACGTCAAAGCGCAGATTTTGCTTCTCCTCGAAGAAGTAGTCCAGGATGAACTTCCTGACAAAGTCTGGGTTTAGGGAGTTGTCTATCACCTCTGTTCTCCCAAACTAAATCAGAACCAAAAGAAATGGATGGAGGAAACACATACAGGGAATACAGTGTGTTAGAAATATCTACAATCCCTCATCAACCATTTTCTGGTAAGATAAAATACAATAAAAAGGAAACTAAGATCAGATGATGACAGCTCAGTTTGTACAACGATTGTGCTTCTTTTGGAAGATCCAAGCTGGACTTGGAGGTGCTCACACTCAGAAGTTTAGACATGAATGCAACTGAAAGGCAAATTTTTACCTTAGAAATGCAAGAGTTTAGACATGACTGTACTCATGTCCTCGCTTTATGTTCATATTTGTTTTTTCTGTTATCTTCAGGACATGAGTTCAGCCATGCACTCGCTCTTTGTTATTATATTTCTCTGTTTTCCTTGCAGTCACGTACTTTTAGTTATCATGATTATTATTATCATTACTATAATGGTCGTGTTTCCCCTTGTCCTCTGTTCATGCTTCATGTCCATCATGTTTTTCCATATCTGTAGTCATTCCCTGCATCGCTGGTTGCCCCGACTGTGTCCACCTGTTGCTTGTTGGAGTGATTGCTCCCTGTCTATATACAGTATCTCACAGAAGTGAGTACACCCCTCCCATTTTTGTAAATATTTTATTATATCTTTTAATGGGACAACACTGAAGATATGACACTTTGATACAATGTAAAGTAGTCAGTGTACAGCTTGTATAACAGTGTAAATTTGCTGTCAACTCAAAATAACTCAACACACAGCCATTATTGTCTAAACCGCTGGCAACAAAAGTGAGTACACCCCTAAGTGAAAATGTCCCAAACTGTCCCAAACTGTGCCCAAAGTGTCAATATTTTTTGTGTCCACCATTTTTTTGTGTCCACCATTATTTCCCAGCACTGCCTTCCCAGCACTCCATGCTCTGATGGGCATGGAGATCACTAGAGCTTCACAGGTTGCCACTGGAATCCTCTTCCCCTCCTCCATGACGACATCACAGAGCTGGTGGATGTTAGAGACCTTGTGCTCCTCCACCTTGTCATGGGCAGCAAGAGCACGCCTCTCCCGTCCTGCCTCACATTCATCAACTCATCACTGCAACTGAGGCAGAAGACACACCTGCGCCCGCTCATCAGCAAGCGTACTTAAGGAGGCTCTCTCAGCGCATTCAACGCTGGCTCATCTGGGTATACTGCCCACGAAATGACAAGCAAGTATAAGTTACAGGTTTCAACACGTCGTCTTACCTTGTTTCTCCTCTTTCCTCAGGTTGCTGCCACTGTGCAGGTGTGTCTCCAGGACTGCGCATGCTCTATCAGCTCATCTTCCCCACACCCTGCTGGTTCGTCTAGTCCCCGCTGGGTCCCTTCCGGTTCTCTCTGGATTCTCAATTAAGTGGCATTTTGGCTCGCCCATTTCCTCTTACTCCATTCCTCCGCTCACAGCTCTCGTCTTCTCTCCACAGGGTGATTCCTCTGGCGAGTGACTGTTTCTTCAGCTGTGCACTTGTGTTTTTGCAATTTAATAAGCTTTCAAACGTGCCCCTTTGTGTGGTTACTTCCTGTGCTGTGGCATCATGCACGTGAGCTGTCAAGCTTAATAAAGCATGACAGAACAATCCAGCCAGGACGGTAGCTCAGCCAGTGCCTCACCACAGGAGCTGTCTGCTCTGGATCGAGCACCAGCTCGCTGTGCTGACGCAACAGGTTTCGAATATGATGAGGCTTTGGTCTACAGCGCCTCCTCCGGCCTCTCCCCCTCAGCCTGCTCCGCGCGCTATGGTGCGCCATACTACCTCCATTCCCATGCCTTCCCCGTATGCGGGGGAGATGGGGAAATGTAAAGGTTTTCTTATTCAAGTCCGTACGTACTTGGAGCAGGTCGGGGAGGAGTACCCTGGGGACGTGGCTAAAATTCAGTTTTTTGCACTGTTGCTCAAGGACCGAGCCCTTGAGTGGGCACGGTCCACTATAGATAACCCCAAGGGGCGTCAGTACATGTTTGATCAGTTTGTGGATGCATTCTCTTGCACGTTTGGCCGTACCGAGAGTCAGGGCAACGTCATGAGCCGCCTGATGACGCTCTGCCAGGACACTCAGTCAGCAGCCGAGTACTCGGTGGAGTTCCGGGTTGTAGTGGCTGATTCGGGGTGGAATGAAATTGCTTTGTGCAGTGCATTCCTCCACGGGTTAAATGCTCAACTCCGTGATGATCTGGCAGTTGGATTGGACAACCGGTACCGTGAGCGCGCGAAGGAGCGCAAGTCCTCTTTTCGCCCGTGCGCCGAGCGTGTGCCCGCCGTGGTTGCTGACACTGGCGGCGCCAGCTCTTCATCTGAGCCGATGGAGCTTTCTCAGCATTTGACCGACGATGAGCACCAGTGAAGGCGAAGGGCCAGCGCATGCGCGTACTGGACGAATGCCGCCAGTGGCCAAAAGACACGGCCCATCAGTAACCATGGGGGGTCTAGCGGGCGGGACTAAATCTACTCCCCCCCCCCCCCCGGTAACTTTTCAATTTCAGCCCTCGTGCAATTGCCGGGGGTCAAGAGGAGGACTATGGCACTGGTTGACTCAGGGTCGGAGGGTAATTTTGTTTCTGCTGAGTTCGTTAAGCAGGTGAGTATTCCCACATGTAAACTGCCCCATGATCAGAGGATTACTACCATATCTGGTCGGGAGGTCGCGGTGGTCACTCAAAGCACGGTGCCAATTTCCATTCTCCTTTCCGGGAACCACCGGGAGGAACTCTCATTCCTGGTTCTCCTTGTTTCATCTTCCCCGGTGGTTCTTGGTCACCCTTGACTCTGGAGGCATAACTCAATAATTAATTGGGATCAAAACACCATCTCCTCCTGGAGCCCTTTCTGTATGGCTCATTGTATGTGTTCAGCGGAGTGTTCCCCATCTCTGTTGGTCTCCCTCTCCCCGGTCGAGCCACCAGACCTCAGCCTCGTTCCCCGGGCTTATCACGATTTGAAGAGGTCTTTAGCAAATCGAGAGCATTCTCGCTGCCGCCTCATCGCTCTTATGATTGTGCTATAGACCTCATCCCGGGGGCGAGGCTGCCGTCCAGTCGGTTATGTAGTATTTCTGGCTCGGAGAGGGAGGCGATGAAGAAATACATAAAGGAATCGCTGAACGCTGGCCTTATTTGGCCATCTTCGGCTCCACTCAGAGCCGGATTCTTCTTCGTCGGAAAGAAGGATGGCTCGCTGCGCCCGTGCATCGACTACCAGGAGCTCAATGCAACTACCATCAAAGACGAGTACCCTCTGCCTTTGATTAATTCAGCATTCGAGCTCCTTCAGCGCTCACGGGTTTTCACCAAGTTAGACCTTAGGAACGCATACCATCTGGTCCGCATTCATGAGGGCAACGAATGGAAGACGGCATTTAAAACACATCAGGGGCAATTTGAATATTTAGTGATGCCTTTTGGGCTCACTAATGCCCTCGCCGTCTTCCAGCGGTTAATAAATGACGTCCTTCGCAATATGCTCTACCAATTCGTGTTTGTCTACTTGGATGATATTCTGATTTTCTCCCGCTCGCCAGAGGAACATGAAGCCCATGTCAGGGCCATTTTACAACGGCTCTTGGAAAACCAGCTCTACGTCAAGGCCGAGAAGTGTGAGTTCTCCACAACATCAACCACCTTCTTGGGCTTCATAATGGCTGAAGGGAGACTGATTGCCGACCCAGCCAAGGTGAGAGCAGTGCTGGATTGGCCAACTCCCCACTCCCGTAAGGAGCTTCAACACTTCCTCAGGTTCGAAAATTTTTATCGCAGGTTCATCAGGAACTACAGTGGGGTGGCACTGCCCTTGACGCAGCTGACCTCTGTTAAGGTCGCCTTTCGCTGGACCGAGGCAGCTGAACAGGCGTTTGTTAAATTAAAGCGCCTGTTCACGGAAACACCAATCTTGGCCCAGGTCGACACGCAGCTCCAGTTTGTCCTTGAGGTGGATGCATCTGATTCGGGGGTTGGCGCTGTGCTGTCACAGCGCACGCCCCCAGATCAGAAGCTCTGCCCATGCACATATTTCTCTCGTCGGCTTACGCCAGCCAAGAGGAATTATGACGTGGGGGCCAGAGAGCTGCTTGCCATTAAGTTGGCATTGGAGGAGTGGAGGCACTGGTTAGAGGGGGCCATTCACCCCATCGTCGTGTGGACCGACTGCAAGAACCTCGAGTACTTGTGGTCGGCTCGCCGACTGAACGTTAGGCAGGCTCACTGGGCTCTATTTTTCCAGTGATTTAATTTTACCATCACTTACCGGCCTGGCACCCAGAACACCAAACCGGACACCCTATCGCACCAGTTTGATTCCAGGGAGGTAGCACCCCCCCCCCCCCAAACCATCATACCGCCTTCGTGCGTCCTTGGAGCCCTTACTTGGGATATCGAGCGGAAGGTCCACCAGGCCCAGTCCCAGGAGCCTGTGCCAGTAGGGTGCCCCCGGAAACGTCTGTACGTCCCGGCCGCCCTCCGCAGCGATGTCATCCAGTGGGTCCACACTAGTCACTTCGCGTGCCATCCTGGCATCGCTCGAACTGTGGACTTCATCCGGCGAGCGTTCTGGTGGCCCACGCTGGACGTACGAGAGTATGTGAAAACCTATCAGACCTGTGTCCAGGGGAAATCGGACTCCTCTCCCCAGTCTGGTCTCCTCCACCCCCTCCCCACCCCTAGTCGTCCGTGGTCTCACATCACCGTGGACTTCGTCACCGGACTTCCCCCCTCCCGTGGCAAGACAGTGATTCTCACCATCGTGGATCGCTTCTCAAAGGCAGTGTATCTGGTTGCCCTCCCGAAGCTCCCCTCAGCCTTGGAGATGGTGGTCCTCCTCACTGACCATGTGATCCAGGTCCACGGTATCCCCATGGACATTGTGTCTGACCGGGGTCCCCAATTTACGTCCCAGGTCTAGACAGCCTTTTGCCGGATCTTGGGAACTACAATGAGTCTCTCCTCTGGAAACCATCCACAGAGCAACGGGCAGGCGGAGCATGCCAATCAGTCCCTGGAGGCCGCCTTGCAGTGCATAGCAGCTGATAACCCGTCATCCTGGAGCACACATCTGACCTGGGTGGAGTACTCCATGAACTCTGCTGTCTCCTCTGCGACTGGACTCACCCCGTTCAAGGCGTCATTGGGGTACATGCCGCCTCTACTACCCATGGCCGAGAGGGAAGTCTCAGTTCCATCTGTAGGGGCCCATGCTCGTTGCTGCCGACGCGTCTGGAGGTCTACTCGGGCCACCCTTGCCCGCACCATGGAACGCACCCAGACTGCTGCTGATAGGAAGCGGGTTCCGGCTCCCAAGTATGTCATAGGGCAGCAGGTCTGGCTGGCGGCAAGTCAGATTCCTCTGAAAGAAAAAACTAAGAAGCTGTCTCACCATTTCCTTGGGCCATACACCATCTCTCGGGTGAAAAACGACGCGTTGGTCCAGCTGAAGCTGCCTTCGACCCAACGGGTAAACCCCACATTCCACATTGCCTCCTCTCTGCCTCCCCCCACCAAAAGCCACCTCCTCCTCCTCGGATCATCGACGGCCACCCCGCCTACACTGTATGTCATGTGTTGGATGTTCGTCATCGGTGCCGGGGCCTGCAGTATTTGGTGAACTGGAAGGGCTACAGCCCGGAGGAGCGCTCCTGGGTCCCCTCATTGTGAGTTCTGGACAAGGAGATGCTCCGGGCCTATCACCGTGCTCACCCAGAGGAGCCCTCTGGACTGCCGGGAGGTGCTCCTAGAAGGGGGGGGGCCTGTCATGGGCAGCGAGAGAGCGCCCCTCCCATCCTGCCTCACATTCATCAACTCATCACTGCACCTGAGGCAGAAGATACACCTGCACCTGCTCATCAGCCAGTGTACTTAAGGAGGCTCTCTCCGTGCATTCAGTGCTGGCTCGTCTGGGTATACTGCCCGCGAATTGACAAGCAAGTATAAGTTACAGGTTTCGGCATGTCGTCTTACCTTGTTTCTCCTTTTTCCTCAGGTTGCTGCCACTGTGCAGGTGTGTCTCCAGGACTGCGCATGCTTTCCTGTCACATCTCACTATCCTTCAGCTTCCTACTCCACCCGGTCAGGCACTATCAGCTCATCTTCTCCACACCCTACTGGTTTGTCTATTCCCCGCTGGGTCCCTGCCGGTTCTCCCTGGAATCCCAAGTAAGTGGCATTTTGGCTCGCCCATTTCCCCTTACTCCATTCCTCCGCTCACAGCTCTCGTCTTCTCTCCACAGGGTAATTCCTCTGGCAAGTGATTGTTTCTTCAGCTGTGCGCTTGTGTTTTTGCAATTTAATAAACTTTCAAACATGCCCCTTTGTGTGGTTACTTCCCGTGCTGTGGCATCATGCACGTGGGCTGTCAAGCTTAATTAATCATGACACACCTTCCATTTGAGGATGCCCCACAGGTGCTCAATAGGGTTTAGGTCTGGAGACATGCTTGGCCAGTCCATCACCTTTAACCTCAGTTTCTTTAGCAAGGCTGTGATCGTCTTGGAGGTGCGTTTGGGGTCATTATCATGTTGGAATACTGCCCTGCGGCCCAGTTTCCCGAAGAGAGGGGATCATGCTCTGCTTCAGTATGTCACAGTACATGTTGGCATTCATGGTTCCCTCAGTGAACTGTAGCTCCCCAGTGCCGGCAGCACTCATGCATCTCCAAACCATGACATTCCCACCACCATGCTTGACTGTAGGCAAGACACACTTCTCTTTATACTCCTCACCTGGCTGCCGCCACACACGCTTGACACCATCTGAACCAAATAAGTTTATGCTGGTCTCATCAGACCACAGGACATGGTTCCAGTAATCCATGTCCTTAGTCTGCTTGTCTTCAGCAAACTGTTTGCGGCCTTTCTTGTGCATCATCTTTAAAAGAGGCTTCCTTCTGGGACGACAGCCATGCAGACCAATTTGATGTGGCGTATCGTCTGAGCACTGACAGGCTGACCCCCCCACCCCTTCAACCTCTGCAGCAATGCTGGCAGCACTCATACGTCTATTTTCAAAAGACAAAACTTCTTTGGTTGACCATGGTAAGGCCTGTTCTGAGTGGAACCTGTCCTGCTAAACCGCTGTATGGTTTTGGCCACCGTGCTGCAGCTCAGTTTCAGGGTGTTGGCAATCTTCTTATAGCCTAGACCATCTTTATATAGAGAAACAATTCTTTTTTTTCATATCCTCAGAGAGGTCTTTGCCATGAGGTGCTATGTTGAACTTCCAGTGACCAGTATGAGAGAGTGTGAGAGCAATAACACCAAATTAAACACACCTGCTCACCATTCACACTTGAGACCTTGTAACACTAACGAGTCACATGACACCGGAGAGGGAAAATGGCTAATTGGGCACAATTTTGACATTTTCTGTCTGTGTCAGGTGTGGCATCATTTGCGTTTCATTCGGTTCTGTTTAGTGTGCTCCCGTGTTGTGTGTAAGCTGTAAATTTTGTTTTCAGCCCACACGTCATCATTTGTTTATTTTTTTGAGTTTTGTTAATAAATTACCATTTTTTGCACCATATTCCTGCCTGTGCCTGAGTCCCATGCGCCACACCTTGACAGAATGACACCACTAAAGAAGGACTCAATGGGCAGGAGCGGCAGGAGGAAGAAGCAGAGTCAAAACCCGGCGGAAAAGGATCGCGACTGGGTGATTCGGCTGTCCGAACAGGTTCTGGGTCACTCTAACCTATGGGAGAGGTTTGGGGATCTAATGGTGGTGAGGGCCATTCTTGATTCCTCAGCCCTGCTGCATCTCCCCATCTGAATTTCGTTCCCATTTATGCTCCTGACCTGCGATGAGCTCATGCGGATCGGCCATTTGCGCTGCTCCCTCCAACCTGGCTCCAGGCTGCTGATCCCAACTTCTGCCTCTGGTAAACTGCCTCCCGCCTTTCCTGTCACTCCTACGCTGCCTGCCATCCCCAGTTCACCAGCCCCGGCATCGGACGCTATGGAGCAGGAGAAGCGGAGGCAGGTGATCCTCGCACAGACAGACACTTTGCTGGAGCACAAGCCTTGGCTCACTCCGGAGGTGCTGTTTCCAGCTCAAGAGGATCAGCCGGCTTCTAAAAGGCCAGCGGGGAAGTGAGCCTCAAGGAAGCGTCGCTCCGCTCGCCACCCGGGCCCTTCACTCGAGGCACCATCGAGGGATTCTGCTGCCACGGCCCCACCCTCCTCAAGTGCTCCATCAGCAGCAGTTTCTTCGGCGGGAGAGCAGGAGGACAGCACGGCCCAGCCATCTGTTCCGGGGGCACATATCCCAGCACCAGACCACCGTGCGTGGGCTTCTCATCAGACAAGGTCGATCAGCCACCATGAGGACCCACCTGTCCAATCAGCAGCAGCAGGATGGGAACAGGGGCAGATACCTTTTCATTTATTTACATCACTCAATGAAGGGTCTTGTCCCGTTCTCAGGGAGGGGCACAGCCACAAGCCATCGCTGAGCTCTTTCTCCCGGTCAGTGCTGCCACCTCCACCTCACCTGCTTCTCCCCCTTCTCCTCTGCTTTTTCGGAGTGTTTACCAATACTGGGCGGGAACCGACTGATCATGGAAGTGTCTGCTGTTCCTGAGATTCCAGTATCAGCTCCACTTCGCTCCCCAGCTCCAGTACCAAAACCACCACCAGCTCCAGTTCTTTTCCAGACAGCTCCAGCTGTTCGGGAGGTGTACATAACAGCCTCTGCTGTCTCTGAGGTGCAGACAACACCTCCCGCTGTCTCCGAGGTGCACATAATGGCTCTCGCTGTCTGTGACGCACGCCACTGCTCCAGCTATCCTCCATGTAGTAGTAGATTAGTTTATTTGACAGGGACAGTGCAATAAACATAGACAATTAATCAAAGACAATCAATCTGATGTGTTGCACATAGAGTGTATAGCTATTAGCTAATTTGCAACTCTTGTCCCTGGATGGGCTTTAGAAAAAAGAATCAAGATAAAAATATACACAATAACCACATACATCAATGCAGAAAAATTATAAATACACAATTATAAATATTATAAATATTATAAATACACAAATATAAGAGCCTGACTCACCTTTAACATAAATATTATAAATACACAAATATAACAGCCTGACTCACATTTAACACATATAACATAACTCACATTTGCCTATTTCAGGCCTTCCTCCCTCCGTCACTCACTATAAACAAACACATTTATTCCTTCCCTTCATTCACTCTCACTTTGCAGACAAATAATTCATACATGAGTACATTCTTGTTTATTTTTCAGCCAGTTTTTAACATTTTTAGTGAATGTTTTAAAGTCCGTTATTATTTTAATTTCATTTGGCATTGTGTTCCAGATGTGACTGCCCTTTATAGAGAAAGCTGTTTGTCCAAATGTGGTTCTGCGGTGGAATATTTTACAGTTATTGTTAACAGAACTCCTGGTGGCTCTGCTGCTGTCCTGTCTTTGGACGAAACCAGCAAGTGGCTCGGGTGCTGATTTATGGAAACATTTGAACGTTAATTTCAGAAGACAGAGGTCAATGAAGCTCTCAAAACTCAATAGGTTGTATTTTTTTAAAACATTACAGTGATGCCACCTAATGGGCTTTTTGTCCAAGATTTTTAGGGTTTGATTATATAATGAACCTATATGTCTTATTGTGGAAGGGGCTGCTTGAGCCCAGACTGTCAAACAGTATGATATATGAGAAAAAACCATAGAATGCATATACAGTGCAGCTGCTTCGTAAGGTATGTAATATCTAATTAATTTAAAGCAGTTCAGATTTTTTTTTACTGTTTTTGAAATTTTCTTTATATGAAGATTAAATTTGAGTTGAGGATCTAGTACAATGCCAAGGTATTTGAATTCTGTAGCTAAACTGATGTCATGATCATGTATATTAACTTTAAAATGTTGCAGGTTACATTTTTTGATTGAAAAGCACATTGAGACTGTTTTCTGAAGGTTCAGCAATAGATGGTTCTTGAGGAGCCACTCTTGGACATCAACCATACTTGTAGACAGTACATCTGCAGCCTGTGCTGGAGTCTTGGCAGCTGTGTAAATAACTGCATCATCTGCATAAAGTTGGCATGTTGCAGCTGAGCAGTGTAACGGCAAGTCATTAATAAAAATGCTGAAAAGTAAAGGACCAAGAATGGACCCTTGTGGGATACCCATGCGGTTGTTTAAAAATGAGGATTTATCCTGGTGAACTTTTACACACTGTTCTCTATTCTGGAGATAAGATGCAAACCATTCTAATGTATTTGGGGAGAAGTTAAAAGATACCATTTTGGATAAAAGCAAACTGTGGTTTACAGTATCGAAAGCCTTTTTGAGATCTAGAAAAACAGCTCCTACCACATTACCCCTGTCCAAGGACTGTTTGACGTTTTCAATAAGGCAACAATTTGCTGTTTCTGTTGAGTATCCTGGTCTAAAACCAAATTGATGTGGATGAAGAAGTTGACTGTCTTGTAAGTAGTCTATCAGCTGTGTAGCTACAACTTTTTCAAGAACCTTAGATAGGACTGGTAAGATAGAGATTGGGCGGTAATTGCATATATCGTCTTTACTGCCTGATTTATGAACTGGTATGACGACAGCTTTTTTCCAGCCAGATGGAAATGTACTAGACCTAATGGAGAGATTAATGAGATGAGTCAGTGGTTTGATTAATATTTTGCTGTGCATTTTGAGAAAGGAGGTGCTCATATTGTAGATATCACTAGTTTTTGAGTTTGACAGTGTTTTAACAATACCAGCAATTAACTTCTCATTTACCTCATCGATGTGAAAAGTATCTGTTGGGAGTATGGAATTTGTGTTGTTGAGCACATTTGGCAGCACAAAAATTTTTGTTAAGTCTTCCACAGAGCCCACAAAGTGTGAATTAAATTCATTTGCCAAAGTAGCCTTGTCACTGACGGTCTTGCCATTGATTCTAAGTTCCTTTACCCCCTTCTGATCGTTTTTTTTATTAGTTAAGTTATTTAAATGCCTCCATAGGGAACTGTTGTTACCCTTTGCATGATCTATCAGTTTATTGTAATAAGATATTTTTGATTTTCGCAGCTCATGTACCACTTTATTTCTTAAACTTTTGTACACAAGGTGATCATTTTGTAGTTTGGAGGTTAGTGATGTTTTCAGTGCATAGTCTCGCCTCTTCATAAGTTTTCTTATTTCATTATTTAACCATGGTAGGCTAATCTTCTGTTGTCTACTTTTAATTTGCTTTGAAAATTTTTCTATAGACTTTGAGATTGTTGCAGTTATAAAATTACAACAATCATCTACTTCACATGTTGCCATGAGCTGCTCCCAATTTTGATTCTCTAAGTAATGTTCAAACTCCTCATTTTTTGATTTGGGGATAATAAAATTTGATTTGTCAGTATCGACTCCCCCAAAATACTGTAGTCGCTTTTTAGTAAGTTTCCTGACAGCAAGAACCATGTTATGATCTGAGAGACCAGTTACAAGATTATAGGTTCTGGTTATTCGTTCTGGTTTATTAGTAAATACCATGTCAATAAGTGTTCTGGATTGTTTGGTTATCCTGGTGGGTCCTTTGATGATTTGCTGGTAATTAAATTTAGTCATGAGGCTTTTCAGTTTTTGTTTGTCTTTTTTATCAGACCAGTTGATATTAAAGTCACCATGAATTATTGTTTCTCTGTTCTTCTCAAGTTGTTTAACCAGATCACTTAATTCATTATAAAAGGAAGAGTTGTGTGACGGTGGGTTGTACACTACTGCAATGTTGAAATTCATTACCGGAGAGAGACATACATTAACAGCTAAACATTCAAGTGAAGTATTCAAATCAACCAGTTGACATTTATATTTCTCTTTGATGTAAATTAAAACACCTCCTCCCCTCCCTACCTGCCTGTCTTTTCTAAAACACTGGTAGCCCACAATATCGATCATATTAGTGTCTATGTTACTGTGTAGCCAGCTTTCTGAGAGACAAAGGTAGTCCAGATTTGAGTCCAACAGCAACACCGAAATCTCATCTCTTTTGGGGATTATGCTCCGTATGTTTAAATGACCGCCGAGGATCCCCTTTGGTTTAGCCTTGATGTCCCAAAGAACTCGTGCATGATTAACAGTTTGGAAAAATAAATGTTGTTTTTGCTTTTGTACAGCTCGGTTTTGTGCTAACCCAGTGGTCTGCTGTTTAATAGTGGCAGGTCCAGGGTTAAGGTGAATATCTCCTGCCAGAAGTAGCAGAACTAACAGAACTTTAACTGTATATCCTCTGCCATATTGTGATTTTTGCTTAACAGCCATGTTTGCCTTAATTTGGAAGTTTTTGCTCAGGGCTTTTAAAGACCACATAGAGTGTAGGGTGAGATGTCCAAGCCCAAATCCATACAGATAAAACTTTTTAACTTCACCTTTGGTTGAGTTTGTCGGAAAATCCTTCTTGTTGCAGGTCCAGACACACAAAGACAAAACGAAGAGGAAGTAGAGAAGTAGAGAAGGCTTATTAGTGGTGCCCATCAGCCCACTTTTTAATCCGGTGGCAGCCATCTTCAGTCCTTCTTGGAAAGAAGGAAAAGGAAAATCTGTGGATAGTAAAATAAATAATAAATAAATAAATAATGTGCACGCTCCTGCAGACACTGCTCCTTTCCACGTGCATGCCCCTGCAGAGACTGTTCCACCCCACATGCACGCCCCTGCAGAGACTGTTCCTCTCCATGTGCACGCTCTTGCAGATACTGCTCCACATGCATGCTCCTGTTGCGACTGCATTGGCTGCAGCTCCTCCTACTGATCAGCCGTCATTGTTGGGTGTCATTGCTGATCAGTCTGGGTCATCTGGGTTCGCCGCTGATCAGTCTGTGCAGCCTGGTTCCACTGCTGCTTCGCCTGCAGCTCATCTTGAGGTCGTCACTCCAGCAGCAGGATACCAGGCCCGCCTGGCTTTATAACCCCACCATCCACCCTGTGGGGTTTTTTTGTTGGTTGTTGATGTTACTCCATGGGTTATCTGGTATCCAACGCTTTAAAGGAGGTACTGTAAGGGTTTGGACATTACTGTACTCATGTCCTCGCTTTATGTTCATATTTGTTTTTTTCTGTCATCTTCAGGACATGAGTTCAGCCATGTCCTCGCCCTTCGTTATTATGTTTCTCTGTTTTCCTTGCAGTCACATACTTTTAGTTATCATGATTATTATTATCATTATTGTCATGATCGCATTTCCCCTGGTCCTCTGTTCATGCCTCATGTCTCAGTCCATCATGTTTTTTCTGTATCTGTAGTCATTCCCTGCGTCTCTGATTGCCCCTGATTGTGCCCACCTGTTCCTTATTGGAGTGATTGCTCCCTGTCTATATATGTCTCTGCCAGTCTATGTCAGGTATAAATGGTAATAGTAAATGGCGTTCACTTATACAGCGCCTTTTCTCATGTCTAGATGACCAAAGCACTTTATAGATCCTGCTATCTACCCATTCACACACACATTCACACACTGATGGTGGCGGAGCCGCCATACATACATGTCTCTGCCAGTCTGTGTCAGGTATGGTGTCATTTGCATTTCAGTTGGTTCTGTTCGGTGTGCTCCTGTGTTGTGTGTAATCTGTAAGTTTGGTTTTCAGCCCACATGCTGTTTTTTTGTTTTTTTTTAGTTTTATTAATAAATAACCATCTTTTGTGCCATATTTATGCCTGCACCTGAATTCCATTCACCACGCCTTGACAGGAAAGTCAGGCAAACCTTTGCAAAATCAAAATCCAAGATTGCTGTTCCAGTGCACAGTGTAGAATTTACTATTTATTAGAATTTATGTTGAATGTGTCTCTTCTGGTCACTCATACAGAGTACTGCCCAACTGCTGTTGCTGGACATGTCGTTACAGTGTTTTTATAAGCAAATTATCGTATACTGTGTTGTTGGCTAACAAGCGAAACAGGGTTTCCTGACTTGTTGGAACTCAGATAAGACATCATTCTGACATCTGTTTTTCAAACTCCTTCATGTTTTTATCTGAGGGGAGCATCTTATTATGTCAGTTACACTCTCAGTCACAAAGCTAATCAGAATGCATGGATAAAAATTTTAAAAATAGCGAATTAACAAAGTATCTGTGTTTTAAAAATGCACAATACATGTGATGTGCAATAAAAACATATTTACTGAATTGTGGATCTTTACAGCTGACGTCCAAGTTCTTAGTCATTGTGAGAAATACTCCACTAATACACACACACACACACTGTTTTGGTTTCTCAATATTTGGGGTTGCCACAGTGGATCATGGGTCCACATATTTGATTTGGCAAAGATTTTACACCAGATGCGACCGGCTCAAGGTGGACACTGGTTTTGTGCTTTCCCCTGTGACTGAGTAACCAACGTTCCTTTCACCATTCAATTATGTTGAGCACCAAGCTAGAAGGCACAAAGTATCATTTTATGGCCTTTGGTATGACCTACTAGGGCTTGATCCCACAACCTCCCGGCTGTGGGACGGATGCTCTTCCACTGGGCCAACACTCCGGTAACAATTCTTACATAACTTTGTTATTTGCAGTGTTAAAACAAAAGAAAAACAAACACTTGAAAGGTTTTGATGAGGCTGGAAAGGCCTTTCTTAAAAGAAAAAAAAAATTGTTTTGCCAATAATGCAGCCAACATCCTTAGTATAAATACCACTGGACAACATCCGCATCAGTGGTTCTACATCTCAAGTTACGGCACCTAAAGCTATTACAGCATCCAACTGCAGTTGCATCTTTCCCGGAGTGTCAGGCTTTGCAGAACAGTTCAGTCTGTTTACTTAGATTTCCTGTGACTGATTAGGGGTGATCAAGTGATTATCTTGGTTGCGTCACAGCTAGAAGGTTCCAGGTCTGTGTCGAGAGGAGCCTCTCCGTGTGGAGCTTGCCTACTCTCCCCGGGTCTGCGTGGGTTTAATCCAGGTGCTGTGGCTTCCTCCCACAGTCCAAACACCTGACCGTTGTTAAGTTAACTGGGATTCTAAATTGCCCATAGGTGTACAGTAACTGTGTGGTCATCTGTCACTCACTGCTGGACCGGCAATCTGTCCAGAGTGTAGCCCTCCTCTGCAGGCAATCGTGAACTGCATAAGCAGTCAAGAAAGCAGCTAAATGGATGATTGAAGAGCTGGTGTAGAAATTTAGTCATTTTATAAAGAGCTACATTGATGGACAGCTCACCATCACCACCAACACTTTTCTCGCCTCTGCAAGTGGCTGTTTACAGTGGAACTTTAACAGCCACGTGGAATTAACTGACAATCCACTCTTTAAGAAGCACGGGAAAACAGTGCAGAGAACAATCTTAAAGCCTCCAGCATAGACATTAAGAACGATTTCATCAGCGTTACAGAGCACGACCTGCAATGAGGTGACGCCATGACAAACAAATCAGCAGAAACGCAAAAGTGTTGTATCCCCCCTCAACATATGAGTGCGCGCGCACACGCACACATTAATTGTATCCAAATGAATAATTCAAAATCAGGGAAATGATGTGGAGCGGCATAAATAAAACATCCCCAGTAAAAAGTGTTACCATAAACTGATGCGGTGAATTAATGATAGCGGTGTTAGGGTTTAATGAGGAGATGGAACAGCAGGATTAGCGGGCTCACACGTTTGTGATAACATCCAGTTGGGGTGAAATTCAGAGTGAGACCTAACAGGGGTGCAAGACAAGTAACGCTACAGCAGCAGAATACTTTAAACAGACAGACGCTTGTGCTGTCACAAAGACAGTCAGGGGGGATTATGTCACATATGGCCGTCACAGAGCGTGGATTTCCTTAAGTGTAACATGCCATCAGCAAAAAAGTGTCTTAGTCTATAAAATGTTAACTACACTGTGTGTCACTACCTCCTTTCATGCTTTTTTCTCAGTCAGAACGTGTGCGCCTTGTTCCATCAGGTGCAAAGAAGGTAAAGTCTCCATCAAATGAGCAGGAGACATTCAGCAGGAGAACTCTACGGCATATTCAGTCTGGTCACAAGCCAGATGAAACAAAGGAGGAGGAATCAGCAGCAGACTAGTGAACAACTACCAGAGGAAATAACATCCTTCACACTTCACACAATATCCCCAACTTGGCAAGTACATGGGCAACTTGAAAAACCCAGACAGCAAAGGACTCCAGTAAGCCGTCAACAGGCCAAACGCGAACGACTTCTACAGGAGCTCTGTCAATTTTTTTCCCCTCCACTAACCATTACTAGAAGAAACAGTGAGTTGGTACACCCAAAAAAAATTATCACGGTAAAAGAATTAATGTCTGGGAGTTTGAATAAAAATGGAAAGAAATTTAAGGAGCTTAAACTGTGTCAGCCGCTCTCAAGTCGAGGGAAAAAAAATTAGACGGAGGAAAGGCTGTCACTGCACTGGTAGTAATTACAGGAAAGGGAGTATTACTGTAGATTAAAACTTTTAAGTCATGGTGTAGCTGCTCCAGCAACAGCTTCATGTATATGGAACAAAAATGGTCATGGTAGCACTGGTGTCAAGAGAATTTAGTGAAATCCGAGTACAGTGTGTCAAAAAAAAGCATTTTATTATGTTCTTCCTACAGTAGATTATCTGGTTTACAAAACGTTCAAGGTAAAGTGAAAGGTGCCTCGGCCAGCTGTATTTACTCCCAGGAGAAGAGAAATACATTACCTGACAGAGGGGCAAAAGAGGCGCTTAGCTTTATCATTATGGCACAGCTTGGCTGTGCCGCTTACAAAGCCACCTGTCACCTACTCTGAAAACAAGTCACATATCTCTTTCAGCGAGAGATGTTGAAGCTGCAGCTGCAGTCTGTAGGCTCGAGGTGGGGCACTATAACTAGAGATGACAGGTGTAGGAGGCTCTTCTCGCCTGAACGCTGCTCATCTTCATTTGCATGTTAATTAGTCAGTAGGTTTGAATGCAGAGTTAAGTAAAGCTATAGCCTGACTAGACCATTTAATTGGATCTCTGTCCTTGTCTCCATATACAATCAAGTCAGTATATTCAACTCCACAACAACAGGTGGTGAAATGCTTGTCATCAGCTTGTTAGTACTGGATCTTTTTCTAGCTGACCTATTACATCACAGAACAAACAGCTGACAAACAAGTTAGTAGTTTGGGTAAGAATCACTAGACGTCTCATGATGCAACATTACCCTGATACTTGGGCCATGACACACTCCTCTGTGGATCGCCACCTGGAGTGGTTTGCGTGTCCTAATGATCCCAGGAGCTACGTTGCCAGGGGGAATTTGCATCTGGTAGGGTCTCCCAAGGCAAATTGTTCTTGTGTGAAGGGCCAGATCAAGAACGGTCCAGTTGATCGCCACAAAGAAGTCACAAGGATCCAGTATATCCCACCCATTTTGGAGTTACTGGGGCTCGAGGGTAAGGACCTGCCGATCGGGTTTCTGTCCAAAGACCCGGCCAGGCTCAGCCTGAATGAGCCACGTGGCTCTGATCTCCAGTGGGCTCACCACGTGCAGGAGGGATCATGGGGATCATGGTGTGATGTGAACTTGTGGCACTGCCACATATTTTATTGCATTACCCCTTTCATGGAGATAATGGTCACCACATAAAGGGTGAGCCTTGGTATCACAAATGATATGATGTAATATTTAATATGCTACATTCATTGTTTGTGTCTCTTTAATAGTCACGTTCCACTACCTAAATGCATGTATGTATGTTGAAAATATAATCAACCTGTCACAACATCAGCTGGTCATGGGAGGGGTTATCAGCTGATTTCCAGCTGCTGGTAGCGACTTTAAAAGGAAGGCGGAAGTCACCGCGAGGGACACACACAGACTGACACAGGCACTCTGACATAGAGAGCCGTCGTCTCATGGAGGAGAAGAAGAAGCCAGTGAATGCTCCCCTGGGTGTGGGTGATAACGTGCGCCCTAGGGTTGAGTCTCGGCTTGGACGGGTCAGAACGTCAAGGGAGCAGTGAGGTAACCTGGGTGACCTGCGGGCGGTGCAAACTGATGGTGACGGTTACCTTGAACTGACGGATGGGTCCAGACGGCACCCGAACGAGCTGCGACATTTGGAGGGGAAGAAACGAGTCCGTCTCGTGTAAAGAAGAGGCGGAGACGCTCTGGCAGCGGGCTGCGGGACAGATGCTCTAGAGGGGAGCCAACGTGAGACCGGTATTAAGACTTTTTCTGTGGGACTGACGGTGTGTTTAATTTCAGTGTATTTTGAAGTTTTTCTTGCTGAGGTTAATGGTCCGTGGTGTGTATTGAAGTGCTGTATGTATATGGGTGTGTGTGCCAGTTGGGGTTACACGGAGGTGTGAATGGCTGAATGGGGTGTTTGAAATGTAAATATGCCCTGCCTTTTTCTTTTAAGATACTTATGTTAGTAGTCTTGGGACCGCCATTGTGTAATGTCTAGAGTTATTTATTGTTTATAATGCCTATTATGTATGTATTTTCGGGATTGATTTAGTTTTGTGAGTGGACCTTTTATGTTCATTGACTGTTTTACTCTATGGCGGAGTGGTCCGTCGGGCCGGTGTGGCATGACTGGATAGGTCCGTATTGTAACGTGCTGCTCGACATGGCGACGTCCCACCGGGAGATTCGAACTCACGCCTCCCGCTCCGGAGTCCCGCACCCTACCTGTGTCGCCAATAGGGTCAACCCACTTGGCAAGCCAAGTAGGGTGCTCATATTGAGTTCGCTACACTACTCCCCTCTGGTTCTCGACATCGTCCCGATGTCAGCACCCCATTACTGCTTTGGACAGGAGATCCCACTTCTGACACCAGTGTGACGTTTGCAAGGGTTCACACAAAAAGACAATGGAGCAGATGGCTCTGATCAACCAGATTTATTTTGTACACCCCAACCCCCCAACTTGCAACTTAGTACACAGAGCAGGGGAGGTCATTCTCACAGACCTCTGTTTACATCACGGTTACACACACATGATACATCTTGCCCTAATCCTGCTAAACACTGCTGGGTCATTATAATGCAGTTATAATGACACAGCAGTATAACTCAGAAGTAACACATTTAACACACACAGTAACGTTTCAAACTGGCAAAGCATGCTGGGAAATCCCTGGCTCCCTTAAAATGGCCCCGACGTTACACTATATTCCTGTGTTTAGAGTATGAGTCAGCTGTGAATTTTGGAAGGGCCTAATTAGTGTGTCTGCATTTTTTTCGGGGGGGGGGGGGGATGTTGGACATTATATTGTACATATTGCCCTGTAGTAGAAAGGGGGGTGGTGTCACCTGGGGTATAAAAGGCCACAGCGGGAGACATCTTATCTCTTCGCTGTGGCTCTCAGGCTAGCGTTAGTGACTCCTGTGTTCCTGTTCACGTGTGATAATAAAACTCCAAAACCTCACCTCGACTTCTCATTAATTAGAGACACAACAGTTAGTGCTGCTCAAGGTGGAAGGCCTATTAACCCAGATGTCACGGCGGGGCCGTTTGTAACAAGGAAGAATCCACCAGAAGAAATGTCATCGTTATTGAGTATGTGGTATTTGGAAGCTGATGATTCTGGGGGTGATGATGAAAGTGAATGTGCTGCTTTAGAATCAAGGTATGAGGAAAATGGTGACATGGGGGAGGATGGGGCACAGCCTGCAAACCATGGTTATGAGGAGCTAAAGAATCAGGTGGTAGTGTTAACACAGCAGCTTAACATTCTTGACGGTAAAGTGAAGGACTTTATTAATAACATTGTTAACAGAGCGACACTCTTCCGTCAGTACGTTGACCGTAGTTTGGAAAAATTCACGGAGAAATTGGCAACATTGGAAAAAAGTATTGTAAATTACCTGAGGCAGAGGGACCGACAATGGAAAAAGCAGCTTAGCCAGTTACGGCTCGCTTGCAGTCACAAAGCACCTGAAGCAGTTTCAGTCTCTACAGACACTAGCCCTGTAGTTCCCATTCTAGCATTGGGTCAGCCTGGTGTACCTGCTTACGATCCCAAACCTCCCATGCATCCGGAGTTTCCTACAGTTGGCATCGCCGGGGACGCTGCAGATGTCCACCAATCACAGGATGCAAGTGGGGGGGGGGGGTTTAAAGCGCCCATGTGCACCACCCAGGGGGACACCTGCCGATATTACGCCTTGCCAGTAGAGGGTGCCCTACCCTGTTGGACTTCAGCCGCCAGCACAGTATCTTCATCTGCCACCAACACTGACTGCCCAGAGGAACTCTCACAAATCATCTGGGAGTGGCCCACTTCCTTGGCAGAAATCGTGGCAGAGCAGGAGAAAGACCAGGTGGTTTGCAACCTTAAACAGCACCAGTTGAACAACTCACAGACTGTCCACATCAGCTTTGTCATACACCAGGGGGTGCTGTACCGCCAGGGCTCTCTAAAAGACCAAAGAGAGAAGCATCAATTGGTGGTACCACAGTCCCTCGTCCCGGAATTCATCCGCTACTACCATGTGAATCCCCAGGGGGGACATCAGGGGCTGTTGAAGACTCTGTTGAGCGTTTTGGAGGTAGCCTGGTGGCCAAGCGTGCAGAAAGATGTCTGGGGTCATACAAAAACCTGCAGCCGCTGTCGACGGTATAAGAGAGAGCTCTGTAAATCCTGGTGAAGGGTGCAGAAATTACCCGCAAGCTACCACCCATAGACTCAACTCACAGAATGCCTTAACAGGACAATAAAGACCAAGATAGCCTCGTTTGTGGGACAGTTTCACAACACCAGGGACCAGTGGATTCCAGGGTTCCGCTGGAATCCCAATACTGTCCAAATGACAACATCAGGAAGAACCCTAGCGGAACTGACCTTGTGCACAAAACTACAGGGACCACTGGAGAGGCTCATCCACCAACCACTCTCACCTGACCAGCAGGCAGCATGCATCCGGGAGGAACGACAGCAGAAGAAGGCCGAGAGGGTTAAGCGGAGAGTGGGGGTACATAAGGCCGGACAATCTAGGTTGGATATTTCCCGCTGTAAAGAGGCGCACTTTCAGCTGGGTAACTTAGTCTGGGCCAGATCACACCCACTCCCTATAACTGGCGACAAAGTCTCGGCCAAGCTAGTGCCTAGGGGGACGACCAGTGAGAATTATAAAGAGTGGGGGCCAGTTAAGTACAAAGTAGGATGCAGTAACCCACATAAGAAAAGTAGGATTATATAAGTGTGGTAAATCTAAAAAGAGATTATGGTGTCTTAACATATTAGCCTCTGGCTGGAGGGGGAGTCTGTGTTGCACTGCCACATATTTTATTGCATCACCCCTTTTATGGAGAGAATGGTCACCACATAAAGGGTGAGCCTTGGTATCACAAATGATATGATGTAATATTTAATATGCTACATTCATTGTTTGTGTCTCTTTAATAGTCACGTTCCACTACCTAAATGCATGTATGTATGTTGAATCAATAATCATCCTGTCACAACGTCAGCCGGTCATGGGAGGGGTTATCAGCTGATTTGCAGTAGCTGTTAGCAGCTTTACAAGGAAGGCAGAAGTCACCACGAGGGACACACACAGACTGACATAGGCACTCTGACATAGAGAGCCGTCGTCTCATGGAGGAGTGAAAGAAAGGCCTTTCTGAGACTACAGGGTTTGTAGTGTAGTGTGTAGTTTGTGGGTTTGTCTGTGGTTTCCATGATGGTCCCATGCGTGTTTGTCCACATGGACTTTACCTGTGGTACAGGTATGTATGTAATCTGCTTTAAGGCCTGATTAGAGTAGCTCCAGGTCTTTTGACCTCGCTCACACACACAGCACTTGTTACATATGGGAACTGTACTTTGGGGCTTGCCGTAGCTCAGCCGGGGTGGGGAGTGAGTGACATCAGGCGGGCTACGGCTGGGGATATAAATGGGAATGTGAAGTTCAATAAAGTGTGTTCAGTGTTCAACGGAGAAAGCTCTCCGTCCTCCATTATTCAGATGTTACATTTGGCGATGAGGAGAAATGGGTGCGTGCGTCAGAGAGCCACCTCCATTTCTTCAGTGCCAGGGTACACCAGATATACCGTGGGCTCGCTGGAGGAACATGTTCGAGGTGTATGTGATGGCGGCCGGACTCAATAGCATCAGCAAGGAGAGATGGAGGAGCCTGCTACTGCATTACCTCGGCACAGAAGGACAGCGTATTTTTTTCGGGCTGTGTGGCAGCGGCTCACTGGAAGACGGGCTGGCGCTTATGGACAGTACCTTCGGTGACCACTCCACCATCACCGACAGAAGGTATGAATTCTTTGACCGTAAACAGCGAGCGGGTGAGTCCACACAGGCTTTTATCACGGAGCTATGCAGCTTAGCGAGGGAGTGCGCCTTTGGGCCTACTGTAGACAAGCTGGTGAGGGATAAGCTAGCTCACAGCGCCGTCAACTCGGGGCTGAGAAACATGCTAAGGCTAACCCAGGAAACTCTATTGCTGGAAAATGTGTTGGACTTAGTGAAGCGAAGAGAATCCACTATACTGCAGAAGCTAATAACACCAGCTCACGAGGAGTCGACTGCTTGTGGTTTCCTGCCAGGTGCTATAGTTAGCATGCTAACTAGGCCTCGTAGACGAGCTAAGAAGAAGAAGAGGAGGATAAGGGCACGCAACAGGGTCCACACTTTATCTCCTAGCCTACTGATGGCGGAGCCCAGCAACACTGGACGGGTGTGTGTAGCACACATGGGGAAAGGGCTGCTAAAGTGGTATGTGCTCCAGCTCGATGGGGTCGACATGCTCCTTATGGTGGACTCAGAGGCTGGTAGATTTATCTTGTGTTTTGCTACACTAAGGAGGCTGCTCCCTAATAGGCTATCAGCACGGGAGCAATGAAGATGTTCGGCTATGGGCATGCAGACATTGAGATACTGAGCACAGCGGAATTCTCGGTAACATGTGGGTCGAGGACGGTGTCCAAATTCACCTTCCTGGTGGCGCGCCAGGGGGCGGACCTATTGGGAATCGACCTGCTGGGGGAGCTGAGCGTCTCCATAAGGGACCCGGAGGGCTCAACCATGCTGACGGTGAATCCTGAATGGCACCTCTGCTGGCCAACATTGTTTAGGGGCCTGGGTCGTATAGACGCTTTTCACGACCACCCTCTCCTTGACAAGAGCGTGACACCGAAGATTCAACCACTGCGGCGACTTCCCCTAGCGCTGCAGGATGTGGTCTCGGCGGAGCTGTCCAAGCTGCTGGAGTCCGGCATCATTGAGAAGGTAGATGCTTCGCCATGGATATTCAACCTGGTGGTGGTCAAGAAGAAGGGGGGGGGCAGGGGGGCATCCGACCATGCATAGACCTCCGGATGGTGAACAAGGTAGTCATTCCAGACAGGTACCCCCTCCCGACCATGGAGGAGCTTACGGCGACATTCAGTGGGTCCCAGTTTTTCACAAAGCTGGACCTCCACCAGGGCTACCTGCAGGTGCCACTCCACCTGGACAGCAGGAACTTGATGGCATTTGTGACCCATATGGGGGGTTTCAGGTATACCCGGATGCCATTCGGTCTGAGCTCTGCACCCAGTAGTTTCCAGAAGGTGATGTCAACGATGCTAGCCGGTCTCAAAGGCATGGTGGCATACTTAGATGACATTGTGGTGAGTGGAGCGTCGCGGGAAGAACATGGCGGGAGACTGGAGAGAGTCTTGGCAACACTCCAACAACATGGGGTTAACCTGAATGGCGAGAAGTGTATCTTCGCAGCGGACGCCATATAGCTTGTGGGGTTTCAGCTGACCAGAAGAGGGCTCCAACCGCTACATTCAAACGTGGAGGTGGTTCTGAGCATCCCGGATCCTTCAACGCCCGTTCAGATCTCGTCATTTCTGGGCATGGTCAACTTCTAGGGATGGTTCATCCCTCGCTATTTGGAGACAATTGACCCCCTCCGGGCTCTGCTGAAGCAGGATGCACCGTGGGAGTGGACCCCAGCCTGCTCAGCGGCGGTCACCAAGTTGAAGCAGCAACTCACCTCTCCACCAGTGCTGACCCATTTTGACCCTAACCAGGAGACCATTGTGACCTGTGACACGTCTGGTTCAGCGCTGGGGGCGGTCATGTCCCAGGTGCAAAATGGCATGGAACGCCCAGTGGCATTCGCATCAAGGTCCTTCTCGGCGGCGGACCAGAAATATGCCGTGGGTGAGAGGGAAGCACTGGCCTGCGTCTGGGCATGTGAGAGGTGGCACATTTACCTCTACCGGCATCACTTCACTGTACGGACGGACTACCAGGCACTCACAACCTTGATGGAGACGTCGGAGTCGGGGCACAGGCCGCTGAGGACCCATAGGTGGTCTGAGAGGCTGAGAGCTTATAATTTCACCACAAAGTTCACCCCAGGTAAGAATAACATCGTGGCGGACCTCATTGATCCACGCCACAGTTAATTCCTCCCTACCGGATGGCAGTAACGATGACCCAGCCAAGGTGGACCTGATCCACATGCTATACGGAACCCTGCAGAAGATAGTATCTCCTCAGGAACTCAGGGAGTTGTCGGAACAGGATCTGGTGCTGGCGGAATTGCGCTCGGTGATCAGAGAGGGTTGGCTAGCGAGGGTGCAGGGTGAGTTGGCACCTTACCACCAATTCAAGGACTAACTGAGCTGCTGGAATGAGGTGTGTGTGGCCAGAGAGTAATGCACCCCGATCCCATCGTCCCTGAGGGCTCGGGTCCTGGCGATGCTGCACAAGGGTCATCTAGGGTGGTCAAAGTGAAGCAACGCAGTAGGGACTCTGTTTGGTGGCCGGATATTGATAAGGACATTAAGGCCATGGTAAAGCACTGTGTACCATGCCTGGAGAGCGGCAAGACTGGTGGACCACCTCCCCCGTCACTGCGGCCAGTGCCATACCCGGAAGGGCCTTGGAGGCACGTTGAGTTTGACATTTGTGGTGCACTGCATGCGACACCTGTGACTAGCCAGTTCCTGTTTGTAGCCTATGATGTGTTCTTGAAGTGGCCGGATGTACTTCTTACCAACTCTGTCACGACAGAAGTGGTCACGGAGTTCCTGGCATCCCTGTTTGCTAGGTGGGGAACCCCAAGCATGGCTACAATGGACAATGGCCTGCAATTGATCTTCGGAGTGTTTGAGGAGTTTCTGGACAGTAGGGGCGTGGAACATGTGAAGTCGGCGTTCTACCATCCTCAGGCCAATGGAGGTGTTGAACGGTTCAATAAGACATTGAAGAATGGCCTGAGAGCCCATTTGGAGGATGGTTTTGCATTCTCGGACGCCCTGCATAACAAGTTGCTGCATTATAGAGTGTCTGTCCATGCCACGACGGGCTGTTCCCCGGCGACTCTCATGCTGGGGCGCGAGTTGCCCTTGCCGGTGGGCTGGCTGAGACCGCCGACGACAGGTGCTCTAGAAGGCATGGAAGCAGTGCAGAACTGGGTCGCCAGACAACAACACAAAATGAAACAGAGGTTTGACAGGAAGCACAGGGCAAGGGACCATGGACTGAGGGAAGCATACCGGGTATGGATCAAACACCCTGTCTACACCCACAAGCTCCAGCCACTGTGGACGGGGCCATTGCAGATTGCGAGGCGGCGGGGTCTGGACACATTTGAGCTTGACGACGGGTCTCGGTGGCACGCCAGCAGGCTGAGAAGGTCACCGCTGGTGCAGAGGACTGAAGCTACAGCTGGACGGTTCAGCAAGAGCTGGGACTGGGGGGTCCTGACTGATGTGGGCCCACAGGCTAGGCCAGCGGTGCCAGGTGCAGGGTCCCCTCCTAGGGGACACCCGGCTAGAATTCGTTGGAGGCCTAGGTACCTGGAGGACTTCGTTACAAAGACTGTTATGTTTGATGCCGGGTGGGACTAGCGGCAGAATTATCCACTCCAACTAGGCGGGGCATTCTGGCAGTCAACCCAGACGCCCGTGGGGTTCATTTGTTTATAATTTTCCATGTATATATGTTCAAAAAAATGGTGTTGTTTGTGTGCTGCGTTCTATGTTTGTTGGTTCATTGAAATGGGGTCTGGAACTTTGTAGGGGGGGTATAATACATATGGGAATTGTACTTTGGGGCTTGCCATAGCTCAGTCGGGGTGGGGGGTGAGTGACGTCAGGCAGGCTACGGCTGGATATACACTACCGTTCAAAAGTTTGGGGTCACTTAGAAATTTTCTTATTTTTGAAAGAAAAGCACTTTTTTTCAATGGAGATAACTTTAAACTAATCAGAAATACACTCTATACATTGCTAATGTGGTAAATGACTATTATAGCTGCAAATGTCTGGTTTTTGGTGCAATATCTACATAGGTGTATAGAGGCCCATTTCCAGCAACTATCACTCCGGTGTTCTAATGGTACAATGTGGTTGCTCATTGTGTCAGAAGGCTAATGGATGATTAGAAAACCCTTGTGCAATCATGTTAGGTCTGCAATGCTGTAATTGCTGCAAATGGAGGATTCTTTGACGAAAGCAAAGTTTGAAGGAAAAATTATTATTTCAAATATAAATCATTATTTCTAACATTGTCAATGTCTTGACTATATTTTCTATTCATTATACAACTCATGGTGGTAAATAAGTGTGACTTTTCATGGAAAACGCAAAATAATTGTCTGGGTGACCCCAAACTTTTGAACAGTAGTGTATGAATGGGAATGTGAAGTTCAATAAAGTGTGTTCAGTGTTCAACAGAGAAAGCTCTCCGTCCTCCATCATTCAGACGTTACAGCACTGTTCAAAGGAACTACAGTCGCTTGAATTATATATAGAGTGATGTCCGAAGATAGAGTAGGTGTGTACAGCTGCTGACCAGATAGAGTGGTGATAAAGAGTGAAGTGTGTGGCGGTAATGCACCTGTAAACTGGATGCCAACCGCCAATTAAATCTAAAAGAAGTATTGCGGTACTGCAGTTGACGGCTCAGCAGCCACATTTCACGCATGCACATTGATTATAATCTGCAGTTCACATGCCCGTAATGTCAGCGGCAGCCAAGAGCTACCAAACTGATTCAAATGGCCAAAATCCAAAAACAGAAGAGCGCAGTGACAAACTTTTTAAAAAGATAGGTGCATGAGTACCAGGATGACCATGAGAAAGAGGACCTTTTGTTATTGTTAGTGGCTGAAGAGGAAAAGAAATGGAAATATGTTCTCTTCTTGAAGCTGGTGTCCATTGTGGCTCTTCCTTTCCTATGTTGAAAAAGGCACTACTGCCTCCCCTTGGGGGGAGTTTGCCAGGTGCAGGAGCAGTTAAGTGCAGATCTCTCAGTCAAGACGTGCTGTCATTTTTTGGGGAATGCAGGCACTCGGGGCTGCGCTCACCCTCTGTGGAAGTGAACGTCAGGAAATTTATGTCACGTGCACAGTGCCTTTGGTCACACAAAAATACATTTGTGGCATCATAAATTTGGCTTTAAACTCTACATGGGTTTAATGCAAATGAGCAGATTCCAGTAACACTGGCACCATAGGTAAAGTCTATGTAGGCAAACAGACATGGGACCAAGGTGGAAATTGCAGAAAAAACCCACATGGGGCCCATAAGACAGCCGAGTTTTAACCTGTAGTGGGGCCCACATGGACATGCTGTCTGGGTCTGAATCTATGCAATGTCACTGCAGAAAAGTATCAGAATTATAAGCTGCTTCCATTATTTACTCGACCCCATTAGCTAGCGGATGAATATTTAATTTCTTTACCTTGCCATAAACTTTATATGATATCATCTCCAGAAATGAAGCCTGCAGATCTCTATGATCCTCTGGAGACTAGTTTGACAATAAGCCCCTCCTCTTCCCATTGTTGTGTGCAGCACTGCACCAAACTGAAAGCAAATAATAGTCCTTGAGTTAATTTTTTCGCAAGATGGCTTCTGTCCTTGTAAGTAGTTCTCATCATGTTGATTTATGTTCAAGTGTTTTTTGGATCGGCTTAGTTTTAATTAGTTATTTAATACTACAAAAACATGAAATCTCACCCTATTCCTTGTATCCTCTTCTCTCACACCAATCCTCTCCATGTCCTTTTTCACTACATCCATGGATCTTCTCTGCTCCTCTTTTTCTCCTGACTGGCAGCTCCATCTTCAACATCCTTTGTTCAATATGTCCCCTATCCCTCCTCTGCACATGTCCAACCCAACTCAGCCTTGCCTCTCTTACTTTGTCTCCAAACCTGAGCTGTCCCTCTGATAAACTCATTTCTAATCTTGTCCCTACTAGTCACTCCCAATGAGAATCTTAGCATCTTCAACTCTGCCACCTCCAGCTTCACCTCATGTCTTTTCATAGGTGCCACCCTCTCCAAACCATACATCATAGCAGGTCTCACTACTGTCTTGTAAATCTTCCCTTTCACTCTAGCTGCTATCCTTCTATCACACATCACCCCTGACACTCGTCTCCACCCACTCCACCCAGAATGCACTCTCTTCTCCTCTCTTGTGCACTGTCCATTGCTTTAGATGGTTGACCCCAGGTATTTAAACTCATCTACTTTCATTACCTCTATTCCTTGCATCTTTACCATTACACCTGCCTCCCTCTCATTCACACACATGTATTCTGTCTTGCTTCTACTGATTTTCATTCCTTTTCTCTCCAGTGCATACCACCACCTCTCTAGGTTCTCTTCCACCTGCTCCCTGCTCTCACTAAAGGTCACAATGCAATCTGAAAACATTATAGTCCATGGTGACTTGTCTTCCTGATCTTGTCTGTCAGTCTATCCATCACCATAGCAAACAATATATCAGTTTTTCCAAAATTTTGTAAATGCACTGAGTTGGTACTGTTGGTACAACTACTTAGACCAGAAAGCCAAAAAGCTCCTTTTTTCAATTAAGAATTGTTTAAAGGATGAGAGTAAAAGCAAAAAAATAGCAGGTTTGCTTAATTTTTGCCACCAAAGTGGTGGCTTTTTGGCAATTAAACAACTAACAAACCACTTCAGAGTTTTGAATGCACTACCAAAAGAGAGCAGAGGATTTTTTTAACCAAACATTTACTTGATGTGTTTACTTGATTAAAACAACCTCTAGTCTCCAATGATTATGCTTTCAAATACTACAGAGTATTTAATGTTTGAAGTCATCATCAGGAAAGAATCAAAGCAATCATAACCAAATATGTGACAAAAAAAGAAATTGAGCTTATTCATTCAGAAGAGAACAGCTGAATCCTCCATTAATGTCTTGCATCATGTGTTATTTCTGTAACCAGCGCCAGTACCAGAGAGACACATTTCCTCATGGTTAAGCAGGGGTTTTTTCCATGTCAGAGTTTCAGCAACTTCTGAACTCATCTCTGCGAGTAATGTATAAAACTGGCTAAAATGAGCTGTAATTTCAGTCTCCAGTGTGGCAGCGCTGCGTGGGCTGAGCCTTCACAATAAACTAAATTAGATACAAAAAGTTATCTATCAAAGGCAATGACGTAAAATAGGAAAAAATTGCTTCTGCAGCAATCTCCCTCTCTGCATTATGCTCAACTAGAACTGAGCTTAAGTCTACTATGTGAACTTTTGCCTGCTTTGTAGCAGTTTTAGTGCTGCATTAGGGCTCCTGCATAAGCTTGAGAAATAACTGCACCATCAGTGTTTTCCCCACATTTTTCTCTCCTCACATATCTACACTACTCACAGGAAGTTAGAGATATTCAGCTTTCGGGTGAAATTTCAAGATGCACCTAAAATGCAATATAACCTGTACAAGTGAACTTAAGTTGACCTCTAACCTTTTGAATGCACATGTCCAACTGTTCAGTGTTTCAGTACTTTTCGCATAACTTGCTGCTCTCTAACAAGGTGCTTAACAGCAAAATTCACAACAGATGTTTGATCCATGAATCGACCAATAAATTTTCTGGTTCAATCAGAATTGGTATTTAAACAGTCCCCTTCATCATGCTGTTCACATTCTGACATCATGAGACCAAGACGACACCTAACAACTGATCAACAGCACCTCGCCATTGCAAGGCTTCAAACAGGAAGTTCTCAGAGGGAAGTGGTCATTGAGCTTAGAGTGTCATAGAGTGTCATCAGCAGGTTGCAACAGAAATACAGAGAGACTGGGAAGAGTCACAGAAAGGCACAGAAGTGGAGGTCCTTTGGCCACATCCCACACTGATGACCGCTTCATTGTGAACAGTACCCTGTGGAAAAGGATGAATGCCACTCAACTCCAGGTACATTTAAAGGAGGTGATAGGCACCCAAGTGTCACGTCAGACCATTCAAAACCGTTTACATCAGTGTGGTCTGCGTGCTAGACGACCTGCAAGGGTACCTGACCACACCAATCAAGCGCAGGCGTCATCGTCTTGCATGGCCAGGGAGCATTTACGCTGGACAAGGGACTAGTCGGCCTCAGTGCTGTTCTCTGATGAAAATCGGTTCATGTTGAGCAGAAATGATGGCCACCAACGATGCTGGAAATGTCAAGGAGAGCGCTATGCATCAGCCGCTGTCGTCACCTTGTTACAGTCTGGGCAGGAGTGTCTAGTCAATACAGAACTGCCCTACACCTTGTGAAGGGTACAGTTACAAGCCAATACTACCTGAATAACATCACCAATACAGTCATTGTGCCCCTGCATGAACAACACAGTGGTCGCATCATTAGGAAACAGCTGCTGGAGGCTGGGGTACCTCAGATGGAGTGGCCTGCACTTTCCCCAGACCTGAATCCCATAGAAAACCTATGGGATCAGCTGAGTCACTGTGTAGAGGCTCATAACCCTGCACCCCACAACCTCAATGACCTGAGGGCCGTCCTTCAAGAAGAGTGGAATGCCATGTCTCAGCAGACAATAAAGCTGACTTGTGAACAGCATGAGACATCGTTGCCAAGCTGTTATTGATGCTCAAGGGCACATGACAAGTTATTGAGACACTGACATTTTTTGTTGTGGTATACTCACCACTGTTGTTGGCTTTTTCAATAAATTGTTTGAGATGAGGAAATCACCATTGCATGCTTCTACTTAAATGCCCTACTTTCATGATATAACATCACTGTAGCGTGAACTTTTTACATTTTCCATAAATTTCACCCAAAGGCCAAATATCCCTAACTTTGTGAGTAGTGTATATTTTGCTCTGTATGTTTTGATGTATTTGTTTTTGTAAAATATGTCTCACTAACACTCAACAAAGCAAAATTATAATGACAATAACAGACTAAACCCAGGCTCCTCAAATGGCGGACCCTGGATGCCATCTGGACCCAGAGGGTCTTCCGTTCAGAACCCGAAGCTTTTTGATACCATTAGAAGAAAAAAAAATAACAAGACGGAACCAAAAAAAAAAAAAAAAAAAAAAAAAAAAAACCACGACTCAAACATTGTAATGGCTTCCCACCCTGGATGGAGTGAGGCCCCATCAAACAGGGCAAATGCTCAGTGAAGTCAGGCAAGGATGAGAAATCACACCATGGTCCCCACCGCGAGGAGAGAACAAAAACAGTCATGACCGCTACTGGTGTTCGGAGAACCACAACCTGGAAATTGAGCCCGCATTCCGCCTTTGATAATGAGGGTCCCTGCCCACTCTACGTCACGGCACACCACACCACCACACTCCATGGATCCAGCCATGATGCAAAACAAAAGCCAGGGAGCCACTGTCAAACAGCAGTAGGGTTGCTTCAGTTTTTTACTAGAAGTCTGATATTCATATGTTATAAATTCTGTGTATTTTTGATTCAAAGACTACATTGTTTATTTTACCTCTATTTAATATATTCACTTCTCTGTGCTCATCAGCTTTGCTGCGCTGCCTGTGTGTGAATCAGCGTCGTGCACTTGCATTGTGCGCCACCTGTGCTCGTGAGCACTCCATTCCAAACACTGCTACCAACTTGGCCTGGCTGCCACTAAAGCTTGAAGAGTGCACTTGTTGCCCATGTGTGGTCACGCCCATCACCGGTGATATTATGTACACCCATGTTCCACTAACTGCCACTGAAAGTCACCCAGCTCCTCCTACAGCCGGACAACCTGGTGACATGGGCGTGAATTCAGGGGATCCAGGGGAGGGCAAGTTTTTTCTTTAAAGTTTGCAGTTTTTCTCATAAATTTACAATTAATTGTAAATGTAAAACTTATTTCTTTGTAATTTCCCACTTTTTCCTCATAAATCTGTTTTTGCATCTTAAATTAGTGGGGTTTTTTTGTAAATGTACAGTAACCTTTTTCTAGTAATTATGAAATTTTTTTCTTGTAAATTTACATATTTTTTCTCATGAATTTGCAACTTTTTTCTAGTAAACCTGATGTTTTGTAAATTTCTAACTGTTTCTTGTAAATTAGCAATTTTTCTTCTCATAAATGTATGACTTTTGTGTAAATCTGCAACTTTTCCCATTAGTGTACGTTTGTACATTCTTTCTCATAAAACTGTGACTGACTACAATAATACTTATAGTGTCCCCTCAATATTTACTCTGGAGAAAATGTTCTGTTTATTGTCCCTCCCAACATGGAAATGAAATATCTGCTCATTCAGCACATTGGCACTGCTCCGGACCGCTGGCCCACTGGAAAAAACAAATGCGGACCCCTGGACTAAACCAACAGAAATATAATGAGAAAAATCTGCCTCTGTATTCCATATTTGTAGTTTTTATAATGTTGAAGTTGGGTACAGACATCCTATTGCAAGTTTATCATTTCGATCTTTTTTCATTCATTGTAATTCCAGTGGTTTGAGAGGGAGGAACATTCTTGCCTTTTCTCTGTGTTCTGTTTTTAAGACTTTAGAAGAGTTATCTCTTTATGTGAGCTTTTGTTCTATACTGCAGCTTTAGTGAGGTTTTAGAGGTGCAGGGGAGAGCAGTGACCTTCTCATAACAGTCATCAATAAGCTGAAATGTCAAACTATTTCTACAAAACTTGATTTTTGGCTTCAGTGTTCAACGCAGTTCAGATTTAGACTCTGTGGTATTTCCTTAAACTATGTGGTGGATGTTATGATGGTTCTCAGACATTAGTGAAACAGTTAGTGTGAAGAGCTTTCCCAAAGAAAGGATAGATTTATTGTCTCTTGTTTTCATCTAAATCCCCATGAGGCAGGATTTATTGTCTGTCTGAACTGCATGCAAAATGATCTGCTACCATCAGAAACACGCTGCACTTTCCAAAGTTTAGTTTATGACAATCACTGTGGCCAATTTTCTGGTCTTTTTTTTTTTTTTTTTTTTTTTTTTTTTCTGAAACCAGCAATCTGACAGCCACACACCCCCTTCCACCTTCCCGTCGTATGGAGCTTGGCATTGTACTTTTATTTCAGCATTGTACCTCTACATTTACCTCTTCTCTGAAATGACTATCAATCTCATCCAGAAGAGTCTGAATATTTCTTCATTTTCCACTCCTGCAGTCTGGCCATAAAGTGGCACAGCACCAAAAATCACATTTTTTTTCTGTTGTTAACTTGTCAAACTCGGGATATTCCGCGGGCGGTCACGTCTCTGCATCTTTAGTGCGTCTCAGTGCGCACTGAAAAAAAAAAGCTGTATTTCTGGTCTTCCAGTACAGACACAGCCGTAAACAGAAAGCCAAAGGAGTGTTTGATTGGTTTAGAATGAGATTGACATCTCATTTGACAACAACAGCCTTGATTTGGGTTTTTAAAACCTTGAATAACCAATGATCGTAAACCTAGCAAGAAGTATCTGCCCATCAACGACCGCGAATACAACGAGCCGATTGAAGCCGAGTAATCTGACGATGGACGTGTCGTTTAGCCAATCAATTTCTGACTTCAATGACGCCCTACATGCACGGTTCAGTGTTTATATTTCCAGTAAAATACCATGCGTTCCTGTGCGTAAAACCTCTTTTGACTCTGCCGCTGTGTGACGCGCAGTCCTTTGTGATACTGTGCAGAAGGGTCAGGGTAACATTAGCCATTATTTTACTTGTTTTGAAAAATGGTTCACAAAATAAACCGAAAGGGCATGCATGAAAACATCGATGGCTTGACCAGGTCGGGTGACGACGAATCACTAACAACGGAGGTTTCCATTGATCAACGGAATAGCTGACGATCGTCACACGCCAGTGGACAATACCAGCGACAGCGCGGTTGTCTTATAATCTAAATTATTCTTTATTGATAAAAATAGTAATAAAAATTACTTTTGACTAATTGGTAATTACAAGGGTCCTGCATGGCAACGTTTTTGTGTGCGCCGTGGGGGGGGGGGGCGGGGGTATTTGTTACTGTGTATATTGCAGAAAAATTTAATAACTTTTTAGGATAATTTTTATTTCACTGTAGGCTATTTTTTCCTGTAAAAAAAAGGAACTGTGCTGTGTATGTCTGAGTTATTATGCCTTTGTTTTACTGTGTAAACGTGATCTGGTGAAATGGAGCCCTGACCATGTGAGCACACTAATATGAGCAGCCCAGGTGCACCTCGGTATTCAATCTGTACATTTTCAATCCAGTGATTTGCAAAGTGATTCATAATTTTCTAAAGCCTCATTCAGAACATTATAGTCCCACAGACTGGTTTTCATCTGGGGCAGCATTTATAAATCACTGGACAGAGAACGCACCTGTACATGTACAGATTGGATTCTGTGGTCCACTTGGGGTGCGCACTTGGTCAGGGGTCCAGTTGACCTGTATCTGTGTAAACTGGTGAGATAGTGAACTCTGGAAAAATTGGAGGGGGGAGAGGGTTGTTTTTGTGTATACTTTAGTGAAATGTATTAATTTTTCGCATAATTTTTCTTACACGGTAGGCTATTTTTGCCTGTAAAAAAAACAAAAAAAAAACAAAAACAGGAACTGTGCTGTGTATGTCTGGGTTGTTACCCCTTGGTTTTACTGTGCAAACTGCTGAGATAGTGAACTCTGGAACATAGCTCTCCAAACTGTGCCATTTGGCACAGTTTGGCACAGTTCAAGAACGCCTTGTTACAACCTGAGAAAAAAGCTGTGCAATATATTCATTTTTTGTGGTATTGTTACAAAATTTTGACCTGAGCTTGAAAACACTTGGTTCTACATTTCTGTTGTTTTCCAGCAAGCTTCTCACAGCTGTATGTTATTTGCAAGCATTTGTATCTAAAAAAAAAACACCCAGGCGAACTTTATTTTCTTCAAATTCAGTATGTTTAGATGATTGTTACTCAGTGGCAGGAGCACTTAGAGAGATTATGACTGTTTTGCCAAAAAATTCAGAGTGTTTTCTTTTAAATGAGACCAACCCCATGAAGATGCTGCAAAGGGTTGAAGAACAGCTTTTGATTTACTTTGCGCATGTTATTTTTAGGCGTTTTTAGGGAAATTGACCAGAGTTCAGCATTAATATGTCTGTAACATGTTTTTTGTGACTTACAAGACATATTAAGAGCAAAATCCGTGCCGAGTCTCAAGTCTGTGTTTATCTGCTGTGAATGTCCAGTTAAGCTCCACCCCCCCAAAAAAAGGCGACTTTGGACAGAGCGCTTCTAGCTACGTAAACATTCATACTTAACCTGATTGGTTATAACATTAACGAATAAGGCTAAGCACTGGGCATGGCTACAGATCTGAGTTCACTCCCTTGGGGGAAGAGGGAGGAGCCAACATGGCTCCATGGATGGAGGCTCACAGTCTCAGTCAGTGTCCCTTCCCGGGGACGGCCCAAAATTGACTGCGGCTGCCTACAGTTTTCCACCGCTGGGGCTACCATATTCTGGAGCCCTGTAGCGCATGTGGGGCATGGCCAGCTCAGAGACTGAAGTCGTGCACTAGCTGCCACATCTGCATGTGCAGGGTCCCGGAGGCACCCCACTCCACTGGCCTGGGGCGGGGGGAGACGGAGGAATGGGAGGCACAGGGTCAGAAGGCCGAACCAGAAAGAGAAGTCTGCTCTTAGAGAGACAAAGGTGCCAACCCCCTCCCCCCTCCATTTTGCATTCATTTGACTTGGTTTGGTGAAGGGGTTTTCGGGGGGGGGGGTACACAAACCCCCCGGGTACTCCATTCTGTCCCCATGAGGGAGGACAGAGGAGAAGACATCAAATTTCCCGCTCCCTCCAGAGGAGGGAGGTGAGTTGGGTACCTGGGGGGTGCGTGGCACAATGGCCATGGAGAGACTGCACACTTTGTGCTGAGGTCATGGTTCCACAGCAGCAGGCGGGCACACCAGACCGCCGGACCCCAGCAAGCTGCCCAGTGGGCACCCGTCAGCTGCCAGGTGGGACCACCGAGAGCCAGCTCGCTTTGACGGGGGGTCGGCGGCGGATGGAGTGCCATGTTCACCGGCTCGCCTCCTTCACTCCCACGCTGGAGAGACTCGGACAGCGAGCTGGGAAGACCCTCAGTGAGTGGGCAACCTGAGACTGGTGGGGATCCCTCCACGAGAGGCCAGGCAGCAACTTTCTGCCCCAATGAGAATGATCCTTTTGCAGGTTCACCTACAGAAACCTTGTTACAACTTTTACTTCCTCTAGATCAGGGGTGTCAAACTCATTCCACGGAGGTGCCAAGATCCTGTATGTTTTACTTCCACCCAGTGTCTTCGGCAGGTGTTTTCACTGATCAGCAATCAGTGTGAAGAAATTCAGTGAAATCACCTGTTGAAGACATTGGGTGGAGGTAAAACCTGCGGGGTCTTGGCCCTCCATGGGGTGAGTTTGACACCCATACTCTAGATAATCAAGTTGGATCATCTTCTCGGAGCCTTGTACAATGTTTTCTTCTTCCTGTTCTTCTTGTGAGTCGCTCTCAGGTTCAAACATGTACAGCTGAATCACTCTGATGTTTTGACTAGCCATTGCTTAGCGAGGCAGTCTTCGGTGTTCTTAGGTCAGAGGACAGTGGAGGGCTGGCCTTGCAGCATCCACTACTGGTGGGCGGGAGTGTGGGTGGGGCTAATTAGAATATTCATAGATCCACACATACTTAAGTAGGTGGAAGATGCAAAAGCTCTTTTCAAGCAATTCTAAGGCAATGAAAGATTTTTTGTGGATAAAAAGCCACAATATACTATTTTGAGCAAAATACATTTGTTTTTGAGACGGTGGCCAGAGTGCATCTTTAAGTTTGGAATGTTGTATGTTCAGAGCCTCTTCTGCATCCCAGGACAGATGTGGAGGGAGTCATGTGGCTTTAGAAAGTGAAGTCAAAGATGTCACCTGACAAGTAGGAGGGTTACGTATTTAAAGTAGACCATTATCTTTCACGAACACTAACTTGACCAGTTTTATTGTCTAACCTTAAAAATCTTCATCTAATGTCAACAGCATTGAGTGAGTGAAGGTGAAAGTATAACACAGAGGTGTGAGTGAAAATATGGGAAAAATAGGAACTTGAGTTTCCAGGATGACAGACCTCATCCATCCACCACCCACCTCATACCTGCAGATGTGCATTTCACAGCTTCTCAAACAGTGTCACATCATTGCTCAGAGCTTCATATCGTAGTGTATTACAGTCTGAAAGCATCAGAGGTCTGACGCAGAAGGGCATCTGGCGCGTCTGTATCGTGGCACAGAAGGGATCTGACTGGACGGCAAAATCCATAGCTCCACCACAGAACTCAGGGCAGCAAATTAGTTTGGAAGAATCTGGCCCTTAAATCTTTATTTAATTGAATTAAATGTGATGCTGCAATTGCCAAACAAAATATTCTAGTATTTAGTTCAATATTACTTCACTCTATCATTGAATCTGGGTATGTTTCTGTTCTGGAAACTGGAAATTAAATGGCTGCAAATTAGTAATGAAATGATCGATGTTGGTGGAAATTTGGAAGAACAGCACAGAGGGCTATAGAAGAGTGGCTGGAGTATATAGTGCTGTGAAAAAGTATTTGCTCCTTCCTGATTTATTATATTTTTGAATATTTATCAGATTTAAATGTTTCAGATTATCAAACAAATTTTAATGTTAGACCAAAATAACCTGAGTAAAGATTTAAGATTCAAAGGCTTTATTATCATGTGCACAGTTAAGAAATGCTACATTTCCTCAGCAATGAAATTCTTACTTTGCTCTCCGAACGAATGCCAAGGTAATAGGTACAGAAACAACAATTCTAATAAGGTCATGACACACTAACACAGTAACTCAATCCTGATACTAATGGATGCTAATAACACACACACAGTTAGGCAGTTAGGACTCCTTAAGCCCACCTTGATACTAAATACTAAAATTAATGAGTACTAATAACACACACTAGGCAGTTTGGACAGTTAAAGCAGTTAAAGCAGTCAGACAAGAGGAACTGAAATTGAAAATTCACTGGATGACTAATGTGATTGAAGACTTGCCTTTGTTAGTGGTTGTTGGTGTTTTTAGTACATTTTTTTTTAATTACTTTAGTGTTAGTGTTTGTTTGTGTCATGTTTGTAAAAAGAAAAGGTTCAATAAAAAATATTGTGGAAAAAAAAAGTGATAGTGGTATATTGATATCTGAGATGATGTGAACCTGAGATGGCATGAACCTATGTACAGTGTGCAAATGAGCATTGTGCAACAAGCAGTGTATAAATACAAATTAAAACCCGGTGCTAATTTTTGTAACGGTAGTACCAGTAGACTGTGCATGATAAGTAGCAACAGAGATGACAATAAGCAGCAGAGATGATATGGACATCAGACTGGTGAGGCTATATCTACTGTACAGGTGAGCAGTGTGCAAATTTAGCAGCCAATGTGTGAGTTCCTATATGCAAAACCGTGTTACGGAGTTTTGGGAGTTATTTGTTCAGGAGTCTGATGGCAGTGAGAAAGAAGGAGTTCTTCAGTCTGGTTGTCGTGCATTTCACACTTCTGTACCTCCAGCCTGAGGATAGAAGTGTGAACAGTCTGTGCTGGGGGTAGGTGGGGTCCCGGAGGATGGCGTCAGCTCTCCTTTGGACTCTGTGGTGGTAGATGCTCTGCAGAGAGGAGAGTGGAGTCCTGATGATCTTCTCCGCTGACTTCACCACTCTCTGCAGGCATTTGCGGTCCAGGGCAGTGGTACTACCGTACCATGCAGTGATACAGTTGGTCAGGATGCTCTCGATGATGCAGCTGTAGAAATTGTTGAGGATCCTGGAGGACATGCCAAACTTCTTCAGCCACCTCAGAAAATACAGTCGCTGTTGAGCTCTCTTAACCAGCTCTGTGGTGTTGTGTGTCCACTTAAGGTCCTCACTGATGTGGATGCCCAAGTATTTAAAGCTGCTCACCCTCTCCACCTCAAGGTTCCGGATGAACAGTGGCCAATGGGGTCTCCACCTCCCTTTCCTCATGTCCGCTATCATCTCCTTTGTCTTGTCCGTGTTGAGGGTGAGGTTGTTGTCCACACATCATGACACCAGGTTGGCCACCTCCCTCCTGTAGGATGCATCATCATCACCAGTGATGCGTCCTATCACTGCTGTGTCATCAGCAAACTTTAGGATGATATTGTCCTTGTGGGAGGCAACACAGTCATGGGTAAAGAGGATGGGGCTGAGAACACAACCCCGTAGGACACCTATGTTTGTGATGATGCTGGCTGAGGTCCTGTTACCCATCCTGACAGACTGGGCCCTGCCAGTAAGAAAATCCAGTAGCCAGTCGCAGAGGGTGGGGTGCAGACCAAGTGAAGACAGTTTGTCGGTGAATTTGTGGGGAATGACCGTGTTGAAGGCGGAGCTGTAGTCAACAAAGAGCATCCTAATGTAGGAGTCTTTATCTTCCAGGTGGGAGAGAGAATAATGGAGTACTACAGCAATGGCATCTGAGGTGGACCTGTTGGGCCAGTAGGCATACTGCAGGGGGTCCAGGGTGCCTGGTATGCTGTCCTGAATGAGGGGCAGCACCACTGTCTCGAAGCACTTCAGGATGATTGGAGTGCGTGCTACCGGTTTGGAATCATTCAGACAAGTCGGAGGGCTCCTTTTGGGGAGGGGCATGATGGTTGTGGTTTTGAAGCAGGAGGGAACTATGTCTGGTTGAGGGAGAGGTTGAAGATTGCTGTGAGAACATCGGTCAGCTTGGCAGCGCATGCTATGAGGGCCTGCCCAGGGATGTTGTCTGGTCCTGCTGCCTTGCGGGGGTTGATATTCCTCAGTGCTTTGTTTACCTGGCCTGGTGAGAATCATACAGGCCTGATTGATGGATTGCTGCAGAGATGGTTGTCCTTCTGGAAGGTTCTCCCCTCTCCAAAGAGGAACACTGGAGCTCTGACAGAGTGACCATCGGGTTCTTGGTCACCTCCCTGACTAAGGCCCTTCTCCCCTGATCACTCAGTTTAGACGGCCGGCCAGCTCTAGGAAGAATCCTGGTGGTTCCAAACTTCTTCCATTTATGGATGGTGGAGGCCACTGTGCTTACTGGGACTTTCAAAGCAGCAGAAATTTTTCTGTACCCTTCCACAGATTTGTGCCTCGAGACAATCCAGTCTCGGAGGTCTACAGACAATTCCTTTGACTTCATGTTTGGTTTGTGCTCTGGCATGCACTGTCAACTGTGGGACCTTATATAGACAGGTGTGTGCCTTTCCAAATCATGTCCAATCAACTGAATTTACCACAGGTGGACTCCAGTTAAGCTGTAGAAACATCTCAAGGATGATCAGTGATTACAGGATTCACCTGAGCTCAATTTTGAGCTTCATGGCAAAGGCTGTGAATACTTAAGTGACATGTGATTTCTTAGTTTTTTATTTTTAATAAATTTGCAAAAATCTCAATTTTTTTCATGTTGTCTTTATGGGATATTGTGTGTAGAATTTTGAGGAAGAAAACAAATGTAATTCCTTTTGGAATAACACTAACATAAAATATGGAAAAAGCGAAGCGCTGTGAATATTTTCCAAATACACTGTATTGTCATTTATTGCAAATGGTTGATTGCAATTGTTATTAGGTGTAGGGGGCAATTACTTTTTCACACAGGGGCAGGTAGGTTTTTATAGCTTTTGTCCCTGAATAAATGAAATCATCATTTAAAAACTACATTTTATATTTAAGAAGAGACACACACTCATCCACCCCTCCCCCCTGCTCCACTAAAGGCCCTTTTCCACTAGCCCCGCTTGGCCCAACACGTTACGCCTCGGCCCGCGTTTGTAGCCTTTTCCATTAGCCCCAGCACCGGTTAGCAGGCGCTATTTTCGTGCCTGATCGAGGGCAGGGTACAACAGTGCTGAGTCAAGCCGAGATGTGACGTCAACAGACTGCGAGCCACTGATTGGTCAGTGCGTAACGTCACGAAAGCGTCCGTCTTCAGTGGAATTTACACGACCGCCATTTGCAATATTTCACGGACTAACTTGGTCACGGAGTAAATACGATATTAATACAGACAGCATTGTAGGTTTTGCGGAAATCTACACCGTGGTCCAACAAAGAGGTGCGGGGTTTTCTCTGCTTGGTGGCAGATCCACAGTGAGGAGCGACCCGTCCCGTTACAGATGCAGCCCAGCATAGAACCGGATGTAACAGCAGCAGCTGTGTTTGTTTGATCCATGTGAGAAACATGGCAATTCTTGTGACTGTTGTAATTTCCCCGCTATATATGTCAACAGTGACATCCTTTCTAGTATTTGACCTTTGGTTGTACAGCAATGCCTCCCAAAGATTTGTTTTGGCAGGTATATATACTCACAGCCTGGCTCTGTGTGCCAGTCAAAAGTTGTTTACTTTGTGTCTGGGGGAACCCCCAACATGGAAATGACCTTTGACCTCTGGGGAATCCCTTGGGAATTCCCTACCTTTTTTTTATTTATTCCCTCCATATTTTCTTTTAAAACCTAGGTTTGGAAATTTGTCCTTTGAGATTTAAAAATTATTGAAATAATTTGTCATCAAAAATACATGAGGTATAAGCATTATTCACAACAGGAAGTAGACGATTTGAGACTTCCTGTCCAGCAGAATGTGACAACGGACGGATTGAGCATGGCTGGCTAAGACAAAGATCCAAAGCCATCCAGCTGCTTACCTCAGCCCAGGTAGGGTGAAACTGTCATAATGATGAAATAATTCCTCATATCCAATTATCTACACGATATTTTGTAGGTTGTTTGAGAGATGATGTTTTTGAAGTTTGTTGAAGTGTGACTGGGCCATGTGACTGTCAGTGGTAATCCATGCCTATGTAACATTTCACCTAGTCTCCATGCATGTGCGAAAAACTGTAATAGTTGTGAAAAAGTAATTTTTGAAGCTTCATTCTGTGAATAGGGATGTATTTTTGACTTGAAGTAAACGCAGTATTATTCTGGTCAGTCACTGCTACAACTTCCGGCCTGCACGGCCTTGGTAGCTTTTAGAAGTGCAAATCTGGCAATCCTTCATTATTTACTGGATGCCTAGTTCTAGTCAATTTTATTGTTATGTTTTTGAATTGACATCTTGACTTTAAATTAGCTGAAATACCAATTTACAAGGTATTTATTCCGGGCTATTAATTGCAGACAAAATGTGAGAGCCTGCAAGGAATTTCTGCCCTCGGAAGGCTGCGACCCGGCAAAGTGGTTAGTGAAATGTTTAACTCTGTTGAAGTTTAATGATGGTTGTTTGAATATGCACATGTCCAAAGAACAGAAACTTTTGTGTGTGTTTCTAATATGAAAATCTGATGTGCACAAGCCATACAATTTTAAATGTGGATTTGATAATCTGTTGTATTGTTTACGGTAAATGCTGCATAATTTTTGCTGGTAGCTTTCTTGCAACAACTCAGTAAACCTAAAAAATCTATCAATTTGAGATCATAAATGTTTACATTTGTGTGTATGTAGTATGATTTAATTTCTGCAATACTAGAATTTTGTGTCCACAGCTAAAATAATGTTTCTTGTGTTTGATATGTTTCAGTCTTTACAGTGTTTGATGCATTAAAGTCAAAAGCAAGGACATTAAAGATGTGTCAAACATCAGTTATTGCACACCAAAATGGAGCTCATAATCCGGGGCCGGAACACCGGACTACGGAAAAGCTGAAGACGAACGTGAGAGAACCATCGATGATGAGTGATTTGTAATATTGTGCATCTGTTCGATTATTTATCCTTTTGGTGGTAAGCTCACTTTTTTTGAGCCATACAGCGCCGTCCTGTGCTGGCTAACGAGTGTTAGCTAGTAGCTAGCTAGTAGCCAACTGCTGATTCGCACTTGTTTTGTCCTAATTATTCGCTTGTGAGAGCAAAACGATGAAATATGTTAATCCTGGTTAAAGTCCTGGTTTGTGTACGTGCTGCACTTTGGTGCTGCGAATTAAATTGTGTGCAATTTCTTCCTAGAATGTGTGTCCACATGCCAGGGTTTAGCCTCCCTCAGTGTTTATATTGTGGATGCAGGTCAAGTGGACCACAGGAGCTGAAATCTCAACATGTTAAAGTGCTCTTTCAAACCAGTGATTTATAAAGTCATTCATATAATTTTCTAAAGTGTCAGAATAGACCCACACACCTATTCTGTGGATTTTCCATAAAAGGTGTTGGGACAGTGTTGTTGTGCTGTTCCACCATAAATCCCTGGATTGATAATGTACTTGTACCTGTACAGAGTGGATCCTGAGGTGCTTGTCAGGGAAACGAAGCATTTTTGTCACATCCCACCACTGACTTTCACAAGTGTATTTCGCTAATACAGGTACATCTCCAAAAATTAGAATGTCATGGAAAAAAATTCAATATTTTTTGTCACTCATTCAGAAAGTGAAATCGGTTTATTATATAGATTCATTACACAGACAGTGATATATTTCAAGCATTTATTTATTTTAATAGAATTTAAGTTTTTAAATAGAAATGTTGGCCTCTGAGGTGTTGATTAATATGGGCTGTAGCCATAATCATCAAAATTAAAATAAACACTTGCAATATATCCCTGTCCGTGTAATGAATCTATATATGGGTTTCACTTTCTGAAATGAGTGACAAAAATATTGAACTTTTTCATGATATTATAATTTTTGAGATGTGCCCGTATATAAGTGAACTTGCTTTAACTAATCAACATCCATTTCTGTCATTCATCTAGGCAGGTGGAAAGGAAAAGCAGCCGCCCCACAACGGACCTCGCCACTGTGAAAAGTACTGAAATCCTTTGCTTTTATAGGTAAAGTGTCAAAACCAAAGTAGCACAACCAAAGTAGCACAATTTCCACTTAATATAAAAGGGACTGAACTGAGATTTATTTGATTGTGTGATTATTAATTACAGAATAATTGAAAATGAATGGCACATCAACTGTAAAATAAACCGCTTGTTAATGTATTTATTTTTTTTTGTCAGATCACTTGTGTGATCCTTTGTGAGTTATGTTCATAACTGTATCTTTTGGGGAATGGGAGTTGTTCAGTCATCAATATAATTTAGTTTATATGTGTAGTTTATAGTCTATCATCAATAAACTCATGCAGTAACAGGACACATTACAAATATTTGAGAACCATTGTAGTGCATCCTTTTATATTTTAGCAATACCAGTACAAAACACCACCCACACATGAAGCCAGGGCAAGAAGAGACACTTTTACAGACAAGACAAACTTTTATTGATAAAAACTCCATATTTTGACTGAGCGACTCCATAATCTGCGATGCACACCTTCAGTTAAAGTACTAGATTCCATTCAAGTGAACGTATTAATTCATTCTGATTGCTGAGGCCACAGTAAAAACAGATGATTTTAAATGTAACCCAGCCCATGTAAAATCGACTTTACTGAAGTGCAGCTACATGAAAATTGTGGTTAAATACAACAACGAAGTACTTTACATTCACATTGGAATTGGAATCACTCCTGTTTTGTTTTTCTTTTGAATTCTTGGATAGAACATGGGTGGGCAATATAAGCTGCAGCTTCAGCCATCACCCATTTCCGATAACCTATGTTGAACTGTATAATCAGAGGAATTATTGTTTAATTCGACCTTGTTAGATTTTTTTCCCCTTTGTTATATTATTCTATTTTCTTTTAATCTTTACTTTTAATCTATCTGAAATAAAAATTCATTCATTCATTCACATTCCACCACTGGCTTTCAGCAACAAGTGTATTTCCCAAATATGTTTTAAACTTCCTTTATTTAACCACCACCCATTTCTGTCTTTCCTCTAGGCAAGAGGGAAACGATCCACCCCAAACTGGACCTTGCGTCACTATTTACAGAGATGCAGGCCTAAGATCTGCTGAACTGGGACCAGTGTGAGCTGCACATTCCAGCTGCTGAGTGACCCAGTCTAAGTTTTTTTTTTTTTTTTTTTTTTTTTTTATAGTTTGAATTTTGCACATTCTGAATAATCTGGAATTTGCTGCTGATTGTAATAAACAATTTAGTGGCTTATGTGTTTGCATCATGATTTCTATTTTTGTCTGTTAACACACTGGTGGGAAAAGAGTCAATAGTACAAACCATTAATGGGTGATCTTGAAAATAATGGCTCATTTTTAAGAAAAGTAACCAAAACAATTATTTTATTTACTGAAGACTGTATTGTTGGATGTGCCACCGCAGAAGACCCTGCATACTTTAGTGATAGTACCAGAATATGGAGGAATTCTGGGTCATATTAGCATCTGCTCTTCATCATAATGGGTTTGGGCAGGGGTGTCCAATCATGGTCCATGGAGGGCAAAGACCCTGCAGGCTTTACCTCCAAACAGTGTCTTCAACAGCAGATTCCACTGAACCTGGCGGTGCGGTGGCGCAGTGGTTGGCACTGCACCAGCACAGCAACTCACCCTTGGCCATGGGATCCCTGGTTCAATCCCAGCCCCTGACCAACAGTAATCTGTGTGGAGTTTGCATGTTCTCCCCATATCTGCGTGGGTTTACTCCGGGATTTCTCCGGATTCCTCCCACAGGCCAAAAACATGCAGGTTCGGTTAATTGGAGACTCTAAAGTGGCCCTAGGTGTGAATGTGTGTGTGAATGGTTAAGGGATAGCGCCGTACCGTGGCTGCTTCATCCATCCAGGTGGATGCCCTCAATTTCCCCTCTGGGGATCAATAAAGTATACAAAATCAAATAAAAAAAAAAAAAAACTTCTTCCACTGACTGCTGATCAGTGACAACACCTGCTGAAGAGACTGGGTAGAAGAGAGAACCTGCAGGGTCTTGGTCCTCCATGACACAAGATTGGACACCTGTGGGTTAGAGTTTAATGGGATTTAACATTTTAACACAAACTGCTTTATGGTTTATAATCCTGTTGACAGACTTACACCAAACCAAAAGTGATTTCTCAAACTGCTGGATTGTTCTTAGACAGCTTTTCCAATCTGTCAGTATTAAATTTATGTCACATGGTGGTAACCTTCACATATATAAAAGAGACATCTGCAAAAACTTCACAGGTTTATTGTCAGTGCAAGACTACATGAATGCATGTATAGTACATTGTTGATGCAGAGAATATACCGTATATTTCTACAGTACATGTATCTAGTAAATCAAGCATTTTCCATGTAACCTTGTGACTGCATTATTTTAATTGCTTTTAATCCTAGATCAAGTTTGTTTTGGCCTAAAATGCATCATAACTGTCAAATATATCTTATTATACCTACAGTAACTCAGTACGGTTTACTTTTTGAATATATATTTTGTGGCTAATATAGTTATTAACCTGGCGATGAAGTTGTGTCAGCTGATCATTTTTTGCTATGACACCACCTCAGACTCAGTGCTGCTGGAGCAGGTACGTCCCATGATGTCTCAACAGTCTCTCCATGATTTTCACGCAGATCAGAGCAATTTGTTGCACAGGAAATAAATGTTTCTACAGACATTCTTAAGCTCTATAACCACTGATCATTTGTGAAGCTGTGTTGACATCAGTGACAGGCTATGTTGAATGCCCAGACCAACCGTTTGAAGCGGTAATTTTCCCACAACAGAGCCATCTGAAACACACACAGCGTACATATTTTAGTACCTAACAGCGATAACTTGCAGACATTACAGTGTAGTATGACGTACTTATAGCAAACTAGCATTAGCAACCATTAGCTTACCGTCATATATGACATAGTTTTTATCCTCACGTCTTCGGCTCTCCCAGAAGCTGCAGAACTATTCCAGAGTGTTTCGTCTCGCTGCCTGTACCCTTTTCTGGCGGTCCTTTTTGGCATTTACAGTGAAAAAAGCCACAGACCGAGGAGTCACCTTGTACAGCCGCCATGTGTTATGTTTTGCTTGGGTCGCGTGTTTTACGTCACGGGAGTGTGGCGCCGCCTTGCTGTAAAAAAAATCCCGCCCACCCCAGCTTAACCCAGCTTTACCCAGCTGCAGTGGAGACACAACCGAGGCCGAACCGTGTCGTAGCGAATCGAAGCCAGGCGAGGCGAGCTGGGCTAGTGAAATAGGGCCTGAGTGGCCAGACAGAAGCCACTCCTTAGTAAAAAGCACATGGCAGCCCACCTGGAATTTGTCAAAAGGCACTTGAAGGACTCTCAGACCATGAGAAACAAAATTCTCTGGTCTGATGAGACAAAGATTGAACTCTTTGGCATGAATGCCAGGCATCATGTTTGGAGGAAAGCAGGCACCGCTCATAACCATGCCAATGGTGGTGGCAACATCATGCTGTGGGAATGCTTTTCAGCGGCAGAAACTGGGAGACTAGTCAGGATAGAGGAAAAGATGAATGCAGCAATGTACAGAGACATCCTGGATGAAAACCTGCTCTGGAGCGCTCTTGACCTCAGACTGGGGCAACGGGTCATCTTTCAGCAGGACAACGACCCTAAGCACACAGCCAAGATATCAAAGGAGTGGCTTCAGGACAACTCTGTGAATGTCTTTGAGTGGCCCAGCCAGAGCACAGACGTGAATCCAATTGAACATCTTTGGAGAGATCTGAAAATGGCTGTGCACTTTTCAACAACAGATTTTACCTCTAGTTCATCCACCACTGAGAGAAAGATTGACCGAGGGTTATTTCCAATCAATGTTTCACTCACGGTGTCTCTTCCTTGGTTTGTAATTTTTGCTGCCAACTCTGGTCCAACATTTACAAAAAAATTATTCATTCTATTTACTACCATGTTCTTATCATAATTATCACCACAATTATCAGTAAAATACTCTGGAATATCATTTTCTTTGTTCCATTTTTCCTTAATTTATTTAATATATCCCAGACTCCTTTTATATTAATCTTATTTTCATTTAACATTTTCCTATAGTATAATTTCTTACTAGTTCATATTATATATGATAATTTATTTTTATATGTTTTATATCTTTTTTCAGATTCTTTAGTTCTTAATTTAATAAAATATTTATAGAGATAATTTTTCTTTTTACAAGCATTTTGTAGCCCCCTGGTCAACCACAGGCAATTTTTGTATTTATATTTTTTATTAATTTCTTTGATTGGACAGTTTTTATCATATAATGATTTAAATATATCAATAAATTTATCAAATGTCAAGTCCACTTCTTTCTTTCAATAGACAACATCCTAATTCTGTAACATTAAGTCATCTTTTAAAGCACTGATTCTATCTTCTGTTCGTATTTTTTTATAAATAATCTTTTTACATGGTTTATTATTATTCTTACTATCATTAACCCCATAATTAACATCTAAAGAAACAAATACAGGCAGGTGATCACTGATGTCATTTATTAGTGTACCACTCACCATATTATATTCAGTAACATTGGTAAAAATGTTGTCCATCAGGGTAGCACAGTGTGTTGTTATTCTCGTAGGTTTTGTAATCTTTGGAAATAAGGTTAAGTTATACATTGTATCTAAGAAATCTTCAGTTGGTTTATGTTGTTTTAGTTTCATTAAATCTATATTAAAGTCACCACAAATAAAGATATCTTTTTGTCTCATTTTTGTATACATCTTTTCCATACCATTTCTAAATTTTTCCATATCAGATCCCAGTGCTCTATATATATACAACTTACTATTATGTTTTTTCTATTTTCCATCGTAATTTGAATTGTTAAATATTCCAAAATTTCATTTACTGTTGATATCATGCTGTCCACTTTTTCACTTTTTAAATTTCTGTTAACATACAGTGCTACCCCCACACCATTTTTACATTTTCTATTTTGTGTATATATCTCAAATCCATGTAATTCAAAATTTACATCTTTTTCTTCATTAATCCATGTTTCAGATATTGCTGTAATCCTAAATGGGGTCTTAAATTTATATAAAAACTCCTTAATACTATCAAAGCTAGCATAGCGACTCCGACTATTAATATGTATTATTGTCAATGTCTGATCCGAGTTCATAATTCCATTTAATTGTTGTTCATCATAATAAGCACACTTATTGTTAATATGATTAAAGTAGTTGTTATCTGGGTCAATATCATCTAAAATATCTTGTGGTTGCTGTTCAGTATTTACAAAGGTTTCAGCTTCAATTTGACCCAATACACTTCCATTATTAAATGAGGAAGGATGATTGGTTAAAGTGCTGATCATAAGTTGTGTCAACCAAAAAGAAAAAAAGAGAGAGAGGAAAAAAAACAAAAAAAGAAAAAAAATTCCACTCATAATCTAACTGCGCTGTTGTTCGTTGCATAAGAGCTAAGGTTTAAATTTGTCTAATTCCTCCATATCTCTAATCATTACTACTACTACCATTGGAATGGAGGATGGCAGCGTGCATGGACGCTGCGGCCCCTCTAGGCATCAGTGAGTGTGAGAGTTTTGAGTGTTTTAATCTTTTTTTTTTTTTTTTTTTTCCTCTCGGCGCCACACCAGTAGGCTGCCTTTTGCAACAGCGGCTCGATTCAGAGTTTTTTTTCCCTTCCTCTCTCTTTTGATCACTTTTTTTTTCACCCCACTTATATCACGGACACACAGATCGTCCCAAATGTCTCCTGAGCCGGTGGACGGAGCCACTGTTTATAGCAGGATACGATACAACAGGGAAGAGCTGCTAGCATTTAACCGCCACCCGGTCCCACTGGAAAAACTCGACATACCGAGAGAATTGAGGCGAAAGCGTCGCGGCTGCCGGGCTGGAGTAAGGCGGAGGACAAAAAATATAAGGTACAGACCCTCCCTTCCATCTGTTGTCATGGGAAATGTACGGTCGATACTGGGAAAGTTAGATGAGCTAGCGGCTATCTCCCGTTATGATAGCACTTACCGGGAGTGCTCTCTCCTTTTGTTTACTGAGACGTGGCTAACTGAACTAGCAGCAGATGCTAACATTGAGCTGGAGGGTTTTCACATGATACGAGCTGACCGAACACCAGAGAGTGGCAAAACTAGGGGCGGTGGAGTGATAATGTATGTTAACAACAACTGGTGCAGACCGGGACATATCACTGTTAAACAACGACACTGCAGCAAAGACATTGAGTTGCTAGCTGTTAGCATGAGGCCTACATATCTCCCGAGAGAACACTCACACGTGATCTGCATTGTTGTTTATGCAAATCCGACGGCGAACGCTGGGACAGCGCGTGACGTCATCCATTCAGTAACCAGCAGGCTGCAGACAGAACACCCAGATGCTCTTCTCCTCATCTCAGGCGATTTCAACCACGTTTCACTGTCTCCCATTCTGCCCACTTTCACCCAGTATGTCACATGCCACACTAGAGACAATAAAACACTGGATTTATTCTACGCAAACACTAAGGAGGCGTACACCTCATCACAACTCCCCCCACTTGGGAGATCGGATCACAACTTGGTTCATCTCCGACCGGTGTACAAACCCCTAGTGCACAGACAACCTCCGGCCATGCACACTGTGGAGTTATGGTCTGAGGAGACAATGGACACTCTAAAGGACTGTTTTGAAGCCACCGCCTGGAAGCAGCTCTGCGATCCACATGGTGAGGACATCGATGGCCTCATTCACACCTTCACGGGCTACCTCAGCTTCTGTGTGGACAAATCCGTTCCCACCAAGACCATACGGCGTCACTCAAACAACAAACCCTGGATCAACCCTGAGATAAAAACACTTCTGAGAGAGAAGAAGAGGATCTTCAGGTCGGGGAACAGGGAGATGCTGAAGTCCGTACAGAGGGAGCTGAGGAGAAAGATCAGAGAAGGCAAGGACAGCTTCAGGAAGAAGTTGGAGGACAAGCTGCAACAGAGCGACATCAGCGGGGTCTGGAGAAACCTCAAAACCATCTCGGGGCTCCAGAATACCTCCCCCCAGGCCACGGGGGGCAGGGAGTGGGCGAACAACCTGAATCTGTTTTTCAATAGATTTGACCAACCGCCCTCCCCCCTGTCTGCACAACAACCACTGCTGCCTCTAAGAAATCAAGTCCTGCTGCCCACTCCCCACTCCACCGACACCCCCCCCACTCCCAACACACAGCCCCCCATCCTGACCCTGACCAAGACCCAGGTGAGGACGGAGCTGAGGAAGATCAAGGCGAGGAAGGCATCGGGACCGGACGGCATCAGCGCAAAGCTCCTCAAGTCCTGTGCAGACCAGCTGTGTGGGATTGTGACGTATATCTTCAACATGAGCCTGAAACTGGGGAGGGTACCACAGCTGTGGAAAACATCTTGTGTGGTACCTGTACCAAAAACTTCCCACCCCAAAGACCTGAACAGCTACAGACCGGTGGCCTTGACGTCCCACTTGATGAAGACCCTGGAGAGACTGCTCCTTGCTCATCTCCGCCCCCTGGTGGAACCAGCGATGGATCCACTCCAGTTCGCCTACCAGCATGGCATTGGGGTGGAGGATGCGGTGATCTTCCTCCTTCACCGTTCTCTGTCCCACCTGGAGAAGCCCGGGAATATGGTGAGGATCATGTTCTTTGACTTCTCCAGTGCTTTCAACACCATCCAACCGATGATCCTGAAGGACAAGCTGCTGCGCGCAGGGGTGGACCAGCACCTGTCATCATGGATCCTGGACTACCTCACGAACCGGCCTCAGTTTGTGAGAACCCGGGACTGTGTTTCCGACACGATCATCAGTAGCATGGGGGCCCCCCAGGGAACGGTGCTGGCTCCCTTCCTGTTCACTCTTTATACTGCGGACTTCTCACACAACACAACACATTGCCATCTACAGAAGTTCTCTGATGACTCTGCGATCGTTGGTCTCATCTCCAACGGAGATGAAGCTGAGTACAGAGGGCTTATCCAGGACTTTGTGGACTGGTGCCATCGGAACTGCCTCCAGATCAACGCGAGGAAAACTAAGGAGCTGGTGGTGGACTGCCGCAGGCATGGGCAGCCCCTCACAGCACCAGTAAATATACAGGGAACAGACATCGAGATGGTGACATCCTATAAGTACCTGGGTATTCATCTGAACAATAAACTAGACTGGTCACACAATACTGACGCACTCTACAAGAAGGGACAGCGCAGGCTGTTCCTGCTGAGGAGACTCAGGTCTTTTGGTGTACAAGGGGCGCTGCTGAAGACATTCTATGACACGGTGGTGGCATCAGCCATCACTTTTGGAGTGGTCTGCTGGGGCAGTGGCATTACTGCAGCCGATAGGAAGAGACTGAACAAACTGATTAAGAAAGCTAGCTCTGTCCTGGGGCAGCGCCTTGATCCGATGGAGGAGATAGGAGAGAGAAGGACGGTGGCTAAACTGTCATCTCTGCTGGAGTCCGAGTTCCACCCTATGCAGGACATACTGGATGCACTGAGGAGCTCATTTAGCAGCAGACTACATCATCCCAGGTGCACAACCGAGAGGTTTCGTAGGTCCTTCCTACCAACGGCTGTCAGACTGTACAACCTAAGCAGGGCTGCTCGCAGAGATAGCAAAAAGACGTAACAAACTAATAGTTTTTTGAATGCAAAAGATGCAATAGACTTACACAATGGTCCTCTCCGGCATACAACTAGGAACATACCGGTCGCTATGGAGGGTGAGAATATGTATGGGCACATAATCATACCATGTAGGATAACTAAATAGACGGTTATGCTGTTTCATCCCACCTAGCAACAATGCTCTGCACTGTGTGTGTTTATATATTTACATATTTATTCCATCTAGCTACAATGCTCAGCACTGGGTGTGTTTATATTTATATATCTATATATTTATTCCATCTAGCTACAATGCTCCGCACTGTGTTTTTATATATCTACATATTATTCCATCTAGCTACATTGCTCCGCACTGTGTGTGTTTATATACTTGCATATTTATTCCACCTAGCTGCAATGCTCCGTACTGTGGGTGTTTATATATTTACATATTTATTCCATCTAGCTACAATGCTCTGCACTGTGTGTTCATATATTCATATATTTATTCCATCCAGCTACAATGCTCTGCACTGTGTGTCTGTGTGTGTGTGTGTATATATATATTTTATAGTAATATGTACATATGTATATTAGCTGCTCTTGCTTGCTTGTTTTTTTTCTTGCCTTCTGATTGTTGCTCTGAGTGTTGCTATCCCTGTGCTGTTGCAATCCTGGAATTTCCCCGTTGTGGGACTAATAAAGGCTTATCTTATCTTATTTTATCTTATCCCAGACATACAACTTACAACCGAGAGACCTTATTAAGCATCAAGGTAATATACGCTGCAAGAATTGCGGCGTTCGGGTGCGATTTGGACATTCTACGCCAGCATGGAATACTATTGGGGGTTAGGCTGGCAGCTACCCCGGAGAGGAGGAAGTGTAAGCGGCGCGAACGCAAACAAAGGAGAGGAAAGAGAGCCAGGATTCATGCTAGGCTAAAGGCTAACCCCTCCAGACCAGCAGTACCGTCACTCCTACTTTCCAATGTCCGCTCCCTTGACAACAAGCTGGATGAGCTGCGTCTGCTGAGAGAAACCCGCAGAGAGTGGAGGGACTGCTGTGGGTTTGCGTTCACGGAGACATGGCTCCACGACAACATCCCTGACTCGGCCATTCAGCTGGAAGGGATGACATCGTTCCGGGAGGACAGGGAGGCCACTAGCTCCGGTAAGAGCCGAGAGCCGGGGGGGGGCTATGTATCTATATTAACAAGAACTGGTGTGCTAATGCCACGTTAGCAACTAAACACTGCTCTCCATTGGCGGAGTTCCTTATCGTAAACTGCCAGCCATTCTATCTGCCGAGGAAATTCACCAACGTGTTTGTAGCTGTTGTTTACATAGCTCCTAGCGCTAATGCTAACGAGGCACTCGGAGAGCTGCATGATGCTATCAGTGAATTTCAAACTTCACACCCAGACAGTTTTGTGGTGGTTGCAGGGGATTTTATTCACACCAGTTTAAAGACTGTGCTCCCCAAGTTCAAACAATGTGTGGAATTTAAGACCAGAGGAGAGAATATGTTGGACTTGGTGTACACAAATTTCCCAAATGCATACAAGGCAACACCTTGCCCCCACCTCGGCCATTCTGACCACCTATCCATGATGCTGGTGCCTGCCTACAAACCCTTACTGAAGCGCAGCAGGCCAGTAGAGAAACAATTCAGGACTTGGCCAGAGGGTACAGCCTTGGCACTTCAGGACTGTTTTCTGCATACAGACTGGGAGGTTTTCAAAATAGCAGCCTCTCAGGGAGACAGGATTGATTTTTTTTTTGTTTTTTGTTACTTATTTGTACCCGTAGGTAGATTTGGTTTGCAGTCTGGTGACAAGCCACCGGCTGCCGGTCGCTGCGTGCGCGAGCGCCCTAAACCTACATGTTTTTGGTATGCGGGAGGAAACCGGAGAAATCCCGGAGTAAACCCACGCAACACGGGGAGAACATGCAAACTCCACACAGCTCACTGTTGGTCGGGGGCTGGGATCGAACCCACGATCTCATGATCCCCGCGATCCCCCGGCCGAGGGTAAACTGTGCTGCCACAGTGCTAAACCACTGCGCCACCGTGCAGCCCCGTGATGTGGAGGAGTACGCTCAAATGGTCACCAGCTACATCGCGGAGTGCACAGAGGATGTCACTATATTGAAGACCTTCACTGCACGGGGCAACTATAAACCCTGGATGACTGCAGAGGTGCGCTCGCTGCTCACAGCCAGAGATGCAGCCTTCAGAGCAAAGGACAGGATCGCCCTCCGCTCAGCCAGGTCTGCGCTCGCAAAGGGAATTAAGATGGCGAAACGCGCCTACATGGAGAAAATCCAGGGACATTTCTGTGACACAGGGAACACCAAAGAGATGTGGCAGAGAGTACGGGCGTTGATGGATTATAAGTCTAGGCTGGGGGTCGATGATGATGACGCTTTGCTTCCAGACAGGCTCAATAACTTCTTTGCACATTTTGAAGCATCAAACCCGACAATCAGAGGGAAGGCTGGCCCATCTTCACCATCTGTGGGGCCAGCTATCACCATCAACGCAGCAGACAAATGGAGGACCCTAATCAGGGTTAATCCACATAAAGCTGCTGGTCCGGACAACATCCCGGGACGTGTGCTCCGAGTCTGCGCGAGTGAGTTGGCGGATGTCCTGACTGACATATAGAACATTTCCCTGAGTCAGGCCATCATTCCTAGATGCTTTAAGACCTCTATCATAGTACCGGTGGCAAAGAAAGTGGTTGTGTCCTGTCTGAATGACTATCGTCCTGTCACACTGACACCAATTGTGATGAAGTGTTTTGAACGGCTTGTTAAACCACACATCACAGCCTGCCTCCCTGCATCACATGACCCGCTCCAGTTCGCGTATTGTTCAAATCGCTCCACAGAGGATGCTATAGTCACCACCCTGCACTCTGTCATTACGCACCTGGATCAGAAAGACACCTATGCCAGACTCCTGTACATTGATTTCAGTTCAGCATTTAACACCATTATTCCCCAGAGACTGATGGAGAAATTACTCCTTCTCGGTCTGAACACCGCCACATGTCTCTGAATCCTAGATTTCCTGACCGAGAGACCTCAGTCTGTCCGGGTTGGAAACAACATCTCCAACTCCATCACGCTGAGCACTGGATCCCATCAAGGCTGTGTACTCAGTCCACTGTTGTTGACACATTTAACACATGACTGTGTGTCCAGACACGAGGGGAACCAGATTATTAAGTTTGCGGATGACACCACAGTGGTGGGACTTATTCAGAGGGATGAGGAATCAATGTACAGGGAAGATGTTAGAGACCTGGAGGGCTGGTGCAGGGAGAACAATCTGGTACTCAACGTGGACAAAACGAAGGAGATGATTATTGACTTCCGGCGGTCACGGCCTGAACACGTCCCTCTCTGCATCATCAGCCGTTCGGTGGAGAGAGTGGAGAACATCAAGTTCCTCGGAGTGCAGATCTTGCAGGACCTGACCTGGAGCAAGAATTCCTTGGGGATCAGGAAGCCCAGCAGAGACTGCACTTCTTGAGGAAACTCAAACAGGCCTCTCTCCCCATCTGCATCCTCAGGACCTTCTACAGAGGTGTGGTGGAGAGTGTTCTGACGTACTGCATTGCAACATGATACTCCAGTTGCAGTATGTCAGACAAAAAAGCCCTGCAGAGGATAGTTATGGGAGCTGAAAAGGTAATTGGAGTTTCCCTCTTCTCTGTTCAAGAACTTTTTCAGAGCCGTTGTAGGAGCAGGGCACTGAACATTGTTAAGGACCACTCTCACCCTCTGCACAAACACTTTGAACTGCTGCCATCTGGCAAACAATTCCGGAGCATCAGAGGCAGAACCACCAGACTGATCAACAGCTTCCTTCCACAAGCTGTTAGGATGCTGAACAGTTGATCCGGAATCCTTTACACATATTACTGCACTTTATGGACATTATGTACATATATTATATGTATATTATAGTTTTAGTCAGTTTTAAGTATTTATTTCTCTTAGCTACTTAGATTCACTTAGCCATTTTAATTGTTTTATATATACATAGGCAGTTATTATCATTTTGACTGCAACTGTAATAAGTTAACATTACTGTAATATCCAAATGTGTCTCAGGGATGTGTGAATGGCTGTCGCGGTGGGGGGTGTGAGTGTGTTTTTAAATTATGTTCTTTTTACAATATGGATGCCTAGAGAAACGTAACTTCATCTTGCTTGCACTACAGTTGTATGCATAGCATCATGGCAATAAAGGTTGATTGATTGATTGATTGATACTTTAGCTTCTTCTGGAGTGCCAGGCAGTTTTATCCACACCTTACAGTTCTTTGTCCATGTCGATTGTATTTTTCCCTATTTTCTGAGAACCCTGGCTTGTCTAGCTATTTCAGAGTTCTTTTTTGTTAAATGCTTGTTTACACAGACAGCCGTTCCTCTCAGTTTTCTTGCTTGTCGCAGAAGATCAGTTTTTGCTTTTCTGTTGACAAATCATTTGATAATCGCTGGTTTTCCTTTACTGTCTTTTCTAGGTAACGTGTGGCAAGCCGAAATAGTCTTATTGTCCACAACAAAGTTTTTCGAGTTGAAAAAATTTAATACCAGCTGCTCAAGAGTGTGTGATTCTCCCAATGTCTCATCCTCCCCATCCTGGTTGTCAGCTCCAGCTGTCACATGTACATAGGAGCGGTGTCTGGTGTTAAGACCGCTCACAATGACATCATCCATTCTTGTATATTGTTCTAATTCATCTACACGTCTTTCTAAAAAATTGATTTTCTTGTCTTTTTCCATAATTTCAGCCTTTAATTCACGCACTTGTTCCATAAGGCCAATAAGCAGAGTTTTGTTGTTTTGCTATCTTAGATATTTCTTCAGACATAAAATTCAGTGAGAGTTTGATCTCCTCCAACTCCTCTCCATTTGTCTGATTCTTTTTCGGAGGCATAATGACTAGTCTGATTGGGATCAAAGGAGAGGCTCAGCTGTTGGCTAGTACAGGAGCCGAAGTATGCCCGATGGCTAGTGGAGGCCATCAGCTGGCTTTTGTATTTACTTAGGTTATCTTTGTCTAATATTTTTTAATGATCTGAAACATTTAAGTATGACAAATTGTAAAAATGTAAGAAATCAGGAAGGGGTAAACACTTTTTCACAGCACTGTAATCAAACCCTAAGGACAAAAGTCAAGGTTAAATAGGTCAAAAATACAAAAGGATCATTAATGCGGAACTAAGAAACTTACGACACTGCTAAAATTGGGAAAGCTTGAGGAAAATTCTTTCTTTTTTCTTCCTCCAGTGTCATCTTCATGGAGGAAAATCAGGTCAAAATTCAGGAACTGTCATGAGCCGAGTCTGATGTTCTGCCGGGCTCAGTCTCATGGCTCCTTCTTTGTATTCATATATATTTATCTGTTGTATTTTTTGTGCCTTTTTGAGTTGTCACACTGCTTCCTATTTTTCTGTTTATGTTTCAGTTTGTATTGGCCATGTCTCGCTTAATTTGTAATTATTATCTAGTCTGTATTTGGTTATGTTTATATTTATTCTGTGGACTGACAGCTGTCAGCTCTGCCTGTTGACCTTCTCATGGTGGCAATACTGGTTACTCCTCTGGACATCCTGTGAACGTTTTTTCCCCCGATCATTACTCTGATCATCCTCTCATCTCCTCCACAGCTAGGCTGGCTCTGGAGAGCTCATCTCTGTAAGTTATTCTTGTTTTGCATTTTTTTTTTTTTTGGGCTGCATGGTGGCACAGTGGTTTAGCACTGTGGCAGCACAGTTTTACCCTCGGCCGGGGGATCGCGGGGATCATGAGATCGTGGGTTCGATCCCAGCCCCCGACCAACAGTGAGCTGTGTGGAGTTTGCATGTTCTCCCCGTGTTGTGCGGGTTTACTCCGGGATTTCTCCGGTTTCCTCCCGCACACCAAAAACATGTAGGTTTAGGGCGCTCGCATCTCTGTAAGTTATTCTTGTTTTGCATTTTTGTATTGTCTACACTATTTTTGAACTTTGTTATTTTCGTTAATAAATGTCACAAATACAATTCAGCGCCTGGGGCGTACGTGACAGGAATACCAAAAGAAAACAAACCTTCCATCAAAAAATCTTGTTTATTAATCTTGTATAATAAAATGGATTCCTTATTTTAAGGTGAAGATAGGTTACATGTAGAGCTTGAACCTGATCAGCCAAAGATTATTAGAGATTATTTATATCTTCTCAATTTGAAATGCTAGATCTCAGAAGATCTATAGCTTGATTTTCACTAACCTCTCAGCTGACTGTGTGTGTGTGTGTGTGTGTGTGTGTGGTGGGGGGGGCTATGAATTTTTCAGTGTTTGGTCATGGTGTATACAGGAGGTTGTGCTCATTTTGACAACAGGGTTGTAAAAATTCTGTCATTAATTTGATTACATCATCCTCTGTGTAATCTGTCAAAATGTCAGACAGCTTTCAGATTTTCCTGTCACTTCTAAAAAAAAAAAAAAAAAAAAAAAAAAAAAAATCTGTCAATGAAGAACAATTTTCAGTTAACACAACATCACACTGTAGTAAATCATCTGATTCATCATAAGATTCCAGAATGGTGTGGGCAACGTCTGCCATCTCTGACTGATCATAAGTTTGTGGAGAAGCCTCACAACATCTAAAGCAGGGGTCTCCAATCTGGGGCTCCTGGAACGTTCAGGTTTCTGTGGAAAATTTTCTAATTTCACTTCTTAATTAGTCCAGAGACTTGCAAATAATTTGTTATTGTTGTGGATGTGTTCTGTAAGCACCATTGCACCCATGCACGACAACAGCAAATGATTTGCAAGTCTTTGGACCAATTAAGAAGTGAAATTAGAAAATTTCCCACAGAAACTTGAACGTTCCAGAAGTCCCAGGTTGAAGACCCCTGCTCTAAAGGGTATAGAGATATTTCTGTAACATTCATTCATTTTCTTAACAGCATCATCCTATTTCTTCAGGCGAGAGGGGTACACTGAGTCCACCAGTCTATCACCGGGCAGCTTCTGCAGCAGTTGTGGTGAAATTTTCCTCTATTTGTCATCATGAGCAAGGCATTTATTGTGCCCTAACACCCATAAAGACTGTAAAAAATTTAAATGAATAATATATTGTTCTTGGAGGGTTACTCATAAAAAAAAATCAAATATTCCTTCAACCTACAGCTGGTATGCTTTAGATCACTGTCATCATTTATTAATGCTTTTTTCATCCCTCTACCTCTGTGCCCATATTTCCATTTCAAAGGCCCAAACTGAATTGTACCACGTAATTCCTGATTACATCTCTGATGCACTCCCTGCTGCTGATTTATTTATCCCGATTTTACTCACATTACAGTCCAACACAGTTCTATCTTTCTGCTTCTGTTTCCTCCCTTCCATCACAGTCATAAGCTTTTCTTTATTTGCTTTTTGACAATAGCCAAATGTGGGGTTTTGATGGAGGTTTTTTGCCAAGGTAAAGAATAGAATGGCCTTTCACATGAAAACAAACAAAACTTGACCTTTTCCCTGAGCTCAGTTCACATATCTTTGTCACTTTTGCCATTTCTTATAGCAAGAACCAAAGTAATGGGCGTATAAAGACTATTATTCCTAAGTTCACACAACGGCTAACAGCGTAACCACAATTACACAGTAGATTAACACACTAAGGGTTGGATAGAAATGCCCATTAAAAGTTTTATGGGGTATGACTGAGATTTTTCAAGAAACACTCCAAATTATATTAAGCCAGCCACACACCACAAAATAGCCTGGCCATTATTTTATTTTTTTTTTTTTTGCTAGATTCTTCCCATCCAACAGTCATAAGGGAAGTCCCAGTCATCTGTGGCATGAGGTGGGCTACGAGTGATTAAAATCTTTTCTGACATGTTGAATATTTACAGTCTGATTCCCTGTTCTGTGGAGAGCCCAGAGCACCGAGTGCACACTCTGGACTGTCACATGTCAGAAGTGTTGTCTGTCACATTTGTTTACTCTAATTCACGTTTGTCCACAAGACATTTTGTGAGATTCCTCCAAACCTAAGTTACCCACTTATTTCTCACCAATTGGGCTTGTTTTTTTTGTTTTTTTTTTCAGAAAGTTTCTGTCGTGATCCGAGTGTCGATCTCATCCGCGCTCGGGTTACTCAGTATTTCTCCTTTTTCCCATATTATTTTTGGGTTGGTTCCAGGGCTTTTGTTGTGACAGCGTCACGGCAGTACTTCCGACTGTCAAAGCTGAGCCGGCACTATGACAGCTGTTCGTTATTTCACTAATTACATTACTCTTTCCTATTTGGTTTATTCCTGGTATTTAAGGGAGCAGCTGAGGCTCACTCCTCACTGCGACCTACACACATATACAATACACCTTCGTGTTCATGGACTGGAGTTCCTACCCCCGACTCCAGTCTTCCTTCTGTGTTTTGGATTCATCGTTGCCCGTCTCTTGTGTTTGTGTTACAGCGTAGGTTCCGTCCTCGCTGCACCTTCTCGTTTGTTGTCAGTGTTTATTATTTTGTGTTCTAGTTTATATACGTGTTTTGCCCCACGTGGCTATTTATCCTTTTGTTCTTTTTGTTAAATAAACAAGCAAACTTACTTCTGGCTCCTGGCACCTCATTAATGCCCTGCAAGGGGCATTCATGACAGTAGGTCGCAGTTTGTTTTGGGCTCAAGTTTTTTCCCTTCTCTGGGTGCCAGTATTCTGGTGAAAGATGTCGGCATTCGAGAATGGGTTTTGCCCCAAGTGGTTGTGGGAGGTCGATGATCTCCTGTCCAATGCCCGTCTGCTCATTCCCTCCAACTCCGCATATTGGTACCTGGACCTCGCGCAGAGGATGCTTAGGCACTATCACTTGACCTTGTTTCCGGAGGGCAAGAAGAGAGTGTCGTGATAGTGGCGCTGTGGGAACAGATACAGAATGTGGCCAAGAAGCCTCCACTCAGCCCAGCGAGTCCTGCTCTGGTTGCGCCCATCGCCAATCCTGTGAGAGCGGTTCCTCCTCGTCTTCCTGGGGGGCCTTCTGTCACCATCCTTAGGGGAAAGGGGAGAACCAAGCCCGCTGCAGCAGTCACCATCGCTCCCCGGGAGAACAGGCGAGTGTTTTTTCATTCTAAATCTCAGTATAATGAATTGCTTTGTCTGACTCCTGGGGCTGGAGCTCGGGGTTCACAGTCCTCTGAGCTCCCATCACCTGCTGCAGCCATAAACATTGAACCTGCTACCTCTGTGTCTCCTTCCCTTCTCCCTGAGCGTCCCCCGGTGCCAGGAGTAGACCGTCGGACGAAGGGGGAGCCTGCAGCCATGGAGAGCCTGGTTCCAGTCCCACAGCTGCGTCATGGGCAGAGGAGGAGGCTTGACTGCCATTTGGAGCCTGAACCGACGATTAAGCATGCCCGGGTCTCCGTGGAGGAGCAGTCGGCCCCAGCAGGTCACTGATCCCCGGCCACCACGTCATGCAGGCCTTCGGAGTGGGCTTCAGCACCAGGGGGTTCCCAGACTGTGAGAAACGTCATGCCGGCTACGGAGCCCGCCGCAGGTGAGTCAGAGCCAGGAATGGACCTCCAGACCATTGAGCCTGGATTGTTGGAGTCCTGGACGGCGGTGGAGCCCGAGATCAGGCAAGTGCTCTATTTTTCCTTCCTGCTTTCTGTTTTGGAGCATTCTTGCCTGTCTCTCAGGGAGAAGAGCTGGCTGCAGCTGACCGCTGCATCCGAGCTCGTCTTGCCGGGCTCTGCTGCTGCCGGTGATCCTGACCCCTGTTCTCTCAGTCTATCTGAGCCTTCTCCCAGGGTCACCAGAGATGAGTCGGCTCCGGTTGTCATCATCAAGGCTCCAGGTTCATATTTGGAGATCATCCCAGGTGCTGCACTGGCCCAATCGGGGTCCGTCATGGGTGCTGCGCTGGCCCAATCGGGGTCCATCGTGGGTGCTGCGCTGGCCCAATCGGGGTCCATCGTGGGTGCTGCGCTGGCCCTTTCCGGGTCCACTGAGGGTGCAGCGCCAGTTCGGTTCGAGGTCGGTGAGGGAGCTGCAGATCCCCTTCCGCCTGATACCGGACTAGTTCCTCATCTTCCCCCCATTCTTCTCCACCGGATGCCGCTGGAGCCCCCCTTATTCAGATCGGCTTCCCCTCGCTGTCCCTCTCAGTAGGGAGGCCGCCTCCAAGCTTTCCCCTCCAGTCCTGGTGGTCTAAGGACGCGGGTTTGCTGCCTGAGGGACTGTTTCACCGGTTCTGCATCCTGTGTCGGCCACCCGAAGGACTGCTTTGTTGGTTTGGCGACCTGGTCCGGCCGCCTGAGGTACTGTTTTCCCGGGTCTGGGACTTGGGTAGGCCGCCCGAACTGTTTTTTTCTTTTCTCTCTGTTACGTGGAACCTGGATGCGGGTAGACCGCCTGAACTGTTTTTTTCTCCTTTCGTTATGTGAAAACTGGATGCGGGAAGACCGCCTGAACTGCCTTTTTTTTTCTATCTCCGCTCTCTACCTGCCGGCGTCCCTGAAGTTGTGTTTTTTTTTTTTCGGTATGTTTTGTAGGGATGCTCTTTTCTTTGCCTGGGTGATAGTGTGGGTTATGCCTATATTTTCTGTTTGCATATTCTGTAGCTCTTGAGTATTTTTTCTAGTGTCATATGGTACTTATGTATTTTGAGGGTACCTGTATTTTGTTTATTCATTCTGTTGCACTTGTTTTTTTTCTCTGGTTGAGTTTTTGTCTAGTTTTGGTCATTTCTGTGTTTAAGTCATGCCATTACGTTTATCCATGTTATCTGTTCCTTGTGGGGGGGGTTTTCCTCCCCTGGGTGTCACTGTTGTCATTTTTTGTTTTTTGGTTCTCTCCCTCCTGGCCTGTTTCCCCCGCCGCCTTCCCTGGGACGGTCCTGATAAGCCTTCTGGTTGGGGGGGGGGGGTCCTTAGATGTTACGTTAGGCACCTGGAATGCGCCCTTTGAATGGGGGGTACTGTGGTGATCCAAGCGCCGATCTCATCCGCGCTTGGGTTACTCAGTATTTCTCCTTTTTCCCATATTATTTTTGGGTTGGTTCCAGGGCTTTGGTTGTGACAGCGTCACGGCAGTACTTCCGGCTGTCAAAGCCGAGCCAGCGCTGTGACAGCTGTTCATTATTTCACTAATTACATTCCTCTTTCCTGTTTGATTTATGCCTGGTATTTAAGGGAGCAGCTGAGGCTCACTCCTCGCTGCGACCTACACACATATACACCTTCGTGTTCATGGACTGGAGTTCCTACCCCCGACTCCAGTCTTCCTTCTGTGTCTTGGATTCATCGTTGCTCATCTCTTGTAAATATTTGTGTTACAGCGTAGGTTCCGTCCTCGCTGCACCTCCTCGTTTGTTGCCAGTGTTTATTATTTCGTCTTCTAGTTTATATACGTGTTTTGCCCCACGTGGCTATTTACTTTATCCTTTTGTCCTTTTTGTTAAATAAACAAGCAAACTTACTACTGGCTCCTGGCGCCTCATTAATGCCCTGCAAGGGGCATTCATGACAGTTTCTTGTAAAAACGAAGAGTCACAGGTTGCCATTATTAATGATATGATGAAACTGGTCAACAGCTGACCCAAAAATACAGTGGTGTGAAAAAGTGTGTGGTAGAAATTTATTCTTCACATGTTCATCATGGTGGATGTTTACTACTGTATACCAACCTGTTGTGTAATTTAGGTGATGTGCAGTTATGTTTAAATGTCTTTCTTCTTCTGTACAATTGCTGTTAATACATGCCCTGAGTGTGACTATGTTCAGTGGTAAGTTACTGCCAGAGTGTTCTAGTACTTGCTCGGCCATTTTCTATGAATCCATATAAGGTAATGTGGGGGAGGGCTCTGGGGGAGCCTTTAAACCAGATGCCTCCTTTGTTTGAGCAAAGCAGTGCAGAAACCTCAGGCTTGCTGGTTCTGTGCTCCTCTCCTGGGGGCTCTGGGGGAGCCTTTAAAACCAGATGCCTCCTTTGTTTGAGCAAAGCAGTGCAGAAACCTCAGGCTTGCTGGTTCTGTGCTCCTCTCCTGCCGGAAGTAATAAAGGCAATTCAACATGGCAGATTCATCTGATTATTTTCTCCAGGACCTTATAAGTGGGTTAGAAAATATTCGGTTACATTTCTTGGTATCAGGAAGTGGGATAGTTGATCGCCAATCTTCGCTTGTCGACGTAGGCTGATCACCCCGAACGGAGCTCCCCGAACTGAATTCGGCTCTTTCCGCCTAGTTGGAGACGGGAGTGCAGAGGCGGAGAAGGGGTGTCACACTATCCAGAAGAATCCATTTTACAAGTCTCCTAAAGTTAAAGTAAGTAAAATTTATTGTGCCCTTTATGCAAATTGTATTGGTAAATTGTCGGTTATGTAGTTCACCTCACTGGACCAATATCTGTGGACAAATTCTGGAGTCCGGCGAGTCGATCTCGTGGCAGGACTAAACTGAAGGGTGTGTACATTACCTGTTATGAACAGGTTTGGGGACATAGCTAAATTGAAGGCAGTGTACAGAACCTATTATAAATAGGTTTGGGGACATAGCTAAAAAGTAGACGGTGTACAGTACCTGTTAGAAGCAGGTTTGGGGACATAGTCTCAATTCACAGTGAGACACATTGTGGCATGCCTGGGAACGTCTGGGGTGGCCAGTGTTCAAGATAAGGACGCGCTAGCATGCACTTAAGACGTTTAGTGATGACTAACGGTCGTGTTGGTCAGTAATGGGGTCTTGCAGGTTGAGACCAAACGGTGTCCCTCCGGCGTGAGTGGCCCGAAGGTGAAATTTATGACTGACAATTATGGTCCTGAGAGTGTGGAATTTATTGAAAAATAGATCTGCCAAGCTGAATTTCCTGCCGGGGGGGGGGGGTGCTTTTCACTTGAAACAATAAGGCATAAGCTGTGTGTGGTTTGGTCATACTTATAATTTTTAAAACAACGGTGGTGCGTTTCTCGGTGCAGGGCTGGGACTCCTGCAGTCATTGTCTGTGTATGTTTCTGTGGAGCACAAGGGGGAGGGGGGAATTCAACCACTCTTCCCCCACAATCTGGGCAGTATATTTTGTGTGTGTGTGTGTGTGTGTGTGTGTGTGTGTGTGTGTGTGTGTGTGTGTGTGTGTGTGTGTGTGTGTGTGCTGATAGTGAAAGGGAGGGGGGAAGTGAACCGCTTTGTCTGCTGCTTCCTCCACCTCACTTCGCTCAGTCATTTCTGTTTGTTGTTTAATGCGCTTAACAAGCGTGATTACACGCTGAACAATTAAAATAGGCCTGGGAACAAATAGCGAAGCAATCCTATTTGTTTTCCGTTGGTTCAAATCCACAGGCAAAGGAATCCCTATGGAACTCAATTGAACCGACCATTGTGTAAACTAGTCATCAATGAATAAAGTTTTAAGGAGATTTAAGCTCTCCCGCTTTTGAAAAACAAGGCGTGCTTCGTTGTCGCGAGGACGAACACGCCCACGTCCGAGCGTTACTAGACGGCTTTACACTGTGCATGTGTAGGATCAGCCGAGCGACACCATCTTAAGTCCACTTAAAGCAAGTGCCGTTTAGCTGCCATCTTAGAGTAGAGACCATAGGCCCTTAGTGACATCACTGGGTTTCCTCTTCCGGGAGTGCAGACGAAAACTGCCTCCATTTTGTGGTCAAACATAGAGACTGCATCTTTTATTTAAACTTTTAATCTTTAAAGCCGATTTATAACCAAATTAAGTCTTCAAAGTAACTTCAAAGCAATCCATATTATTCAGAATAACCTAAATTTAACACCAATTTAAAGTTTCTATACAAAAAGAAGTGAAAAAGAAACTTGTTGGTTGCTGAAAGTTGTCCATTCACTGCATAGATATACATACAGTATGAACATGTAAAAGCATCCACATTGTATTTAAGCACTTATGTAACCACATATTGTAATCTTTTAAGTTAAAAGCAAACATACTTACACATTTTTAAGCAAAAATTGCAAACTTTGAAGCTATTTGTGTGTTTATTTTGCCGTTTTTAAATGTGACATGGTGTGATTCCCTCCTACAGAATACCCATTTTAGCTTAAGGATTTTATCAAATGCTGATGCTTATTCAAGAGTGATCTTAAAGGAGGATTAAACCTGTGCATTTTTAACAAATAGATTTAGTGATTCACTGAATATTTATCAAAAAAAATGTTGATGCAGATAGAAAAACTGCTGTGAAAATGTGGGTAACTGAAGCAAAGACACAGAGAGATAAGCAGGAAATGAAAGAGAAAAAAAAGGAATGTACAGGCAAAGAAAGACAGACAATATAAAGCACACACACCACACAAAAGCAATTTTCACACTCTGCTGGGGATCCTACTCCCCCACCCTGTGGGCGTGATCGTCCTCTACCCCCCGCCCCCCCATCCTACTAATCATTCATTGCGGCATTGTATCCAGCTCTGGCTGGGCCACATAAGATTTTTATTAGTCCCACAATGGGGAAATTCCAGGATTGCAACAGCACGGGGATAGCAACACTCAGAGCAACAATCAGAAGTACATATGTACATATATATATATATATATATATATATATATATATATATATATATATATATATATATATATATATATATATATATATATATATATATATATATATATATACTGTATATACAGACACAGTGCGGAGCATTGTAGCTAGATGGGATAGGTATATAAATATATAATCACACCTGAAGATGACATGTCCCCTCCTGAGCGTAAACATAACCCGCTGACCTGCAGACTGCTTGGAAACACAAGGGTAGCAAGGAACTTGATGGATTGATGAAAGTCTCAATTCATGGGCCACCACCAGTGGCCAGTAGGTGGGAAACTGTTAAACCAAAACCGGACCTGTCTACCACTATGCCTATGGTAGAAGTCATGGGCCCCGATGGACCCCAAGTGGTGTTTAGGCCGTGAGCACCGGAGGATATTCCAAAGTTTGCTGCCACGCTGCCCCAATTGGAGAACAATCCAGTGTATTTCTGCAAGCAGCTCGAGGTGTTCTGCCAGACATATTGCCCCACGTTCCATGAGCTGCACCATATAATGGCCCAAAAGTGCACTCCCACCAATATGGCAAAATTGTCACACTTTGAAGAGGACATCAGGCCAGATCATAAGGATTGGGGCACAACAGAGGACGAGCACAATAAGGACTACAAGCGTGCTATTAACAGGCTCATGGAGGTCATCGTTGAACATTGTAGAAGGACCTCAGACCTGACCAAGGTAGCACAGTGTAAGCAGAAAGACGATGAGACCCCTGGTGATTATTTTCATCGGTTGAGGAAGGTATTCAATGGGGCAGCGGCCATGAAATGCCCAACAGACTACATGACGGACAAAGGGTCCTATGGTACTCATCTGAGCATGTGGTTCATGGCGGGACTTCTTCCCAACTTGGCAGCAGACGTGAAACAAACCTGTATTGGATGGGAGTCTCAGGCCCTGGAAGAGGTACTCCGCCATGCTGAACATCATTACAGAAAGCATGAGGCAGCTACAAAGAAGAGAGTAAGGGCAAAGGAAGATAACCTGGAAAAAGCCCTGCTCACAATGGCTCAGTGGGTCCCCACTCCAAATCAGCCACACCCAGGCTCTTCTGCTGGCCCTAATCAGTGTCGCTACTGTGGCCAAGACGGACACTGGATGCGACGGTGCCCACAACGGTCAACCTGCAGCTACTGCAAGCAAGCTGGACTCTGGACTACAGCATGCCCTGTAAGACCATGGTCCGGACCCCGTGGAAGGGGAAGAGGCAGAGGTGACTTCCAGCAAGGCAGCCGTGAACACTGGGCCCGACAAAGCCCTGGCCAGCCCCCACACCCTTTCCCTCAGCCGCCACCACTGCAACTCCAGCCTCAAAAGCCACAGCAGTGACGCCAGGCAGATAAGACTGAAACATGTGCGCTGTCTCTACCTTCACCCCCAGCAGACGCCGCACATATGCTTGCCAATAAAAATCATGTTACAGCCACACACACACCCCATACTGACAATATGCCGGCAATGACAATTGCATCTTATTCTACTTCTCACTTCAGAGATTTACCAATTCTGCCTGTTAAAGTTTCAGGGAAGATGATAGACTTTATGATAGACTCTGGAGCTACTAATTCAGTGTTGTCGTCAGCCTCTGGGTTAAAACCTCCCCTCACCTCTTGTTCCCTCACATCACAAGTGGTGAGTGGAGGTTTCACACATGAGTTTTTCACTGAACCATTGTCATGTACAGCGGACGGGAAAACATTGACTCACAACTTCCTATTTTCACCTCAGTGCCCTTTCAGCTTGTTAGGCAGAGACCCGATGTGCAGTTTGTCACTTTCACTCTCCTGCACACCACAGGGAACCCAAATTGAAACTCCCAGCTCAACCTTTGCCAAAATTCCATCTCTACTGTACATTTATGAATGGGCACTGACAGATGAAGGGCAGCGCTTCCATTTGGTTGAAATGGGAAAGAAGCTCTTGCCGGATGCCACAGTTTTCATGCCACCACATAGGACACATTGTACATCACATCTCTCACAGGGCCCTGACACAGCATATGAAAAACAATGGTTACAAGTTAAACCCACACCACTGCAAACAACACATATCGTATGGGTGGCTGACGTCTGCTTTACTTTGATTGCACTTACACCTCCCATGTCAGACATGTTCTCAGTTCCACACAGTCACCCACAAGTTTCTCTTACAAAACCTCATCCTCTGAAACATGGCAGATTCGTCTGATTATTTTCTCCAGGGTCTTATAAGTGGGTTAGAAAATATTTGGTTACAAGTGTTTGCCCCCTTCCGGATTTCTCTCTTTTTTTTTTTTGTATGTTTGTCACACTTAAATGTTTCAGATCATCAAATAATTTTTGATATTAGACAAAGATAACACAAGTAAACACAGAATGTGGTTTTTAAATAAAGGTCTTTATTATTAAGGGTAAAAAAATTCCCAAACTTACATGGCCATGTGTGAAAAAGTGATTGCCCCCCCCCCCCCTTTCCCCATTAAAACATAAATTAACTGGGGTTTATCACATCTTGATAGATGTGATAAAGATGGCGCCCACAGCGGTCGACATGGTGCTTCGCTGCGCTCTTTTTGTTTTTGTTTGTCAATTGTGTGTCTGCTTGCACTTATACCCGTGAAGAACTTCTAAATATCAGGACTTTCACCCCCACGGACCTCCTCCCAGTTTTTCTAGCCCCTGCCGCCGATCTGGTTTATTGTTTGGCTCGGAAAGTGAGACGGCGGAAGAGAGGAAGACGAGCGGGCGCTCTCGTACGACTTCGCAGGAGAGGCTCGCGAACGGCGCTGCCTGGCATATTTCTGTCCAATACCAACTCTCTCTCTAACAAGGTAGATGAACTGAGACTGCTGATGCGTTTTAAGGACCTCGCCTCCTCAGCTGTCCTCTGCTTTACTGAGACCTGGCTCCGGGAAAATATACCGGACAGCGTGCTGCGCCTCGACGGCTTTCAGCTCTTCCGTGCTGATCGTGACACAGAGCTTTCCGGCAAGACCACAGGAGGCGGTGTCTGCTTCTACATCAACTGCAGCTGGTGCTCTGATGTAACGGTAATTTCCAAACACTGTTCTCCTGCCTTGGAATTTCTTGTTATCAATTGCAAGCCTTTCTATTCCCCGCGGGAGTTTGCTTCTTTCATAATGATCGCTGTGTACGCCCCTCCCGACGCGGACACGCGCGAAGCTCAGCGCGTGCTCGCGGATCACATTCAACACACAGAGCGGAGTTTTCCAGACTCGCTGATTATTGTGGCTGGCGACTTTAATCAGTGCAATCTGAGCCACGATCTCCCCCGCTACAAACAGTTTATTAAATGCCCCACCAGAGGATTAAACACACTGGATCACTGTTACACCACAGTGAAAGACGCATATCGCGCTGTCCCTCGAGCTGCGCTGGGATTATCTGATCACGTGATGGTTCACCTCATTCCCACATACAGACAGAGATTGAAGCTCACTAAACCTGTTGTGAGCACTACGAAGATACGGACCAGTGATGCTGAGGAGAAGCTGGAAACGTGCATGGAAATATCTGACTGGGGCATGCTTAAAGGAGCCACGCATGATCTGGATGAGTACACGGACACTGTGAACTCATATATCCACTTTTGTGAAGAGAACATTCTTCCATCACGCACCAGGGTGAGTTACTCAAATGACAAACCCTGGTTCACAGCTAAGCTCAGACAGATCAGGAAGGAGAAGGAAGCAGCGCTGAAAAGTGGAGACAGGGACTGCTACAGGGAGGTTAAATACCGGTTTAACAGAGAGCTGAAGAGGGCTAAATCTGTGTACTCAGAGAGACTCCAGCAGCAGTTCACTGCTAATGATTCGGCTTCCGTGTGGAGAGGACTGAGGCAAATCACCAACTATCGACCTAAGGCTCCTAAAGGTCAGGATGACAAAGCCCTTTGTCAAAGACTGTCCCAACACTATGCCCGTTTTGACACCTCGTCATCTGCGTCCAACCCCCCCCCCCTCCCTCCAGCTCCACAGCCTCCACATTCCCTACTTCATTTAAGGCACCCCCCCCCTCCTCCCCCCCTCCCCTTATCATCAGTGAGCAGGATGTGCTCAAACAGTTCTCCAGACTGAACCCGCGCAAGGCCCCCGGCCCAGACGGCGTGTCTCCCTCCACCCTGAGACTCTGTGCGAAACAGCTGGCTCCTGTATTCACAGACATTTTTAACACCTCCCTTAAGTTATGCCACGTGCCGTCCTGCCTCAAATCCTCCACCATCATCCCTGTCCCCAAGAAGCCACGGATCACTGGACTTAATGACTACAGACCTGTACCGCTCACCTCTGTAGTCATGAAGTCCTTTGAGCGCCTGGTCCTGTCCCACCTCAAGTCCATCACCACCCCTCTCCTGGACCCGCTGCAGTTTGCCTACCGAGCCAACAGGTCTGTAGACGATGCAGTCAACCTGGCCCTCCACTCCATCCTGCAGCACCTGGACTCCCCGGGAACCTACGCCAGGATCCTGTTTGTGGACTTCAGCTCCGCATTCAACACCATCCGCCCCGCTCTGCTCCGGGACAAGCTGTCCCTGCTCAACGTGCCTGACTCCCTCTGCAGGTGGATCATCGACTTCCTGACGGACCGGAGGCAGCATGTGCGGCTGGGAAAGACTGTCTCAGACTATACTAGCATCAGCACCGGATCACCCCAGGGCTGTGTACTTTCCCCCCTACTCTTCTCCCTTTACACCAACTCCTGCACCTCCAGCCACCAGTCTGTCAAGTTGATCAAGTTTGCGGACGACACCACCCTCATCGGGCTCATCTCCAACGGCGACGAGTCCGCCTACAGGAGAGAGGTGGCCCAGCTGGCGTCCTGGTGCAGCAATAACAACCTGCAGCTGAACGCTCTGAAGACAGTGGAGATGATTGTAGACTTCAGGAAAGTCACTACTCCTCTGCCCCCCCTCACCCTCTCAGGCTCTCCCATCACCACTGCTGATTCCTTCCGCTTCCTAGGCACCACCATCACCAGGGACCTCAAATGGGAGCTGACCATCAGCTCACTCATCAAAAAAGCCCAGCAGAGGATGTTCTTCCTGCGGCAGCTGAGGAAGCTCAAGCTACCCACCAAGATGTTAGTGCAGTTCTACACAGCCATCATCGAGTCCATCCTCACCACCTCCATAACCGTGTGGTACGCAGGAGCCACTGCCAGGGACAGACTAAGGCTGCAGCGCGTCATGCGCACTGCTGAGAAGGTGATCGGCTGCAAGCTCCCATCTCTCCAGGATCTGTACATCTCCAGGACCCGGAGGCGTGCTGGCCAGATCATAGCCGATCCCTCACACCCTGGTCACGTACTGTTTGCCCCCCTCCCCTCTGGTAGAAGACTTCGGTCCATCCAGACTAAAACCTCCCGTCACATGAACAGCTTCTTCCCCTCTGCCATTAGACTGCTGAACACTAAGTGACTTATTGACTCTCGTGCACCATGTACAGCAGCTCAACCAGACTCATGTCAATCATCACTGTTTTCTTCCTGCATTACCGACTGCACTATATAGTTCTCCACAGTATCTGCTGCTGGCTAATATATATTTTAACTGTTGACCAGTATCACTTAATCTTATCCTACACTTTATTACATGTATAGTTTATTTCTCTTATCTTATCATGTTTAATGTTGCAGCATTGTACCGAGACAAATTCCTAGTTTGTGTACTACATGAACAATGGCAATAAACCTGATTCTGATTCTGATTCTGATCTTTGGAAAGCTGAGTTCAATTTCTCTAGTCACACCCAGGCCTGATTACTGCCACACCTGTTCTCAATCAAGAAATCATGTAAATAGGACCTGTCTGTCAAAGTGAAGTAGACCAAAAGATCCTCAAAAGCTAGACATCATGCTGCAATCCAAAGAAGTTCAGGAACAAATGAGAAACAAAGTACCTGAGCTCTGTTAGTCTGGAAAAGGTTATAAAGCCAGTTCTAAAGCTTTGGGACTTCAGCGAACAACAGTGAGAGCCACTATTCGCAAATGGCGAAAACATGGAACAGTGATGAACCTTCCCAGGAGTGGCCGGCTGACCAAAATTACCCCAAGAGCACAGCGACGACTCATCCAAGAGGTCACAAAAGACCCCACAACATCCAAAGAACTGCAGGCCTCGCTTGCCTCAGTTAAGGACAGTGTTCATGACTCCACCATAAGAAAGAGACTGAGCAAAAATGGCCTACATAGCAGAGGTCCAAGATGAAAACCACTGCTTGTCATGAGCTGACCACAGGAGGTTTCCACCTTGCTCAGTCTCATCGCTCTTTCTCTGTATTTATATATTTGTTGTATTTTGTGCTGTTTGGTTTCTGTTATTCTCGCATTGTTTTCTATTTTCCTGTTTATGTCTTAGTTTGTTACGCTATTATTTTGTATTAATTTGTATTTAGATATCAGTCCACATTTGCTGATATTTTATTCTGCATATCTTTACTGCTGTGTTTTTTTTTCACTGGACTGACAGCTGTCAGTGACATTTCCGGGGTTGTGCTCCATGTGGGCGTCACCCCTGTCAGCTCTCAGCTCCACAGGCTCCTCTCTCATTGCCCCCAGCTGGTCCTAATTATGAATCGTTGTTACCTTCTGCCTGCTCATGTGACCCACACCTGTCATTGCGCATGTAAATTGTTTTTGACCATAAGGGCAGTTATTTTCATTGCCTTTGCCGCTGTCTTGACTTTCTCTTCACCAGAGCCCTGTCCCTGCTCTGGTGAATCTTATCAGTAAGTTTGCTCTCTTGTTTGTATTTTGTGTTTGAACACAGTTTGGACTTTTGTTGTGTTATTTTCAATAAACCTCACAAACTCACAGTTCAGCACATGGGTCTTACCTCTCTGCCCCGAAGGGCAATTCACAACACTGCTGAGAAAAAAGAACATAAAGGCTTACCACAGCAAGTCTTCCAGGTCCTGAAGCAGCAAAACAGCCCCAGACCATCACACTGCCACCACCATATTTTACTATTGGTATGATGTTCCTTTTCTGAATGCTGTGTTATTTTTGATGTAAATGGACACACACCTTCCAAAAAGTTCAACTTTTGTCTCGTGAGTCCACAGAGTATTTTCCCAAAAGTCTTGGGGATCATCAAGATGTTTTCTGGCAAAACTGACACAAGCCTTTATGTTCTTTTTGCTCAGCAATGGTTTTCTTCTTGGAAGTCAGCTATGCAGGCCATTTTTACCCAGTCTCTTTCTTATGGTGGAGTCATGAACACTGACCTTAATTGAGGCAAGTGAGGCCTGCAGTTCTCTGAATGTTATTGTGGGGTCTTTTGTGACCTCTTGGATGAGTCATCGTTGCGCTCTTGGGGTAATTTTGGTCGGCCGGCCACTCCTGGGAAGGTTCACTACTGTTCCATGTTTTCGCCATTTGTGGATAATGGCTCTCACTGTGGTTCGCTGGAGTCCCAAAGCTTTAGAAATGGCTTTATAACCTTTTCCAGACTGAAAGATCTCAACTACTTTGTTTCTCATTTGTTTCTGAATTTCTTTGGATTGCAGCATGGTGTCTAGCGTTTGAGGATCTTTTGGTCTACTTCACTTTGACAGGCAGGTCCTGTTTAAGTGATTTCTTGATTGAGAACAGGTGTGGCTGTAATCAGGCCTGGGTGTGGTTAGAGAAATTGAACTCAGCTTTCCAAAGATGTGATAAACCACAGTTAATTTATGTTTTAATGGGGGGCAATCACTTTTTCACACAGAGCCATGTAGGTTTGGATTTTTTTTTACCCTTAATAATAAACACCTTCATTTAAAAACTGCATTTTGTGTTTACTTGTGTTATCTTTGTCTAATACTTAAATTTGTTTGATGATCTGAAACATTTAAGTGTAACAAACATACAAAAAAAATGAGAAATCGAGAAGGGGCAAAAACTTTCACACCACTGTACATGCCAGACAGACTGGGTTATTGTGCAAGAGAGACTGAAACTGCATGCAAGTCATATAATCTGGGCTTGTTTTCACAGATAGAGTTGCTTATTTGTCCTACAAAATCTGGCAGCACTGATCAGAATTCTGGTTGCTTGTGAATGGAATCTGTTAGTGTGTTGTTGTCCATGTGACTAAAACCAGAGTTTCCAAAAGTTCCACAGTGTACCACTGATACTGTATTTGTAGTTAGGGCTCCTTTACATAGCAGAAAGATCAGGGGGTGACCACTGAGAGGTCAAAAATTGGCCTGATCTCCTAAAGGGTGGTAGTGGCTCAGTGTCTATGATACTGGTGTATGAATGTGAATAAATGCTTGGTGGTGGTCGGGGAGGCCATTGTTGCGGCAGCCACGTTCCCATCAGTCTGCCCCAGGGCAGCTGTGGCTACAGAGGTAGCTTTCCACTATTAGTGTCTGTCTGTGGAGTGAATGACTAATGGAATCACTATAAAGCATGTTTGGGGTCATGAAAGGTGCTAAACAAATGCAATCCTTTATTATTATTATGAAAAAGTCATTTCTGTGTAAATGTTTGGGACATCGATGTGTGATCAAAAATTCAATTTTCTGCAACTTTCCTGGAAATTTATAGAGATTTTTTTGAAAGATCCTTCAGAGATGTTTCTGGGTCAGTTAGGATTACCAGAATTATTTTTGATTTACTAAATAATTGTTATATTTGATAAATATTTTTTTTAGATTTTTTTTTTCTTGCTTTCTTCAAAGTCAGAAGTTTGCATTCATTTCCTTGGTATTTGATGTATATTTTCTTGACGCCAGGACATGGGCTCAGCCCATATTCTCACTTTCAATTTGTATTCTGGGGTTTCTCTGTGTTTTATTTATGTCTTGGCCATGTTCTTGTTTCATATTTTCCATGCCTTATTCTTAGTTCCGATTTATCTTATGTGCTTGCTTTTGGTCATTGGGTTTATTATTGTTATTATGTCTCCACTTAGGTTCCGTAGGATTTGTCCCTGCCAGGTTCTCAGTTGGTTATTATTGTTATTATTATTGTTATGATTTTCATGGTCTCTGTTGTGTGTTGTCCTTGTCTCAGTTTTAGTCCTTGTCATGGTCATGCCTCCCCTGGTGCTTTGTTCATGTTTCACGTGTATCCCCTGTCCGTGACTGTCTGTTCATCCCAGCCCATCCTGTTTTCCCATACCTGTTGACACTGTTTTCCCCATATGTCTGTTGTCAGTCCCGATTAGTCTCCCCATCTATTCTGTGTTGTCGTGATTACCCCTCGTCTATTTATGTTAGTGTCTGTGTCCTGCACAGGTTCCTTGCACGTCATACAGCGTGAACAACATGCTTCGTTTTCTAGCCTGATTCTTGCCTCGTCAAGTCTTGTATCCTGCCATGCCTGAGTTTGAGTCTTGCTTAGCTTTATGTTTTATTTTTGCCAAGCCTGTCTAGTGTTTATTTTTCAGCCCTCAAGCTGCATCTTGGTTTCACAGCTCTTATCAAAACAACATCAAGTCCAGCGTTTGGGTCCTGTCTCTATCACACTGTGACAGAAGGAAGCTGTCAGATGGACCCAACAGACTGTAAGTTTTTGGCCCTCCACAAGGAGGCGTTCTGGGCTGCTTCCCACATTGAGGCTCTCGTGGAGGACACCTAAGCCGCTGACACGCCGGAGAAAGCCCTCAAATTCCTCGGAGGCGCCACCGAGGTGATTGAGGCTTTTCCTACCCTGCAGCGCAGTCCCCAGCTAGCCAGACTCCTGCACTCAGTCCCGTCCCTGCAGTGGATGTCCCTGGGGCTGGTAGGGTCACTGCCGGTGGCCAGGGAAGAGCAGAGGGAGGAGAAGCCACACTGAGCTGTTGGGAGATGCGGCTCGCACTGGCATCGGAGGACACAACCCGTTGTTGATATATGACTTTGGCTTTGCATGGTAGAGTTTAAACTTGTACTTGCATATCCTTTACAGAATGATGTTGGTTTTTAAAGCAGTGCTGCCTGAGGGATCGAAGGTCACGGGCATTCAGTGTTGGCTTTCGGCCTTGCTGCTTATGTGCATAAATTTCTACACATTCTCTGAATTTTTTGATGATATTATGGACTGTAGAAGATGGAAATTCCTGGTCATTGTATGCTGAAAAACGTTCTTAAACTGTTGGACTATTTGCCCACACAGCTGTTCATGAAGTGGTGAACCTCACTCCATCCTGGCTTGTGAATGACTGAGCCTTTCAGGGGTGCTCCTTTTATACCCATTTATGATACTCACCTATTTCCACTTGACCTGTTCACTTGTGAAATGTTCCAAAAAAAAGTGTTTTTTGAGCATTCTTCAACTTTCCCAGTATTTTGTTGCCCCTGTCCCAGCTTTTTTGGAGCGTGTTATAAGCATCAAATTCAAAATGAGTGAATATTTGAAAAAAAAAAATCAAGTTTATCAATTTAAAGATTAAATATTAATATATATATAAATTTATAGATTAAATATTAATTAAATATTAAATTGTCTTTGTAGTGTATTCAATTAAATCTAGTTTGAAAAGATTTTTATTAAATCACTGTATTTTGTTTTTATTTATACATTTAACATAACATCCCAACTTCACCAGAATTGGGGTTGTACACACGTCTAATTTGTGCTCAGTAAATACAACTAAATGTAAATTTTAGTTAGTTAACTGTCCATCTAAAGCCTCTTCACCAATGGCCAAAAAAAAAAAAAAAACCCAAAAAACAAGAAAAGTTTGACTTTTGTCTGCAATGGGAATGCAGTCATCAAGTTTTGAGTCTCCGGTCAAATGGCTCTGCGATAAACACAGGTTTTTGTCAGCTTTAATGAACATGTGAATTGCACAACAACACATGCATCACAGCTGACAGCAAAAACAATCTAGGACAGACAGATGAAGAAACATCATACTTTGTGGGCTCAGTCAGCTCTGAGCTTTTATTGTTTGACACTGAGACAAAAGCGTGACACATGAAGAAATGCAAGCGACTCCCATCTCACTGGCTTCCTGGACTGGCATGTTCATGACACTACCAGCGTGATGACAAACAGCCTACCGGAGGGAGAAAAAAACAGAAACAGGAGCTTTTCTGATGGGGATCAGGCAAAAGACTGTTCTCAGTGGGAAAGATGCCAGTGACAGGCTGTTGTTCGTTTTAGTCAGATTTCATGCTGAGTTCCTTTTCTCAAAAAGAAAAGATGTGAAGTGTTCCCAACAAGTACTTCTAGGCCGTGAAGTCTGTTTTTACCTCCGCCAAGGAAGTTACGTTTTTGCCGGCGTTGGTTTGTTTGTTTGTTGGTTTGTCTGTTACCAACATAACTCAAAAAGTTATGAACGGATTTTGATGAAATTGTCAGGAAAGGTGTGTAATGGCACGGGGAGCAGATGATTAGATTTTAGTGATGATCTGAGAGTGCATACTTCCACCAAGGGCTTTGATTGTATTTGTTCAGCAGGATTACTCAAAAACTACTAGATGGATTTGGATTAAACTTTCACCAGAGGTGGTTCTTGAAGCCATTACATTCTGGTGATGATCTGAGAATGCATACCTCCACCAAGGTTCTTATCTTTCAATGTGTTAGCAACAATACTCCAAAACTAATGGATAGACTTTGATGCAATTTTCACCAGAAGTGGCTCTAGACCTACACACAAACCCATTACATTTTTGGAGATCTGGCCCGGATGATCCAGAGGGCTTATCGGGGCAGGAGCCCAGGGGCCCTGGCTCATTTGGGGCCCCGGAAGAAACACTATTTTTTAATTTTATTTTTGCTGGGTGTCTGTCCCACCTGCTTAATTTAATTGGTTAAGAGCTGACATTTGACCTGATTGGTGTTAGACATGGGCTGGCAGAATTGTACGGCGGACGAATGAATAAACAAGTGATGGCAGACATTTGGAAATACAATAGCGGTGCCCAAAAAAGAAAAAATCGGAAAGAAAAAGACAAACGTGAAAAGGAGGTTTTGAAAAAGACTCCTAAACTGACTGGAATTTTTTTTTTAAACAAAGTAGTGATACAGCTGGACAGACGTCAACTGTACAGTCAAAGCTAGATGGTTGTCAAACTGTAAGCACTGGAAATGCTAACACGGATGTACTGGCGGAGCCGCTGTCTAACAATCCGTCAGAGGGCATCACTCTACCGGCCGAAGCCCCGGGTCATCAAAGTTGCAAAACACCCGTTGGAAGGTGTAGTAACTTGTCACCGGGTGTGTGAGCCAAGGATCACACTTAGACTGAATGAACTTTTGGCTTTATTTTAACAAGCGGCAGGAGCATGGACAGGCAAACAGCAGGAGGACACAATCTGTAGCATGGCTGGAGAAGAACTAGACTGTACATGTGCAAGCTGTCTGTGTACAGAACTACAACTACGGCGGCTGCCTAAGATCAAGCAGGATCATTTACCAAATGATCTACATCCTTTCCCTTTAGCTGATGCTTCATATGTAAAGCAAAACGATACTTAACTAATCTTAACATTATTGAACACGTTTTCTTTTGACACATTATATCTCAATGTTCACAAAATGTAACAAGAAGTATATCTGGTTACGCTCAAAATTATTTAAGCAAAATCATGATAGCTAACATCACTTTTGCACTCCATCATACATATGTGCATTAATAAAAAACATACTACAAAACTCACTGAACATTACATTCTGAAACATGCTGTTAACTAAACCAAGTGATGTACAGAAATTAGGAACATCTATTTCACTGTACATATTTGGGGGTTTGGTCTGCAAACACAACTTAAGTGTGCTATGAACTGTGCAGCGTTTTTCTCAGTGGGCAAATGGCCTGTAGGCACTGGTTGGGGATGGGAGGTATGCTGTGGTTGTATGGTCTTTGGCTCCGGCATTTGGGGAATGTGGGGAACACCGTCTGGTGTGAAGGGGTTTGTGCCGTGGGGGTCCTCATCCTCTGCATGGAGCTTGGGCTGTGGCTCTGCAACAAGAATGATATGACGGCAATTTCTTCTGTATGTTTTCCCATTGGGTTGGATGATGTAAGAGCGTGTCTCTTTGCTAGTCTCTTTCACAGTTCCAAGCCGGTCATATCCTTTGGGGGTCTGCAGTCGGACCACTTGTCCCTCGGCTGTTGGGCTTAATGGTCGACTTGACCTGTCATAGCTGTGCTTTAGGGTGAGTCTCTTTTTAAGAAGCTGGGTGTTGATTAGCTGGGTGGGACGTGGAGACGGTTGTAGCAGTTTTGTGCTTATTGGAATGGCTGCACGTGTTTGACACAACATTAGACGTTCAGCAGGAGAGCCCAATGTTGAATCACGGGGGCTGTTTCTGAGGTTCAGGAGGTTGAGAAAAATGTCAGTTCCATCTCTGTGTGACTTTTCCATTAGTTGTTTAGCACTGCGGACTGCTCTCTCCGCAAGTCCATTTGACTGGGGAAACTCAGGGCTGCTGGTTGAGTGAACAAAATCCCACTATTTGGCGAAGTCTTTGAAATGCTGACTGGTGTATTGCCTAGCATTATCAGAGATGAGGGTGTGTGGTGTGCCATGGACTGAAAAGTGTTGTTTTAGTTTTGAGATCACAGATGATGACGTCAGGTTACAGAGATGATCAATCTCAAACCAACCAGAGTACGAATCCACCAGCACTTTTGACAATCAACATTGTCCTCAACAATCCTCAATCAACATTGAGAATTTTTTGTCAAGAGGTATCTGCCAGAAGGAGTTTTTTGCATCTAGCACAGATAAGATTGTCGCTCCTGACATTTGTGCAGCAACCTCTTCCACACCGCGCATGGGGTGATGGGGGCTTTTCAATACTGTGTTAAGGTCTTTTGGGTTGATACAAAGTCTAATTTCAGATTTGTCTTTCTTGTGAGGTACCACCATAGAAGAAACCCAATCTGTAGGCTCGGTGACTGGCGTTATGATCCCAATGTTCTGCAAGTGTTTGAGCTCAACTTTAACTTTATCTTGCATTGCAACGGGAATGCGATGGGCTGGGTAGATCACAGGCTGTACACTGGGATCGAGTGCCATGGAGTATGTGACTGGGAGTTCACCAGCCTCGTTACTAAACAGGTCCTTGTATTGTGTGAGAACTTGTGTGCTAAAGTTTGCATTGCCATCCATTGTAACTTGGTTGACGTCTGCACTCATTTTTACAAGTCCCACGTTCACACACACTCTGAATCCTAATAATGGTTGCATGTCTCTGTCCATCCATCCATCCATCTTCTACCGCTTTTCTGGAGGTCCGGGTTGCAGAGGTAGCAGATCAAGCAGAGAAGTCCAGACTTCCCTCTCCCCAGACACCTGCTCCAGCTCTTCAGAGAGGATACCAAGGCATTCCCAGATCAGCTGGGAGACACAGTGTCTCCAGCAAGTCCTGGGTCTGCCCCGGGGTCTCCTCCCAGTGGGACGTGCCTGAAACACCTCAAGTAGGAGGTGTCCAGGAGGCATCCTGATCAGATGCCCATACCATCTCAGCTGGCTCCTTTCAATGTGGAGGAGCAGTGGTTCTACTCTGAGCCTCTCCCGGATGAATGAGCTCCTCAACCTATCTCTGAGGGTGAGTCCAGCGATCCTACGAAGAAAGCTCATTTCAGCCGCTTGTATCCGCGATCTCGTTCTTTCAGTCATTACCCAAAGCTCGTGATCATAGGTGAGGGTAGGAACGTAGATTGACTGGTAAATCGACAGCTTTGCCTTAGAAAACAGCTCCCTCTTCACCACAACAGACCGGTACAACGTCCGCATCACTGCAAATGCTGCTCTGATCCGTCTGTCAATCTCTCTCTCCATTCTCTCCTCACTTGTGAATAAGACCCCAAGACACTTAAACTCCTCCACTTTGGGCAGGAGCCTGTCTCCAACCTGGAGAGGACAATCCACCCTTTTCCAGCTGATGACCATGGACTCAGACTTGGAGGTACTGATTCTCATCCCAGCCGGTTCACACTCAGCGGCAAACCATCCCAGCAAGAACTGCAGGTCATTGCTGGATGAAGCCAGCAGGACAACATCATCTGCAAATAACAGAGATGAGATCCTGTGGTCACCAAGCATGACTCCCCCCATTCCCCGGCTGCGCCTAGAAATCCTGCCCATAAAAATTAGGAACAGGATCGGTGACAAAGGGCAGTCCTGGTGGAGTCCAACTCTCACTGGGAATGAGTCCGATCGAGTGTTGGCAATATGAACTAAACTCTCACAACAGTCGTAAAGAGACCGAATAGCTCATAACAAGCCCGATACCCCATACTCCCGAAGCACCCCCCACAAAAAACCACGAGGGACGTGGTCGAATGCCTTCTCCAAGTCCACAAAACACATGTAAACTGGTTGGGCAAACCTCCACAAACCCTTGAGGTTTCTCGAGAGGGTAAAGAGCTGGTCTGATGTGCCACGGCCAGGATGAAAACCACATTGCTCCTCCTGAATCCGAGGTTCGATCAATGGCCGGACTCTTCTCTCCAGTACCTTGGCATAAACCTTCCCAGGGAGGCTGAGGAGTGTGATCCCTCTAAAGCTGGAGCACACCCTCCGGTCCCCTTTCTTGAAGAGAGGAACCACCACCCCGTGCCAAAGGCACTGCCCCCGACCTCCACGCAATGTTGCAGAGGCGTGTCAACCATGACAGCCCTACAATATCCAGGGCCTTGAGGTACTCAGGGCGACTCTCGTCCACCCCCGGGGCCCAGCCACCAAAGAGATTTTTAACCACCTTGGTGATCTCAGCCCCTGTGATAGGCGAGTTGTCCCCCTCGTCCACAAGCCCTGCTTCCTCTGTGGAAGGCGTATCAGTGGGATTGAGGAGATCCTTGAAGTATTCCTTCCACCACCCAACGATTTCCCCAGTCGAAGTCAGCAGCGTCCCATCCGCACCATACACAGTGTGGAGAGTGAGCTACTTCCCTCTCCTGAGCTGCCAGACAGTTTGCCAGAATCTCATCGAGGCCGACTAAAAGTCTTGTTCCATGGCCTCACCGAACTCCTCCCATACCCGAGTTTTTGCTTCAGCAACCACCCGAGCTGCACTCCGCTTGGCCTGCCGGTACACTTCAGCTGCTTTGGGAGTCCCACAAGCCAACCAAGCTTGATAGGACTCCTTCTTCAGCTTAATGGCCCCCCTCACCACTGGTGTCCACCACTTGGTTTGGGGGTTGCCACCACAAGATGCCCCAATGACCTTGCGGCCGCAGCTCTGGGTCATCGCTTCAACAATGGAGGTGGAGAGAACATGGCCCATTCAGACTCCATATCTCCAGACTCCCTTGGAATGTGGTTGAAGTTCTTCCAGAGGTGGGAGTTGAAGACCTCCAGGACAGGGGTCTCAGCCAGACATTCCCAGCACACCCTCACTATACTTTTGGGTCTACCAGGTCTGAATAGCATCCTCCCCTGCCATCGGATCCAACTCACCACCAGGTGGTGATCATTTGACAGCTCTGCACCTCTCTTTACCCAAGTGTCCAAGACATACGGCCGCAGGTCTGATGACACGATAACAAAATTGATCATCGGCCTGCGGCCTAGTGTGTCCTGGTGCCAGGTGCACATATGGACACCCTCATGCTTGAACATGGTGTTCGTTATGGACAAACTGTGGTTAGCACACAAGTCCAATAACTGAACACCACTCGGGTTCAGATCAGGCAGGCCATTCCTCCCAATCACCTCCTTCCAGGTTTCACTGTCATTGCCCATGTGCGCATTGAAGTCCTCCAGTAGGACAATGGAGTCTCCAAGAAGAGCACTCTCCAGCACCCCAGTCAGAGACTCCAAAAAGAGTGGGTACTCTGAAACATCACTTGGTGCATCGGCACAAATGATGGTCAGGACCCATTTCCCAACCCGAGGGCACACGGAAACAACCCTTTCGTCCACCGGGGAAAACTCCAATATAGAGGCAGCAAGGTGGGGGGGATACAAGAATACCCACCCCTGCTCATCACCTCTCGCCCGGGGCAACTCCAGAGTAGGACTACTCTGTCTCTGTCCACTATGAAGAAAAGCAGGTTGTGAGGCTGTGTCAAAAACCAGCCCTCTTCGGAGGCAAACAGGACGCCAAACGCAGACTGTGAGTTTTCAGATTTATTAACTAAAAATAGCACAAAATACAGAACACAAACTAACAAAAAACACAGCGTAGAAGCTGGAGACCAAAAATACAAAAAATAACCTAGGACGTACACAAAGACAGATGAATCAAAATGAGACTAGACAATAACCCGAGCAAGGACAGATAAACAATACTTAACTTGGCTAGAAGGATCTCGAGTCACTGGACAGAGTAGATGTCAACGCCGCTGCACCAGGGAATTGGTGCCCACGGCTTAAATAGGCTGCCCCTGATCACAAACACCTGCAGGGTCCTGAGTGGTGATTATTGCTGGCAGCTGTGACAAAGCGCGAACAGAGTTTGATGTGCGAGTTGTCACCGTGCCAGCAACAATCAAAACAAAAACCAAAGAAGGAACTACAGACTGTAATACACAGAAACCAAATACAAACAGAAAAATGAACAAACAAAAGGCGACAAAATAAATCTAATAACTAAGCCCATGCACCAGATCATGACAGAGCCCACTCCTCAAGGGGAGGAACCAGACACCCCAGGGTACCATCACAAAAAACAAAAAACAACCCCCCACACACAGAACCCCCCCCCCCCCCAATACAAAACAAAACCCAACATGACACTATGACAAAAACTAAAACAAGGGAAAAATGTACATATTGGAGGAGGGCGGAGCTCACAACCAGGGGGAACACAACAGCCCGGAAACACCACGGCTGAGGTGCACCCAGATGCCGGGGAACAAGAGACAAATTCAGCCGGAGTGGGGCTCAACAGCTGAGGGAATAGGGAAAAGGACAAAACCTGGTCAGAGCTCAACACACTCTCCTCAACAGTGGACCAACTGAGGACGACTCAGAACGGCGCGGAACCGATTCAGAAACAAAAAATAGCCCAAACCTAACCATAACTATGACATAACATGAATACTAATAAATAGGACAAAAATAAACTGAGACCAAGGTATAATCCAACTAAGGATGTACATACAAAACATGAAAAGAAAATAAAGCCAGACTAAAATCAAACAACACAGGCTCAAGACCGGAGATAATAACTCAAAACAAATTAGCAAATAGATGCCTTCAAACAATTACAAAAAGAAAAGAAACAAAAGAACAGAAAAACGATAAACGGCAAAACCCAAAAAACAAAAACAAACCATTCAGAATCCAGCAAGAAATCAACATTTTAAAGGCAAGGAGAAACAAGAACTAAGCATAAACAGAAAGAGGACACAGAAAAAACATTGCATCACAAGGAAAACATAACATGAAATGACCAACAAACAACTCACCCGGGGGGGGGGGGGCAGGCACGGAGGGACCGAAACAAAAATGCACAACCCAAAAACAAAGGAGAAGTAAAGAAACTACTCAAGACCCCCAAACCAGAACAACAGGTGGCAAACATTCAAGGGCCTCAGAGGAGAAACTGAGGCAGCACGGGCGGCCTACCAAAGTTCCAGGATCAACAGTGTCTATGCTGGAACACGTCGGGTGGCTTCATCGAGACCCAGAACAACCTGAGCAGGAGGGGCAGATCATCGGGCAGCATCCCGGCATCCCTAAGCCGGTGAGCTGCAGCACACAACATGCCCACCCTGGGGGCAGCAGCCGGGCAAAACACCCCCCCCCCCAGAGTGCAGGAGCCAGGAGGCGGTGCTTAACTAAGATGGGGGGCCGACCAGTGGGAACCTCCCAAGATGCACCCACAGCAGCCCCAGACTGGGGCATAGCAGCATCCTCGGTGGCCTCGGGCTGGGGCATAGCAGCACCCGTGGTGGCCCTGGGCTGGGGCATAGCTGCACCCTTGGTGGCCTCGGGCTGGGGCATAGCAGCACCCGCGGTGGCCCTGGGCTGGGGCATAGCTGCACCCACGGCGGCTCTGGACCGGAGCAAGGTCCCCATAAACACCAGGTTGACCAGTGAGAAAACCAGGCACAGGAGACGGTCAACCAGCGGAACCTTGGACAGTAGCACTGCACCGGTGGCGGCCCTGGACTGGGGAATTGCTGCCCCTGTGACAGCCCCAGACTGGGTCATTGTTGCACCCGTGGTGGACCTGGACTGGGGTATCGCTGCACCCACAGTGGCCCCGGACTGGGGCATCGCTGCACCCGCGGCAGCCTCAGGTGGCGAGTCAGCAACACCCTCGGAGACCCTAGACAGTGGGGTAGAAGCACACTCGGAGACCCAAAACAGCGGGACAGCAGCATCCTCGGGGACCATAGACAGTGAGACAGCAGCACCCGCGGCAGCCTTGGGCTGAGGCGTCACACCCACTGTGGCCTTGGGCTGAGGCATCGCACCTATGGAGATCTCAGACAGAGAGGGAGCAGCACCCACGGAGATCTCAGACGGAGGGGGAGCAGCACCCAGGGAGACCTCAGTGACCCTAGATGGTGGCTTGGACAAGGGAACACAGACAGGAACACACACCAGATCGGGTTCACCGGCAGCAGTGGAGCCCGTTTTTTTTTTTTTTTTTTGTTACTTATTTGTACCCGTAGGTAGACTTGGTTTGCAGTTTGGTGACAAGCCACCGGCTGCTGGTCGCTGCGTGCGCGAGCGCCCTAAACCTACATGTTTTTGGTGTGCGGGAGGAAACCGGAGAAATCCCGGAGTAAACCCGCGCAACACGGGGAGAACATGCAAACTCCACACAGCTCACTGTTGGTCGGGGGCTGGGATCGAACCCACGATCTCATGATCCCCACGGTCCCCCGGCCGAGGGTAAAACTGTGCTGTCACAGTGCTAAACCACTGCGCCACCGTGCAGCCCGTTGGGGAAAACTCAAGTGCTGCTGAGGGCTGCACTTGGTTCTCCCCACCAAAAGCAAGGCAAGATTTTTCAGAGCTACAAAAGGAAACTTGCCTGCACTCAAGTGCCACCGCTGTCCAGGATTCCGACGACTCCACCATGGCGATCCAGACCTCCAGCTGGACGGTTGGCGCTGAACTCTCCAATGCTGCAGGCTTCTCCACCACATGCTGGCTCCCTCCCAGGACCAGCGGACCCTCCGGGGATGAAAGTGGAGGAACGGGGGAGGTAAAAGTCATGGCAGTTGATGGTGAAAGCTCAGCCAAGCCAAGCTGCTGTGACTGAGCTTCCCCACTGGGAATAAGACAAGGCATTTTATCAAGGGTTGTTAAAAAATTAAAGGACACTTGCCTTAACTCCCGGGGCTTGGTTTTGGCTGCCGTCCGGCCTGGCAACATCTCCCCTGTGGGGCTGTGAAGGTCGTCAGGTGCAGTGGGCGGAGCATCCAGTCGGGGAGTACTCCGCTGTCCGCTCAGGCTGGGGACACTCTCTCTGGTAGTGGCAGCAACTCCGGAAGGAGCCACGGCTTGTAGTCGACGAGGAGCTTCATTTCAGCTGCAATCACCCGCTGGCGCTCGTCCAGCTCCTCCACGCTGAGTCCGTCAGGAGACAGACTATGCAGCCAGCCTCTGGACTCGATCCAAACGAGGGAGGCAGGACCGCAACTGGGTAGTGGCCCCGAGCTCACGGCTTCTGTCCCCAGGAGTGTTTCTTCCGCAGCACAGGTTCAGGTGGTGGAGGGGCTTTCCCCAGCCCGCGAAGCCGGTGTTGAGCATGAAAAATAGATGTGAGGAGGTCTGTGAGTTCTGGGATGCTCCACAGGTTGGGGAACCCCTCAATACTGATTACTGGACAGAGTAGTTGTCAATGGCGCTGCACCAGGGAAGTGGTGCCCACGGCTTAAATAGGCCGCCCCTGATCACAAACACCTGCAGGGTCCTGAGTGGCGATTATTGCTGGCAGCCATGACAGAGCGTGAACAGAGTTTGACAGCAGGAAGTTATGCTCAAGCTGTCACCACGCCAGCAACGATCAAAACAAAAACCAAAGAAGGAAATTTAGACTCTAATAAGCAGAAACCAAATACAGTCAAACAGAAAAATGAACAAACAGAAGAAGACAAAATAAATCTAATAACTAACCACGGTCCCCGCCCGTTGACCAGATCATGACAGGTTGGCCCTTTAAAAAGCATGACAGTGTAACTGTACCGATGGTTTCGATCTTCGTACCACCATAAGCGACAAGGTTTGCAGCTCTCTTTAGTTTTGCAGGTTGTTCATCATTGGTTACATGCCTGAAGGTGTTTTGTGGAATCACATTGCGTTTTGCTCCTGTGTCAACCTTCATTTCGGTGGGTTTGCCATTTATGTGGAGCATGACAAATCCTTCGTCTTGCTCATTAGTTTGGGATTTTACACAGTCAATAACAACACCATCCACATAAAATGTCTCATCGTCATATGATCCTGGCTGATCCAACGTCACTTTATGCACTGATTGTGAGTTTTCCTATGTACATTATTTGGGTTTTGCAGTTTAGATTTGCAGCACTTTCTGTAGTGATTTAGCTTTTTACAATTGTGGCATCGTTGACCGAAGGCTGGGCATTTTTCTCTTTTAGCTGCATGGCTACTTCCACAGTTGTTGCACTTTGTGATTATTTGGGGAAAAGGTTTGGCTTTGATCAGGTGCTTTTTCGTTGGTAGTGGCTTAACTGCATCAACACTGGTGGTTTGTGTGGCTAATTTCTTGCTATTTTCCTCCGTCATTTTGTGAATGCGGCAGATTGAAACAGCCTTAGCAAGGGTTAAGTCAGCATCTCTCAGCAGAGCTTTTCTTAAAGTGTCACTAGTAATACCACACACTATATGCAGTCACAGATACGCTCTTCAGTTAAGTCTCCAAAGCAGCAAGTCTTAGCTTTCATCCTTAAATCGGTGATGAATGACTCAACACTCTCACCTTGTGTCTGACTGCAAGAGTGAAACTTGTGTCTTTCCATTGTTCTGTTGTTTTGGAGGTTTGGAGGAAATCTCATTAAACTACTTCTTTAGACAGTCTGGGTCCTCCTGGGACTCTGCTGGGGAAATAACAGCTCCGTCCTCTCCGTGTATGGCAGCTGCATAGATAAATGAACGCTCCCGTTCAATGGTCTCGGGTCCAGCAAGGTTGAGGAGAAAGTAGGCTCTTGTCTTTGTAGGCTTGTCAGAGTGTGCAGCAGCAACAAAAGTGTCATACTACCTCTCGAAAATTCGCCAATTCTCAGCAACATCTTCGTTGAAAACAACAGGTTTGGGTCTGCGAAATCCCTCTGACATTTTTTTAATCGGCTACACACAGGCGAGTCCAGGTGGTACTTGAAAAAAAAAAATCTTTTGAAGATAGATAAAAAAAAATACTGGCAGACAAGGAGCTCTATCCCTCTTCTGACACCACGAAATAATTTGTCACCGGGTGTGTAAGCCAAGGATCACAATTACATTGAATGAACTGTTGGCTTTATCAAGCGGCAGGAGCATGGACAGGCAATAAGCAAGAGGACACAATCTGTAGCATGGCTGTAGAAGAACTAGACTGCGCGTGTGCAAGCTGTCTGTGTACAGAACTACAACTACGGCAACTGCCTAAGATAAAGCAGGATCATTTACCAAATGATCTACAGAAGGGTTAACGATTCCTACCGCAATGATCCTGCTCTCTGGGGAAATATCACTGATGCTGTCTGGGAATACGGGGCCAGAAAAGGACCGGAGAGCTGCCAGAATAAGGATGCAGATTTCGGAGCATCTGAACGTTCATACAAACAGCAGAAATGTTTTTTGTTTTTGTTTTTCTCAATTTGCCACTTCGATCGCAAACTTGCAAATGGTGAGTCTGTGTCAAGACAATGGTTTCTCTAGTCTCCTTCCACTGGCTGTTTATATTGTTTTGCCTGCTACATATACAGCAATGGCAAGTTTGGCAAATGTCAGTCATGCTTTGAAACCGGTTTAGTCACTGGAAGCATGCAACAGAGCACATTCAAGACAATAAGAACAGTGAACATCATAAAAAGGCAATTTTGACCTATGTGACCCTTGCATCCAGTAGAAGAAGAATAGGTACTGAGTTGCAAAAGCAGTCTGAGTCTGAATGTGGTTACTGGAATGAAGTTCTGAGAAGAGTGGTGGCTGTTGTCAAATTTTTGGCAGAGAGAGAGAGAGAGCAGTTCATGGCTCCAGAGATGTTTTTGGCAGGAGTGATAATGGTAACTACATGGGCATTCTGAAAGTGATAAGTGAGTTTGATCCGTTTTTGAAACCTCACATTGAGAAATGCAGGAAGAGGGATTCCTTCATACCTCCACAAAAACTTGAGGAATTTATTCAGATGATGGGACACCACATTTTATCAGAGATTGTCACTGAAGTAAAAATAACCAAATACTTTTCAATCAGTGTTGATTCAACACCAGATGTCTCACATGTGGATCAGCATTTTACATTATGTCTCAACTGATGGACACATTCAGGAGCGCTTCCTAAAATTTCTGCAGGACAGATTGAATCATTTATCTCTGATGTCAAATGAAAGCAATCTGGTTCAAAAATTGGACTTTAGCAATTTGATCAAGGACGTTGCTGCAACAAAATCTAGAAAAGTGGCCACTTTGACCTTGGTCACTGATGGTGTTTTTGGTCTGTAAGCACAGAGCACTGATGTAGTGACTGATGAATGGCATTCAGATTAATGCTTTAAAAAAACTGTTGCTGTATTCTCTGGATGTGTTTTTCGATGTTCTTATAGATTCACTCCTCAAATGCATAGTTATACAAACAAGAAATTCTCCTTTATGCAAGCCTTTTTAAAGGTTCGGCAGTTCACTTTAGACCAGTAGTTGCAGTTTGCAGCTGAAAGCTATACTGCATATTTGCAATAATTTCAACTTGAGGATCTTTTGTTTAAAACGGTTCTTTCGTCAGGACTGCAGGGGTGGTCATTTTTATTTTGTGTAATGTTCAGTAACTGATGCTTATGTGTGCATGATGTTTAAGGCAAAGCAGTGTTTTTTTTCTGGTTTCATGCTGTAATTCCAGCTTAGTTCAGCTGTTACTATGCTCTTGTATAGCATACTTTTACATTTTTCCCCACTAAGGGCTCTGTGCTGTTTTGCCACAGTTTCCAGTCATTCCAGTATTGATGCTCCTTGTTGCTTTTATAAAGCTTTGACAGTACAGTTGTTAAAGATTTCGTGGCTCATTTGTGCTTGTGGTTAGTAAAGCAGCACCGAATTAAAGTTGTGGGTTGATACAAGATATTTTGTCTGTTGTTAATCCTGATGGCACTGTATTTTTCTTCTGTTTAAGATAAACCTAAAACTTTGTCGTAATTCTTTATTTAATAATTTTGGACCTTGAAGGTCCAGCTGATAGATCTATGACCCCGGCCACATGGCCACAATAATCCGATAACTAGGAATAATCACATAATGGAAACAATTGGATTTGACATTTTTATATGCACTAAATAAATAGGTTATTGGACAATAAACTATGTGTGTTAATGTAATTTCTCAAAACACAATAATTGCCTTTTATCTGATTATTGTTTTTACATGACTACTTTAATAACCAGATAAAGCTAGAAATCTGATTATAAATGGTTTATTACTGTGCATGCAAACATAGCCGTTTTGCATTTCATACTCCTATAAATTATATGTGGAAGGGCCCCCAAAATTGCTCTAGCCCAGGGGCCCACAATCTCCTTAATCCGGCCCTGCTGAAGATGATCCATGAGGGATGGAAGGAGCCTTGCTGGAGGTATGTGCACTCTGAGTGCTTTTGTAGTTTACTCATGAGCTCAGACAAGCCATGGCAAGACCAACTAGAAATCTGTACTTGAAGTCAAGATGTCTGTGCCCATTTTTTTTTTTTTTTGTACTTATTTTGTACCCGTAGGTAGATTTGTTTTGCAGTCTGGTGACAAGCCACCAGCTGCCGGTCGCTGCGTGCGCAAGCGCCCCGTATCCCTAACCTGCATGTTTTTGGCATGCGGGAGGAAACCGGAGAAATCCCGGAGTAAACCCACGCAACACGGGGAGAACATGCAAACTCCACACAGATCACTGTTGGCCGGGGGCAGGGATCGAACCCACGATCTCATGATCCCCCCATGTGCCATGCATCAACAGTATAAAATGTAGCCTACTATTATTAACACGTCTGGCTGGTTGTACACACAGTACTGACTAGGTTCCATCTCTAAACATGTCATTATGGTGTTTTTACTGCATACTGTTTTGTTTTCACTGGGAGCTGCTGGCAATGGCTAATGGCTAACTGGCAAGAGTAGACTAATGCTACCGCCTTATACAATGAAACAAAGGAAAAACGAGTTTGATCTGCAAACTAAAAAGTCAAGGAGTTAAAATTTTATACTGGGTTAGCTCTGTAATATGATGATGTATTCCAGTTAAATTTGCCTGAAAATGCCACTATTTTTTTTTCCTATTATTGTTTGGAATGCTATAACCTCAGACATGACATCATTATGATTTAGTGTTCAAAGCGCAACCTAAGAATACAGTAAAGGTAAAGCCAACTTTATTGTCATTCAGTCCATACAGCCAATCATGTACAGTAGAACGAAATTACGTTTCTCTTATCTACAATGTTAATCACATCTAGAATCAGAGGGGTCGCTGCCATGCAAGGCGCCGCCACAAATTTCCCTCCTCCATTCCATTATTGCTGAGCACCAAGCTGGACAGCAGGAAGTTCCGCTTTTACATGGTCTTCGGCATGACCCGGCCGGGATTTGAACCCTGGCCTCCTGGGTGTGGGGCGGATGCTCTACCAACTGAGCCACCACTCCGGTGTAGTGTGTGTGTGTGTGTGTGTGTGTGTGTGTGTGTGTGTGTGTGTGTGTTGCCAGGTTTTCAGCTCGCCCCGCTCAAAATCAAGTGGAACTAAAGACTTCTATCAATTTATCACCACATTTTTTCGATTTTTAATTTGCCAGAATTTTGAGATAAGGCTTTGTTGTCAAGGTAAACTGAAAACCACACACATTCACACTGACTCACCCAAGGAGTGAAAAAGTCGTTATAATAACTATGCCGGGTCAGTAAGCTGCAGTGCGACTTTTTTAGCGCACCATGTAGGACTTCCTGTCAACCGTCAATCACGTGCTGAACTTTTAAGATAGTGGTTGATTAGTGAAAAGCAAACATATATTCAGGAGGTACACCAGTTATTTCTTACCTCGGTACTTATCACAAACATGTTTGCCATTTAGTTTTGAAGATATGAGAAAGTTTAACATCCCTGTGGGTGAACAGACGGCCCACCAGGGGACACGTCAACCAGTGAGGTGCAGCTTGTGAGTCTTGCAACAGTGACTTCAGCGTCGCAGCTGGCTGTTGTGAACTGACACAATACTGGACCAACCCATGCTACCCTGCCACGAGCACTGAGACATCAACACCTATGACACTTTCATTTTGTGTGATGGTTTTCAACCTCAGGAACACATAAAACATAAAACCTCCAAGTTGAAGCACGGTGGCGCAGTGGTTAGCACTGCGGCAGCACAGTTTACCCTTGGCCGGGGGATTGTGGGGATCGTGGGATCGTGGGTTCGATCCCAGCCCCCGACCAACAGTGATCTGTGTGGAGTTTGCATGTTCTCCCCGTGTTGCGTGGGTTTACTCCGGGATTTCTCCGGTTTCCTCCCACATGCCAAAAACATGCATGTTAGGTTAATTGGCTGTTCTAAATTGTCCCTAGATATCTGTTTCCTATAGGCCCTTAGAATAGAGGGTTAGTATTAATGAAAGCGCTTTGAGTGGTCTTTGTGACTAGAAAAGCGCTATATAAGTGCAGGTTAGTTAGTTAGTTAGTTATATCTACTGTATATTGTCACACCACTGTACTCACCGTAGCCACCATCAATAGGTGTAAAACTATTCAATTACAGTCTTTTTAGGTCTCTGTAGTATCCAGACAGAAGGGCTGAGGTTCCCTGGGACTATAATTTTATGTAATTTTGCTGCATGTCTGTTCAGTGGGATTACTGGGGCACATAACAATCCCAGAAGGACCCTCTGCGTTGCTGCAACCTCTCCCTCATTTATCTGCCTCTGGTCTAATTAAAGCCCATTGGCCAACACCCAGAGGGGACTTTATTGATAGGTGAAGCTGCCACCCTAATCAGTCACAGCTACGCGGCGCCGACCACTGCACCAGTGTTCACAAGGTCAATCAATTGCAAATGATTGGCACTCACAGCATTTACCTAGAGAGAGGGGGGATGAACTGGGTTTGTAAGCAGGGAGCGGGCTGTCATGGTGGGGAGACAGGCTGATTGAGATGTGTTGACAGAGGAACTCTTACCTCTCGCCATTGTTTGGACTCCACGCCTTGGGTGTATAGCACAACCACTGACAATTGAAGAGGTGGGGGGTAGAGAGAAAAACAGAGGAATACACTGTCACTGAAAATCTCAATCAGGAATGTTGCTTCTTCAAATTATGCTTGTTTTGCTCATTATTTTTCAACAGTCACGATTAATGATCCTGCCACACCCTGACAGAATAACGGACTGCCGAGGTTGATGATTATGGGTATGATATCCACATTTTTAAGAAAACAACAAATCTCTGAAGGGGGATTGAGAGTTCCTCAGCAAACAATCTAAGACATGCAATCAGAGCACAATCTCTCAGCGGTGGGATCCTCATCATTCCCCATTTGATTTTCTGACTTCAAATGAAGCTGAGGCGACCAGCAGCAGCGTGACCCGTCACATCTCAAGGTTCAGTTTCAGGTGAACACAAAACAGAGCGGGAGCGATAGTTTCCTGGTAGTTTATTTACACAAAGGGCTTGTACCACTTCCCTATTATGCTAAATGTGCCCCCTCCATTTTCTATCCAGCAGGGAGTATGAGAAGAAAACGCTTTTATGGCGTTTCCCCGTGTGTCTCACCAAAAGATAGCCATTTGTATTCAAAAGCTGCCGTTTATACCCTGCATGCATTAAGGTGCTTTAGCTCTCAGCAAGCAAAGGTTGTCACATTATTGTGCAAATGATATGCAGTTATTGAAGGGACACTTTGAAATAGCGCAGTAAACTGAATCAAAGTTAAGCTCAGCAAAAGTAAAAAAAAGTAAAGAGCTTTGTAGAAGTAGAGGGGTGTCACTGAGCCATATTCTGAGTCATATCCACACAGGAAAAAAATAAGTTGTAATTACCATCATAAAAGCTGGGAACTTACAAGGGTCAGATTTGGAGAAAGTGTCCCGGTCCAACAGATCCCTGAAAGAGAAGAGAAGAGTTAAAAAAAAAACAAAAAACACCACAGTCCCTGCAGAATCCAGCATGTCTGTATGTTAGTCTGCTTCAAACTGCTGCGGAACATTTGCATACGTCTAAACGCATCCTCGCAAATGCAGATTAATCACAGAATGCACAAACGCAAGGAGTGACACTAAAATGGAAAGGTAATTTGTACCCGCACTAAACTTCCAGTAAACCACGCTGCCCTTGAGACTTGATTTCCAAGCGAGGCATACAGTAAGCACATTAAAGCTCAGCGAGAGGGCACATAGGTGCCAGGAAAAATATGGAGACAAAATAGTCATTTCCACTACAAAGCACTCAGCATGCCCGCCTTTGCTAGTCCTCAATTTAAAAATCAGATATGTCAGCCAACCATACAGTGCTGTAAAAAAGTATTTGCCTACTTCTTGATTTCTTATATTATTGCTTATTTGTCACACTTAAATGTTTCAGATCATCAAACATATTTTAATATTAGACAAAGACTGACATGGTTTCAGTGACCCACGGAGCAGACACGACTCATGACTGATACTATTAACCTTTTATTTGATATAGTGGACGTGAGTGGGTGCGTGTATGTGTGCTTGAGTCAGCTGGGGCGAGCAGAGCACCAGAAGACCTGGCAACCTGTCAGAGCTTTTAGGAGAGATGCCCAGGTTAGCACAGAAGCTACTGCCAGGAGGATAGTGCCCGCAGGACAGCCAGAGAGCTGAATGCCAGTGTGGGTAGCAGGTGGATCCGCTGCCAGGAAGAAGGGGTCCGCCGCCATGGATCTCCGCCTGTGCACAGGGGAATCGGATAAGGTGAGAGGGAATGATGGTAGCTTACTTGGTAGCTGGAAGGTCCAGGAGGCGCAGGCCCGGACTGGGAATGGAGGAGGCTGGGAAGCCGACGTGGAGGAGCACAGCAAGGCTAGGAAGCATGATGATAGGCGTAGCAGGTTTCTGAAGAGAGAAACAGACGACTCCGCGCAGAGCACTGGACTTGACGGTATAAATAGCCGGAGGATGATGACAGGCAGGTGTGCGCACAGGTGTGACAAATTGGCAGCCATGACAAAGATAAACCGAGTAAAAACAAAATGCTGTTTTTAAATAGTGATTTCATTGTTTGAGGGGAAAAAAAGGCTTTTCCACCTACCTAGCCCTATGTGAAAAAGTAACTGTCCCCTAAAAACTAATAACTGATTGTGTCACCAGTGGTGGCAACGACTGAAATCAAGCGTTAACTGGTAATGAGTCGTTTACATCTCTGTTGACGAATTTTGGCCCACTCTTCTTTGCAAAACTGTTTTAATACATTGGAGGGTTTCAGCTTGAGGTCACGGACTGATGGTCAGATATTTTCCTTCAGGATTTTCTGGCAGAGAGCAGAATTCATGGTTCCATCAATTATGGCAAGTAATTGATGAAAACTGTTAATTGTTTGAGTGTTGGTATGATGTTCTTTTTATGAAATTTTTACACCAGATGGACTTTACGATACATGCCTTCCAAAAACTTCAACTTTTGTCTCATCAGTCTGCAGAATATTTTCCCAAGTTGTTTTTTGGCAAATGTGAGATGAGACTTTGTGCTCTTTTTGGTCAGCAGTGGTTTTCACCTTGGAACTCTCCCATGGATGCCATTTTTGTCCAGTCTGTTTCTTATTGTAGAATCATGGGCCAGTGTCCAAACTTGGGCTCAACCATCCATCCATTCATCTTCTGCCACTTAATCCTTTTTGGGTCGCGGGGGGTGCTGGAGCTTATCCCAGCATCCTTGGACGAGAGGCAGGGTACACCCTGGACAGATCACCAGTCCATTGCAGGGCCAGGATGCAGCCATTAGTAAAGATTTGTCGACACAGATTTTTATTGTCGAAAAATTTAATTTTAAAGTTTATGTGCATGCTGTGGAAATGTTCAGTTTAACTGCTCCAGCGAAGAAGAAGAGGAGCACATTATGGCGACACAGAAGAGAGAAAATCACAGAGAAGTTTGGGAGTATTTTACCAAAAATAAACGAAACAAGTTAAATGCAAACTCTATAAAGCAGAGTTGTCATTATTAGTCTATCCTTTTCTACATCAAATGCTGTGTAGAAAATATGACAGTCACCAAACACATCCGTGTCTTTCCAAACCGCAAACTCTGGATGACCAGTGAACTCCAGGCTCTGATCAGAGCCCGCAACTCAGCCTTCAGACAGAGAGACAGCTCTCTGTACAACACTGCCAGAGCCAACATGAGAGGCATAAAACTCACTAAGAATGCCTACAGGAGGAAGGTGGAGGGCTTCTTCACAGACAACAACCCCCAACAGTTGTGGAGAGGGCCCCACAACATCCAACAGTAGCCACACTCTGGCAGAAGAGCTTTGCCCAGTTTGAGCACACCCTCCCCCCAAACTCACCCCCCTCCCCTCTCCTCTCCCCATTCTCTACAGGTGCACAAGGTGAGGAGGCAGCTGAGAACAGTGAACTCCCACAGAGCTGCTGGTCCAGACGGCATCCCAGGAGCGGTGGTCAAAGCATGTGCAGACCAGCTGGCAGGGATCCTCACCAAGCTGTTCAATCTCTCCCTGATGCACCCCACCACACCCTCCTGCCTCAAGGCCTCCACCATCATCCCCATCCCCAAAAAGTCCGCAATTGAGAGCCTGAATGACTACAGACCATTAGCACTCACGTCTGTAGTCATGAAGTGTTTTGAGCGACTGGTGTCCCAGCACATCAGGGACTGTCGTCCCCCCTCCTTCGACCCCCATCAATTCGCCTACAGGGAGAACCGGTCTACAGAAGAAGCCATCGCCACCACTCTCCACAGAGCACTAAGCCACCTGAAGAACCCAAGGAGCTACGTGAGGATGCTCTTTGTGGACTACAGCTCAGCTTTCAACACCATCATCCCAGATATCCTGATCAACAAACTGCACCTCCTCCAGACCCCCCCACCACCTGCTCCTTGATAAAAAACTTTCTCATCAACCGACCACAAACAGTCAAACTTGGCCCTCACCACTCTTCCGAATTGTCTCTCAGCACTGGCTCCCCCCAAGGCTGCGTGCTAAGCCCTCTACTGTACTCCCTGTACACCTTTGACTATATTCCAACCCACCCAATCACCCTCATCATAAAATACGCGGACAACACCACCTTGGTTGGGCTTTTCACCGACGACGATGAGAAGGCATACAGGACGGAGGTAGAGAATCTGCTGCTGTGGTGCCAAGCAAACAACCTGAAACTGTCAGTGAGACTTCTGCACCTCTCAGCAGGTATTTTGGCCCACTCCTCATGAGCAAACTGCTCCAGTTGTCTCAAGTTTGAAGGGTGCCTTCTCCAGATGGCATCTTTCAGCTCCTTCCACAGATGTTCAACAGGATTTAGATCAGGGCTCATAGAAGGCCACTTTAGACTAGTCCAATGTTTCGCCCTTAGCCATTCTTGAGTGTTTTTAGCTGTGTGTTTTGGGTCATTATCCCGTTGCAAGACCCTTGACCTGCGACTGAGACCAAGCTGTCTGACACTGGGCAGCACATTTCTCTCTAGAATACCTTGATAGTCTTGAGATTTCATTGTACCTGCACAGATTCAAGATACCCTGTGCCAGATGCAGCAAAGCAGCCCCAGAACATAACAGAACCTCCTCCATGTTTCACAGTAGGGACAGTGTTCTTTTCTTGGTATGCTTCATTTTTGCGTCTGTGAACATAGAGTTGATGTGCCTTGCCAAAAAGTTGCAGTTTTGTCTTGTCTGTCCATAGGACATTCTCCCAGAAGCTTTGTGGCTTGTCAACATGCAGTTTGGCAAATTCCAGTCTGGCTTTTTTATGATTTGTTTTCAACAGTGGTGTCCTCCTTGGTCGTCTCCCATGAAGTCCACTTTGGCTCAAACAGCGACGGATGGTGCAATCTGACACTGATGTACCTTGACTTTGGAGTTCACCATGAATGTGTTTAGAGGTTGTTCTGGGCTCTTTTGTTACCATTCATATTATCCGTCTCCTCCTGTGGCCATGTCCAGGGAGGTTGGCTACAGTCCCGTGGATCTTAAATTTCTGAATAATATGTGCAACTGTAGTCACAGAAACATCAAGCTGCCTGGAGATGGTCTTATAGCCTTTACCTTTAACATGCTTGTCTATAATTTTCTTTCTAATCTCCTGAGACAACTCTCTCCTTTGCTTCCTCTGGTCCATGTTTAGTGTGGTACACACCATGTCACCAAACAGCTCAGTGACTACTTGTTACCCTTTAAATAGGCCAACTGACTGATAACAAGTTTGTACACACCTGTGATGTTAATTAGAGGACACATCTTGGTTGAACATGTCCCTATGGTCACATTATTTTCAATCTTTTCTAGGGGTACCATCATTTTTATCCAGGCCTGTTTCATGAGTTTGTTTTTTAAAATAATTCTGTTGAACCACAATTCAAAAGCATTGTCTGATTTTCATTGGTTAATTTTCATAGAATTTTTATTTATTACCACTTTTGTCAGATTCAAGTTTTTTCTGTGACCATTATGGGTTTTTATTTCATTAACAGAGGGGTACCAACAATTTTGTCCATGTCTGTATCTCAGAAGGATCAAGACCATCATGGGACACCCCTCACATCCCACCCATCACATGTTTGGCCTGCTTCCCTCTGGACAATGGCTCAGATTGATCAGGTCCCACACCTCCAGACTGACAAACAGTTTCTTCCCCTGGGCCATCACAATTGCAAACAGTCAGAGGCCCCACCCCTCGCCCTCCAAACATTCACATGCACAGAACTGAGGACCTTTTAATTGTCACTATAACTCACCTGTCTTTGCACTCCTCACTATCATGTATATTGACCCATTCGTGAAACCACTACTGTGTCTATTTTCCATAATCCTTGGGCCATTTTACTCAATTGTGTGTCTGCATGCTGCACTCTTATGTACATAGTTCCATCCGCGTAGCCACTACCATACCTGTGTATATTTCCATGATCCTGGTCCATTTTTATTTTTTGAATTTTTTTTTAAATTTTATTTTTGTTTCATCCATCCATCCATCCATCCATCGTCTACCGCTTTTCCGGAGGTCCGGGTCGCGGAGGCAGCAGTTCAAGCAGAGAAGCCCAGACTTCCCTCTCCCCAGCCACCTGCTCCAGCTCTTCAGAGGGGATACAAAGGCGTTCCCAGACTAGCTGGGAGACATAGTCTCTCCACCGAGTCCTGGGTCTGCCCCGGGGTCTCCTCCCAGTGGGACGTGCCTGAAACACCTCAAGTGGGAGGCGTCCAGGAGGCATCCTAATCAGATGCCCATACCACCTCAACTGACTCCTTTCAATGTGGAGGAGCAGCGGTTCTACTCTGAGCCTCTCCCGGATGACTGAGCTCCTCACCCTATCTCTGAGGGTGAGTCCAGCAATCCTACGGAGAAAGCTCATTTCAGCCGCTTGTATCCGCGATCTCGTTCTTTCGGTCATTACCCAAAGCTCGTGACCATAGGTGAGAGTAGGAACGTAGATTGACTGGTAAATCGACAGCTTTGCCTTAGAACTAAGCTCCCTCTTCACCACAACAGACCGGTACAACGTCCGCATCACTGCAGATGCTGCTCCAATCCGTCTGTCGATCTCTCGCTCCATTTTCCCCTCACTCGTGAACAAGACCCCAAGATACTTAAACTCCTCCACTTGGGGCAGGAGCCTGTCCCCAACCCGGAGAGGACAATCCACCTTTTTCCGGCTGAGGACCATGGACTCGGACTTGGAGGTGCTGATTCTCATCCCAGCCGCTTCACACTCAGCGGCAAACCGTCCCAGCAAGAGCTGTAGGTCATTGCTGGATGAAGCCAACAGGACAACATCATCTGCAAACAACAGAGATGAGATCCTGTGGTCACCAAGCATGACACCCTCCATTCCCTGGCTGCGCCTAGAAATCCTGTCCATAAAAATTATGAACAGGACCGGTGACAAAGGGCAGCCCTGGCGGAGTCCAACTCTCACTGGGAATGACTCCGACCGAGTGTTGGCAATGCGAACTAAACTCTCACAACGGTCGTACAGAGACCGAATAGCTCGTAACAACAAGCCCGATACCCCATACTCCCGAAGCACCCCCCACAAAAATCCACGAGGGACGCGGTCAAATGCCTTCTCCAAGTCCACAAAACACATGTAAACTGGTTGGGCAAACTCCCACGAACCCTCAAGAATTCTCGAGAGGGTAAAGAGCTGGTCCGATGTGCCACGGCCAGGACGAAAACCACATTGCTCCTCCTGAATCCGAGGTTCGACCAACGGCCGGACTCTCCTCTCCAATACCTTGGCATAGACCTTCCCAGGGAGGCTGAGGAGTGTGATCCCTCTAAAGTTGGAGCACACCCTCCGGTCCCCTTTTTTGAAGAGAGGAACCACCACCCCGGTTTGCCATGCCCCCCTCATGGATCGTCACCTTATCGTGGTGGGGGGGTTTGCGTGCCCCAGTGATCCCAGGAGCTATGTTGTCCGGGGCAATTTGCCTCTGATAGGGTCTCCCAAGACAAACTGGTCCTGGGTGAAGGGCCAGACGAAGAACGATCCAACAGACTCTCATGATAAATTGTATATCAAGGATTCAGTGTACCCCGCCCGGTATGGGGTTACCGGGGCCCCACCCTGGAGCCAGGCCTGGGGGAGGGGCTCGAAGGCTAGCGTCTGGTGGCCGGGTTTCCACCCATGGGACCCGGCCGGGCTCAGCCCGAAGGAGTTACATGGGTCCGCCCTCCAGTAGGTTCACCACCTGCAGGAGGGATCATGGAAGTCCGGTGCTATGTGGATTAGGTGGCAGTCAAAGGCGGAGACCTTGGCGGACTGATCCCAAGCTTTCTAAACTGGCTTTTGGTATTTTTGTTTCAGTCGTGTGATTAATCGTGTGTTCTGTAACCATGTTTTATCTAATCCTTCTCTCTTACTTTATTGCGCAGTAGCCTGGTGGAATACCCATAATTTTGTTGTACTGTACTACTGCAGAATGACAATAAAACCTATTCTATTCTATCACAGTGACACATTCATCCCCCCTCCTCCCCTCCGCTCAGCTGCTTGTCACCAGGCTTCTGGTGCAGCACCAAGTAAATACAGAACAATACAGGAGGCAAGTAAATACAGAACAATACAGGAGGCATTATTTTAGTATAAAAAAACAGGATGATACTGTACTTTACAGGACAGGTGGCAACCCTATCTGAAGTCTCACTGAACTTTTAAACTTCCAGACCCCGAACAGTTTTAATAAAGTGGACTAGTCTGTTTTCTGTTTTACTTTTATGGATTTTAATGTTACTCTAGTTTGTTTGGAACATACAGAGTTACAACAGCTTTCCATGCTGCAGCAAAAGCTGCCATTTGAGTTGTTGCACTTTATTTTCGAGTTAAAAGACTGCACTTTAATTTCTGTTATTTAATTGTGTTGCTTCAAACACATTTTATTAAGCTGTCAAATTCAAGTTTCCAACTTGTTTCATGGGTTACTTTATTTTACCTATGCAAACTTTTTATAATAGGCTACGTTATATTAAGGCAGAGACTGACAAAGTGATTTTCACAGGTGTGCAGGCTTCAACAGGTGAGGTAGAACATGACCTGGAGCCCCCAACGGGAGCCATGCCAACAGGAAACAGAGTTGGCGGACATGACAGAAATAATCGTGATTAGTCGACTGATTGAAAAAATAATCGTTACATTAGTCGACTACCAAAATAATAGTTGCAGCCCCAGTCCAAACTGAGGCAAGTGAGGCCTGCAGGTCTTTAGATGTTGTTCTGGGTTTTTGTTTCTCATCTGTTTTTGAATTGCTTTAGATCATGGCATGACGCGTTGGTTTTTGAGATCTTTTGCCTACTTCACTTTGTCAGACTTGTTCTATTTAAGTGATTTCTTGATTCAGTAGGTCTGGCAGTAATCAGGCCTGGGTGTGGCTAGTGAAACTGAGCTCAACTTTCCAAAAAATGCAGTTAATCACAATTAATTCATGATGTAACAAGGGGGGCGATTACTTTGTCACATAGGGCCAGGTAGGTTTGGTTAGCTTTTTTGCTTTATAAATGAAATCATCATTTAAAAACTGCACTTTGTGTGGGTTTTCTTTGTCTAATATAAAAAAATTTCTGATGATGTGAAACACTGAAGTGTGATAAATGTGCAAAAATATAAGAAATCTGTGTCATGAATTGCCCCTTCAGGCCAGAGAGAAAGACCCAGGCACTGAACCGCAGTTTGTGCTATTTTAATGAAAAAACACAAGTCCAACAGTGCACAAAATAAAAACTTACAAACGGAACAGGGAGTTGGTTGGATGAAACATCAGAACTAGTCAGGGTACTGACAGAAACAGGAATAGGATTCCTTGATGAGACTCAGGCAAGAAGTGAATAAACAGACAATCCTTTACCCTTTGAGTGTGGGTTTTGCGTGCCCCTAGTGGCAGAGCACGGCGCTGCACCTGTCATCTCACTCTGACGTCCCCGGCTGCACTGAAGATTTTTACTGATTTGTACTGATCTGCCAGTTTGAGAAGGTGGCAGACACGCATTGGAGGACTCAAAGGATGACACGTAATGCACCAAAGAAGAAGAACTCCTCATTTCCTTTTCCTGTTTTCATCCTTTTAGCCCAGAAAGCTAATATGGTTGCCATCCATCGTTGTGCACCATCACTTAGATGGCTTTGTACACGGGATACAAGCGAAATTTATGTGGGATAATCATAAAACTTTGTAGATGTGTAAGAGAGCGTAAATGACCGACAGAACGCAAAATAACGACCACGATGGGTGAAAACGCAGCGACCTCGGCAGCGAGCGAGTCCCCTTAGCTGCCGGTAAGTGATGAATTTCTCTGTTTTTTTAACATTGTACTGAGTTCTTGTTCATAGACTTTGAAGATAAGATAACAACATACCCCTGTAGAGACAATGGTGTCAAAAAAACCGAACCATTCTTTGTGTAAATATGTCCAAAGTCCAGTTTTGACTGAGTTATGGAATTTATATAGCTGCCATGACATTATGCAAATTAGATGTGTTAATTTATTCCTATCTGAAACTTTGGATCATATTTTGCATCTTTCTAATTGACAGTAAGCCATTATCTCTTACTACTTTCAAGTTATAGCCTTGGAAATCTGAACTATTTTATTGACAAAAAATATTTACCACTAGGGGCTATGTCGCAATTCGGCGACAGTCACACTCAAACTGTTAAACAGGCATGCAAACAATTATCACAAATGCCATCAGGTGTGAATCATATGAGCGGACAGGAGGTGAAAGTGATTACAATCACCTGTGAGTCATGAGGAAAGGAGACGGGACTGACAGCTAGACAGGGGCACCGCCCACAATCAGGGTAAAACCAGAAGTGCCTCTGACAGCTGAAACCCCAGAGAGAGAGAGAAGAGACCGACAATATACAAATATAATGCGATGACAAAGACTGAAGGAAAAATACAAGTAAACCCAAATATGTCAATAACAAAACTACAATGAACGTAAACAGGAAAATAAATCACACTAAGAAACAATACAGAATATGTGAAAAACAACCAAGGATAAAATAACAAGAACTAGAACTCAAAAATACAACACTATACAAATATATAAAAAAAAGGCAATGAGACTGAGCATGGCGGAATCCCTCGTGCTCAGATTGTGACAGAGCCCCCCCCAAAAAAATTAAGGGGTGGATTCCAGACACCCAGGGTAACATCGAAAAGAAGAAAAAAAAAGACTCACTCCCATAGACGACCCACTCTACAAAAACTAAGAAAACAACCCCACCCCGGGCGGGAGGAGGGGGACCCAGGCATGGAGGGACCGAAACAAACCAGAGAAAATAAGACAAGACCCCCATGACTCACACCCCAGCAAAACCCAGGCTAAGAGGGAACAAAAAACAAAAACTCTGCTCAGGATCCACACCAGGAAAAACCCAGGCATGTAGGCCCCCTGGCCCGGAGAGGTGGGCAGTTCAGGTGATCGAATGAAGTCCCAAACCTGGCAGATGATGTGATGGAAAGAGTCCCAGTGACACAGTCTGTCCAGCGGCCTGCCAGCGTCCTTCAGCCACCTCAACAGTTGGGAAAGTCCAGGAGGCGGCTGCTGCCCAGCAGGGATGAATGGTGGTAGAGTAAGTTGGATGATAGGGAACAGAATGGAACAGCTGGCCGGCCAGCAGGAACCCCAGAGACAGGAACAGGAACCCCGGTGGCCACAGGGGAAGTGGAACCCCTGATGACCCCGGGCACAGGAGAGGGCACCACAATGGCCTCGGGCAGAGGAGGGGGAACCCCGACGATGTCGGGCAGAGGAGAGGGGGCCACGACAACTTCAGGAGAGGGGACCACGATGACGTCAGGCAGAGGAGAGGGAACCACGATGACAACAGGCAGAGGAGGGGGAACCCTGACGCCTTCTGACCGGCCCGCAGCACCCTTAGTGGCCGCAGACTGAGGCATGGCAGCACCCGCGGTGGATCCGGACTGGAGCAAAGCTGCACCCGTGGTGGCTCCAGGGTGGAGCAAAGCTGCACCCGTGGTGGCTCCAGGGTGGAGCAAAGCTGCACCCGCTGTGGCTCTTGGATGGAGCAAAGCTGCACCCACAGGGGCTCCGGGCTGGAGCAAAGCTGTACCCATGGTGGACTCAGCCTGGACCATGGCTGCACCCACGGTGGACCCGGACTGGGCCAGAGCTGCACACACGGAGAACCCAGACTGGGCCAGAGCTGCACCCATGGTGACCCCCGGGCTAGAGCGTGACACCGACGGTGGACCCCAGTTGGAGCACGGCACCTACATTGGTTTAAGGCTGGGGCGCAGCACCTACGACAGCCCCCAACTGGAACACAACACCCACAGAAACCCGGACTGAGGAGAAGCTGCACCCACAGAGGTCCTGGGCTGGGACGGAGCACCCGCGAAGACCTCAGCTAAAGAGGAAGCAGCACCCACGGAGTCCCCGGGCTGGGACGGTGCACCTGCGACAACCTCAGCTGTCAGGGAAGCAGCACCGTTGGAGGTCCCGGGCTGGGACGGAGCACTCGCGATGACTTCGGCTGAAGGAGAAGCTGCACCCACTGCAGTCTCGGGTGGCGAGGCTGGACCCACGGAGACCTCTGGCAAAGTTGGACAAACCTCGGTGACCCTGGGGAAAGGCTCAGACAGGAGGGAAAAAGACACAGGGTCAGGGTCACTGGCGGCAGTGGAGCCCAACGAGGTAAGCTCAGGTGCAGCTGACGGCTGCGCTTGGCTCTCCTCACCAAGAGCCAGGCAAGATCTCTCCAAAACAGAGACAGTGAAAACAAAGAAGAGCACTTGCCTGAGCTCAAGCTCCACCGCCATCCAGGACTTCGTCGATCCTGGCGGCGACATCTCGTGCCCGGTCCTCTGGAGGTCCAGCTTCAGCTCTGCTGCGGTGGCCCCTACAGCAAGCATGGTGGTGGCTGCAGTCCCAGGACCCCCCAGCGAAGTGGACCACACAGGTGGCTCGCCCGGCATGGACACAGCGCCCTGCTGGCGCTAGATCCAGTACTGCTGAGGCCAGGGAACGTTCCATCATCAGCATAGGCTTCAGCTCAGTCACAGCGCTCTCCCACCGTCCAGGCCGTGGCTGCAGAGCTGGAACCAGGTCCACCAGGGCCACAGGTTCCTCCATCATCTGGCGGCTCGATTCTGGGGCCAGCGGACACTCTTTGCTGGAGAGACTGAGGACACACACCAGCCCGCCTGCACAAGGGCTGGGGTGGAGTTCCTATGATGGCGGTATGATTTAATAAACCTACTTAAAACCTCTCATCGCTGCCTTTATTTTATCATCCGCCATATTGGCTCTCATCCGCGTGAAGCTAGAGAGAAAGACCCAGGCACTGAACCGCAGTTTGTGGTATTTTAATGAAAAAACACAACTCCAACAGTGCACAAAATAAAAACTTACAGACGGAACAGGGAGTAGGTTGGATGAAACGTCAGAACAAGTCAGGGTACTGATGGGAACAGGAATAGGATTCCTTGATGAGACTCTGGCAAGGAGTGAATAAACAGACAGTCCTTAAATGGGCATGCAAACAATTATCACAAATGCTATCAAGTGTGAATCACATTAGCGGACAGGAGGTGAAAGTGATTACAATCAGCTGTGAGTCATGAGGAAAGGAGACGGGACTGACAGCTTGACAGGGGCACCGCCCACAACCAGGGAAAAACCCAGAAGTGCCTCTGACAGCTGAAACCCCAGAGAGAGAGAGAGAAGAGACCGACAACATACAAATATAATGTGATGACAAAGACTGAAGGAAAAATACAAGAAAACCCAAATATGTAAATAACAAAACTACAATGACCGTAAACAGGAAAATAAGTCACACTAAGAAACAATACAGAATACGTGAAAACCAACCAAGGATAAAATAACAGGAACTAGAACTCAAAAATACACTATACAAATATGGAAAAAAAGGCAATGCGACTGAGCACGGCAGAATCCCCCGTGCTCAGATCGTGACAATCTGGAAGGGGCAAACATCTTTTCACAGCACTGTATGTGCAGATATGTGTAATTAATTTTAGATCAGACAGACAAAACCGTTAAATGTCAACCTAAAACATAAGCACTGACATTTAAAACAACAAAATAATTAAACAAAAAGATGATCAAGGGGAAATTAAAAGAGAAAGAAACCTATTTGTAGGACTGACCTATTAACAGAAAACATTAATTCACAAGTGACAAATGGAGCTGCCCTTTTCCCGCAGCCTGATGTAGCTGTTCTAAGTTCTTCTGAAGTTCAGTAACTTATCACATTTTTTAAATTACTGTTTGCCTTCTAGTGATAGTCAAAATGGGATGATAAGGAGAAAACATTTAATCTGCTTAACATTCCATTTTGCAATCAATTTGCCTTTAAAAAAAAATCAGTGCACTCCTTCTTTTGTCAGAGACATGCCATAAAAACCCCAAATCACACACTATTCAGTTCAGATGAGACAAGATGACGGAAAAGCAACAAGAAAAGTAAAAAATTAACTCTGCCAAACATTTCAGTTTTGCAGAGTTTGGCAACAAACAAGCAAAAATATAAAAGCACAATTTGTACAAAAAATTAATCAGAAAATTGAGCAAAACAATTATGATCTTATTAAAACTTAAATTATCGTAATTCAGTTATTTCTACATTTACCCAAAAACAAACATTACTGAAGAAGCAACAATGAGGAAAATTAGACAATTAAAATGTATCGCAATAATTTCAGCCATTAGGCTCAAAACAAATTAATTTCAGTAGAACCGTATCAGTGTTGATCATATGTGGAGCCGCTCAGCCTGAAGATAACTTCAATTAGAGCTGCAGCATTTCATAATAAATGAAAACTTATTGGCAAGTCTTACTGTAATTAAATCAATAATTGTTAACGCAAAAGGGGGAAAGGTGCGATAACAGCTCCTAAAATGTGATTTCCTGCTGTTCTTCTGTCTTGTCTAGTAATAAACTGAATTTGAATTCTGGTCATTTTCAGCATTATTAAGCACAATATATAATTTTACAAAGCAACAAAACATTAATTAGCAGCCACATCATTCATTAATGGATGTAATTAGTCTTTGCAGCTTAAGTTTATAATTTGCTCTTGTTTTTTTCTGCATCTCGATATGAGATCAAGACAAGCAGCTTTAACCTGAAGGGGAAATGACACTGGAACAGTGTTCAGCTATGCTAATTTGCCAGTGAGAACAAATGGAAAAAAAAAAAAGTTTGATTAATTTACAGTTCTTTTTTGTCAGACCAGAAGGTAGAAGATGCTTGTTATTTACCTTAACATGTTTCGACTGACACATACAGTCTTCTTCAGAAGCGGCGTGGCCAGCCTGATGGTCCTGACAGATCCATCAGGTCCATCAGGCCGGCCACACCTAAGGAAAACAGCTGATAAAACAACATGTCACAGCGAGCAACTGACACTTCTGAAGAAGACTGCAGGTGTCAGTTGAAACATGTTAAGGTAAAAAAACAAACATCTTCTACCTTTCTGTCTGAAAAAAAAAAACTAAATTAATTATGGAAAAAAAGACAAAATCTTCTACCTTTCTGTCTGAAAAAAAACCTAAATTAATTATGGAAAAAAAAGACAAAATGATCATACGTGGAGTATTAAAAAAAATTTGAGCCTCATTGCAGCTTATCAGTACCACTAACATAATCTACAGAGTCTGCTTTGATGACTCAGGACATAAGGCAGCAAGCAACACTACATACTATATGGTTCAGCCAGACAGACATTTTTTTTAAAATCGTGTTTCCAAACAGCTGCAAACTCTGGTGCTAAATGAATGCACCAAGGCGCAGCTGCCTCAGTGCGACCTCTACTGGCCCAGCCTAGTTATTACAATACCTTTTTTGTGGCTCCATTGAGAGTATAATGGTGAGTTAAATTTGAGTTTATTTTGAAAACAAAGCCTTATCTCAAAATTCTGGCAAATTAAAAGTTGAGAAAATATGGCGATACAATGATACAAGCCTTTAGTTCCACTTGATGTTGAGCGGGCGAGCTGAAAAGCTAGTTACAGACAGACACAACCAAACACAGACACACTGAGTGATTACTGTATGCCTCTGTTGCACTGAGGCATAAAAAAATGATCTCAAAGCAGAAGAGGAAAAAAAAAACCTGCAAGTTTCTCTCTCTGCCATTTGAGGCGTGTTCCAGATGTGAGTCAAGACTTTTTAGAATTAGTTCCCATCCCGATCTTTGTCTTGTTCAACTTCTTGCTGTGCTGATCTAACCACAGTGAGCATCTAGTACTGAAAAGTCAACTGTATTTTTTTATTACTCCTAAATAGGTAAAAAACACTAGGCGGTGCATGAATACACAGCGGCCTCTCCTCTCTCTCCGTGTTTAGTGTCATCTAAATTATGTTTAAGTGAATATTCATGTGCTTTATGTCCACATATGGATGTGCATTTTTCACCAACGATGTTGCACACAAGTTACAGTCACCACAGCCTTCTGGGGTAAGGAATATGACCAAACATTAGATCTTGGACCAGAGTGTTACAGAGGAACTCTATGGTCTAGGACTTCTCCACAAGACTTCCACATCCCCGGACTCATCTGCTGCATCTCATCCCAAGAGGAGACGCCGAAAGCGATGTGAGAGTAAGCAGAAGCACATTAAGCGTGGAGGGATCTGAGCTAAGCTAGCCACTAGCCTGCACAGACCCCCGATACCATCCCTCATTCTGGCCAATGTATGCTCACTACACAACAAAATAGACCACATACAGCTCCTGAGATCTACAAAATGTAATGCGCGGAACCGCTGTGTTTTTATCTTTACAGAATTGTAGCTAAATGACAATATCCCGGACTCTGCTATTCAGTTAGCAGGACTGATATGCCATCGCGCTGATGGCATGTTCCTTCCTTCATGGAAGGAAGAAAAACCCAAGGGGTGTGGGGGTGTGGGGGTGTTATATCAATGACGCTTGGTGCTGGGACGCTACTGTGGTGTATAAACACTGTCCTTCGTTGGTGGAGTTTATGATTATCAAGTGCCAACCGTTCTGTCATGAACTGAGTTTGGACTTTCTCCCAAACTCAGCTTCATGGCCTTTCTGTCTTTATATTTATCTCTTGTATTTTTTGTGCCCTTTTGAGTTGTCACTATGTTCTCTTTTGTCTGTTTATGTTTCAGGTTGTTTTGATTTTCTCTTGTTTTATTTGCAGTTATTTTCTGATTTGCGTTTGGTTTTGTTTATATTTTAGTTTGCAGGTTGACAGCTGTCAGGTTGCGCTTCCAGGTTCGCATTGTGCTGCCTGTCAGCTGCCAGCTACTGCATTCTCTCATTACATCCAAGCTGATTCCAATTTCCAATTGTCATTCCCCTCTCTTGCTCAGGTTATCCAGCACCTGTTATCACTTATGTTATTGTCTCACCTATTATTTAAGCTCAGGCTGTTCACTCTGTTTTTGCCGTTCCATTAAGTTTGTTCTGCTACTCCTCCACCAGAGCACAGTCTGCTCTGGTGAAATTTCACTGTAAGTAAACCCCGGCGCTTACCAGTTTGTATGTCGGAGTGCTTTGTGGTATTCTTTGTTCTTTTCTCGCTCGCCAGTCAGTTTGGGAGCACTCTGTGTTTATTCCTTATTTTTCTTGCCAGTTCGCATGTGGAGCACTTTGTGTTTATTCTCTGATTAAAACGCACAATACCATCCAGCGCATGGGTTTGTTCTTTCTGCCCCAAAGGGGCAAACATGACACATTCTACTTACCGAGAGAATTTACATCCATTCTGCTTGTAGCTGTTTACATCCCACCCACCATCACCAGCGAGAAGAGCGGGGCACTAAGTGAACTCTATCAGTAACGTAACTCACCATTATTATTAGGCCATAAGTGAGACACAAACAGCACATCCAGATGGTTTCTTCATCACAGCAGGAGACATCAACCATGCATATTTAAAGGTCCTCCTACCAAATCTACACCAACATGTGGACTTTCCAACAAGTGGAGATAACTTGCTGGACTTGGTGTATACAACCCACAAGAGAACATACAGCGTGCCCCCCTCCCCCACCTTGCTCTCTCTGATCATATCACCATCTTGCTAAGGCCTGCATACAGACCCAGAGTGAAAGCCATCAGACCAACTAAAAAGCAGGTACCTGTGTGGCCAGAGGGGGACTCAGATGCTCTGAAAGACTGCTTAAGCACTGCAGACTCACTCAAGCATGCAGCCACTCACAATGAACACACAAACACAGAGGAGTACACTAAGGTTGTTGTAGCATACATAGCTAAATGCATTGATGATGTCACTCACTGCAAAACTGTCACTGTTCATGCTAACCAGAAGCCATGGATGACAGCAGAGGTCCACAGGCTCCTGAGGGCTCGGGACACAGTCTTCAGGGCCAGAGACATCGCAGAGCTAGCAACAGCTAGGACCAACCTGTCCCGGGCATCAAGGAGGCAAAACAACAGTACAGCAAGAAAATATCCGGCCAATTTGCAACACCAGAGATGCACCGTTCCCTCCGGCATGGCATACAGACCCTCACCAACTACAAACCTCCACCTCAGACCTGTGCGAGTGACATCACACTGCTTAACAACTTAAATGACATCTTTGGCCGCTTTGAGGCAGCTGGATCAGACAACATACCAGGTCGCGTTCTGAAGGACTGTGCGGAGGAGCTCATGAATGTCCTGGCCAGCATCTTCAACATCTCCCTGAGTCAAGCTGTTGTCCCCACGTATTTCAAAACTGCTACCACAATACCAGTCCCAATGAAAACTGTCCCATCCAGCTACAATGATTACCGGCCTGTAGCACTGACCCCCATCATAATGAAGTGCTTTGAGAGGCTGGTCATGCAGAATATCAAGTCCACCCTGCCTCCCTTCCACGACCCATCTCAGTTTGCATACAGGTCAAACAGATCCACTGAAGATGCAATCTCTGCTGCTCTCCACCCAGCCCTCACCCACCTGGATTCAAAGAACTCCTATGTGCGAATACTGTTGTTGGACTTCAGTTCAGGATTCAACACAATCATCCCCCAGCACCTAATACAAAAACTCAGACACTTGGGACTCAAAACCTCTCTCTGTAACTGGGTGCTGGACTTCCTCACAGGGAGGCTACAGAATGTACAGGTCAGCAGCAACACCTCCAAGACCATCACACTGAGCACAGGAGCCCCACATGAGTGCGTGCTTAGCCCGCTGTTTTTCACCCTGCTGACCCAGGACTGTGTACTAGCCTACAGCACCAACCACGTCATCAAGTTTGCAGACGACACAATGGTGGTGGGCCTCATCACCAGGAAATGAAGAGGCCAACTACAGAAATAAGGTGAGCCAACTGGCCCAGTGGTGTAAAGACAATAATCTCTTCCCGAACGTGGGAAAAACCAAGGAGATTGTGGTCAAGTTCAGGAGGGGACACACACAGCATTGCCCTCCGATCATCGATGGAGAGCTGTGGAGAGGGTGAGCAGCACCAAGTTCCTGGGGATGCACATCTCCAAGGGCCTCTCCTGGTCTAACAACACCACATCATTGGTCAAGAAGGCTCAAATTTGCCTCTATTCCCTCCACAAACTGAGAAGAGCATGAGTCCCACCCCCATCATAGGCTCAATCTCCCGGGGCACCATTGAGAGCATCCTCAACAGCTGCATCACTGTGTGGTACGGAAGCCGCACCGCCTCCTGCCGGAAGACATTACAACGCACAGTGAAAGCAGCCAGGATGATCATCGGTGCCCCTCTGCCCTCCCTTTTGGACATCTACCACACCCACCTCACCCGCAGAGCCATCAATATTGCAGGTGACACCTCCCACCCCTCACACTCCCTCTTCAGCCCCCTGCCCTCAGGGAGAAGGTACCGGAGCCTCCAGGCCCGCTCCACAAGACTGCTAAACAGCTTTGTTCATCAGGCCATCAGGACCCTTAACTCTGTCCACCCCCCCCCACACACACACACACCGTAACACACTCACCCACACAATAACTATCTCAGCTGTTTGCACAGAAAGACTTGGCACACCAACAGTACTACACCTGCTTCTGTCTGTTATTGCACTACTGATCATGCGCAGACCAATCTGTCACTGTTTGCACCTCCTCTACCGCATTGAACTTGCACTACGGGTATTACAGTATTACTGCACATAGAATTGCTGTGGGGGTTTTTTTTAATCTCTATTTGCACTACAGGTAGCATTACTGTACACAGACCAGTGTTTCCTCTGATTTAAAGACCCTGGTGCAGTGGCAACATACTTTTCCAGGGATGGGGGGGGGGGGCTGAAAACACATGACACTATTGTAACCGGAATATGTTTATTTTATACTATTTATTTCTTTTGTTTTTAAATTTTGCACAGTAACTTTGCATATGGAACTTACCATTTCAAGTATTGTCCAACCGAGGCTTGAATGTTGGAATATTGGGACAGTTGGGGTCCCACCCAGACGTCCTGTATTTGGAGTTTTTACTGGTGTCATCCTTCTTTCCTTCCTCTGCTCTCACCTCTCCTGGACCCTCTGCCTGAACACTTTCCTCTCCTTGGCTCCTCTCTTCTGTCTCATCTTGCCCTCTCTGAGCTCTGTCTAATTCAGGTTCTCTCTCTGTTGATGGTGGTATGAAAACAGGTTAGAAAATATCACGTGTCATGTAAATTAAAATAAGACAACCAAAAATTTCTAGTTAAGGGTACAAAGAGCACCCACTTAAAAACTTGAGTAATGACTTCAGTCTTGAAGGTTTGAAGTTTTTCTCCAAAAGGTATAACAATTTTCTTATAGTTTTCTACTTTTCTCTGTAAATGTATCTAAATTTGAAACCATTTTCCTCAAATTTGTAATTTCTTCTTGTACAATTGACTTTTCTTGTACATTTGAGACTTTATTATAAATTTGTGGATTATTTTATGGCTATTTTTTGTCTATTTTTTAAAATAAAATTAAGTTTTTTTACTAAATTTGAAACAGATGGTGGTATTTTTTTTTTATTTTTTCCTTATAACAATTTACATTTTAGACCATAATTTTGCAGAGCCAGAACAGAACAGTAATTTAACTCTGATTTCAAAGAAAAAAAATTAATAAAATTGTATTTAATAAAATAAATTAACTTAAATGACCAAAGATGCAATTATTTCTCTTACAATATTTCTATAAATTTATAGTTTTGATTTTTTTTTTTTTTTTTAGAAATCTCACCATCTAGACAGCAGGAAAAACCTCCCTTATTTTGAAATCCAAATGTTAGTACATTTAGTTTGTCTGAAGGCTGCTGAAGGATTAAAGTCATTGACTTGGTGAATTTAGGTCATCGTAACTTGCCAGGTAGATAATAATGAACATAAATTAATTAATATTAACTAAAGTAAAGGTAAAAACATCTCCTTTTTATTCTTGTCTGAAATAAGAAAAACAAAAAACTAACCACACATGTTAACTAAGTGACTCTTCCATTATTGCTCCCGTTACCAGCAGATTAAAACCATGATAAATGCCTTCACTACTTACGTATCGTTTCTGATTTTTTCCGCATTTAAAGTACTTCAATAAGCTCATGTTTCTTTCGGACAGCGACGCTCGTAGCGAGACACTCTGCAGTGCTTGCTGACTGGAGCATACGGATCCGCGTGGATGACGGTCACGCGCGTTGTTCGTGTGTGCACTTGCGGACCGTCATTGCTTCATATATTTTTCTTAAATTTATATTTCCTGATAGAGTGGTGGAAAATTTTCAGGGGTGGCGGGCCGCCACCAAGAAATGTTACCAGAAGAAATCATGCAGACTGCTGTTGTTGTTTTTCATCCTTACGCCATTTTTTCTTATATATTATGCACATTACTAGAGACAGAGAAATGACATTTCAATTCTGTTGTATGTCCTGTACATATAGAAGTATTGACAAATAAAAACCTTTGAATCTTTGAATTGAAGTTTGTATTTGCAACAATTACTAATAATTTTTTTAATAAAGTATTCTGATACTGATGTCTCTGAATCAATATAGTATCACCACCACAAAGAATCGCAGTATTACACTGTATCAACCCCTCTTCCCAGTTAATAGCTGAATAATTATTGTTTTTTTTACTATTTGTTTGGCAAACCAAGACATTTGATGAGGTCACCTTTTATAAACCAAATGATTACTCGACTAATCGGGAGAAAAAAAAAATCAGCACATTAATCAGTAACAACAATAGTAGTTGCAGCCCTACTATAGATCATAAATGAAGCTGCGTGACGTTGACTATTAAAGAGTAAAGCCAGCATATCGTGATTGCCCTCTGGTGGCTGGTTGCACAAAGACATTAACCCCCGCCTACTCCCTTTAATGTGTGTGGCACCTGGCCAAAATGAAAACAAAAAGTACTCAAATTTTGCCAGAAGATGGTTTCAGTCCTCATAGGTAGTTCTTATCGTGCTAATGAATGCTAACGTGTTCTTTGTTTGGATCAGTTTTAATTAGCTTTTTATTGCTATAAAAGCTGACTGGCTCAGCCTATGAGCTGCTGCTTAGACTGTATGGGCAGTCACATGGACAGACATGTGACACTGCAGCTCCGCTTCATACAATGTCACGAAGTGCATGCTTTAAGATTGAGTAGAGCTTCACTTTTTTGGAATGGATGCCAGTGGCACCTTATCATCCCTCTTTATTTTACAGTTTATGGTCAAACCCTGAAAAGCGTCTTTTAATGCCACAGGCACCGAGGCATCAGCACCTTGGTGCTTTCATTCTTGTTAGTGTTTGAACGTAATAAGTCAAGAAAGAAAATATTTAGACTTGGCTGATGACCATCTCCTCTGTCTGCCAGTATGTTTTTGTTCTCTATGGTTAGTTTCAACAGTAGCTATTCAGCCATTCAAATAAAGCCCCACAATCAGCTTCATTATTCCAGTCATGGAAGACAGTTGTTGTTACCCATATAGGTGAGATTTACAGTATTTTCTCCACTTTCCTTCAGTTGCCTCATTAGCATTCCGGAATAATGCAAAGGGCTCTGAATAAGGCTTGTTTCTGGTTCCTTGATTGTGAGCCGTGTCGATAAATAACTTGAACACGGTTCAGAATAATCCTGCTGCCTTCGGGGGACAGCCGGTTTTCAATGAATATAGATGAGAGTTCAGGAATGAATCCCAGCAATAGGACATCATTCATGCACATGTTAGTCTGCATTCCTGCACACAAAATCTTCTGTGACGGGAAAACGCCAAGACGTGACAGTTGCAGTTTTATTGTATATTAGCCTTGAGCTGACCTGACAACTGGAAAATTGCCAACGCAATTATCGCTGAGGACAAGAGACCCATCCACGGCGATTTCTTTGTATCTGTGTGTTACTATCAGGCATCTTTTAACCTCCAACAATTAGGCTGTCCATCACTTTTACCCGTCTCTCAGTGCAGTGCCTCATTCTATTTTAGCCTCACACAGGTTATAGCGTCTCCACTGAAGCTGCACAGCATTAATTTGTTCTCACCAAACATTTTTTTCTAAGAGAAATTATTTGAGTGCAAAATTATACACCGGCGTTAATCCACCGTCTTACAGTGCACATGGGCAGAGTACACACATCGGTGCCGCAGGACGGGTATTAACATCCACATAATCCGTCTGCCTCCGCTACAGTAACGCTGCCTATTCTGGACGTTAACGCTCTCCCTCTACCAATCTCAGTGGGATAAGAGAAGATCATTATCCCGAGAGCTGATGTAGAAAAGTTTGTTGATGAAGATGAAGTTCGTTGAAAGTAGGACAAAAGTAATTAGATACAGCTACTTTTCATTCACAGCATTTCATGGCTCTGCCTTGTTTCAAATCTGAGCACTTATGAATGAAGAATGCAAACATCACTTTTCCCATTCCTTTAGATCTCTCAAGCTTCATTAAAACTTTCTGCAATTGTTACCTTTCTTTTCACGCGAGCATTTACTATTACTACGGCTTCACTGCTTTAAATTTATAGCAGTTGAGGCAAACCCAGCTCATTATTCCCTAGTAACAAATAAAATAGAAGATATATAACTGATTTCACTGGAAAAAAGGAAAAGTACAATCATGATGGCTTTTTCTCTGCCTAATCATCACTAACAGTGTAATGTTTGTCTATTTAGAGGTGAATGAAGTCCATAGTTGGGCGGCGTGGTGGCAGAGTGGTTAGCACTGCAGCAGCACAGTAACTCACCCTTGGCCGGGGGATCCTGGGTCTGATCCCAGCCCCCGACCAACAGTGATCTGTGTGGAGTTTGCGTGTTCTCCCCGTGTCTGCGTGGGTTTACTCCGGGATTTCTCTGGTTTCCTCCCACATGCCAAAAACATGCAAGCTAGGTTAATTGGCATCAAACTGGGGATTCTAAATTGTCCTTAGGTGTGACTGTGAGAGTGAATGGTTGTCTGTCTCTCTGTGTTGGCCCTGTGATGGACTGGTGATCTGTCCAGGGTGGACCCTGCCTCTCGCCCAAAGATGCTGGGATAGGCTCCAGCCCCCCCGCGACCCGAAAAGAATTAAGCGGAAGAAGATGAATGAATGAATGAATGAAGTCCATAGTTTATTGTTACGCACATGAGACTTGGTAAACACAATAAGGCAGCTTCAACATATGCTGTAAAAGCTGAATTAACATCATCAGTAAGGACCCCTGTACACAGACGGAGATCAAGTGACCGCTGAGAGATCAAAAATTGACCTGATCTCTCAACAATCACCTAAAACGTCAAAAAAGCTATTTCTTTGAAAATGTTTGGGAAATCGTTGTACAACTTTCATAGCAATCTATACAGATCTTTGAAAAATCCTTGAGAGGTCAATGAGAGACCAGGAGAGATCACTGAAGGATCATTAAGATTTTGTTGGGTGATCAAAGTGTGTGTGTGTGTGTGTGTGTGTGTGTGTGTGTGTGTGTGTGTGTGTAGTGCTCTTTTACCCCTTTTACACAGGGGGTGGAGATCATTGAGAGATCATTGAAAGACGAAAAATGGCCAGATCTTTCAATGATCTTCCAGTGATCTCCACGGTTGCCACAATTGGAAGATTGCTTTGACTCAGTCCAAAACAATCTCTCAACAAATACCAAAGGAAGGTGATGTCTCAACAAACTCTCAATAAACTCGCAAGAAGCGCTCAATGATCTTTCACTGAACTCAATATGGTCTTTCATCAGACACTCAGTGATCCCTCACTGATCCCTCAGTTATCTCGACCTTTAAGGTGGACAAATTTACCATTTACTGAAAGATTGCTGAGAGATCACTGGGAGCAGGGGAAAGTCCTGGCTTGTATGACGCCCTGGGCGGACTGCCTCCCCAGCCACACCTCCACACACACACACATTTTTTACTTTAATTTTTTTATTTCTCTCTTAAATGTCCAAATGTTCAATTTTCTCAACAACTAATGAAGTTTTTCTTGCAACTTTTTCTTGGCAAGTCTATTACTTTTTTTTTTACTTTTGCCATGTTTCATCCTTTTTCCTATATATTTTATGATTTTCTTGTACGTACATTTGCGCATATCCTCTCACTGATAGGTGCAGCTCAACAAATTAGAATGTCATCAAAAAGTTGATTTATTTCAGTAATTAAAAAAGTAAAACATATAGTATATTGATTCATTATATACAAGTATATACAAGTATATTGATTCATTACACACAGAGTGATATATTTCAAGTGTTTATTTCTTTTAATTTTGATGGTTTTCGCTTACAGCTAATGAAAACCCCAAATTCAGTTTCTCAAAAAAAATAGGATATGACAAAAAATTAATTTTAAAAATTGCATTTTTTTTTAAATTATTCAATGATAGCACAGTCATCTACCAGGGAATTTTAGAGCACTTCATGCTTCCCTCTACTGACCAGCTTTATGGAGAAGCTGATTTCATTTTCCAGCAGGACTTGGCACCTGCCCACACTGCCAAAAGTATCAAAACCTGGTTTAATGACCATGATATCACTGTGCTTTATTGGCCAGCAAACTCTCCTGACCTAAACCTCATAGAGAATCTATGGAGTACTGTCAACAGGAAGATGAGAGACACCAGACCCAACAATGTAGACGAGCTGAAGGTCACTATCAAAGCAACCTGGACCTTCCTAACACGTCAGCAGTGCCACAGGCTGATCGCCTCCATGACACACCGCATTGATGCAGTAATTCATGCAAAAGGAGCCTCGACTAAGTACTGAGTGTGTACATGGACATACTTTTCAGTCAGCCAATATTTCTATTAAAAATCCGTTTTTAAAAAAAATGAATTATACATGATCTAATTTTTGAGAAACTGAATTTGGGGTTTTCATGAGCTATAAGCCATAACCATCAACAGTAAAAGAAGTAAACACTTGAAAAATATCAGTCTGTGTGTAATGAATCTATACAATACATGACTCATTTTTTTAACTGAATTACTTAAATAAATCAACTTTTCGATGACATAATTTATTGAGATGCACCTGTACTATGTTGTCCTGTATAAACTATCCTTGCAGTCTTTGTGGACATGGATGGTGGCAATTTAACAGAGGGGATAGTTTGGCCTTATTTTGTTGACTAGGTGAATGGCCTTTTTAATTTTTTTGCAACGATTTAGTCATTTGAATGAAGTTTTAATTATTTATTTATTGAAAGAAAAGCTTTTTCCAGATTTTTGCAAAGATGTTTTTATTTTGAAGAGATAATCATTTTTCAGTGGAAGCTGACCATTTTTAATATTTTTTTTTGTCACTGACCTTTGCAAAATTAATGATGAAGACCGTGGTCTCTGTGGCAGTTGATAATTTGTAAAAATCTGTGGGGTATTAAACATGTCCATTTGTTGTGACTCCCCGAGGGAAGGAATGAAAATCCCAATCGCTGGAGTAGAACGTGCACTTTATTAACATAAACCACAAAAATAACAAGCCCAGTAATGACCACGCAAATACAGTGGATTGGAATGATGAGTTAAAGGCCACCAGACATACAAGGATTCCACCCGGATGTTCCACAGCCTGGGAGAGGGAATTCCTAGTGCCGCTCTAATGGCGGGCACAAAGAGAAAGGCAAACATTTACTTACAGCTGGAACGATCCGGGGCTGTCCATGTAGTCCAGTGGATGAGAGATAAACAGGCTGAAGATCATCCAAAGGGAATGGATTCAAACAAACGCAGAGGTACGCGCTGCAGTGCTTGAAGCTGAATGCTCCGACGATCTCTTCCCACTAAAGCAGCGTTTATGTAATAATGATACTAACGAGGGAAGAGACCGCCGGTGTGAGGAAATGTGGACTGAACATAATAAACCCCAGGTGTGCATGAGTGAGTGTCTGAGCGTGTGAATGGGAATGAATGGAGTGTGTGTGTATGTGTGTGAAAACACCCAATAATGAGGCACAGCTGATGGCACTTGACAGGAGGAGGGGGCGTGCCCAAGCTAACTAACTAACTGACCTGCACTTATATAGCGCTTTTCTAGTCACAAAGACCACTCAAAGCGCTTTCATTAATACTAACCCTCTATTCTAAGGGCCTATAGGAAACAGATATCTAGGGACAATTTAGAACAGCCAATTAACCTAACAGGCATGTTTTTGGCATGTGGGAGGAAACCGGAGAAATCCCGGAGTAAACCCACGCAACACGGGGAGAACATGCAAACTCCACACAGATCACTGTTGGTCGGGGGCTGGGATCGAACCCACGATCCCATGATCCCCACAATCCCCCGGCCAAGGGTAAACTGTGCTGCCGCAGTGCTAACCACTGCGCCACCGTGCAGCACCGTGAAGCTGTCAGGAAGCGAAGGCCCAATAGCTCCCTGAAGTGCCTGATGGAAAATAGGGCAAAATAACCATAAGTCAGAATTGGGTTTGGAACCACCAAACCCAGGTTCATGACACCATTAGTGTATTGAAGTAAAATAGAATACCAACTAAGTAACATATAAAGCTGACATATTTTTAACAAATCTTATTCAATGTGCCCTTTTTTTTAATTAATTTGCACCCCCACCTCTCAAATGGTCTCTGCACAGCCCTGAAATCAATTCATGTGGCCACTAATCTGAAGCCAACTACAACACATTGGAGAAAAATTATGTTACATAACATAAGCTGTAATAACCAAATGTTGCCATTTTAGCGCTCAGTGTTTTAAAATTCAAACCGCTGCATAATTTAAGAAAAAAAAACTTACTTTTAACATTTTTTTCCTCCTTTGCTGCACTTTGAATATCTGCCATACTGTGGGGTCTGCCAGCCGCAGACAGAGGGCGCTGGCATCCTGCCTGTAGAGGGTGCCCATTTGCCACAAATGCATGCTCAGCACACGTAATTATGAATCTTTTATTATTATTTTTATTCTTTTGAGTCTCATGACACCCTCAAAAGAATGGCACCCTGGGCATCTGCCCACATGGCCCATATCTGAGTCTGCCACTGATTGAGAGTGTGGGAAATCTTTCAAAGAACAGCAAATTTTTCCACCCCAAAGGTAGCAGTGGCTGAGAGATCAGTGAGGGATCGTTGAGTGTTCAATGAAAGGCCATTTAGAGTTCATTGAAAGACTGCTGAGAGATCATTGGGATGAGATTGAGTGCTTGTTGAGAGATCGTTGAGAGATCACTTCCCTTTGGTGATCACTGAGCGATTGTTTTGGAATGAGTCAAAACTTTGAGGATTGTGGACATCACTAAAGATCATTGAGAGATCTTGGCGATCGCTGAGAGATCACTGCAAGACTGTTTGGAGATCTGGCCATTTCATCATCAGTCAGTGATCTCTCAATCATCTCCATCCCTGTGTAAAGGGGGTATAACAACGTATTGCTCCTAGTTCATAGTTTATTGTTATGTACATGGAATTAATAAACACAATAAGACAGCCTCAGTATATTCTGTAAAGCTGAATGAACATGACCAGTAATAAATCATACCCCCCCCGTCTTTTACAGAATTTTATAAAAATAAACAAGCTGAAAATTTTTTTACTCCAGGAGAAGTGTGAAGGAGATTTGACCTCTAAAGCATCACTGACTGCTGAACTCTAATTAAAAAGGAATATATTAGGAAGTCACGTTCCCTCTTGGTTTGATCCATGGAGATACAGCGTTTCAGCAGCTCTGCGGCCCATGTGGCCGATTATTATAATGAGGAGTCTCTAAATTCTCCTCCACTGTCTTAAGATTTGTCAAAGTCCTAATTGGCACAAAGAAGAAATGGCGTCTAATTCCAAGGAAATCGTATGGAGTTTTTCTGGCCAATGAGCTGCAGCAGTATTGGCTCTTAAAGGACATGGCAAATGTAAGCTTGAAAGTCATGTCTGACTGAGCCCCAGGAAATAAAATCTGTATAACACATTAGAGACAAAGTGGACGGCTGGGAGGAGAACAGGAGGGACGGCCCCCTCGCCTTTGACTGAAGACACTGCTCATCTTTCCGCTCACACATCCCAGGGTCTGTGGGCTTACTTTGTATCTGAAACACCCTTGAGCAGCTTGAAGAGGTCAAAAGGGTGAAGAATAAAATGGGAGGAATGACTGCCAAAGAAAGAAGCCCATCATTAAGACTCAGATATGCAGGTGTCCTTGAAGGATTTTTGTGACTAAAAAAAGATGTAGATTATACTTGGTAGGTGAAGGTTATCTGATCCAGCAACATGAGGAGTGCTTCAGATGAAACCAAGACAAAAATCCATAAACGTATAACCCTACTTTATTGCTGGAAAAGAATTGTGCCAGTTTGGCATAATTTAACCCACCCAGTTGTTGGCAAATGAAAACACACAGTAATATTACTTTTTTTTCTCCATCTCTTAAAAAAAACCTCCCCCATGTTTCATTAGAACCACAATCTGGCTCCTTTACTAGTGGAAGACATGGCTGCTGTCTTTCACTGTGATGGCACCAGGTGTCTTCTCCTCCTCCATCTGTTTAATTATTCAGTTTCAACCTCGGATCTCACCAGGTCGACAATACCTGCTGCAGAGCAATCCCCGGGCAGCCATCTCACAAGCAGCAATAGAATCTCAGTCATAAACCCGTGCATCCTTTGGAATTACAAATGAGACGGCACATATGCTGTGATTCCCTGTTTGGACCGGCTTTTGGTGTGCAGCTAATGTCCAACTAGGGAATAATATTGCTGCTAATTGCATACTGTGACACCTCTGCATTTGTACAGGGGAAGAGGTTTTGTTTTACGAGGAGCTGAGGGAAATGTTACCACTGATGCTATGGCTCCTATAACCCCGACAAAGCACTTTGCACAAATCTAAAAAAAAAAAAAAAACCTGCCACTCTCTCACTCACTCATACACTAACCATGTCTTCTACTTCACAGATCAGCAATGGCACTCATGTTAAATTGTACAATAGTGATCAAATCAGGCGCAGGAAGGCAAACCTAAAATCATACATGCCATATTTCTGGTGTTGAGATGACAACAGAACAATAAACACAGAAAAAGATGGGAGACTCCATGGATTTGTCACTGATTTGCAGTAAGAGAGGTGTGGCACTGGCGCAATCTCGCCACATTGGTATTTTAGTGGATTTTATGACAGTGCACTTTTGATCAGGAAAAAGGAGGTCTGTCATCAGAAGCACATTGTTAATGCTATTTCAGTGGTGTATTTTGAAAAGGTGCAGCTCCTACTGACAGGAGCGCATGAGGAAACACAGCATACGATGGGATTTCAGAGATTTTAATAGACAGAGTTGTAACAATTATAATCTAATCACCCGTCATTTTAACCACAGACTTACAGGTGGAGAGTAACCTATTGATAAGACATCAATGTATTTATTTCTCAAGGAGAATGAAGGAATGAACGTGGAGTGTGTGGATGTGGTGCATGGAGGAGGCATGGTGGGATGCTGTCAGTCTGAAAATTTTAAACAACAAACCTCTCTTCTGTGACAAAACATTCTGTCCACACACTAATCTATCATGTCTGTCATCATATCATATCATGTCTCATGTACGATGGGCATGTGCATGTCCTGTGACGGTTAATGAAATACACACACTTTTTGTTAAATGTGTTAACCTCTTGCACTCTGGTGTACCGCGGGCGGGCACATCTCTGCGTCCTAGAGCGCACGAGGGAGCACAAGGGCGCACGAGGGCGCTACGTCCTAGAGCACACTGAAAAAAAAAGCTGCATTTCCGTTCTTCCACTACAGACACAGCCGCGAACAGAAAGCCAAAGGAGTGCTTTGATTGGTTTAGATGTGATTGACCTCTCATTCGACTAATAAGAGCCTTGAATTGGGTTTCTGAAACCTTGAAGAACCAATGACTGAAAACCTAGCAAGAAGGACCCGCCTACCAACGGCTGCAAATACAGCCAGCCAATTGAAGCACAGAAGTTCGAAAGCTGTTTTGTGTAAGGCTGGGTGAAGAGAGACTGACTGCTGCAGCAGATGAAAAAAGGACCCGCAGGAAGAACCGCCACAGACCCAGCAGCACGGAGACCACCCACAAGTGCACCTGTGTGACAGGGACTGCCATTCGTGCATCGGCCTGTTCAGCCACAGGCGGTGCTGTCCCAGCAGAGTAGACGTTTGGGATTCTCTTCCATGGTCATCATAGACCATCCACATGCTGTTGTGGACAGGTAAGTGTTATAAGCTAAATTATTCTTTATCCATGAAAATTGTAATCAAAAATGACTTTTGACCGATCGGTAAATTACAACTGTGCGTAGTAGACTGCGGCGCACGAAGTCCGAAGTCCGTGCGCCGCGTCCAGACCGTGAACGCCCCCCCCCGCTACTCTTCTGTAGCAGGGGGGGGGGGCGCCGCGGGGACCGCGGGGACTGTGCGCCGCAGTCGCCACATCGCCACATGACTGTTCTGTCATGTAGCGATGGCCGATGTAAAAAAAAAAAAAGCCACACATTTTTTACATAGCATGCTTCTTTGTGTGTGGGGGCTTGTTTGTTCATTCATTCATGAATGAATGAATAAACAACACCCCCCCCACACACACACACACACACAGCCCTGAGTGTCCCCTTTCATTAGAGCCCAAGATCAAGCTTCTATATTGAATCATTCAAAAGTTACAGACGTTTTTTCCAAACTGTGCCATTTGGCACAATTTGGCACAGTTCAAAAACGCCTGGGAACTACCTGAGAACAAAGCTGTGTAATATATTCATTTTTTATGGTACTGTTACAAAATTTTGACCTCAGCTGGATAACACTTGGTTCTACATTTCTGTTGCATATTCCAGCCCGGATCTGAAGCTGTGTGTTATTTGCAAGCATTTGTATCCAAAAAAAACACCCAGGCAAAATGTATTTCTTCAAGTTCAGTATGTTTAGATGACTGTTACTCAGCGGCAGGAGCACTTAGAGAGATTATGACTGTTTTGCCAAAAAATTCAAAGTGTTTTCTTTTAAATGAGACCAACCCCATGAAGATGCTGCAAAGGGTTGAAGAACAGCTTTTGATTTACTTTGGGTACGTTATTTTTTGGCGTTTTTAAGGAAATTGACCAGAGTGCAAGGGGTTAATCTGAAGACAATTAAATACAAACTATTTGAAAACAGAGCAGACAGAATTTTTCACTGCACAGAGAAAACAACAGCACTCTTAGGCGAGTGCAATATCCACTGCCTCCATTTTCTTTCAAGATCCCAATATGTTACTGAAAGAGAGAAGTTTTAAACTTTTCCATACAATAATTGCAGCAAACCAAATTATGATAAGCCTATTATGCATGAAAATACAGCAAAAATAGTTCTATGCAACCCATAGCTGTGTAGCAAGTTTGGTGACCCTAGTGAGCTTTATGCATTCTATAAAAAGATGGCAAAGGGGGTGCAAACCTTGTCCTTTGACCATTGACCCAAACCCACAGTCAGAGGTCATAGTCTAAGGGAAAACCTGCATATCAAATTTGGTGACCATAGCTTTACTCGTTCTATAGTAATAGTGCAAAGGGAATGTTAACATTGACATTTCACCTTTTGACCTGAAACCCATAGTCAGTGGTCAGGATCCCAAGGTGAACCTGTGTAGAAAGTTTGGTGATCCTAGCTTTCTTTGCTCTTAAGATATAGTTTATAAGCCATTTTATGTTGACCATTTAGGTTGCAATTGCAAAACCATAGTCCCACTTCAGGGTCACATGATGAACCTGTGTACCAGCATTGGTGGTCCTAGCTTTATTTGTTGTACAAAGGCATAGGGAATGTTAACGTTGACCTTTTGACCCCAAACCCATAGTCAGAGGTCAGGATCCCAAGGTGAACCTATGTACCAGGTTTGGAGGCCTCTAGCTTTACTTGCTGTATAGTAATAGTGCAAATGGAATGTTAACTTTGACCTTTTGATCCCAAACCCATAGTCAGGTCGGGATGTATGTCATCCAAGACGTGTCTTAGATACAACTACGGTGTTGATTTGAAAAGCATTCATCATTTCTTTCAGTAGTTATTGCATTTACAAGATTTAGGGAAAAACTAACCTCTGACCTTGACCACAAGGTCATCCAATCAGAGTCAAATTGCGCATCATCAGTGTATATCAAATCATGGTACTAAGTTTCTAAACAATCAGAACAAAACTGTAGGAGGAGTTGATTTCACAAAAGTCGGACAGCCGGACAGCCGGACTGCCCCATAACATTATCCTGCTTCGGTCTTCACCTAAAGGGGAATAAAAACGGTGCATGGGTTTACAAAATTATTCAGTGGATCATCCTCTTTTCCTGAAGTTTCAAACCTATTCATATCTGCATGTTGCATCCATGCACACCACATTGAACCTGCTAAATTCAGCTCCATTGTTCAGCCCAATTGTTAAATCATCTCTTCTTCCCTCATCGTCCTCCGTAAAATAACTAACTGGGCATCAACTGTGATAAATGCCTAGCTTAATGCCAAGCAGTGTTGCTACCTCGCTCATTTTTGGTGATATGCATGCCCTTTGGTCAACACAAAACCCATCTTAAACAAATCGTCATGATCATAGTTCACCTTTGATTATGTGCCTCTGTTTATTAAAGGGATGGACTGGAGCACTTTGGATTGGATTACCGAAGATGCACCTCTGAACAATTAGACCAGCATCTTTGCACCTTTCACCCAGCAAAGAGACTGTTTCTCCCTGCTGTGATAACAGAATGGACTTGGACACACCCATAAATGTGCTCTGCACCATAGACAATAGGCTGTTTATTTAGATCATTATAATACAGTCCCAGGTGTTTATCGGAGAGTGCTATGAAAAAAGGGGCGATCTTGATCAATAGCCTCAGAAAGAAACTGTTACACTGATTTATGTTAGTGATTAAACAGCTGTGAGTACTGCATACAGAATAAAACAGAGAGAAATAGAGCCGTCTAATTGGTGGTGAACTCATGTAGTGCCTCCATAGGCGAACGCACCGCACAGCAGGTGGGTGGTGGTAAACTGTAATGAGCGTGAAATAATGAACACTAACTAGCGCTGTAAGGATTCAGAGGCAAGACCACCTTTGACACACTCACATATATGTGCTAATTAACTGGGTTGGAAATAAACCTTACATGCAGTTTTTTTTTTTTTAAACAAATTTCATGAGAAGAAAGCTGCATTTTTCTTTTCAATTGCAAAGACAGAAAAGTATCAATACACTTTTTAGATATGCTTAAAAATAATACTATACAGTATATCCTTTATGATGATAAGTAAGAGCCCCTTTAAACAGCATGGAGATCATTGAGAGATTGGGCCAATTTTTGATCTTTGGGCTTGTTTGGGAGATCCTTCTGTGTTTTTGGACTGATTTAAAGCTTTGAGGAGACCGTGGTGACTGTGGAAATCATTGAAGATCATTGATAGATCAAAAATGGGCCTTTTCTCTCAACGATCACTCACTGGTCTCAACCCCTGTGTAAAGGGGGTATAACAGAGCAATAATTCCTGTGAACAGACTCTGTTGTCTGTAGTTTGGTGACGGCAGTCTTTGTTCTGTGAGTCAGCATCAAGACACCTACAATAGCAGGTTTTGTTAGATTCATATCTTCCTTGCTTCCAGTAAGTTTGATTTCACACTTTCTGTATTTCTGACAGCCTTTTTAAAAGTATAGCCAGGTAACTTTAGGGGAAAAACTAACCCCATTACCTTTTTATCTGAAAACTACTGAGCTGCCAACCAATCTCATCAAATATAGGAAAAATAAGATGCTTTTCACCCCATTAAAAACCATCATTCATTTATACTAGAAACTAAAAAGACATACCATTAATACTTCAATGACCTATACTCCAAAACTGTTTGTTACTGTGTATGTGCAATACACACTCAACTTTGTTACTGTGCCAGATAACTCACCATTTTAGCAGCACTGAAGCCTTAAGGCCTAAGGTTACTACACATACAAATTGTGCAAGCACATGGTGATGTCACTGAACTGTTCATACCAAGGTTTGGACACCTCGAGTTTTCATGGTAAGTGATGATGATTTTTATCTGTTATTTAAAGATACAAAACTGAAAACAAGTACATTTATTGTTATGAACCGGGCTTGGGATTCTCCTGAGTGTCACAAACTCCTGTATGCCGTTAGATGGCGCACGAGAGAGGGAATAAACCCAATCGCAGGAGTAGAGAGTGCCATGTTTATTTCAGTTCACAAAATAACAAGTCCAGTAATCACCACATACAGTTCAGTCAAACCACACAAGATTATGGAGAGGTGTAATGACAAGATTGGCCACCAAACATACAGGAATGCTCAACAGCCTGGTGAAAATAGAGCCTAGTGCTGCAGGGCTGCGTTACGCACGAAACAAGAAAGGCGAGCAGCCTAGTGCTGCAGGGCTGCTAGCACAGGAGAAAAGGCTCAAGACACTTACAGGTCTGGAGCTAATCCGGGGCGAGCCGTGCAGTCTGGCGGATGAGGCAGAGAAGCGGGACCAGCCGAAACACCAAGGAATAGATCGTCTTCAGATGTCAGGCTGAGTTGCACAGAGGGAGTGAATTAATATACGGGGAGAACTAGCTGCCATGTATAGAGGCGAATGCCCCGACAATCTCTCTCCTCTGGAGCGGCCAACAAATACTCCTGAAACTAACGAGGAAAGAGATTGCCGGTGTGAGATGCGTGGGCAGAACTGACTGGCACGGGGTAGGTGAGAGAGCGTGTGAATGAGAGTGAATGGAGCATGTGCATGTGTGTGTGTGTGCATGTGGGTGTGTGTATGTGTGTGAGCACCTGTCACAGAGCAGCTGACGGCGCTTGACAGGAGGAGGGGGCATGCCAGAGCTGTCAGAGCAAAACTAGGGCAGAACATAACAATGAGTCTGAACTGGGTTTGCCCTCCAAACCCAGATTCATGACACCGAGCTCAGCTTTATGGCGTTTGTCTGTTCCTCAGTTATCTGTGCTTTATGTTACCCTTTGAGTTCCATATTGTGTTTCATTGTTTAGCCATGTTCTGTTGTATTTTTGGTGCTTATTATTTGCTTTTGGCCATATGATTATCTTTTGAGTCATTTATAATTATTCCTGGGCAGCGCGGTGGCGGAGTGGTTAGCACTGTGGCAGCACAGCAACTCACCCTTGGCCTGGGGATCCTGGGTTCGATCCCAGCCCCCGACCAACAGTGATCTGTGGGGAGTTTGCATGTTCTCCCCGTGTCTGCGTGGGTTTACTTCGGGATTTCTCCGGTTTCCTCCCACATTCCAAAAACATGCGAGTTAGGTTAATTGGCATCAAAAACTGGTGGTGGTGGTTCCTCTCTTCAAAAAAGGGGACCGGAGGGTGTGCTCCAACTTTAGAGGGATCACACTCCTCAGCCTCCGTAGGAAGGTCTATGCCAACGTACTGGAGAGGAGAGTCCGGCCGTTGGTCGAACCTCGGATTCAGGAGGGGCAATGTGGTTTTTGTCCTGGCCGTGGCACATCGGACCAGCTCTTTACCCTCTCGAGAATTCTTGAGGGTTCGTGGGAGTTTGCCCAACCAGTTTACATGTGTTTTGTGGACTTGGAGAAGGCATTTGACCGCGTCCCTCGTGGATTTTTGTGGGGGGTGCTTCGGGAGTATGGGGTATCGGGCTTGTTGTTACGAGCTATTCGGTCTCTGTATGACCGTTGTGAGAGTCTGGTTCGTATTGCCAACACTCGGTCGGAGTCATTCCCAGTGAGAGTTGGATTCCGCCAGGGCTGCCCTTTGTCACCGATCCTGTTCATAATTTTTATGGACAGGATTTCTAGGCGCAGCCAGGGAATGGAGAGTGTCATGCTTGGTGACCACAGGATCTCATCTCTGTTGTTTGCAGATGATGTTGTCCTGTTGGCTTCATCCAGCAATGACCTACAGCTCTTGCTGGGATGGTTTTCCACTGAGTGTGAAGCAGCTGGGATGAGAATCAGCACCTCCAAGTCCGAGTCCATGGTCCTCAGCCGGAAAAAGGTGGATTGTCCTCTCTGGGATGGGGACAGGCTCCTGCCCCAAGTGGAGGAGTTTAAGTATCTTGGGGTCTTGTTCACAAGTGAGGGGAAAATGGAGCGAGAGATCGACAGACGGATTGGAGCAGCATCTGCAGTGATGCGGACGTTGTACCGGTCTGTTGTGGTGAAGAGGGAGCTGAGTTCTAAGGCAAAGCTGTCGATTTACCAGTCAATCTACGTTCCTACTCTCACCTATGGTCACGAGCTTTGGGTAATGACTGAAAGAACGAGATCGCGGATACAAGCGGCTGAAATGAGCTTTCTCCGTAGGATTGCTGGACTCACCCTCAGAGATGGGGTGAGGAGCTCAGTCATCCGGGAGAGGCTCAGAGTAGAACCGCTGCTCCTCCACATTGAAAGGAGTCAGTTGAGGTGGTATGGGCATCTGATTAGGATGCCTCCTGGACGCCTCCCACTTGAGGTGTTTCAGGCACGTCCCACTGGGAGGAGACCCCGGGGCAGACCCAGGACACGGTGGAGAGACTATGTCTCCCAGCTGGTCTGGGAACGCCTTGGTATCCTCTCTGAAGAGCTGGAGCAGGTGGCGGGGGAGAGGGAAGTCTGGACTTCTCTGCTTGAACTGCTGTCTCCGCGACCCCGACCTCCGGAAAAGCGGTAGAAGATGGATGGATGGATGGATGGCATCAAAAACTGGGGATTCTAAATTGTCCTTAGGTATGACTGTGAGAGTGAATGGTTGTCTGTCTCTCTGTGTTGGCCCTGCGATGGATTGGTGATCTGTCCAGGGTGTACCCTGCCTCTCGCACAAAAAAGATGCTGGGATAGGCTCCAGCCCCCCCCCCCAACCCGAAAAGGATTAAGCGGAAGAAGATGAATGAATGAATGAATGAATGAATAATTATTCCTTAGTCTGCATTTGGTTTTGTGTTTATTTACCTTGTGACTGACAGCCACGCCTCCCTCTCCTGTCTACTCTTGACAGCTGATTCCAATCTGTCATTGCCTCTCCCTGCTCAGGCTTACACACATCACTGCACACATGCACACATACACGCACACACTCATTCACACCTGCACTCACTCAGCTCAACACACACCCACACACTCCTACTTGCACACACACAGTCACTCACTCACACCGGCAATCACTTGGGTCATTATGCCTTGTGTTATTTAAGCTCCGTCTTCCCATTTGTGTTTTCCGGATTACTGCATCGTCATCTGCACAGTCACCTGCATTGTCCTCTCAGTATACTTGGATTGACTTGGACCGCTCCAGCCCTGCGAGTACTGTTTTGTTCCCCCCGATTCCAGTTATGTCTGGAGCGCATCGGGTCTTCTCTTGTGCTTCCCCCCGCTATCTGTTGTGTCAGTAGCGCCTTGGGTCCTTCCTCCATGTTGTACTCACCAGCGAGCTGTAGAGCATCCTAGAGTCATCCCTGTCTGTCTTGTGCTATTCATCAGTTTGTTTGTTTGGACTGTAATCAAGTTTTTGTTCAATAAATACACACAACATCCCCCTGCGTTTGGGTTTCAGTCTCTTCTGCCTCAGATAGGCAGGAAATCATGACATTTATCTTGATTTAATATGTTTCATTGTACAGAGATTTCATTTTTGCTGTTTAAAACACCTAATTATTTTTTTTTTAAAATTATAGTTTTTCATCCAGCCATCCATCTTCTACTGCTTTTCCAGAGGTCCGGGTCAAGGGGGCAGCAGTTCAAGCAGAGAAGCCCAGACTTCCCTCTCCAAAGCCACCTGCTCCAGCTCTTCAGAGGGGGTACCAAGGCACTCCCAGACCAACTGGGAAACGTAGTCTCTCCAGCGAATCCTGGATTTGCCCCTAGGTCTCCTCCCAGTGGGATGTGCCCAAAACACCTCAAGTGGGAGGCATCCAGAAGGCATCCTGTTCAGATGCCCAAACCACCTCAACTGGCTCCTTTCAATGTGGAGGAGCAGCAGTTCTACTCTGAGCCTGTCCCGGATGACTGAGCTCCTCACCCTATCTCTAAGGGTGAGTCAAGCAATCCTATGAAGAAAGTTCATTTCAGCCGCTTGTATCCATGATCTCATTCTTTTGGTCATTACCCAAAGCTTGTGACCATAGGTGAGGGTAGGAATGTAGATTGACTGGTAAATCAACAGCTTTGCCTCAGAGCATACCTCCCTCTTCACCACAACGGACTGGTACAACGTCCGCAACACTGCAGATGCTGCTCTGATCCATCTGTCAATGTCTTGCTCCATTCTCCCCTCACTCGTGAATAAGACCCCAAGATACAGTGGTGTGAAAAAGTGTTTGCCCTCTTCCTGATTTCTCATTTTTTTGTACTAGTGCATACCCATGCATGCCTGGAGAAACCAAGTATAAGCAGGCATTTCTGCATGCCTGTAGAAAGTTACTGTTACCATGGCAACAGTAACCATGGTGATGCCTGCCTTTGATCACTGACATGGTTAAGCAAGTATTTCTGCATTACCATAGAAAGCAAGTGTAAGCAAGCATTTCTGCATGCCTGCCTTTGATCTTTGATGTCACCACTAGTTCAGTAATGCCTGCCTTTGATCTTTGATGATGTCATAGTGAGTCCTATGATGTCATAGCCATGTCATAGCTAGGGGAAACCTTTAATGAACGCCCATAGGAGAGCTATGAGCATTCATTAAAGATGTCACCTCCTAAACTTCTGCATATCCAGGGAGGCCGAAATGCGGGTATGCACATCTTCGTGTCCTCAGCAAAGCACGTGTAAAATCTGAGGCCGGTCCGATGAACAGTTCGGGAGATAAGCGTGGAACTGACACACAGACACACAGACAGACAGACAGACAGACAGAGATTTCTTAAATTAATAGATGTTTGTCACACTTAAATGTTCCAGATCATCAAACAAATTTAAATATTAGACAAAGATAACACAAGTAAACACAAAATGTAGATTTTAAATGAAGGTGTTTATTATTAAGGGTAAAAAAAAAAATCCGAAACCTACATGGCCCTGTGTGAAAAAGTGACTGCCTACCCCCCCTCCTCCGTTAAAACATAAATTAACTGTGTTTTATCACATCTTTGGAAAACTGAGTTCAATTTTTCTAGCCACACCCAGGCCTGATTACTGCCACACCTGTTCTCAATCAAGAAATCACTTAAATAGGACCTGCCTGACAAAGTGAAGTAGACCAAAAGATCCTCAAAAGCTAGACATCATGCTGCAATCCATAGAAATTAAGGAACAAATGAGAAACAACGTAATTGAGATCTATCTGTCTGGAAAAGGTTATAAAGCCATTTCTCATGCTTTGAGATTCCAGCAAACCACGGGGACAGCAATTATCTACAAATGGTGAAAACATGGAACAGTGGTGAACCTTCCCAGTAGTGGCCCGCCGACCAAATATACCCCAAGAGCGCAGCGACGACTCATCCAAGAGGTCACAAAAGATCCCACAACAACTTCCAAAGAACTGCAGACCTCACTTGCCTCAGTTAAGATCAGTGTTCATGACTCCACCATAAGAAAGAGACTGGGCAAAAATGGCTGGCACGGCAGAGTTCAAAGACAAAAACCACTGCTGAGAAAAAAGAACATAAAGGCTGGTCTCAGTTTTGCCAGAAAACATCTTGATGATCCCCAGAACTTTTGGGAAAATACTCTGGACTGACGAGACAAAAGCTAAACTTTTTGGAAGGTGTGTGTCCCATTACACCTGGTGTAAAAGTAACACAGTATTTCAGAAATGTGATGGCCTGCGTGCTGAGTCTGTCCGCGCTCAGTTTGTCCAGTATTTTCCCCCATTCTTCTGTGTTTTGCATATGGCCGTTTCAGGGCTTTAAGTCTGACAGCGTCACAACGGGTCTTCCAGCTGTCAAAACCGAGTCACGTTGTGACAGCTGTTCGGTATTTCTCCTGATTACATTTCTCCTTTGATAATTGGTTTGTTATTGGTATTTAAGGAAGCAGCTGAGGCGTACTTCTCGCTGCAACCTCGTCAAACTTCCGTCAAACCCTTATTTAACATTCGTTTTCATCATCTCACAGTAAGTGTACTTCCTCATAGTCTGTGTTCTAGTATCAAAGTGTGTATTTCCTCTTAGCCTGAGATTTAGTGTCTGAGTATATATTCGTGTTTTGCCCCTCGTGGCTATTTATTTGTCTTTTTACCTTTTGTAAATAAAATATGCAAACTCATCGGCTGGCCTTTCGAGTCTTATTGATGGCCCGTGAGGGCCATCCATGACAGGAGGTTGTAGCCAGAAGGAAACGCCGGTCAACGTGAGTTTGTTTTTTGGGCTTGTGGTTTTTCCCTGTTTTTCCATGTACCAGCATGTTGGAGATGGCATCGCCAGGAGAGGGCTACTCCTTGGATTTGGGCTACAAGCTGATCATTTTCCTGATAGATCTAGATGGCCTGCTCTCCAACGCTTGCAGCGGCGTCACTCCCAACGCCTCACGCTGGTACTTGGACCTCGCAGAGGCGGCTATTAACCGCAATCCTCACCATGCCAACCACACCAAGGTAAGGAAGAGGATGGCAGAAATTACGGCTCTCCGGGAGAAGACTCGTGGACCGGAGGGGAGCTCCGGCAGGAAGCCGAGGGTGAGGCGTCCCCGTTCCTCACCTCGGGATCCAGTTCCTGTTCCCCATCCAGCCCAGGAGTCCACGTCATCCAAGGGCCGTTCCCATCCACAGCAGAGGAGGACGTCAGCTGGGATTCCCCCAGAAGAGACGCAGTGAGCAGCTGAGCTCATCCGGGGCCGTGTGGCTGAGGCTCACTCTTCCTTCCATCCAACTCTTATCATGAAGCATGTGGTGGTGGCAGTCAGACTGGTGGAGGTCAATCCCAATCTTTATGACTATCCCAAGTTTGCCGAATTGCTGGCCTCTGTGCCATCCGTGCAGCAGCGGCGATTTCCAGACCTGACCTTTGCCTCGCCCTCTGCCAGTAAACGCCGTCACCCTGCTCGCACCCAGCCTCAGCGAGATCCCCATCCAGATCCAGTGCCGGGCCGGGCCGCCGAAAGAACTCTGCCTCACAGCCAGCTGTTGCCCCTGCATCATGACAGAGGGGAAAGCCAGCAGCCTCCGCCTCCGGGTCTTCAGTTTCCGCTGTTCCATCAGCTCCTCGTCCACAAACTGCCTCGGCTGCTCCTCCCTCCTCCTCGACGCTCTCTCCAGCTGCTGTGAGCTCCACGAGTCCTGCTCCAGCTGTGCCCATCATCGATCCGGTGCGAGCGGCTCCTCTTCGTCTTCCCGGGGGGCCCTCCATCACTATCCATAGGGGGAAGGGAAGAACAAAGCCCATTACAGCAGGCACCATTGGCCCTCTGGAGAAAAGGCAAGTGCTATTTCATTCTCTTCCTCCGTGCTATGAATTGCCTTGTCTGTCTCCTGGGGTGGAGTTCGGGGTTCACAGTCCCCCGAGCTTCCTCCTGCTGTAATCATTAATTGTGAACCTGCATCCTCTGTGTCTCCTTCCCCTGAGCGTTCCCCGGTACTAGGAATACACCGCCGGATGAAGAAGGAGCCTGCGACCCTGGAGAGCCTGGTACCAGTCCTGCAGCCATGTCACAGGCAAAGGAGGAGGGCGGACTGCCGGTTGGAGCCTGCGCCGACGATTAAGCGTCCCCGGGTCTTCATGGATGAGCGGTTCAACCCAGCAGGCCACGGATCCCCTGCCACCACGCCGAGCGGGCCTTCGGCGTGGACCTCAGCGCCAGGGAATTCCCAGACTGTGAGGACCATCATACCGGCTGTGGGGCCCACTGCAGCCGAGTGGGAACCAGGAGTGGACCTCCAGCTCATGGAACCTGGATCGCCGAAGTCCTGGATGGCGGTAGAGCCTGAGATCAGGCAAGTGCTCTATTTTGTCTTTCTCTTCTCTATTCTGGAGCATTATTGCCTGTCTCTTGGGGAAGCGAGCTGGGTTCAGCCGATCGCTGCATCCGAGCTTGTCTCGCCGGGCTCTGCCACTGCCGGTGATTCTGATCCCGGTTTTCTTTCTTCCTCTGAGCCTTCTCCCAGGGTCACCGGTGACGAGTCTGTTCCGGTCGTCATCTTGGAGGTTCCAGGTCCGTGCTCGGAGGTCATCCCTGGTGCAGCTCCAGCCCAGTCGGGATCCGTCGTGGGTGCAGCTCCGGTCCAGTTGGGGTCCATCGTGGGTGCAGCGCTGGCCCAGTCGGGGTCCAACAAGGGCACAGCGCCAGTTCGGTTTCAGTTCGGAGAAGGAGCTGCAGATCCTCTGCCATCTAACACCGGACTGGCCCCTCATCCTTCCCCCAATCCCTTTCTTCCTCCACCAGGTGCCACTGGGGTTCCCCGGATTCGGCTCAGCCTCCCCTCGCTATCCCTCTCGGTAGGGAGGCTGCCACCGAGTTCTCCTCTCCGGTTCTGGTGGCCTAAGGACGCAGGTCGGCCGCCCGGGAGACTGCTTCGCCGGTTCTGCGTTCTGGGTCATCCACCCGGCGGACTACCCTGTTTGTTCAGCGACCTGGTCCAGCCGCCAGAGGTACTGTTTCTTTTCCCCCTTGCCAGCGATCTGGAAGCTGAAGCGGGTAGACCTCCCGAACTGTTTTTTATTTTTCCCCTCTGTGCTCTGCCTGCCGACATCCCTGTGTTGTTTTTTTTCTCTGTAATTTGAAGGAATGCTCTTTTTTGTTTTTGTCTTTACCTGTGGTTAATATTGAGCTATATTTGTATATTGCTGATCTGTGGCGTTTTGTGTTATTATCCTGGTGTTTTTAGATACTATGTGTTTTTTGTAATGTACCTGTATTTTAGTTTTCTTGTTTCCCTCTGTAGTCTGAGTAATGCTCTTTTGTTGTTGTCTTTACCTATTTATAATAATGGACAATATTTGCTGCTTTACTGGGTAGCTTTTGAGTTTGTTTTCCCCGATGTTATAGGGGACTGTATGTTTTTATACGTACCTATATTTTTGTTTATTAGTCAGAATGTGATATTCTTTTTTTTTCACCTTTGCTTAAGGGTTATTGTTGCATGTTCTGCCTTGTTTTTCTGTGTGTTAATCTCGTCATTTTGGTTATCTTTTTTTTTTTTTCCTTGATAGTGTTTTGTGTTTTTCTTTTTTTTTTGGTTCTCACCCTCCTGGCCTGTTCCCCCTCCACACTCCCTGGGTCAGCCCTGGTTGCCTTCTGGTTGAGGGGGGGAGGCCTGGATGCTACGTTGGCACCTGGAATTCGCCTTGTGAATGGGGGGTACTGTGATGGCCTGGGCGCTGAGTCTGTCCGTGCTCGGGTTGTCCAGTATTTTCTCCCCCATTCTTCTGTGTTTTGCATATGGCCGTTTTAGGGCTTTAATTCTGACAGCGTCACAATGGGGCTTCCAGCTGTCAAAACCGAGTCACGTTGTGACAGCTGTTCGGTTTTTCTCCTGATTACATTTCTCCTTTGACGATTGGTTTGTTATTGGTATTTAAGGAAGCAGCTGAGGCTTACTCTTCGCTGCAACCTCGTCAAACTTCCGTCAAACCCTTGTCTAACATTCGTTTTCATCTTCTCGCAATAAGTGTACTTCCTCATGGGCGGTGGGGTGGAGCAGTGGTTAGCACTGCACCAGCACAGCAACTCACCCTTGGCCATGGGATCCCTGGTTCGATTCCAGCCCCTGGCCAACAATGATCTGTGTGGAGTTTGCATGTTCTCCCCGTATCTGCATGGGTTTACTCCGGGATTTCTCCGGTTTCCTCCCACAGGCCAAAAACATGCAGGTTAGGTTAACTGGAGACTCTAAAGTGGCCCTAGGTGTGAATGTGTGTGTGAATGGTGAATGGATAGCGCCATACAGTGGCTGCTTCATCCATCCAGGTGGATGCCCTCAATTTCCCCTCTGGGGATCAATAAAGTATACAAAATCAAATCAAAAAAAAATAAATCATAGTCTGTGTTCTAATATCGAAGTGTGTATTTCCTCTTAGCCTGAGATTTAGTGTCTGAGTGTATATTCGTGTTTTGCCCCCCATGGCTATTTATTTGTCTTTTTACCTTTTGTTAATAAAACATGCAAACTCATCGGCTGGCCTTCTGTGTCTTATTGATGGCCCGTGAGGGCCATCCATGACATGAAAAGGAATATCATCCATCCATCCATCTTCTTCCGCTTAATCCTTTTTGGGTCGCGTGGGGACTGGAGCCTATCCCAGCATCTTTGGGCGAGAGGCAGGGTACACCCTGGACAGATCGCCAGTCCATCGCAGGGCTGACACAGAGAGACAGACAACCACTCACTCTCACAGTCATACCTAAGGACAATTTAGAATCCCCCAGTTTGATGCCAATTAACCTAACTTGCATATCAACAGTAAAATATGGTGGTGGTAGTGTGATGGTCTGGGGCTGTTTTGCTGCTTCAGGACCTGGAAGACTTGCTGTGGTAAATGGAACCATGAATTCTGCTGTCTACCAAAAAATCCTGAAGGAGACTGTCCGGCCATCTGTTCGTGACCTCAAGCTGAAGAACACTTGGGTTCTGCAGCAGGACAATGAATCCAAAACACACCAGCAAGTCCACCTCTGAATGGCTTAAGAAAAACAAAATGAAGACTTTGGAGTGGCCTAGTCAAAGTCCTGACCTGAATCCAATTGAGAAGCTGTGGCGTGACCTTAAAAAAGGCAGTTCATGCTCGAAAACCCTCCAATGTGGCTGGATTACAACAATTCTGCAAAGATGAGTGGGCCAAAATTCCTCCACAGCGCTGTAAAAGACTCATTGCCAGTTATCACAAACGCTTGACAGCAGTTGTTGTTGCTAAGGGTGTCCCAACTAGTTATTAGGTTTAAGAGCAATCACTTTTTCACACAGGGCCATGTAGATTTGGAATTTTTTTCCCTTAATAATAAACACCTTCATTTAAAAACTGCATTTTGTGTTTACTTGTGTTATCTTTGGCTAATATTTAAATTTGTTTGATGATCTGAAACATTTAAGTGTGACATACAAAAAAAATGAGAAATCAGGAAGGGGGCAAATACTTTTTCACACCACTGTACTTAAACGCCTCCACTTGGGGCAGGAGCTTGTCCCCAAGCCGGAGAAGACAATCCACCTTTTTCCGGCTGAGGACGATGGACTCGGACTTGGAGGTGCTCATTCTCATCCCAGCCGCTTCACACTCAGCGGCAAACCGTTCCAGTAAGATCTGTAGGTCATTGCTGGATGAAGTCAACAGGAGCCAGGCCTGAGGGAGGGGCTCGATGACTAGCACCTGGTGGCCGGGTTTCTGTCCGTGGGACCTGGCCAGGCTCAGCCTGAAGGAATTACATGGGTCTGCCCTCAAGCGGGGACAAGAGATTAAATCAGCCGGAGTCACACCCGAAAGGAAACGGGGCTCATGGCTGAGGAAAAGGGAAAAGAGCAAAAGTTACCTGGACGGAGCACACTCGATCACCTTGGCGCAGAACCACGCTCACTCAGAGTTTTGACTGAATCCTCTGAGGAGGCTAACAGTAGGACACAGCAACGGTCTTCCCATTGCCGAATCCTTAGATACATGGGACAATTGATTGATGAAGGGCAGGTGTGGGTACATGAATGAGGAAACACTCAACACAACAAGTGACAGCTGTGCAGCCCACGAAACAGAGTTTGACAGCCGGAAGCTGCACAGCACTGTCAAAATAAAAGCACCGATCGGAAACCAAATGACGAAACAAGAATAAGACACACAACCCCAAAAGAAACAAATAACATCGTAAATACAAAATGATACACAATAAATGGACAGGACTAAGGACAAACCTAAGACTACAGACAACTCATAAATAGAGACCAAATACAGTAGATTATAATAAATAAAGAAACAAACAAACAGGAAAAGACTAAACTTAAACTGGAGACTGAGCACAGACCCCATCCGTGCTCAGGATCAGCTCAGGATCATGACAACTGGCTATTAAATAATAAATATCATATCAACCTGTACACATAGAGATGGAGGATGTAGAACTTTGGTTAAACAGCCACTTGGTAAAATATAAAAATTAAAAGTGTAAACATCAAAAAGCACTTGTATGAGGGCTGCTCATTAAAGATTTCCCCGGACCCACTGCTGGTTATTGCAGGAGGCTGAATTTACACATGAATAATAATACATACCTCTATAGGTCACGTGGTAATTTGCAACGTTGAACTTCTGAGATTCCTCTTTTACAGATGTTAAGGTGGAGTAAGGCATAATACTAGAGCCAGTTGAATGCAGAGTAGTCATCAGGTTCCTGTACTTAAGAGGCCACACACCACAAGAGATGTTCGCTGAGATGAAAGAGACTTATGAGGAGTATGCCCCATCGTATGACATAGTCAAGCACTGGCATCAACAGTTCAAGTGTGGTTGGACATCGATGGAAAGGGCACCCGTTCCCAGGCTACGACAGTGCACCATTGATGAAGACACCATCTGGCAAGTGGAGACTGCCATTTTGGAGGATTTCCACACAATTGTTTGCCAAGTGGCCCAAGATGTCAAGATCAGTGTGGCAGCCTGAGGAAAAAAATCATCCATGACCATTTGCATATGTGAAAGTTGTCTGCACTATGGTTCCCTGGTTGCTCACACATTTCCAGAAGCAGGAACAAGTCACGTGCTCCCAGGATCTTTTGACAATATGCCAAAAAAAAGAAGACTTTTTCCACAGACGAATCACTCAGGATGAAACATGGGTCCCTCATTATGATCCAGAGATGAAAGCCAAGTTGAAGCAATGGAAGGATTATGACTCACCACCTCTGAAGAAGACACATGTCCAACCCTCAGCAGGCAAGGTCATGCTCACGGTCTTTTGGTATGAGTATGGAGTACTGATGATGAATTTCCTGGTGAAGGGTAACACAATTACTGGGACTTACTACACTTCACTGCTGCAGAAATTGCAAAAGCCCATCAAAACCTAGAGGTGTGGCATGCTGACCAAAGGTGTCTGCCTCCTGCAAGACAACACCTCAGTTCACAGATGGAAGCACGGTAGTGAAAGTATGAAATCCTTCTTCACTCCCCTTACTCTCCCGACCTTGCGCCATTCTGACTTCCACCTCTTTCGAGTCATTAAGTAATGTTTGAAGAGCAAGCACTTCCAAGATGGGGAAATGCTGATTTATAAGGTCATATCATGGCTCCTGATGCAACCTGCAGACTTCTACAGGTGAGGTCTCCACAGCTGCATGAAGCAATGCGAGAAGTATGTGACCCTTGGTGGTACCTATGCAGAGAAAGTCTAATAACTGTGCCAAGTCTGGTTCCTCTCAGTCCATGGGAAATGAGTCTGGGAAATCTTTAATGAACAGCCCTCATATAAGACTGAATTGTACTAGAATCTGAGGTTCCCAAACTGGGGTCCTTGGAACGTTCAGGTTTACATGGAAAATTTTCTAATTTCACTTCTTAATTGGTCCAAAAAAATGCAAATATCTTTCTGTTGTTGTGCATGGCTGCATGGGTGCCTACAGAACACATGCACAACAATGGCAAATTATTTGCAATTTTTTTTGACCAATTAAGAAGTGAAATTACAAAATTTCCTGTAGAAATCTGAAGGTTCCAGGGACTTCAAGTTGTAAACCACTACACTAGATATTACAAAAAAAAAAACCAGGGGAAAAAAATCCCACCACCACCAATTGTTTTAATGAACTGGATGTGATACGCGGTCACCCAGAGATGCTGGGTTTGCATCCACTCTCTCTACTCTTGTCTGTTTTTCACTTCCCTTTTTCACTTCCACATTTGCATTTTACCTTTACACATTTTTGTGATGGTTAGGGTTAGGGCAAAAAAAGGTTGGATTCAGACATTCAAGCCCCTGTCACACCTTGACGATTTAGGCAGCGTATGGTAACGTTTAAATAATTTGGCAAATATGCTGGCATACGTCAATTAAGTTACGGGTAACTTTTATGCATGAGTTATGGGTAAAGTTATGGGTAACTTTTGTGGGTAACTCTCTTGGGCATGGAGTTCACTAGAGCTTCACAGGTTGCTACTAGAATCCTCTTCCACTCCTCAATGACAACATCACAGAGCTGGTGGATGTTAGAAACCTTGCACTCCTCCACCTTCCGTCTGAGGATGCCCCACAGATGCTCAATAGGGTTTAGGTCTGGAGACATGCTTGGCCAGTTCATCACCTTTACCCTCAGTTTCTTTAGCAAGGCAGTGGTCATCTTGGAGGTGTGTTTGGGGTGGTTATCATGTTGGAATACTGTCCTGCAGCCCAGTTTCCAAAGGGAGGGGATCATGCTCTGCTTCAGTATGTCACAGTACATGCTGGCATTCATGGTTCCCTCAATGAACTGTAGCTCCCCAGTGCCGGCAGCACTCATGCAGCCCCAAACCATGACACTCCCACCACCATGCTTGACTGTAGGCAAGACACATTTGTCTTTGTACTCCTCACCTGGTTGCCGCCACACACGCTTGACACCATCTGAATCAAATAAGTTTATCTTGGTCTCATCAGACCACAGGACATGGTTCCAGTAATCCATGTCCTTAGTCTGCTTGTTTTCAGCAAACTGTTTGCGGGCTTTCTTGTGCATCACTGTTGAAAGGAGCTTCCTTCTGAGACGACAGCCATGCAGACCAATTTGATGCAGTGTGCAGTGTATGGTCTGAGCACTGACAGGCTGACCCCCAACCCTTCAACCTCTGCAGCAAAGCTAGCAGCACTCATACCTCTATTTTCAAAAGACAACCTCTGGATATGACGCTGAGCATGTGCACTCAACTTCTTTGGCCGACCATGGTGAGGCCTGTTCTGAGTGGAACCTGTCCTGTTAAATCGCTGTATGGTCTTGGCCACCGTGCCGCAGCTCAGTTTCAGGGTGTTGGCAATCTTTTTATAGCCTAGGCCATCTTTATGTAGAGCTACAATTCTTTTTTTCCAGATCCTCAGAGAGTTCTTTGCCATGAGGTGCCATGTTGAACTTCCAGTGACCAGTATGAGACAGTGTGAGAGCGATAACACCAAATTTAACACACATACTCCCCATTCACACCTGAGACCTTGTAACACTAACGAGTCACATGACACCGGGGAGGGAAAATGACTAATTGGGCACAATTTGGACATTTTCACTTAGGGGTGTACTCACTTTCGTTGCAAACGGTTTAGACATTAATGGCTGTGTGTTGAGCTGTTTTGAGTGAACAGCAAATTTACACTGTTATACAAGCTGTACACTGACTACTTTACATTGTATCAAAGTGTCATATCTTCAGTGTTGTCCCATGAAAAGATATAATAAAATATTTACAAAAATGTGAGGGGTGTACTAACTTTTGTGAGATACTGTATGTTTTATGTCTTTCACATTTTATTTTTTCCTGATGTACAGCACTTTGTGTCAACTGTAGTTGTTTGTTAAAGTGCTTTGGACATAAGTCAAAATACGTCCAGATAATGTCTAGCGTACCAAAAACGTATGTCTAACCTATGAGTAACGCACTTTGAACCTATGTGTAACCTACTGAACAGGTTTCAAACTTACAGCTACCATATAATAGCAGCATTGGTTCACAGGAGAAAACTGTCAGTACTCCATGGTGAGCAAAAGCCCATGTCAAATTGGTCTTGTTCTTCTATTCAGACAAAGAAAAGAGATGTTTCATACCTTGATGTTTCAACTGTTATCTGATGTTCATGCTATGTTACATCAGCTGTTTTATCTTTTCCATAGGTGTGACCAGCCTGACAGATTTGACAGATCTGCCAGGTCGGTCACTCCCCCCACCGCATGATGGGTTTCGGAGGAGAGAATCATCTCGGTTGAACCGAGATGGAGCCTTCATGCTCTCGCACACCTGGGATTCATGGACCGGGAGGCGAAAACAATTTGGCATGACCACGCTATGCATAAGTTATCTATGAGTTAGACTATCATTGGGCATAAGCTGTGAATGGCAACAACACACTAAGCATTCATTGGTATAAGTTATCTATAAGTTATCTAAACATTCTACAGTGGTGTTAAAAAGTGTTTGCCCCCTTCCTGATTTCTCATTTTTTTGTATGTTTGTCACACTTAAATGTTTCAGATCATCAAACAAATTTAAATATTAGACAAAGATAACACAAGTAAACACAAAATGCAGTTTTTAATTGAAGGTGTTTATTATTAAGGGTAAAAAAAATTCAAACCTAAATGGCCCTGTGTGAAAAAGTGATTGCCCCCCTGTTAAAACATAAATTAACTGTGGTTTATCACATCTTTGGAAAGCTGAGTTCAATTTTCTAGCCATTTCTCAAGCTTTGGGACTCCAGCAAACCACAGTGAGAGCCATTATCCGCAAATGGTAAAAACATGGAACAGTGGTGAATCTTCCCAGAAGTGGTTGGCTGACCAAAATTACCTCAAGAACACAGCGACAACTCATCCAAGAGGTCACAAAAGACCCCACAACAGCATCCAAAGAACTGCAGGCCTCACTTGGCCTCAGTTAAGGTCAGTGTTCATGACTCCACCATAAGAAAGAGACTGGGCAAAAATGGCATGTATGGCAGAGTTCCTAGACGAAAACCACTGCTGAGTGAAAAGAACATAAAGGTTTTTCTCAGTTTTGCCAGAAAACAGCTTGATGATCCCCAAGACTTCTGGGAAAATACTCTGTGGACTGACAAGACAAAAGTTGAGCTTTTTGTAAGGTGTGTGTCCCATTACATCCAGGGTAAAAGTAACACAGCATTTCAGAAAAGGAACATCATACCAACAGTGAAATATGGTGGTGGTAGTGTGATGGTCTGGGGCTGTTTTGCTGCTCCCGGACCTGGAAGACTTGCTGTGGTAAATGGAATCATGAATTCTGCTGTCTACCAAAAAATCCTGAAGGAGAATGTCCGCACTTGGGTTCTACAGCAGGACAATGATCCAAAACACACCAGCCAGTCCAGCTCTGAATGGCTTAAGAAAAACAAAATGAAGACTTTGGAGTGGCCTACTCAAAGACCTGACCTGAATCCGATTGAGATGCTGTGGTATGACCTTAAAAAAGTGGTTCATGGTCAAAACCCTCTAATGTTGCTGAATTACAACAATTCTGCAAAGTTGAGTGGGCTAAAATTTCTCCATAGAGCTGTAAAAGACTCATTGCCAGTTATCGCAAATGCTTGATTGCAGTTGTTGTTGCTAAGGGTGGCCCAACTAGTTATTAGGTTTAGGGGCAATCACTTTTTCACACAGGGCCATGTAGGTTTCGACTTTTTTCCCCTTAATAGTAAACACCTTCATTTAAAAACTACATTTTGTGTTTGCTTGTGTTGTCTTTGTTTAATATTTAAATTTTTTTGATAATCTGAAACATTTAAGTGAGACAAAAATACAAAAAAAAATAGAGAAACCAGGAAGGGGGCAAAAACGTTTTCACACCACTGTATTCTGAAGTTCATTCAATATATTCCCACTTTTATTCAGTGTATTCAGACGTTCCTTCAATATATTCCTTTTCATTCAATATAATCTGAAGTTCATTCAGTATATCCCCATTTTCATTCAAAATATTCTGAAGTTCATTCAATATATTCCACAGTTCATTCAATGTATTCCCAGTTTCATTCAATATATTTGGAATTTTATTCAATATATTTGGAAGTTCATTCAATATATTCCAAGTTTCATTCAATATATTTGTCACCATGGGTTGAGATGCCGTCTCGGCACTGAGCCCATGTTTTCCCTCATCCCTGCCTCCCATTGAGCAGCGTCTCAGCTGGCCCCCAGCTGGCAGCATTATGGACGGCTGGGGCCAATTAGTCTTCATCAGCTGGGGCGCTGCCAATGAGGATAAATAGGAGCAGCCTCGATGACTCGGGGCTGCGACATAAGCACTGCTAGGCTGAAGCCCCTTCGTCTGGTGTCAGCCTCAACTCCCCTTGCAGCATTCCTGTGTTTGTATCCCGCTGTGAGGATGTACGTCTTGCTACCCCCACGTCCGGTACGAGCTGCTTACCTCTGCGCTGTGCAACCTGTGAGTGTACCTCTGCATGAGTATCTGTGCTCTCCTCATCCCTTATCCCTTACCCAAAATAAACCATCTCGACTCACTGGCTTGTCCCTGGCTCTGATTGCCCGGCTCCCTAGAGCCGGATATGACAATATTCTGAAGTTCATTCAATATATTCCAAGTTTCATTCAATATATTCTGAAGTTCATTCAATATATTCTGAAGTTCATTCAATATATTCCCATTTTCATTCAATATATTCTGAAGTTCATTCAATATATTCCCATTTTCATTCAATATATTCAGAAGTTTATTCAATATATAAATATATATTTTCCCAAAAGTCTTGGAGATCATTAAGATGTTTTCTGGAAAAACTGAGACGAGCCTTTATGTTCTTTTCACTCAGCAGTGGTTTTCGTCTTAGAGCTCTGCCATACTACAGGCCATTTTTGCTCAGTCTCTTTCTTATGGTGGAGTCATGAACACTGACCTTAACTGAGGCAAGTGAGGCCTGCAGTTCTTTGGATGCTGTTGTGGGGTCTTTTGTGACCTCTTGGATGAGTTGTCGCTGTGTTCTTGAGTTAATTTTGGTCGGCCAGCCACTCCTGGGAAGATTCACCACTGTTCCATGTTTTTACCATTTGCGGATAATGGCTCTCTCTGTGGTTTGCTGGAGTCCCAAAGCTTGAGAAATGGCTAGAAAATTGAACTCAGCTTTCCAAAGATGTGATAAACCACAGTTAATTTATGTTTTATCAGGGAGGCAATCACTTTTTCACACAGGGCCATGTAGGTTTGGTTGTGTTTACTTGTGTTATCTTAGTCTAATATTTAAATTTGTTTGATGATCTGAAACATTTAAGTGTGACAAACATACAAAAAAATGAGAAATCAGGAAGGGGGCAAACACTTTTTAACACCACTGTAGAATGTTTAGATAACTTATAGATAACTTATACCAATGAATGCTTAGTGTGTTGCCGCCATTCACAACTTATGCCCAAAGATAATCTTACTTATACATAACTTATGCATAGCGTGGTCATGCCAAATTGCTGTCGTTTCCCGGTCCATGAATCCCAGGTCTGTGAGAGCATGAAGGCTCCATCTCGGTTCAACCAAGATGATTCTCTCCTCCGAAGACCACGCAGTGGGGGGCGTGACTGACCTGGCAAGTGAGGCAAGTGAGGCCTGCAGTTCTTTGGATGTTGTTGTGGGGTCTTTTGTGACCTCTTGAATGAGTCATTGCTGCGCTCTTGGGGTAATTTTGGTCAGCCGGCCGCTCCTGGGAAGGTTCACCCCTGTTCCATGTTTTCACCATTTGTTGATAATGGCTCTCACTGTGATTCGCTGGAGTCCCAAAGCTTTAGAAATGGCTTTATAACATTTTCCAGACTGATAGATCTCAATTACTTAGTTTCTCATTTGTTCCTGAATTTCTTTGGATTGCAGCTTGATGTCTAGCTTTTGAGGATCGTTTGGTCTACTTCACTGTGTCAGGCAGGTCCTATTTAAGTGATTTCTTGATTGAGAACAGGTGTGGCAGTAATCACGCCTGGGTGTGGCTAGAGAAATTGAACTAAGTTTTCCAAAGATGTGATAAACCACAGTTAATTTATGTTTTAATAGGGTGGGGTATTTTTTTTTTATTTTATTTTTTTTTTACACAGGGCCATGTGGGTTTGGATTTATTTATTTTTTTACCCTTAATAATAAACACCATTTAAAACTGGATTTTGTGTTTACTTGTGTTATCTTTGTCTAATATTTAAATTTGTTTGATGATCTGAAACATTTAAGTGTGACAAACATACAGAAAAATGAGGAAGGGGGCAAACACTTTTTCACACCACTGTAGATGAGAGATAATTGCACTAACATGGGACAGCTGGGACTACTTAAGAGATAACAGGCGAGCAGCTACAAACAGGATGGACGGAGCTGTGCAGACAGAGGACACTGGAGAACAGAGAGGACAAATAATGCAAACAATAATCATAAATAAACCAAATCAGGAAGAAAACATAACTGAACTAAGAACCTGAGGATAACCCAACAAAGTAATGATAACAGAATAAATGCGCAACAGTTCAAAACCAACAGAAAATGTTCACATGGTTGGAAACTTTGTCCAGATATGACAATGAAAGAGGACTGGAGGAAAATTTTCAATTCAAACACATGCAATATTAGAGTAATCTTTAACATGAGAACCGTTTTGGAGACCAAAACCACCACTGCAGGGAGGACTAATTGGAAATGTCTGCTGATTGGCTAGTGACTTAGTCACCTGCCCCATGCCTTAGCTATTTGATTGGTTGAAAGTGTTAGGACTGCTCTGTCTGCAGCAGATTAATTAGGTCACCTCAGATGCATATTGCATAAAACCAAGATAAAGGATTAAGCCAGAATTTTCAAATAATTCTGGCTTAATCTATGCTTGACTTGGTTGTATAAAAGTAGGATAAATTAAGCCCAATCGAGTTGCTCTTGCAATTTATTCTCTACAGCTAGCCTGGTCCAGAGCAGGCTAAGAGTCAGGCTAAAATTAATCCTTGTGATTTATTTGTCAGTGCAGGAGTCAATCCTGTCAGAAATCAGTGTTTTTCTGTGTCAATAAATGGTCTTCTGGTGTAGTCTGACTAGTAGATGATAGATGATGCGTAAGGTGATTTTGATCAAGCTGCATTTAATACCTGAGAAGGTACTGAAATTTATTTCAAATAAATATTTCCAAAAAATATGAAAAAATGTTTTCTACCCAAACTAAGTGATGTAGTTTGACCATCAGATGATGATGTGTGAGGTCATTTTGGTGAAGCTGCAGTTAATACCTGAGAAGATATTACATTTTATTTTAAATTAACATTTCCAAAAAATGATTTTTTTTAACTCAAACTAAATGATGTAGTATGATCATCAGATGATGGATGATGTGTGAGGTCATTTTGGTGAAGCTGCACTCAGTTATTTAGAAGTTTTTAACTATCATTTCTAATAAATATTTCCCTAACCTAGGATTTTTTTTTTGTTTGTTTGGTCCAACTAACAAGCGTTACTAACAGGAGACCCTAATGGCTGGGCAGCATTTAGTGGCACCAACCTTGATGATGCTGAAATTTAATCCTAATAAATATTCCCAAAAGCTATGAAAACATTTCTTTAATCCAAACTATGTGTTGTAGTCTGACTAGAAGAAGATGGATTGCATGTGAGGTGATTTTGGTGAAATCACACTTGGTAATTTTCAAGTTATTGGATATTTTTTAAATAAATATTCCCCCAAACTATGAAAAATAAAATTTATGCAAACTAAGCATTTCAGTCTGAACAAAACGGCACAATTGACGTATGAACTGATTCTGGTGACGTTACACCTTATGATCATGACAGTACTTAATTTTAAGTTGTTTTTTTTCCCTCGGCGTTGCAATTTGCAGACAGTCCCTGCGCATTCGTTTCCCAACAGCAGCTCATAGACTCCAACGTAACTGCTGGAGCTCAGAGGACGGCTCTGTTTAATGAAAATAAGGTTGTAGCTAGTTGTCCACTTTACCAATGTATTAGATTGGTGTGGTCTGTGTTTTAACAGCGTTTTGTTCAGGAATTATTGATGCGCAAAGTCCGAATCTATGAATATCTTGCCAGCTTTACTTAAGTGTCCCCCACGTTGGAACACACTGAATACATTCCTTCATTGGTAGAATTTTGGCCACTACATACATTTGCCAGGATGGTAACCAGCTCTTCATTACTTAGGATAGCTGCAACTAACTTTTTTGCCGATTCATTCATAGCTGCATTTCTTCCATCTCCGTTCATTACATATGAAAAAAGTACGATTGTGTGCAGGTCTCTTACTCGATCTCAGTTTAATTTGTTAACATTTGTCAAAATGTTTACTTCTTTGTTGTTGAGGTTGTTGTTTGTTTGTCGGGTCTTCCTTGGGTCTTCCTTGAAACCCACTTTTTGCTCAGATTTATTTTCATTATCCTGTCCATGAACTGCAATTAACACCCACCTATCCCTCAACCAGTGGTCTGAACGAAGAAGAAGACCCACCAGATGGAGAGCAATACAGTGAAGAGAACTGCTGCACGGTTCCAGCAGTACGCCACAGGCATGACTGTGAACAACACAGCCATCTGAGACAGGAGGAGAACCTTCAGCAATGGGCATGCAGAAATACTTGCTTATACTTGGTTTCTATGGGCATGGACGGGTATGCACGGGTATGTACTAGTATATATAGTAGTTATCCTGCAGTCCCTCAAACCTCAAACCAGAGCACAGAACCCCCTATAGGACCCAAGGGGCCATAATCCCCCACCCCCAAGACAGGATCCCCAAAGGGATCACCGTAACAAATAACTCCCCCATAAGGCAAACCGAAAACAGCTAAAAACAAGTTCCAAACTAACCAATTGGCCACATTATCTTTACCCCTAATATGTCTAATGTCCAAAGTATAGGACTGCAGGAACAGAGCCCATCTCAATAACCGACAATTTGGACTGTACAGAGAGCAAAGAAATGTTAAGGGGTTGTGGTCTGTGTAAACAATCAAAGGGTTACCCCCAGAACCAACGCACACTTCAAAATACTGGACCAAGGCCAATGTTTCCTTCTCAATAACAGAATAGTTATGCTGATATGAATTAAACTTCTTAGAGAAGAAACAAACTGGCCTATCAACCTCATACCCTTCCTGAAGCAACACTTCACCAGCCCCCACATGACTAGCATCCACCTCCAATATGAACACTTTGTCCAGCTGAGGTGCAGCAAGAACTGGAGCCACATTCAACAAAGACTTCACATTTTGAAATGCTTCTTGACACGCAACCGACCACACAAACTTAACCTTCCCCTTCAACAAATCAGTCAAGGGAGCAACTACAGAAGAAAAATTTCTACAAAAAGCTCTGTAATAACCTACCAGACCCAAAAAGCAGCTCTTTTTTTGTAGTTGGTACTGAATATTGCGACACCGCTTGAACCTTGGCCTCCACCAGACAAATATGCCCTTGCCCAACTACTTGACCCAGGTACGCAACCATTGCCCTGGCAAACTCACATTCTGCCAAGTTCACCGTCAAACTTGCTTCAGTCAAGTGCTGGAACAAGGCCCTGACACGTTGAACATGCTCCTCCCACATGTCACTGAAAACAACAGCATTCAGATACACAGAACAACCCTCAAGACCCAATGTCACCAGGTTCATGAGATGCTGGAATGTTGTTGGAGCATTGCAGAGACCAAAACTCATCACCGTATATTCAAACAGACCAAAGGGTGTCACAAAGGCAGATATCTCCAGTGCCCGAGCTGTCACAGGCACCTGCCAATATCCTTTCAGCAAATCAAATTTGCTTACAAACCGAGCTGATCCCACACGATCAATACAATCTTCCATGCGTGGTAATGGAAAACAACCGGCTTTGGTGACTTTATTCACCTTCCGGTAGTCATTACAGAACCTTGGTGATCCATCTGATTTAGTCACAATCAAACTTGGGGATGCCCAGCTAGAAGATGATGGCACAGCAATATGATTATCCAACATATACTTCACCTCTACCTTCAAGATTTTACACTTATCCAGCGAACAATGATGAAAACATTGTTAAATTGGAGGCGAGTCGCCAACATCTATATCATGCTGAATAAGATTCGTACGTGATGGCGTACCCCCAAACAGTAACAAAAACTCCCTTAACAGTGAAATGATTTCCACTCTGTGTGACGCAGACAAGTGGCGTAATAAGTTATCTAAATTACTTAAAGACTGAATTTTTTAAGCCTACCACTTGTCATCGCCACATCCAGTGTTTTAATATCCTTTCTCAAAGGAACCTCCAGACCTGAAACCACAGACCCTGAGAACACCCCGGGCCCCACACTCAACACTGGAGATGCAGAAACCCCATTATTGGCAGCACCACAATCATAATAAGGCTTAAGCAGGTTCACATGGCACAACTGAGATGATTTTCTCCTATTAGGAGTCGAAATAAGACTGCTTCTCAACACAATAAGGGCCAGCAAACTTTGCCTGAAATGATGGTACCCCCAGTGGCAACAACGGCAACACCTGGTCCCCTGGACTAAACTGGCGGCATTCACTGTGGCAATCATAGCGGCTCTTCGTTGAACTTTGTGCCTTGGTCAAATTTTCCCTCACCATTTCCACTACCATATAAAGGCGACGGCGAAAGCCATTAACATAACTGACAGATTCTTGGGTGGCTCCTCGACCACCAAACCATGCTGTTGGTGTTAACTTTTTCAACTCTAAAAACATTGTTGTGGACAATAAGACTATTTCAGCTTGCCACACGTTACCTAAAAAAGACAGTAAAAGAAAACCAGCGATCATCATCCGATTTGTCAACAGGAAAGCAAAAACTGATCTTCTGCGACAAGCAAGAAAACTGAGAGGAATGGCTGTCTATGTAAATGAACATTAACAAAAAAGAACTCTGAAATAGCTATACAAGCCAGGGCTCTCAGAAAACAGGGAAAAATAGAGTCAACATGGACAAAGAACTGTAAGGTGTGGATAAAACTGCTTGGTACTCCAGAAGAAGCTAACGTAATAATGATTAGAGATATGAAGGAATTAGACAAATTTAAACCTAAGCTCTTATGCACAAATAACAGTGCAGTAAGATCATGAGTGGAAATTTTTGTGTTCTTTTTTCTTTTGTTTTTTCCTCTTTTTTTCCTTTTGGTGTACATTGTTGACCCAACTTATGATTAGAACTTTAACCAATCATCCTTCCTCATTTAATAATGGAAGTGTATTAGGGCAAATTGAAGCTGAAACCTTTGTCAATACTGAACAGCAACCACAAGATATTTCAGGAGATATTGACCCAGATAACAACTACTTTAATCATATTAACAATAAGTGTACTTATTATGATGAACAACAATTAAATGGAATTATGAACTCGGATCAGACACTGACAATAATACATATTAATAGTAGGAGTCTCTATGCCAACTTTGATAGTATTAAGGAGTTTTTAAATTAATTTAACACCCCATTTAGGATTAAAGCAATAAATGAAACATGGATTAATGAAGAAAAAGATGTAAATTTTGAATTACATGGATTTGAGATATATACACAAAATAGGAAATGTAAAAAATGGTGTGGGGGGTAGCACTGTATGTTGATAGAAAATTAAAAAGTAAAAAAGTGGACAGCATGACATCAACAGTGAATGAAAGTATGGAATATTTAACAATTGAAATTACAATGGATAATAGAAAAAACATAATAGTAAGTTGTATATATAGAGCACCGGGATCTGATATGGAAAAATTTAGAAATGGTATGGAAAAGATGTATACGAAAATAAGACAAAAAGATATTTATATTTGTGATGACTTTAATACAGATTTAATGAAAACAAAACAACATAAACCAGCTTAACATTTCTTAGATACAATGTAAAGCTTAATCTTATTTCCAAAGATTACAAAACCTATGAGAATAACGACACACTGTGCTACCTTGATAGACAACATTTTTACCAATGTTATTACCTCCGTCAAGGAGGTTATGTTTTCATCGGCGTTGGTTTGTCTGTCTGTCTGTCTGTCTGTCTGTTTGTTTGTTAGCAAGATAACTCAAAAAGTTATGGACGGATTTTCATTAAATTTTCACAGATTGTCAGAAATGGGGTATCCTACAGATGATAAGATTTTGGTGGTGATCCGGATCACCGTCCACAAGAAAACCGCCATTACGCAAAATGCCATTTTCGTGAATAACTACTGAACCACTAATCCTATCATTGTCAATCCAATTGCTTGTCATATGTTTTCATGGTCAAGGAATCTGAAAACGTACACACAAACACTGTATGGGGGAAACTGTGGCACTTGGCGGAGGTCTGCGCTCTCCGAGTGCTTTTCTAGTTGAATATAATATGGTGAGTGGTATACTAATAAATGACATTAGTGACCACCTGCCTGTAGTTGTTTCTTTAGATGTTAATTATGGGGTTAATGAGAGTAAGAATAATAAACCATGTAAAAAGATTATTTATAAAAGAATACGAACAGAAGATAGAATCAATGCTTTAAAAGATGACTTAATGTTACAGAATTAGGATGTTGTCTATAGAGAGAAAGAAGTGGACTTGGCATATGATAAATTTATTGATATATTTAAATCACTATATGATAAAAACTGTCCAATCAAAGAAATTAATAAAAAACAAATACAAAAATTGCCCATGGTTAACCAGGGGGCTACAAAATGCTTGTAAAAAGAAAAATTATCTCTATAAAAATTCATTAAATTAAGAACCAAAGAATCAGAAAAAAAAGATATAAAACATATAAAAATAAATTAACTGAAATAATACGAACTAGTAAAAAAACTATACTATAGGAAAATGTTAAATGAAAATAAGATTAATATGAAAGGAGTCTGGGATATATCAAATAAATTAAGGAAAAATGGAACAAAGAAAATGATATATCCAGAGTATTTTACTGATAATTGTGGTGATAATTATGATAAGAACATGGTAGTAAACAGAATGAACAATTTTTTTTGAAAATGTTGGACCAGAGTTGGCAGCAAAAATTACAAACCAAGGAAGAGACACCGTGAGTGAAACATTGATTGGAAATAACCCTCGGTCAATCTTTCTCTCAGTGGTGGATGAACTAGAGGTAAAATCTGTTGTTGAAAAGTGTAAAAATAAATTATCTACTGATTGTGATGGTATTGATATGGCACTAGTAAAAAGAACTGTTGATGGCAGATGAAAACCATTTACATATATTTGCAATCTATCATTTCAAACTCATTCCCGCAGAAAATGAAAATAGCAAAAGTAATACCATTATTCAAGCAAGGAAATAAACACCAATACACAAACTACAGACCAGTATCACTCCTCCCACAATTTTCAAAGATTCTGGAAAAACTTTTCAGCAACAGATTAGAAAACTTTTTAAATAAACATGATCTGCTTAATCAGAATCAATATAGATTTAGAGCAAAGAGTACAACATCACTGGCAACAATGGAAGCAACTGTTATGAATGCCCCTTTCAGGGCAGAAATAAGGCACCAATTGCCAGCAGTGAGTTTGCTTATTTATTAAAGAAAAGGGAACAAAAGAATGTGCCACGATGGGCAGAATACAAACAGCTATACATACGACCTCGCAGGGAGATAATGTGAGACATCAAAGAGAAAATACAAACACTTACATATAAATAGCGAGGGCGAAACCTTATGCTGAAAAGGGACTGGAGTCAGGGTTGGGGACTCCAGCCTAGGCAGGGTGAGGTCGCAGCGAGGAGTAAGCCTCGTCAGCAAACTTAAATAGCACACAGAAAACTAATAAACCAACAGGTGTGGAAAGACAATCATTAAACACAAACAGCTGTGACAGGCTGCGAGCAGGCTTGAGAGCCGGAAGTCCTGCCATGGCACTGTCAAAATAAGAGCACAAATAAACCCCATAAATAAACGAGACTAAATACACAAACTGAGATTGGGGAAAATAATACGTAAGTATGATGTATATAGGTTCTATAGTCGTGTTAGTTTCTTTTTTACTTTCCATGGGTAATCCCTTTGTCTGTCGTGTGTGTTTCTGTTGTTTGGCTGTCAACTGTCATGCTGCTGTTACACTGTAATTTCCCAGTTTGGGATCAATAAAGTACATCTATCTATCTATCTATCTATCTAAGTGACTAGAGCACGGAACAGACCCGCGCTCAGGATCACTACAGCAACAGAGGAAATAATAAATGCATTAGATCAAGGAAAATATGCAATTGGTGTATTTATAGATTTTAGATGTATTTATTTATTTTAGTTTTATTAAAACCATTTAATAAAACTAATAAATGGTTTCAAATAAACCATTTGAAAGGAGTCAGTTGAGGTGGTATGGGCATCTGATTAGGATGCCTCCTGGACGCCTCCCACTTGAGGTGTTTCAGGCACGTCCCACTGGGAGGAGACCCCGGGGCAGACCCAGGACTCGGTGGAGAGACTATGTCTCCCAGCTGGTCTGGGAACGCCTTGGTATCCCCTCTGAAGAGCTGGAGCAGGTGGCTGGGGAGAGGGAAGTCTGGGCTTCTCTGCTTGAACTGCTGCCTCCGCAACCCGGACCTCCGGAAAAGCGGTAGAAGATGGATGGATGGATAAAACCATTTACATATATTTGTAATCTATCATTTCAAACTGGCTCATTCCCGCAGAAAATGAAAATAGCAAAAGTAATGCCATTATTCAAGCAAGGAAATAAACACCACTACACAAACTACAGACCAGTATTGCTCCTCCCACAATTTTCAAAGATTCTGGAAAAACTTTTCAACAACAGATTAGAAAACTTTTTAAATAAACACAATGTGCTTAATCAGAATCAGTATGGATTTAGACCAAAGAGTACAACATCGTTGGCAATAATGGAAGCAACAGAGGAAATAATAAATGCATTAGATCGAGGAAAATATGCAATTGGTGTATTTATAGATTTTAGAAAAGCATTTGATACAATAAATCATTCAATACTTCTTGATAAACTGCAATTGTATGGTATTAGGAGAATGGCACTGAATTGGGTTACAAGTTATTTATCTGAGCGACAACAGTTTATGAAGATGGGAGAATATCTGTCTGGGTGTGTGGGAATTGCCTGTGGGGTCCCCCAGGGGTCAGTATTGGGCCCCAAATTATTTAACATATACGTATATATATATATATAAATAATATATTCCAAGTTTCTAAATTATTAAAAATATTTAAAAGTTATTATTAAAAATTATTAAAAACAATATTTGCTGATGATACTAATATATTTTATTCTGGAAATAATTCTAATCAACTAATCCATACTCTAAATAATGAATTAAATAAGCTTAAAAAAATGGATGGATTGTAATGAATTATCACTAAATATAGATAAAACTAAGGTAATGATATTTGGTAATTGTAAAAGTAAAGAAGATATACACTACCGTTCAAAAGTTTGGGGTCACCCAGATAATTATTTTGTGTTTTCCATGAAAAGTCACACTTATTTACCACCATGAGTTGTAAAATGAATAGAAAATATAGTCAAGACATTGACAAGGTTAGAAATAATGATTTGTATTTGAAATAATAATTTTTTCCTTCAAACTTTGCTTTCGTCAAAGAATCCTCCATTTGCAGCAATTACAGCATTGCAGACCTAACATGATTGCACAAGGTCTTTCTAATCATCCATTAGCCTTCTGACGCAATGAGCAAACACATTGTACCATTAGAACACTGGAGGGATAGTTGCTGGAAATGGGCCTCTATACACCTATGTAGATATTGCACCAAAAACCAGACATTTGCAGCTAGAATAGTCATTTACCACATTAGCAATGTATAGAGTGTATTTCTGATTAGTTTAAAGTTATCTTCATTGAAAAAAAGTGCTTTTCTTTCAAAAATAAGGAAATTTCTAAGTGACCCCAAACTTTTGAATGGTAGTGTACATGTTCATATAGATAATGTAATTATTGAAAATGTTAAGGAGATCACATTTTTAGGTGTAATATTAGATGATAAAATTAATTGGAAAATACACATCAGATACATACAAAACAAAGTGGCAAAAATATTGCAATTATAAATAAAATTAAACAAGTCCTAGATTACAAATCGTTTCATATCTTGTATTGCTCATTTGTACTTCCATACTTGACCTATTGTATAGAGGTCTGGGGTAATAATTATAAAAGTACACTTAATTCATTGCTAATACTACAAAAAACGGCAGTCCGTGTTATACACAAAGTTGGGTATCTTGAACATACTAATTTATTGTTTTTACATTCAAAGTTATTGAAATTACGGGATCTGGTTGATTATTATACAGCACAGTTAATGTTTAAAGTCAGTAAAAACTTTTTGTCACACAATATACAAAATCTTTTCAGTGAGAGAGAAGGGAAATATAATTTACGGGGGAACACAAAATTTAAAAAGCACCTAGTAAGATCAACTAGGAAAAGTTTTTGTGTGTCTGTGTGTGGGGCAAAATTGTGGAATGAGTTGGGGGAGAAACACAGGTGGTGTCCAATCATCCATATATTTAAATCAACATATAAAGAAATGATTATTGAACAAGATAAAAATAAAGGACAGCAATATTACAATGTGTCTTCAATGAAGAAAGGTTGTTATTGTGAATATATGTATATGCTGAGTACTATTATTATTGATATCATTATTACTAGAATTATAGTATTAGGATTGTTGTTAGGATGGAATTATTTGAAGTATTATATAGACCAGGTGGTATTATTATCATTATTGTTGTTGTAACTACCATATGGCTACCTATTATTATGGTAATTATTATTATATGGTTACTTATTGTGCCTAGTTTTGTAAGCCATGTGGGGGTATATGGTGGTGGTATATATGGTGATTATGATGACGATAATATTGTCTATAATTATATTAAACATACCAGAAGTATTTATTTATTATTATTACAATTATTATTAGATGTTGATATTATTGTCAATATAAACTATCGTTGTATCATTTCTATTGCATAATTTAATTATAAGCTATATACCTTACCTATATTATGGTATTGTATAATGAATGCAATTGTGGGATGAATAATGACTAGAATGATATTATAATTTATTGGGTATGGAGAAGGGGTGGGACTATATAAGCATTGGCTTCTTCCCACTCCTTTTGAACACTTTATTTTTTTTTGGTTTTGATTTTTGTTTTAAATTTTTTTTCTTTTTTGTCCGGATGTTCAAATAAATAAAATCAATCAATCCAAATCCTGCAAGACCACTAAAGGCCCACGAACTTTATGGCCAAAAACCAACTCACTGGGACTAAATCCTGTGCTCTCCTGGACAACCTCCCTGGCTGCCAGCATGAGCCATGGCAGCCCTTCCTCCCAGTCCTTCCCCAGCTCCACACTACAAGCGCGTAACATAGATTTCAATGTCTGGTGAAAACATTCCAACGGCCCTCGACTCTGAACATGGTATGCTGACGCACAATTGTGCTTCACTCCCGGCTGCTTCAAAATCTGTTGGAACATATGGGAAGTGAAATTCGACCCCTGATCATTTTGGATCACCCGCAGAATACCAAAGACTGAAATAAACTGGGTCAATGCTTTCACCACAGATTTCACAGAAATCAAGCGCAAGGGAAGTGCAGCAGGATACCTACTAACCTGACACATTACTGTCAACAAATAGGCACACCCAGACTTGGATGGAGGCAAAGGCCCCACGCAGTCAATTATTAAATGTTCAAATGGTTGGCTAATAGCAGGAATAGGACAAAGAGGTGCGGGCTTAATAACTTGATGGGATTTCCCCACCATCTGATAAGTATGACACGATTTAACAAAGTTCGCTACATCGCACTTCAAACAAGGCCAAAAGAAATAACGCAAAACTCTGTCATAAGTCTTGTTGACCCCCAAATGACCACCACTATCATGCGCTGTTTCTAACACCAGTTTGCAAAACTTGCTCGGCACCACAACCTGAAAAACAGGGTCTCCCAAAACCTCTCCGTCACAGGGCACCCACTTACGTACCAGCAGACCACCCTGGACAAAATAACCGTGCGCCACGTCTCTAATTTTCTCAACCAACACAGAGTCAGTCCACAATGCAGACAGAGACGGATCAGACTTCTGGCTCTCAATCCAGTCTTCACGTGACACTGCAGGAGAAGTTCAGGCAACATAACACCATCCACAGGCCCTGAACCCAAACAGTCAGCCACATTTTCCTGACGCGCTTGTGCCCGTGTTACAACACATGCTGGAAATACCCCCGAAAGCCCCAGATCTTTCACATCTGGTGTCACTGAACGCAACGGCTTCTCCACCGCTACCGGAGACGGCGGCCCAGCTGCCCGCACAGCACTGCCAGCAAGGTCATTACCCAAAACCATCACAACCCCTCAAAAAGCAGTGCCGGACGCACACCAACAGGTGCAATGCCATTCACCAACTCACACTCCAACTTAATCTTATGGCATGGCACCGGCACTAATTCCAGCTCCATCCCCTGCATTAACACAAACTCCCCAGTTTCCAAGTCAGCAGAAAAAGGCAGCACTGACCCTACAACAAACAAGTGTTTGGCACCTGTGTCCCGCAACACTTTAATTGGCACGCGCTCATCACTACCTATCAATGGCACGGACACGTCCAAAATAAACGGCTCAAAACCGGACAGCGCTCCATGTTCCATACACACCGGCTCCATTTCCAAAACTGAAGCACAAGATATAACTGACGCTTGAGGACTCATGCCGCTTCATTCTACCTTTCAACAACAGACACTGGTCCTTCCAGTGACCCTCACTGCAGCAGTAATTGCAAATAGTAACAATCCTCCGTGAGGGAGACGACTTAAAATTTTTCCCCCCAGCCCGCTGACTCCTGCTGCTATCATCCGGCCCTTTCCACTCATTACCAGAGCGCACATCAGGGAAACTAATCTTATGAGTTAGGATGGAATCATCAGCCAGCTCAGCCGCTCTAAGGGCACTGAATACCTCACGTTCATTTATATAGGCTGCTATTAACTCACAGAGACTATTGAAATCATCCGTTTTTACGGCTGAACGCCACCGCGTAAAATGTGACCACAAATGGCGCACAAACTCAACATTTGTGTGTTTGGCCCCTTTTACCCACTGTCTAAATTTTTGGCGATACGCCTCCAGAACCAATTCATATGCCTTAAGCACAGTAGATTTTACTTTAGCATAACTCAAATAATCCTCTGAGGAAACAGCTGAAAACGCCTCCTGCGCTCTCCCCGTAAAAACGCGCTGTAGCAGGAGAACCTTCTCATTATCGGGCCATTTCTGTGCCTCAGCTACCCGCTCAAAGAGAGTGAAAAAACTTCCGGATCGCGCTCATTAAATCTAGGGACCAAACACAACCGCACTGCCACGTCCACACTCCTAGACTCCTAGACGCAGATTCACCACTCGGAGAAATTTTACCCTCACAGATCAACTGCAGCCTAGCATGCTCCAGATCCAACTTAATTTTCTTGGTGTCCTGACGAATCCTCTCCAATTCCAGTTGTTTTTCCATGTCTATCGTCAGCCGTAATTGTTCTTGCTGTTTAAGTTGTTGTTCAAATTGCATAGCCAGACTCCTTCTGCTGCTCAAAAGTCAAACCAACAGCCTGCGCAACTCCTGGCACAGACACAAAACAAGGCACATCCACACCAACTTCACTTTTACTCAGCACAAAACCACCTCTTTTACCTCAGCTTTGCACATTTTTTCTGAGACACTAATGTTATAATGGCTCACTGTTTTAAACAGCTGATCCTTTTTACAGCTATTCACAAAGGCTGCCGAAGGCCAACACCAAACGCCAAATTACAAACTGACAGAGTGTAATGTGTTGACCGCCACACGTATAAAGGCTGTCACAATGCCCCAGAGGATTTCCCCCTAACTGCCTAACCAAGAAGCTAGCTAAAACTCCGCCTAGTCTTCATGTGGTTCACGCCGGGCGTATTAAGCACTGAAACCTCCCATCCGACAGCGACTCAACAGAACGCCACACAGACCGAGGATGTGCCCCCGAGATAGTTGCCAGAGACAACTAACACTAACTGTTCCGCACAGCACCACAAAAACAACAAACAAACACAACCCAAAGGGGAAGGGTTTCTTCAGCCTAGCAGAGAAACCTCCAAATATGTGATAGACAGCAATACTTACCCTCTGCCAAAAACACTCCAGTATGGCGCCGGAACCTCAGCAGCTCCCATGCACACGATGCACCCACATCACGCCATTGGAGCACCCACAGCTGAAATCCCTGAGCCAATTATTGCACAATCACAAAACCCACTACAGACAATTGCTCCAAATGATCCAAATGAAATGAGTTTCCGTTTAATAAAAGCTCTCACTTAATGGGTTATTGTTTATTTTGCAGTTAATGGATGAGCCCCCATTTGTTATGACCTGGCTCAAGGGCCACAACAAACAAAAGGACACACCAAATGGAGTTGTAGTCAAATAGAACTTTATTAAACCAAATTAGACCAAGTTAGAGAAAAGGCATAACTGAAGTATTTACAATGTGTAAGTGTTCCATCAGTAACATCAGTAGTGTCGGGTGTGAGTGAGTGTAAGATATGGTGTAGTGGTGTTGAGCAGTGCAAAAACCTAATTAACTCAACCAAACATAACCAAACCAAACCAGGACAGAGGACTTCCTGTGGGGGAAAAAGCACAAACAAAGGTTAGCGAGGTAAAGAGGTGCGAGGCCTGGACTCCAACCCCCAGTGATGGGATGGAGCGACCCAAATGGAATGGCCTCCCTGCTGAGTACACCGCCAGGCTTAAATGCCCTGGGTCACCTGGGCGCCACAGGTGACCCCACTTGGCAATCAAACACCAGCATCAAACCGGAGCACAGCACCCCCTATAGGACCCAAGGGGCCATAACAGTATTCTTAATAAATATGTGCATTTACACTTAATACAGATTGCACTGTCCTGTAAGAAACAGCTTCTAAATAAATAAAACATGTCTTTCCTAATTTTACTGAATATTCAACTCTATAAATTCTAACGTGGGTTTTTTTCTTTCCACAAAAATTGAGTGTAATACTGTATATACTGAGCATGTTTCCTAATTCGAACATATGCAACCATGATTTATACCCATTTTTATAAGAACAGCAAGTTACACATTTCTAGAATTTTTTAAAGGAAGGATGAAATGTGTTTCTTTTTATTTCATGTGTGTGTGTGTGTGTGTGTGTGTGTGTGTGTGTGTACAGTCATGAGAAAAAATGAGGACACCCTGTATAAGCAGGCTTTTAACATATTTGGACATATGGATATTTAATATCAATGTTAAAAATACTGGGAGATTCATGTAATACAACTAAACAATTAAAAATGAATTAAAGAATTTTTTTCAAATTTCCTGTAAAATGTAATTCTAAGCAAATAGTGAGGAATAAATTAGGACACCCCCACATTCATTCCCACTTAAAGTGGCTAAAATAAATGTTTAAAAAATGCAAATAAAAACAAAAACAAGGTTAGTCATAGATATGTGAACATTTCTTAATAAAAAACTGAATATTTAATGGGGTGTCCTAATTTTTTCCACATGATTGTACACACACACACACACACACACACACACACACACACACACACACACACACACACAGAGAGTATATATATTTCTCTACTGTAGTTATCCTGCAGTTACAGCTTGACACTCTCCTCAAGAAATTATCCACAAAAACATATAGGAAACATGAATTAGAGCACAGACAGAATTGTTTGAATGGTAACTTCATTTTTATATATATATATTTTTTTTAATTTAAAGAATTAATACAATACGCCACGTCTCTCTTCATATCTCCAAAGCAAAACCAAGTCTAGGCGAAGCTTTAAAACTGAAGCTCACGCACATTATGACTCACACAGAAATGTCCCTTTCAGCTACAGTATAGCATGTCCCCTCTAATGTGTCTCACAGAACAATTCTTTCACCAGATGAGCCGACAGAGAAGACACTGAGCAGCTCGGTTAGCCCTTCAGCTAAGACTGTCACTGAGTGAAAGACCTTCAGCATATGCAAGGCGGCATCGGTGAAATCTCCACTGAGTAACCTGTCACACCTTGTACCAATCTGCCACCAGCTCTTGTTTTCCAGACAAGCTCTGACGTTGGGTCAAACACCCCCAACAGTCAAATTTACTTACTCGCTCCACTGACCCTTCAGGTTTTTGCCTTCTTGTTCTTCTTAAAACAGTGACAAAAACGTCCTAATATTTCTGAGCCACGAGGGACTTCTTTGACCTCTGACTGCTACAACACACTGTTTTTCCTGTCATTGTCATCAACACTTTCTCATGGCACGGGCAGCATGCAGCGCGTTATAAACCTCTGGCACGGCACCACTGAGCTTCCATGGGATCCCCCCCCACTCCGCTGTTATACATCCCCATTGAGAATATATTAATAACGATGACACCACCACGAGCCAAGTGTCTGGGATCCAAACTCATTTTCACTGTGTCAGGGGTTCATGCATAATTATCTGCTTCATCAGCCTGTGAGATTCGCCTTGCTGCAGTCTTAGCATTCCAAAAACCGGGGTTAAAAAAAAAAAGAAAAAGAATCCACCATGTCCTGGCATCCTGGTTTCTCTGAGCCTTGATCTCCAAAGCAGATGCGACGCATCATCCAAACACAAGTCACTCTGCGCCATTGAAGCTGGAAGTCTGCCCCAGCTCAGACTTAACCCAAATCACATTATAAAAAGAACACGTAAAACACTCCAAATTGAAATTTCTCTCCTACTCTGAGAAGACTATTAATATTTTATGTTGCCGCACAATGCAAACTTCAAACTTGCTGGCTGCTAGGGCAAAACAAAAGGGTGCTTCAGCCAGAACAGAACAAAAAAACAGGTCTCAGAAGTGGACTGAATGAGTAACCAAGATGAAATGGGAACAACAGCGACAGCAGCTATTAACACGGCAACAGCAGCCGACTTGCAAACCATAACAACGCATTGAAATAAGCAATCGCTTGGTTACACAGCTTGAAACCAGATTGCTCAGCTCAAGTAATAGTTTTTGCTAGATTGCACAGTGACGCCAAACATCCTAATCACCCTCGTGATTGCATTAGGCTTCCCCCTCTGCGGCAATGACGGCCTCATAAAGAGACCCATAAGCCTGCCACACTTTTTAAGACTCACCAGTGGGAACGGCAGTAGGTAGCCCACGGTGCCGGAGAACCTCCACCATATTAGTCAAATCATGTGACCTCTTGTATGCTTTAGCAGGTAATAAAACCCTCAGGAGCTCAGTGAACACTCCAGACGACTTCGAGCAATGAAACACATTGATTGGATGCAATCGTACTCTAACTAATCTATCGCAGTGAATGCAGCGTTATAGGCAGTTACAGAGTGACAGCTTAGCAGGGGTGGATGTCTGCGCCTTGGTGAAAATGAGTGATGGGGGCTGATAAAGTTTGATGATGAAGTTGTCGGGTGGGAGGCTGAGCACAGTGGAAAGGGGGGCGGCTTTGTCAGCCTATTTCACTTTTTAACAGCCTACCTGAGAGTGTTTTGATAAGCTGACGAAGACCAATAAACTTCTATAATACACCCTCTGTTTCAAAACAGAAGCAGAATAAAAATGCAAGCTACGCTCAGAGAATATATAGACAGCGGGAACAGAACTCCTGCTCTCTGAACTTCTGGTTTACGGGGGGAATCAGGAGATAGTGGGGTTTATGTTGCTGATAGAAGAAAGCCAGAAACTACATTTTACTAAAATACCTTTCTGTATGTATTTCAGAATAGCTAAGCAGCACAGCCACTTTGTATCAGGTGCTTTTTTCTTTTTTTTTTTAATTTCACACCGGAAACGAAATGCAGAGAATATTTCCAGCAGGGGCTGCTTGACCAGCCATCATGAGGCTGCTTCGTATGAACCTACAGATCTTATTACGGTACCAGTGCTGCTGCATTTATGTTTCGGACACTGGTGCCAGTGTTGGAGTGTGTCCTGTGGAGTATGTCAGATCTCATTTTTTATTTGTTTAATTTTGATTCTATTGAGAAATAGCTGCCATATCGGTTAAAAACTAAATTAAATGTGCTTTTTGCCCATTTTCACTCTTTAGCGGAATTTATTTAAGATTCTCATGAACACCCAGAAGTCAAAACAGCAGCCAAAAACAAAGCAAAAATATTTTGACACATGTTGCAGAATTATTGGCATCACACTGGCAGAAAGGCGGGAAATGAAAAATGATCACAAAAATGAACACAACCAGCTCCTGTGTTCTACTGAATTTCCCATTTCTGGGCTTATTTTTTTTATAAACTTTGTTGTATCAATTGATTTACAAATCTACTTATATCTCTCTATATATAAAAGGCATTCTACGGTGTGGGTATGGATGTCTGTATGTACAGTGCTGTGAAAAAGTATTTGCCCCCTTCCTGATTTCTTATATTTTTGCATATTTGCTACACCTACTGTAAATGTTTCAGATCATCAAACAAATTTTAACATTAGACAAAGATAACCCGAATAAATACAAAATGCAGTTTTTAGATGATAGTTTCATTTATTAAGGGAAAAAGCTATCCAAACCTACCCAGCCCTACTGTATGTGAAAAAGTAATTGCCCCCTAACTGCCCCCTAAACCTAATAACTGGTTGTGCCACCACTGGTGCCAACAACTGGCAGTGAGTCTTTTACATCGCTGCTGAGGAATTTTGACCCACTCTTCTGTGCAGAATTGTTTAAATTCAGTCACACTGGAGAGTTTCATGAACTGATGGCCGGACATTCTCCTTCAGCATTTTTTGGTAGAGAGCAGAATTCATGGTTCTGTCAATTAGGGCAAGTTGTCCAGGTCCTGAAGCAGCCCCAGACTATGACACTACCACCACCACGTTTGACTGTTGATATGATGTTGTTTTTATAAAATTCTGTGTTAGTTTTATGCCAGATAAAACAGGGCACATTTTCCAAAAAGTTCAACTTTTGTCTCGTCAGTCCCCAGAATATTTTCCCAGAAGTCTTGAGGATCATCTAGATATTTTCTGGCAAATGTGAAACGAGTCTTTGTGTTCTTTTTGTCTAGCAGTGTTTTTTTACTTTTTCACACAGGACCAGGTAGGTTTGGATAGTTTTTTCCTTTAATAAATGAAATCATCATTTGAAAACTGCATTTTGTATTTATTCAGGTTATCTTTGTCTGATATTAAAATTTGTTTGATGATCTGAAACATTTAAGTGTGACAAATATGCAAAATATAAGAAATCAGGTAGGTAATACTTTTTCCACAGCACTGTATGTGGCAACTTTGTCCTCCTGCTAACTCAGACGCCACTTGACTGTGGGCTCTTATCTCTTGCATGGTGATGCCACAGTACCTGAAGAGTGTACTTGACGTGGTTTCCCTGACCGCTTCACCATAAAAGCCGTCAAAAGTGACCCTTTTTAACTGACCTTTACTGGTGGAGGTGTACGCTGGAGGAGAAATCAAGCACACCTGACAGTCGGCGGAGTTTAGGATCCGCGGGTCTCTTTCCACAGTATAGATGTTGTGGACTGTTGAAGAGACGAAGGTACAGGCTACCGCTGGGTGCTGGAACACCAAAAATATATTTACATTTACCTATATTCACTTTTATTTACTTTAATCCACTCATATAACCCCTTGCTGGTGTATGCCGGAGGAGGAATCACGTGCACCCCAGATTCAATGTTGTGCAACCCACTGGCTCTCTCTCCACACCTGTGGTGGAGTTTCATCGGATGGGGAAATGGACACAGACTGCGCTGCTTTGCTCGCTCTCCATGATACACTCACTGTGGAGTGTCGCTGGACGGGAAAATGGAGGTGTATGGTGCTGGAGGAATCGTGCGGACCCTGACCAGACAGTGGCCGGGTGCACTGCAGGTAAAGCTTGATTTCCTGAACAATGAATGGGACCAAATGGAACACAAAATTCCCAAACAACAAATTATACGTGTGGTGGCCTGGGCGCTGATTCTGTCCGCGCTCAAGTTGTCCGGTATTTTCCCCGTTCTTATCTCTGGGTTTTTCATATGGCCGTTCAGGGCTTTTATTTTGACAGTGTCACTACGGGGCTTCCGGCTGTCAAAGCCGAGTCTCATTGTGACAGCTGCTCGTCATTTCAGTTAATTACATTCCCCTTCTTTGATTGGTCTTTAGTTTTCATTTAAGGGAGCAGCTGAGGCTTCCTCCTTGCTGCGACCTCGTCAAACGTTCGTTCTGCACAGCATGCGGCTGGAGTCCCTATCCCCAGCTCCAGTTACCCTTTGCTTCATCGTCTTTGTAAGTGTATTTCTTCAGAGTCTGTTAGCCTGTGTCTTCAGTCTTAGTCATAGTCAAAGTTCGTATGTTTGCCCCACGTGACTGTTTATTTTGTCACTTTTATCTTGTGTTAATAAAATATGCAAACTCATCGGCTGGCTTTTGGCATCTCTTTGGTGTCTCTTGGCCATCCGTGACAGTAGGTCGCAGCCAGAAGGAGACGCAGGTCACCATGAGTTTGTTTTTTGGGCTTGTTGTTTTTCCCTGTTTTTCCATGTACCAGCATGGTGGCGATGGCGTCGCCAGGAGAGGGCTACTCCTTGGACTTGGACTATGAGCTAATTGTAGCTCTCAGAGAGGTAGACGACTTCCTCGACGGTGTTCGTAAGGCCTTCACTCCCTTCGACGCATGCTGGTACGTGGACCTCACTGAGGAGGCAATTAACCGCAATCCTCACCTTGCCAACCACACCGAAGTCAGGAAGGGGATGGCGGAAATTATGGCTCTCCAGGAGAAGACCCGTGGACCGGAAGGGGACTCTGGCAGGAAGCCGAAGGTGAGGTATTCCCGTTCCTCACCTCAGGATCCAGTTCCTGTCTTCCATCCAGCCCAGGAGTTTACATCACCCAAGGGCCATTCCCATCCACAGCGGAGGAGTACATCAGCCGGGATTCCCCCAGAAGAGACGCAGTGGGCAGCTGAACTCATCCGGGGCCGTGTGGCTGAGGCTCACTCTTCCTACCATCCGACTCTTATCATGAAGCATGTGGTGGCAGCAGTCAGACTGGTGGAGGTCAATCCCAAACTTTGTGACTATCCCGAGTTCGCTGAATTGCTGGCCTCTGTTTCCGCACAGCAGCAGCGGTTTCCTGACCTAACCTTTGCCTCGCCCTCTGCCGGTAAACGCCGTCACCCTGCTCGTGCCCAGCCTCAGCGAGATCCCCGTCCGGATCCAGTTTCAGGCCGCCGAAAGAACTCTGCTGCCCAGCCAGCTGTTGCCCCGCATCACGACAGAGAGGAAAGACAGCAGCCTCCGCCTCCGGGTCTTCTGTTTCCGCTGTTCCATCAGCTCCTCATCCCCAGACTGCCACAGCTACTCCGCCCTCCTCCTCGACGCTCTCCCCAGCTGCTGTGAACTCCACGAGTCCTGCTCCGGCTGTGCCCATCATCGATCCGGTGCGAGCGGCTCCTCTTCGTCTTCCTGGGGGGCCCTCCATCACCATCCGTAGGGGAAAGGGAAGAACCAAGCCCGTTACAGCAGGCACCATCGGGCCTCTGGAGAAAAGGCAAGTGCTATTTCATTCTACTCCTCCATATTATGAATTGCCTTGTCTGACTCCTGGGGGTGGAGTTCGGGATTCACAGTCCCCCGAGCTTCCTCCACCTGCTGTAGCCATTTATTGTGAACCTGCATCCTCTGTGTCTCCTTCCCCTGAGTGTTCCCCGGTGCCAGGAATACTCCGCCGGACAAAGAAGGAGCCTGCGGCCCTGGAGAGCCTGGTACCAGTCCCGCAGCCACGTCACGGGCAGAGGAGGAGGGCGGACTGCCAGTTGGAGCCTGCGCCAACGATCAAGCGTCCCTGGGTCTTCATGGAGGAGCGGTTTGGCCCAGCAGGCCACGGATCCCCTGCCACCATGCCAAGCGGGCCTTCGGCGTGGACCTCAGTGCCAGGGAATTCCCAGACTGTGAGGACCATCATGCCGGCTGCAGAGCCTGCCGCAGCCAAGTGGGAACCAGGAGTGGATCTCCAGCTCATCACCTGGATCGCTGAAGTCCTGGACGGCGGTAGAGCCCAAGATCAGACAAGTGCTCTATTTTGTCTTTCTCTTCTCGATTCTGGAGCATTATTGTCTGTCTCTCGGGGAAGTGAGCCAGGTGCAGCTGATCGCTGCATCCGAGCTTGTCTCGCCGGGCTCTGCCGCTGCCGGTGATTCTGATCCCGGTTTTCTTTCTTCCTCTGAGCCTTCTCCCAGGGTCACCGGTAACGAGTTGGTTCCGGTCGTTGTCTTGGAGGTTCCAGGTCCATGCTCGGAGGTCATCCCTGGTGCTGCGCTGGCCCAATCGGGGTCCATTGTGGATGCAGTCCCAGCCCAATCGGGGTCCGTCGTGAGTGCAGTCCCGGCCCAGTCGGGGTCCGTCGTGGGTGCAGTCCCGGCCCAATCAGGGTCCGTTGTGGGTGCAGCGCTGGCCCGGTCGGGGTCCAGCAAGGGCGCAGCGCTGGATCGGTTTCAGTTCGGAGAAGGAGCTGCAGATCCTCTGCCGTCTAATGCCGGACTGGCCCCTCATCCTTCCCCTAATCCCTTTCTTCCTCCACCGGGTGCCGCTGGGGTTCCCCGGATTCAGCTCGGCCTCCCCTCGCTATCCCTCTCAGTAGGGAGGCCGCCGCCAAGTTTTTCCCTCTGGTCCTGGTGGCCTAATGACGCGGGTCAGCCACCCGGGAAGCTGCTTTGCCGGTTCGGCGTTCGGGGTTGGCCACCCAACGGACTGACTTGTTTGTTCGGTGACCTGGTCCAGCCACCAGAGGTACTGTTTCTCCGGGCCTGGGATTAGGGTAGGCCACCCAAACTGTTTATTTTTCCCCTGCCAGTGATCTGGAACCTGGATGCGGGTAGGCCTCCCGAACTGTTTTTTGTTCCCCTTGTGTTCTGCCTGCCGACATCTTTTTTTTTTTCCTCCTCCTCTGTGGTTTGACGGGATGCTCTTTTTGTTTTGTTTTCTTCTTTCTTTGCCAGTGTTAATATTGAACTATAGTTGTATGTTGCTGATCTGTAGCGTTTTTGTGTTATCCTGGTATTTTGGGGTACTTTGTGCTATGCACCTGTATTTTAGTTTCCTTGTTTCCCCGGTAGTTTGAGAGATGCTTTTCTGTTGTTGTCTTTACCTGTTTATTATAATGTACAATATTTGCTGCTCAGTGGGTTTTGAGGGTTTTTTTCTCTCTGGGGTTATAGGGTACGGTATGTTTTTGTATGTATCTGTTTTTTGTTTTTTCTTGCTTGTGAGTTTTTTTTTTCTTCCCTCAGTGGGATTATGGTACTTGTGTATTTTTGGAGATGTACCTATTTTGGTTCCTCTTGTTCCCTTACCAGGCAGGATGTCATGTATATTTTTGGTTATTTTTAACATCTTTTTGTTCTCTCCCATAGATTGAGTCCCCATCGTGCTGTTTGCTCTCTACATGTCTGTTCTTTTCATCTTCTCTATCCCCTCACCCCCTCAGCCAGTCGCAGCAGATGACTGCCCCTCCCTGAGCCTGGTTCTGCTGGAGGCTTCTTCCTGTTAAAAGGGAGTTTTTCCTCTCCACCGTTGCCAAGTGCTTGCTCACAGGGGATCACCTGATTGCTAGGGTTTTTCTGCAACTGTGGGGGCTTCCCCTACAGTTGAAAGTGCTAAGAGATGACTGTTGTTGTGAAATAGCGCTATATAAATAAAGTTGAATTGAATTGAATTGAATTATTTGATTCTATTGTGCCCTGGGATTTCTTGTTTGTTCTGCCTTTGATTTTCTGGGTTTGAGCCTCATTTTATTAGTTATCTTTGTTGCCATCCCTTGTGGGGGGGGGGGGGGGGGGTTCTTCCCTGGTGTAGTATTTTCGGTTCTCTCCCTCCTAGCCTGTTTCCCCCTCCGCCCTCCCTGGGTCGGCCCTGGTAACCTTCTAGTTGGGGGAGGGGGGCTTGGATGTTACGTTGCGCCTGGAATTCACCTTATGAACGGGGGGTACTGTGGTGGCCTGGGCGCTGATTCTGTCCGCGCTCAGATTGTCTGGTATTTTCCCCGTTCTTATCTCTGGATTTTTCATATGGCCATTCAGGGCTTTTATTTTGGCAGTGTCACTACGGGGCTTCCGGCTGTCAAAGCCGAGTCTCACTGTGACAGCTGCTCGTCATTTCAGTTAATTACATTCCTCTTCTTTGATTGGTCTTTAGTTTTCATTTAAGGGAGCAGCTAAGGCTTCCTCCTCGCTGCGACCTCGTCAAACGTTCGTTCTGCACAACGTGCGGCTGGAGTCCCTATCCCCAGCTCCAGTTACCCTTTGCTTCATCGTCTTTGTAAGTGTATTTCTTCAAAGTCTGTTAGCCTGTGTCTTCAGTCTTAGTCATAGTCAAAGTTCGTACAGTGGGGAAAAAAAGTATTTAGTCAGCCACCAATTGTGCAAGTTCTCCCACTTAAAAGATGAGCGAGGTCTCCAATTTTCATCATAGGTATACCTCAACTATGAGAGACAAAATGAGAAAAAAAAATCCAGAAAATCACATTGAAGGATTTTTAATAAATTAATTGGTAAATAAATTGGTATGTTTGCCCCACGTGGCTGTTTATTTTGTCACTTTTATCTTGTGTTAATAAAATATGCAAACTCATCGGCTGGCTTTTGGTGTCTTATTGATGGCTCATGAGAGCCATCCGTGACAATATGATTTAATACGTAATGCTGTCCAGTATTGCAAATTGATAATTTTCCACTTAAAAACACAATAATCTGGAGCTTAAGCCATAAATGCCCACTGTACCATTTCACCCCCTGGAGGCGCTGCTCTGCAACTGCACCCAAATCGAGGTTGAAAATACATGATGGTAATCTGACTTTCAAATAATTATTTATAATGCTAAATGAGCAATTCCCATACCTTAAAGTGCAAGATACAATAATATTATGAATGTAAGTCCTAAACCATTATATTTATGATTTCTAACATAGTGAATGACATAACTACAGTTAATGTCACATTAAGGACTAAAACAAGACCGGGACTGAAAGGGACACAAAAACAATATAATAATTTGATTCCTTTACAAGGAATACATTACAACGGAGGACAGGTCGGTGGGGCACTGGTTAGCACTGCGGCAGCACTGCAAGGTCACAGGTTCGACACCCCCCCCCCACACACACACACCATTGTGGGTTTGATCCCACCCTTGGCCATCGGTGACCCTTCTGTGTGGAGCTTGCATGTTCTCCCTGTGTCTGCATGGGTTTTCTCCGGATGCACGTTAGGTAGGGCTGTACAATATGACCAAAATTTCATATCACAATATAAGTAATCTTATTTGATGATAATGATATATATCACAATATACATTTCTTGTAAATGCTGTAGTTTATATATAATAACCAATAAAAGGGACCATCTCTTTTTCTATATTTATCATTGTGAAAAAAAATCAATTGTACAAATTCATCTGTCATTAATTTTATGCACCTTTTTCCCCTCTTAATTTTGCAGTGTTGTTATAAAATTGTTTTTTTAATGTGCATTTGAGATTACCTCAACTTTATTCATTATCACTACTTGACTAATTAAAAATGATTAGAAATCAAGTTTCATTTAGAGCCAGTTTGTTCCTCTGACACATTTTAATTTATTTATTATCTAATTAGTGTGTAGGTGGCTGCTGTCAGGCACTTTTGCAGCTTTAGTAATATTTTTTCAGACAAAATTAAGAAACTCAGCAGTGATTTAAACCAAAGAAATGATGGTCTGATACACTATAATGTTTCCTATTAGCGACAAGTTGGCATTGTCATTTAGCATTTGCTGTTTTATAATTAGAGAGAAATGGTGTTAACATTTGACATTTGACAACAGAGCTGTCAAATGATTACCACCTGGTGGTGAGTTGGATCCGATGGCAAGGGAGGAAGCCATTCAGACCTGGTAGACCCAAACGTATAGTGAGGGTGTGCTGGGAACGTCTGGCTGAGGCCCCTGTCCGGGAGGTCTTCAACTCCCACCTCCGGAAGAACTTCAACCACATTCCGAGGGAGTCTGGAGGCATGGAGTCTGAATGGGCCATGTTCTCCACCTCTGTTGTTGAAGTGGCGGCCAGAGCTGCGGCCGCAAGGTGGTTGGTGCATCTTGTGGTGGCAACCCCCGAACCAAGTGGTGGACACTAGTGGTGAGGGGGGCCATTAAGCTGAAGAAGGAGTCCTATCAAGCTTGGTTGGTTTGTCAACACTCGGTCGGACTCATTCCCAGTGAGAGTTGGACTCCACCAGGGCTGCCCTTTGTCACCGATCCTGTTCATAATTTTTATGGACAGGATTTCTAGGCGCAGCCAGGGAATGGAGGGTGTCATGCTTGGTGACCACAGGATCTCATCTCTGTTGTTTGCAGATGATGTTGTACTGTTGGCTTCATCCAGCAATGGATGGGACGGTTTGCCGCTAAGTGTGAAGCGGCTGGGATGAGAATCAGCACCTCCAAGTCCGAGTCCATGGTCCTCAGCCGGAAAAAGGTGGATTGTCCTCTCTGGGTTGGGGACAGGCTCCTGCCCCAGGTGGAGGAGTTCAAGTATCTTGGGATCTTATTCACGAGTGAGGGGAAAATGGAGCGAGAGATTGACAGACGGATTGGAGCAGCATCTGCAGTGATGCGGACGTTGTACCGGTCTGTTGTGGTGAAGAGGGAGCTTAGTTCTCAGGCAAAGCTGTCGATTTACCAGTCAATCTACATTCCTACTCTCACCTATGGTCACGAGCTTTGGGTAATGACCGAAAGAACAAGATCGTGGAAACAAGCGGCTGAAATGAGCTTTCTCTGTAGGATTGCTGGACTCACCCTCAGAGATAGGGTGAGGAGCTCAGTCATCCGGGAGAGGCTCAGAGTAGAACCGCTGCTCCTCCACATTGAAAGGAGTCAGTTGAGGTGGTATGGGCATCTGATTAGGATGCCTCCTGGATGCCTCCCACTTGAGGTGTTTCGGGCACGTCCCCCTGGGAGGAGACCCCGGGGCAGACCCAGGACTCGGTGGAGATACTATGTCTCCCAGCTGGTCTGGGGACTCCTTGGTATCCCCTCTGAAGAGCTGGAGCAGGTGGCTGGGGAGAGGGAAGTTTGGGCTTCTCTGCTTGAACTGCTGCCTCTGCGAGTCGGACCTCCGGAAAAGCAGTAGAAGATGGATGGATGGATGGATGGATGGTGTTAACATTATTTACCTCCAGTTAAAACTAGGTTAGAGGACTATCCTCTCTGATGCAGCATGGTGAGAAACAGTCCCACATCCCTGACAAACAGAAGTAGTTGCTATATGACCAAAACATTAGCTTGCAGTTAGCTGTTAACCACCAGAACCCACTACTGCACACACCTGGCACACTGCGGGGGCAAGGCAGGCAGTGACAAGTAGAAACTGGGTGTGTCTCTTTTAAATCCCAATATAAACAATACAGTTTTGTATGAAACGGTAGAGCAGGGGTGTCCAATCATGTGCCATGGAGGGCCAAGACCCTGCAGGCTTTACCTCCAACCAGTGTCTTCAACAGCAGATTCCACTGAACTTCTTCCCACTGGTTGCTGATCAGTGAAAACACCTGCTGTTACTACAAGAATGGCCATTTGTTGTTAAATATTAAAATACAAATGATTTAATTGATTTGGAGGGGGCATTTGGTGGGCTTTGGTGTCCAATAAACATGATTTCATTCATTATTTGGATGTTTCCTGGGGGAGTTGGTGTCCCATTTGTTGTTTAGTGAAACTGTAAATGATGCCCCTCTGTGGAGCTTATGCTCTGTGTGTTCACAGGGTCAAATGTCCAAACTGCTTTTCCAACACAGCTGTGAAAGGTAATATCAAGCATATATACTAAAATACTGTCATTTTTTTATTGCTGTTTTAGGTCATTTTGACCTACTGTTATTATGATGGGTTGCACTACAATTTATAAATGCTATATTTCCCAGGTTTAGTTTTTTCTTTTCTTTACTCAACCTTTCCATAATGTTGGTGTCCAAAACTCACAACACACTATTATAAAATTACTGATGCAAACATACTGGCAGGCCAAGCGGAGTGCAGCTCGGGTGGTTGCTGAAGCAAAAACTCAGGTGTGGGAGGAGTTTGGTGAGGCCATGGAACAAGACTTTCGGTCGGCCTTGAAGAGATTCTGGCAAACTGTCCAGCGACTCAGGACGGGGAAGCAGCTCCCTGTCCACACTGTGTATGGTGTGGATGGGGCGCTGCTGACTTCAACTGGGGAGATTGTCGGGGGTGGAAGGAATACTTTGAAGATCTCCTCAATTCCACTGACACGTCTTCCACAGAGGAAGCAGGGCCTGGGGATGGGGAGGGGGGTAACTCGCCCATCACAGGGACTGAGGTCGCCAAAGTGGTTAAAAAACTCTGGTGGCCGGGCCCCAGGGGTGGACAACATTCGCCCTGAGTACCTCGAGGCCCTGGCTGTTGTAGGGCTGTCATGGTTGACACGCCTCTGCAATGTTGCATGGAGGTCGGGGACAGTGCCTTTGGCATAGCAAACCGGGGTGGTGGTTCCTCTTTTTAAAAAGGAAGACCGGAGAGTGTGTTTCAACTTTAGAGGGATCACACTCTTCAGCCTCTCTGGGAAGGTCTAGGCCAGGGTACTGGTGAGGAGAGTCCTCGGATCCAGGAAGAGCAATGTGGTTTTCGTCCTGGCCTTGGCACATTGGACCAACTCTACCCTCTCGAGAATCCTCCAGGATTCCTGGGAGTTTGCCCAACCAGTCCACGTGTGTTTTGAGGACTTGGAGAAAGCATTTGACCATGTCCCTCGTGGTCTCTTGTGGGGGGCGGGGGGGTTGCAGGAGTACGGGGTATCAGGCTTGTTGTTACAAGCTATCCATTCCTTATATGACCGCTGCAAGAGTTTGGTTTGTACTGCCAACACCAAGTCAAACGTGTTTCCAGTAAGAGTTGGACTCCGCCAGGGCTGCCCTTTGTCACCGATCATGTTCATAATTTTTATGGACAGGATTTCTTGGCGCAGCTAGGGAATGGAGGGTGTCATGCTTGGTGACCACAGGATCTCATCTCTGTTGTTTGCAGATGATGTTGTCCTGTTGGCTTCATCCAGCAATGACCTACAGGTCTTACTCGGACAGTTTGCTACCGAGTGTGAAGCGGCTGGGATGAGAATCAGCACCTCCAAGTCCGAGTCCATGGTCCTCAGATGGAAAAAGGTGGGTTGTCCTCTCTGGGTTGGGGACAAGCTCCTGCCCCAAGTGGAGGAGTTTAATTATCACAAGGTCTTATTCATGAGTGAGGGGAGAAAGGAGCGAGAGGTTAATAGAGAGACTGGAGCAGCCTCTGCAGTGATGCAGACGTTGTACTTGTCTGTTGTGGTGAAGAGGGAGCTGAGCTCTAAAACAAAGCTGTTGATTTACCGGTTAATCTACATTCCTACCCTCACCTGTGGTCATGAGCTTTGGGTGATGACCGAAAGAATGAGACTGCGGATACAAGTGGCTGAAATGAGCTTTCTCCATAGAATTGCTGGACTCACCCTGAGAGATAGGGTGAGGAGCTCAGTCATTCGGGAGAGGCTCAGAGTAGAACCGCTGCTCCTCCACATTGAAAGGAGCCAGTTGAGGTGGTTTGGGCATCTGATCAGGATGCCTCCTGGATGCCTCCCACTTGAGGTGTTTCAGGCACGTCCCACTGGGAGGAAACTCTGGGGCAGACCCAGGACACACTGGAGAGACTACATCTCCCAGCTGGTCTGCGAACGTCTTGGTACCTTCTCTGAAGAGCTGGAGCAGGTGGCTGGGGAGAGGAAAGTCTGGGCTTCTCTGTTTGAGCTGCTGTCTCCACGACCTGGACCCCGAAAAAGCAGTAGAAGATCAATGGATGGATGATCCAAACATAGAAAAATGATTTCATAGGATAATAATGTTTTCCCCGTGTCTGCTTAGGTTTATTCCGGGATTTCTCCAGTTTCCTCCCACATCCCAAAAACATGCAAGTTAGGCTAACTGGCGTCAACTGGGGATTCTAAATTGTCCTTAGGTCTGACTGTGAGAGTGAATGGTTGTCTGTCTCTCTGTGTTGGCCCTGTGATTGACTGGCGATCTGTCCAGGGTGTACCCTGCCTCTCACCCAAAGATACTGGGATAGGCTCCAGCCGCCCCCCCCCCCCATCCCGAAAAAGATTAAGCGGAAGAAGATGGATGGATGGATGGACTATTCATTACATTCATAAGGAGGTGTGCCCAAGCATTCTTAAATCCCTTATCCAAAATACAGAGTGAGCCAACTGAGCATCCATGAGAAAGACTCAAGCTCAGCGGTAGTCCTACTCTAAGAGCTCAGGGTGAAAAGCATGCATCTGTTCTTCTTCTCTGGCAGAAAGGACCAGACCCTGTTCGCTGAATTTCAGAAATCACACAAAAACATACTTGAGCAGCCGTCAATCACCCAGACAGAGTTCATGTGTGAGGAAATACTCACAATGACACAATACCCCCAGACTAATTCTGTTATTTTCTGCCCCTTCACTTTGTACTGGATGGTAAACTGAGATACAAAAACATAGTCTCTGAGTAGCTACGTTTTTCCCCTTCGCCTTCTCCTGATAATGGTTGTAAAGCTTTGTCAGGGTCGTCAGCCTTATCAGAGTGATTCCCTGCTTCATTCCAATCACAGAGGCACACAACAAAACATTTACATCATTACTGGATTTACATGCACATGCATTTATGCTGTGACAAGTCAAAGCAAAACAGTGGAAAATATCTTTCTCAAATTAAGCCGCCTGTCAAGCCTTTGGGGGCTTTGTGGTTTGTGTCTGTGTGCACATTTTTTGCTAACATTCATTACTAAAAGTAAGCTTCACAGTGGAACCACAGAGCAACACACAGCCCCAGTTTCCCTGAAGTCATTGTACATGGGAACTGTGAGACGGTCTGGAAAGCTGAGATATAGAAAGGGCGCATTCTGCAATCCTGCAGGATTCCCATTTATGACTTTGCTTATAATTAAAGCATGATGTGGCAAAGCACATAGACAACTTATGAAACATTCATCAGAGCTGCTGAAAAATTAACTAATGAACACAGTCACTGCTGCCACATACTGTATGAGGTGTGGGTCAAGCCTATAAAAACACCGGGGGACAGCTACTCTTAACCCAGTGAAATGGACTCTGTGTGTTTGGTAAAGCAGCTGTGGGAAAAGAGATCACTCGAGTTTGAAGGGCCAGCTTATCACTGAGCTGGAGTGCAGCCCCTCCAGCTAAGAAGCAGATGCTCGGGGTACGGCTCACTGGCTGACCTGTGCGCAAAACCAATCAGAGCCATGGAGGGGGAACAATGTGTTATCATGGTGATATGCACTTGTTTTGATAAGTGGCTATCTGCTTCAAACCCCAGTGCAATATTGGCAGAGGGTTATGAGAACGCCTGCAGCGCTGCACGGTACACTTCTGCTCCATGTGTGCTGCAATCTCAGACCTCTCGGGCTTACTAAATCAATTACACAGAGTTTTGGAGCCCATGCCTTTCATAACACCACATAAAGCCCATCGCTTCTGTTTGATTATACTACTCAGGCTAAATACATATTTCCTGTGAAGAGCAGGGCTGTGAATTTCTTGAGTCCAACTCCAGTTCTCGACCTCTGGAGCGGACGTCAGGGGGCCAGGGCTGCAGCAATCCCCACACAGACAGGACTGGGAGCGTTCGCATCTGGAACTGACAGTGTTTCAAGAGCCCAGTGAAAGCAGAGCTGAATTTTTCCTCCTTTGTCAAACACAGTGCAGGAGCAAGCCTTTGTTTGGAGGCAAATTAAGGGTGAGGGAGCCGCATATCGACAGAGCCTGAGGGCATCTGCAAAGATCCCGGCTTAAAGCTTAAAAACAACAGTGTGCACCAAGACGGAAACAACACAAGTCCAGCAGCTTCAGTTGGTGCGCAGGGGATGAACACACACACACACACACACACACACACACACACACACAGAGCCTAAGCTGCATGAAAGCCTTTACACACAAGCTCTGGCGCTCACTCTCACCACAGTTTTAAATACAGTCACATTTTTAGATTGTTGTACGAAGGCTTGATCTCACACGGCATTCCTTCAGAGGCTGATACCGCTCAGTTCTCTGTGCTGGAAAATCAATGGCAATCACTCCTCAAGATGCATCGTTCTGTCACCTGCCAGCCTCATAAAGGTTAACTGACTTCTCCTCAAATGCCATCAATTAATGGACAGCGTGTGTTATGGCAGCAGCTTTTGCTCCCTTCGCTGAACCCTTGTTAAACTTGCAATTTCACACTTTTTAAAGCCTATTTAAAAAGCAGCTCTTCTAACAAGAGAGTCAATTTCCCTCCCAGCCAACGGAATGAGTAAACAGTGTAGACGAGAGAGCAAAACAATGACAGCAGCGTTGGCTTGATAAATCTTCCCCCCGTGGCTCCACTCACTTCATTTACATGCATATAACACTGTATGTAGCCACGAGGGACAAAACAAACGGCTAAATAACGGCAACAGGGCAAAGTGTTACGCAGCTGAGGATCCAACAGCAAGGTAAAAAAAAAAAAAACCTACACGAATATTCAGAAGCAATTACAATTCCGCCTCCTGCTTTTCCCACTGAACGCGTGTCAGCAGCAGCAGCGCGCCGTGGATACAGCATGTCTACCTGCAGCCAGCGCCGCCCCGCCCAGCGCAACCCACGCTCCACAGTCCCGGTCTCCGCGGGATTCGTGTCAGTGCCACAAGACGCTTTTTTTTTTTTTTTTAGTGTCCGTCTCAACGTGACAAACTGGCGTTATTTGTCACACGTGATGGCACCGCTTCTAAGGGTGTACCGCGGTCCTCGTGTCCGCGCAGCGGGGGGAGACGGCCTTTAAGTGTAAACTGAGAATACAAGCAGCAAAAAAAAAAAAAGCCGTTAAAGTTGATAAGGGAAGACCTGTTTCGATTTTCTGCCTCAGTCTTCCCACGTTCTTCTTTATTTAGAGCACACTTTTCTCAAAATTCTCCACAGATGTGCCTGCATTCAAAGTGTAAAACTACAACAAATACCAAAATATGAAACTGCAGAATACCTCCGTCTTCACTGTACTCGCAGTAAAATGTTAACAAACGCGCAGATTCCCAAACGGTGACGCAGACGCGGCGACCGCTCACCTGCAGGACACGGTGATCTCCACTTTGGTGGCCGGGATGCTCCCGCTGATGGGGTCGAAGTCGCGCACCGTCGCCGTGGCCTCCACCTTGTCCGTAACGTCTCCCTCCATGCCTGCGGGACACCCGGGCCAGCTCCTCCGGCCGCCTGAGCCCCTGCGAGCCTGAGGAGTCGGGGGCGGTGAACCGGGGCGCAGCGGGGGGGCGGGCGAGCGGGAGCCGACGCGGTCCGGGCGAGCCTCCGAGGTGCTGTCCGCCCAGCGGGCAACAGCATGGAAAGTTTAATTGGTGGCTGCTGGGCGGAGGCGACGGATGCGACTTAAACTGGGATCACATGCCAGGACGCGTCAACGCCGACTCCGCCGTTTTCCAGGCGAAGGCAGAATGAGCTCCTCTGCCAGGCGAGCCTGGAAAAGTAAAAGCTGTGAACTCCACCCCTCCTGTGTGCGTTCTCCTGAGCTGGGCTCATTGCGGATCCAGGCTATTGATTTACACTGGGTTTTAACTGGGGGGGGGGGGGGGAGGTAGGAGCTATCAGGCTAAATATGGAATAAATGGCGCGAGTTAGGTGGCTCATAATTAAGTGAAATATGTTTTAGCAGCTGTTTCAAATTAAAGCAGAGTGAAACCTTGAAATTACAGAGTATATACAGCCTTTTTTTTATAGCCTATATATAGCCTTTTGGCTGCAGCGCCTGACCCAGATCCATTTTCTTTTATTATGAGACAGACGCAGCTTCTTATTTCAGCACTTGGACAGCTCCCCAAACTCGCGCACAGCCGCACAGCTTCCCTCATTTCGCCGAGCAGACGAGAGCGAAACGTCTTCTCTCCATCTCCCTCTACTTTCTCTCAGGAGTCCGTGATCCTGTGCTCTCAGCGGCGCTCATTTCCCATGTATTCGGTTTCCTCTGATTGAATATAGCAGGGAGACGCGGAGGAATTCAGCCCGTCAAAAGAATGATTTAAAGGTAAACTGCTGCGGACATGTGCGTGCTCGTGCATACTTATAATGGGGCAAGGGATGGATTCACAGTTATAAATGATGAATAGTCTACGTGCCCTCACGTGGAAACTGCAAATAAGCCACCTCTAAACCATCAATTGTAATTATATGCATAAATACACTGTGTGGCCCTAATCTGTCAGGCGCGGAAATCAGTCCCCACATACTGTGCAGCACTGAAACGCCCTCATGTATCCACAGTTCACGCGTGTAGCCACATGATCTGCATGTGTAGGCGATCCATCGTTCTACAAGTGTCAGATCAGAGCGAAAAGCATTGTGGGTAATCCATAACCACTGGGGTCATGACATAGCCACACACCTGGGAGTTAGACTTGGGCTGATTGGGCCATGAGTGTTGCATGTGTGGGACACAGTTCCAGCATGGCACTGGCTTATCATTAGCTAAGCTCACTCTGTAATTAGCCCCCGGGGTGGCTCTTGGTTGGCTGGTTCTGAGATCCCTCTGTTCCCTACCACCAGCTGGGAGACTCTCCTCTGTTCCCACCCGCTGCCATCCAGCGTCCTATATCTGAGGCAGGACTGTGATTACAGCTGGATGAACCCTCTCAGCAGGGGATGTGTGTGTGAGAGAGAGAGAATTTCCACTGGAGCCTCCTACCTGCTTTACATCAGCTCCAAGTACAGCATCGGCAATGAGAGGATGCCAGATGTAGGTTTACAAACTCCAGGAGAAATGCACAAGACAGCAATAAGTCCAGGGGCTAGTGCAATTACTCAAGAACAATACCGGATTTCCAGTGTGTGCTTTCTTTTTTTAAGCCATTACATTTGAAGAAATGAGACATCCAATTTGCACTCACTGCTTCACATGAATAACTCATAAACCAAATGATGACATCATTCTTCTTCAACTGCTCCCTTTAGGGGTCTCCACAGTGGATCATCCGTCTCCATCTCACCCTATCCCTTGCATCTTCCGCTGTAACACCAACCCTCTCCATGTCCTCCTTCACTACATCCATGAATCTTCTCTGTGGTCTTCCTCTTTTCCTCCTCCTGCCTGGCAGCTCCATCTTCAACATCCTTTGCCCAATATATCCACTGTCCCTCCTGTGCACATGTCCAAAACTCAGCCCCGCGTCTCTTACTTTGTCTCCAAGCCACTCAACCTGAGCTTTTCCTGTGATATACTCATTTCTAATCCTGTCCCTCTAAAGCTGGATTCATGCGACTTTTCCACTGTGGTCCGCTGAGATGCATGTCTGCTTTGGACGAGGCCAGCACGCACACGGTTGTGTATCATTTTTGTCATCTACCAGGCCAAGCTATTGACGCTTGCGCACAACTGTTACTTGCAGTTTCACTCCAGTCCTAGAGGTAGCGTAAATGTGCTAAATCGCCAGTTTATTCACTAGCAATATAAAAGGGAAAAAAGCAAGATCTTCACATATGTTTTGTAGCAACAGCAATGGCATCATTTCGAGGAAAAGGAGGAATTACCATTTTTAAGTGTTCTTCTCCACTCAAGCTGCAGCTGCAAAATGATTCATGTGTGTTTATTCTTGTCTTTCTCATCCTCTTCTTCATCTACTTTGACTTTGTATGCTGTGTCGGTAGTGCCACCTCGTGAATGTGAGGTTCAGTCTTGCGCATGCACAGTCAACGCACCCAGGCAACACATCACAAAATTTTGGGCTGTATATGTATGTATGTACGTGGATTGGAGACAATGATGTAATTTTCGTCACACAAGCCTCACAGTGGAGCAGACGCAGACAGCGGAGGCGCAGCATGAATCCAGCTTTAGTCACTCCCAATGAGAATCTTAGCAACTTCAACTCTGCTACCTCCAGCTCTGCAACCTGTCTCTTTGTCAGTGCCACTGTTTCCAAACCATACATCATAGCAGGTCTCACTACCATCTTGTAAATCTTCCCTTTCATGCTAGCTGCTATTCTTCTGTCACAGATCACCCCTGACGCTCATCTCCATCCACTCCACCTTGCCTGCACTCTCTTCTTTACCTCTCTTGTCCTGTGGTTTGGATGGTTGACCCCAGATATTTAAACACATCTACTACCTGACATGGTTTATTGACCCAGAGAGCAGACTCGGACTCAAAGTAGATGCAATTATCTTTATTGAGACTGGTGTGTGTGTGTGTGTGTGTGTGTGTGTGTGTGTGTGTGTGTGTGTGTGTGTGTGTGTGTGTGCTTGTGTGACAGCCGGGGGCGAGCAGAGCACCGTGCAACCTGGCAACCCTAGGGACAGACAGAGACAGGGAGAGTTAGTGGCAGATACCAGAGGGGATGTACAGGATTGAACAGAGCTTACTGTTTGTTGAGATGGGGTTAAGCTCAGGTTCAGCTCGGCGGCTACAGCCAGGAAGACAGTGCCCGCTGTCGCGGTTGCAGCTGGAGGTGGTTGATGAGTCCGGTGAAGTGCGGTGCAGCTCGGTCCGCCGCCACGGATCTCCGCCTGTGCACAGGGGAACGAGAGCAGATGAAGGTGAATAGAGTGAGGGCTTACTTGGAGCAGAGCTGAGAATTCCTCCAAACGTCGGATGGCAGGATGCAGGATACCAAGACAAGAGTAGGCTGAGGCGAGAGTTCTCTGGAACGAGGATGAAGGCGTTAGCTGGTCTCATTAGGAGAAGAGACAGATGACCCCGCGCTGATCCAAGGGCAGCACAGTCTAAATAACCCTGGCCGCGATGGGAAGCAGGTGTGCATGCAGCTGAGGATGATAGGCAGCCAGAGCGAACCATCGCAGTACTCCCCCCCTACGAGACGCCTCTCGGTGGTCGATCCAGCTTACCTGGGTGCGTCTGGTGGAAGTCCCTGATGAGTTGATTGTCCAACACATAGGAGGGATGCACCCAGGACCTCCATTCTGTGCCGTAACCCTCCCAGTCTACCAGGTACTGCAGGCCGCGACCCCGGCGGCGGACGTTCAGGATGGCATTGACCTTCCACACCGGGTCGCCGTCGACCACCACTGGCGGAGGTGGAGACCTGGGAGCGGGACACAGGGGGCTGGAACAGAAGGGCTTGACCTGCGAGACATGGAAGGTTGGACAGATGCGGGGGGGGGGGGGCTAGGCGCACAGACACAGGGTTAATGATGCGGGTTATGGTGAAAGGCCCAATGAACCGCTATGACATCTTTCTCACCTCTGCCTTCAAGTTAATATGCTTGGTGGATAGCCATACCTGCTGGCCCACCCGGTAGGGAGGGGCCGGTGTCCTGCGATTATTAGCAACCGTGGAGTTGCGCTCTGCCGTGCGTCGTAGTGCGGTCCGGGTCGCCCTCCAGAGCCGATGGCAGCACCTTAGGTGAGCTCGGACGGAGGGAAGGGTGACATCCTTCTCCTCTTCAGGGAACAACGGGGGGTTGTAGCTCAGCGAGGCCTCAAATGGGGACATGCCAATCGCTGAAGAGACAGTGGTGTTATGAGCATACTTGATCCAAGGGAGATGGGTGCTCCAAGATGCCGGGTTGGCGGTGGCGACACACCGCAGCGCAGCCTCCAACCCCTGGTTCTCCCGCTCACACTATCCATTACTGTGAGGGTGATATCCAAAAGACAGGCTCACTGTAGCCCCAAGGGCATTGCAAAACAACCTTCAAACCTGGGAAACAAACTGGGGTCCCCGGTCGGAGACAATGTCCAGGGGAATCCCATGTAATCTCACCACATGTTGGACGAGAAGGTCCGCCGTCTCCCTCGCCATAGGCAGCCCCTGCAGGGGAACGAAATGGGCGGCCTTAGAAAACCTGTCAACGATGGTGAGAATTACCGTGTGGTGGTTAGAAGGTGGGACACCGGTGATTAAGTCCAACGCCACATGGGACCAGGGCCTGCCGGGAGTGGGGAGGGGGTGGAGCAGACCAGCTTGCGGAGAAGAGGACATCTTGCCGACGGCGCACTGGGGGCAGGCGCGGATGTACTCCCCGACGTCCTTCTGGAGCGAAGGCCACCAAAATGTCCTTTGTAGGAGCTCCACCAAGCCCTCCCGGGGTGACATGAGAACCTGAAAGAGTGGGCCCAATGGATCACCTCACCCCGAACGGCAGATGGGATAAATAGTCTCCCCGCTGGCCCCCCACCCGGGTCCGCCTCGACCTCCTGCACTCTCAGGACCTTTTCTTTGATGCCCCACGAGAGGGCGCCCACGACACACGATGGGGGGAGAATAGGGTGCTCTGCCACCTCTGCAGCATCCAAGGCAAACTGTCTGGACAGGGCGTCCGGCTTAGTATTGTTGGACCTGGGGCGGTAGGTGATGGTGAAATCAAAGCGTCCGAAGAACAGGGACCAGCGGGCCTGGCGCGCGTTCAGGCGCTAGGCCGTCCGGAGGTACTCCAGGTTCTTGTGATCTGTCCAGACGACGAATGGCTGGGAGGCCCCCTCCAGCCAATGGCGCCACTCCTCCAGTGTGAGCTTCACCGCCAGGAGCTCCCTGTCACCGATGTCATAATTTCGCTCTGCCGGTGATAGGCGATGGGAGAAGAATGCACAGGGCCGGATCCTGCCATCAACCAGGGAGCGCTTGGATAATATGGCTCCAACCCCCGAGTCCAGGGAGTCCACCTCCATCAGGCATTGAAGGGCGGGGTCCACCTGTGCTAGAATGGGAGAGGAAGAAAATTTACCATTGAGTTCAGCAAAGGCCGCACCCGCCTCCTCCGTCCACTGGAAGGGCACCTTGGAAGATGTAAGACGAGTCAGGGGAAGCGCAATAATACTATAGTTCTGAATGAAGCGGCGGTAGAAATTGGCGAATCCCAAAAACTGCTGGAGCTACTTCCTGGAAGAAGAAGTGGGCCAATCTACCACCGCTTTTACCTTGTGGGAGTCGGGGATGATCTCATTGTGGGAGATGATGAAACCAAGGAAGGATGTCTTGGAGGTGTGAAACTCTCACTTTTCGGCCTTCACGAAGAGTTTATTCTCCAAGAGCCGCTGCAGTAATCACCTCACGTGCACCCGATGCTCATCCAAGGACTGTGAAAAAATCAGGATATCATCCAGATAGACAAACACGAATGCACCCAAAAAGTCCCTCAGCACATCGTTAATGAGGCGCTGGAATACGACGGGGGCGTTGGTCAGTAGTAGTAGTAGTAGTAGATTAGTTTATTTGACAGGGACAGTGCAATAAACATAGACAATTAATCAAAAACAATCAATCTGATGTGTTGCACATAGAGTGTATAGCTATTAGCTAATTTGCAACTCTTGTCCCTGGATGGGCTTTAGACCGAACGGCATGACCAGATACTCAAAATGCCTGCTAGGGGCCCGGAAACCCATCTTCCATTCGTTGCCCTCCCGCATCCACACCACATGGACACATTGCGGAGGTCCAGCTTGGTGAACCGAGAGGCCCCCCGGAGGGAATCGAACGCCGTATTAATTAAGGGAAGAGTGTACTTGTCCTTGATGGTGATATTATTTAACTCCCGAAAGTCAATACATGGCCTCAGCGAGCCGTCCTTCTTGCCCACAAAAAAACCCCGCCCCCACCGCCGAGAACGACAGCTGGATTATGCCTGAGTTTAACGACTCCTTTATATAGGCCTCTATGGCCTCCCGCTCCAGGTGCTGACAGGCTGTAGAGTCGACTAGATGGCAGCGGGGCTCCAGCACGGAGATTGATTGCACAGTCGTATGGATGGTGAGGGGGGAGGGAAAAGGCCTGGGTCTTGTTGAAGGCGGCCCCCAAGTCGTGATATTCCGGAGGGACCTTAAACAAGTCAAGGTGGGGGTGACAGGGGCACCCAGGGGCATGGATGGCAAGCAAGCAATGGACTGCAGGCAGGCACTAAGGCAAAATGAGCTCCATGAGACCACACTCCTGGAGCGCCAGTCAATAGAGGGGTTGTGAAGACGGAGCCAGGGATAGTCGAGGATTACCGGGGAAGAGGAAACCGACAGCACGAATAACCTCAGCTCCTCCCGATGATTACCAGACACTATGACTGACACCGGGGCAGTCTGATGGGATACAATGACAAGGGGAGCTTTGGACAAGGCATTGAGTTTGAGTAGGGTCCTTAACGATTGACAGAGGAGCCCCAGCCGGGTTGCCAGTTCCCCCAAGATGAAGCTCTGCTCAACCCCTGAATCAATCAATGCGTGTGTGACTATTTCAGTGTGATTGTGAATGAAGCGGATAGGAAGGAGAAATCTAGAGAGGGGATTGGTTTGAGGTGAGTCCGTGAGTCCCCTTACTGCAACGCACGGACTTTTGGTTGTATGGGACACGATGTTACCTCGTGCTCCTCGCTCCCACAGTAGAGGCACAACCCCAGCTAGCGGTGGCACTGTTTCTCCGCTAACGGCAGCTTAGACTGTTCTACTACCATTGGCTCCAGGGCATCCGGGGAATCAGAGGGAGGTAGGGCCAATAGGGGGGGCTGTGGGGAGCGGCGATATTGGGTGTCCGAGTGACCGGAAGTTTTACGCTCGGCTGCCTGCTCCCTTAGCCTGTTATCAAGGCTAATGGCTAGGGAAATCAATTCAATTAATCTACCTGGTTTTTCTAAGCAGGCTAACTTGTCCCGCAGGCTAGGGCTAAATGTCCTAATGAAGATGCTACAGAGCGAGGTGTCCTCCTACCCCACCTTCGTGGCCACCACCCAGAAATTGACAGCATAGTCCGCCACGGACTTGGTCCCCTGTCTCAGATTTAACAGCCGGGAGGTAAGCACACTGTCACGGTCGGAGTGGTCGAACACCTCATTGAATGTTGTATGTCAAATTAGCATAGCTTGCCCTAGCCATTACACCGTATGCCCAAGCTAGTGCTCGCCCTTCCAAAAGGCTGACTACGTAGCCAATCCGGCTGTGGTCTGTGGGAAAGTCCCCGGGCACCCGCTGAAAAACTATCTCGTACTGTAGAATAAACCCCCTAGCCTCCCCTAGCTTACCACTAAAGCAGGTGGGAGTGTGGATGGGAGTTAGCCGTGATATAGGGCCCTGCACGGGTTGGCCGGGTTGGGAGCTAGCGGGAGCAAAGGAGATACTTGGGGCCAGAGAGAAAGCCTGCAGACCTGCCAGGCAATCCAACCAGTCAGTTAAACGGGTCAATTGAGTGAGAATGATCTGTTGCTGGTAAGCTAATTGATCTACTCGAGACTCAAGGTTGTTAACTTTGCACGCTAGTCTGCTGGGTCGCTTTGGTGGAGTCATACTGACATGGTTTATTGACCCAGAGAGCAGACTCGGACTCAAAGTAGATGCAGTTATCTTTATTGAGATTAGTGTGAGTGTGTGTGTGTGTGTGTGTGTGTGTGTGTGTGTGTGTGTGTGTGTGTGTGTGCTTGTGTGACAGCCGGGGGCGAGCAGAGCACCGTGCAACCTGGCAACCCTAGGGACAGACAGAGACAGGGAGAGTTAGTGGCAGATACCAGAGGGGATGTACAGGATTGAACAGAGCTTACTGTTTGTTGAGATGGGGTTAAGCTCAGGTTCAGCTCGGCGGCTACGGCCAGGAAGACAGTGCCCGCTGTCCCGGTTGCAGCTGGAGGTGAGTCCCGTGAAGTGCGGTGCAGCTCAGTCCGCCGCCAGGAGGAAGGGAGGTCCGCCTGTACACAGGGGAATGAGAGCAGATGAAGGTGAATAGAGCGAGGGCTTACTTGGAGCAGAGCTGAGAATTCCTCCAAACATCAGCTGGCAGGAGGCAGGATACCAAGACGAGAGTAGGCTGAGGCGAGGGTTCTCTGGAACGAGGATGAAGGCGTTAGCTGGTCTCATTAGAAGAAGAGACAGACGACTCCATGCTGATCTGAGGGCAGTGCGGTCTAAATAACCTTGGCCGTGATGGGGAGCAGGTGTGCGTGCAGCTGAGGATGATAGGCAGCCAGAGCAAACCATCACACTACCTTCACTACCTCTACTCCTTGCATCTTCACCGTTACAGCTGCCTCCCTCTCATTCACACACATGCATTCTGTCTTGCTTCTACTGACTTTCATTCCCTTTCTCTCCAGTGCATACCTCCAGGTTCTCTTCCATCTGCTCCCTACTCTCAGTACAGATCACAATGTCTTCTGCAAACATTATGGTTTGCAGAAGAGAATGATGACTCCTGCCTGACTTCATCTGTCAGCCTGTCCATCACCATGGCAAACAAGACAGGACTCAGAGCTGATCCCTGATGTAATCCCAGCCCCACCTTGAATCCATCTGTAACTCCTACAGCACACCTCACCACGTCTCACTATCCTCATACATGTCCTGCACCACCCTCACATACAGCATGTCTCTGCCTCATACAGTACCATACTTCCTCTTTTGGCACCCTATCATATGCTTTCTCTCACAAAGACACAGTGCAGCTCCTTCCTGACCTTCTCTATACTTCTTCATCAACACTCTTAAAGCCAACATTGCATCTGTAATATTTTTTCTTGGCATGAAACCATACTGCTGCTCATTGATTGTCACCTCTCCTTTTAACCTGGTTTCAACAACTTTTTCTCATATCTTCATAGTGTGGCTGATCAACTTTATGTCTCTGTAGTTATGACAGATCTGAGCATCACCTTTGTTCTTGAAAACTGGTACCACAACACTTCTTCTCCACTCCTCAGACATCCTCTCACTCACCAAGATTGTGTTTTAAAAAAATCTGGTTAAAAGTTCACTGCCATCTCTCCTAAACATCTTCATACCTCCACAGGTATGTCTTCTGGACCAATTGCCTTTTCATAGCTGCCCTCACTTCCGCCTTCCTAATCCTTGGAACTTCCTGAGTAACTGTGTTAACTACACCCAGATATTATTTATAATTTACACACCTTCATCAAGTTGGGTTTGATGTAGGATATCTTTGTAAGGAGGGTTATTCTGCATTATGCATGTGTGTTCATTTGTTTCTGAAATAGCCTCATTGAAGTAAATCCTTGACATTTATTCATCTATCTGTTGGCAGGAATACAGTACAGTACATATCTTAAGCTCAGACAAGAGGTGGTTGGCAAGGCGCAAAGTAGTTCCTCATCAATCTTTCACATTGTCAGGCTCTAGTTTTCAAACCTGGATAGCACTCTATAAAGCAGTCTGCAAATTATGGTGTAACCATGACGTTAGTATGAGTAAGTACAATGTAAGTGCAAGTAAGAACGTTGTAAGTACAGAGACACAGACTGTATTCTTCCTCAAATTTGATCAGGAGTAATCATAGGGGAAGTACAGCGTAAGTATGATGTGTGATGTGAGTCATACATGAATTGTACTTACTCATACCTTCATCATGTTTACACCAATGGACAGATGGATTCTTAAAGATAACCGTTTCTTAAAAATCTTCTGGACTGGAACATTAAAGACCACCTGATTTACTGTTATAATTTTTATCTGCTAGTAATGGTGAATTTATTCTGATTGAGTTTAGTTATTCAAACTATATAGCCAGGAACTCCAAATGATTTTTATTTTTTTTTTATTTTTTTTTTTGCCACTTGACAGATGAAATTCCAGCATCCGTTGTGTCATTTACTCTCCACAGAGGACCACTGAGCAGAATCTCCACTTTTACATACGGTAATGAAAACAGTGGATTTCACACATGCAGCAGATGAACCTTGGAGAGACTCAGTATTGGGTTGGGTGATGTTGTTTTACTTATCAGTAAGGATTTCTTTCACGTGATGCAACGGCATTTAATTCAAAATTATAATAAAACAATAATAAACACCACTGTTAAGAACATCTTTTAATCCATAGAGTCAACTTAGTGTTGATAATTTTACTGTGATGTGCCTAGTTTACCTGAGAAAGATAAGGACATTTTTCAACCCCAGATGATGTACAAGAACATTATGTTAGAGTGTGACAGAGAACATTTGTGCATCTGTGCTGCAGGCATTTCTTGTTTTTGTGAAAGGGCTTACAATAAAAACGAAGCTCTACAGTACGTCTATCATCTATTTTTGAGCAATCTGAAAACATCCCATGTATCTTCTTTGAAATGAGAAGCAACACACTGTAAATTCACTGTACACAAGCATTGGAAATAAATTCAATAGAAGCCTGTTGGTAAAAGTGGAATTTTGCTTGTTTGAGTGTTATGTATTTTGTTTCTGCTGCAAGCACTTCTCTGTCATGAGCCAAGAGCTGGAGGCCTCCACCAGACTCGGTCTCATGGCTTTTTCCATTTATTTACTTATTTGTTGCATTTTATGCCTTCTGGATTTATGCATTCATGTTTGCCATTTTCCTGTTTGTATTAGTCTTGTTATTTTTTTTTACTTTGTATTTATTTATATTTATATTTTGGTATGCTTGGATTGTTATTTTATTCTTTATATATTCACTTACTGGTTGACAGCTGTCAGTGGCGTCAGGTTTCGTGTGGGTGTTGCCCTGTTAGTTGTCAGTTTTGGTTCCCCTCTCTCTCACTGCCCCAGCTGATCTGTGTTATGTATCATTGGTTTCTCCTGCCCTTTCAGGTACCCACACCTGTCATTAATTATGTAAATGGACTATTTGAACCCTATATGAACCCTATTTAAGGGCTTTACTTTCATTTTTCCTTTACTGCTGCCTTGACTGATCAAGTTTATCTACAGTCTCTCCTCGTCTCCGCCAGAGCCTATTCCTGCTCTGGCACGTTATTCTATTAAGTTATCTCTCTCATTGTTATTTTTGTATTTTGAACACTTTGTTGAACTTTACGTTTGTTATTTGTTTTTTCAATAAATTGCCCAAACTCACAGTTGGCGTGTGGGTCTCAATTATCTGCCCCGAAGGGCATTCATGACACTTCTCAAGGACAAGCCAAAAAATCTGAGGAAAGGTTTGCTCTATTAAATACAACAGTCAAAACCTAAACTTGATTTGATCATATATTTCCTTGAGAAAAAAAATATTATGAAGCATAAAAAGAGTTTTGCTGGTGAAAATTTGCAAACTTAGACATTAGATTAGACATTAGACCAGACTGTCAATGATGGAATGACACATTCAGGGGTGTGACAGTCTGGATGCAGAGTTATCTGAGAACTATGTGTGAGACTGTCAAGACAATTGCCTAGGAGGAGTGCCAATTTTGATGAAACTACATAAGACCTTGTGACCTTTGATCTTGAGCACAGCCTGGAAGAGGACCATCCTGAGGGTTACTGCGTGTGAGTTTGGTGAGCACCTGGGCTATTGCTGAGAAGAAGTTCAGATTCTTGGACAGACAAATGCACAAACTAACAGATGTTTGCAGTGCCATGGCATACAGTGCATCTGGAAAGTATTTGCAGCGCTTCACTTTTTCCACATTTTGTTATGTTACAGCCTTATTTCAAAATCGATTAAATTCATTTTTTTCCTCAAAATTCTACACACAATACCCCATAATGACAATGTGAACAAAAGGTGGGTTTTTTTTTTAGATTTTTGTAAATTTGTTAAATATAAAAAACTAAGAAATCACATGTACATAAGTATTCACAGCCTTTGCTCAATACTTTGTTGATGCACCTTTGGCAGCAGTTACAGCCTCAAGTCTTTTTGAATATGTTGCCACAAGCTTGGCACACCTATCTTTGGGCAGTTTGGCCCATTCCTCTTTGCAGCACCTCTCAAGCTCATCAGGTTGGATGGGAAGCGTCGGTGCACAGCCATTTTCAGATCTCTCCAGAGATGTTCAATCGGATTCAAGTCTGAGTTCTGGCTGGGCCACTCAAGGACAGTCACAGAGTTGTCCTGAAGTCACTCCTCTGATATCTTGGCTGTGTGCTTAGGGTCCTCGTCCTGCTGAAAGATGAACTGTCACCCCAGTTTGAGGTTAAGAACCCTCTGGAGCAGGTTTTCATCCAGGATGTCTCTGTACATTGCTGCATTCATCTTTCCCTCTGTTCTGACTAGTCTCCCAGTTCCTGCCACTGAAAAACATCCCCACAGCATGATGCTGCCACCACCATGCTTCACTGTAGGGATGGTATTGGCCTGTTGATGATGGTGATGGTGCCTGGTTTCCTCCAAACATGACACCTGGCATTCATGCCAAAGAGTTCAATCTTTTTCTCATCAGACCAGAGAATTTTGTTTCTCATGGCCTGATGAGTCCTTCAGGTGCCTTTTGGCAAACTCCAGGTGGGCTGCCATGTGCCTTTTACTAAGAAGTGGCTTCTTAAACAATGTGTAGACTTTAAGACCAGAGGAGAGAATATGTTGGACTTAGTGTACACAAACACAGATGCATATAAGGCGATACCCCGCCCCCATCTCGGCCGTTCTGATCACATGTCCGTGATGATGCTGCCTGCCTACAAACCTTTATTGAAGCGCAGCAGGCCAGCAGTGAAACAAATCAGGATTTGGCCAGAGAGTGCAACCTCTGCACTGAAAGACTGTTTTCTGCACACAGACTGGGAGGTCTTCAAAATAGCAGCCTCCCAGGAAGACAAGACAGATGTGGAGGAGTATGCTGATACAGTCACCAGCTACATCGCGAAGTGCACAGAGGATGTCACTACAGTGAAGACCATCACTATGCGGGGTAATCATAAGCCCTGGATGACTGCAGAGGTGCGCTCGCTGCTTACAGCCAGAGATGCAGCTTTCAGAGCGAAGGACAGGATCGCCCTCCGCTCAGCCAGGTCTGCGCTCTCAAAGGGAATTAAGGCGGCAAAGCGCGCCTATGCGGAGAAAATCCAGGGACACCTCTGTGACACTAGGAACACCAAGAAGATGTGGCAGGGAGTTCGGACACTGACGGGCTATAAGTCTAGGCAGGGGGTCGATGATGACGACGCTTCACTTCCAGACAGGCTTAACGACTTCTTTGCACGTTTTGAAGCATCAAACTCAACAATCAGAGGGAGGGCTGGCCCACCCCCACCATCGGTCGGACCAGCTTTTACCATCAACACAGCGGACACACGGAGGACCCTAACCAGAGTCAATCCATGCAAAGCTGCAGGTCCGGACAACATTCCGGGACGTGTGCGCCGAGACTGCGCGAGCGAGTTGGCGGATGTCCTGACTGACATTTATAACATCTCCCTGAGTCAGGCCATCGCTCCCAGATGCTTCAAGACCTCTATCATTGTACCGGTGGCAAAGAAACCAGTTGTGTCCTGTTTGAATGACTATCGTCCTGTTGCACTGACACCAATTGTGATGAAGTGTTTTGAACGGCTTGTCAAACCACACATTACAGCCTGCCTCCCTGCATCACACGACCCGCTCCAGTTTGCATATCATTCAAATCGCTCCACGGAGGATGCTATAGTCACCACCCTACACTCTGTCATCACCCACCTGGACCAGAAAGCCACCTAAGCCAGACTCCTGTACATTGATTTCAGTTCAGCATTCAACACTATTATTCCCCAGAGACTGATGGAGAAATTACTCCTTCTCAGTCTGAACACTGCCACATGTCTCTGGATCCTGGATTTCCTGACTGAGAGACCTCAGTCTGTCCGGGTTGGAAACAACATCTCCAACTCTGTCAGAATCAGAATCAGAATCAGAATCAGGTTTATTGCCATTGTTCATGTAGTACACAAACTAGGAATTTGTCTCGGTACAATGCTGCAACATTAAACATGATAAGATAAAAGAAATAAACTATACATGTAATAAAGTGTAGGATAAGATTAAGTGATACTGGTCAACAGTTAAAATATATTAGCCAGCAGCAGATACTGTGGAGAACTATATAGTGCAGTCGGTAATGCAGGAAGAAAACAGTGATGATTGACATGAGTCTGGTTGAGCTGCTGTACATAGTGCATGAGAGTCAATAAGTCACTTAGTGTTCAGCAGTCTGATGGCAGAGGGGAAGAAGCTGTTCATGTGACGGGAGGTTTTAGTCTGGATGGACCGAAGTCTTCTACCAGAGGGGAGGGGGGCAAACAGTACATGACCAGGGTGTGAGGGATCGGCTATGATCCGGCCAGCACGCCTCCGGGTCCTGGAGATGTACAGATCCAGGAGAGATGGGAGCTTGCAGCCGATCACCTTCTCAGCAGTGCGCACGACGGTGTCACACTGAGCACCGGATCCCCTCAAGGCTGTGTACTCAGTCCACTGTTGTTTACACTTCTAACACATGACTGTGTGTCCAGACACGAGGGGAACCAGATTATTAAGTTTGCAGACGACACCACAGTGGTGGGACTTATTCAGAGGGATGATGAATCAATGTACAGGGAAGAAGTGAGAGACCTGGAGGGCTGGTGCAGGAAGAACAATCTGGTGCTCAACGTGGACAAAACGAAGGAGATGATTATCGACTTCCGGCGGTCACAGCCTGAGCACGTCCCCCTCAGCATCGGTGGCCGTTTAGTGGAGAGAGTAGAGAACATCAAGTTCCTCGGAGTGCAGATCTTGCAGGACCTGACCTGGAGCAAGAATTCCTTGGAGATCAGGAAGTGGGCTCAGCAGAGACTGCATTTCTTGAGGAAACTCAAACAGGCCTCTCTCCTCATCTGCATCCTCAGGACCTTCTACAGAGGTGTGGTGGAGAGTGTTCTGACGTACTGCATTGCTACATGGTACTCCAGCTGCAGTATGTCAGACAAAAAAGCCCTGCAGAGGATAGTCAAGGGGGCTGAGAGGGTAATTGGAGTCTCCCTCCCCTCTGTCCAAGAACTTTTTCAGAACCGTTGTAGGAGCAGGGCACTGAACATTGTTAAGGACCGTTCTTACCCTCTGCATAAACACTTTGAACTTCTTCCATCTGGTAAACGGTTCCGGAGCATCAGAGGCAGAACCACCAGACTGATCAACAGCTTCCTTCCACAAGCTGTCAGGATGCTGAACAGTTGACCCGGAATCTCTCATACACACTACTGCACCTATGGACATTTTGTATATTATTTGTATATTATAGTTAGTTAGTTTTTTTTCCCAAGTATGTCTCAGGGATGTGTGAATGGATGGGGGGTGGAGCTATGTGGGAGTGTGTCTTAAATCATGCTGCTTCTATTTATATGGATGCCGAGAGAAACGCAATTTCATCTTGCCTGCACTATAGTTGTATGTACAGCAATATGACAATAAAGTTTGATTTGATTTGATTTGATTTGATTTCTGGCCACTCTACCATACAGGCCTGATTGGTGGACTGCTGCAGAGATGATTGTCTTTCTGGAAGGTTCTCCTCTCTCCATAGAGGAACGCTGGAGCTCTGACAGAGTGACCATTGGGTTCTTGGTCACCTCTCTGACTAAGGCCCTTCTCCCCTGATCGCTCAGTTTAGACGGCCAGCCAGCTCTAGGAAGAGTCCTGGTGGTTCCAAACTTCATCCATTTACGGATGATGGAGGCCACTGTGCTCATTGGAACCTTCAAAGCAGCAGAAATTTTTCTGTACCCTTCCCCAGATTTGTGCCTTGAGACAATCCTGTCTCGGAGGTCTACAGACAATTCCTTTGACTTCATGCTTGGTTTGTGCTCTGACATGCACTGTCAACTGTGGGACCTTATATAGACAGGTGTGTGTCTTTCCAAATCATGTCCAATCAACTGAATTTACCACAGGTGGGCTCCAGTTAAGCTGTAGAAACATCTCAAGGATGATCAGTGGAAACAGGATGCACCTGAGCTCAATTTAGAGCTTCATGGCAAAGACTGTGAATACTTACATATGTACATGTGATTTCTTAGTTTTTTATTTTTAATAAATTTGGAAAAAAAAAAAAATTTTCACATCGTCATTGTGGGGTATTTTGCATAGAATTTTGAGAAAAAATGAATTTAATCCATTTTGGAATAAGACTAACATAACGTGGAAAAAGTGAAGTGTGGTGAATACTTTCTGCATGCACTGTAGGCTCATTTCACCTTAAATATAAGAAAAAAAAACTTTTAAAAGAAAAACTTTGAAAGTTGGGTTCAAATATCTGCTTGCACTAAAATGTATTAATGAATCATTTTTGGAATTTTAAATTTTAAATTTTTTGAAAGTTGTATTTATTCTTTGTTTACCACATTACTACACTTTTTGTTAAATTTTCCAATAATTAGCAGGCACTGGGAGATATTTTTTTAGATCACAGTTCTAATACAAGGCAGTCAGAAACGACAGACATGGAACTGGACCCTCATTATGAATTAGAGCTGCCTGCTTTGATCCAGCTCACTAAACTGTGTACACTTCAGCCAAGAACCAGAAATTTCCATTTTCACAAGCATTTATTTTCTCATAGACAGCTGTGAGATTCCTGGGGATCACTAATGATTTATTTTATTTATAAGAAAACATGCTAGCACAGCAGTGGTATAGCCACAGCTGACATTCTGTAAAATTCTGAACAATGAAGAATAACATATGTGGGAATGAATCAAGTATTAATTCACTGTTCTCTAATTCTGATCTCCACTGTATGATTAGATTCTGTAGTGGACAGGTGAGCATGCTCAGTCTGGTGGTCATCTATGCAGTTGCATAACCTCCACAAAACCAATGAGGGCTGACTGTGTGCAAGTGGCCGATCGCTCTCACCTGTTGCTGACTACGGTCTCTGGTGTTTAAGGTCTCAGTTGGGATCAACTCACTGCAGGATCGTTTTGTGGAAAACCACTCCATCTGCCAGTGAGCTGACACGCCCTCCTTGGTTTGTGCACACTCACCACACAGCTAGCAACTTACCTCCTGTTTCTGGAAACTCAAACGATTCAAACATTCTTCCACCAACCTTCACTCACAAGATCAACTCTCCTTGCTGCATTACTTGGACAAACTCTGTGCTTGGACCTGGGAACCCTGTGTGCTTGCTAACTCTACCCGGCTCTCCTTGCTGACAGCCCTTGCAAACTATACCTCTCTGGCCTCTTGCTTACCTGTTGAGAACCCTCCCCACACATCACACTTGCCATCAGCAAGTAAATCACAAGCAATTACACTTACCACCCCTATGCATCTTATACACCATGTGCAGCAACGCCCCCGGTCAAAGGTCAAGCTGTCGTCGCTACCGTTTTGGATATCACGCTATAAGCTGCTTATGTGATAAACAACAGTAAACTACGCCGATTTGTGATTTTTTGCAACATTTTAATCAGGGATAAGGACATGTACTTATATAGCACTTTTTCTAGTCACAAAGACCACTCAAACTGCATGCTGCTATCATGTCTTCTTGTCTTGCTGTGGATTGCTCTAATCATTCTAGCACCATTTCATTTCATCATTTTTCCAAGGATGTTAAAGTAGAAGGTTATGGATCGCCGCTGTCAAAAGTGAGAACTACGTACCCACTGACCATTCAAGAATTTGTAGTGCATATTTCATATCTACTAAGTGCACCCATTTAATTCAGTGCCATCCAACGTTATTTCTAAAGCACTTGACAAATAACTACAGCTGTACATCAAAGATAAATGTAAAGCACTGTACATCAAAGATAAATGAAATATAAAAACACAAGACATAAAAACAAATAAAAATAATAAAAAAACAGCTTAAAAAGCACAAAACAACACTGATGAAAAATGGACAGTGAAGGGGCCTGTCCAATGGGCAAAGGGAGACTATTCCACAATTTAGGGCCAGCAGCAGGAAAAGTTCTGTCCTGTCTGAGCTTCCACTTCGATTTTGGTACCTCTAGGAGCAGCTGATCAGCTGACCTGAGAAAACGAGCAGGGGCGTAAGGGTGAAGCAGCTCAGAGAGGTAAGGCGGGGCAAGACCATTTAAAGATTTAAAAACAAATAAAAATAATTTTAAAATGAACCCTAAAGCGCACAGGCAGCCAGTGGAGGGGGGCTAGAATAGGTGTAATGTGCTCCTTCTTACGAGTTCCGGTTTAAAGACGTGCAGAGGCATTTTGAACCAACTGGAGACATATAGCGTTTGCATACACTACACAGTGGAATAAACAGCTATGCATAAAACTAAAAATCAAAAACTGCAATAATTTAGCACAGGAAAAGTAAAGTTTCCTTCGTTAAATAAAATGGCTGAATGGGGAATTATATTTTGCCAAGAGCAGTTTCTCTCCCATTCTTCCATCGCATAAATCAACATCAGTCCTGAGCTGAGCTGGAAACACAGTTGTCATTCTCCCACTGAGATGATCCCACAACTTTGTCAGAGCTCCTCTAAAGAGAAAGAAACACGGAGGCTTCAATCTCTCCGCCAACGTTCAAGGCACAATTGAAGGCGGAATGTGTGACACATATAAGAACCCATATATATATACATTTAGCCCATTTCTACTCCACTGCACTATCCAACTGAGCTGCACTTATGTGAAGGGGTTTCACTTTCGATGCAAGGAGGAAGAATGGGAGATTTTGGCTCATTTATCTTCTGTGCGTCAGAGAAAAAAAAGGAAGATGTGACGACTATAGAGGGCATCATGGGAGCAGGATATTCTCTGTGCGTATATATCCATGACAGAGAGACGTGTGCATCATTCAGCATCCATGTGGTGGAGACTCATCCGTTACACTGATCGAGCACAAAGAAATGCGATGTCGGCAGCTGCCTCCCCACTGTCACCAAAACTCTGAGTTTTTTCTTTCCAATTGGAAAAGAAATAGCCTTGTTTTACTGTGGTGAAGCTCTTCCACTTCCCTGTCAAAGTGTTCGTTATGTTGAGACAGAGACTCACAGAACCATAGAGTAAAGGCATTCCTTATTATAGAGTGCAGTCAGGATATGCCAGACTGTCACTTGCACTGCCGAAACCAGCCACATATTTCATAGGTAAAACCCTTTTTTGTGTGTGAATCTCTGAAAAATCTTCAGTGATAACAGGCTGAGAATTACCATCACAGGTACTGTTGCAGGTATGCAAGTGTGATTTGAAAAGCTCCAGACTGAAGGGTTTTGCTTTTTAATTCTGTGCACACAGCAGGCAGCGATTCATTCCACTCATTTTTCCTCCAAAAGGAGGACAAAAATGAACAGAAAGAAATCTCTGGATTTATTGGGTGCTGTCATCCATGCAGTAACCACATAACCTTTCATAATTCCCCAGCATGATTGCCAGTGGAGAAAAAAAAATATCATAATTTTAATAAAAGAAATAATACTGAGGTCATTGCTCATGTCTTCTGACAGATCTGTTGCTTAGGCAGCTGTGACAGGTGGGAGGACTTGGATGTGTGGCAGGCAGGTATTTCCTTCCCACTTCATATCCAAGTTTAAAAGGAACCTAGATGCAGTACTGTGCAAAAGTCTCAATCCAGCCCTCACAAGTAGGTACAGCAATTTATGCAACTACAGAATATAAGACAAAATCAGAATTTGTGCAATTCTGACAAGATTTAAAGTCATTCGTTTATTCTTTAAAGCAACCTGAACTATCTGGAGCAAGTTTCATTGTAATTTCTTTAAGAAGCCTTTAGGAATAGTTCTCCAGACTTTCTGAAGGACATTGCAAAGTTCCTCTTTGGAGATTGATTGCTTTTTGTTCCAATCTCTGTTGATACTGATTTTCAGGTCAGCTTACTAGTAGTTTGGCATACTGCAGCCTTTTCTCACAGATTCCCACCCTTAACAATGAATTGACAGCCATCTTTCCGCTGAGACCATTTCTGATGAGGCTTCATCCAACAGTAGATGGATCAAGTGAAGGACCAGATGCATCTCTCAGGTGCTGTGTTAGGTCTTTGATGGATTTTTTTTTCTGTTTCTTAAGAACATGACTTATGTAGAAAAAAGTTCATCAGCTGTAGATAGTGTTTTGGGGCCTGACACTTCTGCTGCTGGCTGTCATAATTATACAAGAAGGAGGACCCAACTGCAGACACACTGAGAGACCAAGCTTCAGAGGCAAGTGAATGTATTTATTGAACAAGCGCTTGTGACTAAGTTTGGCCTGCACAGCGGGAGGTTTGGCTCCTGTAGAAAGGAGAGAGCAGAGAGGTATGAGAGGCAGGGGGAATACTAAAGCAAGACTGAATATAATGTTGCTGGAAGAGCGCTCTTAACTGGCTGTCCAGTGAATAATTGTAGGGAGGGTTTCCAACTTGGGGTGAGTGGGCCAGAGCAGGATCTTGGGAGGGAGGCGGGTTAGAGTTTGGAGAAAGAGAGTTTGAGTATTATGGTACAGTATGTGTCCACCCAGACATCTTCTGACGCTAGATCGTAGATAGTTTTGAATTCTCTCGTGATTTAAAGCTAATAGAGCTTCTTTCAACTCACGTTCTGCTCCCACAAAGTTGGTTCCATCATCTGTTCTGATGTTTAACGCCTGACCTCTTCTGGAGATGAGTCTGCACAGAGCGTTGATGCAAGAACTGGTGTCTAATGAATATGCCATTTCCAAATGGACTGCTCTACTAGCCATAGAGATGAAAATGACTCCATAACGTTTAATACAACTGCGGCCAACTTTCACCTTGAAAGGACCAAAATAGTCAGCACCCACATTTGTGAATGGTGGGAGATCAGGTTGAACCCTCACCTTTGGCAAGTCTGCCCTTTTTACTTGGTGGTACATTGCTTGTATGTCAGCCATCACAGTGACAGGTTCTTGACAAAATCTTGTTGGCGCACCAAACAAGGAATTTGTTAAGTCAGGTCCCTGAAGTAGCTGACTGTTCAATGATACCCCTTTGAAACTTGCACCATAATCAACTACAACTCGTAAGCCTTATTCATGCTGCATTTTCCCTCTGGTTCTCTTTGATCCACGTGCTCACCGGGCTCGTCCAAAGCGTTGTACATGCTCACTTTTTTTCGTCTACCAGGCCAAGTGTTTGACACATGCACACAACTGTTATTTGTAGTTTCGCCCCAGCCCTATGGGTAGTGCAAATGTGCTAACATGCCAGTTTCTTCACCCGCTATGAACACGAGAGCGACAAACATTTTTTTTACAGCAATAGCAATGGCACCTTTTCAAGGAAAAGGAGGAAATACTGTTTTCCAGTGCTCTTCTCTGCTCAAGCTGCTGCTGCAGCAAAAGGATTCATGTATGTTTATTCTCATCTTCCTTGTCCTCGTTGTCTTCCTCATCTACTTTGTCTTTGCATGCTGTGTTGGTAGCGTCGCCTCGTGAATGGGATGTTCAGTCTTGCGCATTACATCGGATTTCTTTGTGCGCGTTCAGGTCATGGGCAGGCCACACAGTGATAAAATTTGGGCTGCACGCGGTCATCCGCAGAAGAGTCCTGCAGACACTAATGGACTAGAAATGATGGCGTAACTTTTGTTACACGAGGTTTCTGGTTGCAAGTACGCGGACAGTGGAGGTGCAGCAGGAATCCAGCTTTAGTGTTCCCTTTTTCGGATGGTGAATACCATGATGTGAGATATACCAGACTTTCCCACCATTTCCTTCACACTGGTGTTCTGGGACCTTTTCTGCATAGCCTTTATGTATGACATCACTAAAAGAAGTTGTATATTCCTCTTTCAAGGTGGCATCCCTCATTAATTTCCTCTTAAGGCACAGAGCCCTTTGCTCAGCTACGTAGTGGTTACTGGGCATGGTGACATTGTGCTCTCTGAAAGGTAATTTCAAACTGTAATGTCCATTGATGAGTTTAACTTAACTTTCCATGATTTCCATAAATTTGCAATCTTCTCTGGACATTTCTGACTTCTCACCTATTGATTCCTCATTGAAATCGTGGTTGTATTGTTTCATCAACAGTTCCTCCAAACTTGTAGTAGATATGTGGTTTGTTGTAATGGTAGGCAAACCACATCCAGTGTCATTTCCTCACAGTGGTCCATTAACAACCCAGCCCAATAGGGTTTTGACTGCGTAAGGTCCTTTGCTGGCACTATTGAGCATTTCCCGTGGCTCCATTAGTTTGGAAATATTAGTTCCAATCAACAGTTCCACATCAGCATCAATGGCAGGGATATCTACTGAACTTAAGTGTGGCCAGGCGCTTAAATCTTCTTGTCTTGGAATATTGTCACAAGTGTCAGGCATCTTAGACTGTGTATAAACATCTGGCAAGCTGAAGTATGTATTACTGTTGAGTGCAGCAACCTCTAATCCTGTTACGATGTAACTGTCAACAAATCTTTCTTGATTCATGGTTCTCACTAGAAACTTGCCTTTTATTCCTTTAACCTTTAGCTCTCATTAAACGTTCAGAGCAAAAGGTGGTTTTAGATTACACAACTTGCAAAACAAGCGGTTACGACAGTCTTTGTTTGTGTGTCCAACAGACAAACACCCAAAGCATGCACCTTTCTCCTTGAGAAAGTTAATTTTCTCTTGATGCAACATCGTTTTCATTTTAGGGCACACCTCCAATCTGTGACCCTCCTCACACAGCAAACAAGACAGCTTTGTTGATTTATTATGTTGGCTTCTTTCCTCCTGCCCTTTAATTGTTCCTAGATTGACATTAACTGGTGCAACAGAGATAGCAAAACTGCTTTCTTTTCCTTTAGCACAAACCTGAGAATCCCTTTTTCCACTTTTAAGTTTTGATGGTAAAGAAGAAGTGTCCTGAATGTTTCCAAACAGCGGCTCAGACACAATAGACACTTGTCTCTCAACAAAGTAGACAAGCTCATCAAAACCTGGTTGACGCTGATACCTTTCTTGTAACTCAAATGCAATGTTTCTCCTTCTCTCTCTCATTCTGTATGGCAGTTTGGAAATTATAACACGCATGTTAAATGGCATGTTCATCTCAGCCATGTATCTAATGTCTTCCATGGCATTACAGCAAACATGTCGAAACAGAGCAAATGCTTGCAGAGCCTTAACGTACTCTGATTTTATTGGTGACCAGCCAAGAGCTTTCTCCATACAGTATCTCATAAAAGTGAGTACACCTCTCACATTTTTGTAAATATTTTATTATATCTTTTCATGGGACAACACTGAAGATATGACACTTTGATACAATGTAAAGTAGTCAGTGTACAGCTTGTATAACAGTGTAAATTTGCTGTCCCCTCAAAATAACTCAGCACACAGCCATTAATGTCTAAACTGCTGGCAACAAAAGTGAGTACACCCCTAAGTGAAAATGTCCAAATTGTGCCCAATTAGCTATTTTCCCTTCCCGGTGTCATGTGACTCGTTAGTGTTACAAGGTCTCAGGTGTGAATGAGGAGCATGTGTGTTAAATTTGGTGTTATTTGGCACGAGAAATACCCATTACAGCACCTACATGTGATACAATAAGCAAAAACATTGCTATAAAAGACTCCATCTTCAATTCAATTCAATTCAATTCAACTTTATTTATATAGCGCCATTTCACAACAACAGTCATCTCATAGCACTATCAACTGTAGGGGGGAACCCCCACAGTTGCAGAAAGACCCCAGCAATCAGGTGATCCCCTGTGAGCAAGCACTTGGCGACGGTGGAGAGGAAAAACTCCCTTTTAACAGGAAGAAACCTCCAGCAGAACCAGGCTCAGGGAGGGGCAGTCATCTGCTGCGACTGGCTGGGGGGTGAGGGGACAGAGAAGATGAAAAGAACAGACATGTAGAGAGCAAACAGCACGATGGGGACTCAATCTATGGGAGAGAACAAACAAATGTTAATGACCAGCAAAAAAAATATTTCATAGAGAGTGAGGAAAGGAGTGAGGCCCAGTGCATTACTGGAGGTCCCCCGGCTGACTAAACCTATTAGCAGCATAACTAAGGGAGGGTTCAGAAACACATGATCCCTCCCTAATTGTAGGCTATATCAAAAAGGTAGGTTTTAACCCTAATCTTAAAAACAGAGATCTTCATAAAGAACACAGATGAGAGAGGTCATTGAAATTGTTAAATCGTTTAAAAGTAAAACATTTACGGATTGTGATGGTATTGACATGCTTTTAGTCAAAGCTATCATTGAATGCTTAGTGAAGCCACTGACGTATATCTGTAACCTGTCTCTCCAAACAGGTATATTTCCCAGTGCAATGAAAATAGCCAAAGTAATTCCGATATACAAAATGGGTGACAGAGGGGAATTTTCAAACTACAGGCCTATTTCACTGTTGCCACAATTTTCTAAGATACTCGAAAAAATATTCTGTGAGAGAATTGACAACTTTATAATGAAGAATAATTTATTGTGTGAGCAACAATATGGGTTTAGACACAAGAGGATAACTGCATTTGCTTTAATGGAATTTATAGGAAAAATATCAACTGCTGTAGAAAATAAAGAGTATTCAGCTGGGGTATTCCTGGATCTTAAAAAAGCATTTGATACAGTGGATCATAAATTATTGTTAAAGAAACTACAAAATTATGGTATTTGGGGGGTAGCACTGTCCTGGTTGTGTAGTTACTTAAAGAACAGATATCAGTGTGTATGTGTTGGTAGCAAAAACTCACAGTTACTGAAAGTTACTTGTGGAGTCCCACGGGGTTCAGTTTTGGGGCCATTGTTATTCAATATGTATATAAATGATATATATAAAGTTTCTGAAAAAATGGATTTAATACTATTTGCAGATGACACTAATTTATTATGCAGTGGAAGCAATTTGGAACAACTTTTGGATACACTCAGAAAGGAATTAGGAAAGCTCAAACTGTGGTTTGATTCAAACAAATTAACGCTCAATTTAAGTAAGAAAAAATTTATAATTTTTAACAACCATCACAACAACTCAGTATCTAAACTCAGTGTAAATGGTGTAGAGATTGAAAGGGTATCTGAAATTAAATTTCTTGGAGTAATAATTGATAATAAACTGTGTTGGAAGTCACATATTAATTATATTAAAGGTAAAATATGCAAATCAATCGCAATACTACACAGAGTGAAATATTTGCTGAATCAACCCACATTATATACTTTGTATCATTCATTAATACTCCCATAGATAGATAGATAGATAGATACTTTATTTCGAACAAGAGTAAAAAAAACAAAACAAATGACAAGTGCGATAAAGTGACAGTATACAGTGCTCGAAAGGGAGAAGGAAGAAGTGAACACTTATTAACTCCAACTCCTCTTTTCCATAAATAAATACAACCCATGTGAAATATATACAAATCACCTCATTTAAGACCCCAAGTAAACAATTAACTATATTTTGTACATATCAACATTAACACCCATCCATCCCAACATACATACAGTCCATACATCAAAACCCCGCCCCAAACAACACAGATACACACAATACTGTCCCACCTACCATTCCATAGTGTCCCAGAGTGAGCATAGTGAGTCGTATATATAAATACTACCCTTCTAACATACAGTATATTCTTGCAGCAAATAATGTTTATGCCTATTTTTGAATTGATTTCTGTTTGTACATAGTTTCAGTTCCAGCTCCCGACTGTTCCACAAATCCACCCCACAGACAGATATGCACATACTTTTCTTAGTTGTTTATACCTTAGGTTTTGTAAAGTTTAAGTCTCCTCTCAAATTATAATCATTGTCTCTTTTTTGGAATATTTTTTGTATGTTATTTGGGAGTTGATTATTAATTACCCTGTACATTACTTGTGCTGTCTTAAATTTAACTAAATCCATGAACTTTATGACATGTGACTTTAAAAACAACGAACTGGTATGGTCTCTATATCCTACATTATTTATTATCCTTATAGCTCTTTTTTGTAATGTGCATATTGGCTGTAGGTTGGTCCTGTAGGCGTTTCCCCAGACTTCTACACAGTAGTTAAGATAAGGTAGAAACAGTGAATTGTACAGTAAGAACAATGATTTATAGTCCAAGATGTGTCTTGTTTTCCCCAGTATCCCTATACATTTTGCCAACTTGGCCCGGATGTGACTGATGTGAGGTTTCCAGCAGATTTTATTGTCTAGCGTCACCCCCAGAAACTTATTTTCCTGTACTGTTTCTATTCTGGTATCTTCTATCATTACCATCATTTCATAATTTATTTTATAATTTCCAAACAACATAATCTTTGTTTTTTTCAGATTTAGAGATAATTTATTTTTGTTGAACCACTGCATTAACCTTTTCATTTCAGTTGTGACCATCTCTAAAACCTGCTGCAAATTCTCACCAGTGCAAAGGATATTTGTGTCATCCGCAAGCAAAATAAATTTCAGAATTTTTGATGCTTGGCATATGTCATTTATATACAAGATAAAGAGTTTAGGTTAATTGGCTGTTCTAAATTGTCCCTAGATATCTGTTTCCTATAGGCCCTTAGAATAGAGGGTTAGTATTAGTGAAAGCACTTTGAGTGGTCTTTGTGACTAGAAAAGCGCTATATAAGTGCAGGTTAGTTAGTTAGTTAGTTAGTTTGGGTCCCAAAACTGACCCCTGGGGCACACCACAAGTGATGTCCATGAAGGGTGATTTGTGCTCACCAATTTGTACAAATTGTTGTCTCTTACTTAAGTAACTTTCCCCCCAACTCAGTCCGACCCCTCTTATCCCATACCTTTCCAATTTCCTCAGTAAAATTCTGTGGTCGATGGTGTCAGAAGCTTTCTTTAAATCTATAAATACTCCTACAGCAAACTTTTTTTTAATCTATACAACTAGTAATTTCTTCTATAAGTTCAATCAGTGCCAAAGATGTAGATTTATCTGCTCTAAAACCATACTGGCTGTCTGTAAGGAGGTTGTGTTTTTCAATGAAATCATCCAGTCTGTTAGTAAAGATTTTTTCAAGTATTTTGGAGAATTGTGAGAGTAAAGAGACCGGCCTGTAATTTGTGAAATAATGACTGTCTCCTGTTTTGTATATTGGTATTACTTTATTTTCATTTTGTTTGGAAATGTAGCAGTTTGAAATGACAGGTTACAGATGTGGGTGAGTGGTTTAACAATTCCTTCAATTACTTTTTTCACTATTGTCATGTCAATTTCATTCCAGTTAGTTGATTTTTTGTTCTTAAATTTACTCACAGTCTTGATAATTTCCTTTTCAGTAACTGCACCCAAAAAGATTGTGTTTGGATTTCTATCTTCTATTTCATTTACAGAACCACTGTTGTTTGTTTCTGGTGTCACTATTGATTTTGCTAATTCAGGACCAACGTTTACAAAATTTTTATTGAAACCACTGACCACATCCTCCATATTATTTATCAAATTGTCATTTTCAATAAAATATTCTGGATAATTAGCATTCTTAGATCGGTTACTAATAGTCCCATTGAGTACTTGCCATATTCCTCTTAAGTTATTTTTATTATCCTCTAATATTCTGTTGTAGTATTCTTTCTTACAAGTCCTCATTATATTAGTAAGCTTGTTTTTATATCTTTTATATTTGATCTCAGCCTCTTCCGTTCTGCACTTAATGAATTGACATTGCACTTAATGAACTGACATATTCATTGACATATATTAATTGACAACATGACATGTTGTACTGAAGTATGGGGAAATGCATATAAAACAAACATATAAAACAAACATATATCCAGTCTTGATGCTTACAGGGAACCAACAAACCCACTTTTTCTTAAATTAAAAGCTCTCAAGTTGAAAGATCTGGTTGGCTTTAAAACTGCAGTAATAATGTTTAAAGTGAAGAATCTATCTGTGATGACTCGCTCTGGGCTGTTATCATCCACAGTTGCGCGTACACCGGCTCCTCATCAGGCCAGGGCTATATAACCTCACTGCCTGCAGGCTGGCATGGAGCCATCTGTCTCCCTGGCTTTATGAAGCTCTTCCTACGACTTCCAGCCAAACCTCTCCACGATCGTCCACCTCGCCACCTCGGCATCTACGCTTGGAGGAAATCCTCTCCCAACCAAGTAAGCCTCACCTTTACTCACCTGGTCCTTGCTACTCCCCTGTGCACAGGCGGAATCTCCCAGCAGCGGAATCGTCCCTCTCGGCGGCGGTCTCTGCTTTCTCCTCTCCACCCTCTACACGGTTACAACGACGCTGGGACAGCGGGCGCTGTCTTCCTGGCTAACGGATGCTCACCATCTGCCTGGAACAGGTTGCCAGGCTGCACGGCGCTCTGCTCTCTCCCAGCTGCTCGGAGTCTCCAGCCCACACTCACATACACGACACAACACATTCACGCACTCACACATGAACACTGGTTCAATAAAGATAATTGTATCCATTTCTGAGTCCGCGTCGGTTCCCTAGGTCAGCCGTTATGTCACTATCACTGCCCGCAAATATCCAAAAGTTGTTCCAAATAAGGGAGAAACAATATCATTTCAGAGGAACATGTATATTTCAAAAACCTTCAGTGAGACCTACCACCAAGCAACACTGTGTCCCAGTGCAAGGAGTCAGACTGTGGAATGCTTTTGGACCTTAATTAAAATCATGTACAATGCTTGGACAATTTAAACAAAAACTAAAGGAAGAAATACTCCACACATATATACAAAACTACATGTAAAATCACATAAGGATTATTATATCCAGTCTGTGTCTTGTTGTTGCTTATTTTTTTTGTCACGTTTTGTCTTGTCTTTGTTCTGATTTGTAATCACTTTTATTTTATTTTATTTTGAATTCTTAGATGCAACATGGGTGGGCAATATAAGCTGTGGCTTCAGCCATCACCCATTTCGGATAACTTATGTTGAATTGTATAATCTGAGGAGTCATTGTTTAATTTGACCTTGTCGGATTTTTTTTCCCTTTGTTATATTATTCTGTTCCTTTCTTTTAATCTTTCAATCTAATCTATCCAAAATAAAGATTCATTCATTTATCGCTCTCACACTCTCTCATACTGGTCACTGGAAGTTCAACATGGGACCTCATAGCAAAGAACTCTCTGAGGATCTGAAAAAAAAAGAATTATTGCTCTACATAAAGATGGCCTAGGCTATAAGAAGATTGCCAACACCCTGAAACTGAGCTGCAGCACGGTGGCCAAGACCATACAACAGTTTAACAGGACAGGTTCCACTCAGAACAGGCCTCGCCATGGTCGACCAAAGAAGTTAAGTGCACGTGCTCAGCGTCATATCCAGAGGTTGTCTTTTAAAAATAGACGTATGAGTGCTGCCACCATTGCTGCAGAGGTTGGGGGGTGGGGGGTCAGCCTGTCAGTGCTCAGACCATACGTGGCACATTACATCAAATTGGTCTGCATGGCTGTAGTCCCAGAAGGAAGCCCCTTTTAAAAATGATGCACAAGACAGCCCGCAAACAGTTTGCTGAAGACAAGCAGACTAAGAACATTGATTACTGGAACCATGTCCTGTGGTCTGATGAGACCAACATAAACCTATTTAATTCAGATGGTGTCAAGCGTGTGTGGCGGAAACCAGGTGAGGAGTACAAAGACAAGTGTGTCTTGCCTACAGTCAATCATGGTGGTGGGGATGTCATGGTTTGGGGCTGCATGAGTGCTGCTGGCACTGGGGAGCTACAGTTCATTGAGGGAACCATGAATGCCAACGTGTACTGTGACATACTGAAGCAGAGCATGATCCCCTCCCTTCAGAAACTGGGCTGCAGGGCAGTATTCCAACATGATAATGACCCCAAACACACCTCCAACAAGACCACTGCCTTGCTAAAGAAACTGAGGGTAAAGGTGATGGACTGGCCAAGCATGTCTCCAGACCTTAACCCCATTGAGCATCTGTGGGGCATCCTCAAATGGAAGGTGGAGGAGCACAAAGTCTCTAACATCCACCAGCTCCGTGATGTCATCATGGAGGAGTGGAAGAGGATTCTCGTGGCAACCTGTGAAGCTCTAGTGAACTCCATGCCCAAGAGAGTTAAGGCAGTGCTCGAAAGTAATGGTGGCCCCACAAAATATTGACACTTGGGGCAAAATTTGGACATTTTCACTTAGGGGTGTACTCATTTTTGTTGCCAGCGGTTTAGACATTAATGGCTGTGTGTTGAGTTATTTTGAGGGAACAGCAAATTTACACTGTTATACAAGCTGTACACTGACTACATTGTATCAAAGTGTCATATCTTCAGTGTTGTCCCATGAAAAGATATAATAAAATATTTACAAAAATTTGAGGGGTGTACTCACTTTTGTGAGATACTGTATATGCTGTGGCTATTCTGTGCTAGTTTCCAAAATGTTCCTTTAGCAGTGTCTTCGCCCTTTGATAACCCCCGTCAGGTGGCATATGCTGATAGCTTTTAACAAGGTCTCTGGGTTGTCCTCTAATATATTGCTCCAAATGATGCAAAAAATCCACACTGCTTACAGTCTTTCCTTCCACCCCATGTTAAAATGCTCTAATAAAAGTGATATTGTGGCCACACATATGTGACCTACTTTGTGACTGATGTAAGGCCTCACATTTTAGATAAGAACAAAGACAGAGTTTCCTTGGAGATAACAGGAAGCTGTGAAGGTGTTAGCTTTGGTATGCAGGGCCTGAGACTGTGGGGGTGATATTAGAGGATTAAAGAGGAGATGCATTGTTACTGGCGATTATAATGCAATGTGACTTGTGATGCAATGTGACTTGTGAACGGTGAGAGTCCTGGTATTTAAGGACGAGAGTTTCCTGTGATGTTCTCTTTCTTCTTTGAGATGTTGGCGAATGTGAATAAAGCTGCCTTGAGATAAATCTGTCTCATCATTTGCACATTCCCAAACTGGTGACCCAAGACGTAACATGCAGCGAGAGGAGAATTCCCCGGGGCCAGCCTCATCAGGAGCCCCCAGCCAAGCGAATGCCGCTACGGTCCAGCTACCGGACTTTTGGCAGAACAATCCGCGCTCCTGGTTCCACTCGGTTGAGGCACAGTTCAACCTCCGGGGGATATCGGTAGACGACACAAGATTCTACCATGTGGTCGCAAAACTGGACAACCACACGGCCCAGCATGTGGAGAGCCTTATCGAGCAGCCGCCAGACAGCAACAAATACGACGCGTTGAAGGCTGCACTCATCCAGCACTTCACCCTCTCGGTTGAGGAGCGAGCAGAGAGACTCCTGGCGCTGACTGAGTTGGGAGGTGACACACCCGCTAACCTGATGGAGAAGATGTTGAGGTTGAAAGGCTCGGACGACGACCACTTCATCTTTACCCACCTCTTCCTCAGGACCCTACCGTCAGCGACGAGAGCAACCCTGGCCAGTTCGCCGTTGTTGGCCCAGCAGGACTACCGCGCGCTGGCCCGGGAGGCGCAGCAAATTGTCAACACCAGCAGACAGCGCGCGGCCACGGCTGCAGCAGTGGGACTCGGCGCGATGACCGGAGATGGCAGGGGGCCAGGGGCAGCAGTAGCAGACCCACCGACGACGGCGGGGGCCAGGGAACGTGGATCAGACGCCCTTTGTTTCTACCATCGCCGCTTTGCAGAGAGGGCACGCAAATGTGTACCACCGTGCCAGTTCAAGCGTTCGGGAAACGCCAAGACCGGGGGTCGGTAGCAGCCGCAGCCCTCGGGGAGGAGAACAAGCTGCTCTACTTGTTGGACACACGCTCGGGGAGGCATTTCTTCGTGGACACAGGCTCCCAGTTGAGTTTCATCACACCTTCCTACGCGGACAGGCTAGCAGGTTCCAGAGGTCCCAGGGTGGCAGCAGCGAACGGCTCGGAGATTAAGAACTTTGGTGAGAGGACTCTGCTTCTGTCTCTACACGGCCGTACATTTGAGTGGACTTTTGTTATAGCAGCAGTGAATTTCAACATGTTGGGGGCTGATTTTTTGTGCTCACATGGTTTGTTGGTTGATCTCGCTAACAGGCGCCTGGTTAATGCACTTTCTTTTGATTCTACTCCCTGTACAGCGCGAGTGGCCCCGCCAACAGCACAAGCCAACGTCACAGCTGCAAGTGGTAAGTTCCACACACTGCTCACTCAGTTCCCAGCACTCACGGTCCCCACATTTTCAGCAACCGTCGCTAAACACGGGGTGGAACATTTTATTACCACTACCGGACCGCCCGTTTTTGCAAAAGCTCGGCGCTTGGACGTAGCTAAACTGGCCATAGCGCGCGAGGAGTTCGCCAACCTGGAGAGGTTGGGCATAATCAGGCGTTCAAACAGCCCGTGGGCTTCCCCGCTACACATGGTCCCAAAGGCTGACGGCTCGTGGTGACCTTGCGGGGATTTCCACAGGTTAAACAATGCTACAGCGCACGACCGCTACCCAATCCCGCATATCCAAGATTTTTCCGTTCATTTGGCAGGGGCGCGTGTTTTTTCTAAGATAGATTTGGTCCACGATTACCACCAAGTCCCAGTGCGCGCTGAGGACATACCCAAAACAGCGGTAATAACTCCATTTGGCCTATTCGAGTTTTTGCGCATGCCATTCGGGCTTAAAGGGGCTGCACAGACGTTCCAACGCATGATGGACGCGCTGCTGTGCGATCTCCCTTTCGTGTTCGTCTACTTGGACGATATTTTAGTAGCCAGCGCGTCCGAAGACGAACACGAAAACCACCTAGCCACAGTTTTCCGGAGGTTGGGAGATCACAGGCTAATAATCAACCCAGCGAAGTGTCAGTTCGGGGTGGCGCAGATCGATTTTTTAGGGAGCCGCGTCTTCCCCGACAGAGTGGTTCCGCTTCCTGACAAAGTGCGCGCGGAAGCAAATTTTCCCCGGCCGCAGACGGTCAGGGTGTTACAGAAGTTTTTGGGAATGGTGAATTTTTATAACCGTTTTCTCCCCCGCGCGGCGCAACTCATGCAACCACTGTATGCCGTGCTCAAAAAACAGAAACCCGCGAATAAGGTCGAGTGGTCCCTGGAGCGGGAGCAAGTGTTCTTGGAGGTAAAAGCGGCCTTGGCAAATGCTGCATTGTTGGCATACTCAGACCCAACGGCCCGCATAGCGCTCACTACTGACGCGTCAGATGTGGCCATAGGGGCGGTCGTGGAGCAGCGTGTAGCCGGGGTTTGGCAGCCCCTCGCCTTTTTCAGCAGGACCTTGAACGATAGTGAACGTAAATACAGCGCGTTCGACAGGGAGCTGCTGGCTCTCCATTTGGCCATCCGCCACTTTCAGTTCTGGCTGGAAGGACACTGTTTCACCGCGTTCATTGACCACAAGCCGCTAACATTCGCGATGGCTAAGGTTTCCGAACCGTGGTCAGGCCGGCAACAGAAACAGCTGGCCGCGATCTCAGAGTTTACCACTGATATTCAGCATGTGGTGGGCAAACTGAATGTAGTGGCAGATTGCCTTTCACGCACCGTGGCGGCCCCAGTCAGCGTAGGAATAAATTACACAGCCATGGCCACGGAGCAGCTTAGTGACACGGATGTGCGCGAGCTCCAGTCTGGACCAACAGGGTTAAGGCTGGAGAACAGGGTGCTGCAAGACGGTATGCCCCCCCTAATCTGCGATGTCTCCACTGGACGGCCGCATCCAGTAGTACTGGCCACGTGGCGCCGCCGTGTTTTTGACTCGATTCATTCTTTGGCGCACCCGGGAGTCAGTCAAAATGGTAGGAGAGAAATTCGTGTGGCCGAGTCTTCGCAAACAAGTTAAAGAGTGGGCAGCAGCCTGCACAGCGTGTCAGCGAGCCAAAGTACACAGGCACACGAGGGCTCCTTTGGAACCGTTTCACATTCCGGCCAAGAGGTTCGATCACGTTCATGTGGACCTCGTGGGCCCCCTCCCGCCGTCACAGGGGTGCACACAACTTCTGACAATGGTGGACGGCACCACGCGCTGGCCTGAAGTGGTTCCGCTGGCATCAACCACGGCCGAGGAGGTGGCGCACGCGTTTTTAACAGCTTGGGTGGCGCGTTTCGGAGTTCCGTCGGACATTACGTCCGACAGAGGCCCTCAATTTGTGTCCGAACTTTGGTCGACAATGGCCCGCAACCTGGGTGTCACAATTCACCGCACAACCACGTACAATCCGCAGGCTAATGGGTTATGTGAACGTTTTCATAGGTTATTGAAAGCGGCTCTCAGAGCGTCACTGATGGATGCAAATTGGGTAGACAAGTTACCGTGGATTTTATTGGGGTTGTGTTCTGCCCCTAAAGAGGACTTAGAAGCCTCCCCAGCGGAGCTCGTGTTTGCCCAACCACTTCGGCTGCCTGGGGAGTTTCTCCCAGATAACCCTGTGCCAGACACCTCCCCGTCTCAGCTGGTGCGGAGTAACATAGAATCAAGCACGCTGCCCGGCCCCGTGCACCACAGTTTTCCGCGCATTTTTGTGCCTAAAGCTTTGAAGAACGCAGAGTTTGTTTTTGTCAGACACGATGCACATCGACCCCTACTGCGACCACCTTATGACGGACCGTTCAGAGTGTTGGAAACAGGGGACAAGCAGTTTTTGCTAGATTTGGGGGGTAGGAAAGAAAAAGTTGGCATAAACAGACTCAAACCCGCTTTTGTGGTGGCGGATGAGCAAGTGCTGTTGGCAAGGGCCCCGCGGCGAGGTAGACCCCCACGGGGAGCTTCACAGAGCAATGTTTCCCCAGAACACCCGCAGGGAGTGACAAAAAGGTTTTCACCCCCAGACAGCAACCCCCCCAGCGTGACAGCGCCGCGGAGATGTGGAATCCGGGCTACAGCAGATACGGCAGGAGACTGAAGCCTAGACAGCATGTGGACTGATGTGTATTGATTCTATCACGGCATGCATACTGTTATTCTCTTGTTCATTCTAAAATGTTTGGGGGGGGGGGGTGGCCACACATATGTGACCTACTTTTGTGACTGATGTAAGGCCTCACATTTTAGATAAGAACAAAGACAGAGTTTCCTTGGAGATAACAGGAAGCTGTGAAGGTGTTAGCTTTGGTATGCAGGGCCTGAGACTGTGGGGGTGATATTAGAGGATTAAAGAGGAGATGCATTGTTACTGGCGATTATAATGCAATGTGACTTGTGATGCAATGTGACTTGTGAACGGTGAGCGTCCTGGTATTTAAGGACGAGAGTTTCCTGTGATGTTCTCTTTCTTCTTTGAGATGTTGGCGAATGTGAATAAAGCTGCCTTGAGATAAATCTGTCTCATCATTTGCACATTCCCACAATATACTGGAAAGGAGCTCCATCAAAAGTTGGTATATCCCTTGGTGGCAAGGATAATAAAGACTGTTGTTATACTAGTAGGGCTGTGATGTCATTTTGCCTATGCATAATGGAGAGGGAACTGCCATGGTTCATATCTGCTTGAACTGAATCACACCATATAGGTTCATTCATGAACTGTGTGGTAGATTTATGGGTATTAAGTGTGGAACCAAGTTGTTGCTGAAATCACTGGACTCATATTTGCTTTAGATGTCATTACATGAGCCTTTAGTCTATCTTCATTTAAAACTGTTTCTATTTTTGTTACAGCTTTGCTGCCTGTTGTAGGTAGCAAAGCTGCCTACAACAGGCAGAATCAAACCAAGCTGTTTGATTCCATCCTTAAGACAAGCCTTCGTTGTTGTTGCTATGTTATGGCCTCCACCTGGCAGTTGATGAAGGTGGTTGCTTGAAATTTTGGGCCTTGCTCCCAGTGACATTTCATTTTCATTGCCTCCTGCTGGTGAACGACTGAACTGTTGGTCTGAATAGTTAGGCTGTGTCCCTATGAACAATATAGCTTTGCTTCCTCCTGCTGGTGGGTGACTGAATTGATTACACTGGTCAACACCAAATTTATTGTCTAAGTTTTTTTAGCTGATTTAGGACAATTTTGATGTGCTGAATCCAAAAATCACATTGGTTTTGCTCAATCAGGTCAACTTTTTGAATTATGGCCACATGTTGTTTTATACATTTTTGTTTACATGTACCGGGAATTTTCACTTTATATGATTCAAAATTCTTTTTTATGTCTTGAAATTCTCTGAATTTTGAACAATGATGACGTAACATTCAATTTACATGTACTTACCTTTATATAAAGGTAAGTACATGCACAGTACTAAGTAAGTACAGGTTTTTACTTAGCACCTGATCGAGAGAAACGGATGTCATTTTCGGATTCAGCGGTGCAAAATTGTCTTAAATCAGTTGAAAAAACATAGATAACTTTGCATTCTCAAGCCAAGCATTTGTTGTTTTCACTTTACTGCCTCCAACTGGCAGTTGATGAAAATGACCATTTGAAATTTTAGGCCTTACATCCATGGAGATTCTGGTTTCTGTGCCTCCTGTTCGTGGACGATTAAATTGTTCTTTGAAGCCTTGTGGACCACCTTCCACATATGAGTTTATTGCATCAGAATGAACTTTTGAGCTTTGTACATCAGAACCTCAGGCTTTAAGTACATTTACTTTTGCTGTTTTTGCATCAATTTGACATTTTAATTCAAGAAATTCCTTTTTTTTTTTGTCTTATCTGCTCCTCATGAGCTTCCAGTTCATACTTTTCCTTCAGAGCTGCAGCCTTAGCAAGGAGAGCAGCCCTTTCAGCCACTGCTTTAAGATGTGCAGAAGATGTAGACCTTAAAAATCTTCTACTGGAGTGACCAACTGAAGAGCATGTGTTGCCACCAATATTAGAAATACTGTCATCTGGACCAATATCATCATTCATCACAGCTTTATTTGACACAGGATTAATATTAACCATATTTATATTTGACACAGCATTATAGCCATGACCATTAAGTTCATCATCACCACCAGGTTTATTATCACCACCAACCTGTTTTTTTTCTGTTTTGTATCAAGCAACCATTGTTTGACCTTCTCCATCATTTCTTTATTGTTGTCCCTTCTGGCTTTAAACCACTCATTTTGCTTCATCATTTCATCTTCAGGTATTAATGGTTTTAGTGACTCATGCACTTCAATTATTTCCACACACAATTTTGATAGCATTTTATATTTAATTTGCATTTCAGACACATTTTTTTGTAGCAGACAACAATTGTTCCACTTCCTTTATTAGCTTATGTAGTTTCTTCAGCCTGGAGTTTCTTTCCTTTTGAAGGCAAGGCAAGGCAAGTTTATTTGTATAGCACATTTCATGTACAAGACAATTCAAAGTGCTTTACATAAAAACATTAAAGCATTACAGCAAGTTGCACAAGGAATATATAAGAATTTAAAAGCAAACTACAGCAGATATAAAAAAGTCTACACACCCCTGTTCACATGCCAGGTTTTTGTAATGTAATAAAATGAGACCAAGCTAAATCATTTCAAAATTGTTTCCACTATTCATGTGACCTATATCCTGTACAACCCAACTGAAAAACAAACTGAATTTTTTTAAGGAGAAAAATTAAAAAAAACTTACAATAACCTGGTTGCATAAATATGTACACCCTGTTATAATTGGGGGTGTGGCTGTGTTCAGAATTAACCAATTGTTATATCCTTCACCCGTTACGTTACTCGATATAACAAATAATAACTCGGACCATCGACGTATCGTTAACGGTTTATTGGCGAGCAGCCACTCATAGCACACAGCCAACGACAACACACTCAACATACACTACATTACCCACAATGCTTTGCACAAGACACTACGACGGGTGCCGTAGCAAACCAAAATACACAACATCTCCTCCCCTCTTACAATAGATGTCCCTGGGGAGATATCAAGTGTCTGCTGCAATTCTTGTGTCTTTGTTTGTCTCTTTTTTTTTTCTTTAATTATTATGCTACTTTAGGAGTGAGGGTAGACTACCTCATCCCATAACTGTACCCCTGGGGATTATTCTGCCCCATTAATGTGGGTCAGTTGCTGTCTAGTCTAATAACTCAGACAGACAGGAGGTCGTCGCTCCCTGGTAGGGTATCGGCGCTCTGCAGGAACATGAGTCTGTGTTCTTTCTGATGTGGAGGTTGCTTCTGGTGCTGATGCAGAAGAAGATGTCACATCTCCAGCTGGAACTCCGGTCTCTGAAGTGGTTGAGTTCTGCACTGGTGTAGGTGGATCGTTAGGATATCCAAGAGACGGTTCTGCAGGCGCTGGTGGTGTCTGCAGGAGTTGATCCACGTGCCTTTTCCAAACACTGTCCGTGGTTTGAACTGTATATGAGACTGGTCCAGTTTGTGCGATAACAGTTGCAGGAACCCACTTAGGTTCACCTCTGTAGTTCCTGGCCAGCACAGATTCTCCTGACGTGAACGCTCTGTCCTTTGCCCGATGTCCTCTGTGCATAATTTGTTTCTCTTGTTGCTTTTGCACAGTGTCCTTTAATCCTGAGGGTTTCAAAAGGTCAAAGGTAGTGCGCAGATCTCTCTTGAACATCAGACTAGCAGGGGTTGTCTTTGTGATTGCATGTGGAGTGTTGCGGTAGTTTAGCAGGAACTTGTGCAGCCTCTGATGCAGTGTTCCTTGACCTTGTGATGCTTTCAATGCATGTTTCATTGTCTGCACAAACCTTTCTGCAAGGCCGTTTGTCGCAGGATGGTATGGAGCTGATTTAATGTGCTGCACTCCATTAGCTTGTAGAAAAGCATCCGTTTCTTGTGAAACTAACTGAGGTCCATTGTCAGAAACTAGTTGTATAGGAGACCCAAAACGACTAAACATTTCTCCTAATGCCTCTGTGGTCTTCTCTGTGGTAGTTGACCTCATAATAGCCACTTCAGGCCATTTACTGTGTGCATCCACAGCAACGAGAAACATTCTGTCCTCAAACGGACCTGCAAAGTCAATGTGCACACGATGCCATGGCTCCTGTGGGAACTCCCAGGGATGGAGAGGAGCCAATGGTGGGTTGTTCCGTACCTTGTGACAAGATGAACAACTTTTGGCAATTTCTTCAATCTGTTTGTCAATGTTTGGCCACCAAAAATAGCTTCTCGCTATTTCTTTCATTCTCACGATTCCACTATGTCCTGCGTGAAGTTGCTGTAACACTTTTGTTCGACATGACAGGGGAATAATCACTCTCCTCCCCCACAGCAAACAACCCGACTGAACAGACAATTCTGTCCACTTCCCAAGGAAGGGCTTCAAGGTTGCGTCATCACCCGCAGGTTGTCCTTTAATGACCAAGTCCATGACTGCAGACAACACAGGGTCATTTCTAGTCCCCTTTTTCACCTGCACAGCTGAAACAGGTGCATTTTCTACCTCTGTGAAGTAGAAGATGTCCACAGTGCTTGACTCTGGCTTCATGGCAGGAAGTGGTAATCTGGATAACCCATCTGCATTACCATGACAGTCTGACTTTCGATACCTGATGTCATAGGAGTGTCCTGACAACAGCAACGCCCACCTCTGCAGTCGGGACGCTGCAAGAGATGGTATTCCTGTGTATGGTCCAAGGATGGTTGTGAGAGGTCGGTGGTCAGTAAAAAGTGTAAACTTCCATCCATACAAGTACTGGTGGAATTTTCTCACACCAAACACAATGCTCAGAGCCTCTCTTTCTAGTTGAGCATAGTTAGCTTCTGCCTTGTTTAATGTCCTTGACGCAAAAGCGATTGGCTTTTCCTCACCGTCTGGTATTACGTGGGAAATCACCGCCCCTACGCCATAAGGAGAGGCGTCGCAGGCAAGCTGGATCGGAAGTGATGGGTTGAAGTGGGTCAGAACCTCTGATGCCGTCAGCGCATCCTTTGCCTTCTGAAAAGCCTCCTGACAGCTTGCTGTCCACTTCCATGCTTCCTCTTTGCGCAGCAGGTTATGCAGTGGTTTTAATAGTGATGCCAAGTTTGGTATGAACCGTCCATAATAGTTCAGCAGTCCTAAGAAAGACTTCAGCTGACTGACATTTTGGGGTGGAGGTGCATCCACGATGGCTGTGATTTTCAATGGTGCAGTGTGTAGTCCCTTAGCATTGATCACATGACCTAAGTATTCCACGGATGACTGGAAAAACTCGCATTTATCCTTGCGGATTCTCAATCCATATTCCTCCAGCCTCGTGAGAGTTGCAGCCAAGTTGCGCAGATGCTCTTCATCATCTGCTCCTGTACACAGGATATCATCCAGGTAGCACTGCACTCCTGGTAATCCACTCAGGATTTGATCCATAGCTCGCTGAAAAAGTGCTGGAGCAGATGTGATGCCAAAAGGCAGTCGCCTCTATCTGAAGAGTCCTTTATGGATGTTGATAGTCAGCATTTCACGTGACTGCTCGTCTACATGCATTTGTAAGTAAGCCTGGTTGAGATCTATTTTGCTGAACTTTTGTCCCCCACTCAGCCCCGCAAATAAGTCATCAATCAGTGGAAGGGGATACTGCTCTGCTGTTAGTACAGGGTTTACTGTTACCTTAAAGTCTCCACAGGTTCGGATTCCTCCGTCCTTTTTGGGTACTGGAACTATGGGCGTGGCCCACTCACTGGTTGTCACAGGCTCCAGAACTCCATTCTTGACCAGAGCATCCAAGTCAGCCTCCACCTTTGGTCTGATGGCGTACGGCACTGGTCTGGCTTTCATGAACACTGGTTTACTGTCAGGTTTGACATGCAGCTTCACTATAATTTTTTTCATACTGCCTAGCTCATCACGAAAAACTTTTTTGTGCTTTTCTAGTATGGCCTGCAGCTGAGTGGAACTGTGTGACAGCTTCCTTACTTCTTGCCAGTCAAGTTGGATTTTCTTTAGCCACACACGCCCCATTATAGCTGGACAGTTGTTCTTGGTAACATAAACTGGAAGCTCAGCAGTTTGCCCCTTGTACTGAACAGTTACCTCTGTCATCCCTTTCATGGGCACTCGGTGTCCAGTATACGCCCTGAAGACGGTGTCTGAAGGTCGGAGTGGACGATGTTTCAGAAACTTCTTGTAAATGCCATGCGACACAAGTGATGCCTTTGATCCGGTGTCTATCTGCATTTTAATAAAATGTCCCTCCACTTTTGGTTTAGTCCAAAAGCCTTCTGAGCCTTCATTCACATTCATAATCCGGACAGTATTTATTGCAGTTGACACCTCTTCCTCTGAGGAGTCGCTCACTCTGTCCTCGCCATGTTTAACTGTGTGAACATTTCTTTTCTTTTTGTATTTTACCATGTCACTTTTATTCCTTGTCTTTGGGCCTTTGTCTTTGCTCCTTTTGCTTCTACATGCCCGCTCCACGTGGCCTTTTTTCCCACAGTTGTTACAGTCCATCTCTTTGTACCAACAGTCATTAGGAAGGTGTCCCACCTTGCCACAGCGGAAACATGGACCTGTTGCATTGGTTTTACCACTGTTGAGTTTATGTACTCTGCCTGTAGCATGCAGTTGGTGTGCTTCTTTGGAAGCCATCTCCATCATCACACTAATGTTAATGGCTCTTTCAAGCGTCAAATCACTTTCTGTGAGTAACTTCTTCTGTGCTGCTTCATTTCGTAGTCCACACACAAGCCTGTCTCTTAATGTGTCATTTAAAACATCTTTAAATTCACAATATTCGGCTAACTTGCGTAGCGCTGCAACAAACATGTTAACAGACTCACCCTCTTCTTGGTTACGTCTGTGAAACCTGTATCTTTCTGCAATCACTAGAGGCTTGGGTGAGAAGTGGTGGGTCAGTGTGTCCACCAGTTCTTTGTAGGTTTTAGAGCCTGGCTTTGCTGGCTGTAGGAGGTTACGTAGTAGGTTATATGTCTTGGGACCCATCACACTCAGAAAAGTGGGCACTAACTTTTCATCCGTTATTCCATTGGCCGTGACGAAATAGTGAAAGCGCTCTGTATAGGAGCTCCATTGCTCCGCGCTCTCATCAAAGGGCCCGATAGAGCCAATGACTCCAGCCATTTTAACACTCCTGGTTGAATGTCGCTCTTTCCCTCGCGGCTCCTTCTTGTAACGTCGTTTCTTCCCTCCGGCGTTACTCACGGAGTTTTTTTTTTTGTCCTTAACGGTCTCCACTGCTCCGCTCCTCCCCGCTTAACAGACAGCCCGCAGCATCCACCTCAGCACAGTGGCGCGGTGTATCACCCTGTCAGCACGGAGTAGCGGCGGGAAAAAAAAAACGACAAAAAAACTCTCCTCCGTCGCGGACTGCAGCGTCGGTCCAGACGTCCTCGTCGCCACTTTTTGTTATATCCTTCACCCGTTACGTTACTCGATATAACAAATAATAACTCGGACCATCGACGTATCGTTAACGGTTTATTGGCGAGCAGCCACTCATAGCACACAGCCAACGACAACACACTCAACATACACTACATTACCCACAATGCTTTGCACAAGACACTACGACGGGTGCCGTAGCAAACCAAAATACACAACACCAATCACATTCAAATTCATATTACATGGGAGTCAGCACACACCTGCCACCATTTAAAGTGCCTCTTATTAACCCCAAATAAAGTTCAGCTGTTCTAGTAGGCTTTTCCTGACATTTTTGTAGTCACATCTTACAGCACAAGCAATGGTCAGCAAAGAACTTCCAAAGCATCAGAGGGATCTCATTGTTCAAAGGTATCAGTCAGCCAACATCCAAGCCCGGCTACATTTTGTAAAATCACATTTGAAATCTCCCAAACGCATGAGGGGAAAATGTATTATGGTCCAATGAAACCAAGGTTGAACTTTTTGGCCATAATTCCAAAAAGTATATTTGGCATAAACACAACACTGCTCATCACCAAAAGAACACCATACCTACAGTGAAGCATGGTGGTGGAAGAATCATGCTTTGGGGCTGTTTTCTTCAGCTGGAACTGGGGCCTTAGTCAAGGTGGAGGGAATTATGAACAGTTCCAAATACCAGTCAGTGTTGACACAAAACCTTTAGGCTTCTGCTAGAAAGCTGAAGATGAAGAAGAACTTCATCTTTCAGCACGACAATGACCCAAAGCACACATCCAAATCAACAAAAGAATGGCTTCACCAGAAGAAGATTAAGGTTTTGGAATGGCCCAGCCAGAGTCCAGACCTGAATCCAATCGAACATCTGTGGAGTGATCTGAAGAGGGCTGTGTACAGGAGATGCCCTCACAATCTGACAGATTTGGAGCATTTTTGCAAAGAAGAGTGGGCAAATATTGCCACATCAAGATGTGCCACACTGATAGACTCCTACCCTAAAAGACTGAGTGCTGTAATAAAAGCCAAAGGTGCTGCAACAAAGTATTAGTTTAAGGGTGTGCATATTTATGCAAAGAGGTTATTGTAAGTTTTAATTTTTTTCCCTTAAAGGATTTCAGTTTGTTTTTCAATTGGGTTGTACAGGTTATAGGTCACATTAATGGAGGAAAAAGTTTTGAAATGATTTATCATGGTCTCATTTTTTAACATCACAAAAACCTGGCATTTGAACAGGGGTGTGTAGACTTTTTATATTCACTGTATAAAGTAAATTAAAGAGAAAGAAAAACAAGAATTTAAAAGCAAACTAAAAAGTAAATTAAAGAGAAACAAAAACAGGCTAAAATAGAATACAACAGAAATAAAAGTTACAGTACATGACTTCCGGTTATGGCTGCCACGTAGGACGGACGTGTCTCGCTCTGCTCTGCTCCTGGAGAAAAAAAATCGGCAAATAACTCTCTCATTTGGGACAGAACGTATCCCAGCATTTGGGCGAGGATATGTCGGCGAAGCCTAAGGCTGGAAAACCAGGAAAAGGAAAAAGCGAGCCGCCGAAACAGTCCAAATTAACGGACTTTCAGGTCTGTGACGCAGCAAACAAAACTCCATATATGGCGGAGGAAGCTGGCGGCGGTGCGATGTCTGCGGGGGGAGGCGCAGATGCGCTGATGGCTGCCATGAGTTCAATGAGAGCGGACTTTTCCTCTAGATTTGATGGGATTATGACAGCGTTGGAAGGAATAAGAAAGGAATTGGGTGACTGTGTAGAACGAACGGCGCAGATGGAGCTCCGTCTCGCTAGTGCTGAAGATGACATCACCCGTCTTCAATTAAAGGTGCGCACTTTGGAAAAAAAAAATAAATCTCTGGAAGATAATATTTTGGATTTGGAATCTCGGTCGAGACAGAATAATTTGAGGCTGGTGGGTCTTCCAGAGGAATCAGAAGGTCGGGACGTATGTTCCTTTCTGGAAAAGTGGATTCCGGAGGTGCTGGGCAGCGAGGAGTTGCAATCAGCAGTGGTTCTGGAAAAAGCACATCGTATTGGCCCACGGAGAGATAAGGGACCGCCGAGGACCTTAATTATGAAGTTTCTTAGCAACAGAGACAGGATGAAGATCTTCAACGCTGCACGTGCTAAAGGAGAGATTAAACACCAGGACCAGCAGGTGCGGTTCTACCCAGATTTGGCTACAGGAATCCAGCAATTGAGGAAGCAGTTTGATCCCGTACGTAAGGAGCTGCGCAACCTTGGGATTCGTCATGGTGTAATCTATCCTGCGAGACTGCTGACCACGTATGAGGGCAGAACCCACATCTTCAAGACCCCAGAGGAGGCGCAGGAGTTCATCAAGAAGATCAAAGAAGAAGAAGAGACTGGTGGGAGCTAAGCATGAACAAAATATAAGGTAGAATAATTAAGCATTTGCACAGGCATCTGACTGACTTGAAGTAAATAGTAAGTTTACAAAATATAGATTGTATTATATATTAAAAAAACAAAACAAAAACAAAACAAACAAAAAAAAAACTATGATGTACAAAGTTGTTAAAAATTTTGGAGTTAAGTTGGAAAACTACAGAGGAGAGTTAATGTTACGTCATTAAAAGCAGTAGAGTTGGGGTGATTGGGAGGATGAAGAAGGAGTGGCTTAGGCTGTTCCCCGTGGGTGTGGAACAGTCGATGGCTATATCGGGAGACAGAATTTTTCTTTTGATTTTGGGGGGTTTGCCACAAGTGTGGGAAGGGGAAATTTGTTTGTGTGTAGTTTGTAGGATGAATGTTCAACCACTCATGTTTTTGCTTCTCTGTATGAGCATGTTTACACTGCAAGGTAATCCCAAACTCTCTATTGATCATGGACCAAAGTGTTAATCTTAATTTAACTTCATGGAATTGCAGAGGTCTACAAAATTTAAAAAAACTTAAACAAGTTATGAATAAAATAAAGGACATGGGTTCAAGAATTGTGTTTTTACAAGAAACTCATCTGATAGAGGAGGATGTTAAAAGAATTAGGAGTAGATGGCAGGGAAGTGTATTCACCTCTTCATTTTCATCCCGAGCCAGGGGAGTTATGACTCTCATACATAAATCAGTTCCTTTTCAGGTGAAAAATGTAATTGGAGACAAATTTGGAAGATATGTAATCATTCAAGGTTCTTTGCTATTAGAAAATATAAATCTTGTGAACTTATATGGTCCCAATATAGATGATCAGAAGTTCTTTGCTAATTTATTTCTCATCTTATCATCACTTACAGGGCAACATATAATAGCAGGGGATTTTAATTGTACATTGAATCCAGGTGTGGATAGATCAACAGGACTGGATTGTACGCACATTGGATGTAGGATGACTATTAATCATTTTATGAAAGAATTGAGATTGTTAGATATATGGAGAGAAATGAAACCACAAGTTAAAGCCTATTCTTGTTATTCCAGTACCTACAAGACATTCTCACGTATTGATTATTTTTTGATTTCCACAGAATTAAGGTCCAAGATTCAAAACTGCTTTTATGATAACATCGTGATTTCTGATCATGCACCCTGTTGTCTAATATATGTAGATAAAAAATTGACAAAGGAATCAGGTAGATGGCAATTTCAGCATAAATGGCTTCAGGATGAGGAATTTGTCAAGTATATAGAAAAACAGATAGACGAGTTCTTTGACATCAATACTACACAAACATCAGCATGTGTAAAGTGGGAGGCTTTCAAAGCTTTTATTAGGGGACATATTATTAGTTATACAGGATCAAATTCTAAGAAGACTCGAGAGGAGAGAGCTAAATTGGAACATAAAATAAAAAGTCTTCAGGAAAAAGTGTATGCAGGAAGTGACCCAAGGTTGGAGAATGAATTACTGATTTTGAGAGCTGAATACGACAAAAAATCAGCGAATAGAGCTGCCTCGAGTCTTCTAAGATTGAAACAATCTTTTTATGAACAAGGTGAAAAATCAGGAAAATTATTAGCATGGCAGATTAAACAATTGGAAATTAAAACACCAATTACCAGTATTATAAGTAAGGGACAGGTAGTTATAGATCCTTTAGAAATTAATAGAGCCTTTAGAGATTACTATGAAAAATTATATGATACCAAAAATGAACCTGATTTAACAAAACTAAATGGGTTTTTGAACGAACTATCTATACCGTGTATTCCAAATGAAAACAGGGAGATATTGGAGTCTAAAATTAGTCAAGAAGAAGTTGGGCTAGCCATTGATAATATGAAATCAGGAAAAAGTGCAGGACCAGATGGTCTTCCAGTTGACCTTTATAAAAAATTTAAGAATAAATTAATAAAACCTTTTTTGGAAATGGTTTTAGAAGCATTTCAAAATAATAATTTACCATCATACATAAATAATGCCTTAATTATACTGTTGCCAAAACCAGGTAAGCCCTCTAATAAATGTGAAAATATGAGACCAATAAGCCTATTAAACGCCGACCTTAAGATAATCTGTAAAATTTTAGCAAGACGAATACAAGAAATTTTACCAAATATTATTAATCGAGATCAGAATGGCTTTATAAAGGGTAGACAAGGCTTCCATAATGTAAGAAGACTATTTAATATTATTTATTTTAATAAAGAAGCACCGGATACAGCTCTCCTATCATTGGACGCCGAAAAGGCCTTTGATAGAGTTGAATGGCCCTTTCTTTTTGAAGTCCTACAAAGGTTTGGACTTGGAAATAATTTCATAAAATGGGTTCAAATAATATACAATAATGCTACAGCAGAAATCCTAACAAATAACAATATTTCAAAACCAATAAAAATCAATAGAGGATGTCGACAAGGCTGTCCACTTTCACCTTTACTGTTTACTATGGCAATTGAACCTTTAGCGATAGCGATACGTTTACATTCACAAATATATGGAATTAAAGTTGGACCAACAGAACATAAAATCTCCCTGTACGCCGATGATATAATTTTGTTTATGTCGAATCTAAAAAAATCAATTCCAACCTTGTTGAATTTAATAAAGAATTTTGGGGAAATATCAGGATATAAAATAAATAAAACTAAATCTTCAATATTAATGCTAAGTGAGACCCAGAGAAATTACCCAGCCCCTGAGGTAAATCAATTCAGTGTTGTAAATCAGTTTAAATATTTAGGAATCCAAATTATGCCTAAGCTAGAATCAGTCGCCAGTGTCAACTATGAAGCCTTAATGTCAGATATCAATGAGTTAACTCAGAGATGGATGTCACTACCAATGTCGATGATCGGGAGAATCAATATACTTAAAAGTAATATTTTACCTAAAATACTTTATTTATTTCAATACATTCCCTTATCACCACCTTTAGATCTATTCTCAAGAATAAAAAAAAGTTAGTGGAATTTATATGGAACAACAGGAGGGCTAGATTACGTTTGTCTTTATTATATTTACCATTTGATCGTGGAGGTCTGAAATGTCCAAATTTTATGTTGTACTATTGGTCGGCACAACTGAGGTCTATGACATATTATTTTTCATCAAATGATCTCCCTCACTGGACTGAAATGGAATCATACAATTTACCTTTACCTCTTCCCATATTCATATACTCAGATTCGGCAAAAAAATTACAAAAACAAGTTAAAAATCCATTTGTAAAGCATATGATCAAAATATGGTGTGAAGCTAAAAACTATTTAAAAGAACCACAGTTATTGTCACAATTTAGTCCAATATGGGGTAATCAATATTTTAAACCAGGGAGAGCGGACGCTGTATTTAAAGTATGGAATTTAAAAGGGATACAAAAGATTCAGGATTTATATTTGCCATGTGCAGACAACATAATGTCTTTTGAAGAGCTGAGGATCAAATTTAATCTCAATAGAACACATTTTTTTAAATATCTTCAACTTAGAAACTTTATTCGATCAAATCAAAATAAAGCTCTCACTCGACCTATTTATTCATCCTTGGAAAAAATGATGATGAAAGATAGTAAAAGAAAGGGTATTATTTCAGAGTTTTATAACTCATTGACACTATCTTCAAGTGAAAATTCACTGAAAAGATTAAACTACTGGAAAGAAGATCTGCAAATTGAAATTTCAGAGGAACAATGGGAATTGGCTTGTACAGAAGCTCAAACCAAATCAATAAATGCACGCCTTAAATTGATACATTTCAAATGGTTAATGTGGATGTATGTTACACCGGAGGAGTTAAATAGATATAACAAAAATATACCAGATACATGCACAAAATGCATGGAAAGTAAAGGAACCCTATTTCATTGTTTATGGGAATGTAGATTAATAAGAATGTTTTGGGAGGAGGTGAGGGTAACAATTGAAAAAATAATCTCAAAACAAATCATATTGAATCCTAAACTGTTTTTGTTGGGTCTGTACCCAGAAAAGCATAATTTCAATAAAAGTGAAAGAACATTCATAGACCTCAGTTTGCTTAATGCCAAAAAATGTATTGCACTATTATGGAAAAAGACTCATAGACCAGATGTGACTCAGTGGTTAAGACAGATGTTAACAAACCTTCCATTAGAAAGAATAACATATATACTGAAATCAAAGGAAATTGTGTTTGAGAATATATGGAGACCTTTTATTGATTATGTAAAAAATTTAAACATAACTCTTGAAGAAGAAGGTGAATGATGTGTGTGGACCTTGTAAATTCCAAACTGGTGAACATAATATGTATACTAATGTATTGGATTGTCTAGACTAAACAGAGGAGCATTGTTGAAGACTTGATTTTGTTGGTGGTTGTTGGTGTTTTTAGGGTTTTTTTTTTTTTTTGTAGTACTTTAGTGTTAGTGTTTGATTGTTTGTATCATGTTTGTTAAAAAAAAAAAAAAGGTTCAATAAAGATATTGTGGAAAAAAAAAAAGTTACAGTACATTGTAGGCTACTGAAAGGCCACGGAAAATAGGAAAGTTTTTAACCTCGATTTAAAGCAGCTGAGAGTTTCAGCACCCCTGATGCTTTCTGGGAGTTTGTTCTATATGTGAGGAACATAAAAACTAAACACTGCCTCACCATGTTTGATTCTAACTCTGGGCACAGATAGTAGGCCTGACCCTGATGATCTGAGGGTCTCTGGGTGGTTCATAGTGGATTAGCAGATCTGAGATGTATTTTGGCCCTAAACCATTCAGAGCTCTATAAACCAACAGCAGTATTTTGAAATCTATTCTTTGACAGACAGGAAGCCAGTGTAAAGATCTGAGGACTGGAGTTATATGATTTACTTTCTTGGTCTTAGTGAAGACTCGAGCTGCAGTGTTCTGAACCAACTGCGGCGGTGTGATGGACTTTTTAGGGAGACCTGTGAGGACAGCATTACAGTAGTCCAGTTTACTGAAGATAAATGCATGGACAAGTTTTTCTAGATACTGTTTTTTTAGTGAATTTTTTTTCTTACAGTGCTTTAACTGTAAGTTAAACTGGTCTTTTACTTGGTTCATTGTCCAGTTCGCTTAGATTGACAGGCACATTCAATTCCACATTGCTCATTTTGATAATTAGGCTACCAAACACTTTATTTAGAACTGCTGCAGGATTTACCTATATCCTTAAGACAGAAGGCCAATCTCTTCCACACAGCTTAGAGCAATTCTTAAACAGTCCTATTGTATCTTCAGCTTTACTTCAGACCAGCCAACCTCTTAATTTGAATGAATGAGTGGAATCAGCTGGAGCCAGAGTGCAGTGCTGTCCTGTCTGTGTCTGCCAAAGGAAGTGATCCATCCACCTGAAGCCAGTTTTTCACAAGGGTTCAAAGTTTTAAAAGATCCATACTTTATTTATTTCCATGAAAATCCTGTCCAAAAAAGGTATCAAATCCATGTCTAAAACCCAAGCTTGTAATACCAAAAACTACAAAAGTGCACATTTGCATAAAAACCCACTTGTCTCACACAACCACGGTTGAAAAACTGTGCAATTTCCCTGGTCTACAATCCCATGCCAACTGATGCACCGTGAGTTCTGTATGTAGGTCATGCAGTGAGTGATTACCAGTGTTGGGCAAGTTACTAAAAAACAGTTACTAATTACAGTTATTTGTTACTTTTTCAAAAGTAACTGTTATTTTACCAATTACTGCATGATTAAAGTAACAAGTTTCTTAGAAAAGTAACTTTCATGTTACTTTTAAATGTATACTTAACCCCTTAACATTCCTGCCAATTTTCAGTCAATGTGAAACATTCTGTGGGTGTAAAACTAGAATTTTAAGAGGCTAAGAAAAAAGATCTTTCATTATTCACCATTACACATTGTTGTCTGTCACACAGATAAGACAAAAATATTGCATGGCCAGATTAGGCAAGGCAAGTTTATTTGTATAACATAATTCCTGTATAAGACAATTCAAAGTCCGTCCATCCATCCATCCATCCATCCATCTTCTACAACTCAAGCAGCTCAAGCAGAGAAGCCCAGACTTCCTTCTCCCCAGCCACCTGCTCCAGCTCTTCAGAGAGGACATCAAGACATTCCCAAGCCAGTTGCTAGACGCAGTCTCTCCAGCGAGTCCTGGGTCTGCCCAGGGATCTCCTCCCAGTGCCAAAAACACCTCAAGTGGGAGGCATCCAGGAGGCATCCTGATCAGATGCCCATACCACCTCAACTGGCTCCTGTCAATGTGGAGGAGCAGCAGTTCTACTCTGAGCCTCCCCCGGATGACTGAGCTCCTCACCCTATTTTTAAGGGTGAGTCCAGCAATCCTACGAAAAAAGCTAATTTCAGCTGCTTGTATCCGCAATCTCATTCTTTTGGTCATTACCCAAAGCTAATGACCATAGGTGAGGGTAGAAACATAGATTGACCGGTAAATCAGCAGCTTTGCTTTAGAGCTTAGCTCCCTCTTCACCACAACAGACTGGTTCAACATCTGCATCACTGCAGATGCTGCTCTGATCCGTCTGTCACTCTCTCGCTCCTTTCTCCCCTCAATCATGAATAAGATCCTGAGCTACTTAAACTTCTCCACTTGTGGCAGGAGCTTGTCCCCAGCCTGGAGAGGACAATCCACCTTTTTCTGGCTGAGGACCATGGACTCGGACTTGGAGGTGTTGATTCTCATCTCAGCCTCTTCACACTTCCCAGTAATCATCCCAGTAAGACCTGTAGGTTATTGTTGAATAAAGCCAGCAGGACAACATCATCTGCAAACAACAGAGATGAGATCCTGTGGTCACCAAGCATGACACCCTCCATTCCCTGGCTGCGCTTAGAAATCCTGTCCATAAAAAATATGAACAGGATCGGTGACAAGGGGCAGCCCTGGCGGAGTCCAACTCTCACTGGAAACGAGTCCAACCGAGTGTTGGCAATATTGTAGCAATATTACTGTAGCAACATTTGATTTATAATTATGATCAGGTATAAAGATTATTTAATTTGTATTAGTGTATCAGGACCTGAGACTTACTCCGGGTCCACACACACAGAAAAAGTTGATAGTAAACCCTCGTTTGGGGGCACCAGCTCACCTCTTTCTCGGTGAACAATTTATTAATTAATTTCACTTTATACCTGTTTAATCACTCAATAAATTAATTAGTAATCAGTCTCAAAATATTAGTGAATTCGATACTGGGGCTTCAAAACCAGACTCAGAATGGAATAAATTCCCAACAACTTTTCTCATTTTACAGATATATTTAAATGAAATGATGACTAAAGGACATTAAAATGATTTGTAAGCAGGTGAAATGATCAACATTAAGCCATCACATTAAATTTGTAACTGAGGATAGAGTAACAATGTGAGCACATCTATAAAACCATGGACTTTAGCATGAACTTAGGAGAGTTTCAGTGGAAGATTATGAATAATATTGGATGCAAATTTATGGAGAAAATTAACTAATTATTTGGAAAATTCTGAACTCTTCTAAGAAAGTAAAAATGGAATTTTAATAAGAGAAATTACATTATTTCTCTTTTAATTTTGTATCGATCAGATGCTGAATTATATTCAAATCTCAGACGTTTTATTCAGCAGATGAAGAGAAGAGAAATGGCTCACATGACTCCTTGCATTGTAGTCTTGTTGTTGAGGCTCCTTCTGAAGCTTTAGTTGCAGATGGCACCAAAACCACAATATCTTGCCAGCAGATATTTGGACAAGGTACAGTAGCTCTCAAAGTCCACAGTCACAAGATGAGATTTTGACTCAGAATCAGAATCAGAATCAGATTTATTGCCATTGTTCATGTAGTACACAAACTAGGAATTTGTCTCAGTGCGATGCTGCAACATTAAACATGAAAAAATAAAAGATAGAAATAAAACTATACATGCAATAAAATGTAGAATATGAATGAGTAATACCAGTCAAAGCAATTTTAAATATATTAGCGAGTAGCAGATATTGTGGAGTACCACATAGTGCAGTCGGTAATGCAAAAAGAAAACAGTGAATTGACATGAGTCTGGTTGAGCTGCTGTACATAATGCACGAGAGTCTAATAAGTCACTTAGTGTTCAGCAGTCTGATGGCAGAGGGGAAGAAGCTGTTCATGTGACGGGAGGTTTTAGTCTGAATGGACCGAAGTCTTCTACCTGAGGGGAGGGGGGCAAACAGTACGTGACCAGGGTGTGAAGGATCGGCTATGATCCGGCCTGCACGCCTCCGGGTCCTGGAGATGTACAGGTCCTGGAGGGATGGGAGCTTGCAGCCGATCACCTTCTCAGCAGTGCGCACGACGCGCTGCAGCCTTAGTCTGTCCCTGGCAGTGGCTCCTGCGTACCACACGGTTATGGAGGTGGTGAGGATGGACTCGATGATGGCCGTGTAGAACTGCATCAACATCTTGGTGGGTAGCTTGAGCTTCCTCAGCTGCCGCAAGAAGAACATCCTCTGCTGGGCCTTTTTGATGAGGGAGCTGATGGTCGGCTCCCACTTGAGGTCCCGGGTGATGGTGGTGCCCAGGCAGCGGAAGGAATCTGCAGTGGTGATGGGAGAGCCTGTGAGGGTAAGGGGGGGCAGAGGGGTTGTGACTTTCCTGAAGTCCACGATCATCTCCACTGTCTTCAGAGTGTTCAGCTGCAGGTTGTTGTGGCTGCACCAGGACACCAGCTGGGCCACCTCTCTCCTGTAGACGGACTCGTCGCCGTTGGAGATGAGCCCGATGAAGGTGGTGTCGTCCGCAAACTTGATCAGCTTGACAGACTGGTGGCTGGAGGTGCAGGAGTTGGTATACAGGGAGAAGAGTAGGGGGGAAAGTACACAGCCCTGGGGTGATCCGGTGCTGATGCTGACGGAGTCTGAGACAGTCTTTCCCAGCCGCACATGCTGCCTCCGGTCCGTCAGGAAGTCGGTGATCCACCTGCAGAGGGAGTCAGGCACGTTGAGCAGGGACAGCTTGTCCTGGAGCAGAGCGGGGCGGATGGTGTTGAATGCAGAGCTGAAGTCCACAAACAGGATCCTGGCGTAGGTTCCCGGGGAGTCCAGGTGCTGCAGGATGGAGTGGAGGGCCAGGTTGACTGCGTCTCCACAGACCTGTTGGCTCGGTAGGCAAACTGCAGCGGGTCCAGGAGGGGAGTGGTGATGGTCTTGAGGTGGGGCAGGACCAGTCCAGTGATCCGTGGCTTCTTGGGGACAGGGAAGATGGTGGAGGTTTTGAGGCAGGTCGGCACGTGGCATAACTTCAGGGAGGTGTTAAAAATGTCTGTGAAGACAGGAGCCAGCTCTTCCGCACAGTGTCTCAGGGTGGAGGGAGACACGCCATCCGGGCCAGGGGCCTTGCGCGGGTTCAGTCTGGAGAACTGTCTGTGCACGTCCTGCTCACTGATGACAAGGGCAGGGGGGGAGGAGGGGGGGCTGCCTTTGATGAAGTGGGGACCGTGGAGGCAGTGGCGCTGGGGGGAGGGGGGAGATGGACACAGCTGACGAGGTGTCAAAACTGGCATAGTGTTGGGACAGTCTTTGACAAAGGGCTTTGTCATCATGACTTTTAGAAGCCTGAGGCCGATAGTTGGTGATTTGCCTCAGTCCTCTCCACACAGAAGCAGAGTTGTTAGCAGTGAACTGCTGCTGGAGTCTCTCAGAGTACACAGACTTAGCTCTCTTCAGTTCTCTGCTAAACCAATATTTGACCTCCCTGTAGCAGTCCCTGTCTCCACTTTTCAACGCTGCTTCCTTCTCCTTCCTGATCTGTCTGAGCTTAGCAGTGAACCAGGGCTTGTCATTGGAGTACCTCACCCTGGTGCGCGATGGAAGAATGCTCTCCTCACAAAAGTGAATATATGAGTTCACAGTGTCTGTGTACTCATCCAGATCATGCGTGGCTCCTTTAAACATGCCCCAGTCAGTTATTTCCATGCACGTGCTCAGCTTCTCCCCAGCTTCACTGGTCCATTTCCTCGTAGTGCTCACAACAGGTTTAGTGAGCTTCAGTCTCTGTCTGTATGTGGGAATCAAGTGGACTATCACGTGATCAGATAGTCCGAGCGCAGCGTGGGGAACAGCGCGATACGCATGACTGCGATAAAAGTTGGAGCTTAGGTCAAAATGAAGATGGCGATGGTGGCTTCCTTTGGGCAGCGTAATGGTGAGCTGCGTCGAAGCTGTCATGGGTCAGCGGCTTCTCCCAAGGGAATTTGAGAATAATTACAAAACCTGATCCCAATAGCAAAATTTAAAGGTATTTTTCTGACTTTGTGGGGTTGAAAATAGCTTCCAGTATGGAGATGGTCAGTCCTTGGAAAAAACACACGGTGAGTTTAGACAAAGTCTAACAGGGTAAAAAGTTAGAAAAATAGAACGTCTGTGAACACAAAGTCTGATTTCGTTTGAAAGAATTTTGAGCTCAAAAGGAATAATTAATTCCCAGACATTTAAAGAAAAAACATTAAAATACACAGAAGTTTACACAAACACAATATTCCATGTTCCCTGTAAAAACTGAAGGGACAGGAACTCTGATACTGCTCTGATACTGCTCTGATCTGAAGGAGGACATCTCCCCTCTTTATAACTTCAGACAACTTTCTCGCGCTCCAGGGGATTGACAGAAGCCCAAGCCAATAGTCTTCCTTCGTGGGCGGGTTTTATGAACTTTAGTCCAATGAACAAACAGTCTTTTGTCTGTAAGGAACCAATGGAATGAAAGAGCTGTTGCTAAGCAGAGACTGGCAGATCCCAGTCATATGTCAAACCTGGCTGCAAATCCCGCAAGACAAGATATGACTTGAGTGCTAAGGTGGAAAGGTTGAAACTAGAGGAGAGACGGGAGCAAAGGAAAAAAGGAGAAGAGGAGATGCACACAGAGGAGATTAGAAGTGGGACAGCACTACCAGAGATGAGGCACTCTGTTGGGACCAGCACACACCAAGACACAGCTACAGGACCTGCTCCAGAAGCTCCTGATAGTGTAGCAGCAGTAGCCACAGAGCCTGCAGCAGTTCCAGACATGGCACAAGCAGTGTTGATGTCCAAAGTGTCCGGAGTTCTATTTTGATCCCGTTTCAATTGCTTCTGCTTGATTTTATTCAACCACCCGAACCAAAGAAAGACATCTCTTCAGTGTGACGAGAGTCAAAAGGAGCCACTGCCAGGGACAGACTAAGGCTGCAGCGCGTCGTGCGCACTGCTGAGAAGGTGATCGGCTGCAAGCTCCCATCTCTCCAGGATCTGTACATCTCCAGGACCCGGAGGCGTGTTGGCCGGATCATAGCCGATCCCTCACACCCTGGTCACGTACTGTTTGCCCCCCTCCCCTCTGGTAGAAGACTTCGGTCCATCCAGACTAAAACCTCCCGTCACATGAACAGCTTCTTCCCCTCTGCCATTAGACTGCTGAACACTAAGTGACTCTCGTGCACCATGTACAGCGGCTCAACCAGACTCATGTCAATCATCACTGTTTTCTTCCTGCATTACCGACTGCACTATATAGTTCTCCACAGTATCTGCTGCTGGCTAATATATATTTTAACTGTTGACCAGTATCACTTAATCTTATCCTACACTTTATTACATGTATAGTTTATTTCTCTTATCTTATCATGTTTAATGTTGCAGCATTGTACCGAGACAAATTCCTAGTTTGTGTACTACATGAACAATGGCAATAAACCTGATTCTGATTCTGATTCTGATTCTGATTCTGATATGATTTAAGGAAACTTTTTGCAACCTGATACACACATTTAATACTGAAAATTCATCAATATACTTCTGTATAAAATCTAAGCTACTTCAGTGGGCATGCAACTTTATAACCAGTGCTTTTAAATTAACATGCAAGAATAAACATTCATTTAAAAATTTTAACATGCACATATTTAAAATCAAGGATTAATAAGCATTTCAAACCCAAATGATTGTCCACACCGAACATCAGAGTCCATTTGATTTTCCATGGTGTCCTGGATATTATTCTGAGAAATGAACTTGGAAAGAGTTTAATGTCCAGTCAAAATTTGGTTGAGCATGTAAAGTCAATAGTGAATGTCTATCCCAGCGATGTCAACAAGGGGTAGTGTCAAGCTGTGGATAATCCAAGGGCCTTAGGAAATGCCTTTAAAGATTATGGGATGCCTGTTCTTTGTCACAGGGGTTTAGAAGATGTCAAACCATTTTATTAGCCAATAAAACGGTCTGGAGTAAGGGAGTTTCCGGTTTATTTATGATGTGAACTAATAGGTTCCTTGCACGCGATGGAATCCTTATCTCTCTTACCTCTTTACAAAGGAATGTGTTCTCCACAGTGGTCCTGAGATGAAAAAGCAATTCTTGACTGGCCTTTTCCTGGGTGAAACAATGTCTTTAAGATGCACAGTCTATTTTATTGATGAGCCAAAGCAAGATGATGCTACAAAACTAAACTCTCACAATGGAGATCTGTTTTTTAATTCACATATTAAACTTGTTTCTAAGACTGCCTTCTATCATTTGTATAATATTGTCAAGATTAAGAGCGTCTTGTCTCAGATGCCGAGAAGCTAATAAACGCTTTTGTTAGCTCTAGATTAGATTATTGTAACTCTATTATCAGGCTGTCCTAAAATGTCTTTAAAAAGTCTTCAGCTGATCCAAAATGCTGCAGCAAGAGTTTTAACAGGTACAAGAAAGAGATATCATATCTCTCCGGTTCTGGCCTCCCTTCATTGGCTTCCCATAGAGTTTAGAATTAAGTTTAAAATCCTTCTTCTCACTTACAAAGCTCTAAATAATCAGGCCCCTTTTTATTTAAAAGATCTGATACTACCCTATTATCCTAACAGAGCACTATGCTCCAAAAATGCAGGATTACTTGTAATACCTAGAATCTCCAAAAGTACAATGGGAGGCAGAGCCTTCAGTTATCAAGCTCCTCTCCTGTGGAACCAGCTGCCAATCTGGATTGGGGAGTCTGACTTGATCTCTGTTTTTAAGAATAGGGTTAAAACCTTCCTTTTTGATACAGCCTATAATTGGGGTGGGATCATGTGCCCCGAACCCTCCCTTAGTTATGCTGCTAATAGGTTTAGACAGCCGGGGAACCTCCAACAATGCACTGGGCTTCACTCCATTCTTCACTCTCAATGAAATATTTTTGCTGGTCATTAACATCTGTTTGTTCTCTCCCATAGATTGAGTCCCCGTCATGCTGTTTGCTCTCTACATGTCTGTTCTTTTGTTCTTCTTCTTCTCTATCCCTCACCCCTCAGCCAGTCGCAGCAAATTACTGCCCCTCCCTGAGCCTGGTTCTGCTGGAGGTTTCTTCCTGCTAAAAGGGAGTTTTTCCTCTCCACTATCGTCAAGTGCCTGCTCATAGGGGATCGCCTGATTGCTGGGGTCTTTCTGCAATTGTGAGGGTTTCCCATACAGTTGAAAGTGCTATGAGATGACTGTTGTTGTGAAATGATACTATATAAATAAAGTTGAATTGAATTGAACGGTCGTATAGAGATGGATAGCTTTTAACAACAAGCCCAATACCCCATACTCCCGAAGCACCCCCACAAAAAACCACAAGGGACTTGGTCAAATGCCTTCTCCAAGTCCACAAAACACATGTAAACTGGTTGGGCAAACTCCCATGAACCCTCGAGGATTCTCGAGAGGGTAGAGAGCTGGTCCAATGTGCCATGGCTGAAAACCACATTTGCTCCTCCTGAATTCGAAGTTTGACCAACGGCCGGACTCTCCTCTCCAGTACCTTGGCATAGACCTTCCCAGGGAGGCTGAGGAGTGTGATCCCTCTAAAGTTGGAGCACACCCTCCGGTTCTCCTTCATGAAGAGAGGAACCACCACTCCGGTTTGCTATGCCAAAGGCACTGTCCCCAACCTCCACGCAATGTTGCAGAGGCGTGTCAACCATGACAGCCCTACAACATCCAGGGCCAAAGTACTCAGGGCGAATCTCGTCCACCCACGGGGCCCGGCCTCCAAAGAGATTTTTAACCACCTTGGCGACCTCAGCCCCTGTGATGGGCAAGTCATCCCCCTCATCCACAAGCCCTGCTTCCTCTGTGGAAGGCATGTCAGTGGGATTGAGGAGATCCTCAAAGTATTCCTTTCACCGCCCGATGATAACCCCAGTGGTGCCCCATCCACACCATCCACATCAAGCTTGGCTTGTGGGACTCCCAAAGCAGCTGATTGTGTACAGGCAGGCCAAGTGGAGTGCAGCTCGGGTGGTTGCTGAAGCAAAAACTTGGGTGTGGGAGGAGTTTGGTGAGGCCATGAAACAAGACTTTTGGTCGGCCTTGAAGAGATTCTAGCAAACTGTCCGGCAGCTCAGGAGAGGGAAGCAGCTCCCTGCTCACAATTCAAAGTGCTTTACATAAAAACATTAAAGCATTACAGCAAGTTGCAAAAGGAACCTACACATTAAAAGGCCTCGAAACTCTTTTCCTTTACTTTTACTTTTTATACGTGGAAAAAAAATACGAACAATGTTTTGACTAATCCGAACAGTCTTAGGTTTTGTCAATCCTTCAAACTCCTTTTATCAGGGGAGCCTCTAATCCACTCCTTTTTGTCTGTGAGGGGGGCTTCAAACCCTCCCTTAAAGATTAAACATATATTTTACAAAAACAAGAATTTAAAAACAAACTAAAAAAATAAATTAAAGAGAAACAAAAACAGGCTAAAATAGAACACAACAGAAATAAAAGTTACAGTACATTGTAGGCTACTGAAAGGCCACGGAAAATGTGTGTGTGTGTGTATATATATATTTTATAGTAATATGTACATATGTATATTAGCTGCTCTTGCTTGCTTGTTTGTTGTTTTTTTTTTTTGTTTTTTTTTTCTTGCCTTCTGATTGTTGCTCTGAGTGTTGCTATCCCTGTGCTGTTGCAATCCTGGAATTTCCCCGTTGTGGGACTAATAAAGGCTTATCTTATCTTATCTTATCTTATCTTAAATAGGAGAGTTTTTAGCCTCGATTTAAAGCAGCTGAGAGTTTCAGCACCCCTGATGCTTTCTGGGAGTTTGTTCTATAAGTGAGGGACATAAAAACTAAATGCTGCCTCACCATGTTTCGTTCTAACCCTGGACACAGACAGGAGGCCTGACCCTGTTGATCTGAGGGCTCTGGGTGGTTCATAATGGACTAGCAGATCTGAAATGTATTTTGGCCCTAAACCATCCAGAGCTTTATAAACCAACAGCAGAATTTTGAAATCTGTTCTTTGACAGACAGGAAGCCAGTGTAAAGATCTGAGAACTGGAGTTATATGATCCACTTTCTTGATCTTAGTGAAGACTTGAGCTGCAGTGTTCTGAACCAACTGCAGCTGTCTGATGGACTTTTTAGGGAGACCTGTGAGGACAGCATTACAGTAGTCCTGTTTACTGAAGATAAATGCATGGACAAGTTTTTCTAGATCCTGCTGAGACATCAGACCTTTAATCCTCGCTGTGTTCTTTAAGTGATAATAGGCTGACCTCACTACTGTCTTAATGGGGCTGTTAAAATTCAGGTCTGAGTCCAGAACCATACCCAGATTTCTGGCTCGGCTGTTGGTTTTTAGCGTCACTGACTGAAGCTGAGTACTAACTTTAAGTCTTCCTTCTTTGGCTCCAAAAACTATCATTTCAGTTTTGTCTTTGTTTAACTGAAGAAAATTCTGGAATATCCACTCTTTAATTTGACCAATGCATTTGATCAGGGTTTTAATTGGACCATAGTCTCCTGGTGAGATGGTTATGTAGATTTGTGTATCATCTGCATAATTATGGTAATATATTTTGTTGTTTTTTTAAATGATTTGAGCTAGTGGGAGCATATAGAGATTGAAAAGCAAAGGTCCCAAAATGGAACCTTGGAGTACTCCACAGGTTATTTTTGTTCACTCAGATTTGTAGTTACCTATAGACACAAAATAGTTCCTGTGTTTTAAATAGGACTCAAACCAGCTAAGTGCTGTACCAGAAAGTCCCACCCAGTTTTTCAGCCAGTCTAATAAGATGATATGGTCGACTGTGTCAAATGCAGCACTGAGGTCCGGCAGAACCAAGACTGAAATGTTGTCATTATCTGTATTGGAGTGGATGTCATTAGAGACCTTAACTAGAGCTGTCTCAGTGCTGTGGTGTGGCTGAAAACCTGACTGGAAGACATCAAAACAGTTATTCAATGTCAGGAAGTTGTACAATTGTTGAAAAATAACTTTTTCTATTATTTTACTAAGAAAGAGGAGATTTGATATGGGCTGTTGATATAGCTGTTCATAAGTGAGGTGTCTAGGTTGCTCTTTTTTAGAAGTGCCTTGATAACAGCTGTTTTAAAGCACTGAGGGAAGACACCTGAATGCAGAGACATATTTATGATCTGTAGTAGATCTGTAGTAGATCTGAGGCCATACAATATAAAACATTTTTAAAACACCCTGTTGGGAGAGTATCAAGGCAGCAGGTAATGGATTTCAAGTGGCGTATGATGTCATCCAAGATTTTATGATTGATTGTAAAAAATTTTCGCCATGGTGTTTGTCTTCTCTATGTGGACACAGAGGAAGCACATGTTCAGCCCCTTGCATAGGAGCACTGACTGACTGTCTAATTTTCTGAATTTTGTCAGTAAAGAAAAAGGCAAAGCCATTGCAGGCACAGTTGGATAGAAGTTCAAGAGCTACTGACACCGGGGGATTTGTTAGCTTGTCAATAGTAGTGAACAGGGTGCGTGCATTATTGTTGTTTTTTGCAGTGATGTCAGAAAAAATATGCTTGCCTTACATTTCTCAGCTCCAAATTATAAATGCTCAATCTCTCATTTCATAATGAACCTGTAATTTAGTTTTTCGCCACCTGCATTCAGCTTTTTGACATTCTTTATTTCAGCTCTTGCTAGTTTGGCATTTCTCCCCTGTCACACACATGCACCTTCCCCCTCCACTAAACGTCTCATCAGGCCAGGAAAACAGAGCACTGAGGAATATCAACCCCTGCAAGGCAGCAGGACCAGACAACATCCCTGGACGGGCTCTCAGAGCATATGCTGCCGAGCTGACTGACGTTCTCACATCCATCTTCAACCTCTCCCTCAACCAGAACATAGTCCCCTCCTGCTTCAAAACCACAACCATCGTCCCCCTCCCCAAAAAGAGCCTGCCAACCTGTCTGAATGATTACAGGCCAGTAGCACTCACTCCAGTCATCATGAAGTGCTTCCAGAGAATGGTGCTGCCCCTCATTCAGGATAGCATATCGGATACCCTGGACCCCCTGCAGTATGCCTACTGGCCCAACAGGTCCACCTCAGATGCCATTGCCGCAGCACTCCATTATTCTCTCTCCCACCTGGAAGATAAAGACTCCTACATCAGGATGCTCTTTGTTGACTACAGTGCTGCCTTCAACACGGTCATCCCCCACAAACTCACCGACAAACTGTCTTTACTTGGCCTGCACCCCACCCTCTGTGACTGGCTACTGGACTTCCTGACGGGCAGGCCCCAACCTGTCAGAATTGGTAACAGGACCTCAGCCAGCATCATCATGAACACAGGTGTCCCACAGGGTTGTGTTCTTAACCCCATCCTCTACAGCCTCTTCACCCATCACTGTGTTGCCTCCCACAAGGACAATATCATCTTAAAGTTTCCAGATGACTCGGCAGTGATAGGACGAATGACTGGTGGTGATGAAGCATCCTACAGGAGGGACGTGGCTGGCCTAGTGTCATGGTGTGAGGACAACAAGCTCACCCTCAACACGGACAAGACGAAGGAGATGATAGTAGACATGAGGAAGGGGAGGGAGAGACCCCATCGGCCGCTGTTCATCCGGAAGCTTGAGATGGAGAGGGTGAGCAGCATTAAATGCCTTGACATCCACATTAGCGAAGAGCTCACATGGGCACTCAACACCACAGAGCTGGTTAAGAGAGCTCAACAGTGGCTGTACTTTCTGAGGAGGCTGAAGAAGTTTGGCATGTCCCCCAAGATCCTCAACAATTTCTACAGCTGCATCATCGAGAGCATCCTGACCAACTGCATCACTGCATGGTATGGCAGTACCACTGCCCTGGACCGCAAATGCCGGCAGAGAGTGGTGAAGACAGCAGAGAAGATCATCAGGACTCCACTCCTCTGCAGAGCATCTACCACCGCAGAGTCCAAAGGAGAGCTGCCACCATCCTCCAGGACCCCACCCAACCCCAGCACAGAATGTTCACACTTCTACCTTCAGGCTGAAGGCACAGAAGTGTGAAATGCAGGACATTCAGACTAAAAAACTCCTTCTTTCCCACTGCCATCAGACTCCTGAATAAATAACAAACCCCGGCATAGCTTGCAAATAGAAATTCACACACTGGTTGCTAAATTTGCACATTGCTCACTTGCACAGTGTACGTAGTCTCACCCCGTCTCATGTCCATATCATCTCTGCTGCTAAATTATCATTGTACAGTCCACTGGGTATTATCGTTACAGAGAAATTCTCACATTGGGTGCTAATTTGCACATTGCTCATTTGCACACTGTACACAGGCTTATGCCATCTCAAGTTCATATCATCTCTGATATTAATATACCATTGTCCATTACAATCATCCAGTGAATTTTCAATTTTCATTCTTCTTGTTTCCTGTAGTTTAACTGCTTTAACTGTCCTAATTGCCTAATGTGTGTGTTATTAGTATTCATTAGTATTTGTACTTAGAATTAAGGTGTGTTTAAGGTGTCCTAATTGCCTAATGTGTGTTATTAGTGTGTGTTATTAGTATTCATTAGTATTAGGTGTGTTATTACCTAATTAGTATTGATGTGTATCTAGTACCTTGGCATTCGTTCGGAGAGCAGAGTAAGAATTTCACTGCTCAGGAAATGTTGCATTTCTTAACTGTGCACATGATAATAAAACCTTTGAATCTTTGAATCTCCATGGAGGTTTCTTTTTAATAATGATCACCTTCACCTTGATGGGAGCAGTGGCATTGATAATATTTGTAATTTTACCATTGAAATTTTCTGTGAGCTCATTAACTGAAGGTGGGGGTGCAGGGGGAGCAAAAGCTTGGATGAATGTTTTGCTGGTATTATCACTGATGTACCATTTTTTTGATGACCTCTATCTGGATATTTCTGTTGACATTAATAGCAGTCTCAATGAAAACACAAGAATGGTTGGACAGAGCAACGTCCATCACCGTAACCTTAGAGATGTTCAGACTTTTGGAGATGACCAAGTCCAGACTGTGTCCTCTGTTGTGTTTTTTCTGTTACATCCTGAGTCAGTCCAAAGTTATCAGGGGCACAACACAATTCTTAGGTTCCTCTGCCTGGGGATTGTCACCATGGATGTTTTCAATCACCAACAATCACTACACAGTCAAAGTCAACACAAATAAGAGACAGCAGCTTTGTAAAATCATCAAAAAGGTTGCATGGTATTTAGGTGGTCTATAAACATTAAGAAACAACACACAGGAGGAGGAATTCAGCTGAACAGCCACATATTCAAATGAAGTAAATATATCATAAGACATCTTCTTGCACTGGAGGGAATCATTAAACAAAACAGCTACTCCTCCTTTCTTATACAGCCTGGGTTCACTTATAAAGCTGTAGCTGGGAGGGGCTGCTTTGATCAGAAGAGATCCACTGTTATTATCTAACCAAGTCTCTGTTAAAAACATAAAATCCAGTTTGTGTTTTATAATCAGATCATTAATTAAAAATGCTTTCATGCCAAAGACCTAATTTTTAATAAAGCTAGTTTCAGTGTGCTAAGAACATCATCTGCTAGATTTTTATTTTGTTTAGACTGTGACTGGTGAGAAATGAACACTAGATTTGATAAATTTACAGGATGTGTAGGATGGATTTTGTTTCTCTGTAAATTTACCAACCTTTTTCTGCTACCTTTAAAACAGGAATTAAGGAAACTACTTCCATATTGGGCCCTGGCTTGTTTTGGAAAGAGCCATGAGTACCAGCGGTATCAAAGCCCAGACCCAGTATATCAAACCCAGCTTGTGTTGTTATCATGCTGTGGATTTTGGTTCAGCTGTGAGGGTGGGGGTGGTGGTGGGCGGCGGTGTTATGGATGGCCCCTTGCAGGGTCATCAGTGAGACGCTGTAGGCAACCGGTGAGTTTGTGTTTTTATTAACATAAGACGTACATAACAAAGGATGACAAAACAATGAGCCTCGAGGGGCTAAACACGCACATTAACTTTGACACAAGAACTCAACCTCGGGAGATTGGCTAGGGGAGGCAGCAAGGACGGAACCTATGCTGAACAGTTAGCACTTACTGAAGGATGAGGAACAGAGTCACAGGAGAAAACTGGAGTTGGGCGTAGGAACTCCAGCCACGTACACAGAGGTGCACGATGTCATTAGGTGTAGGTCGCAGTGAGGAGTGAGCCTCAGCTGTTCCCTTAAATGGGGAACAAAACCCAATCAGGAAAAGGGGAAAGTAATTAATGACAATACCATACAGCTGTCCCGGAGCGGCAGGCTTTGACAGCCGGAAGTCTGCCGAGACGCTGTCAAAATAACAGCCTCGGAGGAGGCCATAAGACACAACCCGGAATAGGGTAGAACTGGAGAAATACTGGACAACCTGTGCGCGGATGGAATCGGCGCTCAGGCCATCACAGTACCCCCCGGTCAAAAGGCGCATTCCAGGCGGTCTTAACATCCAAGGCCCCACCCCTGTCCCAACCAGAAGGCCACCAGGACCAGCCTAGGGAGGGTGGAGGGGGAACAGGCCAGGAGGGAGAGAACCAAGAAAAAACACCATGAAGGGCACAATGATAACCAAAACGATGAGATAAATACACCGAAAAACAAGGCAGAACATACCACAACAATCTTCAAGCAAAGTTTGAAAACAAAAAGAATATCACATTCCAAAACCCAAAATACAGGAACATGCAAAACATACAGTACCCGATAACCACCAGGGGAAAACATTCAAAGCTATGGAGCAGTATCATGGTCTCAGCAGAACATATAAATAAGCACAAAACTAATGCACAATAAAAAAGAATAAATCCAGACAATCTCTTTCCCCACATGCAACATCAGTGTGAAAAAAGAAGAAAATGCATGCGAAGGACTGCATGATCTAAGTAGACCAAATGAGCCATATTACAGAAACTCGTTCCTGGGAAGGGGAAAAAAAAACTGCATGTAATGGCTCAAGGTTAACTTGCAACACAGATCACAATCAGGTTAAGTCCAAAGCAAAATGAATAAGCAGATTACTTGATCATAGACCTTGATATAAGATGAATATTTGCCGTAAAGCCTCAGAAATTTCAAGAAGAATTCAATCCCACAAAAGAAACTTTATCCAGAAAATAAAGATCTGTGGTTCATGTATCCATTCCTGCATATGATAGACACAGGGGGATGGGTTGTAATTACATGTGTAGAATGATCTCACGTCTCAGAAGAAGACAATGAGTCTCCACCGCCTACAGAGAGCAACGAGGAGATGGAGGAGCGGCGGTGCAGACCTGAAAAGACTTCCTGACCCCCGGGGGTCAGGCAGAGTAACGGGAGGACATCGGAAGGATATGACAAGGACGTGTGAAGTCGGCTTTTGTGGTGTAATGCATAATGATGTGGCTTTTGTTGTGTGATGCATAAGTATGGGGGTCTGACTGCGATCAGCCTCTTTCTGCTTCTGCCTTGGGATGAGACATGTTGGGGATGGGAAGCCGACATTAAATCCGGTTTATAAAATCACTCAGCTTCTTCATTTCATGTTCCCCACAGATCTACAGATGTAATAAGACTACAGCACCCCAAGTGAGAGTTCACATGAGCACCCACCGAACTGAATGAAGCATTTCCCACAAATCTGACAAGAGTACAGCTTTTCACTTGGGCAAAATCTCACATGAATTGACAAAATATTGAACATTTCTCCAATACAAAAACGGTTCAAGGTCAACCACTCGACAGGAACAAAAAAAACAACATCCCACCAAAATACAAAGAAAGGCACAGACACTCACAGGGACGTCAACAGGGAAAAGCAAACAATTCAGGCGGTCTACCCAGATTCCGATTCCATGTGACTGCAGGGGAGAAAAGCAGTTCGGGCGGCCTAACCAGCTCGCCGACCCAACAAGGCAGTTCTTCAGGCAGACAACCCAGAACGCAGAACCCACGAAGCAGCCTTTCAGGCGGCTGAACCAGGTCGCCGATCCAACAAGACGGTCCTGCGAGCGACCGTCCCACGTCCTCAGACCATCAGGAGCAGAGGGAGAAACTCAGATACGGCTTCCTCACTGAGAGGGAGGGTGGAGGGGGTTGACCCGGATGAGGGGAACCCCAATGGCACCCGACGAGGAAAAAACGGAGGAAAGAGGAGGAACCAGCCCAACATTCAGCGAAAAGGAATCCACAGCTCCCTCACCGGTCCTGAACCGAACCGGCACTGCACCCTCGATGGACCCCGATTGGGCCGGCGCAGCACCCACGATGGGCCGTGATTGGACCGGCGCAGCATCAGGGACGATCTCCATGCACAAACCCGGAACCCCCATAGCGACAATCAGAGTAGATTCGTCTCCGGTGACCCTGGGAAGAGGCTCAGAGGAACAAAAGGAACCGGGATCAGGATCACCGGCAGCGGCAGAGCCCGGCCAGACAAGCTCGGATGTAGCAGACAACTGTACCCGGCTCGTCTCCCTGAGAGACAGGCAATAATGCTCCAGAATATAGAAGAGGAAAACAAAATAGAGCCCTTGTCTGATCTCGGATTCTACCACTGTCCAGGACTTCGATGCTCCAGGTTCAATGCGCAGAAGGTTGTCTTCTGGTTCCCACTCGACTGCGGCGGGCTCCACAGCCAGCATGATGGTCTCCACAGTCTGGGGTCTCCCTGACGCTGACGTCCACGCCGAAAGCCCGCACGGCATGGTGGCGGGGAATCTGTGGCCTGCTGGACTGAACCGTTCCTTCGTGGAGACCCGGGGACGCTTGATCATTGGCGCAGACTCCAAACGGCAGTCCGCCCTCCTCCTCTGCCCATGACGTGGCTGCAGGGCTGGAACCAGGCTTTCCAGGACCGCAGGTGGAGGGAGCTCAGGGGACTGTGAACCCTGAACTCCACCCCCAGGGGTCAGACAAGGCAATTTACTCAGTGAAGGATGAGAATGAAAATGCACTTGCCTGCTCCGCTGAGGACCGATGGAACCCGCTGCAGTGGGCTTGGTTTTCTCCTCTCCCCTTTGGATGATGATGGAGGACCCCCCAGGAGGATGAAGAGGGGCTGCTTGCACCGGATCAAGAACGAGAAAAGCCGGAGTTGCACTCGAGGAGCTCACAGCAGCTGGGGAGAGCGTCGAGGAGGAGGGAGGAACAGCCGAGACGGTCTGGGGACGAGGAGCTGACGGAGCAGCGGGGACAGATGACCCGGAGATGGTGGCTGCAGTCCTTCCCCTCCTACATGATGCAGGAGGATCAGCTGGCTGGGACACAGAGTCCTTACGGGGTTCTCGCTGAGGATAGTGATCAGCATGGTGACGACGTTTACCGGCAACGGGCCAGGCGAAGGAGAGGTTAGGAAAATGCCGCTCCTGCGCGGAAACAGAGGCAAGCATGTCAGCGTATTCAGGATAATCACTCAGTTCAGGATTCCTCTCCACCAGCCTGACCGATGCCGTCACATGCTTCATGATCTGCGTGGGGTGGATGGCGGAGCGAGCTGCTGCCACTCGGTCCCGGATGGAAGTAGCTGTCAGCTGTAACTTCTCCGGGGGAATCCCGACTGACATCTCACTCCGGTGGGGATGACCTCTGGGCGGTGCAAACTCCTGGACCAGATGAGGGACGGGAATGGGATCCTGAAGCGAGGATGCCTCCTCTTCAGCTTCCTGCCGGAGTTTCCCTCCAGCCCACGGAGCTTCTCCCATTGATCAGCGATGTCCACCATCCTCGGCGTGATCACAGGGTGGTCGGCGTAGCAGGGATGGCGGTTAATGAGTGTCTCAGCGAGGTCCAGGTGCCGGCGTACATCGCTGGGAATGTCATAGAGGCGTGCGGTGAAAAGAGTTCCATCAATATAGTCGAGGGCCTCCACCAGCTCGTAGCTCAGGCTCCGAGCGTGGCCCCTGAGTGGCGACATATCTCCCAGCACACAGGTACCCAGACAAGGAAAACAGCAAGTCCAAATCAGGCAAAACTCACAGTCACCGGCACCTCTTTTGGCTGCGACCTACTGTTATGGATGGCCCCTTGCAGGGTCATCAGTGAGACGCTGTAGACAACCGGTGAGTTTGCGTTTTTATTAACATAAGGCATACATAACAAAGGATGACAAAACTATGAGCCTCGAGGGGCTAAACACGCACATTAACTTTGACACAAGAACTCAACCTCGGGAGATTGGCTAGGGAAGGCAGTGAGGATGGAACCTCCGCTGAACAGTTAGCACTTACTGAAGGATGAGGAGCAGAGTCACAGGAGAAAACTGGAGTTGGGCATAGGAGCTCCAGCCACGTACACGGAGGTGCACGATGTCATTAGGTGTAGGTCGCAGCGAGGAGTGAGCCTCAGCTGCTCCCTTAAATGGGGAACAAAACCCAAAGTGGCAGGCTTTGACAGCCGGAAGTCCGCCGAGACGCTGTCAAAATAATAGCCTCGGAGGAGGCCATAAGACACGACCCGGAATAGGGTAGAACTGGAGAAATACTGGACAGCCTGAGCGTGGATGGAATTGGCGCTCAGGCCAACACAGGTGGAGCTTTGGCAGTTGAGTCAGAGCTCACTGAGGAATTGCTGGAGGGGGGTGATGGAGGGATGAAGTGGGAAATTTGGCGGTGAGAAAATTGGACTAGGGCATGGGGTCAGTTCTGTGGCCATAGTGACTAGCTCCTTCATCTGGTCAGTGAAGTCAAGGAGTGGGAAGGATGGGGAAGAGGAAGCTGAAGTGGAGGCAGTATGCAGTGGTAGAAGAGGTTGGTCCTCACTGGTGACTTTTGGTGAAGGAGGGGTCTGCACAGATGAGGGCTGAGGTGGCTTTATCTCATTGTTTCTGCTGGGCTGTATCTTATCATGTTGTTTTGGTTCCTCTTGTCTCTTGTCTTTGCTCTGGGGAACAGAATGGTGATGCAGAAAATAGAACAGATTGGAGGTAAACAGTCTCACACCTGACCTCCTGAGGTCAGGTGTGAGACTGTTGTGAGTGGCCAGGTCCATCGTCCTTAAAAAAGTGTCCACAGTCCCAGAAAAGTTGAAATTGTCAATAAAATGAAGTGATTTGTTTGTACAAGCTTCTGATAGCCATTCATTTAAATTGAACAGTTTGCTCAATCTCTCAACTTCTCCTCTGACCAGTGGTAGTGGGCCACTAATAAACACTTTAGCTTTCAGGCAGCTGACTAAGTCTAGGAGTTCCTTTAAGTCCTGTTTCAGTACCTCAGACTGCTGTTTCAAAGCATCATTTGAGCCGACATGCAATAGAGTTTTCACTGTGGGATGATCAGCCATGATTTGCAAGATTTTGTCTCTCACATCAGACACCATATCCCTGGGAAACCACATTATTTTTGTGTTTACCACATACGTTTCTCACATCTTTCACAGCGGACTCACCCATAATCAGGGTTTCAAGCCCAGCTGTTAGCTTTTTCTGTAACCTTTTACCTTCTGGGTTGTTTTGATTTACCTTGCTGCATATGGGGGAGATTTTATCCAGGTCATTAGATGGAGATCCAGGGTCCTGCAGTAGCTGCACATATCTGTTCTGAAGTGGCATGTTTGACTGTTAGGGAGGATGTTTTTTATTAGGCTTTCCTTTGACAGCTATCCATGACTGTTTCTTGCTGACAGTCAGGGTTGAGGAGGCTCTTGGTCTAGTCGGTAAAGCAGACCAGCCATTCGCATCACAGATCTCACCAAGTTGGGCTGTTACTTGTCCTCCCCCACCCTGTGTGATGATTTACTCTTGGGCTTTGCACCAAGGGCATTCCAGGGAGGACTATCACTTGAGGATTTATTTCTCTGTACACAATCCTCCCGTCTTCTCTCAGCCATGTTAACACTGGATAGCTGTGAGTTAGTGGGGTCTTGTCCACTGTATTTAGTCACTGGCAGGGTTGTATCATTTTCACAGAGTCCATTTACTTAACTTCTAGCCGCTGGATTTGTGTTTCCAGCAATGATAATCTTCTGTAGAAGTTTGTGGTAGTCATCTGTAGAAAGGGGAGGTATCTTGTTGATACTTAGCTTTAGCTTGTCAGTCGCTGTAGTTCAGGTTTCAGCTGATTGTAAGCCACGCTCACGTAGCAATGATAAGATTCAAAAAAGTGTTAGATCATGGTAATATTGAGCTATATCTTCAGCGAAATATAGTCTCAGTGAATTTTGAGTATCTGGTAAGTAGAAATCCATAAATTTCTTGCAGAGGAAATAAGAATATTGATAGAAATCAATGAGAGTGATTGATTTCTATTGATTTCTGAGATTTCTATTGATTTCTGAGATGAGTGAAGCAGCGGAGCATCCTTCCACCAGCGGAGCATCCAGCGGAGATGAGAAAAATTGATGTAATTTTTTTTTTGTAACTAAAATGTAATGATTCACTGCATCATTTTTTTTTTTTTTAGGTCCAGTAAAACAGCTCACAGAACCTGACCTTGATCTATTGACTTTTTTGTTTTTAATTTGTTCAATCAAGTAGGAGTTAACCTCTTGCACTCCGTTGTACCGCGGGCGGGCAAGTCTCTGCGTCCTAGAGCGCACGAGGGCGCCCTCGTGCGCCCTCTTGCGCCCTCTTGCGCTCTAGGACGCATGATGGAGATGGTGATGTAGGACATGATGTAGATGGTGATGGCGTCCAAGCACGCACTGAAAATAAAAGCTGCAGACACAGCCGCGAACAGATTAGTTCATCTGATTGACCTCTCATTCGACATTCTGAAACCTTGAAGAACCAGTGGCTGAAGACCTAGCAAGAATGACCCGCCTACCAACGCTGTGAATGCAGTGAGCCAATTGAAGCAGAGAAGTTCGCCAGCTGTTTTTTTTAAGGCTGGGTGAAGACAGACTGCTGCAGCGGATCAAAAAAGGACTCGCAGAAAGAACCGTCACAGACCCAGCAGCACGGAGACCACCCACAAATGCAACCTGTGTGACAGCATTCGCGCATCGGCATGTTCGGCCACAGGCGGTGCTTATTTTGTTTTTGTTCCAGCAGAGTAGACGTTATGATTTTCTTTCATGGTCATCATAGACCGACGGAGGCTGACGACTAAGGCTGAGTGACACACATGCCTTCGCCAGTCTTTTTTTAATTACTACTGTTATTTGTTTTGAAAAATCATTCGCCAAAAACCGCAATCATGGAAGCACAAAACCGCAATAATGGAATTATGTTTTGATCGGGTCGCGAGACCAGAACCATGAGCGGACCAGCGTCGCGTTCGTCTGACAATGAGGAAGAGAAGTTCGCCAGCTCCGCTGCTGCTGTGAAGAGGTAAGGTGTTATAAGCTAAATTATTCTCTATCCCTGAAAATTGTAATCCAAAATGACTTTTGACCGATCGGTAAATTACAACTGTGCGGCACACGAAGTCTGAAGTTCGTACGCCGCGGTACACGGTTCATTCGTCGCATCCAGACCGTGAATGCCCCCCCCCGCTATTCTTCTGTAGCGGGGGGGGGGGGCCGCGGTGACTGAGCTGCTGTCCCACATCGCGACATGAGGCTAATCCGTCATGTAGCGATGGCCGATGTCCATCCTCTGTAGCGAGGGGGGGGGGCACACACACACACACACAGACACAGCCCTGAGTGTGACCTTTCATTAGAGCCCAAAATGAAGCTTCTACATTGAATCATTCAAAAGTTACAGACGTTTTTCCAAACTGTGCCATTTGGCACAATTTGGTACAGTTCCAAAACGCCTGGGAACTACCTGAGGAAAAAGCTGTGTAATATATTCATTTTTTGTGGTATTGTTACAAAATTTTGACCTCAGCTGGATAACACTTGGTTCTACATTTCTGTTGCATTTTCCAGCCCGGATCTGAAGCTGTGTGTTATTTGCAAGCATTCGTATCCAAAAAAACACCCAGGCCAAATTTATTTTCTTCAAGTTCAGTATGTTTAGATGACTGTAACTCAGTGGCCGGAGCACTTAGAGAGATTATGACTGTTTTGCCAAAAAATTCAAAGTGTTTTCTTTTAAATGAGACCAACCCCATGAAGATGCTGCAAAGGGTAGAAGAACAGCTTTCAATTTACTTTGGGCACGTTATTTTTTGGCGTTTTTAGGGAAATTGACCGGAGTGCAAGGGGTTAACACTCTCAGCTGAATAATTTGGTCAGAAGCCATAGAGAGGATGTAAGTAATTATTGGACTCCATATACTTCAATAATCAGCAAACATTTTCTTTTTAAACTTTGGAGAAAATTGGTAATATACTAACAGACACATACCTACCTGATTTACAGCTCTAGATTTAAATCCCTTACCATTTTAAGCTGGGTTCACACTATAACGGTTGGACCGACTTTTACAAACGTTTTGAAAAATCAGAGAAATTAGTCCAAACATTGGTGAAATTACGTTTGTGAGAAGTTTTTTTTAATCCAGCACACATCAGCTTTTATGAACTTTTACAAACTTTTATGAACTTTTGTTAGCATTTGCCAGCGTTGCATTCAGCAATGGCAAACTTTTGCCAACTTAGGTTAAATTAAGCAAACAAATACTCAGCACAGGTCAGCTGAAATCAGTGTCAGACAACGCTCAGATAAAGATCAGCATTTGTGGAGGCTTCCTGCCATTCTGGACCTGCTTTTTTGGGTGGATTCACACTACAACGTTTGGACCAACTTTTACTGACGTTTTGGCAAACGTCTGGCTTGTGCTGGCAAAAGTTGATGAAAGTTAATGATAGTTGGTGTTTGTTGGCAAACGCTGGCTAAAGTTGTATTCGTTGAAAATTTTCAGCATGCTGAAAATTTGGCGACGCTTGGAAATAAACGTTGGTCAAAGTTGTACTCTGTCAAAGTTCCTGAGTGCTGGGTTAAATTATGCAGAGTTCGCCTAAGTCAGCCTAAGTTAAGCTCCTTTGGCAAACGTTGACTGAAATGCTGGTGGAAGCAGATGATATTCACAAAAGAAAGAGAAATAGAGAGAACGGGGAATTAAAAAAAAGAAAGTATATATGTAAGAGGACAATGTATGTTATTTGTTTGGTGATAACAAGGTGTGTATGACATGTTTTTTTTTTAATGTACGGAATAATATATACATACATGACTCATGCTGGCAAAATGAGTCGGAATGCACATCGCACCATTACGAGCTACAGGCATGAGAAGTCATAAATCATGACTCTTTCTTTGTTTGTTAGTGGCAAGTCCTGGGAAAAACTCCATGAGTGCCTAATATCATCGTAAAGCTTAGAAATCATACTTTGTAATATATATATATATATATATATACAGTATATATACAGTATATATAGTGGGGTAAAAAAGTATTTAGTCAGCCACCAATTGTGCAAGTTCTCCCACTTAAAAGATGAGAGAGCTCTCCAATTTTCATCATAGGTATACCTCAACTATGAGAGACAAAATAAGAAAAAAAAAATCCAGAAAATCACATTGAAGGATTTTTAATGAATTAATTGGTAAATTCCTCGGTAAAGTAAGTATTTGGTCAATAACAAAAGTTCATCTCAATACTTTGTTATATACCCTTTGTTGGCAATCACAGAAGTCAAACGTTTTCTGTAAGTTTTCACAAGGTTTTCATACACTGTTGCTGGTATTTTGGCCCATTCCTCCATGCAGATCTCCTCTAGAGCAGTGATGTTTTGGGGCTGTCGCTGGGCAACACAGACTTTCAACTCCCTCCAAAGATTTTCTATGGGGTTGAGATCTGGAGACTGGCTAGGCCACTCCAGGACCTTGAAATGCTTCTTACGAAGCCTCTCCTTCATTGCCCGGGCGGTGTGTTTGGGATCATTGTCATGCTGAAAGACCCAGCCATGTTTCATCTTCAATGCCCTTGCTGATGGAAGGAGGTTTTCATTCAAAATCTCACGATACATGGCCCCATTCATTCTTTCCTTTACACGGATCAGTTGTTCTGGTCCCTTTGCAGAAAAACAGCCTCAAAGTATGATGTTTCCACCCCCATGCTTCACAGTAGGTATGGTGTTCTTTCTCCTTCAAACACGACAAGTTGAGTTTTTACCAAAAAGTTCTATTTTGGTTTCATCTGACCATATGACATTCTCCCAATCCTCTTCTGGATCATCCAAATGCTCTCTAGCAAACTTCAGACGGGCCTGGACGTGTACTGGCTTAAGCAGGGGGACACGTCTGGCACTGCAGGATTTGAGTCCCTGGCGGCGTAGTGTGTTTCTGATGTAGCCTTTGTTACTTTGGTCCCAGCTCTCTGCAGGTCATTCACTAGGTCCCCCAGTGTGGTTCTGGGATTTTTGCTCACCGTTCTTGTGATAATTTTGACCCCACGGGGTGAGATCTTGCGTGGAGGCCCAGATCAAGGGAGATTATCAGTGGTCTTGTGTGTCTTCCATTTTCTAATAATTGCTCCCACAGTTGATTTCTTCACACCAAGCTGCTTACCTATTGCAGATTCAGTCTTCCCAGCCTGGTGCAGGTCTACAATTTTGTTTCTGGTGTCCTTTGACAGCTCTTTGGTCTTGGCCATAGTGGAGTTTGGAGTCTGACTGTTTGAGGTTGTGGACAGGTGTCTTTTATACTGATAACGAGTTCAAACAGGTGCCATTAATACAGGTAATGAGTGGGGGACAGAGGAGCCTCTTAAAGAAGAAGTTACAGGTCTGTGAGAGCCAGAAATCTTGCTTGTTTGTAGGTGACCAAATACTTATTTTACTGAGGAATTTACCAATTAATTCATTAAAAATGCTTCAATGTGGTTTTCTGGATTTTTTTTTCTCATTTTGTCTCTCATAGTTGAGGTATACCTATGATGAAAATTGGAGACCTCTCTCATCTTTTAAGTGGGAGAACTTGCACAATTGGTGGCTGACTAAATACTTTTTTGCCCCACTGTATATATATATATACTGTATATATATACAGTATATATATATATATATATATATATATATATACAGTATATATATGTATATATATAGATGTGTTTTGGTGGAAGATGTAACTCCCGATCGATCAAACGCGAGTTTTCAGCCTAGCCAAAATATAAACAATATACAAATATCTATCCATATTAATAAAACGAGTAACGCATCTGATCAAATTTCAGTAACTGTAACGCATTACTGAATTTTTAAACAGTAATTTCATTACACAGCAGTTACTGCAAAAGTAGTTGCATTACAGTAACGCGTTACTTTGTACTTTGCGTTACTCCCAACACTGGTGATTAATCTCTGCTCAGGTGTGCAAGTAACCTGCAGCCAATCACACCCAAGCAAACTCGCACAGCACTGATCTATTTGGGTACAACGTCATTGTCCTACTGTATTTCTTCAAAAGTAAACAGCAAAACATGGCTCTGAAAACAATCAAGGTGAGAAATAAATGGTGTAGTTGCTGAATGTGTTTACATTTTACTAACTAGAGGGCACTCAGAGCGCACATACCTCCACCAAGGTTGTTTATTCAGTGAAAAAGTGATCCAGAATCCACATCCTGACCCAGTTCACCGCAAATCTAATGGGTTCATCTGTAACCCAAGGTTCACCTCTGGAGAAAATTTCATCAAAATCCATCCAGTAGTTCTTGCATGACATGATCACATTACCTCTTTGACAGCGGTAACAATCACTCCTTGAAGAGACAGCCTTCACACACCCACTCTTCATTTGTATGAAGTAAAGAGGGCCTTGACCTTAGGCTAATGAAGGAGCGGGCAACTTCACGTGACTACCTGCAATTCCACACTTGACACTACTGGAATGCATTGTGAGGTGTTCTACATACGTAGACAACAAACTGGAAGTGGAAAAATGCACGCTTAGGTGGACACCTATGATTAATTGGGGTTCTGGGTGCAGAGGAAAATCCAGCAGAGGGTTTCCAACCAGCAGTTCATGGGCCAGAGAGGGTCCTGAGATGAGAGTTGGTATTGAGTTAGGAATGAATTATATTTTTGCTTACTTGGGGTTTCTGGGTGGTAGCAATCCAAGGGAGGTTTTTCCAAGAGGGACAGGAGGCCTAGAAGCTGGCAGGTGAATAAGCGACTTTCGCGTCTCGGCTCAAGCAAAGCATCATGGGAACGTAGCTACCAAACATGCTCTATCGATACATTATATTTATGGAAAGTTCCTGATCTACGAGCATATTGTCTGCGTAGGGGTCTTCCCGGTTGTACCCGCAAATGCAAGGATGAACTAGTTGCGCTTGCAATCGCAGCCATGTTGCAGAAATTGGCCAAACGACTACAAAGAAGGTAAGCGAGTGGTTTGACAGCTCAACTTTGGTTTTGTCATTTTGAGTAAATTTCACTACAAGGCATAGCCTGCTTACTTAGATCTATAGGTCGATACTACTATAGTTTAAGTACCACACATTTTCAATGATTTGCAATTTTATTTTACACCAGCCTACTTATCAATGGCCTTAATTACATGTGTGTGTAGATCAAGCTTCATTACCAATATACAAAGAACTGCAGACCTGGACAAAATTGTTGGTACCCATCTGTTAATGAAAGAAAAACCCACAATGGTCACAGAAATAACTTGAATCTGACAAAAGTGGTAATAAATAAAAATTCTATGAAAATTAACCAATGAAAATCAGACAATGCTTTTGAATTGTGGTTCAACAGAGTTATTTTAAAAAACAAACTCATGAAACAGGCCTGGACAAAAAAGATGCTACCTTTAACTTAATATTTTGTTGCACAACCTTTTGAGGCAATCACTGTAATCAAACCATTTCTGTAACTGTCAATGAGACTTCTGCACCTCTCAGCAGGTATTTTGGCTCACTCCTCATGATCAAACTGCTCCACTTGTCTCAGGTTTGAAGGGTGCCTTCTCCAGACGGCATGTTTCAGCTCTTTCCACAGATGTTCAATAGGATTTAGATCAGGGCTCACAGAAGGCCACTTTAGAATACAGTAGTCCAATGTTTCGCTCTTAGCCATTCTTGGGTGTTTTTAGCTTGTGTTTTGGGTCATTATCCTGTTGCAAGACCCATGACCTGCGACTGAGACCAAGCTGTCTGACACTGGGCAGCACATTTCTCTCTAGAATACCTTGATAGTCTTGAGATTTCATTGTACCCTGCACAGATTCAAGACACCCTGTGCCAGATGTAGCAAAGTAGCCCCAGAACATAACAGAACCTCCTCCATGTTTCACAGTAGGGACAGTGTTCTTTTCTTGGTATGCTTCATTTTTGCGTCTGTGAACACAGAGCTGATGTGCCTTGCCAAAAAGTTGCAGTGTTGTCTCGTCTGTCCATAGGACATTCTCCCAGAAGCTTTGTGGCTTGTCAACATGCAGTTTGGCAAATTCCAGTCTGGCTTTTTTATGATTTGTTTTCAACAGAGGTGTCCTCCTTGGTCGTCTCCCATGAAGTCCACTTTGGCTCAAACAACGATGGATGGTGCGATCTGACACTGATGTACCTTGACCTTGGAGTTCACCATGAATGTGTTTAGAGGTTGTTCTGGGCTCTTTTGTTACCATTCGCATTATCTGTCTCCTCCTGAGGCCACGTCCAGGGAGGTTGGCTACAGTCCCATGGATCTTAAATTTCTGAATAATATGTGCAACTGTAGTCACAGGAACATCAAGCTGCTTGGAGATGGTCTTATAGCCCTTACCTTTAACATGCTTGTCTATAATTTTCTTTCTAATCTCCTGAGACAATTCTCTCCTTTGCTTCCTATGGTCCATGTTTAGTGTGGTACACACCATGTCACAAAACAGCACAGTGACTACTTGTCACCCTTTAAATATGTCCCTATGGTCACATTATTTTCTTATCTTTTCTAGGGGTACCATCATTTTTGTCCAGGCCTGTTTCATGAGTTTGTTTTTTAAAATAATCCTGTTGAACCACAATTCAAAAGCATTGTCTGATTTTCATTGGTTAATTTTCATAGACTTTTTATTTATTACCACTTTTGTCAGATTCAAGTTATTTCTGTGTCCATTGTGGGTCTTTCTTTCATCAACAGAGGGGTACCAACGATTTTGTCCATGTCTGTATATCCTAGATCCAGACCTGCCTGTCCGTACCTACTACTTCAGGGTTTAGACTCATGTCAATTAGGCTAGAACTTGAACAATACACAACACTATTTAATTATGTTAAAATCTAGACTTACTGCTTTAATCCAACAATTACGCCTGTCCGGATCCTTCAGCTCTGTGGGGAATGTATATAACATGAATGGCGGCGGATATGTACACACGCTGGTCCCAAAGTTACACACATGTATGCTACAAGTTTGCTTTTTCCACCGCTCTAGATGATACATGCCGTTCCCACACTTCACTACGGCACAATGTGCACCTGGCATAACGGAGATTTAAAGCTTAAAGCAGACTTTAAGCGGCAATTGTTCAGGTGTGACAGTACTGTTTGTATACAAAAGCAAGCCGGCTACCGGAATGTTTGGTAGTCGTGAACTTTGAACTCACATAGTCCGCACATGCGCACTCGTAATGTGAAAGCCGCTTATTGGGTGAGCTCACTTGGAGTTGGGGAGCAGGGGATGACAGGTACGCTGGCTTGCAAGCTTTCGAACATAACAATCCCACACTGCTACAAGCTCAAAGTGAGACTTGAACAGCAGTGTGAAGCAGGTGAGGTCAATTGGCTCAACTGCAGGTAATTAGGGTTCCCACTGCTCCTGGAGAGAATGACATAAACAAGCCATAGAACGAAAACAAACAGAAGTGCAGCGCTCACCCAGATCATGACAATGTCCCCCACTTGTCCAGTTTTGTCAATTTTTTTAGAAAAAACTGGACAATGATCAGGTACCAGACTCAGTAGGAGTGAAAAAGCAGCCAATGTCCAAAGACAAATTTTGAAAGAATGTCTGGCTCCTTGGAAGCAAAAGATAAAGAAGTGAGATGTGGCTAGAGACTTTTGCACAGTACAGCTCCATATTATTATTACTCTATATATAATCAATATATTGTTAAGTAAAGAAATCAAACCTATACATAATGTAAAAGTAACAGGCAAGTAATTTTACAAATTACATAAGATATGTACAGGTATTTTTTTTTATTTTATTTTAACCTTTATTTAACCTGGAAAATCCCATTGAGATTAAAAACCTCTTTTTCAAGGGAGTCCTGGCCAAGAGGCAGCAAAAAAATCACAATTACACTTACAATGACATACAAATCATATAAAACAGTTACAAATTAGTGAAGCCGTCTCAAGTGTTCTCAATCTGGATTTAAAGTCGTTCAATGAAGCAAGTACTGTTAGTTTCCAGTCTTTTTGCAACATGTTCCATGTAGAGGGAGCTGAGAACATGAAAGCTCTTTTTCCCAGCTCAGTACGGGCAAAAGGAACAGAAAGCAACAAATGATAATTAGAACGCAGAATAGAATAGAATATTAAAATAATATTTACAGCATTGTAAATGGAGACCTCCCCAGTGGCGTTGTGGTTGATGGGGTCTTCCAGTGTTTCAAAATAATATTTAAGTAGCTTTCTGAAATTGTGAATGCTGTGTTTCCTTCCAGTTCTTTTGCAAGTATGTATATGAAATTGACCAATTAAAAGATTCATATACAGAAAAACAGTTTCTTATATTACTGGGAAAATGACACTGATTGTAAACACAATTTTATTTTCAGTTTTATTCATAATTGCAAATGGACTGGAAAGAAACCCAATATCCATCATTTTGTTGGCAAATGCTGTGACTTTTTGAAGCACCTTCATGCCACCATTATGAGGATGTTTTCTTACGTAGGTTGGTTTGGTTTATTTTCAGCTGCTTCCTGAAGCTGCAGTATGTTAAGCTCTCAGGCGCTTGTAAATCTAGGACTCCTTAGAGTGTCAAAAAAAATCTTGATTTCTCTCTTGAGACTAAGGCTGTTCAAGCTACCAAAAAGCAAAGAAATACACAGATGAAGACTCAAAACACTATAAATAAAAACCTGGAGTGAAAGGGGAACTCTGCAATTATCTTAAAGCCTCCCCGCTGCCCACGCTGTCCTGCAGGAGCTGCTCATTAAAAAAAATTAGCTGACAAAAGGACTAATGAATGTTTGTAATGGTCGTGTTTTTCACAAAGGGGCCCCACGGAATTAATTAGGACACACTCAAAACCCTCAGTGTAACCTCATTTCATCCACAGTCTGAAATAAGCCATTTTAGCCCCCGCCATGCCTTCAAGAAAACTTTCTATTTTTTGGACACCCCTCAGAGAAAGTTTGAACAGCATAAGGGTGGGGCTGATTTCAGGTGTAGAGCTGTGTGGTATTTTTACTGTGTGTCCACAGTAAAAATACCCCCGCAACATTCTGAAGATCAAAGAACGTAAAAAGACTTTCTGGGAAAAAAAGTATATAGAGCTGTCTGGAGGCTGAGTCCCGGTAAGTGGTGATTTCTTGTAAAACTGACCTCATTATTTGAAATTTTGTCCATTATATTATGAGCATCCATAATAAGAACCTTTATAGTCAAAGGGTTAATCTTGATCATGCAAACCACCCCAAACTGTGAAGTGAGCCAACTCCTGTTCTAATGATCCTGAAGGAAGCAGGGGTTATGAAGCGTAAACATCATTATCAGCTGTGCACAGCTCACCCATTTTACCTTAGAGACTACCGAGGGGTCACAGCATACCTGAACCATTACAGTCAAACCTGCTCATTTTATTTTCCTTTCTCTTTCTCATTTGTCCCCAGGGACTCTGAATAGTTTCCCTTTATCCTTTACCAATGGCTAGGCATCTCTGGGCTCAAGCATACGGCAACACTTCAGCATCTTTTCTGAAAATGTCTGCCTCACATTCAGTTAGCGGAGTGGACAGATTGCCCAATCAATGCATCCAGTTGTTGCATTTAAATGCCAAGCTGAAAACAGGCAGAAAGGATCCCCGGAGAAGTCATTTAGGGCTCCTCAGCTGGATGTGCTGCCTCTTTCTCTCTGAATGCCAAGAACCCACAAACTTGTTAGAGACATAATGTGGAAAAGTTAAGGTCCCTCACATCTGAGTGCCTCTTGAGGATTTCTCTGAATAGCGCGGTGTTGCCGCGGTGTTGCTGCACCCCTCCTTGCCTCGCTTCACAGGCAACTCATCATCCAACAGCAGCCTGACCTAGATCCAGCCATCCCTGCGCTCAGATCGTATACATATTCATTGGACTCCCTTAATCATAAGGCAGCCCCCTTGAGCAGAAGAGAAAACTTTCTAATTAGTCACTATCATCCATTGGTGGCTCACTGAACTGCGTTTGTCTCCCCTGTCACATGCTTTTTATTTCTCTGTGCTATGACAGGTTTTTTTTTTCATGTAGGTTCAAGGTTGGCTGTCATCTGCCATGTCTGTGGTCACTTGATAAGTCCGGGTCTTGAAGGGCCCCTGTGAGTCTCATGCTGTTAGCTTACATTAGGAAAACACACAGAACACGCTTCAAACTGCCTCTTCAGTAGCAGCAGTGCTTCAAAGACCACAGCACATGATTGACGGGCTGATTGAAGATTGCAGCTGCCTACTCTCACGGAAATGAATCTGAGAAGTACGCCCATCTTCTTCTTTAGTGAGTGCTCTGTCTGCCTTGAAACGTACTTGTCGCTTTTCCAAACCATTCTCTGCGAACAGGAAAGGGCAAACCAAACTGAAATGACTGATGGCAGTGTCAGTTGTGATTGCAGTCTGATTGGATCGGGAGCTCATATGAGAGGTTTGCATCAGACTGCCGGTTGGTCTAAAAATTCAGACTGCTGATTGTGTCTGTGTCCTCAAAGCTCATTATAAGGTTATAATATTAGAATAAATGTGACTCTGTGACAAACACAATTATAGTAGATGAAAAACAAAACTTATTCTAGAACAAATTATACACTGGATTGTCCTCCAGCATCTTGTGGAGGACAATACCAAGAATGCATCTACAACTCTATTATTATTTCTTAAGGTTACCATATTGTGCATTTTTCAGGAATTAATTTTACAGTTTTGACATCCTCAAGGTCATACAGTTTCAGTTTAATGACCAAAAACTATTCGTGTTTTTAAAGCTTAATAAAAAGTGTCAGTAAAGCTTTATTTGAGACAGTTTAGAACCTGTTCATTAATATAAATGAGGCAGTCGGTGCACTGGTTTTGTTAACTTAGGGTGTTTTCACAGCTACCGTCTTTGGTCTGGACTTTTCAGTTTGATTTGGAGTAAAATTTTAGGTGTGAAACCACATTGGACCATGGGCCAGACCAAAGAGCTGAAATTTGGTCCGGCAAAATTAGGTTCAAACTGAACCTTGGTCCAGTTTGTTTAGAGAAAGCAATTTTCAGAAAGGTTCGGACTTTCTGTCAGAACACAGGAAGCTACGTTAGCTGAAAAGGTGGGAAATGAACCGCAGTAGTACTTAGCATTGTTCTCAAAGAGAACCAGTCTTTAATTGAAGTATGGCCCATTAGCAGCATAAATATTCTATTGAAAAACAATCATAAAAATGCAGAAATTTACCAAATATGTTTGGAGAGGATGCAATGAGTTTATGAAAAAAATGTATGCACAATTCCACCTAAAAATCATCAAAGCACATGAAGATAAACATCCTTTTTAGAGAAGGCCAGGATAATGTTATTGCCTCACTAAACTAGTTAAACTGAATAAAATGATGCAGAATCTTCCTCTGATTCAACTTAAAAGTGTGGTTACTGATGTGTCCAGAACTGCAGAAAACATCTTGGAGGGTGAGTAGCATGATTGCTAACTACTGGTCTATCCTAACAACACAAATGTCATCATGACAAAGAGTGTTGTCATGACAACAGGACGTCGGTGCGTCACAAAGTTGTTTAGTTCGCATAGATACAAAACCAAACCTAACTCTACCAAATGTGTACAATGCAACAAAAATATGGCCCTTGGTCTGAAGCTTGCTGCAGACTTTCAGCCATAAAAACCCCCTAAGAGAAAAAGTGGGGCTTGTTGTAATATGACATCATAATATTAAGGAAGTTGGTCTGCTTCTTTCTTTAAGTACTAAACTCAGAAAAGACTATTTCTCTGTGAAAATGGCATTTTAATGTTATAACAGTATAGGTAACGGTCATATTTTAAGATAAGATAAGATAAGCCTTTATTAGTCCCACAATGGGGAAATTCCAGGATTGCAACAGCACAGCGATAGCAACACTCAGAGCAATAATTAAGAAGATACGAAAAATATAAATAAGAGTAGTGAATATACATACGTACACATAAATATATAAATATATATACAAAGTGCGGAGCATTGTAGCAAGATGGAATAAACAGCATAACCGTCTACTTAGTTATCCTACATAGTATGAATATGTACCCATACATATTGTCACCCTCCGTAGCAACTGATATTGTCCTAGTTGTATACTAGAGGGGACCATTTGTGTAAGTCTGTTGCATCTTTTGCATTCAATACTACTAGGTTGTCACGTTTTCTTGCTATCTCTGCGAGCAGCCCTGCTTAGGTTATACAGACTGACAGCCATAGGTAGGAAGGACCTGCAAAACCTCTCGGTTGCGCACCTAGGATGATGTAGCCTGCTGTTAAATGAGCTCCTCAGTGCGTTCAATATGTCCTGCATAGGGTGGGACTCGGACTCCAGCAGAGATGACAGTTTAGCCACCATTCTTCTCTCTCCTATCTCCTCCACTGGGTCAAGGCGTTGCCCCAGGACAGATCTAGCTTTCTTTATCAGTTTGTTCAGTCTCTTCCTATCGGCTGCTGTAATGCCGTTGCCCCAGCAGACCACTCCAAAAGTGATGGCTGATGCCACCACCGTGTCGTAGAATGTCTTCAGCAGTGCCCCTTGTACACCAAAAGACCTGAGCCTCCTCAGTAGGAACAGCCTGCACTGTCCCTTCTTGTAGAGTGCGTCGGTATTGTGTGACCAGTCTAGTTTATTGTTCAGATGAACACCAAGGTACTTGTAGGATGTCACCATCTCAATGTCTGTTCCCTGTATGTTTACTGGTGCTGTGAGGGGTTGTCCTTGCCTGTGGCAGTCCACCACCAGCTCCTTTGTTTTCCTCGCGTTGATCTGGAGGCAGTTCCGATGGCACCAGTCCACGAAGTCCTGGATAAGTCCTCTGTACTCAGCTTCATCTCCGCTGGAGATGAGGCCGACGATTGCAGAGTTGTCAGAGAACTTCTGTAGATGGCAGTGTGTTGTGTTGTGTGAGAAGTCCTCAGTATAAAGGGTGAACAGGAAGGGAGCCAAAACCGTTCCCTGGGGGGCCCCCGTGCTACCGATGATTGTGTCAGACACACAATCTCGGGTTCTCACAAACTGTGGCCGGTTAGTGAGGTAATCCAGGATCCATGATGACAGGTGCTGGTCCACCCCTGCGCACAGCAGCTTGTCCTTCAGGATCATCGGTTGAATGGTGTTGAAAGCACTGGAGAAGTCAAAGAACATGATCCTCACTGCATTCCCGGGCTTCTCCAGGTGGGACAGAGAACGGTGAAGGAGGAAGATCACTGCATCCTCCACCCCAACGCCATGCTGGTAGGCGAACTGGAGTGGATCCATCGCTGGTCCCACCAGGGGGCGGAGGTAAGCAAGAAGCAGTCTCTCCAGGATCTTCATCAGGTGAGACGTCAGGGCCACCGGTCTTAAAAGATGAAAATAAACAAAAACACAGTTTTGCACAATATAAGCTCTCAAGAAAATGGTTGGAAAAAGAATGTTAATATAGTCCATCTTATACCATTTATTTCTTGATCTTCTTCCCAAGGCGTGATTGAAGAATCGGTGAGTACGCTGAAATCCAGACTAGGGGTGTGCCATATCATATCGTTCACAATAATATTGGTATAAATTTTGATACCGGTGTAAAAATGAATATTGCGATATCTGGGGTCTGCTACGTGATGATGTCACAGTGTCACGCTGCTGACAGAAGTTACGCATTAGCGCACCAAATGGCAAAACAAACATGGCACGGGAAGCCACTGCTCTGTGGTCATTGCATCTGTGTTGAGCTGTGTTGAAATATTTTAATTTTAAGGCAGTTTCCGACTGCTGCCATGTTAAAAATAAACGGCGCAGCAATATGGATAATCTGTCTGCATTTTTTTCTGCACATACATGTCAACAACACCCATTCGAAGTGGCCAGAGTTTTATTTTTGTTCTGTTTCGGTTGCTCAACATGATTTTATTCAGTCACCCGAACAAAAAAGAAAAAGAAAAAACATCCATTCAGTGCGACAAGAGCCAGAAAATCCCTGGAGATGTCCCTGATACAGGTAAACATTCAGCATAAAGCCCTGACTACGTAAATGCACTGATGATGTGTTTTATATTGTTTTCTAATTTTTATTTTTATTTTCTACAGTGGAGATCAAAATTAGAGAATAATGCATGAATACTTGATTTATTCTGAAATACTGTTAGTTTTCATTGTTCAGAATTTGACAGAATTTCAGCTGTGGCTATACCACTGCTGTATTAGCATGTTTTTTAATAACCAAGGCAACACAAAACAAGGCAACAAAAATATTTATTTTGTAAAAAACAAAACAAAACAGTGAGCAAAATTAGAGAACAGTAACCACTGTGTCAGAAGAGAAGATTTAAACGATGCTTTTTTTTAGGGCTATAGGATGAAAAAATTAATTGGAAGTGTAGAGGCCCTTGCGATGAATGACTTCAGCACATCTGCGCCTACAGGACATCACTTATTTCTCACCCTGCTCTGGTTTGGGAAACAGGATTATGCGAAGACTCTCAATGGGGAATCAGTTCAATACTGCAGTTGGAATTGCTCGCCAGTTCACTGCTGAACAGGGCAAGGATCTGTCTCAACACACAATGTCTCGCCATTTAAGATAATTTGGACTCAAAGCTCACTCTGCAGTGACCGAACCTCTCATCAGCAGAAAGAATAAAAAGGCTAGACTTGCCTTTGCTGAGGAGCATGTTGTGTAGACAGAGGAAAACTGGTCCAGAGTGCACTTCTGTGATGAGAGTAAGTTATAATACATTTTTTAATTGTAAAATTGTAAATTTAATTGTATTTGTAAAAGTTCAGTTTATTTGGGTTTGATAGGAAACAATATGTTAGACGTCATTCTGGAGAAAGACTAAACCCAAAGTGTGTAAAGAAGTCAGTTACGTTTGGATGAGGAAGTGTCATAGCATAGGGGATGTTTTCAGCATCAGGAGTTGGGCCTCTTGTACAGCTACATGGCAGGGTGAATGTAAATGTTTATGTGAACCTCCTTCAGCAGCATGCAATTCCTTCACTGCAATTGTCTCCCAGTCATGCAAGACAATGCCCCCGCCACACTGCAAAATGGGTTAAACAGTTCCTTGAATGCGGAGTGGTTAGCACTGCGGCAGCACAGCAACTCACCCTTGGCTGGGGGATCCTGGGTTCGATCCCAGCCCCCGACCAACAGTGATCTGTGTGGAGTTTGCATGTTCTCCCCGTGTCTGCGTGGGTTTACTCCGGGATTTCTCCGGTTTCCTCCCACATGCCAAAAACATGCAAGTTAGGTTAACTGGCATCAAAACTGGGGATTCTAAATTGTCCTTAGGTATGACTGTGAGAGTGAATGGTTGTCTGTCTCTCTGTGTTGGCCCTGCGATGGACTGGCGATCTGTCCAGGGTGTACCCTGCCTCTCGCCCAAAGATGCTGGGATAGGCTCCAGCCCCCCCGCAACCCGAAAAGGATTAAGCGGAGGAAGATGAATGAATTAATGAATGAAATGGCCAGCTCAGAGTCCAGATCTAAATCCCATAGAGAATCTCTGGAAAATTCTTGGTGACAAAGTAATGGGTAAGAAACCCACTACAGTTACTGAATTGTGGAAGAGACTGAAGAAGAATGGACCAAGATCAAAATAGAGCAGTGTGAGAAACTAGTGATGTCCTGTGCGCGCAGATGTGCTGAAGTTATTCAAAGCAAGGGCCTCTACACTTCCTATTAATTTTTGAATGGTATAGCTGTAGTGTATGAATATGTGTGTCTGGGATGCCGTGCCCACCCACAGGGTGACGTCAGGCGAGCATGGCCCATTCTGAATATAAACCCCAAGTTCAGTGTAATAAAGTTAGTTGTTTGCTGCATGAAGCCTCGCCTCGCTCTCCGTCATTTCACAGACATAACATTTCGCGACGAGAAGCACAATGGGTGCATGCTGGTTTGAGCAGCGGCTGTGGCCGTTTTTAGAGAACCCGGGTGAGCTGTTGATTTCGTGGCCACAGTGGAGACGGGAATTCGAGGGGTACGTCGCCTCGCTGGGTTTCCCTTGGCTTGACGGGAGACAGTGGCGGGCCCTCCTGGCCTGTAACCTTGGCACGGAGGGCTGAAGGATTCTCGACTCGCTGGGCATGAGTGAGGGCTATGTGGAGGCTGTCGGGCTCATGGAGGCACACTCACAGAGCGGACAAGGGCCAGAGAGTTGTGGGCAAAGAGGCTGGTGGCATTGGATGCGCCGGAGTTCGTTAGCTTGGGAGAGCTAACGGCTCAGTCGGAGCCTATGGACAGGCTAGATGACAAGCTAGTTTCATGCCGAAACAAGGCTAATGGCGCGAAACTGGGCCTCGAGGCAGAACCGGGGCCACGTGTGGACGAGTCCCTGGCCATTGACACAGTAACAGCGCAGAGGAGCACCGAGACCAGGGGTGCTGGGAATGACGACCAGGAGCCGGTGTCAGAGGACGTGACTGGTGAGGGTGAAGTCGAGAGCCCCGAAGAGGTGATGCAGCAGGACGGAGAGGCGACGTAGCAGGAGTCGGCCCTGCTGTTGGAAGCTGTACAGCGGGCGAGTGGGACAGTGCAGGCCGAGGTCTTCGGGGAAGAGCCACAGCCAGTCATAATGATGGTGCAGTGGAGCACCAATGCCGAGAGCACGGGATGTAGCGGTGAAGAGCCCGGGTCGGTGAGCGGGCCCGACGAGGGTGATGGTGCGTGTCCCGAGGTGGAGCAACGGCCGCAGGACGAGGTGGCGCAGCAGAAGTTAACCTTGCAGCTGGAGGCCATACAGAGGGAGAGCGCTGGATGCAGCGGCGAGGAGCCTGGGTCGGTGAGCGAGCCCGGCAAAGGTGATGGTGCAGGCCCTGGAGGTGAGCGACAGCAGCCGCAGGACACGGTGGCAGCAAGCGGCACCGACGAGTGGGTTTCGGCGGTCCCCAGAGCACGACCGTGGGGGTTCGGAGTGTTCTAGGCTGGAAGAAAGGAGAGCAGAGCAGGAAATTTTGACATGGTTTTGCTGAGTGCCAAACGTCATCGTCAGAGCGAGAGTTTGGACCAGGTTGGCGGGACGGCGCGACGCAGAATGAGGGTCCGAGGATGACATGGCGGGCACGGGAGACCGGGTCGTGTTTCCCTGCAGGTCGACAGTTGGGTTTGGCCCAGGGTTAAGAAGAAGCCAGTTTGGAGAGGTGGAGACAAGCTGGCCAGAAAGGGGTGCTTCGACCCTGGGGGGCGGCGGCCGGACTTGGGGATGCCGTGGGGGTGCCCAGGCCTGTGGCTGCTATGTGAATGGTGGCTGCCCAGAGACTATGGTGTCACTTGAAAATTCTTTTGTGTAAATAATGATATGTATATATGTGTATATATATCTGATGCTTGTGTGTATGTGAGTGCGTGAGAATATGGGATTAATTTTACTTTTCAGAGACAAGGTCCAGTTTGGTTGTTTTGTGTGAATGTGATAGGTTGTTTTATTACTATGTGTTACCCTCCTTGTTCTAAGTGTGTGAGTCGGGTTACCAGATTTGGGTGGGTTTCCTGTGTGCTTGATTTTTTTTTGTTGGGGGGGGGTGTATGAATATGTGTGTCTGGGATGCCGTGCCCACCCACAGGGTGATGTCAGGCGGGCACGGCCCATTCTGTATATAAATCCCAAGTTCAGTGTAATAAAGTTAACTGTTTGCTGCATGAAGCCTCGTCTCGCTCTCCGTCATTTCACAGACATAACGATAGTCTTAAAAAAAACATTGTTTAACTTTTCTCTTCTGACACAGTGGTTGCTGTTCTCTAATTTTGCTCACTGTTGTTTTTTTTGTTTTTTAACAAAATAAATGTTTGCGTTGAAGTGCCTTGGTTATTTAAAAAAAACATGCTTTACAGCAATGAAGAATAACAATATTTCAGAATAAATCAAGTATTAACACACTGTTCTTGTCATAAGCACCCCTCTGGGGTGTAAAGGAGGACTCAATTGCAGGGCGACATTTAAACATACTTTATTCAGAAAATAAAGCAGCTCGTGCCCTGAAAACAAAGATTAAGCAGTAATGGCAGACACAACTTACATTGTTGACATGAAAGTGATGAGCAATGGAGAGAAATGATGAGGACGCCATACTGAGGGTAGAGAGCGGCATCCATAAATAAAAGTGGGGATGATTAACAAATGAGCAATGGCCGTGATCAATAATTAAAGAGGAAGGGTGAACAAAACAAGGATAAGCATTGTCAAAATAAAAGACAACTCAGGAATGATAATGGAAATAGCAATGATAATAATAATAATGATGATAATGATAATGAAAATGACGAGAACCAGCGTGGACATGGTCACAGTCATGTCCAGATCCTGTCAGTGCCCCCATTTAAGGGCGTATTCCACACGCCCAAGAAGGGGGAAAAAAAGGGGGGACCCCCAAATCGGGCAGGTGGTGGTGGGGGAAGAGGATCAGAGGGCTTCAAACATGCCCATGCAACATGCAAACACCAAAACAGCTTACAGCCGATTCGAACAGGAACAGTCCATCAGGTGGTCTGCCCAAGTCCATAGACCACTACATGGGTAAGCACAGCAAGTTGGGTGGCCTACTAGAGTCCCTGGGCCACCAGACCAAAGAACACAAAGCTGGAGACCTGAGCTTGTGACCCAGCAGCTGGGGAGCGTCGACCACAGCAAGCAAAGACTGAGGAGTGAGAGCCTAGATGACAGCAGCCAAGGAGTGTAGTGCCCAGGTGACAGCAGCTGAGGCAACAGCGGCAGGGGAGCTCTGAGCTCAGAGGACAGCAGCTCAGGACACAGCAGCAGTGGCATGTTAAAAAGCGGGGACAATAGAAAATAGAGTGATATGTGTCAATTAAGTACGTGGCGGTAATGCACCTGTAAGCTGGTTGCCAACGGCCAATCAGATCTGAAAGAAGAAGAAGAGGAAGCAGCGGCATGTTGAGCTCAAGCAACCACGACTGGGGAGCGCTGACCACACAGACAGATGGCTGGGGAGTGCCGGCCAGAGGGAGAGAGATGACTGGGGAGCACCAACCACAGAGAGAAATGGCTGAGGTGCATCGACCACAGGAGACAGCAGTTGAGGTTGGTGAGCATGATTCTCCTGCAGCTCCACCCTCGACGTAGCCACCTCTGACGAGGGAAGAGAACAGGAGGTCAGTGAGGTGATACCACAGTCATCAACAGTAGAGACTAGTGGGACCTGCACTTGGGTCCTCCCACCAGGAGCAAGGCCAGACTTTTCTAAAATTGATGTTAGAAATAATAGAAAAATCACTTGCCTTAACTCCTGGTCTACTGCTGCTAGGATGATGACCTCAGGACCTCAAGAGGAGCTGCAGAGGAGACAATCTCAAGAGGAGCTGCAGAGGAAACGACCTTGAGAGGAGCCACAGGGGGGATGACCTTGAGAGGAGCTGCAGAGGCGATGGCCTCAGAGAGCAGCTGAAGGTGAAGCAGCAGGGGAGGAGGTCCACAGTGACGCAGCAGGTGAGGAGGTCTGCAGTGAAGCATCAGGCAAGGAGGTCAGAGGAGCTGCTGGAGAGGAGCTTCAAAGCTGAGGAGCTGACATAACAGCAGGTGAGGAGCTCTGGAGCTGAGGAGCAGACGTAGCAGCAGATGAAGAGCTCTCAAACTGAGGAGCCAATGTGACAGTAGTAGAGGAGCTGAGAAGCTGGCGTGACTGCAGGCAAGGAGCTCTCCAAAACAGCCAGGGGACACTTATTCGTCGGCTCAAGCCTCACTGATTGCTGGCGGGTCACCCCTGATGCAGGAATGTGACAGGGAGCTGAGATGGAAGGATCAGCTGTGGAGACCCTCAGACACACAGGTGGTGACATCCTCAGAGACACAACTGGGGACATTAACGAAGACACGACTGGAAACACCAATGGGGATCCAACTGGGAACATCCTCTGAGACAGGGCTGGGGAAACAGGCGTGGGGATCTCCAAAGACTCAGTCATAGAACTCACCAAAGGATCAGTCGTGGGGCCCTCTGAAGAATCAGTTGCGGCGTGTACAGAGGAATCATTTGTGGGAGCTCGAGGGCAACGTTTTCCCAAACCTGCTTTCCACCCAGGCCCCCCGCGTGCCAACCAACTGCTGAAGAAGAACTCCTTTCATTCAGCAGGAGTGAGTAATGGCAGACAGTCGGCCGGCTCCTGTGTGGAGGGGGCCGACGTTGATGGTAGGGCAGGGAGAGGGAGCCCCTGCACCCAGGGAAGGGATCACAGGCTCGGGCGGGTCTCCAAGATGTTTGTGACAGCCCCCCAGCAGTCTGCAGCGTTCTCCGAGGAGAGTAAGCTGCTGGTCAAGGCGATGAGGTCCTGCAGCACCTCCACGATCGACAGCTCTCCCCCTTTACGCCTCCTCCTTCTCTGGTTGCCTGCAGAGTCCATAACTGACGGTGTCCTACTGTCATAATGTAATGTAAAGTAATGTAATGTACTTTATATATACTAATGCATTGCCCGTAGAACGCAAGTATTCCTGTCTGAAACAGGTATCCCACTTAGGCTTTCCAGGTCCAAATGTAGGCTGTGTTTGAAAGTGGAATACAAAGAGGTGTAGCCTATATGTAGGCAATCACATGTTAGACTTTGACAAATATAAAAGGGAGTAAATGGCACAAAGATGTATTTGATTGTGTGAATATTAATTACAGAATACCTAAATACTGAAAATGAATGGGACATCCAATATCAGCGACTGTTTCAGATCCCTTGTTTATTTGTTTGTCAGATCACTTATTTGAGTGATCTTTTGTCACCTGTATTCATAATAATGTATCTTGCACTTTGGGGAATGGGAGATGTTCAGTCAATACAGTTATTTTAGTTTATATCACTGTTCAGTGATGGATTTGTTTAATATTGAATTTCTTCTGTGTATAATCAATAAACTCATGTAGTACTATAACAGGACATGTTTACAAATATTTGAGACCTATTGTAGTGCATCAGTTTATATTTTAGCAATATTCTATTAGAAGATTTTTTTAAAACTGTAATCAACTGAATTAACTACAAAACACCCAACATTATTATACACAGCAGAAGGACCCGTTTAACTGCAACCGTTGCATCAGCGTTGCCCATTTGTCAGTAAATATTTAACTAAAAATTATTTATTTCGTTATTTGGGCGCTGCGATGGACTGGCGATCTGTCCAGGGTGTACCCTGCCTCTCGCCCAAAGATGCTGGGATAGGCTCCAGCCCCCCCGCGACCCGAAAGGATTAAGCGGTAGAAGATGGATGGATGGATGGATGGGTTATTTGGGCGTTTCTGTGTCCTGCGTTTGGTCGTTAAGTCATTCCAGCCATTCTGTTCCACAATCATGGCAGTATTATTATTAAGTTTTTAATTTTTAGATACTCATGAAGGAGGGGGGACTCGCGGTCCTGCAAAATACAGTGGTACCACACGGGTGAAGCAGAAGCAGGTACACCTGTCTACTACTGACTGGGCAGGTTGGGCGTGCCTCCCCGTGAAGTGCTGTGGTCCGCCCAGTCAGGCCGCTGCTTCTCCTGGCGTGTTCTGTGTTGGATACACTGGTTTTCTTTGTCAGACCTGGGTCCCCGCTGACGCGCCGCCCAGTCTGCTCACATGCCTCATGTTCTCCACATACTGTATGGCAAATAATCCTTTAGACCTACACAATCACAGCAACTATGATATAATTTTTTTAAGCATTAAATTTTCAGTATTCTTTTTCTAGTCAAATTTATCACTTTTTACTTCCTTGTTTTGCTTACGGTGCGCTGTGGTTACTAATGCCATGATGTCGCTTATTATCCAATTAGTACGAAGTCAATGCAAAACCCCGCCCACACCTCTAGAAGCCAGAGCATGAGGAGAGAGCGATGACTAAACTTTTATTGATAAAAAATTACATATTGTGACTGAACAACTCAATACTCAGGGATGCACACCCTTGTAGCCTCAGCAAAACAAGTATAAAATCTTAGGTCAGTCTGACAAACGGTTCAAGAGATATGCGTGGAACAGTCAAGCAGATAGACACACACACACACACAGATTCCATGCATTTATAGATAGATAGCCCTTTATAACAACCCATAGGTGACCAGAGTGCTTCACAGAAAAATTGAGCAGCACAAGAAACTCCCACAGCATAAAAACAGATTACATAAATGAAGGGATAAGCATAAATACCTAAAAATAAAAGCAACATGAAAAGATGAAAAGAATAAAAAGAATACATGTCACCACTACTGGGTATTAAAAGCCATCCTGAATAAATACATTTTAAGTTTTGATGTAAAAAGGGCCAGATCAGAGATAACGTGTAAGTCAGTGGGGAGATTATTCCAGAGTCTGTGGGCGACAACAATAAAGGCTTAGTCACCCCAGTGTTTATACCATGACCTGGGCACATCCAGCAAAAGCTGATTGGATGACCTCAATGTCATGATTCCTCGTGCGCCACGTTATGGCGCATGAGGGAGGGAATGAAAAACTCAAGTGCTGGAGTAGAACGTGCCATTTATTAATTTAAACCACAATGAAATAACCAATCCAGTTGACCATAAAAGTACAGACAGTTGAAATGATGATTTAACGGCCACCAGACATACAGGGAAGCCACCTGGATGTTCCTCAGCCTGGAGAGATGCCTAGTGCTGACGTATGCTGCGCACACAGAGAAAGGCAAACGTACTTACGGCTGGAACGATCCAAGGCTGTCCGTGTCGTCTGGTGAATGGGGAAGTAAGGCAGAGTCAGATGCTAACATCAAGGAATCCTCCGTCTTGAAATGTCAGGCTGAATACACGAAGGTAGTAATACAACATACATGGAGGAACACGTTGCCACGAATGAGGGCGAATGCTCCGACAATCTCTTCCTACAACTGCAGCGTATTTGTAATCATGATGCTAACGAGGGAAGAGATTGGCAGCGTGAAGAAGCATGGGCTGAACATAATTGAACCCTGGTGTACATGAGTGCGTGTATGTGCATGTGAATGGGAATGAATGGAGTGTGTGTGTATGTGTGTATAAACACCCGTACTGAAGAACAGCTGATGGCACTTGACAGGAGTAGGGGGCGTGCCCGAGCTGTCAGGGAGCGAAGGCCAAAAGCTCCCTGAAGCATCTGGTGGAAAACAGGGCAAAATAACCATAAGTCAGAACTGAGTACAAAACCATCAAACCCAGGTTCATGACAGGGCTTCCCCCTCTAGGGGTGGATTCCAGAAACCCCAGTACCATCAGCCGACAAAAAAAAAAAAAAAACACATCTCAAGGGAACCCCCCCCCCAGACACAAACAATTACCCAGGGTGGGAGGTGGGGGGAAACCAGTTAGGAGGGAAGCAACCAGTGAAAAAGACAAAAAGTAATATGCAAATAAAAGAGCAGTGGTCCTCCTAACAGCCCAACACCCAGGACACTAGCACCCCTCCCCAAGAGTCCAAAGTTCAGGGGGTCGACCAGACTCCCAAGCCTCCAGCGTGGCAAGGAGTGACTGATCGGGTGGCCTGCCCATGTCCCAAGTCCAGCAGGCAGCCCGCAGAATTGTGTCTGGCGGCCTGCCCGGGCCAATGGGCCACCCGACCTGAAAACCAAGTCCTTCGGGTGGCCAATCAGTGTGGTGGAGCCACCAGAACCAGAGCCACCAGGGGAGGCATAGAGGCAGCCTACCCTTCCGGGAACCTCGGAGACCAAACCGAGGGATGGGAGCCCCCCTGCTGTCCGAAGCTTGGAGCAGAGGGACCGTAGCTCCCGCGACAATCCTGGTCTGGGACGTGGCTGCATTCGCGATGGTCCCAGTCTGGGACGTGGCTGCACCTGCAACGGTCCCGGTCTGGTACGTGGCTGCACCCGCGACAGTCCCGGTCTGGGACGTGGCTGCGCCGACAGTGGACCCCGGCTGGAGCTCTGCTGCGCCCACAGTGAACTCCGGCTGGAGCTTCGCTGCACTCGCAGTGGTCTCCCCAATGGGGGTGGTCATGCTCCTCTTGACCCCTGGCGCTGACCCCCAATCCTCAGAGGCCGCTGGCGAGACCAGCTGCTCTCCGGCAACCTTGTCAGGGAGAGGGAGACAGAGAGACCGGGTCAGGGTCGCCGGCAGAAGCAGAGCCCGGTGAGATGGTCCCGAGGGTTACTGTGAGCTGCCCCGGGTCCTCTTCACCATGAGTCGGTCAGTGTGACATCGACATTAACATGGCTGACATAATGGAGCACCCTTGCCTGAACTCGGGCTCCACTGCTGTCCAGGACTCTGGTGATTTAGGGTATGTAGATACCGTTGGTTCGCTCGGTGCTGTATCCCCGTCAACCTCCTCTGGGACCACTAGCCCGGCGTCATCATCTGTGGGCAACCCAGGTTGAGACAGCTCCTCTCCGGCGACCCTAGGAAGGAGCTTGAAGGGGATAGGAGAGGAGGAACGGTTAGGGTCGCTGGTTGCGGCAGAGCCCAGCGATGGGAGTCCAGATGCAGCTGGGAGCTGCACCCGACTCTCCTCCCCAAGATCCAGACAAAATCTCTCAGTCATTGACAAATGAATTACACGAGAGACTACTTGCCTGTGCTCAAGCTCTACTGCCATCCAGGACTCCGGCGATACTGTCGATGATGGTCGGGAACCCGTCAGCTGGAGGTCTAGTCCGGGGGATGACTCCGCTGTGGCGGCCCCCGCCGCAGGCGTGATGGTGGTCGCAGTCTTAGTGTTCTCATGCGCCATCTTCCATGCCACCGGCTCCTCTGGAATGGCGGCTGAGGACGGCCTCTCCGCTGGCCCAAGAGCTGGACACCCCTGGGCCTCTGGTTCCTCCTCCCCCGGGCGACCTGGATCCTGGGCTGGTGAGCTAGTAGGGGCACACAGAAAGGTTTCAGTGAGGTCGGGTAAGGGAGCACTATATGTCGCTGGGGCGGAGCACCCAGGGGGCTGCACACCCCGAGTCTCCTTGCCAGGAGGCAGGCAAAATTGGTCATCAAACGTGAAAGTTAAATGAGAAAAAACTTGCCTGTTCTCCTGGCACTGGACGCTCTCAGCAATCTCCAGGACATCTCCTCTCCTCTCCTGACCCTCCTCCTCGGACTGCGCCAACGAGACCAGAAGCCCCTTCTGGCGGGAGTTCCTCCTTTTCTTCCTCCCGGATGGCTCAGGAACCAGATAATCTGAGACGCGAAGTGCAGCGCTGGGCAGCGAGTCACCCGAGCCGAGAAGCTCCGTCTTCTCTGGAGAAGGAAGCGGGGTGACCACGAGGAGCTCAAGCACTGGGATATCCTGATCCAACTCCCCCTCATGGCGGTCCTCCTCCTCGACCCGACGGTTGAGCACGGCGAGCAGGTTTGACCACTCCTCCTCCGTCGGCAAGCCCGTGGATTAAGCAGGGCAGGGGGTGGAACCTTCACAGCCGGAGAAGCGCGTCCTCGGGCCTTCCTCTCGCGGCACTCCTCCTCCATCCGACAGTCAAGCAGGGCCAGTCCCTGCTCCTCACTCTCGCGGCACTCCTCTTCGACCTGACAGTTGAGCATGGCGAGCAGGTTCGACCACTCCTCCTCTGTCGGCAGGCCCGTGGATTGAGCAGGCACGGGGGCAGTGGGGGGTACTCGTCCTCCATCCGATGGTCTATCATGGCCAGCAACACCAGTCTCTCCTCCTCCGTCATAATGTCTGAGGATTGGGCAGGCGCCGGCCCGGGAGAATTTGCAGGGGCAAGAGAACCGCGAGGAGAGGAGGTCCTCCTCCGTCAGGAACGCTTCTTCAGACGGGTGACTGGCTCCGGCGTCGGAGAGGCACCCTCCGGCTCCACGTCTGGCAAGGGAAGGATGGCAGAGAGGCCGGCGTCCACCCTAGGAACGATTCGGAGGTTAGGATGGCGCCACTCGATGTCCTCTGTGACGAGCCGTGCCCACTGCACGTCCTCAGGAAACTGTGGCCACTGAAAGGCAAAGATTGCCCCTAACAACAGATCCTAGGCTCTCTGCTCCTCATCCGTCTAGATCATCCTGCCATTACTCAAGGAGAAAGGGGGGGAAAAAGGGGTGAAAGAAAAAGAAAAAACGCACGTCTACTCCGCTGAGTTTTTTCTGTAGGGTCGGAGCATTCTGTCATGATTCCTTGTGCGCCATAACGCGGCGCACGAGGGAGGGACTGAAAAGCTCAAGTGCTGGAGTAGAACGTGCCATTTATTAACTTAAACCACAATGAAATACCCAGCCCAGCTGACCACAAAAATGCAGAGTTGTGATGATGATTTAACGGCCACCAGACATACAGGGAAGCCACCTGGATGTTCCTCAGCCTGGAGAGATGCCTAGTGCTGACGTACGCTGGGCACACAGAGAAAGGCAAACGTACTTACGGCTGGAATGATCCGAGGCTGTCCATGTCGTCTGATGCAGAGTCAGATGCTAACCTCAAGGAATCCTCCATCTTGAAATGTCAGGCTGAATACACGAAGGTAGTAATACAACATTCATGGAAGAACACAGTACTGTGAATGAGGGCGAATGCTCCAACAATCTCTTCCCACAACCGCAGTGTATTTGTAATCATAATGCTAATGAGGTAAGAGAGTGCCGGTGTGAGGAAACGTGGGCTGAACATAATTGAACACTGGTGTGCATGAGTGCATGTATGTGCGTGTGCGTGTGAATGGGAATGAATGGAGTGTGTGTGTATGTGTGTGTGTAAACACCCGTACTGAAGCACAGCTGATGGCACTTGACAGGAGGAGGGGGTGTGCCCGAGCTGTCAGGGAGCGAAGGCCAAAATCCCCCTGAAGCATCTGGTGGTAAACAGGGCAAAATAACCATAAATCAGAACTGGGTTTGAAACTATCAAGCCCAGGTTCATGACACTCAAAGCTCTGCCTTGGTCACGGACAGTTAAAATCTCAGATAAATAAGCCAGAGCCAGGCCATTAAGAGCTTTAAAAACAAAGAGTAAAAGTTTAAAATTAATTCTAAAATGGACTGGAAGCCAGTGGAGTGAAAAAAGAACGGGTGTAATGTGCTCTCATCTAGTTGTCTTGGTTAAAAGACGGGCCGCTGCATTTTGCACAAGTTGAAGATGGCAGAGAGAGGACTGGGAGATGCCAACATAAAATGCATTGCAGTAATCAAGTCTAGAAGTGATTAAAGCATGGATGGCTGTCTCAAGGTCATGACAGCTCAGTAAAGCGCCCCTCCGGGGTATAAAGGAGGGCTCAATTGCAGGGCGATGTTTAAACATACTTTATTCAGAAAATAAGGCAGCTCATGGGCTGAAAACAAAGATTAAGCCGTAACAGCAGACACAACTTACAATACTGACGTGAAAGTGATGAGCAATGGAGAGAAATGATGAGGATGCCATACTGAGGGTAGAGAGCGGCGTCCATAAATAAGAAGAATAAGAAGAATAAAAGACAACTCAGGAACAATAATGGAATAATAATAATGATGATAATGATAACGAAAATGACAAGAACAGGCATGGACGTGGTCAGAGAGGGTGGAGAGGGAGAAATAAAGAAAAACAAAGACAGAAAAAAATACAAGACGTAATTGCTGCTTCTGAGAAGATCTCAGCACAGGCCTGATATCTATACCTGTAAAAGAACAGATAGATGTGTGTGTGGAGAGGGGGGGAGTATGTGTGATTTGCAAGTAAACAGACACGGGTTGGATGGGGGGGTAGGAGGCCGCAGCAAGCCCACCCCGGACCATGAGCAACCAAGACACCGCCTCCCTGCTGCCCGGGCAACCTGTAGCCCCCACAGGGCACGAAGACCCCGAGGCCACCCAGCCCCAGGACAGCCAGACACACGCCCAAGGAGGAAGGGCAAGGGGGTCCACCTTGAATCTCTGAAAATGACACGCAAGTCAACCCCATAAGACCGGCAGCCTGGGACCACAAATTACATGAGCCTGGGGCAGCGTTTCCACCGTCGACGCCATGGCTCAAAGCATCCTGGAGCATCCTGAGGCCACCACAGAAGCACAGGCTCCTCCACATCAAAAGTAACCAGTTGAGGTGATTTGGGCACCTGATCAGGATGCCTCATGGACACCTCCCACTTGAAGTGTTTTGGCCACGTTCCACTGAAAGGAGACCCTGGGACAGACCCAGGACATGCTGGAGAGACTATGTCTCCCAGCTGGCCTGGGAATGTCTTGGTATCCTCTCTGAAGGGCTGGAGCAGGTGGCCAGGGAGAGAGAAGTCTGGGCTTCTCTGCTTGAGCTGCTGCCTCTGTGACCCGCACCTCCGGAAAAGTAGGAGAAAATGGATGGATGGATGGATGACTGGATGTTATTAAAGTTGTTTTTACAAAGTTTTACCTTTTTTGTTATCACTTGTGAAGTTCTCCCCATTAACATCATTTTCTCATTAAAAGCTGGAGAGGTATTCTTTTAAGTCTTATAGGGAAACCTCAGTGGTTAGGTTGGTTCCAAAAAGAATGAAAGACAATCCCCACAGATATTATCTACACAAGTCAAAATCAAATCAAATAATCTTGAAAGGGAGAAAAAGAACACACAAAAATGAGCAGCAAAATAAAAGTGAGCCGCTCTTCTTTTTGGCCTAAAGTTTGACAGGAACAGACACGTCAAGGGTTTAATGAAAAAGTCCAAATATCTTCAAAGGCCTGCATGAATGTCAGGAAGAAGAACAAAGCTGACAGCTTCTTGTTGTTTTCTAATAGAATAATTCAAAAAGAGAAACACACATTTTCACTCTTCTGTAAGGAAGAATGTTTGTGTTTGCTGATAGAAATGAACCCAATTCACTTCTCATTTTCTTTAAACTTTTAAACTTTTATACTTCCCACTCTATATATACTATATATATATATATATATATATATACTATATATATTTACACACACACACACACACACACACACACACACACAGCGAGAGTATATTTTAACACTGTCACTCTCATCCTACTCATAATCACATCAAACAGCATCTTCTAATCTTCTTTTTGGTACATACATGACCAGCCTCAAATTAGGTAGCTTCAAAGAGCAGACAAACTAAGCAATTAGCAGAAGAAAATAGTCGCAATTAGGAGGCAGATATTTCCTCCAGGAGCTGCAAAAACCCATAAACCCATAAACACTGCTGAAAGCAGAATTTATACTGGCCTTTCATCTTGTGCCTAAAAGCATAAAGCCAAATGCCTGATGAATTTGTTTCATCTGTCAGAAGTTAAAGCAAGACGTTCTCCACTGAACTATTTGCCCACAACTTGGAATTACTTTTAAAATCTGAATGTTCAAACCTCAAGACAGCAAATTTACACAGAAACGGAACTATTTCTGAGCATGTCCTCAATACAGTAAGCAGAAAAGTTTCCGTTACAGAAATTTTCTCAAAACATAGAGAAACAATAAACACACACATTTGTCACTGTTTGTCAGCTTCCACAAACTTGGAATTTATTATCACGAGCTGAATTATGAAATTCTTTCGTTATGTCTGCTTGCATGCACCGTAAAGTTTACAGTGCCAGATGTCAGTCAGTAAGAGAAAATGAACTGCATTATCTCACAGGCCTTAGAGGCAGAGAGAAATGTATCATCTGTTCATCTGTTGGACCCGACAGCAGCCTGTGAATCTTCAACATGCAATGTCCAGCATAATGATAAATCTGCCTACAGCATCCAGACACCAAACAAACAAAAATTAACAATGTACCTGTCCATGACAACAATATCCAGGCGTGGTTCATGGGTGAAAGAGCCTATGGGAAACAGCATCTCCCTGATTGGTTGCATTCATCATCTTCGTTTTTATGTTTTTCTCATTTCTTCTTTGTTTTGACAATGACATGTTAAACAGCTGACTTTCTGCAGCATATATATAATAATATATATAATAAAAGCATATATATACTGTATATACATAAGCAAGAGACCAGAGAAGGCAAAGAAAAATATTGAGATGACTTATTCAAAAAAATGTGTATCAGGACGGCACCTGGTGTAAAACCTTTCGCAAATCAAACATACGGCTAGTGACGAATGACCACTATACCGGATCAGTCGAGGCCAGGGTTAACAACGACTGCCGCCAGTGCTGTTAACTGATAGGGTGCTGGTGGAAATTTGGCTACTATTGGTCAAAGATCGAGGAGGCAGAGAGGGGGAAGGCGTGTTTGGCGGCAGAGATAGAAAAGAAAGGCAGAAGTGTGGACGTGAGAGTAGGGACTTTAAATGTAGGGACTATGACTGGTAAAAGGAGAGAGTTGGATGATATGATGGAGAGAAGAGACGTAGATACAGTGGAGATCAAAATTAGAGAACAATGTATTAATGCTTGATTTATTCTGAAATATTGTTATTTTTCATTGTTCAGAATTTGACAAAATCTCAGTTGTGGCAATACCACTGCTGTACTAGCATGTTTTTAAATAACCAAGGCACTTAACACAAATATTTATTTTGTAAAAAAAAAAAAAAAAAACTGAGCAAAACTGGAGAGCAGTAACTACTGTGTCAGAAAAGAAGATTTCAACAATGCTTTTGTAGGGCTTGTAGCATCCATCCATCCATCTTCTTCCGCTTAATCCTTTTCGGGTCGCGGTGGGCTGGAGCCTATCCCAGCATCTTTGGGTGAGAGGCAGGGTACACCCTGGACAGATCGCCAGTCCATCACAGGGCCAACACAGAGAGACAGACAATCATTCACTCTCATATCCATACAGCAACCAATACATAATGTAATATCTGCCAATGACGTAATACTTGCCAATAACGTAATAATTTTGGCCATTTTAAATGTAATAAAGCCAATAATGTAATAACATTTTTAAGCCAATAGTGTAAGAAGTTATTACATTATTGGGTGGTTATTATGTTATTGGCCTAGCATTAATAAAATCCTTTGAAAATGTAATAACTACAGCCAATAATGTAATACTACATAAATAGGACTAGATTTTGTGGAGATAAACTATTTTGTTGCAGGTTTTGTGCAATTTACTCATCAAAAATCACTATTGTGGATGGCATAGTCATTATATTCATTCATCAACATACTATGCAGCACATAGTATGTTGATACTTCAAGTACTTCATACTTCATTAATTATGGTTGTAAGAACTAATTTGAAAATTGTTATACAAAATCTTTATCATATTGTTTATTTGCTTAGATATATAAATTTATAATTTCAGCTTTCTTTGTTGGATGTTGCATGTCAGATGAATTTACCACATGGTTTTCTTGGAAAACATTAATTAATTGAAACTTTTTTTCAAACATTTCTCAAGGAAACTGAAAAAAAAATTCAGTCGTCACTTAAAACGTATTTAAATAACTGAACTGGCACTATAATGGCACTCACCTCCAATATACAACATAGAACATAAACACTCATTTACAAATAAAAAAACTGAAGAGAGCTGAACTAAGGGGAAAACGTCAACATAAAGTTGACTTTACTTCTTCTAGTAAATGTTCTTAACTTTGTACTGCCCTAAAGCTACCTTACTGAGAAGCATCCAGGCTTTCATCCTTCAGCTGTCCTTGCCAATAACTGTTTTGTTATAACTGTTTTGTTTTCATCGTCTGGAAGTGGATCGTCACTTCCTTGTGGTAACGTATCGTCACTTCCTGTTTTGCTGTCTGCCTGTGTGGTTTGCTCTCCAGCCACTAGCTAGCCACTAGCTATGGCTGCTACCTCTCTTTCCTCTCCTCCTCTGGTGTGCTCTCTCTGTCAGATGTTTAGCTACACCTCTGCCTCTTTTAGTGATAACGGTAAATGTAATAAATGTTGTCTTTTTGAGGCGCTTGAGGCGAGGTTGTCTGATTTGGAATCCCGGCTCCGCTGCATTGAAACACCGTCTGCACCAGTTAATCTCGACGGACGCCCATTAGCTGCAGCGGAGCTAGCTAGCTTAGGTCCCACTGTCAGCGGTTCCCCGGCTCTCCTCAGCAGCAAGGAGACTGGGTGGGTGACGGTGAGAAGGAAGCCTAGTCGCAAAGCCCCGGTTCACCACCAACCTGTTCACGTTTCTAATCATTTTTCCCCGCTCAGCGACACACCCGCTGAGGAAAAAACTCTGATCATTGGCGACTCTGTAGTCAGAAACGTGAACCTAGAGACTCCAGCGGCCATAGTCCAATGTATTCCTGGGGCCACAGCAGGCGACATCGAGTCAAATTTGAAAATGCTGGCTAAAAGTAACTGTAAATACTCCACAATTGTTATTCACGCCGGCATTAATGACATCCGTCTCCGGCAGTCGGAAGTCACAAAACTTAATATAGAATCGGTGTGTGAGTTTGCAAAAACGATGTCAGCCACTGAAGTATTCTCTGGGCCCCTCCTCAATCTGACCAGTGATGACATGTTTAGTCGCTCGTCATCCTTGAACCGCTGGCTGTCTGTGTGGTGTCCTAAAAATGACGTGGGCTACATTGACAATTGGAGCTCTTTTTGGGGAAAACCTGGTCTTATGAGACGAGACAGCATTCATCCCACTTTGGATGGTGCTTCTCATTTATCTAACAATCTGGCATCTTTTTTATCCAAATTTCCAAAACCATGACTACTCAGAGTTGGGACCAGGAAGCAGAGTCGCAGTCTTACACGCCTCTCTGCAGCTCCTCTTCATCCACCACCCCTCAGCTTAGCCCCTGTCTTCCCCATCAGAGAATCGTTGTCTGCTCCCTCCAAAGTAAATAAAAATATAATGTATAAGCATCCCAAAGTGATAAAGCAAAATATTGGTAAAACTCAAATTAAACATAAAGCCTCTAAATTGAATGATTTGGCCTCTGTTCCTCCTCATAATTTAAAAATTAAATGTGGTTTATTAAATATTAGGTCTCTAACTCCCAAGTCTCTGTTAGTCCATGATCTGTTAATTGATCATCAGATTGATTTAATTTCCCTTACAGAGACTTGGTTAGGGCAAGAGGATTATGTTGGTTTAAATGAATGAACTCCCTCTGGTTTTTTAAATTGTCAAAATCCCAGAAGTTCTGGTCGTGGAGGAGGAGTAGCAACAATTTACCATTCCAAATTACTAGTTAATGTAAAGCAAAAAACATGTTATAATTCCTTTGAGGGCCTGGTCCTCAGTGTTGGGCACTTTAGCAATTTCAGGTTAAACCCAATTTTATTTGCCATAGTTTATCGTCCCCCATCAACCTATTCAGAATTTTTATCCGAATTTGCTGATTTCTTAGCTGATTTAGTGCTGAAATCTGATAGAATAATTATAGTAGGGGACTTTAATATACATGTGGATGTAGATAGTGACTGCCTTAATGTGGCTTTTAATTCAATATTAGACTCGATTGGGTTTTCTCAGAAAGTAGGAAATTCTACTCATTACCTCCACCATACATTGGACCTTGTTCTGACATATGGCATAGAAATAGAAAATCTTGTAGTGTCTCCTCATAACCCTGTACTGTCAGACCATTGTCTGTTAACCTTTGATTTTACTATTTCTGACTATTTGGCTCCTAAAGAAAAATATTATCACAGTAGATGCCTCTCAGATGATGCTGTTTCCAAATTTATGCAGATTGTTTCCTCTATGCCATGTGTCAACACAACGGAAATAAGCTATAGACAGCTTGCTCCTTCTGTAATTGATAACATGGTGGATAGTGTTTCAGCTTCTCTGCATCAGGCTCTAGACTTGGTGGCCCCCTTAAAAAAGAAAAAGTCTAATCAGAGATTTTTAACTCCTTGGTTCAACACAGAAACTCGTAGCTTAAAACAGAAGACTCATCAATTAGAAAGAAAATGGTGCTCTACTAATTTAGATGAAATCTATTTAGCTTGGAGAAATCATCTTTTAATTTATAAAAAAATCTCTTAGAAAAGCTAGAACGAGTTATTACTCTGCATTAATAGAAGAGAACAAGAATAATCCCAGGTTTCTTTTCAGTACTGTAGCCAGGTTGACAAAGAGTCAGGACTCTGTCAATCCTAGCATCCCCTTAGAGCTTACTAGTCAGGACTTTATGAACTTTTTCAATAATAAAATTTCATCCATCAGAGATAAAATCAATCAGATTCTTCCCACAGTTAACTTAAATACTGTAACTATTACAACTCCTTCTATTGATGTCTGTCTTGATGAGTTTACTCCAATCGACCTTTGTGAGTTAGACAAAATAGTTTCCTCATCCAAGCCTTCAACTTGTCTTTTAGACCCTATTCCTACCAGGTTATTTAAAGAAGTCTTCCCACTTATTGGTAGCTTTATTCTTCATATAATCAATTCTTCATTAACTTTAGGCCATGTACCGCAGGCTTTTAAAACGGCTGTAATTAAACCCTTACTCAAAAAGCCAACGCTAGATCCGGGAGCTTTAGCTAACTATAGACCAATCTCTAATCTCCCTTTCATTTCAAAAATCTTAGAAAGAGTTGTTGCTACGCAATTATTTGACCACCTGCAGGGAAATGGTTTACTTGAAGAGTTTCAATCTGGGTTTAGAATCCATCATAGTACTGAAACAGCCTTAGCGAAGGTCACTAACGACCTCCTCATTGCATCTGATAATGGACTAGTTTCTGTACTTGTCCTTTTAGATCTTAGTGCAGCTTTTGATACTATTGATCATAATATTCTACTTGATAGATTAGAACACTATGTTGGACTTAATGGAACTTCGTTGCAGTGGTTTAGATCTTATTTATCTGATAGGTTCCAGTTTGTTCATGTAAATGATGAGTTTTCTTTTAGCTCAAAGCTTAGTCATGGAGTTCCACAGGGATCTGTGCTAGGCCCTACTCTTTTTAGTTTATATATGCTTCCGTTAGGCAACATTATTAGAAAGCACTGTATACATTTTCATTGTTATGCAGATGACACACAATTATACCTGTCAATGAAGCCAGATGATACTAATCAATTAGCCAAGTTAGAAGCCTGTCTTAAGGAAATTAAAGCTTGGATGACTTGTAATTTCCTGCTATTAAATTCAGATAAGACTGAAGTCATTCTTGTTGGTCCAAAAAACCTTAGAAATTCCTTTCCAAATCAAACTTTCAGTTTGGATGCAGTTACTCTTTCTCTTAATAGCTCTGTGAGGAACCTTGGAGTTATTTTTGATCAGGATTTGTCCTTCAATTCACATATTAAATTTGTTTCTAAGACTGCCTTCTATCATTTGCGTAATATTGCCAAGATTAGGAGCATCTTGTCTCAGAGTGATGCTGAGAAGCTGATCCACGCTTTTGTTAGCTCGAGATTAGATTATTGTAATTCTTTATTATCAGGCTGTCCTAAAACATCTTTAAAAAGTCTTCAGCTGATCCAAAATGCTGCAGCAAGAGTTTTAACAGGTACTAGAAAGAGAGATCATATCTCTCCGGTTCTGGCCTCCCTTCATTGGCTTCCCATAGAGTTTAGAATTAAGTTTAAAATCCTTCTTCTTACTTACAAAGCTCTAAACAATCAGGCTCCTTTTTACTTAAAAGATCTGATACTACCGTGTTATCCTAACAGAGCACTACGCTCCCAAAATGCAGGATTACTTGTAATACCTAGAATCTCCAAAAGTACAATGGGAGGCAGAGCCTTCAGTTATCAAGCTCCTCTCCTGTGGAATCAGCTGCCAATCTGGATTCGGGAGTCAGACTCGATCTCTGTTTTTAAGAATAGGGCTAAAACCTACCTTTTTGATATAGCCTACAATTAGGGAGGGATCATGTGTTTCTGAACCCTCCCTTAGTTATGCTGCTAATAGGTTTAGTCAGCCAGGGGACCTCCAGTAATGCACTGGGCCTCACTCCTTTCCTCACTCTCTATGAAATATTTTTTTTTTGCTGGTCATTAACATTTGTTTGTTCTCTCCCATAGATTGAGTCCCCATCGTGCTGTTTGCTCTCTACATGTCTGTTCTTTTCTTCTTCTCTATCCCCTCACCCCCCAGCCAGTCACAGCAGATGACTGCCCCTCCCTGAGCCTGGTTCTGCTGGAGGTTTCTTCCTGTTAAAAGGGAGTTTTTCCTCTCCACCGTCGCCAAGTGCTTGCTCACAGGGGATTGCCTGATTGCTGGGGTCTTTCTGCAACTGTGGGGGTCCCCCCTACAGTTGATAGTGCTATGAGATGACTGTTGTTGTGAAATGGCGCTATATAAATAAAGTTGAATTGAATTGAATTGAATTGTTTTATGCATAAGCTTAGACCACTGTCGCATTCCAGCAGCCTTGTAGAATTTCATAATACTAATGGAACAATCATGTTCTTTGTCCAGTTCTTGGCTTGTTTCCCTGCAATGGACTGCGTTCCACCTGCTGCTTCTCCAACTCCAGTGTTGTCAGACCCCGGTCCCTGCTGGCGTTCCCCAAATTATCCTTTAGACCTACGCAATAACGGCAACATTATAGTATAATTTTTTAAGCAATACATCTTCAGTATTATCTTTTTTTGGTCAAATTTGTCGCTTTTCACTTCCTTTTTTTTTTTGTTTGTTTGCAGAACGCTGTGGTGTGACTGGTCGTGATGTCATGTATTATCCAATCAGTATGGAGTCATCGAATCCAAAACCCCGCCCACATTTCCAGAAGTCAGAGCATGAGGAAACATAGCAGTGGCTGAACTTTTATTGATAAAAATGACATATTTTGACTGAGCAACTCCATACTCGTTGATGCACACCCCTCGTAACCTCAGCAAAGCACTTAATAAAATCTGAGGTCAGTCTGACAAATGGTTTGAGAGATATGTGAGGAACACACACACACACAAATGGAAACACACACACAGACAGAGATTTTGTGCATTTATAGATAGATGTTCCCCGTGTCCCTCAGCGAAATGTCCAACAACCAAAAGAATCAGGTTTTCACAGTAATCACCAGATGGTGATATTACAGAAGTGGCATCTAAACCAAGAGTCGACACAATAAGGAACTGAACATTAAAGAGCTGGGATGCTCTCTGAAGAGTTAGGTGGTCACCGTGTGTGCCATGTTGTGCCATCCTTTGTAAATATTCCTCCCATGTCTCCTCAACATATTCCAAAAGAGATGTGCCATCCACTCCATATGGATTAAATGTTAGGTTGGTCACTATTTCTTAACGCAATATTTCTGCAGAATGGAAAATTCCAATAGTGCTCAACTGATCACGAATAGCAGCAAACTGGCAGTTGCCATCAGGGATTGGGTCAAAGCGAATGTTCAGGTCTGACAACTCAAACTCCCCCAATCTGTCCTCATGTGAATAAGGTATTCACGGGTCCATTTGTTGAACTGATTTGGGCTGTAACTTTGAGCGCTGCCTTTCTTCTTGTCTTGTCACACTGGTCACATCAGAAACCGAAAACCACTTTTGTGTTGGAGTGGGGCTATCTGGCATTTGAAACTTAACCTTGTATTTGTGCAACTTAAGGTTTTTTGCCACAACAACACCTGGTATCACAAATTGTTTGTGTGAGACTCTGTGATGGGAACTCTTGACCCTGACCAACACATTATCATGTATCCTATACACAGACACTTTAAAATTCCCAGGTTGAGTCTGTCGAGTTGAGTCTGTATGCAGCATTGTGCTGCTTTTTGTGCCCTTTGCCTGACCCTATTTCCTTCATGTCATGATTTGCCCCTCGGGGCAGTGAGAGACAGATCCAGATGCTGACTGCAGTTTGTGGTATTTATTAACAAAAACACACAAAGTGCCAGAGTGCACCAAAAAATCCAAAACACAGATATTAAGGAAACTTACACGCAGGAATGAATTCAGGATAAACACACCAGAGAGGGAAAGGGCTCTGGTGACGAGGAGGAATCACTTCAGACTGCGGCAGTGAACAGAAAAGACAACAGTCTATAAATACTGAGGAAATAATTGATGGCAGGTGCGGATTCACATGAGCGGGCAGGTGATCTAATTACTAACACAAAACACACGGACAAGATAATGACAAAGTGTCTGGAACAGGTGCGAAGCTCATGCCCTGAGGAAACAAAATATAAACACTGAAAGCCAAAATAAAACAGGAATCTAAAAATACGGACAGAATCATGTCATAATAATAAGGGTAAGAAAACGTCAAACTACTGACAGCCAAGAACACATCTTGAATCAATGCACAGAAAAATAATACAATGCTAGAAAAATACAAAAAATACTTAGATAATTAAGAGCCTGAGCCCGGTGACGCACCGCGCTCAGCCTTGTGACAGTTCATCCTCAAACAAAAGCCTCTGCTTTTGGGTGGGCAGTGTTCTGTTGTCTGGTGGACAGTGTTCTTCAAGATCTTCTTGAGAAGAAGTTAAGCGATTAGATAATGCATTACTTTGTATTCCATAATAAATCCAAAAAGGAGACATCCAGCTCAAAATTTCCTTTGGGTCTGCATTCACTATCTTTGCATAAACTGGCAAATGCTTAACCCAGATCACTCTTCCAGCTTGATATTGGACTAAGTCATACATTATTTTTTCCTTAGGACACGGTGGCTTCTCTCCATTTTACCTTGGCTCTGGTGATGGTATGGAGAGCTCTGAATTATTTTCACTTGTAAGGATTCCATGTTTTGTTTTTTTTTACAGCACCTTTGAACTCCTTCCCTTGGTCAGGCTGTATGACTTTGGTGGACCATTCTCATTGTAAATGCCTTCAAGGTGTCTAGCAATCTCCGCACTGTCTTTACCTTTCAGTGGTCTTAACCATACATTCTAGTAAACACATCTATTAGAGTCAGAATAGACTGTAATAGATGTGAGGTACTTTTATATGGTCTTTGTGACTTGGCCATACTTGACCCTCCATTTATCCATGTCAGCAAGGTCTACCTGGTGTTGATCTTGAACTGCATTGGCCATGATAGATTTTGGTATGGGTTTGTTCTGGGATGTTGCCTTGTGGAGCTGGAAACATCTTGATCTGTCCAAGGTATCTTTCACACTTGCTCAGCTGATTCCCAAGTACTGTTCCCTAAGGTATATGTTTAATTTTCTTACACCAGAGCCTTTTGTTTCATCAAGAGCCTTATTTACAACTGACTTTCTGGGCACCAATTTTCCATTGAATGTAATGGAATGACCATCCTCACTGAGGGCGTAATGCTGCCTATTCTGCCACAGTTGAATAAGTGCAGAGTGCTGTGTCCTGGATCTCTCTGCTACACGAACATTAAATTCCCTCTTCAGTGCCTTGAGTTTGACATTGTAGGTCTCATCAGACATTTGTCTGTGTCCGTGTCTTCGGCATTCCAAAATGATGCAGTAGAGGATAAAGATTGTTTGTATACCTGCAATGGTATTGAAGACAAAGTTATTCCCTTTTTCAACTCTAAACAGAGGATAATATGACCTACAAATGTCATGTCTGCTGCGTAATTTCGCAGCGAACATAGAAATTGGCAACGAGCCCAAAACGCAGTTAAGTAACGTGTTTATTTTTATTAATGGGAAAGTGTCCAAAATGTCCAAATAACAGTCACAGTGAATGAGGGTAGACAACCCGCTACAACCCTCGTAGGCTTAGAGGGGAATGCCTCACGTGCTCCAAATAGTCAGGAGCAGAGGAAAAAGGCACAAAAATAAGGACTTACACATATGTTGGAGCGGAAAGGCTCAAGATAACAACATACACCGTCCAGGAGAAGGAAGCCCATAATCCGGGGAGTCAGGATGTCCCTTGCTGACTTAAGCTGCCACACTGACTGCGCACACTGCCTCCCTATAAGAATACAATATGCTAATGAGGGCAAGTGGGCACAGCCGTGTGGCAAGCAGGTGTGTAGTTAATTGGATGTCTGTAAGCGTGTGTGTGCATGTGCGCGTGTGTGTGTGTGTGTGTGTGTGTGTGTGTGTGTGTGTGTGTGTGTGTGTGGTGATACCATGCAGCCGGTGAATGTCTGGTGAGAAGGAGGTATGACTGTAGGACTGGCAGAGAGCAAGGCTCAAGCTGGAATTAATAAGACGTAATCAAAACCTACAACCACAGGTCATGGACGGGGTGAACGACCCCGAACATGACAGTGCCCCCCCCCCACCCTCAATGGGTGGATATCAGACACCCACCATACCATCAAAAACATAAAATGCAACCTGCCCCCCCCACTCAAAAGGCCAATACAAGAAACCAGGGGGGGAGGGGGGGGGAAAACAGGTTAGGAGGGATAAATCAAGAAAAGGTAAACACCACAATACAACACCACAAACAACACTTTTCCCAACTCCAAAACTAAGCTAACCCACCCCACCCCCAAGAGTCCCACAGTTCAGGGGGCCGGCCAGAGTCCAAGGCCCAGCAGGCGGCCGTAAGTTCAAGAGGCCGGCCAAAATCACAGGGCCAGCAGGCGGCCTGCAGAACAGTATCAGGTGGCCTGCCAGGGCACATGGGCCACCCAGCAAGGGAAATCAGCCTTTCAGGCGTCTGCCCACATAATTAAGCCACCAGGACCGGAAGGGCAGATAAGGCAGTGGCCTACCCACCGGAAAGCTGAGAGGTGGGTGGCCAGACAGAGGAAGAGGAACCCCTACGGTCACTGGCGGCGGAGGAAATAGAACCCCGACGGTGCCCAGCAGAAGGAGGAGGAACACCCACAGGGCCTCCAAAAGGGAAAGGAAGACCCCGGTGTCCCCAAACTGTCCTGTGGCACCCCCAGTGGTCCCAACATAGGACTGGGACTCTGTACAGCCCGCGGTGGACCCAGGCTGGGCCATGGCTGCATCTGCGGTGGTCCCGGTCTGGGACAACATTGCACCAGCGGTGGCCCCTTGGCGGGACCTCATTGCTTCTGCCGTGATCCCCAACTGGGCCTGCGTTGCACCCATGGTGGACCCTGACTGAGCCATGGTTGCACCCACAATCGAGTCCAGCTGGATCTCTGCTGCATCCGCGGTGGGACCCAGCTGAGCCACTGCTGACCCCAACGCCATCTTGGCCATGGGCCAGCCAACCCATTTGAGCACCCAAGTGAGGAATCGATCGATCACAGGCATCCTGGACTGGTACTGGGTGCCCACGACAACCACCTCAGACGGAACCTCGGTGACCTCCGGTTGTGAACCTGGATCCACAGACTCGTCTGGCGATGGAGGACTCTCTCCGGCGACTCTGGAAACGGACTCAGAAAGAGAGGAGGAAGGGTCAGAGTCGCCGGCAGTGGCAGAGCCCGGCGAGGCAAGCTCAGGTGCAGTGTTTGGCTGCAGCTGGCTCTCCTCACCTAAAGCTAGGCAAAAATGCTCAATCATAGAAAAGAGAAAGACAAAAGAGAGCACTTGCCTTAGCTCAAGCTCTACCGCCATCCAGGACTTCGGCGATCCGGGCGATGTTTCCGCAGGTTCGGCCTCCAAGAGGTTCTGCTTGGGTGCTGACTCTGCTGTGGCAGCCTCCACAGCAGGTGTGATGGTCACTGCAGTCTTATCTTCCCCAGCTGCCATGATCCATGCTGGTGACTCCTCCGGCATAGCGGCTGGGATCTGGTTCACCATTGCTGCGGGGGGACACCCCTCCTGGACCTCTGGCTCCTCCTGATCCCGACTGCTCAGCTCCGGTTCCGGCAGGCAAACAAAGGAGAGTGTAGAGAGGGTTGGTGAACAGTTTTTAACAGCAGCAGGTGGGGAGAGCTCAGGGGACTGCTTTAAGCAGCGTGGGTAGGCGTGTGTGTGCAAGTGTGTGTGTGTGTGGTGATACCATGCAGCCGGTGAATGTCTGGTGAGGAGGAGGCGTGACTGTAGGACTGGCAGAGAGCAAGGTTCAATCTGCCAGCTGGAATTAATAAGACATTATCAAAACCTACAGCCACAGGTCATGGACAGGGTGAACAACCCCGAACATGACAACAAACCTACAAAAGAGAGTTTTAAATAAAGTATACAATACACAGACCCAATGTACTGTTAAAGTTGATATTTTAGTAAAGCATGTTGATGAACTCAGCTCACTGAACAATGTGTTCAGTGAGCTTTTATTTTGTCAATTGAGACCTACATTTCATTTTTACATCAGGTTTAGCGAATACTATTTAATTCCTTATCTTACACTGCCACCTTGAATAATACTGAAAAAAAAAAGAAATCGTAACCTACACTGAACCTATATGGAACCTCAGCTCATTCAGCCGTCTTATTATAGCAGATATTTGCATGCAACAATATACAACAGCTTGTATTTAATAATAATAATGGTCTGCATTTATATTGCACCTTTCAGGAAACCCAAAGTGCTTTACAATGAAAATCCATTATCCATTCAGTCCACAGACAGACAATGGTTGCAGTAAGCTACTAATACTACTGTGCATATTTTCCATAATCCTTGGGCCATTTTACTCAATTGTGTGTTCAATTGTGAGTCTGCATTCTGCACTCTTTTGTACATAGTTCCACCTCAATAGCCACTACCATACCTTGGTAAATTTCAATAATCGTGGGCCATTTTTATTTTTATTTTTATTTCAGTTGTGTGTTTAATCGTGTGTTCTATAACTGTGTTTTACCTAATTCTTTTTTCTTACTTTATTGCGCAGTAGCCTGGTGGAGCACCCACAATTTCATTGTACTGTACTACTGTACAATGACAATAACGCCTATTCTATTCTATTTAATCTACTGTAGCCACAGCTGCTCTGGGGCAAACTGACGGAAATGTGGTTGCTAATCCACGCCAACGGCCTCTCTGACCACTATCGAACATTTATACACATTCATACCCAGTGTCATGGACACTGGAGGCAAGGTGGGTAAAGTGTCTTGCCCAGGGACACAACCGCAGGATGGCTGAGGAGAGCAGGATTCGGACCGCCAACCCTCTGGTTATTGGACGACCCGCTCTACCACCTGAGCCACTGCCACCCACATTTCCCTCCTCCGTTCCATTTTTGCTGAGCACCAAGCTGAACGACAGGAATTTCCACTTTTATATGGTCTTTGGCATGACCCAAATGTAAATGTAAATGTACATGAAGCCAAAATACAACTACAGACACTTAGAGCAGCACACTGTCAGATGTTAACACTGCTCCAGCGGTGGTGTTGACGTGAGGAAAAATGCAGGCAGATTATCCACATTGCTACACCATTTGTGTGTGTGTGTGTGTGTGTGTGTGTGTGTGTGTGTGTGTGTGTGTGTGTGTGTGTGTGTGTGTGTGTGTGTGTGTGTGTGTGTGTGTGTGTGTGTGTGTGTTTTGTTTTTTGTTTTTTGTTTTTTTTACAGGGCAGCAGTCTGAAACAGAAACTGAAACTTAAATATTTCCACTCAACTGGATGTAGACAATCCAACTTTGGAGATGCAGCTTCCCACACCATGTTTGTTTTGCCACTTCTATGCTAACGTCTAACTTCTGTCGGCAATGTAATGGTGTGATGTCATGCAGCAGATCCCAAATATTGTGATATTCACTTTTACACTGGCATCAAAAATTTATACTGGTATTATCGTGAACGATACAATATGGCACATCCCGACTTTTGTTATCCACAACTACTCTGTTAAAGGAGCCATTGAAAAAAATGTCTTTTTGTAGGTTTTAACTTTCTGAAATGTGTCTTCTGGTCATATGATTATCAAAAAAATATCAAAACACTCCTCTTAAAAAACAAACACAGCCTTTATATAGTTTCTGTCTCTAACTCTTCTGTCATGAGCGTGCGCTTTACACACGCACAAATGGAGATGACAAGCCCACTTGCAGGTGAAGAGAGTGTTTTAATCAATATGGAGTCAAACATACAACAAATGTCCAACATAGGATTCCATGAGGTAGGCTGCACAGCAGGCAAATACAGTTCAGTACAGTCAAGTTTTGGACTAGCAAATAACAGTTCATATCAGCCCCAGGGTAACACTGGCCACTGGGGAAAAACAAGAAATGTAAACCAGGGAGGAGGACTTACATGGATTTGTTGGAGCGAGGCTATGAGGAAACAACAGCAAACACGGTCCAGAGGAAAAGTCCACAAACAAGGAGCAGGCTGATAGAACGACTTACTGTGTGCAGGCAGATGACAGTACAATGCACCGACAATCACAGGAGTGCAAGCAAAGCTTAAATAATACCAAACATAATGACTAAAGTGATTGCCGGTGTGCCTGGGGGAGAGTGTGTAAGAGAGGACTGAATGGATGTGTGTTGGGTTGAGTGAGAGCAGGTGTGAATGATTGTGTGTGTGTGTGTGTGTGTGTGTGTGTGTGTGTGTGTGTGTGTGTGTGTGTGTGTGTGTGTGTGTGTGTGTGTAGGCATGAATGGGTGAACCTGAGCAGGAAGAGGAACAGACAATGACAGACTGGAATCACCTGTCAGAAACTGACAGGAGGGGGGGAGTGGCTACCAGAGGCAGGAGGCACAGAAGAATATAGGGAAAGCCAAAGGTAGCATAAAACACAGATAATATGGAGCAGGAAACCGTCATGAAGCCTGAGCTTGGGAACCACCACCTCAGCTCATGACAGAGCTCCCTCCCAAGGGGTGGAATCCAGACACCCAGAGTACCATCAAAGCCAGAGACAACTTGTTCCCCCCCCCCAACCGGAAGTGGAATAAACTACTCAGGGTGGCAAGGCTGCAACTGAAAAACACTAACCTACACTGCCCCAAAACCCAGAGACAAAAGATTAAGCCCCCCAGGCCAAAGAGTCCCAGAGTTCAGGGGGCCGACCAAAATCCCAGGTCCAGTGGGCGGCGGGCCGAGACCGATCAGGTGGCCTGCCTGAGTCCCAAGCCCTGCACGCAGACCACTGAACAGCGTCAGGCGGCCTACCGGAGCAAACAGGACATGAGACCTGTAGACTTAGTCCTTTGGCTGGCCAGCCAGCATTGTTAAGCTACCAGGACCAGAGGGGAGAGCGAGGAGGTGGCTTACCCACCGGAAGGGTTAAAGGTGGGTGGCCAGACCGAAGGAGGGGAACCCCCACGGTGACATACAGGGAGACGGAGGGGGCCATGGCATCCTCCGGCGGATCCATCGCATCCTCTGTAATCCCGGCTTGGGACACAGCTGCACCCATGGTGGACCCCAACCGGGCTGGCTCCACTGCACCCGCAGTGGACCCCAACCGGGCCGGCTCCGCTGCACTCATGGTGACCTCCGGCTGAGACTCTGCTGCACCCATGGTGACCGCTGGCTGAGGCTCTGCTGCACCCGCAGTAGCCTCCTGCTGAGGCGCTGCTGCACCCGCGGTGGTCCCCGATTGGGACAGAACCCCTGCGTTGACCTCCACTGGGGAAACTGGACTGCTGTCAACTCTGGCGGGTTGGACCGGATCAATGGAGACCTGTGGTGGTGGTGGGTTCCGCCCCCCCCGGTGACCCTGGGAGAATGCTCAGGAATGGCAATAGATAGGGTCGCCGGCAGCAGCAGAGCCCGGTGAGGAGGGTTCAGGTGCAGCTGAGGGCTGCCCCCGACTCTCCTCTCCAAGAGCCAGACAAGTTTGCTCTAATTTAGGAGAAAGAGAAACAAATGAGAGCACTTGCCTGTACTCGGAATCCACTGCCGGTCAGGACTCTGTCACTGATGTCCTAGGTCCAGCCTCCAGAAGGCCCAGCTCAGCGGGTGGCTCTGCTGCAACAGCTCGTACAGCAGGCATGATGGTGACTGCAGTCTTAGGACCCCCCCAGGTGATCCTCCCTACGTTGACGACCCATCCGACGTGGCAGCTGAGAGGTGCCCCACCGCTGACCCTGGCATCGGATCCTCCAGGGCCTCAGACCTCTCCTCCGTCTGGTGACTTGGCTCTGGAACCGGCGAGCTCACAGGAGCACACAGAGGAGACACGGAGAGGATCTGTGAGGGGTTATTACATGCCGCTGGTGCAGAGAACTCAGAGACTGCAGGACCCAAGTCTCTTGGCCAGGGAACAGACAAAATTGTTTGTTAATAGTAGGAAAATTAGAAGGAACTTGCCTGTTCTCCTGGTTCTTGATGTCTCCAGCGGCGTCTGGAGTGCTCTCATCCCCTTCCGTGTCCATGGCAGCTCTGGGCTCCTCTGGGGCAGATGGATCCGGAGAGAAAAAAGGGCTCTCCACATTGGCGGAGGTAACAGCAATGGAGGAGATGGCTGCAGACGGCACCTCGGGGGAAACAGGCGGCTCCGCTGCAGGATTCTCCTCATCCACTGAAAGGGGAGTTGCTGGCTGGATGATGATGGAATCCTTTGGACGAGACCTCTGGGAACGGCGACGACGTGGAGGAGAAGGAGACCGAGGTGAAGGCGTGCTCTACTTCCAACAGGAGCTTTGGTTCCCTCGGGGCTAATTCCTCAAACTCTGTCACCAATTCCAGGAGGAACCACGACTTCGTCTCCAGGAGAAGCTCAGCTTCCGCCAACAACACCTGTCTGCGTTCCTCCAGTTCTTCCATGAGTTGAGCAAGCTCCGGCTCTGGAGGAGGAGGCAGGAGAGGAGCAGGAGGGCTATGGGCAGAGGAAGGCTTCCTCTGTTGCAAGCGTTCCTTCAGCGATGGAGACGATCCCAACACCAAAGACTCCTCCCCGAAAGGCAGAGAGAAGATGGCGTGGACCATGTCAACCACCCACGGGTAACACCAAAGGCTGGGATTAAACCTCATTACCTCCTCAGCGGTGTATCGAGCTGCTCGGACGTCCTTCAGAAAAAACGGCTCCTGCATCCAAGAGAAGGCAGCCTCCAAGCAGTTCAATGCGCGCCGCTCATTTATGAAGACAGCCAGCCGGGGTTCCGGAGATAGAAGCGGGTCCATCATGGGAGATGCTGGAAGCATCTTATCACGGACACGTCTTCTCCTCCTCTTAGTGGATGACGGCTCCAGTGTTACAGCAGCCTCCTCACCCTCACAAGGAAGGGAGCGAATAGTGGAAAAGAGGTCAGTGGCCTCCAGACAGTTCCACAGGCTGGGACGCCTCTCCATCAAACGTGCTGCGCTATCCCGGGATCCACGGACTGCTTCGGGGGTCCCAGAGGTTTGGGCTCGCGCTAAAAGGTCCTCCAGGACAGCTCCGCGTCATCCATGGTGCTCCAACATGGGTGAATGAAAAAGAGGGAAAAAGAGCACAAACAGGTGAAACAGGCTACACTCAAATTCACTGCTGGGCTCTGTAAGGGTCGGTGCATTCTGTCATGAGCGTGCACTTTACACACGCACAAATGGATGATTGTGATATTCACTTTTACACTGGCATCAAAAATTTATACTGGTATTATCGTGAACGATACAATATGGCACATCCCGACTTTTGTTATCCACAACTACTCTGTTAAAGGAGCCATTGAAAAAAATGTCTTTTTGTAGGTTTTAACTTTCTGAAATGTGTCTTCTGGTCATATGATTATCAAAAAAATATCAAAACACTCCTCTTAAAAAACAAACACAGCCTTTATATAGTTTCTGTCTCTAACTCTTCTGTCATGAGCGTGCGCTTTACACACGCACAAATGGAGATGACAAGCCCACTTGCAGGTGAAGAGAGTGTTTTAATCAATATGGAGTCAAACATACAACAAATGTCCAACATAGGATTCCATGAGGTAGGCTGCACAGCAGGCAAATACAGTTCAGTACAGTCAAGTTTTGGACTAGCAAATAACAGTTCATATCAGCCCCAGGGTAACACTGGCCACTGGGGAAAAACAAGAAATGTAAACCAGGGAGGAGGACTTACATGGATTTGTTGGAGCGAGGCTATGAGGAAACAACAGCAAACACAGTCCAGAGGAAAAGTCCACAAACAAGGAGTAGGCTGATAGAACGACTTACTGTGTGCAGGCAGATGACAGTACAATGCACCGACAATCACAGGAGTGCAAGCAAAGCTTAAATAATACCAAACATAATGACTAAAGTGTTTGCCAGTGTGCCTGGGGGACAGTGTGTGAGAGAGGACTGAATGGATGTGTGTTGGGTTGAGTGAGAGCAGGTGTGTGTGTGTGTATGTGTAGGCATGAATGGGTGAACCTGAGCAGGGAGAGGAACAGATAATGACAGATTGGAATCACCTGTCACAAACTGACAGGAGAGGGGGGAGTGGCTACCAGAGGCAGGAGGCACAGAAGAATATATGGAAAGCCAGAGGTAGTATAAAACATAGATAATATGGTGCAGGAAACCGTCATGAAGCCTGAGCTTGAGAACCACCAGCTCAGCTCATGACACTCTTCCAGGTTTGCTACTGAACATCATAAACATGGTAAGCCAATCCTGATACCCACCCCCTGCTCTATTATTGGTCAGCTGAACTGTCTGTCTGTAAATGTGGGGAGCCCAAGCTTCATAGCTAACAGTGGTAGAGCATTAGCTTACCAAGCGTGATATGATTATTTTCTTCAGATTTCAGTCACCCTAATAGACATCCCGGTTTAAATCTGGCTAACTAATCTACAGTTGATAATATATCTCGCCTCATTCCGGCTTATTGTGTTATATTATTGTGCTGACCCCTACTCAGGGGTCAGCAGCCTGTGGCTTTTTTGTCCATAACCAACAGTTCCCTGTGCCCTTGAGGAAATGGAAAAAAAACAACACTTCTTTTTTTTTTAAATTGCAAATTAAAGAGAAAAAAAAACATACTCATGAGAAATGTGTTTCAAATATGCATGGTTACAATTTTAAAACACTCAAATATGGCAGAAGAAATAACATTTCTCAGAAGAAGTTGCAAATTTTTTAAAAAAGTAATTGTTTTACAAGAGAAAAGCTGTAACTTATTTACAGGAAAGGAGTAACAAATTTACACAATGGAAAGTTAATGGAGAAAAAAAAAATCCACAAAAACAAAATTTTACATAAAACTTTATTTAATTTCTTGTGTTTTGTGACTCCATGAAAAGTTTGTTTTGCAAAAAAGCGCAAAATAGTAATCTCAGTCATAAAGGTTGCCAACCACTGCTTAAGCATAAGGACTCTGACCTGCAGTCAGAAATGGAGTGAGTAGGGCTGCAATTCACTTAGCCATCAAAAGGTGTCACTAAAACATGAATGTCCAAAATTTCAATACAGAGCTATAAGATGCTTCAGATAACTCATAGACTGTGAAAAAGATAGACAACATGAGAGCTCCAAAAGTATTGCACACATCTTGGTCGCCTCCAGTGACTGGCTGCAGAAAGACAATAACCCCCACCTCTTCCCATTGTTCTGTGCAGTACTTTGGCAGACAGAAAACTAAAAATACTCCTAGAATGATTTAAAAAAAAAAATTAAACAAAAAAATCTGATGATTCTTATCATGCTCATGTATATTGTAAGTGTAATTGTAAGTGTTCATTTTTCAGCATGGTCACAGTTGGTTGTGACTGTGGGAACTGCCTATCAGCTGCACCATATACTGTAACTGGGTAGCTGTTTGGGTGGGAATTTGACTGGTTCCACTTCAAGATTGCCACTGTGTAGACTCTGGCTCCAAAAGGATGACGGCAGTACCCAAAATCCAAGAAGCAGAGCTTTACTTTGCTACAATGGAAGTGGCGGCATGTCATCCATCTCTGATCTGTGTACATATACAGCAGAGAAAATAAGTATTGAACACATCAACATTTTTCTCATTAAATATATTTCTGATGAAGCCACTGAGCTGAGATTTTCACCAGATATCAGTAATAACCCAAGTAATACATACATATAAAGAAATCAAGGCAACTGTATTCACAAAACAAGTTATATTTAATAAAGTGGAATGACACAGACAATAAGTATTCAACACGTTTGGTGAAATTCCTTTAATATTTAGTAGGAAATCCTTTGTTGGTAATAACAGCTTCCAGACACCTCCTGTATGGAGAAGCTAGGCACAAGCATTGCTCAGGAGTGATTTTAGCCCATTCTCCCACACAAACTGTCAAATCTTGAAGGTTCCGTGGGTGTCTTCTGTGAACTCTGATCTTAAGTTTATTCCACAGATTTTCAATTGGATCCAGGTCAGGTGACTGACTGGGCCATTCAGGCAACTTTATTTTCCTTCTCTTGAGCCATTTGAGAGTTTTCTTGGCTGTGTGTTTGGGATAATTGTCTTGCTGAAATGTCCACCCTCATTTTATCTTCAGCATCTTGGCAGATGCAACAGCTTCTTATCAAGAATGTCTCTGGATATTTGTCCATTTGTCTTTCCTTCAATTATATGAAGTCTGCCTGTACCATGTGCTGAAAAACACCCCCACACCATGATAGGATGTGCAGTGCCATTTCTCTTTCAAGCATGCTGTGTGTTGTGGCATCCAAAAAGTTCAATTTTATTTCAATCTGACCAGATTATATTCTCCCAGTGTTTTACTCGCTTGCCTAAATGCTGTGCAGCAAACTTTAAGCGAGCTTCAACATCAACATGCTTTTTCTTCAGCAATGGAGTCTTGCAAGGTGAGCGGGCATAGAGCCCATGTCGGTTGAGTGCATTACTTATTGTTTTCTTTGAAACAGCAGTACCTGCTAACTCCAAGGTCTTTCTGGAGCTCTCTATAAGTGGTTTTTGGCTGTTGGATAACTCTTCTGATAATTCTTTTGACTCTTCTGTCAGAAATCTTGCAAGGAGCTCCTGGTTGTGGCTGGTTTATGGTAAAATGATGTTCTTTCCACTGCCGAATAATGGCTCTAAAAGTGCTCACTGGAACATTCAGCAGTTTAGAAATGCACCTGTAACCAATGCCATCATTATGTTTTGCAACAGTAAGGTTGCAAAGGTCTTGAGAACTCTTTGCTTCTACCCATCATGAGTTCTTTGTGGTGTGACAATCTGATATTCACAGACCTTTTTAAAGGCTATCAATCAGGACTTTATCAGCTGAAATTAATTTGCACTGATGGGGGATGGGATGGCTTTCTAAATGCTGATGGATTTCAGCTGGTTTCTTGGCTTTCTATGCCTTTTTGCACCTCTTTTTCTTCATGTCTTCAATATTTATTCTCTGTGCCATTCCACTTTATTAAATATAATTTGTTTTGTAAACAGTTGCCTTGATTTCTTTCTATGTATGGATTACTTGGGTTGTTACTGATATGTGGTGGTAATCTCAGGTTAATGGCTCCATCAGAAATATGTTTAATGGGAAAAATGTTGACGTGTTCAATACTTATTTTTGTCCGCTGTAGACTTTGTGTTTTTAGTGAGATTTACTAAAATATTTCCCCACTAAACATTAAAATAACTATTGTTTTGAAGTTGAGCGTTTTATAATGTATCACCACCCTGGTGTACCAATCTTTAGGTGTCAGAGAGGAAGGGGCCCCAGGCATAACATTTCACATTCAAAAATATTTACTCGGCAAGCAGTAGGTCTAATCTGGATTGCTGCTCCTCAGCTGTCTTTTGCCTCTGCAGAGCTAGGAGGCATAGTAAAATTTCTCTGAAACCTCTGATCAAAGTTTGCTCCCCATTGTGGGTGGGAGGTATTTTCATCACAGTGTTTTCTCAAAACTATATCCATGCAAATCACCACATTTATCCCCTGTGCACCGTGTGCCGTGCGGGTGGAAATGAATACGCAGTCATTGGCTTGAACATTGGCTTGGCAAAGCTCACAGCAGGTACAGAGTACCACAATGGCTCACTGAGGAGAAATAGCAGGATTCCTCCCACACAGTGATCAGCTGCAGGTGCAGGGGAGCACCGAGGCAGAGCTACAAAGAAGGAATACAATTACAACACACATCCCCAATTTTTATCAAGACTGATCTACCAGAGAATAGAAAAATACAAAGCACCACTGTCCTGTGATATCTGCCTAAATAACACTGTGGCTAGCTGGTGTCTAACGCAGTGCATCTGCACTGTGAACTCCTGCTTCTGGACCTGTTCTTGTGCGACAGTGTGATTAATGTGACTCCACACCCTCGGCCTTATTTAACCCTTGTGGCTCTCACATCTCGATAATGAGGAAAGCCTGCTCGCTGGCAAAAGCACCCCTGCTCTGCAATAACACATGCCCTCTGGTGCAACCATCATGGCCAGAGGACACTCTGTGCACAATTTGCCAATATGGTTTTTCTCATTACAGGAGCAGCGTGATTTTAGGAGTTGATGAGCAGCCACGTGTTCATGGAGCCCCGAAGGAAGAAGAAGAAAAAAAAAAACTCATCAGTGGCAAGATGAGCAGGCCCGCTGGGGTGTCGTTAACATCAACAGTCCCCAACCCCTTGAGCCATTCCTTAGCACCAGCAGCTGCCACTTGACTACTTTCATTGAAGTGACAACCCGCTTGCCTTCATTATGTTCCACCATCAAACTAGTGACGAGGCGATGAACGGTGGGGACTCATTACTTACTTACAGTGACCACTTTTCTGCAGTCAGTGTTTGCAGCTCGTCCTTCACACGTTTTAAAAACGGATTGCTCCCCTATAGGCAGAGTCCACAGACTCTACACAATTAAACTGCCCTTCTGTGTACCCTCTGTGATAAAGAATTTGTGGGTCCATATGCTTAAACAGTTGTTTACAATTGTATCTACTCTGCCTCTGTCTGTGATATTTTAGAAAATAAACTTTAAACCAAATTCCTTTTTGTTTTTTTGTAAAAGCCTAATAGTGCTTTGAGATCTTCATTCATGCTGCCCTGTATAGCCACTTTGGCATTTTATGTGATTGAGCACTTCTCTTTTCCTTTGTGGGTAAAAAAGAAGCCGTTAATGGCTAAATGGCCGTTGGTGTAAAGTGGTTTTCCTGTGCTCTCCTCAGCCTCCGCCAACATTACCGTGATAAATCACCCCAATGGAAAGGTAATATAATCCATAAACCCAATGTAAAGAAATCTCCAGCAGAAACAATATACACAAGTGTGCAAAGATGAAATAGCAGCAAAAAAAAATCCCCCAGAAACTTCACAATCATAAATATTGTCAGGGTGAGAAATTTCTTTGCATACGTAGCAGCTTCCTTTGAAGTTTGATCCAGTCGTTATGATTTACATGAGTTGGCATCATCACCAGCCACTGTTTCATCAGTGTTTGATGCAAATTATGTTTGTTTTGTGGATAACATCCGTCTCAGCAGACATCTTAAAGATGTACAAAGGGAGAGCAAGACACACACCCCCATTCCAACACGTTAGTGCCAACAGGATTTTAAGATTGTGTGTGCTCACACTGGAATTAGTATGTTTCACAAGTTTGTTCCTGTGTTTCTATTCACATTGATGTCCAAAACATGGAGGAGCTCACAGGTGCTGCTTATGAATACAAACTGAGACGACTCTAGCAATATTAAAAAAAAAAGATTTGAACATGAGGAAAGCCTGTTCCACATTTTTAAAAACTGTCTACATATTGTGTAAAATGTAGATAAAGACAGTGTAAATTTGTCATGTGATTATATTAAAAAGTATTGATTGAGGGGGTAGTGCCTCTCGGCTACGTGGGCTCCCCTGTAAAAGGGGGGGGGGGGCTTTTGGGGCATGGGGATCCCCAGGGTGTGCAGCAGTGGTGCTGGGGGGGTGCATGGGGGGCTCCGGCCCGGGGGGTGGGGGCGCTGACCTCCCGGTGTCTGGGGCCCGGGGCCTGGCAGCCTGGTCTCCCTTGACTGTCCCTGCTGGGGCGGATGCCTGGCTTTCCTGGGGCTTGTTGACCTCGGGCATTTGTGCACTGTGAGGGTTGGTGGCGCTGTCTTGCCTGCTCGGGGTTTCCGGGAAGGGGGGGAGTTGTTGCTGCAACCGGCCGCCCTCTTCGTATGTTCCATGACAAACCACTCACGTGCACACACTTATTTTGAGCACGCTTTCATATACACACACACGGACACACAGGCACAAATGTCTCCCCTTTAACAGGTGCGGATACCAGACTCGTGTTGACATCTCTTCGGTGGAAGAAGCAGTCTGTCTTTCGTTTGTTTTAGCTGTTGGTTTGTTTGTCTTTTTTGTCTGTTCCTCTGCCTTTTCTTTTCCCCTCCCCACACTTTCTTTCCCCATTCCCCATCCTGTCGAGCTCTTCATGAGTAAAATAATTTAAATAAAGTATTAAAAGTTATTACAGGAGGAGTTTACAACAATATACAGTGCATAGATAGGTACTGTATAAGCTCCTTTTGGCAAAGTAAATCTGTTTTGGCACAATAAGGGTAGCAGACTTCTGTTCTGCTCACCTAGCTGCCTGACAGGACAAGGGGAAAAAATATTAAAAAGTATTGTGATACTTTATGAGATTATGAGATTTTTGTCTGTATTGATTTGGAATTTGTTGCCAGCAAAATTTTTGTTTGGCAATTTAGGACCTATTTACTATTTACTTCAAAATAAGACTAAGTTTTCAATGGACATTAGGCTATTATTATATGAATGGGAACATTTCTTGATCCAACACATTAATTTTTTTAGGTCAAAACATGTCAGTCTAGGTCATGTATGATGGGAATAAAATGCAGTCTCTGTTCTGCCCCAGCAAACCTTCACATAAGATAAGATAAGATAAGATAAGCCTTTATTAGTCTCACAATGGGGAAATTCCAGGATTGCAACAGCACAGGGATAGCAACACTCAGAGCAACAATCAGAAGGCAAGAAAAAAAACAAGCAAGCAAGAGCAGCTAATATACATATGTACATATTACTATAAAATATATATATACACACACACAGACACACAGTGCAGAGCATTGTAGCTGGATGGAATAAATATATGAATATATAAACACACAGTGCGGAGCATTGTAGCTAGATGGAATAAATATGTAGATATATAAACACTCACAGTACGGAGCATTGCAGCTAGGTGGAATAAATATGTAAATATATAAACACACACAGTGCGGAGCAATGTAGCTAGATGGAATAATATGTAGATATATAAACACATAGTGCGGAGCATTGTAGCTAGATGGAATAAATATATAGATATATGAATATAAACACACCCAGTGCGGAGCATTGTAGCTAGATGGAATAAATATGTAAATATATAAACACACACAGTGCAGAGCGTTGTTGCTAGATGGGATGAAACAGCATAACCGTCTACTTAGTTATCCTACATGGTATGATTATGTGCCCATACATATTCTCACCCTCCATAGCGACCGGTACATCTGCCCTTTCCTCTGGGAGAAGTTCCCTAGAACACCTCATTAGTGGATGTCCAAATCCCCTTAGTAGAGGTGCCTTTCATTGCTGTCACAACCACCTTTTAAGAACAGTCACTGACACTACAGTTGGGCCAACAACAACAAAAGAAACCCCCAACAAAATAAAATTGCCTCCATCTGGGCTTGAGAAGCCTCTTCTAGAAACTAGAAAAAAAAAGTCTGGTCCCCTCACCCCCACCAGCAAAAGGTCCACTTCCTTGGAAAGCACCCGAGTTTCCCAACTCAAAAAACATCATTGGGGCTGCACCCAGATATGGTCATTTTATCAGAATCCACCAAACAACTGGTCATTTTGGAATGTACAGTGCCCTAGGAGAAAAGGAAGCATGCCAAGTGGCAGGAGCTGGTGGATGAGTGCTGGCATCAAGGCTGGCAAATCAGGTTTGAGAATTTGGATGTGGGATGCCAAGGATTTGCAGGGTGTTCATTCTGCAAACTGTTTATATAGCTGAGCATCACTGGGCAAAGTGGAAGACCATTAAATCTGCTACTGAAGCCACAAAAAAAAGAAAAAGGGCAGATCCATGGGTGAAGGCTGCTGGGACGCAAGCTGAGGTCCAGTCAACCCGGGGTGGGTTCACCTGTGTGAGGGTGTCGGATGTTGAAAGACCCAAAACACCTGATGACCCCAGGTTACATCACCAATGATACATCCCAGCACATCTGTAAGATGTGTCATTCATTGGGTGTAAGTTACCGACTGATCAAAAGTCCTGGGGTTCCTTTGTTTTTGACCAGTTCACCATCCAACTATTTTACAGAATTCTGCTGTTATGTAGTTTGAAGTTTGGCATAGTTGTGATAGAAGTCTTCCCCTAAAAAAAGGAATTTGCACTCAAACATTGCTCAGCACTTTGAAGACCTTTGGTGTAGGCTACTCATGCAATGTGCACTAATACGGTCACATACTTAAATCACATGAAAAGCTAAGGATCCACTCATCTTTAACCTTGGAAATCAATTTCTAAAAAAGTATGTGAAATGTTCATCAGGATTTGTTATGATATGGCTCTGCATGGGGGATATTTAGGTAATACTGTGTGTTATATATTGTTAATCCCAGAGGGAAATTCAAAGATGCCCAGAGAGCTGGATGAGGCAAGCATGGGGTGGCACCATTCCCTTCACCATTCACACACACACATTCACACCTAGGGTCACTTTAGAGTCTCCAATTAACCTAAATGTTTTTGGAATGTGGAATCCAGTGGGTGTTACCAAGACAGCCTTCTCGTATACAACAGATTCAAATCCAGTTGGAGCCCTTTTTTTTATATCCCAAGCAATGAAGATGCGGAGGGTATAATGTTTTTGACCCATTCGTCTGTTTGACATTTTATGTTGCTGCCACAATAGCTTCCACATTTCTGATCAGATCGAATTCAAATTTATACAGAAGCTTGACCTCATGAATACCTTCAATGTATGCGATTTTGACATACATCTAATGAGGGGTTAATTAAACAGTTAAACAACTAAAAGGACTTGAATATGAACTTTTTCTATTGAAGAATACATTCATTCCTTTGGCTACATGCCGGGTTTGTATGTTCATCAGATGAGGGCATGCATTACATTGTTCAGCAAGAACTCTGATATGGTGATGAGTGGGGTATGTGAGCGTTGTTCTTTCATTTTAAATTTTGTCTCCCAGATATGTTCATTTTCACTTCTCCTCTGGCTGTTCATTTGTTTTATAAAAATACTGCCATGATTTGGCAAAGCCCATCAGAAAGGAGGGATACAAGACAGATTGAATATACTTGGGTAACTCGGAGATGGGAAACAGCTGGAGGAAGATACAGGAGGAAGCAATTGTCTTAATGAAGAGAAACACACACACAGGAAAACAGGGAACTAAGCAAACACAGAATTATGGCCTCCCTGTCGTATGTGACGATTGTGATGACGCTGATCTCCCCTTTCTTCACACATGCAGGGGTAGCTCTCCGTTGAGTTGTTTCTGCCTGTGATAAGATGACTACGCTAGTTCGATCGATTCATGGCTATGGTTTCCCAGGTGGCAATGTCTATGCCAAAGTCCCGTAGGTCACGTTTCAGCACATCTTTGTAACGGAGTCGAGGTCGACCACGTTTTCTGGGAGCATTTATTAGTTCCACCATAAAAAATGGTTTTGGGGAGACGCTTTTCCTCCATCCTCACAACATGACTAGTCCATCTTAGTCTGTGATTACATAGCAAAGTGTACAGGTCGGAGGACCCTGTTGATTGAAGGACAATACTGTTGGGCATATAGTCAGACCAGGAGACTCCGAGTATTAAACGCAGACAGCGTAGGTGGAATGAATTTAGTTGGTGTTTTTGTCTCCTGTACGTAGACCAACTTTCACTGCCATACCAAAGAGAACTGAGAACACAGGCAGAGTAGACTTTCACCTTTGTCTTAATGGACAGGTGCCGATTGTTCCAAACGCTGTCCTTCAGTCGGCCAAAGGATGTTGCAGCTTTACCAATTCGGATGTTTATTTCTGCATCAAGGGAGTTGTCAGATGTTACTGTGGATCCCAGGTACCTACATGAACTGGCCTACAACAGATAAATTTATCCCATAGATGGTGATAGTAGGGATAGTGTCTGTGTTTTGCACCAGAATTACAGTTTTTGTAAGGCTTATATGGAGGCCAAACTCACAACAGGCTGCTGTAAATGCATTGTACATGTTTTGGAGATCAGATTCTGAGTGCACAACAAAAGTGACATCATCTGCATAAAGAAACTCTCTGACCAGGACATAACTGACTTTAGTTTTTCCTCGAAGTCTTGCTAGATTGTAGAGTTTTCCAGAGCTACGAGAGTGCAGAGCAATTCCAGACGGATGTTGAAAACCACCGCACAGAACTGCAGAGAGGAAAATGCCAAAAAAGAGTGGGAGCTAGGACACATCCTTGTTTGACTCCACATCTGATGTTAAATTTGTCAGAGGTTGCACCATTGTGTTGGACTGTTGCTTGTATATCATCATGGACTGAAACAATGATGCTGAGTAAGGTGCAAGAACAGCCTAGTTGCTGAAGTAAAAGGAAGAGCCTAGATCTGCTGGCATAATCAAAGGCCTTTGTTAGATCTATGAAAACTATAAGTAGAGGCTTGTTTTGCTCCATGCACTTTTCCTGCAGCTGACGAAGGCAGAACACCATGTCAGTAGTAGAGCATGTAGGACGAAATCCACACTGACTCTTAAGCAATATTCTGTTTGCAATCACTTGCAGGTGAGCTAACACAATATGGGCAAGCAGAGGAAAAGATACCATTGTGAAGGAAGAAAGTGGATGAGGCAACGAGCTGAACGACACATTAACTTTATTTTCTCCTCCAACATCAAGTAGTAAAACTCACTGCCCTGGGTCTCTGGGTATCCTCTTCTTATAACCTTCAATTCCATGCATTGAGACCCAAGAATCCCGACCATAATACATTGTGTGGAACAAAGACACGCGTGGCACATTAACATAACATAACGCCAGTACCGCATCTCACACCCTTTCCTCCTCCAGTGGCTCTGGCGCTTCCTCCTTTTCTCGGGGGGCAAATAGTCCATACTGTCCCGTCTGAGACACGCCGGTAACACTTCCTCCTTCAGTCCACTGTTCCCTCTTTCCACAGTTGCTGTCTCTGGGTGGAGAATCCCTCACCCATGCCACCACACAGCCCCCCCCCCATCCCTTGGGCTTCAGCCGGCATCCATAGCGGCTGTAGCGGGGGATCGCTGATCCATTCGAAACACCCTGCTGGTGAGGTGTACAGGAGGGCACGTCAGTCTGTGGAGGGAAAGGGGTGGGGAGCACATTAGCTTTGTGAGCGCAGGTCCCTACCGAGGGAACACCAACTTGCGGAGCCACCAACAGTGGACGTCCGCGCTGGGAAGCTTGAACCAACACCACCTGCTCGTCTGCCAACACAAAAGCTGGCTTCAGCCAGTCGATACAGACAGTCTCCCTACGCCCCCCCCCCCCCCAAGTCTAACACAAAATGCTTCGCCCCAGGTTCCAACACCCTGAATGGTCCGTCGTACAGTGGGCGCAGCGGGGTCCAGTGCGTATCATGCCTGACACAAACAAAACTGGCATTCTGTAAAGTCTTGGGGATGAATGTGCATGGAAAACAATGGTGGGCTGGGCCCGGCACGTTAAAAGCCTCCGTACTGTGCAAAAATTGCACAGGCGGATCGGTCCCAGGCGCGGGGTTTTCTGGTAAAAACTCCCTGGGGATGAGCAGTGGCTGAGAAAAATGAGTTCTGCCAGGGAGGCTACCAAATCCTCCTTAGGCGCAGAGCGCAACCCTAAATGAACCCAGGGCACGCGGTCAACCCAATTTGTATCCGTGAGCAAAGCTCTGAGCACTGCCTTAAGCGACCTATGCAAATGCTCGCATAACCCATTAGCCTGGGGGTTGTACGCAGTAGTGCGGTGAATTTTGACACCCAGGCTTTGGGCCATCTCGGACCAGAATTTCGAAACGAATTGTGGACCCCTATCAGAAGTGATGTCTGACAGAGATCCGAACCATGCAACCCAAGCCAACAAAAAAGCACGAGCCACTTCCACGGACATGGTAGAAGCCAGCAGGACCACTTCAGACCAGCGCATGGTGTGGTCCACGATTGTCAAAAGGTGCGTGAAACCTTGCAATGGCGGGAGAGGTACCACCAAATCCACGTGGATGTGGTCGAACCTCATAGCCGGGATTTGGAACGGCTCGAGGAGGGCTCTGGTGTGCTTGTGCACTTTGGACCGCTGGCACGCGACGCAAGCTGCAGCCCACTTTTCCCCGTCCTTGCACAAGCATGGCCAGACAAATTTTCCCCCCACTGGTTTCACCAAAGCGCACACGCCTGGGTGAGAAAGGGAGTGGACTGACTCAAAAATGCGGCAGCACCAGGAGCTCAGAACCACCGGGCGCGGGCGGCCAGTGGAAACGTCACAGAGCAAGGGAGGACACCCTTCTTGCACCACCCTGCTCTCCAGCCTTAACCCAGTAGGTGCGACTGGAGTGCACAAATGTCTGTGTCCCCAGCTTGCTCCGCAGCCATGGCAGGGAAATCTATTCCCATGGAGACCAGGCAGACTAACGTGCACGACAGACAATCAGCCACAACGTTGAGCTTACCAGCAATGTGTTGAATGTCGGTCGTAAACTCCGAGATCGCGGCCAAATGTCGTTGCTGCCGGGCTGACCACGGTTCTGAGACCTTGAACATCATGAACATAAGCGGCTTATGGTCCACAAATGCGGTGAACTCACGTCCCTCTAGCCAAAACTGGAAATGGTGCATCACCAGGTGGAGAGCTAACAATTCTCTGTCGAACGTGTTGTATTTGCATTCGTTGTCGCGCAAAGTTCAACTGAAAAATGCAAGCGGCTGCCACGAACCGGAGACATATTGCTCCACTACTGCCCCTATGGCAACATCAGATGCGTCTGTAGCAAGATTTCCTCTGGTAACATTTCTTGGTGGCGGCCCACCTCGCCAGAAAATTTACCACCACGCCAAGAAGGAGATGTGAATTTAAGGAAAATATATGAAGCAATGACTTTCCGCAAGCGTGCACACGAACAATGCACGTGGCCGTCATCCGCGCAGGGTTTAGAAGCGCCCCGCCCACGCGAGCTTTCCAGTCAGTCAGCAAGCAGTGTCTCGCTAGCAGCAGCAGCATCTCCGTGGAAAAGGAATGAAAACCGGGAAGTCAAACAGCAGAAATGGACTCTATTTGAAGAGAAACTTTGTGAAGAAGTCTGCCGTTTCCTCGTTGGTGAAAATCCTGGTGCATCAGCACCTTGGCGCTACCTATCGGGCGGGAGTGAAACTGCAAATGATGGTTGTGTGCATGAATCAACTGCTTGGCCTGGGTAGATGAAAAAAGTGAACATGTACAGCGCTGCGTGCCTGCTTGGCTCGTCCAAAGCATATGCAGACCAAGGCGGACTAGAGGGGAAATGCAGCATGAATAAGGCTTGACTGTCCGACAGAAACATGAGTTTATTAAAGTACTTTAAACATGGAAAAAAAATCAGAAGAGGTATGTAAGCACTGGAGGCATTTATCATGGTTTTAACCCACTGGAAATGGGAGCAATAATGGAAGAGTCGCTTAGCTAAAAGATGTGGGTAGAATTTAAATGCAGCCGGCTTCATATCTGGGTGGGACCCCAAATGACCCAATATTCCAACATTCAAGCCTTGGTTGTACAATACTTCAAACTGTAAGTTCCATATGCACGGCAGTGGCTCAGAAGGTAGAGCGGGTTGTCCAATAACCGGATGGTTGGTGGTTCGAATCCCGTTCTCCCCAGATATCCTGCCGTTGTGTCCCTGGGCAAGACACTTTAACCACGTTGCCTCCAGTATCCGCGGGTTTCTTTTTCTTCAGCGCAGCATACAACGGCTGCATCAGCTGGGCTGCCTGTGGGAGGAAACGGTTATAAAAATTGGCCATTCCCAAAAACTCCTGTAGGGCCCTCACGGTCTGCAGACACGGAAAGTCCAACATGGCACATACCTTATCCGGTAGCGGAATCGCGCCCTCTTGAGAAATGCGCTGGCCTAAAAAATCAATCACTGGCACACCGAACTGGCATTTCGTCGGGTTCACTATCAACCTGTGCACTTCCAAACTCTGGAAAACTGTTTTGAGATGGGTGATGTGCTCTTCCTCGGACACACTAGCCACCAGAATGTCATCTAAGTAGACAAAAATGAAGGATAAGTCACGGGACACTGCATCTATCATTCTCTGGAAGGTCTGCGCTGCGCCCTTTAATCCGAACGGCATGTGTACAAACTCAAAAAGGCCGAAAGGAGTTATTACCGCTGTTTTAGGAACATCTTCCGTGTGCACCGGGACCTGGTGATAACCGCGGACCAGATCCACTTTTGAAAAAACACACGTCCTGGCCAGGTGCATGGAAAAATCCTGGATGTGCGGAATGGGATACCGATCGTGTTTCGTGGCGTTGTTCAAACGCCAGAAATCGCCACACGGTCGCCACGGCCAGTCAGCCTTAGGCACCATGTGGAGCGGGGATGCCCACGGGCTGTTGGAATACCTGATGATACCCAGCTGCTCCAAATTGGCAAACTCCTTGTGCACGCTGGCCAGTTTAGCTGCGTCCAGGTGCCAAGGTCGCGCGAACACCGGCGGGCCTTTTGTGGTTACAAAATGTTCAACCCTATGTTTGGTTACCGTAGCCGAAAAAGTTGGGACTGTGAGTGCTGGAAACTGTGCAAGTAATTGCTGGTACTTACCCCCTGGAGCTACAATGTTAGCCAGTGTTGTTGACCCAGCTCCCCGAGCTGTGCAAGGCAGGGAGGTGAAAGAAACAGCGTCCACCAAATATCTGTTGGCAAACATCAACTAATAACCCATAAGCACATAAAAATCTGCACCTAAAATGGGGGCAGAACACGCAGCTACCACCAAGTCCCACTGGAAATTGCATCCATGTAAGCATATCGTCAGCATCTGTTCGCCAAACGTCCTCATGGTGGATTCGTTGGCAGCCATGAGCTCGGGACCGCTGCTTCCCACCAATCTGTTTGCGCTGACCAGTAGGATGAGGCTCTTCTGGGAACTGGAGTCCACCAAAAACCATCTCCCCGAATGTGTGTCCGTGACATAAAGCAGCTTATTCCTGTCGCCAGCGGTTGCAGCTGCTACTGAATGCCGAACGTGCCATCTTCCTGGCTTTTTGAATTGGCATGGCGATAGGCAGCGTTGGGCATTCGAGCTGAAACAGCAATGATAGTAAGAGATCACCCGGTTTCTTCATCTCTCAGTGTACGTCCCGGCTACCACCAACAGCTCCTCGACCTCGCTGGAGTCCCTCATGGATGCCGGTGCCGCTGTCTGCACGCTGAGAGTTCTGGTCACCAAAATGATGCAGTCCACTTCCTGCGCCAGGGTGTGGTAGTCCTTGGCAACCAGCCATGGCAAGTTGGCCAGGATCGTCCTCGCTGTAGCTGGTAGGTTCCTGAGGAACAAGTGGGCAAACAGGAAAGATTCTTCATCCTTCCCCCTCAATGCCAACATGCTCTCCATGAACTCCACGGTTGATCTGTCACCAAACTCCGAACGTGTTAGGAGTTTCTCTGCCCTCTCACTGTCAGAGAGGGTATAGCTCTGGAGTAGCATCCACTTGAGTGCTTCATATTTCCCTTGGGCCGGCGGCTCCTGAAGCAGGCTTGTCACCTGCTGCGTGGCGTGCGCATCCAGCGCAGCGACCACATAGTAATATTTTGTGTCATCCGTTATTATCCCATGGAGTGCGCACTGGGCTTCTATATGCAGGAACCACGCAGTTGGGTTGTGAAGCCAGAAGTATGGGAGCTTGACTGAGACAGCGCACGCAGTGCTGGTACTCTCCCTCCAGGTAGTCTCTGGGGCGGTGCTCGGCCCGTTCTCCATGGCATGTCTTGGGGTCACCAATGTGGAGGAAGAAAGCAGTCAAGGCAATGAGCTAGACAACACATGAACTTTATTTTCTCCTCCAACATCAAGTAGTAAAAATCGCTGCCTGGGTCTCTGTGCATCCTCTTCTTATAACCTTTAATTCCATGCATTGAGACCCAGGAATCCCGACCATCATACATTGTGTTGAACAAAGACATGCGTGGCACATTAACATAATGCCAGTACAGCTTCTCACACCCTTTCCTCCTCCAGCGGCTCTGGCACTTCCTCCTCTCCCCGGGGGGTGAATAGTCCTTACTGTCCTGTGTGAGACCCTTCGGTAACACTTCTTCCTTCAGCCCATTGTTCCCTCTTTCCCCAGCTGCTGTCTCTGGGTGGAGAATCCCCCACCCGTTCCACCACACCACGATAGTTATTGCAGTCTTGGAAATCTCCTTTATTTTTGTACAGGGTTATGATGGTAGTATCCTTCAGATCTTGTGGGATGCAATGATTTTCCCAGCAGGAATTCATGAATTCCAGCAATGATGGTGACAGCACATCTTCTGCATATTTGAGAAGCTCGGGGGCAATACTGTCAGCCCCTGGAGATTTATTGTTGCAAAGTGCTTTAACGGCCATGGATACCTCAAGCGATGTAATTGGGGTATCAAGCTCTTCCAGAATGGGTAGTGTAGGTACAGCTTCACAGACAGCAGTTTCACTGGCAACAACTTCTGAGGCATAACAGGAGCTGAAGTGCTCGACCCAACGGTTAAGTTGGGCATCAATGCCAGTCAGGATGGTGTTGTCTGTGGCACGCAGAGGTACAGTGTTTTTCACTGGTGGACCCAGGGCATCTCTGACACCTTCATACATTGCACGGATGTTGCTTGTGTCTGTACTAGTCTGTATTCATGTTGACAAGTTGAGCCAGTATGGCTTGATGCAAGCACAAATGTGTTTCTGTGCATTGTGTTTGGCAACTTGGAGAGCATTGGATGTTGCGTTGCACTTGTTGGAAAGAAAGTTTGACCGTGCTGAGCATTTTATGTTGAGGAGTGGGACAATGGTTTCCACGTTTTCACTGAACCACTAAGGCTGTCAGAACTTGCGTGAGCCAAAGACTTCAAAGGCTGAGGTGGTGATACTGTCACAAAGGTTATTCCACAGCTGTTCAGTTTCAGTGATTGCAGTGCCATAGGCAGTCCGATTTGAATAGAGGAGATCATGGTAATGAAGTGCTGAGGCTGACTTTTTGGTTGCAGCTAAATTAATGACACATCTTCGTTTTGGTCTGGCATGGTGGATCCTTTTTGCTTGAAGCTTCAACTTGCATCTGATGAGAGCATGATCAGATCCAGAACATACATCAGTACTGCAGTCTGCTGAATGTAGGTTCCTGCAGTGCAGCACAGTTGAGAGTCGCCATCTGCACACAAGTATGTGATCGAGCTGATGCCACCTACTGTACATGAGCAAGGGTGCATCCAAGTGACTTTAGACTTTGTTGTACCTTGGAAGAAGGTATTTGGAAAGCAAAGATGGTATGTGGCACAGAATTCCAAGAGAAGTTGTCCATTTGCATTCATGCTGTCAATGCTGTAGGGGCATAGAACATTGGGTCAGGCTAGGTGGTCTTTTCCTATACGAACGTCGAAGTCTCACAGAATCAGTAGTTTCTCTACGGGAGGAATTTTTTTGACCTCTTTAGACAGGAGCTGGTAAAATCTGTTTTTGTCTTTCACATCAGTGTCAGTGTGTAGCATGAGAAGAGCCAAATGTTACCACTTGACAAATAAAGGTGAAGATGCATGAGACGGACAGATTTGCTGACAGATTAGTGAATCAAAGACAATAAACTATTGCGGACTGCAAAGCCAGCTCCATGGTGTAGTCTATCACCTTCTGGGTGCCCAGACCAGAAGAAAGTGTAGTTGGCTTCACGGATGGATCCATTGCCAGTGACCCAGGTTTCACTTAAAGCAGCAATGTCAATATTCAGTCTGTGCAATTCCAGGTCAATGATGGTAGTCTTGCATAATCTACATGGGTCATCAGTTATACAGAGGGAATGAACATCCCAGCTTGCTAAACTAACTGAACTCAGGATACAATACAAAACAAAACTAAGAGGAGACAGTGGTTGCAAAAGTACACACATTGATTACTTGTAAGAGTTTGGACATGACTGTACTCATGTCCTCGCTTTATGTTCATACTTGTTTTTCTGTTATCTTCAGGACATGAGTTCAGCCATGTCCTCACTCTTTGTTATTATGTTCTCTGTGCTGAGATTATCATTTGTATTTTTGGTCTCTGTGTGCTCTGTCTGCTCGGCCCCACCCATCCTGTGTTTCTCTGTTTCCTTGATCGCTTCCCTCCTGTTGTGCGTTTTCTTGATTATTCCCCTGCCTATATTTGCCTCTGCCAGTCCGTGTCAGGTGTGGTGTCATTAACGTTTCTGTCAGGTCTGTTCGGTGTTTAAGTCTGTGATTTTGGTTTGCAGCCCACATGCTGTCATTTGTTTGTTCCTTTACATTTTGTTAATAAATTACCATCTTGGCACCATATTTCTGCCTTGTCTGAGTCCCATTCACCTCACCTTGACAGAATAATGCCACCAAAGAAGGACTCAGTGGGTCGGATCGTCAGGAGGAATGAGCGGAACCAGAACCCGGTGGAAAAGGGCATCAACCGGGCGATTCAGCTGTTTGACCAGGCTCTGGGTCACCCAAACCTATGGGAGAGTATTGGGGATCTAATGGTGGTGAGGGCCGTCCTCGATTCCCCAGCTCTGCTGCATCTTCCCGGGTTTTCTGAATTCCGCTCCTGTTTAACACAAACCTGCGACAAGCTTATGCGGATAGACCATTCGCGCTACCCTGCCTAACCTGGCTCCAGGCCGCTGATTCTAACCCCTTCCTCCAGTGTGCCACCTCCCACCTTCCCTGTCGCTCCTACACCATTTGCCACCTCCTGTCTTTCAGCCACGACAGAGGACATGTTAGAGTAGGGGGAGCGGAGGCAAGCAGTCCTCGCACAAACACACATCTTGCTGTAACACAAGTCCTGGCTCACTCCGGAGGTGTTATTCCCAGTGTGTGAGGACCAGCCACCATCAAAAGGGCCAGCAGGGAAGCGGGCATCATGGTACCATCACTCCGCTCACCATCCAGGCCCTTCACTCGAGGTTTTCCCGAGGGTTTCTTCTACCGCTGCCCCACTTTCCTCGACTACTTCAGCAGTGGCAGCTTCAGTGGCTGCAGGGCGGGAGATCTGCGCACCTCAGCCATCTATTCCAGCAGCACACACACCAGCTTGTGCCCCACCCGCTTCGCCTGTCGTCACACTTGCAGTGACAGTTCTCATATCTGCCGCACTGGTGACCCTGCTGCATCTCAGGCTGCTTCATCAGCTGTTCCTCCAGCGTTTCCTGAGACTGTCATCACCTCTCCAGCAGCAGAGTCATCAGGGTCCTCATCAGCAGAAGAGCAGGAGTTAAAGCAAGTACCTTTCTTTATTTCAGTTTTAGAGAGGTCTTGTCTTGCTCCTGGCAGGGAGACCCAGTTGCAACTTCCATTTGCTTCTGAGCTCTCCCCACCAAGCTTTTCTGCTGATTGTTCTGGCTTAGACATGGCACCAACCTGTGTTTCTCCCTCCACTTCCAAGGTGTCTGCATCTGGGTTGGAGGTGCAGGCCACAGCTCCAGCTGTCTTAAGGTTGAGCAGTCCGCTCCACCCATCATCCAAGAGGTTGGGCAATCCACTCCACCCATCATCCAAGAGGCAAGGGGACCTCCACCCGTTGTTCCAGAGGTCGAGCAGTCCACTCCATCCGTTGTAGTTCTTGAGGGTGAGCAGTCTGCTCCACCCCTTGCAGTTCCTGATGGCAAGCAGTCCGCTCCACCCATTGTCCAAGAGGCCGAGCAGTCCGCTCCACGTTCACCACCTGGGGTCACCCCTTCTTGGCTATTGTTGGCCCCTGTGTTGAAGGTCCCTCAGGTACTCTCTCCAGAACTACAAACTCTTGTGTTATTAGCTCCTGAGCAAGAGACCATTATGTTATCTTCTGGGTTTGGAACCCCCGTGTTGTTTTCTTCAGAGCAAGAGGCTCCTATGTTGTTATCCCCACAGCAAAAGGCTCTTACTATGTTTTCTTCAGAGAAAGAGGCTCCCATGTCATCCCCTAAGTTTGGAGGTTCTGGGTGGTCATTTCCTGAGTTTAAAGTTCCCATATTGTCATTTCCAGAGTATAAGGGTTCCATATGGTCATCTCCTGAATCTAAAGGTTTCAGGTTGTTAGCTCCTGTGTTAAAGGCTCCTCAGGTCAACGCCCCCGCAGTGCTGTGTCCATCAGTCTGGTGGTCCTTGAACTTTGGCAGGCCATCTGACGTGTTGGGTTCCTCCATCTGGTGGCCTATGGACCTGGACAGGCCACCAAGCACTCCATATTGGGCCTTTTTGTGGTCTTGAGATGCTGGCAGACCACCCGATCCATTTTGGGACTTTGGACTTGGGGTGGGTCCACACGACTGTGTGTTGGGGTTTGTACTCTGTGGGGAGAAAGTTGTTTTTGGCCCATCTGGCCTTGTACCCCCACTACCCACCCGGTGAAGGCCTTTCTTTTGTTTTGTTGTCGTTGACTTATTTTGAAGGTTTGTCTTTCTCTTTTGACCAGATGGACAAGCACACCAGAGCCCCCCTCGAGCCATTCCAAATCCCAACTAGGAGGTTCGGCAATGTCATGTGGATTTGGTGGGACCCTTCCCGCCATTGCAAGGTTTCACACACCTTTTGACAGTCGTGGATCGCACCATGCACTGGCCTGAAGTGGCCCCGCTGGCTTCTACCTCGTCTGCGGAAGTGGCTCGCACTTTTTTGTTGGCTTGGGTTGCACGTTTCGGATCCCCATCGGACATCACTTCCGACAGGGGTCCACAATTCATTTCAGAACTCTGGTCCGCAATGGCTCAGAGCCTGGGTGTCAAAATTCACCGCACTACTGCGTACAACCCCCAGGCTAACGGGTTTTGCAAGCGTTTTCATAGGTCGCTTAAAGCAGCGCTCAGAGCTTCACTCACGGACACAAATTGGGTCGACCACCTGCCCTGGGTTCTTTTGGGTTGCGCTCCGCACCAAAGGAGGATTTGTCTTTCTCCCCGGCAGAACTTATTTTTCTCAGCCGCTGTGGATCCCCGGAGAGTTTTTACCAGAAAACCCAGCAACCTAGGCTGATTCGCCTATACGCAATTTTTGCACAGTACAGAGGCTTTTATTGTACCAGACCCGGCCCACCATTATTTCCATTCATCCCAAAAAGCTTGCAGAATGCCAGTTTTGCTTTTGTCAGGCACGATGCGCACCAGACCCCGCTGTGCCCACCGTACGACGGACCATTCAGGGTGTTGGAACCTGGGGTGAAGCATTTTGTGTTAGACTTGGGGGGGACATAGGAAGACCGTCTGTATCGACAGGCTGAAGCCCGCTTTTGTGTTGGCAGACGAGCAAGAGGTGTTGGCCCAAGCTCCCCAGCACGGATACCCACCGATGGTGGCTCCGCAATTTGTTGATCCCTCGGCAGGGACCTGCACTCACGAAGCTGATGTGTTCTTCTCCCCCCCCTTCCTTTTTCCCTCCACAGACTGATATGCCCTCCTGTACACCTCACCAGCAGGGCGGTTCGACTGGATCGGGGGCCCCCCGCTACAGCCACTACGGACGCCGGCTCAAGCCCAAAGAACGGGGGGGTTTGTGCCCTTTCTGGGTGTTCGGGGGGGGGGGCTGTGTGGGGGCATGGGGGGGGGATTCTCCACCCAGAGAAGGCAACGGGAGAGAGGGGGAACAATAGACTGAAAGAGGAAGTGTCACGGAGAGGGTCTCAGTCGGGAGAGTAAGGTCTATTTGCCCCCCGGGGAGAGGAGAGAACGCCGGAGCTGCTGGAAGAAGAAGAGTGTGTGAAGCGGTGCCGGTGTGATGTTATGATAATGTGCTACACAGGTCTTTGTTCCAAACAATATATAATGGTTGGAAGTTCCGGGTCTCATTGCATGGAAATAAAAGTATAAAAGGAGAATGCACAGAGACCCGGGAGCTCGCTTGATGTACTGATATGTTGGAGAAAGAATAAAGTTTATGTGTCGTCCCACTCGTTGACTCCCCTGCTTCCTTTCTCCACAATATGACCATTAACAATACTTACTCTTTCTCTGCTCTCCCCTCCCAGGGTTAACAGACTCTCCCATGCCTCCTGCAGTATAATCATTATTTCACAATAAAATCATTGTTAAACGTCTATCTTTGTCTTGGCTCATGGTGGCTGTGGTGCAGGTGTAGTGTGGCCGATTACTGATCAGAGAGTAAGGGGTTCGATTCCCAATCTGTCTGTTGTCTGAATGTTGAGCAAGACACTGAACCTCCAGTTGCTCCTGGTGGGTCAGGCCAGTGCCTGTGTATGGCAGCTCCGCCACTATCATTGTGTGAATGTGTGTATTAATGGGTGGATAGCAGGATCTGTAAAGTGCTTTGGTCATCTTGAGATGAGAAAAAACTATATAAGTGAGCGCCATTTACCATGTCTGCTTTTGGGTCTGGTTTACACTACCTTGTCAGTGTGTTTGTAACAGTAAAGGTAAACCATGCATGCATAGGTGTTGTAAATACTTGAATTTGTAATAAATGAGTGTAAATTGTGGAGCTGCAACACACAGAGAGATGCTGCTCTCTGAGCCACTAATTTATGTTCTTCCTTGGCCAAAAACGAAGTATAATGAAATTTGTGCCCAAAAAAAACTTTTGTAAAAATATCTTAATACATTATACTTGTGTAACCAAGAGACTTTGCACATTGTCTATACTGAAGGAGAATTATAAAAAAAAACCATGGATTTTTATTACTGCCTTTTCTGCGTATTAATTAAGAGGTAATTCAATAAAATACCTTACACTTTGTGATGAGTCTGGGCTCAGTGTTGTCAGTTAAGGCAGTTTGCAGGTGCGAGGAAAGGATGGGAGGCCACACTAGTACTAACAGTTCAACAGCGCTTCTCATTTATTAACTATAGCAAACAACCTTACAATGCCCGGTTGTATGGCAACTATTATCTTCATACATGAAATGAATAGTAGCTACACATTACCCAAATCATCACAAAGGAGTTGAGAAGGTAGCTCTTGCAAAGCTTAGCCCTAAGCGTCCATATGTGGTGAGTGCGTCCTTCCAACTGCGCGGCAGCAGCACACCAAGTGAGAGACGTAGTGATGCAGAACGTGCTTAAAAGTGTATTCCACAGTTTTTGCTGTTACATACCCCCCATTCCGGTTTGAAAAAGGTTGTCCACAGCCATACACACTGAGGTTCAGTCCATATACTCAACATGCTTCCATACATGGTTAGAGAGTTAAGTTTCAAAATATACCAGGGTAACAGGCAGTCAATTGTAGTATAACTGGCATACATGACAGTACTACACAAAATGAAATAATTTGTGGACCTTTAAAATAAAAAAAAATCATAAATAACCATGTCTTCACAAATGTTGCATGAATTTCTCTTATTTTGTAATATTCAGAGAACAAATAACTGTAAGAGTGCCAACTTTAGCAGAAAAGAAACATCACCACTACAAACTTCATATTTAAACAATATAACTTTTACCTTTAGCGTGACTCTCTATACCAAAACTTATAACTATATGCAGAAAAACTTCTCATTTGTAATTGAACCACATGACCAGGAAAAACAGATTAAATCTGACCTACTTCAAGTCAATTCTGTCAGTGTGATAGGGATTTGTTCATCTATTGTCTGACCATCCAGAGGTGATTCTAGGGTCAAGTCTTGGTCTGAGACTGTAGTGATGGGTGTCAGTCACAGGGACAGAGTTGGTCTGAGGGGAGTCATGGCTTGTGGTTGACACGTTTGGTTGCATTTGTCTGTGGGTGATATGCAGTAGTGAGTCTATGTTCAGTACCAAGTGTAGACATGACATGTTCAAAGAGTTCACTGACAAATGGGGTACCTCTGGCAGAAATAAGGTAGGATAGGGCATCATGTTCCAGACAAAAACATCAGTGATTAACTTGGTGACTGCAACTTGGGCTGTTGCCTCTCTCACTGCACTCACCTTAATCCATTTAGAGAAATAATCTATAAACACAAAATGTAGGCATTTCCGCTTTGAGTACGAGGGAGGGGTCCAATATTGTCTACACTGGTGTACTCCCAGAGTCTTTGCAGGTGAATGGGCACCATGAGACCAGTCGGCTTTCTTTTGCTTGGCTTGGTGATTTGACACACTTTGCATGACACCAAATACTTTCTGACATTGGAGGACATGTTTGGCCAAAAAAAATCTGAGCTGGAGGCGCGTCGGTGTCTTTGTTATGCCCAAGTGTCCAGCTGTGGGATGGTCATGATAATACTTAAGCAGACAACCACGCATGACAGTGGGTGCGTAGAGCTTCAGCTGCTTCAATGGGTGTAAACCACATTTTGATTTTGGGTCGAGAAAGTAGAGAAGCTCGTCATGCACTGCATAATAAGGGTCTTGGCTATCAGTGTCAGTTTGGTTGGTGTTTTCTAGTTGGCGGAGCAGTTCGCCGGTCACTGAGTCCTCTAACTACATCTGTCGCACCTGGGGCTTATCTGTCAGCATGACTGGGGGCAAGGCACGCAGATCAAGGCTTCCAATCACAGCACAAGAAGGCAAGAGATCAATTGGGGTGTCTGTGGCAGGAAGGGAGGTGCGTGATCGGGCATCAGACACTTTATTGCATTTGCCAGGTTTTTGAACGATACTGAAGTCAAAATCTTGCAGGCAAAGTGACCAGTCTGCCAGAGGGATTGGGGTGGGACATCAGCCATCTGAGGCTGCTGTGGTCTGAGAATATGGTCACATGGAGTCCTTCAATATATGGGCTGAAATGTTCTAAAGCCCATATAACAGCAAGATACTCCTTTTGTGGTGTTGAGTAGGGTTTTACTGATTTATGTAGAGCACAACTAGCATATGCCACTGCAAAATCTCTACCTTCATCATCTTTTGCATGAGTGCAGCACCAAGACCAGCATCACATACATCAGCATGAATTAAGAAGGGACATTCAAAGTCTGGGAAACAAAGTACAGGCACTGATGTTATTGCATCTTTCAGATGGTGCATGGCTGTTTGGCATTTATCATCCCAGACAAATGGGGCATCATTTTTTGTGAGTGCAAAGTGGCTCCACATGTTTGGCATAGTCTTTAACAAAGCGACGGTAGTAGCCCGTCAAGCTGAAGAACTGTCTTACTCATCTTGTTGAAGTTGGCACCTGAAATTCTATCACAATCTTCACTTTATCAGAGTCAGGATGAATGTCAAATGGGGTCACCCGGTAACCGAGGAATGCAAGTTCACTGAGGCAGAACTGAAACTTACTCAGCTTCAGGGTAAGGTCAGCTGATTTCAGCCTGTCCAGGACTCCCTGCAGGTCTGTCAGGTGCTGCTCAAAGGTTGGTGAGGCTATGACAATGTCATCAAAGTAGACAGCACAAAACATAAATAAGGCCAGCAAGAACCATATTCATGAGCCTCTGAAAAGTTGCTGGTGTGTTGCACAGGCCGAAGGGAAAAACTCTGAATTGGAAAAGGCCACAGTGTGTAACAAAGGTGGTCTTTGGTTTGGACTCCTCAGCAACTGCCACTTGCCAGTAACCTCATGCAAGGTCTAAGGTGGTGAGAAATTTTCCCCTTGACAAAAAGTTGAGGGACTCGTCAACAGGTGGCAGAGGATATGAGTCTTTTACAGTAAGTTGATTGAGACCTCGAAAGTCTACACAAAATCATGGCTCACGTGGTGGTCTGTTTACAATGACCACAAGTGTGACCCAGGGCCCTGATGCAGGCTTAATGAGTCCCTCCATTAACATTTTTTGCACTTGCTCCTCAATGATTTGCTTTTTAGCTGGGGGGGGGGGGGGGGGTGACAGGTTTTGAGTCTTCTGTGATGATGACATGCTCAGCCAAGGAAATGCGGCCAAGGTGACCATTGAACAGTTCAGCATAGGAGTCTAGCAAGTTTAGCAGCTGAGCTTTTTCTGTGCAGTTAAGGTCTGCATTTTCTACCTTATCATGAAGAGCAGGGGGGCAGCATCTAGGAACATCATCGTTCCACCCTCTGAATCAGACACATCTAGACTATTTTCACTTATTTCATCAAAGCAAGATGGTTTCTCATCAATGATAACAGTTCTGGTCGGTACATGAATGGTGAATGAAGTACAAACCATGAAGTCCATTCCCAAGACCATGGGGGAAAAGAGGACAGGAATGACAACAAATCTCTGCTATACACGTTTGCCCATAAGTCCAGTGGTTAGCCAAGTAATACCAACTGGGACACAAGCTGTGTTATTCGCAAGTCGTACTGGAGGAGCTGACCATGGTTTGTTTAGGGAATGAGTCTGTGTGTTCTCAGGTACTAAATTTGCTCTTACGGCTGAGAGTGATGCACCAGTATCAAGGGTGGCAGCTAAGGCTGCACCTTTAAAGCTCACTTTCACCTTAAATAAGGTGCTCCAGTGTGACTGTGAATTCTCATCCTCAACATGATTTGAGTTCAAGTTGGTTGCTGGGTGTGGTTGAGGGCGAGGGAGGCACTGTTAGTATTTGGGGGGAGGGTTGCTTCTGTGAAATGCCCCCCCCCCACGTGGTAGTTTCCCTGTCTTTTGGCATTTGGTCGTGAATGCAGCCCTGTATTTACATCTTGTCAGCAGAGGGAAGCATGAAGTGCTCTAAAATTTCCTGGTAGAAGACTGCGCTGACTTTGGTCTTAATAAAACACAGTGGACAAACACCAGCAGATGACCTCTGTTCAGATAAAAGTAAATTTTTCATTTCATTTGCATTTAATTTGGAAATCAATGTCCCAGAGTCTAGAGAAAGAGTGAAGAGGCACATAATCTAAATTGCTTGAGGTTTAGTGTGAAGTTTCCACAGTCGGTGATGATTTGAGGAACCATGTCATCTGCTGGTGTTGGTCCGCTGTGTTTTATCAAGACCAAAGTCAGTGCAATCATCTACCAGGAAATTTTAGAGCACTTCATGCTTCCCTCTGCTGACAAGCTTTATGGAGAAGCTGATTTCATTCTCCAGCAGGACTTGGCACCCCCCCACACTGCCAAAAGTATCAAAACCTGGTTTAATGACCATGGCATCACTGTGCTTGATTGGCCAGCAAACTCTCCTGACCTAAACCCCATAGAGAATCTATGGAGTATTGTCAAGAGGAAGATGAGAGACACCAGACCCAACAATGCAGATGAGCTGAAGGTCACTATCAAAGCAACCTGAGCCTCCATAACACCTCAGCAGTGCCACAGGCTGATCACGTCCATGCTACGCCACATTAGATAGATAGATAGATGATAGATAGATGTACTTTATTGATCCCAAACTGGGAAATTACATTGATACAGTATACAGTAATTAATACAGTAATTAATCCAAAAGGAGCCCTGACCAAGTACTGAGTGTGTACATGGACATACACTTTTCAGTTGGCCAACATTTCTATTTAAAAACTATTTTTTAAAATTAATTTTATGTAATATTCTATTTTTGAGAAACTCAATTTGGGGTTTTCATGGGCTGTAAGCCATAATCATCAAAATTAAAATAAATAAACACTTGAAATATATCACTCTCTGTGTAATGAATCTATATAATATACTGTACAGGTTTCACTTTCTGAAATGAGTGACAAAAAATATTGAACTTTTTCATGATATTCTAATTTTTTGAGATGTACCTGTATGACAGACATCTGAGTGGCCCAGATCCAAATTATGAAAAAAAAAAAAAAAAAACATTCCTTGCAAATCCATTCTCCAGACTGGTGATTAAAAATCTGTATTGGTCACCAAGGGGCTATGTGGGAGAATCTGTTGTGTTGTGTGATGAAGACAACAGACATTTTAAAAACTGGGAGGTGCCCCACATCCCACTGATCAAACCCAAACACATGCACTGAAAGGATGTCGGACACTTTGTTACAACAGCAGAGGAATGTGGTCAATCTTGGAAACAAACTCCTGATCCAAGAGTTCAGTATTCCTCAGAACTGGACACCTACCTACTGCCTTTGAATTGGTTAAAATTAATGCTAAATCTCATTATAGGCCTTACCAAAGACAGTATCCTCTACGTCCTGAAGCCCAAGAAGACATTAAACCCGTCATAGAGGAAGTGAAAGCAGCAGGTGTCATTATACCATGCCCAAATTCTCCATGTAACACACCTTTGTTTCCTATGAGGAAGGCTGGAACATCTTCCGGATGGCAAACGGTCCAGGACCCTCAGGGGGTAAACAAAGCAGTTATCCCAAGAGCTGTTTCAGTCCCCGGCCCACACACTTTGTTGAACGACCTACAACCACAAATGAAATATTTCACAGTAATAGACATCAGCAATGCTTTTTTCAGCATACCGATACATCCAGATCGTCAGCTCTGGTTTGCATTCACATTTGAAAACAAGAGGTACACATTCACCAGACTCGCTCCCAAGGTTACTGTGAATCACCAACCATTTTTTCACAGGCAATGTTAGCAAATTTGGCACAGTTTATTCCTCCTAATGGAAGCCAGTTGCTCCTTTACGCTGACGACATTTTGCTGGCATCACCTGATGAAAAAATATGCAAAAAAGACACCATTGCCTTACTGAAATTTTTAGCAGAACAAGGTCACTGTCACATCTTTCACTTTATTTGTGAATATTTTCTGCATGTTTTCCTAACCTTGTGGTGTTTTCCTGTGTTTTGATTTCTGTTGTATTTATGTGCTGCATTTTCAGTATTTTCAGTCAGTGGTGGGGCTAGATTGTATGAATGTCTCTGGACTGATTTTCTCTGTACTATTCCATTACTTTGGAACCCCTCATCTCCTCCTGAGCTGGACGGCTCAGGAGTGCATCTCTGTGTAAGTTATAGTGATGGTAGAAATGGAACGTTCGAGAGATCAAATCATTTGGAACAACTGATTCAGAAAAAGAATCGATCTCAGAATCAGAATCAGAATCAGAATCAGAATCAGGTTTATTGCCATTGTTCATGTAGTACACAAACTAGGAATTTGTCTCAGTACAATGCTGCAACATTAAACATGATAAGATAAGAGAAATAAACTATACATGTAATAAAGTGTAGGATAAGATTAAGTGATACTGGTCAACAGTTAAAATATATATTAGCCAGCAGCAGATACTGTGGAGAACTATATAGTGCAGTCGGTAATGCAGGAAGAAAACAGTGATGATTGACATGAGTCTGGTTGAGCTGCTGTACATGGTACACGATCTTTTGGAACATTTGAAACATCTCCCCACAGCGACACCTGGTGGCCAAATGTTATAATACTACACTCAAACAGTCGAGTGTTTTCATGTGTTTCTGGATGGAAGGATGCAATTGGGGTCACGTTTATTGACAAAGTGCCTGAAACCCTCATCTTCCACAATTGAAAAAGGTTGTGAGTCCTTCACAATAAGGTCAACTAGTGCCTCGTCTAATTCTTTTTGCCCTCCTGTCAAGGAACAACAAAAAGACTGATTCAGGAGGAATGCTATCATGCAACTTGATATATTGTATGGTAAATATTGTAAATATATGTAACTATATGTAAAATATGTAACTATATGTAAATGTACAACGATATGGCTTCTTTTAGTGATCAGATGCATAATTATATTTATTGTAAATAATAATAAAGGTGTATAAATAATAAATGTATACTCGTTATGTGTATTAAAAGACCATGAATACATACCACAAACACTATGCTGGCCATGGCTTGATTCAGCACTCGGTTGTGTTGTGCTAGGAATTTATGCGTCAGGATGTTTTGTCCGTGGGTGTCACCACATACAGTCATGTGAAAAAATTAGGATACCCTGTATAAGCCTGTGTGGGGTTTTTTTTTTAACATATTTGGATATATGGATATTTAATATCAGTGTTTAAAATAATGGGAGATTCATGTAATACGACTAAACAATTAGAAATGAATTAACGACTTTTTTTTTTAATTTTCTGTAAAATAAGATAAGCCTTTATTAGTCCCACAATGGGGAAATTCCAGGATTGCAACAGCACAGGGATAGCAACACTCAGAGCAACAATCAGAAGGCAAGAAAAAAAAAAAAAAAAAGCAAGAGCAGCTAATATACATCTTTTTAGGACACCCCCACATTCATTCCCACTTAAAATGGCTAAAATAAATGTTTAAAAAATGCAAATAAAAACAAAAACAAAGTTAGCCATAGACATGTGAACATTTCTTGATAAAGAACTGAATATTTAATGGGGTGTCCTAATTTTTTCACATGACTGTAGTTGATGTATTATTACAAAATTATTACAAAATCCATTAAAATGGCGGCGCGCCCGGATGCACCGGCCCCTCTAGGCATCAGCGAGTGTGAGAGTTTTGATCATCCCAGACGTACATTCTGTAAAACTTACAACCGTGAGACCTTATTAAACATCAACGTACCTCACGCTGCAAGAATTGCGGCGCTCGGTTGTGACTTGGACATTCTACGCCAGCATGGAATACTGTCGGAGATTCCGCTGGAAGCTACCCGGGAAAGGAGACGGAGCAAACGCAAGCAAAAGCGAGGAAAAAGGGCCGGGATTCATGCTAGGCTAAAGGCTAACCCCTCCATACCAGCAGTACCGTCGCTCCTTCTCTCCAATGTCCGCTCCCTCGACAACAAGCTGGACGAGCTGCGTCTGCTGAGAGAAACCCAGAGAGAGTGGAGGGACAGAGTGGAGGGACTGCTGTGTGCTTGCGTTCACGGAGACATGGCTCCATGACAACATCCCTGACGCGGCCATTCAGCTGGAAGGAATGGCATCGTTCCGGGCGGACAGAGAACCTGCTAGCTCCAGTAAGAGCCGAGGGGGGGGGCCTATGCATCTATATTAACAAGAACTGGTGCGTTAATGCCACGTTAGTATCTAAACACTGCTCTCCGTTGGCGGAGTTCCTTATTGTAACTTGTCTGCCATACTATCTGCAGAGGGAATTCACCAACGTGTTTGTAGCTGCTGTTTACATACAGTTAGGCCCAAAAATATTTGGACAGTGACACAAGTTTTGTTATTTTAGCTGTTTATGAAAACATATTCAGGATACAATTATATAATCAATATGGGCTTAAAGTGCAGACTCTCAGCTGTAATTTGAGAGTATTCACATCCAAATTGGAGCAAGGGTTGAGGAATAACAGCTCTTTGATACGTAGCTGCCTCTTTTTCAAGGGACCAAAAGTAATTGGACAATTGACTCAGAAGGCTGCAAAAAAAAATAACAAGGCTGCATGGACTCTTCCCTCGTTAACCTGTCATCAATTAAGCAGTTAAAAGGTCTGGAGTTGATTTCAGGTGTGGCGTTTGCATTTGGAACCTGTAGCTGTGAACACACAACATGCGGTCAAAGGAGCTCTCAATGGAGGTGAAACAGACCATCCTGAGGCTGAAAAAAAAAAGAAGAAATCCATCAGAGAGATAGCAGAAATGTTAGGAGTGGCCAAATCAACAGTTTGGTACAGTCTGAGAAAAAAAGAGTGCACTGGTGAGCTTGGGAACTCAAAAAGGCCTGGACGTCCACGGAAGACAACAGTGGTGGATGATCACAGAATCCTTTCCATGGTGAAGAACAACCCCATTCACAACATCCACTCAAGTGAAGAACACTCTCCAGGAAGTAGGTGTATCAGTATCTAAGTCTACCATAAAGAGAAGACTTCATGAGAGTAAATACAAAGGATTCACCACAAGGTGCAAACCATGAATCAGCCTCAAAAATAGAAAGGCCAGAACTGACTTTGCCAAAACACAGCTGAAGAAGCCAGCCCAGTTCTGGAACAGCATTCTTTGGACAGATGAGACTAAGATCAACCTGTACCAGAATGATGGGAAGAAGAAAGTTTGAAGAAGAATTGGAATAGCTCATGATGCAAAGCATTACATCTTCTGTAAAACATGGTGGAGGCAGTGTGATGGCATGGGCATGCATGGCTTCCAATGGCACTGGGTCACTTGTGTTTATTGATGATGTGACAAAAGACAGGAGCAGCTGGATGAATTCTGAAGTGTATAGGGATATACTTTCTGCTCAGATTCAGCCAAATGCAGCAAAGTTGACTGGACGGCGCTTCAACAATGATCCGAAACATACTGCAAAAGCAACCCAGGAGTTTTTTAAAGCAACGAAGTGAAATATTCTGCAATGGCCAAGTCAATCACCAGATCTCTACCCAATCAAGCATGCATTTCACTTGCTCAAGACAAAACTTAAGGCAGAAAGACCCACAAACAAGCAACAACTGAAGACAGCTGCAGTAAAGGCCTGGCAAAGCATCACAAAGGAGGAAACCCAGCGTTTGGTGATGTCCATGGGTTCCAGACTTCAGGCAGTCATTGCCTGCAAAGGATTTGCAACAAAATATTGAAAAGTAACATTTTACTTAGGGTTATGTTTATTTGTCCAATTACTTTTGAGCCCCTGAAATGAGGAGCGTTTGTATAAAAATAGCTACAATTCCTACATGATTAATCATATATTTTTGTTCAACCCCTTAAATTAAACCTTAAAGTCTGCACTTCAATTCCGTTGTAGTTGTTTCATTTCAAATCCAATGTGGTGGCATGCAGAGCCCAAATCATGAAGATTGTGTCACTGTCCAAATATTTCTTGGCCTAACTGTAGCTCCTAGCGCTAATGCTAAAGCTAATGTTAACGAGGCACTCGGAGAGCTGCACAATGCTATTAGTGAAATTCAAACTTCACACCCGGACAGTTTTGTGGTGGTTGCGGGGGATTTTAACCACACCAGTTTAAAGACTGTGCTCCCCAAGTTTAAGCAATGTGTAGACTTTAAGACCAGAGGAGAGAATATGTTGGACTTGGTGTACACAAACACAGATGCTTATAAGGCAACATCTTGTCCCCACCTCGGCCATTCTGACCACCAATCCGTGATGCTGGTGCCTGCCTACAAACCTTTACTGAAGCGCAGCAGGCCAGTAGTGAAACAAATCAGGATTTGGCCAGAGAGTGCAACCTCAGCACTTAAAGACTGTTTTCTGCACACAGACTGGGAGGTCTTCAAAATAGCAGCCTCCCAGGGAGACAGGACAGATGTGGAGAAGTATGCTGAAACGGTCACCAGCTACATCACGAAGTGCACAGAGGATGTCACTATAGTGAAGACTATCACTGCATGGGGCAACTATAAGCCCTGGATGACTGCAGAGGTGCGCTCGCTGCTCACAGCCAGAGATGCAGATTTCAGAGTCAAGGACAGGATCGCCCTCCACTCAGCCAGGTCTGTGCTCTCAAAGGGAATTAAGATGGCGAAGAGCGCCTATGCGGAGAAAATCCAGGGACACCTCTGTGACACAAGGAACACCAAATGGATGTGGCAGGGAGTTCGGGTGCTGACGGACTATAAGTCTAGGCAGGGGGTCGATGATGATGACGCTTCGCTTCCAGACAGGCTCAACAACTTCTTTGCAATTTTTGAAGCATCAAACCCGACAATCAGAGGGAGGGCTGGCCCATCTCCACCATCGGTTGGGCCAGCTATCACCATCAACGCAGCAGACACACAGAGGACCCTAACCAGGGTCAACCTACGTAAAGCTGCAGGTCCGGACAACATCCCGGGACGTGTGCTCAGAGACTGCGCGAGCGAGTTGGTGGATGTCCTGACTGACATTTATAACATCTCCCTGAGTCAGGCCATCATTCCCAGATGCTTTAAGACCTCTACCATCGTACCGGTGGCAAAGAAACCATTTGTGTCCTGTCTGAATGACAATCGTCCTGTTGCACTGACACCAATTGTGATGTGTTTTGAACGGCTTGTCAAACCACACATCACAGCCTGCCTCCCTACATCACATGACCCGCTCCAGTTTGCATATCGTTCAAACCGCTCCACAGAGGATGCTATAGTCACCACCCTGCACTCTGTCATCACCCACCTGGATCAGAAAGACACCTACGCCAGACTTCTGTACATTGATTTCAGTTCAGCATTCAACACCATTATTCCCCACAGACTGATGGAGAAATTACTCCTTCTCGGTCTGAACACCGCTACATGTCTCTGGATCCTGGATTTCCTGACTGAGAGACCTCAGTCTGTCCGTGTTGGAAATAACATCTCCAACTCTATCATGCTGAGCACCGGATCCCCTCAAGGCTGCGTACTCAGTCCACTGTCGTTTACACTTCTAACACATGACTGTGTATCCAGACACGAGGGGAACCACAGTGGTGGGACTTATTCAGAGGGATGAAGAATCAATGTACAGGGAAGAAGTGAGAGACCTGGAGGGCTGGTGCAGGGAGAACAATCTGGTGCTCAACGTGGACAAAACGAAGGAGACGATTATCAGCTTCCGGTGGTCACAGCCTGAACACTTCCCTCTCAACATCGGCGGCCGTTTAGTGGAGAGAGTGGAGAACATCAAGTTCCTCAGAGTGCAGATCTCGCAGGACCTGACCTGGAGCAAGAATTCCTTGGGGATCAGGAAGCGGGCCCAGCAGAGACTGCACTTCTTGAGGAAACTCAAAAAGGCCTCTCTCCCCATCTGCATCCTCAGGACCTTCTACAGAGGTGTGGTGGAGAGTGTTCTGACGTAATGCATTGCAACATGGTACTCCAGCTGCAGTATGTCAGACAAAAAAGCCCTGCAGAGGATAGTTAATGGAGCTGAGAGGGTAATTGGAGTTTCCCTCCCCTCAGTCCAAGAACTTTTTCAGAACCGCTGTAGGAGCAGGGCACTGAACATTGTCAAGGACCGTTCACACCCTCTGCATAAACACTAAACTTCTGCCATCTGGCAAACGATTCCGGAGCATCAGAGGCAGAACCACCAGACTGATTAACAGCTTCCTTCCACAAGCTGTTAGGATGCTGAACAGTTGATCCGGAATCTCTCATACATACTACTTCACCTATGGACATTATGTATACACTGGGGCAAAAAAGTATTTAGTCAGCCACCAATTGTACACGTTCTCCCACTTAAAAGATGAGAGAGGTCTCCAATTTTCATCACAGGTATACCTCAACTATGAGAGACAAAATGAGAAAAAAAAAAATCCAGAAAATCATATTGTCTGATTTTTAAAGAATTTATTTGCAAATTATGGTGGAAAATAAGTATTTGGTCACCTACAAACAAGCAAGATTTCTGGCTCTCACAGACCTGTAACTTCTTCTTTAAGAGGCTCCTCTGTCCTCCACTCGTTACCTGTATTAATGGCACCCGTTTGAACTTGTTATCAGTATAAAAGGCACCTGTCCACAACCTCAAACAGTCAGACTCCAAACTCCACTATGGCCAAGACCAAAGAGCTGTCAAAAGACACCAGAAACAAAATTGTAGACCTGCACCAGGCTGGGAAGACTGAATCTGCAATAGGTAAGTAGCTTGGTGTGAAGAAATCAACTGTGGGAGCAATTATTAGAAAGTGGAAGACATACCATACCACTGATAATCTCCCTCGATCTGGGGCTCCACGCAAGATCTCACCCCGTGGGGTCAAAATGATCACAAGAACAGTGAGCAAAAATCCCAGAACCACACAGGGGGACATAGTGAATGACCTGAAGAGAGCTGGGACCAAAGTAACAAAGGCTACCATCAGTAACACACTACGCCGCCATGGACTCAAATCCTGCAGTGTCAAACGTGTCCCTCTGCTTAAGCCAGTACATGTCCAGGCCCATCTGAAGTTTGTTAGAGAGCATTTGGATGATCCAGAAGAGGACTGGGAGAATGTCATATGGTCAGATGAAACCAAAATAGAACTTTTTGGTAAAAACTCAACTTGTCGTGTTTGGAGGAGAAAGAATGCTGAGTTGCATCCAAAGAACACCATACCTACTGTGAAGCATGGGGGTGGAAACATCATGCTTTGGGGCTGTTTTTCTGCAAAGGGACCAGGACGACTGATCCATGTAAAGGAAAGAATGAATGGAGCCATGTATCGTGAGATTTTGAGTGAAAACCTCCTTCCATCAGCAAGGGCATTGAAGATGAAACGTGGCTGGGTTTTTCAGCATGACAATGATCCCAAACACACCACCCGGGCAATGAAGGAGTGGCTTCGTAAGAAGCATTTCAAGGTCCTGGAGTGGCCTAGCCAGTCTCCAGATCTCAACCCCATAGAAAATCTTCGGAGGGAGTTGAAAGTCCGTGTTGCCCAGCGACAGCCCCAAAACATCACTGCTCTAGAGGAGATTTGCATGGAGGAATGGGCCAAAATACCAGCAACAGTGTGTGAAAACCTTGTGAAGACTTACAGAAAACGTCTGACCTCTGTCATTGCCAACAAAGGCTATATAACAAAGTATTGAGATGAACTTTTGTTATTGACCAAATACTTATTTTCCACCATAATTTGCAAATAAATTCTTTAAAAATCAGACAATGTGATTTTCTAGTTTTTTTTTTTTTCTCATTTTGTCTCTCATAGTTGAGGTATACCTATGATGAAAATTGGAGACCTCTCTCATCTTTTAAGTGGAGAACTTGCACAATTGGTGGCTGATTAAATACGTTTTTACCCCCACTGTATTACACATTATGTATATTGTTTGTATATTATAGTTCTGGTTAGTTTTCAAGTATGTCTCAGGGATGTGTGAATGGCTGTGTTGGGGTGGGGGGTGAGGGTGTGAGTGAGTGTGTCTTAAATTATGTTCTTTTTTTTACTTATATGGATGCCGAGAGAAATGCAATTTCATCTTGCCTGCGCTACAGTTGTATGTACAGCAATATGACAATAAAGGCTGATTTGATTTGATTTCATTTCATTTCATTTTAGAAATGGGATAACAAAATCACCGCATGAAACAACAGTGACATTTCAAAACAGTCGGTGATGTAATGAAACACGACATGGAACAGTCACGTGGCATTTCTGATACAGACCTCGGAACAGTGGTTCAATTCAGAAGCTCCACCTAGGTTTCGGTACGTACTAAAACACTGTTTTGACTTTGCCATCACTAGTAAGTAATCCTTGCTTTTGCATTTTGTGGTTTTGCACTATTTTAGACTCTTATGTTCCTTTTTGTTAATAAACTCCACAACACTGTTCAGCGCCTGGGCTTGTCCTCTCTGCCCCGAAGGGGCCTAAACATGACAGAATCTAGCCACCAGTGAAGAAAACCAAGCTGTAGTGTTGTGTGTTTTTTTTTTTATCTTTTTGTGTTTTTTCCACTCACCTGTTTTTCTGGAAGCTCATAATGGATACTGCAGGATGGAGTTATCCCATGCGTCTTGGGTGGGATTGCTGCCGGGCCCTAATGGAAATTGGCAGGCTTTTTTCTACAGCATGCACATATTCCACCCCGGAGGACGCATTATGGTATTTGGACCTGGCGGAGGCAGCAGTTTGCCGATGCCCTCAACTCTCGGAGCATGCGGAGGGAGTTGAGAGGATTTCCTTCGTGGCAGAGCTGTGACACGAGAACGGTGGAAGGGTGAGGAAGTCTCCAAAGAAACCGGCTCACACCGAAGGGAGAGCACTCCTGGGGCTCGGCTGTTTCCGTTCCTTGCCAGTCCTTGATGCCCGTTCCTGCTCCAACCAAGCAAGCTTCCGCTCCACAGAGACGACGTCGTCCAGCCTGGGACCGCCCAAGGAACGCCATTCCCTCCTCGCCAGTGGCTTCTCCTTCACCAGAGCAGAAGACTCCTACAGCAGTGCACTTTAAGCGCTCCTCTTCTCCAACTGATTCCCCAGCTTCTCCCCACTGCGGAGCTGCTGTCTCTCGCTTCCTCCCGGTGACTTTTCCTGCTTCAGTGCTTCAATGCGTCCTTCCCGGCTCCTCCGCCATGATTAAAGGGGTGCCTCCTCCAGGATTCTCAGAGGGGCCCAGGCTCACCATTGACACAGAGAGGGATGACTGTCCGTCTCCTCCTGCAGCAGAAAACATTGTACACCAGGATGACAGGCAAGTGGCATTTATTTCTGCTTCAATTTATGATGATTTGCCTTGCCTGATTCCTGGTGATGAGGCTCAGGGTTTGCAGTCCCCTGAGCTCTCACCACCTGTTGCAGTAAATAATTCCTCACCTATCCTCTCCATGTCTCCCCCATCAATCCCTGAGTGTCCGTCGGTTCCAGAACTGAGCCGTCAGATGATGGAGGGGCTTGTGACCCTGGAGGACCCAACTCCAGAGCCAACATGGAGCGGACCCCCAGTTTCCACGTCAGAGGAGTCACCAGCGTGGGTCACAGCAGCTGGGGCGATGAAGACTGCTGCTACCATCTCGCCTGCTGCAGAGGCCGCCGCAGCAGAGTCAGCGACCAAGCTGAACCTCCTGATGACTGAGCCCAGAGAAACATCATCGCCTGGATCAACGGTGTCCTGGACAGCGGTGGAGCTTGAGCTCAGGCAAGTGCTCTCTTTTGTTTTTCTATTATCTGTCCTGGAGCAATCTTGCCTGGCTCTTGGTGAGGAGAGCTGGGTGCAGCTGCCCACTGCACCTGAGCTTGCCTCACCGGGCTCTGCCGCTGCCGGTGACCCTGATCCCTCCTCTGTTTGTGTTCTGTCTGAGCTTCCTCCCAGGGTCGGTGGAGATGTTCCTGATCCACCAGATGTCTCCATGGGTCCAGACTCACCGCCCAAGGTCGTCAGGGGTCCTGCTCCCCCAGCAGAGGTCGTCGCGAGTGCTCCAGTCCAGCCCAGACACAAATTTTCCACAAATTTACAGTTTTTGTGAATTTTTCAATCTTTTCAGCAGAAGGCAGACATGTTGACCCAGCTTGCAAACAAGCTATTTGGTCAGCACCAAAACCCATCATTAAAAGGGACATGATGTCATTTTTGGGTACTCTAAATTATTGTTGCTCTTGGATTGCAAATTATTCATTTGAATTGCAACCCTTATCTGATCTCATCTACAAAACGCCCATGGCTCAGGTGGACAAAATTGAGTAGACACCTGAGGCAGAAGAGGCATTTGTTAAAATGAAAAAACTTTTGGTCAGCACTGATGTCCTGGCACTCCCCAATTACAAGAAGCCATTTGTACAAATGACTGATTGTAGAGAGGGGCACATGACGCCAGTGCTCCTTCAGCCAAGCAGCACAAAAATGTGTCCGGTAGCATATTACTCCACAAGACTTGACCTTGTCGCGAGGGCACTGCTGCCATGTGTGCAAGCTGTCATAGCCGCCTCCATGGCAGTGCAGGCCTCAGCAGGGCTTGTTCTTTTTCATTCCTTAACCCTGAAGGTCACACATGCAGTATCAGTTATCTTGTCACAAAGTAAAATATCAGTCCTCTCACCATCCAGACACCTTGCATGCATGACAGTGCTATTATCACAGCCCCATTTAACCATTGAACGTTGCACGGTAACAAATCCAGCAAGCTTTTTGCCAATCTCAACAGAAGGTGAACTTCATGACTGGTTGTCAGAAATTGAGAATGAAACAATACCACGCCCTGACTTACAGGACACACCTTTGGGGAAGTGTGATCTCACACTGTTTGTTGACAGCTGCTCCAAACGTGACTGTACTAGTTCAAATTTATCTGGTTTTGCAGTTGTCACCCATGACACCATTTTAAGAGCACAAAAACTCCCATCACATTATTCTGCACAGGCAGCTGAATTAGTTGCTCGAACTGAAACTTGTAAATTAGGCCAAGGGAAAGCACTCACAGTGTACACTGACAGTCAGTATGCATTCTCTACTATCCATCACTTTGCACAACAGTGGAAGAAAAGAAGCATGATTACATCAACAGGGAAGCCAATCCAGCACAAAGACCTCATTTTAAAACTGCTAAACAGTGAAAAAAACTTCCATCTAAATTAGCCATATGCAAATGTGCAGCACACACCAATGGCACAGATCCAATTTCTAAAGGTAATAGCTTTGCAGATCAAATAGCTAAGGCCGCTGCACTCGGCTTTATTGGAAAAGACACAACACCAGGCTTTCTTTTGACACTGACAGAAGATTCATCATGTGACATCCTCACTGAGGCCCAGAACACAGCACCACAAGCCAAAATTTACAGATGGATCAAAAAGGGAGTGATTTTTGACAACACCTCCAATCTTTACAAATGCAGCAAAAACAAACCCATTTTACCACGCAAACTGTTCCACCAAGCCTCCACTTTGCTACATGGGGTTTCCCATGTATCAAAGGGGGTATGATCCCTATGCTAAACAAATCTTTTACAGCTTATGGCTTCAGCCAATTTGCTACTCAATTTTGTAAGAAATGCCTAATTTGTGCAGAAAACAATGCTCAAGGGAACTTAAGGCCTGAAAAAGGTACCTTCCCTGCATTAACTTATCCATTTCAAAACATTTGCATGGATTTCATTGAGTTAGATAAATGTGAAGGCAAAAAATATTGTTTGGTTATTTGTGACATGTTTACCAAACAGACAGAAGCCTTCCCTTGCACTCACCCAAATGCTGCTACAGTAGCAAAGAAACTGTTAGCAGAAATTGTGCCAAGATTTGGAATACCTGAGAAGATTTATTCAGATAATGGAATACATTTTGTAAATCAGATTATATCACACTTAGGCACAGCACTCAACATTAACCTAAAAAAAAACACTCAGCTTACCATCCACAATCTGCAGGATTGGTGGAACACACAAATAGAACCATTAAAGAAAGGCTTAGAAAAACAATGGCAAAATCATGGCAAAATTGGATATATTGCCTACACCTAATTCTGTTTTACATGAGAATAGTTCCGACCAAAGGGGGGTTATCCCCATTTGAAATAATGTATGGCAAACCCTACTACTTCCACCATTAAGGCCATTTAATCCAGGTGATAAGGAGGTGTGCTTAGCTGATTCCATGTGAAGAACGTTGACTGACAGAGATATTGTTCATGCTGCTCTTCCCAGGAGGGACCACAGGGAAGTACCCATATTGGCCAAACCGGGGGATCTGATCCTTATCATCAAGTCATCAAAAAGAAAAACTGGGTCGACACTCCCTGTTAAGGACCACACAAAGTCATCCTGGTGACACCAACAGTTATGAAAGTCAAAGGGCGTGACTCTTGGGTGCATTTGACACATTGCAAACTTTACCCCACTCAAAACCCCCAGCAAGAAACTATTTAATCCTCATTCCCTCAGCAAGAAACTATTCAATCCTCATTCCCTCAGCAAGAGACTGTTCCTATTTTAATCCCCATCGCAAAAAATCCTCAACAAGTGACTGTTTAACTCTTTAACTATTTTTCTATATGGGTGTCGGCTGACGGTTTGTCCCAGTAACGACTTGTATAGCGAAACAACTGTTACTTATCATGGAGAGACAAAATGCCAGAGAGAGAAGGTTGGCAACTGAAGGATGTGAATGGTACACCTGTTTTTTCATCATCATCATCATCCTTGTGGTGACACTTTTGTTTTGGTTATTTTTAGGGACATCATTACCCATCTGTCGTAGGGCTAGATACATTACACACACACCATGACTGGCTAGAAGGTCCAGGTCATGAGGATCATGTTTATGCTGGTAATGTGTGGTGAAAGTATGCTAATTATACAGCCAAATCAGCTAATCATTCAAATTGCTATGTGTGTTCTTTGCTCCCACTATCAGCTGGTCAAATATCTGTCACTGCTAAACTAATGGAACTATCAGAAGCTGTTTGTTTCTTGCAAGAGGCCATGTATAGAAATAGTACAGCAAGCACTAATTTGAATCACACCTGTCACATTGCTTGTGACTCCACTGACTGGAGACACGATGACACCCCTACTCGGTGAAGGCAAGGTTAGTCGGGGAATTTCCCCCTTGTCTAAAAGGATGTGGAAACGTCTCTTTGGGCAGTTTACCGCTTTCTAGGTGTGCAACAGTGCATCTCACCCCTGTACTGCTACCTGCTGGACCAGCGTAGTGGGCAAAAGTTGTCCTGAAGATCCTTTTTGTCAGTCTAGAAGTTTGGAAGGCAATGTCACCCTGCAGGTGCTCTGTAGCGCTGCAGCTTGTGATTCTCACAAACACAGCACACATATGGTGACAGGGGGTTGGTGGCTGTGTGGCCATCGTGCCTACTCACACCTGCCCATGAATTGGGGAGGGATGTGTGCCCCCGTAGTTGTGACTGACCATACCATCATATTGTCAGCAGGACAGGTGGGCAGGGTGAAGAGAGATGTCTCCTTTGCACCACATGGTCCCATATGGGGCACAGATGTGCCGAAGGAGTTTAAGTTAGAAACCACAGGGCAGAAGGTACTTCATTCCCTGTTTCCCTGGGTGGGAGTGGCTAAGAACACCTTGTGGATTCAAACAACTAATTATAGATTACAGTCATTTGTGAATTTTTCTCTATCTGCTTTTTCTGGTATAGATGAGGAATTAACAGCTCTTAGACTTATGCGGACCCAAAATAGAATGGTTCTTGATCAAATAACTGCCGCCCAAGGGGGCGTGTGTGCAACTGTAGGTGATTATTGTTGTACTTTTATCCCTGAGAATGATGCAGATGGTCACGTGATTGCCTTGGCCATACGCAACCTGAGTCTCTTACAGGCTGCCGTGGCCAAGGACAATGGTATTGATGAACAAACCTGGTTAAGTTGGTTACTCTCTTCATGGAGAAGTCTCATCATGAGCCTGTTAATCATTTTGGTGGTATTATCTTTAGCCTTTTCCTGTGTCATTCCCTGTATCCTTAGTATGATGATGAGACTTGTTCATGTTAACTTAGTGATGTACCATGGTGCAGTTGCTGGGGATGGTGGGGATGATGAACAAACAGCGTGAGCCCAAGGTGTCTCTCCATGACCCAAGAACAGAGTAAAAGTATGACTGACATGCAAAAAACCATGAGGCATTGCATGATCATGATGTGAAATTGAAATGTACTACTTGTAAATACATTTATGAAGTTTGAAACATTACCTTTACTTTTTTATTTTTACTGTATGTAACTCTTATTTCTGTTTTTACATCTTATCATTACACTTTATTATTATGACTATTGTTTTGTTTTATATTGTTTTGTTTTATCCTTTATGTTTGTTTTTATATAAGCTGCAATGACATAACTATAACACACACATATACCCTGATTACATCCTTTTATTATTATCATTTTGTTTTTCACTGTTTTTACCATTGATGATTTTCTTTATTGATTAGTGAGTTTATTGTTCCATTTCTCCTCCTAAAGGACTAAAATGTTTTGCCGGAGCCTGGAGCAGCAGGGCCGATGGCAGACTTTCCCCGTCAATAACTAGTTAGGATCTGTTGCACGCATATGTATTGGAGCTTAGCATAGCTGCCAGATGGGGTTGTAGATGCCATAAACCATTCTTTTTTTCATACCTTGCATGGCATCAAAGGGGGGAGAATGATAAAAAAGTTTCATATTTGTTTCATATTTGTCTTATATTTGTGATTTGCCTTGTCTCAGAGTCTGTGTAAATGTGTCAAGGATGCAGCTGCATTAGTTATCGTCTTGTTTTTAGTTCATTTTGTGCGACTCCCATGTGACTGGTGCTGAGTGAACGTCATGGTTCCTGAGAAAGAGATAATCTGTCCACAGAGTTTTGACCAGATGTACTGGACCAATCATGATGGACAATTCCTTCTCCACCTCTCAGATAACGAAAGGCTTAAAGAACTGAGTGATGTGTGTTTGAGTCAGAATGGTGTGTGAATAGGCTCTGAGACTATTTTTGTATTGTTCTCCACTGGCCAGTGTAATTAAATGTGTTGAAACTCTGATCCAGCCTAGTTTTTGATTGAAGGTTAAGAAGGATTTTTCTAACTGATGATCTGAAACATTTAAGTGTGACAAATATGCAAAAATATAAGAAATCAGGAAGGGGGCAAATACTTTTTCACAGCACTGTATATGTCTTTTGTTGAATCATATATTAAGGTCTTGCCTCATCAATATTTTGATAAGTAATCTGTTTATACATGAGGAATAAACAGAATCAATCCACCTAAACTACTTCTAAAATGCCTCTGATAATTTAATTCAATTCAACTTTATTTATATAGTGCCATTTCACAAAAACAGTCATCTCATAGCACTTTCAACTGTAGGGGAAACCCCCACAGTTTAAGTAGAAATCTGTTTCAGTTTTATTGAGAACCACAATCCAGTGACATTTTTGCACAGACATTTGCACATGCAGCAGCAACAGAAAACTTTAAAACTGCAACAGAAAACTGCTAATGCCAACAGGTCTGAACTACCCAGTAATCATTTCTCAACCTGCTGGTGATGTTGCTTACTTGTTGAGTCTGCTGTGCCTGCATTGATCAAGTGAACTAGTTTTTATGGGTGAACGTACTGTATGAATTACTGTAAAAATTAATTTTTGGACAGTTAGCAGAATCTTTTCAGTTAACCAACCAATAATCACAGAAGAAATACTATTTCTCAGATTAACTTTTATTGATCCACGCAGGGAGTCAGAGTACATGGCCACAGGACCTCCCAGCTCCCTCTCCTGGAAAGGACCCCGCACAAAGGAATTCACAGCTATAAAAAGGCTTCCAGTTAGTGAGCATATCCCAGTAACTTTCCAACAATACATGTCCATTGTCCAAACTGTCATCTTGGCATCCAGATGGCTCCTCTAACCTGCCTTTATGGCTTTATGGCTTCCTCTCAGCATCCATATGTCTTCTCTTTAGCCCTACACGTGCCCATATATGGAAACAGGAACAGAGACTTCCCTGTAAAGTTTGTATGTGTGTGTGCATGTGTGTGTATATGTGTATGTGTGTGTAGTATGTGTGTAAGCAATTTCTGTGTGTGTCTGAATGGTGTAAGTGTGGGTTTAAAAGATATGTGTATGCAAGCACGTTGTGTAATATGTTTAATTAACTAATCTTTACTATTTATTATAACAATTATTTCCTCTCTTGACTCCATTTTCATGGAGTCAATAACTATAATAAACAGGTATCAGTCACCTGTTGTTATCTTCATGTGTGATGAGTGAAAAACCAGTCTTCATTCTTTGAGCATTTACACAGGAAAAATTCTCACCTCGTTTCTACTGCCTTTGGCAACCATAAAAATGAGTCATCATTTACAAACATTCAGTATTACAATTTCAATATCAAAAATAAAAACTTAAAAAACTTCCAATAAATGTATTTACACAATTTTCAGCTGTTACATCATGCTTTAGTAATTATAGGCATATTGCCAATACCAACATTTTTCCTTGCAGAGACACTGGTAGACATGATTTAAACCTGACTGTCCTCATCACTTGAATCCTTGTTGCTCTCCTCCTGCTGAGCTAATATGTGATACTGGTGTGCACCAGCAGCATGTACTGTTTTGGGTTTTTTTTTCAATAAGGCCTCTACAACAGGGAATACAGCAACATCTTACACACGTAAGGATGGCAATTCCAATCATAAGGGATAATATTATGTTTTTTATCACTCCTGCCCACCGTCCAAAGAAGGATTGTAGCCAGGCAGTGAAGACATCGGGTTCATACCCAGTATCTTGGCCAAACTCAGTCCTAAGAATATTCTTTCCAACCCCTGTCCAAGGAAATAGTGCAAGTGTGACCTTTTGGCCAACGCTCCAATGTTTAAATTCAACTGGTATATCCGTTGCTCAGACTGCATCATGTGGTTTGTACTCCAGGTCCCTCTTTCAATGCCCTGACTGTCTGACTTAATCCAGATACATCATGATAGCATGGTCAGTCAGTTGTACAGGTGTGCAGACACCTCCCAGTTAGAGGGCAGGTGTGATTAGACCCTATGCCCACAGAGCCACCATCCTTCATTTAGTTCAAAGGTGTTGTTCTGCCCTGGTGCCACTGATGCTGGGACTACGACTGCAGAGGATGGTTTGGAGAAACTGTTTGAAATGTTCCTAAGTTCTGAGCAGGAGAAATTTGTTTTATTTGTCCTACTAGCAAGGAACTCTGCATATCCCCACCAATAGTTAGTCGTGGATACATAGCTGTGATGCTGTGGATCAGGTAACCAGTCATGTTCCAGATGTTCTACATATCTTGCTGTGTACCTGAATATAGTCTTATTGCTTTACAATTAGGATTAGGATAATAGTAGACCATGCCTACGCTCTCTAAGGGGTCTTTTCCAAGTACATTTACTCCAACATAATATTGTCCAGTGTCAGACAACTTCAGAGATGTTGTAGTTATTCTGATAGGGTTACAAATTGTGCATTCCTCACGGCCATATGTGAAGCTCATGTTCGCAGCACATGCCCCATGGTAGGGTGTCTATATAATGTATATGTGTTTTCTTAATTTATGATAGATGTTAAAGTATTAAGAGTCACTGGGTCCTGTGTGACTGAACACATCAGCAAAGTTACATGGAGGAGTGCACATGTACTTATGATTCTTTTCATACGTCATAGACTCAGATTCATAGTGCATGGAGTGGTCACAATTATATACAGTATCTCACAAAAGTGAGTACACCCCTCACATTTTTGTAAATATTTTATTATATATTTTCATGGGACAACACTGAAGATATGACACTTTGATACAATGTAAAGTAGTCAGTGTACAACTTGTATAACAGTGTAAATTTGCTGTCCCCTCAAAATAACTCAACACACAGCTATTAATGTCTAAACTGCTGGCAACAAAAGTGAGTACACCCCTCAGTGAAAATGTCCAAATTGTGCCCAATTAGCTATTTTCCCTCCCTGGTGTCATGTGACTCGTTAGTGTTACAAGGTCTCAGGTGTGAATGGGGATCAGGTGTGTTAAATTTGCTGTTATCGCTCTCACATGCTCTCATACTGGTCACTGGAAGTTCAACATGGCACCTCATGGCAAGGAACTCTCTGAGGATCTGAAAAAAGAATTATTGCTCTACATAAAGATGGCCTAGGCTATAAGAAGATTGCCAACACCCTGAAACTGAGCTGCGGCACGGTGGCCAAGACCATACAGCGGTTTAACAGCACAGGTTCCACTCAGAACAGGCCTCGTCATGGTTGACCAAAGAAGTTGAGTGCACGTGCTCAGCATCATATCCAGAGGTTGTCTTTTGAAAATAGATGTATGAGTGCTGCCAGCATTGTTTCAGTGGTTGAAGGGGTGTGGGGTCAGCCTGCCAGTGCTCAGACCATACGCAGCACACTGCATCAAATTGGTCTGCATGGCTGTCGTCCCAGAAGGAAACCCCTTTTAAAGATGATGCACAAGAAAGCTTGTAAACAGTTTGCTGAAGACAAGCAAACTAAGGATATGGATTACTGGAACCATGTCCTGTGGTCTAATGGGACCAAGATAAACTTATTTGGTTCAGATGGTGTCAAGCGTGTGTGGCAGAAACCAGGTGAAGAGTACAAAGCCAAGTGTATCTTGCCTAAAGTCAAGAATGGTGGTGGGAGTGTCAGGGTTTGGGGCTGCATGAATGCTGCTGGCACCGGAGAACTACAGTTCATTGAGGGAACCATGAATGCCAACATGTACTGTGACATACTGAAGGAGAGCATGATCTGCAGGGCAGTATTCCAACATAACCACCCCAAACACACCTCCAAGACGAACACTGCCTTGCTAAAGAAACTGAGGGTAAAGGTGATGGACTGGCCAAGCATCTCTCCAGACCTAAATCCTATTGAGCATCTGTGGGGCATCCTCAAACAGAAGGTGGAGGAGCGCAAGATCTTTAACATCCACCAGCTCCGTGATGTTGTCATGGAGGAGTGGAAGAGGATTCCAGTGGAAACCTGTGAAGCTCTAGTGAACTCCATGCCCAAGAGAGTTAAGGCAGTGCTGGAAAATAATGGTGGCCACACAAAATATTGACACTTTGGGCACAATTTGGACATTTTCATTTAGGGGTGTACTCACTTTTGTTGCCAGCAGTTTAGACATTAATGGCTGTGAGTTGAGTTATTTTGAGGGGACAGCAAATTTGCACTGTTATACAAGCTGTACACTGACTACTTTATATTGTATCAAAGTGTCATATCTCCAGTGTTGTCCCATGAAAAGATATAATAAAATATTTACAAAAATGTAAGGGGTGTACTCACTTTTGTGAGATACTGTATATCACAATAGTTAAACTGGACTCCACAAGCTTTATCTTCAGTGCACGTTATGGTGGGTGGTGTCTCTTTATCCTTCATGTCGATGTTTATTCAGCTGCTGGTTTCCTTTTAAAATAGCTACTGAGCAGTATAACAATCATATCAGGAGGACTACAACAAGGACAAGCATGAGGAACACACATGTGAGCCATTCATAAAGCTGAAATCTACGTCAGTATTCTCTGAAGGGTCTTTCATTGTTAGCCATTTGAGTGTATTCTACTGCTCTAGACAATCAGGTCAGCTAAAATACCTGACTCCCTGTGTAGCCCCAGACTTCCTCCACAACAGCAACTATGGCTTTCCCCCTATAGCTTCTATGGTTTGTTTTGATAATAATTTACAGTGTGTAAGGTGTACCAAAGTATCTCCGCCTTGTGCTTTTACAGCTGTTGGAATTGACAATATTACCTTATGTGGCCCCTGCCAGGTGGCTTCTGACCAGGTCTTCTTTTAACAGTCTTTGTAAGGACTTGGTCTCTGGGTTTTATGGTGATGATTCCTCCTGTGTGTTCCTTCCTAGGAACCATAGTATGAACAGGATCTTTTTGAGTCAACATTTTTAACATGTAATCTGCTAAACCAAATCTTTTCATCTTCTGGGTTAAATGGTCTAACAGGGGGTACCGATTAAGGCTTTTTATATAAACTTCAAATGGAGATAAACCTTCTTTTGTAAGCAGCTATTCTCATATAAAATAGTATCAATGGTAAACAATAAATCCAATTCTGTCCTGTTTCTGCCATTGTTTTCTTAATCTTTCTTTAATGGTCCAGTTGTGTCATTCCACAAATCCTGCAGACTGTGGGTGATATGCTGCATGGTGTTTCAAATCACTGTTCAACACTTTCCCTAAATGTGAAATAATCTGGCTACAACATGAATATCATTATCTAAATAAATTTTCTCTCGGATCCCATACCTTGGAATAATGTCTGTTAGTAGTTTTTTAGCTACTGTAATTGCATCTGGATTTTTACAAGGAAAACTAAACAATATCTCTTCCCTTCACATTTGTATATGTCATGTTCACTGCGTAAACGGCGCAGCAAACATAGAAATTAGCAGTGTGCCCAAAACGCAGAGTAAGTAATGTGTTTATTTACAATGGGTGAATGACACCTGGCTACAAACTCAGTTAGTTCAAAGGATACCTAACGTGCTCCAAACAGGTGGGAGCGGAGAAAAAGGCACAAGGACTTACAATAGCGATGGAGCGGAAAGGCTCTGGAGAAACAACATGATTAGTCCAAGGGTGAACACACAGAAGCGAGTCTGGATGTCTGATGTTGACATAGCTAAGCTGCCACACCGGCTGGTCGTACTGCCCTGCTATTTGTACAAAGCCCTAATGACAGCAAGTAGACCAGCCGTGTGGCAGCAGGTGCGTGACTGATAGGACTATGTGTGAGTGTGTGAGTGTGAATGTGAGTGTGTGTGTGTGTGTGTGTGTGCGTGCGTGCGTGCGTGCATAAGTGTGTGTGCGTGCATGAGTGTGTGAGTGTGTATGTGATGAACCATACAGCTGGTGGATGCCTGGTGAGGAGGAGACGTGGCTGTGGGAATGGCGGAGAGCAAGGCTCACTCCGCCAGCTGAAATTAACAAGCAATAATTAAACCCAACAGCCATGAGTCATGCTCAGGGTGACGACCCTGAACATGACAGTATAGTTCAATGAAGTCCATGCAAATCTTCTGAAATGGGTATGGGAATGATGGAAAACTACCCTTCTCTGGTTTGACATTGCCCTGGACATTACTTTGTGCACAAATTATACATTATTGGCAAAATTTTGTAGCAAAATTTTCAAACCCAACAGACACCCATCGTACCATCAGAAAAAAAAACAACCTACCCCCCCCACTCAAAAAGCCCATACAACAACCCAGGGTAAGAGGTGGGGGGAAAAAGGTTAGGGAGGATAGATCAGGGAAGGATAATCACCACAGTACAGCACAACAACACTCCCCAACCCCAAAACTAAACTAACCCTCCCCACCCCCATGAGTCCCACAGTTCAGGGGGCCAGCCGGAGTCCAAGGCCCAGCAGGTGGCTGTAAGTTCACGGGGGCCGACCCAAGTTCCAGGGCCAGCAGGCAGCCTGATGAACATCATCAGGTGGCCTGCCAGAGAAAAAAGGCCACTTGACCCAGGAACCGAATCCTTCAGGCGGCCTGCCCACATGGTTAGGCCACCAGGACCAGAGGGGCTGATGAGGCGGTGGCCTACCCACTGGAAGGCTGAGAGGTGGGTGGCCAGACAGGGGAAGAGGAACAACTGCAGTCGCTAGTGGCAAAAGGGAAAGGACCCCGATGGTGCCCAGCAGAGGGAGGAGGAACCCCCACAGGGCCTCCAAAAGGAAAAGGATGACCCCGGCGTCCCCAAACTGTCCTATGGCACCCCCGGTAGTCCCGACATAGGACTGGAGCTCGGCTGCACCCTCAATGGTCCCAGCTTGGGACTGGAGCTCGGCTGCACCCTCGATGGACCCCGACCAAGCCATGGTTGCACCCACGATGGAGTCCAGCTGGACCCCTGCTGCACCCGCGGTGGGACCCAGCTGGGCCACTACTGACCCCAACGCCATCTTGGCCATGGGCCAGCTGACCCATGTGTGCACCCAAGCGAGGAGGCGATCGATCACAGGCACCCTGGACTGGGACTGGGTGCCCCCGACAACCACCTCGTCTGGAACCTCGGTGACCTCCGGTTGTGAACCTGGGTCCACAGACTCATCCGGCGATGGAAGACCCTCTCTGACGACTCTCGAAATGGACTCAGAAAGAGAGGGGGAAGGGTCAGAGTCACCGGCAATGGCAGAGCCCGGCTCTAATCACCTAAAGCTAGGCAAAAATGCTCAATAATAGAAAAGAGAAAGACAAAGGAGAGCACTTGCCTTAGCTCAAGCTCTACCGCCATCCAGGACTCCGGCGGTCCGGGCGACGTCTTCCCAGGTTCGGCCTCCAAGAGGTTCCGCTTGGGCGCTGACTGTGCTGTAGCGGCCTCCACAGCAGGCGTGATGGTCACTGCACTCTTAATTCTCCCAGCTGCCATGATCCACGCTGGTGACTCCTCCGGCGTGACGGCTGGGACCTGGTTCACCATGGCTGTGGGAGGACACCCCCCCCCCCCCCGGACCTCTGGCTCCTCCTGATCCTGGCTGCTCGGCTCTGGTTCCGGCAGGCACACAAAGGGGAGAGGAGAGAGGGCTGGCGAACAATTTTCAACAGCAGCAGGCGGGGAAAGCTCAGGGGACTGCTTTCCCTGAGCCTCCCTACCGGGAATCAGGCAAGACATTTCATTATTAAAGTGAGTCAAATGAAAAGAAACTTGCCTGTTCTCCCAGTTTATGGTGTTAGTTGCTGCCACTTGGACGTCGTCACCGGTCCGTCCGGGAAAGGCGGTGTTAGGCTCCTCTGTAGGGGATATGGGAGCCGCCCCTCTCGCCACAGGAACAGGAGACCCCGGTAAGAAAAGCAGGCACCCCACTGCTGCTGGTGAACAAACCGAGGAGGAAGACCTCACAGCAGATGAGGAGGGAGATCCTGAAGATGGGACTGCTCGGGACTGATGATCTGCTGTGAAGGTGACTGGGCTTGGTGTCAGAGCTGGGGCAGTTAGCGGGGCTGAATTGTTCTTCCGGGATTCCGGGTGATGCTGACGTCGCCGACCTGGTGGCCACCATCTTGGAACAGTGGACGGAGGAAAGGAGAAGATGGCCGCCGGCGGAGAAGGGCGTCTTTGCTTGGGCTTCGTCTGGAAAGCCCTTCTCTTCAGGTCAGGGAAGGTCTGCTCAAGCGCGAAGACTCCGGACAGCAGCACAGAGTACTCTGGGTAGTTCCAGAGGCCCCGTTGAGCCCTAAGGATCCGGATAACTCCGTCGAGGCAGGCTAAGCGATCTCCAGGTCCAAAGGAGTCATGTGCTTCCTCCAGGAGCTCCCAGATTCGCCAGGCCACCCACTGCTCCTCTGTACTGGGCTGTCCTGCTGCCCATCCACTAAACCTAGTGTGGGAACGGCTAGACCAGGACATGACACTCCGAGCAGGTGGGTGAAAAAAAACACAAAAATGAGTAATACGTTACTTACTACTTGGACTCCTTTTGGCGGCAGCTTACTGTCATGTTCACTGTGTAAACTGCACGGCGAACATAGAAATTAGCAGTGAGCCCAAAACGCAGAGTAAGAAACCTGTTTATTTACAATGGGCGAATGAGTAGAATGTCCAAATACAGTCACACTGAAAAGGGGGTGAGACACCCAGCTACAAACTCAGTTAGTTCAAAGGATGCCTAATGCGCTCCAAACAGGCAGGAGCAGAGAAAAAGGCACAAGGACTTACAATATCGTTGGAGCGGAAAGGCTCTGGAGAAACAACACGATTAGTCCAAGGGTGAACCCACAGAAGCAAGCCTGGATGTCTGAAGTTGATATAGCTAAGCTGCCACACCGGCTGGTCGTACTGCCCTGCTATTTGTACAAAGCCCTAATGACAGCAAGTAGACCAGCCATGTGGCAACAGGTGCGTGACTGATAGGACTATGTGTGAGTGCATGAGTGTGAATGTGAGTGTGTGTGTGTGCGGGCGTGCATAAGTGTGTGTGCGTGTATGAGTGTATGAGCGTGTATGTGGTGAACCATACAGCTGGTGGATGCCTGGTGAGGAGACATAGCTGTAGGACTGGCGGACAGTGAGGCTCAATCCGCCAGCTGAAATTAATAAGCAATAATTAAACCCAACAGCCACAAGTCATGCTCTGGGTGACAACCCTGAACATGACAGTATAGTTTAATGAAGTCCATGCAAATGTTCTGAAATGGGTATGTTAATGACTGAAAACTATCCTTCTCTGGTCTTGACATTGCCTTGGACATTACTTTGTGCACAAATTATATATTATTGGCAAAATTTTGTAGCAAAATTTTCAAACCCATAGAATTTTCAAACCCATATGCTGTGATAACTAATAACCAATGACACCATCCCTCCCTTGGACACATGGTAAAGCCCATGTTTTCAAGTAGCAGCATAGTGAAATAATTTTTGTGGGAGGATGGGTTTACCCTTTGGTCAGGTATAAATTTGGGAACCTTGATTAAACACAGCACCTTTATTTAATCACCTATAGACTCCAGCCTGTGCAAATATGTTTTGTTTGCATATTTCTTCATCAGGAGATGCCAGCAATGTGTCATAGAGGAGCAATTGGCTTCTATTAGGAGGCATAAAATGTGTAAGATTTGCTGACATTGCCTGAGAAAAAATTGTAGAAGACTCACAGTAACCCTGTGGTATTCTGGTGAATATGTTCTTTTTGTTCTCAGACATGAATGCAAACCAGAATTGATGATCTGGGTGTACTGGTATGCTAAAAGTGCATTGCTAATGACTACCACTGTGAAAATTGCATTTAGAGTTCTAGTTCATTCAACAATGTGTGTGATCCTGGTTCACAATGAGCACAAAGAATTATATCTTTGTTAATTCCTGCAGGTCCTGCATCATCAGAATGTTTCCCACAGGAATGGGGAGGCTGAGCATTACACTATGACATCTGCTGCTTTTAGCTCTTTTATGACCTGTTTAACACCTTTTTGAACTTCTAGACAGAGAGGACATTGTCCTTTATAGTGGGATGTTATAGTGACACATTTTGCTTCCTGTTATTAGACCAACATCTGTTTTATCTTTTTACCATAATGAATTTAGAATTTGCTTCAAATTTGCTCATTGGTCATGTAGGAGATTTCTGGGTGTCAATTGTGTACAGCCTTTTGTGCTGTGGTTACCCAGTTAAATGACAATGCATATGTTTACGTCTTACGTCTTACGTCTTTATGTCTTATGGTCAGATGTTGGCTTCCCATGGATGGCTATATTCCTCAGCAGAGGTGACAAAATGTCCAACATTTTTCCAATCCATGTGTTTGGGTCCGACCAGTGAGATGTGTGGAACCCCCCCATTGCTTAAAATATCTCTTATCCTCATTAGATAAGACAACGGATGCTTCCACACATCCCCTTGGTGACCAGTACATGTTTTTTATGACCAATCTGGAGGATGGATTTGCAAAAAATGTTTGTTCATAATTTGGATCAGATTCATTCAATTGCCTATAGTACATTGATAGTGATTTGGAGATTGCCAATCAGTAGGAACTGTGGATGTAAAATGCTGTGTTGCTCTTCTATCCAGGTCTGATACCACTGAACATGGTCCAGCCGTGACCAAGTCGAGTGAGTATCAGTATTTCAGTTTGGAAGTCTCATAAACTATGTTTACTTCCTCAACATGGGGGTAGCCTTTGGCAAAATGAACTACCCTTCAACAGTGTTACTGGTAGTAGGATCCTTTACTTTCACAGGTTTGACAGATTGTCACAATCTGAGCATGGGAGGAATTACACCGTGCTCTGTTTCCTTATCCTTTTTTCTTTATTTGTATAATGTTATACCTTAGAGTTCTAATCCTTGTAACTTTATCTGTAGTTGGTTTTCACATATTCAGTATCGTCTGTTGTTTGGCTTATTTTTCTGTTTACATTCACGGTAGTTTTGTTACTTACATGTTTGGGGTTTACTTGTCCTTATTTTTCATTGTCACATACTTTTATCTTGCCGTTTCCTTTTTTCCTTTCTCTCGGAGTTGACAGCTGTCAATGGCCTCATGAGTTTCACTCAGTGGGAGCGTAGCCTGTCAGCTGTCAGCTTCCTCATCTCCTCCAGTTGACCTAATTGCCTCTTCACTTTTCTTTTGCTCGCTCACATTGCTCACACCTGTCCCTACTTATTTTAGTTTGTTTGTGGCCTTATTTAAGGGAGCATGCACCATTGTTGGGCATGGCACTCTACTCATTATTCGTACCTACAAGACGCAAGTGTTTCTTGCTTGCTTCTCATATCTCCTCTAGCGTGCTTCTCATGACTAGTATTCCCAGGTAAGCTGGCGGTTCCCCTCGCTTTAGCGAATAGCTATTTAGCTTACCCATGCTCATCTGTTTTTGTATTTCTGTTTTGTTCAATAAATTTGCAAACTCAAAGCTGGCGCATGGAGCCTTATTCCCTGACACAGTATATGACACAGATACAGTTTGCCATTTGCAAATTTAACTGTTACTTTTTCTTCTGACTTTGCCAAGACCTGAATGTCATTACCTGAAGTTACTGATCTTCATGCACCTGCGTCACACAAATTTAATCGGAGTACCTTGAACTTCCAGCATTACTTCTGGTAAACACCATATTGTTAAAATTAGATCAAACTCAGGTAGATGGAAAATGTCTGCTATGTCAATTTTCTGTATATGTGTAGGAGTGAGTCGACTTATCTGTTTTAGTCTTAATCATGCAGTCCAGTTTTGTTATAGTGGGTGTGGCTCATGGGATCCTCCCCCTCCCAGTGGCCAGTCTTGCCTTTGGGGACACTCTCTTTGCCAGTGACTCCATTGTCCACACTGATGCACTCATTTCCACTGTGGGGGGGTGTTCCCTCCACAGCCACGGCCCCTCCTCCTCCACTGCTGTCCTCTTCCCCCTCCTCCTTCTCCCTTGATAAAAGACAGATTCATGGGGAGCCCCAGGACCCCACGGGTCAGCCATCACATAAATAAGTGCAGGTTTTTCTTTAAATTTTATTTTCCTTTCATACCCAGATTCCCAATCATCAGACACAGTACACCAATCTGTTAATATTTTCAAATTTAATATGATGTCTAGCAATATTTACAAGTGATCCAGACCAGCTGAGAGTTTTGTGTAAAGATCCCTATAAACTAGATTTCATAGTTTGATTCAGGTTATAATTAAAAATAATTAAGGATGATTAAAACATTATAATTTCATCTACATACAAATCATATCAGATGCAAAAAGATTCTAAACGTTGTTTTCCCAGTAACATAAGATACACTGCTCCATTTTTCTGTAGGACAGTGCAGTGAGAAATGGCTTGTCCAGCATGACAGTAATGGTTGGATGATCGCTAATTGATCAGCTCACATAGGATCAGATGGATATAATTCTGATTTTTATTGCTTTGACATGAAGTGTGCACCTTGCTTCTGAGTTATAGTGCATCGTTAGGAAAAGGAATAAAGGGAAAAGTAGCCTTTATTTCCTCACTATACTGTGAATTTTAACTAGAGAAATTTTTTATTGCTTTTTACACATACATTTTAAACTCATATCGTTGAAATGTGTCATAATACTGGGAGAGTCTCAGCTCAGTGCAATATGGATATGTACAATTTTGAAAGCAGATCACGGCGCCCATCTGAAATCCAATTTCAGGTGTATTTTATGCCATAGTTGTTTAAAATAATGCCATTTCAAGACAGTAAAAAATGGTTTTTACAACATAGCATTACATTCAGGCTTATGCTGTGTCTCCATGTCAGTCGCTGCAGAAGAAAACCCTCCTGCCACAACTAATCTGATTTTTTTCCTCTCACACACAGGAGAATTCTGGGTTTTTTCCTCTTCTCTTTCTTTCTCTTACACTTTTAGTGAATGAAACTGCTAGTTAGTTAATGTGAAAAGTAACTTCAGCTGTAGTTTTAGGTGTCAGTTATGCAATTTTCAATTCTCGTGAACATGTGCTGACTACAGAGGATTCATGAATGCTGTTTACACATGCTTGGAGAACGTATGAGCAGTTTATTGAATCTGGAGTGGATTGTTAGTACTAGCACAGCTTCCTGGAAAAATGTGCATGATTTACATCATGGGTGTCCAATCATGTGCCATGGAGGGCCAAGACCCTGCAGGTTTTCTCTTCTACCCAGTCTCTTCAGCAGGTGTTTTCACTTATCAGCAATCAGTGGGAAGAAATTCAATGGAATCTGCTGCTAAAGACACTGGTTGGAGGTAAAGCCTGCAGGGTCTTGGCCCTCCATGGCACATGATTGGACACCCCTGATTTACATAGACTAACACTAAAATGTTCTTGAATGAGATTCAATATTTGAGCCGCTATCAGAAAAGTAAATGGAAAACAACAATATAATGTATTTTACTTACATGTGGTCGGTTTGACCATCTTTGTCCTTCTCTCGATAGCCCTTCTTTTTTTTTTTTAAATTCTTTTACTGTAGTCACGGAGGGAGGAGGGGTCCTTAGGTGATGGCGTGAAGGGGGTGGCCACAGCCAAATCAAGTGGGTCTGAAGAGGAACTCACATAGTCGCTGGGGTAGGTAGGCGGATCCGACCCAGAACCACAGCCACCACCATCGTCTCAGATTAATAGAGAAACAGACAAACCATTATATAGCGTCTTTTTTTTTTTTGTTTTTCATTTTTGTCATGCTTATTATTTTTTCATCTCACCGTTGCAGCATCAGTCTCCCATTCTTACATTTTTTTCTTCCCTTTTTCCAATCACTTCTGTGTTTCGGTCTTTTGCCTTAAATCCTGCACAAAACTTTCACATTCATCAGCCTTCAATTTTCCTCTAAAACCAAACTTCCTTCTCCATTTCTGTCCACTCTCAGCACACAAACGTCACTTCACCATACACGCCCAACAATAACAATCTCCCAACATTTATTTTTCTTATTATTTTTTGTCATGCTCTAGTGAGCACACTCTCCCCCTCCCTTCCTGTTCAACTTTCCCCGACTCCACAGGCAATCACCTCACCTGCATACCGAGATGCACCCGTTGCCTCTGCCTCACCAGCCCTTAAAAGGACCTTCACTTCAATGCTTCAGCGCTGGCTCGTTGGGTATACTACCTTCCACAGCAAGTAACTTAGATTCTCCCTCTCTGAGGAAATTATTAATCCTTTTGTCTTCTCCTCTTCAGGTTGCTACCTCCTTCGTGGTGCGTCTCTGGGTTTTTTGTGCGCTCACCTGCCTCATCGTCATCACCACTTCAGCAGCCATTTCCACCCGGTCAGACACCTCACCCAGCTCTATTCCTGCCTTCCAACTTGAACTCCTGGTTCGCCATTTGTGCTGGGTTTCGCTGTCAGGTTCTCTGTTCCTCCCATGTGAGTGCAGTCGTATCCCTCTTTATCTAACCTGCTCTCATCTCACCTTCCAGGCTGGGTTTTCCTCTGGTGAGTGGCATCTTTCATTAACGAAGCTTTCCCTTTTGAATCAATAAAATCCAAATCAATTTACTTCTCTGTGTCATCGTGTGTTTTCTCTGGTGTCACTTCCTGCACGTGAGCTGTCAATGATTACCAATCATGACAATTTATTCCCGTGTTTTTATACATTGTGGAGGAAAAATAAGTTCAGGCAAGATGCGGCGAGCTGAAAAGTGGCAGGATTTTATTTTCCTCCAACATCAAGAGACACACTGTAGCGCTGTGTGCTGTGTTGTGCTGAGTGTGCTATTGAGGCATGTATAGCAAGCTCTTTTATACATGTTATACAAAGAGAGAATGCATGGTACATTAGCATATTGATATACATATCAGTCAATACATATGAGTAGCCTGACCAACTGACGCCCGGATGTCTCCTCCTTAATCCGGGGATGTATAAACAATAGTCCATTGTTCTGGTTGTCCCCCCAGGGGTTCTCTGTCCGTATGCAATCACTGCTGAGCATGAATAGTATCAGTCTGCATTGTGCTGGGTGCCCACACGGCTCCCCCCAGAACGCTCAGAAGGGGCTGTGACCCCCCACCCCCACCCCCCACCCCCATTGTTTGGCTCCAGCTCCGGTAGAACTGTCGGAGGGCATGTCAGTCCGTGAGGGGGACGGGGGAGGGGTGGAAAAAAAATGTGCTCCGCTCTGGGTTCCAGCACTTGTTCAAAGTGCTGGCCGTGGATCGTGGGCACCGGGTCCGGTGTGCAGTCATGTGTAATGGAACCAGACGGAGATCGGCCGGCTTTAGGGAGTGAGGTGTGGGAAAAGCGCTGTGGAGTAGTAGGGGGAGGGGGGTGGGAGTAAGTGAGTGCCGGCCAGGGACATCAAAGGTGTCTGAGCCGCGCAAACATTGCGTGTGGATCTGCGATGGTGAGGGACTTCCCCGGTAAACCTGGCGGAGATCCACAGAGGCTGTGAAAAAAAGAAAAAAAAATTAAATTAAGTCACTGACTTCCCATGCGGGTCCGGTCCAACGAGGATCTGGGGAAGGCAATCGGCCCAATTCCCCGAGGATGCGTAGTGGCTGTGATAAACTGAAGCTGTGTCAGGGACTCAGCAGTTTGGCTTTAGGTGTGGGAGCAGCCCTAAAGTCATCGGGGAAAGCAATCGGCAAAATTCCTGTTGTGCGCCGTGGTTGAGAAACCCATACAAAGTCCTGTGTGCGGGCTGCATGTCTGCTTTAGGTGCGAGAGCAGCCCTAAAGGTTCCAAGGATGGCGATCGGCCATTTTTCTTGGGCATGTGCAGCGGCAGAGGACGATGTATCAGTCTGTGGAGCCGGTTCGTCTCTGTGCATGGTGCGCGCTTGGTGCTGGGACCACATAACTGGCAGTTACACTGTTCTTGTAATCCTGTGGTGTGCATGTGGGGTTTCTGTGTGCTGGAGGTCCACTGTCGTGTGAGTCAGGGTCAGGGAGCTTGGTGGAAATCAACGCAGTCGGTGTCGATGATTTCCCCATTCAGGCTGCTTCCTTCATTTCACTCGTGTCACGGTTCATGGTGCTTGTCAGTCCAAGTGCTGTGCGCTACGGCGAGCGCGCTCCAGTGAGGATGAAGAGGTTGCAGGCGTCCTCTGGTCCTCTGGGATCCACAGCGCAGTGAGAGGGAGGAGACGGTCATTCTCCATCGTCAGGTCACCAGTGTGGAGGTAAAAGATCAGGCGAGGGGCGCACCATGACACGTGCTGAGGCTTCCCGTCCGGGTCATCTCCGGGGTGTTCACCTCGTGTTCCATTCTTCGTCAAGGGTCACCAGTGTGGAGGAAAAATAAGTTCAGGCGAGATGCGGCAAGCTGGAAGGTGGCAGGATTTTATTTTCCTCCAACATCATGAGACACACTGTAGCGCTGTGCGCTGTGTTGTGCTGAGTGTGCTATTGAGGCATGTATAGCAAGCTCTTTTATACATGTTATACAAAGAGAGAATGCATGGTACATTAGCATATTGATATACATATCAGTCAATACATATGAGTAGCCGGACCAACTGACACCCGGATGTCTCCTCCTTAATCTGGCGATGTATAAACAATAGTCCATTGTTCTGGTTGTCCCCCCAGGGGTTCTCTGTCCGTATGCAATCCCTGCTGAGCGTGAATAGTATCAGTCTGCATTGTGCTGGGTGCCCACAATATATTCTCCACCTGGGATTTTCACAACAACACATTCCCTTTTATAATTAGGAATAAATCTTCTTATTCTCTCCTCTGCCCAGATTAAAGTTGAACCTTTTCACTCTCCTGCTGATTGGGGGTAGCCTCTCAGTTGCCTCACTGCATCAAACCCGCTATTGAGCCGATGTGGGAGGTCTTTATTTTGCCGTGCGCATGATCTTTCAGAGCAGCAGCTCCCTTTCAGCCAGAAAGATACTAATGGCTCTTTTCCATAGTCACAGTTCTTTTTTACTTGTTTCGATTCTCCACTACTTGTTTCTCCCTGGGTTGTTGATCCAATACAACCCTGTAAAGCCGCGTAAACTCGGTAGTGGGCGGGATTGAGGCGGCGCCACACTCTGCTGACGTCAAGCACGCGACCGAATCCTTCACAACAAAGAAAATGGCGGATTACGAGCGGAGGATTTCCACGTTGCTTCTTCTCTGGCTTTTGAACACAATGAATGTTTTTAACCGGAGAAGAGAGTTTTACAGGAGAAGACGACGTGCATTGAGAGAACACACGTTGGAGCAGTACCAGACACTCGTTGTTGTTTTTAAATAAAATTTGGTGCACTTTTCATCTATGTCTCATCTGTTGTTCATAACGGTTAACTGTTAAGGGACAGCTAATTAAATGCTAAAACTTTGTAATTGACCTTGGAATTACATGTGGATACTTGTTATATTTCCAATTAATCATAGCCCTATTTTACTTACAAAATAATTTAAATTATTTTTTTTTAAAAAAACCAATTCAACTGTAGTAAAATTCTTGTTTTTGTGTATCATTTTCCGATTGATAGTTATTTTTAAGGGATATGTGTTCAGGGATGGGAAATTACACGCTAAAACACCGTAGAAAATGACTGCAGAAAAATGCAGCAGCTGAACAACTCCCTTTTGGTTTGATGGAATTGCCAATTGACCTTGGAATTAGATGTGAAAACTTGTTATATTTCCAGTTAATCCTCTCCCACTTTTACTTACAAAATAATTTTAAAAATTTTAAAGAAAGGCAATCCAACTGTAGCACCATTTTGTATGTTGAGTGTCATTTGAGTATCATTTTCCCATCTATTGATATTTATAAGGGATATGTGTTCAGGGATGGGTAATTACACGTTAAAACACCTTAGAAAAATGACTACAACAAAAAAGGCAGCAGCTAGACAACTCACTTTTGGTTTGATGGAATTGCAAATTGACCTTGGAATTATATGTGGAAAATTGTTATTTGCAATTAATCCTAGCCCATTTTGTCTTACAAAATAAATTTTAAAATGTTAAAGAAAGTCAAACTGTAGCACCATTTTTTATGTCGAGTGTCATTTGAGTACCATTTTCCAATCTATTGATATTTATAAGGGATATTGTCACCATGGGGTGAGACGCCGGCTCGGCGCTCAGCCCATGTCCCTTCTCATCCCTGCCTCTCATTGGGCAGCGTCTCAGCTGGCTCCCAGCTGTCAGTGTTACGGGACGGCTGGGGCCAATTAATCCTCATCAGCTGGGGCGCTGCTAATGAGGATAAAGAGGAGCAGCCTCGATCACTCGGGGCTGCGACATAAGCACTGCTAGGCTGGAGTCCCTTCGTCCGGTTCCAGTCCTTGTCTCATCATCCAGCATTACTCATAAGTGTTTTCCTGTAAGGAGTATTTGTGCCTCTGTACCCCCATGTCCGGTGCTAGCCCTCTACTCGCCTTACCGAATCACTTGGGAGCGTCACCTTGTAAGAGTGCCTGTGCATTGGAGTCCTATGCCAGTGCCAGCTCTCTGGCTGCTTAACCCGTGAGCGTTACCTGCTGTGAGTTCTCTTGCTGTGTACCCCTATGCCCGGTGCCAACTGTTAACTCTGTTGCTGTACTGCCCATGAGTGTTACTGTGTATGAGCATCTGTGCTTTCCTCATCCCTTACCCCTGTCACCAATAAACATCACAACTCACTGGCTCGCCCTTGGCTCTCATTGTGTGGCTCCCCAGAGCCACATGTGACAGTATGTCGCAGCCAGACGAGTTGCTGGCAGGCCGTGAGTTGGTGTGGAATTGTACCTTCCTGTCCGGGTGTCAGCGCTGTTAGCATGCCGTTTCCCAGGAGTCACGTCTGACGCCAGGGCGACAAGCTGAAGTCCATCCCGGGGGCTGTCGACAGGACACTCTTCACCCTGCACGACGCCTCCAACGCGAGACGCTGGCATCTGGACCGTGCTGAGGGCCTCCTGGACAGTTTTCCTCATCACTCTTACCATCCGGAGGCCTGTGCCAGGAGAGACGCCATGGCTGCACTGCGAGAGAAGCTCCGTAGGTTGGAAGGAAATCCCGGCAGGAAGCCGAAGTGGATGACGTTGCCCCCCGCTTCGGGATCCCGTTCCTGCTTCCATTCCAACCCGGGAGTTCGCGCCACCCAGAGGGCTTCCCCCGTTCTGCACTACATCACTCGGGATTCCACTGAAGGAGCCGCAGCTGACAGCAGTTACGTCTGGGATCGAGTGGCTGTCGCGAGCTCCGCTGTACATCCATTCACCATCTTCAGGCATGTGACGGCGGCAGTGAGATTGGTGGAGAGGACTCCAGGGCTATGGAGCTTTCCCGAGTTCAATGCCCTCCTCGCCTCGGTCTTTGCTCAGGAGCAGCGATTCCTGGGTTCCCCCCTCGCTTTGTCCCCTGGGAATAGCCGTCATCACATCGCCAAGTCACCTCCGCACAAACCCCGTCCGGATCCAGTTCTGGGCTGCAGCCAGGACATTTCCCCCCACGCAGCTGTCACCTCTTCGCCTCGTCAGCGTGGAGATTTCACAGCCTCGTTCCCTGAGCCTTGTTCCCCCGCTGACACTCCAAGGCATTCAGGCTGGCTCATCTCGGCTGTCACCCCCTCCCCCTCGACGAGCTCCCCGACTGCTGTGTGTGCCTGGAATTCTGACCTGGTGAGCCCTCTCCTGGAGACAACGCGAGCAATCCCCAGACGACTTCCCAGGGGGTCCTCCGTTATCGCCCGGCGGGGAGAGGAAGAAGCAATGTCCACGACAGCAGGCACTATTCGACCTCCAGGAGACAGACAAGTCCCAGTTCTTTTACATCAGTTTTGGGATTTGCTCTGTCAAACTCCTGGGGGTGGAGTTTGGGGTTCGCAGCTCCCTGAACTCCCACCACCTGCTGTAACCTGTGTCCTTAATCCTGCATCCTCTGTGTCTCTCTCCGCCGAGCGGTCCCCGGCTTCAGGTCAACGTCGTGGGACGAGGAGAGGGCCTGCGGTTCCGCAGCTACATTGTGGACGGAGGAGGAAGATTGACTGCTACGTGGAGTCTGTGCCGACGACCAAGCGTCCCCGGGTCTCCACGGAGGTGCGGTTCGGTCCAGCGGGACGAGGTTCTCCTGTCATCACGCCGCGTGGACCGTCGGCGTGGTTACCAACGCTGGAGGAACCTCAAGCTGCGCTGACCATCGTGCCGGCTGCGGGGCACGACGCAGCTGGGTGGGAGCCTGACAACGACCTCCTGACGACGGATCCTGGATCTTCACAGTCCTGGACGGCGTCAGAACCCAAGATCAGGCGAGTGCTCTCTTTTCCTTTTTCTCTTCATATCTTTGAGCACTTTAGCCTGTCTCTAGGGGAGATGAGCCGGGTGCAGCCGTCCACTGCGTCTGAGCTCGTCTCGCCGGGTTCTGGCGCTGCCGGTGACCCTGATCCCGGTTCTGTTTTCTCTCCTGAGCCTGTTTCCAGGGTCGCCGGCGAGGAATTGCCGTCTCTCGTGGTGCTGGAGGGTCCAGGCGCAACGTTGGAGGTCGGTTCTGGTGCGGTGCCGACCCAGTCGGGGTCCGTCATGGGTGCTGCTCCAGCGGTGTCCAACGTGGGTTCGCCCGAGACCCAATCGGGGTCCGACGTGGGTGCTGCCCCAGCGGTGTCCAACATGGGTTCACCTAAGGCCCAATTGGGGTCCGACGCGGGTGCTACACCAGTGTTGTCCAGGTCCGGTGAGGAGGTGGCTGTTTCCCTGCGGCCTGACGCTCATCTACCTCGTCATCGGCTCTCCCCTAAGTCTCTTCCACCGGGGTCCGCTTTGACCCTTCGCCCGTCTCAACGGTCCTGGTGGTTGAGTGATGCGGGTCGACGGCTCGACCTGCAAGACTCCCCGTTCGGCGATCTGGTCCAACCCCCCGACGAACTGTATTTGCTTCTGGGTGGCCTGGCACGGCTACCAGTGGACTGGGTTCTTGGGACCTGGGTCTGGAGTTGGCCGTCTGAACATTTCCTCTTCCTCGGCTTACCAACTGGACAATGGGCGGGGAGATCACCAGAACTATTCGGCCATTTTGGACTCTGCCTGCCGTCTCCTCGGGTGTCTCTTACTTTTTTGTTATTATTAAGGTCACTCGGGCGTAGCTTCTTTGTCCTTAGGGGAATATGTGTTTTTAGTGCTGTGTATTGTTTTTCTTATTTACCGTACTCAGCATTTTTTCTTCATTATTATCCTGTTCCTACCCTGTCACCTTTATTCCTCTAGGTGACCCTCTTTGTATATAGCGCTGTGTATTATGTTTTTCTTGTAATCCGTACTCAGCGTTTTCATCATCCTTATCTTAGCCTTAGCCTTGTCGGTGCATCATGGAGTAATGTGTGTGGTTCCCTTTTCGACCGTACTCTGTGATCACCTTATCTTTTCCTGTTATCTTCCTGGGGGGTTTTCCCTAGCCCCGACTTAACCATTGACTGTGCGTAATTGTATGGAGTAATGTGTTCTGTTTTCCACTTAACAGTACTCTGTAGTTGCCCTTTTGTTCCTGTCACCTCCGTTCCTTTAGGTTCTTATATACATTTAGCGCTGCATATTTTGTTTTCTTTATTATCCTTACTCAGCGTTTTTCATCATCTTTGCCCCGATCTACACGTTATTTGTGTGTTTTGGGTAGTGGGTTTTGTTCGTAACCACACTTAGTATTTTCCCCATCTGTGCCCTGGTTATTATTTTCTGTGGGATACAGAGTGTTGTATTTGGGGTTTTTTTGTCTGCCTTGTACTCTGTATTTGTTCATGGTCTGTTTTTCCTTTTTTTTCCCTCTGCTTCTCTCCCTCCGGTCCTGCCTCCCTTCCGCCCACCCTAGGTGGGGGGGGCGGGGGCTGGGATGTTCCTGGTCGTTCGGAGCCTGACCGTGAGGGGGAGGCTCTGTCACCATGGGGTGAGACGCCGGCTCAGCGCTCAGCCCATGTCCCTTCTCATCCCTGCCTCTTATTGGGCAGCGTCTCAGCTGGCTCCCAGCTGTCAGTGTTACGGGACGGCTGGGGCCAATTAATCCTCATCAGCTGGGGCGCTGCTAATGAGGATAAAGAGGAGCAGCCTCGATCACTCGGGGCTGCGATATAAGCACTGCTAGGCTGGAGTCCCTTCGTCCGGTTCCAGTCCTTGTCTCATCATCCAGCATTACTCGTAAGTGTTTTCCTGTAAGGAGTATTTGTGCCTCTGTACCCCCATGTCCGGTGCTAGCCCTCTACTCGCCTTACCGAATCACTTGGGAGCGTCACCTTGTAAGAGTGCCTGTGCATTGGAGTCCTATGCCGGTGCCAGCTCTCTGGCTGCTTAACCCGTGAGCGTTACCTGCTGTGAGTTCTCTTGCTGTGTACCCCTATGCCCGGTGCCAACTGTTAACTCTGTTGCTGTACTGCCCATGAGTGTTACTGTGTATGAGCATCTGTGCTTTCCTCATCCCTTACCCCTGTCACCAATAAACATCACAACTCACTGGCTCGCCCTTGGCTCTCATTGTGTGGCTCCCCAGAGCCACACGTGACAGATATGTGTTCAGGGATGGGTAATTACACGTTAAAACACCTTAGAAAATCACTGCCAAAAAAAAGCAGCAGCTAGACAACTCACTTTGGGTTTGATGGAATTGCCAATGGACCACGAAATTTTCTGATGAAACTTTTGTTATTCCTATTAAATACTGTGACATTGTCAGACTGGCCAACACCAAATTATAATTTTATTTTTCAAACCTATGAGACTTTGGATGTATTGAATCAGAAAAGCATAGGTTTATCATTCATGTCAACGTTTACAACTACAAAACTGTTATATTTGGGTTTACATGTATGGGTATTTTCACTTTATATTATACTAGACTCCTTATAATGTATTGAAATTCTCTAAATTTGGAATGACGATAGAATATTCAATTTACATGTACTTACCTTTTACCTACTTCGACTTTTACCTTCATCAGTGTCTACTGCTGAATGTAAAGTACACCTGTGCCTCTGCTTACAATTTAACTTGAACACTGTACACAATTTAGAGAAATGTATACAGCCGTGATAATTTTTATTAACTTTAGCAATAACAATTACATTACCTTTAAAAATCGTGACACCTTTATGTATGAACAGCGGCATTTGGCTAATATGAGGCAATGGAATGTGTATGTAATTATTTGCCTTTCTCATTTATTTATAACAGACAAACCACACTTTTATCCAAAAAAGTAACAATTTAATAACATTAGAAATATTCCCAAAACATGTTTAAAAATGGGGATTTTTCAGTACTTCGACCAGACTGCCAAAATGGTTTAGGAAAACTCTGTTGAAAGAAGCCGTCTCGGTCAGCTCATCCCTTCTGAATGCTTCTTCCTTCTCCTGGGCTGACTGCAGGTTTGCTGCAAGCATTCGTAGCTCCTGATGGTGTCTTTTGCGCTGTTCGTGGAGCCATTCGTGGAGCTGTTGATGCTGTTCGAGCATCCTATCATGGGCCAGCATCTCATCAGCATGACTCTGGGCCATCACTGATGCCAGGTCGGCGAAGGTGTTGCTTCTTTTCCTATTGGCTAGATGAAAGACAGAATTTTTTTTTTTTAGACAACGCTGGAGCAAAACATGTCAAAAAAACAAAATATGGAATTAAACTTGTGAAAGCCTGTGGTGGGACGCTTCTTTGCTGTATTTAAGCTCAACTGTCATGTTGCTGCCCCTCAGCAGAGTGGATTGTGCAACTTCTGGGTTGCTGTGGTTAGGCTACATCCCCTTCATTCAGAAAATGATTAATTTGAAAAAGTTTTTGATTGGATGGGTTATTTGTAAAAGAATTTCTTTGTACTGTGGCCTCAGAAATCAGAATGGGTTAATACTGTTCGCTGAAGTATGTTGATTTGAAACTCGGAACATGTGCTTTTTTTTTTTATAAAAAATACAACAGTATTTCGACCACCACCACACCTAATAAAAAATGCACTGGGTTGTTATGAAAACACCCCTGCTTCTAGTGTTTTTTTTAAACATACAAAGACATTTTAAATTCCTTATTATGCATCTAAAGAAAATAACAATAATCACATTAAAAAAACCGGGTGGTCATTTTCAGTTGTGCCTTACCAGAACTTGCCCGGGACATGACGGATACTGATGGAGCTGCCGATATTGCGGACAATGGTCTCGAGACCGATTCTGGCCCCCAGAGAGACGCCGGAGTGTCCCCACGGTCCGGTGAGCCGGACCCCTGGCATGTGAGAAGTGATTCTAGAAGGAAAATGCACACAATAAAGTTCACCAACAAAGTGCAACATGTACAGAAAACACCAAACTTTTTAACCAGAATACAATAATAAGCTTCTTTCAGCGTTTTGATTAAGTGAATACTGAAATAAAAGCGTGAAGCTGCTACCTCACAGCAAGCTGCGGAGGTAGCCGGATATTAGCTGGCTAACCATCATCACTAACCATTGCCCACAATCGAAAAAATGTCTTTATTGCTTAAAAGAAGTGAGCTTTTGACCGAAAGGACCAATTGGCGAAAAGACAGACAATATTAAAACAACACTCACCGTCAACGTTTTCCCGTTGGACGTTGCCCCGTCCAACTCGCTCTGGATGTGGTCGTCGGCTACGAAGGACAGAAAAGTCCGCACCTCCTTGTTTGTCCATGGAATAAACTTGCCTGTGGACATCGTTAACACAATTGTGAAGCCGCTCACCGTGGTTACTCGCTGAAATTACAAATGGCGGTCGTGTAGCTTCAACAGAAAACAGAAAACGGACGCTTTTGTGACGTTACGCCCTGACCAATCAGCGACTAGCAGTCGATTAACGTCAAATCCCACCTCGCTTTTCGCTCGGTTATACCCTGCCCCTTAACTGGCACGAAAATAGTATCGGTTAAAGCGGGTAGGGTACTGTGGAAAGAGCGAGAAACTGAATAAAGTAGAAGTAAGTAAAGCTAAGGTGATACTTGTGGAAAAGTGCCTTAAGGTCCCCAAGACTGTTAGAAAAATTTACTTTAAAGTTAACTTGGAAGCTTGATTTGGAGGTAAATTTATGAAAGAATGCAATTCTAATAGTTGATCACAAGATAGAGGCAGTTCCTTCTGCACTCAAGGAGAAGGAGACACAGTGACATCGCTTGGAGGTGTTTCAAGATGGCGTTTACACTGCTTAATCTGCACATGCGCAGTTCTCATGCAACAGAATGCTGCATGGCTGTTTCGGCCACACGCAAATGTGAACACGCAACATGGCCGCGAAGCCTATTGACCTCTCCCTATTGTCATCTCAGTAACTTTTTTCATGCTTTAAACACAATGTCTCAGCTCAACTCAGGCGAGCGTGAACAAAGACACACAGACTTGTCTTCACCTCCTGCATGGCTAGAAGTGCACCGTTTTAGTTAAATCGCATAAATATACACACATGGACAAAATTGTTGGTACTCCTCTGTTAATGAAAGAAAAACCCACAATGGTCACAGAAATAACTTGAATCTGACAAAAGTGGTAATAAATAAAAAATTCTATGAAAATTAACCAATGAAAATCAGACAATGTTTTTGAATTGTGGTTCAACAGAATTACTTTGAAAAACAAACTCATGAAACAGGCCCAGAAAAAAATGATGGTACCCCTAAAAAAGATTGAAAATAATGTGATCATAAGGACATGTTCAACCAAGATGTGTCCTCTAATTAACATCGCAGGTGTCTACAAACTTGTAATCAGTCAGTCGGCCTATTTAAAGGGTGACAAGTAGTCACTGTGCTGTTTGGTGACATGGTGTGTACCACACTAAACATGGACCAGAGGAAGCAAAGGAGAGAGTTGTCTCAGGAGATTAGAAAGAAAATTATAGACAATCATGTTAAAGGTAAAGGCTATAAGACCATCTCCAAGCAGCTTGATGCTCCTGTGACTACAGTTGCACATATTATTCAGAAATTTAAAATCCACGGGACTGTAGCCAACCTCCCTGGACGTGGCCGCAGGAGGACACTTGATGAAAAATGGAAGAGACGGATAATATGAATGGTAACAAAAGAGCCCAGAACAACCTCTAAACACATTCATGGTGAACTCCAAGGTCAAGGTACATCAGTGTCAGATCGCACCATCCGTCGTTGTTTGAGCCAAAGTGGACTTCATGGGAGACAACCAAGGAGGACACCACTGTTGAAAACAAATCATAAAAAAGCCAGACTGGAATTTGCCAAACTGCATGTTGACAAGACACAAAGCTTCTGGGAGAATGTCCTATGACAGACAAGACAAAACTGGAACTTTTTGGCAAGGCACATCAGCTCTATGTTCACAGACGCAAAAATGAAGCATACCAAGGAAAGAACACTGTCCCTACTGTGAAACATGGAGGAGGTTCTGTTATGTTCTGGGGCTGCTTTGCTGCATCTGGCACAGGGTGTCTTGAATCTCTGCAGGGTACAATGAAATCTCAAGACTATCAAGGTATTCTAGAGAGAAATGTGCTGCCCAGTGTCAGACAGCTTGGTCTCAGTCGCAGGTCATGGGTCTTGCAACAGGATAATGACCCAAAACACACAGCTAAAAACACCCAAGAATGGCTAAGAGCGAAACATTGGACTATTCTAAAGTGGTCTTCTATGAGCCCTGATCTAAATCCTGTTGAACATCTGTGGAAGGAGCTGAAACATGCCGTCTGGAGATGGCACCCTTCAAACCTGAGACAACTGGAGCAGTTTGCTCATGAGGAGTGGGCCAAAATACCTGCTGAGAGGTGCAGAAGTCTCACTGACAGTTACAGAAATTGTTTGATTGCAGTGATTGCCTCAAAAGGTTGTGCAACAAAATATTAAGTTAAGGGTACCATCATTTTTGTCCGGGCCTGTTTCATGAGTTTGCTTTTTAAAATAATTCTGTTGAACCACAATTCAAAAACACTGTCTGATTGTCATTGGTTAATTTTCATAGAATTTTTATTTATTACCACTTTTGTCAGATTCAAGTTACTTCTGTGACCATTGTGGGTTTTTCTTTCATTAACAGAGGGGTACCAACAATTTTGTCCACGTGTGTATATACATGGGGAAAGGAGTTAGTAGATATTTACAGCCCTGCCGTTATTTCGCAACCCACACCCCCTTAAGATTCACAGAATCGGCACAAATGTCAGCATGCACAATATGGACAATATCTACAGAGTTTATTGTGTATTTGAGTGTGTGTCTTTCCCTGCTGCTCTAAATCACTTTTTAACCTTAACCAGTTTAACTATATATAGAAGCTATTTACATTGAGCTGTGTCCAGTCATCAATACCAGTGATGGACTAATCTATATGATAAGCTAACTAAGTTTATAAACTCGCGATACAGTTATTCATTATTTGTTATTTTAGAGTCTCATACTGTATCTCTTCATTTTCATTATACTTGTATTCTTATGTCACTCACTCACTGATGAAATTTGAGTCTTGTGGTAATTCCTATATTAGAGTTCCTTATTTATATGCTTACTTGTTCATGTAAAATAAGATCTCATTCTATATTAATCATTCATATATTACTCAACCGTTGATTAAAATTGATATTCTCGTAATATAGTACTTTCTTATTTCTCTATAAAAAGCAGCTCTTTAATCTGTCCCTAACATGTGAATACATGCATGATTTTGACTCCCTGCGTGTTCTTACAATCATAAAAAATAGCCATAAAATGTAACATTGTCTTTATATTAAGTTTTCCAATAGAATTTAAAAACAGGGCCAAAGACTTACTTTGACTGAATGTTGCAGACAATCCTACAGAGATTTTAGAAGAGGTTCTGCTCAACTTCTGATCAGTTAGGGCCCTGGATTGTCATTGACATGCAGACAAAGGCTTTGTCTCCTGATGTCCATCATCAAAATAGCTGGCAAACTGCCTGCATCCTCCACCAAAACTGTAAAAATTAATTTTTGGGTAGTTAGCAGAATCTTTTCAGTTAACCAACCAATAATCACAGAAGAAATACTATTTCTCAGATTAACTTTTATTGAACCATGCAGGGAGTCAGTGTACATGGCCACGGGACTTCCCAGCATCCTCTCCTGGAAAGGAACCCGCACAAAGGAATTCACAGCTATAAAAAGGCTTCCAGTTAGTGGGCATATCCTAGTAACTTTCCAACAATACATGTCCATTGTCCAAACTGTCCTCTTGGTGTTCAGATGGCTCCTCTATCCTGTTAGTTCCTGTCTTTATGGCTTTATGGCTTCCTCTCAGTGTCCATATGACTTCTCTTTAGCCCTACACATGCCCATATATGGAAACAGGAACAGAGACTTTCCTGTGGAGTTTGTATGTGTGTGTGCATGTGTGTGTATATGTGTATGTGTGTGTAGTATGTGTGTAAGCAACTGATGTGTATGTCTGAATGGTGTATGTGTGGGTTTAAAAGATATGTGTATGAGCACTTTGAGTAATATGTAATTAACTAGTTTTCACTATTTATTTATTATAACATTACTCACCAGAACTGTAGTGGAAGCCAGGGATCAGCAGCTGAAACAAACGAGCTCCACACGCTCGGTTCATTCAACTCTCAGTTCAGTGAGTGGTAGACAGTTAGAGCTCCAGTATAGCACTGAGTGATTTGGTGTACCACAGATCTTTTTAGCTTGACTAAGTACGTTCAGAGAACTGTGGATCCCATCACTAGCCTCCATCCGAGTCTGCCTCTCTGCTCTGCTACTGTGATGTGTCTTCTTTTCCACGCAGCCCGTGCACATGAGATGATGCATAAAAACAAGCGTAATATGTATTGCGCAGGATCCATATTCTGATTGTGTTTGCTAATATATTAACTTAGCCACCTAATGAAGGGGTCAAATTATTGTACATTATGGGATTTTTGGAATTATTGATTGTACATCGTACAGAGGGCAAAACTATCGTACAAATACGATAATTATCGTAAGTCTGGCAACACTGAGCAGCACGCCAAGTGAGAGACATAGTGATGCAGAATGTGCTTAAAGGTGTATTCCAGTTTTGACTGTTGCAACTTGATAAAATTGCTTATAAAATTCAATTTTGAAAATGTAAGATTAGCAAATTATAAATCCATGTAAGCTTTCAACTTCGTCCACCTCTGCCCCCTGGTGGGACCAGCGATGGATCCACTCCAGTTCGCCTACCAGCATGGCATCGGGGTGGAGAATGCAGTGATCTTCCTCCTTCACCGTTATCTGTTCCACCTGGAGAAGCCTGGGAACGCGATGAGGATCATGTTCTTTGACTTCTCCAGCGCTTTCAACACCATCCAACCGATGATCCTGAGGGACAAGCTGCTGTGCACAGGGGTGGACCAGCACCTGTCATCATGGATCCTGGACTACCTCACTAACCGGCCACAGTTTGTGAGAACCCGGGATTGTGTGTCCGACACGATCATCGGCAGCACGGGGGCCCCCCAGGGAACGGTTTTGGCTCCCTTCCTGTTCACCCTTTATACTGCGGACTTCTCACACAACACAACACACTGCCATCTACAGAAGTTCTCTGACGACTCTGCGATTGTCAGCCTCATCTCCAACGGAGATGAAGCTGAGTACAGAGGACTTATCCAGGACTTCGTGGACTGGTGCCATCGAAACTGCCTCCAGATCAATGCGAGAAAAACTAAGGAGCTGGTGGTGGACTGCCGTAGGCAAGGACAACCCCTCGCAGCACCAGTAAACATCCAGGGAACAGAAATTGAGATGGTGACATCCTACAAGTACCTAGGTGTTCATTTGAGCAATAAACTAGACTGGTCACACAATACCGATGCACTCTACAAGAAGGGACAATGCAGGCTGTTCCTACTGAGGAGGCTCAGGTCTTTTGGTGTACAAGGGGTGCTCCTGAAGACCTTCTACGATTCAGAGGTGGCATCAGCCATCACTTTTGGAGTGGTCTGCTGGGGCAGTGGCATCACAGCAGCCGATAGGAAGAGACTGAACAAACTAGCTAGCTCTGTCCTGGGGCAGCGCCTTGACCCAGTGGAGGAGATAGGAGAGAGAAGGATGGTGGCTAAGCTGTCATCTCTGCTGGAGCCCGTGTCCCACCCTATGCAGGACATACTGAACGCACTGAGGAGCTCATTTAGCAGTAGGCTACATCATCCTAGGTGTGCAACCGAGAGGTTTCACAGGTCCTTCCTACCTAGGGCTGTCAGACTTTATAACCTAAGCAGGGCTGCTCGCAGAGATAGCAAAAAACGTGACGACCTAATAATATTGAATACAAAAGACGCAACAGACTTACACAAATGGTCCCCCTCCAGTATACAACTAGGACAATATCAGTCACTACGGAGGGTGACAATATGTATGGGTACATATTCATACTACAGTATGTGGGGTAACTAAATAGACTGTTATGCTGTTTATTCCATCTAGCTACAATGCTCCGCACTGTGTATATATATTTATATATTTACAGTTAGGCCCAAAAATATTTGGACAGTGACACAAGTTTTGTTATTTTAGCTGTTTACGAAAACATATGCAGGATACAATTATATAATCAATATGGACTTAAAGTGCAGACTCTCAGCTGTAATTTGAGAGTATTCACATCCAAATTGGAGCAAGGGTTTAGGAATTACAGCTCTTTAATACGTAGCCACCTCTTTTTCAAGGGACCAAAAGTAATTGGACAATTGACTCAGAAGGCTGCAAAAAAAAATAACAAGGCTGCATGGGCTCTTCCCTCGTTAACCTGTCATCAATTAAGCAGTTAAAAGGTATGGAGTTGATTCCAGGTGTGGCGTTTGCATTTGGAACCTGTTGCTGTGAACACACAACATGCGGTCAAAGGAGCTCTCAGTGGAGGTGAAACAGACCATCCTGAGGCTGAAAAAAAAAGAAGAAATCCATCAGAGAGATAGCAGAAATGTTAGGAGTGGCCAAATCAACAGTTTGGTACATTCTGAGAAAAAAAGAGTGCACTGGTGAGCTTGGGAACTCAAAAAGGCCTGGACGTCCACGGAAGACAATAGTGGTGGATGATCACAGAATCCTTTCCTGTGAAGATCAACCCCTTCACAACATCCACTCAAGTGACGAACACTCTCCAGGAAGTAGGTGTATCAGTATCTAAGTCCACCATAAAGAGAAGACTTCATGAGAGTAAATACAAAGGATTCACCACAAGGTGCAAACCATGAATCAGCCTAAAAATAGAAAGGGCAGAATTGACTTTGCTAAAAAACACCTGAAGAAGCCAGCCCAGTTCTGGAACAGCATTCTTTGGACAGATGAGACTAAGATCAACCTGTACCAGAATGATGGGAAGAAGAAAGTTTGAAGAAGAATTGGAACAGCTCATGATCCAAAGCACTACATCTTCTGTAAAACATGGTGGAGGCAGTGTGATGGCATGGGCATGCATGGCTTCCAATGGCACTGGGTCACTTGTGTTTATTGATGATGTGACAAAAGACAGAAGCAGCCGGATGAATTCTGAAGTGTATAAGGATATACTTTCTGCTCAGATTCAGCCAAATGTAGCAAAGTTGATTGGACGGCGCTTCAACAATGATCCAAAACATACTGCAAAAGAAACCCAGGAGTTTTTTAAAGCAACAAAGTGGAATATTCTGCAATGGCCGAGTCAATCACCAGATCTCAACCCAGTCGAGCATGCATTTCACTTGCTCAAGACAAAACTTAAGGCAGAAAGACCCACAAACAAGCAACAACTGAAAACAGCTGCAGTAAAGGCCTGGCAAAGCATCACAAAGGAGGAAACCCAGCGTCTGGTGATGTCCATGGGTTCCAGACTTCAGGCAGTCATTGCCTGCAAAGGATTTGCAACAAAATATTGAAAAGTAACATTTTACTTAGGGTTATGTTTATTTGTCCAATTACTTTTGAGCCCCTGAAATGAGGAGCGTTTGTATAAAAATAGCCACAATTCCTACATGTTTAATCATATATTTTTGTTCAACCCCTTGAATTAAACCTTAAAGTCTGCACTTCAATTCCGTTGTAGTTGTTTCATTTCAAATCCAATGTGGTGACATGCAGAGCCCAAATCATGACGATTGTGTCACTGTCCAAATATTTCTGGGCCTAACTGTATGTATATGTATATTCACGGCTTTTATTTTCTTATCTTCTAAATTATTGCTCTGAGTGTTGCTATCCCTGTGCTGTTGCAATCCTGGAATTTCCCCATTGTGGGACTAATAAAGGCTTATCTTATCTTAACTGTATGTTTAATTTAAGCATACTCTGTTGGGTTCATATATTTGTAAACCGGACTCTGATATTAACAGGCTCTTAAAATTGTTTTCTGTTAGTACAATCGCATACTGAGATGTCTCTGGTTTCGCAGGGTTCTGATAACATGTATATGATGAAATTATGAAATTTGCAAATCAAATCAGTTTTGTTATAATGTGATTTTCTTCATTTTGTTGGACCATTTTCTGCTGTGGTCTTGAGCCTGGTAAATATGTTATCATCTTCCCCCCGGAACACTAAAACTCTGAAATGCTCAGTTTATTGCCACTGGTGTTATTAGCACGTTGCCCATTAGCTCAATATGATGTGAAATGTGACCCTTTAAAGTTTTTTTTTTTTTTATTATTTTTTGGATAACAATTTATTTTTACAAGGCGTCACAATTTTTGGGATGTGCAGCTGGAGTCAATCATATCAATTTCCTGTTTATATAATATTTATAAACTTGAAGCCAGCAGCTGCTTAAGATGAGAAGCAGAGAGCAGTATTGCCAGATTATTCTGACATATGTTATCCCAATTAGAGCCAAAACCTGTCCACAGCCAGTGTGTCCCAAAAGTATCTCAGCACATACATCAAGGAAAAGGTGAAGGAAACAAACAAGATTAAATGTGCTAATTGTGAGCTTGCTCGGCAGGTTTTAGGTGTATTTAAATCCTTTGGTTTCCACTCTGTGTGCAGCAAATTTAACTGAGGATACAGAGCACGAAAACGCTGCGGATCAGCAATCTGTAGGGCTGAACTGTTTTTCATCTTTCTACGACAGAACCGGTATAACCTTCCAAATATTGTACTGTACATATCACAGTGTTGAATAATGAATAAAATTATTTTTGCAGCACGCACACACACCCAGAGGACACATGGGGGAACAAGCTGTAATTGAAAATACTTTTTACGACCAGTGGGGTGAACTTGCAGAAAGTGACATGGAGAGTGGGCTGAATCTGCAGTTAAAAAAAAAAAAGAAAGAAAGAAAAAATGCTTCACAGTCCAATTAACAGCAAGAATTTCCCCACAGCCCTCAAAGCATCGCCTCACCAGATTTTAATGTCTGGGGGTGGGGTTCTATTACTTCTGCTACAAGGTTATATAACGGCTGCAGCGTCTCTCACTCACACAAGCCCCGACTAAAATAGACACTTCTGATTTTCAGCATGACAAAATAAAAAAAAAATAAATAAAAATGTGCATGTGAAAACTAAATGAACGCCTACAGTAACGGGGAGGGGACACACTCTACTGTTTAGACCATTTGACAGTCAACCAGAGGAGGTTAAGAGGCAAAGAATAACAATGAGATTCAGCCGCTGGGATAAAGGCGCCTCCTTGTCACACATGCCCTTGCATAACCATGCCCCCACCTGATATCTCATGCAGTGCGCGTGTGTGAGAGTGTGTGTGTGCGCAGAGACAAAGCCGCTGTCACTGCGCCAGTAACAGCTGTTTGTGAGGTGTGGCAGCCGAGTTTTCACGGGAATCCAGTCTGCCAGGGGGGCTGAGTGACAACCCCAACTCCAATTTAATATCATTCACACACATACAGATTTGGCTTGTGCCTAGGAAACGGGGGGGGGGGGGGGTCTGTAAAATAATAAACCCATATTATTCATAGATTAAATCAGGAGAGACAGAAACCACTAAGGCGCCAGGGAGGGATTCCTTTTGAAACTATAAGTAGGTTTATGGAGATGAAAATCAATGCAAATAAAGATTTTTGTACATTAAAATAAAAGAAGGATCTCTTCAAAGACTATCACACCACAAAGGATGTATTTTAAACACACCCGGGGTCTTTTTTTTTTTTTTTTTACATCAAAAGATAACAAGAGCACCCTGCTGTAGAATAAGACTTCAGGGTCTCCAGTGAGTAGATTCTGCACTGATATTTTTAAAACCCTTTTTTTCCTCTCTTTGGTGAATGACTCATATGTAAAAACATGTATGTAAATGTAAACGTGTGAACTATATGAGGACAGTCTGTGAGTGGAAGTAAGGGAGGTGTAACACTAATGTGTGAGCTGACTCACTACAGTCACAGCAGTTAATGGTATACTGCCCCCTGTTGGACGTGGTCTGCTTTTGTCCAACAGTCGGTGACGTGCAAAACCAAAACAAGGAGGCACTCCTAAATACTGGAAAAAAGTAAAGTTACGTACAGTAGTGCAAATTTTACTGCACTTACATGGTATATCTATTTTATTTCAATACCACTGGAGATATTTAATGCCCGATAGATTTCTACAAAATTATCACATCACACGGACCGAGGTCTTCAGCATTAATTATTTACATGACAAAAGGTAAATAAAACACGGCAGCTGCCATTGAGAAATGAATATAAATATATTCAAAATAAATAAATCTTTGCAAAAATCTGAAAAGGATTTTCTTTCAATATCTTCAAAATCTTCCATCTTCCATGTTTGTAATTTTTTTCCTTACATTTTTTTGTAAATTTGCTAGTTTTCCCCTCATAAATTGCAAACATTATTTATGTAATTTTGTCCTTTTTCAACATATAAAATGCAACTGATTAATTATAGATTGGTAACTTCTTTTCTCATAAATTGTATATTTTTTCTTGTTATTTTGTGACATTTTCTTTGTACATTTGAGGCTTTATTCTAATTATTTGCTCATAATTTTTTGTGTAAATTTATGTCTTTTTCCTGCATATTTGCAGCTTTTTGTGATAACACTTTATGATTAAACTTTGCAACTCTTTTCTTTTAAATTTGTAACTTTACTTGCACCAGTTTGGGAGGATTTTTCCTTACATGTGTTAAAGTGCATTCAGACCAAACACGAAGCAAATTTTTCACACAGTGAATACATGTAACACCAATGTACACATGCAAATACATGTGAATTTGCACATTTGTGTTCAAGGGCGGTGGTTCAGATAGCAAATTAGACTAGATTCTGTCTTCACCAGAGTAAAAGTGTCAACACTGGAGAGTAAACTAGTTTGAAAATGAGAATGCCATTCACCTGCACAGATGGACCGGGAGCTCTGCAGCTGAAACGGAGTGTTGGGAGTTTATCCGCCCACGTATTCCTGCTACTAATGTGCTAATGAGAGCTAACAGGCTAGCAATGTAAACAACCATCATCCAGATGCAGTTTCTAGAGGAGGCAGTGACATTCCCCAGCTGTGAGCCCCGCTGGATAACGTTGTAAACCTAAACATGACAGCTATTTTGGGATTTCCACAGCAGGTAGAAAGCAGCTGCAGAAGTTCTGAAGGCAACCCCGCTCCTCTGCAACTCACTGTGATGCAAATTCGTATATACTCATCTGCTTGTATCTTTGCATTGAGTTTACATGTAATCACACTGTGCAAAAATTTGCGCTTTCTCCTTTAGTCTGAGGAGAACAAAATATAAACTATCCACATGTACCATCTAACAAAATCAAAATCACATGATAAATATACACATACAGACATTTACAGTAGTAAAATAAAAATTTGTGAGGCCAGGGAGGGCTCAAGCGCTGGTCACACAGAATTAATTTGAAAAATATAGTTATTGGACATAAAAACACCTTTGATCAGCCATTAATGTCTCTGAGGGGGAAAATTAAAATCTTTAATACCTTTACTGCCCCTCCCTAAGCCTGGTTCTGCTAGAAGTTTTTTCCCTCCTAAAAGGGCAATTTTCCTCTCCATCATGTCCAAGTGCTTGCTCACATGGGGATCGCTTGATTGTTGGAGTCTTTCTGCAATCGTGGGGCATTTTCACTGCAATTTGAAAGCACTATGAGACAACTGTTGTTGTGAAAAGGCACTATATAATTAAAGTTGAATTGAAAATACAGTGAATCTGGAAAGTATTCACAGCACTTCACTTTATCCACATTTTGTTATGTTACAGTCTTATTCCAAAATAGTTTAAATTCATTTTTTCCCCTCAAAATTCTACACACAATACCCCATAATGACAACATGAAAAAAGTTTTAGATTTTTGCAAATTTATTAAAAATATTAAAAATAAAAAACTAAGAAATCACATGTACATAAGTATTCACAGCCTTTGCCATGAAGATCAACACTGAGCTCAGGTGCATCCTGTTTCCACTGATCATCCTTGAGATGTTTCTACAGCTTAATTGGAGTCTACCTGTGGTAAATTCAGTTGATTGGACATGATTTGGAAAGGCACACACCTGTCTATGCAAGGGCCCACAGTTGACAGTGCATGTTGGAGCACAAACCAAGCATGAAGTCAAATGAATTGTCTGTAAACCTCTGAGACAGGATTGTCTCAAGACACAAGTCTGGGGAAGGGTACAGAAAAATTTCTGCTGCTTTGAAGGTCCCAATGAGCACAATGGCCTCCATCATCCATAAATGGAAAAGTTCAGAACCACCAGGACTCTTCCTACAGCTGGCTGACCGTCTAAACTGAGCGATTGGGGGAGAAGGACCTTAGTCAGGGAGGTGACCAAGAACCCGATGGTCACTCTGTCAGAGCTCCAGCATTCCTCTGTAGAGAGAGGAGAACCTTCCAGAAGGACAACCATCTCTGCAGCAATCCACCAATCACACCTGTATGGTAGAGTGGCCAGACACAAGCCACTCCTTAGTAAAAGGCACATGGCAGCCCACCTGGAGTTTGCCAAAAGGCACTTGAAAGACTTTCAGACCATGAGAAACAAAATTCTCTGGTCTGATCAAACAAAGATTGAACTCTTTGGCGTGAATGCCAGGAGTCATGTTTGGAGGAAACCGAGCACCACTCATCACCAGACCAATACCATCCCTACAGTGAAGCATGGTGTTGGCAGCATCATGTTGTGGGGATGTTTTTCAGCAGCAGGAACTGGGAGACTAGTCAGGCTAGAAGGAAAGATGAATGCAGCAATGTACAGAGACATCCTTGATGAAAACCTGCTCCAGAGCGCTCTTGACCTCAAACTGGGGCGACGGTTCATCTTTCAGCAGGACAACGACCCTAAGCACACAGTTAAGATATCAAAGGAGTGGCTTCAGGATAACTCTGTGAATGTCCTTGAGTGGCCCAGCCAGAGCTCAGACTTGAATCCAATTGAACATCTCTGGAGGAATCTGAAAATTGCTGTGCACCGACGCTTCCCATCCAACCTGATGGAGCTTGAGAGGTGCTGCAAAGTACTCTCAAGCTCCATCAGGAATGAATGAATGAATGAATGAATCTTTATTTCGGATAGATTAAAAGTAAAGATTAAAAAGAAACAGAATAATATAACAAAGGGGAAAAAAGAAAAAAAATCCAACAACGTCAAATTAAACAATGACTCCTCTGATTATACAGTTCAACATAAGTTATCCGAAATGGGTGATGGCTGAAGCCGCAGCTTATATTGCCCACCCATATTCCATCCAGGAATTCAAAAGAAAAACAAAACAAGAGCGATTACAATTCGGAACAAAGCTAAGACACAATGTGACAAAAAAAACTAAGCAACAACTCAACACAGACTGGATATGACAATCCTTATGTAATTTTACATGTCCATCCATCCATCCATCCATCTTCTACCGCTTTTCCGGAGGTCTGGGTCGCGGAGGCAGCAGTTCAAGCAGAGAAGCCCAGACTTCCCTCTCCCCAACCACCTGCTCCAGCTCTTCAGAGGGGATACCAAGGCGTTCCCAGACCAGCTGGGAGACACAGTCTCTCCACCGAGTCCTGGGTCTGCCCCGGGGTCTCCTCCCAGTGGGACGTGCCTGAAACACCTCAAGTGGGAGGCGTCCAGGAGGCATCCTAATCAGATGCCCATACCACCTCAACTGACTCCTTTCAATGTGGAGGAGCAGCGGTTCTACTCTGAGCCTCTCCCGGATGACTGAGCTCCTCACCCTATCTCTGAGGGTGAGTCCAGCAATCCTACGGAGAAAGCTCATTTCAGCCGCTTGTATCCGATTATATTTTACATGTCATCTTGTATATACAGTATGTTTGGAGTATTTCTTCCTTTAGTTTTTGCTTAAATTGTCCAAGCGTTGTACATGATTTTAATTCAGGTCCAAAATCGTTCCATAATCTGACTCCTTGCACTGAAACACAGTGTTGCTTGGTGGTAGTTCTCACTGAAGGTTTTTGAAATATACATGTTACTCTGAAATGATATTGTTTCTCCCTTATTTGGAACAACTTCTGGATATTTGCGGGCAGTGATAGATTCTTCACTTTAAACATTATTACTGCAGTTTTAAAGTCAACCAGATCTTTCAACTTGAGAGCTTTTAATTTAAGAAAAAGTGGGTTGGTTGGTTCCCTGTAAGCAGCTTTGTTTATTACTCTAATAGCTCTCTTCTGAAGCATAAAGACTGGATATATGTTTGTTTTATATGTATTTCCCCATACTTCAGTACAATATGTCATATATGGGAGTATTAATGAATGATACAAACTATATAGTGTGGGTTGATTCAGCAAATATTTCACTCTGTGTAGTATTGCAATTGATTTAGATATTTTACCTTTAACCCCTTGCACTCTGGTCAATTTCCTTAAAAACGCCAAAAAATAACATACCCAAAGTAAATCAAAAGCTGTTCTTCAACCCTTTGCAGCATCTTCATGGGGTTGGTCTCATTTAAAAGAAAACACTTTGAATTTTTTGGCAAAACAGTCATAATCTCTCTAAGTGCTCCTGCCACTGAGTAACAGTCATCTAAACATACTGAACTTGAAGAAAATAAATTTCGCCTGGGTATTTTTTTTTATACAAATGCTTGCAAATAACACACAGCTGTCAGATCCGGACTGGAAAATGCAACAGAAATGTAGAACCAAGTGTTATCCAGCTGAGGTCAAAATTTTGTAACAATACCACAAAAAATGAATATATTACACAGCTTTTTCCTCAGGTTGTTCCTAGGCGTTTTTGAACTGTGCCAAATTGTGCCAAATGGCACAGTTTGGAAAAATGTCTGTAACTTTTGAATGATTCAATATAGAAGCTTCATTTTGGGCTCTAATGAAAGGTGACACTCAGGGCTGTGTGTGTGTGTGGGGGGGGGGGGGTTGTTTATTCATTCATGAATGAATGAATGAACAAACAAGCCCCCACACACAAAGAAGCATGCCATGTAAAAAATGTATGGCTTTTTTTTTACAAGAAAAAATAACCTACAGTGCACAAAAAATTATACTAAAATATCTGTAATGTAGAAGATAACAACCCCCCCCCCCCGCTACAGAGGATGGACATCGCCCATCGCTACATGACGGACCGCGGTGACGGTGCGCCGCAGTCTACTACACACCGTTGTACTAAAATATCTGCAATAATATCTGCAATCCGCTACAGAAGAGTAGCCGGAGGGGGGCGTTCACGGTCCAGACACAGCGCACGGGTCGCCGCGGTCCGTCATGTGGCGATGACGCACAGTTGTAATTTACCGATCGGTCAAAAGTCATTTTGATTACAATTTTCAGGGATAAAGAATAATTTAGCTTATAACACTTACCTGTCCACAACAGCAGTGTCGCTGGCGAACTTCTCTTCCTCATTGTCAGACGAACATGACGCTGGTTCGCTTGTTACGGACTCGTGGTTCTGGTCACGCGACCCGGTCAAACCATGATTCCATTATTGCGGTTTTGTGCTTCCATGATTGCGGTCTTGGCGAACGATTTTTCAAAACAAATAAGAACAGTAGTAAGAAAAAAAGACTAGCAAACGCGTGTGTGTCACCCAGCGGCTTACACAAAACAGATTTTATGCATGGGACGTATGCTTTCAATTGTCGAAGTTCTCTGCTTCAATTGGCTCGCTGTATTCGCAGCCGTTGGTAGGCGGGTCCTTCTTGCTAGGTTTTCAGTCATTGGTTCTTCAAGGTTTCAGAAACCCAATTCAATGCTCTTATTAGTCGAATGAGAGGTCAATCAAATCTAAACCAATCAAAGCACTCCTTTGGCTTTCTGTTCGCGGCTGTGTCTGTAGTGGAAGAACGGAAATGCAGCTTTTTTTTTTTCAGTGCGCCCTAGGACACAGAGACGTGACCCCCCGCGGTTTCCCGGAGTGCAAGAGGTTAATATAATTAATATGTGACTTCCAACACAGTTTATTATCAATTATTACTCCAAGAAATTTAGTTTCGGATACCCTTTCAATCTCTACACCATTTACACTGCGTTTAGATACTAAGTTGTTATGATGGTTGTTAAAAACTATAAATTTTGTCTTACTTAAATTGAGCGTTAATTTGTTTGAATCAAACCACAGTTTAAGCTTTCCTAATTCCTTTCAGAGTGTATCCAAAAGTTGTTCCAAATTGCTTCCACTGCATAATAGATTAGTGTCATCGGCAAACAATATTAAATCCATTTTTTCTGAAACTTTACATATATCATTTATATACATATTGAATAACAGTGGCCCCAAAACTGAACCCTGTGGGACTCCACAAGTAACCTTCAGTAACTGTGAGTTTTTGTTACCAACACATACATACTGATATTTATTCTTTAAGTAACTACATAACCAGGACAGTGCTACCCCCTAATACCACAATTTTGTAGTTTCTTTAATAATAAATTATGATCCACTGTATCAAATGCTTTTTTAAGATCCAGGAATACCCCAACTGAGTACTCTTTAATTTCAACGGCAGTTGATAGTTTTGCTATAAATTCCATTAGAGCAAATGCAGTTATCCTAGTGTCTGAACCCATATTGCTGCTCACACAATAAATTATTCTTCATTATGAAGTTGTCAGTTCTCTTACAGAATATTTTTTCAAGTATCTTGGAAAATTGCGGCAATAGTGAAATTGGTCTATAGTTTGAAAGTTCCCCTCTGTCACCCGTCTTGTATATCGGAATTACTTTAGCTATTTTCATTGCATTGGGAAATATACCTGTTTGGAGAGACAGGTTACAAATATATGTCAGTGGTTTCACTAAGCATTCAATAATAGTTTTGACTAAGAGCATGTCAATTCCATCACAGTCCGCAGATGTTTTACTTTTAAACGATTTAACAATTTCAATGACCTCTCTCTCGTCTGTGTTCTTTATGAAAATGGAGTCTTTTATAGCAGTGTTTTTGCTTATTGTATCACCCATAGGTGCCGTAATGTATATTTCTCGAGCCAAATTAGGACCAATGTTAACAAAAAAGTTATTAAATTCATCTGCAGGTGAAACTGCATTCACACTCTGAGTCGTTTTATTATTTTTTGAAAAATTGGTTGGGTAGCTTGTATTTCTGTTTTTATTTTCAAGAATATTGTTAAGTATTGTCCATGTATTTTTAATATTGTCTCTGTTTTTCTCCAGTTCTTTACTGTAATAGTCTCTTTTACTACATCTCACTATATATGTTAACTTGTTTTTGTATGTTTTATACCGCTGCTCTGCTTCTTTTGTCTTTTTCTTTAGAAAAGCTTTATATAATGAATTTTTCTTTTTACACGCCTTTTGTAATCCTTTGTTTAACCATGGCTTATCGGCAAATTTATGTTTAAGCTTTTTCTTTAATAATGGACAATTTTTTCATAAAGAGTGGTTACAATGTTTATAAATGTGTCATAGGCTTCATTTACATCTGATACATAGACTTTTGTCCAGTCCTGCTCCAGCAAGTCTTCTTTAAAAGAACTGATTGCATTTTGTGATTTGTATCTGAAAGATTTAAATTTTTTTTCTGTATTGGCCCCCGTGTGGCCATGGATAAGTGCAAAGAATGGCAAATGGTCACTTATATCATTTATCAATAATCCACTTTCTATTTAATAATATTAACAAACAAGTTGTCAATAAGTGTAGCAGTGTGAACTGTGATTCTACTGGGATGTGTTATTGTGGGATATAGACTCATACTGTACATAGAATTCATGAACTCTGTAATTACATTTTGTTGAAATGGATTTAGTGAATCAATATTGAAATCTCCACAAATTACAACCATTTTCTTACTAGTAATATTATTGTACAGCTCGACTAACTTATCTCTGAATGTCTCAATGCAAGTTCCCAGCATTCTATATATACAACTTATAATTAGATTTTTTGTTTTATCTTGGTCAGTATCAACAGCAACACATTCCAAAATCCCTGGTAGTGCAAAGGACATTCCATTTACAAGCTTACACCTATACATGTCATCAATATACAGTGCAACACCACCACCCTTTTTTTGAGATCTGTTAATATGAAACATCTGATATCCCTCTATTGCCATCAGAGGAGCCTGCTCTTCATTAAGCCAAGTTTCAGAGACTGCGGTAGCTGTAAATTTTCTGTCTAGCTGTTTTAAATAGTCCTGAATCTGTAGAGAGTTTTTGTTAAGACTTCTGCTGTTGAAGTGTATTATTGATAGTTTACCATCTAGTTGCACTTGACTTTTGAATTGCTTTTCAGTGTAATATTCACAATGATTATGAATATTATTGAAAAAGTGGTTATCAGGATCAATATCATTCTCCATCTCTTGTAGTTTATGTTCAGCATAATGGCATATTTTCAGAGTTTGAATTTCCTCACTCTGTGTCAAATGACTTCCTCCAGCTGGGGATAATTGATGTCTATTCAAGTCAGTCATAAGTTTTTTTTTGTTTGTTTTGTTTAGTTTATTTTTTTTAAGTACATTGACATGGTATGTCACAAAAGAACTATTCTTGCTGTGTGTGTGGATATGGATTATCATAGTCTCTTAATTTTCTTAATCAGCGTTCATCTATATTTATTTAAGTCGGTAAGATCTCTGATTATTATGGCCTTTGCTTCCTCAGGTGTTCCATTTAGTTTGCGCAACAAGTATTGAGCAAAGGCTGTGAATACTTATGTACATGTGATTTCTGTTTTTTTATTTTTAACAAGTTTGCAAAAATATCCAAAAAACATTTTTCATGTTGTCATTATGGGGCATTGTGTGTAGAATTTTGAGGAAAAAATGAATTTAATTCCTTTTGGAATAAGGCTGTAACGTAACAAAATGTGGAAAAAGTGAAGCGCTGTGAATACTTTCCGGATGCACTGTACCTTCTCCAAAAGGGCACATCAGAGGGCAGAGGGCAAGGAGCAGGTGCTAGAGCACCACCTGGGGTCTATCTGTGCATGTGCCTGCCAATAATAACCACTTTGAGCTGTTATTCTTATTTAGCTCAAAGGTTCTAATCATGTGGGTGGAAAAAAACATCATCACTGTGATTCCAAGATGCCTGTAACAGTCGCTGTCGCATAGCTCTTTCTTCCTTTTCTCTGTCAGAAATAAGAATATGTGTCTAACTCAGGCCTGGATCTTCTGCCAAAACATTTGAGATTAGAGCAGAAAGAAAGAGAGCTGGCCGGACAAGACTGCCATGCCGTAATGAAGGGGAGATGACATTAGCAAAGGCTCAGGCTTCAATGTGCGAGGGCAAGGGTTGGGTTGTGAACACAAGCTGTTGCTCTGAGAGAAGCACTAAAATGTGTCTGCTGAGCGCTTGTTGTGGGCAGAGCTGAAGCCTTTATAGCACCTGCACTGAGCTCAGAGTTCATTATTTCAAAGAGTGTTTCTGCACTGAGACAAAGCCACAGTGCAGCAGGATCAAGGCTATGGTAACCACACCAGAGTGTGCTTAGAAGAAAAATATTACAGATTAAACTGAGAGAAATTAGGGAAAACCAAAAATAAGCCTAGAGACAGGTTGCTCATCTGTAACAACCCCCCCGAATACTGACTGCAAAGGTTTATTAAACTGAATACTAAGTGGAAGACTATACTCTCCTCAAAGAAGCATCAGTGGGCAATATTTTCCTCTGGGCCACTCATAAAATGAAAGCAGAGCCCAAGTTTTAATATTCATATGAAATTATCTTCATATCAAACTGGCTGCACCATGTAAAGTACACAAAATGTTTGTGGTGAATCCAAAACTTGAAAAACTGCATGGTACTGAAGGCAGAATGAAGATAAGGCATATAACATTAAACCACATTACAGTACATGAAGATGACAGAATATCTGACAGATTTCAAGAAAATCCATCTCACCAGCAGACCATAATCACATCAAGGAATAAGCATGTCGCTGGCTTGATGAAAGTTGGCCATAAACGTAATAAAGCTGCCAAGGTTATTAGAAGTGCCACAGGCCATTTTACAACCGCTCACACACCTTATATTGGATTATGGAGAGAAATATGATGAGCCAAGGTAGTAGAACTTGCCCATTTACAAAGGACCCGGGGAGGTTTAATGGCTTGTGACTGAATCCATTCATACACATTAATTCCTGCAGCAGCGATAACCTGCAGCACCATTCTGGAAATCCTCTGACATAATTTTCAGAAATCCTGCAGTTCAGTTGTCAGATTTATATCAAGCAAATGTAGCCTGTATACATCACTGAGGACAATAACAGGTTATTTTACAGCACATTCCCTTTTGTTAATACCTTTGTTATTTGTCTATCTACAGTCTTTACAGTTTTCCTCTAACTCAGATGGTTAAAGGACTGATGTAGACTTGCAATGTGTATATTGTACAATAACAGTATATCCTTGATGAGTGACACAAACTGAATGGGATACTAGGCCCCTCTGTGGATCGACTCTGTATTGTGGTGAAGAGGTTTGCATGCCCTAATGATCCCAGGAGCTATGCTGAGGGCAGCTTGCCCCTGGGAGGGTCTCCAGTGGCAAACAGGTCCTTGGTGAAGGGCCAGAATAAGAGCAGATCCCCACAAAAAACTTACAAAAATGACCCAGTGTACCTAAAGGAGCCACATCTCCAGAGGCGCCAAACTTCATTCTTGGGGATTTTAACCATGTTTCTTTAAAGAAGTCACTTAAAAACTTTCATCAGTATGTCTCCTGCCCAACCAGGCGAAAAAAGACATTGGACCTGTGCTATGGATCCATAGAGAGGGCCTATAAATCACTCCCCCTTCCTCCTTTAGGATCATCAGATCACAACTGTGTTCATTTGCTGCCCACATATAAAACTGATCTCAGAAGAGGCAAAGTGGAGACCAGAGACATTGATGTGTGGACAGAAGATTCAGAGCACAGCCTCCAGGAATGCTTTGACTGTACAGACTGGAAGATGTTCATAATGGCCTGCGGGGATGATTTGGACTCTCTGGCTGAGCTCACATGCTCATACATGGCTCACTGTCAAAATAAGTTTGTTCCACGTAAACGTGTCAAAATATATCCCAACAACAAACCATGGGTTACTAAATCAGTTAAATCCTGCTTACAGAGGAAAGCTCTTGCCTTTAAACAAGGGTCTGTTTCTGCGCTACAGGTTGCCACCAAGGAGCTGAAGGCCGAAATTTTAAGAGCAAAACAGAATTATAAATCAGAGTTGGAAAGCAAGATGGCAGCAAATAAACTTGGTTCGGCCTGGGCCAGTATGAAAACTATTGCAGGCCTTCAGAGCACAGAGCGCAGTAATCGTGTGTTTTTAGATGGTTTTAGTTCAGACACAGAGCTGGCTAATGCTCTTAATTGTTTTTATGGTCGTTTTGACTCCTTTGATTTTAGCACAGAAATCCAAGATTTGAAACAGAAACTCAAAGACAATCAGCACTTTAATATTGAGATGCAGGATGTTAAAAGAGAGTTCCGCGCTGTAAAAGTGAACAAAAGTCAGGGCCCTGATAATATATGTGGATGCCTGGTAAAGTCCTGTGCACATGAACTGAGTCCTATATTTCATTATATTTTCAATAAGTCCTTACAGACACAACATGTGCCTAAGATCTGGAAAGATGCCGTGGTTGTTCCCGTTCCAAAATCCAGCTGTCCTAAAACGGTAAACGACTTTAGACCAGTTGCTTTGACTTCAATTTTAATGAAAATTTTTGAAAAACTGGTCAGATGTGAGGTCCTAAGGCAGACTGAACATGCATTGGATCCTCTGCAGTTTGCCTATAGGCCTCACAGAGGAGTGGAGGATGCCACTGTCACTCTGTTTGACATGCTTTTTAAACATCTGGATTTTAATGGGACACATGCCAGGCTTTTATTTGTGGACTTTTCTTCTGCCTTTAATACAATCCAACCTCATATTTTAGTTGAAAGGCTCCTGCAACAATTTGATTTAAGCAATAATCTGGTGGGTTGGATTCTGGATTTCTTAACCAACAGGACGCAGAGAGTAAGGGTCAATGGCACATTGTCTGACCTAAAGTGCTCCTCTACTGGCTCTCCTCAGGGGTGTGTGTTGTCACCACTACTCTTCATCCTGTACACAAACATGTGTCGGAGCAGACATGACAACAGACACATTATAAAGTATGCTGATGACTCAGTCATTGTCAGTCTCCTCCAGGATGGTGAGAGTGGCCACGGCCCAGTAGTTGATGACTTTGTTCACTGGTGTGAGGATTCCTACCTGCAGCTGAATACAACAAAAACGAAAGATATGATTATTGACTTTAGGAGGAAAACTCCCAGGCACAAAGTCACCATACTAAAAGGCCAGACCACCGAATGTGTACAATCGTACAAATATCTTGGGACAATTATTGATAGTGGATTGAACTTTGAGGTGAACTGTGAAAGGGTGTGCAAAAAGGGTCAGCAAAATTTGCATTGTTTGAGGAAACTTGCACGCTTCCAAATTGACCGAACCATAATGACTATGTTCTATCGGGCTTTTATTGAATCTGTTTTATCCTTTTCTTTAATGTCATGGTTTGGTCAGATAAAACTGAAACAGAGGAAATCCTTGGATCAGGTAGTCAGATGGTCCAGTCGTTTGCTTGGTGAGTCACAGCTGAGCCTGACATCCCTGTACACCAGACAAGTACAGAGGATGGCCGACTCGATTTTAAATGATGACTCCCACCCTTTGCACTGCAACTTTCAGCTTCTTCCCTCCAGACGGAGGTTTGCTGTCCCAAAAAGTAGAACCCAGCGCTACAAAAACAGCTTTGTCCCTGCTGCTGTCAAAGAGTTGAACAAGCTATAAAAATTATATTGTACATATTTTATATTTACCTATTTTGTAAGATGTGTGCCTGTGTTTGTGTCTATGTTGAATGTAATTAGTGGCTTGTAAATATGGATGTCACCAACTGCAAAACAAATCTACCTACGGGTACAAATAAAGTAACCTGAACCTGAACCTGAACCTGAACATGGGTCTGCCCTCCAGTGGGCCCACCACCTGCAGGATGGGTCATGGGGATCGTGATGCTGTGTGAACCGGGTGGCAGTCTATGCTGCTGTGCTTGGACTGCTGCCCCCACGACCCGGACCCCAGGATAAGTGGTAGAAGATGGATGGATGGATGGACGGATGGATGGATGGATGGTATACTAGGTTATATCATCACCTTTGAAGCTGATAGTATGAATATGTTCCATTTTTCCCATACCGATCAATATTTTCCTTTTGTTCCTTTTCTCCTGCTGTGTGTTTCTATCAGCTCTGGGCTCAGATGAAAGTATCTGATTGTTTTTTGGAGAATTTGACCAAAGTGCACTGTCTGTCTTTCAAAACTGTTTTATGAGAAGTGAGAGACTGAATCAAAACAATTCCACTGTGGTGACAGCTATGTCTGAGTTTGTCAATTAAAAAGAAAAAAGCTTCTCCTTGTTGTAGTCACATCTATCACCATTGATGGAATAACAATTTCAGAAAAAAGACTAATTTAGGGAATCCCCATCAGATATATTTGCTATGTTAAAAATGAAAATAGTGGTGTGAAAAAGTGTTTCCCCCTTCCTGATTTCTCATTTTTTTTGTATGTTTGTCACACTTAAATGTTTCAGATCATCAAACTAATTTAAATATTAGACAAAGATAACACAAGTAAACACAAAATGCAGTTTTTAAATGAAGGTGTTTATTACTGAGGGTAAAAAAATCCAAATCTACATGGCCCTGCGTGAAAAAGTGATTGCCCCCCGTTAAAACATAAATTAACTGGTTTATCTCAACTTTGGAAAGCTGAGTTCAATTTCTCTAGCCACACCCAGGCCTGATTACTGCCACACCTGTTCTCAATCAAGAAAGCACTTCAATAGGACCTGTCTCACAAAGAGAAGTAGACCAAAAGATCCTCAAAAGCTAGACATCATGCTGCACTCCAAAGAAATTCAGGAACAAATGAGAAACAAAATTATTGAGATCTATCAGTATGGAAAAGATTATAAAGCCATTTCTAAAGCTTTGGGACTCCAATGAACCACAGTGAGAGCCATTATCCACAAATGGCGAAAACATGGAACAGTGGTGAACCTTACCAGGAGTGGCCGGCCAACCAAAATTACCCCAAGAGCACAACGATGACTCATCCAAGAGGTCACAAAAGACCACACAACAACATCCAAAGAACTGCAGGTCTCACTTTCCTCAGTTAAGGTCAGTGTTCATGACTCCACCATAAAAAGAGACTTGCCAAAAATGTCCTGTATGGCAGAGTTCCAAGACGAAAACCACTGCTGAGCAAAAAGAACATAAAGGCTCATCTCAGTTTTGCTAGAAAACATCTTGATGAACCCCAAGACTTTTGGGAAAATACTCTGTGGACTGACGAGACAAAAGTTGAACTTTTTGGAAGGTATGTGTCTCATTGTATCCGGGGTAAAAGTAACACTTCATTTCAGAAAAGGAACTTCATACCAACAGTAAAATATGGTGGTGGGACTGTGATGGTTTGGTGCTGTTTTGCTGCTTCAGGACCTGGAAGACTTGCTGTGGTAAATGGAACCATGAATTCTGCTGTCTACCAAAAAATCCTGAAAGACAATGTCCGGCCATCTGTTCGTGACCTCAAGCTGAAGCGCACTTGGGTTCTGCAGCAGGACAATGACCCAAAGCACACCAGCAAGTCCACCTCTGAATGGCTTAAGAAAAACAACATGAAGACTTTGGAGTGACCTAGTTAAAGTCCTGACCTGAACGCGATTGAGATGCTGTGGCATGACCTTAAAGAGGCAGTTCATGCTCGAAAACCCTCCAATGTGGCTGAATTACAACAATTCTGCAAAGATGAGTGGGCCAAAATTCCTCCGCAGCACTATAAAAGACTCATTGCCAGTCATTGCAAATGCTTGATTGCAGTTGTTGCTGCTAAGGGTGGCCCAACCAGTTATTAGGTTTAGGGGGCAATCACTTTTTCACACATGGCCATGTAGGCTTGGATTTTTTACCCTTAATAAACACCTTCATTTAAAAACTGCATTTTGTGTTTACTTGTGTTATCATTGTCTAATATTTAAATTGGTGTGATGATCTGAAACATTTAAGTGTGACAAACATACAAAAAAAGATAGATCAGGAAGGGGGCGACCACTTTTTTACACCACCGTAAATATTGATTACAATATGAATACATTTGAAACTCACCCTTTTTGTTCCTTCATTCCATCATTCCTTCTCTGGAACCAGATCCAAGAGGAGTATATTGTCTATTTCTCTGTACCAGGGGTCTGCAACCTTTGCCAACAAGTAGAGCCATTTTGCCCCTCTCCCACTAAAATAGAATTAGCTGAGAGCTGCAACAGCAATTTGACTTTTAAAATAAAGATTCTGCTGCTTCTAAAGTTATATATATATATATATATATATACACTACCGTTCAAAAGTTTGGGGTCACCCAGACAATTATTTTCTGTCTTCCATGAAAAGTAACACTTATTTACCGCCATGAGTTGTAAAATGAATAGAAAATATAGTCAAGACACTGACAAGGTTAGAAATAATGATTTGTATTTGAAATAATATTTTTTTCCAGATACTCAACCTGCTCAAAGGAAGGTCAGTTTTATAGCTTCTCTAACCAGCTAAACTGTTTTCAGCTGTGCTAACATGATTGCACAAGGGTTTTCTAATCATCCATTAGCCTTCTGACGCAATGAGCAAACACATTGTACCATTAGAACACTGGAGTGATAGTTGCTGGAAATGGGCCTCTATACACCTATGTAGATATTGCACCAAAAACCAGACATTTGCAGCTAGAATAGTCATTTACCACATTAGCAATGTATAGAGTGTATTTCTGATTAGTTTAAAGTTATCTTCATTGAAAAAAAGTGCTTTTCTTTCAAAAATAAGGAAATTTCTAAGTGACCCCAAACTTTTGTGTATATATATATATGTGTGTGTGTGTGTGTGTGTGTGTGTGTGTGTGTGTGTGTGTGCGTGCGTGTGTGTGTGTGTGTAGCTCTGAATATTATGTGGCATTAATGAATTCATACTACAACAATGGAAAAAACACTATCAAGTTTTATATATAAGTTAATTCACAAAATAATAAAGTATCACAAATATATTACAAGATGTTTTGTGCTGAAAAATAAAAGTTTTATCTGAATAATGGACTATAAATTTTTGTATAGTTTTATTTCATTTCAGTGAACCTGTAACCACGTGGCAATCACATGACCACGTGACATCTGATCCTCGGGACAGGAGCATTATACCAAATTAATCACACCGATGGATGTACACCTTATATATACCGCTTACATCCACCCATTCTTCCTCTTTCTATCCTCCTGGTCGGTAAGAGCTTATACCATCTGTTTGACATTATGTTTTGTGCTGTTTGGGCTGCATTACTCTGAGTACCCCATCGCTGTGCCATAAAATTGTTGTGTTTTTCTGATGAATGAGAGAAGGTTTGCAGCGGCTGTATAGCGTGACGTGCACTGTTCGTGCCTGCTTGAGGTATGTAATATACACTTGCCTTCTTTTCAGCCGGAACTGTTAACAAGTTTAGCAGCGTGAGGTATGTACTACCCTTACCTGCTTAAAGTTTGTGATGTATTTTGTGCCTTCTCTTCAGGCAGAAGAACTGTTTACAGCTCAACAGCACATGATATGCTTGTCTGCTTGAGATATGTGATATATATTTGCCTTCATCAAAGAGGAATTACTTAACAGTTAACAGCATGGTACAATTTGCCGTTAATTCTGTACTGCTTCTTTTTTTCTCGACTGATAGGTGTCCTCTTGAAAAAAAAAAAAAAAGGCGACATCTTCTACAGATGTGGACAAAATTGTTGGTACCCCTCTGTTAATGAAAGAAAAACCCACAATGGTCACAGAAATAACTTGAATATGACAAAAGTGGTAATAAATAAAAATTCTATGAAAATTAACCAATGAAAATCAGACAATGCTTTTGAATTGTGGTTCAACAGAATTATTTTAAAAAACAAACTCATGAAATAGGCCTGGACAAAAATGATGGTGCGGCGGCATGAAATAAGGCGGCATTGAGAGTTTTAAGCAGAGTTTATTAAATCATACCGCCGTCACAAGCTCCGCTCCCGGCGCCGTGCATGCGCGCCGGGAGCGAGCCCAGCGGCTCTCGGCAGAGGGACACAAAGTGTGTGTCCAGCAGCAGCAGTTGCAGAAGTGAGAATGAGAGAGAGAACATGGATTTCAGTGCAGTACTTATACCCAACTCAGACAATACATCAAAGGGTATTCACAGCAGTTGAGACATTTGCATTTAAGAGACATACATGACAATAGGCAGATTGCTGGCCTCTGCTCCAGCTTGCAGGACAAAGAGGTTACAAGGCACATCTACATATTGATCTCAGTCTCTAGGTCACAGTAAGGACAGGACGCATGAACACTATACATGAATGGCGCATTAACATCACAAAGCATGAATGGCACATTACATCTCAGTAGTGCAGCGGAAAAAACCAAGAGAAGCGAGCTGACTGTCCTTAATCTGTTGTGGGGGTTAACCGAACCGCCACAATGGTACCCTTAACTTAATATTTTGTTGCACAACCTTTTGAGGCAATCAAACGATTTCTGTAACTGTCAATGAGACTTCCACACCTCTCAGCAGGTATTTTGGCCCACTCCTCATGAGCAAACTGCTCCAGTTGTCTCAGGTTTGAAGGGTGCCTTCTCCAGACAGCATGTTTCAGCTCCTTCCACAGATGTTCAATAGGATTTAGATCAGGGCTCATAGAAGGCCACTTTAGAATAGTCCAATGTTTCGCTCTTAGCCATTCTTGGGTGTTTTTAGCTGTGTGTTTTGGGTCATTATCCTGTTGCAAGACCCTTGACCTGCGACTGAGACCAAGCTGTCTGACACTGGGCAGCACATTTCTCTCGAGAATACCTTGATAGTCTTGAGATTTCATTGTACCCTGCACAGATTCAAGACACGCTGTGCCAGATGCAACAAAGCAGTCCCAGAACATAACAGAACCTCCTCCATGTTTTTTTTTTTTTAATATCTTTATTTCTTTATTTCGGATAGATTAAAAGTACAGATTAAAAGAAACAGAATAATATAACAAAGGGGGAAAGAAAATCCAACAAGGTCAAATTAAACAATAACTCCTCTGATTATACAGTTCAACATAAGTTATCCGAAATGGGTGATGGCTGAAGCCACAGCTTATATTGCCCACCCATATTCCATCCAAGAATTCAAAAGAAAAAAAACAAGAGCGATTACAATTCAGAACAAAGCTAAGACAAAATGTGACAAAAAAAAAAAAACTAAGCAACAACACAACGCAGACTGGATATGACAATCCTTATGTGATTTTACATGTCATCTTGTATATATGTTTGGAGTATTTCTTCCTTTAGTTTTTGTTTAAATAGCCCAAGCATTGTACATGATTTTAATTCAGGTCCAAAATCGTTCCATAATCTGACTCCTTGCACTGAAACACAGTGTTGCTTGGTCGTAGTTCTCACTGAAGGTTTTTGAAATATACATGTTCCTCTGAAATGATATTGTTTCTCCCTTATTCTCCCTTATGTTTCACAGTAGAGACAGTGTTCTTTTCTTGGTATGCTTCATTTTTGCGTCTGTGAACATAGAGCTGATGTGCCTTGCCAAAAAGTTGCAGTTCTGTCTCGTCTGTCCATAGGACATTCACCCAGAAGCTTTGTGGCTTGTCAACATGCAGTTTGGCAAATTCCAGTCTGGCTTTTTTATGATTTGTTTTCAACAGTGGTGTCCTCCTTGGTCGTCTCCCATGAAGTCCACTTTGGCTCAAACAACGACGGATGGTGCGATCTGACACTGATGTACCTTGACCTTGGAGTTCACCATGAATGTGTTTAGAGGTTGTTCTGGGCTCTTTTGTTGCCATTCGTGTTATCCGTCTCTTCCATTTTTCAAGCTTCCTTCTGCAGCCACATCCAGGGAGGTTGGCTACAGTCCCGTGGATCTTAAATTTCTGAATAATATGTGCAACTGTAGTCACAGGAACATCAAGCTGCTTGGAGATGGTCTTATAGCCTTTACCTTTAACATGCTTCTCTATAATTTTCTTTCTAATCTCCTGAGACAACTCTCTCCTTTGCTTCCTCTGGTCCATGTTTAGTGTGGTACACACCATGTCACCAAACAGCACAGTGACTACTTGTCACCCTTTAAATAGGCCGACTGACTGATTACAAGTTTGTAGACACCTGTGATGTTAATTAGAGGACACATCTTGGTTGAACATGTCCCTATGGTCACATTATTTTCAATCTTTTCTAGGGGTATCATCATTTTTGTCCAGGCCTGTTTCATGAGTTTGTTTTTTAAAGTAATTCTGTTGAACCACAATTCAAAAGCAACTCACCCTTGGCCGGGGGATCCTGGGTTCGATCCCAGCCCCCGACCAACAGTGATCTGTGTGGAGTTTGTATGTTTTTGTTTTTGTTTTGTTTTTTTTTGTTACTTATTTGTACCCGTAGGTAGACTTGGTTTGCAGTCTGGTGACAAGCCACCGGCTGCTGGTCGCTGCGTGTGCGAGCGCCCTAAACCTACATGTTTTTTTGGTATGCGGGAGGAAACCGGAGAAATCCCGGAGTAAACCCACGCAACACGGGGAGAACATGCAAACTCCACACAGATCACTGTTGGTCGGGGGCTGGGATCGAACCCACGACCTCATGATCCCCGCGATCCCCCGGCCAAGGGTAAAACTGTGCAGCCACAGTGCTAAACCACTGCGCCACCGTGCAGCCCGTATGTTCTACCCGTGTCTGCGTGGGTTTACTCTGGGATTTCTCCGGTTTCCTCCCACATGCCAAAAACATGCAAGTTAGGTTAATTGGCATCAAACTGGGGATTCTAAATTGTCCTTAGGTATAACTGTGAGAGTGAATGGTTGTCTGTCTCTCTGTGTTGGCCCTGCGATGGACTGGCGATCTGTCCAGGGTGTACCCTGCCTCTCGCCCAAAGACACTGGGATAGGCTCCAGCGCCCCCGCGACCCGAAAAGGATTAAGCGGAAGAAGATGAATTAATGAATGAATGAATGAATGAATGAATGAAGGAATGAAGGAATGTCTGATTTTCATTGGTTAATTTTCATAGAATTTTTATTACCACTTTTGTCAGATTCAAGTTATTTCTGTGACCATTGTGAGTTTTTCTTTCATTAACGGAGGGGTACCAACAATTTTGTCCACAGCTGTATGTCTTGGTACTGAACACTCCTGTGCTTGGTGCACTCTCATCACCTTTTGTGGGGGAGTGGTATTGCATTCAGGTGGGAACTGAAATCTGATATTACTATGTTGTCTTATGACAAGCATGCTTGCACCTCATGGAACAGCGGTTTGGCCTGTTTATAATAACAACAAAAATAATAACAATAATGAGAATAACTGTCTTGTTTTCTCTCCTATTGTTCTCCTGGAGGAATAATGGCTTCTGCGGGGAGAGGAGGATAGCCCAGACACTGGTATGCACCAGCCCAGGGCTCCCTTCCTCCAGCTTTAGCTGCTCCAGCTGGAACCGGGAAGGCCAGCAGGAAATGGAAGCAGATTGAAGGAAGCCAGCTACGTGACCCACAGGTGGACTTCATGCAGAGGCAATTGGAGGAGATGCGTAAGACCATTGAACATATGGCGGCAAATCAACATCGCCTTTTGGGTATGCCGCTCCAGGCTCCCATATGTGCCCCGGGACCGCATCCTGATGCAATGTCCCTCACAGCCTCTGATAACTTGGGTAAGACCATCAGCTCTGGCTTTGACTCCAGTGGGCGAATGGATGTCTCTGAAGATGATGATGAGGACGACAGTGACCTTCCGGTCGAGATGGACCCTCCTGAGCCCCATGATGTGTCTGTCAGGGCACTGCTCTCTAAGAGCAGCATCAGCTGCTGGGATTCCTCCTCCATCTTCTCCACCTAGGGCTTCGGCTTTGGACCGGGGTCCTGCATCCCGCAGGCAGGTTTCCTTGCCAGTTTATCCTGACTTTGTGGGTTGTCGGCAGAAGTCATGGGCTCGTCCAAGGGAGGCTGCTGCTCCTCCCTCTGGGCTCAGTGTTCTGAATGGCACTGCGGAGCAAGGCTTGGATGGTGCGTTGAAGGTGGGCCCTACCTTTGCAGGGCTGGCTGGAGCTCCCCCACAGGCAGCAAGTCCATACGCCACCCTAACGACAAGTGTTGTGCCATTGATGGGTTAGTGGCTAGTGCCTACCAGTCTGTGGCTATGGCCTCTAGGCTGGCAGACACTAATACACTTCTTTTAGTGTATTTAGAAGGTCTGATAAGGGACCTAGAGTCAGAAGTGGAACAGACCTTCTACCAGAGTTGTAAAAATTGTGGACACTGTGATTCAAGGAGCTAGCTTTCAAGCTACAGCTTTTGGGAATTCCTTGGCCAGCTGACCATGGCTGGCGGCATGTGTTGTTGAGCCAGTCTGGATTGGCGGATATGGACAGAGCTGCTGTTTTAGAGGCTGCCGTGGCATTTGGTAAGGTCTTTGGGCCCGCAGCAGAGGCGGTGTCAGACGAGGTGCAGAAGGTGAGACTGCACACGCAGTCCTTTCATCAACTAGGACCACCCAGGTCGAGTGTCCGGAGACCTCTTGAGGGGTGTGAGAACCCACAACGGCTTCATTTCACAGAGCCAGGTTCCTTTTCAGAGCTCGGGTCACCGGAGGCAGAGGACCTCTCTGTAGTGGGCCTCTCAGCAGTGGGTGCAAATTCAGTAGCATTCACGTCTGTGCTCTCGGGAGCATGTAGGCCATGGTCCTGCCAAGCCCCGCCAGCGTCTCTGACAGTACACGTCCCCTAACGTCAAATTTCTCCCCCTGCGCACCTCATGAGTTGGCATTGGTGCACCTCATGTCCATGGGTGATCGAAGCACTGGAGTGTGGATATCACCTACAATTCAGATCTCATTTCCCAACTTCAACGGGTTTTGGCAGCAGAAGTATGGAGGACACTCTTCCGCAGTTCTCGGCAGCGAGGTCTCTGCCCTGCTGGGAGAGAGCATGATATGGTCTCTGTCTCCAAGAGAAGAGAGACGAGGCTTTCACACTCCCAATTCCTTGTTCCCAAGCGGGTTGGTGCATGACACACAGAGCTACCGGAGGACTGACCCCTCACTATAGTTTCACTACTTACAGCGGCTGTGTGGCCTAGGTCAGAGAAATGGGATAAGTGCCACACTATACACTGTATGGTGTCCCACATGCTGTGGGAGGGAATTAACTAACTAACTAAACAAACCAGGGGTCTCTGTCCGGTTTTGGACCTGAGACGGTTGAGCAGGTATCTCAAGGTGCTCCCTTGTCCAGTGCTCAGGCTGAGGACGTTATTCAGGCCATAGGGCCAGGCGACTGGTTCACAGCAATGGACCTTCGCAATGCTGATTTCCATATTCCCATAAATCCAGCCACAGGAAGTTCCTCAGGGTTCCTTCAGGACTGCCTTCGGTCTGTCCCTGTCCTCAGACATTCACCAAGTGCATGGACGCAGCACTCGTCCACTGCAGCAGAGGGGCATTCAAGTTCAATTATCTGGAGGATTGGCTGGTTTGTGCGGCATAAGAAGCTGTAGCGAGGAGGAATATGGAGACCATATTGGCTCACCTGGCAGTACTCTGGTTGAATGTGGTGAAAGGCTGCCTGGTTCCAACCAGGGTTGTCGAGTACTTCAATCAATCAATCAATCAATCAATCAATCAATCAACCTTTACTGTCATGATGCTATGCATACAACTGTAGTGTATGTATACTTGGGGCTCACCCTGGATTCAGTTGCCATGAGAGCATCCCTGACTCCAAAGAGAAGGCATACTATCAGGGAATGTATCAGGAGCTGCATCTCACAGAGGACAGTCTTAGTGCAGCAGTGCCAGAGGATCTTAGGTGTCTTTACTGCAGCTGCCCAGGTGGTGCCACTGGGTTTTTTTACATACTCGACCCCTTCAGCGGTGGTTTGTGCTTCAGAAGGTGGTTTTGCCCAGAGACAAAGGGAGTAGACTAGTTCTTTCTCAAAAGGGCCTCATGGTTCTCAGGTGGTGGAGATACTCATCAGCAGTCTGAGATGGTGTTCCCCTGGGCCAAGAGGGCTGCAGGGTGACCATTAAAACCAACACCTCCCTAACAGGCTGGGGTGCAGTCTGGGAGGGCAGGTTTGTTCAGGAGCATTGGACTCTGGCTCAGCAGTCTTGGCATATAAATCATCTCGAGATGGAGGCAGTACGTTTGGCTCTAAGGCATTTTCTTCCGGTCATTCACAACAGAAAAGTTCTGGTATTACTGGACAGCACAGCTGTGGTGTTATATATCAACCGCCAGGGTGGTCTGAGGTCCCCCTTTCTCCATATGAGGGTGCGCCATCTGCTCTTGTGGGTGAGCAGATCTGGCTTTGGTTTGGTCAGGCAGAACCTGTGTGCAACAGCAGAGAACACCCACTGCGCTCTCTGGGCCTTGATGCACAGCCCGCCAGGTCCACTGGGTACGGATGCTTTGAGCGTTGCCTGGCCTCCAGTGAAACTGTTTGCTTTCCGCCACTGCCTCTTCTGCCAGCTTTCCTCCCCAAGGTGAGGTGACTGTTTGTTCAAGTAATTTTGATAGCCATAAATTGGCCACAAGACCATGGATGGCAGAGATCCACGAGATGTTGGAAGCCTCCCAGTCAGACAGGACATGCTCTCACAGGCACAGGGCAGGATTTGGTATCCAATCCCCAGCTCCTGAGGCTTCATGTATGGGCTTTGAACAAGAGAAATTGTATAACCTTGACTTGTAGAAGGAGGTTGCAGACACCATGCAGGCTTCACGGGTCCTGTCTACCCAACTGCAATGCAGTGGGAAGTGTAGAGTGTTTCCAAACTGGTGTCGGACCAAGAGGGAGAATCTCTTGACATGTCACATCTCTGTCATCTTGTCTTACCTCCAGTACCTCTTCACCCTAGGTCAGGCGGAGTCGACTATCAGGGGCTACCTGGCGGCAGTGTCAACTGTCCATGAGAAATGTGATGGCTTGTCTCATCGGGCACTTCCCTTGGCTAAGCAGTTTTTGAGAGACGTGAAAAGGAGCTGTCCATCTTGGCAACCATTGCTGCCCACTTGGAATCTCCAGACAGTTCTTAGGGCTCTATGCTTACCCCCTTTTGAGCCACTCCCCAGTGCTGACCTTCGTCTGCTCTCTTGGAAGACTGCTTCTCTTGGCAATTGTCTCAGCCAAGAGGGTTGGTGAACTGAATGCACTCTCTGTGAATGCAGCATGTTTAGGTTTGATGGTCATCAGGTGGTTCACCTGCGGCTCAACCCAGCTTCAGCCCAAGGGGCTGGCTAGTGGGTTTGTTCCCGCCCTCTTGTTCTTGAGGCCTTCTACCCTCCCCCGCAAACCTCTTCAGAGGCTGAGAGACTTCATAGTTGTGCCAAGTAGGGCCTTTAAGCTTTATGTTGACTGTACAAGGTCTGTCCGCTCTTCAGACAAGCTTTTTGTGTCCTATGGGGAATCCATGATGGGCAGGATTATTTGTAAGCAGCACCTGTCCCATTGGATTATTGACCAATGTTGACTGAATGATTGTTGATTGCTTTGCATATGCACAGGTTAGAGCGGGACCACCAGATAGGCTAGTGGCTCACTCGACTCAGGGAATGGCCACTACGTGGGCATTGTTTAAGGATGCATCCCTGGAGGATGTATGCGCAGCTGCTAGCTGGGCTTCTTCCTCAACGTTCTCCCGCTTCTATAGGCTCAATCTGGCCTCATCAGTCATCCCCTCATCTGTTCTAGGGGTCGCAACAGATTCTTAGTTGTATCTTAGTTTTTCCCTCGTGGAGCCGGCAGATGTGCCTTGTGCTCGGAATGTTGTTCTGTTCAACTCCAGTTACCTGGAGGAACCAGCTTAACTTGTAGGTATCCAGTTGAGTGCAATAAAGGAGTCAAACTCATCTGTTCTGGGGGTCGCAGCAGATTCTTAAGTTGTATCTTAGTCTCCCTCATGTGAGCCAGCATGTGTGCCTTGTGCTTGGAAGGGTTTGTTTCAGCTCCGGTTACCTGGAGGAACCAGCTTAACTTGTATGTGCTCAGGTAAGTACAATAAGGAAGCCAAACTCATTTGACTGTGTTTGTGCTTTATGGCGTGTTGGGGCAACGTGCTCCTTCGACCTTTGGGTGATGCCACCTCCATTCTCCTCAGGATTCATTTGGTATACGGTTGCCACATGGTTACAGGTTCACTGAAATGAAATAAAATGTGTGTTTACAGATGTAAACGCAGTTTTGTGAATGAAAGTGAACCTGTAACCATTCACTGTCCTTCATCAGTGGAGGCAGGCTCCTCTCAATCGTTAGAAAGAGGAAGAATGTGTGGATGCAAGAGGTATATATAAGGTGTGCATCCACAGGTGTGATTAATTTGGTATAATGCTCCTGTCCTGAGGATCAGATGTCAGAATCAGAATCAGAATCAGAATGAGATTTATTGCCATTGTTCATGTAGTACACAAACTAGGAATTTGTCTCGGTGCAATGCTGCAACATTAAACATGGAGTAGCACTAAAGATAAAAATAAAAAACTATGCATGCAATAAAAGGTATAATATGAATAAGTAATACTAATCTATGCAATTTTTAAATATATTAACAAGCAGCAGATATTGTGGAGTTCCACATAGTGCAGTCGGTAGTGCAAAAAGAAAACAGTGATAATTGTCATGAGTCCGGTTGAGCTGCTGTACGTAATGCACGAGAGTCTAATAAGTCACTTAGTGTTCAGCAGTCTGATGGCAGAGGGGAAGAAGCTGTTCATGTAGCGGAGGTTTTAGTCTGAATGGACCGAAGTCTTCTGCCTGAGGGGAGGGGGGCAAACAGTGCGTGTCCAGGGTATGAAGGGTCGGCTATGATCCGACCTGCACGCCTCCGGGCCCTGGAGATGTACAGGTCCTGGAGGGATGGAAGCTTGCAGCCGATCACCTTCTCAGCAGCGCGCACAACGCGCTGCAGTCTTAGTCTGTCCCTGGCGGTGGATCCTGCGTACCACACGGTGATGGAGGTGGTGAGGATGGACTCGATGATGGCCGTGTAGAACTGCAAGAACATCTTGGTGGGTAGCTTGAGCTTCCTCAGCTGCCGCAAGAAGAACATCCTCTGCTGGGCCTTTTTGATGAGGGAGCTGATGGTCGGCTCCCACTTGAGGTCCCGGGTGATGGTGGTGCCCAGGAAGCGGAAGGAATCCGCAGTGGTGATGGGAGAGTCTGTGAGGGTAAGGGGGGGCAGAGGGGCTGTGACTTTTGAAGTCCACGATCATCTCCACTGTCTTCAGAGCGTTCAGCTGCAGGTTGTTGTGGCTGCACCAGCTGGGCCACCTCTCTCCTGTAGGCGGACTCGTCGCCGTTGGAGATGAGCCCGATGAGGGTGGTGTCGTCTGCAAACTTGATCAGCTTGACAGACTGGTGGCTGGAGGTGCAGGAGTTGGTGTACAGGGAGAAGAGCAGGGGGGAAAGTACATAGCCCTGGGGTGATCCGGTGCTGATGCTAACAGAGTCTGAGACAGTCTTTCCGAGCCGCACATGCTGCCACGTAGTCATGTGGATGTCACGTAGTCATGTGGTTGCCACGTGGTTACAGGTTCACTTTCATTCATAAAACCACATTTACATCTGTAAATGCCCGTTTTTAATTATCAGCACATTCATAAATATTTTAAATCTGAAAAATGTCATCCATCTCCTACTTTCAGCAATGATCACACAGCTTTAGTTCCTGATATTTTAACATGTCCTGTGATAGAACAAAGCAAATTTCTGAAGGCCTGTATTATGGATTACTTTTCACATGGGACCGGATAGCTTTTTTTCCCTTAATAAATGAACTCATCATTTACAAACTGCATTTTGTTTTTACTCTGGTTGTATTTCTCTAATATTATAATTTGTTTGATGATCTGAAACATTCAAGTGTCATAAAAATGCAAAAATATAAGAAATCGGGAAGGGGGAAATACTTTTTCACAGCACTGTAGTTTTAAAGAGCAAATACTATTTTTGTTGTTTTACAGAATTCCTGCTGCAGTGATAACCTGCAGTGCCCTTCTGGAAACTCTCTGACATCATCTTCAGAAACCCTGTCATTCAGCTGTCACTTCTACATGACCCAAAAGTAGCCTGTATACCACATACTGTCCAAAACAGCTGGTTCCTTTGTTTGTGGGGAAAACGACTATTGATGCGGTCCAAAAAATTCTAAATCTCTTGTTCTCCACATCTTCTCCCCAAGGAATGACTAAAGAGTCTCTGAGCACGCTGAAATCAAGAAAACATTCTTCACAGGCTGTCACATGTATCAGACACTACACCTCATTAGAGAGGACCAAAAAAAAAACCTCAAACTTTTCCATCCAGAGAGTAGATGTGATTAATATTTAGTTTTTATTCTAACTTGTTGTGTCCCCTCCGTCTCTCCCCATTTGTTCCACCTTACACCATAGCTCATTGTCCCTCTCGAGCTGCAAGGAGCCGTCAGGAACCCCCAGAGGAATCGTGACAACCACTCGCCCCTGAAAACTGTAACTCAACACATGGCATGGTGTCACGTAGGAGGATCTCATGCTCCTCGTTACCAGCACTGACTGGTGGGGTGAAGAGCACAGATGGTGGCATGCTCTGTCCGGCTGCTCCTGTCAGCCGCAAGCCATAGTTGTTATCCCACACTAAATATGGCTGGTATTTAAACTGAGAAAGTGGAGCAAATCCAAATTCAACGTTCTTGCCAAAAATGAATAATTCTGCTGCTGGATTATCGTCGTACAGAGGGGAAATTAAAATAGAAGCCATCTTCTGAGCAGCAGTGTGCAACACAGAGAAGTACACATCCAAAAAAGTCTGATCTCACATTTGCTGCGGAGTTTCTCACACCAGCTGGCTCTGGCTAATAAGAGCGGGCCTTATGGTTTGAAGCTGGCACTATGTGTTTAGCGTTTGTTTTTGCAAATCTGCGTCATTTCCGAGCCACGACATTCCCTGACTTTACTGTTCAGTGGCTTGAGTTAACCTCCCCCAGCAACAATAAAAAGTGAAAATTTATGCAAATGCTTTCTCTTTTATTTATCAAAAAAACATCCTTATTGTCTTCCTTCACCTGCAGTAGTTTTCAGATAAGCAGCACTAGGAAGACTCTGCTGAAACAATATTGAATTTCATATCAGTAAGCCTTTATTTTTGGCCTTCCTGAGCATCACTCATACATTTAATCAAACTGTCAAAGAGAGTTAATATTCATGAACTTTTAAAGTTCACAAAATACGACCATATGATGGTTTATTGCAAAAAATACAGAGCAAAAGGAGCACAAAATTCAAACAATACAAGAGGGAACAGTTAACATGACTGATGGGTAAACACAGTGTTACCAGGATTAAGAGTTGATGCTACTAAGGTCATAAAAAGATTATCATCACCTAGAACACAAAATTAACATGTTCCACTAATAAATGAGTAAATTATATAAAAGTAATGAACTGCATGTGGCTTTGCTAAAAGTACAGGCTTTAGTTGAACAATAGGAAATGCTTTTTTTTTTACTTTTATATTTGCCTCCGCCAAGGAGGTAATGTTATCAGAGTGGTTTGTTTGTCTGTCTGTTAGCAGGATTACGCAAAAAACACTCAACAGATTTTGATGAAATTTTCACCAGAGGTAACCCTTGGGCTAAGGACGAACCCTTTACACTTTGGAAGTGATCCATGACTGCACACCCCCACCAAGGCCCTATCTTGCAACGTATTATTAATAGATGCAGGTACAGACGTATGGATGGATGGATGGAGGGAAGGAAGGATAGATGGATGGACAGGTGGAGCCTTGGTGGAGATATATGCTCTCTGGGTGCCCACTAGTTGTCATATTGACAAGTGATTAATTTATAACTGACAAAACTATTTTCCAAATTCAAGATACAGTTGAAACCAGAAGTTAACATGTGGGCGGGGGGGCAGGGGGGTGCTGAAAAGTTCGTAGTGGTCATATTTGACCAAATGTGTTTTATTTTTCAACTGCAGGGATCCAAGCACTGCAACATCGATGGAAGAAGTGTGTGGACCGAAGGGAGACTATGTTGAAAAATAAACCACATTTGGTCAAATTTGACCACTATGAACTTTTCAGCCCCCCCCCCCCTTGTACACTGTATAACAAGACACATAACCTTATTTTCTTAGTCTGAGATTAAATAAGTCTAAACTTTTCCTGTTTTGGGTTCGATAGTATTACCAAAATTATTTCTATTTGCTAAATAATATATTTGCTAAATAATTTTTTTGAGAATTTTTTATTACTTTCTTTAAAGTCAGAAGTTTACATACATTTTCTTAGTATTTGGCAGCATCGCCTTTAAAACATATGACTTGGGTCAAACATTTTGGGTATCTTTCCACAAGCTTCTCACAGTAGTTTGCTAGAATTTTGGCCCGTTCCTCCTGACAGAACTGGTGTAACTGAGTCAGGTTTGTAGGCCGCCTTGCTCTCATACGTCTTTTCAGCTCTGCCCATAAATTTTCAATGGGATTGAGATCAGGGCTTTGTGATGGTCACGCCAAAACATTGACTTTGTTATCCTTAAGCCACTTTGTAACTAATCTGATGGTATGCTTAGGGTCATTGTCTATATGGAAGACCCATTTGTGCCCAAGCTTTAACTTCCTGGCTGATGTCTTGAAATGTTGCTTCAATATTTTCACATTAATGTTCTTTCTTTATGATGCTATCTGTTTGGTGAAGTGCACCAGTCTCTCCTGTAGTAAAACATCCCCACACCATGATGCTGCCACCCCCATGCTTCAGATGGTGTTCTGAAGCTTGCCAACTTCCCCATTTTAACTCTAAATATAACAATGGTCATTATGGCCAAACAGTTCAATTGTAGTTTCATCAGACCACAGGGCATGTCTACAAAAAAATAAGGTCTTTGTCCCTGTGTGCATTTGCAAACTGTAATCTGGCTTTTTATGTTGCTTTTGGAGTAATGTCTTCTTCCTCTCCAAGTGGCCTTTCAGCCCGTGTTGGTACAGGACTGGTTTCACTGTGGATAATGACACTCTTTTACCAACTTCAGCCAGCATCTTCACTAGGTCTTTTGCTCTTGTTCTGGGATTGATACACACATTTTGCACTAAAACACGTTCATCTCTGGGACGGAGAACTTGTGTCCTTCCTGAGCAGTATGATGGCTGGACATTCCCACAGTGTTTATACTTGAGAATAATTGTTTGAACAGATGAATGTGGCATCTTCAGGCATCTGGAAATGGTACCCAAGGATGAACCAGACTTGTGGAGGTCCACAATTTTCTTCCTGATATTAGTGTATGTAAACTTCTGACTTTGAAGAAAGTAATAAAAAAAATTCTCTAAAAAATTATTTAGCAAATATAAAAAATATTTAGCAAATAGAAATAATTTTGTTAATTCTAACTGCTCTAAAACAGGAAAAATTTTTGTCTAATTTAATGTCAGGCAGGGAGAAAAAAAGGCTTTGTGTCTTTTTATACAGTGTACATAAACTTCTGGTTTCAACTGTAATTCTGGAAATGTTTCAAAACTGCTTTACTCAGCACTTTAAACACAAATCCTAATCTTTGGATTCAGAACCAGAGGAGATAGTTGCAGTTTATTATCTAGTGTTTATAAGTTAGCAGTCATGGTTTAGTCACAGTATTTGGTTAACAGGGACTGTTCATTTACATTTAAAATTCACTATTTGTTTAAAATTGTGTAGCTACAACACCTACTTAAACTGCCATCAATATGCATCATCTATTTATAATGGACGTCGTACTGGGTTGCCTACAGGAACTGTTGGTAAGCTTGTGTTTTCACAGCCGCCACAGTCAGGTTGTTGATGTGACATCAGGGTAACAAAGTCATTAATTAGTGAGGAGCCACTGTCCAGGCTGCTGGATCCTGAGCAGGTGTTTCTGTGCAAAGAAGACCTGCCCGTGTGTTGTACAGACACTGGTAATATGGTCACAGTTTATTAAGAAAAAAACTGCTGACTGACATCTGACGGGGATTTCTAAAAGCCATCTGAAACAGAACTTTTCAGTTTTCTCTCTGCTCGCTGATATGGACCTCCTTCCAGCCCAGGAAGCCGCCAAAATCTACCACACCAACTATGTGAGGAATGCCAGAGCCATCGGCGTCCTGTGGGCCGTGTTCACCATCTGCTTCGTGATCATCACCGTGGTGGTCTTCATCCAGCCCTTCTGGATCGGGGACAGCATCAACACCCCTCAGGCCGGCTACTTTGGCCTCTTCCACTACTGCATCGGTAACGCTCTAACCTCCGACCTCATCTGTAAAGGCAGCGTGCTCGACTTCAGTTCCATCCCCTCTCCAGCCTTCAGGTCTGCCATGTTTTTTGTCGGCACCTCCATGCTCCTGATCGTGGGAACCATGGTGTGCTTCAGCCTGTTCTTCTTCTGCAGTGCCGGAAACGTGTACAAGATCTGTGCATGGATGCAGGTGGCCTCAAGTAAGGGGAACTGCTGTAGGGTGCATATCTCCACCAATTTTATTTAGTCTTCATTAAAATGACTAGAAGGAGGTTGTGTTTTTGCCTGGTAAACAGGAAAACCCAAAAAGTTACTCACTGAGCTTGATTAAATTTTCAGGAGAGGTTCGAAATGGGCAAAGGAACAGTTGGTTAAATTTTGGGGGTAATCTGGATCAAGGATATTATTTTATATTATGCTTTATCATTGCTAGATAGGGCCAAGTTGATATTTTAGCCTGTAACTCAATAAATAATTTACAGGATGCTTGGCAAAAAAAAAAAAAAAAAAAAAAAATCAGGTCCATAGTAGGGGCTGTCACCCACCAAAATCCTGATCTGGACCCTGATAATATTCCAACTCAAGTGTAATCCAATTATGAGAGAAACTGTAGTGTCTTGGCTGAGGTATGTGTTCTCTGGGTGCTTCCCAGAGAACACATACCCCAAAATATTTTCAGTTTAATACTGCAGTTTTAAAACCACTGTATCTATTGAAATGAAATCAAAAGTACAATATGCCAATATTTTAAAGTATCACTGCCAAAGATATTTGGTACCCAATGGCAAATACAGTGAATATACAGCATCACTAACCAGTAAATGTCACAATAAAATACACCCAATAATTTCATACAGTATATTTATAATGTATATGTTCTACTTATATAACTGATATTTTGATTATTTTTAACATATTTAAATTTGTATAAAAAGTGATACTAAACTTATACTCAGGATGATCACATGAGTTCTTATTGTAGTCTCTTTTATGACCTGCTTGTGCTCCCAGACTGGAGTACGCTTGTGTCCTTCATCACTCAGCTGGAGACTCTCAAGGATGGGTGAGCCCTATGTGAAGCTTAGTTCAGCTTAATATTTCAAAAAGCAAACCGATGTCGTAATGATCTCATACTGAAGATTTTTCACACATTGTACATATACAATTACATGCAAGCACAGTCCAAGACACCACAGCCAAAAAACTGAATTCATAAGAGCATGCTGAACATGATTAATGTGAAGTTTACTGTCAGTTTTGCAAACAACTACATATTAAATTATTTTAACCTGATATATACTTGTGAAGACAAGGCATAACATGTCAAATTTAGCACCGCTGTGACCTCACTAATCAAAGTGTCCCAGCCTAAACCAATTATATGACTTGAAGGTAAAATGAAATTTCTTCAAGGGTTCTTTTGAGTTAAAAATGGAATTAAGCATATTAATATCCTATAAGTACCTGGGTGTTCATCTGAACAATAAACTAGACTGGTCACACAATACTGACGCACTCTACAAGAAGGGACAGCGCAGGCTGTTCCTGCTGAGGAGACTCAGGTCTTTTGGTGTACAAGGGGCGCTGCTGAAGTCATTTTATCACACGGTGGTGGCATCAGCCATCACTTTTGGAGTGGTCTGCTGGGGCAGTGGCATTACTGCAGCCTATAGGAAGAGACTGAACAAACTGATTAAGAAAGCTAGCTCTGTCCTGGGGCAGCGCCTTGATCCGATGGAGGAGATAGGAGAGAGAAGGACGGTGGCTAAACTGTCATCTCTGCTGGAGTCCGAGTTCCACCCTATGCAGGACATACTGAATGCACTGAGGAGCTCATTTAGCAGCAGACTACATCATCCCAGGTGCACAACCGAGAGGTTTCGTAGGTCCTTCCTACCAACGGCTGTCAGACTGTACAACCTAAGCAGGGCTGCTCGCAGAGATAGCAAAAAGACGTAACAAACTAATAGTTTTTTGAATGCAAAAGATGCAATAGACTTACACAATGGTCCCCTCCGGCATACAACTAGGAACATACCGGTCGCTATGGAGGGTGAGAATATGTATGGGCACATAATCATACCATGTAGGATAACTAAGTAGACGGTTATGCTGTTTCATTCCATCTAGCAACAATGCTCTGCACTGTGTGTGTTTATATATTTGCATATTTATTCCATCTAGCTACAATGCTCAGCACTGGGTGTGTTTATATTTATATATCTACATATTATTCCATCTAGCTACATTGCTCCACACTGTGTGTTTATATACTTGCATATTTATTCCACCTAGCTGCAATGCTCCGTACTGTGGGTGTTTATATATTTACATATTTATTCCATCTAGCTACAATGCTCTGCACTGTGTGTCTGTGTGTGTGTGTGTATATATATATATTTTATAGTAATATGTACATATGTATATTAGCTGCTCTTGCTTGCTTGTTTTTTCTCTTGCCTTCTGATTGTTGCTCTGAGTGTTGCTATCCCTGTGCTGTTGCAATCCTGGAATTTCCCCGTTGTGGGACTAATAAAGGCTTATCTTATCTTATCTTATCTTAATACCCGTGTTGCATAATTGTTTTAGTGCCACCATCTAAACATTCAGACTTTGCCCCATGTTACTCACACAATCTGCAAGATATTTCAGAAAAGATCCTAATCATTCTTAAGAAAGGAAATATAAGCGGTGACACCTGTGCTTCTATTACTGTCTGTCTTCAAAGTCAGATGTGGGACATGATCCATGGGCCGCCTTTGCACCTCTCTGGTTTCAGGTGTGATCTGTGTTTGTGCTGGATGTTGCTCCTCGGCGTGAAGCCAATAAAGGATGGTGTTACAGCTCAGACTTTGACACCTCTGATGGTTCAGTTACATGTCGGAAGATCAGGTGTTGTGGTGCTGTTAATGCGTCTAAACCGAGGTCAGGGAAATAAGTAATGAAAAAAACACTATTTAACATGGAAATCGGTCCGTGAGAACAAAGCTGCAAAATTCACATTTGTGGTCCCACAGGAAACTTTATGAGATGAAGAGCATTTAACATTTAGGAATCCCCATCGCAGTGCTTCATGCATACAGCTCCACTGAGCATCCTCTGCCCTGCTGCCCCATAAATAAATGATATCTTTCCCTCTTTATGGAGGTAGATCATGCTTTATCCTGCACTGGGGTGCTCCAAACAGCAACTCTCATAATCATTTATCAAGGTAAGAGCACACAAGAGGTAATTAATTCAAGGCTCTGCCATTTTTGTGTTCCTTCTCCCTCCCAGGTGTGTTGATGGTGATAGGGTGCATGATCTACCCGGATGGCTGGGATGCTCCAGAGGTGAAGCAGATGTGTGGCCAGAGAACAGATAAGTACAGTCTTGGAAACTGCACCGTGCGCTGGGCCTACATCCTGGCCATCATCAGCATTCTGGACGCTGCCCTCCTGGCCTTGCTGTCCTTTACCCTAGGTAACCGCCAGGATAAACTGCTGCCAGAAGACTTTGAGGTGGAGGGAGCAGGTAAGGGTTGGTATAAAGAATGCTGGTGTTTCTTAATTGCAGATATACAAAGCCTTATGTATGTCTTTGAAAATAGTAACCTGTAGTCCTGAAAATAACTAAATGAACTGAGATGGGAAAGGGAGAGAGGGATAATCTGGGTGAGTGGTTTAATGTGTGAGAGGTTTAGCTCCCCACTCTCCCCTCCTGTCCCCTTTGTCCTCTTTCATTGCTTTTAGTAGCAAACCCTATTAGTGTAATGTTAACCACACGATAAAATGAGTGAAAGAACTGAGCCATGAATTCAGAAGTAAAGTAACACTGTAAGTCAACACAGGTTTGCAGCTAGAACTGAACTCCAGTCGCCTGTGTGGAAGTACTTTTTCAGTGTTGTTGTCCATCCCCACCTCTAAGTAAATTTTCCTACTTGGGATACACCAGAGGTAGGCAGTGAGTGCCAAGACTGCTGGTTTTCTCTCCAACCAGGCTTTTCAACAAGTGATTTCACTGAATTCCTTCCCATTGAGTACTGATCAGTGAAAACACCTGCTTCAGTGGCTGTGTGGCCAGAAAACCTCTGCAGTGTCTTAGCACTCAAGTGTATGGTTGTTTATCCCTGTGACACACACACACACCTCCTTAGGAGCACCTCACTAAGTGACTTCTGGACGTCACTAAGTCTGCACGTTTAACAATTAGGGATGAGCCGATCCGATCCACCGTATCGGTATTACGTTTGATCCAGGAATAATGGCTGGATCGGTATTGGGAAGGAATAAAAGTAATTTACCGATCCGATACATTAATAATATTACAATAAAATGAAGGCGCGACTATGTTCTCAGCCGCGCACAGCGCAGCTTCTGTACACAGCAGCAACAAGTGTCACTGGAGGCTGTCTGTGGGACTCACCTTGGTATGTTGCTGTGTGGTACCAGCGTTTACAATTTTAACACCAGCAACTTGATAAAACACTTGTTAAAGCATCACAGTAAAGGAATATGCTTAATTCTGTCAAGAACCGAGCAGAAGGAAGTGCTTTTCCAGCTCGGAGACTGGAAGACGCTAAACGTGACACCTAAACAAAAGAACAAAACTGAAAGTAAAAAGCAGACTGGAGCGTGGAAACAAAGACACAACATGGGCTACCTTTTGACAGAGAGTTACAGCTGATGAGAGGTAGGTGACAGAAACATAAACAGCAAATTATAATGGTGAACCGGAAGGAGGACTAGAACAACAAGGCTACATGAAATGGAACAGGAATGACTTCAAAAAAAGAGCAAACCTAAAATCTAAGAACGGATAGAGAATAATATCAGAAACACTACTAAATAAACCAAGGACCAGGAGAATACTTATGGCAATAATAAGAAGAAGAAGAATATTAATAATAATAATAATAATAATAATAAATGTCAAAAATACAACAGAAAGGGTTAGTTCCTTTATTTTCAGATCTACAGCATCTTTTACCTCATGCATAACGTGGCACTTTGAATTTCATCTGAATGTTTACTTACATATGTCATGAACGCGCCCATTAACAGGCGCAAAATAGGACACCAAACGCTTGCTGAAGGTTTGCACATTTATAAACAAAACAAAGACATACACCATGCTTGTGGAAAGGGATTGTAGGTTGGCAAAAAATAGTTTAAGCTAAGGCGAGACTAATCGCTGGCTAACCTGGGGCAAACACAAAGGAACAGGCAGCAAAATAGCCAAACTAAGGCAAACATAATCACTAGCCCACCTGCAAATCACCAGTAATACATGCAGGGAAGAACTGAGCACTACATGTAGGAAAACGGTCTGAGATTGAGTTGAATGTAGGAGGCTACACCAGACAATGGTGCAGCCTCCTTAAATATGCAGCAGCACACACACAAACCAAATAACATAAACACCATAAATGAAATGGGAATACACAAATGCTGGAGGCAAGTTGGGCTCAACGTCAGTGGTGCCAAACACAAGAGAAAAAGCAAGAGGCTGAGCAAGAGAAAAAGCTCAGCCGGGGAACCCCGAGAGCAATGGGGATTGATGGCTGAGAAAAAACAAAAGAGGAAAAAAAGGCACCAAGACGGAGCACGCCAACTTACCTCAACAGCAAAACCTGAACCGTGAAAATAAGTCATGGCAGAAGAAGAGGACAAAGCAGGTAGAGAGTAGTAGGACACGGCAACAGCTGAAGTTGCCGTGTTCCTAAAATACCCACACATAATCACAGACTGGTGTAACTCATGAGTAATCAATAGGCAGCAGCTGTGCAGCCCCGAAGGAAGGAACAGCAGGAATCTGCACAGCGCTGTCAAAATAAACAAAACCGGAAACAGAAAATACATAAGTAACAAAGTTCAAAAACATCATAATAAACTAACAGAAAATAAACAGCAAAATATTCACTGGGCAGACAAACTGGGCACGGCTCTGACCCATGCCCTAGGAACATGACAAAATACTCAGCTTCAGAGTTTTTGCATAAACTTGCCCTTAAAACTTCAGAATACATGTTTACATGGGGCTGACCAGTGAAATACTGCCAATGTTTTTTTTTTTTTTATAGTATGGGGGACCCATGCTGTGGTATTCATCTCAGACTGGAAGGAAGGAAGATGCAGTAATTTCCTCTGATGGGAGAGCATGGGGATTAAGAGGCTGGGGGACAAAAGGGATTGTGATGCGAAAATGAATTGTGATGCGGGACCTCAGGCAGCAGGGGCGTGTGAGTGTGGTAATATAAAAGAGAGTCCCTGCTACAGAATGTTAATGTTTTCTGATTCTGAGAGATGTGAGAGAGGGAATAAAGTTCATCTGCTATGAATGCTTGGCCTGGTCATTCCTCTCTCCACACTGGTGACCCTTGACGAATAATGGAACACGAGGCAAATACCCCAAAGATGACCCGGACGGGAAGCCCCAGCAATGCGTACGCCGTTTCGGTCAAACTACCAGACTTTTGGCTGCATAACCCAAAGTCTTGGTTCCTCCACACTGAGGCCCAGTTCGCGCTCCGGGGAATAACGGCAGATGACACCAGATATTACTATGTGGTTGCAGCGCTGGATGCTCTCAGCAAGTAGCGAGCCTGCTCCAACAGCCCCCAGCCCGCGACAAATATGGGGCTCTCAAAGCCGCGCTGACCCAGCGCTAAACGCTCTTGGACTGCAAGAGAGTGGAGAGGCTCCTGATGCGCTCCCACTTAGGAGACGGGTCAGCGGTCAAACTGATGGAGAAGATGTTGGCGTTGATGGGCACGGACGACGGGCATTTTCTATTTGCCCACCTTTTCCTCCAGAACCTCCCAACGGTGGCCAGAGTGGTCCTTGCCAACTCGCCGTTGCTGGCCGCGCGTGACTACCGTGCACTAGCCCAGGAGGCAGATCGGATCATCCTCACCACCAGAGCCCTCACAGTGTACGCAGCAGCATCGGAACCCAGCGAGACGGCCAGCGGAAGCGAGGAGCCAGCGATGGTAGCGGCAGCAGGGGCCAGGAAACACCAGAGAGACACACTCTGCTCCTACCACCGCCGTTTTGGAGAGGATGCACGCCGATGCGTGCCACCGTGTCAATTCAAGCGTTCTGGAGACGCCAGGACCGGCAGTCGGTAGCAGGTGCGACCGCCGGTGAAGAAAACAAGCTGCTCTACGTGACAGACTCACGCTCGGGGAGACGGTTCTTCGTGGACTCCAGCTCCCAAAAGAACTTCATCCTGCCGTCCTACGCCGACCGGCTAGCTAGCTAGCTAGCGGCTCAGACATTAAGACTTTTGGTGAGAGGACCCTGACTGTATCCCTGCATGGCCGTACATACCAGTGGACGGTCATCACAGCGGCATGCAGTTTCCCAATCTTAGGCGCTGATTTTTTGTATGCACATGGACTATTAGTCGATGTTGCTAACAGATGCCTGATTAATGCAATGTCTTTTGATTCACTCCCCTGTACAGCTCGAGGAGCCGGGCCAACAACGCCAGCCAACGTCACAGCTCCAGGTGATAAGTTCCACACACTGCTCACCCAGTTCCCAGCACTCACGGTCCCGACGTTTTCGGCGGCCATCACTAAACACGGGGTGGAGCACTTTATTACCACCACAGGGCTGCCTGTTTTCGCACGATCTCGGCGCCTGGACACAGCTAAACTGGCCATAGCACACGAGGAGTTTGCCAACTTGGAAAGGCTGGGCATCATCAGACACTCAAACAGCCCATGGGCATCCCCACTACATATGGTCCCTAAGACCGAGGGATCGTGGCGACCTTGCGGAGATTTCCGCAGATTAAACAACGCCATAGCGCATGACCGCTACCCGATCCCCCATATTCTGGATTTTTCCGTTCACCTCACCGGGGCACATATTTTTTCTACGATAGACCTGGTCCGTGGTTACCACCAGGTCCTGGTGCACACAGAGGACATACCTAAAATGGCAGTAATAATCCCGTTTGGTCTGTTTGAGTTTTTATGCATGCCTTTCGGGTTAAAAGGCGCGGCAAAGACATTCCAACGCATGATGGATGAGGTGTTGCGTGATCTGCCGTTTGTGTTCGTCTACCTGGATGAAATCCTGGTGGCCAGGGCATCCAAGGACGAACACGTAACCCACCTCAGGACAGTTTTCCGGAGGTTAGAGGAGCACGGGTTAATAATCAACCCGGCGAAATGCCAGGTTGGCGTGACAGGAATTGATTTTTTGGGACACCGCATCTCACCGGAGGGGGCGATACCCTTGCCGGACAAGGTGCGCACAGTGGCGAATTTTCCCCGACCTCAGACAGTCTGGGCGCTGCAGGAGTTTTTGGGGATGGTTAACTTTTATAACCGTTTCCTCCCCCGAGCAGCCCAGCTCATGCAGCCGTTGTACGCCGCATTCAAGAAACGGAAACCGGCAGACAAAGTCGACTGGACTCCTGAGCGGGAGCAGGCATTCTCTGAGGTTAAAACAGCCCTGGCAAACGCCGCACTGCTGGCGCATCCGGACCCGATGGCCCGGATAGTGCTCACCACCGATGCTTCAGACGTGGCCATAGGGGCTGTCGTGGAGCAGCGGGTCGCCGGAGCTTGGCAGCCACTCGCCTTTTTCAGCAGAACTTTGCGCAACAGCGAACGTAAATACAGCGCGTTCGACAGAGAGTTGCTGGCTCTCCACCTGGCCATACGCCACTTCCAGTTCTGGCTGGAAGGGCGCACCTTCACTGCGTTTGTGGACCACAAGCCGCTAACGTACGCGATGGCCAAGGTTTCGGAACCATGGTCGGGCGGGCAGCAGAGACAGCTGGCCGAGATCTCGGAGTTTACGACCGACATTCAGCATGTGGCCGGTAAACTTAACGTGGTGGCGGACTGCGTCTCGCGTGCATTAGTGGCCCCAGTCTACGTAGGGATAGATTACACGGCCATGGCCGCGGAGCAGATCGGCGATGCGGACGTGTGCGCTCTCCAGCCTTTACCCTGTTGGTCCAGACTGGAGCGCTCCAGTCTGGACCAACAGGGTTAAGGTTGGAGAGCAGGGTACTGCAAGATGGGAGGCCCCCCTCTAATCTGTGATGTCTCCACAGGACGCCCGCGCCCGGTGGTCCCACGCGCTTGGCGCCGCCGTGTTTTTGAGTCCGTTCACTCCCTGGCGCACCCAGGAGTGCGCACATCAGTCAAAATGGTGGGAGCGAAGTTTGTCTGGCCGAGCCTGAGCAAACAGGTGAAAGAGTGGGCTGCAGCCTGCGTAGCGTGCCAATGAGCCAAAGTGCACAGGCACACAAAGGCCCCTTTGGAACCGTTCCATATCCCGGCTAAGAGGTTCGACCACATTCACGTGGACCTCGTGGGCCCCCTCCCGCCATCGCAGGGGTTCACACACCTCCTGACAGTGGTGGACCGCACCACACGATGGCCAGAAGCAGTCCCGCTAGCTTCCACCGCGTCAGCAGACATGGCACGTGCTTTTATGACAACATGGGTTGTCAAATTCCCCGGGGAATTTTTACCAGATAACCCCGCGCCGAACACCCATCCGTCCCCGCGTTCACAGCATAGCGCAGACGCAGGGACGCTACCTGGCCCAGCCCACCACTGTTTTCCCCGCGCTTTTGTGCCAAAAACCTTGAAGGACGCGGCGTTCATGTTTGTCAGGCACGATGCCCACTGACCCCTATTGCGCCAACCCTATGATGGTCCGTTTAGAGTGCTGGAACCCGGAGACAAACATTTTGTGTTAGACTTGGGGGGTCGCCGGGAGAAAATCTGTATAGACAGGCTTAAGCCCGCCTTTGTGGTGGCAGACGAGCAGGTGGAGTTGGCTCGAGCTCCTCGACACGGAAGACCCCCCCTGAGAACTCACCAGGTAAACGACTCATCAGAGCAGTCACATGAGCATGTTGAATGTTCCCCCCCCCCCTCCATTGTCCACCCACAGACAGATGCACCCCCAGGAACCCCCCACCGGCACAGCAGCGCCTCGGAGCCGAAGACCCTCCATTACAGCAGCTATGGGCGGAGGCTGAAGCCGAGAGGACGTGAGGGTTAAAACTCAGTCTGAGACTCTGGGGGGGGGCGGAATGGGGGACCCATGCTGTGGTATTCATCTCAGACTGGAAGGAAGGGAGATGCAGTAATTTCCTCTGACAGAAGAGCATGGGGATTAAGGGGCTGGGGGACAAAAGGGATTATGATGTGAGAATGAATTGTGATTTAGGACCTCAGGCAGCAGGGGTGTGTGAGTGTGGTAATATAAAAGAGAGTCCCTGCTACAGAATGTTAATGTTTTCTGATTCTGAGAGATGTGAGAGAGGGAATAAAGTTCATCTGCTCTAAATGCTTGGCCTGTGTATTGATATGTGAAGTTCCTATAGAGTCACCACTAGAGGGCAGTATGACCCCGGCCATGACCTGACTATAAAAGGAGATGTACTAGAGCCACTGTGTGGTTAGTTGTTGGTTGCAGTTGAAGTGACAAGTAAAAAGTCCTAACTGACACCCGGTGTGTGCGCCTCATCATTACATGTTCCAGGAGAACATTACAAGGTTCCAGGAGAACATTACATGGTACCAGGATAAAATTACATGGTACCAGGATAAAACTACGAATCGACGACGAAGATGAACGCTCTTCGACAGCCGGACGAGTTAAAGTTGACCGGTAACGTCAACGAGAACTGGAAAGCATTCAAACAAAGTTTTGAACTTTATTCGCTTGCTATCGGTCTCCGTGACGAGGAGAGGAAGATAGCATTACTGCTAACAGTAGCAGGGCGAGCGGCGCTAAATGTGTATAACACATTCGTCTTCACGGAAGAAGAAAAAGGCAACTTCGACGCCGTGATGAAGAAATTTGACGATTATTGCACACCGAGAAAGAATGAAACGTACGAGAGGTATGTGTTCAGAAAAAGACTTCAGAAAGAGTCAGAGTCCATCGAGCTGTATGTCACAGACCTACGGTTGAAATGTCAGTCATGCAACTTTGGAACATTGAGTGAGTCAATGATACGGGACCAAATTGTAATTGGGGTCCAAGACAACAAATTGCGGATGCAATTACTGAAAGAGACTAACTTAACGCTGGAGAAAGCGATACAGATTTGCCAAGCGTCTGAGAGTATAAAGGCACAATTAAAGACTTTTAGCAGCAAGGAAAAAGAGACTGCTGAGGTCGATGCAGTGCAGCGCGCGAAGCCGAAAGGAACGTTGCATGCAAGAAAAAGGGAGGCAAACCCAGAGCGCGCGCGCGGGAACTGTGAGCGGTGTGGAATGCAACATGCGCTGAGACAGTGTCCAGCATTCGGGAAGGAATGTCGCAAGTGTGGCGGAAAAAATCACTTCGCAAAGACCTGCTTCTCAAAGAAGAGGGTGCAACTCGTGGAGAAAAAGAGCGACAGCGAAGAGGATCCGTTTTACGTGGACGCCATCGAGGGAGAGACGAGCGCTGACGAATGGATAGTGTGCCTGGAGATGAATGGCACGGACATGTCACTGAAGCTCGACACAGGTGCACAGGTAAACATCTTGCCAATGAAAGATTTTAAAAGACTGAAAAACAAACCGAAAATAAGAGATAAAAAGATTAATCTGAGAACATATGACGATAAGCCAATACCCACTAAGGGAATGTGCAGGGTTACACTGTCAAACAAAGATAAGACAGTGAATGCATTGTTTGTACTTGTTGATGGAAATAGACAAGCAATTTTGGGTTTAAAAACATGCGATCAGCTAGGACTGATCAAAAGGGTGAATGTCATTGATACAGACAAGGTGACAACACGAGAAAATACAGAGGCTACAACAAGTAGGCACAAACACTCTGACTGGGTGAAAGAATACAAAGAGGTGTTCAAAGGAATAGGCCGCCTACCAGGCAAACAAAAAATTAGGCCAGTCATACATGCAGCAAGAAAAGTGCCAATAGCTCTTAAAAAGAGGCTGAGGGAAACACTAGACTCACTGATAGCAGACGGAGTGGTCAGAAAAATAGAAGAACCAACTGAATGGGTTAACTCACTAGTTATAGTGGAGAAGCCAAATGGAGATTTGAGATTGTGCATAGATCCGAAAGATCTAAATAAAGTAATACAGCAGGAGCATTACAGGCTACCAACAAAATCTGACATAATCAGCACAATGAGTGGAGCAAGCTACTTCACAAAATTAGATGCCAAATCTGGGTTTTACCAAATAGTGCTCGATGAGGAAAGCGCTAAATTGTGCACATTTAATACGCCATTCGGAAGGCATTGCTTTCTACGAATGCCGTTCGGGATTAGCTCAGCCCCTGAAATTTTCCATAGAACTGTGCAGCAATTGTTTGACGGAATAGAAGGGGTGGGAGTTTTTCTTGATGATGTGGTAGTCTGGGGAAAAACAAAAGAGGAGCACGACGAAAGGTTGGCTAGAGTTCTCACACAGGCGCAAAAGTCAGGTATGAAACTGAATAAGAGTAAGTGCCAATTCGGGGTACGGGAGATTACATACCTGGGAGAGAAATTAGGGCAGGCGTGCAACCAGATCCGGAAAAAGTGCGGGCCATAGCAGAGCTGCCAGTACCGCAGGACAAAAATGACTTGCAAAGAGCCCTAGGGCTAGTCAATTACATGGGAAAATTTATTCCAAATTTATCAGCTAACACAATAGCTCTTAGAAGCTTGTTAGAGACCAATACAATGTGGAAGTGGATGGCAGAGCATGCCAGAGAATGGGAGTGGCTCAAAAGCAGTCTAATAAAGGAGCCAGTGTTAAAATTCTATGATCAGGACAAACTGCTAAAAGTGTCCACAGATGCGTCCAAAGCCGGCCTAGGAGCTGTGCTATTGCAAAAACATGACACAGAGTGGTATCCAGTCGCATACGCATCGCGCACCATGACAAGCGCAGAAAAAAATTACGCGCAAATAGAGAAAGAGACTCTAGGTGCAGTGTTTGGATGTGAGAAGTTTCATGAATATGTGTATGGACGGTCAGTAATACTAGAAACAGACCACAAACCACTGATTGCGATCTCACAGAAGCCACTGGGTGACGCACCACCGCGCATCCAGCGTCTAATGTTAAGATTACAGAAATATGACTTGAAATTTGAGTTTACACCAGGCAAGCAACTAATTGTAGCCGATGCGCTGAGTAGGGCTAGCTTGAGCAACACCAGCAGCACAACAGAGGAAGCTGTGCAAATACATGTAGACTCTATTAAGGCACACATGCCAGTGTCAGATGCAAAATGGACGAAGATAGTGAAAGAAACACAAAAAGATGAGAAACTAAAAAGAGTAATGGAACAGATACATCAGCCAGGACAGGTTATGATTGACAAGCCTTACCAACACTTTAAAGGTGAACTGTCTGTGTTAGATGGGGTTCTGTTAAAAGGTACAAGGATAGTCATACCTACCTCCATGAGATCAGAAATGGTTAAATTAGTGCATGAGGGGCATTTGGGTATTGAAAAGTGCAAAAGACGTGCACGTGATGTTTTGTATTGGCCCAACATGCACAAGGACATTGAGGCATATGTGCAGCGCTGTGACATTTGCCAGCGCTACAGGTATCAACAGCCAAAGGAGCCTATGAGGCCCCATGAGAAGCCTCAAGGGCCATGGAGAAAAGTGGGCATGGATCTATTTCAGCTTAAGGGCAAGGACTATCTGTTAGTCATGGACTATCATTCCACCTACCCAGAGTTTGCAGGGTTGAGTGACACAACAGCAGAAAAGGTGATTGCACATACAAAGACAATATTCGCACGCCATGGAATTCCAATGACTGTTGTAAGTGATAGCGGACCACAATTCACGAGTCAGTGCTTCAAAGACTTTGCAGACACATATGGGTTCAAGCACGTGACCTCAAGCCCTCTGTACCCACAGTCGAATGGGTTAGCAGAGAAAGGGGTGCAAATTGTGAAGCGCATACTGAAAAAGGCTGCAGACAATGCAGAAGACCCACATCTGGCGATCCTGAATTACCGAGCATCACCACTGGAGAATGGACTGTCCCCAGCAGAAATGCTCATGAACAGAAAACTCAGAACGCGACTTCCATCAGCATCTCAGGTGATGGAAAAGAGAGATGTGAGGCGTGATGAGAGGCAAACTGAACTGTACAACAGAACAGCACGACCTCTGAGACCACTTGCACATGAGGACATTGTGCGAGTGAGATGTGATGGAGAATGGGGACCGCTGGCAAAAGTGGTCAAAGAAACAACTCCCAGATCATATGAAGTCATCACAGAGCATGGAAAAACAATGAGGCGAAACCGACGTCACTTACTGAAAGTGCCTCAGACAAAAATGAGAGTCACAGACAGTGAAACAAGCGACATGCTAATACCCAGCCAAACCGAACAACCAGAAATGGCTGAGAACCAGAACTTAGAGACAGACACTAACGAACAGACTGAGGTGACACAAAGGAGATGCTCACAAAGGCAAATTGTGAAACTGAAAAGATTGATTGAGGAAATGTAAGGAGTACTGAGATGAATGAAAAAAAAAAAAAATGTGTTGATGTTGAATTGTAAACAGAAAAAAAAAAATTGAACTTGTGATTCAGTGTACAAGGTTGAAAGAAATGTAAATAGAAATGGAGTTTATTTTGTATATTGAAATTTGAGAAAAAGTTTATAGTTGGACATGACCTTTACTAGAAAAAAAAAGGGAGATGTATTGATATGTGAAGTTCCTATAGAGTCACCACTAGAGGGCAGTATGACCCCGGCCATGACCTGACTATAAAAGGAGATGTACAAGAGCCACTGTGTGGTTAGTTGTTGGTTGCAGTTGAAGTGACAAGTAAAAAGTCCTAACTGACACCCGGTGTGTGCGCCTCGTCATTACATGTTCCAGGAGAACATTACAAGGTTCCAGGAGAACATTACAGCCTGGTCATTCCTCTTTCCACAATATTATTATTTATTATACAGGTTTTAGGTTTTTGTTTTTATCATGACCATTCTTTTATTCTTTTACTAACCCCCAATCTTACTGTATTTTTTATAGTACTATTTATTATAGCACTCTCTCTAATGGTTGGTTAGATGTGACTTTCGGTTTGTCTTCTTGTGTTGTCTGTTGTGTTTGCACAACTCGGTGCATCAATGTACAAGTTGCTTTTTAAATTAATTTCCCCTTGAGGGATAAATAAAGTTGTTTTGAATTGAATTGAATGTTGCAAAGTTTAACCTCTTGCACTCCGGGATACCGCGGGCGGTCACGTCTCTGCGTCCTTGCACGCCCTCATGCACACTAGGACGCACACTGTGCATCTCAGAGTGCACTGAAAAAAAAAAGCTGCATTTCTGTTCTTCCACTACAGACACAGCTGCGAACAGAAAGCCAAAGGAGTGCTTTGATTGGTTTAGATTTGATTGACCTCTCATTTGACTAATAAGAGCCTTGAATTGGGTTTCTGAAACCTTGAAGAACCAATGACTGAAAACCTAGCAAGAAGGACCCGCCTACCAACAGCTGCGAATACAGCGAGCCAATTGAAGCAGAGAAGTTCGGCAATTGAAAGCGTGCGTCCCGTGCATAAAATCTGTTTTGTGTAAGCCGCTGGGTGACACACACGCGTTCGCCAGTCTTTTTTTCTTACTACTGTTCTTATTTGTTTTGAAAAATCATTCGCCAAAACCGCAATCATGGAAGCGCAAAACCGCAATAATGGAATCATGGTTTGACCGGATCGCGTGACCAGAACCACGAGTCGTAACAAGCGGACCAGCGTCATGTTTGTCTGACAATGAGGAGCAGATTTTCGCCAGCGACACTGCTGTTGTGGACAGGTAAGTGTTATAAGCTAAATTATTCTTTATCCCTGAAAATTGTAATCAAAATGACTTTTGACTGATCGGTAAATTACAACTGTGCGTCATCGCCACATGACGGACCTTGAACGGTCCCCCCCCCCCCGCTACTCCTCTGTAGCGGATTGCAGATATTTTAGTACAACTGTGCGTAGTAGACTGCGGCCCGTCATGTAGCAATGGACGATGTCCGTCCTCTGTAGTGGGGGGGGGGAGTTGTTATCCTCTACATTACAGATATTTTAGTATTGTGGCGGTTCGTTTTAACCCCACAACAGACTAAGGACAGACAACTCGCTACTCCTGGTTTTTTCTGCTACACTGCTGTGATAATGTCACCTTTGATGCATTGTGTTCATGCGCCCTGTCCTTACTGTGACCTAGAGACTCAGATCAATATGTAGATGTGCCTGTTAGCCTCTTTGTCCTGCACCTGGAGCGAGGTCTAGCTAATCTGCCCATTGTGATGTATGTCTCACAAATGCAAATATCTCCTGCCTGTTCTGTTATCCCTTTGATCATACTAACTGTTGGGGTATGTTCCTTTGATGTATTGTTATGGTCAAGTATTTAAGCTGCAACTCTGTAACGCAATCTCTCTCTCACTCTTCAACCTCTGCTGCAGACACGCACTCTGTGTCTTTACTGAGAGCCGTGGGCTCGCTCTCGGCGCTCATCCACGGTGCCGGGAGTGGAGCTCGTGACGGCGGTATGATTAATAAAACCTGCTTAAAACCACAGCATCGCTGCTTATTTTTGCATGCCGCCGCATTGGTGACCCCGCTTGAAAGCACACGCTTTGTGCAAAGCAACTTCTGGTCTGGACCGCGACACTGGTGACCGCTTCACGCTTCACGGTGAGATCTGCACGCCTGAGATCTGCACATCCACGCTGGACCGGCCGCTCTCACAGAGAGCGCACGCACCTCGTCCTCTCTCCACGACGGCAACCTCCAGGGCCGACGGAGAGCGCAGCGCGTGGAACCGAACGCACCATGGCCGCACGAGCAACAACGATCGTCTCCTCCCTCTCACCGCTCCAACGCAGCTGCACGAGCCCGGGGCACAAAGATCGTCTACTGCCTCGCACCGCTCCAACGCATCTCCACGAGCCCGAGGCACAAAGATCGTCTACTGCCTCGCACCGCTCCAACGCGTCTCCACGAGCCCGAGGGACAGAGATCGTCTACTTCCTTGCACCGCTCCAACGCACCACGACCGAACGACGCAACAGCTCAACCTGGATTTTTATCGGCGCCGTCTGCGCCGATCTCCACCAAGTTTCTGCACCCTGACTTGCCACTCCAGCGGCCCACCCACGCACTGAACCCCCGCGCACGCATCGGGGAGTTACGAGGACAGCGCATCATGCACGGGACAAGTAACGGCTCCAGAGACCGCCATCATCCTCCGCCGCTGCTCACAGAAACTTCAGGGCTGCCCGTTCACCTGAAGCAAGCACGCAGCTCGCCACTGGATTTTTTAATGGTCTTAGCCACGGCACAAAGGGATTTCAGCCGTCAGCTGTTCCGGTGGGCTTTGGGGTTGCTTCGGCACCTAAAGCCAACACGCCAGTCCCTCTGCTTTGTTTACTTTTTTTTTCTTACAGCCGCTCCTGCTTTTCTTCATGGCCACGAGAGGAGTCAGAGACTAATTTTTCTTCTTGTGGACCGCTGCACGTTCAACGGGACCAGCCCTTCGACATTGCGGACCCACAAGCAATATTTGCGCGGCCCAGACGTTTTCATTGTCTCCGGCCGGCTTTTACTCCCCTCCCTCCCCCTCCGCCTGCAGCGAGCTTCCCCCACAGCTCGCTCACACAGATGGATTATCGAGGTCGTGGCCCCCTGCCGCGTCCTCTGGGGGGGAGCGTGTGGCGGTTCGTTTTAACCCCACAACAGACTAAGGACAGACAACTCGCTACTCCTGGTTTTTTCCGCTACACTGCTGTGATAATGTCACCTTTGATGCATTGTGTTCATGCGCCTTGTCCTTACTGTGACCTAGAGACTCAGATCAATATGTAGATGTGCCTGTTAGCCTCTTTGTCCTGCACCTGGAGCGAGGTCTAGCTAATCTGCCCATTGTGATGTATGTCTCACAAATGCAAATATATCCTGCCTGTTCTGTTATCCCTTTGATCATACTAACTGTTGGGGTATGTTCCTTTGATGTATTGTTATGGTCAAGTATTTAAGCTGCAACTCTGTAACGCAATCTCTCTCTTACTCTTCAACCTCTGCTGCAGACACGCACTCTGTGTCTTTACTGAGAGCCGTGGGCTCGCTCTCGGCGCTCATCCACGGCGCCGGGAGCGGAGCTCGTAACGGCGGTATGATTAATAAAACCTGCTTAAAACCACAGCATCGCTGCTTATTTTTGCATGCCGCCGCAGTATAATTTTTATTGCACTGTAGGTTATTTTTTCTTGTAAAAAAAAGCCACACATTTTTTACGTGGTATGCTTCTTTAAGTGTGGGGGCTTGTTTGGTCATTCATTCATTCATGAATGAATAAACAACCACACACACACACACACACACACTCACACAGAGCCCTGAGTGTCACCTTTCATTAGAGCCCAAGATCAAGCTTCTATATTGAATCATTCAAAAGTTAGACGTTTTTCCAAACTGTGCCATTTGGCACAATTTGGCACAGTTCAAAAACGCCTGGGAACAACCTGACAAAAAAGCTGTGTAATATATTCATTTTTTGTGGTATTGTTACAAAATTTTGACCTCAGCTGGATAACACTTGGTTCTACATTTCTGTTGCATTTGCCAGCCCGTATCTGACAGCTGTGTGTTATTTGCAAGCATTTGTATCCAAAAAAAAACACCCAGGCGAACTTTATTTTCTTCAAGTTCAGTATGTTTAGATGACTGTTACTTAGAAAGATTATGACTGTTTTGCCAAAATATTCAAAGTGTTTTCTTTTAAATGAGACCAACTGTCACGGGTGGCTCTCACGAGCCACCATAAGACGCCACACAGTCACCAGAGAGTTTAGTGAGAGTTTTATTAACGGTGAAAAATAGTGACAACACAAGCTGCTGAGACAGTGACACAAGAGTCTACTCACAACGGGAGGCATAGGGCTAAACAGCACACTACAGGTCCAGAGGAGGAGACAGTCAAGTACAGACAGACGAGGTTGGTGATAATAATAACACCGGCTGCTAAGGCAGAGACTCACAAAGATCGATACACACCGGGAGGGGTAAGGCTATACAGCACATGTACTAGTCCAGGGGCACGATGGTCAAACCAAGCAGACGTGGTAGGAATAAATCCTAAGCATCCGTAGCGTGACAGAGAGTTAACAGACACTGCTGCGCCGATGCGGCCGCCAGCGCGGGTTAAAGTAGCCTGAGCGCTAATGACCACAAATGCAGCACAGCTGTTGAGGGTTTGACAGCTCAGCGGAAGCCTCCCCGAGCACTATCACAATAAGAGCTCGGAGAGCTAGAATAATAATGCCGCTGTCAAACCCTGACAAGAATAACCCGAGCACAAAGGCATAGTGCTCAGGTCATGACAGTAGCCCCCCCTCACTTGACGGGCTCTGAACGTCTAGTAACACCTGCCCCCCCCTCCAACCACAGGGCGAGTGGATTGAGGAACAGGCACGGAAGGAGCCAAACAAAACCTAACAAAACCCTAAACAGAAAAGGAAAAGAATACATCACCTGACATATCCATCCCATTTTCCCCAGAACAATGACGAGAGGAAAAAAAAACCAGAGAAAAAACAAAACAAGACATGACTACAATACAAGGGAAAAACAAACAAAGCAAAAAAAGCACCTGACACTGAAAGTTTTCCCTCCGAGACCACAGACAACCCATCTAACTCCGGTGTACATAACCTAGCCAAAAAAAATAAACCCAACACACAATGACCCTGGAAACCAAAACAAGAAATAAATGCAAACATGATAACTATGGGCGTGGGCTGCACGGTGGCGCAGTGGTTTAGCACTGTGGCAGCACAGTTTTACCCTCGGCCGGGGGATCGCGGGGATCATGAGGTCATGGGTTCGATCCCAGCCCCCGACCAACAGTGAGCTGTGTGGAGTTTGCATGTTCTCCCCGTGTTGCGTGGGTTTACTCTAGGATTTCTCCGGTTTCCTCCCGCATACCAAAAACATGTAGGTTTAGGGCGCTCACGCACGCAGCGACCAGCAGCCGGTGGCTTGTCACCAGACTGCAAACCAAATCTACCTACGGGTACAAATAAGTAACAAAAAAAAAAAAAAAAAACTATGGGAAAAAAAAACAAGACGTAAATGCAAACACATGACTATGACCAAGAAAAAAAATGCACACTAACACATGGTAACTATGAAAGAGAAACAAGAAATAAATGCACACACCTGGAAACTAAGAAACGAGAACACCAAACTATGGCCCCTCAAAAGAAAGAGGGGAGAACAAAACAAAAAACAAAACTTGACCATAGCCCCTCAAAAGGAAGAGGGAAGGATGAAACAAAAAAAAACAAAACCCCAACTATGGACTATAAACACACATGAGGCAATCTAAATTGCTAAACATAACTTGACATAACTATGGACTGTAAACACACATGAGGCAAAAAAAAAAAAAATTGCTTTACATAACTCGACATGACTTGACTATGGCTTTCAAATACACATAAGGCAATAAAAATTGCTTTACATAACTTGACATGACTTGACTATGGCTTTCAAAACACATGAGGCAATCTAAATTGCTTAACATAACTTGACATGACCCTGACACCATATGGGCCAAAACAAAAGATGATCGGCGGAGATCCAACGCCACCCAGGCAGAGCTCCGGCGACCTCCCTGCCTCCGATGGCCCACGGATAGTCCCACAAAACAGTACATGGTCAGGCGGCCTGCCCCAGTCCCAGGCCCCCAGAAACAAGTCCTCTGGTGGCCGAACCAGGTCACCCAGTAGCAACCACAGTTTATCGGGCGACCAACCCAAGACGCTGAACGCACAAAGCAGTTCCTCGGGTGGCCGACCCACATCCCACAACCACCAGGACCGTGGAGGAATTGCATGCAGCCGCCCGCCTAATGACGACAAGACATAAGAGCGCAAGACTGCCAGACAAAAACCTCCAACAGCCCCCAGCTGGTGGCTCCTGAGAGGGGAACAATCAAAAAATTGAACCTCCTCGAATCCTGATTGGGTCGCAGCCGCACCTGCACTGGACCCCCACTGGACCTCGTCGGACCCCGATTGGGTCACCGCTGCACCCACGTCAGACCCCGACTGGGTCACAGCCACACCTGAGCTGGACCCCCACTGGACCTCGTCGGACCCCGATTGGGTCGCAGCCACACCTGAGTCGGACCCCGACTGGACCTCGTCGGACCCCGATTGGGTCACCGCTGCACCCACGTCGGACTCCGATTGGGTCACCGCTGCACCCACGTCGGACCCCGACTGGGTCACAGCCACACCTGAGCTGGACCCCCACCGGACCTCGTCGGACCCCGATTGGGTCGCAGCCACACCTGAGTCGGACCCCGACTGGGTCACCTCGGCGACAACCTCCATCCCCGAACCTGGAACCTCCAGTCCCGTGACCTTGACAGATTCCAGACTAGTAACGCTGTGGAGAGGCTCAGAGAACAAGAGAGGACCGGGATCAGTTCCACTGGCAGCACCAGAGCCCAGCGAGACGAGCTCGGGTGCAGCAGACAGCTGCCCCTCGCTCGCCTCCCCATGAGGCAGGCAAAAATGCTCTAACACACCATAAAGGAAAACAAGGAAGAGCACTTGCCTGCACTCGGGCTCTGGAGCCGTCCAGGACTTCGTCGATCCAGGCTCAGACAGACGCTCGTCGTCGGGCTCCCACTCGGCTGCGTCGGGTTCCACAGCCGGCCTGATGGTCTCTGCAGCTGGATCCTCTCGCGCTGGCGTCCACGCCAATAACCCGTATGGCGTGGAGGCAGAGGACCCTCGACCTGCTGACTCGGGCTGCATCTCTGAGGAACCCTGGGGACGCTCACTCGTCGGCTCTGGCTCCTCACCGCAGTCCGTTCTCCTCCTCTGTCCAACACTAGGCTGCAGGGCCGGGATGTCTCCCAGAGCCGCAGGCCTCCCCCTCGTTCGACGGCGTGGGACTGACGCCGAGGACCGCTCCGCAGGAGGAAACACAGAGGCAGCAGGTTCAGTATTACTGGCTACAGCTGGAGAAGGAAACTCGGGGAGCTGCGAACCCCGAGCTTCACCCCCAGGAGTCAGACAAGACAGATCACTATGATGGATAGGTAAGTGAAATTGAACTTGCCTGTCTCCTGCAGGGAAGATGGTGCCAGCTGTAGAGGACGTTGCTCCTTCCCTCGCCTGCTGGATGGTAACCCAGGACCCATGGAGCTCACCGGCACAGGACTCAGCTCACTCTCAGCAGCTGGCTGATTGAGCGGGTCATTCCGGCGGCCCGGAACTGGATCCAGAGCAGGAGCTTGCTGAAGACGTGCTTGACCGCGGCGCCGACGCCTCCGCTGGGCCCCAGATGTTGCGAACTCCCGGACTGGATTAAGGACGGGATCAAGATCCATAGGCCAAGAGCAGGAGTGCCTCCTCTCCTGCCTTGCGCCACATTCCTCCTCCAGCATCAGGAAAATCTCGCGCTGTGCGGCGATATCTTCCCTCCTCGCGTCGACTTCTGGGTGGTCGGCCCAGCGGGAAGGGAGATGATGAAGGACGTCTTCAGCAGCGTCCAAAAAACTCAAAACTCCCTGGTGAATTGCGTCTCGGGTTGGCGTCACCGTAAACGCCGTTTTGGCAGCAGTGTACTGTCACGGGTGGCTCTCGCGAGCCACCATAAGATGCCACACAGTCACCAGAGAGTTTAGTGAGAGTTTTATTAACGGTGAAAAATAGTGACAACACAAGCTGCTGAGACAATGACACAAGAGTCTACTCACAACGGGAGGCATAGGGCTAAACAGCACACTGCAGGTCCAGAGGAGGAGACAGTCAAGTACAGACAAACGAGGTTGGTGATAATAATAATACCGGCTGCTAAGGCAGAGACTCACAAAGATCGATACACACCGGGAGGGATAAGGCTAAACAGCACACTTACTAGTCCAGGGGCACGACGGTCAAACCAAGCAGACGTGGTAGGAATAAATCCTAAGCATTCGTAGCGTGACGGAGAGTTAACAGACACCGCTGCGCCGATGCGGCCGCCAGCGCGGGTTAAAGTAGCCTGAGCGCTAACGACCACAAATGCAGCACAGCTGTTGAGGGTTTGACACCTCAGCGGAAGCCTCCCCGAGCACTATCACAATAAGAGCTCGGAGAGCTAGAATAATAATGCCGCTGTCAAACCCTGACAAGAATAACCCGAGCACAAAGGCATAGTGCTCGGGTCATGACACCAACCCCATGAAGATGCTGCAAAGGGTTGAAGAACAGCTTTTGATTTACTTTGGGTACGTTATTTTTAGGCGTTTTTGGGGAAATTGACCAGAGTGCAAGGGGTTAAAATTAAAAAAGCAGCAGCATTGCTAAACTGAGTCAAATTTGTAATATATTCTTTGACTTTTAGATTTGTGGGTTTATATGTGTACAAAATGCAACTAGTCATTACCAAAGTATGTTCTGTACTTTTGTTGTTTCAAACAAGAGAGACAATATCGGTTTGGATTGGTATCGGCCAATACTCAAAGTCACAGTATCGGACTTGGAAAAAAAAAAATTGTATTGGCTCATCCCTAGTTACAATAGGAAGACCTTTTAATAAAAGTGTATGGGTACTAAACTAGCCTACCTGCAGTCCAGACCTGTCTCCAATTGAAGATGTGTGGTGTATTATAAAGTGCAAAATACGCCAACGGAGATCTCGGACTGTTGAGTAACTGAAGTCGTAGATCAAGCAAGAATAGGAAAGAATTCCACCTAGAAAGTTTCAACATTTAGTGTCCTCAGTTCCTAAATGTTTATTGAGTGTTGTTAAAAGGAAAGGTGATGTAACACAGCGGTAAACATGCTCCTGTCCCAGCTTTTTTGGAACATGTTGCAGGCGTCACATTCAAAATGAGTGAATATTTGAAAAAATAATAATAAAGTTTATCAGTTTAAATATCTTGTCTTTGTAGTGTATTCAATTGACTATAAGTTGAAAAGGATTTTTAAGTCGTTGTATTTTGTTTTTATTTACGTTTTATGTCCCAGCTTCCCTGGAATTTAAGGAGTATTAGGGCCACATTGAAAAAAAAAGTTTTGCATTTTGAGAAAAAAGTTGAAAATTTGAGCAAAAATTCAAAAGTGTATTATGAGAAAAAAGTGTGGTGAAACTGTCCTTCAAGCGCCTGTCATTTGTGCAGTGCTGTGGACCCTCAGGACTCAACAAAATGCCATGGATAGACAAGTCAGTGAATTTGTACTTCAGAATCGGCTTTAGTAACAAGGAAATTATTTCTCTTTTAGCACATAAACATGGTGTGGTAATAATTAAGTTGAACACGACGACAAGCAGAGGGCTTCTGTCTCGCTCTACTCGGTGCAGTTCTCACTGCAGTTTCACTACTTCAGGAGATATCTGCTGCAGCTCCAACAGCCAACATGTGCACAGTCCGCGTCCGCACACAACTGTTTTCCTCACTACACTAGTTTGACTTTTTTTCTCAAAATTTCAACTTTTTTCTCAAAACCTTCTTTTGACTTTTTTCTCAAAAGTTTGATTTTTTCTCGAATTTTTGACTTTTTTTTTTTTTTTCAAAATACTTTTTTGGCTTTTTCTCAAAATACTATTTTGACTTTTTTCTTGAAATTTCAACTTTATTCTCAAAATGCAAAACTTTTTTTTTTAATGTTCAATGTGGCCCCAATACTCCTTCATAGGAATTGGGGTTGTACATCATAGACAAAATTAATTTCCGCTTTATCCACATTACAGAGAAAAAAAGTCAGAAAACTCTGACTCTCTGTTAGCAATTGTTAGCAACACCAACTGAAAACAACACAGTATACAGTCATTTACGTATAAAAACACAGTAACAACATGTTCAGAGATAGAAGTCAGGCAGTACTGTGTTTATGACTAATTAAGTCAGACATAAAATAAAATTAAGCAATAGTACACAAGAATGTTGTCAATGAATAAAGCACCACAATGATTTGTGGTAGGCCTGATGAACTAAAAAACAGTAGACAATGTTTTGAAGTATTGCATTGTCATGCATGACATGCTTCCACGGCATCCTTCAACCCTCATTCTGGTTGGCTGGTTAGAGAGGTGTGCCGTTGATGAGTGATACAGAATTCCAAAAGTTTAACATTTTTCAACTCTCAGTGCTCTGGGCAGAGCGACAAAAAACATTTACCATGGAGAGTGTTCTTTTGCTGAGGGCACTGAACCCTTTGAATTGTCAAATACTTTGAAAATAAAGAGAAAATAGATGCTTGCTGCAGAAAAAAAAAAGGCATCTTTGAACACTCAGCCCAAAGAGTCCGAAGCATGTATTATGTTGTGAGATTTCTAAACTTCCATCCATCCATCTTCTACCATTAAACTTCTAAACTTAACTAATTATTTATCTAATTATGAAAGACAGACAGGCAGGCAGACAGATAGATGTACTTTATTAGTCCCAAACTGGGAAATTACACTTTAACAGCAGCATGACAGTAGACAACCCAAAACCAACAGAAATACACACAGCGTAATAGAAAAAGGAGGTACCCAGGGAAGTTTAAAAATGCTTAGAAAAGTTTATATACTACATAGGCTACTACTAGGTTAAATAGATGATGATCCTTATGAGTCAGTGGATAGCACTGACTGTACAAAGAAGGATTATAAGGCCCAGGGTGAAATGTGAGGAACCAATTTGCCATGACGCTGAGCACGGTGAGCGCACCGTGCTCATGCTTTCAGTTCATTTCTGTTTATTTCCAGTATTTCCTCATTCCAGTGTTATTATGTGACTTCATGTTGGGTTTGGATGTATTTTTGTGTTTTGAGTTTGCCAGTGGTTTCTGTTTATATATGTTCCTGCTCTTAGTCTTATTATTATTATTATTATTATTATTATTATTATTATTATTATTATTATTATTATGCTAATTACATTATGCGTCCATGTCCATTCAGGTTTATAGTATTATATTATCATATTATCTACTTGTTAGTCAGGAGCCCCTCACCTTTTCCTTCAGTCCTCCTTCTGTAACATTATTAGTTTTCCAGTTTTTGCTTCTCTTGGGTTTTGTAGTTATTTGGTCCTCGCATTATTATTTCATTATTTTTTGTACCTTTTTATATTCTCTGGTGTTTCTTATTCTGTAATCATTCCATATTTGTATTCAGTTATCTTTTGTCATTTCTTGCTGTGCTTTTACTTTGACAGTGTTCATTGTTGACTTCCGTTGTTAGCTCAAGTTCGCAGTTTGGCACAGCTCTCTTTATTTTAGGATTATTACTCCTCGCTTCTGTTACCCACACCTGGGATCATTTGTGGTTAATTCCTCCTTGCCTTATTTAAGGGGCTGTTACACAGATGGTCGGCGCAGCGCCTTTCTCAATGTTTGAACGTAAGGTCTATGCTCTTTTCCTTCCCTGTTGTTGATGTGTGCTCTGCAGTTATTCTCTGTTTAATCCTGTGTGTGCGCCATGCTCTTTTGGGTAGTCCTGACGTGCGCTCCATGTCTTCCCTGGCGTTTCCGTTTGCTTTAGCCATAGGGCTATTCTGGACTATTCATTCCCTGCTCCTTGCCTGGCTTCAAGCCGTTGTAAGTGTTTTTGTGCTTTTGATTATTAAACTCCCTGCAACACACAGCATGCATTTGGTGTCTTCTGCCAGCCCTTAAAAGGGGTGATTTATGACACAATTAGACTGTAAGGTGCAGTATGGCATCATTGTTATGACCAAAATTCCACATTAGAGTGAGTTATTGTACAGTGAAATGGCATGTGGCAGAAAAGATTTCCAGTTTAGGAAGCCTGAGATCAGACCGCCAAGGTGTCCACCTTTGACCGTCACCTGATCCACATAGCATGTGGCAGAAAAGATTTCCCCTGGATGCCTCCCACTTGAGGTGTTTCGGGCACGTCCCTCAGGGAGGAGACCCCGGGGCAGACCCAGGACTCGTTGGAGAGACTATGTCTCCCAGCTGGTCTGGGAATGCCTTGGTATCCTCTCTGAAGAGCTGGAGCAGGTGGCTGGGAAGAGGGAAGTCTGGGCTTCTCTGCTTGAACTGCTGCCTCCGTGACCTGGACCTCCAGAAAAGCGGTAGAAGATGGATGGATGGATGGATGAATGGAGAAAAGGTTTCCTGTACCTGGCCATTAGGCAGTGAAGCTGTAGCAGCCTGCTGGAGAAAGTGCTCCGCTGTCTGTCCAGTGTGTGGTGGAGGGGGTGATCAAGATTGTCCATGATGGATCACAGTTTGTTCAGTGTCCTCCTCTCCACCACAGACTCAAAGGTCTCAGACCTGAGACCAATCACAGAGCCAGCCTTCTTGATAATCTTGTCAAGTCTGTTGGTGTTGCTGGCTCTCACACTGCTTCCCCAGCAAACAGCAGCAAAGAAGATGGTACTGGCAATATCAGTCTGGTAGAAAAGCTCCAGCCTCTCACTGCACGCACTGAAGGATCTCAGCTTCCTCAGAAAGTAGAGTCTACTCATCCCCTTCTTGTACGCAGCATCAGTGTTAGATTTCCAGTCCAGTCCATTGCTGATCAAGACACCCAGGTATTTGTAGTCCTCCACTACCCCCACATCCTCCCCCCTAATTCGTAATGGCTGTGAAGGCGTCTTCTTCTTCCTGAAGTCAATCACCATCTCTCTGGTCTTGCTCAAGTTCAGCCTCAGGTGATTCTGCTCGGTCCAGTCCACAAATCGGTCTGCCAGTGCCTTGTACTCTCCCTCCTATCCTCCTCTTATACACCCAACAACAGCCAAGTCATCAGAGAATTTCTGCAGGTGGCATGACTCAGAGATGTACTGAAAGTCATTGGTGTACAAAGTGAAGAGAAAAGGAGAAAGCACAGTCCCCTGTGGAGCTCCCATATCACTAACCACCACATCAGACAAGACACTGCCCAGCCGGACAAACTGTGGCCTACCTGTCAGGTAGTCAGTAATCCAGGAGATCACAGAGCTGTCAACCCCCATCACCAACAGCTTCTCATCTAGCAGCAGTGGCTGAAAGTGGTGTTAAATGCACTGGAGAAATCAAAGAACGTGATTCTCACAGTGTCTCCTCCACCATCCAGGTGTAAGTGAGCTCATTGCAGCAGGTAGCTAACCATACAGCCTAACAATCAACATGAACCTAGATTATGATGGCTGTCTCTTTTCAAACAGCGCCTCACTGTGAAAATTAAGGTATCCTGATGAGCATTACTCATTGGCGTTCTTACTCTTTATGTTTAATAAGAGTTGCAGTCTTGTCGCTATGGTTATGGCACATTGGAATGTGACATGACCACGCATTATTTTCCTTGTTCTCTGTGGTTACTCTAAGAGGAGCTGCAATGAGGAGCAGATGGGAGTGTAGCTCTGTGCGGGGGGGGGGGGGGGGGGGGGGGCGTAACAGGGGAGATATCTGTTTTCTACTGACATGTAATGCTTCAAGTGACTTTCAATAAATATGCCATGTGTCTGAATAGAGAAACAAGTAAAGCTTTGCTTATCCTCTTCACATCAGAAGATGCTGCGACTCATCAGCTTTCAACATACACAAAACAGCATTACAATTCTCACATATTACAAGAAGCTACCTACAGTTGCTATAATTTAAATAAAAAACTAGAAAAGCACTCAGAGACTGCATTCCTCTGCCAAGGCTCCTTCTGGCTTTCATGGATCACCTCCAAAATGTAATAGGTTTGTGTGTAGGCCTAGAGCCACTTGTGGTGACAATTGCATCAAAGTCTGTCCAATAGTTTTGGAGTATTGTTGCTAACACACTGTGAGAAGATAAAAGCCTTGGCTGAGGTATGCATTCTCAGATCCTCACCAAAATGTAATGGGTTCCTCTGTAGCCCAAGAACCACCTCTGGTGAAAATTTCATCCAAATCCATATGGTGGTTTTGAGTATTGTTGCTAACATTCTGTGAGAAGATAAGAGCCTTGGCGTAGGTATGCATTCTTGGATCCTCACCAAAATGTAATGAGTTCCTCTCTAGGCCAAGAACCACCTCTGGTGAAAATTTCATCCACATCCATTCAGTAATTTTTGAGTATTGTTGCCAACACTCTGTGAGAAGATAGGAACCTTGGTGGAGGAATGCATTCTCAGATCCTCACCAAAATGTAATGAGTTCCCCTCTAGGCCAAGAACCACCTCTGGTGAAAATTTCATCCAAATCCATCAACTAGTTTTTGTGTAATCCTACTGAACAACACAAACAAAGCGCTTGGTGGAGGTATGCACTCTCAGATCATCACCAAAATCTAATCATCTGTTCCCCATGCCATTACATACCTTTCCTGAAAATTTAATCAAAATCCCTTGATAACTTTTTGAGTTATGTTGGTTACAGACAAACCAACCAATGCAACTGAAAACATTACCTCTTCCCTTGGCGGAGGTAATTAGTTCACCACCAGGGGCAGACTGGCAATCTGGAGAACTGGGACATTTATTTACCCATGGCCTGGCCTGCCATCAGACCGGCACAAGCCACAGCAAACATATGAGAGAGAGAGAGAGAGAGAGAGAGAGAGAGAGAGAGAGAGAGAGAGAGAGAGAGAGAGAGAGTAGGTCCAATACAGCGGTCAGTCTTTCATAGCTGTATGCTCAGAAGGGGTGAAAAAGGCGACAAACTGAACCCCTGTAGGGAGGGTTCCCCCTGTTGTGTTCGTGTTTGGGAACATGCTATTGTGTGACATGAGTGGTGGCTCCACCTTTCCGGTTCCGCCGCCACCCGGAGTATAAGAGGACTGTGAGGGAGAGGGGCGGTCTCTTGGCCTCCTCTCAGCTTAACGGACGCACCTGTATTGTGAGAGTGAGTCACAAATAAATCTGTGTCCAGTTCAACACTCGGTCTCGTTCTTGGCTCCCATTAACGACATAACATTTGGCGACGAGGGTAAAAGTATGGACACAGGGGTTACTACAATTTGGCCGTTTTTGGAGCTTCCCGGTGAGTCGCCTGTCCCTTGGGCAAGGTGGTTCGCCGCCTTTCAAAATTATTTAGTGGCATTGGACCTTGGAAGACTGGAGAAGTTGTGGGCACAGGCACTGTTGGTTCACATCCTAGGAATGGAAGGGCAGCGTATCCTTAGTACTTTAGACGAGGGTGATAGCTTTGAAGAAGTGGTTGAGCTAATAGCGCGACATTATCGCGCCCTGGAAAACATCATCGTCCGAAGGATCCAGTTTCAGCAGCACAGCCAGTGGACTAGCAAGTCGGTGCAGCGGTATGTAGCAGACCTACGTCAGCTGGCCAAGGACTGTCAGTTTGGCAAGTTGGAGGAACAGATGGTCTGCGATCAGTTGGCAGAACATACTGTTTACCCGGCTACGAGGTCGAAGCTCCTTACATACTCGGGCAAGCTGACGTTATCCAAGTTCATCAAGTTAGCTCAGCAGTTTGAGGCAGCAGACAAGCTATCATGGGAGCTCGGCAAGACAGCGTTACATCGTCAATTTGAACCACAGTCGACGGTGCAGGCAGTGGACCCGGACAGTGACGATGGTGTGGAGGATGACGAAGGTGTCGCTAATACTGTCAAGATGAGGTCTGCCCCGGGATCGCCCAGGTGTTTGGGTTGTGGGTTCACCAACCACCGTTATAAGGCTAGAGAGTGTCCAGCAAGAGGAAGACGCTGCGGCACGTGCGGACTCTTGCATCATTTCACCAGGGCATGTTACAAGTTCGAGCAAGGGGATCCAAGACACATGGAGGATCTCCCCGTTTCACCTCCCACGGTTATTCGCAGTGTATCCCCAAGTATCAATGGCTGTTCTTACTGTATGGTGGAACTGGATGGGGTAACAGTGCCGTTGCTGACTGACATGGGAGCAATGAGATCCGTGTTAAATTGGGCAACCATGAGGAGTTTCAGTATCGGGTTGGAGAACAGTGGTTGGGCTGTTGTTTGTGGGACCGGCCAGTTCCACGAATGATGGACGGAGTTGTGTGGGACGAACCTTTGCCTAGTAATCTGGACAATGAACAGGACCAATTTCACCCAGGACCATCGCAGGAGGGTCCCGGTGCCAGTGCCCAAGTAACCCTAGTTGAGGAAACTGGGCGGCACGGTGGGATGCCCGTGACGGCGGGTGGCGCCGAGTGGAGGGCCCATTCTACTCCTGGAATTTGGTTGGAAGGAACCGGAGAGCAGGGGGTCTCAACGGCAATGCCGGCAGCGAAAATGAAAGAGAACGTGGCAGGACCAGCTGGCACGGTGGAACGACGTGCCATACGGAGACACTGGAAGCTGAGTGGGGCCCTTCTGGGGTTCACGGGTGCGGTTCAACCCAGGGAGGAGGCCCGGTCGAGAGGTGTTCGGGCCAGATGTCGGAGAGAAGATGACCAGGGACGGCTGCAGGTGGTGGCTGTTTGAGAGGATGCCTACCTCCAGTTATCTGGGGCTCGTGGAGGCATCCCAGTGAGTTGCGGCGTGCCCGGGAGAAGAAAGAGGAGTTTGGACCTGGATGTGGGTCGTCCCCCGGGAGTGAAGAAGAGAAGGTGCACTGGAGTGGACTCGTCCGGCGGTTTTCCGGGGGGTGGTTCCTGTCCTGGAGCAAGCTGACGGTTGGACAGTGTATGTTATGCATGGTGATGGAAAAGGGGGACAACTGATGTGTATTTAGTTCTGTTAATGGGATTATTTTGTGTTTCATATTATTTTAGGAACATGGCAGTATTTTAGTTTTATATGGACTGTTTTATTTAGCTCATACAGCAGAATATGGCAGAATAATCTGTCTTGCCGTGTGGGGGTGGGACAGTAGTCCACCTGTTCCCCCTAGTTTTAGTTGTTTTGAGTGAATGTAATAGATTGTTTAGGTGTTTCTGTTTAGTTTTTTTTTAGTGCATGATTCGGGTTCCAAATTGGGGAGGGTTTTGATTGTATGCGTGTGTTTGGACCATTTTTGAAGTGGGGGGAAGTGTTGTGTTGGTGTTTGGGGACATGTTATTGTGTGACACGGGTGGTGGCTCCACCTTTCCGGTTCCGCCGCCACCCGAGGTATAAGAGGGCTGTGAGGGAGAGGGGCGGTCTCTTGGCCTCCTCTCAGCTTAACGGATGCGCCTGTATTGTGAGAGTGAGTCACAAATATACCATAATATACCAACCATAATGCTCCGCACTGTGTGTCTATATATATACATTTATAGTAATATGTACATATGTTTACTAGATGTTCTTGTTTTTTCTTGCCTTCTGATTGTTGCTCTGAGTGTTGCTATCCCTGTGCTGTTGCAATCCTGGAATTTCCCCATTGTGGGACTAATAAAGGCTTATCTTATCTTATCTTATCTTATCTTAAATAAATCTGTGTCCAGTTCAACACTCAGTCTCGTCCTTGGCTCCCATTAACAGCGTAACCTCCCCGAAAAATTTAGCAATTTTAACACATAAATTAAGCATTCTGGTGTACTGTGAGTAGAAAATAAAGGGTAAAGACACTTGCTTCAGATAACAAAGCGCATTATTAACAGCATTTAACAAAAGTAATTGTTTCAGCCTTTCAATGCTACACAATGTAGCAGTAAAATTAATCTATAAATACTGTATCCTATAAAATTATGAAACATTTTATACAATGTGCACTTTTGTTTGAAGGGGTTTTTTTGTATGATGTAAAACTGAACTTTTTTTTAATATTTCATACTTAGAGTCATTAGGTTGAGAATACTCACATACATACAGAACTCAAGTTTTGAATGTGGAACATGAGTCATATTATGGGTGTTATGCTGCTTTTACTGAATGTGAATACTTGCGTCGAGAATCACACCTGGCCTCAATTAACCATAATGACAGTCTCACTCTGCTCATCTATTTAAACAGCTAAGCCTACAAGCTTATATTTCATGAATAAAAACGTTTTTTCTCAATAGATTTGGGTTCAGAAGAAAGGTAAGAGATTGATGTAGAAGTGTCAGAATCATTATCAAATGTATTGTTCTAGAGTAAACTGAAATAGAAGACAGCAAAAAACTATAATTTTCAGTACCACCTAAAAAATGTAATGACTATATTTTATGTGATTAGTGCAGTGTTTAATGCTTTTTTTTTTTTTTTTTTTGCGGAGCTACCTGTTCTACCCGTGGGACCCTCAGACAGGTTGGAATCACATAACAATACGGATGCAGTGGGAATAGCCTTCCCAAAGTTATTTGCTTTGAACTGAGTGGTATTAGGCTAACATTAACACACAATTCACTGATATTAACTGATCCCTTAACAAGCAGACAAGCTTTCCATTAAACATGTTGGAAAATGTGCTTTTAGAGAAAAGGATCGCAACACACTTTATCAACGTTAAGTTACACAGCATATTACTGTACATCACAGACTTGCAAACTCCCACTGATAATCCATCCAACGGCAGCCGCCACTGATCTGTATAGAGAACACTGGATCGAGCGTTGGCCGGCAGAAGTGAAGCCACCGGAAACTTTCTGGCGGCCATTTTAGTACGCCCAAAACACTGATCATGTCAGTGGAGAATAAATGGGTTTAGTAGTAAACGGTGCCACTTTTATCTCAATAACGTCCCAAAAAATTAACAGATTTTTAACTTCTTGGTATGGAGACACAGCTTATAATCTTGCGCAACCAGTTTACTATCCACCTTATTCCTGGGGGTGCCGCTGTAGGAACGATTATGGGTGGAGCTTCTGGTTTCGGCTGACGTAGCGTTAGGTCAGTCTGTAAGAGTGGAGTAGCAGGGCATTTAAAATAGCTTTTTTTTTTTTAAGTTTTTCAAATTCATTTTAATGTATAGTCCACATACGTGTTTTGCACTCAAGTGGCAGCTAAATTCAGCTCTTCTAGTTTTTGTATTTTTTGAATGTTTCGGCGTAGTTCTGGTACTTGTTGCTGGTGTTCGTGGTTGTGCCAGACTGGATAAATGGAGGCTTCTCACCACACGGTGACAGACAACATCCAAGCATGGTGTTGTGGTGTACGTCTGCTCTAAGGTAAATTTGATTATGTCCAACATATTTTAACAAAATGCAGCCAGCTTTATTACAGTGGAGATGTGATGGTCTGAATGCCCACCGCGTCATTATGAGTACAGGCAATGAGAAGTCATAAATCATGACTCTTGCTTTGTTTGGTAGCCGCAAAGTCTCGGAAAATCCCGTGAGTGCCTGGTATCATTGGAAAGCCTAGAAATTGTACTTTCTAAAAATACCTGTTTTTGCAGAAGACGTAACTCCCAACCGATCGAAAGCGAGTTTTCAACCTAGCTAAAATATAAACAAATTGTCCTTTTTCCGGGTCAGTTTTTGTGCACTTCCTACAAATTAAATATCATTTTGAAGGTCTTTCAATACAGAATATGGAAATAACGTTACATCAGTTTTGAAAATGTCCTCAAAGTGACTCATTTTGCCAGCACGGGTCAGTTGTTTACAGCGCTAGCATCTTAGCAGCGGCGCTAACTAATGGAACTACTATCTACGAGGCCACTTTTTAAGGTCATCTTCCTATCCCTCGATAGTCGTGGGAAGTGGTATGATTATACAGTATTACTGTTTTGAGGTGCAAGAGGCCTTGCTCCCGCATTTCTGATGCCGAAGTCATTGTTTTTTAACAAGGAAAAGTGTCCTGTTTCAGTGACAACCATACATTCTAAATTAGGACTGGAAGTTGCTACCATAATTCATACAAGACATCATTGGGCCTAGGAATAAGGTGGATAGACTAACTGTAGTGTCCGAATAAGTGAGGAGGTGAGGTGACGTTTTATAAAGTTTATTACAAGAACTATATACACGTGGGGAGACCCTACCGCGAGTGCGGAAGTAACAGCAAGGAGACAATATGTCTCCTGCTCCAGGCTTATATATCCCAGGTGACGCCACCCTCCGAAGGCAAGGCATCACCCCTCCCAGCCTAAGGCACCACTATTCTAATATAACTGCATTACAATCCTACACTAACCATATATTGAAATAATTTGTCACACTGTGATGAATAGGCCCAAATGGAAGAAAACTTAAGGCCTAATGGTAATTCTTATATAATTATCTTCATCCATTTGAGGATTCTGATACAAAACATGACACCTTCCCTCCTGCTTACACATCCTGGTCTTGGGAACAGCTAATGGTGCAGTAAAAGGTGATTGGTAATCAACAAAAATCGGCATGTAGAATTGATCCAGTGTTTATTGGTAAGCAGTAGCTGACAACCAGCAAAGACTAGAATAGGCTTTATTGTCATTGTACAGTTGTACAGTACAACGAAATTGTGGGTGCTCCACCAGGTTACTGTGCAATACAGTAAGACAGAAGGATTAGATAAAACACAGTTACAGAGCACACGATTAAACACACAACTGAAATAAAAATAGTCCAGGATTATGGAAATATACATAGGTATGGTAGTGGCTTTGTGGATGGAACTATGTACTGTACATAAGAGCGAGGGTGCAGAACACATAATTGAACACACAATTGAATAAGACGGCCCAAGGATTATGGAAAATATCCATGGTATGGTAATGGTTTCATGAATGGGTCAATATACTTGAAAGTGTGGAGTCCAAAGACAGGTGTGTTATTGTGATAATTAAAAAGGTCCTCGGTTCAGTGCATGTGAGCGTTCAGAGGGAGGGGGGTGGGGCTTTTCACTGTTTGCAGTTCGGATGGCCCAGGGGAAGAAACTGTTGGTCAGTCTGGAGGTGTGGGACCTGACTGATCTGAACCATCGTCCAGAGGGAAGCAGGTCAAACAGGTGGTGGGTGGGATGTCAGGGGTCTCCTGTGATGGCCTTGATCTTTCTGGGGAATAATCAGGAATAATTTAGCACAAATATAAACACTGTCAGATGATCAGGAATCAAAAGTCCTCCTTAGGTGTCCTTGGTGATCACTATTCCTGTTAAGTATATTACTGTATAAATAATTCAGTCATCGTATGTGTACTACCATCATGACCACTATGCACTGATGACCAGCATCACAAGTAAATTAAGAGTTCACAGATATTTACAATGCATGATGACCAGCATCCATCCATCCATCCTTCTTCTACCGCTTTTCCAGAGGTCCGGGTTGTGGAGGCAGCACTTCAAGCAGAGAAGCCCAGACTTCCCTCTCCCCAGCCACCTGCTCCATCTTTTCAGAGGAGACACCAAGGCATTCCCAGACTAACTGGGAGACATAGTCTCTCCAGCGAGTCCTGGGTCTGCCCCGGGGTCTCCTCCCAGAGGGACATGCCCAAAACACCTCAAGTGGGAGGCGTCCAGGAGGCATCCTGATCAGATGCCCATACCACCTCAACTGGCTCCTTTCTATGTTGAGGAGCAGCGGGTTCTACTCTGAGCCTCTCCCGGATGACTGAGCTTCTCACCCTATCTCTGAGGGTGAGTCCAGCAATCCTATGAAGAAAGCTCATTTCAGCCGCTTGTATCCACAGTCTCATTCTTTCGGTCATTACCAAAAGCTCATAAGATAAGATAAGCCTTTATTAGTCCCACAATGGGGAAATTCCAGGATTGCAACAGCACAGGGATAGCAACACTCAGAGCAACAATCAGAAGGCAAGAGAAAAAAACAAGAGCAGCAAGTATACATATGTACATATAAATATAAATATATATATATATAGACACACAGTGCGGAGCATTGTAGCTGGATGGGATAGATATATAAATATATAAACACAGTGCGGAGCATTGTAGCTGGATGGAATAAATATATGAGTATATAAACACACAGTGCGGAGCATTGTAGCTAGATGGAATAAATATGTAAATAGATAAACACACACAGTGTGGAGCATTGTTGCTAGATAGAGTAAATATATAAATGTATATATATATCATGACCATAGGTGAAGGTAGGAACGTAGATTGACTGGTAAATCGGCAGCTTTGCCTTAGAACATAGCTCCCTCTTCACCGCAACAGACCAGTAGAATGTCCACATTACTGCAGATGCTGCTCTGATCCGTCTGTCAATCTCTCGCTCCATTCTCCCCTCACTCGTGAATAAGACCCCAAGATACTTAAACTCCTCCACTTGGGGCAGGAGCTTGTCCCCAACCCGGAGAGGACAATCCACCTTTTTCCTGCACAAACCATCCCAGTAAGACCTGTAGGTCATTGCTGGATGAAGCCAGCAGGACATCATCTGCAAACAACAGAGATGAGATCCTGTGGTCACCAAGCATGACACCTTCCATTCCCTGGCTGCGCCTAAAAATCCTGTCCAAAAAAATTATAAACAGGATTGGTGACAAAGGGCAGCCCTGGCAGAGTCCAACTCTCACTGGGAATGAGTCCGACCGAGTGTTGGCAGTACGAGCCAAACTCTCACAATGGTCGTACAGAGACCGAACTGCTCGTAACAACAAGCCTGATAGCCCATACTCCCAAAGCACCCCCCACAAAAAAACATGAGGGACATGGTCGAATGCCTTCTCCAAGTCCACAAAACACATGTAAACTGGTTGGGCAAACTCCCATGAGCCCTCGAGGATTCTCTAGAGGGTAAAGAGCTGGTCCGATGTGCCACGGCCAGGATGAAAACCACATTGCTCCTCCTGAATCCGAGGTTCAACCAATGGCTGGACTCTCCTCTCCAGTACCTTGGCATAGACCTTCCCAGGGAGGGTGAGGAGTGTGATCCCTCTAAAAATGGAGCACACCCTCCGGTCCCCTTTTTTGAAGAGAGGAACCACCATCCCGGTTTGCCATGCCAAAGGCACTGCCCCCAACCTCCACGCAACGTTGCAGAGGTGTTTCAACCATGACAGCCCTACAACATCCAGGACCTTGAAGTACTCAGGGTGAATCTTGTCCACCCCCGGGGCATGGCCACCAAAGAGATTTTTAACCACCTTGGGGACCTCAGCCCCTGTGATAGGCGAGTCATCCCCCTTGTCCACAAGCCCTGTTTCCTCTGTGGAAAGTGTATCAGTGGGGTTGGGGAGCTCCTCAAAGTATTCCTTCCACCACCTGACGATATCCCCAGTTGAAGTCAGCAGTGCCCCATCCACACCATACACAGTGTGGACAAGGAGCTGTTTCCCCCTCCTGATCCACTGGACACTTTGCCAGAATCTCTTCGAGGCCAACCGAAAGTCTTGTTCCATGGCCTCACCAAACTCCTCCCATACCCGAGTTTTTGCTTCAGCAACCACCTGAGCCGCACTCTGCTTGGCCTGCTGGTACACCTCAGCTGCTTCGGGAGTCCCACAAGCCAACCAAGCTTGATAGGACTCCTTGATGATAAATAGGATGGGGCTTGTCCATGTAGTGCTCTATAAGTAAGTGTGAGAACTTTCAAACGAATTCTAAAATCCAGTGGTTTGGAAATGTTCCTTAAATGAAAGAAGCATGAACGTGAAATAGAATTTACACAAGAATTAAAACCAAGGGAGGATTCAAAAATAACCAAATTTCTAACTGTATTTAGGAGATGAGCAAAAAGAAGAAAGTGTCTGACTCATTAATGGATGTAGATCAAAAGGAGCTACAATCATGGTGTCAGTTTTATTGGAATTTAAGATGAGGTAGTTGCTGGAGAGCTAATCACTGATCTCAGTTAGAGTTAACCAGGGTGGAGAGCCTGTCAAGCTGGTGAGGTTTAAAAGACATATATAACTGGAGGTCATCCACATTAAAATGATAAGAAATGTCATTAAAAGATTCAATAATACGTCTAAATAGAATATCATAAAAGGAAAATAATAATGGATCCAAGATTGAACCTTGTGGAACCCCACATGTCAGAGAGGCTGTGGAAGAATAAAACTCACCCACCCTTACAGAAAAAGTCCTCTCAGAAAGATATGAATAAAACCAATCAAATGCAGAACCAGGTATACCTACCAGAAGCTTTAGCCTGTTAATTAAAATGTTGTGATCGACAGTATCAAATGCTGCACTAAGATCAAGCAATATAAGAACAGAACAATCCCCATGATCAGATGCCATTAAAAGATCATTATACACCTTTAAAAGAGCAGTTTCAGTAGAGTGCAATTTCCGAAAGTGAGATTGCAAAGGATCACTGATCTTTAATTAGCATAATAACGTTTTAAGCTGACATTCCACAACCTTCTTGAATATTTTACTAATATGGGAGACAGCTCCCTTCAGAGGTCATTGGATGGTTCCTACACCCGGATGCTGTCCACCGTCCTCAATGTCATCTGGCAAGACCACATCTCCAATGAAGATCTCTATGGGCACCTTCCCAGAATATCAGACCAGGTGGCTTGGCAAAGACTTGGCCTCACGGGGCACCGTCATCAAGAGCTCCCAGCAGGCCACCTGGTATTCTGGGAACCGATGCATGACTTTCGCCGCCCAGGATGGCCATTAACATCATTTGTGGACACTTAGAAAGGAGACACTGGGGCAGCCAACACTGGCAAGCTTGCCGCCTGTATGCTAGACCGTGAAGACTGGACTGCTAGGCATGCAGCTTGGCTGAGGCTGCTCTGACTGACTGAGTGACTGACTTACTAATAAAAGGCAATTTAGAAATTGGTCGATAATTAACAACTAAGCTAGTTTTGAGGTTAGGTTTTTTTAAAGTAACAGAATTACCTCAGCGTGTTTAAAAAGGGATAGCACACAGCCTTGTCTGTCTGAAGGTCCGGGTCGTGGAGGCAGCAGCTCAAACAGAGAAGCCCAGACTTCCCTCTCCCCAGCCACCTGCTCCAGCTCTTCAGAGAAGATACCAAGACGGTCCCAGACCAGCTGGGAGACATAGTCTCTCCAGCATGTCCTGGGTTTGCCCCGGGGTCTCCTCCCAGTAGGAGGTGCCCGAAACACCTCAAGTGGGAGGCATCCAGGAGGCATCCTGATCAGATGCCCAAACCACCTCAACTGGCTACTTTCAATGTGGAGGAGGGGGGCAATGGATCAGCGTTCTCGTCGCGCCCTCCGCCAGTACCCGGGCTCGCCTGGGGAAGCTAATGATCCTACCAGCAGACTAAATTCGAAGAGACGACGCCTCTGTGCCAAGTCAAAGAAGAATCCTAGTCACAGTCCTAAAGCCGAAAGCAAACAGCCCCAAGAGCACTTTGTGGTAGGATCGGCCCTTCGCATATTACAACTAAACGTTGAAGGCCTATCTGCAGCCAAGCGAAGCCTTATCGAAGTCCTCGCCTTCCAACATTCGATTGATGTAATCTGCCTCCAAGAGACTCATATTGGCACAGAGGAAGCTGGCCGCTTCACCATCAAAGGCTTTGACCTCCTGTGCTATGTTCTACATGCTAAACATGGACGTGCCACCTATGTGCGTTCTGACATAGTTGAAGCAAATCACCTGATAACAACACATTTCTCAGACACCATAATCATTGGTGGCTTCCATATTGTCAATGTGTACAAGCCCCCTAATGCCAACTGGGATCTGCAGGTCTTACCCACCCTACCCCACCCTGCCATCTATGTGGGGGACTTTAACAGCCATCACCCTGACTGGGGGTACCCAGCAGTGGACAGTGATGGGAAGGCACTTTCAGACTGGGCATCCAGAAATGACCTCGCTTTGATATACGACCCCAAACAAAGAGGAACCTTCCACTCTGCTAGGTGGAAGAAGGACTATTCTCCTGACCTGTGTTGGGTCAGCTCTTTGAATGGGGAGCCATATCCTACACAGATCCTCATTCTTGATGATTTTCCACACAGCCAACACCGGCCCCTGCTTGTACACATTGGCCTACAACTTCCAGTCATATACAGCCCAAGGAAGATGCGCTGGAACTTCCGCAAAGCCAACTGGAAGAAATTCAGTGAAACTCTGGACCGGAGCGTTGTTACCATCCCACTCCACACCATCACTGTAGATGAAGCATACAACCGCTTCTGCAGCGCAATCTTCAAGGCTGCCCATACTGCAATCCCACGAGGCTACCGACCCCTCTATGTCCCATGTTTGGACGGAGAAAGTGCTGCCCTCCTACAATCCTATCAAACATCAGGGGACCCAGAGATAGCAGACCATCTCATTGAATCGCTAAATACAGCTCGGCGAAAGAAATGGGAGGAGACAGTTGCTGACCGGAGCTTTACCCACTCTAGCAGGAAATGTTGGAGCCTCATCCGTCGCCTAGGAGCTGCACAGAAGCCCCCTAGCCAAAGCCGAGCATCCGTCACACCCAACCAAGTTGCATCCCACCTACTGACTATCGCCAAAGCACCCCAAGACAAAGACACCAAAAGAGCAGTTACAACTGAGCTAAAAAAACACCAAAAAATGCCTGTAGAGGAAACGAACCCTGAACCCTTCGAGGCTGCTGAACTGGAGAAAGTCCTACAGAGCCTGAAATGTGGAAAGGCAGCAGGATACGATAACATCTTCCCAGAATTCATGAAAAATCTTGGCCCCCGAGCCCTAACCTGGTTGACACAATTCTACACAAGGATCACACAAACAAACTCGATCCCAAAGAAATGGCGGACAGCAAAGGTCATTGCCATCCCAAAACCTGGCAAAGACCACAAATTACCAGCAAGCTACCGCCCAATCTCCCTACTCAGCGTTCCTTACAAAATCATGGAGCGCCTAATTCTGCAACGCATTTCCCCAGAGGTAGAGGATATTCTAAGTGTGGATCAAGCAGGTTTCCGCAAGGACCGCAGTACAGGAGAACAAGTACTGGCCCTAACCACCTTCATCGAAAATGGCTTCGAGAGCAGACTGAAGACAGGGGCTGTGTTTCTCGACCTTACAGCCGCCTATGATACGGTCTGGCACAAAGGCCTCCTCCTGAAACTTATAAAGGCGATCCCTGCTTGGGCAACAGCAATTATAAAAACCCTGCTGACCAACCGAAGGTTCAGAGTCCACCTCAGTCAGAAGACAAGTGCATGGAGAATGCAGAAAAACGGACTCCCACAAGGCTCAGTTCTAGCTCCAACTCTGTTCAACCTCTACATAAACGACCTGCCTACTACAAAATCCCGCAAATTCACCTATGCAGACGACATCTGTTTGGCATTCCAAGCACCAGACTTTGAACCACTGGAACGGGTGCTCACGGAAGATCTTGCCAAACTGGACCAGTTCTGCAAAATCTGGCGCCTAAAACCAAGCCCAGCAAAAACCGTCTCCAGTGTATTCCATCTCCACAATGCAAAAGCTGCCAGAGAACTAAACATCCACCTGAGCGGACTCAAGCTTAAGCATGCCCCAAATCCAACTTATCTTGGAGTGACCCTTGATAGGACCTTATCCTTCAAGGAACATCTAAAGGGGACGGCTGCTAAGGTGAAGGTACGAAACAACCTGCTCTGCAAGCTCGCTGGTGCAAAATGGGGGGCGGCAGTCTCCACCCTGCGCACCTCAGCACTGGCCCTTTCATACTCTGTAGCAGAATATTGTGCCCCTGTCTGGTCCAGGTCATCTTACACACACCATGTAGACACCCAGCTCAACACAACCATGAGAACTATAACTGGAACAATCCGCTCAACACCACTCCCCTGGCTCTCTGTACTGTCAAACATAGCCCCTCCACACATCCGGCGAGCAGCATTAACTCAAAGGATGCTCCAAAAAGTTAAAGATTCTCCTCACTTACCAATCCATGCAGATATCTACACCCCACCCACTGCCCGACTTCCATCCAGACGGCCGATTGGGAAAAACCCTCCCCCAGCTGACTTCACCATCCAGACAGCTTGGCAAGAGGAATGGGAGACCAAGGAGGTCCCAAACAAACAGCTGGTGATAAACCCCAACCAACAGGTCCCGGGCACCAACCTCCCAAGGAGACAGTGGTCTACACTCAATCGCTTCAGGACTGGACATGGCCCCTGCTTGGCCAGCCTTTACAGATGGGGCAGTAGCCCTAGCCCACTGTGCGCATGTGGAGAGGAGCAAACAATGGAACACATCATAGAGGCTTGCCCGCTCCAAAGACTGGAAGGAGGATTACACACCCTCCATACAGCAAACCAGGAGGCAACTGCTTGGCTTAAGGACTTTGCATTCGCTAAATAATGTGGAGGAGCAGCAGTTCTACTCTGAGCATCTCACAGATGACTGAGCTCCTCACCCTCTCTCTAATGGTGAGTCCAGCAATCCTACAGAGAAAGCTCATTTCAGCCACTTGTATCCGCAATCTCATTCTTTCGGTCATTACCAAAAGCTCATGACCATAGGTGAGGGTAGGAATGTGAAGAGTGCAAATAACGGAGGCAGACACATGCAGCAGACAACTTTATTCACTCTCACATCAATCATACACAGAAAAAGAATTCCCCCAATACACCAGGGTCTCTCCTTTTATATCAACCGCCCATCTCACATCTGCATGACATCTCGCATCACAATACATTCAACCCTTCTCCCCCCACTACTTCTTCCTGCTACCTCACCATAATCTCTGTCATCTCAGTACCTATTGTCCTTCTCTGTTTACCCTCTGCATCCAGTCTGAGATGATTAACCCAGCGTCTACATGCCCCCCCCCCCCCGAATCTCAGACCGAGTTTCAGTCCTCACATCCTTTTGGCTTCAGTCTCCTCCCATATCTGCTGTAACGGGGGTTTTCCGCCTCTGCGGCGCTGCTGTGTCGGTGGGGGGCTCCTGGGGGTGTGTCTGTCTGCGGTTGGGCAATGGCGGGAGGGGGGGAACCTTCGACTTGCCCATGTGGCTGCTCTGACAAATCGTTTACCTGGAGAATTCTCCGTGGGGGTCTTCCACGCCGAGGGGCCTGAGCCAACATCACTTGCTCGTCCGCCGCCACAAAGGCGGGCTTAAGTCTGTCTATACATATTTTCTCCCGACGACCCCCCAAGTCTAACAAAAAATGTTTGTCCCCTGTTTCCAGCACTCTGAACGGGCCATCGTAGGGTGGGCGCAATGGGGGTCATGGGCATCGTGCCTGACAAACACGAACGCCACGTTCTTCAAAGTTTTTGGCACAAAAGCGCATGGAAAACAGTGGTGGGCCCGGCCCGGCAGCGTCCCTGTATCTGCGCTATGCTGCAAACGCTGAGACGGACAGTTGTCCAGCGTGGGATTATCTGGCAAAAATTCCCTGGGGAGCAGCAGTGGCTGAGAAAAAAACAAGCTCCGCCGGGGAAGCCTCCAAATCCTCTTTTGGTGCGGAACGCAACCCCAATAAAACCCACGGCAACTGGTCTACCCAATTTGCATCCGTCAACGAAGCCCTGAGCGCTGCTTTCAGTGACCTATGGAAACGCTCGCATAACCCATTGGCCTGTGGGTTGTATGCGGTTGTGCAATGAATTGCAACCCCCAGGCTACGGGCCATCGCGGACCAGAGGTCGGAAATGAACTGCGGGCCCCTATCAGACGTTATGTCCGACGGGATGCCAAAACGTGCCACCCATGTCATCAAAAAAGCGCGCGCCACGTCTGCGGACGTGGTTGCCACCAGCGGGACTGCTTCTGGTCAGCGTGTGGTGCGGTCCACCACTGTCAGAAGGTGCGTGCACCCCTGCGAAGGTGGGAGGGGGTCTACAAGGTCCACATGAACATGGTCGAACCTCTTAGCCGGTATACGAAACGGCTCCAAAGGAGCCTTTGTGTGTCTGTGTACTTTGGCTTGTTGGTATGCTACGCAGGCTGCCGCCCACTCTTTCACTTGTTTGTGCAGGCCTGGCCATACGAACTTCGCTCCCACCATTTTGACTGACGCGCGCACTCCCGGGTGTGCCAGAGCGTGAACTGACTCAAACACTCGGCGGCACCAAGCAACTGGGACCACCGGGTGCGGGCATCCCGTGGAGACGTCGCAGACTAAGGGGGGGGGCTTCCGTCTTGCAGTACTCTGCTCTCCAGCCTTAACCCTGTTGGTCCAGACTGGAGCGCACACATGTCCGCATCGCCAATCTGCTCTGCAGCCATGGCTGTATAATCTATCCCCATGCAGACCGGGACCACTACTGCGCGCGAGAGGCAGTCCGCCACCACATTCAGTTTACCTGACACATGCTGAATATCAGTCGTAAACTCCGAGATCACGGCCAGCTGTCTGTGCTGCCGGCCCGACCATGGTTCCGAAACCTTGGCCATCGCGAACGTTAGCGGCTTGTGGTCCACGAATGCCGTGAAGCTGCGCCCTTCCAGCCAGAACTGGAAGTGGCGTATGGCCAGGTGGAGAGCTAGCAATTCTCTGTCGAACGCGCTGTATTTACGCTCACTGTCGCGCAAAGCCCTGCTGAAAAAAGCGAACGGCTGCCAAGAACCGGCGACGCATTGCTCCACGACGGCCCCTATGGCCACATCCAAGGTGTTGGTAGTGAGCGCTATCCGGGCCGCCGGGTCCAGGAGCGCCAACAGTGCGGTGTTTGCCAGGGCTGTTTTAACCTCAGAGAACGCCTGCTCCCGCTCCGGAGTCCATTCGACTCTGTCCGCCGGTTTCCGTTTCTTGAGCGCGGCGTACAATGACTGCATGAGCTGAGCTGCGCGGGGGAGGAACCGATTATAAAAGTTAACCATCCCCAAAAACTCTTGCAGTGCCCTGACCGTCTGAGGCCGGGGAAAATTCGCCACGGCGTGCACCTTGTCGGCAAGGGTATCGCTCCCTTCGGTGAGAGGCGGTGCCCCAAAAAGTCAATCCCTGTCATGCCAAACTGGCATTTCGCCGGGTTGATTATTAATCCGTGCTCCTCCAACCTCCGGAAAACCGTCCTGAGGTGGGTTACATGTTCGTCCTCGGACATGCTGGCTACCAGGATATCATCCAGGTAGACAAACACAAATGGCAGATTGTGCAACACCGCATCCATCATGCATTGGAATGTCTGTGCCAGGCCTTTTAATCCGAAGGGCATGCGTAAAAACTCAAACAAGCCAAACGGAGTTATTACCGCTGTTTTGGGTATGTCCTCCGCACGCACTGGGACCTGGTGGTAACCGCGGACCAGGTTTATTTTAGAAAAAATGCGTGCCCCAGCGAGGTGAACAGAAAAATCCTGAATATGGGGACTCGGGTAGCAGTCGTGCGCTGTGGCGTTATTCAACCTGCGGAAATCTCCACACGGTAGCCACGATCCCTCGGCCTTATCGACCATGTGTAGCGGGGATGCCCATGGGCTGTTTGAGCGCCTGATGATGCCCAGCCTTTCCAAGTTGGCAAACTCCTCGCACGCTATGGCCAGTTTAGCTGCGTTCAGGCGCCGAGGTCGTGTGAAAACGGGCGGCCCAGTGGTGGTGATAAAATGTTCCACCCCGTGTTTAGTGCTGGCCGCCGAAAACGATGGGACCGTGAGTGCTGGGAACTGAGTGAGCAGTGTGTGGAACTTACCGCCTGGAGCTGTGACGTTGGCTTGTGTTATTGGCCCAGCCCCTCGAGCTGTACAGGAGAGAGAATCAAAAGACATTGCATTAACCAGGCACCTGTTAGAAACATCGACTAGCAACCCGTGTGCACACAGAAAATCAGCTCCCAGGATTGGGAAACTCAATGCCGCTGTGATAAAAGTCCACTCTTACATACGGTCGTGTAGGGATAAAGTCATTGTTCTCTCACCAAAAGTCGTAATGTCCGAGTCATTTACGGCTACCAGTTGGGAGCCGCTAGCTCCCGCTAGCCGGTCGGCGTAGGACGGCAGGATGAGGCTCTTCTGGGAGCCGGTGTCTACGAGGAACCGTCTCCCCGAGCGCGAGTCCGTCACGTAGAGCAGCTTGTTCTCTTCACCGGTGGTCACAGCTGCTACCGACTGCCGGCCTTGGCGTTTCCCGAACGCTTGAATTGGCACGGTGGCACACATCTGCGTGCAGTCTCCAAAGCGGCGGTGGTAGAAGCAGAGCGTGTCTCTCTGGCGCTTCCTGGCCCCCGCTGCCGCTACCGTCGCCGGCTCCTCGTCTCCGCTGGTCGTCTCGCTGGGTTCCGACGCCGCCACATTCACTGTGAGGGCTCTGGTGGTGAGGATGATCCGATCTGCCTCCTGGGCTAGTGCACGGTAGTCACGCGGGGCCAGCAACGACGAATTGGCAAGGACCGCTCTTGCCTCTGTTGGGAGGTTCCGGAGGAACAGGTGGGCAAACAGAAAATGCCCGTCGTCCGTGCCCATCAATGCCAACATCTTCTCCATCAGTTCGACCGCCGACCCATCTCCTAACTCGGAGCACCTCAGGAGCCTCTCTGCTCTCTCACAGTCCGACAGTGTGTAGCGCCGGGTCAGCGCGGCCTTGAGAGCCCCGTATTTGTCGTGGGCTGGAGGCTGTTGGAGCAGGCTTGCTACTTGCTGAGATGTGCGAGCGTCCAGCGCTGCGACCACATAGTAATATCTGGTGTCGTCTGCCGTTATTCCCCGGAGGGCGAACTGAGCGTCGGTGTGGTGGAACCAAGACCACAGGTCATGCAGCCAAAAGTCCGGTAGTTTGACCGAAACAGCGCACGCGTTGCTGGGGCTTTCCGTCCGGGCCGTCTCTGGGATGTTTGCCGCATTGCTGGGGCTTCCCGTCCGGGCCGACTCCGGGGTTCTTGCCTCGTGTTCCATAATTCGTCAAGGGGTCACCAGTGTGGAGAGTGCAAATAACGGAGGCAGACACATGCAGCAGATGACTTTATTCACTCTCACATCAATCATACACAGAAAAAGAATTCCCCCAATACACCAGGGTCTCTCCTTTAATATCAACCCCCCATCTCACATCTGCATGACATCTCGAATCACAATACATTCAACCCTTCTCCCCCCACTACTTCTTTCTGCTATCTCACCATAATCTCTCTCATCTCAGTACCTATTGTCCTTCTCTGTTTACCCTCTGCATCCAGTCTGAGATGATTAACCCAGCATCTACAGGAACATAGATTGACCGGTAAATCAACAGCTTTGCTTTGGAGCTCAGCTCCCTCTTCACCACAACAGACCGGTACAACGCCCACATCACCGCAGAGGCTGCTCCAATCCATCTGTCAGTCTCTTGCTCCATTTTCCCCTCACTCGTGAACAGTGTTGGGAGTAACAAAGTAATGTGTTCCTGTAACACCACTACATTTGCAGTAATGTGCTCTGTAACGAAATTACTGTTTAAAAATTCAGTAATGCGTTACAGTTACTGAAATTTGATCAGATGCGTTACTCACGATACTCATTTTATTAATATGGATAGATATTTTAGCACAAATAAACTGACCCTACCATAGCTGGCGCAGCTGTTAGTCTCCTCCCCTGCTGGTTGGTTTCCTGTCCCGCAGTGGGAAGATAATGCCGTGGCGACTTCTCATATGGAGTCCTGATCACCTGTTGTCCGAGCGGTAAGTAGCCCCCAACAGCTCCTACTGCTGTGGTTAAACAGGAGTATTTTTTGAGCAAGAAGCTCGCATTTGTCCGCAGTTGTGTAAATGTGTAAGTTGTGTAAGTAATTGTATGTAAGTTTTCTTACACACAGAAAAAAATGACTCAGTTTGTTGCAGTAAAGAAAAGCTTCTTGTAAGTAGTGAACTTTCATTTATCTGTGCTTTCTGTTTTATTTTATCTCAATCATTTACATGCTGTTGTGATATGCAACTATTTCATGGAAGTAAATCCTCTAAATATGCGTTTTTAATGGGCTGGTCCAGGGGTGTCAAACATATAGCTCGTGGGCCAAAAACAGCCCACCAGGGGTTCCAAAATTTTCTCTGTGGATTTACAGCTTTATTTCTAATAAGTTTCTGACTTTATACTGATTGCAATAGTTAATGTAAATCTGAGACATTTTTCTCTGTAAAGCTGAGACTTTTTTCTCATCAGTTTTCTTTTCTTTTTTCTGATTAGAACAAGGGGCCCTTGATCTTGCTGTGTGTGCAAGATGATTTACGTATGCATTTAAAAGTAATGTAAAAGTTACTTTTACAAGTAACTAGTTACTTTAATCATGCAGTATCGCAAAAGTAACTCAGTTACTTTTGAAAAGAAGTAGCTAGTAACTGTAACTAGTTACTATTTTTAGTAACTTGCCCAACACTGCTCGTGAATGAGACCCTGAGATATTCATTCATTCATTCATTCATTCATCTTCTTCCGCTTAATCCTTTTCGGGTCGCGGGGGGGGCTGGAGCCTATCCCAGCATCTTTGGGCGAGAGGCAGGGTCCACCCTGGACAGATCGCCAGTCCATCGCAGGGCCAACACAGAGAGACAGACAACCATTCACTCTCACAGTCAGACCTAAGTAAAATTTAGAATCCCCAGTATGATGCCAATTAACCTAACTTGCATGTTTTTGGCATATGGGAGGAAACCAGAGAAATCCTGGAGTAAACCCACGCAGACACGGGGAGAACATGCAAACTCCACACAGATCACTGTTGGACGGGGGCTGGGATCGAACCCAGGATCCCCCGGCCAAGAGTGAGTTGCTGTGCTGCTGTAGTGCTAACCACTCCGCCACTGCGCCGCCCATACCCCGAGATATTATTAAATAAAAAATGCATTGAATGTGTTAAAATAATGTTTTTACTTCAGTTAAATTGATGTGCCCTATCAGAAGTGCACATACTGTATATTAATAGTAATGCAGTAACTTGACTATATGGCTTGTTCTTGTGGGGGGGGGTTTCTGAAAAGGTGAAGAAATCAGAAGCAGCACCAGATTTAAATTAAGATTAGTCGATCAGTTGTTTTAATAATCAATAGATCTGTCATATACGCCCCTACAGGGCAGGAAGGCAGACCCAGGCACTGAATTGAGTTTGTGACGTTTATTAACAAAAATAATATAAAGTTCAAAAATAGTGCCGACAATACAAAAATGCAAAACAAGAATAACTTATAGAAATGGTCACTCCAGAGCCGGCTTAGCTTCTGGAGGAAATGAGGAGCAAATCAGGGAAGAAACGTCCACAGAACAACCAATGTTGCCACGCCGAAACAGTGAACAAGCAGTGCTTAAATACCATATAGTCAAATGAGGCACAGGTGCGGGCAGGCTGAGCGAACAGGTGACCTAATAGATAACCACTCACAGCTGGGAACTGGGGAACAGACTGTGAGTAAGTGGTGGGTGTGTCTGGGAGAGGAGGAAGGAGGCTCCTGTCAAAAACCCCAAAATAACAGAAACTGACAAGAAAATAATAACAGACAGAAAATATTCAAAAATACATAGGGAGTCTGAGCTCTGGGCTCAGACTCATGACAAGATCAACTATTAAAATAGTCATTACTTACAATCTGGATCATTTTCCTTCCAGCTGAAGGTTATTATTGCATTTATAACTAATTTGATACCTGTTATTTTAACATGTTGACCTACTAAAATCGTGGTGGTTTCTAGTTTGCAACAACAGGGTGGTCTAGGCTGAAGTCAAATTCCCAGCCTGAATTTTTGTCCCAGTTCACCCCTGATCATAATTAGAGTGAGATTATTGTGGAATACAGTAACTGCTGAAACCCCTATTGTCAAACCAAATTACTCCACCAGAACCGTGTTGTATAAGTGCTAATAAACAGTTCATTTTACACAGGTTATTGTGAATGGGCAGATCCATGTTGATGAAGTCAGGTGTAGGCTGCTGTACTTTCTGAGTTGGAAATTTGATCCCAGAGGGTGTTCCAGGTGAAATTTCCAGTTGAGAAATTGGGAAATACTGACTTCAGACTAGGGATGGGCATTCGGTGAAATTTTCTTCACCGATCGTCGGGAGAATTAATGATTAATAATCGGTTAATCATTAACATTTTTAGGTACGTAACAAGGCAGGTAGACTACATTAGAACATCAGGAATCAGCACGGAGAGCCCTCTCTCTGTTCTCGTGTTGGCTCGGCTCGGGAATCTCGCAAGCTGATTGACCGAGACGTTTCACCCCGCAAGCTGATTGGCCGAGACGTTTTACCCAGCTTCTGTCCCTGCCGAGCGGCCACCCAACAAACGAAGACCGCATTCATTGCTCTATCGCTCGTGTTACTTAGTCTAGCCGCGCAGAACTTTTTGCTGTTCTCTTGTGCCATTTTGTGCGAAATAGTCTTCCCGTCGAGCCACTACGCCGCTTCCTGCAGCTTCCCTCGACGTGTGTACACCGAATCTTCATGACCTTCTCAATAAAGTTTCTGAAAAAAAAAAAGAATCTTCACGACCGCCATTACTCAGCGCGCAACCACTGTTGGCGGTTTCTTCACGTAATAAGGGTGTTCCACGGACCCTGTCGATGAGGTATATTTGTATGCTGCATTGCAGTGATTGCAGTACACCTGGTCATTTTTTAAATTGAAATGGTCCCACGCAACACTTCGCCGTAACCGCTTCATGATTTGGCGATTGCCCTACGGAAGCCCGCATGTATCAACTGAGGCACGCCAGGGTACGGCGATGGTGTAATGTTGCCCCCTGGTGCCCAAATTTTGCCATTGCATTGTTTGAGGACGGCCGTGCACTAGGCCTAATAATGTCGGATTGTTTAAAAAAAAAAACGGTTTGTCGACGAAAATGAACTTCCTCGGTGAAATTCTTAATGATCAATTATCGGTTAATCGGTAAATTATGCCCATCCCTACTTCAGACAAATGATGAATTTGCATTTAGAAAAAAGAATCAGAATCAGAATTAACTTTATTGCCAAGCACGTTTACAAGGAAACACAAGTAAACATACGAGGAATTTGACTTGACATTGGGCGCGCTAGATAAGCGCAACCCAATGCCGCCATTGGCAACCCAAATGTACATTGAAACAGTGGGTGGATTTTTAATGAAATGTAAATAATTTTAACACCGTTGTTAAAACAACATTAAAACATAAGTGTAGTCAAGCAAAACAACTTAGGAGATATTGTTGCAGGGTCCAGGGGCGTCATGCATAAATGGTGCGCACACACAAAAACACGCCATATGCTGATTTTCACGCACACAGTGGCATGTATAAAAACAAACATGATGTGAGAATTTGCGGGCCGAGCCACAAAGTTTCCCCCTGCCATGAGAAGTTGCAGCTGTCCACAAAAATCTGTTTGACTCTATCAGGTGGGTCTGTTAAACTACAAAACAGCCAAAACTGACAGAATGTGTTAAAAAAAAAATTTTGTTACTTATTTGTACCCGTAGGTAGATTTGGTTTGCAGTTTGGTGACAAGCCGCCGGCTGCTGGTCGCTGCGTGCGCGAGCGCCCTAAACCTACATGTTTTTGGTATGCGGGAGGAAACTGGAGAAATCCCGAAGTAAACCCGCGCAACACGGGGAGAACATGCAAACTCCACACAGCTCACTGTTGGTCGGGGGCTGGGATCGAACCCACGATCCCCGCGGTCCCCCGGCCGAGGGTAAAACTGTGCTGTCACAGTGCTTAAACCACTGCGCCACCGTGCAGCCCAAATGTAAAATGACGTTTTTACTTCAGCTAAAATGATTTGTCTATGAATTAATGGTTGAAAAAATGATTATTATTATTACAAGATTTATCTCTACAATTCGGCTTACTGAGCGCAGTGAAACCCCGATGAATAATAACTAATTTCCCTCAGATATAACCTGCCTCATTCATGGTCCAAAACCAGCACCACTGGAAACTGGATCCAGTCTCTGTAAATGTGACATAGAGATAAAAAAAAAAAAGTACCAGAGACTATACAGTTGACTCCTGAGGCAACGCACACAGATCCATCTCTCCTGGGAGGAATTCTGCTCGGTAAAATGCACTCTAATTGAGCCCCAATTCCAGCACAATACGTGCTGAGGCAACGAGAAGCCTCTGACTGCAGACTACTTGGAGGAAGCTGGATTGTGGATCCCTGCAGGTAAACCCCGGTAGCTGCAGCAGTGACATTTTCAGCTGTTTCGGAGTGAAGAGAGGTTTCTATTGTCTAAAATATCTCTGTTTGGAGATTACAATCTGGAAATAAAAGGCTTCTCCCTGGCTGTCATGCATAATTTGGATTCTGACACAAATTTGGTTTGTAACTATAAATTCAGCTGTAAGATTGGAGTGGTATACAGTGGTGTTTATTGACTTTATTTTATTTACTTATTTTACTCAGGAACATCACAGCTGTCTATGCGGATTACCGAGGGCTTTCTTTCACAGCATTTGTTTTTTCGTATGTGAGTCGTCCCCCCCCCCGCAGTCACACTGTCATATAGTGATCCATCTATAGACTTTAATTTTAATGCCATTTTAAAGGTAAAGGTAAAGCCAACTTTATTGTCATTCAATCCGTACAGCCAATTGTGTATAGTAGAACGAAATTATGTTCTCTTATCTACAATGTTAATCACAACTAGAATCAGAGGGGTCGCTGCCATTCAAGGCGCCGCCACAAATTTCCCTCCTCCGTTCCATTATTGCTGAGCACCAAGCTGGACGGCAAGAAGTTCCACTTTTATGTGGTCTTCGGCATGACCCACCTGGGTCATATTTTATTTCAGTCTGAGTCAGCTGCATTAAGTGAGGTGTAGGCTCAGGTTGTTGCTTTAGCCTACACACCTTCTGTCCAAAATACAGTCGTGTGAAAAAGTGTTTGCCCCCTACCTGATTTCTCATTTTTTTGCATGTTTGTCACACAAATGTTTCAGATCATCAACCAAATTTAAATATTAGACAAAGATAACACAAGTAAACACAAAATGCATTTTTTAAATGAAGGTGTTTATTATTAAGGGGGAAAAATCCAAACCTACAAGGCCATGTGTGAAAAAGTGACCCCCCCCCCCACCAATAAAGCATAAATTAAAGGTTTGATGACACGATTCTGACTTCATCTAATTTTGCAACACATAATTTCAATATGACAAAATAGGTTGGTCTGTGCAGTTCTAAGTCAAACATCCTTTTTTTCACGCGAATATCTGACGTTTTCATGAGCGCCACGTCACCAATTGTGTCAGTGGCTGGAAAACCCCCCGGCCACATTGTGACATCAGCGACAGAACACAGCGCTTGGCTGCTCATTGTACACACAGGATGGAAGTGGTAGAAAACATCGACGATGGTTCCAGCACATGTAGTCTGGAATTGGTTTGTGTTGTCCAATCTTCAGACGATTATAGTTCAGAAGAATGGGATGATAATGAAGAATCTGGGGGCATTAGACCTTATAGGTTTGAGCCGTGCCAAGCAGGCATCGTGCCTAGCAAGTCAGACTCAGAGAGTGACAGTGGAGAGGCACGCATGCCCGCTGCAGCAGCAGCGACAAACACACGGCAGGGGAACACCGAGTGTTATGCTTTTGTTACAGATATTGCAACAAATTATTTGTTCATAAATATAATTTAATTAAACCCGATTTTTCAATAAAATCATAGCAGTGTGTTCTCTGTGGCTCAGGCATTGGGTTTATTATGTATTATCTTTTGAGTTCTTGTTGTTTTTATGTTTTGTACATGTGAATAATGTGCCGTTTTGACCCACTTTCAGGTGGGCACTGTCCAAGATTCACCAGTCTGATCATGCGCCCTGTCTCTTTGACAGTCAGCTGTTCATGTTTTGTGTGCATCATCTGTCATGTTGTCAGCCAGCCAATAATGCCAACACTATCACGACGTGTTAGCCGCTCGACACAGCCGTGGTTCTGTTGCGCTCTTGTAGCAATGTCAGCTCTGGGGTGCAACCATGGTTAACACGTTTCCTCTCCATACGTTCGCTGGGCAATGTCAGCCCCGAATGCCTACTGTTTGTGTTTTTGTATATTTTTGTAAGTCTTCACCTTTTGGGATCAGTCTTTATGTTCAGTAAATTTGCTGCTGTGAATCCTGCACGTAAATCCATTCTTCCTTCCCCTCCTCGTGCGCTCTTATGCAGGGCACGGAGAGGGAGGATGAAATAATGAGGATTTACGTGCAGGGTTCACTACAGCACATTTATTACAGAAAGACAGACAATTCCCTAAAAGGTGAAGACAAACAAAAAACACAAACACACTTACTGATGGCGTTCGGGGGCCAGCATCGCCCAGCGAACGAATGAGAGGAGACATGTTAGCCACAGGTGTGCCCCAGAGCCGACATCGCTTCAAGGACGCACAAGAACCATGGCAAACATGGAGTGACTAACACATCGTGAGAGTGCTGAAAATTCTGGCAGACTAACAGCACAGATGACAATACTATGGACCAGCAGTGCGTGACTGGCAAACAGCCGCTAAGTACACGCACTGCTGGTGATGGTGTGATGAGAAGCATCTGGACGAGGACCAGGAAAGATGATCAGTGGGAGTTTGAATCAGCTGGTGATAGTGATAGATGGGACGTGGACGGACCGGGGAGCGTCAGCATGCGCTCACAGAAAGTATGTCAAAGCTGCGCATAAATCCATTATTCCTTCCCCTCCTCGTGCGCTCCTCCTGCGTAAAAGCGCACGAGGAGCGCACGAGGAGGCTTATGACAGTTGGAGCCGAAGCGTGTGATGTGGTCTTTCATGGCCTGCTGTTTATCTAAGCCTGCAACACAACACGAAGGCAGAGCTGTAAAATTAAAACAAGAAACCAGAGAAACTGTGAGCTACAAAGCTGCTGTCATTCCAGTCAACAACACCGGAATCCGTTCTGTTGCTTATGTCATGGTGGTGCCATCCTTCATTCGGTGGGTGGCACCACAGTCCAGTCAGCGGCTGCGGTTTTTTGATGATAACTGGTTTATGCAGGCGCGGCTGTAAATATTATATTGATCATAGACAATGACTTTTGGGTTTACACAACATGCTAAAAAATGTCAAAATCGTGTCATCAGACCTTTAACTGTGGTTTTCTGTCAAGAACCCTCCCGTGTGCTTTTCCAATGCGCATGGCGAGGGGTTAAATGATGAGGAATTACGTGCAGGAGTTATACCACACACATTTATTAAACACGAAGATAACAGTCCCAAAAGGTGAAAACATACAAAAAGACAAAACACTTACATTGGGCGTCCCTGGGCCGGCATCGCCCAGTGAACACATGAGAGGAGGTAATTAACCACAGGAGCATCCCAGAGCCGACATCGTTCGAAGGGCGCAGAGAACCATGGTTGCAGTGGAGGTGGCTAATCCTTCATGACACACAGATTACACACGACTATGTACTTCAGTCAGCAATCCATTCATTGACCCAGCAGTGCGTGACTGGCAAAAGGCACTAAAGTACACGCACTGCTGGTGATGATGTAATTAGGAGCACCTGGGCGAGGACCGGGAAAGATGATCAACGGGGCTGGGAACAGCTGATGGTAATAAGTGAGGGGCATGGTCAGACCGGCAGACTGTCAGCAGTACACACAGCTGCCGGCCCTAGAGCAGTGGCTATTGATACAGTAACACACTGGAATGCATAATAAACATACATACACAGCAGCACCTAAACCCACCGGGATGTCAGGACCGAGCCAGGGGAACCAAGCCAGCTCAGCTCCTGACAGAGCTCCCCCCTTAAGGGGTGGATACCCAGACACCCAAGGTAACATCCCGAAGCCCCCCCATCCCCCAACAGGAACAAACAACACGAACCCGAGTGGGAGGTAGGAGAAACAGGAAAGGATGGAACGCAATCCCCCACCCAGGGCCCACAATTAACCCCCCCCCCCCCCCAAGTCCAAAGGCATAGAGGCTCGGGAGGCCGCCCAGAGTCCCAGGCCCAGCAGGCAGTCCGGCGAACAGATTCCGGTGGCCTACCGGAAAACATGGGTCATCTGGCCCCGAGACTCAGTCCCTCAGGCGGTCGGCCAGCGCTGTAAAGCCACCAGGGCTGGCGGGATGAAGCAGGAGGTGGCCTGCCCACAGGAAGGCTCACTGGTGAGTGACCAGACCGTAGGGAGGGAACCCCCACGGCATTGGACAGGTAGGAGAAGGGGACCACAGTGTCCTCAGGCAGATCTGCAGTGCCCTTGGTGGTCCCGGCTTGGGACACAGCTGCACCCGCGATGGACCCCGACTGGGCCAGCTCTGCAGCACCCGTGGTGACCTCTGGCTGAGGTTCTGCAGCACACACGGTGACTCCCGATTGGAGATCTGCAGCACCTGCGGTGGACTCCAGCTGGAGCTCAGCGGCATCCGTAGTGGACCCCAACCGGGCCAAGGCTGCACCTTTGGTGGAACCCGCGCTGGAGCATGGCATCCATGGTGGGTCCGAGCAGGAGCGCAGCACCCACATCGGGCTGACCCTGGAGCACAGCCCCCACGATGGTCCGAAGCCAGCCTGCCGCACCCATGGAGATACAGCCTGCGGAGGGACCCACACGATGGCCTCAGGCAGCGGAGAAGCTGGACTCACAACGTTGTCCAGCGGCGGACCCGGTTCCAAGGTGACCCCTGGTGACGATGACTCCTCTCTGGCGACCCTAGAAGAAAACTCAGGAGCAGGAGACGAAACCAAGTTATTAGGGTCGCCGGCAGTGGCAGAGCCCGGCGAAGGTAGTTCAGGGGCGGCTGTGCGCTGCACCTGACTCTCCTCACCTTGAGCCAGACAAGATCTCTCTAGAACTGACATCAAAAATACAAGAGAGAAAACTTGCCTGAGCTTGAGCTCCACCGTTGTCCAGGACTCGGTTGATCCCAACGATGAAGACTCGGGTCCCGCCTCCAGGAGGTCCAGCTCAGGCTCCCACTCACTGCTGCAGCCTCCACAGCAGGCGAGATGGTGAAAGCAGTCTCTTTTAACTCCAGCAGTGGCTCCAATGTTGGGGATTCCACCGGCGTGGCTGCAGGAAAACACCTCTGTGCGGCCCCTGGGCAGGATCATCCAGGGACCCAAACTCCTCCTCTGTCTGGCGGCTCAGTCCTAGGACCAACAGGCACTCAGGGATAATTGGAGGAGACATGGAGAGGGGAAGAAAAGAATTATTATTTGCAGCTGGAGGAGAGGACCCAGCGGACTGCTGAAACTGGGCCTCTCCCTTGGGAGACAGGCAAGATTCAGTGTTAATGAATGGTTCTGAATGAAAAAATACTTGCCTCCCCTCCCAGTAATTGATGCTCACAGCTGCAGGCGGCAGACAATCATCCCTCTCCGTGTCAGCAGTGACATGGATCCTCTCGAGGGCTTGCGAAGGAGCCGTCTCCACGACGACCGAGGTGGGCGTTCCTGGGGTGATCTCAGCGGGCCTCACAGCAGTTGGAGAGACGATGGCTGCTGACGGAGGAGAGGGCTTTTTCCAGCGCTTCCATGCAGTGTGACGCTGTCCCCTGCTTGCTGGAACCGGCTTGTTGAGAGCGGGAGCTTAGTTCTGGCAGAAGGCAGTCTTAGCGGCGTCCCGGGAGTGCCCTCCCCTCGGCGCGAGCCCGGTCTTCTTCTGGGACCTCCTTCCCCTCTCGTCGTACTCGCGTAGTAGCGCTGCCAGCTGGAATATCCTCTCAGCTCCCTCGGGATGCTTGGAGAGCTGAGGGCACTGCCGAACCTCTGCCTCTGCCAGCTTGACGTACCACATGACATCCATCAGGGTGGAATAACCGCTCGCCGAAAATATCAGGCTGTCAATGTTCATGAGAGCTCGGCAGTGTTCCCAGCCGAGGCTCATTGGATAACGCCGGCCCATGGACATCTTAAACCAGGTTAGTTCCAACAAGCGATCCACAAAAAAGGGAAAAGGGATGTGTGGGTGAACCTGCTAAATCCTCCTTTTTGGCTGGGTCATTCTGTCATGAACCCTCCCGAGTGCTTTTCCAATGTGCACGGTGAGGGGTTAAAGGATGAGGATTTACATGCAGGAGTTACACCACACACATTTATTAAACATGAAGACAACAGTCCCAAAAGGTGAAAACATACAAAAAGACAAAACACTTACATTGGGCGTCCCTGAGCCGGCATCGCCCAGCAAACGCATGAGGGGAAGTAATTAACCGCCGGAGCATCCCAGAGCCGTCATCGCTCGAAGGGCACAGAGAACCACGGCTGCAGTGGAGGTGGCTAATCCTTCATGACACACAGATTACGCACGACTATGTACTTCAGTCGGCAACCCATTCAATGACCCAGCAGTGCGTGACTGGCAAAAGGCACTAAAGTACACGCACTGCTGGTGATGATGTAATTAGGAGCACCTGGGTGAGGACCGGGAAAGATGATCAACGGGGCTGGGCACAGCTGATGGTAATAAGTGAGGGGCGTGGTCAGACCGGCAGACTGTCAGCAGTGCACACAGCTGCCGGCCCCAGGGCAGTGGCTATGGATACAGTAACACACTGGAATACATAATAAACATACATACACAGTGGCACCTAAACCCACCGGGGTGTCAGGACCGAGCCAGGGGAACCAAGCCGGCTCAGCTCCTGACATTTATCACATCTTTGGAAAGCTGAGTTCAATTTCTCTAGCCACACACAGGCCTAATTACTGCCACACCTGTTGTCAATCAAGAAATCACTCAAATAGGACCTGCCTGACAAAGTAAAGTCAACCAAAATATCCTCAAAAGCTAGACATCATGCTGCGGTCCAAAGAAATTCAGGAACAAATAAGAAACAAAGTAATTGAGATCTATCAATCTGGAAAAGGTTATAAAGCCATTTCTAAAGCTTCGGGACTGCAGCAAACCACAGTGAGAGCCATTAACAACAAATGGATAAATGGGTTATTGTTGATTCAGGAGGGTCAGAACAAAATAAAATATTTTTTCAGACCTCCACCTCCGTTATCAACATTTCAGCGTCACACTCTGTGAAGTTATTATTGTTTTATGTTGCGCTTTCCCGCAGGATTGACAATCACTGTTTGACAGAAGAATGACAGAAGGGGCGTTTTCCTTCATTTACAGTCATTAGTGGGAGGAACCAAGGTGGAGTAAAGAGATTGTGCACATGTACTGACTTTTCACGTGAGGTGGGATGTATAAAGAAAAGGAGCGGAGAACTGGCGTATGTACAGTTTTATAAATCTGAAAATTTTCATGCGCACTTTTCAAATTTTGTGAGTATGCCATGTTTCAGTATGAAAGCTGTGCAATCCTTTATACATGAGGCCCCTGGTGTTGTGAATGCCGACTCAGCCTGCTGTTAAGGCTTACAAGGACATGAGTTCACTTAGCTCAGTCACTCACTTCAACTTTCAATTCCCTCACGGTGATAATGTGAGTTATCCACAATGTATTTCAGTGCTGTCAGTTATCCTTTTCTTTTTTTCTTTTACAGAAAATCCTTGATGAGCACATGTCCTTCTGGACAACAATTCCCTGGAGACTTATTAAGATGCTTCAGTGTGATGCAGCCCTATCTGCTCAAAACCGAAGACCAGATTCTTTTCTTTTCTGTAAAATGTAACACAGCACATTAAATTGATTGAAATGAATGCATTTAGCTGAGTATAGAGAATTTTTCTGAAGCTTACTTGAATACTTTGAGTTATCTGTATTTAATTTCTGTACATTCAGCAGTATACGTATATCACAGTTGTTACATTCAGTTACATGTGATTAAATTTTCCAAATAAGCAACACTGCAGGAGTTGCAAGTTCTGGCTGGTGGACTTGAAGAGTGGTCTTAGGATCATTGTTTCATTTATGATGTGTTGTCATTTTTTTGTAGATGTGTTTGTGTGTAATGATTTGTTGAGTTACTCAGCTTTCTGTAATAAAGTCTGAATCACTATTGACAATCTAAAAATCAAGTAGAGCTCTATTAAGTTAGTGTGTGCCATAAGTTCTCCATAAGCTCTCCACTCAAAATAAACAAGTTAGTATGAATTGCCATGAAGGCTGCCTTACTTTTGGGTCACTGTGTTTAACTTTTTTTAATCTACTGTAGTGACCCCCGGATCATCAGATCAGTAGATATGCTCGTAATAACCACTCATTTACCATCTCCTACTAATGAGAGAGGGAGTCCAATGTTTAAGGGGAACTCATGAGAAAAATTAAGTAACACTTTCAGACACTTCCATTATTGCATTATTTTGATTACACAGGCAAACTGTAACAGAATGCTAGAAATAGATATAAACATGACTTTGGGAATTAATATACCTTATAAGATTTCATTTGCCAAATTAATGAACACAAATTCAGGCACACTGCATAATTAGATACACAAACATAGGAAGGACGGTAGTTGGTGGGTTGCTTTGATTGTACTACACTGTGTTTTTATACTCAAAAGACTATGCACTACTCATCTCAAACACAACCGTAAGCATCCATTATTCAAGCAGTGACGTTGGTGGAAAGAGATGCAAACACTTCCAGCAATGTAAAGTCTCCCACAAAGGCAAGTTTGACAAAATAAGCGACCTGAGGAAAAACCCTGGAAACCGAGGTAAGATAATGAGGTAAATTAAATGGTCTCCACACAACAGCTTAAAAGAGAAAAAAGATATAGTTCCTAAAATGACAAGTGCATTGTCATGAGACTGAGCGTGGTTATCTCCGAGCTCAGGCTCTTAATTTATTTCTGAATATTTTCTGTATTTTTCCAGCTTTGGTGTTGTTTCTGTGTTTTGAGTTATGATGTTTCCTAGGTGGTTTATCGTTCTGTTAGTCATTTATGTTCTAAATCTCATTTTTATTTTTGTTTTTTCAACCTCTGTAGTTTGGAATTATATTTTTGCTTCTGTATGACATGAGTGCCCAACCTCCTCTTCCAGACACTCCCATCCTGTCATCCTCTCACTGCCTGTTCCCTACCGTCCCAGCTGTGAGTTATTGTTTAATTAGGTCACCTGCTTTCTCATGCAGCCCGCACCTGCCGCCCATTTTTTCATCTTACTCACAAACTATTTAAAGACTGTCAGATTGTTTGTTCACTGCGGCAGTCTCAACGGTAATTATCCTCTCTTCGCCACCAGAGCCCTGATCCTGCTCTGGTGAGGGGGGTTTTCCTGAAGTTATTCCAGCATGTAAGTTTTCCTTGTTTTTCTGTATCTGGATTCTGCTTTGCTGTATTCTGGCACTTTGCGTGCTTTGTAAATAAAACCACAAACTGCAGTTGGCATGTGGGTCTGTTTCTCTCTGCCCTGAGGGGCGATTCATGACAGTAGACTGCCGCCAGTAAAGACTCAGCCACTGCAGTTTGTGGATTTTTGGGGGCTTTTTTGTATGTGTTTTTCCCTCACCTGTTCCGTGAAGCATTATGTCCCTAGCCCACACAGATGCTGCAGGTGAACGCGGCTACCCAATGCACCTGGGGTGGGACTGCTGCCAGGTCCTCATGGAGTTTGATGGGCTAATCTCCGCAGCACGGATTGGTCCTTCCCTGAAGGACACATTATGGTATCTGGGTCTCGCGGAGGCAGCTGCTCACTGGTGCCCTCAGCTTTTGGAGAACACTGAGGGAGTGGAGAGGATTTCTCTGGTGGGGGCGCTACAACGTGAAAACAGCGGGATGGTGAGGAATTCCCCGGGGAAGGCTGGGCCTGCACCGGAGGAGAGGCGCTCCCAAGTCCCTGTTGTTTCGGCTCCTCAGCAGTCGCCGGCGCCCATTCCTGCTCCAGTCCCATCCACTCCACGGCGTTGCCATCCAGCCTCGGACCGCCGGAGGATTACTCCCACCTCTCAGCCAGTCACTACCCCTTCGCCGAGACAGAAGACTTCCGCAGCAGTGCATTCTCCATGTTTTTTTCCTCTTCAGCTGTCCCGTCAGTTCCCTGTTGTCCTGCAGCTGCTGATCCTCATTTCTCCTTGCCATTTTTTCCCACTGCTGAGAGGTTGGTTGCATTCTCGCTGACTCCGCCCGTCGCTGGAACTGCAGGGGTGGTTCTTCAAGGTTCTCCTGGGGGACCCTCTTCAATGGAAACCACGGAGAGGGTCAAACCTACACCTGCTGCAGCAGGAAACATCATGCTCCGGGATAACAGGCAAGTGTCTTTTCATTCTCCTTCAATTTATGATGATATGCCTTGCCTGATTCCCGGTAGTGAGGCTCAGGGTGTGCAGTCCCCTGAGCTCTCACCACCTGCTGCAACTAGTAAACTCTCACCTGCCCTCTCCGTGTCTCCTCCTATTGTCCCTGAGTGTCCGCCAGTCCCGGAACTGAGCCACCGGACGATGGAGAAGCCTGTGGCTCTGGAGGACCTGATTCCAGCCCCGCAGCCACACTACGGATGGAAGGAGAGCCCTGAACCCAAGCTGATGCCTGCGCTGACTATGAGGGGAGTGTCTGGGCTTCAGCTAAGAAGGAAGCAGTGCCAACAGGGAGCCGACCTGCTGTTCCCATGCAAGGTGAGCCACCTGCATGGTCGACATCGCTGAGGGATCCCAGGACTGCACCGACCACCATGCCTGCTGCAGGGGCTGCTGCAGCAGAGTTGGAGCTGGATCCCCAGAGAGCTGGGTCCGAGACACCATTGCCTGGATCAACAAAGTCCTGGATGCCGGTGGAGCTTGAGCTCAGGCAAGTGCTCTCCTTCGTTTTTCTTGTATCAGTCTTGGAGAAATCTTGTCTGGCTGCTGGTGAGGAGAGCCGGGTGTAGCCGTCAGCTGCACCTGAGCTCACCTTGCTGGACTCGGCTGCTGCCGCTGCCAGTGACCCTGACCCTGTTTCTCCGCCACTTTTGTCTGAGCTTTCTCCCAGGGTGACCGGGGATATTCCACCCTTGCTAGATGTCTCTGTGGGTCCAGGCTCACCTCCCGAGATCGCCATGGGTTCAGCTCCCCCCATTGAGGTCATTGAGGATGCTCAGTCCCAGCCCGGGACCGCCGTGGGTGCAGCTTCGGCCCAGTCTGGGTCCTCTGTGGGTGCTACTCCCCCTCTGGTTGAGGTCATCGCAGGCGCTCTGTCCCAGCCCAGGACCTCTGTGGGTGCAGCTTCGGCCCAGTCCAGATCCTCCCTGGGTGCTGCTCCCCCTCTGGCTGAGGTCGTCGCGGGTGCTCTGTCCCAGCCTGGGACCTCCGTGGGTGCAGCTCCTCTACAGTCTGGGTCTCCGTGGGTGTTGTGTCCCAGTAAGGGACCATCGTGGGTTCTGCGCCCCAGTCCAGGGGCCACCGTGGGTGCAGCCTTGGTCCAGTCCAGGCCCACTGTGGGTGCAGCCTTGGTCCAGTCCAGCCCCACTGAGGGTGCAGCTTTGGACCAGTCCGGGTCCACCGCGAATGCAGCGCCGCTCCTGCCCTGAGCCACCGAGGGTGGAGCTCTGCTCCTGCCCAGAGCCACCCAGGGTGCAGCTTCGCTCTTGCCGGAGCCACCAAGGGTGCAGCTCCGCTCCTGCCCGAAGCCACCAAGGGTACAGCTCCGCTCCAGCCCGGAGCCACCGAGGGCGCAGCTCCGCTTCTGCCTGAAGCCATCGAGGGTGCAGCTCTGCTCCAGCCCAGAGCCACCGCGAGTGCAGCGCTGCTACAGCCCGGAGCCACCACGGGTGCAGCTTTGCTCCAACCCGGAGCCAACCCAGGTGCAGCTTTGCTCCAGCCTGGGACCACCGCGGGTTCTGCTTCACTCCAGTCTGGAGCCTCTGCAGGGGCTACCTTGTCCCAGCTCAGGACCATCACGGGTGCAACCATGTCCCAGCCCGAGACCATTGCGGGTGCTACTTTGTTCCAGTCCGAGACCTCCAAGGGTGCTGCTGGCCAGTCCAAGGACGTCGTGGTTCCCCCTCCTTTGCCAGACACCATCATGGTTCCTCCTCCTTCACCAGACACCGTCGTGGTTCGTTCTCCAGTACCAGATGCCATCATGGTTCCCCCTCCAGTGCCAGATACCGTTGTGGTTCCCTCTCTTCTGCCAGATGTTGTTGTGGTTCCTCCTTCTCAGCCAGGTGCCATCGTGGCTCCCCCTCCTCGGCTCTCCATACCTTCACTGGGCCTCCCCATGGGGGAACCACCTACCGGGCCACTCCTCTGGTTTAGGGGGCTGAAGAACTCTGGTCAGCCGCCTGACGGATTATGCCATTGGGTTGGGTGGTCCTTATTCTCCAACAGGCCACCCGACTCACACCAGCTTGCCATCTGTCAGGTCTGGGACTTCGGCCGGCCGCCCGAACTGCTTAGTTCTGTGGCCTAGGGGGCCCAGGGGTCTGGTATTACATGGGTGTGGTTCATTACCCAAGCTTGTCATTTTTGTTCCCTCATAAGTCTGTTCCCCCCACCTCCCACCCGGGGTGGTTTATTGTTATACTTTTTCTTTTCTTTGGGTGTTACCTTGGGGTGTCTGGAATTGGGGGCTCTGTCATGAGACTGAGCATGGTTATAACCGAGCACAGACTCTTATTTTTGAATATTTTCTGTATTTTTCCAGCTTTGTGTTGTTTCTCTGTGTTTTGAGTTATGATGTTTCTTAGGTGGTTTATCGTTCTGTTAGTCATTTATGTCCTGAATATCATTTTTATTTTTGTTTTCTCAACCTCTATAGTTTGGAATTATATTTTTGTTTCTGTATGACACGAGTGCCCAACCTCCTCTTCCAGACACTCCCACCCTGTCATCCTCTCACTGCCTGTTCCCTATCGTCCCAGCTGAGAGCTATTGTTTAATTAGGTCACCTGCTCGCTCATGCAGCCCACACCTGCCACCCATTGTTTCATCTTACTCACAAACTATTTAAAGACTGTCAGATTGTTTGTTCACTGCAGCAGTCTCAACAGTAATTATCCTCTCTTCGCCACCAGAGCCCTGATCCTGCTCTGGTGGGGGGGGTTTTCCTGAAGTTATTCCAGCATGTAAGTTTCCCTTGTTTTTCTGTATCTGGATTCTGCTTTGCTGTATTCTGGCACTTTGCATGCATTGTACATAAAACCACAAACTGCAGTTGGAGCGTGGGCATGTTTCTCTCTGCCCTGAGGAGTAATTCATGACATGCATTCAAAACCAAATGGACACGATGTCAAAGTGAATCACCATTGGGTAATTTTACCCAACACGGTCTGCAGAGAGCCATCATCTTGTTGGGGTGCTTCAGGAGCATGGGGTGTCAGACTCATTGCTACGATCTAGCCAGCCTCTATATGACCATTGTGAGAGTTTGGTTCATATTGCCAGCAATCAAGCTTGTTCCCAGTAACTCTGCCAGGGCTGCCCTTTGTCACCGATCCTGTTAATTATATATATGAACAGGATTTCTAGGGGCAGTCAAAAGATGGAGGATGTCATGTTTGGGCGGTCACAGGATCTCATCTCTGCTGTTCACAGATGATGTGGTCTTGTTGGCTCCATCTAGCAATGACCTTCAGGTCTTACTGGAGTAGTCTGCTATTGAGCATGAAGCGGCCGGGATGAGAATCAACACCTCCAAGTCTGAGTCCACAGGGCTGAGCCAAAAAAGGGTCCTCTCCAGGCTGGGGACAAGGTCATGCCCCAAGTGGAGGAGTTCAAGTATCTCAGGGTCTTATTCACAAGTGAAGGGAGAATGGAGTGGGAGATTGACAGATGGATTGGAGCAGCATCTGCAGTGATGCAGACGTTGTACCAGCCTGTCATGATGAAGAGGAAGCTGAGCTCCAAAGCAAAACTGTCGATTTACCAGTCAGTTTACATTCCTACCCTCACTTATGCTCAGGAACTTTGGGTAATGACCGAGAGAATGAGCTCACGGATCTAAGCAGCTGAAATAAATCTTCCTTGTAGGGTTGCTGGACTCACCCTTAGAGATATGGTGAGTAGTTCAGTGATCTGGGAGAGGCTCAGAGTAGAACCACTGCTCAAGGAGCCAGTTAAGGGAGTTTGGGCATCTGATCAGGATGCCTCCCACATGAGGTGTTTTGGACACATCCCACTGGAAGGAGACTGCAGGGCAGACCCTCTGAAGAGACTTACTGTATGTCTCCCAGTTGACCTAGGAATGCCTTGGTATCCTCCCTGAAGAGCTGGAGCGATTGGCTGGAGAGAGGGAAGCCTGGGCTTCTCTGCTTAGACTGCTGCTTCTGTGACCCGCACCCCCAGATAAGTGGTAGAGGATGGATGGACAGTCTACAGAGATCCCCCAAACGCCTATAGATACCTAAAAAAAAAAAAAAATTAGCCAGACAAACTCAATGGACTTAGATTTACATTTATCACTGAGAGCAAATCGTAGATATTTGGAGCCAAAACTGCTTGCTGCAACTGGGGGACTTCCACGATACCGTTATGCTCAACCTAAAGGCCCCTAGGACAGCTAATGCCATATCCAACCCCCCAGCTTTGGCATAACTGCAGAAAAAAAAAAACATTAACTGCATGCCAAAGTAAACATACTGAAACAACAGTGGTAGATGTGAGAAAATTCTCAGTCAGAGCCAAGACAGAGATCTGCTTCAGATTTCTGAGCAGGAGTTTAATTAAGACTGGTGATTAAGATGAAACAATATCTGTGTTGGAGCAAAAAACAGATGCTTTATTAAAACAAGAAGAGCAGTGGAAACAACATCTGTTACCAAACAAGGTGTGAAAGTCAAGTTGAGAGATGTTCTGTTGAAATCTATATAATGTAGTCTATGCATAAGGATGCTTGCTTAAAGATAAAACAACTGAAAGAACTCGTTTAAAACCATAACAGGATGGAGGCTGAATTTGCATCTAAACCAGCAGAAGTAACAGTTGCCCTGGTTCACATTCAAATGCAGCCAGATAAGAAAAGATGTCAGCAGGAGGAAAAGTCCTGTCTCCTGACTCAGCACCAGTGTTGGGAGTAACGCGTTACTGTAATGCCACTACTTTTGCAGTAATGTGTTGTGTAATGAAATTACGGTTTTAAAATTCAGTAATGCGTTACTGTTACTGAAATTTGATGAGATGCGTTACTCATGTTACTCGTTTTATTAATATGAATAGATATTTTAGTGCAAATAGACGATCATACAACTTGCAGTTGCTAGACACCCTCCTCATCAGCTGCCAACTGGGGATGAATACACAGTTTCGGTGGCTATGGACGGGACAACTGCCATCCCCGGCACCACCACCGGCCTCAAGCCACTGGAGGTTGTCATGCCAAAGGCAAAGGCAAGCAAATAAATATAAACTGACCCTACCGTAACTGACGCAGCCGTCACACAGTCTCCTCCGCGGGTCCGTTTCCTGTCCTGTCCCAGTTCACATCACAGCCCGGTGAAGAAATGTCATGGCGGTGGCAACTTCTCATATCGAGCCCTGATCACCTGTTTTCTGAACGGTGAGTAGCCCCTACCAGCTCCTACCTCTGTGGTTAAACATGAGTATTTTTTAGCAAGAAGCTCACATTTAATGTCCACATTAAATGTATTTAAAGCTTGCTTACGCACAGAGAGAAAGTGACTGTGATTTGTTGCAGTAAGCAATGAACTTTCATTTATCTGTGCTTTCTGTTTTATTTTATCTCATTCATTTACATGCTGTTGTGATATGCAACTATTTCATGGAACTAAATCCTCTAAATATGCATTTTCAATGGGCTGGTCCAGGGTTATCAAACATATGGCTTGTGGGCCAAAAACGGCCCACTAGGGAGTCCAAAATTTTCCCTGTGAATTCACAGCTTTATTTCTAGTAAATTTCTGACTTTCTACTGATTGCAATAGTTTGTGTAAATCTCAGACATTTTTTCTGAGTAAGATGATACTTTTTCTCTTCAGTTTTCTTTTTCTTCTTTTTTCTGATGAGAACAAGGGGCCCTTGATCTTGCTGTGTGTGCAAGATGATTTAAGTATGCATTTAAAAGTAACGTGAAAGTTACTTTTCCAAGTAACTAGTTACTTTAATCATGCAGTAACTCAAAAATAACTCAGTTACTTTTGAAAAGAAGCAACTAGTAACTGTAACTAGTTACTGTTTTTTAGTAACTTGCCCAACACTGTGTGTGTTTATATACTTGCATATTTATTCCACCTAGCTGCAATGCTCCGTACTGTGGGTGTTTATATATTTACATATTTATTCCATCTAGCTACAATGCTCTGCACTGTGTTCATATATTCATATATTTATTCCATCCAGCTACAATGCTCTGCACTGTGTGTCTGTGTGTGTGTGTGTGTGTGTATATATATATTTTATAGTAATATGTACATATGTATATTAGCTGCTCTTGCTTGCTTGTTTTTTTTCTTGCCTTCTGATTGTTGCTCTGAGTGTTGCTATCCCTGTGCTGTTGCAATCCTGGAATTTCCCCGTTGTGGGACTAATAAAGGCTTATCTTATCTTATCTTATCTTAACACCGCTCAGCACACACACAAGATTCAGTATGGAGGCAGCATGAAGCCCAAAATCGTTCACTTAACAGAGTGTAAGCAAACTGGTGAAAAATCCAGACAAGCATGTGCACAAGGATCCAAAGAAGTCTGTGAAGGACACTCCTGCAGATCTTTAAAAAACATGTCCTATTTGCCATTAATGTAAAAATGATGGTTATTGTGGTCTATATTAATCATATATTCCATAACCTACATATGTTGAAGCATGTGGAAATGTTTAGCAATTACATATGTAAAGGACTTCACACCTCTGAAAGGACAAAGGCTCTCAGCCGCCGAGTGAAGAACAAAGACGTTCCCAGACACGGCGGAGGAGACCGGAGGAGCCACCCTCACCCCCTAAGGCGAAGAGAGGAAATACCAAGACAATGGGGGGATTAAGATAATGAGGGATGTCAGCCTTTGTTATGCATGTCTTTTGTTGTGTGCAAGTATAAAGCCAGTGAGCCGGAGACATTCTTTCTCTTTTTTCCTTCTGCCACTCTGCACCAGATGAGACTTGTTAGGAGAGCTGATGATTAAACTTTGGTTTATAAATCAAATCGCCTCATCATTTCCAAGCTCTTCTACACTGGTGACCTTGACGCGAGTATGGCCCTGAGGCGTACCCCCGCAATCGACTCATCCGTGGCGACCCAGGCAGACGCCAGCAACCACGCAGACGGGGGAACAGATGGACAACTGTTCCCCCCGGCAGAAGAGATTGAGAGGACTCAACCGAGCACCAGCACCGCCGTGAGAGCCGAGGCAAGGCACTCTCACCCAGCGGACACAGCAGTGATGGTATACACGAATGCCGTCGCTGTCAACCTGCCAGACTTCTGGCAAGAAGACCCCGCCTCGTGGTTTCAGCAGGCTGAAGCCCAGTTTACACTGGCGGGCATCACGGCTGACGATACCAAATTCTACCATATCGTCTCCAAACTCGACGCCGCCACTTCGAAGTGTGTGCGGAGCATGATCCGGCGGCCACCGGCCCAGGACAAATATGAGACGCTCAAAGCAACCATCGTGGCAAACTACGTCCCATCAGCGGAAGAGAGAGCCGAGAAGATCCTGGCGGTCTACGGCCACAGAGGGTGCAAACCGAAGGCCCTCATGGAGGATTTGCTACAGCTTAAAGAAGAGGACAATGACAACTTCCTCTTCCAATTTATATTCCTCAGCACGCTGCCGCCACACATGAGAGGGACACTCGCCAGCATGAAATGCAACAACCACCAAGACTTCCGCGCACTGGCCAACGAAGCTCATCAGCTCGTCAATGCCTGCAAGGAGCTGACACCCACAGCAGCATCCGCAGACCTCAACGCTGACGCCCCGAGCCACGAGGAGCCACAACCCACTGAGCAGACCCAGCCCACGGTGACAGCGACACGGCCAAAACGTAACAGACAGAGCAACGTCTGTTATTATCACCACCGCTTCGCCGAGAAGGCCCGCAAATGCGTTCCCCCCCTGCAAAATTGCGATTTCGGGAAACGCCAAAGCCGGCTCTCAGAGAAGGAGAGGAGGACACAATGTCTGTGTCCTGCAGCAGCAGTTGCAGAGTGAGAATGAGAGGGCTGCACGGTGGCGCAGTGGTTTAGCACTGTGGCAGCACAGTTTTACCCTCGGCCGGGGGATCGCGGGGATCATGAGATCGTGGGTTCGATCCCAGCCCCCGACCAACAGTGAGCTGTGTGGAGTTTGCATGTTCTCCCCGTGTTGCGTGGGTTTACTCCGGGATTTCTCCGGTTTCCTCCCGCACACCAAAAACATGTAGGTTTAGGGCGCTCGCGCACGCAGCAACCAGCAGCCGGTGGCTTGTCACCAGACTGCAAACCAAGTCTACCTATGGGTACAAATAAGTAACAAAAAAAAAAAAAAGCCGAGAGCCGTTAATGGTAGCGGTTCTCGGCGAGAAGAATAAGCTGTTGTACGTGACGGATGGACACACAGGCAAGCAGTTCCTCATCGACACAGGAGCTCAGCTGAGTTTCGTCACGCCCTCCCACACAGATCGAGCCACGGGCACCCGGGGCAACGGAGCCGTGGCAGCCAACGGCTCTAACATCGACACGTTTGGCGAAAAGAGCCTGCACCTCCTCATCCACGGCCGCAACTACAGATGGACATTTGTTGTAGCGGCGGTGAGTTTTAACTTATTAGGCGCAGATTTTTTGTGTGCACATGGGTTATTAGTGGATCTAGCAAATAGGCGCCTGGTTAATGCACTGTCCTTTGCTTCTATTCCATGCTCAGCCCGAGTTTCTCCACCACCTGTGCAGGCCAACGTCACCACGGCAGGAGGTAAGTTTGAGCAACTCCTCACCCAATTTCCAGCTCTCACAATTCCCAAATTCTCAGCCACTGTGACTAAACACGGGGTTGAACACTTCATTCCCACAACGGGACCACCCGTATTTGCCAAAGCTCGCCGCTTAGACGCGGCCAAGCTCAACATAGCATGGGACGAGTTTACAACCCTTGAAAAATTGGGCATTGTTAGACGCTCGAAGAGCCCCTGGGCCTCACCATTTCACATGGTTCCGAAATCCGACGGTTCTTGGAGACCGTGCGGAGATTACCGCAGATTAAACAACGCTACAGCGCATGACCGTTACCCAATTCCTCACATTCAAGATTTTTCACTACATCTGGCGGGTGCGCGCATTTTTTCAAAAATAGACTTAGTCCGCGGTTATCACCAAGTCCCAGTCTGAGCAGAGGACATTCCTAAAACAGCGGTAATAACCCCTTTCGGCCTTTTTGAATTTCTGCGAATGCCTTTCGGCCTCAAAGGCGCTGCTCAAACTTTTCAACGAATGATGGACGCGGTCCTACGCGACCTTCCTTTTGTCTTCGTCTACCTCGACGACATGCTGGTAGCCAGCTCGTCTGAGGAAGAACACGAGCAGCATCTCACTACGGTTTTTCAGAGGCTAGAAGAGCACGGGCTAATAATCAATCCAGCCAAATGCAAATTCGGCGTGTCACAAATTGATTTTTTAGGACACAAAGTCTCTCCGAAGGGGGCAGTTCCACTTCCAGACAAAGTTTCAGAATCAGAATCAGGTTTATTGCCATTGTTCATGTAGTACACAAACTAGGAATTTGTCTCGGTACAATGCTGCAACATTAAACATGATAAGATAAAAGAAATAAACTATACATGTAATAAAGTGTAGGATAAGATTAAGTGATACTGGTCAACAGTTAAAATATATTAGCCAGCAGCAGATACTGTGGAGAACTATATAGTGCAGTCGGTAATGCAGGAAGAAAACAGTGATGATTGACATGAGTCTGGTTGAGCTGCTGTACATGGTGCACGAGAGTCAGTAAGTCACTTAGTGTTCAGCAGTCTGATGGCAGAAGGGAAGAAGCTGTTCATGTGACGGGAGGTTTTAGTATGGATGGACCGAAGTCTTCTACCAGAGGGGAGGGGGGCAAACAGTACGTGACCAGGGTGTGAGGGATCGGCTATGATCCGGCCAGCACGCCTCCGGGTCCTGGAGATGTACAGATCCAGGAGAGATGGGAGCTTGCAGCCGATCACCTTCTCAGCAGTGCGCACGACGCGCTGCAGCCTTAGTCTGTCCCTGGCAGTGGCTCCTGCGTACCACACGGTTATGGAGGTGGTGAGGATGGACTCGATGATGGCTGTGTAGAACTGCACTAACATCTTGGTGGGTAGCTTGAGCTTCCTCAGCTGCCGCAGGAAGAATATCCTCTGCTGGGCCTTTTTGATGAGTGAGCTGATGGTCGGCTCCCATTTGAGGTCCCTGGTGATGGTAGTGCCTAGGAAGCGGAAGGAATCAGCAGTGGTGATGGGAGAGCCTGAGAGGGTGAGGGGGGGCAGAGGAGTAGTGACTTTCCTGAAGTCTACAATCATCTCCACTGTCTTCAGAGCAGTGTTCACGCAATAGAAAGTTTCCCAAGTTTCCCACGGCCACAAACGGTCAAATCGCTACAGGAATTTTTAGGGATGGTTAATTTTTACAACCGCTTCCTCCCCCACGCAGCTCAGCTCATGCAGCCCCTATATGACGCGCTCAAAAAAAAGAAAGCTTCCAACGCGGTCGAATGGACCCCGGAGCGCGAACGCGCTTTCGCGGAAGTAAAAAGCGCCCTAGCTAACGCCACATTGTTAGTTCACCCAGATCCCTTGGTCCGCATCGCGCTAACCACAGACGCTTCGGACCTAGCTATAGGGGCAGTTGTAGAACAACTTGTCAGCGGGGTCTGGCAACCTTTAGCATTCTTTAGCAAATCGCTAAACCAAACTGAGCGTAAATACAGCACTTTTGACAGGGAGCTGCTAGCGCTTCATTTATCCATCAGCCACTTCCAGTTCTGGTTAGAAGGGCGGAGTTTCACGGCTTTTGTAGACCATAAACCGCTCACCTTTGCTATGGCTAAAATTTCAGAACCATGGTCAGGCAGGCAACAAAGACAGCTAGCTGCAATTTCAGAGTTCACCACAGACATTCGACACGTGGCAGGCAAACTTAACGTAGTAGCAGACTGTCTCTCTCGCGCTGTGACACCACCAGAGCGTGAGGAGACAGATTATACTGCCTCAGCAGCAGAACTCTTCACTAACGCAGACACATACGCAGCACCTATCCATGCAGGGATAGATTATGCAGCCATGGTGGAGGAACAAAGCAGTGACGCGGACGTGCGCGCACTCCTGTCTGGACCAACAGGGTTAAGGCTGGAGAAAAAGGGTTTACGCGACGGCGTGCCCCCCCTAATATGCGATGTTTCAACCGGCCGACCTTGCCCGTTAGCACCAGCTACATGGCACCGCCGTATTTTCGACGCAATTCACTCCCTCGCGCACCCAGGTGTGCGCGCCTCGGTTAAAATGGTCGCCGAAAAGTTTGTGTGGCCAGGCCTGCGCAAAAACGTAAAAGAATGGGCAAAAACTTGCATTTCTTGTCAACACGCCAAAATACACAGACACACAAAAGCCCCTCTGGAGCCTTTTCCAATCCCTGCTAGAAGGTTCGACCACGTTCATGTCGACCTCGTGGGGCCACTACCTTCCTCCCAAGGTTTCACACACCTGTTAACAATGATAGACCGCACCACGCGCTGGCCAGAGGCAGTCCCTCTAGCGGCAACCACAGCGGAGGAAGTCGCTCGCGTTTTTTTGACAAACTGGGTAGCACGTTTCGGCGTCCCATCGGACATCACGTCCGATAGGGGGCCTCAATTTGTCTCAGAGCTCTGGTCAGCCATGTCCAACAGCTTAGGGGCAACAATTCATCGCACCACCGCTTACCACCCTCAGGCTAATGGGTTATGCGAGCGTTTTCACAGGTCTTTAAAGGCTGCCCTCAGAGCCTCACTAACGGACACAAATTGGGTAAATAAACTTCCCTGGGTTTTATTGGGGTTGCGTGCTGCACCTAAAGAGGATCTAGACGCCTCTCCTGCAGAATTAGTCTTTGCACAACCTCTCAGGCTTCCAGGTGAATTTTTACTAGAGAACCCAGAGCCAGGGCACCTTCCAGTCCCAAGGTTTTTAGGCAGCAACGGACCGGACTCTCTCCCCGGTCCAGCTCATCACTCCTTCCCACGGGTTTTTGTCCCTCAAGCTTTAAAAAACGCTGAGTTCGTTTTTGTTAGGCATGAAGCTTTAAAACCAACTTTCCGCCCAGCATACGATGGGCCATTCAGAGTGCTGGAACATGGTGATAAACACTTTGTGCTTGATTTTGGGGATAGAAAAGAAACAGTCAGCATTGACAGACTTAAGCCTGCCTTCTTGTTGAAAGACGAGCCTGCACAGTTGGCGAGAGCACCTCGGCGGGGTAGACCCCCCAAGAGAAAAGACTCAGCCCCCCGGCAGGGAACAATTAACCACTCTCCTTCCCACACTGCAGATTCCTCACAAGAAGGTCCCAGCAGGGCGCCTAAACCAACCTACAGCAGTTTTGGGAGAAGATTAAAACCTAGACAGCACAGGGACTGATGCAAACCACTCCACAATTGTTCACTAATTGTGCTGCAACAGTTTAGGACTGACTTATGATTTTACTATGCTGTTATGATTACCACTGAACTCTCTTAGAAGCATGGCTGCTGGAAAGTTTCTTCCGTGGCAAGAGATGTAACACTTAGTATGTCATAGTAATTATCTTAGACTGTGAACCTTTCTAGTGTCCTTTCTTAGTTGTTTGGGGGGCCTGTGGTCTATATTAATCATATATTCCATAACCTACATATGTTGAAGCATGTGGAAATGTTTAGCAATTACATATGTAAAGGACTTCACACCTCTGAAAGGACAAAGGCTCTCAACCGCCGTGTGAAGAACAAGGACGTTCCCAGACACGGCGGAGGAGACTGGAGGAGCCACCCTCACCCCCTAAGGCGAGGAGAGGAAATACCAAGACAATGGGGGGATTAAGATAATGAGGGATGTCAGCCTTTGTTATGCATGTCTTTTGTTGTGTGCAAGTATAAAGCCAGTGAGCCGGAGACATTCTGTCTCTTTTTTCCTTCTGCCACTCTGCACCAGATGAGACTTGTTAGGAGAGCTGATTATTAAACTTTGGTTTATAAATCAAATCGCCTCATCATTTCCAAGCTTTTCTACAGTTATAAGATAAGATAAGATAAGATAAGATAAGCCTTTATTAGTCCCACAACGGGGAAATTCCAGGATTGCAACAGCACAGGGATAGCAACACTCAGAGCAACAATCAGAAGGCAAGAAAAAACAAGCAAGCAAGAGCAGCTAATATACATATGTACATATTACTATAAAATATATATATACACACACACACACAGACACACAGTGCAGAGCATTGTAGCTAGATGGAATAAATATGTAAATATATAAACACCCACAGTACGGAGCAATGTAGCTAGATGGAATAATATGTAGATATATAAAAACACAGTGCGGAGCATTGTAGCTAGATGGAATAAATATGTAAATATATAAACACACACAGTGCAGAGCATTGTTGCTAGATGGGATGAAACAGCATAACCGTCTACTTAGTTATCCTACATGGTATGATTATGTGCCCATACATATTCTCACCCTCCATAACGACCGGTATGTTCCTAGTTGTATGCCGGAGGGGACCATTGTGTAAGTCTATTGCATCTTTTGCATTCAAAAAACTATTAGTTTGTTACGTCTTTTTGCTATCTCTGCGAGCAGCCCTGCTTATAATAATGACAAAAAATAAACCTCGCAACAGTTTCCTTGCAACTGACAGTCCTCCTGCTATTAATCAAAGCTTTATTTATATACCACTTTTCATACAAAAAGATGTAGCATCAGGTGCTTCACACATTGAATTGAACACAATTAAACCCACACACACACACACACCCCAACACAAAGAAACTTTCGTCTGTATAAGACTTGTGTGGCTGGGCACCGAGGATCCAAGTGTGGAAGCACCATCACTAGGAAGCCATCATCACCAGCAGGGAACGTGCCAAGTGTACGGCTACAGGAACACCACCTCTGAGACCAGGGCTGTTTTTGCACCCTAGGCAGGATTTGGGTACCCCCCCATTGACACACACGTGTCACTTTTGGGGCCTCACAATAACGTCAAGAACTTCGATCTACACAAAACACATTATCTTAAAACCACTAAATGACCTTAACATGCATGTCCATACGTCACCGTTTACAATGACATAACTCCCGCTGCTACAGCTTTAATCATGTCCACAGAGAGACCCAGCAGCTGATTAAGATTTTATCACTTTGCAACCAGCATTCACTGAATCTGAGCCAACAGACAAAGAAGACAAAAAACTTCACTTTATACAGCCAGTGACAGAGACAGGAAATTTTCAGTGGGGTGGCCAGGATGGATATGTGATCATTTTGGGGTGGCATAGAAATCGGTATTACCAGAACATAATGTTTCTTGCAAAATAAGGGGTTATATAAACTCTTTAGTACTGTATATATTCATACTTGCTATTAAATTTTGTATGTAGAGTTTTATATGAATATGAATACTTTATTATCCACAAATATGGAAATCTGTCTTTGGCTTCACCATAAAAAATGCATAGGGACATAATATTTTAAAAATAAAACAATACAATATCAGTGCTCCATTTCACGTAAACAAGTTTCATTGCATCTATACACACTGAATATACACACAATATTGAATAATTTACAGATCAATAAAAAGAAAAAGTAGTTTAAAAAAATCTGCTTGCTACAAACCATGCATCACCATCTGTCACCAGTCACCATCCCAGTAATGATTATTGTTAGGAATTTTATGTAGGGCCTATCACTAAAGAGACAGAAAACGACTCTGTACAACTTTGTAATGACAAAATGATGAGAACTTAGGAACCTTATTCTGTTCTTAAGTACAGACATCCCTACTGCTCTAAGAGTCTACTGATGCATCTTAGTAAATTAGAATATTGTGGAAAAGGTTAATGCATTTTGCAATATATTTAAAAGTTAAACTTCGCACCAGAGTGGTGGCCGAGTTGACAGTGCATCCACCCCACAATCGGGAGGTTAGGGGTTCAAGTCCTGGCCGGGTCACACCAAAGACCATATAAAAATGGTACTTCCTACCTTCTAGCTTGGTGCTCAGTGTAATAGAACGGGGGAAGGACGAGTTGTGGCAGCACCTTGCATGGCAGCGACCCGTCTGATTCCACATGTGATTAACATTGTAGACAGGAGAAACGAAATTTCCTTTTACTGTACATGATGGACTGAATGACAATAGAGATGGCTAATTTAATATTGATTACATACTGTATATTGAAACAATGCAAGCCATTTTTATCCTAATTCTGATGATCATGGCTCTCTTTTTTTAATGTTCTGTGCAGGAACCTGCTGTAAACCATTTCTTAATCGAATTTTTGTTACTTTTAACCTTTCCTACATAAATAATAATATAGTTATTTAAATAAATTACAGATCTTGACATTGTGATTTACTGAGATACACTAGTATGTTGTTACACTGCCACTATGACCTCACACTGCTGGAATACAGAAAACACTCTTATATAATGGGGAAAAAATGATTTTAAATCATAGTCTGATTTAACTGTATAAACATGAATCTAACATAATGTAACGTCGGGGCCATTTTAAGGGGGCCAGGGATTTCCCAGCATGCTTTGCCAGTTTGAAACGTTACTGTGTGTGTTAAATGTGTTATTTCTGGGTTATACTGCTGTGTCATTATAACTGCATTATAATGACCCAGCAGTGTTTAGCAGGATTAGGGCAAGATGTATCATGTGTGTGTAACCGTAATGTAAACAGAGGTCTGTGGGAATGACCTCCACTGCTCTGCGTACTAAGTGGAGGTTGGGGGTTGGTGGTGTGTAAATAAAGCCTGTTCATCACAACCATCTTGCTCCTCTTTCTTTGTGTGAACCCTGCTACTTCACACTGGTGTCAGAAGTGGGATGGAGCAAATGGAAGCGATCAGAATGGAGATCCAGCAGCTGGAGCAGGCCATTGCTCAGCTGATGATGGATGATGAGACCGAGGCATCACCACCGGGAGCCCGGAGCCGGGACGAACGGAGCGGCGGACCTGACGGGGCCAGCGCACCCCGCCTCCTGTCTTTTTCAAGACAGAGCGGGCAGAACAGAGCAAACGTTCCACCCTTCTTAGGACAGCATGGGCTGGCGACCCCACGGCGATCAAGGGTGGCGATCGATCAGGAAACGACCACCCCACCTGTTCGGCAGCGGGCCAAGATTCCCCGTTTCAACGGCGAAGCCACATTAGATGACTACCTGACACAGGTCGAGCTGACTGCGGCGCTGAACGGCTGGTCACCAGAGGAAACCGCCGTACAGGTCGCGCTGGCCTTGGAAGGGAAAGCCCTCTGCACGCTCTCTGATCTCCGGCCCGGGGAGCACCACAGCTGGCCAGCACTACAAGGGGCGCTCCAGAGACGATTTGGGAGAATAGCGGACGCTGAGCACGCCCAAGAACAGCTGACCCGCCGCCGCCGGAACCACCAGGAAAAATTAGGAGCCTATGCTGCAGATATATGGCTGTTAACCCGGCGCAGCTACCCAGAGTTCGCGCCGGAGGCAGTAGAGAAGCTCGCCCTCCGGAGCTTCATCCAAGGTCTCCGCCCGGCCCAGCTCCAGAGCCACGTACGGCTCCACGCCGCGAGCGACTGGAAGACTGCAGTGGCAGAAGCAGAGCGGGCGGAGCCGCTAATAAGTCGCACCGCTGAAGCAGCAACGCACAGCCGGAGAACCTACCAGGCTACGATGGAGAGCGAGGGGGAGGAGGAGGAATTACGGCAGACCACAGCGGCGCGTCCACGGAGAAGATGGCCTCGGCGGCGCGAGGAAGGGTGCTTCCGCTGCGGAGAGATGGGACACATCGCGCGATACTGCCCCGCACCCACCCCACGACAAACCGGCCCCTCGCCGGCGTTAAACTAGAGCGAGGTGGCGTGAACGGGGACAGGCCACCTCCAGCAGATGTTTCCCCCGAGGAGCCGGCACCGCGCGTGGGCCGAGTTGGACACTCTCCAGGGATCTATCTACAGTGCAGCTTGGGGAAGACGTCGATCCGGGCCCTGATTGACACCGGCTCTACAATCTCCTTGGTTCGACCGGGCGTACTGCCGGGCACGAGCAAGACGGCTCCGCGGGGGTGGGAACCCACCGAGCGCTGCGTCACCACAGCTACCGGTGAGCGCGCCCGACTGAAGGGGCGGAGAGTGCTGGTGGTGGGGGTGGCCGGTCAGAACATAAGACACCCGTTCTGGCTGGCTGACATCCAAGACCCCTGTATTATTGGACTAGACCTGCTCACAGCCTGGCGTGCCAAGATCGACACCACCGGACCTTCCCTCCAGCTGGGAAACCGGACCATCACGCTCCACAGCAGAACCCAGAGAAGGGACACGGGGGCACGCACGATCGAGGGATCGCCAAGACAGACCGGACCAGGCAGGTCACCGCGAGGACTGGACACGATGACGTCACCAGCGCGGACAGAGGGAGCACGAGCACACACAGGGACAGCAAGGGGAGGGGTCAACGTGTCAGCGGAGACGCAGCAGGCAGTGGAGGAATTATTTCAGCGGAGCTGCAGCGGGCTGGACCCGGAACAGAGACGCCAGCTGCGGGAGCTATTGGACTATTACGTGGGTGTTTTTGCTGCGAAGGATGAGGAATGCGGCCGGACCGGGTTGGTGCAGCACGAGATCGTCACCGGTGAGGCCAGGCCGATTCGACTCCACCCACGCCGGCTGCCCTTTTCAAGGCGGGCAGCGGCGGAACAAAAAGTGCGAGAAATGCTGGAGGCAGATGTTATTGAGCCCTCTAACAGCCCCTGGGCAGCGCCTGTGGTGCTGGTCAAGAAGAAGGACGGGTCGTGGCGGTTCTGTGTGGATTACCGACGCCTGAACGATGCCACCAGGAAAGATTCCTACCCCCTGCCCCGCATCGATGACGCACTGGACCACATCGCCGGCTCCAGCTGGTTCAGCTCGCTGGATCTACGCAGCGGCTATTGGCAGGTAGAGCTGTCACCCGAGGCCCGCCAAAAAACAGCCTTCTCCATCGGGCAGGGACTGTACCAGTTTAAAGTGATGCCGTTTGGACTCTGCAACGCTCCGGCCACCTTTGAACGCTTGATGGAGTGAGTGCTGGCTCACGTGCCGCGGAGTCGCTGCGTTGTTTACCTGGATGACCTGCTGGTGCATGCAGCTGATTTTGACAGCGCCCTGTCAAATCTCCGAGAGGTGCTGGGAGCCATCCAGCAGGCGGGGCTACGGTTACACCCTAGGAAATGCCACCTGTTCCGGCGAGAGACCACCTTTTTGGGCCACGTCGTCAGCGCAGCGGGGGTCGCCACTGACCCGGAAAAAGTGGCAACAGTGAGAGACTGGCCGGTGCCGCGGAACGTTGGAGAACTGAGGAGTTTTCTTGGATTGGCCTCCTATTATAGGAAGTTTGTGAAAGACTTCGCCACCATTGCCAGCCCGCTGCATCAGCTGACGCAGAAAGGACGCCTGTTCCAGTGGAGTGACAGCTGCGCTGCTGCTTTCTGCCAGCCTCGCGCAGCGCTCATCAGAGCCCCCGTCCTGCGGTATCCTGACCCGAGCCGCCCTTTCATTGTGGACACGGACGCCAGCAACCAGGGCATCGGGGCGGTGCTATCCCAGGAGGGAGAACACGGAGAGCAGGCAGTCGCTTTCTTCAGCCGCACTCTCAGCAGAGCCGAGAGAAATTACTGTGTGACCCTCAGAGAGCTGCTGGCTGTCATTCAAGGACTGCGTCACTTCCGCCCGTATGTGTACGGGGGGAGGTTCCAGCTCAGGACGGACCACGCTTCCCTGACCTGGTTGTTAAATTTCAAAGAACCGGATGGACAGTTGGCGAGGTGGCTGGAGGCACTGCAGGATTATAATTTCCAGATTGTGCATCGGGCAGGCCGCCTCCATGCCAACGCTGACGCGCTGTCTCGGCGCCCCTGCGCGACAGAGGAGTGTCGTCACTGTCAACGGGCTGAAGATCGGGACCAAATCGCCCCACGGGCTGCCGCTCTCCGAGCCGCTGCGAGCAGGAATCACGCAGCGACGCACAGCCCCTCCTCAGATGATCAGGCAGTTCTCCCCAGCGATGACGTCACAGAGGTTCTTGGCACGCAGCAGCTGCAGAGCGAGCAGGACAGAGACCCGGTCATTTCGCGGGTTCGGCAGTGGCTGGACGCAGGACAGCGGCCCGCCTGGGAGGTTGTGTCACCGCTGGACCCAGAGACTAAGGCCCTGCACTCCCAGTGGGCCAACCTCCGCTGTCACGAGGGCGTGGTGTATAGACAGTGGCAGACTCCAGCTGGGCAGCGGCACATTTGGCAGCTGCTGGTTCCTCGTCGACTCCGGCCCAAAGTACTCCAGCTGGTTCATGGGGCGGTAGGAGCGGGCCACTTCGGGGTGACAAAGACGCTGCAGCGCCTTCGGGCCCGGTTCTACTGGCCTGGCTGTCATCAGGACGTGGAGCTCCACGTTCATCGCTGCGACACATGCACAGCTCAGAAGGGACCAACTCAGCGATCCCACGCTCCCCTGCAGCAGTACCGGGTGGGAGCACCGATGGAGCGAGTGGGAGTGGACATCCTGGGCCCTTTCCCGACCACGGACCGGGGGAACCGCTACGTGCTGGTCGCGATGGATTATTTCACTAAGTGGCCAGAGGCGTACGCGGTCCCGGATCAGAGCGCCACTACGACGGCATCAAAGCTGGTGGATGAAATGTTCTGTCGTTTTGGCGCACCGGAGGAGCTGCACAGCGATCAGGGTCGGAACTTCGAGGCGGAGGTCTTCGGAGAGGTCTGCAAACGGCTGGGCATCCGGAAGACCCGGACCACCCCACTGCATCCACAGAGCGACGGCCTGGTCGAACGATTCAACCGGACCCTCACCACCCAGCTCGCTATCCTAGTGGACCAGCGACAGCGAGACTGGGACCTGCACCTGCCTTTTGTTTTGTGGGCGTACCGGACGGCAGCTCAGGAATCTACCCGGTGCACCCCTGCGGCGCTCATGTTTGGACGCGAGCTGCGCACACCGGTGGATTTGGTATTCGGTTGCCCCCCCGAGCCGGAGGTGGAAGGAAAACCCGGATTGGATTATTTTTTTTGTTTGAAAGAACGTCTCCACACGGTGCACGAGCTGGCTCGAGAGGCCCTGGCAGCGGCAGGGGGTCGGCAGAAGCGGGCATACGACTCCCGCTGCCAGGGGAGGGACTTTGCACCGGGGGATCGAGTCTGGGTTTTCTGCCCTGAGAGGAAGAGAGGACGATCACCGAAGCTGGCGAGCCAGTGGTCGGGGCCATGCGTGGTCCTGGAGAGACTGTCAGATGTGGTGTACAGGGTGAGGCTTAGAAAAAGGGACCGGGTTGTGGTCCTTCATCGTGACCGTCTCGCCCCGTATCGGCCATCTGCACTGCTGGTGGACGGACCGGAGCTTCCATCCCGGCCCGATACCCCGACCGAGACCCGGATGGACACTAGGGGGCCTGTACGTGTTGGCCACCGGCGCCGAAGACCGCCCCGACACCTGGATGAGTTTGTATTGGACTTTTAAATTGGACTTTAATTTTTCTGGGGACAGAAACCAGTCCGGGGGGGGGGGGCAGTGTAACGTCGGGGCCATTTTAAGGGGGCCAGGGATTTCCCAGCATGCTTTGCCAGTTTGAAACGTTACTGTGTGTGTTAAATGTGTTATTTCTGGGTTATACTGCTGTGTCATTATAACTGCATTATAATGACCCAGCAGTGTTTAGCAGGATTAGGGCAAGATGTATCATGTGTGTGTAACCGTAATGTAAACAGAGGTCTGTGGGAATGACCTCCACTGCTCTGCGTACTAAGTGGAGGTTGGGGGTTGGTGGTGTGTAAATAAAGCCTGTTCATCACAACCATCTTGCTCCTCTTTCTTTGTGTGAACCCTGCTACATCACAATAAGTATGACAACCTAGCAAGTTTAGACAGCTGAGGTCTGTTTGATGGAGGCCTACAGAAGTAAATTAATCACTGATAAAAGAATGAACAGTAACTGAATAAACAGCATTACCAGTTAGTTAATTCCCTTCCACAGCATGTGGGACACCATATAGGAGCAGCACCTCTCTCCGTTTCTCTGACCCCAGGCCACACAGCTACTGGAAGTTGCGAAAGCTAGAGTGGGGGGATCAGTCCTCTGGCTGCTCTGCACTTTAACTTTCCTCATTCTGTTATGCTGAGCACCAAGCTAGAAGGTGGTCTTTGGTATGACCCAGCCAGGATTTGAACCCACAACCTCCTGGTTGTGGGGCAGATGCTCTGCCAACTAGGCCACCGCTCCAGTTTAGCATTACTAGTGCTTCTCTGTAAATTACAATAATGTGAACAAGGTTTTTTGCAATATAATTAAAAAATAAAATGATTTATTCAGTTTTGATTACATGCACAGTGAAACACTTGGAGTTTTTTTTCCCCATTTGATTTTGATGATCATGGTTTTATTTTGTACCAATCTTAACACCTTCATGCACAGGCGTAATTTATGGAGGGGATGAGGGGGTTCCAACCCCCCCAAAAAAATCCAATCCATCCAATATAACCTCCCAATAATCATATAATTATAATTATTAAAAAACATCTACAAGTGAGTGAAGAAGTCGTTTTTTTCAGTTGCAAGCAACGAAAAGTAACATTTCTAATAATCAAACAATGTACCCCCCCCCCCCTCCCTGCAGACTTGGTATTGCCCAATCAGTCCATGCCTTCTCTGGTCAATACTCAGTCATTTGTAGCAGCGGCAGGTGAGGACGGTCGTTGACGCAGCAGGAGCAGCTCACAAGTGAGACAGAATAAAAAGAGCTCCACAAGCAAACCATTTTAAATTGTTGGTTGTCAAATAAAAGAACAAACCCCTCTGTCCAAAAGGAGGTCAATATATTGTTGATTTAGCTGGTGAATTGTTGTCTGACATTAGCTGGTTGCTAGTTTGCTAATATGAGTTAAAGCTATGGGAGTACACCATATGTGCTGCCTGGTAGGATTTAGCTGATCTGAGAAACGATTAGCTCTTCTCATGCAAATTTGGGCTTTATATTGTATTTGTGGTCTATATTAACCATATATTCCATAACCTACATATGTTGAAGCATGTGGAAATGTTTGGTGATTACATATGTAAAGGACTTCACACCTCTGAAAGGACAAAGGGCTCTCACCCGCCGAGTGAAGAACAAAGACGTTCCCGGACGCGGCGGAGGAGACCAGAGGAGACCAGAGGAGCCACCCTCACCCCCTAAGGCAAGGAGAGGAAATACCAAGACAATGGGGGGATTAAGATAATGAGGGATGTCAGCCTTTGTTATGCATGTCTTTTGTTGTGTGCCAGTACAAAGTCAGTGAGCTGGAGACTTTCTGTCTCTTTTCCCTTCTGCCACTCTCTGCACCAGATGAGACTTGTTAGAAGAGCTGAATATTAAAACTTTGCTTATAAACCAAATCACCTCTTCATTTCCAAGCTCCTCTACAGTATTAATCATTCATGAAATGTGATCAGAATAGATTTGTTTGTCAGCTGTTAGAGTGAAATTTACATACGTTTCAGTGCTCATTTAAATGTTAGCAGCTCCGAACATTTATCAAGGACAAACATCCACCTAATTCCTGGGGATGCCGCTGTAGGAACAATTATGGGCGGAGTTTCCGGTTTCGGCTGGCCTAGTGTTAAACCAGTCAGTAAGAGTGGAGTAGCAGGGGCATTTAAAATAGCATTTTTAAAAGTTTTTCAAATTCATTTTAATGTTTAGTCCACATACATGTTTTGCACTCAAGTGGCAACTAATTTCAGCTTTTCTAGTTTTTATATTTTTTGAATGTTTTGGCATAGTTCTGGTACGTGTTGCTGGTGTTCGTGGTTGTGTCAGACTGGATAAATGGAGGCTTCTCACCACACAGTGACAACATCCAAGCACGGTGTAGTGGTGTATGTCTGCTCTAAGGTAAATTTGATTATGTCCAACATATGTCCACACTGCCCAAACCAGAGTAGTGTGAGAAACTAGTGATGTCCTGTGGGCACAGATGTGCTGAAGTCATTCAAAGCAAGGGCCTGTACACATCCTATTAATTTTTTAATCCTATAGAGGGGTTGCACTGACGTCACACGGGTCATATGTCTTTTGTTTACTGCACCATTTTGGATGGCAACAAACAGTCAAATCACCAACAGGAAGCATGAGTGAGTATAATCAATGAGATAAATGGCTACACAGAAATCAACACTGTGGTCCAACGATGGGTTCCAACATTGTCATAGCCAGGAGTGATGCTGGGGATAAGCTCCCAGCGCTCAATAAATGCTCCTTATGGTGTGCATCTCAAATAGCCTCTGACAACCAAGTCCAACTCCTGGCCTGCTCATATGGGTTAGCTTCTAAGCCCGGCGGAACTGCTTCTACTGACAGGAGAAGGGTCGAAGGCGAGTCTCTGGCGCCTTCAAACCAGATGCTTTGGGAAGATGGGGCTCGACAACCTGGGAGGGTAGTCCATAGGGGAAGGAAAAAGCCTGATTTCAAACCTCTGCTGCCTTGCGGCACACCTGGTCATGGGAAACGCTTCGGGAGTCAACCCTGAGGTAAAATCCGGAGTTGGAGCCCCTAAGGCAGTCCGTTGTTGATTTAAACTTCATTCGGGCAGTTTCTAAGACGGCGCTGGTGCGAAACTGTAACAGCTGTGCTGTTCCTTTGGATCCATCAGCAACGTGGAGAGGGGAGACATGCTACATGGGCAACACCCTGTCCTCCATATCACATTGCCCAGGCTAGCATCCAGCAGCACTCACCAACACAAACTCAAACCCTCCACCCTGGAGAGGTCACTCCAGCTTCACTTGCAGCGTCTATACAACACGGGGAACAACAGTTACCGCTTATAAGTTATTGCTCGATTGGTGTAGAGCTTGGCGCGAGGGGTTGTTCCCGACTGTGGGAGGGATCCTTGGATCTCACTGAACAACTACCACCCGCCTCAAGCTGGGCAGCCCCCAGCCAGTAAGGTGTTGTCCCGCCACAGTCTGCCATCCTCATTGGGTACATGGGGATTAGGAAACGTCCAAACAGCAGACTGCAATCGTCACACTAGGAAACAAAACAAAACAAAACAATGAAAGAAACCAGCTTTGAAACTGGGATGTTGGAACGTTCGGACAATGATGACCGGTCTTTCTGAAAACCTTCAGGACATCAGTGACTCCAGGAAAACAGCTGTCATAAATGACAAGCTCAGGAGGCTGCATGTGGACATTGCCACCCTTCAGGAAACACACCTTGCAGACTCAGGCATGCTGAATGAGAAGGACTGCACATTCTACTGGCAGGGGAAAGGCTCTGACGAGCCAAGGGAGCATGAAGCCGGCTTTGCAGTGAGGAACAACCTGCTGAATATGGTAGAGCCAGGCAGCAACGACACGGAGCGTCTCTTCACTCTTCACCTCAACACCACCGAAGGCTCAGTCACCCTTGTTAGCGTGTATGCCCCGACACTGTCTTCCACACCAGACACAAAGGATGAGTTCTATGAGAAGCTCGCATCCATCGTTGCAAGCATCCCCAGCAAGGAGTAACTTAACTTATCCTGGTCAGGCGTGCCGCCATCAAGAACATCCTCCACACACGCTCTTACCACAGTGAGGACTGCTACACAGATCACTCCCTGGTCTGCTGCAAGATCAGGCTACAGCCAAAGAGGATCCACTGCCCAAAGAAACAAGGGAACCCCCACATTGATGTCAGCAAGATGTCTCAACCAGACCTCATGGAAAAGTTTGCAGAGACCTTCGAGAAGGAAATGCAAACCTCACAGCCCAGAGACTCAGCCACAGAGAAGTGGGAAGTACTGCAGGACACCATGCACCGCACCGCCTTGGCTACCTTTGGGAAGAAGTCCTCCAAGTTTCATGATTGGTTTGAGGCCAAGTCCACAGAGATGACTCCCATCATTGATGCCAAGCGCTAAGCTAAGCGGTCACCCAGTGAGAAGAGCCTGCAGATTCTCAGGGCTGCCAGGAGCAAGGCTCAGCAGACTGCCAGGCATTGGGCCAACAAATACTGGACAGAGCTCAGTGAAGACACCCAGACAGCTGCTGCTACAGGCAGCATTAGAGGGATGTACAGTATGATGGCATCAAGAAGGTGCTCGGACCAGTCCAGAGCAAGACAGCTCCCCTCAAATCTTCCACTGGGGTAGTAATTACAGACAAGGGCCAACAGATGGAGATATGGGTGGAACACTACTCTGACCTCTACTCCAGACAGAACACAGTGTCCCGCACAGCTCTTGATGCCATCAAGTGTATGCCAATCATAGAGGAGCTGGATGTAGAGCCAACCATAGAGGAACTCTGGAGGGCCATCGACAGCTTGGCCTTAGGCAAAGCCCCAGGCAGTGACGGGATTCCCCCAGACCTGATCAAACACTACAAGACTGCCCTCCTGCTCCCATTGCATAAAGTCCTCTGTCAGTGCTGGCAAGAAGGGGCTGTACCACAGGACATGAGGGACGCCAAGATCATCACCCTCTATAAGAACAAGGGTGAAAGAAGTGACTGCAACAACTACAGAGGTATCTCTCTACTCAACATCATCAGCAAAGTCTTTGCTTGGGTCATTTTGAACCGCCTGCAGAAGCTTGCAGAAAGCGTCTACCCAGAGTCACAGTGTGGCTTTTGTGCCAAGAGATCAACGGTTGACATGGTCTTCTCCCTCTGCCAACTCCAGGAGAAGTGCAGAGAACACCAGATGCCCCTGTATGTCGCCTTCATAAAGCTCACCAAGGTGTTCGACCTCATCAGCAGGGACGGCCTGTTCAAGATTCTCCCAAAGATAGGCTGCCCACCAAAGCTGCAGAGCATGATCAAGTCTTTTCACTCAGACATGAAGGGGACTGTGCAGTTCTACGGGAGTTCCTCCAACCCCTTCAGCATCTGCAGTGGCATCAAACAAGGCTGCATCCTTGCTCCCACACTCTTTGGGATATTCTTCGCCATTCTCCTAAAGTACACTTTGGCACTGCAACTGAAGGAATTTACCTACGCACCAGGTCAGATGGCAGGCTGTTCAACTTTGCCCGCCTCAGAGCCAAGATGAAGGTTTGCGAAACGCTCATCAGAGACATGCTGTCTGCTGATGACACAGCAATTGCAACACACACCCAACAGGAGCCTGAAAAAGACCAATGTCCTGGGACAAGACACTGAATCACCACCTGCCATCACCATCGATGACTATGAACCCAACATCGTCCACCACTTCACCTGCCTTGGCTCTACCATAACCGACAACCTCTCCCTTGACACAGAAATAGACAGGAGGATCGGGAAGGCAGCTACAACACTCGCTCACCTCGCAACCAGAGTGTGGACAAACCCCAAGCTGTCGGTGAAGACTAAGATGGCAGTGTATAATGCCTGTGTCATCAGCACACTGCTGTGTGGCAGTGAGTCATGGACAACATATGCCAGACAGGAGAAGCAACTCAACACCTTCCATCTGTGAAGCATCCGCTGCATCCTGGACATATCCTGGCAGGACAGGGTAACCAACACAGATGTCTTGAATTGCGCAGGACTTCCCAGCATGTTCACTCTCTTCAGACAGCGCAAATGGATGATGGCGGCCACTCGTGCCGCAAACAAGGTGGATGTTGTCTTGTCGTTCTTTGTTAGCAGCAGCTAAAATCATGGATCTTGAGGGGGAAAAAGTGCCAGAATTGAAGAAATATCTCTCAGATCGAGATATTCCTTTGTCTAACCAAGGCAGAGATGAATTAGCCAGGATGTGTTATGCTGCTGCCACACTTGGATTGACTCCAAAAGTGACTCCAGGCCAACAGAACAAGATGACACCAGAAAGCAGATCACATCAGGTTATATCAAGTAGTGCATCCTTATATTGAAGTTATATTGAGCAATATATCCTCAGGTTATGTATATTGAGCAGTGATCAGTTTGCCTTGCGTTAGATTTAGATTAGTGTTTTAATGATTTACTCTAAAGATTAAAGAGACAGCTATTAGTAGTTATAAATGTTCCTGTGTGGAGGCATGGTGTGTGGGTTTCTCCACCCAGAGAAGGCAGGGGGAAGGGGAGAACAATGGACCAAAGGAGGAGGTGTCACTGGGGGGTATCAGACGGGACTGTTGGGTCTATGCACCCCCCGGGGAGGGTAAGAGGTGCCGGATCTGCTGAGAGAAGATGGGTGTTGGGGCAGTGCCGGCATTATGTCATGTTAATGTGCCACACAATCCTTTGTTCAAACAACAATGTATTATGGTCGGAAGTTCCGGGTCTCGATGCATGGAAATAAAGCTATAAAAGAGGAATGCACAGAGACCTGGGATTTTCTTTTGCTATACTGTATGTTGGAGAAAGAATAAAGTTTTTCTCTCGTTCAGCTGGTTGCTTTGCCTGCATCCTTTCTCCACACCATATCATTGCAGCCAAAACAGCAGATTTAAACAGAAAATCTAAAATCTAACTGATGGATGCAAAAACTTGAATTACACTTTCAGCTTTTGAAATTTTAAATATTTTTCATACAGTTGTGATTGGGCTCAGAGCTTTTAAAGAATGTCGTTTTCATGTTTTTTTGTGCTTCAGAGTGCAGAGAGTTACCATATCCAGTGTCAGTTCCGTGGTAAATTAATTCTACAAAGATAAATTGTGGTAAATTACTAACTAACTAACTAACCTGCACTTATATAGCGCTTTTCTAGTCACAAAGACCACTCAAAGCGCTTTCATTAATACTAACCCTCTATTCTAAGGGCCTATAGGAAACAGATATCTAGGGACAATTTAGAACAGACAATTAACCTAACATGCAAGTTTTTGGCATGTGGGAGGAAACCAGAGAAATCCCGGAGTAAACCCACGCAACACGGGGAGAACATGCAAACTCCACACAGATCACTGTTGGTCGGGGGCTGGGATCGAACCCACGATCCCACGATCCCCACAATCCCCCGGCCAAGGGTAAACTGTGCTGCCGCAGTGCTAACCACTGCGCCACCGTGCAGCCCCACCGTGCAGCCCCATTAAATCTGCCTATTCTAAGAAGATATTTCTTTGACTAAGTCTGGTGTTACTAATTAATAACCAGTATCCATCATGAATTTTCTGGTTAACTCCACTGGTAAACTAATGCATCAGGTTCAGCAGCACAGCGCTCACAGCACAGCTGCAGTGACTGTATACAGTCACCATATCAGGTTAAATAAATAAGTAACTTTACCTGTATGAATGCTGTACAACAGAGCAAGTTACGAAAGTATTTTCTCTGAATAACATCATGCTGTTGTGGAGGATGAAAACAGACGAGACATGAGCTGACGACACAGAGGTTTATTTCTCCTCCAACACAGAAGAGACTAACTCTGAGTGCCAAAGCGATCTGCTTTATACATTTTCTCCCTGCCTCTGGCACTCAGGGTAAGCACATTTACATACCTGTTACCAAGTGTGAACACACATCAACAACACATTCGCACCTCTGCGTCATCGTCACTTCCTTGTGGTAACGTATCGTCACTTCCTGTTTTGCTGTCTGCCTGTGTGGTTTGCTTTGTGGTTTGCTCTCCAGCCATTAGCTATGGCGACTAGCTCTCCTTCCTCTCCTCCTCTGGTGTGCTCTCTCTGTCATATGTTTAGCTACACCTCTGCCTCTTTTAGTGATAACGGTAAATGTAATAAATGTTGTCTTTTTGAGGCGCTCGAGGCGAGGTTGTCTGATTTGGAATCCCGGCTCCGCTGCATTGAAACACCGTCTGCGCCAGTTAATCTTGACGGACGCCCATTAGCTGCAGCGGAGCTAGCTAACTTAGGCCCCCCTGTCAGCGGTCCCTCGGCTCTCCTCAGCAGCGAGGAGACTGGGTGGGTGACGGTGAGAAGGAAGCCTAGTCGCAAAGCCCCGGTACACCACCAACCTGTTCACGTTTCTAATCGTTTTTCCCCGCTCAGCGACACACCCGCTGAGGAAAAAACTCTGATCATTGGCGACTCTGTAGTCAGAAACGTGAACCTAGAGACTCCAGCGGCCATAGTCCAATGCATTCCTGGGGCCAGAGCAGGCGACATCGAGTCAAATTTGAAAATGTTGGCTAAAAGTAACTCTAAATATTCCACAATTGTTATTCACGCCGGCATTAATGACATCCGTCTCCGGCAGTCGGAAGTCACGAAACTTAATATAGAATCGGTGTGTGACTTTGCAAAAACGATGTCTGCCACTGTAGTATTCTCTGGGCCCCTCCCCAATCTGACCAGTGATGACATGTTTAGCCGCTCGTCATCCTTGAACTGCTGGCTGTCTGTGTAGTGTCCTAAAAATGACGTGGGCTACATTGACAATTGGAGCTCTTTTTGGGGAAAACCTGGTCTTATGAGACGAGACAGCATTCATCCCACTTTGGATGGTGCTTCTCATTTATCTAACAATCTGGCATCTTTTTTATCCAAATTTCCAAAACCATGACTACTCAGAGTTGGGACCAGGAAGCAGAGTCGCAGTCTTACACGCCTCTCTGCAGCTCCTCTTCATCCGCCACCCCTCAGCTTAGCCCCTGTCTTCCCCATCAGAGAATCGTTGTCTGCTCCCTCCAAAGTGAATAAAAATATAATGTATAAGCATCCCAAAGTGATAAAGCAAAATATTGGTAAAACTCAAATTAAACATAAAGCCTCTAAATTGAATGATTTGGCCTCTGTTCCTCCTCATAATTTAAAAATTAAATGTGGTTTATTAAATATTAGGTCTCTAACTCCCAAGTCTCTGTTAGTCCATGATTTGTTAATTGATCATCAGATTGATTTAATTTAAATCAAAACTAAACTGGCCCGAGAAATACCCACTACGGTGCCAACAGGTGATTCAATATGCAATAACACTGTTGTAAAAGACACCATCTTCATAAAGAACACAGACGAAAGAGAGGTCATTGAAATTGTTAAATCGTTCAAAAGTAAAACATCTACTGACTGCGATGGTATTGATATGCTACTAGTCAAAACTGTTATCGAATGCATAGTGAAACCACTGACGTATATCTGTAACCTGTCTCTCCAATCAGGTATATTTCTCAATGCAATGAAAATAGCTAAAGTAATTCCGATTTACAAGACAGGCGACAGAGGGGAACCCTCCAACTACAGACCAATTTCACTATTACCGCAATTTTCCAAGATACTTGAAAAAATATTCTATGAGAGAATTGACAACTTCATACTGAAGAATGATTTATTGTGTGAGCAGCAATATGGGTTCAGACACAAAAGGACAACAGCATATGCCTTAATGGAATTTACAGAAAAAATATCAACAGCCATTGAAAATAAAGAGTATTCAGTTGGAGTATTCCTGGATCTTAAAAAAGCATTTGATACAGTAGATCACAATCTATTATTAAAGAAACTACAAAATTGTGGTATCAGAGGGGTAGCACTGTCCTGGTTAAGAAGTTACTTAAAGAATAGATATCAGTTTGTATGTGTTAACAACAAAAACTCAGAGCTACTGAAGGTCACCTGTGGAGTCCCACAGGGTTCAGTTTTGGGACCATTATTATTCAATATGTATATAAATGATATATGTAAAGTTTCAGAAAAAATGGACTTAATATTGTTTGCTGATGACACTAACCTGCTATGCAGTGGAAACAACTTGGAACAACTTCTGGATACACTCGGAAAGGAATTAGGAAAGCTGAAACTGTGGTTTGATTCAAACAAATTAACGCTCAATTTAAGCAAGACAAAATTTATAGTCTTTAACAACCATCACAACTACCCAGTACCCAAACTCAGTGTAAATGGTGTAGAGATTGAAAGGGTATCCGAAACTAAATTCCTTGGAGTAATAATTGATAACAAACTGTGTTGGAAGCCACATATTAATTATATAAAAGGTAAAGTATCCAAATCAATTGCAATATTACACAGAGTGAAAAATTTGCTGAATCAACCCACACTATACACCTTGTATCATTCATTAATACTCCCATACATGACATATTGTAATGAAGTATGGGGAAATACATATAAAACAAACATATATCCACTCTTTATGCTTCAAAAGAGAGCTATTAGAATAATCAACAAAGCAGCTTACAGGGAACCAACAAACCCACTTTTTCTTAAACAAAAAACTCTCAAGTTGAAAGATCTGATCGACTTTAAAACCGCAATAATAATGTTCAAAGTGAAGAATCTATCACTGCTCGCAAATATCCAAAAGTTGTTCCAAACAAGGGAGAAACGATATCACTTCAGAGGAACATGTATATTTCAAAAGCCTACAGTGAGAACAACTACCAAGCAACACTGTATTTCAGTGCAAGGTGTCAGATTATGGAACGATTTTGGACCTGAATTAAAATCATGTACAAAGCTTGGACAATTTAAACAAAAACTAAAGGAAGAAATACTCCAAACATATTTACAAGACGACATGTAAACTCACATAAGGATTGACATTTCCAGCCTGTGTTGTGTTATAGCTTAGTTTTTCTTTTTTCTCTGTGACACTATGTCTTAGATTTGTTTTTGAATAGTAACCGCTTAACTTAGACTAGCTCAGTTTTCTTTTTCTCTCAGTCATATTTTGTCTTAGCCTTGTTTTAAATTGTAATCGCTCTTGTCTTGTTTTCTCTTTTTTCTCCTTTGAATTCTTGGATGGAATATGGGTGGGCAATATAAGCTGCGGCTTCAGCCATCACCCATTTCGGATAACTCACGTGGAATTGTATAGTAGAAGGAGTCTTTGTCTAATTTGACCTTGTTGTTATATTATACAGTTTCTTTTAACCTGTAATGTACTATCCGAAATAAATAAATTCATTCATTCATTCATTCATTCATTCATTTCCCTTACAGAGACTTGGTTAGGGCAAGAGGATTATGTTGGTTTGAATGAATCAACTCCCTCTGGTTATTTAAACTGTCAAAATCCCAGAAGTTCTGGTCGTGGAGGAGGAGTAGCAACAATTTACCATTCCAAATTACTAGTTAATGTAAAGCAAAAAACATGTTATAATTCCTTTGAGGGCCTGGTCCTCAGTATTGGGCACTTTAGCAATTTTAGGTTAAACCCAATTTTATTTGCCATAGTTTATCGTCCCCCATCAACCTACTCAGAATTTTTATCCGAATTTGCTAATTTCTTAGCTGATTTAGTGCTGAAATCTGATAGAATAATTATAGTAGGGGACTTTAATATACATGTGGATGTAGATAGTGACTGCCTTAATGTGGCATTCAATTCAATATTGGACTCGATTGGGTTTTCTCAGAAAGTAGGAAATTCTACTCATTACCTCCACCATACATTGGACCTTGTTTTGACATATGGCATAGAAATAGAAAATCTTGTAGTGTCTCCTCATAACCCTGTACTGTCAGACCATTGTCTGTTAACCTTTGATTTTACTATTTCTGACTATTTGGCTCCTAAAGAAAAATATTATTACAGTAGATGCCTCTCAGATGATGCTGTTTCCAAATTTATGCAGATTGTTTCCTCTATGCCATGTGTCAACACAACAGAAATAAGCTATAGACAGCTTGCTCCTTCTGTAATTGATAACATGGTGGATAGTGTTTCAGCTTCTCTGCATCAGACTCTAGACTTGGTGGCCCCCTTAAAAAAGAAAAAGTCTAATCAGAGATTTCTAACTCCCTGGTTCAACACAGAAACTCGTACCTTAAAACAGAAGACTCGTCAATTAGAAAGAAAATGGCGCTCTACTAATTTAGATGAAATCTATTTAGCTTGGAGAAATCATCTTTTAATTTATAACAAATCTCTTAGAAAAGCTAGAACGAGTTATTACTCTGCATTAATAGAAGAGAACAAGAATAATCCCAGGTTTCTTTTCAGTACTGTAGCCAGGTTGACAAAGAGTCAGGACTCTGTCAATCCTAGCATTCCCTTAGAGCTTACTAGTCAGGACTTTATGAACTTTTTCAATAATAAAATTTCATCCATCAGAGATAAAATCAATCAGATTCTTCCCACAGTTAACTTAAATACTGTAACTACTACAACTCCTTCTACTGATCTCTGTCTTGATGAGTTTACTCCAATCGACCTTTGTGAGTTAGACAAAATAGTTTCCTCATCCAAACCTTCAACTTGTCTTTTAGACCCTATTCCTACCAGGTTATTTAAAGAAGTCTTCCCACTTATTGGTAGCTTTATTCTTCATATAATCAATTCTTCATTAACTTTAGGCCATGTACCGCAGGCTTTTAAAACGGCTGTAATTAAACCCTTACTCAAAAAGCCAACGCTAGATCCAGGAGCTTTAGCTAACTATAGACCAATCTCTAATCTCCCTTTCATTTCAAAAATCTTAGAAAGAGTTGTTGCTACGCAATTATTTGACCACCTGCAGGGAAATGGTTTACTTGAAGAGTTTCAATCTGGGTTTAGAATCCATCATAGTACTGAAACAGCCTTAGCGAAGGTCACTAACGACCTCCTCATTGCATCTGATAATGGACTAGTTTCTGTACTTGTCCTTTTAGACCTTAGTGCAGCTTTTGATACTATCGATCATAATATTCTACTTGATAGATTAGAACACTATGTTGGACTTAATGGAACTTCGTTGCAATGGTTTAGATCTTATTTATCTGATAGGTTCCAGTTTGTTCATGTAAATAATGAGTTTTCTTTCAACTCAAAGCTTAGTCATGGAGTTCCACAGGGATCTGTGCTAGGCTCTACTCTATTTAGTTTATATATGCTTCCGTTAGGCAACATTATTAGAAAGCACTGTATACATTTTCATTGTTATGCAGATGACACACAATTATACCTGTCAATGAAGCCAGATGATAGTAATCAATTAGCCAAGTTAGAAGCCTGTCTTAAGGAAATCAAAGCTTGGATGACTTGTAATTTCCTGCTATTAAATTCAGATAAGACTAAAGTCATTCTTGTTGGTCAAGAACACCTTAGAAATTCCTTTCCAAATCAAACTTTCAGTTTGGATGCGGTTACTCTTTCTCTTAATAGCTCTGTGAGGAACCTTGGAGTTATTTTTGATCAGGATTTGTCCTTCAATTCACATATTAAATTTGTTTCTAAGACTGCCTTCTATCATTTGCGTAATATTGCCAAGATTAGGAGCATCTTGTCTCAGAGTGATGCTGAGAAACTGATCCATGCTTTTGTTAGCTTGAGATTAGATTATTGTAATTCTTTATTATCAGGCTGTCCTAAAACATCTTTAAAAAGTCTTCAGCTGGTCCAAAATGCTGCAGCAAGAGTTTTAACAGGTACTAGAAAGAGAGATCATATCTCTCCGGTTCTGGCCTCCCTTCATTGGCTTCCCATAGAGTTTAGAATTAAGTTTAAAATCCTTCTTCTTACTTACAAAGCTCTAAACAATCAGGCTCCTTTTTATTTAAAAGATCTGATACTACCGTATTATCCTAACAGAGCACTACGCTCCCAAAATGCAGGATTACTTGTAATACCTAGAATCTCCAAAAGTACAATGGGAGGCAGAGCCTTCAGTTATCAAGCTCCTCTCCTGTGGAATCAGCTGCCAATCTGGATTCGGGAGTCAGACTCGATCTCTGTTTTTAAGAATAGGGCTAAAACCTACCTTTTTGATATAGCCTACAATTGAATTTCGGATAGTACATTACAGGTTAAAAGAAACTGTATAATATAACAACAAGGTCAAATTAGACAAAGACTCCTTCTACTATACAATTCCACGTGAGTTATCCGAAATGGGTGATGGCTGAAGCCGCAGCTTATATTGCCCACCCATATTCCATCCAAGAATTCAAAGGAGAAAAAAGAGAAAACAAGACAAGAGCGATTACAATTTAAAACAAGGCTAAGACAAAATATGACTGAGAGAAAAAGAAAACTGAGCTAGTCTAAGTTAAGCGGTTACTATTCAAAAACAAATCTAAGACATAGTGTCACAGAGAAAAAAGAAAAACTAAGCTATAACACAACACAGGCTGGAAATGTCAATCCTTATGTGAGTTTACATGTCGTCTTGTAAATATGTTTGGAGTATTTCTTCCTTTAGTTTTTGTTTAAATTGTCCAAGCTTTGTACATGATTTTAATTCAGGTCCAAAATCGTTCCATAATCTGACACCTTGCACTGAAATACAGTGTTGCTTGGTAGTTGTTCTCACTGTAGGCTTTTGAAATATACATGTTCCTCTGAAGTGATATCGTTTCTCCCTTGTTTGGAACAACTTTTGGATATTTGCGGGCAGTGATAGATTCTTCACTTTGAACATTATTATTGCGGTTTTAAAGTCGATCAGATCTTTCAACTTGAGAGTTTTTTGTTTAAGAAAAAGTGGGTTTGTTGGTTCCCTGTAAGCTGCTTTGTTGATTATTCTAATAGCTCTCTTTTGAAGCATAAAGAGTGGATATATGTTTGTTTTATATGTATTTCCCCATACTTCATTACAATATGTCATGTATGGGAGTATTAATGAATGATACAAGGTGTATAGTGTGGGTTGATTCAGCAAATTTTTCACTCTGTGTAATATTGCAATTGATTTGGATACTTTACCTTTTATATAATTAATATGTGGCTTCCAACACAGTTTGTTATCAATTATTACTCCAAGGAATTTAGTTTCGGATACCCTTTCAATCTCTACACCATTTACACTGAGTTTGGGTACTGGGTAGTTGTGATGGTTGTTAAAGACTATAAATTTTGTCTTGCTTAAATTGAGCGTTAATTTGTTTGAATCAAACCACAGTTTCAGCTTTCCTAATTCCTTTCCGAGTGTATCCAGAAGTTGTTCCAAGTTGTTTCCACTGCATAGCAGGTTAGTGTCATCAGCAAACAATATTAAGTCCATTTTTTCTGAAACTTTACATATATCATTTATATACATATTGAATAATAATGGTCCCAAAACTGAACCCTGTGGGACTCCACAGGTGACCTTCAGTAGCTCTGAGTTTTTGTTGTTAACACATACAAACTGATATCTATTCTTTAAGTAACTTCTTAACCAGGACAGTGCTACCCCTCTGATACCACAATTTTGTAGTTTCTTTAATAATAGATTGTGATCTACTGTATCAAATGCTTTTTTAAGATCCAGGAATACTCCAACTGAATACTCTTTATTTTCAATGGCTGTTGATATTTTTTCTGTAAATTCCATTAAGGCATATGCTGTTGTCCTTTTGTGTCTGAACCCATATTGCTGCTCACACAATAAATCATTCTTCAGTATGAAGTTGTCAATTCTCTCATAGAATATTTTTTCAAGTATCTTGGAAAATTGCGGTAATAGTGAAATTGGTCTGTAGTTGGAGAGTTCCCCTCTGTCGCCTGTCTTGTAAATCGGAATTACTTTAGCTATTTTCATTGCATTGGGAAATATACCTGATTGGAGAGACAGGTTACAGATATACGTCAGTGGTTTCACTATGCATTCGATAACAGTTTTGACTAGTAGCATATCAATACCATCGCAGTCAGTAGATGTTTTACTTTTGAACGATTTAACAATTTCAATGACCTCTCTTTCGTCTGTGTTCTTTATGAAGATGGTGTCTTTTACAGCAGTGTTATTGCATATTGAATCACCTGTTGGCACCGTAGTGGGTATTTCTCGGGCCAGTTTAGGTCCAATGTTAACAAAAAAATTATTAAATTCATCTGCAGGTGAAGCTATATTCACATTCGGAGTCGATTTATTATTTTTTGGAGTGTTAGTTGGGTAGCTGGTATTTCTGCTTTTATTTCCAAGGATACTGTTGATTATTGTCCATGTATTTTTAATATTGTCTTTGTTTTTTTCCAGTTCTTTACTGTAATAGTCTCTTTTACTACATCTTATTATATATGTTAACTTATTTTTGGGAGGGATTAGGGAGGGATCATGTGTTTCTGAACCCTCCCTTAGTTATGCTGCTAATAGGTTTAGTCAGCCAGGGGACCTCCAGTAATGCACTGGGCCTCACTCCTTTCCTCACTCTCTATGAAATATTTTTTTTTTTTTTGCTGGTCATTAACATCTGTTTGTTCTCTCCCATAGATTGAGTCCCCATCGTGCTGTTTGCTCTCTACACGTCTGTTCTTTTCTTCTTCTCTATCCCCTCACCCCCCAGCCAGTCGCAGCAGATGACTGCCCCTCCCTGAGCCTGGTTCTGCTGGAGGTTTCTTCCTGTTAAAAGGAAGTTTTTCCTCTCCACCGTTGCCAAGTGCTTGCTCACAGGGGATCGCCTGATTGCTGGGGTCTTTCTGCAACTGTGGGGGTTCCCCCCCTACAGTTGATAGTGCTATGAGATGACTGTTGTTGTGAAATGGCGCTATATAAATAAAGTTGAATTGAATTGAATTGAATTGAATTGAACCTCTGCGTCCTCAGGTGTGAGCCTGGCACAGCGGGGGCAAAAGGCTCATCTTTATTTACTACATACCCCCGGGTGCTCTGGTGCCCCTGGCTAGCACCCCCAACACCCCGAAGTACTGGGTGGAGTGTTATCTCCTTTGTGTCACCACACTGTGATATTATTCAGAGTTGTACTGTGCCCACTGTGCAGCGGGCACAGCTGAGGGAAGGGGAGGAGGGAGGAGACAGTACTTCATCTCTTCAAAAATGTAAGTATAAATTCTTATATTTGACATGTATACTTTTAAAATGACCAGGATCTAACACAACACTTATTTCATCAATGCCTGTAAGTGAACCAATGAGCTCATTTACATCATATATCATGGCTGTATAAATTTAAATTATTCCATCAGCCTGAGTTCACCCCAATGTTGAGCATCATGGATTTCGTTCCCACCATCTGTCTTCTGCCTTTAATGGCAATTTTAATGCCGGCACACACTACTTTATTAGTTTAATTAATCTTCAGATTGTGATCAGCTGGTCAAACCAACAGTGTTGTGCAGCACCTGTCTCCTCCAAAACATGGTTCTTTAGAAATAAATGACTTTTGAGGCTACCACACATCATTTTTTTTCTTATTTCTCTGCAACAATCACAGTCTTCTTGTCTGCTGGAAATGCTTAACTATTCACAAATACAGAAGGCGTGGTTGGACCCTCTGCAGTTTACATATCAGCCCCATTTAGGAGTTGAAGATGCTGTCATCTACCTGCTGCAACGAGCCCATCTGCACCTGGATGGCAGAGGAGACGCTGTGAGAATCACATTCTTTGCTTTCTCCAGTGCCTTTAACACCATCCAGCCACTGCTGCTGGGTGAGAAGCTGCGGGTGATGGGGGTCGACAGCTCTGTGATCTCCTGGATTACTGACTACCTGACAGGCAGGCCACAGTTTGTTCAGCTGGGCAGTGTCTTGCCTGATGTGGTGGTTAGTGATACGGGAGCTCCACAGGGAACTGTGCCCGCTCCTTTTTCTCTTCACCTTATACACCACTGACTTTCAGTACAACACCGAGTCATGCCACCTGCAGAAATTCTCTGATGACTCAGCTGCTGTGGGGTGTATAAGAGGGGGAGAGGAAGGAGAGTGCAGGACATTGGTAGACAGATTTGGGGAGTGGACTGAGCAGAATCACCTGAAGTTGAACGTCAGCAAGACCAGAGATGGTGATTGACTTCAAGAAGAAGAGGACGCCTTCACAGCCATTGCAGATTAGGGGGGAGGATGTGGAGGTGGTGGAGGACTACAAATACCATCTATTCATCTATGATGTATATAAGTTTTTTTTGTTTTTGTTTTTTTTTAGCAGTTTTACTTTCTATGGGTAATCCCTTTATCTATTACAGGTACATCTCAAAAAATTAGAATATCATGAAAAAGTTCAATATTTTTTGTCACTCATTTCAGAAAGTGAAACCCATTTATTATATAGATTCATTACACAGAAAGTGATATACTGCATTTCAAGTGCTTATTTTAATTTTGATGATTATGGCTTACAGACCATGAAAACCCCAAATTCAGTTTCTCAAAATTTTTTAATAGAAATGTTAGCCGACTGAAAAATATGTTCATGTACACACTCAATACTTGGTCGGGGCTCCTTTTGGATTAATTACTGTATTAATGTGGCGTGGCATGGAGGTGATCAGTCTGTGGCACTGCTGAGGTGTTATGAAGGTCCAGGTTGCTTTGATAGTGACCTTCAGCTCGTCTGCATTGTTGGGTCTGGTGTCTCTCATCTTCCTCTTGACAATCCTCCATAGATTCTCTATGGGGTTTAGGTCAGGACAGTTTGCTGGCCAATCAAACACAGTGATGCCATGGTGATTAAACCAGGTTTTGATACTTTTGGCAGTATCACCAGCAGATGACCTCTGTTCAGATTGAAGTAAATTTTGCATTTCATTTGGAAATCAAAGTCCCAGAGTCTGGAGAAAGCGTGGAGAGGCACAGAATCTAAGTTGCTTGAGGTTTAGTGTGAAGTTTCCACAGTCAGTGATGATTTGAGGAGCCATGTCATCTGCTGGTGTTGGTCCACTGTGTTTTATCAAGACCAAAGTCATCGCAGTCATCTACCTGGAAATTTTAGAGCACTTCATGCTTCCCTCTGCTGACAAGCTTTATGGAGAAGCTGATTTCATTTTCCAGCAGGACTTGGCACCCCCCCACACACACTGCCAAAAGTATCAAAACCTGGTTTAATGACTATGGCATCACTGTGCTTGATTGATCAGAATCAGAATCAGAATCAGAAAAGGATTTATTGCCAAGTACATTAACAGAACACTGATAACATACGAGAGAATTTGACTTGACACAGTAATGACCTGCATTTCCGTGCCGCGGCGCATCTGAAACGCGCCTATCAGCAGGAGGATACAGGAAGCATAAAGATAATACAATGGGAAGGAGCAAAAAAATCATTGATTCAAAATACTGGTTACATACTTAATCAATATTAAGAGTTCAAGGGAAAAAAAAGCTCTCATGCACATACATTCGCTACACTCAGAATTTCACAAGACACAAGAGAGCAGTGTACAGTATATCTTTATTCAGTTCATGAATCAATGTGTGTGCGGTGTTGAGCAGTGTTGATGATAATAAGAGAGACCCAAGGACCCTTGGCAGAAGATGTTTTGTCTGTCTGGCGCCCAGTCTTATCTGGCGCTGCAGCTGGCTGTCCAAGGCCTTGTGCTCATGATTTTGAAAAAACACAGTCTGCAGACAGCCAGGAGGAATTTTCATGGGGAATAATAATGCCAAATAGGACTGATCACAGAGAAGACTTGTATTTCTTCTGTAGATTCAGTACATTAATCCTTCATTGCGCAGCTTTGAATTCGTCGTGGTAAGACCTGAGCGAACCCATGATGTAATCCACCTTACGAGACAGTTCTCCAGTAGTCGCTATCAGGGTCTTCTCCAGTCTTTCAATTTGTTGGATGCACCTCGCCTGGCCAGCATTTTGATAGGTTGAATCCATCTTCAGCAATTTGCGGTAAACCAAGACAATTCCCGTCCCAATCAGAATTATCCCAATCACCAAGATTACGAAGATAAACAAATCTTCAATATCTTCGATAGAGAGATTAGAGAGACACAGCATTTTCCAATTACCTGTGTCACATAAATAGCCCACTGGAGCCGTTCCAGCGGGGCAGACAGCTTCCCCCGGAGCACTTTTCCTTGTTGAAAAAATAGTGTCAATTGTGTTCAAAGCCCAGCTTATTAACTCCATAATTTCTTTTCGGCGGTCGCAGTTAGACGCAGACAGACAACAGCAAGCTGGGATCCAGTAGTAGGAGGGGAGGAAAAAGTCAGCAGGAGAGAAGAAAAAAGCGTCTACTCTCTTGGGAGGGCGGAAGAGCCATGTCATCTGCTGGTGTTGGTCCACTGTGTTTTATCAAGACCAAAGTCATCGCAGTCATCTACCTGGAAATTTTAGAGCACTTCATGCTTCCCTCTGCTGACAAGCTTTATGGAGAAGCTGATTTCATTTTCCAGCAGGACTTGGCACTCCCCCACACACACTGCCAAAAGTATCAAAACCTGGTTTAATGACTATGGCATCACTGTGCTTGATTGATCAGTAAACTCTCCTGATCTAAACCCCATAGAGAATCTAAGGAGGATTGTCAAGAGGAAGATGAGAGACACCAGACCCAACAATGCAGACAAGCTGAAGGTCACTATCAAAGCAACCTGGACCTTCATAACACCTCAGCAGTGCCACAGGCTGATCACCTCCATGCCACACCATATTGATACAGTAATTAATCCAAAAGGAGCCCCGACCAAGTATTGAGTGTGTACATGGACATTTCAGTCGGCCAACATTTCTATTAAAAAAATATTTCTTAAAATTAATTTTGCAGCACGGTGGTGCAGTGGTTAGCACTGTTGTCTTACAACTAGAAGGTTCCTGGTTTGAATCCCTAGGCTGGCAGGGGTTGGAACCTTTCTGTGTGGAGTTTGCATGTTCTCCCTGTGCTGCGTGGGTTTACTCCGGGGGCTCCGGTTTCCTCCCACAATCCAAAGACATGCATGTTAGGTTAACTGGCTGTTCTAAATTGTCCCTAGATATCGGTTTCCTATAGGCCCTTAGAATAGAGGGTTAGTACTAGTGAAAGCGCTTTGAGTGGTCTTTGTGACTAGAAAACTGCTATGTAAGTGCAGGTTAGTTAGTTAGTAATATTCTAATTTTTTGAGAAACTGAATTTGGGGTTTTCATGGGCTGTAAGTCATAATCATCAAATTAAAATAAACACTTCAAATATATCACTCTCTGTGTAATGAATCTATATATGGGTTTCACTTTCTGAAATGAGTGAAAAAATTTGGAACTTTTTCATGATATTCTAATTTTTTGAGATGTACCTGTATGTGTTTCTGTCATTTTGGTCATCAGTCATGCTGCTGTTACACTGTAATTTCCCAGTTTAGGACCAATAAAGTGCATCCATCTAAATAATATCTAAAAATTAAATGTCCACTATAAGCAAGCACAAATCAATTTCCGGTGCCCCCAAACAAGCCCATACTGCTTTGCGTGTCAAAGATGGCAGCATTTGCAAAAAAGTTCATTGCAGTGCCAGAATAGAATGATTTCAACTCCTATTCTCAAAAAAAAAAAAAAAAAAAAAAATTAAGTTTATTAAAATGACCAACAACGGTCCTTTCTGTTATGCAAGTTGTTATGCCTACAACTCCCCACTACCCTGGTGAAAACCTCCCGGCTTTTTGTTTAAAGTTAAATATTGGCAGGTGTGCATTCTCTAGTATGCTAAATAATTTCAGAAAGACCAAAAAACATTCAGCATTTTGTGTAATAATAAAAAGCCAGGGCTGTCACCATAATGTGAACCATAAGCATAGTTCACCTGTACATCTGTAGCAGGCCCGTCTGCGGCTCACACTCTCCAGAAAGCGGTGTGTTATCTGAGGCTGTATTCACTTACTCGGAAATTTGACTTTTACCAGAACTATGCATAAATCAAAATTAATTGATGAAACAAAGCTTGAACTATTCTTGAATCCAGTAATATTCTGCGGGCCGGATGGAAAGCTGTGGCTGGCAGGATGTGGCCGCTGGGCTGCTAGTTGACATTCACTGCAGTAGTTGTGTTGGACCTCTGCTGGAATACCTAAAGGTGAATTTTCATTTTCTCAGCCAGTAAACAAGCTGGACAGCATACTGTTAAATCCGTTTTCAGATCTGCTTTATTGTTATTGGTGTGTTGTACAGTTTCGTAAATGTACAGCTCACACAAAGTCTACGTTCTTCAGTTTGTCACAGATGTAATTGGTTTCTTTTTTTTGTTTGTTTTTGTCCTCTAGGTCTCAACAGGTAACACTGGTTACTTCAGTATGATTATTTTGGAACACCATTACATAACATCAGATCTCACCACTGCTATGGTAAAACAGTGATTATTTAACAGTTGGTCACATGTACAACTGAGCTCAAACATCTTCCATACACTTTATTAAAACAACTACCAAGCTAAATTACTTTAGCTAAGATATAAGATTTGTTAAAAACTGTACATGACTGTAATATACATAAAGGCAAACTCTTTGGTACAGATATACAGTTTTTCACTTTTTTCTCCTTTATACCAGGCTTAAGAGTCTGTCTTGTGGAAATCTTTAAACACTATATACCTGAAGTTGTAATGTGAATGAGAATACCAGCCTCCCATGGAAATGACAGATCCCCATTATAATTAACTAACCACACTAAAACCATGTGACAAACTCCTTATGGCTAAATGTGACATACTTTAATCAGACAGCAGCTATCTCAGTAAGAATATAGAGGGCATGTCTGAGGAAATGCTATGAATGTTACCACAGTCAGTGTCAATAGTGGACCAGTGTGAAACCTCCAAAGCACACTTTACAAATACAAAATATATACCTTACATGTGTACTATAAGAAAAAAAAAATAATTAAAAAAGGAAACAGCACTAATGAAAAGTTGAGAGAGAAAATTGATAGTAAATCATTTTGGAGAGAAGGGAAAAAAAACAAAGGCTACATTATCCTTGACTTGTTCAGGTTTTAGTGCAGGAGTGTAACAAACAAGGATGAGTCACTAGCGGTAAACCGACAGGTTTCCTTAGTCGGGAGGGTGATCAGAGCACAGCAGCTTGAGCCAATGTGACCACAAAGTAATAAAACCCACTGGATTCCTGACGTCACATCTAGAGTAGAACCAGCAAATACAAAGCAAACATACACAGTAGCAACAGCTTAGTAATGGTAACATAAGAATCCAAAACAATGAACCAATAAGAGAAATAAATATTATTCTGATATGCTCAGACTGGAAAGTGATCTGTTGCAGTCTCTGGAGGAAGTGGGAGGGGAGGAAGGTGCAACGGCAGGATGTGTCCACTAGAGGGTGAGCCAGGGGTGGCGCAAGCACTGTGCAGCCGTTGCTCTTTTCTCGGGGACCAGCTCCAACATGGGAAGCAGGAAGTCGGTGAAGCACTCGGCTTCTTCGCGGGGCCACTCGTACTTGTCAACCAGCACCTCCAGCAGGCCCCATGGCTTTAGCTTAGTGATGTGTTTCAGATCACCTGCAGAATAACCAGCAGAATTAGAACAACTGTAGAGTGGTCAGTGTGTAAGTTCACAATAACATTTAGGACAGCAAAAGTATCCCACACATACATAAAAAACAGCTGCATATACAACAGTAGTTTACATGCCTACTGCATTTAACTATATCAAATTACATTATTTTTTGCAACATTTTATGAAATGAACACTTCATCACTTTAAAGGCCCCATAATGTGCATTTTATTTTCTGGTATTCTCAAAGACAGAAACATCTGCAGTCATGTGGAAAAAATTAGGACACCCTGTATAAACCCGTGTTGTTGGTTTTTTTTAACATATTTGGATATATGGATATTGAATATCAATGTTAAAAATACTGGGAGATTCATGTAATACAGCTAAACAATTAAAAATGAATTAAAGACTTTTCAAATTTTCTGTAAAATGTAATTCTAAACAGTGAGGAATAAATTAGGACCCCCCCCCCACATTCATTCCCACTTAAAATGGCTAAAATAAATGCTAAAAAAATATAAATTAAAACAAAACCAAGGTTAGACAGACATGTGAACATTTCTTAATAAAGAATTGAATATTTAATGGGGTGTCCTCATTTTTTCACGTGACTGTATACACATACATAGGCTGGAAAACGACCGTTTCAGACAGTACTGTACATGAGACCATCCCTCCATACATACAAAACATATTTCACAGCTCATCAAAAAGCTCTTCTGTAAGTTTTTCCTGAATGTCGCTTCTCAGCATGCTCACTAAAGGAAATAATGAAAAAAATGTGTTAAATCTATCACTGGTTTTAAAATGTGCTTGCCAACTTAAAAAAGAAGCGGTAACATATTTTATTCTTGTCCTTCATCACCCTCTATTGTGACAGAGGGCCAGTAAGAGCCAGAGAGCACAGGCCTGTACCATGAAGCTGGTTCAACACACCCAGGGTGTCTGGCTTCACTAGCACAGACATTCTGGATCAGGATCAGCTGTACTACGAACGTGGTCAACTCGATAAGTCGACCCTGGGTTAATCTATCTGGCGGTGTGCACGGTCTTAAAAGAGGCAGCGATATCCACAGATGACCAATAGGAGAATGAACAGGCAACAGAGAAGATACTTCACTGGTGAAGAAAAAGTGTGGCTGTGATTAAGTGATTAAATAAATATGAAGAGTACCAGCATGTAATACCGGGGGGGGGGGGGGGCATAACAGTCAAAGCAAAGAATCACGGCAAAAAAGCTGACATTGTGAATGCTTTTCTGTCACTGCAGTGGTTACTGACCACATAGTTAATGCATTTTTTTCTCCCATTAATAAGTACCATTAATAATATGCCTTTTATACCTGCAGCCTCGGTGGTGTCAGTGCACATGACAACAAATAAAGAATGTCTTCCAAATAAACTATTTTTTTTCCTTTTCTTATGAAACGGCTACAGTTGGGGAAAAGACACAGAAACATCAGATCAAGGCTGCTTTCGTTTCTCTACTTTCCCCCCACAGCAATCAGAGCTAACAGCAGAATGAGCTGCTTACAACACTGCTGCTCTGCATCACCTTTAACTTCAACTGTTTATTTTATTCTACCTTAGTGTAATTTTAGTTTATTGGTGCACTTATTTATTAGGTTATTACTTTACAGTCTTTTCTCCTCCACTGAACTACTGACTGGTGGATGTGATAGATTGTTTTTAATGTACAACATTACAATAAATAAATGAACACTGAATTCTGAAGTAGGAATACTGTAGAGGATATTTACACAGTCTGTGCTGGGATAATACAGACATTCAGAAAATTCATTTTATATTGGCTGCAGCACTGAAGAGAGACCTTAAAAAAAAAAAAAAAAAAAAAAAATGGGGTTGCCCATCCCAGAATCTGGCCCCGATGGAGGAGCTTACGTTAAAAAATGACGTTCGTCTCCCATTACTGGAGTGGAGGGGGGCGTCTGTTCAAACTACAGGGAGGTGAATGTCATTTGCCCAAGGATTTAATTGGCCAGAGAGCGGTGCCGATACACCCACTGAGCCCTTATCTGGATCTTAACCTACCCTGGAGCAGGGTAGCCCCACAGCACAAGTCACCATGGTGATCTACCCTGTAAGAAGAGAGCCAGCTTCGTCATACAGAAAATCCAGGGTTAATCCCAAAGTTGCCTCACAAAGACCAACTCCTGCTTTGCAGTACAGACCCCTTGTCCCGATGATTGTCAGACATAGAGCTGCACAATTAATCAAATTTTGATCGCGATCATGATTTTTTTTTTAGATTTAGTATACTTTATTGATCCCCAGAGGGGAAATTGAGGGTCATCCACCACCTGGATGGATGAAGCAGCCACAATACGGCGCTATTTTGCCTGCCACAATTAAATTAACATGGTCGTTGGCGATATTAACATTTAAAATGCGGGCTCTACTGCATATCAAATCAAGCTGGTGTGATGGTGAAACACAAACTAGATGTTGGGAGCAGAAGGTGACAGACGGCAACACGTGGAGGTGAGAAGCTAGTGCCTCGAAAGGATCATCTGTTGTCTGGACGTGTTTTGGATCCGGGGCAAGTGATGCCAACTAAAAAGAAATTATATGCAAACAGTGTCATAGAGCTGTGTCTGTGCTGCAGGGCAACACAACTGACTTATTCAACCACCTGAGAAAACACCACAGACACTACGATAAATGCACGAAGGCTAAAGCGAATGTCACTTCCCTGAATCACAGTCCGTGTCCGGCGCCGACCCAGGCAACCATAGTATCAACCCTGCACAGAGCTTCACCATATCCATCCGCCTCCAACAGACATGCTAAAGTAACTGATGTGTTTTATTTGGCCAAAGATGTGTGTTCACTAAATACTGTACGAGCAACGATCAGAAACAGTCAAAACACTGAACAAGAAATACGTGATCCCCGCGTGATTCTCCAAAGTTGCATTACCTGCGCTGTATGAAAAATACAGATGACGTCACAACTGTCGAGTACTTTGCAACTACGACTGACCTATGGCCAAGAAGAACAACAGAGGCCTACCTGTCCCTGACAATTCACTACAACGATGGAGATTTCACAATGAAGAGTCAATGCTTGCAGATGTCTTTTTTCCCCACAAGACCACACTGGAGAAGCGCTCCAGGAGCCCCAGGTTGGGCACCCCTGCTATAGCCCACGGACTGAGGGAAGTGCAATCATCTTGGAGCTAGTCTACATAACAACAGACAGTGGATGTTATGTCGTCAAGGCTCTAAATGGACGAGGCTCCAGTGCTTTGGCCACAGGCTTCATCCAGCAATTGGTAAGTAGGATGAATTTTTAAAAAATGGAATTTTATGCAATCTCTGTTTTTCCTAAAGTTAATGAATAATCGTGATTTCAATATTGATCAAAATAATTGCGATCATCATTTTGGCCATAATTGTGCAGCCCTAGTCAGACGTGATGCTAATGCTAGCTGCTGTTGCTAAAATGAGCTTCTCTATAGACACCAGCGTTTCCGGGTGAACATCATACCATCATCACAGTGCAGCTTCTCGCCAATCTCTAGCCACATGTCGCTGTTGAATATTGATGTTTAAATATGTAAAACTGGAGGTTTTTTCTTCTTATTTTGACCTAAAAGTGACAAATGTTCCATGCCAGTGTGCCCCCCCTCCAAAAAAAATCCAATGAATATGTTCAAATAAAACTGTCAGTTCCCACTGCCCAAACAAAAATCAGCAGCTGCTGTGAAATGGCCTGAATGTATCGTCTCATTACTCCATCAGCGATAACATGGCATCAGTGAAAGTGGAGTGGTTTTATGTCGGCTACTGCTCCTCGCTCTGGGTCAAGGAGCACGATCGCGCACGTCACGTGACTGGCTCTGCACTGCAGCTCACTCAAATACATGGATCGCCAAGTATGAACATTTTTGGAATATCACAAATCTTTTACATTAATGTGTTTATCTGACTGGGTTCAGGGTTTTGAGTGAGCTTGTGTGTGTGTGGAGGCTGGATCAGGTGATTTTTTTTTTTTAACACAGAGAACTGAAGGCAGGGCTTGTTGGTCTGTGATGTCATAAAACCCACTAAGGGCAATGTTCTTCTTTAAGAGCTTAACTAAATAAAGGCAGTGTCTAATGCTTTATCATATGAGAAATGTAATATTTTAACTGTATACATTTAGCATACGTGAAAACAGTTTTGCACAATATGGGTCCTTTAAATGTATTGGCAAAAGTACTTGGTATTATTCCAGTGCTCCAACATTTGCATTTCTTTTACCTTTTTTGGTGAAAAAGTCCTTTGCGTATTTGCCAGTCAAAATGAGCTTGCGCGGGATACTCCCCAGCAGCTCAATGATCAGCGCTATATGATCTACACGTTTGTGAGGGGAAAGGTCGGGGGGGGGGGGGGGGGAGACACACAAAACAAACAACAGATTCATCAGACTGTGTCCCAGCCACAGGCCCACTCTGGGGGTGTGGGTGAGAGGCGAAACGGGCAAAGTGTCACGCTGACGGTGCTCAAAGACCTGACCGCTTTAGTGGCTGTGATGCACAGAGCAGAATTTATGAGCTTAATAACGAGGGTCGCCAGACCAGACCTACAGCACATTGCTCTTTATGTTTCTAAAGACGCGCCATGATTGCTCACCTGCGCACTGCACTCCTCTTTCTGCCTGCATGACTAGTCGCTTATTTCAGACAACACTCATGTGCAATTCTCACCGTTGTAAAATGTCCAGATTTTCAAAAGGGAAATGCTTTTCAAACTACATATATGTATATCAGACTGCTGAGCTAAAAAAACAAGTTTGAAAATTTGCTTCACCACTGTAAGGTGAGTAGTGTTTAACATTCAAATAACCTCTAGACTAACAAAGATAATCCAATGAGCTGGCGAGGGTGTGGTAAATCCAAATAACAGGCCAAATTATTGATAATGTTGTAAATTCCCAGATATTTTTGAGGTTGGTTGTAAGTACTATGAGCTCAGAAAATACTGATTATGTTTAGTTTGTGTCATTTGATCACTTCATATGAGAACAATGCAATACTGCATTAAACTAAAATAATACAAAAATACAATTTATTAATTTGATGCAGCAGAGTCAAATCAATGTATTTCATTCATTCATAGTTTGACATAAGAAAAATTTTGTTCACATATCTTAATATTTCTTACTTAAAGTTCTTGCAATCAGGATTTCAAACCATGCAACAATCTGTGAACCATTTTATCTATTCAAAGTTAGTTTGGGGTTTTCAGTCCCAGTAGTAAAGACCATTGCTGCACAAACCAGTTCTACTTATACAATATTGTATGATCTGTTTTCAATGTATTTGGAGGTAGAAATTATCCTATAATACTGATATGAATTGTTTTTATTACTGTAATTGTGAACTGGAAGCCCATTCTGATTTCTGTCCTTTAAAACATTAGTATCTTCTGAAATGACTGTTGTAAACACTGGTTCTATAATAAACAGAAATGTAGCCTCAAAAGTAACTTTTTTCTATGCTCTACTACAGCCAACCATAAATGATTACAGATCAAATCTAACTGCTGGTGTATACAGTAGTCAATCTAAAAGCTTGGATTGACCGAGTTCCTCCCAATCTAAACCACTGAAACATGAACTTCTCAACGCCGTTCAGAGGTCTGTGTCGACTGCATGGGCAGGTCTGTGCGCACCGACAGAAGCCACATTCTCGCATCGCCCTCCTGCCCACCCGACCCAGAGCGGGCCACAGAGGGAGGTCATACCTCTTTTAGTGAAGTATTCCTGTGAGTATTTCCCGCTCAGAGCATAGTGACGAGGGATTGTACCGAGCAACTCAATCATGAGAGCGAGATGGTCTGGAAATGAGGCACATCGCAGGCAGAGAGGGAAGACAGAGTCATGGGGTAGCAGCATGAAGAGAAGAGGAGATGGCAAGCAGTCATGTGGAACAATACATTAGAAACGATGGATGGTGGCGTCAGCCATCTTTGACAAGAAGCACATGAACAGGAAGCCCATATTACCCTACTAAAAACACAGAGGTCATTCACTGCCAAATATGGACACGTGATGAATATTAAACCAGTCTGAAGTAGCAACTAAAGTCATTCGTGAATACAAACTAAAAAGTGCAAACTAGAAACGGGTTGTTGCTCATGCACAGTTAAAATGCAACAGCTTCAGAACATGCTGATAAACCCTCAGCACATACCCGACATGCCAGAGTAGAATCAAGTCAGCACAGAAAATATGAGCTAAGCAGCAAATCAGCATCAACATGAAGGAGGGGATTGAAGGTGGAGGGCGAGTGAATCAAAGATTAAGAAATTTGATTGAAGGAATAAACAGATGGCCCCATCTCCAGCATGACAACATTTGGTTTTAGGTGGTAAACAGGAAATAACCACAGGAAAATGTGCTGAAACGTATTATACAAACAGTAAGTGGAGGTGAAGGTGTCATGCAAACTTAGCTTTAGGTACATGTGTAGATATTACAAGTAGTTTACAGTAGCAATAAAATTAACAAAAAAAACCAAACCATTTTAAAAGCTTTTAAAAATGCAGTATTTCACCATTGAATTATACATTACAGAGCTTACACTATAGGTAGCATTTAGTGATTTAGGGGGGAAATGGATTAATACAGAATGGAAGAAGAAAATTTGCCGTACCTTCATCCCTGGAATAATCTTCTCCAGAATGTGGTTCAAACAAGTAGTCCCCTGTGGCAAGCTCAAAAGCCTGAGGAAATAATACAATGAACACAGACTGGAAGGAGCCATCTGTCTCATTCACAATAACACCCTCCCACCCCTCACCACACTCCCATAAGGCTACTGAAGTCTTTTCAAGTTACACTGCACTGTTCAGGGCACATTTGGTTTGTTTTTTTAAGGTTGATCTGGTGAAAAATGTCTCACCATACAGGCCGTGCTCCATATATCAGCAGGCGTGCTGTACCCGGCACCGATCAGCACCTCTAAAGATCGGTACTGTCGTGTCTGGATGTCTTCTGTAAAGTGCTTGTGCTGGAAGGGAAGAAACAAATTGTCAAAACAAGACTATTCAACATGTAGTGAATGTGACCCACAGAAAGAAAAAAAATATAGCAACTAAGAGCTCAGCAGAACCTTTACAAACTGCATCACACTACATTTAGCAAACAAGTCAATCGCTGGGAACACTGGTAAATTCAGCAGCAAGATAACACAGGACTTGTCCCTGGTTCCCTTACCAGGAAATCCCTGTGGTCATTAGCAGGCTACTCACCACCCAACAGGCATTTCCCAAATCTGCAATCTTGACCTTGATCTTGTCTGCATTGACTGGCTCAAGAGGGTTAACCAAGAGGGCTCCTGCTGTCATCTTGCCTACATAAGAGTAGATGGAGAAACAGAGATTAGGAGTGGAACAAAGGTCTAATAAAGTCTGCCAATTAGTGCCAGAGGCTTCACATGGCTTCATAAAAACACCCAAAGCAGGGCAGAGTATCCTTTAACAGCCCTTTTCAGGTTGTAAAATGCCTCACTGAGTTGGGCTGACTGACCATTTCTGTCATTTTCCTGGTTCCTGTAAGGACAGTCGGCTTCATCCTCTCCTTCCTGTAAAACGTTCTGTTCCAGCCGATGCTCGTTGGGCTCAGCAGGAAGGCGTCTCTCAGTAACTCCACTACTGTGTGCTCCCCTCCCTTCAGTCTCAGTGTCCAGCTCGTTGAAATCTGTAGAATCCACACCATTGCACATGGCGTAGACAGGAGATTCCTTGTGTTGCTCCTCGGGAGAGTCGCATTTCTCTGTGAATTCTGCATTGCCATTGTGTTGGTCTTCGTCCCTGCACTGGGCCTGCCTTGGCTGCTCCTCCTCCTGAACGTGCCCATTACAGTTTACCTCCAACAGCTCCTCCGGTCCAACCCTTGTGAGATCTGCATTCACACTGCTTCCTGAAAATAGTAGTTTAAAACAGCAATTATTTCTTGGAAATGTACTACTGTCATTAAACTAAGACCGTTTTAACAAGTTTCCTACCTTCTGTTTCTTCAACTCCATGCTCCTGTAGAGACACTTGTCTCAGAGGAGCACAGGCTCGTGCCTTTGGACTCTGCGGGTCCTCATCTTCATCATCCTCCTCTCGTGTCTCTGTGGTCTTGTCCATCTCCTCAAGATCCAAAATGCACTTCTCCAGCAACTCTGCCTGACGCTTCTGCTTCTTTTTTAGTTTCTTCTTCTTGTTTTTGGACATTTTTACAGTCTGTCCCAGACAGGCAAAGCAAGCAACATAGGGTCTCAATACTAGATGTGGTAGAAGTGGCTAAAAATGTGGAACGTCAATGTCTGAAGCAAAAAGTAAACTAAAGATGTGTACCTGTTTTGGAGCTGGTGCTGTGCTTACTGAAAAAAGAACATTTGATTAAGTACATTTTTTAATAAACTGTGTTTATGGATCTTTAGGTGAATGTGTCATACTTGCTGATCCAGACGGAGGAGGTGCCCCAGCCTTCTGCCACTCTGTGGCTTCAGCTGCAAGCTTACGGACATAAGGCTCGTCGACACTCAGAAGGATGTTCTCTGGTTTGATGTCTGTGTGGATGATCTGACACTTGGAGTGCAGGTATTCCAGGCCTTGAAGAACCTCAAAAGTGAAAGTACAGAACATCATTAATCTGAAAAGCCACGTTAACAAGAGCACTGCACACAGGGCATTATATACTCGCCCACAGCCATTATCGATATGATATGCCTAGCTAGCACACCTTCAACTGAAAAATCAATTACAAATTCAAGATTCAATATACTCTGGGTCTGTAATAAAACTAACAACCATGTAATTGCAAGGAGTTTAAGCAAAGCAAACAATCTACAACTCAAACAAATTTTGAGAAAATAACAAAACCACTTAACGCCCTACAATATGCACATCTTCAGTACATGTACAAACACTGTGTGAAAAAATGAAAATGTAGGAGGCGTTAGCCAGACAAACTGTGACAGGTGGACAGACAGGCAGACATCATCATGCCATAATATGTCCAGCCTTTAGAGACAGGTGTATCAAACGTTAAACCATGAACAAAAATACGTTTTTCATATTTCTATAACATATTTTCATTGTGTTCTTTAGTATTACATAATCAAAATATATTAATCCAATAAAGAGCCATTACATTTGTCTTCAAGAAATACAATCCTGGCAAAATTCAAATATGATTAAGCCCACTGATATTTTCAGAAGATATCAATTGACAAATCAATTTAAGAGTGAGTAAACCATAATAATTGGCAAAAATGTAGATGTGTGTCATGATGCAGTTTTGCAAATTTATGGCTGAATCAGCTTTTTATTCCAGCTTGATAAAGCCCCCAAAGTTAGACCACCCTCCCCATCTGCCACATTAAGAGGCTTATTGCTGGCATATTCTGTTATTAGGACTTGTTCTGCCCCGTCAGGTTTCCACCAATCATGCAGTCCTGCAGCCTCTACAGCACATAAAAAACACAAAAACTGAGCAACAATTGAGCCCTAATCATGAGTCATCAGCATTCAAAAGGTGTGACTGTGGGTCTCGTGTTACCTGCTGTATGATGCTCTTTACACAAGGCAGAGGCAGCCCTTGGTAATTGGACTTTATTATCCATTTTAATAAGTGATGTCCCAACACCTCAAAAACCATGCAGACATCTGAAGGTAAACAGGGTTAAGATGGTAACACAGCGCAAACAAAGTCAAATTTAGAACCCGTTTGGAGAAAAATACTTGGTGGACATGGAGTCATTTAGTTACAAGGACGAGTAGGGCAGGTCTTAAGAGCCCAAATGTTTTGGTCTTGTTAGGGACTCATATTACAGCTAAAGCAATCCCTGTAGTATTCAGGGGATCAACCAGTTTTGTGATGAGGGACATATGGGTGGAGGATACACAAGGTTTCATTTATTACACCCATCACCTGTTGTTCACTTGGGACTTTTTTTTTTTTTTTAAGTGAGTTTCACACAAATGGAGACAAATAACTTTTCTAACACTACGGTCAAGTAACAGACTTGAGCTGCTGAGACTTTTGCAAAAAAAATAAGTTCACACAAAGTGAAAATGCCAAGAAATGTTGTTATACTGTTGTGTAAAGGATACGAGTTCCATTGACACCCGAGATCTTGAAGTCGTCTAGCAGCTGGACTACCATCTCACGGTTGGGATCATCAGGGTCCGCGTTTCTTACCTGGACAAAAATTTAAAAAAAAAAAAAGAAAACACAATCAAAACAATCACAATGATTTTTTTTATATCATGGAACATCAGTAAGTTTCTTAAAATGTAATTAAAAATACTACATAAATACATAAACAAAAGTGTGAAATTATTGATGATGTGTCACTGTGCTGAATGTTAAACTGTATTCAGCAATTAATTTTTGGATATCTGATCATTTGCTAATAACCAAGAGACTCACAGATCTAAGTAATTTTATCTCATCCACCGCCGTCTCTGTGTAGTGCTCTGCACTCTTCACTACTTTCATTGCAACAAACCTCTTCACTCTGAAACCACAGAACAAGAAACATTCACCAACAGGAAGCACAGAACAGCCGCTCAGAACCAGCTATCACAGCAAAATGACAATATGCATTTTATATGCAAGTTTTTCTCATACTGGATGTCCCAGGCAAGCCACACAGTGGAGAAGTGTCCCCAGCCCAGTTTCCTGATGACATGGTATTTTCCATTGTAAAGATCTCCTATTTTGACATGGTGGTAGCCACCTACAAGATAAGAACACAGGAGTTGACCATACAGATAAAATAGAAATGCAATATTCTGTTAATGTTTGGACTGGGCGATTTGACTTTACGGTTATTTGAAGCTTTCAAGTCCCCCCCCCCCCCTTTGTTCTCCCTTATAGTTCACTGACAAGACTTGTAAATAAGCCATGAGAATGCTGCATCAATGAATATATCACTGCGGTGATTCGGCCGTAAATGAGCATAATATAATAAAGAAGAGGTCCATTGTCACTGCACACGCATGCAACCAAACTAAACACTGTTCAGTGCAGAAGTTAGTGCCTACATATACCTCTTGAGAGCCCATGAGCAACATGACTCACGCCAGCTGCTCTGGGAGAGCCCTTCACACAACCACAACCATGCCATCACCACACAGGGACCACAAATCTCAAATCAGGTTCTTAGAACACTGCCTTAGCTCGTCCATACTGTCGTCCATCCCCACTGCAAAACGGTCGATAATGCGGATAGCAGTCAGAGGCCAACAGCGACCAGGCCTTGGTGTATTCCGCTCCAGCCTCCATGCACCCTGCTCACCCCCCTCAAGGCATCCCCAGATGAAACGAAGAGTCAATCATCTCAGACTATGTAGACGGACAATACAGTTCTTTTCAGTACATGATTTTTCTGCTGTGTTCTGCTGCTTCCGAACAGCACTTAACTGCACTGCTTCCGGGTTGCGGCATCACACAACCGCACATGCAGATGTCTTAAAGGGGCAGCACATGAAAGCTGTCATACACACACACACACACACACACACACACACACACACACACACACACACACACACACACACACACACACACACACACAAAACATGAAAAAGGGAAAAAAATAACATTAGCAAGATGATGCCAGTTTTATGTCCCAACCGTTTGTTTCAGTTTTATTTCAGTCAATCACCCAGCCCTAGTTGATGTCATATGAATGTCAAGTGGGGCTCACCTTTGCAGTAGTCATTGGGGTCTTCCTGCTCCTCATCATCTGAGCCCAGAATCTCCTCGGGCTCCTCGGGTTCCTGAGGAGAGGCTTCAGGTTGTTGTTGTTGTTGTGGCTGCTGCTGTCGAGCTCTAGCACTGGCCACCTGTCTGATGGACAAACATAGACGTCAGTGACCAATGAACTGAAATTATGATGGATTTGTTTCCATCTTCAACCCTTGGTGTAAAGACCATTCATTTTGTCATAAATCCCTGGTCATTTGATGAAACACTTCACACAATCTTAGCTGAATGTTGAATTCAGGCAAAAGAAATGCTTAGCTGAGAAAATGACAGCTTGTTAGCAGTTAGTCTGGTTAATGTTTAGCAACAGTTTAAAACTAACCACACCTCAAATCCTGTGCAAGACATACACACTGTGGTTTCCAAGACAAACAAAGTAACCGCATTTTGCATTATTGACACAGGTATGCTGTTCTGGGCAGATACCAGACAAACTTGTGACAGTTTGTTAAGCATCTGTGCCAGCTTAACCAACTGAGTTTTACTAACTTTAACAGATTAAAAATACCAAGGTGTATCCACAACATAAAAGGATTTATCTGAACAGATGCAGCAGGGAAACTAAGTATTGAACACGTTGCAGCGGCATGAAATAAAGCGGCGTTGTTGGAGGTTTTAAGTAGAGTTTTATTATCATACCGCCATCACGGGATCCCCTCTCCAGCCCAAGTGTGTGCAGGCTGGATGGGGATCCTCTGGCTCTCGGAGAAGAAGACACAGAGTGCGTGTCTGCAGCAGAGGTTGAAGTGTGAGTGAGAGAGTGAGAGGAAGTGTTACAGAACCTGTGCAGTATTTATACCCAACTCAAACAATACATCAAAGCAGATTCACAGCGGTTGGTCTGATTAAAGGGACTGCAGAACAGGCATGAGATATTTGCATTTGTGAGACATACATCACAATAGGCAGATTTGCTAGACTCTGCTCCAGCTGCAGAACAAAGAGGTTAACAGGCACATCTACATATTGATCTGAGTCTCTAGGTCACAGTAAGGACAGGACGCATGAACACAATGCATGAAAGGTAACATTATCACAGTAGTGTAGCGGAAAAAACCAGGAGTAGCGAGCTGTCTGTCAGTCTGTTTGTGGGGGTTTTCCCAAACCGCCACAGCTCCCCCCCAGAGGGCTCGGCAGGTGGTCGAGACATCGATAGTGCAGCTTGGGCAGCGAGCAGGGAAAAGCTCTGTGCAGGAGGGGGTGGAGGGGGGTGGGGGTAGTAAAAGCCGGCCGGAGACGATGAAAACGTCCGGGCCGCGCAAAAATTGCTTGTGGGTCCGCGATGTCGAAGGGCTGGTCCCGTTGAACGTGTAGAGGTCCACAAGAAGAAAAATTAGTCACTGGCTCCTCCCGCGATTAAGTCCTGCAAGGATTAATAGCGGCCATGAAGAAAAGACGAGGCTGCGTGACGGCTGTGATGAGAGCAGAGGGACTGGCGTGTTGGCTTTAGGTGCGGGCACAACCTTAAAGCTCTCGGGAACCGCAAAACAGCTGAATTCCCTATGTGTGCCGTGGCTGAGACCATTAACAAATCCTTCGAGCATGCTGCATGCGTGCCTCAGGTGAGCGAGCAGCCCTGAAGGGCAGCGGCGAAGTAGGAAGGCAGTCTGTGGAGCCGTATGTGTCCCGTGCGTGGTGCGCCGTGCCCGTGACTCCCCGGTGCGTGTGCCGGGGTCCCGTGCGTGGGTGGGCCGCTGGAGAGGAGAACCAGGGTCAGGGAGCTTGCTGGAGATCATCCCTGTTGTCTGTTGCGTCATTCGGTCGTGGTGCGTTGGAGCGGTGCGAGGAAGTAGACGATCTCTGTCCCTCGGGCTCGTGGAGATGCGTTGGAGCGGTGCGAGGCAGTAGACGATCTTTGTGCCCCGGGCTTGTGCAGCTGCGTTGGAGCAGTGAGAGGGAGGAGATGATCGTTGTCGCTCGTGCGGCCATGGTGCGTTCAGGTCCACGCGCTGCGCTCTCCGTCGGCCATGGGGATCGCCGTCGTGGAGAGGGGACGAGGTGCATGCGCTCACGTGTGGAGGAGCTGTGAGCGCGGCCGGTCCAGCGTGGATGTGCCGATCTAGGCGTGCAGATCTCACCATGAAACGTTGCTCAGCTTTCCCGGTCGTGGGTGTTCTCCGGGGAGTTTCGCCTGAAAACTCCGCGTTGAGGTCTCCCTGAAGCAGAAGGGAGGGCAGATCAGTCAGGCTGCCGCGTTCGCTTGTCGTCGGAGAATCACCGCCGGGTGTTGCGTTCGCTGGCAGCGTGTTTGTTTCAGCGTCGGGTCACCAGTGCGGCGGCATGAAATAAAGCGGCGTTGTTGGAGGTTTTAAGTAGAGTTTTATTATCATACCGCCGTCACGGGATCCCCTCTCCAGCCCAAGTGTGTGCAGGCTGGATGGGGATCCTCTGGCTCTCGGAGAAGAAGACACAGAGTGCGTGTCTGCAGCAGAGGTTGAAGTGTGAGTGAGAGAGTGAGAGGAAGTGTTACAGAACCTGTGCAGTATTTATACCCAACTCAAACAATACATCAAAGCAGATTCACAGTGGTTGGTCTGATTAAAGGGACTGCAGAACAGGCATGAGATATTTGCATTTGTGAGACATACATCACAATAGGCAGATTTGCTAGACTCTGCTCCAGCTGCAGAACAAAGAGGTTAACAGGCACATCTACATATTGATCTGAGTCTCTAGGTCACAGTAAGGACAGGACGCATGAACACAATGCATGAAAGGTAACATTATCACAGTAGTGTAGCGGAAAAAACCAGGAGTAGCGAGCTGTCTGTCCTTAGTCTGTTTGTGGGGGTTTTCCCAAACCGCCACAACGTAAACATTTTTCTCATTAAACACATTTCTGATGGAGTCATTGGCATAAGATTTTCAGATATCAGTAACAACCCAAGTAATCCATACATACAAAGAAATCAAGGCAGTTGTGTTCACAAAAGTTATATTTAATAAGGTGGAATGACAAGGAATAAGTATTGAACACACGACAAAGAACCCATGATGAGTAAAAGCAAAGCGCTCTCTCTAGACATTCGCAACCTTGTTGTTGCAAAACATAATGATGGCATTGGTTACAGGTGCATTTCTAAACTGCTGAATGTTCCAGTGAGCACTGTTGAAGCCGTCATTTGGAAGTGAAAAGGACATCATTTTACCATAAACTGGCAATGACCAGGAGCTCCTCACAAAATTTCTAACAGAGGAGTCAAAAGAATTATCAAAAGAGTTATCCAAGAGCCAAACACCAATCGTGGAGAGCTCCAGAAAAACCTGGAGTTATCAGGTACTGATGTTTCAAAGAAAACAATAAGTAATACACTCAATTTTGAAACTGAACTTTTTGGATGCCACAACACATAGCATGGCTGCACGGTGGCGCAGTGGTTTAGCACTGTGGCAGCACAGTTTTACCCTCGGCCGGGGGACCACGGGGATCATGAGATCGTGGGTTCGATCCCAGCCCCCGACCAACAGTGAGCTGTGTGGAGTTTGCATGTTCTCCCCGTGTTGCGCGGGTTTACTCCGGGATTTCTCCGGTTTCCTCCCGCACACCAAAAACATGTAGGTTTAGGGCGCTCGCGCACGCAGCGACCAGTAGCCGGTGGCTTGTCACCAGACTGCAAACCAAGTCTACCTACGGGTACAAATAAGTAACAAAAAAAAAAAAAAAAAAATGGTTGGAGGAGAAATGGCACTGCACATCAGCCCAAAAACGCCATACCAACAGTGAAGTTTGGAGGTGGGAGCATCATGGTGTGTCAAGACCTTGATAAGATCCTGTTGCCATCTGCCAAGATGCTGAAGATGAAATGAGGGTGGACATTTCACCAAGACAATGATCCCAAACACACAGCCAAGGAAACTCACAACTGGTTCCAGAGAAGGAAAATTAAGTTGCTACAATGGCCCAGTCAATCACCCGACCTGAATCCAACTGAAAATCTATGGAACGAACTGAAGATCAGAGTTCATAGAAGACACCCACAGAACCTTCAAGATTTGAAGAGTTTACGTGGAAGAATGGGCTAAAATCACTCCTGAGCAATGCCTGTGCCTAGTTTCTCCATACGGAAGGCGTCTGGAAGCTGTTTTTACCAACAAAGGCTTTTCTATTAAATATTAAATGAATTTTGTCAAGCGTGTTCAATACTTATTCCCTGTGTCATTCCACTTTATTAAATATAACTTGTTTTGTGAACACAGCTGCCTTGATTTCTTTGTATGTATGGATTACTTGGGTTGTTACTGATATCTGGTGAAAATCTCAGGTCAATGGCTCCATCAGAAATATGTTTAATGAGAAAAATGTTGACATGTTAAATACTTATTTTCCCTGCTGTATGCACTACAACAAAGTCACAGCAATGTCATTCTTTATATGTTACAAGCAAATTTTCACAAACACCAGCTTGGCCACTGGCAAAAATTGTCAGCTAACAATCTAAACAACTCCGCGGGAATTATAAAAGCACACAAGCAAGTAAAAATGTCCTTAAACTTCTTCTGAAAATCAAAAAGAAGATTTAACCTTTTATACTTGTAAACATTAAATATATTTAAAAGGGTCACATACCAGACTCACACCTCATTTAAGAGCCATCACACATGCAAGAAACAAAAAACATTTAAAATTAATTTATACTGCTGTGTTAAAGCAGCACTATGTAACGTTCCTGTTCCTGGTAGGAACACTGACAAAATTGCAACTGGTATGTTTTATGGCCGGAGTATAAAAAGTCAATCACAGCTTTGTAATTTGGTGGCTGAAGTCCTAACAGTAGAGCTGCACAATATATCACAGTATATCCAAATATTATCCTCATTGTGATCTATATGGTAAAAGATTACTTGAACAACGGCTGACAATATGGACTCACCCCCCCCAAAAAAATAAAAATCCGATTTGATATGGAGTATCAGTATTGGGGTATCCGTCAGCAATAGATGAATCAAAAAAACTGATCCAATGAAACACTAAAAACTAGCCAACATTCTGTATCAATCTCTCACTAGCGCCGCAACACTTGGAACCTGTTACACAGGCTTGGTCTGTGAGTGGTAGGGCTGTCACGGCAGAGGAATTTCCCATGCGGTGACGGTGGACAGCTCAACACCGCAATATGCGGCATTATTGCAAATGTTTTTAGGACCCTGTGGTCTCATAATTTAAACAGGGTTCATAACTTATGTGGCAAACGATGGAAGCTGTGAGAAACTCGCTACAGCTCTGCTCTCAACTTTATGTGCATGTGTGACAATTGTGTGGAGCATCGGTCTTTCTAGGCATGAACTGCTGATTCTGTTAAAAAAACAAAAAAACAATCATTTTCATAAAGCAGTGGCGGTAACTCCAGTATTTCAACTACGGATGTGTGGACTGGAGACTGCAGCAACATTCAGCTTATTTAAACAGGACAGTCTTCGTACAGAACCCTGCGTGACTCGTCTGTGATTTTTGCCGCAGTCCGAAAAATCACGTTCAAACAAGCAATGGACTACGCAGCAGTTGTGTCACTCTCGGAGCTCAATTGTCAAGCTCATAAACACTCCGCTCAGAAGGAAATAACACACTTTGTGCCCTTTCAGTGCTCATTGTCACGGCTGTATTTAGCGATTCGTCCAAACGCTTCCGCCACTACCTGCCTGCTGGAGTTCGTCTGGAGAGAGACTGCCTCACATGGTGCTGCCGCCACCAGCACCTGGTGCTATGGAAACTTCCACAGTACCGGGTGCTGGCAGTGGCAGCACTGGGCGCTGTGGAAGCTTCCACAGTACCGGGTGCAAACATGCTGTTGGCAATAAAAATACATTTAACATTTTACAACTTATTTAATAATCAATAGGGGCACATAAGTGAACGATGAGATATAGCCACACACACAAAAAAGTGAACACTGCGGTTGTTCGTTATCCTCCGTGGTAGGCTTGTCCATAGCACGGTACTACATAATTGCAGTAATCGCGACAGCCCTAGTGAGCAGAGTCTGCATGTCAATTAAAAAAATATATATATTAACTAAAAAAAAACATATCATTGCAAACAAAAATGTTATTGAAATTTTAAAAAATGAAATGGAAGACTTATTATAGACAAATGGATAACTAATTTATTTGTTCAGCATATTTACCTATTCATAAAATCTTTGTAGACTGACAGTGAACACTCTTGCTATAGAGATCTTTGCTGGTTTGTGCCTGGTGGCTATGGAAGATAAAAACGTTCTGAAGTAATTTCAAACAAAAGGACTAAGAAGTTTCCATCTGTCCGATGGCTGTGACGATGAGGTGAGCTGTTAATTATTTAGGATGTTAATTTATTCTATTTGAAAAAAAAAAGTTTTTTTTAATGCCGTTCAGGCATAATAGTAGGTATTTCTCCGGAGATACTTCATCACTCTATAAATTCAAGAAATCTCTGTCACATTTATAGGACATCATAAACGTGACAGACTGTGATGTCTGCTTGATGTCCTATGGTGATCCTATGATCTCAGGCATCATAGGACTCGCGATGCCATCATAAAGATATGATGTCTATATGACGGCACATACAGCACATCATAGGATGCCCAGGATTCGCAATGCCGTCATATAGACATCTCATCGGACGGCCATCTCATAGGCCACCTATGATGTTGCTATGATGTCCGATGATGTTCCTATGATGTTGGCCATCATAGGACCGTCTACATGATGTCTATATGACGTCAGATAAACTGTAGTCTATAAGACGTCAGATAAACCGCAAAGGCTGATGTTCCTATGATCTCTGAAGGATGTCTACATGATTTCATACAGACCACAGGACTCCCTACAAGACATACAGTATATAGACACAGGTAATCAACATAGCACAGAACAGTAACAGGCAGGAGAAGAAGTAACAAGCAGGGGCAAACACACACGGCAGGGCATGGTTACAGAAAACAGGATGGGCGGGGTTGCACAGATAATCACACAGGGGACCAGAGGGGAGACAAGACCAAAGCAATAATGATAATGACAATGACGATAAGAATAATAATCAGGAGAAAATCTAAGAGGAAGACCGATGAAGAAATAAATATGCAAGACAGAATAATAATAACAATAGCAACCCAGGATAAAAATAATAAGGTGAAATACAGAAAATTCCAACTTAAAGTGAGGATGTGGACTGGGACCCATGCCCTGGAGACAAGGAATATCATCCCTCTATATATAATTCAAGAAATCTGTCTGTCACGACGTCATGATGTCACGATCATAGGACTCGCTACAACATCATAGGACTGGCTATGAGATCAAAGGCAGGCAGCACTCACGATCATAGGACTCGCTATGACATTACCAAAGATCAAAGGCAGGCATCACAGATCAACTGCAGGTAGCAACGAACGAGTGGTGACATCAAACATCCAAGGCAAGTTTCACCATGGTTGCTGTTGCAATGGTAACAGTCACTTTCTACAGGCATGCAGAAATGTTTGCTTACACTTGCTTTCTATGGGCATGCACGGGTATGCACTAGTCAATCATAATTACGTATTGTTAAATTTATTTTTCCTGTCATGTTTTCAAAGTTCAGACTGTTACTTGCAATTTACGGACTGATTTTACAAACTGATAAAGTTTATTAGGTGTTATTTGACATGAGTGTTCATACTGCATTTATCTAATGACTGATCCAAATTTTAATCAGCTATATTAATGCTGCTGTTTGGTGGTATTAAAATGAACACAATAACCTTTCTACTGTTAACACTCTTAAGCTGATATAAAAATGTTACAGCTTCACATGCTATATTATTATTTTTATTAAAATACATACATGTGAGCTTATATGTTTAATAAATGACAAAATGTACACAAATAAAAAACCTTAAAAGTTCCATTGTAAGAGGGTAGTTTTATAACTTTAGCATCTCCAGCTCTAAATATTTGCAGAAATACCAAGAAAAGGAGTACGCTGAATTTATTCAGGCCACAAAGTGCATATCCGTTTTGGATCGTATCAGCCAATACTCAAATTTAAAAATAACAGATCAGGCATTAAAATTAAAAACTGTTGTATTAATATACAGTAAAAGCAAGATTTTCACTAATGCATTATAAACTACAAAAGACAAGGAATTATGACGAATCCATTTTTTTTTTTTAATATCGGACAAAACCATTGTTTTTTTCCCCCGTATTGGGAATCGAGTGCAAACCAAACAAAACCTTTGTTTTTTTTACAAAGCTTTGATCAAACATGAATCTACAGATTCAGAATAAAGTGCCAGCCTTTTATAAAATTAACTTATAATAAAAACTAAAGGGTTCCCCTATTATCTAAGGTGAATACACAAAGTGCAAACTAGGGCTGCAGGATTATGGCCAAAATGATGATCAGGATTATTCTGACCAATATTGAAATCATGATTATTAATCACGATTAATAATTAACTTCAGGAAAAACATAGATTACATAAAATTTGATTTTTTTTTTTTTTTAATTCATCCTACTTATCAATTGCTAGATGAAGCCTGTGGCCAAAGCACTGGAGACTTGTCCATTTATTTAGAGAAGCTGCCTTGATGACATAAGATCCATCGTCTGTTGTTATGCAGACTAGTCCCTCCTCCTGCAGGCTCCAAGATGACTGCGCTTCCGTCAGTCAGTGAGCTATAACTTCTCCTGTGTGGTTTTGTGGGGAAAAACAATGTCTGCAAGCATCAACTCTTCATTTTAAAATCTTCATCAATGTAGTGAATTGTCAGGGACAGGTACAGCTCTATTCTGCTTGACCATAGGTCAGTTGCAGTTGCAAAGTACCCGACAGCTGTGTCATCTGCATTTTTCATACAGCGCAGGTAACATGTAGGGATCACGTATTTCTTATCCAGTGTTTTGACCATGTTTCTGAAGCCTTCACTGCTCATACAGTATTTAGTGGACATATGTCTTTGGCCAAATAAAATGCTATTGCATCAGTTACAGTATCTCACAAAAGTGAGTACACCCTTCACATTTTTGTAAATATTTTATGATATATTTTCATGACACAACACTGAATATATGGCACTAATACAATGTAAAGTTGTCAGTGTACAGCTTGTGTAACAGTGTAAATTTGCTGTCTTCTCAAAACAACTCAACACACAGCCATTAATGTCTAAACCGCCGGCAACAAAAGTGAGTATACCCCTAAGTAAAATGTCCAAATTGTGCCCAATTAGCCATTTTCCTTCCCCGGTGTCAGGTGACTCGTTAGTGTTACAAGGTCTCAGATGTGAATGGGGAGCAGGTGTGTTAAATTTGGTGCTATCGCTCTCACACTCTCTCATACTGGTCACTGGAAGTTCAACATGGCACCTCATGGCAAAGAACTCTGAGGATCTCAAAAATAAAGAACTGTTGCTCTACATAAAGATGGCCTAGGCTATAAGAAGATTGCCAACACCATGAAACTGAGCTGCGGCACAGTGGCCAAGACCATACAGCAGTTTAACAGGACAGGTTCCGCTCAGAACAGGCCTCACCGTGGTCGACCAAAGAAGTTGAGTGCACATGCTCAGCGTCATATCCATTGTGTTTTGAAAATAGACATATGAGTGCTGTCAGCATTGCTGCAGAGGTTGAAGGGATGGGGGGGGGGGGGGGGTCGGCTTGTCAGTGCTCAGACCATACGCCGCACAATGCATCAAATTGGTCTGCATGGCTGTCGTCCCAGAAAGAAGCCCCTTTTAAAGATGATGCACAAGAAAGCTCGCAAACAGTTTGCTGAAGACAAGCAGACTAAGGACATGGATTACTGGAACCATGTCCTGTGGTCTGATGAGACCCAAATAAACTTATTTGGTTCACATGGTGTCAAGCGTGTGTGGCGGAAACCAGGCAAGGAGTACAAAGACAAGTGTGTCTTGCCTACAGTCAAGCATGGTGGTGGGAGTGTCATGGTTTGGGGCTGCATGAGTGCTGCCAGCACTGGGGAGCTACAGTTCATTGAGGGAACCATGAATGCCAACATGTACTGTGACATACTGAAGCACAGCATGATCCCCTCCCTTCGGAAACTGGGCTGCAGGGCAGTATTCCATAACATAATAACCACCCCAAACACACCTCCAAGATGACAACTGCCTTGCTAAAGAAATTGAGGGATAAAGGTGATGGACTGGCCAAGCATGTCTCCACACCTAAACCCTGTTGAGCATCTGTGGGGTATCCTCAAACGGAAGGTGGAAGAGCACAAGGTCTCTAACATCCACCAGCTCTGTGATGTCATCATGGAGGAGTGGAAGAGGATTCCAGTGGCAACCTGTGAAGCTCTAGTGAACTCCATGCTCAATAGAGTTAAGGCAGTGCTGGAAAATAATGGTGGCCACACAAAATATTGACACTATGGGCACAATTTGGACATTTTCACTTAGGGGTGTACTCACTTTTGTTGCCAGCGGTTTAGACATTAATGGCTGTGTGTTGAGTTGTTTTGAGGGGACAGCAAATTTACACTGTTATACAAGCTGTACACTGACTACATTGTATCAAAGTGTCATATCTTCAGTGTGTGTCCCATGAAAAGATATTATAAAAAATTTACAAAAATGTGAGGGGTGTACTCACTTCTGTGAGATACTGTACTTTAGTGTGTCTTTGGGAAGCGGATGGATGCAGTGAAGCTCTGTGCAGGGTTGATACTATGGTTGCCTGGGTCGGTGCCAGACACAGACTGTGATTCAGGGAAGTGAAGTGACATTCACAAACTGAGAAGAGCCAAAGCCCAGGCCCCCATCATGCTTACCTTCTACAGAGGCACCATCAAGAGCATCCTGACCAGCTGCATCACCATGTGGTATGGCACCTGCACCACGTCCTGCCACAAGACCCTCCAGTGCGTAGTGAGAACAGCTGAGAAAATAGTCGGTGCCTCTCTCCCCTCCCTTCAGGCCATCTACAGCACCTGCCTCACCCGCAAAGCCCTCTGCATTGCAGGTGATCCCACCCACCCATCACAGTTTCTTCAGTCTGCTGCCACAGGGAGGAGACTGTGGAGTCAGGACCAGCAGGACCAGCAGACTCAAGGACATTTCATCCACCAGGCTGTCAGGAAGCTCAATTCTCTCCCTGCATTGCCCCCCACACACGAATCCTGGACTTTGACACACCCTCCCCTTCAACAACTGAACTCTGCCATCCCCAGGTACTGTTCACTCCCACACACGCACACTGATTTCAGGAGCTTCAAAAACTGAACTCTGTCATCCAGGAACTGCTAACTAACCAGAACTACAATATACAAATAATATACACAATGTCCGTAGGTGCAGTAGTATGTATGAGAGATTCCGGATCAACTGTTCAGCATCCTAACAGCTTGTGGAAGGAAGCTGTTAATCAGTCTGGTGGTTCTCCTTCTGATGCTCCAGAATCGTTTGCCAAATGGCAGAAGTTCAAAGTGTTTATACAGAGGGTGAGAACGGTCCTTGTCAATGTTCAGTGCCCTGCTCCTGCAACGGCTCTGAAAAAGTTCTTGGACAGAGGGGAGGGAGACTCCAATTACCCTCTCAGCTCCCTTAACTATCCTCTGCAGGGCTTTTTTGTCTGACATACTGCAGCTGGAGTGCCATGTAGCAATGCAGTACGTCAGAACACTCTCCACCACACCTCTGTAGAAGGTCCTGAGGATGCAAATGGGGAGAGAGGCCTGTTTGAGTTTCCTCAAGAAGTGCAGTCTCTCCTGGGCCCGCTTCCTGATCCCCAAGGAATTCTTGCTCCAGGTCAGGTCTTGTGAGATCTGCACTCCGAAGAACTTGATGTTCTCCACTCTCTCCACTAAACGGCCGCTGATGCTGAGGGGGACGTGTTCAGGCTGTGACCGCCGGAAGTCGACAATCATCTCTTTCGTTTTGTCCCCGTTGAGCACCAGATTGTTCTCCCTGCACCAGCCCTCCAGGTCTCTCACTTCTTCCCTGTACATTGATTCCTCATCCCTCTGAATAAGTCCCACCACCGTGGCGTCGTCTGCAAACTTAATAATCTGGTTCCCCTCGTGTCTGGATACACAGTCATGTGTTAGAAGTGTAAACAACAGTGGACTGAGTACACAGCCTTGAGGGGATCTGGTGCTCAGCGTGACAGAGTTGGAGATGTTGTTTCCAACCCGGACAGACTGAGGTCTCTCAGTCAGGAAATCCAGGATCCAGAGACATGTGGCGGTGTTCAGACCAAGAAGGAGTAATTTCTCCATCAGTCTCTGTCTGAGCCCTGTCTAATTCAGGTTGTCTCTCTGCCTATGGTGGCATACAAACAGGTTTGAAAATACCAAAGCCCCTTTTCCACTAGCCTCTACTTAGCTCTACTCGCCTCAACTCTGCACGCTTTGTAGGGTTTTCCATTAGGACCCGGTACCTGCTTCCAGGTACTTTTTTCATCCCGACCTGAATGAGGTTTCAACCATGCTGAGTCGAGCTGAAAATGTGACGTCAACAGACTGCAGGCCACTGATTGGTCAGGGCATAACATCATGAGAGCAACGTCTTCAACAGAATCTTCAGCTGCCATTTGCAAAAATTTGTCCGCGAGTGAACGAGCAAGCTTCAGTATAAACAAAACAATGGCTTCACAGAAATCAACACTGTGGTCCAACAGCCTTTTCTGTGCCTTTTGGCTGATGAGAGAATCCAGAGGGAACTAGACGGTGCCACCCGAAATGAATTTATGGCCACCAACCAACAAATAACGGGAGGTACTGGCATCGCCCTGACCACGGTAACTGAAAACCGTGATCGAGGATGGTGAGTGATGTGATATTATGCATCTTTTAGGTTATTTATCCCAGCGGTGGAAAGCTCACTTTGAACAAACAACACTGTTGTTTCTTGTTTGCAGTCAATGAGCTAGCTAGTTAGCCATCAATGCTAACTCCATGCTCTGCTTCTATTTTGCGTTTGACATCTGACAAAATAAGCTAGTGTTAATCCTGGTGAAAAAGGTGGGTTTTTTACATGTTGCACTTTCGTGCTGTGCATGTACTTAAGTTGTGTGTATTTTCGTTCTAGAGTCTGCCCAGCATCTGCTTTGACACTGGCAACATTTAGCACGACGTGCGATGATTTAGCATGACATGTGATGACACAGTGTTGTTTTTAGCAGTGGTGGAGAAAGTACTCAAATCCTTTGCTTTTTAAGTTAAAGTACAGAAAGTGCCACAACTAAAGGAGCACAATTTCCACTTCAGTAAAAATATTACACAACTCACTTTTGAATGAACTTGAAGTATAACTAGTGCATGCCCGTAGAAAGTAAGTATTCCTGTCAAACAGGTAGCCAAATCAGGCTTTACAGGCCCAAATGTAGGCTGTATTTGAAAGTGGAATACAGAGGTGTAGCCCATGTAGGCAATCACACATTCGACTTTGACAAATATGAATGGGACTGAACTGAGATTTATTTGATTGTGTGAATATTAATTACAGAATAATTGAAAATGAAGAGGATATCCAATATTAGCCACTGTTTAAGAACCACTTGTTTATTTTTTTTGTCGGATCACTTATTTGTGTGATCTTTAATGAGTTATATTCATAACAGTGTGTCTTGCACTTTGGGAATGGGAGTTGTTCAGTCACCATTGTAATTTAGTTTATATGTGTAGTTTATAGTCTATCCTCAAACTCATGCAGCACTATAACAGGACACATTACAAATATTTGAGACCCATTGTAGTCCATCCTTTTATATTTTAGCAATACAAGTACAAAACACCGCCCACACTTCTTGAAGCCAGGGCATGAAGAGACACGGTGGTGACAGAGCAGTGGCTAAACTTTTTTTGATAAAAAAAAATTACATATTTTGACTGAGCGACTCCATACTTGGGGATGCACATCCTTATAACCTCAGCAAAGCACGTATAAAACCTTAGGTCAGTCTGACGAACAATCAGACAGGAATACTTGTGTTCTATGGCAATGCACTAGTAGATAAAGTACTAGATTCCATTCAACTGAATGTATTAACTCATTCTGATTGCTGAAGCCACAGTAAAAATGATTTTAAACGTAACCCAGCCCTTGTAAAATCTACTTTACTGAGGCAGTTACATGAAAATTGTGGTTAAATACAACAATGTACTTTTTTTGTCACATTCCACCACTGGCTTTTAGCAACAAGTGCATTTCCCAAATATATGTTTTAAACTTGTTTTGATTAACCACCACCCATTTCTGTCTTTCGTCTAGGCAACAGGAAAACGATCCACCCCTAACCAGACCTTGCGTCACTATTTACAGACATGCAGGCTGAAGATCTGCTGAACTGGGACCAGTGTGAGCGGCACATGCAGTTGCTTCTCAGTAAGGCAAGGGAGCATGAAACTACCTTGTGAAGGGAGGAGATGGGTCATAATACTGCCTTCAATCAAGCATTCCTTTGTGTGCTGGGCCACCTTGAGAAGATAATGAGTGGCTGGCATGTGTGACCCATTCCGGGGTTTTTTTTGTTTGTTTTTTTTACAGTTTATAGTTTGAATTGTGCACAGTCTAAATAATCTGGATTTTGATTCTGATTGTAATAAACAATTAAGTGACATGTGTTTGCATCATGATTTTCCATTTTGTCTGTTAAGACACCAGTGGGAAGAGTCAACAGTACAAACCATTTATCAGTGACGTTGAAAATAATGGCTCATTTTTAAGAAAAAGTAACCAAAAACAATTATTTTATTTACTGAAGACTGTATTGTTGGATGTGCCAGTGCAAAAGACACTGCACACTTTAGTGACAGTGCCAGTATACTGAGGAATTCTGTGCCATATTAGCATCTGTATTTCCTAATAATGGGTTAGGGAAGCGGTGTCCAACCATGTACCATGGACGGCCAAGACCCTGCAGGCTTCATCTCCAACCAGTGTCTTCAACAGCAGATTCCACTGAATTTCTTCCTACTGATTGCTGATCAGTGAAAACACATGCTAAGAGACTAGGTAGAAAAGAAAACCTGCAGGGTCTTGGCCCTCCATGGCACATGACTGGACACCCCTGGGTTAGGGTTTAATGGGATTTAACATATTTTAACACCAACTGCTTTATGGTTCATAATTCTGTTGACAGACTTACACCAAACCAAAAGTGATTTCTCAAACCACTGGATTATTCTTAGACAGCTTTTCCAATCTTTAAGTATTTAATTTATGTCACTTGGTGGTGACCTTCACAAATAAAACAAAAGCCGAAACCTCTGCAAAAACGTACAGAAGTTTACTGTCAAAATTCCTAGTGCAATACTAAATGAATACATGTATAGTACATTGCTGATGCAGAAATATATATTTATACAGTATCTACATTTATATATTCAGTAAATCCATGTATTTCTCCATGTAACCTTGTGATTGCATTATTTTAATTGTTTTTAATCCTAGATCAAGTTTGTTTTGGCTTAAAAATGCATCATAATTGTTAACCTCTTGCACTCCGGGATACCGCAGGCGGTCACGTCTCTGCGTCCTAGTGCGTCCTTGTGCGCACTGTGCGTCTCAGAGCGCACTGAAAAAAAAAAAAAAAAAAAAGCTGCATTTCCGTTCTTCCACTACAGACACAGCCGCGAACAGAAAGCCAAAGGAGTGCTTTGATTGGTTTAGATTTGATTGACCTCTCATTCGACTAATAAGAGCCTTGAATTGGGTTTCTGAAACCTTGAAGAACCAATGATTGAAAACCTAGCAAGAAGGACCCGCCTACCAACGACTGCGAATACAACGAGCCAATTGAAGCAGAGAAGTTCGACGATTGAAAGCGAGTGTCCCGTGCGTAAAATCTGTTTTGTGTAAGCCGCTGTGTGTAACGGTAGCGTTCGCCAGTCTTTTTTTATTACTACTGTTCTTATTTGTTTTGAAAAATCATTCGCCAAAACCGCAATCATGGAAGCGCAAAACCGCAATAATGGAATCATGGTTTGACTGGGCCGCGTGACCAGAACCACGAGTCGTAACAAGTGGACCAGCGTCATGTTCGTCTGACAATGAGGAACAGATGTTGGCCAGAGACACTGCTGTTGTGGACAGGTAACTGTTGTAAGCTAAATTATTCTTTATCCCTGAAAATAGTAATCCAAATGACTTTTGACCGATCGGTAAATTACAACTGCGTCATCGCCACATGACGGACCACACAACTTCCCCCCCCCCCCTACAGAGGAGCGGGGGGGGAGTTGTTATCCTCTACATTGCAGATATTTTAGTATAATTTTTATTGCACTGTAGGTTATTTTTTCTTGTAAACAAAAGCCACACATTTTTTACGTGGCATGCTTCTTTGTGTGGGGGGCTTGTTTGTTCATTCATTCATTCAGGAATAAACAACCCCACACACACACACACCACCCTGAGTGTCACCTTTCATTAGAGCCCAAGATCAAGCTTCTATATTGAATCATTCAAAAATTATAGACGTTTTTCCAAACTGTGCCATTTGGCACAATTTGGCACAGTTCAAAAACGCCTGGGAACAACCTGAGAAAAAAAGCTGTGTAATATATTAATTTTTTGTGGTATTGTTACAAAATTTTGACCTCAGCTGGATAACACTTGGTTCTACATTTCTGTTGCATTTTCCAGCCCGTATCTGACAGCTGTGTGTTATTTGCAAGCATTTGTATCTAAAAAAAAAAAAAAAAAACACCCAGGCGAACTTTATTTTCTTCAAGTTCAGTATGTTTAGATGACTGTTACTCAGTGGCAGGAGCACTTAGAGAGATTATGACTGTTTTGCCAAAAAATTCAAAGTGTTTTCTTTTAAATGAGACCAATCTCATGAAGATGCTGCAAAGGGTTGAAGAACAGCTTTTGATTTACTTTGGGTACGTTATTTTTAGGCATTTTTAGGGAAATTGGCCAGAGTGCAAGGGGTTAAATACACACGTGGACAAAATTGTTGGTACCCCTCTGTTAATGAAAGCAAAACTCACAATGGTCACAAAAATAACTTGAATCTGACAAAAGTGGTAATAAATAAAAATTCTATAGGCTCCAGCCCCCCCCCCCCCGAAAAGGATTAAGCGGAAGAAGATGGATGGATGGATGGATGGTTGGTTGGTTTGTCATTGGCTGTACAAGGTTATGATTTATAGAAATATACAAATGGCTTGTTGTATACTGGGCATTTACTGTTATTCAGAGTTCAATTTAGCAAAATTAGTATGCTTACTATTTCTAACAAGAGACAAATTAGGTGAGGACCATTTTGAGGAATCCAATCCCTTGATGTCAGACACACGTGGACAAAATTGTTGGTACCCTTCTGTTAATGAAAGAAAAACCCACAATGGTCACAGAAATAACTTGAATCTGACAAAAGTGGTATTTAATAAAAAATTCTATGAAAATTAACCAATGAAAATCACACAATGCTTTTGAATTGTGGTTGAACAGAATTATTTTAAAAAACAAACTCATGAAACAGGCCTGGACAAAAATGATGGTACCCCGAGAAAAGATTGAAAATAATGTGACCATAGGGACATGTTCAACCAAGATGTGTCCTCCAATTAACATCACAGGTGTCTACAAACTTGTAATCAGTCAGTCGGCCTATTTAAAGGGTGACAAGTAGTCACTGTGCTGTTTGGTGACATGGTGTGTACCACACTGAACATGGACCAGAGGAAGCAAAGGAGAGAGTTGTCTCAGGAGATTAGAAAGAAAATTATAGACAAGCATGTTAAAGGTAAAGGCTATAAGACCATCTCCAAGCAGCTTGATGTTCCTGTGACTACAGTTGCACATATTATTCAATTCAATTCAACTTTATTTATATAGCGCCATTTCACAACAACAGTCATCTCATAGCACTATCAACTGAAGAGGGGACCCCCACAGTTGCAGAAAGACCCCAGCAATCAGGCGATCCCCTGTGAGCAAGCACTTGGCGACGGTGGAGAGGAAAAACTCCCTTTTAACAGGAAGAAACCTCCAGCAGAACCAGGCTCAAGGAGGGGCAGTCATCTGCTGCGACTGGCTGGGGGGTGAGGGGATAGAGAAGAAGAAAAGAACAGACATGTAGAGAGCAAACAGCACGATGGGAACTCAATCTATGGGAGAGAACAAACAAATGTTAATGACCAGCAAAAAAAAAAAAAAATTTCATAGAGAGTGAGGAAAGGAGTGAGGCCCAGTGCATTACTGGAGGTCCCCCGGCTGACTAAACCTATTAGCAGCATAACTAAGGGAGGGTTCAGAAACACATGATCCCTCCCTAATTGTAGGCTATATCAAAAAGGTAGGTTTTAGCCCTATTCTTAAAAACAGAGATCGAGTCTGACTCCCGAATCAGGACTTATTCAGAAATTTAAGATCCACGGGACTGTAGCCAACCTCCCTGGACGTGGCCGCAGGAGGAAACTTGAAAAATGGAAGAGACGGATAACACGAATGGTAACAAAAGATCCCAGAACAACCTCTAAACACATTCATAGTAAACTCCAAGGTAAAGGTACATCAGTGTCAGATCGCACCATCCATTGTTGTTTGAGCCAAAGTGGACTTCATGGGAGACGACTAAGGAGTACACCACTGTCGAAAACAATTCATAAAAAAGCCAGACTGGAATTTGCCAAACTGCATGTTGACAAGCCACAAAGCTTCTGGGAGAATGTCCTATGGACAGACGAGACAAAACTGCAACTTTTTGGCAAGGCACACCAGCTCTATGTTCACAGACGCAAAAATGAAGCATACCAAGAAAAGAACACTATCCCTACTGTGAAACATGGAGGAGGTTCTGTTATGTTCTGGGGCTGCTTTGCTGCATCTGGCACAGGGTGTCTTGAATCTGTGCAGGGTACAATGAAATCTCAAGACTATCAAGGTATTCTAGAGAGAAATGTGCTGCTCAGTGTCAGACAGCTTTGTCTCAGTCGCAGGTCATGGGTCTTGCAACAGGATAATGACCCAAAACACACAGCTAAAAACACCCAAGAATGGCTAAGAGCGAAACATTGGTCTATTCTAAAGTGGCTTTCTATGAGCCCTGATCTAAATCCTATTGAACATCTGTGGAAGGAGCTGAAACATGCCGTCTGGAGAAGGCACCCTTCAAACCTGAGACAACTGGAGCAGTTTACTCATGAGGCGTGGGCCAAAATACCTGCTGAGAGGTGCAGAAGTCTCACTGACAGTTACAGAAATCGTTTGATTGCAGTGATTGCCTCAAAAGGTTGTGCAACAAAATATTAAGTTAAGGGTACCATCATTTTTGTCCAGGCCTGTTTCATGAGTTTGTTTTTTTAAAATAATTCTGTTGAATCACAATTCAAAAGCATTGTCTGATTTTCATTGGTTAATTTCCATAGACTTTTTATTTATTAACACTTTTGTCAGATTCAAGTTATTTCTGTGACCATTGTGGGTTTTTCTTTCATTAACAGAGGGGTACCAACAATTTTGTCCACGTGTGTTAAGGCTAATATAACCCCATAACTACAATATGGCACCTGGCAATCAAATTTTGGCAGCTGATCACTTTTTGCCATGACACCACCACAGACTCAGTGCTGCTGGAGCAGTACATCCCATGATGTCTCAACAGTCTCTCCATGATTTTCACACAGATCAGAGCAATTTGTTGCACAGGAAGCTAAACATTTCTACAGACATTCTGGGTTTTTCCAACCACTGTGCATTTGTGAAGCTGGGGTGACATCCCATCACTGAGGCTCGGTTGAACGACCAGACCCACGGTTTGACGCGATAATTTTGCCACAAGAGAGCCATCTGAAACATGGACTTTTTTGGATTAGTGCCTAATAGTGATAACTTGCCAACATTACAATGTAGTACGGGGGACTTATTAATGGCTGCAGTAAACTAGCATTAGCAATCATTAGCTTACCCTCATATGTGATCTAGTTCGTATCCTCACGTCTTCGTCTTTATACTGCTCCATGGCTTCCTAAAGGCTCCAGTACTTTTCCAGAGTGTTTCGTCTCACCACCTGTAGCCTTCTCTGGCTCTCCTTTTTTGCCTTTACTCTAACAAAAAGCCAGAGACCGAGCAGTACGTATACCATCGCCTCGTAATCCTCCATCTTGTGTTTTGCTTGTGTTGCGTGTTTTACGTCACGGGAGTGTTGGGTCGCCTTGCTGTAAAAAAAATCCCACCCACCTCAGGCAGAACACAGCTGTAATGGAAAACAAACTACACTGTGGCAAGCGGAGTTGAGTAAAGTTGAGGCGAGGCGAGCCAGGCTAAGTAGGTACTAGTGGAAAAGGGGCTCAAGTGTCACGTTTTGTCCTGCAGGATTTTTCTGTGATGGTTTACATGAATGACAAAAATATGTGCATCTTTTTGCATTTTTATTCTAGTGCTTCTTTTTTCCATTGAGAAAGAGTAGGAAAGAAAAGGGGAAAAAAATTCATACTAAGTAATATACTCATGCATACTTCAATTACATGATCTGAGGTGAGTATAGTAGCCAGAAATTCTACTCATGTAAAAGCAATGCTATGAAATTAATAATTGAAAGCAGACAACCAAAAATTTCTAGTTGAGTTTAGGATACAAAGAGCATCCACTTAAAAACCTGAGTAATGACTTCAGTCATGAAGGTTTGAGGTTTTTCTCCAAAATGTACAACAATTTCCAGTTTTCTACTTTTCTCTGTAAATTTACCTAAATTTGCAACCATTTCCTCATTTGTAATTTTCTCTTGCAAAATTATGACTTTTCTTGTATATTTGAGACCACTATAAACTTGTGGATTATTTTAGAGCAAATTATTTTTTATAAAATTAATGGGGTTTTTTTTTATAAATTTGAAACAGACTGTGGTAAAATTTTGACTTCTCCTAATTTACACTCTTGACCATAATTTTGCAGAGTCAGAACAGAATAATAATTTAACTCTGATTTAAAAATATATATATTAATAAAATTATATTCAATGAAAAATTAAATTATGAAAGATTCTATTATTTCTGTTATAATACAGTGGTGTGAAAAAGTGTTTCCCTCCTTCCTGATTTCTCATTTTTTGTATGTTTGTCACACTGAAATGTCTCAGATCAAACAAATTTAAATATTTGACAAAGATAACAAGTAAATCAATGCAGCTTTTAAATGAAGGTGTTTATTATTAATGGTAAAAAAAAAATAAAAATCCAAACCTACATGGCCCTGTGTCAAAAAATGATAGCCCCCTAAACCTAATAACGGTTGGGCCACCCTCAGCAGCAACAACTGCTATCAAACGTGTGCGATAACTGGCGATGAGTCTTTTACAGCGCAGTGGAGGAATTTTGGCCCACTCAGCTTTGCAGAATTGTTGCAATTCAACCACACAGGAGGGTTTTCGAGCATGAACCGCCTTTTTAAGGTCATGCCACAGCATCTCAATCGGATTCAGGTCAGGACTTTGACCAAGCCACTCCAAAGTCTTCATTTTGTTTTTCTTAAAGGGCCTATATCATGCTATTTTAAGCCTTTCAGAGTAAACTATATGCATGTATGTGATAGTATATTATCTTTGGTACACTGGAGAATGAATTTCTTATGAAATATGAGTTATTTTCGCAAAGCCCGGAAGTAAGATGCCTCGATCTCTGAAGCTCTGCCTCTCCTTCTTGTGGCTGCCACCCATTTCATGACGTAACCCCTGAGCCGGCTGCTGCAGCGTGTCGCTGGGTTACGCCAACGAAAACAAGGAAGGCTGAACAACTCCTTGCCGATCACCGCTCCGTTAGCTGCGCGGAGAAAGTGGGTGTGTGCGTTAGCCTGGGGGCGGTGCTGGCAGCACAGGCACTTCCTGGAGTGGGCGGCTCACCCACGTTCATACGTATGAAGGTGGGGACCCAGTCATTATCAGGGACAGGGCGGAGCAGCAGCTCAGAGAGCAGGGTTGAGGAGGAATACTCAGAGATGCGTGAATGGAGTAAAATACCACTTTGGGGGTGTTTTTGGTGAGGAATTAACATTATAACATGCTTAAAAGCTCAAAAAAGTCGATTTTGCATGATATAGGCCCTTTAAGCCATTCAGAGGTGGACTTGCTGCTGTGTTTTGGATCACTGTCATGCTGCAGAACCCAAGTGCGCTTCAGCTTGAGGTCACAAACAGATGGCCGGACATTCTCCTTCAGGATTTTTTGGTAGACAGCAGAATTCATGGTTCCATTTACCACAGAAAGCCTTCCAGTTCCTGAAGCAGCAAAACAGCCCCAGACCATCACACTACCACCACCAGATTTAATGGTTGGTATGAAGTTCCGTTTCTGAAATGCTGTGTTACTTTTACACCAGATGTAATGGGACACACACAACTTCCAAAAAGTTCAACTTTTGTCTCGTCAGTCCACAGAGTATTTTCCCAAAAGTCTTGGGGATCATCAAGATGTTTTCTGACAAAACTGAGATGAGCCTTTATGTTCTTTTTGCTCAGCAGTGGTTTTTGTCTTGCAACCCTGCCATGCAGGCCATTTTTGCCCAGTCTCTTTCTTATGGTGGAGTCATCAACACTGACCTTAACTGAGGCAAGTGAGACCTGCAGTTCTTTGGATGTTGTTGTGGGATCTTCTGTGACCTCTTGGATGAGTCGTCGCTGTGCTCTTGGGGTAATTTTGGTTGGCCGGCCACTCCTGGGAAGGTTCACCACTGTTCCATGTTTTCACTATTTGTGGATAATGTCTCTCACTGTGGTTCACTGGAGTCCCAAAGCTTTAGAAATGACTTTATAACCTTTACCAGACTGATGGATCAATTACTTTTTTCCCCTCATTTGTTCCTGAATTTCTCTGGATCGCAGCATGATGTCTAGCTTTTGAGGATCTTTTGGTCTACTTAGCATGGCATTGGGGTGGAGGATGCGGTGATCTTCCTCCTTCACCGTTCTCTGTCCCACCTGGAGAAGCCCGGGAATGCGGTGACGATCATGTTCTTTGACTTCTCCAGTGCTTTCAACACCATCCAACCGATGATCCTGAAGGACAAGCTGCTGTGCGCAGGGGTGGACCAGCACCTGTCATCATGGATCCTGGACTACCTCACTAACTGGCCACAGTTTGTGAGAACCCGGGACTGTGTGTCCGACACAATCATCAGTAGCACGGGGGCCCCCCAGGGAACGGTTTTGGCTCCCTTCCTGTTCACCCTTTATACTGCGGACTTCTCACACAACACAACATACTGCCATCTACAGAAGTTCTCTGACGACTCTGCAATCGTTGGCCTCATCTCCAACGGAGATGAAGCTGAGTACAGAGGACTTATCCAGGACTTCGTGGACTGGTGCCATCGGAACTGCCTCCAGATCAACGCGAGAAAAACTAAGGAGCTGGTGGTGGACTGCCGCAGGCAAGGACAACCCCTCACAGCACCAGTAAACATCCAGGGAACAGACATCGAGATGGTGACATCCTACAAGTACCTGGGTGTTCATCTGAACAACAAACTAGACTGGTCACAAAATACCGACGCACTCTACAAGAAGGGACAGCGCAGGCTGTTCCTACTGAGGAGGCTCAGGTCTTTTGGTGTACAAGGGGTGCTCCTAAAGACATTCTACGACACGGTGGTGGCATCAGCCATCACTTTTGGAGTGGTCTGCTGGGGCAGTGGCGTTACAGCAGCCGATAGGAAGAGACTGAACAAACTGATCAAGAAAGCTAGCTCTGTCTTGGGGCAATGCCTTGACCCAGTGGAGGAGATGGGAGAGAGAAGGATGGTGGCTAAACTGTCATCTCTGCTGGAGTCCGAGTCCCACCCTATGCAGGACATACTGAACGCACTGAGGAGCTCATTTAGCAGCAGACTACATCATCTTAGGTGCGCAACCAAGAGGTTTCGCAGGTCCTTCCTACCTACAGCTGTCAGACTGTATAACCTAAGCAGGGCTGCTCGCAGAGATAGCAAAAAACGTGACAACCTAATAGTATTGAATGCAAAAGACGCAATAGACTCACACAATGGTCCCCTCCGGTATACAACTAGGACAATACCGGTTGCTACGGAGGGTGACAATATGTATGGGTACATAATCATACCATGTAGGATAACTAAGTAGACGGTTATGTTGTTCATTCCATCTAGCTACAATGCTCCGCACTGTGTGTGTTTATATATTTATATATTTATTCCATCTAGCTACAATGCTCCGCACTGTGTGTTTATATATTTATATGTACATATGTATATTCGCTGCTCTTGTTTTTTCTTGTCTTCTTGATTGTTGCTCTGAGTGTTGCTATCCCTGTGCTGTTGCAATCCTGGAATTTCCCCATTGTGGGACTAATAAAGGCTTATCTTATCTTACTTCACTTTGTCAGGCGGGTCCTATTTAAGTGCTTTCTTGACTGAGAACAGGTGTGGCAGTAATCAGGCCTGGGTGTAGCTAGAGAAACTGAACTCAGCTTTCCAAAGATGTGATAAACCACAGTTAATTTATGTTTTAACGAGGGGGGGGGTACAATCACTTTATCACACAGGACCATGTAGGTTTGGATTTATTTTTTTTTTAACCTTAATAATAAACACCCTCTTTTAAAAACTGCATTTTGTGTTTACTTGTGTTATCTTTGTCTAATATTTAAATTTGTTTGATGATCTAAAACATTTAAGTGTGAAACATACAAAAAAGAGAAATTAGGAAGGAGGCAAACACTTTTTCACACGACTGTAATTAACAAAGTGGAATAACACAGGGAATATGTATTGAAAACATGACGAAAAAGAGGTGCAAAAAAGGCACAGAAAACAAAGAAACCAACTGAAATCCATCAGAATTTAGGAAGCCATCCCATCCCCCATCAGTGCAAATTCATTTCAGCTAGTTTAGTCCTGACTGATAGCCCTTAAAAAGGTCTGTGAATATCAGATGGTCATACCACAAGGAACTCATGATGGGTAGAAGCAAAGAGCTTTCTGTGGACCTTTGCAACCTTAAATGTTGCAAAATATAATTATGGCATTGGTTACAGGCGCATTTCTGAACTGCTGATTGTTTCAGTGAGCACTGTTGAAGCCATCATTTGAAAGTGGAAAGAACATCATTTTACTATATACCGGCCACGACCAGGAGCTCCTCGCAAGACTTCTGACAGAGGAGTCAAAAGAATTAGCAGAAGAGTTATCCAAGAGCCAAAGACCACTCGTGGAGAACTCCAGAAAGACTTTGAGTTAGCAGGTACTGTTGTTTCAAAGAAAATAAGTAATTCACTCAACCGACAGGGGATCTATGCCCGCTCACCTCGCAAGACCCCACTGCTGAAGAAAAAGCATGTTGAAGCTTGTTTAAAGTTTGCTGCACAAATTGTCACTTCCTGTGTTGCTGTCCACGGTGGTTTGCTCTGTGTTTAATTCTCCTCAGGATTATTGCCTTTAATCGCTTTTTTCCATCTACCGTCACCTCTCACTGCTGTTGAACAAGCCTCTTGCACCTGTGTGCGGACTCAGTGTCACCTAATCACTCTCTTTACCCTTCTGTTCACCTTTCATTTGTGTTTGTGTTAGCCACTTGCTACCCACTACTCTCTTTCCCCTTCTCCTCTGGTGTGCCATCTGTGTCAGATGTTTAGCTGCACCTCTGCCTCTTTTACAGATAATGGTAAATTTAATAAATGTTGTCTTTTTGAGGCACTCGAGGCGAGGTTGTGTGATTTGGAATCCCGGCTTCGCTACATTGAAACACCGTCAGCACCAGTTAATAATGACCAATTCCCATTAGCTGCAGTGAAGCGCCGTAGCGTAGGGCCTGCTAGCCGTCCCCTGGCATCCACCTCTCCTGAGCAGCCAGGAGAGAACAGGTGGGTGACGGTGAGAAGGAAGCATAGTCACAAGGCCCTGGTTCACCACCAACCTGCTCACGTTTCTAAATGCCATTTCCAGCTCAGTGACACACCCGCTGAGGAAAAAAACTCTGATCATTGGTGACTCTCTAGTTAGAAACGTGAACCTAGAGCCTCCAGCGGCCATAGTTAAATGCATTCCCGGGGCCAGAGGAGGCAACATCGAGTCAAATTTGAAAATCCTGGCTAAAAGTAACTGTAAATACTCCACAACTGTGTACGCTGGCATTAACGACACCCGACTCCGGCAGTATGAAGTCACAAAATTTAGTGTGGAATCGGTGTCGAACTTTGCAAAAACAATGTCTGCCTCTGTAGTATTCTCTGAGCCCCTCCCCAACCTAACCAGTGATGACATGTTCAGTCGCATGTCATCGTTCAACTCCTGGCTGTCTGTGTGGTGTCCTGCAAACAATGTGGGCTACATACACAATTGGAACTAATTTTGGGGAAAACCTGGTCTTATTAGGTGAGACGGTGTCCATCCCATTTTGGATGGTGCGTCTCATTTATCTAACAATGTGGCATCGTTTTTATCCAAACTTCCAAAGCCCTGACGACTATGCAGAGTTGGGACCAGGAAGCAGAGTCGCAGTCTTACATGCCTCTCTGCAACTTTTCTCCATCCACCACTGCTCAACTTAGCCCGTCTTCCCCATCAGAGAATCACTGTCTGCTCCCTCTAAAGTAAATAAAAATATAATGTATAGGCATCCCAAAGTGTTTAAACAAAAAGTTGGGAAAACGCAAATTAAACATGTAGCTTCTAAATCTAATGAGTTGGCTTCTGTTCCTCCTCATAATTTAAATTTAAATGTGGTTTGTTAAATATTAGGTCTCTAACTCTCAAGTCTCTGCTAGTCCATGATCTCTTAATTGATCATCAGATTGATTTTAATATCCCTGACAGAGACTTGGTTAGGGCAAGAGGATTATGTTGGCTTAAATGAATCAACTCCCTCTGGTTATTTAAACTGTCAAAATCCCAGAAGTTCTGGTCATGGAGGAGGAGGAGCAACAATTTACCATTCCAAATTACTAGTTAATGTAAAGCAAAAAACATGTTATAATTTCATTGAGGGCCTGGTCCTCAGTATTGGGCATGTTAGCAATTTTAGGTTAAACCCAATTTTAATTGCCATAGTTTATCGTCCTCCCTCAGCCTACTATGAGTTTCTATCTGAACTTGCTGAGTTCCTAGCGGATTTAGTGCTGAAATTGGATAGAATAATTATAGTAGGGGACTTTAATATACGTGAAGATGTAGATCGTGATTGCCTTAATATGGCATTTAATTCAATATTAGACTCGATGGGGTTTTCTCAGAAAGTAGGAAATTCTACCCATTATCTCCACCACACATTGGACCTTGTGCTGACATACGTATGGCATAGAAATAGAAAATCTGGTAGTGTCTCCTCATAACCCTGTACTGTCAGACCATTATTTCTTAACTTCTAATTTTACCATTTCTGACTATTTGGCTCCTAAAGAAAAATGTGACTACAGTAGATGTCTCTCAGATTATGCAGTTACCAAATTGAAGCAGATTGTTTCCTCAATGCCATGCGTCAACACAACGGAGATATGCTATGGAGAGCTTGCTCCTTCTGTAATTGATAGCATGGTAGATAGTGTGACAGCTTCTCTGCATCAGACTCTAGACATTGTGGCCCCTTTAAAAAAGAAAAAGTCTAATCAGAGATTTCTAACTCCTTGGTTCAACACAGAAACTCGTAGCTTAAAACAGAAGACTCGTCAATTAGAAAAAAAATGGCACTCCACTAAATTAGATTAAATGTATTTATCTTGCAGAAATCAGCTTCCAATTTAAAAAAAAAAAAAAATCTTAGGAAAGCTAGAACAAGTTATTATTCTGCATTAATGGAAGAGAACAAGAATAATCCCAGGTTTCTTTTCAGCACTGTAGCCAGGCTGACAGAGTCAGGACTCTGTCAAATCTAGCATTCCCTTAGAGCTTACTAGTCAGGACTTATGAACTTATCCAATAATAAAATTATCTATGAGAAATAAAATCAGTCAGATTCTTCCCACCGTTAACTTAAAATACAGTAACTACAAACCTCTTCAACTGACATCTGTTTGGATGAGTTTACTCCAGTTGACCTTTTAGAGTTAGATAAATTTCCTCATCCAAGCCTTCAACTTGTCTTTTAGACCCTATTCATACCAGGTTATTTAAAGAAGTCTTCCCATTTATCGGTAGCTTTATTCTTCAAATAATCAGAATCAGGTTTATTGCCATTGTTCATGTGATACACAAACTAGGAATTTGTCTCGGTGCCATGCTGCAACATTAAAACATAATGAGAAAAAGGGATAAACTAAAAAACTAAAGGACTAGAAACGTGCAATAAGTGTAGAAAAATAAGTAATAAGTAATAATAATAATAATACTAGTAATAATGAGTAGTACTAGTCAAGGCAGTTTTAAAAAATTAGCATGTAGCAGATCATGTGAAGTACCACATAGTGCAGTCAATAATGCAACAGAAAAACAGTGATGATTGACATGAGTCTGGTTGAGCTGCTGTACATAGTGCACGAGAGTCAAAAGTCACTTAGTGTTCAGCAGTCTGATGGCAGAGGGGAAAAAGCTGTTCATGTGCCGGGAGGTTTTAGTCCGAATGGACCGAAGTCTTCTACCTGAGGGGAGGGGGGCAAACAGCACGTGACCAGGATGTGAAGGATCGGCTATGATCCGGCCAGCACGCCTCCGGGTCCTGGAGATGTACAGGTCCTGGAGAGATGGGAGCTTGCAGCCTATCACCTTCTCAGCAGTGCGCACGACGCGCTGCAGCCTTAGTCTGTCCCTGGCAGTGGCTCCTGCGTACCACACAGTTATGGAGGAGGTGAGGATGGACTCGATGATGGCCGTGTAGAACTGCACTAACATCTTGGTGGGTAGCTTGAGCTTCCTCAGCTGCCGCAGAAAGAACATCCTCTGCTGGGCCTTTTTGATGAGGGAGCTGATGGTTGGCTCCCATTTGAGGTCTCGGGTGATGGTGGTGCCAAAGAAGCGGAAGGAATCTGCAAAGGTGATGGGAGAGCCTGTGATGGTGAGGGGGGGCAGGGGGGGATGTGACTTTCCTGAAGTCCACAATCATCTCCGCTGTCTTCAGAGCATTCAGCTGCAGGTTGTTGTGGCTGCACCAGGACACCAGCTGGGTGTAAATAATCAATTCTTCATTAACTTTAGGCCATGTACCGCAGGCTTTTAAAACTGCTGTAATTAAACCCTTACTCAAAAAGCCAACGCTGGATCCAGGAGTTTTAGCTAACTATAGACCAATCTCTAATCTGCCTTTCATTTCAAAAATCTTAAGAGTTGTTGCTATGCGATTATTTGACCACTTGCAGGGAAATGGTTTATTTGAAGAGTTTCAATCTGGGTGTAGAATCCATCATAGTACTAAAACAGCTTTAGTGAAGGTCACTAATGACCTCCTTATCGCATCAGATAATGGACTTGTTTCTGTACTTGTTCTTTTGGACCTTAGTGCAGCTTTTGATACCATCAAACATAATATGTTACTTGATAGACTAGAACACCTTGTTGGACTTAACAGAACTTCGTTGCAGTGGTTTAAATCTTATTTATCTGATAGGTTCCAGTTTGTTCGGTCAATAATGAGTTTTCGTCCCAACTCAAAGCTCAGTCACGGAGTTCCATAGGGATCTGTGCTAGGCCCTATTCTTTTTAGTTTATATATGCTTCCGCTAGGCAACATTATTAGAAAGCACTGCATACATTTTCATTGTTATGCAGATGACACACAATTATACTTGTCAATGAAGCCAGATGACAGTAATCAATTAGCCAAATTAGAGGCTTGTCTTAAGGAAGTCAAAGCTTGGATGACTTGTGATTTCTTGCAATTAAATTCAGATAAGACTGAAGTCATTCTAGTTGGTCCAAAAAACCTCAGAAATGCCTTTCCAAATCAAACTCAGTTTGGATGCAGTTGCTCTCTCTTAATAGTTCTGTGAGGAACCTTGGAGTTATTTTTGATCAAGATCTGTTCTTTAATTCACATATTAAACTTGTTTCTAAGACTGCCTTCAATCATTTGCGTAATATTGCCAAGATTAGGAGCATCTTTTCTCAGAGTGATGCTGAGAAACTAATCCATGCTTTTGTAAGCTCTAGATTAGATTATTGTAACTCTTTATCAGGCTGTCCTAAAACATGTTTAAAAACTCTTCAGCTGATCCAAAATGCTGTGGCAAGAGGTTTAACAGGTACTAGAAAGAGATCACATCTCTCTGGTTCTGACCTCCCTTCCTTGCTTCCCATAGAATTTAGAATTAAGTTTAAAATTCTTCTCACTTACAAAGCTCTAAATAATCAGGCCCCTTTGTATTTAAAAGATCTGATACTACCCTATCGTCCTAACAGAGCACTACGCTCTCAAAACGCAGGATTACTTGTAATGCCTAGAATCTCCAAAAGTACAATGGGAGGCAGAGCCTTCAGTTATCAAGCTCCTCTCCTGGGGAACCAGCTGCCAGTCTGGATTCGGGAGTCAGACTTGATCTCCGTTTTTAAGAATAGAGTTAAAACCTTCCTTTTTGATATAGCCTACAGTTAGGGTGGGATCAGGTGCCCCTGAACCCTCCCTTAGTTATGCTGCTATTAGGTTTAGACAGCCAGTGGACCTCCAACAATGTACTGGGCTTCACTGCTTTCTTCACTCTCAACGAAATATTTTTGCTGGTCATTAACATCTGTTTGTTCTCTCCCATAGACTGAGTCCCCGTCGTGATGTTTGCTCTCTACACGTCTGTTCTTTTCTTCTTCTCTATCCCCTCACCCCCCCAGCCAGTCTCAGCAGATGACTGCCCCTCCCTGAGCCTGGTTCTGCTGGACGCTTCTTCCTGCTAAAAGGGAGTTTTTCCTTTCCACCGTCACCAAGTGCTTGCTCACAGGGGATCGCCTGAATGCTGGGGTCTTTCTGCAGTTGTGGGGGTTTCCCCTACAGTTGAAAAGTGCTATGAGATGACTGCTGTTGTGAAATGGTGCTATATAAATAAAGATGAATTGAATTGAATTTGGGCAAGCCAGTAAAATACTGGGAGAATATCGTCTGGTCAGATGAGAACAAAATTAAGCTTTCTGGATGCCACAACACAGCATGTTTGGAGGAGGAATGGCAATGCACATCAGCTCAAAAACACCATACCATCAGTTAAGTTTGGAGGTGGGAGCATCATGGTGTGGAGGTGTTTTTCAGCACATGGTACAGGCAGACTTCATATAATTGAAGGAAAAATGAATGGACAAATGTACAGAGACGTCCTTATTAAGAACCGGTTGTCATCTGCCAAAATGCTGAAGATGAAACAAGGGTGGACATTTCAGTAAGACAATGATCCTGAACACACAGCAAAGGAAACTTTCAGCTGGCTCCAGAGAAGGACAATAAACCTGACCTGAATCCAACTGAAAATCTATGGAACGAACTGAAGATCAGAGTTCATAGTAGACACCCACGGAACCTTCAAGATTTAAAGACAGTTTATGTGGAAAAATGGGCTAAAATCACTACTGAGCAATGCCTGCACCTAGTTTCTCCATACAGGAGGTGTCTGGAAGCTGTTACTACCAACTAGGGATGGGCATTCGGTGAAATTTTCTTCACCGATCTCCGGGAGAATTAATGATTAATAATCGGTTAATCATTAACATTTTTAGGTAGGTAGACTAAATTAGAACATCAGGTATCAGCACGGAGGGCACGGAGAGCCGCACAACTCAAATCTACCTCTCTCTGTTCTCGTGTTTGCTCGGCTCGGGAATCTCGCAAGCTGATTGGCCGAGACGTTTCACCCCGCAAGCTGATTGGCCGAGACGTTTTACCCAGCTCTCTCTCCCTGCCGAGCGGCCACCCAACAAACGAAGACCGCATTCATTGCTCTATCGCTCGTATTGCTTAGTCTAGCCGCGTGGAACTTTTTGCTGTTCTCTTGTGCCATTTTGTGCGAAATAGTCTTCCCGTCGAGGCACTACGCCGCCTCCTGCAGCTTCCCTCGACGTGTGTACACCGAATCTTCATGACCTTCTCAATAAAGTTTCTGAAAAAAAAAAAAAAAAAAGAAGCTTCACGACCGCCATTACTCAGCGCGCAACCACTGTTGGCGGTTTCTTCGCGTAATAAGGGTGTTCCATGGACCCTGTCGATGAGGTATATTTGTATGCTGCATTGCAGTGATTGCAGTACACCTGGTCATTTTTTAAATTGAAATGGTCCCACGCAACACTTCGCCGTAACCGCCTCATGATTTGGCGATCGCCCTACGGAAGCCCGCATGTATCAACGGAGGCACGCCAGGGTACGGCGATGGTGTAATGTTGCCCCCTGGTGCCCAAATTTTGCCATTGCATTGTTTGAGGACGGCCATGCACTAGGCCTTAATAACCTCGGATTGTTTAAAAAAAAAAAAAAAAAACGGTTTGTCGACGAAAATGAACTTCCTCGGTGAAATTCTTAATGATCAATTATCGGTTAATCGGTAAATTATGCCCATCCCTACTACCAACAAAGGCTTTTCTACTAAATATTAAATGAATTTCATCAAGCATGTTAAATACTTTTTCCCTGCATCATTCCACTTTATTAAATATAGAAGAGAAATGAATAGCTTTATTGTCATTGTACAGTTGTATAGTTCAACGAAACTGTGGGTGTTCCACCAGGCTACTGCCCAATCAACTAAGGGAGAAGGATTTGATAAAACACAATTACAGAATACATGATTAAATTTATGTCAGAAATAAAAATAACCCACAGGTAAATACACAGGTATGGTGGAGGCTTCACAGATGGAACTGTGGATATATACATACATACATACATATAACTTGTTTTGTGAACACAGTTGCCTTGATTTCTTTGTATATATAATTACTTAGGTTGTTCATGATACCTGGTGAAAATCTCAGGTCAGTGGCTCCATCAGAAATATGTTTAATGAGAAAAATGATGTGTTCAATACATATTTTCCCCACTGTATGCGTACGTGTGTATATAGAGTGATGTGAAAAAGTGTTTGCCCCTTCCTGATTTCTCTTCTGTTTTTTGCATGTTTGTTACACTTAAATGTTTCAGATCAAACAAATTTAAATAGACAAAGATAACACAAGTAAACACAAAATGCAGTTTTTAATTGAACGTGTTTATTATTAAGGGTAAAAAAAAAAAAATCCAAACCTACATAGCCCTGTGTGAAAAAGTGATTGCCCCCCGTTAAAACATAAATTAACTGTGGTTTATCACATCTTTGAAAGCCAAGTTCAATTTTCTAGCCATTTCTAAAGCTTTGGGACTCTAGCGAACCACAGTGAGAGACATTATACACAAATGGCGAAAACATGGAACAGTGGTGATCCTTCCCAGGAGTGGCCGACTAACCAAAATTACCCCAAGAGCTCAATGACGACTCATCCAAGAGGTCACAAAAGACCCCACAACATCCAAAGAACTGCAGGCCTCACTTGCCTCAGTTAAGGTCAGTGTTCATGATTCCACCATAAGAGACTGGGCAAAAATGGCCTGCATGGCAGAGTCCCAAGACAAAAACCACTGCTGAGCAAAAAGAACATAAAGGCTTGTCTCAGGTTTGCCAGAAAGCATCTTTATGATCCCCAAGACTTCTGGGGAAATACTCTGTGGACTGAAGAGACAAAAGTTGAATTTTTTGGAAGGTGTGTGTCCCATTACATCTGGTGTAAAAGTAACAACAGCATTTCAGACAAGGAACATCATACCAACATGGTACATGCTACATGGTACTCCAGCTGCAGTATGTCAGACAAAAAAGCCCTGCAAAGGATAGTTAAGGGAGCTGAGAGGGTAATTGGGAGTCTCCCTCCCCTCTGTCCAAGAACTTTTTCAGAACCGTTGCAGGAGCAGGGCACTGAACATTGTCAAGGACCGTTCCCACCCTCTGCATAAACACTTTGAACTTCTGCCATCTGGCAAACGATTCTGGAGCATCAGAGGCAGAACCACCAGACTGATTAACAGCTTCCTTCCACAAGCTGTTAGGATGCTCAACAGTTGATCCGGAATCTCTCACACATACTACTGCACCTACGGACATTATGTATATTATTTGTATATTATAGTTCTGGTTAGTTTTTCAAGCATGTCTCAGGGATGTGTGAATGGCACACATCCCTGAGACATGATTTAAGACACACTCGCACATATCCTCACTCCCCACCAGTGGGGGGTGAGGATATGTATGAGTGTGTCTTAAATCATGTTCTTTTACTTCAGAATCAGAATCAGGTTTATTGCCATTGTTCATGTAGTACACAAACTAGGAATTTGTCTCGGTACAGTGCTGCAACATTAAACATGATAAGATAAGAGAAATAAACTATACATGTAATAAAGTGTAGGATAAGATTAAGTGATACTGGTCAACAGTTAAAATATATATTAGCCAGCAGCAGATACTGTGGAGAACTATATAGTGCAGTCGGTAATGCAGGAAGAAAACAGTGATGATTAACATGAGTCTGGTTGAGCTGCTGTACATGGTGCATGAGAGTCACTAGTGTTCAGCAGTCTAATGGCAGAGGGGAAGAAGCTGTTCATGTGACGGGAGGTTTTAGTCTGGATGGACCGAAGTCTTCTACCAGAGGGGAGGGGGGCAAACAGTACGTGACCAGGGTGTGAGGGATCGGCTATGATCCGGCCAGCACGCCTCCGGGTCCTGGAGATGTACAGATCCTGGAGAGATGGGAGCTTGCAGCCGATCACCTTCTCAGCAGTGCGCACGACGCGCTGCAGCCTTAGTCTGTCCCTGGCAGTGGCTCCTGCGTACCACACGGTTATGGAGGTGGTGAGGATGGACTCGATGATGGCTGTGTAGAACTGCACTAACATCTTGGTGGGTAGCTTGAGCTTCCTCAGCTGCCGCAGGAAGAACATCCTCTGCTGGGCTTTTTTGATGAGTGAGCTGATGGTCAGCTCCCATTTGAGGTCCCTGGTGATGGTAGTGCCTAGGAAGCGGAAGGAATCAGCAGTGGTGATGGGAGAGCCTGAGAGGGTGAGGGGGGGCAGAGGGGTTGTGACTTTCCTGAAGTCTACAATCATCTCCACTGTCTTCAGAGCGTTCAGCTGCAGGTTGTTATTGTTGCACCAGGACGCCAGCTGGGCCACCTCTCTCCTGTAGGCGGACTCGTCGCCGTTGGAGATGAGCCCGATGAGGGTGGTGTCGTCCGCAAACTTGATCAACTTGACAGACTGGTGGCTGGAGGTGCAGGAGTTGGTGTAAAGGGAGAAGAGTAGGGGGGAAAGTACACAGCCCTGGGGTGATCCGGTGCTGATGCTAGTATAGTCTGAGACAGTCTACTTATATGGATGCCGAGAGAAATGCAATTTCATCTTGCCTGCACTACAGTTGTATGTACAGCAATATGACAATAAAGGTTGATTTGATTTGATCAGTAAAATATGGCGGTGTTAGTGTGATGGTCTGGGGCTGTTTAGCTGCTTCAGGCCCTGGAACACTTGCTGTGGTAAACGGAACCATGAATTCTGCTGTCTACCAAAAAATCCTGAAGGAGAATGTCTGGGCATCTGTTCAGGACCTCAAGCTGAAGTGCACTTGGGTTCTCCAACAGGACAATGATCCAAAACACAGCAGCAAGTCCACCTCTGAATGGCTTAAGAAAAACAAAATGAAGACTCTAGAGTGGCCTAATCAAAGTCCTAACCTGAATCTGATTGAAATGTTGTGGCATGACCTTAAAAAGGCAGTTCATGCTCGAAAACCCTCCAATGTGGCTGAATTACAACAATTCTGCAAAGATGAGTGGGCCAAAATTCCTCCACAGCGCTGTAAAAGACTCATTGTCAGTTGTTGCAAACGCTTGATTGCAGTTGTTGCTGCTAAGGGTGGCCCAGCCAGTTATTAGGTTTAGGGGCAATGACTTTTTCACACAGAACCATGCAGGTTTGGATTTTATTTTTTTTTTTTAACATTAATAATAAACACCTTCATTTAAAAACTGCATTTTGTGTTTACTTGTGTTATATTTGTCTAGTATTTAAATTTGTTTGATGATCTGAAACATTAAATTGTGACAAACATACAAAAAAATGAGAAATCAGGAAGGGGGCAAATACTTTTTCACAGCACTGTGTGTGTGTGTGTGTGTGTGTGTGTGTGTGTGTGTGTGTGTGTGTGTGTGCGCGTGCGTGCGGCACGCACGCAGTGTGAAAAAGTGTTTGCCCCTTCCCGATTTTATCTTTTTGCATATTTGTCATATTTGTCACACAAATGTTTCAGATCATCAGACAACGATAACCTGAATAAATACAAAATGCCGTTTTCAAATGATGATTTAATTTATTAAAGGGAAAACATATCCAAACCTACCTGGCCCTATGTGAAAAAGTAATTGCCCGTCTTGTTACATCATGAATTAACTGTGATTAACCATATTTTTTGGAAAGCTGAGTTCAGTTTCCGTAGCTACACCCAAGATTGATTACTACCAGACTTGATGAATCAAGAAATCAATTAAATAGAACCCGTCTGACAACCTGAAGTAGGCTAAAATATCTCAAAAAGCAACACATCCCACTGTGATCTAAAGAAATTCAAGATCAGGTGAGAAACAAAAACCCAGAACAACATTCACAGAACTGCAGGCCTCACTTGCCTCAGTTTGGACACTGGTTCATGATGGAACAATGAGAAAAAGACAAAAATGGCACCCATGGGAGAGTTTCAAGACAAAAAAAAAAAAAAAAAAACCACACTCCTGGACAAAAACAACACAAACACTAATCTCACATTTGCCAGCAAACATCTAGATGATCCTCAAGACTTTGGGGAAAATACTCTGGGGACTGATGAGACAGAAGTTGAACTTTATGGAAGACGTGTCCTGTTTTATCTGGCATAAAACTAACAGAATTTCATTAAAAAAAAAAAAAACATCCTATCAACAGTCAAACATGGTGGTGCACGGTGGCGCAGTGGTTTAGCACTGTGACAGCACAGTTTTACCCTCGGCCGGGGGATCGCGGGGATCATGAGATCGTGGGTTCGATCCCAGCCCCCGACCAACAGTGAGCTGTGTGGAGTTTGCATGTTCTCCCCGTGTTGCGCGGGTTTACTCCGGGATTTCTCCGGTTTCCTCCCGCACACCAAAAACATGTAGGTTTAGGGCGCTCGCGCACGCAGCGACCAGCAACCGGTGGCTTGTCACCAGACTGCAAACCAAGTCTACCTACGGGTACAAATAAGTAAAAAAAAAAAAAAAAAAAAAAAAAAAAAAAAAAAAAACATGGTGGTGGTAGTATCATGGTCTGGGGCTGCTTTGCTGCTTCAAGACCTGGACAACTTGCCATAATTAACAGGACCATGAATTCTGCTCTCAACCAAAAAATGCTGAAGGACAATATCTGGCCATCAGTTCATGAAGTCCTCCAATGTGATTGAATTTAAACAATTCTGCACAGAAGAGTTGGTCAAAATTCCACAACAGCTATGTAAAAGACTCATTGTCAGTTGTTGGCACAATGGTGGCACAACCAGTTATTAAGTTTAGGGGGCAGTTACTTTTTCCACATAGGGCAAGGTAGGTTTGGATAGCTTTTTCCCCCTTAACCCTTATTGTGGTAAGATTTCATGGACAGATAGCGCCCCCACTGGCACAGGCACAGTGCGGCACCCGTCATGTGATGTTATATGACAAGGACAAAAACTCCCCAGTTGATTTAAGTTGTACAAAGGATTCCACCTCACAAGGTGGCAGACATGTATAACTTACTGCTCTTGCCTTGGAGGAATTATGGCAGACATAGAACCATCCTGAAACCTCACCAGAGAAGAGAGTTTGTAAACAAATCTAGATTTTACTCGATCACAAGACTGAGGAAGCATTTGCTCCTGAATTTCCCAGTTTGGGATCAATAAAGTACATCTATCTATGATTCTAAAAGGAGATTATTTAGCTTATGAAGGTAAATATATTCATTTTGTTATAACAGAGGGTGGGCGAAGCAGGTTGATTTGCACCTGCCATCGCCCTCCAGCGCCATGTGACTGGAGAGAACAATCGCGCCGGTTCCATGTCATCATGTAAGTTAAATAGTGGCAGGATAAAAGCGAAATTGAGGTGGAATAATCACAACAGTTTCTGGATGTGAGGGGGAAAAATAAAATGACCGACAGAAGAGAAAATAACGACCAGGATGCCACAAGAGGACGAAGCGAGCGAGCCACCCAGCCAGCGGTAAGTGACAAATTTGTTTGTTTGCATTGTAACTGATTTTCTGGTTCATATACTTTGAAGATAACAAAATGCCCAAAACAAAAAACGGTGACAAAAACCAAAACCATTCTTTGTGTAAATATGTCCAAAGTCCACTTTTGACTGAAAGTTATGTAATTCGACATGGCTGTCGTGGAATTATGCAAATTAGATGTGTAAATTTACTCCTATCTCAAACTTTGGATCATATTCTACATCTTTCTAATTGACAGTAAAGCCATTATCTCTTAACACTTTCAAGTTATAGCCTTGGAAATCTCTGACATCTGAACTGAATATTTTCTTGAAAAAAATCTTGTCCAATAGGGGCTTATGGTGCAATGGAGCGCCTATGCCAGTCACTGGGTTAATAAATTAAATAATCACCTAAAAACTGCATTTTGTATTCATTCAGGTTATCTTTGTCTGATATTAAAATTTGTTTGATGATCTGAAACATTCAGGTGTAACAAATATGTAAAAATATAAGAAATCAGGAAAGGGCAAATACTTTTTCACAGCACTGTACATACATACACATGCATACATGCACACGCACACACACACACACAGATGTGTATATACACTATTCACAAAAAGGGATACTGGCTTTCGGGTGAAATTTTGGAAAATGTAAAAAGTTCATGCTACAGTGATATATCATGAAAGTAGGGCATTTAAGTGGAAGCATGCAATGGTGATTTCCTCATCTCAAACAATTTACTGAAACAAAAGCCATTAACAGTGATGGGTATACCAAAACAAAAAATGTCAATGTCTCAATAACTTATGTACCCTTGAGCATCAATTACAGCTTGACAACGGCGTATCATACTGTTCACAAGTCGACTTGTTTGCTGAGGCATGGCATTCCACTCTTCTTGAAGGGTGGCCCTCAGGTCATTGAGGTTGAGGGGTGCAGGGTTACGAGCCTCTACGCGGCAACTCAGCTGATCCCATAGGTTTTCTATGAGATTCAAGTCCATAGAAAGTGCAGGCCACTCCATGTGAGGTACCCCAGCCTCCAGCAGCCTCATGATGCAACCTTGATGAGCTGGAGCATTGTCGTCCATGAGGATGAAATTAGGCCTACGTTGTTCATGCAGGGGCACAATGACTGGATTAATGATGTTGTTCAGGTAGTACTGGTTTGTCACTGTACCATTCACAAGGTGTAGGGTAGTTCTGTATTGACTAGACACATCTGCCCAGATTGTAACACCACCACCAACAAGGGCTGTGAGATTTTTTTTTTTTTATTTGATTTTGTATACTTTATTGATCCCCAGAGGGGAAATTGAGGGCATCCACCTGGATGGATGAAGCAGCCACAGTACGGCGCTATCCCTTAACCATTCACACACACATTCACACCTAGGGCCACTTTAGAGTCTCCAATTAACCTAATCTGCATGTTTTTGGCCTGTGGGAGGAAACCGGAGAAATCACGGAGTAAACCCACACAGATATGGGGAGAACATGCAAACTCCACACAGATCACTGTTGGTCAGGGGCTGGGATTGAACCAGGGATCCCATAGCCAAGGGTGAGTTGCTGTGCTGCCGCAGTACTAACCACTGCGCCATCTGACGATATATATCAGTGATGCGATAAAAAACGTCTACCATTTTATATAAAACTATTGTTTATATCGGGATTTAAAAGACACATACCCATTTCTACTCGTCACCGGCCACCCCGCATCTCCCCCGCAGTGCGCCAAGTGCACCACAGCAGCTAACTGAAAGCTAATGTTTTACTTCTGTGGAGCCACTACTTCTGTGCCAGGGATATGGGACCATTTCCCACTGTGCTGCATCAGGGAGGATATTCCTCTAACCTTGTTTTAATTGGAGTTAAGTGACATTAACAACATCTCTAATTATAAAACGGCAAATGCTAAATGACGATGCTAACTTGTCGCTAATAGGAAACACAGTGTGTCAGACCATCGTTCTGGTTTAAATTGCTGCCGAGTTTCTTAATTTTGTCTGAAAAAAATATTACTAAAGCTGTAAAAGTGTGAGACAGTGGCCGCTTACACACTAAATAAATAAATCAAAACGTGTCAGAGGAACAAACTGGCTCTTAATGTAACTTGATTTCTAATCATTTTTAATTAGGCAAGTAGCGATAATGAATAAAGTTGAAGTCATCGCAAATGCACACTAAAAAACAATTTCATAAGAACACTGCAAAATTAAGAGGGAAAAAAGGCATAAAATTAATAACAGATGAATTTGTATAATTTATTTTTTCAGTATGTAATTTAAAATGTAGAAAAAGAGATGGTCCTTTATATTGGTTATCATATATAAACTATAGAATTTACAGTAAATGTATATCATGATGTATATCATCATCAGGGTATACAGTAAGATGAGTTATATCATGATATGAAATTCTGGTCATATCGCACAGCCCTACCACCACCAAAGGCTTGTCTGGTGACAACAGTGGCTGATGCATAGCGATCTCCTTGACGTCTCCAACATCATTGGCGGCCATCATTTCTGCTCAACGTGAATCGACTTTCATCAGAAAACAGCACTGAGGCTCACTGGTCCCTTGTCCAGCGTAAATGCTCCCTGGCCCATGAAAGACGATGATGCCTGTGCCTGGTGGTGTGGTCAGGTACCCTTGCAGGTCGCCGAGCATGCAGACCATGCTGATGTAAATGGTTTTGAATGGTCTGATGTGACATTTGGGTGCCTCTCACCCAATGGCATTTTGCCATTAAGCACCTTGTTAGAGAACAGCAAGTTATGCAAAAAGTACTGAAACACTTAACAGTTGGACATGTGCATTCAAAAGGTTAGAGGTCAAGTTCAACTGTAAAGCAGTCCCTCCAGGATTTCTAAGGATTTTTTTGATTGTTGCGGTAAGTTGTGGGGTTCTACTTGGGAATTTGCCTGAATCACACAGTGGCCCATGTCCAGACCGGAGATTCACAGCTTTAAAACTCATTGACAAGATGCAGTAGTGACTTATCTCTAAAGATGTATAAAATGTTACAACACTAAACACTAAAGATATGATTATTGACTTGAGGAGGAAAACTCCCAGGCACAAAGTCACTGTACTAAAAGGCCAGACCACTGAATGTGTGCAATCTTACAAATATCCTGGGATGGTCATTGATAGTAATTTAACTTTGAAGAGAACTGTGAAAGGGTGTGCAAAAAGGGTCAGCAACATTTGCATTGTTTAAGGAAACTCGCACGCTTCCAAATTGACCGAACCATAATGACAATGTTTTATCGGGTTTTTATTGAATCTGTTTCATCCTTTTCTTTAGTGTCATGGTTTGGTCAGATAAAACTGAAACAGAGGAAATCCTTCGACTAAGTAGTTAGATGGTCCAGTCGTTTGCTTGGTGAGTCACAGCTGAGCCTGACATCCCTGTAAAACAGACCAGTACAGAGGATTGCTACCTCCGTTTTTAAATGACGACTCCCACCCTTTGCACTGCCACTTTCAGCTTCTTCCCTCCAGAGGGAGGTTTGTTGTCCCAAAATGTAAAACCCAGCGCTACAAAAACAGCTTTGTTCCTGCTGCTGTCAAAGAGTTGAACAAGATGTAGCAATATACTGCACATAATTTATTTATCCATTTATGAATTTTATTTTATATTTATTTATTTTTGTAGGTTTTTTATTTGGGTTTTAAATCTTTTATTAGGTTTTAGACTTTTGAATTTTTAATCTCTTTGATTTAGCTCTGAACTTGATTGGTGGAGCCTTGAGTACTTTTATCATGTTTATAGTCAGCTTCAAGTGTGCCTGTGTTTGTGTTCATGTTGAATGTGACTGTGTTTTGTAAATATGTGTCTAAAAGGATGTCACCTGACTACAAAACAAATCTACCTACAGGTACGAATAATGTAACCTGAACTAGCTGTGGTATTAGATTTGCTCGTTTGTTTGTGGTTTTACAGCATCTCTCCTCACACACGCTCCCTAGACAGGGATGCTTTCAGACAGATGTTTTTCCAACACAAACCCGGCACTTACACGCGGCCATTATGGAGACTCAAGGAGATGTTCATTGACAGGCCGGGGGAGATGAGGAAAGAACAGCTTATAAAAGCCTAAGCAGATCATTCTGTACATGAACACATATTGTGGTGAATTATGTCTTTAGAGTCCGCTACAGTTCCCCATTATGTACCTGGTAGTGATGTGCGGATCGATCCTGAAATATCGATACCTCCGATACCGGATCTTTATGCTCTAAAATCGATTCTCAAATCAAAATATTGATACTTTTGATACTTAAGTCATTTGAGGTAAGGTATATCCTTAACAGGAACACGGTGAAAAGTAACTAAACTACTGAGATGTTGTCTGAGTGACACGCGGTTGGTGGGACTACTTTTTCTTCCGCCTGGGTAAGTGAGTCATGCGTTTTTTTTAGATTTAAAAGACATATTAGGTGTAGTCGCATAAAATATCGGTATCATTATCGCCGATACCAGCCTGAATTTTACTCAGTATCGGATCGGAAAGGAAATCAGTGGTATCGAACATCACTAGTACCTGGCAGGTTAAGATGACCGAAATTCAGGAAGTCAATGACTTTAATCTGTCAGCAGCCTTCAGACTAACTAAACGTGCCAACATTTGATTTCAAAATAAGGGAGGTTCTCCTGCTCTCTGGGTGGTGGTGAGATTTCTAAAAAAAAAAAAAAACCTATAAATATAAAGAACTATTATAACAGAAATAACGGCATCCTTGGTCATTTAAGGACTGTATTCATTAAATACAATTTTATTAATATTTTTTCTTTGTAATCAGTTAAATTATTGTTCTGTTCTGACTGCAAAATTATGGTCAAAAATGTAAATTGTTATAAGGAAAAAGTAAAAAAAAAAAAATTACCACAGTCAGTTTCAAATTTATCTTAAAAAAAAAAAACAACTAATTTTATTTTAAAAAACAGACAAAAATTAGTCATAAAATAATCCACAAATTTATAATAAAGTTTCAAATGTACAAGAAAAGTCAATTTTACAAGAGGAAATTACAAATTTGAGGAACATGGTTTCAACTTTAGATTTACAGAGAAAAGTAGAAAACTATAAGAAAACCGTTATAAATGTTTGAGGAAAAACCTCAAACCTTCAAGACTGAAGTCATTGCTCAAGTTTTGAAGTGGGTGCTCTTTGTACCCTTAACTCTACGAGAAATTTTTGGTTGTCTACTTTTAATTATTAATTTCAAAGCACTGCTTTTACATGAGTAGAATTTCTGGTTACTATACCCACCTGATCATATAATTTAAGAATGCATGAGTACATTACTATTATGAATGTTTCTTTCCCTTCCCTGCTCTCTCAATGGAAAAAAGAAACACTAGAATAAAAATACAAAAAATAAACATATTTTTGTCACTTATGTAAACCACAGGGATGGCAACAGGAAATTCTGATTTCAGCTGAAATCTAATTTGGTCGATTGACTTATGGGGGGGGCCCCCTGAAGCTGGGAGGTTTTCAGTAAAACAGAAGTAATTTAGACTGAAAAAAATGATTTAAAAAAATGAAATACTAGACTTAGATAAATCATTAAATTTAATGAAAAGTTACTTTTTCTTCAATGTTGTCTCACTGTCTTTAGTCCAACATATTTAACAGTTCTATAAGAGTTTTTTACACTATTTACACTGGTCACCAAGTCACTTCTAATGTGAAACTTTCTTCCTTTTGGCAGCAAGCTGTGTCAGTCTCTGAACTTTGAACTTCATCTCCTTTTCTGGTTTCTTCAGAAACTGTCCGAGTGTTTCTGTTACCTCATTGAACTTTGAGCCAATTTTCACCTTTACTGTCACTTCGCCCCCCGAAGCTCCTGGGTTTTTATGATTTTTAAGTACCAGAACTGTGTTTACATGACATAAAACAAACAGCTGAATGCCACTTATTACTGTATAATATTGACTTATGTTCCAAGAAGATAGCATTCCTAAACTAGAAAAGCACTCAGAGCGCATACCTCCGCCAAGGTTCCTTCCGTTTGTCATGGATCAACTCCAAAATGTAATGGGTTTGTGTGTAGGCCTATAGCCACTTGTGGTGAAAATTGCATCAAAGTCTGTCCATCAGTTTTGGAGTATTGTTGCCAACACACTGTGAGAAGATAAGCGCCTTGGCTGAGGTATGAATTCTCAGATCATCACCAAAATATAATGGGTTCCTCTCTAGCCCAAGAACCACCTCTGGTGAAAATTTTATCCAAATCCATCCAGTAGTTTTTGTGTAATCCTGCTGCACAAATACAAAAAAGCCCTTGGTGGAGGTATGCACTCTCAGATCATCACCAAAATCTAATCATCTGTTCCCCGTGCCATTACACACCTTTCCTGAAAATTTCATGAAAATCCATCCATAACTTTTCCTTGCTAACAAACAGACAGACAAACCAACGCCGATGAAAACATAACCTCCTTGGCGGAGGTAAATATTCCAACAAGCATTATCCATCACATGATTTAACACTTGATCAAATCAAAATCAGTTAATTTTATCTATTCCATAATAGAAATAAAATTCCAACATACCATTACTTTTTATAATTTCAGCATTCATTTCAGATCACCAGTTTCAATCTCCATCGAGTCTTGAGCAGCTCATTTTCCTCCCCCGCGCAGCCCAGCTCAAACAGCCTTGTACGCTGCACTCAAACGGAAACCGGCGGACAGAGTCGACTGGACTCCTGAACGGGAGCAGGCGTTCTGAGGTTAAAACAGCGCTCATTACCCACGCCTCGGACATGGGCATAGCGGCCGTCGTGGAGCAATGCACTGCCGGTTCTTGGCAGCCGCTCACCTTTTTTTTTAAGCAGGTCTTTGCACGACAGTGAGCGTAAATACAGCGTGTTCGACAGAGAGTTAATGGCTCTCCACCTGGCCATACGCCACTTCCAGTTCTGGCTGAAAGGGCGCATCTTCATCGAGTTCGTGGACCACAAGCCGCCAACGTACTTAACGTACTTTATCTTCCTGGAAGATAAAATAAAGCGGAATTCGGCGAATTAGCAGAAAATCACATCCCTGAGAGCACGCCGCCATGAATCTTTGAAAAAGCATACAACGAGCCATTTGATTGGTCCAATCGCAGGGCTGTCAAGCTACTGCAATATAGCAGTAGCTTGAACACAACACATCCGGGTTATCGCGGGAGACGACTTCCGGGGAAGCGCCGAGCGCTTATGTACTCGTGTTGATTTTTGCTAAAATCGGTAACAATAAGGTACCTTACCCCCTAAAATTTTCTCAATGGATTTAGACGATTCACAGAAATGATCAATTTGAAAATAAATCGGCGGAAATCCGCGGATCGGCGGAAAATTGCCATCCCTGAAACCATGACAAAAAAATCCAGCAGGACAAAACATGACACTTGATATTTTCTAACCCAGTGGTTCTCAACTGGTCTGGCTTTGGGACCCACCATCACCCCTCAATGACAAGCCACGACCCAAATCAAAGATTTTCAGATTCTCAAATTTATTGAATGTAAAGATTGTGCATTTTTAACAGATTGAACAAATTTAATGATTAACCAAAATGACCAGTAAGTGGCAATACAACAGAGAGAACAATTCCCTTTAATGCTGAATTAGCTACATTTTAAATTAAAAATTAAACAAAAAGTGCAATTCAAAAGAATTCTAGTCTTAAAACTGACTTTTCCTCTGATTGTTTTTTCAGTATTTACCTACTGATAAGATTATGTGCTTTGAAGAAAATGAAGGAACATTCACTAAAACCTGTAACAGTGACATCATAGACCTGAGTCTGGAGGAATTAATGGGAGAACTGGGGATGTTTTTCGCTCTTGACAAGATTCTCAATGTCTGGAGTTATATTAGACCAGGGGTCACCAACCTTTTTGAAACCAAGAGCTACTTCATGGGTATCGAGTCATGTGAAGGGCATCAGCTTGACACACTCCTCTAAAATAACAAATTGTATATATATATATATATATATATATACACACACACACATACATACATACATACATACATACACACACACATAAATAAATAATTATCAATAACTTAGAGTGGGTAACAGACAAGATCAATATTCAACACTTTATTTTTATTAATCTCAGCAATTATTCTGATCCTCACTTCTACATTTCATTAAAAAAATGTCCAGTTTTCACCAGTCCCTTTTAACCATAAAAAACTAAACCCTTTTAATTCATGAACTATGTTGAACCATGTTTGAAAAAGTTATGCAACATTTAAGAAAAATCAACTTTCATATTAAATAAATCTTATCACATTTTTAACTGAACAAATCTGCTGCAATTCTGCTCAAAATCTGTTACATTTAATAAACACACTTTTGTGTGTTCTTCTTCACTGGAATTATATCCATACAGTTCTTGCCAAGAATCATGCTGGAGTAATAACCAGCGCTGTCCTTTCATGAGAAGAAGCTAAACAGCACTGAGAGTGGGCAGCAGTTTCATGACGCGGAGTGAAGTGTCGCTCCACATAGTGCCGCAACGCCGTCGCCACAGTCGCCCCGCAAATGAAACACATGCAGCTTCCTTTCACGGCAGTAAAAAAAGAACTCTTCCTCCCGCTCACTTTGAATTTTTTTTGCCATGTTTTTAGGCTAGGAAACTGCACTCCGCTCACCATCTTCACTGGCCGCTAGCTTATGCTCCACAAGCGCTAAGGTTTTGTCATGTGCACAATACTGACCTTTGAACTAGGTCAGAGTTCACCTTAACTTTACGTATAATAAACATATTTTCATTTTTTTTTATTTTTAAGACATTGTCATTTTAAAATCTATATAAATGCAAGTGTGATTTTAAAAAATAGCGGCAGAAAAAAATTACATCTTAGACGCAGCTCACTTGCGAGTTGTGCTATTTTTAGAACAGGCCTGCGGGCGACTCATGTGGTCCTTGCGGGCAACTTGGTGCCCGCGGGCACCGCGTTGGTGACCCCTGTATTAGACAAAGCGACTCTGAGGTCACGCTCAATGTCCAGTCTGTTTCTCTGTTTTGTCTTCAACTGAACCAGAGCTGAGAAGCCACACTCACAGAGATAGGTAGTGCTGAAAGGTAGGAGGGTTTTTACTGCTCGAATGGCAAGAGAAGGATACTCGCTCATCACAGCGCTGCACCAGAATTGCGAGAGGCTTACCTCCATGAACCTCTTTTTCAGCGTGCGGTCACATGATAGCTCCACCAGCTGACTCTCTTCGTTGCTTGGCAACGTAACGCTTTCCATGTTGATTCCAAAGGGATCGCGTATCCAGTCCGTTTCGCCATGCTCAATTAGCATATACAAACAAACGTTGCGAGTCTTCATCTACGGTGCGAAATATGGTGTCGCCCGCCACCTACTGCCATCTACTGTTAAGGAGTCTGAATGACACTATGTTGATTTATTTCTTGCTATTTTATTTGCAAGGCAAAGGCCCGCGAACCACTGAAAACAGGTCCGCGACCCACTTTTGGGTCGCGACCCACCAGTTGAGAATCACTGTTCTAACCCGTTTGTATACCACCATAGACAGAGAACCTGAATTAGACAGAGCTGAGAGAGGGCAAGATGAGACAGAAGAGAGGAGCCAAGGAGAGGAAAGTGTTCAGGCAAAGGAAGGAGAGAAGGAGAACACCACTAAAAAGTCGAAACACAGGATGTCTGGGTGGGACCCCAACTGGCCCAATATTCAAGCCTCGGTTGTACAATACTTCAAATGGTAAGTTCCATATGCAACGTTACAGTGTAAAATTTTAAAAAGAAATGAATAGTATAAAATTAAAATATTCCGCTATGTTTACTTCCTCCCCACTGGGAAAAATGTTGCCACCACACCAAGGTCTTTAAGCCAGAGGAAACACTGCAGCTCAACCCTCAGCAACCAGAGAGCTTATTGTCAAACAGGTAAACTAACATTAACAGCACATACAGTATTGTCATTTTTCTAAAGCTTGAAACAGTTGGCTATTGAAAATAAGCAGTGCTAACTTTCTTTACTTTAATTTTTGTTGACGTCATCGATAACGTCGACTAGTCGTTTCAGCCCCAATTCCCATGCTGAACAACACACAAACATGAGTGGGTTCGATAGTGCAGCACAGCGCCCACCCCATTCTCTCTGACTGTGGGGCTGAGGAAGCTTCGAAGCAAAGAGAAGGTCAAACTGAATAATTTCGTACACCTACTCACCCTTCCTAATTTTTCGTTCCACTGCACAATGAAGAGCAGCTATGGGTCCAACAAAAAAATGCATTTCAGGGCTCTGACCATTGTAATAAGTGCAGCTCAAAAACTGCATCTCATACCATACATAATAATTATCATATCTTAACCTGCTAATTTGGACAGCAAAATCCAAATCCAGCCATCGTTCAGGTTAGCTCCACCGTTTACATTATACTGTCATACATCAGTGTGGATGCACACATTATTACAGTGGGGCAAAAAAGTATTTAGTCAGCCACCAATTGTGCAAGTTCTCCCACTTAAAAGATGAGAGAGGTCTCCAATTTTCATCATAGGTATACCTCAACTATGAGAGACAAAATGAGGAAAAAAAAAAAAATCCAGAAAATCACATTGAAGGAATGTGAATGAATTAACTGGTAAATTCCTCGGTAAAATAAGTATTTGGTCAATAACAAAAGTTCATCTCAATACTTTGTTATATACCCTTTGTTGGCAATGACAGAGGTCAAACGTTTTCTGTAAGTCTTCACAAGGTTTTCACACACTGTTGCTGGTATTTTGGCTCATTCCTCCATGCAGATCTCCTCTAGAGCAGTGATGTTTTGGGGCTGTCTCTGGGCAACATGGACTTTCAACTCCCTCCAAAGATTTTCTATGGGGTTGAGATCTGGAGACTGGCTAGGCCACCCCAGGACCTTGAAATGCTTCTTACAAAGCCACTCCTTCGTTGCCCAGGCGGTGTGTTTGGGATCATTGTCATGCTGAAAGACCCAGCCACGTTTCATCTTCAATGCCCTTGCTGATGGAAGGAGGTTTTCACTCAAAATCTCACGATACATGGCCCCATTCATTCTTTCCTTTACACAGATCAATCGTCCTGGTCCCTTTGCAGAAAAACAGCCCCAAAGCATGATGTTTCCACCCCCATGCTTCACAGTAGGTATGGTGGTCTTTCTCCACCAAACACGACAAGTTGAGTTTTTACCAAAAAGTTCTATTTTGGTTTCATCTGACCATATGACATTCTCCCAATCCTCTTCTGGATCATCCAAATGCTCTCTAGCAAACTTCAGACGGGCCTGGACATGTACTGGCTTAAGCAGGGCGACACGTCTGGCACTGCAGGATTTGAGTCCCTGGCGGCATAGTGTGTTACTGATGGTAGCCTTTGTTACTTTGGTCCCAGCTCTCTGCAGGTCATTCACTAGGTCCCCCCGTGTGGTTCTGGGATTTTTGCTCACCGTTCTCGTGATCATTTTGACCCCACAGGGTGAGATCTTGCGTGGAGCCCCAGATCGAGGGAGATTATCAGTGGTCTTGTATGTCTTCCACTTTCTAATAATTGCTCCCACAGTTGATTTCTTCACACCAAGCTGCTTACCTATTGCAGATTCAGTCTTCCCAGCCTGGTGCAGGTCTACAGTTTTGTTTCTGATGTCCTTTGACAGCTCTTTGGTCTTGGCCATAGTGGAGTTTGGAGTCTGACTGTTTGAGGTTGTGGACAGGTGTCTTTTATACTGATAACGAGTTCAAACAGGGGCCATTAATACAGGTAACGGGTGGAGGACAGAGGAGCCTCTTAAAGAAGAAGTTACAGGTCTGTGAGAGCCAGAAATCTTGCTTGTTTGTAGGTGACCAAATACTTATTTTACCGAGGAATTTACCAATTAACCTCTTGCGCTCCGTTGTCCCACGGGTGGGCAAGTCTCTGCGTCCTAGAGCGCACGAGCGTGCTCTCGTGCGCTCTAGGACGCATCATGGAGATTGTGATGTAGGTGGTGTATGGCGTCCAAGCGCGCACTGAAAATAAAAGCTGCAGACACAGCCGCGAACAGATTAGTTCATCTGATTGACCTCTCATTCGACTAATAAGAGCCTTGAAATGGGTTTCTGAAACCTTGAAGAACCAATGGTTGAAAACCTAGCCAGAAGAACCCGCCTCCCAACGGCTGTGAGCCAATTGAAGCACAGAAGTTCGCTGAGCTGTTTTGTCTAAAGCTGGGTGAAGAGAGACTGCTTCAGCAGCCACAGGCAGTGGTTTATTTATTTATTTATTTTTTTTAATTCCAGCAGAGTGTTTAGGATTCTCTTATATGGTCATCATAGACCGACGGAGGCCGACGACGAAGGTCGTAAATCATTCGCCAAAACCGCAATCATGGAATTATGTTTTGACCGGGTCGCGAGACCAGAACCAGAGCGGACCAGCGTCGGTTCGTCTGACAATGAGGAAGAGAAGTTGGCCAGGACAATGTGGCTGTGAAGAGGTAAGGTGTTATAAGCCAAATTATTTTTTATCCCTGAAAATTGTAATCAAAAATGACTTTTGACCGATCGGTAAATTACAACTGTGCGGCGCACGATGTCCGAAGTGCGTACGCCGCGTTACACGGTCCGTTTGCTGCCTCCGGACCGTGAACGCCCCCCCCACCGCTACGATTCTGTAGCGGGGGGGGTGGGGGGAGCCGCAGTGACAGCGGTGCTGTGGAAACATGCCTTATCCGAGTGTTATCCGTCATGTAGCGAGGGCGGATCTCCGTCCTCTGTAGCGGGGGGTGGGGTGGGTGGACAACCCCCCCCCCACACACACACACACACACACAGCCTTGAATGTGACCTTTCATTAGAGCCCTAAATGAAGCTTCTACATTGAATCATTCAAAAGTTACAGATGTTTTTCCAAACTGTGCCATTTGGCACAATTTGGCACAGTTCCAAAACGCCTGGGAACTACCTGGGGAAAAAGCTGTGTAATATATTCATTTTTTGTGGTATTGTTACAAAATTTGGACCTCAGCTGGATAACACTTGGTTCTACATTTCTGTTGCATTTTCCAGCCCGGATCTGAAGCTGTGTGTTATTTGCAAGCATTTGTATCCAAAAAAACACCCAGGCCAAATTTATTTTCTTCAAGTTCACTATGTTTAGATGACTGTAACTCAGTGGCCAGAGCACTTAGAGAGATCATGTTTTTTTTGCCAAAAAATTCAAAGTGTTTTCTTTTAAATGAAACCAACCCCATGAAGATGCTGCAAAGGGTTGAAGAACAGCTTTCGATTTACTTTGGGCACTTTTTTTTTTTGGCGTTTTTAGGAAAATTGACCGGAGTGCAAGGGGTTAATTCATTAAAAATCCTTCAATGTGATTTTCTGGATTTTTTTTTTTCCTCATTTTGTCTCTCATAGTTGAGGTATACCTATGATGAAAATTGGAGACCTCTCTCATCTTTTAAGTGGGAGAACTTGCACAATTGGTGGCTGACTAAATACTTTTTTGCCCCACTGTATCTCTCCATTTTTTTAAATATTATTCTAGTTGTAGCTCTTGGTGTGCCTAGTCTGTAACTCTCCCTGTAACAGCATTCAAATGACACTTGAGACAGAGACCATTACTCTTATTATTATTATATAGGACAGAGAAAGCATAATGACATTAATTTTTATTGGTCATTTCAATAGTTCACAAATCTGTCAATTCAACTGTTGACTGACTGGGGTCACAAGAAGATCTGAGTCAACCTTAAAATTCTGATTTCTATTCAAGATTTCGGACAGCCAAGCTTTCTCTTAAGTTTTGTGTACGCACTTGTTAAAAGATCACTATCAACAATTTACTGCCCTCTTCAAAGTTATATTGTAAATGATGAAAGTCTTTCTGAAATTAAGCCTCACCACTCAGCACCCCTCTCGTTAATACCTTGGGGTAGTTCTTTTATGGTCTATGGTTTAGCTTTTATTTCAGCAATCACCAGGAATAACAACTATGTTGCAGTAGAGAATGAACAGTCAAGTCTGATAAGTGTTTAAAACATTTACAAACTTTACACTGTTCTTGGAGGTTATACAGCCAGCTCCATCTTTGCCGTTACAGAAAATATACACTGATTTTCATTTTCCGAACTAACTTTATCTCAGCTGTATACTGCCATCCATTCTTGAGTTTGACCAGTCAATGGTCAATTTAAGGATCCGTTTACAAAATACAGTAAGATGCTGCTAGTAAATTTTAGAACTTTACCCAGATAATATTAGCCTATTCATATATCATATACAATATGATCAATGTCAACAAATTGCTAAATAATAATTCACTTACTGATGTCAGTGGCTTATATTTATCTTTTGTCATGCCATTTTGCACAGGCTAAATACATCAAAGAGTGTGATTAGAAGCAAAATACAGTGTCAGTGGCTTATATTTATCTTTTGTCATGCCATTTTGCACAGGCTAAATACATCAAAGAGTGTGATTAGAAGCAAAATACAGTGAGCATTTTTATATTGATCATTTCTTTGCATCTTTAGCCACAATAACAGTTTTTAAATGGACAAACTATTATTTTAAATGTCGCCATCAGTACAGTTCACTCCACTACATATTCAACACAAACAAGACTCACAGAATAAGAGTGGCATGCACAAAATCGCATCCAATTTCTCAATATCACCTGATTCTTGTGCCAGTTTCAGTCATGAAGATAACGCTGTCAGGAGGTGAGGATTTGCAACAGAACCGTTTTCTCTGAAACACCATGCTTCGGTGGGCTGATGTGGGCTTCTTCATTCTCTTGTTTTAAATATAGCACGGCCTGTTATGCAACAGTCCAGAGGATGCCACTGGTGCAGCATGATTAGTAGATTGTTAGGTATACCAAAACAATCAGCACTGGAAATCAGTGCTTGAGGGGTCTATTTTCAGCGTTATACGTTTCATGACTGCATTGCAGTAACTTGTCAGTTTTGTGGTTGGCCATTGCATTTTGGTAGTTTATTTATGACAGCACTGCATCCTGTACATTCAGATATCTTACAGTTTAAATCTAATTAAACATCAAAAGTGTAATGATTGATATCAAATAAAGACTTCTGAAACCAACGGGCGTACCTCAACTGGCACGTGAGCTTGTAATATTTACATGAACATTAATAATTATATAATTTGTCTTTTCTTCAGTCACAGTAATTGGAAACAAGCATCTCTTACAGTGTGGGAATTTATATTAACAAAATAATTGCCATGAAAAATCTGAATATTAATTTGAAATTGTCTGAATCACTCAATCATCTTACTTTGCAACACACACACACAGTGGTGTTGTCCTTTGATTATTCTGTTGTGGATTTTTGACAAAAAAAAATATTACAAAATCACCAATTCATATACATTCTAGAAGTAGTAGTAGTGGATTTAATTGTGTTCACCGGGTTTTCACTTCTTTATCTCGGGATCTGGCATGATTGACTACACATCCAGATGTCTGTACAACACACACCCAGCAGCACAAGGCGGGAACAAAAATCCTTTCAAGTGTCTGCAGCTGATGGTGTCCCCTTCAACATAAAAAGGTGGTGAAATTAAAATGGAGCAGGAACTCACTTTTTGTTGGTCTTTTTCGTTTTCACCCTCTTCTTCCTCGCCTGGAGTGCCAGTACTGCCAAGTAACCAAACAATATTATTCTGCCATTGTCTGATAACAGCAAAGACACAAAGGTGTGAAACTATATGAAGATCAAGTGCACAATTAAGTCGCCCTACAGCTCATAAACCGGGTCATAATGCTCTCTACTGTGTCACCTTTGCAACTGCTGTCACCTGCATGGTATCTGCAGTAGTGTGTTGACATGCTAGACACCCTGGAGGACACGGGACCCATCTAACGTCAAGTTACATCACTTAAGATGACCACTCGCCTAAATAAAACACAGCAGCCGTCTTCCAACGTTAATCGTTAATTCGGCGGCTGGCTGTCCCTAACAGTGAAATGACAGGTTCCTGTTGTCGGTGTTTGAAGTTGTGATAAAAATGGAAGCAGCGAGAGACCCGAAACATCCAGCTAATCCTGACATGTCCCACTGAAGCTAGGCTAACCTCCACAGAGCTAACATTGCCCAGTGTTGGACAGACGCCTTCAATTAAACCGCACATCTGAGGGAAGGAAGCACGGATGAAATTTACATACGCGACTACAGCCGGCATGTTAGCGTGCACTCTGATACAGAGGTGTAGACTATCGCTGTTCAGTGTCTGCGGTGTGTGAAGATTTACCTTTCCTCTCCATGTCGGCTGGAGTCGTAGCCTAGCCGTTAGCCGCACAACCAGCAGTGGCGAATGTTCCGCGCATGCGCACTGAGTAATTCGCTAAACGGGAGCCTCCTCATGACGTCCCCGGAGCATCAAAGCGGTTTTATGGATTTTAGGCCCACGGCAGGCGGGCACGTGCCTTCAGCTGCCTTATAACGAAGTGTTTCGAGGTGTAAAACTGTCAGGTCAGGATTTGGAACATTTTATTTACCACAGTTACTGCGGCTACAGCAAGTCTGTGAAGGGTTAACTGAGAGGATTATATGTGATGAAGAAACGCAAAGAAGGTTTGGATGGTTGTGAATGGAAGCTTTCTCATTTAGAATCTATCTGAGAGGGACAGTAGGTTCTATGGAAAGCAATAAATTATTACGATTTAAACAAACCAATTTAATTAAATTAATTTTAAAATTCAAAAGTATCTTTTAAATGCACCCGCAAAGTATCCAAGAGTTGTCCCAGTCAAGGGAAAAAAATAAATGTTTAAAATCACTGTTTTGTCTGTCACTGAACTGAAATCAGTGTGTCTGTGTGTCACAGCCATGGGGACTCGCTGAAAGATCATGGGACCGCCTATGATGCTCCTATGATCTCTACATGATGTCCTATGATGTTCCTATGTATAAAAACAACTCCTTATGTGTGAAAAAATTACCCGTCCTTGGGCTGCGTCGCTCACGATCATAGGACTCGCTATGACATCATCAAAGAACAAAGGCAGGCATCATAGGAGTCGCTATGACATCATCAAAGATCAAAGGACTCACTATGACATCAAAGATCAAAGGCAGTCATCACTCACGATCATAGGACTTGCTATGACACAATCAAAGATCAAAGGCAGGAGTCACTGAACGAGTGTCGACGTGCTTGCTTACACCCTTGCTTACACCTGCTTTCTACAGGCATGCAGAAATACTTGCTTACACTTGGTTTCTACGGGCATGCACGGGTATGCACTAGTTATAGATTAGATGTATCAATGAGAAGAAATTACTGCCTAAACTAAACTACTGCCACCATGTAAATGCAATCATTGCCATTTGTTTGTCTGTCTGGCTGACTGTTAGCAGGATTAAGCAAAAACTATTGGATAGATTTTGGTCAAATTTTTTGTCATAGTTGGCTTTTAATCCTGTGTACAACACAGCAGGTTAATTTCATAGATGGTATTTGTGACATCAGGCCAGGGCTGTTATCAAGCATTCGGACAATACTGAACAAGAGAAACCTCCTTTTTAATGGTGGATTAACATTTTACAAGAAGACATTGGAATTAACATGACAGTGTGTAAAATTATGCATCGTCATAATGTTAAACATGTTGTGAGCAAGTCTGAAGTGATTTGTTGGAATGGCATGGGACATACTGTACATAAAAATGTAAAATGTGTCACTTCCTGTTGTCAGCAGCAGTGACAGAAACTGACATGTAGCACTGTTCAGAAGTTGACTGTCATTAAACAGGTGAATTTTGGTGCACACTGCATCTTGTATGTGTGAAAATAGCAACTTCCTGTTTCATGGGGAGCCACAGGAATTAACATGACAACATGTGTAATTATGCAACATCAAAATGTTTTAAGCATGTTCTTAGTGAAACTGAAGTGGGCAGAGTGAACAAGCTCAATGAAATAAGTGTAAGAGCAAAACCTAATTTCATGTTCTCAGTGGGCAGGGCTATGACAATGATGGAATATTGATATGTAGACGTGTTCAGAAGGGGATAACTTCACAAATACTGTAAGTGGTTTGGTACAGATAGGATTTTTACCTCCGCCAGGCCGCAGGCCGCAGGAGGTAATGTTTTTGCCGGCGTTTGTTTGTCTGTCTGTCTATCTGTCTGTTGGTTAGCAAGATAACTCAAAAAGTTTTGGACGGATTTCCATGAAACTTTCAGGCGTTGTTGGAAATGGTACAAGGGAGAACTGATTAAATTTTGGGGATGATCTGGATCACCGTCTGGATCCAGGAATTTTTTAAAGGATTCTTTAACATTGTGAGATAGGGCCATTTTCAACATGTGTGCAGGCGCAATGGAGGGCGCTGGTCGTCGTGTCTGACGAACACGAACTCCGCGTTCTTCAGAGTTTTAGGCACAAAAGCACGTGGAAAACAGTGGTGGGCCGGGCCCAGCAGCGTGCCTGTGTTTCCGCTACGCTGCAAAAGCTGAGACAGGCAGCTGACCCGCACGGGATTATTTGGCAGAAATTCCCCGGGCAGCCATAGGGGCTGCGCAAAAACAAGTTCTCTGCCGGGGAAGCTTCCAAATCCTCTTTTGCCGCGGAGCGCAACCCCAATAAAACCCACGGCAACCTGTCTACCCAATTTGCATCCGTCAGTGAACCCCTGAGTGCTGCTTTCAGTGATCTATGAAAACGCTCGCATAACCCATTGGCCTGTGGGTTGTACGCGGTTGTGCGATGAATTGCAACGCCCGCAGCCTGGGAGTTTGGAGATGGAGGAGATGGACACAACAGCAACACTTGAGTTTATTACCTCCGCCAAGGAGGTAATGCTTTTACTGGCATTTGTCTGTTTGTCTGTCTGTTTCACCAGAGGTGGTTCTTGGCCTAGAGAGGAACCCATTACATTTTGGGGATGATCTGGGAATGCATACCTCACCCAAGGCTCTTCTCACAGTGTGTCAGCTACAAAACTCCAAAACTAATGGACAGACTTGGATGCAATTTTCACCACAAGTGGCGATAGGCCTACACACAAGCCCATTACATTTTGGAGGTGATCCATGAGAAACGGAAGGAGCCTTGGCGGAGGTATGCGCTCTATGAGTGCTTTTCTAGTTTTATGATTAAGTTATTGTCTAAAATGAAGGAGCAAAGAAGAAATGAGAAGAAGAAGAGCTTTAGGTTGGGAAACATCCATCCATCTTCTACCGCTTTTCCGGAGGTCCGGGTCACGGAGGCAGCAGTTCAAGCAGAGAAGTCCAGACTTCCCTCTCCCCAGCCACCTGCTCCAGCTCGTCAGAGAAGACACCAAGGCGTTCCTAGACCAGCTGGGAGACATAATCTCTCCAGCAAGTCCTGGGTCTGCCCCAGGGTCTCCTCCCTGAGGGACGTGCCCGAAACACCTCAAGTGGGGGGCGTCCAGGAGGCATCCTGATTAGATGCTGATACTACCTCAACTGGCACTTTTCAATGTGGAGGAGCAGCAGTTCTACTCTGAGCCTCTCCCGGATGACTGATCTCCTCATCCTATCTCTGAGGGTAAGTCTAGCAATCCTACGAAGAAAGCTCATTTCAGCCGCTTGTATCCGTGATCTTGTTCTTTCGGTCATTACCCAAAGCTCATGACCATAGGTGAAGGTAGGAACATAGATTGACCGGTAAATCGACAGCTTTGCCTTAGAGCTTAGCTCCCTCTTCACCACAACAGACCAGTACAACATCCACATCACTGCAGATGCTGCTCGGATCCATCTGTCAATCTCTCGCTCCATTCTCCCCTCACTCGTGAATAAGACCCCAAGATACTTAAACTCCTCCACTTGGGGCAGGAGCTTGTCCCCAACTCAGAGAGGACAAGCCACCTTTTTCTGGCTTACGACCATGGACTCAGACTTGGAAGTACTGATTCTCATCCCAGCTGCTTCACACTCAGCCGCAAACCATCCCAGCAAGACCTGTAGGTCATTGCTGGATGAAGCCAGCAGGACAACATCATCTGCAAACAACAAAGATGAGATCCTGTGGTCACCAAGCATGCCACCTTCCATTCCCTGGCTGTGCCTAGAAATCCTGTCCATAAAAATTATGAACAGGATCAGTGACAAAGGGCAGCCCTGGCGGAGTCCAGCTCTCACTGGGAATGAGTCCGACCGAGTGTTGGCAATATGAACCAAACTCTCACAACGGTTGTATAGAGACCGAATAGCTCGTAACAACAAGCCCAATACCCCATACTCCCGAAACACCCCCCCCCTCAAAAAAAAAAACAAGGAGGGAAACAAGGAGGAGCTAAAGTTTGTGCAGAGTTAGCTAAGGAGAAAGATCAGAGGGGAAAAACAACTACAGGAAGAAAATAGAGGATGAGCTGCAGCAGAGCAACGTCAGTAGTGTCTAGAGAGGCAGCAAAACCATCTCAGAGCACCCGGATACCACCTCCCAGGCCGTGGGGGGCAGGGAGTGGGTAAACGATCTGAACGTGTTCTTCAACAGGTTTGATCATCCCCACCTACCCCTCCACCTGTCCTGCTGCTACCACTTTCATCTACTCCCTCTGTCCTCACACAGAATCCCTGCTCTAGCCTGTCCCTCACTAAGGCTGCATTCAGACCAGGATAGTCTGGGGGTCTCGGTTAGACTGGGCGGGGAATGCCAAGAATTTTCAACCTTCGTTTGGTTTGGTTTGCATTCACACTGCAGTGGACCAAACTGCCTGGACAACAACGCAGTCACAACAACTACTCGTTTGGGGCGTTGTAGCCGAAACCACCACTGACCAGGAAGAAAAAAATCTCTGCAAAGAAGAAAAATCAGGCTCATCGATTGGCCAAGACCGAAAACGGAAATCCGTTCCCTTCAGCGGGTTGTTTGTCCGCCACAAACAAGACATTTTTTAACTTTTCTCCTCAGCTTTCACCGGTAAAAGGATTTCTCAGATTCGCGGAGTTGTCTTTATTGTTATTTTCTACCCAAAATGTACTACAGTAAATGCCACTTCTTCTTCTCAGACTACGTGTTGCTATGGTTACACAAACACCGAGGGGCACTTCTGCCCTTTGGTCCACTGGATACTCAGTTTGGATTCACACTGCAAGCAGAGCACACCAGACTCTTTGCAAGAGAACCGAGACCCCCGTTTTCAGGGGGTCTAGACTTCGCTTGTTTGGTGTGCACCAGAGTTCAAGCGCACGTTCAGACTGCACCAAACAAACCAAACTATCTGCGGAAGCCACTGTTTGGTCCTTTGTTCTGGACCAACCCTGACTACTCAGAGTTGGGACCAGGAAGCAGAGTCGCAGTCTTACACGCCTCTCTGCAGCTCCTCTTCATCCGCCACCCCTCAGCTTAGCCCCTGTCTTCCCCATCAGAGAATCATTGTCTGCTCCCTCCAAAGTAAATAAAAATATAATATATAAGCATCCCAAAGTGATTAAGCAAAATATTGGTAAAACTCAAATTAAACATAAAGCCTCTAAATTGAATGATTTGGCCTCTGTTCCTCCTCATAATTTAAAAATTAAATGTGGTTTATTAAATATTAGGTCTCTAACTCCCAAGTCTCTGTTAGTCCATGATCTGTTAATTGATCATCAGATTGATTTAATTTCCCTTACAGAGACTTGGTTAGGACAAGAGGATTATGTTGGTTTAAATGAATCAACTCCCTCTGGTTATTTAAACTGTCAAAATCCCAGAAGTTCTGGTCGTGGAGGAGGAGTAGCAGCAATTTACCATTCCAAATTACTAGTTAATGTAAAGCAAAAAACATGTTATAATTCCTTTGAGGGCCTGGTCCTCAGTATTGGGCACTTTAGCAATTTTAGGTTAAACCCAATTTTATTTGCCATAGTTTATCGTCCCCCATCAACCTACTCAGAATTTTTATCAGAATTTGCTGATTTCTTAGCTGATTTAGTGCTGAAATCTGATAGAATAATTATAGTAGGGGACTTTAATTTACATGTGGATGTAGATAGTGACTGCCTTAATGTGGCATTTAATTCAATATTAGACTCGATTGGGTTTTCTCAGAAAGTAGGAAATTCTACTCATTACCTCCACCATACATTGGATCTTGTTCTGACATATGGCATAGAAATAGAAAATCTTGTAGTGTCTCCTCATAACCCTGTACTGTCAGACCATTGTCTGTTAACCTTTGATTTTACTATTTCTGACTATTTGGCTCCTAAAGAAAAATATTATTACAGTTGATGCCTCTCAGATGATGCCGTTACCAAATTTATGCAGATTGTTTCCTCTATGCCATGTGTCCACACAACGGAAATAAGCTATAGACAGCTTGCTCCTTCTGTAATTGATAACATGGTGGATAGTGCTACAGCTTCTCTGCATCAGACTCTAGACTTGGTGGCCCCCTTAAAAAAGAAAAAGTCTAATCAGAGATTTCTAACTCCTTGGTTCAACACAGAAACTCGTAGCTTAAAACAGAAGACTCGTCATTTAGAAAGAAAATGGCGCTCTGTGGAGAGCGTGAAATGAAGAGGCTGAATTTATTTCTCAATTCAGGTTTATTAATCATCTCACATCTCCAACCATCTCTCAAACAGAAAAGAGAGCGAACTACTCCAATCCCCCACTTTTATACCTGGGACATCAAAGTACAGAATCACATTGTCATCAAACCCCCCATCGACAATACCTCTCCCTCAGGCCTCTTCTTCCTCCACCTGACCCCAGGAGGTCAGGAAGTCCTTTCAGAGTCATTTCTAAAGGTACCTCCACCTCCTACTGTTATCCCCAGGAGGTCCAGACTTATTGTTCCTTCTAAGACGTGAGGTTACAAAATACATATGCAGTCTTAAGCATCTCAATCACTGTGCTATACATATGCAGTCTAAGCATCCAAAATATGTGTGCCACATAACCCCCCCCCCCCCCAAACGTCGAAGATGAAACAATATAACCTAGTCCACACAACATGATAAAACCACGACATCAGTCCATATGCTGTCTGGGCTTCAACCGTCTTCCAAACTTGCTGTAGGCGGGCTTCGCAGTTCCTGTGGCACCATCTTGCAGTGAATCTGCTACCTGAGGATGAGAACTGTTAGTTGATCCCTGCGGGGGCTCTGGGGCATGCTCCCTGGGGGGTCCGCCGCGTCGAGGAGCCCTCGCTACTCGCACAGTCTCGTCGGCCATCACAAAAGCAGGTTTTAGTCTGTCTATACTAATTGTTTCCCTCCTGTCCCCCAAATCTAGCACAAAATGCTTATCACCTGTTTCCAGCACTCTATATGGGCCATCGTAAGGTGGACGCAGGGCTGGGCGCTGAGCCTCGTGCCTGACAAAAACAAACTCGGCATTTTTTAAAGATTTGGGCACAAAAACACACGGAAAAGTGTGATGAATGGGGCCCGGAAGCATGTCCGCTCCCGTGTCGTTCAGTGACCACTGAGCAGGGGGACGCCCTGGCACCGGATTATCTGGCAGAAACTCTCCTGGCAGCCGGAGAGGCTGCGCAAAAACCAACTCCGCTGGGGAGGCATTTAAGTCCTCTTTAGGTGCAGAACGCAACCCTAATAAAACCCATGGTAGTCTGTTTACCCAATTTGCATCCGTAAGCGACGCTCTGAGGGCTGCCTTCAATGATCTATGAAAACGCTCGCATAAACCATTAGCCTGGGGGTGGTAAGCGGTAGTGCGGTGAATTGCCACACCTAAGCTGTGGGCCATCGCTGACCAAAGCTCAGACACAAATTGAGGTCCCCTGCCGGACGTAATATCCGACAGAACCCCGAAACGCGCTATCCAAGCCGTTAAAAACGCGCGGGCCACCTCTGCAGCTGTGGTTGATGCCAGTGGGACCACTTCCGGCCAACGCGTGGTTCGGTCCACCATTGTCAAAAGATGTGTGTACCCCTGCGACGACGGTAGGGGGCCTACGAGGTGACATGCACATGATCAAACCTCTTGGCCGAGATGTGAAACGGCTCTAAGGGGGCTTTTGTGTGCTTGTGTATTTTGGCCCGCTGGCAAGCCATACAGGCTCGTGCCCACTCTTTAACGTGCTTGCGCAGGCTCGGCCAAACAAACTTTTCCGCTACTATTTTCACAGACGCGCGCACCCCTGGGTGTGCCAGGGAGTGAATCGAGTCAAAAACGGGGTGGTGCCATGCGGCCGGCACTACTGGACGCAGTCGTCCAGTAGAGACATAGCAGATTAGGGGGGGCATACCATTTTGCAGCCTCCTGTTCTCCAGCCTTAACCCTGTTGGTCCAGACTGGAGCGCGCACACGTCCGCATCGCTACCCTGATCTGCTGCCATGGCTGCATTAATCTATCCCCACGTGAACTGGGGCCACGTGCGCTTCCGCGCTGTTATTTTGCTCTGCGGCTGCGGTAGTATAATCTACCTCTGCGCGGACTGGTGCGGTTCCTGCGCGAGAGAGGCAGTCTGCCACTACATTGAGTTTACCCGCTACGTGTTGAATATCAGTAGTAAACTCCGAAATTGTGGCCAGCTGCCTCTGCTGCCGGCCCGACCATGGTTCCGAAATTTTGGCCATCGCAAAAGTGAGCGGTTTGTGGTCGACAAATGCGGTGAAACGCCGACCTTCTAGCCAGAATTGGAAGTGGCGAATGGCTAAGTGGAGCGCTAACAGCTCCCTGTCAAACGCGCTGTATTTTCGCTCGGCCTTGCGCAAGGACCTGCTGAAAAAGGCCAGCGGCTGCCAAGCCCCGGCAACATGCTGCTCCACTACCGCCCCTTTGGCCAAATCTGACACATCAGTGGTGAGCGTTATGCAGGCCGTTGGGTCTGGATGAGCCAACAACGCAGCGTCTGCAAGGGCTTTTTTTACCTCCGCGAATGCGCGCTCCCGCTCCGGGGACCACTCGATTGCATTGGAGGGTTTTTGATTTTTAAGCGCGGCATATAATGGTTGCATGAGCTGCGCTGCGTGGGGGAGGAAACGGTTATAAAAATTCACCATTCCCAAAAACTCCTGTAGTGCTTTGACCGTTTGTGGCTGGGAAAAATCTGCCACTGCGCGCACTTTGTCCGGTAGTGGAACTGCCCCCTCTGGGGAGACGCGGTGCCCCAAAAAGTCGATCTGTGCCACCCCGAACTGGCACTTAGCTGGGTTGATTATTAACCCGTGCTCTCCCAACCTCCGGAAAACTTCCGTGAGGTGTTTTTCGTGTTCTACTTCGGACGCGCTGGCTACCAGAATGTCGTCCAGGTAGACGAACACAAAAGGGAGATCGCGCAACACCGCATCCATCATGCGCTGGAAGGTTTGCACGGCGCCTTTAAGCCCAAACGGCATGCGTAAAAACTCAAAAAGTCCAAACGGAGTTATCACCGCTGTTTTGGGAATATCCTCAGCGCGCACTGGGGCTTGATGATAACCACGGACCAAGTCTATTTTAGAAAAAATGCATGCCCCCGCCAGATGCACCGAAAAATCCTGAATATGTGGGATTGGGTAGCGGTCATGCGCTGTGGCGTTGTTTAACCTGCGGAAATCACCGCAAGGTCTCCACGAGCCGTCAGCTTTAGGGACCATATGCAATGGGGAGGCCCATGGGCTCTTTGAACAGCGGATAATGCCCAACCTTTCAAGGTTGGCGAACTCCTCGCGCGCTATGGACAGTTTAGCTGCATCCAAGCGCCGAGCTTTCGCAAAGACGGGGGGGCCAGTGGTAGTGATAAAGTGCTCCACCCCGTGTTTTGCAACTGTTGCCGAAAAAGTGGGAATTGTGAGTGCTGGAAACTGAGTGAGGAGTGTGTGAAACTTACCCCCTGCTGTGGCGACGTTGGTCTGTGCTGGTGGCGGGGACACTCGAGCTGCACAAGGAATGGAGTAAAAGGAGAGTGCATTAACGAGGCGTCTATTGGAAAGATCAACTAACAACCCATGTGAGCACAGAAAATCAGCACCTAACATGTTGAAATTCACCGCCGCTATAATAAAAGTCCATTCATATGTGCGGCCATGTAAGGACAGAAGCAGAGTCCTTTCACCGAAGGTCTTAATGCTCGAGCCGTTCGCCGCTGTTGCTCCGTCACCACGGGAGCCTGCCAGCCGGTCAGCGTAGGTTGGGGTGATGAAACTCACTTGGGCGCCCGTGTCCACGAGGAAGTTTCTCCCAGAGCGCGCATCCGTCAGGTAGAGCAGCTTGTTCCGTTCGCCGAGGGCCGCCGCTGCTAACAACTCCCGGTCCTGGCGTTTCCCGAGCTCTTGAACTGGCACGGCGGTACACACTTGCGCGCCCTCTCTGCGAAACGACGATGGTAAAAACAGAAGTCGTCTCCTCCGCTGTGTCGGGACTTCGCTGCCGCCATTGTTGGTGGGATCGCCTCCGTCGCATCTGGCCCACCGCTGCTCCCGGTCGCCGTGCCGAGATCTGCCGCTGCTGCGGTGGCCGTGTGCTCCTCGCTGGAGTTGAGGATCCGCTGCGCCTCCAGGGCCAGCGCGCGGAAGTCCCGCTGGGCCACAAAATGAGTGCCTGCCAGGGTCGCCCTCGTCTGCGATGGTAGGGTTCTCAGGAAGATATGCATGAAGAGGAAATCGTCGGTGTCTGAGCCTCTCAGCTGCAACATGTCTTCCATCAGGTCGACAGGCGTGCATCCTCCCAAGTCGTGCAGAGCTAGGAGCCTCCTAGCTCTCTCCTCGGCTGAGGGCGTGAAACGCTGGATGAGGGCAGCTTTCAACCCACTGTATTTATCGCCAGCGGGCGGGTGCTGCACCAGGCTCCGCATGTGTCGAGCTGTGCGGTTGTCGAGTTTGGCGATGACGTGGTAGAATTTTGTGTCATCTGCTGTTATTCCCCCGAGCGCGAACTGGGCTTCGGCCAGGAGGAACCACGAGTCTGGGTCGTCCTGCCAGAATTCTGGTAGCTTGACTGAGACCGTGCTTGCTCCAGTGGTCCCTGGCGAGTCTGGTTCGGGGGAATTGTCTCTGGTCATTGTACGTCTTAAGGTCACCAATGTGGAGAGCGTGAAATGAAGAGGCTGAATTTATTTCTCAATTCAGGTTTATTAATCATCTCACATCTCCAACCATCTCTCAAACAGAAAAGAGAGCGAACTACTCCAATCCCCCACTTTTATACCTGGGACATCAAAGTACAGAATCACATTGTCATCAAACCCCCCATCGACAATACCTCTACCCCAGGCCTCTTCTTCCTCCACCTGACCCCAGGAGGTCAGGAAGTCCTTTCAGAGTCATTTCTAAAGGTACCTCCACCTCCTACTGTTATCCCCAGGAGGTCCAGACTTATTGTTCCTTCTAAGACGTGAGGTTACAAAATACATATGCAGTCTTAAGCATCTCAATCACTGTGCTATACATATGCAGTCTAAGCATCCAAAATATGTGTGCTACAGCTCCACTAATTTAGATGAAATCTATTTAGCTTGGAGAAATCATCTTTTAATTTATAAAAAATCTCTTAGAAAAGCTAGAACGAGTTATTACTCTGCATTAATAGAAGAGAACAAGAATAATCCCAGGTTTCTTTTCAGCACTGTAGCCAGGTTGACAAAGAGTCGGGACTCTGTCAATCCTAGCATTCCCTTAGAGCTTACTAGTCAGGACTTTATGAACTTTTTCAATAATAAAATTTCATCCATCAGAGATAAAATCAATCAGATTCTTCCCACAGTTAACTTAAATACTGTAACTACTACAACTCCTTCAATTGATGTCTGTCTTGATGAGTTTACTCCAATCGACCTTTGTGAGTTAGACAAAATAGTCTCCTCATCCAAACCTTCAACTTGTCTTTTAGACCCTATTCCTACCAGGTTATTTAAAGAAGTCTTCCCACTTATTGGTAGCTTTATTCTTCATATAATCAATTCTTCATTAACTTTAGGCCATGTACCGCAGACTTTTAAAACAGCTGTAATTAAACCCTTACTCAAAAAGCCAACGCTAGATCCAGGAGCTTTAGCTAACTATAGACCAATCTCTAATCTCCCTTTCATTTCAAAAATCTTAGAAAGAGTTGTTGCTACACAATTATTTGACCACCTGCAGGGAAATGGTTTACTTGAAGAGTTTCAATCTGGGTTTAGAATCCATCATAGTACTGAAACAGCCTTAGCGAAGGTCACTAACGACCTCCTAATCGCATCTGATAATGGATTGGTTTCTGTACTTGTCCTTTTAGACCTTAGTGCAGCTTTTGATACTATCGATCATAATATTCTACTTGATAGATTAGAACACTATGTTGGACTTAATGGAACTTCGTTGCAGTGGTTTAGATCTTATTTATCTGATAGGTTCCAGTTTGTTCATGTAAATAATGAGTTTTCTTTCAACTCAAAGCTTAGTCATGGAGTTCCACAGGGATCTGTGCTAGGCCCTACTCTTTTTAGTTTATATATGCTTCCGTTAGGCAACATTATTAGAAAGCACTGTTTACATTTTCATTGTTATGCAGATGACACACAATTATACCTGTCAATGAAGCAAGATGATAGTAATCAATTAGCCAAGTTAGAAGCCTGTCTTAAGGAAATCAAAGCTTGGATGACATGTAATTTCCTGCTATTAAATTCAGATAAGACTGAAGTCATTCTTGTTGGTCCAAAAAACCTTAGGAATTCCTTTCCAAATCAAACTTTCAGTTTGGATGCAGTTACTCTTTCTCTTAATAGCTCTGTGAGGAACCTTGGAATTATTTTTGATCAAGATCTGTCCTTCAATTCACATATTAAATTTGTTTCTAAGACTGCCTTCTATCATTTGCGTAATATTGCCAAGATTAGGAGCATCTTGTCTCAGAGTGATGCTGAGAAACTGATCCACGCTTTTGTTAGCTCGAGATTAGATTGTTGTAATTCTTTATTATCAGGCTGTCCTAAAACATCTTTAAAAAGTCTTCAGCTGATCCAAAATGCTGCAGCAAGAGTTTTAACAGGTACTAGAAAGAGAGATCATATCTCTCCGGTTCTGGCCTCCCTTCATTGGCTTCCCATAGAGTTTAGAATTAAGTTTAAAATCCTTCTTCTTACTTACAAAGCTCTAAACAATCAGGCTCCTTTTTATTTAAAAGATCTGATGCTACCGTATTATCCTAACAGCTCCCAAAATGCAGGATTAGTTGTAATACCTAGAATCTCCAAAAGTACAATGGGAGGCAGAGCCTTCAGTTATCAAGCTCCTCTCCTGTGGAACCAGCTGCCAATCTGGATTCGGGAGTCAGACTCGATCTCTATTTTTAAGAATAGGGCTAAAACCTACCTTTACAATTAGGGAGGGATCATGTGTTTCTGAACCCTCCCTTAGTTATGCTGCTAATAGGTTTAGTCAGCCGGGGGACCTCCAGTAATGCACTGGGCCTCACTCCTTTCCTCACTCTCAATGAAATATTTTTTTTTTGCTGGTCATTAACATTTGTTTGTTCTCTCCCATAGAATGAGTCCCCATCGTGCTGTTTGCTCTCTACATGTCTGTTCTTTTCATCTTCTCTATCCCCTCACCCCCCAGCCAGTCGCAGCAGATGACTGCCCCTCCCTGAGCCTGGTTCTGCTGGAGGTTTCTTCCTGTTAAAAGGGAGTTTTTCCTCTCCACCATCGCCAAGTGCTTGCTCACAGGGGATCGCCTGATTGCTGGGGTCTTTCTGCAACTGTGGGGGTTCCCCCTACAGTTGATAGTGCTATGAGATGACTGTTGTTGTGAAATAGCGCTATATAAATAAAGTTGAATTGAATTGAATTGATAAATTGTATATCAAGGATTCAGTGTACCCCGCCCGGTATGGGGTTACCGGGGCCCCACCCTGGAGCCAGGCCTGGGGGAGGGGCTCGAAGGCTAGCGTCTGGTGGCCGGGTTTCCACCCATGGGACCCGGCCGGGCTCAGCCTGAAGGAGTTACAGTGGTACCTCTACTTATGAACGTCTCTACATACGGAATTTTCAGGTTACGAGACGCCTCAACGGGAAAATATTGCCTCTAGTTACGAACGAAATTTCAGGATACGAAAGGCAAAAAAGTACGCGCTCCTCGCAGCTTCCGTAGTTTACCGAACGTAAACATACCTGTAGCTGCTCTGCCATTGGCTATCGCCTAGCATCTTCCTGGTATCCCATTGGCCACGAAGTTGGGTTTTTTTTCCAAAACTTTATTAAGAACAAGGTGAAAGTTTTACGTGTGTGTACAGTACAGAATTAACATTTATTCGCTATGGGCCCCAAGAAAGTGACGGAGATAAGTGGAAAAGGAGAAAAGAAGAGAGTTTTTTTGTCCATACAAACAAAGAAAGGAGATAATCGAAAGGTATGAAAAGGGGATGCGTTTGGTTGATCTCGCCAAAGAATATGGCCGTAATACATCAACGATCAGCACGGTATTAAAACAAAACGAAGCACTTACAAGCCGACAAAAGCAAACGTCCTTGGATCAGAACATGAACCAAAGAAGGCAAAAGGTGACGACGTCGACGACGATAGCAGTTAAAGGGTAAATGAACATAAGTTTTATTATTCTTTCTCTTTTATTATTCTCTTTTATTATTCTTTCTCTCATTTTAAACTCTCATTTTATGTTTATTGTGCAGTAATCTAATTGTAACATGTATTTGTTACATGTTTTGATGCGTTTTTACGATTTATAAAAAATTTATGCCCGAATTTTGGGGGCTTGGAACGGATTACGGCATTTACATGTAAAACGCGCCTCTACTTACGAATTTTTCACGTTACGAGAATTCTTCCGGAACGAATTAAATTCGTAAGTAGAGGTACCACTGTACATGAGTCCGCCCTCCAGTGGGTTTGCCACCTGCAGGAGGGATCATGGGGGTCCGGTGCTATGTGGATTAGGTGGCGGTCAAAGGCGGAGACCTTGGCGGACTGATCCCAAGCTTTCTAAACTGGCTTTTGGTACGTGGAATGTCACCTCTCTGGTGGGGAAGGAGCCTGAGCTGGTGTACGAGGTTGAACGATACCGGCTAGATATAGTCGGCCTCACCTCAACACACAGCTCCGGTTCCAGAACCAGTCTCCTGGAGAGGGGCTGGAGCTTGGCCTTTTCTGGAGTTGCCCCGGGCGAGAGGCGACGAGCAGGGGTGGGTATTCTTGTATCGCCCCACCTTGCTGCCTCTATATTGGAGTTTTCCCCGGTGGACGAAAGGGTTGCTTCCCTGCACCTTCGGGTTGGGAAACGGGTCCTGACCATCATTTGTGCCTATGCACCAAATGATGTTTCGGAGTACCCACCCTTTTTGGAGTCTGTGACTGGGGTGCTGGAGGGTACTCCTCCTGGAGACTCCATTGTCCTACTGGGGGACTTCAATGCGCACATGGGCAATGACAGTGAAACCTGGAGGGGGGTGATTGGGAGGAACGGCCTGCCCGATCTGAACCCGAGTGGTGTTCAGTTATTGGACTTCTGTGCTAACCACAGTCTGTCCATAACGAACACCATGTTCAAGCATAAGGGTGTCCATATGTGCACCTGGCACCAGGACACCCTAGGTCGCAGGTCGATGATCGATTTTGTTATCGTATCATCAGACCTGCGACCGTATGTCTTGGACACCCGAGTAAAGTAGTAGTAGTAGATTAGTTTATTTGACAGGGACAGTGCAATAAACATAGACAATTAATCAAAGACAATCAATCTGATGCGTTGCACATAGAGTGTATAGCTATTAGCTAATTTGCAACTCTTGTCCCTGGATGGGCTTTAGAAAAAAGAATCAAGATAAAAAATATACACAATAACCACATACATCAATGCAGAAAAATTATAAATATACAATTATATAAATATTATAAATATTATAAATACACAAATATAACAGCCTGACTCACATTTAACATAAATATTATAAATACACAAATATAACAGCCTGACTCACATTTAACACATATAACATAACTCACATTTGCCTATTTCAGGCCTTCCTCCCTCCGTCACTCACTATAAACAAACACATTTATTCCTTCCCTTCATTCACTCTCACTTTGCAGACAAATAATTCATACATGAGTACATTCTTGTTTATTTTTCAGCCAGTTTTTAACATTTTTAGTGAATGTTTTAAAGTCCGTTATTATTTTAATTTCATTTGGCATTGTGTTCCAGATGTGACTGCCCTTTATAGAGAAAGCTGTTTGTCCAAATGTGGTTCTGCGGTGGAATATTTTACAGTTATTGTTAACAGAACTCCTGGTGGCTCTGCTGCTGTCCTGTCTTTGGACGAAACCAGCAAGTGGCTCGGGTGCTGATTTATGGAAACATTTGAACGTTAATTTCAGAAGACAGAGGTCAATGAAGCTCTCAAAACTCAATAGGTTGTATTTTTTTAAAACATTACAGTGATGCCACCTAATGGGCTTTTTGTCCAAGATTTTTAGGGTTTGATTATATAATGAACCTATATGTCTTATTGTGGAAGGGGCTGCTTGAGCCCAGACTGTCAAACAGTATGATATATGAGAAAAAACCATAGAATGCATATACAGTGCAGCTGCTTCGTAAGGTATGTAATATCTAATTAATTTAAAGCAGTTCAGATTTTTTTTTACTGTTTTTGAAATTTTCTTTATATGAAGATTAAATTTGAGTTGAGGATCTAGTACAAGGCCAAGGTATTTGAATTCTGTAGCTAAACTGATGTCATGATCATGTATATTAACTTTAAAATGTTGCAGGTTACATTTTTTGATTGAAAAGCACATTGAGACTGTTTTCTGAAGGTTCAGCAATAGATGGTTCTTGAGGAGCCACTCTTGGACATCAACCATACTTGTAGACAGTACATCTGCAGCCTGTGCTGGAGTCTTGGCAGCTGTGTAAATAACTGCATCATCTGCATAAAGTTGGCATGTTGCAGCTGAGCAGTGTAACGGCAAGTCATTAATAAAAATGCTGAAAAGTAAAGGACCAAGAATGGACCCTTGTGGGATACCCATGCGGTTGTTTAAAAATGAGGATTTATCCTGGTGAACTTTTACACACTGTTCTCTATTCTGGAGATAAGATGCAAACCATTCTAATGTATTTGGGGAGAAGTTAAAAGATACCATTTTGGATAAAAGCAAACTGTGGTTTACAGTATCGAAAGCCTTTTTGAGATCTAGAAAAACAGCTCCTACCACATTACCCCTGTCCAAGGACTGTTTGACGTTTTCAATAAGGCAACAATTTGCTGTTTCTGTTGAGTATCCTGGTCTAAAACCAAATTGATGTGGATGAAGAAGTTGACTGTCTTGTAAGTAGTCTATCAGCTGTGTAGCTACAACTTTTTCAAGAACCTTAGATAGGACTGGTAAAATAGAGATTGGGCGGTAATTGCATATATCGTCTTTACTGCCTGATTTATGAACTGGTATGACGACAGCTTTTTTCCAGCCAGATGGAAATGTACTAGACCTAATGGAGAGATTAATGAGATGAGTCAGTGGTTTGATTAATATTTTGCTGTGCATTTTGAGAAAGGAGGTGCTCATATTGTAGATATCATTAGTTTTTGAGTTTGACAGTGTTTTAACAATACCAGCAATTAACTTCTCATTTACCTCATCGATGTGAAAAGTATCTGTTGGAAGTATTGAATTTGTGTTGTTGAGCACATTTGGCAGCACAAAAATTTTTGTTAAGTCTTCCACAGAGCCCACAAAGTGTGAATTAAATTCATTTGCCAAAGTAGCCTTGTCACTGACGGTCTTGCCATTGATTCTAAGTTCCTTTACCCCCTTCTGATCGTTTTTTTTATTAGTTAAGTTATTTAAATGCCTCCATAGGGAACTGTTGTTACCCTTTGCATGATCTATCAGTTTATTGTAATAAGATATTTTTGATTTTCGCAGCTCATGTACCACTTTATTTCTTAAACTTTTGTACACAAGGTGATCATTTTGTAGTTTGGAGGTTAGTGATGTTTTCAGTGCATAGTCTCGCCTCTTCATAAGTTTTCTTATTTCATTATTTAACCATGGTAGGCTAATCTTCTGTTGTCTACTTTTAATTTGCTTTGAAAATTTTTCTATAGACTTTGTGATTGTTGCAGTTATAAAATTACAACAATCATCTACTTCACATGTTGACATGAGCTGCTCCCAATTTTGATTCTCTAAGTAATGTTCAAACTCCTCATTTTTTGATTTGGGGATAATAAAATTTGATTTGTCAATATCGACTCCCCCAAAATACTGTAGTCGCTTTTTAGTAAGTTTCCTGACAGCAAGAACCATGTTATGATCTGAGAGACCAGTTACAAGATTATAGGTTCTGGTTATTCGTTCTGGTTTATTAGTAAATACCATGTCAATAAGTGTTCTGGATTGTTTGGTTATCCTGGTGGGTCCTTTGATGATTTGCTGGTAATTAAATTTAGTCATGAGGCTTTTCAGTTTTTGTTTGTCTTTTTTATCAGACCAGTTGATATTAAAGTCACCATGAATTATTGTTTCTCTGTTCTTCTCAAGTTGTTTAACCAGATCACTTAATTCATTATAAAAGGAAGAGTTGTGTGACGGTGGGTTGTACACTACTGCAATGTTGAAATTCATTACCGGAGAGAGACATACATTAACAGCTAAACATTCAAGTGAAGTATTCAAATCAACCAGTTGACATTTATATTTCTCTTTGATGTAAATTAAAACACCTCCTCCCCTCCCTACCTGCCTGTCTTTTCTAAAACACTGGTAGCCCACAATATCGATCATATTAGTGTCTATGTTACTGTGTAGCCAGCTTTCTGAGAGACAAAGGTAGTCCAGATTTGAGTCCAACAGCAACACCGAAATCTCATCTCTTTTGGGGATTATGCTCCGTATGTTTAAATGACCGCCGAGGATCCCCTTTGGTTTAGCCTTGGTGTCCCAAAGAACTCGTGCATGATTAACAGTTTGGAAAAATAAATGTTGTTTTTGCTTTTGTACAGCTCGGTTTTGTGCTAACCCAGTGGTCTGCTGTTTAATAGTGGCAGGTCCAGGGTTAAGGTGAATATCTCCTGCCAGAAGTAGCAGAACTAACAGAACTTTAACTGTATATCCTCTGCCATATTGTGATTTTTGCTTAACAGCCATGTTTGCCTTAATTTGGAAGTTTTTGCTCAGGGCTTTTAAAGACCACATAGAGTGTAGGGTGAGATGTCCAAGCCCAAATCCATACAGATAAAACTTTTTAACTTCACCTTTGGTTGAGTTTGTCGGAAAATCCTTCTTGTTGCAGGTCCAGACACACAAAGACAAAACGAAGAGGAAGTAGAGAAGTAGAGAAGGCTTATTAGTGGTGCCCATCAGCCCGCTTTTTAATCCGGTGGCAGCCATCTTCAATCTTTCTTGGAAAGAAGGAAAAAGAAAATCTGTGGATAGTAAAATAAATTCTGCTTATATCGCCAGAATCTGATCCGATCGTCCTCGAATCCAGCTGGGCCTCAGCTAGCCAACTAGCCCCTTCCGTTGCTGGTCTCGTTGCTCATAGTCGCCGTAACTGGTCTCCCGTCCCGCTCCTCCAACCGAGTCTCGTCACACACCGCCGCTGCCACCGAGCTCCGCTGAGGTCACGGTAAGTCCTCCGCTAGGCACCGCCACCTACCGTCGTCTGCCTGGGTGAAATCTCTGCTGAGCCCCGTCAACAAATAGCCGCTTACCTGGTAGTATCTCCGCTGGGCCTCGCAGCTGGGCTTTGATTCAGGCTGGTGTTAGGTGGAATGGCTGGCGCCAGCATTAAGCTACCTAGCGTTAGCTTAGCAATCGCTTCAGGTAGGGCACATCAGTGAATCACAAGGAAGCGCTGGAATCGCTGGTCAGTTTACTCACAGTGGCCGGATAAAAGCGATCAAAGGGGTAATCCACCGGAGGTATATCCGATCGCTGTAGGTTAGTTATTTAGAGACTGGCGCCAGCATTAAGCTAACTAGTGTTAGCTTAGCAATCGCTTCAGGTAGCATTAAGCTAACTAGTGTTAGCTTAGCAATCGCTTCAGGTAGGCGCAGGAAGTCGCTGGAGAAAGGCGATTAAAGGGCAATCCAGCGGAGGTGGCAATTCAGCCCGTGCGTGTTCGCCACGAGCGCCGATCGCTGCAGGCCAGCCACTTTTAATGGCAAAATCAGTGACTTTGTCTCAGCACTGAAAAAGTGTGACCATCCCGGTCGCCATCTTGAGTAGGAGCCCCAAGAGAGAGAGGCTCTGCAAAGAGAGGTGCAGAGCTGTCAACTGATCACCACCTGGTGGTGAGTTGGATCCGATGGCAGGGGAGGAAGCCATTCAGACCTGGTAGACCCAAACGTATAGTGAGGGTGTGCTGGGAGCGTCTGGCTGAGGCCCCTGTCCAGGAGGTCTTCAACTCCCACCTCCGGAAGAACTTCAACCACATTCCGAGGGAGTCTGGAGACATGGAGTCTGAATGGGCCATGTTCTCCACCTCTGTTGTTGAAGTGGCGGCCCAGAGCTGCGGCCGCAAGGTGGTCGGTGCATCTCATGGTGGCAACCCCCGAACCAAGTGGTGGACACCAGTGGTGAGGGGGGCCATTAAGCTGAAGAAGGAGTCCTATCAAGCTTGGTTGGCTTGTGGGACTCCCGAAGCAGCTGAGGTGTACCGGCAGGCCAAGCGGAGTGCAGCTTGGGTGGTTGCTGAAGCAAAAACGCGGGTATGGGAGGAGTTCGGTGAGGCCATGGAACAAGACTTTCGGTCGGCTTCAAAGAGATTCTGGCAAACTGTTCGGCGGCTCAGGAGGGGAAAGCAGCTCCCCGTCCACACTGTGTATGGTGCGGATGGGACACTGTTGACTTCAACTGGGGATATCATCGGGCGGTGGAAGGAATACTTCGAGGATCTCTTCAATCCCACTGATACGCCTTCCACAGAGGAAGCAGGGTTTGGGGATGAGGGGGATGACTCACCTATCACAGGGGCTGAGGTCGCCAAGGTGGTTAAAAATCTACTTGGTGGCCGGGCCCCGGGGGTGGACGAGATTCGCCCTGAGTACCTCAAGGCCCTGGATGTTGTTGGGTTGTCATGGTTGACACTCCTCTGCAACATTGCGTGGAGGTCAGGGGCAGTGCCTTTGGCATGGCAAACCGGGGTGGTGGTTCCTCTCTTCAAAAAAGGGGACCGGAGGGTGTGCTCCAACTTTAGAGGGATCACACTCCTCAGCCTCCCTGGGAAGGTCTATGCCAAGGTACTGGAGAGGAGAGTCCGGCCATTGGTCGAACCTCGGATTCAGGAGGAGCAATGTGGTTTTCGTCCTGGCCGTGGCACATCGGACCAGCTCTTTACCCTCTCGAGAATTCTTGAGGGTTCGTGGGAGTTTGCCCAACCAGTTTACATGTGTTTTGTGGACTTGGAGAAGGCATTTGACTGCGTCCCTCGTAGATTTTTGTGGGGGGTGCTTCGGGAGTATGGGGTATCGGGCTTGTTGTTACGAGCTATTCGGTCTCTGTACGACCGTTGTGAGAGTTTGGTTCGTATTGCCAACACTCGGTCGGAGTCATTCCCAGTGAGAGTTGGACTCCGCCAGGGCTGCCCTTTGTCACCGATCCTGTTCATAATTTTTATGGACAGGATTTCTAGGCACAGCCAGGGAATGGAGGGTGTCATGCTTGGTGACCACAGGATCTCACCTCTGTTGTTTGCAGATGATGTTGTCCTGTTGGCTTCATCCAGCAATGACCTACAGCTCTTGCTGGGACGGTTTTCCGCTGAGTGTGAAGCTGCTAGGATGAGAATCAGCACCTCCAAGTCCGAGTCCATGGTCCTCAGCCGGAAAAAGGTGGATTGTCCTCTCCGGGTTGGGGACAGGCTCCTGCCCCAAGTGGAGGAGTTTAAGTATCTTGGGGCTTGTTCACGAGTGAGGGGAAAATGGAGCGAGAGATCGACAGATGGATTGGAGCAGCATCTGCAGTGATGCGGACGTTGTACCGGTCTGTTGTGGTGAAGAGGGAGCTTAGTTCTAAGGCAAAGCTGTCGATTTACCAGTCAATCTACGTTCCTACTCTCACCTATGGTCACGAGCTTTGGGTAATGACCGAAAGAACGAGATCGCGGATACAAGCGGCTGAAATGAGCTTTCTCCGTAGGATTGCTGGACTCACCCTCAGAGATAGGGTGAGGAGCTCAGTCATCCGGGAGAGGCTCAGAGTAGAACCGCTGCTCCTCCACATTGAAAGGAGTCAGTTGAGGTGGTATGGACATCTGATTAGGATGCCTCCTGGACGCCTCCCACTTGAGGTGTTTCAGGTACGTCCCACTGGGAGGAGACCCCGGGGCAGACCCAGGACTCGGTGGAGAGACTACGTCTCCCAGCTGGTCTGGGAATGCCTTGGTATCCCCTCTGAAGAGCTGGAGCAGGTGGCTGGGGAGAGGGAAGTCTGGACTTCTCTGCTTGAACTGCTGCCTCCGCGACCCGGACCTCCGGAAAAGCGGTAGAAGATGGATGGATGGATGGATGAATTGAATTGAATTGACCAAACAGTGGCCTTCTGAATGTTCCCTAAGACCCAGGTGAGAACTGAGCTGAAGAAGATGAAAGTGAGGAAGGCTGCAGGTCCAGACGGCATCAGCTCAAGGCTCCTTAAGTCCTGTGCAGGGCAGCTGTGCAGTATTGTGGAGCACATTTTCAGCTTGAGTCTGAAGCTGGGGAGGGTACCACAGCTGTGGAAAACATCCTGCATGGTACCTGTGCCAAAGACTCTGCACCTCAAGGACCTGAACAGCTACAGACCAGTGGCCCTCACATCACACCTGGTGAAGAGGCTGCTCCTCACCTATCTCCACCCCTTGGTGAGGCCAGCAATGGACCCACTTCAATTTGCCTACCAGCCTGACGTCAGGGTGGAGGATGCAGTGATCTTTCTCCTGCATCATGCTCTATCTCACCTGGAAAAGCCTGAGAGCACTGTGAGGATCATTCGACCAGTGCTCCTGAGGAACAAGCTGCTGTGTGGAGGGGTGGACCAACCCCTGTTATCATGGATCCTGGACTACCTCACAGACTGTCCACAGTTTGTGAGGGCCCAGGACTGTGTGTCTAACACAGTCATCTGCAATACGGGCCCTCCCCCAGGGAGCAGTTCTGGCTCTCTTCCTGTTCACCCTCTACACTGCTGACGTTTCAAACAACACACCACACTGCCACATACAGAAATTCTTTGACAACTCTGCAATTGTCAGCCTCATCTCGGATGAGGATGACTCGGAGTACAGAGGACTGACCAAGGGTTTTGTGGACTGGTGCCTGCAGAAGTGCCTCCAGATCAATGCAGGGAAGAGCAAGAAACTGGTGGTGGACTTCTGCAGATATAGACACCCCCCAACAGCACCAGTAAACATCCAGGGAACAGACATTGAGATGGTGGCATCTTACAAGTACCTGGGTGTTCACCTGAACAATAAACTGGACTGGTCACACAACACCAATGGGTTCTACAAGAAGGGGCAGTGCAGGCTGTTCCTTTGAGGAGATTCAGGTCTTTTGGAGCGCAGGGGGTACTTCGGAAGACCTTCTATGACTCTGTGGTGGCATTAGCCATCCTGTATGGAATGGTCTGCTGGGGAAGCGGCATTACAGTTGTCGACATGAAGAGACTGAATAGGCATGGTGGTACAGTGGTTAGCACTGTTGCCTAACCAAGGATTTACACTGACTCTGGATGCAGTACGTTACGACTGCAATCCGGCCTCCACAGCATATAGTTCCCATTCTCGTCAATTTTCTAATCCCCACCTGGTCTGGACCACTGCAGAACGAATCCAGCTCGTCAAATTCGGTTTGCTAATGAAAGGCAACAAGTCTATTTTTGACAGATGCCAGATCAAATCCGCAAGGAAATCCTGTGGTATTTCACAGTATTTAATAGCTGCTTGTTCATTAAAAATGATTTAAGGATCGCGGATACAAGCGGCTGAAATGAGCTTTCTCCGTAGGATTGCTGGGCTCATCCTCAGAGATAGGGTGAGGAGCTCAGTTATCCGGGAGAGGCTCAGAGTAGAACCGCTGCTCCTCCACATTGAAAGGAGTCAGTTGAGGTGGTATGGGCATCTGATTAGGATGCCTCCTGGACGCCTCCCACTTGAGGTGTTTCAGGTACGTCCCACTGGGAGGAGACCCCGGGGCAGACCCAGGACTCAGTGGAGAGACTATGTCTCCCAGCTGGTCTGGGAACGCCTTGGTATCCCCTTTGAAGAGCTGGAGCAGGTGGCTGGGGAGAGGGAAGTCTGGGCTTCTCTGCTTGAACTGCTGCCTCCGCGACCCGGATCTCCGGAAAAGCGGTAGAAGATGGATGGATGGATGGATGGATCATCCTGTGGAGGATGGAATCAGACAAGACAACGAGCTGACGACACAGAAATTTATTCTCCTCCAACACAGGACAGACTAGAGCTGAGTGCCAAAGTGGACTGCTTTATACATTTTCTTCCCGCCTCTGGGACTCAGGGTAAACACATTACCATATCAATTACAAAGCATGAACACACATCAACATACACATTAACATACACGTCACAGAGCAAGTCTTAGTACAATACATCCACGCCCCTGCATCCTCAGGTGTGAGCCTGGCACAGCGGGGATGAAAGGCACATCTTTATTTACTTCATACCCTCCAGCGCTCTGGCACCCTTGGCTGGCCCCCCCAGCACCTCGAAGTACTGGGTGGAGTGTCATCTCCTTTGTGTCACCACACAGCCCACCCACCCCCCCGAACACCAAGAAGGGGTCCTAACCCTCTGGACCTTTGGGCTTGAGTAAGCGCCCATAGCGACTGTAACGTGGGCCAGTCAAAGCACCTTCCTGTTGAGGCGGGTAGGAGAAAGACTTGGTCTCTGGAGGGGGAAAGGGTGGGGAAGGGAAAAAGTAAGTTTCTTGAAAACAGTCCTCTGTAGGGGGAACACTAACCTGCAGACCCACTGTAGGTGGGTGCCCGCGCCGGGGAGCCTAAGCCAACACCACCTGCTCGTCTGCCAAGACATAAATGGGCTTCAGCCTGTCTATGCAGACGGTTTCCTTACCCCCCCCCCCCCCCAAGTCTAACACAAAATGTTTCTCCCCAGTTTCCAACACTGAACGGGCCGTCGTATGGCGAACGCAGTGGGGTTCTGTGGGCGCTGTGCCTGACAAAAACAAATTTGGCGTTCTCTAAGTGCTCTGGAACAAAAGTGCAGGGAAAACAGTGGTGCGCCGAGCCCGGAACACTGGCAGCCCCTGTACTGGAAAAAAGGTGCATGGCGGATCGGTACCGGGCACAGGCAAAAATTCCCCCGGGGATATGCAACGGCTGAGAAAAAACGAGTTCTGCTGGGGAAGCTGCCAAATCTTCCCTAGGTGCAGAGCACAACCCCAATAGGACCCAAGGCAGGTGGTCCATCCAATTTGCATCCGTCAGCGGAGCTCTGAGCGCTGCTTTGAGCGACCTGTGAAAACGCTCACACAAACCATTAGCCTGTGGGTTGTACGTGGTGGTGCGGTGGATTTTGACCCCCCAGGGTGTCGGCCATCGCAGACCAAAGTTCTGAAATGAATTGCGGACCCCTGTTGGAAGTGATGTCCTACGGGGATCCGAACCATGCGACTCAAGCTGACAAAAACATATGGGCTACCTCAGCAGACGTGGTGGAACTCAGCGGAACCACCTCTGGCCAATACGTAGTGTGGTCCACGATTGTTAAAAGGTGTGTGAACCCCTACGACAGCGGAAGGGGACCCACTAAATCCACTTGTACATGGTCGAACCTCCTGGCTGGAATTTGAAAAGGCTTGAGGGAGGCTTTGGTGTGCTTGCACACCTTGGCCCGTTGGCACACGACGCACGCTGCAGCCCATTCTTTCATATCCCTGTGTAAGTGAGGCCAGATGAATTTGGACCCCACTAATTTAACCGAGGCTCGCACGCCGGGATGTAAAAGGGAGTGGACGGACTCGAAAACACGGCGGCACCAAAGCTCGAGTGGAGACGTCGCAGAGCAAGGGGGGCACCCTTCCTGTACCACCCTGCTCTCAAGTTTTAATCCGGTAGCTGCGGACTGGAGCACGCAAATGTCTGCATCCCCAGTTTGGTCGGCAGCCATTGCGGAAAAATCAATGCCCATGTATACCAGAGAGACCAGCGCACATGACAAGCAGTCTGCCACAATGTTCAATTTACCGGCTACATGTTGGATGTCGATCGTGAATGCCGAAATTGCGGCCAAGTACCGTTGTTGCCGAGCTGACCACAGTTCCAAGACTTTGGACATCTGGTAGGTCAGCGGTTTGTGATTGACAAACGCGGTAAACTCGTGACCTTCGAGCCAGAACGGAAAATGACGTGTAGCGAGGTGGAGAGCCAACAACTCTCTGTCGAAAGTGCTATACTTACACTCACTGTCGCACAAAGTACGGCTGAAAAAGGCGAGGGGCTGCCACGAACCAGAGACGTACTGCTTCTGCACAGCCCCTACAGCGACATCCGATGTGTCTGTGGTGAGGGCTGCGTGGGGGAGGAAGCGGTTGTAAAAACTGACCATCCCCAAAAATTCCTGCTGCGCCCTCATGGTCTGCGGACGTGGAAAACACTGCGCGTACTTTGTCTGCCAGCGGGATTGCACTCTCCGGCGAGATGCAGTGGCCCAGGAAGTCAATTACCGGCAGCCCGAACTGACACTTCGCTGGGTTAACGATCAGCCCGTGCGTTTCCAACTGTTGGAACGCTTGTTTGAGATGGGCGAGGTGCTCCTCCTCTGATGCACTAGCCACCAAAATGTCGTCTAAGTAGACAAAAGTAAACAACAAGTCATGGAGCACCGTGTCCATCATCCTTTGGAAAGTTTGTGTTGTGCCCTTTAACCCAAACAGCATGCGCAAAAATTTGAACAGACCGAAGGGAGTTATTACCGCCATGTTGGGGGCATCCTCTGCTCGCACCAGGCCCTGGTGGTAACCGTGGACCAGATCCACTTTTGAAAAAATCGCATCCCGGCCAGGCGCACAGAAAAATCCTGGATGTGCAGGATGGGGTAATGATTGTGTTCCATGGTGTTTTTCAAGCGTTGAAAATCACCACACAGGCGCCACGACCCATCAGATTTGGGCACCATGTGCAGCGGGGATGCCCAAGGGCTGCTGGAGCACCTAACGATGCCCAAGCATTCTAAGTTAGCAAACTCCTCGCACACGATGGTTAGTTTAGCCGCATCCAGGTGGCGATGGCGCACAAAAACAGGCGGACCTTTTGTGGTGATAAAATGCTCAACCCCGTGCTTGATTACCATAGTGGAAAAAGTGGGCACCGTGAGTCCTGGAAACTCAGACAGCAAACGCTGATACTTACCCCCTGAAGCTAGAACATCTCCTTTGTGTCACCATAGTCCTTTATTTTCTGAGGTCCACTCCTCCACCACTGTGTCAGAGAAAGTAAAAACTTGACCTAACATACAAACGCTTCATAGAATTAAAATTAATGGACTACTTACGTTTTATTTTGAGCCCAAAAATCCAGGTGAGGAGCCACCACTACATCACACTTCCTTGTTGTTATCACATGATCACAATCGGTTCATCTCGGTTACTCTCGGGTCTTTCTCAAGATCTCATGTTATTTTGTATAATTCTCAGGTGATCTTGTATTTCAAACTCTGTTCTCATCCATGCCACTGCAAAACACAAACAGATTTGGTAGGGACAGACGCAAGAGGTCCTCTGCACTGCATTTGCAATGTACTGCATCTGGAGTCAATGTAAATCCAGGGTAACAGCTAGAAGGCTCCAGGTTTGAACCCCCAGGCTGGCAGGGGAATGAACCTTTCTGTGTGGAGTTTGCATGTTCTTCCTGTGCTGCGTGGGTTTACTCCAGGAGCTCTGGTTTCCTCCCACAATCCAAAGACATGCATGTCAGGTTAATTGGCCATTCTAAATTGTCCCTAGGTATCTGTCTCCTATAGGCCCTTAGAATAGAGGGTTAGTACTAGTGAAGCACTCTGAGTGGTCTTTGACACTGGAAAAGTGCTGTACAAGTACAGTCCTTATCCCTTATCCCCCTAATCAAGAAGCCCAACTCTGTTTTGGGTTGTCTCCTCGACACAGTGGAGGTGACAGGAGAAAGGAGGATGGTGGCTAAGCTGTCATCTCTGCTGGAGCATTACTCCTACCCCATGCAGGACACGCTGAGTACACACATTTAGCAACAGGCTACTCAATCCAAAGTGCATGAGAGAGGTTTTGCAGGTCCTTCCAACCTGCCGCTCTCGGACTCTACAATCTGCACTGCTCATAGAGACTGCACATAACACTGCTACTTTGCACAAATAAGAATGTTCCTCCCGATACACTGCTCATATCGTTATTAGTAGTAGTAGTAGATTAGTTTATTTGACAGGGACAGTGCAATAAACATAGACAATTAATCAAAGACAATCAATCTGATGTGTTGCACATAGAGTGTATAGCTATTAGCTAATTTGCAACTCTTGTCCCTGGATGGGCTTTAGAAAAAAGAATCAAGATAAAAAATATACACAATAACCACATACATCAATGCAGAAAAATTATAAATACACAATTATAAATATTATAAATATTATAAATACACAAATATAACAGCCTGACTCACATTTAACATAAATATTATAAATATTATAAATACACAAATATAACAGCCTGACTCACATTTAACACATATAACATAACTCACATTTGCCTATTTCAGGCCTTCCTCCCTCCATCACTCACTATAAACAAACACATTTATTCCTTCCCTTCATTCACTCTCACTTTGCAGACAATTAATTCATACATGAGTACATTCTTGTTTATTTTTCAGCCAGTTTTTAACATTTTTAGTGAATGTTTTAAAGTCCGTTATTATTTTAATTTCATTTGGCATTGTGTTCCAGATGTGACTGCCCTTTATAGAGAAAGCTGTTTGTCCAAATGTGGTTCTGCGGTGGAATATTTTACAGTTATTGTTAACAGAACTCCTGGTGGCTCTGCTGCTGTCCTGTCTTTGGACGAAACCAGCAAGTGGCTCGGGTGCTGATTTATGGAAACATTTGAACGTTAATTTCAGAAGACAGAGGTCAATGAAGCTCTCAAAACTCAATAGGTTGTATTTTTTTAAAACATTACAGTGATGCCACCTAATGGGCTTTTTGTCCAAGATTTTTAGGGTTTGATTATATAATGAACCTATATGTCTTATTGTGGAAGGGGCTGCTTGAGCCCAGACTGTCAAACAGTATGATATATGAGAAAAAACCATAGAATGCATATACAGTGCAGCTGCTTCGTAAGGTATGTAATATCTAATTAATTTAAAGCAGTTCAGATTTTTTTTTACTGTTTTTGAAATTTTCTTTATATGAAGATTAAATTTGAGTTGAGGATCTAGTACAATGCCAAGGTATTTGAATTCTGTAGCTAAACTGATGTCATGATCATGTATATTAACTTTAAAATGTTGCAGGTTACATTTTTTGATTGAAAAGCACATTGAGACTGTTTTCTGAAGGTTCAGCAATAGATGGTTCTTGAGGAGCCACTCTTGGACATCAACCATACTTGTAGACAGTACATCTGCAGCCTGTGCTGGAGTCTTGGCAGCTGTGTAAATAACTGCATCATCTGCATAAAGTTGGCATGTTGCAGCTGAGCAGTGTAACGGCAGGTCATTAATAAAAATGCTGAAAAGTAAAGGACCAAGAATGGACCCTTGTGGGATACCCATGCGGTTGTTTAAAAATGAGGATTTATCCTGGTGAACTTTTACACACTGTTCTCTATTCTGGAGATAAGATGCAAACCATTCTAATGTATTTGGGGAGAAGTTAAAAGATACCATTTTGGATAAAAGCAAACTGTGGTTTACAGTATCGAAAGCCTTTTTGAGATCTAGAAAAACAGCTCCTACCACATTACCCCTGTCCAAGGACTGTTTGACGTTTTCAATAAGGCAACAATTTGCTGTTTCTGTTGAGTATCCTGGTCTAAAACCAAATTGATGTGGATGAAGAAGTTGACTGTCTTGTAAGTAGTCTATCAGCTGTGTAGCTACAACTTTTTCAAGAACCTTAGATAGGACTGGTAAGATAGAGATTGGGCGGTAATTGCATATATCGTCTTTACTGCCTGATTTATGAACTGGTATGACGACAGCTTTTTTCCAGCCAGATGGAAATGTACTAGACCTAATGGAGAGATTAATGAGATGAGTCAGTGGTTTGATTAATATTTTGCTGTGCATTTTGAGAAAGGAGGTGCTCATATTGTAGATATCATTAGTTTTTGAGTTTGACAGTGTTTTAACAATACCAGCAATTAACTTCTCATTTACCTCATCGATGTGAAAAGTGTCTGTTGGAAGTATGGAATTTGTGTTGTTGAGCACATTTGGCAGCACAAAAATTTTTGTTAAGTCTTCCACAGAGCCCACAAAGTGTGAATTAAATTCATTTGCCAAAGTAGCCTTGTCACTGACGGTCTTGCCATTGATTCTAAGTTCCTTTACCCCCTTCTGATCGTTTTTTTTATTAGTTAAGTTATTTAAATGCCTCCATAGGGAACTGTTGTTACCCTTTGCATGATCTATCAGTTTATTGTAATAAGATATTTTTGATTTTCGCAGCTCATGTACCACTTTATTTCTTAAACTTTTGTACACAAGGTGATCATTTTGTAGTTTGGAGGTTAGTGATGTTTTCAGTGCATAGTCTCGCCTCTTCATAAGTTTTCTTATTTCATTATTTAACCATGGTAGGCTAATCTTCTGTTGTCTACTTTTAATTTGCTTTGAAAATTTTTCTATAGACTTTGTGATTGTTGCAGTTATAAAATTACAACAATCATCTACTTCACATGTTGCCATGAGCTGCTCCCAATTTTGATTCTCTAAGTAATGTTCAAACTCCTCATTTTTTGATTTGGGGATAATAAAATTTGATTTGTCAATATCGACTCCCCCAAAATACTGTAGTCGCTTTTTAGTAAGTTTCCTGACAGCAAGAACCATGTTATGATCTGAGAGACCAGTTACAAGATTATAGGTTCTGGTTATTCGTTCTGGTTTATTAGTAAATACCATGTCAATAAGTGTTCTGGATTGTTTGGTTATCCTGGTGGGTCCTTTGATCATTTGCTGGTAATTAAATTTAGTCATGAGGCTTTTCAGTTTTTGTTTGTCTTTTTTATCAGACCAGTTGATATTAAAGTCACCATGAATTATTGTTTCTCTGTTCTTCTCAAGTTGTTTAACCAGATCACTTAATTCATTATAAAAGGAAGAGTTGTGTGACGGTGGGTTGTACACTACTGCAATGTTGAAATTCATTACAGGAGAGAGACATACATTCACAGCTAAACTAAGCTAGTGGAAGTTGCAACAACACTGTACTCATTCAACTGTGAAATACACTGTTAACATATACAGTATATTACTGAATAATTTAACTGTGTACTAGTGCTGTAAATACTATTCTACTTTTTTAACTTCTTGCACTATGTATATACTATTTTTAGTCTGTTTAATTATTTTTTTATTACTCTTGAGTGCTGCTACCCCTCTGCTGCTATAATACTGTGAATTTCCTCATTGTGGGACGAACAAAGGATTATCTTAAAATAGATTTAGAAAAGAAAGTGCCTTATGACACAATGTTAAAACAAATTAAAAAGTGATGCAAAATCCACAAACTGATTAGGATCTACCCAAAAGTCTAATGTATCCATCTGTAAGGCAAAACGTCATCCAAATCTGTCAATATTTTTTGCACAATCGGGTAAACAGACAGACAGACTAGCAGAGAACACATTACCTCCTTGCCAAAGGCAATATTGGGCTTTTATCAGCTGGAAAATACAAAGGCACAGACACCTTAAGATGATCTGTCAATTGACACATTTTAATCATCTGTGGACAGACAGCCTCTGACTATTGGTTTGGGGTCAAAAGGTCAGAGTTTGCATTCTCTATGCCTTATTATAGAATGAGTAAAGCTAGGGTTACCAAACTTGGTACACAGGTTAGTTCACCTTGGGATCTTGATCTCTGACTATGGGCTTGGGGTCAAAAGGTTAAAGGTCAAGTTTTCATACAGTGGGGCAAAAAAATATTTAGTCAGCCACCAATTGTGCAAGTTCTCCCACTTAAAAGATGAGAAAGGTCTCCAATTTTCATCATAGGTATACCTCAACTATGAGAGACAAAATAAGAAAAAAAAATCCAGAAAATCACGTTGTCTAATTTTTAAAGAATTTATTTGCAAATTATGGTGGAAAATAAGTATTTGGTCACCTACAAACAAGCAAGATTTCTGGCTCTCACAGACCTGTAACTTCTTCTTTAAGAGGCTCCTCTGTCCTCCACTCATTACCTGTATTAATGGCACCTGTTTGAACTCGTTATCAGTATAAAAGACACCTGTTCACAACCTCTAACAGTCAGACTCCAAACTCCACTATGGCCAAGACCAAAGAGCTGTCAAAGGACACCAGAAACAAATTTGTAGACCAGCACCAGGCTGGGAAGACTGAATCTGCAATAGGTAAGCAGCTTGGTGTGAAGAAATCAACTGTGGGAGCAATTATTAGAAAATGGAAGACATACAAGACCACTGATAATCTCCCCCGATCTGGGGCTCCATGCAAGATCTCACCCCGTGGGGTCAAAATGATCACAAGAACGGTGAGCAAAAATCCCAGAACCACACGGGGGGACCTAGTGAATGACCTGCAGAGAGCTGGGACCAAAGTAACAAAGGCTACCATCAGTAACACACTACGCCGCCAGGGACTCAAATCCTGCAGTGCCAGACGTGTCCCCCTGCTTAAGCCAGTACATGTCCAGGCCCATCTGAAGTTTGCTAGAGAGCATTTGGATGATCCAGAAGAGGATTGGGAGAATGTCATATGGTCAGATGAAACCAAAATAGAACTTTTTGGTAAAAACTCAACTTGTCGTGTTTGGAGGAGAAAGAACACCATACCTACTGTGAAGCATGGGGGTGGAAACATCATTTTTCCACCATTTTTTTTTTTTTTTTTTTTTTTTTCCTCTCGGCGCCACACCAGTCGGCTGCCTTTTGCAACAGCGGCTCGATTCCGAGTTTTTTTTTTCCCTTCCTCTCTCTTTTGATCACTTTTTTTTTTCACCCCACTTATATCACGGACACACAGATCATCCCAAATGTCTCCTGAGCCGGTGGACGGAGCCACTGTTTATAGCAGGATACGATATAACAGGGAAGAGCTGCTAGCATTTAACCGCCACCCGGTCCCACTGGAAAAACTCGACATACCGAGAGAACTGAGGCGAAAACGCCGCGGCTGCCGGGCTGGAGTAAGGCGGAGGACAAAAAATATAAGGTACAGACCCTCCCTTCCATCTGTTGTCATGGGAAATGTACGGTCGATACTGGGAAAGTTAGATGAGCTAGCGGCTATCTCCCGTTATGATAGCACTTACCGGGAGTGCTCTCTCCTTTTGTTTACTGAGACGTGGCTAACTGAACTAGCAGCAGATGCTAACATTGAGCTGGAGGGTTTTCACACGATACGAGCTGACCGAACACCAGAGAGTGGCAAAACTAGGGGCGGTGGAGTGATCATGTATGTTAACAACAACTGGTGCAGACCGGGACATATCACTGTTAAACAACGACACTGCAGCAAAGACATTGAGTTGCTAGCTGTTAGCATGAGGCCTACATATCTCCCGAGAGAACACTCACACGTGATCTGCATTGTTGTTTATGCAAATCCGACGGCGAACGCTGGGACAGCGCGTGACGTCATCCATTCAGTAACCAGCAGGCTGCAGACAGAACACCCAGATGCTCTTCTCCTCATCTCAGGCGATTTCAACCACGTTTCACTGTCTCCCATTCTGCCCACTTTCACCCAGTATGTCACATGCCACACTAGAGACAATAAAACACTGGATTTGTTCTACGCAAACACTAAGGAGGCGTACACCTCATCACAACTCCCCCCACTTGGGAGATCGGATCACAACTTGGTTCATCTCCGACCGGTGTACAAACCCCTAGTGCACAGACAACCTCCGGCCATGCACACTGTGGAGTTATGGTCTGAGGAGACAATGGACACTCTAAAGGACTGTTTTGAAGCCACTGCCTGGAAGCAGCTCTGCGATCCACATGGTGAGGACATCGATGGCCTCATTCACACCTTCACGGGCTACCTCAGCTTCTGTGTGGACAAATCCGTTCCCACCAAGACCATACGGCGTCACTCAAACAACAAACCCTGGATCAACCCTGAGATAAAAACACTTCTGAGAGAGAAGAAGAGGATCTTCAGGTCGGGGAACAGGGAGATGCTGAAGTCCGTACAGAGGGAGCTGAGGAGAAAGATCAGAGAAGGCAAGGACAGCTTCAGGAAGAAGATGGAGGACAAGCTGCAACAGAGCGACATCAGCGGGGTCTGGAGAAACCTCAAAACCATCTCGGGGCTCCAGAATACCTCCCCCCAGGCCACGGGGGGCAGGGAGTGGGCGAACAACCTGAATCTGTTTTTCAATAGATTTGACCAACCGCCCTCCCCCCTGACTGCACAACAACCACTGCTGCCTCTAAGAAATCAAGTCCTGCTACCCACTCCCCACTCCACCGACACCCCCCCCACTCCCAACACACAGCCCCCCATCCTGACCCTGACCAAGACCCAGGTGAGGACGGAGCTGAGGAAGATCAAGGCGAGGAAGGCGTCGGGACCGGACGGCATCAGCGCAAAGCTCCTCAAGTCCTGTGCAGACCAGCTGTGTGGGATTGTGACGTATATCTTCAACATGAGCCTGAAACTGGGGAGGGTACCACAGCTGTGGAAAACATCTTGTGTGGTACCTATACCAAAAACTTCCCACCCCAAAGACCTGAACAGCTTCAGACCGGTGGCCTTGACGTCCCACTTGATGAAGACCCTGGAGAGACTGCTCCTTGCTCATCTCCGCCCCCTGGTGGAACCAGCGATGGATCCACTCCAGTTCGCCTACCAGCATGGCATTGGGGTGGAGGATGCGGTGATCTTCCTCCTTCACCGTTCTCTGTCTCACCTGGAGAAGCCCGGGAATATGGTGAGGATCATGTTCTTTGACTTCTCCAGTGCTTTCAACACCATCCAACCGATGATCCTGAAGGACAAGCTGCTGCGCGCAGGGGTGGACCAGCACCTGTCATCATGGATCCTGGACTACCTCACAAACCGGCCTCAGTTTGTGAGAACCCGGGACTGTGTTTCCGACACGATCATCAGTAGCACGGGGGCCCCCCAGGGAACGGTGCTGGCTCCCTTCTTGTTCACTCTTTATACTGCGGACTTCTCACACAACACAACACATTGCCATCTACAGAAGTTCTCTGATGACTCTGCGATCGTTGGTCTCATCTCCAGCGGAGATGAAGCTGAGTACAGAGGGCTTATCCAGGACTTTGTGGACTGGTGCCATCGGAACTGCCTCCAGATCAACGCGAGGAAAACTAAGGAGCTGGTGGTGGACTGCCGCAGGCATGGGCAGCCCCTCACAGCACCAGTAAATATACAGGGAACAGACATCGAGATGGTGACATCCTACAAGTACCTGGGTATTCATCTGAACAATAAACTAGACTGGTCACACAATACTGACGCACTCTACAAGAAGGGACAGCGCAGGCTGTTCCTGCTGAGGAGACTCAGGTCTTTTGGTGTACAAGGGGCGCTGCTGAAGTCATTCTATGACACGGTGGTGGCATCAGCCATCACTTTTGGAGTGGTCTGCTGGGGCAGTGGCATTACTGCAGCCGATAGGAAGAGACTGAACAAACTGATTAAGAAAGCTAGCTCTGTCCTGGGGCAACGCCTTGATCCGATGGAGGAGATAGGAGAGAGAAGGACGGTGGCTAAACTGTCATCTCTGCTGGAGTCCGAGTTCCACCCTATGCAGGACATACTGGATGCACTGAGGAGCTCATTTAGCAGCAGACTACATCATCCCAGGTGCACAACCGAGAGGTTTCGTAGGTCCTTCCTACCAACGGCTGTCAGACTGTACAACCTAAGCAGGGCTGCTCGCAGAGATAGCAAAAAGACGTAACAAACTAATAGTTTCTTTTTTTTTTTTTTTTTTTTTTTTTTTTTTTTTTTTTTGAATGCAAAAGATGCAATAGACTTACACAATGGTCCTCTCCGGCATACAACTAGGAACATACCGGTCGCTATGGAGGGTGAGAATATGTATGGGCACATAATCATACCATGTAGGATAACTAAATAGACGGTTATGCTGTTTCATCCCACCTAGCAACAATGCTCTGCACTGTGTGTGTTTATATATTTACATATTTATTCCATCTAGCTACAATGCTCTGCACTGGGTGTGTTTATATTTATATGTCTATATATTTATTCCATCTAGCTACAATGCTCCGCACTGTGTGTGTTTATATACTTGCATATTTATTCCACCTAGCTGCAATGCTCCATACTGTGGGTGTTTATATATTTACATATTTATTCCATCTAGCTACAATGCTCTGCACTGTGTTCATATATTCATATATTTATTCCATCCAGCTACAATGCTCTGCACTGTGTGTCTGTGTGTGTGTGTGTGTGTGTGTATATATATATTTTATAGTAATATGTACATATGTATATTAGCTGCTCTTGCTTGCTTGTTTTTTCTTGCCTTCTGATTGTTGCTCTGAGTGTTGCTATCCCTGTGCTGTTGCAATCCTGGAATTTCCCCGTTGTGGGACTAATAAAGGCTTATCTTATCTTATCATGCTTTGGGGCTGTTTTTCTGCAAAGGGACCAGGACGACTGATCCGTGTAAAGGAAAGAATGAATGGGGCCATGTATCGTGAGATTTTGAGTGAAAACCTTCCATCAGCAAGGGCATTGAAGATGAAACATGGCTGGGTCTTTCAGCATGACAATGATCCTAAACACACCGCCCGGGCAACGAAGGAGTGGCTTCGTAAGAAGCATTTCAAGGTCCTGGAGTGGCCTAGCCAGTCTCCAGATCTCAACCCCACAGAAAATCTTTGGAGGGAGTTGAAAGTCTGTGTTGCCCAGCGACAGCCCCAAAACATCACTGCTCTAGAGGAGATCTGCATGGAGGAATGGGCCAAAATACCAGCAACAGTGTGTGAAAACCTTGTGAAGATTTACAGAAAACGTTTGACCTCTGTCATTGCCAACAAAGGGCATATAACAAAGTATTGAGATGAACTTTTGTTATTGACCAAATACTTATTTTTCATGATAATTTGCAAATAAATTCTTTAAAAATCAGACAATGTGATTTTCTGGATTTTTTTTCTCATTTTGTCTCTCATAATTGAGGTATACCTATGATGAAAATTGGAGACCTCTCTCATCTTTTAAGTGGGAGAACTTGCACAATTGGTGGCTGACTAAATACTTTTTTATCCCACTGTATCTATAGGGCTGCTTCTCGGTTGAGTACATTCGAGTTAACAATTTAAATATGGCTCAACCCTTTTATGCTGCAATGACAATATTCAGTTTTGTCACAAACAAGCTTACCATGGGCAGTAAAAAAAAGTCAAACTAAATTCTGCAGTAGTTTACTCTTAGCAGCACATGTGGGGTATAAAGCCCCCTAAACTTGAGTATCAGTCACTATTTTAAAGACTTTTTTACATGAATGAATAATGAAATGTGTTTTTTTTTCAGTTATGTGCAGAAACAAGAAGAACTGAACACTTGGTCAAAAGGTGGCAAAATAAATTTAAATTACAAAGGTAAACAAGAGCACCACACACAGTACATTACTGTGTGTGTGAGACGGTATGCCCATCCATAGCCATTTTCAATAGCGTATAACTAGCACACCTACAACTGAAAAATTGATTACAAATTCAAGAATCAGTGTACTGTAGATCTGTAATAAAACTAATAACCATGTAATTGCAATCTACAGTTAAAAGTGGAACTAATTTTCAGAAAATATGAGAACAAGAGCACTCTGAGGTGAGTGCAATATCCCACCTCCATTTTCTTTGAAGATCCCAATACTTACTGACAGAGAGCAGTTTTCAACTTTTCAATATAATTACTGGGGCAGAACCAAATTATGATAAGCTCATCATCCAGGAATATATAACAAAATATACAACCCATAGCTGTAGGTCAGGATCCAAAGATGAACCTGTATAGCAAGTATGGTGATCCTCGAGAGCTTTACACTTTCTATAGTAAGAGATCATAGGGGTGTCAACCTTGACATTTGACCTTTTGATCCCAAACCCGTAGTATGAGGTCAGGATTCCAAGGTGAACCTGTGTATCAAGTTTGGTGGCCCTAGCTTTATGCTATGTACAGTAATAAGGCATAAGAAATGTTAACCTTGACCTTTGATCCCAAACCCATAATCAGAGTTCAGGATCCCAACATGAACCTGTGTAGCAGGTTTGGTGGCCCTAGCTTTACTCGTTTTATAGAAATAGTAAATGAGCTTACTGTGGGACTAACAAAGGCTTATCTTATCTTAAAGTACTTTAAACGTGGAAGAAAGCAGAAGAGGTATGTAACCAGTGGAGGCATTTATGGTGGATTTAACCTGCCGGAAATGGGAACAATAATGAAGAGTCCCTTAGCTAACAGGTGTGGTTAGGTTTCATATGCAAGGAAAAGTGAGAGTGACTGAATCGCTGAGGATTTGCTTCACCAGCCACTACAATACGGGCAGCACGGTGGTGCAGTGGTTAGCACTGTTGCCTTACAGCTAGAAGGTTCCAGGTTAGAATCCCCAGGCTGGCAGGGGTTGGAACCTTTCTGTGTGGAGTTAGTTTGCATGTTCTCCCTGTGCTGCGTGGGTTTACTCCGGGGGCTCCGGTTTCCTCCCACAATCCAAAGACATGCATGTCAGGTTAACTGGTTTTTCTAAATTGTCCCTAGATATGTCTCCTATAGGCCCTTAGCATAGAGGCTTAGTACTAGTGAAGCGCTTTGAGTGGTCTTTGAGACTAGAAAAAGCGCTTATATAAATACAGGTCCTTATCCCTTACAGTATTAACTAATAATTTATGTTCATTATTATGTGCCTAGCAAGTTCAGATGACCGAAATTCATGAAGTCAGTGACTTTAATCCATCAGCAGCCTTCAGACAAACTAAACGTGCCAACATTTGGATTTCAAAATAGGGGAGGTTCTTACTGCTGTGTGGGTGGTGAGGAGATTTCTTAAAAAACTACAAATATATAGAAATATTTTAACAGCAATAACTGCATCTTTGGTCATTTAAGTTAATTTGTTTCATTAAATACAATTTTATTAATATTTTTTTCTTTGAAATCAGAGTTAAATTATTGTTCTGTTCTGGCTCTGAAAAATTATGGTCAAAAGTGTAAATTGTATAAGGAAAAAAAGTCCAAATTTTACCACAATTTGTTGCAAATTTATAAAAAAAAGTAATTTTATTTTAAAAAATAGACAAATACAGTATTAGCCATAAAATAATCCACAAATTTATAATAAAGTCTCAAATATACAAGAAAAGTTAATTTTACAAGAGTAACTTACAAATTTGATGAAAATGGTTTCAAATTTAAATACATTTACAGAGAAAAAGAGAAAACTATAAGAAAAATGTTATAAATTTGAGAGAAAAACCTCAAACCTTCAAGACTGAAGTCATTGCTCAAGTTTTTAAGTGGGTGCTCTTTGTACCCTTAACTCAAGTAGAAACTTTTGGTTGACCAATATGTGTGTAATGGAATGTGTAGTTATAAAAAGAGGTTCCTACTCACATGTGGTGATTGAAAATAAAACAAACCACAACAGTGGAGAGAGCGAGAGAGAGTGAGTGAGAAAGAGAGAGAGAGATTATCTCACAAAAGTTAGTACACCCCTCACATTTTTGTAAATATTTTATTATATCTTTTAATGGGACAACACTGAAGATATGACACTTTGATACAATGTAAAGTAGTCAGTGTACAGCTTGTATAACAGTGTAAATTTGCTGTCAACTCAAAATAACTCAACACACAGCCATTAATGTCTAAACCACTGGCAATAAAAGTGAGTACACCCCAAAGTGAAAATGTCCAAATTGTGCCCAAAGTGTCCATATTTTGTGTGGCCACCTTTATTTTCCAGCACTGCCTTAACTGTCTTGGGCATGGAGTTCACTAGAGCTTCACAGGTTGCTACTGGAATCCTCTTCCACTCCTCCATGACGACATCATGGAGCTGGTGGACGTTAGAGACCTTGCGCTCCTCCACCTTCCGTTTGAAGATGCCCCACAGATACTCAATAGGGTTTAGGTCTGGAGACATGCTTGGCCAGTCCATCACCTTTACCCTCAGTTTCTTTAGCAAGGCAGTGGTCTTGTTGGAGGTGTGTTTGGGGTTGTTATCACGTTGGAATACTGCCCTGCGGCCCTGCAGACCAGTTTCTGATCATGCTCTGCTTCAGTATGTCACAGTACATGTTGGCATTCATGGTTCCCTCAATGAACTGTAGCTCCCCAGTGCTGGCAGCACTCATGCAGCCCCAAACCATGACACTCCCACAACCATGCTTGACTGTAGGCAAGACACACTTGTCTATGTACTCCTCACCTGGTTTCCACCACGCATGCTTGACACCATGTGAACCAAATAAGTTTATTTTGGTCTCATCAGACCACAGGACATGGTTCTAGTAATCCATGCCCTTAGTCTGCTTGTCTCCAGCAAACTGTTTGCGGGCTTTCTTGTGCATCATCTTTAAAAGGGGCTTCCTTCTGGGACGACAGCCATGCAGACCAATTTGATGCAGTGTGCAGCGTATGGTCTGAGCACTGACAGACTGACCCTCCACCCCTTCAACCTCTGCAGCAATGCTGGCAGCAATCATATGTCTATTTTCAAAAGACAACCTCTGGATATGACGCTGAGCATGTGCACTCAACTTCTTTGGTCGACCATGGCGAGGCCTGTTCTGAGTGGAACCTGTCCTGTTAAACCGCTGTATGGTCTTGGACACTGTGCTGCAGCTCAGTTTCAGGGTGTTGGCAATCTTCTTGTAGCCTAGGCCATCTTTATGCAGAGTAACAATTCTTTTTTTCAGATCCTCAGAGAGTTCTTTGCCATGAGGTGCCATATTGAACTTCCAGTGACTAGTATGAGAGTGTGAGAGCAATAACACCAAATTTAACACACCGGCTCCCCATTCACATCTGAGACCTTGTAACACTAACAAGTCACCTGACACCGGGGAGGGAAAATGGCTAATTGGGCACAATTTGGACATTTTCACTTAGGGGTGTACTCACTTTTGTTGCCAGTGGTTTAGACATTAATGGCTGTGTGTTGAGTTATTTTGAGGGAACAGCAAATTTACACTGTTATACAAACTGTACACTGACTACTTCACATTGTATCAAAGTGTCATATCTTCAGTGTTGTCCCATGAAAAGCTATAATAAAATATTTACAAAAATGTAAGGGGTGTACTCACTTTTGTGAGATACTGTAGACAGAGGACAGACAGATAGACTTTATTAATCCCAAACTGGGAAATTAGTGTAACAGCAGCATAACAGACAACCAAAATGACAGAAACACAAAGCATAATAGACAAAGGGATTACCCATGTAAAGTAAAACTGCTAAAAACTCATAACTTATATGCAATGTTTGTTAATGTTATTCATCTTTTCATGGGAGGTGGGGTTGTGCACTGAAGTGTTTGACAGTTCATTTTTTATTCAGCTAAATGCACTTTGTGATGTTTCAAGGTCAGTTATGACCAGGATGTAGTATTTTATTTCAAAAGGGAAACAAATGTTAATGCTACCAACAGTGCACATGGAGTTTTTATGTACTTTGAGATATGCCTGATGTGACTAAAATGGTTATTTAGTTTTATTTTTTCCCCAATTCTATTCATTCAATTGTTCCAAGAGGAAAAATATTTCTACTACTTCAAGTTCTGCTCAACCCCAGCACTGTTATTGTGTTTTATGCACTTTTGATGTGCCTTTGTCATGTGCCAAGCGCATATTTAAAACCAAGACAATGAATAAAAAGTGCATATTTTTCGTCATATTGATCTGTTGGTTTAAAATTTGTCATATTTAACAGATTACTGAATATGTCTTGATTTCAAATTGTGGCCCAACAGATTTTGTAACTGAATAGCCCTGCCATATAGAGTAACAGTGTGGTACAAACAAAAAGTTCATACATGGAACAGAAGTTTCATAAATGCTCAAACAGAATTTTATCTAAGTGAGCAAACTTGTCAAAATGTAAATAAAAAAAAATCTAAATTTATTCTTGCATTTAGTCTGAGCATGAGATTACAAACTACCACAAACATTAAAGCTCTGGACCATCATGCAGTTGGACTACAAGTTTCTTCTTTGTTCGGTCAGTGCACGATTGTTGACAGTGACCAAGTACAAGCAGTTGATTTTCTATTACGAAGAATAATGATTTTTTCCCCATTTTGGTTCAAGCACTGTTGAGAAAGATCAAAGAAAAGCTGCCATTAAATAACTTTGATCGGAACATTTCGGGCCACCTGCCCTTCCTCAGACCAAAGACAGTGATCGGAGTCTTAAGAAGAGCACGTGGCCTGCAACGTTACCCTAAGATAAACTTATTTAATGGCAGCTTTCTGGTGTGTGGGTCTTCTTTGATTTTTCTGATATGGTCTTTTTCAGATCCAGCACCCAACCAGGTGGACTGTGTGATGTGTGTCATTTTATAGTTTCTCATTCAAGTACTGTTGAACCACAGACAAATTAAACAGTCCAGCTTCTCACTGCACATCAGTGGTGAACTGCAGATATCATGTGCTGGTTAAAATAAAGTCCAAGAAAGCAGCAACATAAATACACAGTAAATCAATTAGGCACAATGGTACTTTAACAGAAACCCAAAAAACATGCCAATCTCTTAAAAATAAGTCTTTATTTTGTTAAACAGACCAAAGATTCTACAGGGATGAAAATAGTTTACTGGATCTTTCAATTGTTGCTTATAAATATAAACTCCACAACGTATAAATACAAATCCCTCTTCCACATTTTTCCAGCATTTCTGTAATTTTCCCAATTGTGGGACTCATAAAGGCTTATTTCTATTAAAGCTGACAGTGTAACAATTAAAAATTCCTGTAAACAAATAAAAACCAGACATCCATGCAGACAGTGATTGCTCTATAACAACTCCAATTATGTTAAAAATGGCATATTTACATTTTTTTAAAGATGTACCAACATTTTTTTTCCCTCTTTGGGTGCCTTGTTAAACATTTTCCTTAAATACAACAGGCTCAGATTTTTGTGTTTCCAGAGAGAATCTACAGTAACAATATAAACAAAAAAAGTGTAAAATCAGACGAACAGCACTATAGGTTAATGGATACAAAAAAAACAAAAAAAAAAACAAAACAGGCACATTCTTAATTTGTCACAATACAGCCAGAATCATGGAGATGATAAATACAACAAAGTGCTGCATGTGAAATGTTGTCTAGTAGGCTAGCATGTTCATATTTCTATTGATAAAATAAAGCTCATCCATAAATACTTGATGTATTCTGTATTTGAAAGAAAATATAGAATGGAAATAGGTCCAGGTTTTTCAGCATTGCCGAGTCACAGTGAGTCTGAATCTTAATCACTCTGAACAATATTGAATCATTTCAGCTAGTGGGGAAAAGTGACAGCTGTCAGCAACAGACCGTGCTAGTGGTTGAGAAATCAGGACAGTAACTTGCAGAGCTGTTCCTTTTCTCCTGCTGGGTAATGGTCTCTTTACAGGACTTAGTCATGGACAGTGTTTCTTTTAATTAACAAAGACTAAAGAGACAAAAGCTGACAGGCCCTCGGTGTTCTGAAAGTTTAACTTTAATGGACATATTAAATAGGCAGTGGCTGTGGGCTACATAGATGGCACGTCGTTACTCCATTTCATCATCATCATCAAAGACTGGCGGCACAAAATTACACACCAACTCGTATGTTAATCCTGCAAGAAAAAAAAAAAGTTATGAGTTTTTTTTTTTTAAAAAGTTATCAATTATCAAAGATGGCATAATTTCTGAGTTTTTAGAGCAAGGTGACACACGTTTCCACTCTTCAATCTGCAGGTCATGGCTCTCAAAGCTCTGGTCATAGGGCTCAGCCTCAGGCTCATCGTCGGGGTCGTGGTACTGCGAGAAGTACGGATGGGCTAGAGCCTCTTCTGCAGTTATCCTCTTGTCTGCATCCAGAACCAACATTTTCTCCAGAAGGTCCACAGCTTAAAAATAAGCAAACATATAAGTACAACTGAACAGCAAACAGTCCATGCTTTTTTCATGGATAATCTATAAAACCTTCAAGCCTAGAAAGAAAAAAAAAAAGCCTTGATATTACCTAGTGGGTTGGCACCGATAAACACGGAAGCAAAGTCCCTCTTGGGCATGTGTGGCAATGAGTTGATGTAGCTCCTGGCCTAAGAAAGCACACAAATCAAATGTCAGCTCCAACATGTCTCAATCCTTTACATAATGCTGTAGATTACAGTGATCACATTCCTATCTGCAGCTGTGATCACATCTGCACATCAACACTACAATAAAACCATTCACTGTAAAAGCTTTTAACCCACTGTAGTCCTCTTTCACACCCCTGCACACCCAAGTTGAGTGCAGCTGTTCACAACATCACCGAGGCTCTTCTCTTCCCACAGTGTGCTAGCAAGAATCCTCCAAAACTACTGGATAGACTTTGCTGCAATTTTCACCAAAACTGGCTTATGGCCTACACACAAACCCATTATATTTTGGAGGTGATCCATGAGAGACAGAAGGAGCCTTGGCAGAGGTATGCACTCTCAGATCACCACCAAAATTTAAGGGGTTCATCCTTGGCCCAGGGGCTACATCTGGTGAAAATTTGATCAAAATCCGTACAGCAGTTTTTCTGTAATCCTGCTAACAGACAGACAAACCACCCTGAGTACATTACCTCCTTGGCAGAGGAAATACAATCTGAACAATCTCCTTCTGTGATGTGGGTTTAGGACACAAAAAGGGGGGGGGGCAACTTCAGTCCCGACTAGATACAAATACCATTCTTATTATCCAATTCTCAGCATTCACTGTATTATTGTTCTCATACACAATTCCAATAAGATTATATTATTCACATTGAACAGAACTTGAACTTCTCTCATCATCCTGTAACAAGAGCACTCTGAAGTGAGTGCAATATCTCCTGCCTCCATTTTCTTTGAAGATCCCAATACTTGGTAATGGAGAGCAGTTTAACTTTTCAATGTAATTACTGTGGCAGAACCAAATTATGATAAACCCATCATCCACAAATATATATCAAAGGATACAACCCATAGTTGTAGGTCAGCGTCCCAAGGTGAACCTATGTAGCAAGCATGGTGACCCTAGAGAGTTTTACACGTTCTATAGTAAGAGATCATAGGGAGTGTCAACCTTGACCTCCATCCATCCATCCATCCATCTTCTACCGCTTCTCCAGAGGTCCGGGTCGCAGAGGCAGCAGTTCAAGCAGAGAAGCCCAAACTTCTCTCTGCTCCAGCTCTTCAGAGAGGACACCAAGGCGTTCCCAGACCAGCTGGGAGACAGTCTCTCCACTGAGTCCTGGGTCTGCCCTGGGGTCTCCTCCCAGTGGGACGTGCCTGAAACACCTCAAGAGGGAGGCGTCCAGGAGGCATCCTAATCAGATGCCCATATCACCTCAACTGACTCCTTTCAATGTGGAGGAGCAGCAGTTCTACTCTGAGCCTCTCCCGGATGACTGAGCTCCTCACCCTATCTCTGAGGGTGAGTCCAGCAATCCTACGGAGAAAGCTCATTTCAGCCGCTTGTATCCGCGATCTCGTTCTTTCGGTCATTACCCAAAGCTCGTGACCATAGGTGAGAGTAGGAACGTAGATTGACTGGTAAATCGACAGCTTTGCTTTAGAACTAAGCTCCCTCTTCACCACAACAGACCGGTACAACATCCGCATTACTGCAGATGCTGCTCCAATCCGTCTGTCAATCTCTCGCTCCTTGACCTTTTGACCCCAAACCTGTAGTCCGAGGTTATCATCTGAGAATGAACCTGTGAACCCGTGTACATGGTTCGGTGGCCCTAGCTACACTCGTCATACATTAATAAGGCATAAGAAATGCAACCTTTGACCTTTTAATCCCAAACCCATAGTCAAGAGGTCAGGATCTCAAGATGAACTCGTGTAGCAAATTTGGTGACCCTAGCTTTCTTCATTGTTGAGATATAGTTTATAAGCCATTTTGATGTTGACCTTTGACCTTGTGATCCCAAAACCATAGTCACACTTCAGGGTCACAAGGTGAACCTGTGTACCAAGTTTGGTGACCCTAACTTCATGCATTGTACAGTAACAAGGCACAAGAAATGTTAACCCTGACCTTTGACCCCAAACCCATAGTAAGAGTTCGGATCCTAAGGTGAACCTGTACCAGGTTTGGTGGCCCTAGCTTTACTCATTTTATAATAATAGTAAATGTAGCATCTACCATAGTGCAGCTGCAATGTTAACTTTGAACCTTTGACTCCAAACCCATAGTTAGGTCAGGCTGTAAATCGTCCAAGATGTGCATTAGATACAACTACTGTATTGATTTGAAAAGCCAACATCAATTCTTTCAGTAGTTACTGTGTTACAAGGTTTAGGGAAAAATCTGACCTTGTGGGGCACATATGTATCACTTTAAGCTTCACATCTCACAGTAGAACAAAGGACTGTGTCTCCTTGGAGATAACAGGAGGATGTGAAAATTTAGTCTTTGGTATGCAAGAGACGGCCTTGGGGGATTTCCTGGTCTGCCAGAGACAAGGAGGGGGATGTTATAGGATTTAACAAAAGATGCATTGTGACTTGGGATGAAATGCATTGTGACTGTGAGCTTTGAAGGTCCTGATATATAAAGGACGAATGTCTGTGTTTTTTTCCTCTGTTTTTGCTGATGTTGGAAGATGTGAATAAACCTGACTCGTGAGATAAACTCTGCCTCGTCATTTTCACATTTCCACACTGGTGACCCTAAGATGTATCATGGATGAAAGAAATTCCCTCGAGCCAGCCGGGTCAGGAGCTCCCAGCCAAGGGTATGCCGCTACCGTCCAGCTACCGGACTTTTGGCAAGACAACCCGCGCTCCTGGTTCCACTTGGTCGAAGCACAGTTCGCCCTCCGAGGGATAACGGTAGATGACACGAAGTTCTACCATGTGATTGCCAAGCTCGACAACCGCACGGCTCGGCATGTGGAGAGCCTATTGGAGCAGCCACCGGCCAACGACAAATACGGCGGGTTGAAGGCTGCGCTCATCCAGCGCTTCACTCTCTCAGTCCAGGAGAGAGCGGAGAGGCTCCTGGCTCTGAACGATTTGGGAGATGGCACGCCCATTGACCTGATGGAGGACATGCTGAGGTTGAGGGACTCAGGTGACAAAGACTTCATCTTCACCCACATTTTCCTCAGGACCCTACCGTCGGCCACGAGAGCGACCCTGGCTAGTTCGCCGTTGTTGGCCCAGCGGGACTTCCGCGCGCTGGCCCAGGAGGCGCACCGGATTCTCAACGCCAGCAAACAGCGCGCAGCCACCGCAGCAGCGACGGAGTTCGGCGCGACGGCCGGAGACGGCGGGGGGCCGGAGACGGCGATAGCAGAACCACCGGCGGCGGCGGGGCCCAAGGATTGCGGAGGAGACGCCCTCTGTTTCTACCATCGCCACTTTGCAGAGAAGGCACACAAATGTATACCACCGTGCCAGTTCAAGCGCTCAGGAAACGCCAAGACCGGGAGTCGTAGCAGCTGCGGCCCTCGGGGAGGAGAACAAGCTGCTCTACTTGAAGGATGCGCGCTTGGGAAGGCATTTCCTCGTGGACACAGGCCCCCAGTTGAGTTTCATCACACCTTCCTCCGCTGACCGGCTGGCAGTTTCCAGAGGTCCCGGGGTGTCAGCAGCAAACGGCTCGGCGATTAAGACCTTTGGTGAGAGGACTCTGCTTCTGTCCCTACACGGCCGTACATTTGAGTGGACTTTTGTCATAGCTGCAGTGAATTTCAATATGTTGGGGGCTGATTTTCTGTGCTCATATGGTTTGTTGGTTGATCTTGCTAACAGGTGCCTGGTTAATGCACTTTCTTTTTATCCTATTCCCTGTACAGCCCGAGTGGCCCTGCCAACAGCACAAGCCAACGTCACAGCTGCAAGTGGTAAGTTCCACACATTGCTCACTCAGTTCCCAGCACTCACGGTCCCCACATTTTTGGCGGCCGTCGCTAAACACGGGGTGGAACATTTTATTACTACCACCGGACCGCCCGTTTTTGCAAAAGCTCGGCGCTTGGATTCAGCTAAACTGACCATAGCACGCGAGGAGTTCGCCAACCTGGAAAAGTTGGGCATCATCAGGCGTTCGAACAGCCCATGGGCTTCCCCGCTTCACATGGTCCCGAAAGCTGGTGGCTCGTGGCGACCTTGTGGAGATTTCCGCAGGTTGAACAACGCCACAGCGCACGACCGCTACCCAATCCCGCATATCCAAGATTTTTCTGTTCATTTGGCGGGGGCGCGCGTTTTTTCTAAGATAGACTTGGTCCGCGGTTACCACCAAGTCCCAGTGCGCGCTGAGGACATACCCAAAACAGCGGTAATAACTCCGTTTGGTCTATTCAAGTTTTTGCGCATGCCATTTGGGCTTAAAGGCGCTGCGCAGACGTTCCAACGCATGATGGACGCGGTGTTGCGCGATCTCCCCTTCGTATTCGTCTACCTGGACGACATCTTAGTAGCCAGCGCATCCAAAGACGAACACGAAAACCACCTCACGGCAGTTTTCCGGAGGTTGGGAGAGCACGGGTTAATAATCAACCCAGCGAAGTGTCAGTTCGGGGTGACGCAGATTGATTTTTGGGGGCGTCGCTTAGCCCCAGAAGAAGCGGTTCCGCTGCCTGACAAAGTGCGCGCGGTAACAAATCTTCCCCAGCCACAAACGGTCAGGGCGTTACAGGAGTTTTTGGGAATGGTGAATTTTTATAACCGTTTCCTCCCCCGCGCAGCGCAGCTCATGCAACCATTGTATGCCGCACTAAAAAGCCAAAAAACCCACAAATAAGATCGAATGGTCTCCGGAGCGAGAACGAGCATTCTCGGAGGTCAAAACAGCCCTGGCAAACGCTGCGTTGTTAGCACATCCAGACCCAACGGCCCGCATAGCGCTCACTACTGACGCGTCAGATGTGGCCATAGGGGCGGTCGTGGAGCAGCATGTAGCCGGGGCTTGGCAGCCGCTTGCCTTTTTCAGCAGGACTTTGCGCGATAGTGAACGAAAATACAGCGCATTCAACAGGGAGTTGTTAGCTCTCCACTTGGCCATTCGCCACTTCCAGTTCTGGCTGGAGGGACGCCGTTTCACCGCGTTCATTGACCACAAGCCGCTGATATTCGCGATGGCCAAGGTTTCAGAACCGTGGTCAGGCCGGCAGCAAAGACAGCTGGCCGCCATCTCAGAGTTTACTACCGATATTCAGCATGTGGCGGGTAAACTGAATGTAGTGGCAGACTGTCTCTCACGCGCCGTGGCGGCCCCAGTCCGCATAGGGATAGATTATGCAGCCATGGCCGCGGATCAAGTTAGCGACGCGGACGTACGCGCGCTCCAGTCTGGACCAACAGGGTTAAGGCTGGAGAACAGGGTGCTGCAAGACAGTATGCCCCCCCTAATCTGCGATGTCTCCACTGGGCGACCGCGTCCTGTGGTGCCGCCGCGTTTCTGACTCGATTCATTCTCTGGCGCACCCGGGAGTGCGCGCGTCGGTCAAAATGGTAGGAGAGAAATTTGTATGGCCGAGCCTGTGCAAACAAGTTAAGGAGTGGGCAGCAGCCTGCGTGGCTTGTCAACAAGCCAAGGTACACAGACACATGAGCGCTCCCTTGGAGCCGTTTCACATCCCGGCTAAGAGGTTTGATCATGTCCACGTGGACCTCGTAGGCCCCCTCCCTCCGTCACAGGGGTGCACACACCTTCTGACAATGGTGGATTGCACCACGCGTTTGCCGGAAGTGGTCCCACTGGCGTCAACCACAGCCGAGGAGGTGGCACGTGCGTTTTTAACAGCATGGGTAGCGCGCTTTGGAGTCCCGTCGGACATTACATCCGACAGAGGTCCTCAATTTGTTTCCGAACTTTGGTCAGCAATGGCCCGCAGCCTGGGGGTAACGATCCACCGCACACCCGCATACAATCCACAAGCTAATGGGTTATGCGAACGTTTTCATAGGTCATTGAAAGCGGCTCTCAGAGCGTCGCTGACGGATGCAAATTGGGTAGACAGGCTACCGTGGGTTTTATTGGGGTTGCGTTCTGCACCTAAAGAGGACTTAGAAGCCTCCCCGGCTGAGCTAGTTTTTGCGCAGCCACTTCGGCTGCCCGGGGAGTTTCTCCCAGATAATCCTGCGCCACATAGCCCCCCGTCTCAGCGGTTGCAGCGTGGCACGGAATTGGGCACGCTGCCTGGCCCTGCTCACCACAGTTTTCCACGCGTTTTTGTGCCTAAGGCTTTGAAAAACGCGGAGTTTGTTTTTGTCAGACACGATGCCCATCGCCACCCGCTGTGACCACCTTATGATGGACCATTTAGAGTGCTGGAAACAGGGGACAAACATTGTTTGCTAGATTTGGGGGGCAGGAAGGAAAAGACTGGCATAAACAGGCTCAAACCCGCCTTTGTGGTGGCGGACGAGGATGTGCTGTTGGCCAGGGCTCCTCGGCGCGGCAGACCCCCTCGGGAACATTCCCCAGAACACCCACAGGGAGTGACAAACAGTTTTCAACCCCAGACAGCAGCCCCCCAGCAGGATGGCGCCGCAGGAGTGGCGAAGCCCGTTTACAGCAGATACGGGAAGAGACCGAGGCCCAAGCAGCACGTGGGTTAATGATTTTATCATGACATGCAGACTGTTATTCTGTTGTTCCATCTTAGATGTTTGGGGGGGGGGGGGTCATGTGGGGCACATATGTATCACTTTAAGCTTCACATCTCACAGTAGAACAAAGGACTGGGTCTCCTTGGAGATAACAGGAGGATGTGAAAATTTAGTCTTTGGTATGCAAGAGACGGCCTTGGGGGATTTCCTGGTCTGCCAAAGACTAGGAGGGGGATGTTATAGGATTTAACAAAAGATGCATTGTGACTTGAGATGAAATGCATTGTGACTGTGAGCTTTGAAGGTCCTGATATATAAAGGACGAATGTCTGTGTTTTTTTTCCCTCTTTCTGTTTTTGCTGATGTTGGAAGATGTGAATAAACCTGACTCGTGAGATAAACTCTGCCTCGTCATTTTCACATTTCCACAACCTGACCTTTGACCCCCAGGTCATCCGATGAGAGTGAAATTGCAATATGGGCATCATCAGAATCTCTCAAACCATGGTAACAAGTTTCAAAACAATCAGAACAAAACTGTCGGAGGAGTTGATTTCACAAGACAGTTACTGTCTATGAAGTGAGGTGAAACAGGGGCTACAATTCCTGCAAAAATTATCTGATCAGAACCAAACTGCAATATGTGTATTCTCAGTGTATATCAAACCATGGTACCAAGTTTCAAAACAATCGGACCAAAACTATAGGAGGAGCTGATTTCAGAAACGTGGGACAGACGGATGGACGGACGGACCGACCGACACATAACAATCCCCCATTGGGCTTTGACCAGCGGGGGATAAAAACAAAAGATCTTGCCATTTTTTTTCTTTTTATTCTTTTTCTTTAAAATATACCTTATTTAAACAAATGCAAAATAGTAAATTGCGTTCAATCAAATCAATCAAAGCATTATTTATATAGCACTTTTCATACAAAAAGATGCAACGCAAAGTGCTTCACATATTGAAATAAAACAATGCGTTCACTTATATAGCACTTTTTCTCATCTCTAGATGACCATGGTGCTTTACAGATCCTGCTATCCACCCATTCACACACATGCACAGGCGCTGGCCTGACCCACCAGGAGCAACTAGGGGTTCAGTGTCTTGTTCAAGGACACTTCGACATGCAGACTGCAGACAGGGTGGGAATCAAACCCCTGACCCTCCGATCGGTAGTCAGCCACACTACACCTGTTCCACAGCCACACGTGTAGCCAAATGTAATTTATTAAATGAAAAAAAGTATCAAAAAACACATGGAGAGAAACAAGATGTTAAATTTCTTAGACAGGAAACCAAATGGAAAGGCCAAAATTATTTTTAACACAGAAAATGTCATTATTAATCCTAGTATTACTACTGTGCACAGAATGTAGCTTTTAAAAACCCTGACACAATAGTATTCATTAAGTGTTTCAGATATACAATCACCATCATTAAAACAAGCTATCTTTACACTACACTTGAAGCACGTCTGCATTCAAAAGTGTAGTAATATTAGCAACTAGAAAAGTGCTCAGAGAGCACATGCCTCCACCAAGGCTCCTTCCATCTGTCATGGATTACCACCCAAATGTAATGGGTTTGTGTGTAGGCTTAGAGCCACTTCTGGTGAAAATTGCATCAAAGTCTGTCCAGTAGTTTTGGAGTATTGTTGGAAACACACTGAAAAGATAAGAGCCTTGGTGGAGGTATGCATTCTTGGATCCTCACCAAAATGTAATGGGTTCATCTCTAGCCCAAGAAACACCTCTGGTGAAAATTTCATCCAAATCCATCCAGTAGTTTTTGTGTAATCCTGCTGCACAAACAAAAACAAAGCCCTTGGTGGAGGTATGCACTCTCAGATCACCACCAAAATCTAATCATCTGTTCCTCATGCCATTACACACTTTTCCTGAAAATTTCATCAAAATCCCTTCATAAATTTTTGAGTTATGTTGGTAAGAGACAAACAAACCAACCAATGCCACCGAAAACATGACCTCCTCCCTTGGCGGAGGTAATAATCCGATTAAGCAAATGTAACAGATGCTCCATATCAATGTAAAGAATCTTAAAGATCTCATATTGTGCATTTTTCAGTGATTAATTTTAAATACTGACATCCTCAACGGTACACATATGTAGTTTGAAGGACGAAAAAAGATGTTTTCCAGTTCATCAAAAAGGGCTGGGTTTTTTTGACTGAAGATATTTCTTTCTGTAGTGTTTCCTGAAAGAAAATTTTTCTTGTTATATTTTTTACTGGTTTTAACCTGTTGTACTTCTGTGTACTGCGGGCGGGCACGTCTCTGCGTCCTAGAGCGCACTGGAAAAAAAAAAAGCTGCATTTCCATTCTTCCACTACAGACACAGCTGCAAACAGATTAGATATGATTGACCTCTCATTCGACTAATAAGAGCCTTGAATTGGGTTTCTGAAACCTTGAAGAACCAATGACTGAAAACCTAGCAAGAAGGACCCGCCTACCAACGCTGCGAATGCAGCGAGCCAATTGAAGCACAGAAGTTCGAAAGCTGTTTTGTGTAAGGCTGGGTGAAGAGAGACAGACTGCTGCAGCAGATGAAAAAAGGACCCGCAGGAAGAACCGCCACAGACCCAGCAGCACGGAGACCACCCACAAGTGTGACCTGTGTGACAGGGACTGCCATTCACACTTATTATATATATTATATAATTATATAACTTATTATATATACACTTATTATATAACTTATTATATATACACTTATATATTCACACACGCTTATTTTTTTTTTTATTCCAGCAGAACAGACGTTTAGGATTCTCTTCCATGGTCATCATAGACCGACGGAGGCCGACGACGAAGGCTGAGTGACACACACACGTTCGCCAGTCTTTTTTTAGTACTACTGTTATTTGTTTTGAAAAATCGTTTGCCAAAACCGCAATCATGGAAGCGCAAAACCACAATAATGGAATTATGTTTTGACCGGGTCGCGAGACCAGAACCACGAGTCCGTAATAAGCGGACCAGCTTCATGTTCGTCTGACAATGACGAAGAGAAGTTCGCCAGCTACGCTGCTGTTGTGAACAGGTAAGTGTTATAAGCTAAATTATTCTTTATCCCTGAAAATTGTAATCAAAAATGACTTTTGACTGAAAATTACAACTGTGCATCATCGCCACATGACGGACCGCGGCGCATTAACCCCTGCACCGGGCGATGTCCATCCTCTGTAGCGGGGGGGGGGGGGGGGGTACACACACACACAGCCCTGAGTGTCACCTTTCATTAGAGCCCAAGATCAAGCTTCTATATTGAATCATCCAAAAGTTACAGACGTTTTTCCAAACTGTGCCATTTGGCACAATTTGGCACAGTTCAAAAACGCCTGGGAACAACCTGAGAACAAAGCTGTGTAATACATTCATTTTTTGTGGTATTGTTACAAAATTTTGACCTCAGCTGGATAACACTTGGTTCTACATTTCTGTTGCATTTTCCAGCCCGGATCTGAAGCTGTGTTATTTGCAAGCATTTGTACCCAAAAAAACACCCAGGCGAACTTTATTTTCTTCAAGTTCAGTATGTTTAGATGACTGTTACTCAGTGGCCGGAGCACTTAGAGAGATTATGACTGTTTTGCCAAAAAAATCAAAGTGTTTTCTTTTAAATGAGACCAACCCCATGAAGATGCTGCAAAGGGTTGAAGAACAGCTTTTGATTTACTTTGGGCATGTTATTTTTTGGCGTTTTTAGGGAAATTGACCAGAGTGCAAGGGGTTAAGCAATTTTATTTTGTTTTAAATAAAGTGTTCTTACTCCACTGGCAGAAAATTTGAATTCAAAATCTCCTGGCAAAAAAAAAAAAATTCTTTCATTCATTCATCCATCTTCTTCCGCTTAATCCTTTTCGGGTTGTGTGTGTGTGTGTGTGTGTGTGGGGGGGGGGGGGGGCTGGAGCCTATCCCAGCATCTTTGGGCGAGAGGCAGGGTACACCCCGGACAGATCGCCAGTCTATCGCAGGGCCAACACAGAGAGGTAGACAACCATTCACTCTCACAGTCATACCTAAGGACAATTTAGAATCCCCAGTTTTGATGCCAATTAACCTAACTTGCATGTTTTTGGCATGTGGGAGGAAACCGGAGAAATCCTGGGGTAAACCCACGCAGACACGGGGAGAACATGCAAACTCCACACAGATCACTGTTGGTCGGGGGCTGGGATCGTTTTAAGCAGTTTCATAAGTAAAATTTTCTTGCTCCATTGGCATTACATTTTACTTAAACATGATTTAATTGCTTAAAACAAGAAAAAAAAAAAAGTAAAAATTTTCTTCCAGAAAAATATCTTGTCAGACAAAACACAAGTATTATGTCCTTGTTTTAAGATATTTTATCTTACTAAGATCAACCTTTTTTTGCCGTGTGAGCCCTTAATCTGATTGGGTAAAGGTTTTTTATATGGAGGAAGTAAAGGTGTATTTTGTTAACCTGGAGAACTGAAGGTGGGGCTTGTTGGTTTGTGAAAACATAAAACCCAGGAAGTGAAATCTGCGCATACCTTTAAGAACTTGATAGGTAGGATGTAGGGCCGAGCGATACGGCTCAAAAAATGTATTTTGATAAAATGTCTCCCTATCGCGATACACAATATAGATCACTATACGAGTGCAAATTTGGTTTTACTTACATTTTTATTAGAAAAAACTCTAATATACAGCTCCCTTTCACAGCATGATGTAACTGATTAAAGTTTCACCCCTTGCTAAACCATCATTATCAATTGATCAAGTTTACCCACACAAGTAGTATTATACAGCAGTTAGTTCCGACCAAGCAATTTGATTGGACAATAGGGATTCCAGGAGCAGCGTTGCCAACTTGGCGACTTTCTTGCTAAATCTGGTGACTTTTGAAACCCTCTTGGCGAATTCTTCTGTCAAAAGAAACTAACGACAAATCTAGCGACTTTTCCTGGTGTTCTCAGAGACTTTTCTGGTGTTTTGTAGACTCTGACGTGCAGGGCTCGGCAGGTTGTAGTTCTCTTAGCCGGCAATAAACCCTATTTGTAATATGAGACTACGAAACTACAATTCCCAGAAGCACTATCTGCACATAGCGTGTGCTCATTGGTCCACCGTCACCTGGACCTCTGTCTGCTTTACACTGACGGGCTGCTTTGCGGGTTGGTCTCCTGTCCTGCCCCAGTTCACACTGCATCCCGGTGATAAGAAATGCTGTGTCCGAGTGGTGAGTAGCCCCCAACATCAGCTCCTATCTCTGTGGTTAACATGAGTATTTTTAGATCAAGAAGCTTGTATTTGAGGTCCACAGTTGTGCAAATTAAGTTTTCTTACCACACAGAGAAAAGTGACTGTGATTTGTTGCTGTAAAGAACAAATGAAGCTTCTTCTAAAGTGACCTTTCATTTATCTGTTTTTTTCTATTTTATTTTATCTTATTCACTAACACGCTGTTGTGATATGCAACTATTTCATGGACATAAATCCTCTAAATATGTATTTTTAATGGGCTGGTCCAGGGGTGTCAAACATATGGCTCGTGGGCCAAAAATGGCCCACCAGGGGGGCCAAAATTTTCTCTGTGAATTTGCAGCTTTATTTCAAGTAAATTTCTGACTTTCTACTGATTACAATAGTCTCTGTAAGATGTGACTTTTTTCTCATCAGTTTACTTCTTTTTTCTGATGAGAACAAGATGCCCTTGATTTCAAGGACCAAGGGGTAGGCGAAGGGGAAAGGGTAGAAATTAGAATTGCGATGGACCCCAAATCTACCTGTACTTCACTCCCACATTGCAAATATTTTTCTCGATTGTTTTACAGTATTTACTGCTGTTAATAACTACTTAAAGTGTTTCTCTTGCTATTTTATGTATGTATAAGGGTCACTGCATTTAAAAAGGTTGTAGATTTAATTCAACTACATTTTAGCATGCAATAATGACATTTAATCATATTAAACAATTTTCCAACTACAAAATTGTGGCTAGTGAAAAGGTTGAGTGGCTAGTAACTTTGGAAAATCACTAGCCACAGTGACGGCTGATGTGAAAGCACTATTGCTCTGCAGTTACTGTCCTCAACAAGCAGTGGGTGCTACCGTGAGCTTCTCTCCATCCCAAAGCACTCACAAGTGGTAAGTCTCACAGTAGCCTTGTGCTACTTGACTGTTAGTTGCAGTCAGAGAGGAGACCCACACCCATGCCACTCACTTCCAGACTGCAAATGAATTGCACCTGCACAACGCCCCCCCCCCCCTCCCAATCGATGTAAATGTTTCCTCACTGTCAGTGTCACACTAATAAATCACTGCATTTGACCAACAGCCTCAGTCATGTACTCACTTCATCCACTGTCTGTGTGTCATAAGCTAAACATCTAGCAGCTAGCTCGTCATGTCGCAGTCTAAACTGTATGCTCAAAAATACAGAAAGGAGTGGGAATCAAACCCTGAATTGAAAGGCTAGTTGAAGCCGTTTATTGGAGATGATACATAAGTGATGGTCTATTTAAATGCCAAATTAAAACAGACAAACCAAGACTCAGCATAAGTTCATTTGTAGTTCTAAACATATTTAGGGTGTTTTTTACTCACTTTTTGTCTCTCCCATGACATTATTCTTCTGTCCTACAGCGCCCATTACAATTACATGCAAATGACCAATTATGCAAATTAGGCAATGCCATCATCTAGCAACTTCTAGCAACTTTTAGGACAGCCAATAGCTACTTTCCTTACTGAGGAGTTAGCAACAGTGTCCAGGAGTTACTATAAGCTGCGATAATTGCACTCCAATTTCACCAGATATGAATCACTCTGCTTCAAAGGTGTTGTAGTAACGTTAATTATCAACAGTATTTTTCTATCAACTGACAACTGCAGTACTGCTTTGGATACCTTGATTTCCACAGTGAAGCACTGTTTTGACAGGAAGAAATTATACATCCGTGACTCGGAAGTCCCACCCTTTTGCAAAGATCTACTTCTGTTCCAGTCATTTTAAGATCATTAAACAATTTCATGTCTGTTTAAAAAAAAAGAAAAAAGCCAGTGCTAAAGTTTGTTTACTGTCTCCATTAACAAACTACAATACATTTGTAATGATGGACTCTTTGTTTCATCTGAAAATGCAAAGAAAAGCGAGAAAATGTGCTAAATCACTAGCATGCTAACTACACCATATTAGATACATTTTGATCTGGCACTTTCTGAAGTATGAACTTAACAGGTATGTTTTATAAACACTTATTACTTTTGCACTTGACAATATTTAAGTTGTTCACATGTGTGTGAAATGACAATAGACGTCTTCATGCCGATTGAGATGTTTAGCAGCGGTTAGTGGCTACATTCAGAAGGGCCTTTTTTTCTTACCCCTCAGCTGCGTAAAATAACTGGTTAAACAAATCATAATATTTTGTCCAGTATTGCCATTTAATAAACTAGTACATACCCGTACATGCCCGTAGAAACCAAGTATAAGCAAGTATTTCTGCATGCCTGTTGCTGAAGGGTCTCCTGTCTCAGATGGCTGTGTTGCTCACAGTCATGCCTGCGGCATACTGCTGGAACAATGAGGCGTTTCATGTTCACAGCATCTTTTCTGACATGCAGCAGTTCTCATTCTATTGCCCTCCATGTGGTGGGTCTTCTTCTTCTTCGTTCAGACCACTGGTTGAGGGATAGGTGCATCGTAATTCTAGTTCATCAACAGGATCATGAAAATAGATCTGAGCAAAATGTGGCTTTCAACCCTGTTCAGGAAAGCCCATGCATGCCGGTAGAAACCAAGAAACCGGAGCATGCGAGTCCTATGACGCCTGAGTTGGTCTATATAACACCATAAAGACACATTTGTCTATGTGCCGTCATATAGACATCATATCTTTATGATGGCATCGCGTGTCCTATGACACATTTGTCTATGTGCCATTATTTAGACATATCTTTATGACGGCATCGCAAGTCCTATGATGCCTGAGTTCATAGGATGTCCTGTGATGATCAGGCAGCGATCATAGGCCGTCCTACGATGTCCTATAAACGTGACAGACACACAAACAGATTTCTCTTGCTAGAGTAAAGAGTGATAGTGATGATGATGATATGAACTCCAGCTGGGTATGATCGGCTTGTGCCCTCTGCGTACAAGCTGAATCACACCCTGCTTGAGTTCGTATGTTCATGATACCGTAACAAACTCAAGTGTAATATTATATTAAACTATTATTTAAAAGGTTAAATAGCTCAGTTTACAACACTGTTAATATATCGAAGCATATTCACTTGGAAAAAGTTAATTAAGAAACTTTCTAAATTGAGAAAATTATCTCATTAATACAGAAAAACAGATTTTTGATTTTTTTTTAAGTGAATGCAATATGCTTCCATATTAACCCCTTGCACTCCGGTCAATTTCCGTAAAAACGCCAAAAAATAACGTGCCCAAAGTAAATTGAAAGCTGTTCTTCAACCCTTTGCAGCATCTTCATGGGGTTGGTCTCATTTAAAAGAAAACACTGATTTTTTTTGGCAAAACAGTCATAATCTCTCTTAAGTGCTCCGGCCACTGAGTTACAGTCATCTAAACATAGTGAACTTGAAGAAAATAAATTTGGCCTGGGTGTTTTTTTGGATACAAATGCTTGCAAATAACACATAGCTTCAGATCCGGGCTGGAAAATGCAACAGAAATGTAGAATCAAGTGTTATCCAGCTGAGGTCCAAATTTTGTAACAATACCACAAAAAATGAATATATTACACAGCTTTTTCCTCAGGTAGTTCCCAGACGTTTTGGAACTGTGCCAAATTGCACAGTTTGGAAAAACGTCTGTAACTTTTGAATGATTCAATGTAGAAGCTTCATTTTGGGCTCTAATGAAAGGTCACACTCAGGGCTGCGTCTCTGTGTGTGTGTGTGTGTGTGTGTGTGTGTGGGGGGGGGGGTTGTCCCCCCCCCCCCCCGCTACAGAGGAAAGACATCGCCCGTTGCGCCACGGTCCGTCATGCAGCGATGACGCACAGCTGTAATTTACCGATCGGTCAAAAGTCATTTTGATTACAATTTTCAGGGATAAAGAACAATTTAGCTTAGAACACCTTACCTCTTCACAGCAGAAGCGGAGCTGGCGAACTTCTTCCTCATTGTCAGACGAACGCGACGCTGGTCTCGCGACCCGATCAAAACATAATTCCATTATTGCGGTTTTGCGCTTCCAAGATTGCGGTTTTTGGCGAACGATTTTTCAAAACAAATAACAGTAGTAATTAAAAATAGACTGGCAAACGCGTGTGTGTCACTCAGCCTTCGTCGTCGGCCTCCGTCGGTCTATGATGACCATAGAAGACAACCCTAATATCTATTCTGCTGGGACAAAAACAAAATAAGCACCGCCTGGCCGAACATGCCGATGAGCGAATGGCAGTCGCTGTCACAAAGGTTACACTTGTGGATGGTCTCCGTGCTGCTGGGTCTGTGGGGTTCTTCCTGCGGGTCCTTTTTGTCATCTGCTGCAGCAGTCTGTCTTCACCCAGCCTTAAAAAAAACAGCTCGCGAACTTCTGTGCTTCAATTGGCTCACTGCATTCACAGCGTTGGTAGGCGGGTCCTTCTTGCTAGGTTTTCAGTCATTGGTTCTTCAAGGTTTCAGAAACCCAATTCAAGGCTCTTATTAGTCGAATGAGAGGTCAATCAGATGAACTAATCTGTTCGCGGCTGTGTCTGCAGCTTTTATTTTCAGTGCGCGCTTGGACGCCATCACCATCTCCATCATGCGTCCTACATCACCATCTCCATCATGCGTCCTAGAGCGCACGAGGGCGCACGAGAACGCCCTCGTGCGCTCTGGGACGCAGAGACTTGCCCGCCCGCGGTACAATGGAGTGCAAGAGGTTAATACTTAACAGTCTAATAAGTGGCCATACCATTTGATAGTTTGATAGTTATGTGTCTATGCTCAGTTATTCATTTGGTAAGCTTCTTGCTCTTACTTTGAAGGTTTATGAGACTGGATTGGAGCTCTTATTCTAGAATGGTTTATTTGCAGCAGGTATGGGCAACTTTGGTGGCAGTGAGGGCCACAATTTTTTTTCCCTCACTTCCCAAGGGCCAGATTTACATGTAAACCTTCCGGGGGGGGGGGGGGGGGGGGGGGGTGATTTCTTTACAGTCAAAAGCTTCACAGTTAAAACTGAAAATGAAAATAAAAACTACTCAGTGTTTTATCAGATTACAATTACAATTATATCATGACCTAATTTTTACAACTACATCAAAATAATGAGCAAAGAAAAATTCTGGACATAACAAAAAGCCAAGAAGAAAAGGAAATATGAAGAAAAATGTTTTTAAAATATTAGAATAATATGATCAACGCAAAAAATAGTTTTACTGATAAATATACTACATTTCTGCTTTAAATTAGCCCTTTTTTTGCAAATCTATATTTTGGTATTAAATTTACATCATTTTATTTAAAATTTTATAACTTTTTAGTTGTACTGGGGTTTTTCTAAATTAAGTGTTTTTGTCATAAATTTTTTGTTTCTGATATAAAATTGCCTTTCAGTTTGAAAGTTGTTACTGTAAACAGTCCTCAGTGAGGAGCTGTAGCATTTATTGTTGTTTAAAGCGTACCTGTGGTGGTCGTCTAAATGCATTCAACTTGAAAACATTAGGCAAAGTATTAGTTATTTGGTTAAATAATTATTGCCAGCCATATACCACCAGAGAAATATGCAAATACGACCGCAGGCATGGTCAGCCAATGAAAACTCTGCGCGCAGCCATGACACATGCGGATGTGACGTCACTTCGTTGCTACTGAACAGTCAATGCTCCGCCTGTATGAGAGACTAGGGTGCTGTTGTGAGTGTTTTTATTCTATTATGGCTGAATTGTCAGACTCTGAGGAAGAATTCGTCCAACATGGCTACAGGTTTGAGCCAGAAAGGTCTTCTGAGGGTTAAAGTGACGAAGTGGTCCTCACTCACAACACAATTTCGTCTGAAAGGATTCGTCTGTGCCCTGTTCCGAGATTGCGTAATCACTTTTCCGCTCCGATCTTCTAACAAGGTGAGCTGGGTTTGGGTACACAAAAGAAGTGTTTATCTTTGTTTTTTCGCTTATTATTGAGACATCCAAAGGCTTTACATTCCGCCATGTTGCAATATCCATATCGCATTGTATGTTTTTGTTGTAACAAGAGCGCCGAGTGTCTGCCGCTCTGTATAGCGGCGAGGGAGGAGCCGAATCATCTGCTGTCTGGCGGCCGTTACGACCTCAGATCAGACGAGACGACCCGCTGAATTTAAGCATTTATTTATTTATTTTCTACTCGTTTTAGTTCTCCATTTAATATGAACCCCGAGTTTGAAATAAACGTTTTAATTTTGGTCCTCACACACAACGCAACGCGCCGAGTGTCTGCCGCTCTGTATATAGTTTTAGCATCATCTGCCGTCTGGCGGCCGTTACGAGCTCAGATCAGACGAGACGACCCGCTGAATTTAAGCATTTATTTATTTATTTTCTACTCGTTTTAGTTCTGCATTTAATATGAACCCTGAGTTTGAAATAAACGTTTGAATTTGAATATCCCGAAAGCCACTGCTCATCCGGGCACTCCAGGCTCAGCCAATATTGATCCAGATCGCGGTGCCAACGATATTACGTCACAGGAAGCGTCCTGGCAGGCCATGTAGCCGCTAGTATGGCTGCACCCATGTTTTGCTGACATAGCTGCACATAGCTGCACGGTGGCGCAGTGGTTTAGCACTGTGGCAGCACAGTTTTACCCTCGGCCGGGGGATCGCGGGGATCATGAGATCGTGGGTTCGATCCCAGCCCCCGACCAACAGTGAGCTGTGTGGAGTTTGCATGTTCTCCCCGTGTTGCGTGGGTTTACTCCGGGATTTCTCCGGTTTCCTCCCGCACACCAAAAACATGTAGGTTTAGGGCGCTCGCGCACGCAGCGACCAGCAGCCGGTGGCTTGTCACCAGACTGCAAACCAGGTCTACCTACGGGTACAAATAAGTAACAAAAAAAAATAAAATAAAATAAAAAAAAAAAAAATAGCTGAACCAGCACATCAGCAATGGATTTATATCAAATTGCTTTGAACATGAATTTCAACTTAAACTTGAACTAGAACGTGAGACAGGGGCTCAATATAATATCTTTTTTTTCCATGACCACCACAGGTACCCTTTAACTAAAAGCAATTGGCATCAAAACTGGGGATTCTAAATTGTCGTTAGGTATGACTGTGAGAGTGAATGGTTGTCTCTCTGTGTTGGCCCTGCGATGGACTAGCGATCTGTCCAGGGTGGACCCTGCCTCTCGCCCAAAGATGCTGGGATAGGCCCCACCCCCGCGCGACCCGAAAAGGATTAAGCGGAAGAAGATGAATGAATGAATGAATGAACCTACACTGTACATTTAAGCTGTTCACAGCTTATGGTCTCAGCATGCAACACATACGCATGTGGACAAAATTGTTGGTACCCCTCTGTTAATGAAAGAAAAACCCACAATGGTCACACAGAAATAACTTGAATCGGACAAAAGTGGTAATAAATAAAAAGTCTATGAAAGTTAAACAATGAAAATCAGAAAATGCTTTTGAATTGTGGTTCACCAGAATTATTTTAAAAAACAAACTCATGAAACAGGCCTGGACAAAAGTGATGGTACCCTTAACTTAATATTTTGTTGCACAACCTTTTGAGGCAATCACTGCAATCAAACGATTTCTGTAACTGTCAATGAGACTTCTGCACCTCTCAGCAGGTATTTTGGCCCACGCCTCATGAGCAAACTGCTCCAGTTGTCTCAGGTTTGAAGGGTGCCTTCTCCAGACGGCATGTTTCAGCTCCTTCCACAGATGTTCCATAGGATTTAGATCAGGGCTCATAGAAGGCCACTTTAGAATAGTCCAATGTTTCGTTCTTAGCCATTCTTGGGTGTTTTTAGCTGTGTGTTTTGGGTCATTATCCTGTTGCAAGACCCACAACCTGCGACTGAGACCAAGCTGTCTGACACTGGGCAGCACATTTCTCTCTCGAATACCTTGACAGTCTTGAGATTTCATTGTACCCTGCACAGATTCAAGACACCCTGTGCCAGATGCAGCAAAGCAGCCCCAGAACATAACAGAACCTCCTCCATGTTTCACAGTAGGGACAGTGTTCTTTTCTTGGTATGCTTCATTTTTGCGTCTGTGAACATAGAGCTGACGTGCCTTGCCAAAAAGTTGCAGTTTTGCCTCGTCTGTCCATAGGACATTCTCCCAGAAGCTTTGTGGTTTGTCAACCTGCAGTTTGGCAAATTCCAGTCTGGTTTTTTTATGATTTGTTTTCAACAGTGGTGTCCTCCTTGGTCGTCTCCCATGAAGTCCACTTTGGCTCAAACAACGACGGATGGTGCGATCTGACACTGATGTACCTTGACCTTGGAGTTCACCTTGAATGTGTTTAGAGGTTGTTCTGGGCTCTTTTGTTACCATTTGTATTATCAGTCTCTTCCATTTTTCAAGTTTCCTCCTGCGGCCACGTCCAGGGAGGTTGGCTACAGTCCTGTGGATCTTAAATTTCTGAATAATACGTGCAACTGTAGTCAAAGGAACATCAAGCTGCTTGGAGATGGTCTTATAGCCTTTACCTTTAACATGCTTGTCTATAATTTTCTTTCTAATCTCCTGAGACAACTCTCTCCTTTGCTTCCTCTGGTCCATGTTCAGTGTGGTACACACCATGTCACCAAACAGCACAATGACTACTTGTCACCCTTTAAATAGGCCGACTGACTGATTACAAGTTTGTAGATACCTGTGATGTTAATTAGAGGACAGATCTTGATTGAACATGTCCCTATGGTCACATTATTTTCAATCTTTTCTAGGGGTATCATCATTTTTGTCCAGGCCTGTTTCATGAGTTTGTTTTTTAAAGTAATTCTGTTGAACCACAATTCAAAAGCACCGTCTGATTTTCACCGGTTAATTTTCACAGAATTTTTATTTATTACCACTTTTGTCAGATTCAAGTTATTTCTGTAACCATTGTGGGTTTTTTCTTTCATTAACAGAGGGGTACCAACAATTTTGTTCACGTGTGTACATCACTCTTACCACTCTATTAAAGCAAGAAATCTGTGTGTCTGTCACGTTTATAGGACATTATAGGACATCATAGGACGGCCTATGAACTCAGGCAACGTAGGACTTGCGATGCTGTCATAAAGATATGATGTCTATATGACGGCACATAGACATTAGACTTTATGATGACTTAGACTACATAGACTTTATGATGTCATACAGACCATCACTCAAGATGCCTAGACTAATGTGTCTTTATGATGTCATAAGGCTCGAAATTGGCAACGTGAATAAGTCACAGGGCCAGTCTTTACAGCACGTTCGTGTTTTCTGCACAACAGATTTCTGCAGCCATGGCCAATTCTACATTGCCGCGAGCAGAGTTGCCAGATCAAGAACTCTTCGTATTCTTGCTCAAGATGAAGAAACTAAGCAAAAGCGTCGCTTTCTCAGCAATGTCATTTTTAAAGAGATGCTGACACAGTTAAAATGTGTAACCTTGAAGAATGGCAGTCTACACTGCAAATGCGTAAAATGCCAAGTAAAGCGCTGATTTTCTCCAGGTGCTCTGGCTTCTTGGTTTCTACAGGCATGCACGGGCCTTCCTGAACAGGGTCGAAAGCCACTTTTTGCTCAGATCTATTTTCATGATCCTGCCCATGAACTAGAATTATGACGCACTATCCCTCAACCTGTGGTCTGAACGAAGAAGAAGAAGACCCACCACATGGAGAGAAATAGAATGAGGAGAACTGCTGCACGTCAGAAAAGATGCCGTGAACATGAAATGCCTCAGGTTCCAGCAGTACGCCACAGGCATGACTGTGAACAACACAGCCGTCTGAGACAGGAGGCGACCCTTCAGCAACGGGCATGCAGAAATACTTGCTTATACTTGGTTTCTACGGGCATGGACGGGTATGCACGGGTATGTACTAGTACCTTAAAAGATGCAACACTGTTCTCTCACTCTTGCTCGACCAATCATTGAGCAGCACCTAGGTTTCGATTAGCGCTCCCTCTGCAGGCAGACTTTATAACTGCATTTAAGAATGTAGTTCCAAATATGTTCAAACGAGATATAAATAAATACAGATACATAGTGGATGACATCGGGGGCCGCCAGTTGCCCATCCCTGATCTGCGTATACACAGCAGTAGTTCATTTATAATAGTAAATATTTGAAAGCGTGAAAGTGCACAAATAATTTTGTGAAGAAATAAAGTTCCTTTGCTGCATGCAGTTTAAAAATCTGCAGCACCCTGGGTATATTTCTGGTTGTGCAGGGGAATGCGCAGCAGCAGTAGCAGTAGCCTGCCCTGCAGTGAGAAGAGTCTAACAGCGAGCAAAGTGGAACTGGGAGCAGAGTTAGCACACTGCAACATGATAAATTATATGCAATAGGTGCAATATAGGCAGTTTACGTATCACACTGCCAAATGTATTGATATATCTGGCCATATATGTGGGCATATACAGTATATGGGCATGTATTGATATAGCTGGGCATATATGTATATATGCCCAGCCCTAGTAGGATGCAATTCTTTTTGAAATGATTGTCTTAATATTTTAATGGTATATACTGTATGTGACCCAAAGGCATTAAAATTTAAACCCAAGAAAATATAATTTTGCACAATATGGGGCCTTTAAAAGCAGAGGAAAAGATTTTAAGTCCCAAGCTTTTGTTATATCCATCTGTGGTCCAAGTGTTATTGACCAATCACACTTGAGAACACTTAGATTGCATGTAGGTCACAGCCCATATTAAGAAGAGGAAAGATAACCATCAACTGACAAAGGCTAAGCCTGTTACTATTTTTTTGGTTAATCTGCATTTGTAAACGCTGACCAGCAGAGAGAAATTAAGATCTCCGCCTGTAAATGGAGGCAACTTAAACAGCTCATCACTGACAACAGTTTAATCACTGCCTCACACATTATGGCAGTTAACAGTTGTTCCATTAATTGACATGTTGGTCTATTTGAATGAATGAATCTTAATTTCAGATAGATTAAAAGTAAAGATTCAAAAAGAAACAGAATAACAAAGGGGAAAAAAATCCAACAAGGTCAATTTAACAATAACTCCTCTGATTATACAGTTCAACATAAGTTATCCGAAATGGGTGATGGCTGAAGCCGCAGCTTATATTGCCCACCCATATTCCATCCAAGAATTCAAAAGAAAAACAAAACAAGAGCGATTACAATTCGGAACAAAGCTAAGACAAAATGTGACAAAAAAAAAAAAACTAAGCAACAACGCAGCACAGGCTGGATATGACAATCCTTATGTGATTTTACATGTCATCTTGTATATATGTTTGGAGTATTTCTTCCTTTAGTTTTTGTTTAAATTGTCCAAGCGTTGTACATGATTTTAATTCAGGTCCAAAATCGTTCCATAATCTGACTCCTTGCACTGAAACACAGTGTTGCTTGGTGGTAGTTCTCACTGAAGGTTTTTGAAATATACATGTTCCTCTGAAATGATATTGTTTCTCCCTTATTTGGAACAACTTTTGGATATTTGCGGGCAGTGATAGATTCTTCACTTTAAACATTATTACTGCAGTTTTAAAGTCAACCAGATCTTTCAACTTGAGAGCTTTGAATTTAAGAAAAAGTGGGTTTGTTGGTTCCCTGTAAGCAGCTTTGTTTATTACTCTAATAGCTCTCTTCTGAAGCATAAAGACTGGATATATATTTGTTTTATATGCATTTCCCCATACTTCAGTACAATATGTCATGTATGGGAGTATTAATGAATGATACAAAGTATATAATGTGGGTTGATTCAGTAAATATTTCGCTCTGTGTAGTATTGCGATTGATTTAGATATTTTACCTTTAATATAATTAATATGTGACTTCCAACACAGTTTATTATCAATTATTACTCCCAAGAAATTTAGTTTCAGATACCCTTTCAATCTCTACACCATTTACACTGAGTTTAGATACTAAGTTGCTGTGATGGTTGTTAAAAACTATAAATTTTGTCTTACTTAGATTGAGCGTTAATTTGTTCGACTCAAACCACAGTTTAAGCTTTCCTAATTCCTTTCCGAGTGTAACCAAAAGTTGTTTCAAATTGCTTCCACTGCATAACAGATTAGTGTCATTGGCAAACAATATTAAATCCATTTTTTCCGAGACTTTACATATATCATTTATATACATATTGAATAACAATGGCCCCAAAACTGAACCCTGTGGGACTCCACAAGTAACCTTCAGTAACTGTGAGTTTTTGTTACCAACACATACATGCTGATATCTATTCTTTAAGTAACTACTTAACCAGGACTGTGCTACCCCCCTAATACCATAATTTTGTAGTGTCTTTAATAATAAATTATGATCCACTGTATCAAATGCTTTTTTAAGATCCAGGAATACCCCAATTGAATACTCTTTATTTTCAATGGCAGTTGATATTTTTTCTATAAATTCCATTAGAGCAAATGCAGTTGTCCTCTTGTGTCTGAACCCATATTGCTGCTCACACAATAAATTATTCTTCATTATGAAGTCGTCAATTCTCTCACAGAATATTTTTTCAAGTATCCTGGAAAATTGCGGCAATAGTGAAATTGGTCTATAGTTTGAAAGTTCCCCTCTGTCACCCGTCTTGTATATCGGAATTACTTTAGCTATTTTCATTGCATTGGGAAATATACCTGTTTGGAGAGACAGGTTACAGATATACGTCAGTGGTTTCACTAAGCATTCAATAATGCTGCACGGTGGCACAGTGGTTTAGCACTGCGGCAGCACAGTTTACCCTCGGCCGGGGGATCGCGGGGATCATGAGATCGTGGGTTCGATCCCAGCCCCCGACCAACAGTGAGCTGTGTGGAGTTTGCATGTTCTCCCCGTGTTGCGTGGGTTTACTCCGGGACTTCTCCGGTTTCCTCCCGCATACCAAAAACATGTAGGTTTAGGGCGCTCGCGCACGCAGCGACCGACAGCCGGTGGCTTGTCACCAGACTGCAAACCAAATCTACCTACGGGTACAAATAAGTAACAAAAAAAAAAAAAAAAATAGTTTTGACTAAGAGCATGTCAATACCATCACAGTCCGTAGATGTTTTACTTTTAAACGATTTAACAATTTCAATGACCTCTTTCTCGTCTGTGTTCTTCATGAAAATGGAATCTTTTATAGCAGTGGTTTTGCTTATTGTATCACCTGTAGGTGCCGTAATGGGTATTTCTCGAGCCAAATTAGGACCAATGTTAACAAAAAAGTTATTAAATTCATCTGCAGGTGAAACTGCATTCACACTCTGAGTCGTTGTATTATTTTTTGAAAAATTGGTTGGGTAGCTTGTATTTCTGTTTTTATTTCCAAGAATATTGTTAAGTATTGTCCATGTATTTTTAATATTGTCTCTGTTTTTCTCCAGTTCTTTACTGTAATAGTCTCTTTTACTACATCTCATTATATATGTTAACTTATTTTTGTATGTTTTATACCGCTGCTCTGCTTCTTTTGTCCTTTTCTTTAGAAAAGCTTTATATAATAAATTTTTCTTTTTACACGCCTTTTGTAATCCTTTGGTTAACCATGGCTTATCGACAAATTTATGTTTTAAGCTTTTCTTTACTAATGGACAATTTTTTTCATAAAGAGTGGTTACAATGTTCATAAATGTGTCATAGGCTTCATTTACATCTGACACAGACTTTTGTCCAGTCCTGCTTCAGCAAGTCTTCTTTAAAGAACTGATTGCATTTTGTGATTTGTATCTGAATGATTTTAAAACTTTTTCTGTATTGGCCTCCGTGTGGCCATGGGTAAGTGCAAAGGTTGGCAAATGGTCACTTATATCATTTATCAATAATCCACTTTCTATTTTCTTATCAATAATATTAACAAACAGGTTGTCAATAAGTGTAGCAGTGTGAACTGTGATTCTACTGGGATGTGTTATTGTGGGATATAGACTCATGCTGTACATAGAATTCATGAACTCTGTAATTATATTTTGTTGATATGGATTTAGTGAATCAATATTGAAATCTCCACAAATTACAACCATTTTCTTACTAGTAATATTATTGTACAGTTCGACTAATTTATCTCTGAATGTCTCAATGCAAGTTCCCAGCGTTCTATATATACAACTTATAATTAGATTTTTTGTTTTATCTTGGTCAATCTCAACAGTAACACATTCTAAAATCCCTGATAGTGCAAAGGACATTCCATTTACAAGCTTACACCTATACAGGTCATCAATATACAGTGCAACACCACCACCCTTTTTTTGAGATCTGTTAATATGAAACATCTGATATCCCTCTATTGCCATCAGGGGAGCCTGCTCTTCATTAAGCCAGGTTTCAGAGACTGCAATAGCTGTAAATTTTCTGTCTAGCTGTTTTAAATAGTCCTGAATCTGTGGAAAGTTTTTGTTAAGACTTCTACTGTTGAAGTGTATTAAACACTGTATGGTACCACTCAACATTAATAAAGCCTACTAGGTTAGGAACTGTGCAGAATGTCTGATTGTCCCCTTCACTCAGCCTGGTCTGAATGAAAACAAACTGGACCTGCTCACCTCATAGCTGGGCATCCTGTTTATTAGACTTGCTTGGGGCGATCCTGTCAGACGCATTATCTGCTGAAGCTGGTTTATGTCTATGAAGGTCGTGTCAAGGGGAGTATAGTGACAGATCAGAGTTGGTTAAGCCGTTTCTCAACTGAACATAGTGTGGCGAAACTCGAGCGGCACAACAATGTTATGTTGAAAAGCAAAGTTGAAAATCTGAAGCAAAATAGGACAAAATAAACCCAAGATCCACGTTCTAAAAACCCAACATTCTCAAACACCTCATCGCCTTAAGGAGGCAAATCCCAACCCACAAAGCTAGTCAAAAACATGCTGTTAATTATAATTATATCTTATAGTAGATGCATAGAGTGTGGGAGAAAAAAAGTGAATTAAGAGCAGATACACACTTGGGGAAAAAAAAAGGTTGCATATCATTGTGAACTCACAGACTCTGAAGACATTTTCTTCAAAAGCGCAGGCTCTGGTTTCCCGACGAGCTTCATGATTAAATTCAACTGATCAATGTCTACCAGCTCACAGTAAAGGAAGACTACATGCTGGATGGGGGAAAATGACCTCAATTTAAAATACGTATAATGTTGGGGGGATGGGGGGGCGGGGATCAGTGGATAATGCAAAATGAGTTTATAAGCTTTAAGTAGAAAGGCAGACAGACAGTTGGATATGAGCTTAGCTGTTAGTCACAAAACACTGACAGAAAATAGAAAGATAACTAAGTGTAAGCAGAGACAGAAGAGGGACAACCTCGTACAATAACTGGTACAGACATAAAGTGAACAGGAGCCAACAAAGCAAACCAGTGGGTAATAAGATTTTAAGGGGCCGTTTACATGGCAACGGTTTTAATCCAGACCGCTAAACTTTTGCTGCAATTGCGCCATTCATCTTTACTCTGCAGCAGAATATGCAGCTGCCATTTGGTCACACAGCACTTACTCCCAGGCAGTCGACATAATCCTCAATGGCGCAGTGAGACTGATCTCCAACACATACACTACTCACAAAAAGTTAGGGATATTTGGCTTTCAGGTAAAATTTCAGGATGTACCTAAAATGCACTACAACCTTTACAGGTGAACTTAATTTGACCTTCGCTAACTTTTTGAATGCTTATGTCCAACTGTTCAATGTTTCAGTAATTTTTGCATAACTTGCTGTTCTCTTAACGGCAAAATTCACAACAGATGTTTGATCCATCAATTGACCAATAAATGTTTCTGGTTCAATTAGAATTGGTATTTAAACAGTCCTCTTCATCATGCTGTTCACATTTTGACATCATGAGACCAAGACGACACCTAACAACTGATCAACAGTACCTCGCCATTGCAAGGCTTCAAACAGGATGTTCTCAGATGGAAGTGGCCACTGAGCTTAGAGTGTCAGAGTGTCATCAACGGGTTGCAAAAGAGATCCAGAGAGACTGGAAGAGTCACAGAAAGGCATAGAAGCGGACGTCCTTTGGCCACATCCCACGCTGATGACCGCTTCATTGTGAACAGTGCCCTGCGGAACCAGATGATGAATGCCACTCAACTCCAGACAAATTTAAGGGAGGTGAGAAGCACCCAAGCGTCACGTCAGACCATTCGAAACCATTTACATCAGCGTGGTCTGTTTGGTAGATGACCTGCAAGGGTACCTGATCACACCATCAGGCACAGGCGTCATCATCTTGTATGGGCCAGGGAGCATTTACGCTGGACAAAGGCCAGTGGGCCTCAGTGCTGTTCTCTGATGAAAGTTGATTCACGCTGAGCAGAAATGATGGCCGCCAACAGTGTTGGAGACATCAAGGAGAGCACTATGCATCAGCCACTGTTGTCACCAGATGAGCCTTTGGTGGTGGTGGGCAGGTGTGTCTAGTCAATACAGAACTGCCCTAAACCTTGTGAATGGTACAGTGACAAGCCAATAACATCATTAATCCAGTCACTGTGCACCTGCATGAACAACACAGGCCTAATTTCAGCTTCATGGACGACAATGCTCCAGTTCATCAAGGTCGTATTATTAGGTAATGGCTGCTGGAGGCTGGGGTACCTCATATGGAGTGGCCTGCACTTTCTTCAGACCACATTTAAATGCGGCTTGTTAAATATTAGGTCTCTAACTCCCAAGTCTCTGCTAGTCCATGATTTGTTAATTGATCATCAGATTGATTTAATATCCCTTACAGAGACTTGGTTAGGGCAAGAGGATTATGTTGGTTTAAATGAATCAACTCCCTCTGGTTATTTAAACTGTCAAAATCCCAGAAGTTCTGGTCGTGGAGGAGGAGTAGCAACAATTTACCATTCCAAATTACTAGTTAATGTAAAGCAAAAAACACGTTATAATTCCTTTGAGGGTCTGGTCCTCAGTATTGGGCATTTTAGCAATTTTAGGCTAAACCCAGTTTTATTTGCCATAGTTTATCGTCCTCCATCAACCTACTCAGAGTTTTTATCCGAAGTTGCCGATTTCTTAGCTGATTTAGTGCTGAAATCAGATAGAATAGTAGGGGACTTTAATATATACAGTACATGTAAGATGTAGATAGTGATTGCTTAATATGGCATTTAATTCAATATTAGACTCGATGGGGTTTTCTCAGAAAGTAGGAAATTCTACCCATTATCTCCACCATAAGTTGGACCTTGTTCTGACATATGGCACAGAAATAGAAAATCTGGTAGTGTCTCCTCATAACCCTGTACTGTCAGACCATTGTCTGTTAAGAAAAACATTACTACAGTAGATGCCTCTCAGATGATGTTGTAACCAAATTTATGCAGATTGTTTCCTCTATGCCATGTGTCAACACAACGGAAATAAGCTATAGACAGCTTGCTCCTTCTGTAATTGATAGCATGGTAGATAGTGTGACAGCTTCTCTGCATCAGACTGTAGACATGGTGGCCCCTTTAAAAAAGAAAAAGTCTAATCAGATTTCTAACTCCTTGGTTCAACACAGAAACTCGTAGCTTAAAACAGAAGACTTGTCAATTAGAAAGAAAATGGCGCTCCACTAATTTAGATGAAATCTATTTAGCTTAGAGAAATCATCTTTTAATTTAGAAAAAAATCTCTTAGAAAAGCTAGAACGAATTATTATTCTGCATTAATAGAAGACAACAAGAATAATCCTAGGTTTCTTTTCAGCACTGTAGCCAGGCTGACAAAGAGTCAGGACTCTATCAATCCTAGCATTCCCTTAGAGCTTACTAGTCAGGACTTTATGAACTTTTTCAATAATAAAATTTCACCTATCAGACAAAATTAACCAATTCTTCCCACCGTTAACTTGAATACAGTAAAAACTACAACTCCTTCAACTGATATCTGTTTGGATGAGTTTACTCCAATTGACCTTTTAGAATTAGACAAAAATAATTTCCTCATCCAAGCCTTCAACTTGTCTTTTAGACCCTATTCCTACCAGGTTATTTAAAGAAGTCTTCCCATTTATTGGTAGCTTTATTCTTCAAATAATCAATTCTTCATTAACTTTAGGCCATGTACCGCAGGCTTTTAAAACTGCTCTAATTAAACCCTTACTCAAAAAGCCAACGCTGGATCCAGGAGTTTTAGCTAACTATAGACCAATCGCTAATCTCCCTTTCATTTCAAAAATCTTAGAAAGAGTTGTTGCTATGCGATTATTTGACCACTTGCAGGGAAATGGTTTATTTTAAGAGTTTCAATCTAGGTTTAGAATCCATCACAGTACTGAAACAGCTTTAGTGAAGGTCACTAATGACCTCCTTATTGCCTCTGATAATGGAGGTGTTTCTATACTTGTCCTTTTAGACCTTAGTGCAGCTTTTGATACTATCGATCATAATATTCTACTTGATAGATTAGAATGCTACGTTGGACTTAATGGAATTTCGTTGCAGTGGTTTAGATCTCGCTTATCTGATAGGTTCCAGTTTGTTCATGTCAATGAGTTTTCTTTCAACTCAAAGCTCAGTCATGGAGTTCCACAGGGATCTGTGCTAGGCCCTACTCTTTTTAGTTTATGCTTCCGTTTGGCAACATTATTAGAAAGCACTATATACATTTTCATTGTTATGCAGATGACACACAATTATACCTGTCAATGAAGCCAGATGATAATAATCAATTAGCTAAGTTAGAAGCCTGTCTTGAGGAAATCAAAGCTTGGATGACTTGTAATTTCCTGCTATTAAATTCAGATAACACTGAAGTCATTCTTGTTGGTCCAAAAAACCTTAAAAATACCTTTCCAAATCAAACTTTTAGTTTGGATGTGGTTATTCTCTTAATAGCTCTGTGAGGAACCTTGGAGTTATTTTTGATCAAAATCTGTTTTTCAATTCACATATTAAATTCATTTCTAAGACTGCCTTCTATTATTTGCGTAATATTGCCAAGATTAGGAGCATCTTGTCTCAGAGTGATGCTGAGAAACGGATCCAAGCTTTTGTTAGCTCTAGATTAGATTTTTGTAACTCTTTATTATCAGGTTGTCCTAAAACATCTTTAAAAACTCTTCAGTTGATCCAAAATGCTGCAGCAAGAGTTTTAACAGGTACTAGAAAGAGAGATCATATCTCTCCGGTTCTGGCCTCCCTTCATCGGCTTCCCATAGAGTTTAGAATTAAGTTTAAAATCCTCCTTCTTTTATATTTAATATTTTTGGTATACTTTTTCTTCCTATAATCACATTGATAGACAACAAAAAATCGGCAGGTGTTCACTGATATCATTCAATAAAAAGCCCACTCACAATATTATCTTCCATAATGTTTGTGGACATGTTATCTATGAATGTGGCACTGTATGACGTGATTCTGCTAGGTCTGGTGATTGTTGGATGTAAGCCCATACTGTACATTGTGTTGATAAATTCTTCTGTCGAACTATGAATTCATAAGATCTATACTGAAATCCCCACAGATGAACATAACTTTATGAGTAAGTTTTGCATACATTTTTTCCATCCAGCCCTTGAATAAGTCAATATTTGATCCAGATGTTCTATAGACACAGCTCACTACTATATTCTTCAGATCTTCTTCATATTGTCCAAACAGATTTCTACTGTAATACATTCAAATAAATCATCCACAGTCACTGACAAATTTTCAACAACCTTGTGTCGCAAGCTCTTGTCAACATAAATTGCAACTCCTCCTCCTTTTTTCACTTTTCTATTCATATAATTTAATTGGTAGCCTTCCAATGTAAAATCCACTCCTTTCTCTTCACTGAGCCATATCTCTGATATTGCCACTATACTGAATGGCTCTTTAAACTGATGTAAATAATCTTTAATGTTATTAAAGTTGGCATAGAGACTTCTACTGTTGAAGTGGATTATAGAAATATCAAAATCAGATGTGACCATTGTGTTAAACTGTTCATCCGTGTAGTAACTACAGTTATTACTGATGGAGGTAAATAAATTATCAGGGTCTATGTTATATTCTACGTCCTGTGGGTTGTGATCCGTATATTCAAAAACTTTCAGTTCCTGTTGTTCCTGTTTGTTGATCTTTTGTTTTATGTAGTTATATGTCCTGTTGCAGATGAGTATAATCCTTCAGTATCCTACAGTTATCATTTGTTGCCGTCGACTTCAGTTCATAATGTTCATTGATATTTGTCCAGTTCCATAATATTTTGATGTTAATGACTTTGGCTTCTTCAGGTGATCCATTTAATTTGATGTATATTTTACAGTTTGTTGTCCAGGTGTTTTGAATCTTTTTTTTGCTTTCTCATGTATTTTGCTTTTCTGGCTACTTCTGCATTTTCTTTTATAAGGTGCTCGTTTATGTAAATGTTCGTTCCTTTCAGTTTCCTCCCCTTGTTTTAGCAGCGCAGTCTTGCGTTTTCTGTTGACAAACCTCATGATGACAGCTGGTTTGTCGCTGTTTTTCCTGGGCAGAGGGTGGCAGGCCTCCATGGTGTTACAGTCCAGCTGGATTCCTTTGGAATGCAGGAAGGCCGCCACTTGTTGCTCTGTGGATCCGGCTTCCATCTCATCGAGCCTCCTTCTGCTGTCCGCAGCCACCACCCGAGCATATGATCGGGGTTTAATGTGGAGCCCAGTAATGATCACGTCATTCACCCGGGTGTATTGTTCCAGGTCCGCCACTCTGCTCTCCAGATAACCAGCCTCTTGTCCTTCTCGGTGTTCTGGATCCGCAGCGCTTTCACCTACTCGAGCAGGCCTAGAATGTTTTTTTGCTGCAGCTTAACAGCAGAAATCTCTTCAGCCAAGAAGTCGAGCAATCTTAATATCGTCCACCTCCTCAGTCTGCTGAGCTTTCTTGGGACCCATGATCCCAGATGATTTATGTTGACAAAACAGCTACTGAACAGCTGTTTAGCTAGCTGAATGGCGGGCTGCTCCGCTCTCGTTTTCCCAGTCCGTAAACGCCGCTATCGGCGTCTTAAATCAGGCAGGGGCCGAAACGAGGATGTCCAGTCCGTAATCCAAATTCAGTTATCAGAAGCCAAAAAGTAGTCAAAAACCGAGCACCAAAACACAGAAATCTACCGATTGACAGGATCTGACAGCAGGTTGACAGGAACAGGAAGTGGAACAGGTGACATATCTCTGTGACATGACTACCAGGTACTTTAACTGGCTGAGAAGTCTGAAGCCCTGCTCCCTCAGTCAATGAGACTGCAGCGCCCTTAACACATCCTGAAGCACACTTCGCTACCAAAGCTACAATGTTACAATAGCACTCACCACTGTCAACTTCTTGGGTTAAGGACAGATGGCGAGAACAGTGGAAAACTTAAAAAAAACAAAACATCCACCTCCACTTGCTCATCAAAATCCCTCTGAAACCCACTGACTACCAGTTAGGCCATAAGGCCTGGGTACAACTGAACCACCTCTGCACCAGTCAGGGCAGGACCCGCTTATACATAAACTCCATCATAGCATGCGAGGACACCCATCTCTGTGGTTTATCAAAGACCTGAGAACACATCTTGCATGAGTGCCCAAACGGTCGACCTCTAAACAGGCTGGAGGGTATTGCGTAGCTCTCCCAATTCTTGTGCTGTGTGGCCACATATGGCGTATAATCAATCTGGCGGTTCCTTTCCATATTCATAAGTTTTGGAGCATTATACAGCATAGCTGCGCAAGCAGCAACAGCGGGGGTCCCATCTCCTGTTGACTGGATGTGTGGATCCATATTCTCACTATAGAGTGCCAGTGGCCAGTTCTGTGCGTTGCCCCTCCACTGTACTTGTGTCCTCCTGATGCAGTGCTGCATGGTTATGCGTCTTATATTTTGACTGTTCCTCTCCGCAATCATGGCAGGAACAGATTTAGGCATTAGATCTTCACTATGATCTTTTAATGGTCACTTTTTGGCGCTTCTTGTTCACTTCAGTTTCGTTTATATCATGATACCGATTTTTGTCCAATCAACAGAGTCAATCCCAAATCCTAGCCAGCAGTTTTCAGGGCGGCTCTAAAGTACCTACCCCGGACCAGGATTTGTTTCTGCCTGTGTTCCTGAAAACGTCCCCTTATGGAACGGTTCCTGCAGTGGAGACGCACATTAGGGATGGAGTTCCTGTACAGTTGGTTCCTAGTTCCTGCAGTTGAAATTGGGCACCAGAAGAATGATGAAAAAAGTATACTGTGCATGCAGGAGAAAAAAAAAAAATAAAATCCAGCTTTGCTCCAGATTCTCCTTGAGGTCATGTTTTGTTTTTTGTGCTTTTGCTTTGTGTTGTTTTTCTTGAGGCTCATTTTATTCTCTTGATTTTGCTGTCCACTTAAAAGGAAAACAATATTTACTGGAGAGAGAATTCTCCTAGCATCCATACAGCTGCAATCAAAATTATTCAACCCCCAAATGCATTTTAGGTTTACTGGCAACATTTTTCTGGTGTTTGCAATAAACAAATTACACAAAAACAGTTTAAATGGTTAAATAAAACTAATATTACAAGGATTTTGTCAAAATTCAAGATTAAATATTGCTTTCAGTGGCTACTGCAGTTTCAAAATTATTCAACCTCCTGAACAGAATTCCTCATAAGAGCACACATTTGCAAATCAGATGTGATCTCAAGCTCACCTGATGCAAGCAATGAAGGGCTTCATTAATTGCATCAAGTGCACTTGAGATAGACCTCAAATACCTGGACTGTTGATGGTGGGCGTCATTGGACCTTCCAGCAGGACAACAATCCCAAGCATACCTGAAAGTCCACCAAGGCTTGATTTCAGAAGAAGTCCTGGAAGATACTAGAGTGGCCATCACAGTCACCTGACTTTAAGCCCACTGAAACTCTCCGGTGGTCTAACGGTTAAGGAAGTGGACTGCTGAGCCGAGGGTCACTGGTTCAATCCCCAGCCCAGCAGGATGAGATCTGGGTGGGACAAATAACATAGCAGTGTTTGCCCCACCCTCCTAAACTCGACTGTGGCGCCCTTGAGAAAGGCCCTTAACCCCAACTGCTCCAGTGGAGCTACTCAGCGGCCACAGGTCAGTCTGTGGTTGTACTGGGCAGCTTCCTGGTGTTGCTGTGTCAATGTGAACAGGGCGTCCTTGAAAAAGAGAGGCTGCCTCTCAATGGAACTCCCCTGTATAAATACAGGTTAAATAAAATTAATTTAAAAAAAAAAAAAGGTGGTTGCAGCATGCAAACCCAAGAATATTAGTGAACTGGAGGCCTTTGCCCATGAGGAATCGGCTAAGATTCCTCAGGAATGCTGCCAGTAGCTGGTGTTGGGCTATGCATCACATTTGTTGCACGTCATAATAGCAAAAATGGTGCTCTATTAAGTACTAAAGATGCCTGTCAGATGATGTTGAATAATTCTGAAACGGCAGTAGTTGTTAAAAGTGGCATTTGGTGTTGAATATGGACAAGCCACTTGTGATAGTAGCTGCTGACCCATTTAAATTGTTCTTGTTTGATCTGTTTATTCCAAACAGCTGCTGGTTTGCACATTTTGCCAATAAACCTAATTTGCAGTGGGGGTTGAATAATTTTAATTGCAACTGTACTACAGCAGTTTCTACAGTTTTTGTGGACAAACATAAGAGAGGATTTTATTTCCTGCGATGAGCAAGTGTGGAGGCAGAGTCCCCCCCCCCCCCCCCCTAATTTTCAGTGAAACCGTTGATGTGTAAACAGGGCCTCATTGCAACTGTGGAAACATCAATGAGGTAGGCAAGTGTGAAGACAGAAGGAAAAAAGTGTTTGGTTTTTTAATATGAAAATGCTTCAGGCAGCATCACACAGAAAAGAAAAGCAGGTGTCAATGGAAGGTCCAATTAACAGTCCAGACACAAAATACCAGAAATCCCTGCCAAGACAACAATGTCTGTGTAACCAGTTTGACTTGGTATGCAAATGATGCATCATTTACAGGAGCTGTGCATATCCTGAACTGTCAGGTGAAAAGGATACGATCGGTACCAGGAAAGAGAGTTTTGCTTGTGAGGAGTTCTGCCATTATACAGCCCACTGACCAAATATCCACTGAAACACAAAGGCAGGACACAAACATTACACATCATCAATCCAAGGACTTGATTCCAAGATATACAGAAACTCACAGAGGGAGATCTAAACTACCCATCATCATCTACCTGTCATGTTATAATGCATCCAGTTCAGCATGATCTCTGGGGCGCGGTACCAGCGCGTGGCGACATAGCCGGTCATCTCATCATCAGTGTGCCGTGCCAGACCAAAGTCCAAAATCTGTCAGCAAATAAAATCCAGCACCGTCAGCAAGAGAGTCACATCTGCAGGCAGATTTTAGGTTAAGTGATAATGAATAAAAACAGTGGGTCCCTCACCCTCAGCTCACAGTCTTCGTTCACAGCCAGATTACTAGGTTTCAAATCCTGCAGAAAGGAAATCGATGAATATGAGTTAGTGTGATTCAAGCAAAGATTGTGAGCCTCATGAAAAGACTGTACTTTTGTCATCTTGTTCTTGAGCAATACTCTTCTTGTAAATGTAAACAGACTTCTCCTCTGTTAGCAGTAGACCATGTAAAATAGAAGTCGTCTGACTCCCTTTCCCTTCAGAGTCTGCACAAGCATAACGCTTCCAGATTTCATAACCCCGATACATGATCTGGGTCAAAGACATTTGTCAGACAAAAAAAAAAGAAATCAAACACTCACTCGATGAATAATGCCTGCTGAGTGGATATACTGCAAAGAGACAAGAGCAAATGTGTCAAATTATTTCATCAGTCAATGTAAATACTGATTTGCAAACATAAAAACAGAAACACTTAAGGGACCAAGCACACCAAGAACTATAATAGTAACTATTAATATTTCAAAAATCCTTCCAACTTAAGCGGTTGGCAGAGCCCACACTGCACCTATAACTAATAAAAGTGGCAAACAATAGAATTAGGATCACTTTCAGAGTGATTTCATGAGCAGCAAAAATACTAAAAGCCAGTCAGTGAAAGCAGGGCTGTAATAACAGCGAACACCTGAGGGGTGGTGCCGTCAGTGCCTTGGACCATGAGCAGCCCACACGTCAGTGTGCTCTGCCTGGCATCACGGTAGGCATCGATTAAACTCAAAAGAATGGATCATTTTTCTGAGGGTGAGCAGGTGGACAAGGATTAGATGTCTGGACTGAAGTTAAAATAATCTAATTTCAGCACAGCACACAGACGACACACTTGATTCTTCCTGTTCCCGTGTTGCAACACCGAGACGTGAATGGGACTAATATCGTAATGTGCCCACTTCATCCACTGGCTGTGGGTCTGAGGAACCTCTGGCACAAAGAAGGATCTGTTGAAAAATTTTCTGAACTCACACATCCCCTCTTTTTTTTTTTCATCAGCCCAATAAACAGCAGCAACCAGTCCAGCAACAGACTCCATTTCAGGACTCCGATCGCTGCACAGAGCAGTGCAGCTCATTATCACTACAGTTATTTATATTGCTACAGTTTCTGTGCTGGATAGCCCTTTACAAAAGGATGTTGTTTGTTCACCAAATTAAACATCCCAGAACGCATTAGCTTTGCTTTACACAAAGAACAGAAGTTGGGGTTGGAGGCCTTTTAGTACCTGTGCAGCACTTCTAACATGATGCATTACACTTCTTTTCAGAACTCTGCCTTTTTATAAGGAGTCTGAATTTGCAGTATAACATTTTATTGTCTCTTGCTACAACTCTTACCTTGCAAGCCATCTCCATGTTTCTGCAACTGACAACTAACTTTTGTAAAGTTTACTTGTGTATTCATGCCGCTAATGCTAGTTAGTCGGGTGTCGCCCCTGTTGCCCGGTAAAAGAAAGATTTCTTTTTTAAAATCGGTTCTGTTAAAGTGTCAAATAGAAAAAAAGTGCTAAAAATAATGGATCCAGTTTGTGCACCATCAAGTGAAAGCGATCATGTGTGAAGAGGGAAAAACATCAGACGTTGCCATAAAATGAAACTGCACTCCAAAAATCAAAAGACAATTTTGGGAATCCTTATGATCTCATTAACACAGTAAAAGTATCCAGCGGCTAGTAAACAATGCGCAACTTAAGACCCTTAAACACAATGAAGTCTAAAAACAACAATAAGGCTTGAAACTAACTACAGAAACACAGCAGTGAGGCTAATCTCCAAACCAAGGAGCTCAAAACATAATGTAAGAAAGTTTAGACAGCTGAGCACAGAGACTTTAGAGGTTTGACTTTAAATCGGCAGCACTGATGACACGGGGTTGGCTGTGGTACAAAGTAGCTCACAGAAGGAGATGTGGGTGATCGTGGCAGGATTCAGGGAAACGGGAAAACGTTGCTGCCCTTGTTATCGGTGTGAGTTTGCAGGCTAAGTGGCCACGAGAGTGCCCTCAACATTCTCATCTATACCTTAGCAAAACAAACGGCCTCACCTTTAACCCTCGGAGGATCTGGTATATGAGAAACTGCACGTGATCATCTGTGAGCTTCTGACACTTCACTATGTTGTTGAGATCGGCCCCCATAAGATGAGTCACATGATACCTGCCAAACAAGAGAGGACGCAGTCACAGTTAAAGCAAAAGGCATCACCACGTCTGCACACTTCACCAAGAGCCAGATGGGTAGAACATTAACGTTATTTGCACGTCCAAACTGATTTTTGCACAGTTGTTTGCAGCCTGCGACTAATTTCCCATATGGCTATGTGAGCTTAAACCAGTTTAGCTGCTACTTCTTTTCACTTTTCCTTTCTCTCCAGAGGCAATAAAAGGCCAAGCCCTTCGCAAATGGTATGTCATTTAACAGCACACGCCAGATAAATGGGCTTAATGATGCGGCATCAGGGCATAAGTCAAAACTAATCCCAGAGCTGTTTAATAAAACTCCCAAACAGTACTTATGGAAGAAGGGTGCGAGACTTTTGCAGCCAACACACACACACACACACACACACACACCCCGCCATGTGCTGCTTCATCAGTCTGCTGCTCAACAACTAACCATTTAATGAATAATCTTCTATTCTCACACAGTAGAGAGAGCGTGGGGGCTAAAAATAGCATCTGGTCGAGCTTGAACTTGTTCTCAGTGGCACCACATGGACACAGACACGCTGAAGTTCGCCCACCTTTGGAGGGGAAAAAAAAGGCATATAAATAGCAGCCTTCATTCTCCTCTCTCTCTCCTATAGGGACAGGAGCGTGGGCTGGAGCGCCGAGAAGCCCGATCCACTATGTTGTGACTGAGACTGCATTTACAGACCAAAGAGGAGTGAGATTTTTCTTTGACATTTAGATTGTCTAGATTAGCAGCATTCTAGGTGATGAGTGACTAACCAACATATTCTCTGCCCACTCCCAGTTTTTTTTTTTTTTTTTTTTAACACTATGTGACCCTGTGTCGCCTTCATTCCTCTGCAGAACATGCTGGTCCAGGAGGAGGGTGGAATCTCCCGAGCAGACGGCTCCCCTCCCAGTACAGCCTCTAGTGCTCAACGTGTGCATGGGTGGGGCAGAATTACTGTGCAGTTCTAGTTTGACAAGACTGCTGCAGATATACCTTTTATAACCAAACAAGAAGTTAGGCATGGCTGTTGCACTGTATCCCCCCCCCCCCCACACACACACACACACACACCCACACACACGACAAGGTAAATACTACAGAAAATATTAGACATGCACCAGTTGGGAAATTTTGGACTGATATGGATTACTATTCTCCCAAAGATGTAAAAGCTTCAAAACTTATTGCTGCAGCACTAGAAACTGATGCTGTCAAACTAACGCACAAGCGTCCGGCAGTGACACAGCAAATCCAGACTGCTGAAGAACTTGGCCTATCAGTTTTCTTTGTTGTCGAGCGCATTTATATTGCTAGAAGGCCAGCACAGCTGACAGTTATCAGACATGACAGCTTACAGTAACAACTTATGCTACTTTGGGCGCTTTCAATACAGTTTACAGCAGCAATAGGATACATGCCAACTTCACCAATATCAGAAACTAACAGATCTAATTCTATAATCCTTTCAGCGTTTGGGGCACATAAAGTCAATTAAAGAGCTTAAGTAATACTGGTTGTTATAAACACCGAGTACACTTAAAGGGTCTGGATTGGTTCTGCCTCTTCATGTAAAGCCAGACTCTTTCGATGGTGTTCGTAGTTTGGAGAAGGATAAATATCTAAATCCAAAAAGGCTGAATCATCTGACCATGCTATAGGTCATGCATGTCAAACTCGAGGCCTGCAGGGCACATCTGGCAGACGACAATTAAATGTGACCCACAAGATAATATCTCAATGTCCATAATAAGCATCTTACCAGTATACAGCGCACACAAGGAAGACACTACAAATCCCAGAATGCTATGCATCCATCCTGGCGTACAAACTACAATAGTTTACCCTCCTCTCTATTCTAACGACCCATCCATATGTGGATGTGTCTCTACAGTAACTTCAAGCTAGGCCGTTGTCAAACTGACCAAATGAAAAGTAGATTTAGAAAACAGAGGCTTTGATGAAAGGAAGGAGGCGGAATGAGTTTTTGGACAGCCACACTAAACCTGAACAGTGTGATTTGTTGCACTTTTCCTTTAATCACAAGGCAAGCAATTTGTGTTTGAGATATTTCACGCGTTTCCCCATCACTGATCACTAGTACATACCCGTGCATGCCCACAGAAACCAAGTATAAGCAAATATCTCTGCATGCCCGTAGAAAGCAGGTGTAAGCAAGGGTGTAAGGAAGCACATCGGCACTCGTTCAGTGATGCCTGCCTTTGATCTTTGATGGTGTCTTAGGCTACGGTCACACTGCAGGTTTTAATGCCCAATTCTGATTTTTTTGCACAAATGTGAGCCATATCTGATTTTTTAATGACTGTCTGAACAACACAGATCCGATTTTTTCACACCAGACCCAGGCCACTTTCATATGTGGTCCTAATTCCACATCGTATCTGATATTTTCCAAAGCGACCTCAGTCTGAACAGTCATGTCGCATTTCATCTGACTTTTTCCTCACTGAAGTGAGACAGACGCTACAATCCTGCGGTGGCGGATGCCGCAGGCATGGCAGACACAGCTGGTTTGTGCTCTCTTTCTAATCAATCTCCTTCCCTTTATCACTGGATTGTAATTTTTGTCGGCTCAGACTGCACAGTAACTTCAAAATTGCGGGCGGGGGGGGGGGGGAGGAATTTGGGGCTGAAGCCATAGGCATTACATGCGCACAGGAATGGCACATTTGTTAAAAAAAAAAAAAGTGGTCATCTGGCATGTAGAGGAATGAAGGTGGCCTCAGTTACTTGGTGCATAAACATTTCTGAATGTTTTTTAACATTTATTTTGCTGCGCTGCATCAAAGGTGAAGAAATTCTGTCCCCTCAATGGTTGGGTGCTCATATTTACTTCCTCAAACACAGCGCTGTGTCTGACGTTGTTTTCTTCTGCGCATGCGGGTCACCTCATAGCTGGAGACCGTTCATACTCCCGTCTGATGGGGGTCGCATTTAAATTATGTGAACGCCCACACAAAAAAATTGGATCTCAGCAAAAAAAAACGCAATTGAGCATCAAGACCTGCAGTGTGACCGTAGCCTTGGTGAGTCCTGCTATGATTGTGAGCCATGCCTGCGTTTGATCTTTGAAGATGTCCTATGATCTTTGATGATGGCATAGCGATGACGTACTGCTTCAAATGGGGTTAAGATTTCCAGATTTACACACAAACTGACAGATTCCTTGAAATTATAGAGGGATATTTTTTAAGATTTCCAGATTTACTGCTTTGAATGGGTGTGGTTTAAAGTGCTGTGTCCTATTGTGTATATGATGGCATGGTCCTTTTGTCTATATGATGGCATCGCGAGTCCTGATGGTCTGTATGACATCATAAAGACATGAAGGCAGGCTTGAGGTCCTATGATGCAGACATCATAGGGACATCATAGGCCGTCCTATGATCGTCACACACAGACACACACAAAGATTTCTTGAATTTATAGACTGATGATCTATAGAGTGATAACTGAAAGATTGGATTATCTTGTTGGTAATAATTCTGTGCAATTGCTGAGAGGGAAGCATCACTATAAATTCAAGAAATCTCTGTGTCAGAGTGTCTGTCAGTGTGTCACGATCATAGGACCGCCTATGATGTTCCTATAATGTCTGCATGATGTCCTATGATATCAGGCAACATGGGAATCGCGATGCTGTCATATAGACAATAGGACTGGCTACAAGATCACAGGATTGCCTACGATGTTCCTATGACGTCTGCATGATGTCTACGTGACGCCATGTAGACAGCATAGTATAGAGTCGCCTCTGATGTTCCTATGATGGCTATATGATGCCATATAGACCACAGGACTGGCTAAAAGACACATATACGTATATAGACACAGACAATCAACATAACACACAACAGTAACAAGCAGGAGAAGAAGTAACAAGCAGGGGCAACCGGAGACGGCAGGGCATGGTTACAGAAAACGGGATGGGCAGGGCTGCACAGATAATCACACAGACGACCAGAGGGGAGACAAGACCAAGGCAATAATGATAATGATAACGATAATAATAATAATGCTGATAAACTTAAACTAAGAGGAAGACCAATGAAGAAATAAATATGCAAGACAGAATAATAATAATAATAATAATAACAACAACAACAATAAGAGCAACCCAGGATAAAAATAATAAGGTGAAATACAGAAAATCCCAACTTAAAGCGAGGATGTGGGCTGGGACCCATGCCCCGGAGACAAGGAATATCATCACTCTATATATAATTCAGGAAATCTCTGTCACGATATCACGATCATAGGACTGGCTATGAGATCAAAGGCAGGCTTCACTCACGATTATAGGACTCGCTATGACATCATCAAAGCTCAAACGCAGGCATCAACGAACGAGTGGTGACGTCAAAGATCCATGGCAGGTTTCACCACGGTTGCTGTTGCCATGGTAACAGTAACTTTCTACGGGCATGCACGGGTATGCACTAGTAATTAATGACGCGCCTTTTTTTAAAGTTTCATCAGTCATTTCTTTTTTTAAATCTGCGCTTAATTTGTTCAGCCTTCTATGAGATGTCTTGGGGCACTTCTCACAACACCGCCATCTAACATATGGCCAGGTTAGTGCCATTTTTCAGCAAATGTTGACTCATTTGGCCTTTGAGTGGGACTCAGTTTTTAAGTTATGTGCCCCTATTTGAGTGAATGGCAACCCTGCTAGAAGTGCATGCTCTCTAGTAGTCTGCGGTGAAATTAAACAATCAATATTTCACACAGAAAAGGGATCTTTTATTGAAAAAAAAAAAAAAAGCATGCTAGTAGAGCAGCGGTATAGCCACATCTGATATTCTGTCAACTTCTGAACAATGAAGAATAACAATACTTCAAAATAAATCAAGCATTAATATATGCCACTGTATGTAAACTTGATGCTTGAGAAAATCCGATGCATTTGTTTCAGGTTTCGTGAAGCAGTTACAGACCACGAAGCAGACACTGTGGGGTTCTGTGTTTCATACTCTTACAGGATTCCATGAGGGTTTCTTCCAGACAAAACAAAAGGAAATTTAAATTAAACAAAAATGTGCCCAATGTTAAGTATGCCAATAATGAAATAGCCCTCTGACAGGCAGGATTAATCACTCTTAGAAAGCAGGAATGCATCAAGTATAAAGTCAAAAATGTGCAAATGTCTGAGAATACATCTGAGACACATTATGTTGGGTGTTCTGATACGGTTTGATCTTCATTCATGCACCGAGAAGAGAAAGAAAATCTCGCTCCACACAAGACGCCAGAGGCACAGCACTCATCTGTGAGTCACCATCTAGCAATGCATTTCCCATGTCTAACTTCTAACGTCACTAAACAATACCGACCGGTTGACCAGCAGCGGCTGCTCGTTTCACAAAGCCAGAAGCATGTAGGAAACAACAGGAAGAAAGCTGGACATGAAGAAACTTTTCTAGCAGCCAAAGGGTAAATAACTAAGAGGCTGGACAGTCTAAAAAAAAAATAAGTTCCAGTGTATTCAGCCTGCTGGCCTGGTTCCAGGTGTTTTCCAGGAACAGTCAGGATTCCCAACTGCTGAGAAACTAAAGGCTGCAGTTCTTAACATCACTGCTGTTGAATTATGCACCAGTGCAGCTAAAGTGGCTTCAAACACAGTGGGCACAGAAGGGGAAATTGTGGATAAAGTTGATCAATTTAGACAAACTTACACATCGCTGAAACTCTTCAGAGAAGTATCAGGGGTGAAGACATCTAAGAGGCCAATTACCTGCAAAAATGCACATTTAAAAAAGTCAATTCAACATTAAATACAAAAACACTTTAAAAAAAAATTCACTTACATTTTCGTGCTTCATATGCTTAAGCAACCGCAGCTCTCTATACGTTCTTTTGGCATGGACGACGGACTGAAACGGCCTCGAAAGCTTCTTCACAGCAACCTTTGAACCAGTCTTCATGTCATCTGCAGAACTGTTTAAAAAAAAGTGAGCAAATGTGAGCTTAAATGTAACCAGTCATCAGAATGAACATGTGACACATGACATTTTTCAGCATTGATTTAAACAAACTTTAAATGAGTGAATTTATTAACAACCTGAGCTACAAGTGCATTTTGAAAAAAGAAGACTGAAGAATTAAAGTGTTTTATATGACTTTTCAAGGGCTGAGCCTCTCCTCAAAAATAAATTTGGTGTGGTAAGTGCTGCCGAAGGCTGAGCAATGGGCTACATCAGCAGAAAATACCATCGCTCAGCAGAATGGGAGCAGCCCTGGCTACCGTCTGAAAACTGGCTAACTCCGAAACCAACACTTCCCCCCTGCTCGGCTCATCACAACCTGTGGACTGCCTCATGTGACTGCAACAAGGACTCAGCAACCAGACATATGTGCAGTGCAAATGTAAATTATTTTACACAAGAGGGCTGCACCATGTGAAATGCAAATTTCTGATAGATGTGGTGTAAGCTGTTTTTTTTTAAACTGTCAGCTCCTTAGAACAAGCTTGCTGCAAAGCCCATGTGAGAACAGCCGTCGCAAAAACGAGTCCTGCAACCCTGCAGCCGTTTAAAAATGTTGCCAAACGCTTACTTCTAAACAATGACCACAGTTACATGGTCACAATAAACCGATTACTGTAAATAAACACCAACAATGGCAATAATCAGTTTTGTTGTTTTTACATGCACTGAATAAACAAATTATTATTTTATTAAAGTGTGTGTGTGTGTGTGTGTGGGAGGGGCATACAATCTTCAGTTAAACGTTATGACAAGTCCATCTTGGAAATACAGAAAATATAAGCCAGGGCCTGGAAAAAAAAACAAACCTCCCATCAGCACACTGGTGCACAGCCAGTAATCTGACCAGCAACAGATTATCCCATTGCCCAGCAACACCACAGCTGTTCGCTTCCATCTGCAAAACAAACATCTGCTCACTAAACCAAGTGACTATGCTGTGCCCCAGATAGCATCAGTGCAACACATTTAATCACAGCACTGATGCAAAGGGCCCCATCCTTCAAAAGCTTCACTTGCTGCTACTAACCAGCATTAAGGGGTCACCAATGTCCCCTGAAATATGAAGCACAAATTGAGAGGTGTGACTCTACTGTAAATACACATTTGTTTACATCTATTTCAACCAACAGCAACAGTAAGATGAGACGATGAATTACAATTACCAACAAAGATTACTGGTACAGTACCATGTGATTAAGAGAAATACAACATCTACCTGTGTTATACCTGTGCAGAAATACAACATTTGTTCCGTCTAGCTGCAATGCTCCGTACTGTGGGTGTTTATATATTTATATATCTACATGTTATTCCATCTAGCTACATTGCTCCGCACTGTGTGTGTTTATATACTTGCATATTTATTCCACCTAGCTGCAATGCTCCGTACTGTGGGTGTTTATATATTTACATATTTATTCCATCTAGCTACAATGCTCTGCACTGTGTGTTCATATATTCATATATTATTCCATCCAGCTACAATGCTCTGCACTGTGTGTCTGTGTGTGTGTGTATATATATATATTTTATAGTAATACGTACATATGTTTATTAGCTGCTCTTGCTTGCTTGTTTTTTTTTTTTTTTTTTTTTTTTTTTTTTTTTTTCTTGCCTTCTGATTGTTGCTCTGAGTGTTGCTATCCCTGTGCTGTTGCAATCCTGGAATTTCCCCGTTGTGGGACTAATAAAGGCTTATCTTATCTTATCAACCCTTATTAGCTTCAACAGCAGCTAAATCAGAAATTCTAAGAATGAAAGCAAGAAATTAGGGCTGCAACTAAATTATTTCTATTACTGATTAATCTCCCAATTGTTTTTTTTTGTCTATTAGTGGAATAATTAGTTTTTCTGGAACAATAATGTCCATCACAATACCGAGCTGAAGGTGACCTCATCAAAAGGCTTAGTTTCAAAAATCAAAATGATTCAACTAATGCAAGAACAAGTGGCAAGTCTTCATCTCTGAGAACCTGATTTTTTTTTTTTAAAGAATCTGTACTGGAAAGGAATGCATAATCAAACTGTCTATCAAATCAGTTGTCAATTTTCAGTTGGTGGATTAGTCACAGTCACAGCACTACTGGAAATGTATTTTTTTTAAATTCACATTATAATTTTCTAAATTATAATCGTTACTACATAATGACCCTTTATCGTGTGGAGGGGTTTGTGCGCTCTAATGATACCAGGAGCCACGTTGTCGGAGGCAAATTGCCCCTGGTAGGGTCTCTGATGGAAAAATTCTATGTTACACTGAGTTATATGAATTTTTATGAATATGACTTTTTCCTTATAAAGCTTAATGTGTATACCTAGGAAATCCTGTTACCATATTTGCAGTTGTTGAGTATTGGGGGGGAAAAAACTGATTTAAGGACGCTGATGTGACTGGTTACCACTGTGAATGTTCAGTTATATCACCGACTGTTCAGCTGATCACTAGTGTTTTCTGCATGAACTCAGCAAATACAATCTTGGTCATGAATGAAATATCAAGAGGCTCAGCAAACCTTATCACAGTGAGTCATGAATGAACTCATCAAGAAGAGACCCCATCCCGATGGCCCGTTGGATATATATTAGCCACAAACACTATTAGTTAAGCCAATGCACTGCAGCAGTCTGTGAAAGCTGTACTCTGTATTGTCTTCCGCTGACCAGTGCATATTAAATTTGCTGAAACTTTGATCCTGCCTGATTTTTAATAAGGAATTTTTCCAACAGTCTCCCAAGACAAATTGGTTCTGGGTGAAGGGCCATACTAAAAGAGAGTGGTCCAGCAGATCTCTATGAAAAAGTTACACAAATGGGCCCAGTGTACCAAAAGGACCCACCTGGGTCCACTCCCCAATGGGCTCACCACCAGCAGGAGGGGTCAAACAGCTATGTGAACTGGGTGGTAGTCTGGGCTACCCTGCTTGGACTGCTACTTCCACGACCCGGTGTTATGCCGAGAATTGCTGGCTTGCCAAGAATTGCATTCTATCTGCCAAAACTATAAAATACGTGTAACACTACAGCCAGGCTTGCAACCATTTGTGCATTTTTAGAAGTAAAAATTGTTATTACCGCTTGTAAATTATCTTTAAATTGCGCTTATTTGCCAGACGTTTTAGTGTTTTAAAGAGGGTTAGAAATCATAGTGCTCCATCTCCACGTTTTACAATCGTCAGAGTTGGCATTTTGCATTTATGCACCGTCGGTAAAAAGGGAAATCACGTTTTCAAAATATATAGTTGTATTGACTGTAACTTGCACTAAACACCTGCTTGTGACGATGGGCACGCGAGCAATTCTCGGCATAGTTGTATTGACTTTGACAGTATGGGATGCAATTCTCGGCATGACACCGGACCCCCACATAAGCAGTAGAAGATGGATGAATGAACGGACTACATAATGGAAAACGTACACAAAATATTGGGTCTTTGCAGCAGTTGCTGAATTATATAAATCAAGACGTCAGAATTTCCATTATTTTCCTTTTTGAGAAAAAAAATGTTTTAGGAACGGTCGTCATTTCTCTACAAATACCTGGTCATTATAACACCAACAACCACATCATCAGCTTAAGGGTGGTTCACATCTTTCTTTCCATCCTGCGTCTTACTCAAGAATGTGCATTAATCTTCAAACAATGCAAATGCAGTTTAAGTAAAGTGAAATTGATTTAATCTGCGTGACCAACACAGAGGAGAACGCGCTGCAGAGCTGCAACTGTACCAGACAATAATCAACATAAAAACTGTTCAAACAGAAGTGTTTCCCACAGGTCAGGTGGTGCGTATATGTTTAATAAATCAACTTTGTAGCACTCAATGACACGCCAACGTGACAGTTTTTAAGTCAAATCCCAAGAGAAAGCGTCTTCCTCCTTTGCAACAGTCTAGTTAAGCTAGTCCAACTTTAGCTGCTGCAGAACAGGCCTCGTCACAATGAATGGAGAGGAAGTTTGGTGACCAGGCTCTACCAGCGCTGCTTATCTCAAAACTATATTTTATAAAAGGCTACTTACCAAACGGTTCCGTATGCACCGGAGCCCACCGGAGACAGGTCTCGGTACCGCTCCGGGACTTCCCAGATGGTCTTGTTGACCTCCTGTCGGTAAAACACGGATCCCCGCTCCTGCGACATTCCTGCACCACCGAACCAAGTTCTGCTCCCAGAGCTTCAACTTCTACTAAAGTTGTTAATACTGAAGCCCAATGAAACGTCTCTCGTATTAGGCGATCCTATCCGCCCGTGAAGCTTCGATTCAGCCTTCTTGTGAAATGTTGCAGAACCGTCGCCTGTCCCGTCCGCCCAGTGGAACACTAAAGTCTTCTCATTGTTTGCTCCTTTCGCGGAACCTCGGACTCGGCACGAGATTTCGCCGCAAAACTCTCGCGGGAAGTCCAACTAGGGACAGCCGAGTTTTCTTCTTCTTCTTCTCGTTTTTGCTTAGCGGTTGGCAACCAGCTCAAAGGTGCGTTACCGCCACTGACTTGATTATGTTTTTCTCATAGTTTTGTGACGTTTTCCTCATAGCTTTGTGACGTTTTGACTTCACAGTTCGCGCCATAACAGTCAACAGCATTCCAGGTGTTGTTGTCGTCACCCGCGTCACTGTTTAGATCACTCTTCCTCCTCTTCTTCTAGATCTGATTGGCAGCTGGCAGCCGGACAGCCGAGTTCATAGAGACATATAAGAAGATCGGGTGTGGGGGGGACACAGACACAGCATGTATAGAGTGATTATGATTGTATGTTGATCCAGAAGAGAGATTTCTTGAATTATATATAGAGTGATGAGGCAGAGACACCATAGTATAGAGTTTGAAAATGAAACTCACTCACCAGAAAAAACAGATAGACCCGGCCAGAAGATATATAGAGTGATGATACAGAGTAATGCACCTGTAAGCTGGTTACCAGCCACCAATCAAATCTAAATGAAGAAGCAATTCAAATCTAAAAGGCTGAAAGAAGAAGAAATTTATTTGTGTCCATAATGCTGCATATGCATAGCTTACTTATACGATTATAATGAATACAATGAACAGTTGTGTATACTGTAGAGGATGCCTTTCACAGACGAGACTGAGTTTATTTCTCAGGGTTGGTTTATTGAGAGGTCACATCCTCTAACAAGCACAGAATCTCAGAAAAGAGGAAGAGCAATCGTCTCACACAGTTCTTATATTCTCCAAAGTCACAAATCCCCCAACATCAAATCACACACCCCCAACCCACAGTCCTTTAGTAAACATCCAGCCCCCGAGGCTCCTTGGCGTCTCCATTGTCTCTTAACCTTCTAGCCTCCGGGGCTCCTGCTGAGACATTCTGTCCAACTTCCCATCTCCTGCAAGGCCAACTTCACACCTCCCGTGGGTCCTTGCAGGGTCAGGTCCTCTTTGTCCATTAAGACGTGAAGCCTCTAGAATATGCACCGTCATGCCTACTAGGTGTATGTGGGGAATATGGATACAATATATGCGCCCTAAATATGCGCCATATAACCCCCCCAAACGTCTAAATAAGGACAAAGTACACCCCAATATGCATAGAATCATGTCATAACACACAGAACAGCAAAAAGGCACAACATATCACACTTCCAACTGCTTGGGCTTCAATCTCCTGCCATATCTGCTGTAAACAGGTTTCGATCTGCCTGTAGCCGTTTCTTGCATCTGTGGATTAGAGTCGTTAGTACATCCTTGTGAAAGCTTAGAAGAGTGTCTCCCCGGTGGCCTGCCGCGGCGGGGGGCCCTGGCTAACTGCACTTGTTCATCAGCCAACACAAAAGCGGGTTTGAGTCTGTTAATGCAGACTAATTCCCTCCTGTCACCCAAATCGAGCAAAAAATGTTTTTCCCCAGTTTCCAACACTCTGAACGGTCCATCATAAGGTGGTCTTAAACCTGGCCTCTGAGCGTTGTGTCTGACAAAGACAAATTCTGCGCTCTTTAAGGCTTTAGGCACAAAAACGCGTGGGAAACTGTGATGAACTGGGCCGGGGAGGGTGTTTGATCCCACATCGCTCTGCAGCAGCTGAGCGGGGGGGGGGGGCGATTTGGTGCGGGGTTCTCTGGAAGGAATTCGCCCGGTAACCGGAGGGGTTGGGCAAAAAGTAGCTCAGCCGGAGAGGCTTGCAAATCTTCCTTAGGTGCTGAACGCAACCCTAATAAAACCCATGGAAGTTTATCAACGCAATTTGTGTCCGTGAGAGCCGCTCTGAGGGCTGCTTTCAATGACCGGTGAAAGCGTTCGCACAAACCGTTGGCCTGGGGGTTATATGCGGTCGTGTGGTGAATTTTCACCCCCAGACTGAGTGCCATGGATGACCAGAGCTCGGAAACGAATTGGGGTCCCCTGTCAAACGTTATGTCAGACGGGACTCCAAAACGCGCGACCCAAGCCGTTAAAAACGCGCGCGCCACGTCTGCTGCTGTAGTTGACGCCAGGGGGACCACTTCTGGCCAGCGCGTGGTGCGGTCCACCATGGTTAGAAGGTGTGTGAACCCCTGCGACAGCGGGAGGGGCCCCACCAAGTGGGTGGTCGAAGCGTTTGGCCGGGATGTGAAAAGGTTCTAGAGGGGCCCGCGTGTGCTTGTGTATCTTTGCTCTTTGACACGCTGCGCAGGCTGCGGCCCATTCTTTGACATGTTTACGCAGTCCTGGCCAAACGAATTTTTCTCCCACCATTTTGATCGATGCGCGAACGCCCGGATGCGCCAGCGAATGGATTAAGTCAAAAACGCGGCGGTGCCACGCAGCTGGGACCACGGGGCGGGGGCGCCCCGTGGAGACATCGCAGATTAGAGGGGACATACCTATTTGATGCACCCTGTGCTCCAGCCTTAGCCCTGTTGGCCCAGACTGGAGCGTGCGCACATCCGCATCGTTAACCTGCTCGGCGGCCATGGCTGCGTAATCTAAGCCAGCGCAGACCGGGGCTGCGAGCGCTTCCGCGCCGCAAGCCTGGCCCGTGTCCACAGCCACCGAGTCTGCCCCCTGGGGGCCTGGCACTGCAACTGCGCGCGAGAGACAATCTGCCACTACATTGTGTTTGCCCGCCACGTGTTGAATGTCGGTGGTAAACTCCGAAATCGCGGCCAGCTGTCTCTGCTGTCGGCCCGACCAAGGCTCTGAAATCTTAGCCATTGCAAATGTTAATGGTTTGTGGTCTACAAACGCGGTGAAACGGCGCCCTTCCAGCCAGAACTGGAAGTGGCGGATGGCCAAATGCAGGGCTAAAAGCTCCCTATCGAACGCGCTGTATTTCCGCTCGTCATCGCGCAATGTTTTGCTGAAAAATGCAAGCGGTTGCCAGCTCCCTGCTACCAGTTGCTCGACAACCGCCCCAACTGCTACGTCGGAAGCGTCCGTGGTTAGCGCCATGCGAGCTGCTGGCACCGGGTGTGCCAACAACACAGCGTTTGCGAGGGCCGACTTGACCTGGGAGAAAGCGCGCTCCCGTTCCGGGGACCACGCGACCTTATTTGCAGGCTTTTGTTTCTTTAGTGCCGCGTACAGTGGGTGCATGAGCTGTGCCGCGCTGGGGAGGAAACGGTCATAAAAATTGACCATCCCCAAAAATTCTTGCAATGCTTTAACTGTCTGCGGTTGGGGAAACTCCGTTATCGCGCGTACTTTATCGGGCAGCGGGACCGCTCCTTCTGGAGAAACGCGGTGCCCCAAAAAATCGATTTGCACTACCCCGAATTGGCATTTCGCTGGGTTAATTATCAGCCCATGCTCTGTCAGCCTCTGAAAAACCGCTGTGAGGTGGGGTTCGTGTTCGACTTCGGATGCACTGGCTACCAAAATATCATCCAAATAGGCGAACACGAAAGGGAGGCCGCGCAACACCGCATCCATCATGCGTCGGAACGTCTGTGCGGCGCCCTTGAGGCCAAAAGGCATGCGCAAAAACTCGAAAAGCCCAAAGGGGGTTATTACTGACGTTTTGGGTATGTCTTGAGCGCGGACTGGGACTTGGTGATAACCGCGCACCAAATCTATTTTGGAAAAGATGCGCGCCCCCGCCAAATGTGCTGAAAAATCCTGGATGTGCGGAATCGTGTAGCGGTCGTGTGCTGAAGCATTATTTAACCTGCGGAAATCACCGCAAGGCCACCACGAGCCGTCAGCCTTGGGGACCATATGCAGGGGTGACGACCAAGGGCTGTTAGAGCGTCTAGCAATGCCCAGTTTTTCCAAGTTGGCGAATTCCTCGCGCGCGATGGCCAGTTTAGCTGGGTCCAAGCGCCGAGCTTTTGCAAAAACAGGGGGGCCAGAGGTAGTTATGAAGTGCTCGACCCCGTGTTTGGCTACTGACGCTGAAAATGTTGGGACCGTGAGTGCTGGGAACTGATTGAGTAGTGCATGAAACTTACCACCCGCAGCTGTGACATTGGGATGTGCAGAAGGCAGGGCCGCCCGAGCTGTACAGGAGATAGAGTGGAAAGACAGTGCATTTACCATACGTCTATTAGTAAGATCAACTAATAAACTGTTTGAGCATAAAAAATCAGCACCTAGCATGTTGTTGCTAACTGCAGCTACGACAAAAGTCCACTCGAAGGTGCGACCGTGGAAGGATAGGAGGACCGTCTTCTCCCCATAGGTTTTGATCGTCGAGCCATTTGCCGCTAGCACCAGGGGTCCGCTGGAAGGCGCCAGCAGGTCTGCGTAGGAAGGCTTGACAAAACTCAGCTGGGAGCCTGTGTCCACCAGGAATTCCTTCCCTGAATTTGCATCCGTCACGAAAAGCAGCTTGTTCTTCGTGCCGAGAGCAGCAGCTGCTACCGACTCTCGGTCTTGGCGTTTCCCTGGCGCTTGTATCGGCACGGCGGGATGCATCTGCGCGCCCTCCCGGCAAAACGTCGATGGTAAAAGCAGAGGATGCCATCCGCTCCGCTTCTCCTGGTCTCTGCCGCTGCTGACGTCAGTGGGTCCGGTGCTGCGGCCTCTGGTCTCCCCTCGTCTCGCGGGGGTGCGTTCAGCTCCGTTGCCGCCGTCGTGGCTGCGTGTCATCTATGGGCATCGACGAGCCGCTGCGCCTCCTGGCCCAGCCCGTGGTAGTCACGGTCGTTGAGCAGCTGTGAGCTGGCCAGGGTGACTCTCACTGCTGGTGGTAGTGTTCTGAGAAAGAGGTGGGCAAAGATAAAACTGTCGTCATCTTCGCCTCTCAGGTTCATCATCCTCGCCATCAGATCTGCCGGCCTGTCTGCTTCCCCTTCTGTTAGCGCCAGAAGTCTCTCTACTCGCTCTCCCTGCGAGGGAGTGAAAGCTCGAATGAGGGTGGCTTTCAGTGCGCCATACTTGTCGTCCTGGGGCGGGTGGTTGGTCAGGCTCTCCACCCGCTGCACTGTGAGGCTGTCCAGCTTCGTGACGACATGGTAGAACCTCGTTGCATCCGCCGAGATTCCCCGAAGGTGGAACTGCGCCTCTACAGTGGTAAACCAGGAGCGCGGGTTATGTTGCCAGAAATCAGGCAGCTGTAGTGTGGTAGTGAAGCGGCATGAAATAAAGCGGCGTTGGTGAAGGTTTTAAGCAGAGTTTATTGAATCATACCGCCTTCACAGGATCCCCGCTCCGGTGCAAGTGTGAGCAGACCGGAGCGGGATCCTCAGGCTCTCAGAGGAGGAGACACAAAGTGTGTGTCTGCAGCAGCAGCTGAAGAGTGAGTGAATGAGAGAGTGAGAGGATTACAGTGCAGTATATATATCCAACTACAACAATACATAAAAGAGCATTCCCCAGCAGTTGATATGATCAAAGAGATTGCAGAACAGGCATGAGACATTTGCATTTGAGAGACATACATCACAATAGGCAGATTGCTGGCCTCTGCTCCAGCTGCAAGACAAAGAGGTTACAAGGCACATCTACATATTGATCTCAGTCTCTAGGTCACAGTAAGGACAGGACGCATGAACACAATGCATGAAAGGCACGTTAACATCACAGTAGTGAGCCAGAAGAAGCGGGGCTGCCTGTAGGCATTAATACACACATTTCACTGTTCTGTTAATTGCTCTAGCCGAGCGCTGTGTCTGTCCAGTCTGTTGTGGGGGTTACACCAACCCGCCACAGTAGCTGCGTTAACCCGGTTGGCTCCTGAAGAGTCCGGTGCGGGAAGATCGTCGCCACCGGCCATAGTTTGTCGTAGGTCACCAGTGTAGAGGATGCCTTTCACAGACGAGACTGAGTTTATTTCTCAGGGTTGGTTTATTGAGAGGTCACATCCTCTAACAAGCACAGAATCTCAGAAAAGAGGAAGAGCAATCGTCTCACACAGTTCTTATATTCTCCAAAGTCACAAATCCCCCAACATCAAATAACACCCCCCCAACCCACAGTCCTTTAGTAAACATCCAGCCCCCGAGGCTTCTTGGCGTCTCCATTGTCTCTTAACCTTCTAGCCTCCGGGGCTCCTGCTGGGACATTCTCTCCAACTTCCCATCTCCTGCAAGGCCAACTTCACACCTCCCGTAGGTCCCTGCAGGGTCAGTTCCTCTTTGTCCATTAAGACGTGAAGCCTCTAGAATATGCACCGTCATGCCTACTAGGTGTATGTGGGGAATATGGATACAATATATGCGCCCTAAATATGCGCCATAATACAAACCTTTTAACCTCCTTGATGTATCCTGTTATCACAATGTTGAAGGTGCTGTCAAAGCCATCATAATAAGAACTCCATGGTCAAAGGGATAAGGTTGGTCATGTTTCTTCTAGCCTTTAGTTTGTTTGGTTTTTTTAAAGTGGGTACTGTGGCGTAGTGAGTGTGGCGTGTGTGTGCTGCCGTACCCACCCCTGGTGTGACGTCAGGTGGGCACAGCCCTTGTATATAAATAGTTCTGTTCTCATAATAAAGTGGGTGGTTGGTTGGTATTGATGGTGCCTATAAACAAGACGCTGCTCCTCATTTCTCGTACACAACATTTGGCGATGAGAGAAAATTATGAGGGCGTATGGGCTACCTCCATCCCTGCTACCGTTTCTGGAGTACCCGGGAGAGCCAGCAATCCTGTGGCTGAACTAGCTGGCCATGTTTGAGGGTTACTCAAACATGAGGAGAGGACCGATAGGCACACAGGGATGGTGTGCCGGACAGCAGCACCGGGGGGCCAGAGGAGAGAAGCGGTTGATGACGAGAGGAGACATTTTCACCGGGGAGAGTGGCTTCGACCCCGGGGGCTGACGGCGGCCTAAGGCGCGCATGCCGTGGGGTTGCCCTCTGGGCCTCCCAGCCAGTTTTGTGAATGGTTGTCCAGGGACTGTGGAATAACAAAGTCTCATATGTAAATGTATGTATATACAGTGGGGTAAAAAAGTATTTAGTCAGCCACCAATTGTGCAAGTTCTCCCACTTAAAAGATGAGAGAGGTCTCCAATTTTCATCATAGGTATACCTCAACTATGAGAGACAAAATGAGGAAAAAAAAAAATCCAGAAAATCACATTGTCTGATTTTTAAAGAATTTATTTGCAAATTATGGTGGAAAATAAGTATCTGGTCAGTAACAAAAGTTCATCTCAATACTTTGTTATATACCCTTTGTTGGCAATGACAGAGGTCAAACGTTTTCTGTAAGTTTTCACAAGGTTTTCACACACTGTTGCTGGTATTTTGGCCCATTCCTCCATGCAGATCTCCTCTAGAACAGTGATGTTTTGGGGCTGTCGCTGGGCAACATGGACTTTCAACTCCCTCCAAAGATTTTCTATGGGGTTGAGATCTGGAGACTGGCTAGGCCACTCCAGGACCTTGAAATGCTTCTTATGAAGCCACTCCTTCGTTGCCCGGGCGGTGTGTTTGGGATCATTGTCATGCTGAAAGACCCAGCCACGTTTCATCTTCAATGCCCTTGCTGATGGAAGGAGGTTTTCACTCAAAATCTCACGATATATGGCCCCATTCATTCTTTCCTTTACACGGATCAGTCGTCCTGGTCCCTTTGCAGAAAAACAGCCCCAAAGCATGATGTTTCCACACCCATGCTTCACAGTAGGTATGGTGTTCTTTCTCCTCCAAGCACGACAAGTTGAGTTTTTACCAAAAAGTTCCATTTTGGTTTCATCTAACCATATGACATTCTCCCAGTCCTCTTCTGGATCATCCAAATGCTCTCTAGCAAACTTCAGACGGGCCTGGACATGTACTGGCTTAAGCAGGGGGACACGTCTGGCACTGCAGGATTTGAGTCCCTGGCGGCGTAGTGTGTTATTGATGGTAGCCTTTGTTACTTTGGTCCCAGCTCTCTGCAGGTCATTCACTAGGTCCCCCCATGTGGTTCTGGGATTTTTGCTCACTGTTCTCGTGATCATTTTGACCCCACGGGGTGAGATCTTGCGTGGAGCCCCAGATCGAGGGAGATTATCAGTGGTCTTGTATGTCTTCCATTTTCTAATAATTGCTCCCACAGTTGATTTCTTCACACCAAGCTGCTTACCTATTGCAGATTCAGTCTTCCCAGCCTGGTGCAGGTCTACAATTTTGTTTCTGGTGTCCTTTGACAGCTCTTTGGTCTTGGCCATAGTGGAGTTTGGAGTCTGACTGTTTGAGGTTGTGGACAGGTGTCTTTTATACTGATAAAGAGTTCAAACAGGTGCCATTAATACAGGTAACGTGTGGAGGACAGAGGAGCCTCTTAAAGAAGAAGTTACAGGTCTGTGAGAGCCAGAAATCTTGCTTGTTTGTAGGTGACCAAATACTTATTTTCCACCATAATTTGCAAATAAATTCATTAAAAATCAGACAATGTGATTTTCTGGATTTTTTTTTCTCATTTTGTCTCTCATAGTTGAGGTATACCTATGATGAAAATTGGAGACCTCTCTCATCCTTTAAGTGGGAGAACTTGCACAATTGGTGGCTGACTAAACATTTTTTTTTTCCCACTGTATTCTGCTGGTGTGCATGAGAGGATGTGCGTTATGGGATTATTTTATGTTTTGGAGACATGGTCCATTTTTGTTTTTCTTTTGGATGAGTGGGTTAGGTTATTTTATTACAGTTCATGATTCCTTGTTCCTTAGTGCATGATTCGGGTCCTAAATTGGGGAGGGTCTCGATTGTATGTATGGTTTGCATTTTTGTAAGGGGGAGGGGAACTGTGGTGTAGTGATTGTGGTGTGTGTGTGTGCTGCCATACCCGACCCTGGTGTGACATCAGGTGGGCACGGCCCTTGTATATAAATAGTTCTGTTCTCATAATAAAGTGGGTGGTTGGTTGGTGTTGATGGTTCCTATAAACAAGACTGCTCCTCATTTCTCATACACAACAGGTACCACCTACATATACAGACGTGGACAAAATTGTTGGTACCCCTCTGTTAATGAAAGAAAAACCCACAATGGTCACAGAAATTACTTGAATCTGACAAAAGTGGTAATAAATAAAAATTCTATGAAAATTGAAAACAGGCCTGGACAAAAATGATGGTACCCTTAACTTAATATTTTGTTGGACAACCTTTTGAGGCAATCACTGCAATCAAATGATTTCTGTAACTGTCAATGAGACTTCCACACCTCTCAGCAGGTATTTTGGCCCACTCCTCATGAGCAAACTGCTCCAGTTGTCTCAGGTTTGAAGGGTGCCTTCTCCAGACGGCATGTTTCAGCTCCTTCCACAGATGTTCAATAGGATTTAGATCAGGGATCATAGAAGGCCACTTTAGAATAGTCCAGTGTTTGGCTCTTAGCCATTCTTGGGTGTTTCTAGCTGTGTGTTTTGGGTCATTATCCTGTTGCAAGACCCATGACCTGTGACTGAGACCAAGCTGTCTGACAATGGGCAGCACATTTCTCTCTAGAAAACCTTGATAGTCTTGAGATTTCAACGTGCCCTGCACAGATTCAAGACACCCTGTGCCAGATGCAGCAAAGCAGCCTCAGAACATAACAGAACCTCCTCCATGTTTCACAGTAGGGACAGTGTTCTTTTCTTGGTATGCTTCATTTTTGCGTCTGTGAACATAGAGCTGATGTGCCTTGCCAAAAAGTTGCAGTTTTGTCTCGTCTGTCCATAGAACATTCTCCCAGAAACTTTGTGGCTTGTCAACAAGCAGTTTGGCAAATTCCAGTCTGGCTTTTTTATGATTTGTTTTCAACAGTGGTGTCCTCCTTGGTCGTCTCCCATGAAGTCCACTTTGGCTCAAAAAACGACGGATGGTGCGATCTGACACTGATGTACCTTGACCTTGGAGTTCACCTTGAATGTGTTTAGAGGTTGTTCTGGGCTCTTTTGTTACCATTCGTATTATCCGTCTCTTCCATTTTTCATCAAGTTTCCTCCTGCGGCCACGTCCAGGGAGGTTGGCTACAGTCCCATGGATCTTAAATTTCTGAATAATATGTGCAACTGTAGTCACAGGAACATCAAGCTGCTTGGAGATGGTCTTATAGCCTTTACCTTCAACATGCTTGTCTATAATTTTCTTTCTAATCTCCTGAGACAACTCTCTCCTTTGCTTCCTCTGGTCCATGTTTAGTGTGGTACACACCATGTCACCAAACAGCACAGTGACTACTTGTCACCCTTTAAATAGGCCGACTGACTGATTACAAGTTTGTAGACACCTGTGATGTTAATTAGAGGACACATCTTGGTTGAGCATGTCCCTATGGTCACACTATTTTCAATCTTTTCTAGGGGTACCATCATTTTTGTCCAGGCCTGTTTCATGAGTTTGTTTTTTAAAATAATTCTGTTGAACCACAATTCAAAAGCATTGTCTGATTTTCATTGGTTAATTTTCATAGAATTTTTATTTATTACCACGTTTGTCAGATTTAAGTTATTTCTGTGACCATTGTGGGTTTTTCTTTCATTAACAGAGGGGTACCAACAACTTTGTCCACGTCTGTATATCCCCCCCATAGAAAAATCTAAAACACACACACAATCAGCCCACCTCAATTTGAAACCTGAATCATCCACTAGAAATAAACAAACTAAAATCACCAAAAGGGGCTTATGACATTCACACCAAAAGAACTAAAATTAGGGGGGACGGGTAGACTGCCGTCCTACCCCCCACACATCGAGGCGGGTTATTCTGCCACCTATTAAAGTCCATAACGGAAAGAAAAAAAATGCTGCTGTGTCTCCTATATAAAATACAAAACTAAAATATTCCTTAAACTATTAACACAGAACAAATGAACAATTATAACAACACGCCCATGACTTGGTTAGGATAAACCGTGCCCCCCCCCCCCCCCCCCCCGGATCTTCACCATCAGTCCACCCTTGGTGGCAGTCTGCTTCTTGGGCCACAGCTGGTCACCTCCTCTTTGGAGCGTCTTCTCCTCCACACCTTCGAGCGCTCTGGAGTCGTGCCCACCTGTCTCCTTCAGAGCACGCCTTAACTCACTGGGATGGCACCACGAGCCATCCGACAGCAGCAGGTATCGATCGTGCCACTCACCCATCACCTGCAGCCAACCCTGGTACCACTCCATGTCTTGCTTCTGTCTCACCCACCTGGACCTTGCCTCTGCCCGAGCCTGAACCCAGTCTGCGACTCCAAGTGGGGCCTTGCACGGCCTGTGGTGTCTCCACCTGGCACTCACTCTTCCAGTGCCACTCGGTCCTGCCCCAACAGCTTGTAGATCCGCTGCTGACCCCGCCTCTGTGGTCCCGCGTTCGCCAGTCTTTCACGGCCATGCTCCTGGAACATCTGAGACCATGATTTGGGCCCCGCTCGTCGCCATAGGTCATCCCCCATGCAGCTTGGCGCCCACATCCAGGGCAGCTCGGACACTGGCACCAGGGTCCTCTCGCGGTGATCCTGAGCGCAACGCAGCCTGTCCATTTTCCGGAGTGCCCAGCAATGGTTCATCCCACACCGCATCGTCCTGGACCCTCAGAACCGGTCGGTCCCACAGTCTGCCACCTGACCACTCTTCCCCAGCGCCGCTTCTGATGGAGAATCCAAGGCCATAAAATAAGTTGCAGCCCATGATGTTAGAGCTGTAGGCAGTCACAATGAACTCCACAGCGGCCATCACCATCGACTTGTACTGAGCAGTCAACGTGATGGTATCCACCGTGGCCAACCGTCCTCCTCCATAGCCGCAAAGCAGCACTGAGAAACTTCCAATCCTGTAGTGGGGAAAACACTGTCTGACTGTAGCCCTATTCAGCACAGAACTCTCCGCTCCAGTGTCAACCAACATCAGTACCGGAACGCCATCCAAAATTACCGTGCAGCGCGTGCGCCCATCGGAACTTGGGGACACCGTGTGCACCACCGTTAAAGCAGGAGAAGCTGAAGTCTTGCGTGGGCTCTCTTGTCCAGCTGACTGGCACATCCTCGTGAAATGGTGGAGACGGCCTCAATTTCCACAGCGCTTCCCTCTTGCCGCACACTCTCTGGCCTTGTGGCGGTGCTTCATGGACCCACAACCCATACACCTGGGCTTCTCCGGGGCAGACCTCATCCGTACAGCGTTGGCGCTCTCGGCGTCATCTTCGACAATCCCATCGCTGTCCGGGTGCACTACCTGTGTGGCCATGGGGGATCTTGAACCTCCCGGCGAAAGGCGTTCGTTTAGCTCCCGAGTTAGCTTATCTGCTGCTTCTAGCTGTAGCGCTAACTCGACAGCCCTCATCAGTGTCAACTCACCCGGGAACATGAGCAGCTTGGAGCAGACTGCAGCACAGTTGGTGTGTTCTGCCAACTGGTCGCGCACCATTTCTTCTTCTAATGGCCCGAACTGGCATTCAACTGCCTTAAGTCCGATACGAACTGCTGGATCTGTTTGCCTACCTGTTGGCAGCGCTGTCTGAACTTAATCTACCCAATGATGACGTTGTCCGGCGCTCTGAAATGGCGGGCCATTAACTCAACTACTTCTTCATACGTGTCTGCATCTCCAAGCGTGCCCCAAATTCTTTGTCCCTCCATTCCCAGGTTGTGTACTAATAATGCACGAGCTCGCAGTGTCTCCATTCTTCCCAGGTCCAGCGCTACCATGTACATCTGGAAAGCCTCATACCAATGAGGCCACGGCACAGACGGCATCCCTGGGAGCTCCAGGAATGGACGAACTGGTATTCCACACGCCTCCATGAGTTTACCTCTCGTCGCCATATGTTATGTCGCAACTCGTAGACAAGGACGAGACCAGGGGTGGAGCTGAACACTACTTTATTAATGAAACAGGGCTCTGTACACCCAACCGAACATGCAGCCACTTGGCAGAGGAAAGGCGGAAGAGACCGCCCCTCTACCAGCAGCCCCTCTTATACCACCGGAGATGGCGGAACCAGAAACTGGGGCTGCCATCCCGTACCCCACAAATAAGAGCTCCAACAGTACAACCACATACATGAACAATAACTATATAATAGCTATGTTGTAGTAACTCTATATTCAGGGCTGTTTCTTGCTTTGGTGGGCCCTATGCAAGATTATGTTTGGGACCCCTATTTTTGTCATACTGAGGGAGATGTTTCGTGGCAGTGCATCAATCTGGTAAACTTTAATAAGAAAAATGACTACATTTGTGAATCTTAAATTCATACTAAAGATCTCAGGTTTACATAAGCAAGTTAATCATCAAACTCAAATCAAAAAGACTTGAAATATTTCACTCTAGGTGTAATGAATACTGAATATATTAAAGTTTACCATTTTGAATTATATTGTAAAAAAAAACATTTTTTTTCCATGTTTTTTACAGTATTGTAATTTACTGAGATGCACCAAAGTGGTTAAAATGCTGATGACACATTTTTGACCTTTTTTAGCATGCTGTGTAAACCCAAAAGTCATTGTCATTGATCAATATAATATTTACAACAGCGCCTGCATAAATCAGAATCAGAATCAGAATAAACTTTATTGCCAAGCATGTAAAAAAACACACGAGGAACTTGACTTGACATTGGTGCGCATGCGCGCGACACAACGACACGGCAGCCATAAAGGCGCCTCATCAAACAGAGATAGATAAGAAAGGGAGGGGAAGGGAGGGAACGACACAAGGGGGGAGGAGAAAAAAAACTTCGTTATCAAAATACAGCTTATTTTTAAGCAGATTGTGATTACAATGAAAAAAAATCTCTCAATAGCACAGAGCAACAACTCAGAATTCACGAGACACAAGAGAGCAGTGTACAGTATATCTTTAATCAGTTCATGAATCAATGTGTGTGCGGTGTTGAGCAGTGTTGATGATAATAAGAGAGACCCAAGGACCCTTGGCAGAAGATGTTTTGTCTGTCTGGCGCCCAGTCTTATCTGGCGCTGCAGCTGGCTGTCCAAGGCCTTGTGCTCATGATTTTGAAAAAAAACACAGTCTGCAGACAGCCAGGAGGAATTTTCATGGGGAATAATAATGCCAAATAGGACTGATCACAGAGAAGACTTGTATTTCTTCTGTAGATTCAGTACATTAATCCTTCATTGCGCAGCTTTGAACTCGTCGTGGAAAGACCTGAGCGAACCCATGATGTAATCCACCTTACGAGACAGTTCTCCAGTAGTCGCTATCAGGGTCTTCTCCAGTTTCTCAATTTGTTGGATGCACCTCGCCTGGCCAGCATTTTGATAGGTTGAATCCATCTTCAGCAATTTGCGGTAAACCAAGACAATTCCCGTCCCAATCAGAATTATCCCAATCACCAAGATTACGAAGATAAACAAATCTTCAATATCTTCGATAGAGAGATTAGAGAGACACAGCATTTTCCAAATACCTGTGTCACATAGATAGCCCACTGGAGCCGTTCCAGCGGGGCAAACAGCTTCCCCCGGAGCACTTTTCCTTGTTGAAAAAATAGTGTCAATTGTGTTCAAAGCCCAGCTTATTAACTCCATAATTTCTTTTCGGCGGTCGCAGTCAGACGCAGACAGACAACAGCAAGCTGGGATCCAGTAGGAGGGGAGGAAAAAATCAGCAGGAGAGAAGAAAAAAGCGTCTGCTCTCTTGGGAGGGCGGAAGTATAGACTAGGGATCATCAAAAAACCACAGCCGCTGACTGGACTGTGGTGCCGCCCACTGAATTAAGGGCGGCACCACCATGACGTAATCGACAGAACGGACTCTGGTGTTTTTTAACTAGAGTGACAGCAGCTTTGTTGCTCACAGTTTCTCTGGTTTCTTGTTTTAATTTTACGGCTATGCCTTTGCGTTGTGTTGCAGGCTTAGATAAAGCGTGTGATGTGTGAAAGACCGCATCACACGCTTCAGCTCCAACTGTCATAAGCCTGTGCTCCTCCTGCGCTTTTATGCAGGAGAAGCGTGAGGAGGGGAAGGATTAATGGATTTACGCGCAGCTTTGACCAACTTTCTGTGATATCCTACCGTGTAGCAATGATCACACTTGAGTTATTTCTTTGGCTAACTCTGGCCATTTATTCTGCAACACACATAATATGACTGAACATGGATTCTGCGCGGGGTTTTCACACTCTTATTCTAATGTGTCCCCTTAGTAGTAGTGCTGAACAATACAGGTAGTTCCCCCTAGAGGCATGTGCCAGTAATGTTTTATTTTAGACTTGCAGTCTACCACATCCCTCCCCTCTAGATTAAACTACTTTTAATTACACTAGCCAATTATGCTAGACATCCTGGAACTCCCATTTAACCCTAAACAATCACAGTTACTTTTAACTTCTTAAACACATGTGCCATACACATAATTTCTTTCTCTTTTTTTTTTTTTCACATGTATAACACACATAACAGTCTAACTGGGGAATTGGTTTGACTACCGCATCCCAGTGAGGTTCCAGGACGCATTCTTGTCCTGTGGCTGGGGAACTCACTACTGACTAAGTATAGTCCTTCAAGTAGTCTGGAGCTTTCCTAGCTCGCTGAGATCTTCTCACGGCTGGTGAGCCAACTGCAGGTGAAGACTCAGACTGCTCCACTGTTTCGGCTGCTGCAGTGCTGCCCGTAGAATCTGCAGAGACGGTTACCTCAGGTTTCACCTGAAGTGGTGGTTCGTTGATGCTCTCCTCAGAATGGGTGTCAGACAACACCTCTGGTGCCATCGGCAGGGGAATGGAGCTCCTACCACGAACTTGGTCGATGTGTCGCCTCACCACTTGTCTATGGCCTAATGTCACCTTGAATGACACAGGGCCTGTTTTTTCCGTTATTTCTCCTGGTACCCAGGCTGGTCCTGAGCCAAAGTTGTGGGTGTAGACCACGTCTCCTTCTCTCAGTATTCTCTCTCTAGCATGCATGTCATGATAACCTTTTTGTCTCTCTTGTTTATCATGCACTTTGTTTCTGAAGTCTGGATGTATTAAGTCAAATGTTGACCTCAACTTCCTTCCACACAACAGCTCAGCTGGTGACTTGCCAGTTGTAGATTGGGGTGTTATTCGATAGCTGAACAGAGCTCTCGACATTCGGGTTTCAATAGAGTCTCCTGTCATCTTTTTCATGAGTGACTTGAACGTCTGCACGGCCCTCTCGGCTAAGCCGTTAGAAGAAGGATGGTATGGCGCAGTCGTGATGTGACGTATGCCATTCTTTTCAGAAAACTCTTGGAACTGTTCACTCGTAAAACATGTACCGTTATCTGATACTATGATTTCAGGTAGCCCATGTTGGCTGAAACTCTAAGACATTCAATGGTAACAGTAGAAGTAGAGCTACTCACAGAATATGCATCGATCCACTTTGAGTATGCGTCAACTATGATCAGGAACATTCTTCCCATCCATGGACCTGCGTAGTCAATGTGAATTCTTCTCCATGGTTTATCTGGAACTTCCCAGGGATGTAGTGGGGCTGCTGGAGGACTGTTCCTGTTCTCCTGGCATGCCGCACATGACTTCACAAGCGCCTCCACCTCTGCATCCATGTTGGGCCACCACATGTAGCTCCTCGCCAACGCTTTCATGCGAGTGATGCCAGGGTGTGCTTGGTGTAGTTGTTGCAGTAAGGCATTCCGACCAGGTGGTGGAACAACCACGCGTCCTCCCCACAGGATACAACCTTCCTGGGTGCTGAGCTCATCCTGTCGTCGGGCATAGGGAATGAACTCAGGACTGTTCATCTTCGGCCATCCTCGCAAGATGTATTCTCGCACTCTTGCTAGAACAGGGTCTTTGTCTGTCCACTTCTTTATTTGTTGTGCGTTCACCAGGGGCACGCCGATATCTTCAAACAATAGCACTCTCTCCTCCTCCTCAGGCGTGCTGTCTCTTCCTCCATCCAAGGGTAGCCTACTCATCGCGTCAGCATTCGTATGGTCCCGTCCGGCTTTGTAAACGATGGTGTACTCATACGCTGCTAATGTAACGGCCCATCTCTGAATTCTCTGAGATGTCATCTGGGGTATGGCTCTCATTTCACTGAACAGTGAAATTAGTGGCTTGTGGTCAGTCACTATAGCGAACTGTCTCCCGTACAGGTATTTGTGGAACTTTTTTACACCAAATACTACTGCAAGGCCCTCCTTGTCTAGCTGGGAGTAGTTTTTCTCAGCTGCACTAAGAGTTCTTGAGACGAACCCTATGGGTCTCTCTGAGCCATCCTCCATACAATGAGAGAGTACAGCTCCCACACCGTAGGGTGATGCGTCACACGCCAGGATGAGTGGTTTGTTTGAATCATAGTGCACTAACACACTACAGGACTGAAGTAGCGCTTTGGACTCTTCAAACGCCTTCTGCTGCTTGACCCCCCATGACCATTTTTCTTCCTTCTTAAGTAAGGTATGTAGTGGTGCCAGCAGCGTGGAGAGCTTTGGGAGGAACCTATGGTAATAGTTCAACAAGCCCAGGTAGGCTTTTAACTCAGTAACATTTTGTGGCTCAGGCGCCTCCGCAATGGCTTCCACTTTGTCTGTTAGAGGGTGTAGACCACTGGCGTTAATCTTGTGGCCTAGGAACACCACCTCTTTTCCCATGAACTCACACTTGCTTCTTTTCAACCTCAGACCGCTTTTCTCCAACCGTTGAAGCACTTCCTCCAGCGTTTTCAGATGTTCTTGTTCATTTGGTCCTGTACAAAGGATGTCATCCAAATAAATGGCAACATTCGGAATTCCACCTAGGATGCCCTCCATAGTTCTCTGGAATATAGCAGGACTGGAAGCTACTCCAAATGGTAAACGTGTGTAGGTATATAAGCCTTTGTGTGTATTGATGGTTACATACTTTCTTGATTCTTCTTCCAAGACTACTTGTTGGTAAGCGTGACTCATGTCTAATTTCATGAAGTGTCGACCGCCGTTCAGCTGTGCGAAGAGGTCCTCCACTTTAGGAATTGGATACTGATCCACCCGTGATGCTCGATTGACAGTGAGTTTGTAATCTCCACATATTCTAATGGAGCCATCCGGCTTTCTCACTGGGACTATGGGCGCCGCCCATTCTGCAACCTGCACTGGCTCAATGATCTTGTCATCCAGCAGCCTCTGTAGCTCGCTTTCGACCAGTGGCTTGACTGCATAGGGTACCGGTCGGGGTTTGCAGAATCGTGGTGGGGCCTCCTTGTCCACATTAATCTTTGCAGTGACACCTTTTAGCTGTCCTAAGCCTTCTTTGAACACCTCAGCGTGTCTTTCGAGGATCTCCTCCAGCTGCAATTTGGGCTGAGATTCCACTTTATTCACCAACTGATCCATCATGGCCAGTTCTTGTAGCCAACTTCGCCCTAGTAGATTTGGTCCTTCGCTCCCAACTACTACTACAGGTAAGTCCTTTTCTTTGTTTTTGTGTTGCACCTTCACTTGTGCCATGCCTAGCACATCTAGCTTCTCTCCTGTGTATGTTTTTAATTTTAATGAACAGGGATTTAATTCTGCTGTGTCTGTTTTCTTCCACAGTTGTGTATATTGCTGTTTACTTAATATGGTTACTCCACAGCCTGTATCAACTTCAAATGTTACTTTCATTCCATTAACATTCATGGTACGCGTGATGGGCGCTACCTTGGTCAGCTCCTCTGACGTGTTGTAAATTGTGTGAAAACCCATGTCTTCTGTATCACTTTCTCCCTCCCCTCTAAGTTGATTCGCTCGCTGTTCCTTTCCTGGGCCCTTGTTTTCATACTTTTGCCCTTTTACTGTTGCCTTCTGCACCTGTGCATTGCCCACCTTTGTTCTACATGCTTTCTTAATGTGCCCTCGCTTGCCACAATTATGACACAGCTCAGTGGCAAATTTGCACTCGGCGGCATTGTGCTGGCCTTTGCAGCGATAACAACTGGGGAATTTGTGCTGATTTTTGTCAGTCGACACTTTGTGGACACCTACTTGGGTCTTAGGCACACGAGCATGCGTTGCTGTGTCCTCTGTTAGCTTCCCTTGCATTTCTCTCACATCTTTAGATGCTGTTTCCATCGCTTGGCATAATTCCAAAGCCTTTGCAAAAGTGAGTTTTGTTTCAGATAAAAGTCGCCGTTGCATTCGGTCATCATTCACTCCACACACAAGTCTGTCTCATAACATTTCTTCCAATGAGTCTTTGTAATCACAGTGCAGTGCTAATTTCCTCAATTCTGCCACATACTCTGCTATGGACTCAGTGTTCCTCCTTATGCGTGAATTAAATTTGAATCGTTGCACGATTTCACTCGGTTTGGGGCTGAAGTGCTTCTGAAGCTCAGCAGTAAGCTGGTTGTACGTTTTATCTTTCGGTAATGCAGGGCTTATTAAATTTCTCAACAAGCTGTAAGTAGTTGCACCAACTCCACTCAACAGTACAGCCTTCCTTTTGTCTGGCTCCTCAATATCATTAGCTTCGAAGAAAAAGTCCAACATTTCACTATATTCTTCCCATGACTGAGTCGAGTTATCAAAAGGGGTTACCGTTCCGATTACAGCCGCCATTGCTCGTCGTGGCGGGGAAACCTCGTTTTTCCTCCTCTGAACTTGCACTCGAACTACTAGAGTCACTTGAGTTCGCCACACTTGCAATGTTCTCTGTTTCTCGCCGCTAATTTTTTTCTTTTAATCCTCGTCGCCAATTGTGTGATATCCTACCGTGTAGCAATGATCACACTTGAGTTATTTCTTTGGCTAACTCTGGCCATTTATTCTGCAACACACATAATATGACTGAACATGGATTCTGCGTGGGGTTTTCACACTCTTATTCTAATGTGTCCCCTTAGTAGTAGTGCTGAACAATACAGGTAGTTCCCCCTAGAGGCATGTGCCAGTAATGTTTTATTTTAGACTTGCAGTCTACCACACTTTCTCTGATCGTACGCCGGTCCGGGCACGTCCCCTCTCTCATTATCAACAGCTGATTCATCGCCTGCTGATCATGTTTCCCGGTCCTCACCCAGGTGCTTGTCATCACACCATCACCAGCAGTGCGTGTACATTCTGGCACCCGTTTGCCATTAACGCACTACTGGTCCATAGTATTGTCATCTGTGCTGTTAGTCTGCCAGTATTTTCAGCACTCTTACAATGTGTTAGTCACTCCACGTTCACCGTGGTTCTCATGCATCCTTAAAGCAATGTCGGCTCTGGGGTGCACCTGTGGCTAACAAGTCTCCTCTCCATGTTCGCTGGGCGATGTCAGCCCAGCCCGCACACTGTTTGCGTTTCTGTTTATTATTTGTAAGTCTTCATTTTTTTGGGAATTGTCTGTCGTTCTATATTAAATGTGCTGTGGTGAACCCTGCACGCAAATCCTCGTTATTTCATGCACCCTCTCCCTGCCCTGCGTAAGAGCGCACGGAGAGGGAGGATTTACGTGTAAATAAAGATTTACACGAGGATTTAAGTGCAGGATTCACCACAACACATTTAATATAGAACAACAGACAATTCCCAAAAAGGTGAAGACTTACAAAAAATACACAGAAACACAAACAGTAGGCGTTCGGGGCCGACATCGCCCATCGAACATGGAGAGGAAACGTGTTAACCATGGTTGCGCCCCAGAGCCGACATCACTACAAGGGGCGCAACAGAATCACAGCTGTGTGGAGTGGCTAACACGTTGTGATAGTGTTGGCAATATTGGCTGGCTGACAACATGGCAGATGATGCACACAAAACATGAACAGCTGACTGTCACTGAGTCTGACTCGCTAGGCACAATGCCCGCTTGGCACGGCTCAAACCTATATGGTTTGATGCCCCCAGATTCTTCATTGTCATCCCATTCTTCGGAACTATAATCGTCTGAAGACTGGACAACACAAACCAATTCCAGACTACATGTGCTGGAACCATGGTCGATGTTTTCAACCGCTTCCATCCTGCGTGTACAAAGGGCAGCCAAGCGCTGTGTTCCGTCGATGACGTTACAACATGGCCGGGGGAGGTTCGAGCCACTGATGCAATAGGTGACGTTGCGCTCATGAAAATGTCGGATGTTCGCGTGAAAAAAAGCCTGTTTGATTTAGAACTGCACAGACCAACCTATTTCGTAATATTGTATTATGTGTTGAAAAATTAGAGGAAGTAAAGAACGTGTCATCAGCACTTTAAACAATGAGGCTTCTCTATGTCCACAAGTGAAACAAATGCAGGCTTTTCCTGATAAATGGCTTCCTCTAAATTCAGGAAACAAAGTTCCTCAGTACCAAACATAACAAAAATTGTTAGCATCTTGAAGATGCACTGCAGGTGTTTCGTGAGGTGCAAAACAATCCTAGGGTATCACTGGAGCTTCAACTTCAGTATTGCACATATAAAGATATTTGATTATCAAGCAGAATCAAACAAATGTTCACATCACATAATTTCAATCATATCAATGTTTTTTACAAATATAACAAAACAGAAAGCATGCAAGCAATTTTAGAATTGTCATTTCTATCATTTTTTCTGTTTTTATGTGTATGCATGTAAAGATGGAGCGTTATTATAATCCCAGACAGTAGAGTGTCAGTGCATCAAGGCATTACATGCAGCTACAATAAAATCCTTTACCAATTGCAGGTCATTTTCAAAAATGGAGGTGACAGACACCCATGAACATTTGGTTTCCTCATTTACCACAGCAAATAACCAAATGTCACTAAAATATATGAGTGCATCTCAGTAAATTTTAACATTGTGAACAAGTATTTTTTTTCTCAGTAGGCCTATAATTCAAAAAGTTCATGTATTTAATATTGATTAGCCTACAGGCTTCCTCTTTCACCCCCCCCCCCCCCCAAAAAAAAGCCTTACCTTCATCCTGTGCACATTTTTCTTGGAGTTTTCTTCTTTTGATGCAGTTTCTGTATGATTGCACTTACTGTTATTCTCCTCTTGACACTTCCTGCTTCTGCAGCTGTGGCATTCCCTGAACCTGAGAATGATGTCATCCCCCTGCCTAATTAACCCCACACACAGCTTACTTTTGAAGAAGAAGCCATCGCTGCTGTCATTCAGTAGAACAAAATTACGTTTCTCCTATCTACAATGTTAATCACAAGTAGAATCAGAGGAGTCACTGCCATGTACAACGCCACCACAAACAACTTCTTCTTACCCCATTCTGTTATGCTGAGCACCAAGCTAGAATGTGAGAAGTACCATTTTTATATGGTCTTTGGTATGACCCAGCCAGGACTTGAACCCCCAACCTCCCAGTTGTGGGGCGGATGCTCTATCATCTCCGGTTATCACTGCAGCTATAGTTTTTTTTAATATTCTACATGAGATTTTTAAGTACTTCACTAAACATATGAGGACCTTAGCTTGTTACGAATGAAGACAGGCACTTTTAATCCTCTCAAAGATATTGAGAGTGAACTTGTAGCTTGGGGGGCCCCTCAGCCATTAGCATTTGCGTACACTGCCCTATGGAAACGGCCATGCCTCCTCCAGCCATCATCACTCACTAGACCGAGTTTGATATGACTCCAAACACCAGTCCAGCATGTTGGTTACAAGACATATCGGTTACTTTTTTGTCCACGCTGTGATGATGAGTACTGTGAACATCACCCAAAATCTGAAAGCAGAATGACGACAACATTCAGGGGAAGTCGATGCCTACAAATCACTTCACCATATAACCTAAAGATTGATTCTAAACATTTATCCACAAAATAGTGAGCAATAGGATGAGAATTCCAGCATGAGACTTTGTGGTTTAATGTTCCACCAGTTTAAAAAAAAAAAAAAAAAAAAAAACGAGATACCACAGGATAAGGGCATGTGTTGTGCCCACACTGCAATGAAAAATTTAATAGCAACAATTATGTTTTTAGTACTAAACCTGTTGTGGATATTTAGCAATATTCATAAATTTACACGAAGCATCCATTACATTTGCATATTACAGTTCAATTTTGCATTAAAGGTCATTTTATTTATTCATAATTTTCTGGATAAAATGCAACAACAGAATATAATCAAGGAATGAATTTAGGAACCAAAATTATTGAGACAAAATTTTACACTAGTAGGCATTTTTGTGTATTTTTTTAAATTGTGCGTGTGTGCATTATGTATTTCATATAAAAGATCATTATGATGAATAAAACAAAGCAGTTATTATATAATCATTTTATTGAAGATTCATCAAAACCTTTCACACGATAATTCCCATTGTTTTTGAACATCCAGCCGCCTTTAGACAGGACATATACATATGGTATGATGACGCCTGTCCGTCTGCATGTACCAGTTTGACCAACTCCTCAGTGGCCGTACCTCGGACACAGTCCAAGGATGGATAATTTTTTCACACATAAGGAGTTGTTCAGAACTCCTTATACAAAGATACAGAGTGATGATAATCAAGTCAGTGGCGGTAATGCACCTGTAAGCTGGCTGCCAACCGCCAACCAAATCTAAAAGAAGAAGAAGAAGAAGAAGAACTCCTCCTCCCACAGTTCTCCAGCTAGGACTTTTCATTTCCCACAGTGTTTGTACATGTACTGAAGATATTGTAGGGGGTTAAATGATTTTCTGAGATTTTCTACAAATTTGCTCCACAAACTTGTTCCACCGGTGACGCATTACTGATAATGGCTCTGGACAGCTGTATAATGTACAGTTGTATAATATGTGCTGTGCTCTGGTTTCTATTTATCACTGAGAAATAACCACAAGTGTTTGAATTGATTGAACTGTGCCAATATCTGCACGATCTCTAGTTCAGAGAACAATAATATATATTCCTGTGCAAAGTGTTTAATTAAGAACTTATGACAACATTCTAAAAATTGTGAAATCAGAATAATTAGAGTTTTTGATACCATAGCAAAAGCACATAATACATACTGTATTTGTAATGATTCTATATGATAAGATATTGTTCTATTCCTGAAATTGACTTCTATTTTTTGTTTTGACACATGGAACTGAAGGGATTGCTCTTGTTTCAGAAAATAAAAACAAAACCCCTACATAAGTAAAATTTTGTATCCCAATAATTTTGGACCCCAATGTACAGAATGAAAGTGAAGTTTTGGCAAACATAAATCATGTTGTCATATGACACTGTAAGACTCAACACGATGACTGGAGCTTTAAAAACAGACAAAAAGACAGGGGAAAATGTGCACAGTCAAATTTGTAGAAAATATAGTCAGGCATCTAAAAAAAGTGTACCTTTAAACCCATTTTGGCTCTTGCATCAATCTGAAGAACACCAGTGGCTTTTAAAACACAGAACTAGTATATGCACAATATGGAGACGAGCAGCACATTTCACTACTCAGACTGGTAAACTAAACATGATAAATAATACTCCAAAAAAAAAAACTCCTACTCATTCCACTACGTTAAAAACGTCCCTTAGTCACACCTGTGAAAGCATTCAGCAGTCTGTGTCTGTTTTCTGACTGCACATGGACATCTGTCAGGGCTGCACTCATTAAAACTTTTACAGATGACAGCATCCACCGATCTGTGGCTGAAGATTGGCTCATCCCCCAAATTCATCTTCATCTGAGTCTTCATCAAATCGCTGCTGCCGTGAAGAAGACGAATTGAGTTGAACTGAGTCAAATCCATCAGGTGTTCTCTGAAAAACACATCAGTAACAACATGAAGTGCTGTACTTTACTAAGACCCCATTTACACCTGGCATTATGTGTTTTTTGAGGTTTTTTTGTGATCAGATAGCAATCTAATAAAGCAGACCACATACATTTACATCAGGTATTAATGTCTCCAGAGATCGGATTGCTACTTGATCATGCTGTCCAATGACTGACTTAATATGTATCTGTGTGAGCGGGTGGAGAATGATGTAATGAAATGGGAACTTTTTTAAGCTGGATGAGAGTCAGTCCTTTAACTTTTGTAAGAGAATGAATGCAACTAAAACTGCTTGTGCTGTTAAAAAAAGACTAGTGCATGCCCGTAGAAAGCAAGTACCGTATTTTTGGGACTATAAGGCACACCGGATTATAAGGCGCACTATCAATGAATGGTCTATTTGATGGTCTATTTTCATACATATGGTGCACCGGATTATAAGGCGCATTAAAGCGAGGTAGTCGGAGCCGGGAAAAACAAATTTTTTGCGTGCATGGAAAGAAAATCCTATCTATAGTCATTATAGACACATATAGCGCGATTGTCTGCGAGTGTGAATGACCTGTTCCACAAGCAGGCGGAACGTTTTTAGTCCGTGGCTGTTCATCGCCATATTGGCCAGGATACTCGCTGGGTACTCGCTTGGTAATCGATACGGCTCGCTCTCCGGCGGCGGCCCTGATAAGTAAACATATGCCGGGACGCTTGAATTCTTTCGTCCCAAAAATATCATTTTTGAATATTTAATTACAGCTAAATGGGAGCAGATTCGATGCCGAAATTTCACATACAAATCCTAATATATGTGTTCTATACACCATCGGCTTTTGGGTATCGAGTAGTCTGATCTGGGAATTTTTTTTTTTTTTTTTTTTTGCGTGCATGGAAAGAAAATCCTATCTATAGTCATTATAGACAGATATAGCACGAATGTCTGCAAGAGTGAATGACCTGTTCCACGAGCAAATGTACGTTTTTTGGTCCGTGGCTGTTTACATCGCCATAGTGGCCAGGATACTCGCTCGGTACACGTTTCGATACTCAATACGGTTCGCTCTCTGGCGGCAGCCCCGAGAAGTAAACAATGCAAACAAATGCCGGGACGCTTGAATTCTTTCATCCCGAAAATATCATTTTTGAATATTAATTACAGGTAAACAGGAGCAGTTTCGATCCACGATCCATTGGCAAATGGTGGCGTAACTCGCTAGCAATTTAACTTTGAACGACCTGTTGACACCAATATAGCGGTTGGAATTCTTTGGTTAATCCACCCGGAATGATGGCAAGCTCCGAATTAGTTTGCTTCACTTGGGTTTTGACAGTATCGGTGAGTTGGGCGCGCATGGAGTGGCAGATCAATAGGGATGGAGATTTGTGGAAAAAGCCATCCGGCCATTATGTTGAAGCACATATTACTCCGCGAGGCTCCTGACTACCATAATGCTCCAACAATCCATCAAGCGGTTCGGCTTCGTAGCTTACCAAAGTCGTACTAAAACATTTTTGACAGATTTTTGAGCGCTGTGTACCACATAAAATCAGTTCGAGGTCAGTAAGCACAACCAGAATTAATACATAAGGCGCACCGGATTATAAAGCGCACTGTCAATTTTTGAGAAAATTAAAGGATTTTAAGTGCGCCTTATAGTCCAAAAAATATGGTATTCTTGTCTGAAAACAGGATTCCCAATTAGGCTTTACAGGCCCAATGTAGGCCATGTTTAAAAGTGGAATACAGAGGTGTAGCTGATACGTACATAATTTGATATTGTGTGTAGTAAGATGGCGGCCGTGGGTGCAGTGGGAGGTGACATCCCGCCTTTCCGGTGGTGGCATCACTAGGGGTATAAAGGGCCATGGCGGAGAGACTCGCTCTCTTTGCTGTGGACCCCTTGGCATGTACAGAGCATCTGAGGTACACTGGTTCTTGTTCTAATAAAGTATGTTCAACTGTGCACTGAGCCTCCTCCTTATTATACCAACTTATGGACACAGCAGTAGCCTATACGTAGGCAATCACATGTTAGACTTTGGCAAATATAAAGGGGACTGAACATCACTAAGATTTATTTGATTGTGTGAATATTAATTACAGAATTATTGAAAATGAATGGGACATCCAATATTAGCGACTGTTTAAGAACCGCTTGTTTATTTTTTGTCAGATCACTTATTTTTCCGATCTTTTATCACATACATTCATAGGTGTTGCAGCTTGCACTTTGGGGAATCTGAGTTGTTCAGTCATCATTATAATTGTTTTAGTTTATATGTGTAGTTTATAGTCACTCTTCAATAAACTCATGCAGTACTATAACAGGACACATTTACAAATATTGGAGACCCATTCTAGTGCATCCTTTTATATTTTAAGATTATAAGTACAAAACACCAATATTATACACAGCAGAATGACCCATTTGGCTGCAACTGTTGCATCAGTGTTGCCCATTTTTCAGTAAATATTTAAATAAAAAAATATTTTGTTATCTGAGCATTTTTGTGTCCAGTTTGGTGAGTCATTAAGTCAAACCGTGCATGTGGTCGCATATGATACCCACAATCATGGTGGTATTATTATGAACATTTAATTTTTAGATAGCCGTGCGAGCACACCGAGAGGAGCACCATTGGTGATGGCGAGTCGTGGTCCTGAAAAGGGACTCCCGTCTATCACTGACCGGGCTTGCTTCCCTGCGAAGGACCGCGTTCCGCCCGCTGCTTCTCCAACACCAGTGTTCTTTAGGCAGACCCCAGGTCCCCACTGGCATACCCTGAATTATCCTTTAGACATATGCAATCATGGCAACATTATAGTATAATTTTTTTAAACATTACATCTTCACTATTCTCTCCTTCTTGTCAAATTTATTGCTTTTCACTTCCTTTTTATGTTTGTGAAGCGCTGTGGTGACTGACTGGTCGTAATGCCACGTATTATCCAATCAGCATGGCCGTGATGCCGCATATTATCCAATCAGCATGGCCGTGATGCCGCATATTATCCAATCAGCATGGCCGTGATGCCGCATATTATCCAATCAGCATGGCCGTGATGCCGCATATTATCCAATCAGCATGGCCGTGATGCCACGTATTATCCAATCAGCATGGTTGTGATGCCACGTATTATCCAATCAGCATGGAGTCAAACCAAAACCCCGCCCACACTTCCTGAAGCCAGGGCATGAAGAGACAGAGCGGTGGCTAAACTTTTATTGATAAAAATTACATATTTTGACTGAGCGACTCTATACTTAGGGATGCATACCCTCGGAACCTCAGCAAAGCACTTATAAAATCTGAGGTCAGCCTGACGAACAGTTTGGGAGATATCTGAAGAACAGACAGGCAGACATGCACACACACATGCAGACAGAGATTTGGTGCATTTATAGATTTATAGATTATATTGCTGCACAGTGCCGACACAGGAGAGGAGCGGATTAATCTGATGTCCTTTGTGCAGTGGAATTTCTTTCAGTATTCATTGTTCCTTATACCTATTTACACAGGGATGGAGATCATTGCGAAATCTCAGAGATGACAAAATGCCAGATCTCCAAACGATCTTTCAATGATCTCTCAGTGATCGCCGAAATCTCTCAATGATCTTCAGTGATTTCCACCGTCCTCAAAGTATTGACTCATTCTAAAACAATTTCTCAATGATCCCCAAAGGGAAGTGATCTCTCAACAATCTCAATGATCTCCCAATGATCTCTCAGCAATCATTCCATGAACTTTACTGGTTTTTCATTACATGCTTAGCTGAGTGATCACCGAGGGATCACTCAGCTATCTTTACTTTTGGAGTGGAAAATTTGGCACTTATTGAAAGGTCACAGAGATCACTGAAAGATTACTGAGAGATCATTGGGAGATCGATGAGCTCGTTGAGCACTCCTTGAGCTAAACAGTGAGATTTTCCCTTGCTGAACCAGGACAGGCTTGTGTCGGCTCCACAGCAGCCGGGGGACAGTCAGCTCTGCAGGAAGTTCTGACCATCAGCTGAGGGTCTCACTCTCAGCCACTGTGATATTTGTGTAATTGTGGCACAAACGGTTGTCTGTTGCAGCTTTGAAATTAATATAATCTGTCAGAATGCCATGCAAAGGCTAATGGGGATCTAAGAAACAAGAATAATGACGGACAGCTTTCTGATTCATTTCCACTTTTTGTCTCTACCCATTTATCTGCATTTCCTATTCAAATGTCCGTGGAGCTGAGGCGAGTTGGGCAGCAACCGATGTTGCTTGCAGGATCATTTAACTGGCATCACCTGGTGTGGGTAACCCTATTCAGATAATAGCCATAATCTTAGCTTGAAAGGGGCTTATGCAATTTCTTTTATGAACAGTAAAATGAATAGTAAAATGGTAAGGGTCCCTGGGTAAGAATTATTTTGGGGGGTTATTTTTTCCTTTATATTTTCTACACATTTTAAAAAGTTAAAAAAAAAAAAAAAGGGTCTGAGGGGGTGGATGGAGAATAATGCATTGAACTGACTAATGAGAAAAGAAATCTAAAATCTCTGACTGACAGAAGAAGCCCATGTAATCATCATTTTTAAGGTAAGGTTACTATTTTGGTTTTGGCTTTTTTGTTTTTAGCATTTGATGGCTATTTTTATTTGTAAAGCTGCATATCTTACAACACAAGTGATACAAGAGCTGGATGCTCAATTGCATTTTAAGTATAAGTTTAAAATAAAGAAAAACCATGTTTGGTTCTGAGCAATCAGTCATAGCTTTTATAAGAGGTTAAATAACATCTAATAATGTGTAAAACAAGCCAACAAAAACTGAAGGTTCATACTGAGGAAGTCAAAGGTGCAAAAGTGAATATAAAATCTAAAAAAACACCTTTTATAGAGGTCATCTGAAAGAGTGCAATACTGATCACACATCAAGACAGAGTTGGTTTATGCATTTTGGAGGTAGAAATGTGTTTACATGTGTATTAAATGTGGTCAACATGCATCCCCGACTACCTTCAGAGGTGGTTTGGAAGCATTTTGAAAGTACTTACACCTGTACTTTGCCATATCCAATAGCAACCCAATTACAAAAAACACTTTCTAATGCCAGGTGCAACTGGGCTCTAAGTAGTTCAGTGTGAATGGAGGTAAGGTGGTTACTGACCGCTCGTGAGAAAGACTTAATTTTGGTGAAGAAAGATTTCTTGGTGAGGTCCATCAGGTCATCCTCTGCATCCTCCCCCTCCATTATCGCACAGCTGTCTGCAGTAGGCAGCTCGCACTCTTTACTGCCAGAGCTCATCATCAGCCTGGAGTATTTATACTGCAGCCTGCCCACAGCATGACAGGAACAACAACATGTCAATGCAGGTCACAGATTAAAAGGTATGAGCAAATGTTTATTTCCATTTCACTTTAAATCTCTACTATCAGTGATTCAGCAACAACGTATAGTCTCACTTGCGCGTCTTTTTCCAGAAATAACAGCTGATAATGATGAGCAGCAGCGCAGCGGCCATTCCTGCTGAAACACCAAACTTCAGCCAGAAATCCAGAGTCACACATGCACTGACTTTCTGCGCAGGTAGGGACTCTCCTCCGAAACACTGCAAAGGCTGCTGCCACACGTAGGTGGTTCTCTGAGAAACACACACACACAGATTTTCCTTGGTCACGTGACCTTTTTGTTAGTCTCCAGTGTAGATTATATACATGAATAGTCCAAGATTTTAAAAAAAAAAGGACATATTTGCTTTGTGCTGGAGAAGCTACAATAAGAAGACTAAGGCCACCTGCATAGATTGCTAGGAGAGTCACATTTTTTTCTATGCTTGAAAGTTTATTACACTAAAGGGAAGGTATATCTCTGTTATAACTCCTATAGGAGGCAGATTTATCAATTAAGGGTTTTTTCCTTTTACAAATCTCTCTAATTATGCTTCATACTGTATATCTGGAAAAAAGATTTGACGAGATAGAATGAAATTGTGATGAGTCACAATGATAATTCGAGATAGCTGCAACGGACTAGTGAGAATAGAAAATTAAATGGAATTTAAAATACCTGCAAATGCTGTTAATCGCAACATCCTATTCGGATATATCAAATAATATCAAGTTATTTTATTTTTTTTTTTTTTTTTTTTTTTTGTTACTTATTTGTACCCGTAGGTAGACTTGGTTTGCAGTCTGGTGACAAGCCACCGGCTGCTGGTCGCTGCGTGCGCGAGCGCCCTAAACCTACATGTTTTTGGTATGCGGGAGGAAACCGGAGAAATCCCGGAGTAAACCCGCGCAACACGGGGAGAACATGCAAACTCCACACAGCTCACTGTTGGTCGGGGGCTGGGATCGAACCCACGATCTCATGATCCCCGCGATCCCCCGGCCGAGGGTAAAACTGTGCTGCCACAGTGCTAAACCACTGCGCCACCGTGCAGCCATGGCATGGGTTTCACATTATTGGCAAGATGCACGTTTCTGACATTTCTAAAAAATAAAGTTAAAGGTAATTGCCAACTTTTCTGATGAATGTTGGAGAAAATAATGCTAGTATCTCAAGCTTCAAATGGTGAGGAATGTTCATGAAGGTGGAGGTTATCAGGGTTCGTAAAAGGTTGCAAAACAGTTGACAGTTTTTAAGGTGACAAACAGTTTTGTCATAAAGGTTCTTAAACAGCTGCTACTGTTTACTACTTGGCAAACCAAAAAGAACTTTAGCAACATGTGTTAAAACCATTTGCAGATGCTTACAAAATTTTTGGCAACAAGAAAAGCAGTTTTGGACATTAAGAACTGTTTGTGAACTGTTTTGCATCCTTTTATGAACCCTGATGAAACCCAACAGTTGCTACATTCATGAGTGTTTGCCACTCCGTGAGGTATGACTTAAAGCAGCACTATCTAACTTTATTGTTCTGGGTGGGAACACATAAAAATCTACAACTAAAGGTGGTATCACACCGAGCAGCGAATGCTGAGGAACACTGACGAACGTTGTGATTGTTGGGGTTTCGTCAGGGTCAGTGGTCGCATTAACCGAGAATTCTCCTTCATTGACGGATAATTTTTAGTAGTGATGGGAATTTTTTTTAAGGCTGTCTATCATTTTGATGGATTGTGATTTAACTCCTAACTTTAATTTCTTGTAATTTTAGAGCTTCATGTGTCTGCTGATTTGGATTCAGTTTGACCACGAAAAACAAGAATCTTTGCCCCTGCTAGTGTCTTAAGTAATACCGGTTTACCTTCCAAGCCGGGGATATGCAAGCAAGAAGGCTTGTCCACTGCACCCAAATATTCCGTAAATTGCTGCTGCTGTGCACACTCAGCCTTCTACAGCTGCTCTGACCCAGCACAAATCAGTCAAAATTGCCAGAATTATTATTCTTTTTTCGGCTGCTCCCTTTAGGGGTCACCACAGCAAATCATCTGCCTCCATCTCTCCTGTCCCTTGCATCTTCCTCTGTAACACCAACCCTCTCCATGTCCTCCTTCACTACATCCATGAATCTTCTTTGCGGTCTGCCTCTTTTCCTCCTGCCTGGCAGCTCCATCTTCAACAACATCCCTTGTCCAATATCTCCACTACCCCTCCTCTGCACATGTCCAAACCATCTCAGCCTTGCCTCTCTTACTTTGTCTCCAAACCGCTCAACCTGAGCTGTCCCTCTGATATACTTATTTCTAGTCCCGTCCCTCCTAGTCACTCCCAGTGAGAATCTTAGCATCTTCAACTCTGCCACCTCCAGCTCTGCCTCCTGTCTTTTTGTCAGTGCCACTGTATCCAAACCATACATCATAGCAGGTCTCACTACCGTCTTGTAAATCTTCCCTTTCGCTCTTGCTGCTACCCATCTGTCACAAATCACCCCTGTGTTATGTCAATAAATGAGAACCAAGGATGAAGCTGGATGTTTAACTGAACACGATTTTATTGTTGACTCACTCTCACAGTACAAGCGCTCCCGTCAGGCAGAGGTGAGGTCAAAGAGACCGCCCCCTCCTCCTCATACACCCCGGGTGGTGGCGGAACCGGAAAAGTGGAGCCACCACCCGTGTCACACAATAATATGTCCCAAATAACACCACAACACCCTGAAATTCATCTCCACCCACTCCACCCTGCCCGCACTCTCTTCTTCACCTCTCTTGTGCATTTTCCATTGCTTTGGATGGTTGACCCCAGGTATTTAAACCCATCTGCTTTCACTACCTCTGCTCCTTCAATCTTCACAGTTGCACCTGCCTCCCTCTCATTCACACTCATGTATTCTGTCTTGCTTCTACTGACTTTCATTCCTCTTCTCTCCAGAGCATACCTCCACCTCTCCAGGTTCTCTTCCATCTGCTCCCTACTCTCATTGCAGATCACAATGTCATCTGCAAACGTCATGGTCCATGGAGACTCCTGCCTGACCTCATCTGTTAGCCTGTCCACCACCATGGCAAACAAGAAGGGGCTCAGAGCTAATCCCTTATGTAACCCCACCCCCACCTTGAATCCATCTGTCACAGGATCACCTTCTGCATAGGATGCACCTTCCTCCACTCTTGTAAGTCACCCTATGTCCCTCTCTTCTTAATGTATGTGTTCACCACAACCATTTCCATCCTTTAAGAAAAATCCACAACCATCTGTCCTTCCACATTTCTTTCCTTAAAACCATACCTACCCAGAACCTCCTCATCACCTCCGTTCCCTTCACCTACATGTCCATTACATGTCATTGCATGTCCTACATGTCTGTTCCAATCACCACTCTTTCCTCCCTGGGAACACTCTCTACCACTTCATCCAACTTACTCCAGAATTCCTCTCTCCTCTACCTGACATCCAACTTGTGGAGCATATGCACTGACACCATTCAACATCACACCTTTGACTTCTAGCTTCAAACTCATGATTCTGTCTGACTCCCTGTTTACCTCCTGAACACTCTTCACATACGCTTAATAGCATTAAACAGTGCACTTCTGACGACAGACCACCTTTTTCCTGATTGAAAGCGCATTTTCATAACATGCACCATAATACCAGTGTGCCTGGGACTGCACGCTGCCACACCTCTTTAAAATGACGCTCCACCTCCCAGCGCAAAGCGGGCACACTCTCTACTGGTAATTAGATGGCGTGATACAAAGAGTAAAAAACAAACAATGCGCTGACAGAAACTAACAAAAGCACTGGTGTATGGTGGGAAGTCTGGCAGAAAACTCCGCTGGTGACCGTCCAAATAAGGCCCAGTATTTTAACTTTAGATATGAAGACAAAGATAAGTTAGCTTCACTATTACTGAAAACTTTAAAGCAGCCAGGTTTAGAGAAAATGTACTCAAATGTATTTAATTCTATCATGTCATATCAAATATTACCATTATTCTTAATTCTTTAATACATACAGTATATAAAACATTTTTTTTTAGAAGTCTGATAGGTTGAGTGGATAGTTGGAGCTTTATTCTAAGCCAAATGCTCTGAATGAGATCAAAATCCCAAACTAACTTTGAACTGCTTGAAAAGTTTAATTATCTTTTGATAAAAAATAACTTGCTATATGTGTTTATATCACACTTGTTCAAAGCCAGAACTCTTTGTGGGTAGATCATCAAATAAGATGTAAAAGTCATGGCTTAAATTTTTTGGTGAAAATGGCTGTGTAGCACCACCTGTATTCCTTGGATACAAGCACTGACAATTTCTCTGTAGTGGGCTTTGGTGCAGAGTGGACATGCATGCTGACTCTGCCACAGAAAGTGGAAACTACAACCATCACACGTCCCTTCTGAACAGTTACTGTGGATAGAAACAAGGTGAGACAGATAAGCAAGTGATCTCTATGGAATTACTCTTCCACATGTGAGTGCAAAACACAGCAACTGTAACCCTGTCCATGAGTCAAACGAAATGGTGTAGACGATTGTGGTTGGGTCAAACGTTGAGCTCAGCTGTTGTGTAATGTACCTCGGCAGTGTGATGTGATCTTTAGTAGTCATGATGGGATTACATCTCAGTCGGATGGTGGCCGACCTGCCTCGTTTACACGCCTGAGTTGTATCACCGGACCTAAAAACATCGCTCACACAATGAACACAAAAGAACTACTTCACCAAGAGAGAAGAATTTTCAAACTGATAAATACACTTTTATATTTATTTTTTAAGCAAACTTCAAGTACAATACAGCAGGGAAAAGAAGTATTGAACATGTCAACATTTTTCTCATTAAACATATTTCTGACAGAGCCACTGACCTCAGATTTTCACCAGATATCAGTAACAACCCAACTAATCCAAACATACAAAGAAATCAAGGTAACTGTGTTCACAAAACAAGTTATATTTAATAAAGTGGAATGGCACAGGGAATAAATATTGAACACAAAGAAAAAGAGGTGCAAAAAGGCATAGAAAGCCAAGAAACCACCTGAAATCCATCAGAATTTAGGAGGCCATCCCATCCCCCATCAGTGTAAATTAATTTCAGTTGGTTAACTCCTGACAGCCTTTAAAAAGGTCTGTGAATATCAGATTGTCACACCACAAAGAACTCATGATGGGTAGAAGCAAAGAGCTCTCTTTAGCCCTCCACATCCTTACTGTTGCAAAACATAATGATGGCACTGGTTACAGGTGCATTTCTAAACTGGTGAATGTTCCAGTGAGCACTGTTGGAGCCATCATTCGTAAGTGTTAAGAACATCATTTTACCATAAACCAGCAACAACCAGGAGCTCCTTGCAAGATTTCTGACAGAGGAGTCAAAAGAATTAACAGAAGAGTTATCCAAGAGCCAAAGATCACTTGTGGAGAGCTCTAGAAAGACCTGGAGTTATCAGGTATTGCTGTTTTAAAGAAAACAATAAGTAATGCACTCAACCGACATGAGCTCGATGCCTGCTCACCTCACAAGACTCCACTGCTGAAGAAAAAGCATGTTGAAGCTAATTTAAAGTTTGCTGCACAACATTTGGACAAGCCAGCAAAACACTAGAATATAGTCTGGTCAAATGAGACCAAAATTTAACTAAACACACAGCATGTTTGGAGGAGAAATGGCACTACACATCCCATCATGGTGTGGGGGTGTTTTTCAGCACATGGTACAGGCAGATTTCATATAATTGAAGAAAAGATGAATGGATAAATGTACAGAGACATCCTTAATAAGAGTGTGTTGCCATCTGCCAAGATGCTGAAAATGAAATGAGGGTGGACATTTCAGCAAGACAATGATCCCAAACACACAGCCAAGGAAACTCATCTGGCTCCATCCATCCATCCATTTTCTACCACTTTTCCGGAGGTCCGGGTCGCGGAGGCAGCAGTTCAAGCAGAGAAGCCCAGGCTTCCCTCTCCCCAGCCAGCTGCTCCAGCTCTTCAGAGAGGATACCAAGGCATTCCCAGGCCAGCTGGGAGATGTAGTCTCTCCAGCAAGTCCTGGGTCTGCCCCGGGGTCTCCTCCCAGAGGGATGTGCCCGAAACACCTCAAGAGGGAGGCGTCCAGGAGGTATCCTGATCAGATGCCCATACCACCCCAACTGGCTCCTTTCAATGTGGAGGAGCAGCAGTTCTACTCTGAGCCTCTCCCGGATGAATGAGCTCCTCACCCTATCTCTGAGGGTGAGTTCAGCGATCCTACGAAGAAAGCTCATTTCAACCACTTGTATCCGTGATCTCGTTCTTTCAGTCATTACCCAAAGTTCATGACCATAGGTGAGGGTAGGAACGTAGATTGACTGGTAAATCGACAGCTCTGCCTTAGAGCTCAGCTCCCTCTTCACCACAACAGACCAGTACAACATCTGCATCACTGCAGATGCAGCGCCAATCCGTCTGTCAATCTCTCGCTCCATTCGCCCTTCACTCGTGAATAAGACCCCGAGATACTTAAACTCCTCCACTTGTGGCAGGAGCCTGTCCCTAACCTGAAGAGGGCAATCCACCTTTTTCCGGCTGAGGACCATGGACTCAGACTTGGAGGTGCTGATTCTCATCCCAGCCGCTTCACACTCAGTGGCAAACCGTCCCAGTAAGACCTGTAGGTCATTGCTGGATGAAGCCAGCAGGACAATATCATCTGCAAACAACAGAGATGAGATCCTGTGGTCACCAAGCATGACACCCTCCATTCCTTGGCTGCGCCTAGAAATCCTGTCCATAAAAATTATGAACAGGATCGGTGACAAAGAGCAGCCCTGGTGGAGTCCAACTCTAACTGGGAATGAGTCCGATCGAGTATTGGCAATACAAACCAAACTCTCACAATGGTCGTACAGAGACCGAATAGCTCGTAACAACAAGCCCGATACCCCATACTCCCAAAGCACCCACCACAAAAAACCACGAGGGACACGGTCGAATACCTTCTCCAAGTCCACAAAACACATGTAAACTGGTTGGGCAAACTCTCACGAACCCTCGAGGATTCGTGGGAGGGTAAAGAGCTGGTCCGATGTGCCACGACCAGGACGAAAACCATGTGGTTTCATCTGACTCCAGAGAAGGAAAATAAAGCTGCTAGAAAGGCCCAGTCAGTCACCTGACCTGAATCCAGATGAAAATCTGTGGAACAAACTGAAGATCAGAGTTCATAGAAGACACCCACAGAACCTTCAAGATTTGAAGAGTTTGTGTGGAAGAATGGGCTAAAATCATTCCTGAGCAATGCCTGCGCCTAGTTTCTCCATACATGAGTTGTCTGAAAGCTGTTATTACCAACAAAGGCTCTTCTACTAAATATTAAAGTAACACTCTGGTGGCAAAAATCAAGCTTTTTTTTCTGTTGTTTACATGTCTGTAACATGTTTCCAAACTCCTATGTATGTGTTTTTCTGCTGTGAATGTCTGCTTAAGCTCCCCCCCCCCACCAAAAAAAAGGCAGATTTGGACAGAGCGTTTTTTTTTTTTTTTTTTTTTTTTTTTTTTTTATTACTTATTTTGTACCCGTAGGTAGATTTGTTTTGCAGTCTGGTGACAAACCACCAGCTGCCAGTCGCTGCGTGCGCAAGCGCCCCTTAACTCCCTAACCTGCATGTTTTTGGCATATGGGAGGAAACCGGAGAAATCCCGGAGTAAACCCACGCAAACATGGGGAGAACATGCAAACTCCACACAGATCACTGTTGGCCAGGGATCGAACCCACGATCCCCGCGATCCCCCGGCCGAGGGTAAAACTGTGCTGCCACAGTGCTAACCACTGTGCCACCGTGCAGCCCGTGCAGCCCCAGAGCGTTTGTAGCTACGTAAGTATTCCTGATGAGCCTGACTGGTTATAACATGAAACAATCAGGCTAAGCACTGAGACCCCTACTTGACTCTCTCGGGGGAAGAGAGAGGAGCCAAGGAGCAAGCAGGATCCCAGCTTTTTGCAAGTTGGGAAAGATGGCCAATTATACAAGGGGGAGGGGGTCTGAAAAGTTCATAGTGGTCAAATTTGACTAAATGTGGTTTATTTTTAAAACCGCAGGGATCCAAGCGCTGCAACACTGATGGAAGAAGTGTGTGGACCGAAGGGGAGACTATGTTGAAAAATAAATCACATTTCGTCAAATTTGACCACTATGAACTTTTCAGACTTTGAACTTTTCAGCCCCATGCACATGTTCAGTTTTTGGCTATGTGAGCAAGAAATCCCTTTTTAAATTACATGTCTTACTCACAGACATGAAAATACGACAGCAATGCCAGGGGAGATGGCACCTGGTGCGTGTGGCGCAATGGCCAGGCAAGTATCATCGTAGATGAATGTGCGGAAGGATCATTGTTGGTGGAGCGGAGAGGCAGCCGCTGCCCGGCTGGAGGGCTCCCTGTGCCTCACTGGGAGCACCTGCTGGTGCGCCCCACCAGCCGCCTCGCCTCTCCCCGGAGTGAGCCGAGGAGAACGCTCCAAAGGAACTGAGTGCTTCTTGGGTCCTCCCTCTTCCCCCGAAAGAGTGGTCTCTGGTTACCACTCACTGCGGATCACCTCGCTGAGGGCCGGAGAGCAGTTCACCTCAGAGCAGCTTGAAGCAAGGTGAGCTCCGAAGGAAGGAGGCCGGGGAGCGCCTTGGAGGCGAGCCAGCTGGCGGGTGCACCAGACCGAGGCAAACTGCTCACCAGCCCCTAGCGAGGTGGTCCGCAGTGAGTAACCAGAGCCTGGCTGGGAGCCTTCCAGCCTCCATGCCGGGCCGGGCAGTGACTCTTCTGTGGGTTCACCTACGACGGTACTTCCACAAGTTAGATCGCCTTCTTGGAGCCTTATACAATGTCATCATCTTCTTCCCGCTACAGTGGGTGGGAGTATGGGTGGAGCTAATTAGAATATTCATAGATCTGAGCTCTTTCCAAGCCATTCTAAGGCAATGGAAGTTTTTTGTGTATAAAAACCCACAATATACTATTTTTGGCAAAACACACTGGTTTTTAAGGTGATTTTAGAGCCACCAGGTTGCATCTTTAAATGAATTTCACCAAGTGCGTTCAATACTTATTCCCTGTGTCGTTCCACTTTATTAAATATAACTTGTTTTGTGAACACAGTTACCTGGATTTCTTTGTATGCATGGATTACTTCGTTTGTTACCGATATCTGGTGAAAATCTCAAGCCAATGGCTCCATCAGAAATATGTTTAATGAGAGAAATGTTGACATGTCCAACACTTATTTTCCCCGCTGCATATGCTTTATTAGAGTATGTATTCAAAAGCAACACCATGAATCAGTGAAACTATGATATGAATAATTGTGATCTTACTTGAAAAAGAATATGATGTCTTTCAAGCCTGACGCTGCAGGGAACAACCAATTAGGAGAAAAAATGTCACCCACTGTCGTCTCTGTGGTCACACCTTCAGAATAAGATGGCATTAGCATTATTTTCCGACATAAAACTAAAACCTTTTATACTCTTCTCTTATGCATCATATCCTCAAATAGACCCAATTTGAGGCTTTTTTTTTTTTTTTTTTTTTAAACCAGTAGCCAAGGTATGCACTGCGTGACAGCTCTTAATACATTAACAAATGACTACAGTGTCTAATTCAAAGCAGAATAATGCTGAAGCATTAACACAGTATATACCGATCAGTGAGTCACCGATGAGAAAAGGCTGTGAGGACACCATGTCCTGACTCCTGATCTCAGAGGGAACCAGCGTGGACTGACATATGTAACCTTTGACTTCTTTCCCGCTCTCTGTCACATTGTCCACGCAAACGGCCGGGGTTCGTCTCTGTAAATACAAAAGCATGTTAAAGTGAACTTTATGAAAAGAAAAGCTTCACAAGGACCACAACTTTCTTACCTCTGTCCCACACAGACCCACATTAAAGCGGTGGAAATAGCGCAGGCCTTTGGAGGTGAAGCGCGGGCTGCTGTGGACGCCAGTGACGTTGGCTAAAGGGGTGAGGTCATAGTGCAACAAGGTTCCCTCTCTTGTCTGCACGTCCAGTGTGCAGTCACTGAGACAAGCTGTGTAGGCCTGAAGGATGAGGTCAGTGTATCAGAAGGAACAATTGCATACACAACATATTCTGTCTTCAGTGTGTTGAGCAACCATTGAGAGTTTATAACAGACTATATGCAGTTTATCTGAGCAGCCTTCTGTTTCATCTGTGGGAAACCCATGTAAGACAAGTGGTAATAAGTGATATCTTACAAGATAAGATAAGGTTGTGGAGAGAGGAATAATCAGGCCGAACGTTCAGAGCAGATGAAACTTTATTCTTCTCCCTCTCACATCCACCAGAATCCAAAACTATAAAAACTTAGGTTGCAGGCACTCTTTTATATTAACACTCCTCTGCTACCTGAGGTGCTGTATTAACATATCAACCCCCCATGACAATTCCCCTTGTCCCCCAGCACGTTTGATCTGCCATGCCCTTCAGTCTGAGGGAAAACTACTGAGTGGCTTCCCACACTGCCCCCCCCAGACTCTCAGACTGAGCCTTAATCCTCATGTCCTTTGGGCTTCAGCCTCTGTCCATAGCGGTTGTAACGGGGGATCTTCGGCTCCGAGGTGCTGCTGTGCCAGTGGGGGGTTCCTGGGGGTGTGTCCGTCTCTGGGGGGGGACAATGGGAGGTGGACACCTTCAGCATGCTTGTGTGACTGATCTGACGAGTCATTTACCTGGGGAGTTCTCAGTGGGTGTCTTCCGCGCTGAGGAGCTCGGGCCAACACCACCTGTTCGTCTGCTAAAACAAAGGCGGGCTTATGCCTGTCTATACAGACCCCCCCAAGTCTAACACAAAATGTTTGTCCCCGGGTTCCAGCACTCTGAACAGGCCATCGTAGGGCGGGTGCAATGGGGTCCGGTGGGCATCGTGCCTGACAAATGCGTACGGCGCGTCCTTCAAGGTCTTTGGCACAAAAGCGCAGGGAAAACAGTGGTGGGCTGGGCCGGGTAGTGTCCCGGCCCCTGCGCTATGCCGTGAACACGGGGACGGATCGGTGTGGGGTTATCCGGCAAAAATTCCCCCGGGGAGCCGCAGCGGCTGGGAAAAAACAAGCTCTGCTGGGGAGGCCGCCAAATCCTCCTTCGGTGCTGAACACAACCCTAATAGAACCCACGGCAACCGGTCTACCCAATTTGCATCGGTAAGCGAAGCCCTGAGCGCTGCTTTAAGCGATCTATGGAAACGCTCGCATAACCCATTGGCCTGGGGGTTGTACGCGGTCGTGCGATGAATTGTGACGCCCAGGCTCCGGGCCATGGTGGACCAGAGGTCATAAACTGTGGGCCCCGATCGGATGCGATGTCCGAAGGGGCGCCGAAACGTGCCACCAATGTCGTCAAAAAAGCGCGTGCAACTTCTGCGGACGCGGTGGAAGCTAGCGGGACTGCTTCGGGCCAGCGCGTGGTGCAGTCCACCACTGTCAGGAGGTGCGTGAACCCCTGCAATGGCGGGAGGGGGTCCACGAGGTCCACGTGAACGTGGTCGAACTGCTTAGCCGGGATATGGAACGGCTCCAAGGGGGTCTTTGTGTGCCTGTGCACTTTGGCTCGTTGGCATGCTACGCAGGCTGCTGCCCACTGATTCACCTGTTTGCGCAGGCTTGGCCAAACAAACTTCGCTCCCACCATTTTGACTGACGCGCGCACTCCTGAGTGTGCCAGGGAGTGAACCAACTCAAAAACGTGGTGGCGCCAAGTGCATAGGACCACTGGGCGCAGGCGGCCCGTGGAGACGTCACAGATTGGGGGGGGGGCCATCCTGCAGTACTCTGCTCTCCAGCCTGAACCCTGTTGGTCCAGACTGGAGTGCGCAAATGTCCGCATCGCCAATCTGCTCAGCGGCCATGACAGTGTAATCTATCCCCACGTAGGCTGCACGGTGGCGCAGTGGTTAGCACTGCGGCAGCACAGTTTACCCTTGGCCGGGGGATTGTGGGGATCATGGGATCGTGGGTTCGATCCCAGCCCCCGACCAACAGTGATCTGTGTGGAGTTTGCATGTTCTCCCCGTGTTGCGTGGGTTTACTCCGGGATTTCTCCGGTTTCCTCCCACATGCCAAAAACATGCAGGTTAGGTTAATTGGCTGTTCTAAATTGTCCCTAGATATCTGTTTCCTATAGGCCCTTAGAATAGAGGGTTAGTATTAATGAAAGCGCTTTGAGTGGTCTTTGTGACTAGAAAAGCGCTATATAAGTGCAGGTTAGTTAGTAGTTAGTTAGTTAGTTAGACTGGGGCCACTAATGCGCGCAAGAGGCAGTCTGCCACCACGTTGAGTTTACCAGCCACATGCTGAATGTCGGTCGTAAACTCCGAGATCGCAGCCAGCTGTCTCTGCTGCTGGCCCGACCATGGTTCCGAAACCTTGGCCATCGCGTACGTTAGCGGCTTGTGTTCCACGAACGCAGTGAAGGTGCGCCCTTCCAGCCAGAACTGGAAGTGGCGTATGGCGAGGTGGAGAGCCAGTAACTCTCTGTCGAACGCGCTGTATTTATGCTCACTGTCACGCAAAGACCTGCTAAAAAAGGCAAGCAGCTGCCAAGAACCGGCGACGTGCTGCTCCACAACGGCCCCTATGGCCACGTCAGAGGCGTCGGTAGTGAGCGCTATTCGAGCCGCCGGGTCCGGGTGCACCAGCAATGCGGCGTTCGCCAGGGTTGTTTTAACCTCGGAAAATGCCTGCTCTCGCTCAGGAGTCAACTCTGTCCGCCGGTTTCCGTTTCTTAAGCGCGGCATACAACAGCTGCATGAGCTGAGCTGCACGGGGGAGGAAACGGTTATAAAAGTTAAACATCCCCAAAAACTCCTGCAGCACCCTGACCGTCTGAGGCTGGGGAAAATCCACCACTGCGCGCCCCTTGTCCGGCAAAAGTATTGCGCCCTCTGGTGAGATGCAGTGGCCCAAAAAAATCGATTCCCGTCACCTCGAACTGGCACTTCACCGGATTGATTACTAACCCGTGCTCCAACCTCTGGAAAACTGTCCTGAGATGGGCTACGTGTTCGTCCTTAGACGCGCTGGCCACCAGGATGTCGTCCAGGTAGACGAGCACAAACAGCAGATCCCGCAACACCGCATCCATCATGCGTTAGAATGTCTGCGCCGCGCCCTTTAACCCGAAAGGCATGCTTAAAAACTCAAACAGACCAAACGGGGTTATTACTGCCATTTTAGGTATGTCCTCAGCATGCACCAGGACCTGGTGGTAACCGTGGACCAGGTCTATCTTGGAAAAAATGCATGCCCCGGTGAGGTGAACGGAAAAATCCTGAATATGAGGGATGGGGTAGCGGTCGTGTGCTGTGGCGTTATTTAATTTGCGGAAATCTTCGCAAGGTCGCCACGATCCCTCGGCCTTAGGAACCATATGTAGCGGGGATGCCCATGGGCTGTTTGAACGCTTGATGCCCAACTTTTCCAAGTTGGCAAACTCCTCATGCGCTATGGCCAGTATAGTTGCATCCAGGCACCGAGGTCATGCGAAAATGGGCAGCCCTGTAGTGGTAATGAAGTGCTCCACCCCGTGTTTAGTGACGGTTGCCGAAAACATCGGGACCGTGAGTGCTGGGAACTGGGTGAGTAGTGTGTGGAACTTACCCCCTGGCGCTGTGACGTTGGCTAGTGTTGTGGGCCCGGCTCCTCGAGCTGTACAGGGGAAAGAATCAAAAGACACTGCGTTTATCAGGCGTCTGTTAGCAACATCGACTAGTAGCCCGTGTGTACACAAAAAAATCAGCACCTAAAATGGGGAAGCTGCATGCCGCTATGACGAATGTCCATTGGTATGTACAGCCGAGCACGGATACAGTCAGGGTCCTCTCACCAAAAGCCTTAATGTCTGAGCCGCTTGCGGCCGTCAGTTCGGGGCCGCTAGTTCCTGCTAACCGGTCGGCGTAGGATGGTAGGATGAGGCTCTTTTGGGAGCCGGAGTCCACGAGGAACCGTCTCCCCGAGCGGGAGTCTGTCACATAGAGCAGCTTGCTTGCTTCACCGGCGGTCGCAGCTGCTACCGACTGCCGGCCCTGGAGTTTCCCGAGCGCTTGAATTGGCATGGTGGCACGCATTGGCATGCGTCCTCTCCAAAACGGCGGTGGTAGAAACAGAGCATGTCTCTCCAGTGCTTCTTGGCCTCCGCTGCAGCCACCGTCGCTGGCTCCTCACTTCCGCTGGCCATCTCGCTGGGTTCCAACGCCGCTGCGTTCACTGTGAGGGCTCTGGTGGTGAGGATGACCCGATCTGCCTCTTGGGCTAGAGCCCAGCAGTTGTGCGCGGCCAGCAGCGGCAAATTGGCAAGGACCACCCTGGCCACTGTCGGGAGGTTCCGGAGGAAAAGGTAGGCAAAGAGGAAATGCCCGTCATCTGTGCCCATCAACGCCAACATCTTCTCCATCAATTCGACCGCCAACCCGTCTCCCAAGTCGGAGCGCGTCAGGAGCCTCTCCGCTCTCTCACAGTCAGAGCGTATAGCGCTGGGTCAGCGCGGTTTTGAGAGCACCGTATTTGTCGCGGGTTGGGGGCTGTTGGAGCAGGCTCACCACCTGCTGAGTTGTGCGTGCGTCCATTGCTGCAACCATGTAGTAGTATCTGGTGTCATCTGCCGTTATTCCACGGAGCGCGAACTGGGCCTCGTTGTGAAGGAACCAAGACTTTGGGTCGTGTAGCCAAAAGTCTGGGAGTTTGACCGAAACGGCGCACGTGTTGCTGGCACTTCCCGTCCGGGTCGTCTCCGGGATGTTCACTACACATTCCATTGGGTGTCAAGGGTCACCAGTGTGGAAAGAGGAATAATCAGGCCAAGCGTTCAGAGCAGATGAAACTTTATTCTTCTCCCTCTCACATCCACCAGAATCCAAAACCATAAAAACTCAGGTTGCAGGCACTCTCTTTTATATGAGCACTCCTCCGCTACCTGAGGTGCTGTATTAACATATCAACCCCCTATGACAATTCCCCTTGTCCCCCAGCACCTTTGATCTGCCATGCCCTTCAGTCTGAGGGAAAACTACTGAGGGAAAACTACTGAGTGGCTTCCCACAAGGTAATCCTTTATTGATCCCCATGGGGGAAACTGAGGTGGTACAACAGCAGAAAGTCAGGAACAGAAAATATAGCTGAAATGCAGTAAGTATGTAAAATCTATGAATGATAAGATAAAAGAAACAAGACTACAATTACAGTCGTGATAATATGATGGTGCAGGGTGTCAATAACGAACACTTAATTGTTCAGCCACCACTTGCAGTTAGAGTTGGAACGTTCATGAATGCTTCGTTTGAGTGTACTAGTTCTTTTGGGTGAGCGAACTGTACTGAATCACTTACCAAAACTGAATGAATCACTTAGGAAACGGTGGCCATTTCATCCCCTGCTTTCGAATCGCATGCACATCATTGATTGGTAGCTCTCCTCCTAGCCTTCTACAACCTATTACAGCCTCGCAAACCTGGAGCTCTGGAAGGAGCTACTTTAATTGAACGAGTCGTTCACAAAAGACTCCTCCTGCCTGGCCTGCAGGAACCAGGAAGTAATAATGAATGGATTCAACACAATGAAATAAAACAGCGAAAGTGATTTTGAAGCAAGAACTATATCATTTAGTTGCTGAATTGACTTTTATATGACACACACATCTGCTCCTTTTAAAAAGTTTTTAGTTGACTCAGTTCAACAGCTGAAAAAATCATGGGCGACCTGCTCAAAATGCGGCATGAAGCTTTCCACATAGACAATGAATGGGGAGAAAACCCCAAGAGTGGTTTTCTTTCAGCCATTATTTAAACTTAAAAAGTATACACTCTCAGATCTCACCTCATTCCCTGTTTACACTCCATGGTAAAATGAGCAAACTTAACTGCGAGGTAATGGCGTACTGTATGTGAGCTCTGACTGAAACAGCTGCTGCTGGAATCAGATATACGGTGGGGAAAGAAAGTATTTAGTCAGCCACCAATTGTGCAAGTTCTACCACTTAAAAGATGAGAGAAGTCTCCAATTTTCATCATAGGTATACCTCAACTATGAGACACAAAATGAGAAAAAAAAAATCCAGAAAATCACATTGAAGGATTTTTAATGAATTAACTGGTAAATTCCTCGGTAAAATAAGTATTTGGTCACCTACAAACGAGCAAGATTTCTGGCTCTCACAGACCTGTAACTTCTTCTTTAAGAGACTCCTCTGTCCTTCACTCGTTACCTGTATTAATGGCACCTGTTTGAACTCTTTATCAGTATAAAAGACACCTGACCACAACCTCAAACAGTCAGACTCCAAACTCCACTATGGCCAAGACCAAAGAGCTGTCAAAGGACACCAGAAACAAAATTGTAGACCTGCACCAGGCTGGGAAGACTGAATCTGCAATAGGTAAGCAGCTTGGTGTGAAGAAATAAACTGTGGGAGCAATTATTAGAAAATGGAAGACATACAAGACCACAGATAATCTCCCTCGATCTGGGGCTCCACGCAAGATCTCACCCCGTGGGGTCAAAATGATCATGAGAACGGTGAGCAAAAATCCCAGAACCACACGGGGGGACCTAGTGAATGACCTGCAGAGAGCTGGGACCAAAGTAACAAAGGCTACCATCAGTAGCACACTACGCCTCCAGGGACTCAAATCCTGCAGTGACCGACGTGTCCCCCTGCTTAAGCCAGTACATGTCTAGGCCCGTCTGAAGTTTGCTAGAGAGCATTTGGATGATCCAGAAGAGGATTGGGAGAATGTCATATGGTCAGATGAAACCAAAATAGACCTTTATTGTAAAAACTCAACTTGTCGTGTTTGGAGGAGAAAGAACACCATACCTACTGTGAAGCATGGGGGTGGAAACATCATGCTTAGGGGCTGTTTTTCTGCAAAGGGACCAGGACGACTGATCCGTGTAAAGGAAAGAATGAATGGGGCCATGTATCGTGAGATTTTGAGTGAAAACCTCCTTCCATCAGCAAGGGCATTGAAGATGAAACGTGGCTGGGTCTTTCAGCATGACAATGATCCCAAACACATCGCCCGGGCAACGAAGGAATGGCTTCGTAAGAAGCATTTCAAGGTCCTGGAGTGGCCTAGCCAGTCTCCAGATCTCAACCCCATAGAAAATCTTTGGAGGGAGTTGAAAGTCTGTGCTGCCCAGCGACAGCCCCAAAACATCACTGTTCTAGAGGAGATCTGCATGGAGGAATGGGCCAAAATACCAGCAACAGTGTGTGAAAACCTTGTGAAGACTTACAGAAAACGTTTGACCTCTGTCATTGCCAACAAAGGGTATATAACAAAGTACTGAGATGAACTTTTGTTATTGACCAAATACTTATTTTACCGAGGAATTTACCAATTAATTCATTAAAAATCCTTCAATGTGATTTTCTGGATTTTTTTTTTTTCCTCATTTTGTCTCTCATAGTTGAGGTATACCGATGATGAAAATTGGAGACCTCTCTCATCTTTTAAGTGGGAGAACTTGCACAATTGGTGGCTGACTAAATACTTTTTTGCCCCACTGTAGAGACCAGATAGCTTGTAACAACAAGCTCGATACCCCATACTCCCGAAGCACCCCCCACAAAAAACCATGAGACATGTGGTTGAATGCTTTCTCCAAGTCCACAAAACACATGTAAACTTGTTGGGCAAACTCCCACGAACCCTCGAGGATTATCGAGAGGGTAAAGAGCTGGTCCCATGTGCCACGGCCAGGAAGAAAACCACATTGTTCCTCCTGAATCCGAGGTTTGACCAACGGCCGGACTCGCCTCTCCAGTACCTTGGCATAGACCTTCCCAGGGAGGCTGAGGAGTGTGATCCCTCTAAAGTTGGAACACACCCTCCGGTCCCCCTTTTTGAAGAGAGGAACCACCCCATTCGTGAGGCCGACCGAAAGTCTTGTTCCATGGCCTCACTGAACTCCTCCCATACCCAAGTTTTTGTTTCAGCAACCACCCGAGCTGCACTACGCATGGCCTGCTGGTACACCTCAGCTGCTTTGGGAGTCCCACAAGCCAACCAAGCTCGATAGGACTCCTCCATCAGCTTGATGGCCCCCCTCACCACTGGTGTCCACCACTTGGTTCAGGGGTTGCCACCATGAGATGCACCGACAACCTTGCGGCCACAGCTCTGGTCAACCACTTCAACAATGGAGGTGGAGAACATGGCCCATTCAGACTCCATGTCTCCAGACTCCCTCAGAATGTGGTCGAAGTTCTTCCGGAGGTGGGAGTTAAAGACCTCCCAGACAGGGGTCTCAGCTAGACGTTTCCAGCAACCCTCACTATACCTTTAGGTAGTCTGAATGGCATCCTCCCCTGCCATCAGATCCAACTCACCACCACGTGGCATAAAACCCCCAAGTACTAAAATAAAAGGGTGAAATATACTCTTAAAATAATCCAGCATAATAATAATAATAATAATCCATTACATCTTTTTACCAGGCAGCTCAGTAGTGCAGTGGTGAGCACTGTGGCAGCACAGCAAGAAGGTCACAGGATCGATTTCACCCTTGACCATTGTGGGTTTAATCCCATACGCTGACCATCAGTGACCCTTCTGTGTGGAGTTTGCATGTTCTCCCCATGTCTGCGTTGGTTTTCTCCAGGTACTCTGGTTTCCTTCCCCAGGTCAAAGACATGCAGGTTAGGTTAACTGGCATCAGCTGTGGATTCTAAATTGTCCTTAGGTATGAATGTGAGAGTGAATGGTTGTTTGTCTCTCTGTGATGGCCCTGTGACGGACTGGCGATCTGTCCAGAGTGTACCCTGCCTCTCGCCCAAAGATGCTGGGATAGGCTCCAGCCACCCCCACAACCCAAAAAGGATAAAGCAGTAGAAGATGGATGGATGGATCTGTTTACCATGTTTAAATGCACAGCACAAATCCAGGCCGCCATACGGCTGGCTGCTGTGCTGATTTACAGTGGTGTGAAAAAGTGTTTGCCCCTCCTGATTTCTCATTTTGTGTATGTTTGTCACTCTTAAATGTTTCAGATAATCAAACAAACGTAAATATTAGACAAAGATATCACAAGTAAACACAAAATGCAGTTTTTAAGTGAAGGTGTTCATTATTAAGGGTAAAAAAAAATCCAAATCTACATGGCCCTGCGTGAAAAAGTGACCCCCCCCCCCAAAAAAAACCAAAAAAACAAACACATAAATTAACTATGGTTTATCACATCTTTGGAAAGCTGAGTTCAATTTCTCTAGCCACACCCAGGCCTGATTACTGCCACACCTGTTCTCAATCAAGAAATCACTTAAATAGGACCTGCCTGACAAAGTGAAGTAGACCAAAAGATCTTCAAAAGCTAAACATCATGCTGCAAACCCACGAAATTCAGGAACAAATGAGAAACAAAGTCATTGAGATCTGTCAGTCTGGAAAAGGTTTTAAAGCCATTTCTAAAGCTTTGGGACTCCAGCAAACCACAGTGAGAGCCATTATCCATAAATGGTGAAAACACGGAACAGTGATGAACCTTCCCAGGAGTGCCTGGCCAACCAAAATTACCCCAAGAGCACAGCGATGACTCATCCAAGAGGTCACAAAAGACCCCACAACAACATCCAAAGAACTGTAGGCCTCACTTGCCTCAGTGAAGGTCAGTGTTCATGACTCCACCATAAGAAAGACTCTGGGCAAAAATGGCCTGCATGGCAGAGTTCCAATATGTAAACCACTGCTGAGCAAAAAGAACAAGAACATTTTGCCAGAAAACATCTTGATGATCCCCAAGACTTTTGGGAAAATACTCTGTGGACTGACGAGACAAAAGTTGAACTTTCTGGAAGGTGTGCGTCCCATTACATCCGGCGTAAAAGTAACAGCATTTCAGAAAAGGAACATCATACCAACAGTAAAATATGGTGGTGGTAGTGTGATGGTCTGGGGCTGTTTTGCTGCTTCAGGACCTGGAAGACTTGCTGTGGTAAATGGAACCATGAATTCTGCTGTCTACCAAAAAATCCTGAAGGACAATGTCCAGCCATCTGTTCATGACCTCAAGCTGAAGCGCACTTGGGTTCTGCAGCAGGACAATGATCCAGAACACACTAGCAAGTCCACCTCTGAATGGCTTAAGAAAAACAAAATGAAGACTTTGGAGTGGCCTCGTCAAAGTCCTGACCTGAATCCGATTAAGATACTGTGGCATGACCTTAAAAAGGTGGCTCATGCTCGAAAACCCTCCAATGTGGCTGAATTACAACAGTTCTGCAAAGATGAGTGGGCCAAAATTCCTCCACAACGCTGTAAAAGACTCATTGGCAGCTATTGCAAACGCTTGATTGCAGTTGTTGCTGCTAAGGGTGGCCCAACCAGTTATTTAGTTTAGGAGGCAATCACTTTTTCCACACAGGGCCATGCAGGTTTGGATTTTTTTTCTCTTAATAATAAACACCTTCATTTGAAAACTGCATTTTGTGTTTACTTGTGTTATCTTTGGCTAATATTTAAATTTGTTTGACGATCTGAAACAAACATACAAAAAAATGAGAAATCAGGAAGGGGGCAAACACTTTTTCACACTACTGTATACAGCAGCCTCCCGCACATTGTCAGTACATGAACGTGTTCTGAGGAGCAGAGACTGACATATCGGCTGCCGTTTCATATAGCAGTTGTCTCCCTCACGTTTTCATCAGTTCAGTCAGTGAACGTACTGAAGAGCAGTGAAGGAGCGAGCCCCACCCACTCAGTTCAGCTGCGTTTTTCAGTTCAGTGAGTGGCAGGCAGTTAGAGCTCCAGTACAGCACTGAGTGATTTTATGTACGAATCTTTAGAACTGATTGTTTTAGTGAACGAACTGAACTGATTCAGTATATTGTAGTGAACTGTGGATCCCATCACTACTTGCAGTATATGATAATGAAAAAGCAAGTCAGCCTGGCAACTGAGCAAGTCAACATGGCAAGTGATATAATGCGACACATGGTGTATCTGTGCAACATGTTTGCAAAAATATAATATTCAAAGTACAAATGCCAGGTGCATTAACATTCCATCAGTGATGACTGAATCAATAGGCCAAGAAAAAGTCCAACCACTCAGGCCAATAACTGTCAGTGGAGTGTGTGAGTGACCAGGGGAGAGTTAGTGCTGTGTCAGGCCGTGTCTCTGGCTGTGATGCAGTCTAATGGATAAGGACCTGTACTTGTGTAACACTTTTTCTAGTCACAAAGATCCCTCAAAACACTTAACAAGTAGCTACACTAACCTTTTAAGCATAATCCTTTCCTCCACAGGACAGTGTATGCAAATGCTATGGGCCCCAAGTCATTGAGGCTTCTATGGCTATCATAGCCCTTATACTCATGGTGCAACAAAGCTAGAATGATGCATCCATCCATCCATCTTCTACTGTTTTTCCAGAGGTCCGGGTTGCAGAGGCAGCAGTTCAAGCAGAGAAGCTCAGACTTCCCTTTACCCAGCCACCTGCTCCAGCTCTTCAGAGAGGATACCAAGGTGTTCCCAGACCAGCTGGGAGACATAGTCTCTCCAGCGAGTCCTGGGTCTGCCCCGGGGTCCTGAAACACCTCAAGTGTGAGGCGTCCAGGAGGCATCCTAATCAGATGCCCATACCACCTCAACTGACTCCTTTCAATGTGGAGGAGCAGCGGTTCTACTCTGAGTACCTCCCGGATGACTGAGCTCCTCACCCCATCTCTGAGGGTGAGTCAAGCAATCCTACGGAGAAAGCTCATTTCAGCCGCTTGTATCTGCGATCTCGTTCTTTCGGTCATTACCCAAAGCTCGTGACCATAGGTGAGAGTAGGATCGTAGACTGACTAGTAAATCGACAACTTTGCCTTAGAACTCAGCTCCCTCTTCACCACAGCAGACCGGTACAACATCCGCATCACTGCAGATGCTCTCCGATCCGTCTGTCAATCTCTCGCTCCATTCTCCCCTCACTCGTGAATAAGATCCCAAGATACTTACACTCCTCCACTTTGGGCAGGAGCCTGTCCCCAACCCGGAGAGGACAATCCACCTTTTTCTGGCTGAGGACCATGGACTCGGACTTGGAGGTGCTGATTCTCATCCCAGCCGCTTCACACTCAGTGGCAAACCGTCCCAGTAAGACCTGTAGGTCATTGCTGGATGAAGCCAGCAGGACATCATCTGCAAACAGCAGAGATGAGATCCTGTGGTCACCAAGCATGACACCCTCCATTCCCTGGCTGCGCCTAGAAATCCTGTCCATAAAAATTATGAACAGGATCAGTGACAAAGGGCAGCCCTGGCGGAGTCCAACTGTCACTGGGAATGAGTCCGACCGAGTGTTGGCAATACGAACCAAACTCTCACAACGGTCGTACAGAGACCAAATAGCTCGTAACAACAAGCCCGATACCCCATACTCCCGAAGCACCCCCCACAAAAAACCACGAAGGACGCGGTCGAATGCCTTCTCCAAGTCCACAAAACACATGTAAACTGGTTAGGCAATCTCCCATGAACCCTTGAGAATTCTCGAGAGAGTAAAGAGCTGGTCCGATGTGCCACGGCCAGGACGAAAACCACATTGCTCCTCCTGAATCCGAGGTTCGACCAACGGCCAGACTTTCCTCTCCAGTACCTTGGCATAGACCTTCCCAAGGAGGCTGAGGAGTGTGATCCCTCTAAAGTTGGAGCACACCCTCCGGTCCCCTTTTTTGAAGAGAGGAACCACCACCCCGGTTTGCCATGCCAAAGGCACTGTCCCCGACCTCCATGCGATGTTGCAGAGGCGTGTCAACCATGACAGCCCAACAACATCCAGGGCCTTGAGGTACTCAGGGCGAACCTCGTCCACCCCGGGGCCCGGCCACCAAGGAGATTTTCAACCACCTTGGCGACCTCAGCCCCTGTGATAGGCGAGTCGTCCCCCTCGTCCACAAGCCCTGCTTCCTCTGTGGAAGGCGTATCAGTGGGATTGAGGAGATCCTCAAAGTATTCCTTCCACCACCCGACAATATCCCCAGTTGAAGTCAACAGCGCCCCATCCACACCATACACAGTGTGGACAGGGAGCTTCTTCCCCCTCCTGAACCGCCGGACAGTTTGCCAGAATCTCTTCAAGGCTGACCAAAAGTCTTGTTCCATGGCCTCATCGAACTCCTCCCATACCCAGGTTTTTGTTTCAGCAACCACCCGAGCTGCATTCCGCTTGGCCTGCCGGTACACCTCAGCTGCTTCGGGAGTCCCACAAGCCAACCAAGCCTGATGGGACTCCTTCAGCTTAATGGCCCCCCTCGCCACTGGTGTCCACCACTTGGTTAAGGTGTTGCCACCACGGGATGCCCCAACGACCTTGCGGCCGCAGCTCTGGGCCGCTGTTTCAACAATAGAGGTACAGAACATGGCCCATTTAGACTCCATGTCTCTAGACTCCCTCAGAATGTGGTTGAAGTTCTTCCGGAGGTGGGAGTTGAAGACCTCCCGGACAGGGGCCTCAGCCAGACGTTCCCAGCACACCCTCACTATACGTTTGGGTCTACCAGGTCTGAATGGCATCCTCCCCTGCCATTGGATCCAACTCACTACCAGGTGGTGATCAGTTGACAGTTCTGCACCTCTCTTTACCCAAGTGTCCAAGACATACGGTCGCAGGTCTGATGACACGATAACAAAATCGATCATCAACCTGTGACCTAGGGTGTCCTGGTGCCAAGTGCACATATGGACACCCTTATGCTTGAACATGGTGTTCGTTATGGACAAACTGTGGTTAGCACAGAAGTCCAATAACTGAACACCACTTGGGCTCAGATCGGGCAGGTCGTTCCTTCCAATCACCCCCTTCCAAGTTTCACTGTCGTTGCCCACGTGCGCGTTGAAGTCCCCCAGTAGGACAATGGAGTCTCCAAGAGGAGCACCCTCCAACACCCCAGTCAGAGACTCCAAAAAGGGTGGGTACTCTGAAACATCATTTAGTGCATAGGCACAAATGATGGTCAGGACCCGTTTCCCAACCCAAAGGCGCAGGGAAGCAACCCTTTCGTCCACCGGGGAAAACTCCAATATAGAGGCAGCAAGGTGGGAGGATACAAGAATACCCACCCCTGCTCGTCGCCTCTCGCCCGGGGCAACTCCAGAAAAGGCCAAGCTCCAGCCCCTCTTCAGAAGACTGGTTCTGGAACCAGAGCTGTGTGTTGAGGTGAGGCCAACTATATCTAGCCGGTATCTCTCAACCTCATGCACCAGCTCAGGCTCCTTCCCCACCAGAGAGGTGACATTCCATGAATGGCTAGAATGGTGCATAAAAGTTAAACCTCAGATATCACAGCATCCACACTTTGGACATATATACAACAGTAACAGAGTACAATTACAGTCTAATTAAGAAGGTGATGCTTATTTTCCAACATTTAGCAAGTCCCATCACCCACAAGGGCTGCTGGGAAATGGGAAGCCTGTTTTTTTTGTTATTACCAAACTGATGCACAAGAGGGCCCAAAAGCGCAATCTTGCATAGGATCTAAGGTTGCACAATTATGGCCAAAATGATGATCGTGATTATTTTGATCAATATTGAAATCACAATTATTCATTAACTTTAGGAAAAAACACATTACATAAAATTCAATTTTTTAAATTCATCCTACTTTCCAATTGCTAGATAAAGTCTGTGGCCAAAGCACTGGAGCCTCGTCCATTTATTTAGAGAAGCTGCCTTGACCACATATTCTGCTTGACCATAGATCAGTTGTCGTTGCAAAGTAATCAACAGTTGTGATAGCCATCTGTATTTTTCATACATCACAGGTAATGCAACTTTGGAGAATCATGTGGGGATCACATATTTCTTGTCCAGTGTTTTGACCATGTTTCTGAAGCCTTCATTGCTCATACAGTATTTAGTGGTCGCATGTCTTTGGCCAAATAAAACGCTATTGCATCAGTTACTTTAGCGTGTCTTTGGGAGGTGGATGGATACGGTGAAGCTCTGTGCAGGGTTGATACTATGGTTGCCTGGGTCTGTGCCAGACACAGACTGATTTAATAAAGTGACATTCGCTTTAGCCTTCACACATTTATCGTACTTGTATTTGTGGTATTTTTCAGGTGGTTGAATAAGTTTTAAAACTGCCTTGACTAGTACTACTCATTATTACTAGTATTGTTATTATTATTATCATTATTACTTATTTTTCTACACTTATTGCACGTTTTCAGTCCTTTAGTTTATCTCTTTTTCTCATGTTTTTAATGTTGCAGCATGGCATCGAGACAAATTCCTAGTTTGTGTACTACATGAACAATGGCAATAAATCTGATTCTGATTCTGAAGTTAGTTGTGTTGCCCTGCGGTGCAGACAACTCTATGGCACTCTTTGTATATAATCTTTTTTAGTCAGCATCACTTGCCCTGAATCCAAAACGTGTCCAGACAGCAAATGATGATCCTTTCGAGGCACTAGCACCTCACTTCCACGTGTTACCGTACTGTCACCTTCTGCTCCCGACATCTAGTTTGTGCTTCACTCATTCCCTCCAGGATTTTGCGATGCTGCGATCGCACCAATTCACACAAAATCAGCCAATCAACTATTGCACGACCTTGAAACTTTGTCCAATCACTGCAACTTTCCCGCAATTTTGGCCAATCCTCGTCAACTTCCGCCAATTTCACCAATCAAATTTGTCTCTAACTGGCGCTGAAACGCTCAGTCTAACCAATCAAATGCATCGTTGCACCACGTTCACTTCCGTGTTTACAGTGAGTAGTGAGTTTATAGCTTACAGTGAGTAATGGAACACATCTGTCCCTTCCTCCGTCTCCCCCAGCCTGCCCGTGGATGCCTTGCCACGTCTCTGTCCTGATCACATGTGCGAAGCAACGGGTTTGTGTTGAAAAACATGCACCTGCCCCAAAAGCATCCCGTCGCGGGAGCGCGCGTGACAAGAGTACACTCCACTACAGTGAGTGTTTGAACATCTATACATCTTTAGAGGTAAAATCTTTACTACATCTGGTCAGTGAGCTTTAAAACTGAATCTCCGGTGTAGACTCTGGACAGACAAATGCACCCACCCATCCACCCCCCCCCCCCCCGCTGTCCCGCTGTAAATGAAAGATGTGTGTGTGAAGACTGACATGCAGCAGACAGACAGGTAGGCATGGAAAGAGAGAATATTCTCTGTATTTTTTTTTTTTCAGAAAAACACAGACTCCAATAGCCAATACAGAGCAACAGAATAATTTATTTTTTCCTCTCTGCTCAGTACCGAGTGGTTGGGGACCGTAGGGAGATTTCAAATGAAGGCGCTGCCAGTAATTTCCAAATCTGAACTCTTTAACATGCATTCAATGCAATTTAGCTGCTGTAATGGATATTGTGTTAATGTTTGTATTTGCTGCTGCACAAGAGTTTTTCTGTATAGCAGAAGTTTCTGCTTAATTTACAAATCACTAATAGGAAATTTTTGACAATCCTGTGCTTTTCTTGTATTGTTATATAGAATATCACTGCAGTAAACTGGAAAAAAGCATCTGCTTTAAAATCTGGAATTCTTCCCACAACTTTTAGTGCAGAAAACACTGTAAAAACATCGCAACTTTTATTGTAACTTTTTAAAAAAGCTCCTGTGAATTCAGGCTTTTTGGCCCACAACAATCACAAAAACATCCCGCGAAATCCTGGAGGGACTGTTCACCATCATATCAGTCTGCTATTGAAAACTTAAGGCTGCTGCTACATGGTGCGATCTGTTATGTTCATAACCAAGACTCCAATGATGAGGCCGAAGGTGCAGTATAAGGTAACTTTATTAGTGAACTCACAGAACATGAAGGCGCTCCCGTCGAGGCACAGATGTTGGTCGAAAAGAGACCGTGCCTCTCCCGGGTAGGCCTTTTATACCCTGGATGGTGGCGGAACCGGAAAGGTGTAGCTGTCACCCATAACACACAATAATAATAATAATTAATACATTACACGATGGCGTGTCAGTTCTGCAGCTTAATGTTGCCATAAAGTGTGTTCGCCCCCTGGTGGTCGGTTGGCTGTTGCTTGAGAAAATGCTTGATTTGATAGCGGAGCCCACATTTTAAATGTTAATATCGCCGACGATCATGTTAATTTAATCGTGGCAGCCAAAATCGCTATTGTGATCAAAATTCGATTAATTGTGAAGCCCTAATAGGACCCCCCCAAAACTAGGAAACAGGTCTGAGTCTAAGGGCCTATTAAAGACAAATACATGCCTAGTGGCAATTTAGAGTCACCAATTAACCTGACATGCACGTCTTTGGATTGGCAGAGGAAACCAGAGCCCCCTGGGTAAACCCCACAGAGCACAGGAAGAACATTAACTCCACACAGAAAGGTTCCCACCCCTGCCAGCCTTGGGATTTGAACCTGGAAACTTCTAGCTGTGAGGCAACAGTAGTAGTAGTAGATTAGTTTATTTGACAGGGACAGTGCAATAAACATAGACAATTAATCAAAGACAATCAATCTGATGTGTTGCACATAGAGTGTATAGCTATTAGCTAATTTGCAACTCTTGTCCCTGGACAAGATACAGTGCTAACCACTGTATCACCGTGCTGCCTAATAGCAGTGGGCACTACGAAAGTGTTCAGCTTTGCACTTGGGTGAGATGATGCGATGGCTGAAGGAGCTGCCCATCTGCCACAGTTCATCAGAGAGGGTGCGAGGGGTTGTCCGAGTTGGATTTAATTTTCTCCATCATCCTCCTCTCAGCCACTGTCTCCAGGCTTTCCAGCTCCAGTCCAACCACAGAGTGAGCCTTCCTCACCAGTCTGTTCAGCCTGTTGATCTCTTAAGTCTTGATTCCACCCCACCAGCACACCACAGTGTAGAAAAGTGTGCTGACCACCACAGACTGGTAGAAGATCTTCAGGAGCCTGTTGCACACACCAAATGATCTGAGCCTCCTCATGAAGAACAGCCTGCTCTGTCCCTTCCTGAAGAGGGCGTCCATGTTGTCCGACCAGTCCAGTTTATTGTTAATGTAGACCCCAACTTGTAGGAGTCCACCCTCTTCACCCTGGAAAGTGACTGGGGTGGGGGCTCCTGTTCCTTCAATAAGCTAAAAATATGAAACATTCACATACTATGCTGGGACCGGGGGAGCTATTGCCCTGTCACACAGGTGCATAGCCCCTGCTAATGCTCCCCAAGTCAAGGTTGTGATAGGCCACTTTCTAAGTGACCCCGATATTAAACAATGGCCCCATTTACCCCAGAATTAAAGTGTTTTGTGTGGTTAGATTGCAATCAGACAGTGCCAAGTACAGGTTTTACACTTGAAATGGATTGATTGTGATACAATTTGCCAAATCACTTCAGAAAGTGATCAAGAACACATTACGACCACATTGAACACAAGTGTAAATATGAATTCATATCTAATTTAAACGGCTCTCTCAACTGACATCTCTGAGGCATGGTGGTTTTTTCAAGGATAGATGCAACCTTAAAAATATAATAATCATCAAATTATAACCCCTCCCCCCTTCGAAATGAGACATGCCTTACCTTAAAGGGACATGAATAATTAATCTGTACCTTGTTTGTTTGCGTGTTTGGTCCACAATGAACACAGGCAGCCTCTCCGACAGGCTGGTTGGCCCTGATGAAGGTGTTCTGTGGGCAGCTCTTACACGCTCCAGTCTCACTGACCATGTAGTGTCCTGGAGGACAGGGAACACAGGCAGAGTCTGCCTTAAGAGACATCAGTGCACAGCGGCGACACTCTGTGGCCACGCCTCCAATCACATTAGTGATGTGGACGGAGTAGATCTTTGCAACATCAGCACTGTACTTCCTCTCCTGAGGAGAGAAAAGGCACAAAATGGCATTTACAAGCTGGAAGGCACCACTGTCATACCTACATGGCTGCTGGTTTATAGTATATAATAGGTATAAAACAGAGGCGTTACAATATCCATAAACAACTAAACAAATATCCAATATGAAACAGCATATATCAGCCTGTGTGTACAGATTACAGAGAATTAATCTTTAGTTGTTTGGCCCCTCATTATATCAATGTACAGGTGCATCTCAAAAAATTATGTCATCAAAAAGTTGATTTATTTCAGTAATTCAATTCAAAAAATTAAACATATATTATGTAGATTCATTACACAAAGAGTGCTATTGATGGTTATGACTTATAGTTCATGAAAACCCCAAGTTCAATGTCTCAAAAAAATTGAGTATTACATAAAATGAATGCCAATATAAGAATGTCCATATGTGCACCTGGCACCAGGACACCCTAGGTCGCAGGTCGATGATCGATTCTGGTTATTGTGCCATCCGACCTGTGACTGTATATCTTGGACGCTTGGGTAAAGAGGTGCAGAGCTGTCAACTGATCACCACCTGGTGGTGAGTTGGATCTGATGGCAGGGAAGGATGCCATTCAGACCTGGTAGACCTAAACATATAGTGAGGGTGTGCTGGGAACGTCTAGCTGAGGCCCCTGTCCGGGAGGTCTTCAACTCCCACCTCCGGAAGAACTTCGACTACATTCTGAGGGAGTCTGGAGACATGGAGTCTGAATGGGCCATGTCCTCCACCTCCATTGTTGAAGTGGCTGCCCAGAGCTGTGGCCGCAAAGTTCGTCTGTGCATCTCGTGGTGGCAACCCTTGAACCAAGTGGTGGACACCAGTGGTGAGGGGTCCATCAAGGTGAAGAAGGAGTCCTATTGAGCTTGGTTGGCTTGTGAGACTCCGGAAGCAGCTGAGGTGTACCGGCAGGCCAAGTGGAGGGCGGCTCAGGTGGTTGCTGAAGCAAAAACCTGGGTGTGGGAGGAGTTTGGTGAGGTCATGGAACGAGAGTTTCGTTCGGCCTCGAAGAGATTCTGGCAAACTGTCCGGCGACTCAGGAGAGGGAAGCAGCTCTCTGTCCACACTGTGTATGGAGTGGATGGGGTGCTGCTGACTTCGACTGGGGATATGGTCAGGTGGTGGAAGGAATACTTTGAGGATCTCCTCAATCGCAGTGACATGCCTTCCACAGAGGAAGCAGAGCTTGGGGACAAGAGGGACGACTTGCCCATCACAGGGGCCGAGGTCACAGAAGTGGTTAAAAAATTCTTTGTGGCCGGACCCCGGGGGTGGACAAGATTTGCCCTGAGTACCTCAAGGCTCTGGATGTTGTAGGGCTGTCATGGCTGACATGCCTCTGCAACACTGCATGGAAGTTGAGAACAGTACCTTTGGCATGGCAAACCAGGGTGGTGGTTCCTCTCTTCCTCTCCCTTTGTTGCTGTAATCCTGGAATTTCCTTGTGGGACTAATAAAGGCTTATCTTATCTTAAAGAAGGGGAACCAGAGGGTGTGTTCCAACTTCAGGGGATCACACTCCTCAGCCTTCCTGGGAAGGTCTATGCCAGAGTATTATCATGATCTGGGCATGGGCCAACAGCAGCACATGACATGTTTCATCACTTTGTTTCATTTTGGTCTCACTGTGTTTATCCCCTGATATTATTGTTATTATTGTTGTCTTTTGTGTTTTTCCAGGCCTTTGGATTATATTGTGTGATCCCTTGTTTGTTCTTATTGCCTTTGTGTTTCACCTGGTCCTTGGTTTTGTGTGATGTGTCCATCCTCTGTGTGTTCTTGTTGACCTATAGTTCCCAGCCCCTCGTGTTTTTTCTGACCTGTAGCCCTTCCTGTCATCTGTTATCATTTAGCCCCTGATTAGTTTCCCAGCTGTTCTGTGTTTGTGATTATTAGTTACCCAATAGTATATGTCAGTCTGTGTTTGTGTTCCTTGTGGCATCGTTGTCGTCGTTTCCCTCCGATTCCCCTGTGTCATTCTCTGTGAGTGAATTTTTGCCTTTACGGCTCTTCTTGTGTTTCAGCTCCCATGCTATATTTACTTTGATTGTGAATAAAACATGTGAAGTTGGAGTAGTGCCTGAATAGTGAGTCCTTCACCGTGCTTACCGGAGGTCGCATGTGACAGTATGATGCCACCAGACCAGGACTCAGCAGGCACGGACTATTGGAGCATGAGACTCTATGCGGACGAGGTGTGGGCGGCTCAGACCATTGAGGACTTTATCTCAGACAGCTGCACCTTCTGCCTGCCGGAGGATGCCCTGGGGTTCCTGGATGTTGTGGCCAGGGTAATAAAAGCATACCCTAGCCTGTGGAGCTACCCCGAGCTGGTGGGGCTGTTAATTTCTGTTTCTAATCTCCAACGTATGTTTCGCGAGATGGTGGGGAACTTACCTGAAACGCCAGAGTTTGCACCGACAAAGAAGCGTCCCCTGGCTCCGGCATCTCCCTCTCCATGCCATGCTCCAGTACCTACACCTTCTCACCACTCTCTAGAGTCTGCTCCAGCTCCAACACCAGCCTCACCAGTCCCAGAGCCACTCCACGAGCTGGGGAGGTATTTGTCTTTAACGCCAAAGCTTGTGCTGATGAAGAAGCGTCCCCTGGCCCCAGCGTCTCCCTCTCCATGCTGTGTTCCAGTACCCACACCTTCTCACCACTCTCCAGAGTCTGCTCCAGCTCCAATGCCAGCCTCATCAGTCCTGGAGCCACTCCACAGGCTGGGGAGGTATTTGTAACGCCGAAGCCTGTGCCAACAATAAAACGTCCCCTGGCTGTGGCGTCTCCTTCACCACACCGTGCTCTGGCATCCACACCTCCTCGCCGCTTTCCAGTCTTCGCTCCAGTTCTGCGGAGCTCTCCAGCGCCGGCTCCCACGTTGGCTGTCTCTCCGGCTTCCACATCAGCCGTCTCTCCAGCTTCCACATCAGCTGTGTCTCATGTCGGCTGCTGCTTCCACACTGTCGGCGCCCGCTGCTGAACTACGGACTGCTTTGCCCGCTGCTCGGCTGCAGACTGCCTCACCCGCTGTCCCACCAGCATCTCCAGAGGTCATCTCGTCGGTTCCGCCAGCAACGTGGAAGGTCGTCATCACTCCAGCTTCAGCGCTGCTGGGGTCCCCACCAGCAGAACAGATGGTTAAGGCAAGTCGTCTTCTTTGTTTTTTTTAACATCTATATTAAAGAGGTCTTGCTCCTAGTGGGGAGATGCATTTGCAGCTCTCATCTGCTTCTGAGCTCTCCCCGCTGAGCTCCTGTGTTTCTTCCTCTCCATCCAAGGTAGCTATGTCGGGGATGCTTCAGCTCCACCACTCTCTGAAGTGCACGCTTCAGCTCCACCACTCTCTGAAGTGCACGCTTCAGCTCCACCACTCTCTGAAGTGCACGCTTCAGCTCCACCACTCTCTGAAGTGCACGCTTCAGCTCCACCACTCTCTGAAGTGCACGCTTCAGCTCCACCACTCTCTGAAGTGCACGCTTCAGCTCCACCACTCTCTGAAGTGCACGCTTCAGCTCCACCACTCTCTGAAGTGCACGCTTCAGCTCCACCACTCTCTGAAGTGCACGCTTCAGCTCCACCACTCTCTGAAGTGCACGCTTCAGCTCCACCAATCTCCGAGGTGCATGCTTCAGCTCCACCTCTCTCTGTTGTCAATGCTCCCCAGTCATCTCTTTCTGTGGTCAAAGCTCCCCAGTTGCAGTCTCCTGCGGTCGACACTCCCCAGCTGCTGTTTCCTGTGGGTGACGCTCCTGCTGTTGCTTGAGCTCAATGCTCCTCTGCTGCCATCACATGAGTTTTACGTCCCTCAGCTGCTGTCTCCTGAGCTCAAAGTTCCCCTGCTACGGTCTCATGAGCTCAAAGAATCAGATTTATTGCCATTGTTCATGTAGTACACAAACTAGGAATTTGTCTCGGTGCAATGCTGCAACATTAAACATGATAAAATAAAATAAATAAACTATACATGCAATAAGGTGTAGAATAAGAGTGAGTAATACTAGTCAGCAGTTTAAATATATTAGCGAGCAGCAGATAATGTGGAGAACCATATAGTGCAGTCGGTAATGCAGGAAGAAAACAGTGATGATTGACATGAGTCTGGTTGAGCTGCTATACATAGTGCACGAGAGTCAATAAGTCACTTAGTGTTCAGCAGTCTGATGGCAGAGGGGAAGAAGCTGTTCATGTGACGGGAGGTTTTAGTCTGGATGGACCGAAGTCTTCTACCTGAGGGGAGGGGGGCAAACAGTACGTGACCAGGGTGTGAGGGATCGGCTATGATCCGGCCAGCACGCCTCCGGGTCCTGGAGATGTACAGATCCTGGAGAGATGGGAGCTTGCAGCCGATCACCTTCTCAGCAGTGCGCACGACGTGCTGCAGCCTTAGTCTGTCCCTGGCAGTGGCTCCTGCGTACCACACGGTTATGGAGGTGGTGAGGATGGACTCGATGATGGCTGTGTAGAACTGCACTAACATCTTGGTGGGTAGCTTGAGCTTCCTCAGCTGCCGCAGGAAGAACACCCTCTGCTGGGCCTTTTTGATGAGGGAGCTGATGGTCGGCTCCCACTTGAGGTCCCTGGTGATGGTGGTGCCTAGGAAGCGGAAGGAATCAGCAGTGGTGATGGGAGAGCCTGTGAGGGTGAGGGGGGGCAGAGGGGTTGTGACTTCCCCTGCTGCTGTCTCCTGAGCTCAAAGAGGAACGGAATCCAAGCTACTTGAGGTCCAGTGTAAAGTTTCCACAGTCAGTGATGATTTGGGGAGCCATGTCATCTGCTGCTGTTGGTCCATTGTGTTTTATCAAGTCCAAGGTTTGCGCAGCTACCTACCAGAAAATTTTAGAGCACCTTATGCTTCCCTCTGCTGACAAGCTTTATGGAGATGATGATTTCATTTTCCAGCAGGACTTGGCACCTGCCCACACTGCAAAAGTACCAATACCTTGTTTAATGACCATAGAATCACTCTGCTTGATTGGCAAACAAACTCTCCTGACCTAAACCCTATAATCTATGGAATATTGTCAAGAGGAAGATGAAAAACACCAGACCCAACAATGTAGATGAGTTGAAGGCCACTATCAAAGCAGCCTGGGCCTCCATAACACCTCAGCAGTACCACAAGCTGATCACCTTCATGCTATGCCGCATTGATGCAGTAATTCATGCAAAAGGAGCCCCGACCAAGTACTGAGTGTGTACATGGACATACTTTTCATTTGGCCAACATTTCTATGAAAAATTCATTTAAAATATTAATTTTATGTAATATTCTAATTTTATGAGAAACTGAATTTAGGGTTTTCATGAGATGTATGCCACAATCATTAAAATGAAATGAAATAAACACTTGAAATATATTACTCTGTGTGTAATGAATCTACATAATATACGAGTTTCATTTTTTTAATTGAATTACTGAAATAAATCAACTTTTCAATGGCATTCCAATTTATTGAGACACTTTCAAATCATGTGAAATTTGAAAAACTTGCATTTAACTCTAGCCATGTAATTTTTATGGGTTTCTATAACACAGAAATGTACTTTGAGATATCACTTTTCATATTTAGAATATACTCCTCAAATGTTTATTTTTTCAGACACAACAATGCAATGAGAGAACTGAATCAAACAGAGTAAATTCAAACTTGACTGAAGTTACTAAGACCACAAGAAAGAAACGTGAAAATAAGTTTATGAGGTACAAAAAGCAGGTGGCATACAGTAAAATCAGACAGGACAATTAATTTCAACTTTACATGAAACTGACAAGAAAGACAGAAATTACATTTGCTAGTGTTCTAGCACTTATTTCTCACATAAAAACTGATTTAATTAAAGGCACATGGTGTCATGGTTTTGGATTGTGTTTGTATTTATGTTTTATTACAGTCCTGTTTTGTTTTGTAATCCTTAGTCTTAATTCACTCTTGTCTCTTTAACATCCTCCTTTTTGTACTGCATTTCCCCTTCTCTGTACATACTAGTCACACTTGTTTTGAGTTTTCTCCACCTGTTTCAAATTATGTCACCACCCCTATGAACAGGAACTGTGCTAGGGTAGGTCTCTTTTTCTCTGTTTCCAGTGATTTCCCATTTCTTATAGTCCTATTGTTTTTTGTCCTTTCCTCCTGTTTCAGTTACAGTATTTTTCACTAATGTGTGATAACTTGCCTATATTTGGATTTTTGCCTTTTGCCTCCTCCCTGTTGGACTGGTTTCCCTCTACTTGGACTGCTTTGTCTTGTATGGGCATTCTTGTATGGCAAAGTATTTCATCTTCAAACCATGCTTAGTGTGTGGTGTAGTTTGGCCGACTACTGATTGGAGGGTCAGGGGTTCGATTCCCACTATCTGCAGTCTGCATGTCGATGTGTCCTTGAGCAAGACACTGAACCCCCAGTTACTCCTGGTGGGTCAGGCCAGTGCCTGTGTATGGCAGCTCTGCTGCCATCAGTGTGTGAATGGGTGGATAGCAGGATCTGTAAATTGCTTTGGTCATCTCGAGATGAGAAAAAGCAATATGTAAGTGAACGCCATTTACCATTCATTTGTGTCGACATCATCAGTGGTTAGGACACATGACCCATTGGTTTCAGATCTACTACAGTGGTGGGAAAAAAGTGTTTGCCCCCTTCCTGATTTCTCTCTTTTTTTAATGTTTCTCACACTTAAATGTTTCAGATCATCAAACAAATTTAAATATTAGACAAAGATAACACAAGAAAACACAAAATGCAGTTTTTAATTGAAGGTGTTTATTATTAAGGGTAAAAAAAAAAAAAAAATCCAAACCCACATGGCCCTGTGTGAAAAAGTGATTGCCCCCCTGTTAAAACATAAATTCACTGTGGTTTATCACATCTTTGGAAAGCTGAGTTAAATTTTCTAGCCATTTCTAAAGCTTTGGGACTCCAGCAAACCACAGTGAGAGCCATTATCCACAAATGGCGAAAACATGGAACAGTGGTGAATCTTCTCAGGGGTAGCCAGCTGACCAGAATCACCCCAAGAGCACAATGACAACTCATCCAAGAGGTCACAAAAGACCCCACAACAACATCCAAAAAACTGCAGGCCTCACTTGCCTCAGTTAAGGTCAGTGTTCATGACTCCACCATAAGAAAGACGGGGCAAAAATGGCCTGCATGGCAGAGCTCCAAGACGAAAACCACTGCTGAGCAAAAAGAACAAAGGCTCATCTCAGTTTTGCCGGAAAACATCTTGATGATCCCCAAGACTTTTGGGAAAATACTCTGGACTGACGAGACAAAAGTTGAACTTTTTGGAAGGTGTGTGTCCCATTACATCTGGCGTAAAAGTAACAGCATCTCAGAAAAGGAACATCATTCCAACAGTAAAATATGGTGGTGGTAGTGTGATGGTCTGGGGCTGTTTTGCTACTTCAGGACCTGGAAGACTTGCTGTGGTAAATGGAACCATGAATTCTGCTATTTACCAAAAAATCCTGAAGGACAATGTCCAGCCATTTGTTTGTGACTGCAAGCTGAAGCACACTTGGGTTCTGCAGCAGGACAATGATCAAAAACAAACCAGCAAGTCCACCTCTGAATGGCTTAAGAAAAACAAAATGACTTTGGAGTGGCCTAGTCAAAGTCCTGACGTGAACCTGATTGAAATGTTGTGGCATGACCTTAAAAAGGCAGTTCACGCTCAAAAACCCTCCAATGTGACGGAATTACAACAATTCTGCAAAGCTGAGTGGGCCAAAATTCCTCCACAGCGCTGTAAAAGACTCATTGCCAGTTATCGCAAATGCTTGATTGCAGTTGTTGCTGCTAAGGGCGGCCCAACCAGTTATTAGGTTTAGGGGGCAATCACTTTTTCCACACAGAGCCATGCAGGTTTGGATTTTTTTTTCCCCCCTTAATAATAAACGCCTCCATTTAAAAACTGCATTTTGTGTTTACTTGTGTTATCTTTGTCTCACATTTAAATTTGTTTGATGATCTGAAACATTTAAGTGTGACAAACATACAAAAAAAAAGAAATCAGGAAGGGGGCAAACACTTTTTCACACCACTGTAACTCCCAAACGATTCCTTTCACAACCTGAAATTACAATTGTAAATCACAGATCAAAAAACTGTCACTGCACTCAGCAGAGATGCAGACCCATCCTCTCCAGTGATTTCTCGAGCAACAATTCTGAGTAGCTCTGCCATATCTTTCTCGTCTTTCATATGATACAAGAAGACATACAGTACCTAATGCAAACATATGCATCAGTGAAATACTGTATGTATTGTCTCTCCAGGCTCATGACCTGTCCTTGATGTTTCACCTTTTGACTCCAAAACCATAGCCACTGGTGATGGCCACAAGTTTAACTTGTGTACCAAGCTTGGTGATCCTAGCTTCATCGGTTCTTATGTCAGAATGCGGACAGATGGAGAAATGGAAGCAACTGCCCTACAATACAAGAGCACTCTGAGGTGAGTGCAGTATTCCCCGCCTCCGTTTTCTTTGAAGAGCCCAATATGTCACTGAAGGAGAGCAGTTTTCAACTTTTCCATATAATTATTGGGGAAGAACCAAATTATGGTAAGCCTACAGTATAATCCATGAATATTATACAACAACTGAGAACCACAATGCTACAGTCATTCATCAACAACATCTGCTGTACTCCACATTTCTGGGCAATGGCCGGGCCCAGGTGCTTCCTGCGAAACGGGTACAAGTAAGCCCTGGAAGTACAGCTTTGGGGTCTATCTACCTAGCAGCTATGATATTATTAGCGGGAGATGTGGAGGCGAACCCAGGCCCACAACCTTTGGACAATAGAAACCCGGGTGGGCTGGCGCAGCTAGCCCGACAATCACCACTAAACTGGTCAACCTGGCCATCACAGCTAGCCGAACAACCACAGCTAAACGGGAAAACCTGGATACCGCAGCCAGAACAACAATTTCAGCTAATTTGGCCAACCTGGCCCCTGCAGCCAGCACAGCAGCTAGAGTGGCTAACTCGGCAGCCACAGCTAAACTGTTTACAATGGAATCCACAGCACATGGTCCCTTCAAAGACCAGCACAGCAACAGTTTTGGCAGACTCACACCGACAGCACGGCGTCCAGTAATCGGAGGTCGGCAACGACCCGGGCACCCGGGATGTTGGTGCTCCAGCGGCTTACCTGGCGGGGTGGGCCTGCCAGGCGGAGTCGGAACAATGACTCGTGGCCCAACGGCGACGTGACAGCACCAGCCTGGTTCCCCTGGGCGCCAGTACAGCGGTGGCTCTTCCAGCAGGACATGTTCATCAAATAGAGCCGTGTCGACGGCTTCAAGCCCAACGGCTGGATGTCAGTTTTGGTCCTTTTCCCCCGGACACTGATGTAGTGGTAGCTCTTTCGACGAGAGATGCTTGCCGGACCGAGCCATGTCGACAATTTGTGGCCCAACGGCTGGCTGTTGACGTCGTCCCAGTCTCTCTGGACATCGATGCAGCAACGCCCATCCATGACGTCGGTCAGATCTCTGAAGACACCGGTGATATCAACGCAGGAAAGGTTTCCCCAGACACTGGTGTGGCGGTGGCTCATCCGGAGGGGAATGGCATCAGTGAAGTCACCCGGGATGCCGGTGACATCAACACAGGAAAAATTATTGCATTAACACTCAAACTGCGTAAGCCTGAAAAGACTGCTACAAAACGGGATGGGTATGGGATGAGAACTGTGACTGAAAAACTACAAACTACTGAAATGTTTCAAACTGTAAATCATGCCAAGATATTGTGGGATCCGACTATGAAACCTAAAGGCTTTTTTGGAGGTCATCGCAATACTAGGAGCATTGTCTCTAAAACAGAACAAATACAATAACTATTGACCAATTCAAATATTGACTACCTATGCCTCTCAGAAACCTGGTTAACCCCAACAACACTCCCAGCTGTTTTCAATGTACCAGGGTACAATACCTATAGACTAGACAGAAAAGATGGCAGGGGAGGAGGGGTCATGATTTATGTAAAGGATGGCTATCGGTGTATACAACTTGACATTACTGAAAATACGCTGGAATGTGTTGGACTTAAAGTTGTACTTTCACCAGAAATGTCTTTTGCTTTGATTGTGATCTATCGACCTCCATCCTCTAAGGACACATTCTTTAACTGTCTATCAAATGTACTGAAAGAGTTTGACAGCAAAGAGTTAATCATCATGGGTGATTTCAATTTAAATTGGCTTTGTAAAACACAAAGACAGAAATTAAAGGACATCACCAATAAGTTTCATATAGATCAGATGATCAGTAACTAGGGGTGTAACAGTACTTGTATTCGTATTGTTCAGTATGCCACCCACGGTATGGTCCAGACGCGTACTGAGGTACGACACGGACTATACTGAGTGACGGACAGAAAGTGTAACTGTCATATCACGGCCCCTTCTCCTCTCAGTTCCCCCGTCTGTGGCCGCCTGTCAGCGGACTTCTGCAGCATTTCGCCCTGGTAAAAAAATGACTGAAATTGTGCTACTTCTAAACATAACACCGGTAAGGTTAGTGAGTTTTTAGCGAGTAAAGTTAGCGCTTCTTATTTTTCAATGAGCAACTGTCTTAGCTTTAGAAAACTGATTAAACTGTTAGCGTGTGCTAACATTACCTGTCGGACAATAATCTCTCTTGAAAGAGGTTTGCTGACAGCTGATCTGTTGCAGTTCTGCTGGTAACGTGTTAACTGCAGTAAATTAGTGAACTGCATGAGTAGCTTACTCTTTTTCCATCTTCTTTATTTGACATTGGCCTTGTCCTTGTGATCAAAAAAACCATAATCACACTTCAGGGTCAAAGGATGAAACTGTGTACAAATTTTGGTGACCCTAGCTTTGACCTTTGAACCCCATACCCATAGTCACAGTTGACCCTAGCTTTACTCATTCCATACTGATAGTGCAAATGGAATGGTAACCTTGATCTTTGACCTTTCGACCCCAAACTCATAGTCAGGTCAGGGTGTAAGCCATCCAAGATTTGTATTGGAGACAACTATGGTATCAATTTGAAAAGCCTACATTCATTTCTTTAAGTACTTATCACGTTTACAAGATTTAGGGAAAAACTGACCACTGACTTTGACCTCAAGGTCTATAATTCCTGCAAAGATCATCCGACCAGAATCCAATTGCAATATGTGCATCATCAGTGTATATTAAACCCTGGTACCAAGTTTCAAAACATTTGGAACCAAACTGCAGGAGGAGTTGGTTTCATAAGAGTTACTGTCTTCACTGAAGTGAAAAAGGAGATCATAAATCGGGGCTGTAACTTGTGCAAAAATTATCAGATTTGAGCCAAATTGCAATATGCACATCATCAGTGCATATCAAACGCTGGCACGAAGTTTCAAAACAATCATAACAAAACTATAGGAGGAGCTGATTTCACAAGAGTGGTTCAGACAGATGGATAGACTGCCCTATAACATAATCTCCTTTTGGTCTTCAACCAGCGAGGGATAATAAACCCACATTTTGATTCTGCTGGTGTGGGTAAAGAACTGATAACAGAATAATTCAGGTGTGACTTTTAAAATTGAGAGAGTGAAGTGGAAAATAGACAAGATGGGATGATTTTGCTGTATGCCTCACCATGCTAAATTCCTCTGTTCGTTGAAAAGTCCATGTAAAGCTGACGGTGCTGTTGCTGTCAATCAGGTAGGAGTATGACTGTTTCTGGTTGCTGCCTTTCCACAGCTCCACTACTTCATTATTCCCCTGAATAAAACCGAATGGAAAACACATAAATAATCAGCTTGTGTCATATTTGATTTACTTAATGCATACTGTAGCCTCCATGAGACCAAAATGCTTAAATAATTCCCTCACCACCATGAAGAAAAATTCACAGTCAGTGCTACAAATGGTCTCAAAGACGAAGGTGATGCGAGACAGTTCACTCTGTTCACTGTCTTTCATCAAAGAGTGAGGCAGACTGTGGGGAAAAAAAACTTTACATTTTATACTCATTTTCCATACAAGTCAGCTAGAGGGAAGTTATTACATGTGCATAAAGCAAAACTTTATCTAATGAAAGCCACGATAAAAAATATGCGGCTGAGGCATCATCCTACTAAAATACATATACAGATACATATACAGAAGGGAAATATGAATGCTGAAATACAAGAGAAACGGGAGAAGTAAACTTTATAAATGAAGTAATGAATGAATGAATGAATGGCGAAAGTTTAGACACCCTACACGCTAAATTAACTAAACACACCAATTTTAAAAAAAAATCAACAAAATATGCTATTTGTCAAGGGGTGCCCATAGTTTTGCATACAGGTGTAAATGAGAGAAATACTGGTTTTTGTAAAACACGAATAAATATGTTAATAAAAACTTTACACAATATAAACAGGGAAATGGGAATGTTTGATCAAAGTAATGCTAAATTTAAAATTTTGGTTGACAATGTACTGTATGTCCTGCAACAATTCCAGATATTATCACAAAACACAATCTACTGGGTAACATTTTACTAACAAATTCCCCATAAAAGTTTCCCACTGATTACATTATGACTTTCTTTATTACATTGTTTTCTGAAGTTTACCTCCACCAGGGAGCTTGTTTTCATTGTTTGTTTGTTTTGGACTGTTACCAGGATTGCAGTATATAATACACAACCAGACCGTCAACTGCAGCCAGATGAAATCAGCCTGAGAGTGCTCAGTTCTCGTGACCGTTGACCGTGACCTTCAGCACAGCTGAGCTACTGACCAATCTGGGATGTGCTTAAAGTCAAAGTCAGGGGTCCAAGAGGAGTCACGTTTTTCATGAAATCATAATTGCACAGATCTCCTGACCTTTGGCAATGACTTTTAAACTTTAAACTTAAACTTTATTTATATAGCACCTTTCATATAACAAAGTGCAGCTCAAAGTGCTTTACAGTTAAAAACAATTCCAGATAAAACACAAACAAAACAATAAAAAGACAAAGACATCCCTCCCCAAGCCCCCCGCCCCCACTCTCATCCAAGACATCCATCCACTTGAACCCCCAACCCACCCCAGAGCCCACCTCCTCCCACCTTGTTCCACCCCACCGGCAAGTAATAATAGACATGGTTAAAACATGGCTGAGGACTGAGGACCAGAGTGAGGAACCGCCATCATAGCGGGACCGTCGGCACCAGGAGCTGGTCTCAGCCCACAGCTGCAGAGACACCGCCACAGGGGCCACCCCAACCCAGGCAGACAGAGGAGACCACACCACAACCAACAGGCTGTGACTGGACTCCCTCATGCCACCGAGCCAGGGCCACCACCACAGCAGCATCCCCGCCACCAGAGCCAATTACAGCTCCAAGTGCCGAGAGCCCCCAATGAGGAAACAATAGAGCTAAAAATAGCATAAGATAAAATAAAATACATTACAATAAGAAGCAGAGTAAGACCATGAATAAAAGTAAATAAAAAGAGAATAAAATGGTAAAAGGAATAATAAATATACCCATATATAAATTGTAATGCAAAACTGAATTAAAATAATCTGAAAATATAAAGATATATAAATAATTAAAATAGCTAAATAACACTGGTCAACACTAAATTTATTGTCTAAGTTTTCTTAGCTGATTTAGGACAATTTTGATGTGCTGAATCCAAAAACCACTTTGGTTTTGCTCAATCAGGTCAACTTTTTGAATTATGGCCACATGTTTTATACGTTTTTGTTTACATGTACGGGTATTTTCGCTTTATATGATGCAAAATTCTTTTTTATGTCTTGAAATTCTCTGAATTTTGAACAATGATGACGTAACATTCAATTTACATGTACTTGCCTTTATATAAAGGTAAGTACAGGCACAGTACTAAGTAAGTACAGGTTTTTACTTAGCACCTGAGCGAGAGAAACGGATGTCATTTTTGGATTCAGCGGTGCAAAATTGTCTTAAATCAGTTGAAAAAGCACAGACAACTTACAAAAAAAAATTATTTTTGTAACCCTGTGTAAGTATATAAACATGAAAAATAAAATTAGTTAAAAGCTAAACTAAAACGGTGGGTCTTGAGCCTCCTTTTAAAAATATCAACGCTCTCTGCAGCCCTGAGGTCCTCTGGCAGGCCGTTCCACAGACGTGGGCCAAAAAACTCCAATGACACCTCACCGTGGGTTTTTGTCCTAACGTTAGGTATCATTAAAATGCCAGTACCAGAGGACCTCAAGGTCCGCGAGGGACAGTATGGTAAAAGCAGCTCAAATAAATAAGAAGGACCAAGACCATTAAGAGTTTTATAAACTAATAAAAGAACTTTAAAATCGATTCTATAATTCACAGGGAGTCAATGCAGCGATTCCAGAACCAGCGTAATATGCTCTCTCTTTCTGGTCTTCATCAGTATACGGGCTGCTGAATTCTGTAATAGTTGTAAGTTACTGATCGTCTTTTTAGGAAGATCAGAAAGGAGAGCATTGCAATAATCAATACAACTAGAAATAAAAACATGCATTAACATCTCTGTGTTTTCTCGAGAAAGAAACGGGCGGACTCTGGCTATATTCTTTAGATGATAAAATCCAGTTTTTAAAATATTATTAACATGAGGAATAAAACTAAGCTCAGAGTCAAAAATTGACCTTGACCTGGATGCAGACCTACCTAAGGGTCATTGTAAGGGAGTTTAATGAGAATTGAGGTAATTGCTTAGGATCAGTGATGTTTCTACAATCGTGTAAACTGCCAGATCTCCTGACCTTTGACCTTGACCTTGAGCACAACCTGGATGTAGACCCTCCTGAGGATCATTGTGAGTGAGTTTGGTGAGCATCAGGGCAAATGCCTAGGAGGAGTAGCAATTCCTGCGAAATGTGGATGGATGGGCAGACGATAGACACCACATCATCGCATTAGCTCCTCTCAGCTTTGCTGGAATGAGCTAAAAACCACTGACCTGATTACAGTTAAACTTGGTGAAAAGGAAGACTTTAGGCCATGAAAGAACCTGTTAGATTTCAAGTAGATTTGGATCAAGGGGAAGAGCCAGGAATATTCTTGAACATTTTTGTGTGGAACCTGAAAAGATTAGGTGTGCAAAATATGGTGTAGATTCAAATGTTAATCCAGGTCTGGTGTGGATCCAGACATAGTGGAAGGGCTGGAAACTGCATGGTGCACTTAAGTGTTGGTGGAGGTATGCACTCTCTGAGCACTTTTTAGTTCGCCATTCACAATACAGTTATATCTACTACAGACATTTTTTTCCCCTGGCTGTCAGAGGTTATGACAACAAACAGGTCTGAAATGTTAAAACTACCCAGTGCGTTAAAAAGCACAATTGTACCCACAATGATTCACATAAAATTTCTGAAATACTGTTATCTACAGAAGCCCAGTGAGACTTTTTACTCACCTGTATCCGGGTACATCGAGTGTGAGCATCAGGTAGTCTGCGTCCTGATTCGCAGGGGTGGTGTACACATACTCTCCAGCCACCTCCCATGCTGTCATGACAGGAAAATCACAAATGTTGCTCACACATCATCAGTCTTAATGATCTACTCCATTATACTGCTGCAACCTATTATTAAATTTTTGTTTTATAAATTATAACAAATAATATTTGTTTTGTTCCTTCCACCTCTTCAATCATTGAGCTCAGGCAAGTATCTCATTGGGTTAATATTAATTATATTTAGTAATACATCAAAATGATTAGTGGACAGCTAAGATGTCCTACACTGGATTGCTTGATATTAATATAAATAATCCTTCACCTGTGCTGTGGCTGGTGCCAGCAAGCGCCTCATGTAAGACAAAACTCCTCATGTTGCTCGGCATTTTGTTCCACCATTTGTATTCAAACCCCACAACTGGCTCTGTGCCAACAGGGCAGTTGGTGCACACTGTAGTGAAGCAAAGATTTCATGTCAGGGTATGCACAGTCACCATATTATAACTGGATCACACACAAACACCTTCTAGCTTCTCCCAACTCGGGGTTGCCACAGTGAATCATGGGTCCGCATATTTGATTTGGCAAGGATTTTACGCTGGATGTTCTTCCCATTGCAACCCTCCACATTTACCTGGGCTTGGGACCAGCACAAGGACCACACTGGCTTTGTGCTTCCCCCATGGCAGGGTTACCAACTTTCCTTTCCCAATTCTATTTATGCTGAGCACCAAGCTAGATAGTGGAAAGTAGCATGTTTATGGTCTTTGATACGGCCCAGCTGGGGTCATATCACAATCTCCTGACTGTGGGGCAGACCACAGCGTCACCAATCCAGTAACTACCATAATATAACTGGATAATCATGCATTATTATAGTTGCACTGTCAAGATGGAAATATTTATTGTCCCCAAGATGCAAATTGTTTTGCAGCAGCAATACAGACAAAAACATTGAGACAAATAATATTACAGGTGACAGAGACAAGATTCTGACCTCCTGACCAGCAGGTTTCACATTTACTCTTCACATTTACCCCAACTGCTTGGTAGAAACACATGACATCAATCCAGTTATGCTATGTGACATCCTTACCGGCTCTAGACATACGGGGGCGGGGGGGGGGGGGGGAGGAGTTCATAGGCTGACCATGATGCAGTGGTCAAATTTGACCAAATGTGGTTTATTGTACCCATACTCTTGACAGTTCTCTCACTTTCAGCTCTGCCCTCTTGTTCCTCGGCCAATGAACCACAAATACTACTGACTCAGCACCTACGTGCATAACTCCTTCTTAGTCAGCCTATCAATTTTTAACCCCCCCCCCCCCCCATAGAGGGGCTTGATAGGACAAGGCTAACCGCCAGGCTAATCATATTGCATATACATAGCTTACTTATATGATTACAGTAAATACAACAATTTTTTGCATATACTATAATCACAATGCTGCAGGTGCTGTCAACCATTATAAATCTGTTACTGGCCACCGTAGTCTCATCATCCAAGTGTTCAGATGTAAATGTTAGGATTATTTCGAATGTTTTGGAATTTTAAAAGTATTTTTTTCATCAGTATATATATATTGTGGGGGCACAGTGTTGGACTTCTCCACCCAGGGAACAATGGACCAAAAGAGGAGGTGTCACCGGGGGGTTCAGATGGGACAGTAAGGACTATGCACCCCCCCACACACACACACTCGGGGAGAGGAGTAAATGCCAAGCCGCTGGGAGGAGGGTGTGAGTGCGGCACCGGTGTTATGTCATGTTAATGTGCCACACAGGTTTTGTTCTAAACATAATGTGTTATGGTCAGAAGTTCCGAGCTGCTATGCATGGAAATAAAAATATAAAAGAAGGATGCACAGAGGCCCGGGCTGCTCTTTTGCTATAGTTTTGCTAGAGAAAGAATAAAGCCTTGTGTTGTTCAGCTCGTTGCCCCGCCTGATCCTTTCGCCACACTGGTGACCTGAAGACGTGCCATGGAGAGCGAGACGAGCACAGCCCCGGAGTCTACCTGGAGGGAGAGCACCAACGCCGCGTGTACTGTTTCAGTCAAGCTCCCTGACTTCTGGCTTCATGACCCGACAGTGTGGTTTTTGCACATAGAAGCCCAGTTCGCACTCCGCGGGATAACAACAGATGGCACAAAGTACTACTACGTGGTTGTTGCACTGGACGCACATGCCACGCAACAGGTGGCAAGTCTGCTCCAGGAGCCGCCGGCCCGGGGGAAATACAAGGCACTCAAGAGAATGCTTCTAGAGCGCTATACCCTTTTGGACAGTGAAAGAGTGGAGAGACTCCTAACACGTTCAGAGTTGGGGGACAGATCAGCCGTAGAGCTAATGGAGAGCATCTTGGCGCTGATGGGTAGAAACGACGAGTCTTTCCTGTTTGCCCACCTGTTCCTCAGGAACCTACCAGCTGCAGCGAGGGCGATCCTGGCCAACTCGCTGTTGCTGATGACGAAGGACTACGGCACACTGGCGCAGGAAGCGGATCACATCATTTTAGCAACCAGAACCCTCAACGTGAGTGCAGTGACACCGATGTCCAAGAGAGACTCCAGCGAGGTCGAGGAGCCGTTTGTGGTAGCCGGAGAAGATGCTAGGAGACATAGGAATGGGGCGATCTGCTACTATCATTGCTGTTTCAGCTCAAACGATGCATGCCGCCATGCCAGTTCAAGAAGTTGGGAAACCGCACAACCAGCAGTCAGTAGCAGCTGCGACTGCTGGTGACAGAAACAAGCTGCTGTATATCACAGACAAATGTTTGGGGAGACGGTTTCTGGTGGACTCCGGCTCCCAGAAGAGCCTCATCCTGCCGGGCAACGCAGACATGGCGGCAGGGGGCAGCGGTCCCGAGTTCACGGCCACCAACGGATCCACCATCAGGACATCTGGTGTGTGGACACTGATGATATGCTTACACGGGCGCAACTTTCAGTGGAACTTTGTGGTGGCTGCATGTTCCGCCCCCATTTTAGGCATAGATTTTTTATGTACTTATGGGTTATTAGTTGATGTTGCTAATAGGAGATAAATCGATGCCGTCTCTTTTGCCTCTCTGCTCTGTACAGCTGGGGAAGCTGGGTCAACAACACTGGCCAACGTTATAGCTCCAGGGGGTAAGTACCAACAGCTACTCGCACTGTTCCCAGCACTCACAGTCCCGACGTTTTCAGCTACGATAACGAAGCATGGGGTCGAACATTTCATAACTACCAAAGGGCTGCAGGTGTTCACGTGACCTCGGTGCCTGGACACAGCTGAACTGGCCAGGCACGTGAGGAGTTCGCCAACTTGGAACGGTTGGGCATCGTCAGGTGCTCCAACAGCCCGTGGGCATCCCCGCTACACATGATGCCTAAAGCCGACGGGTCATGGTGACCATGTGGTGATTTCCGGCGCTTGAACAACGCTACGGAACATGATCGCTATCCTATCCCACACATCCAGGATTTTTTTTTATACACCTGGCCGGGGCGCGTGTTTTTTTTCCCAAAGTAGATCTGGTCAGCAGTTACCACCAGGTCCTGGTGCGCAAAGAAGATGTTCCAAAAACGGCTGTAATAACTCCTTTCGGCCTTTTCGAGTTTTTATGTATGCCATTTGGGTTAAAAGGCACGGCGCAGACCTTCCAGAGGATGATGAATGCAGTGCTTTGCGACTTGTCTTTCATTTTTGTCTACTTAGACGCCATTCTGGTAGCCAGCACGTCTGAGGAGGAGCACATCGCCCACCTCAAGACAGTTTTCCAGAGTCCAGGCTTTCACTAACGCCAAAACAGGACTTGCGGATGCCGTGTTGTTAGCCCACCTGGATCTGTCTGCACGGATTGCGCTCACGACGGATGCGTCTGACGTTGCCATGGGGCAGTGGTGGAGCAGTGCATCACAGGTTCGTGGCAGCTGCTCGCATTTTTTAGCCGGACTTTGCACGACAATGAACGCAAGTAGAGCACATTTGATAGAGAATTGTTGGCTCTCCACCTGGCAATACACCATTTCCAGTTCTGGCTGGAGGGGTGCAAGTTCACCGCGTTCGTGGACCACATGCCACTGACGCACGAGATGTCCAAGACCTCGGAACCGTGGTCAGCCCAGCAGCAATGGCATTTGGCTACAATTTTGAAGCTTACTACTGACATTCAACACGTTGCCGGTAAACTCAACATCGTGGCCGATTGCCTGTCGTGCGCATTAATCGCCCCGGTCTACATGCACATAGATTTCCCTGCCATGGCTGCGGAACAAGCTGGGGACCTGGACATTTGCACGCTCCAGTCTGCGCCAACTGGGTTAAGGCTGGAGAACAGGGTGGTGCAGGAAGGGTGCCCACCCTTGCTCTGTGACGTCTCCACCGGCCGCCCGCACCCGGTGGTTCCAAGCTCTTGGCACTGTTGTACTTTTTAGCCCGTCCACTCTCTTTCGCATCTGGGAGTGCGCGCTTTGGTGAAACTAGTGGGGACGAAATCCGTCTGGCTGCGCTCGCGCAAAGACGTGGAAGAGTAGGCTGCAGCTTTTGTTGTGTGCCAGTGGGCCAAAGTGCAGAAGCACACCAGAGCTCCCCTCGAGCCATTCCAAATCCCGGCTAGGAGGTTTGACCACGTCCACGTGGATTTGGTGGGACCCCTCCCGCCATCGCAAGGTTTCACACATCTTCTGACAGTCATGGTCCGCACCATGCGCTGGCCTGAAGTGTTCCCGCTGGCTACTACCACATCTGCGGAAGTGGCGCATGCTTTTTTGTCGGCTTGAATGGCACTATTTGGATCTCCATCAAACATCACGTCCAACAGAGGTCCACAATTCATTTCAGAACTCTGGTCCACGATGGCCCAGAGCCTGGGAGTCAAAATTCACCGCACTACCGCATATAACCCCCAGGCTAACAGGTTATGCGAGCATTTTCATAGGTCGCTTAAAGCAGCACTCAGCGCTTTGCTCATGGACACAAATTGGGTCGACCGCCTACATTGGGTTCTTTTAGGGTTGCGTTCCGCACCTAAAGAGGATTTGGCAGCTTCCCCGGCAGAACTCGTTTTTTCCTCAACCGCTGTGGATCCCCAGAGAATTTTTTCAGAAAACCCCACGCCCGTGGCCAACCCGCCTACGCAAATTCTACACAATACGGAGGCTGTGAGCATACCGGGCCCGGCCGACCATTGTTTTCCCCGCACAGTCATCCCAAAAAGCTTGCAGAATGCCAGTTTTGTTTTCGTCAGGCATGATGCACACCGGACCCCCTGCGCCCACCGTACAATGGACCGTTCAGGGTGTTGGACCCTGGGGTGAAACATTTTGTGTTCGACTTGGTGGGGGGGGGGGCGTAAAGATACAATCTGCATTGACAGGCTGAAGCCCGCTTCTGTGTTGGCAGACGAGTAGGTGGTATTGGCCCAAGTGCCCCGGCACGGACGCCCACCGTTGGTGGCTCTGCAGGTTGGTGATTCCTCAGCAAGGACTGGCGCTCATGAAGCTGATGTGTTTTCTCCCCCTCCTTTTTTCCCTCCACAGACTGATGTGCTCTCCTGTACACCCCTACAGCAGGGTGGTTCGACTGGGTCGGCGACCCCCTGCTACAACTGTTATGGGCGCCAGCTCAAGCCCAAAGGATGGGGGGGGGGGGGTTTAAGGCCCATTCTGGGTGTTCGGGGGGGGCATGGTGTTGGACTTCTCTACCCAGGGAACAATGGACCAAAAGAGGAGGTGTCACCGGGGGGGTTCAGACGGGACAGTAAGGACTATGCACCCCCCAGGGAGAGAAGTAAATGCCAGGCCAGTGGGAGGAGGGTGTGAGAGTGACGCCGGTGTTATGTCATGTTAACATGCCACACAGGTTTTGTTCTAAACATAATGTGTTATGGTCAGAAGTTCCGGGCTGCTATGCATGGAAATAAAAATATAAAAGAGGGATGCACAGAGTCCCGGGCTGCTCTTTTGCTACACTGTTTTGTTGGAGAAAGAATAAAGCCTTGTATTGTTCAGCTCATTGCCTCGCCTGATCCTTTCGCCACAATATAATGTTTGAAGACTTTAATTCTGCACCTTTCTAAAAAATTTGTTGATGTTGTGGGAATGTGGAAAGGATGAGACTGATCTCTCTCAAAGCAGCTTTATTCACAGTCACCATCATCTCAACGAAGAAAGAGAAAATCACAGGAAACTCTCGTCCCTTAAATACCCGGGACTCTCACAGCTCACAAGTCAATTTGCATCACAAGTCACATTGCATTATAATCACGTCACTTTGCATCACAAGTCACATTGCATTATAATCACCAGTAACAATGCATCTCCTCTATAATCTCTTAATATCACCCCCACAGTCTCAGGCCCTGCATACCAAAGCTAACACCTTCCAGCTTCCCGTTATCTCCAAGGAAATTCTGTCTTTGTTCTTATCTCAAATGTGAGGGCTTAAATAAGTCACAAAGTAGGTCACATGTGTGGCCACCCCCCCAAAACATTTAGATCGAACAACAGAATAACAGTTTGCATGCTGTGATAACATCATTGTACATCAATCCACATGCTGCTTGGGCCTCAGTCTTCTCCCGTATCTGCTGTAACCAGGTTTCACCGCCTCCACGGCGCCGTCATGCTGGGGAGCTGCTGTCTGAGGGTGCAAACTTTCTGTCAGTCTCTGCGGGTGATCTGGGGGAATATTACTCTGGGAAACACCCCGTGGTGGCCTGCCGCGTCGAGGGGCCCTTGCCAACAGCACTTGCTCGTCCGCCACCACAAAAGTGGGTTTGAGTCTGTCTATGCCAACATTTTCCCTCCTACCCCCAAATCTAGCAAAAAATGCTTGTCCCCAGTTTCCAACACTCTGAACGGCCCATCATAAGGTGGTTGCAGTGGTGTGTGATGCGCGTCATGTCTGATAAAAACAAACTCCGCGTTTTTCAAAGCTTTAGGCACAAAAACGCACGGAAAACTGTGGTGCACGGGGCTGGGCAGCGTGCTTGATTCTATGTTACTCTGCAACAGCTGAGACGGGGAGGTGTCTGGAGCCGGGTTATCTGGGAGAAACTCCCCAGGCAGCCGAAGTGGTTGCGCAAACACGAGCTCCGCTGGGGAGGCTTCTAAGTCCTCTTTAGGCGCAGAACGCAACTCCAATAAAATCCACGGTAACTTGTCTACCCAATTTGCATCCGTCAGTGACGCTCTGAGAGCCGCTTTCAATGACCTATGAAAACGTTCACATAACCCGTTAGCCTGCGGATTGTACGCGGTTGTGCGGTGAATTGTGACACCTAGGTTGCTGGCCATTGTCGACCAAAGTTCGGACACAAATTGAGGGCCTCTGTCGGACGTAATGTCCGATGGAACGCCGAAGCGCGCCACCCAAGCTGTTAAAAACGCGCGCGCCACCTCCTCGGCCGTGGTTGATGCCAGCGGGACCACTTCAGGCCAGTGCGTGGTGCGGTCCACCATTGTCAGAAGGTGTGTGCACCCTTGTGACGGCGGGAGGGGGCCTATGAGGTCCACATGAACGTGATCGAACCTCTTGGCCGGAATGTGAAACGGCTCCAAAGGAGCCCTCGTGTGCCTGTGTACTTTGGCTCGTTGACACGCCGTGCAGGCTGCTGCCCACTCTTTAACTTGTTTGCGAAGACTCTGCCACACAAATTTCTCTCCTACCATTTTGACCGACGCGCGCACTCCAGGGTGCGCCAAAGAATGAATCGAGTCAAAAACACGGCGGCGCCACGTGGCCGGTACTACTGGACGCGGCCGTCCAGTGGAGACATCGCAGATTAGAGGGGGCATACCGTCTTGCAGCACCCTGTTCTCCAGCCTTAACCCTGTTGGTCCAGAGTGGAGCGCGCGCACATCCGCGTCACTAACCTGCTCCGCGGCCATGGCTGCGTAATCTATCCCTACGCTGACTGGAGCCGCCACGGCGCGTGAGAGGCAATCTGCCACTACATTCAGTTTGCCCGCCACATGCTGAATATCAGTGGTAAACTCTGAAATCGCGGCCAGCTGTCTCTGCTGCCGGCCTGACCACGGTTCGGAAACCTTGGCCATCACGAATGTTAGCGGCTTGTGGTCAACGAACGCGGTGAAACAGCGTCCTTCCAGCCAGAACTGAAAGTGGCAGATGGCCAAATGGAGTGCCAGCAGCTCCCTGTCGAACGCGCTGTATTTACGTTCACTATCGCGCAAGGTCCTGCTGAAAAAGGCGAGGGGCTGCCAAACCCCGGCTACGTGTTGCTCCACGACCGCCCCTATGGCCACATCAGACGCGTCAGTAGTGAGCGCTATGCGGGCCATTGGGTCTGGGTGTGCCAACAACGCAGCCTTTGCCAAGGCTGCTTTAACCTCCAAGAACACTTGCTCCCGCTCCAGGGACCACTCGACCTTATTCGCGGGTTTCTGTTTTTTGAGCGCGGCATACAGCGGTTGCTTGAGTTGTGCCGCGCGGGGGAGAAAACGGTTATAAAAATTCACCATTCCCAAAAACTCCTGTAACGCCCTGACCGTCTGCGGCCGGGGAAAATCTGCTACCGCGCGCACTTTGTCAGGAAGCGGAACCGTTCCTTCGGGGGAGACGCGGTGTCCTAAAAAAAAAAAAAAAAATCAATCTGCGCCACCCCGAACTGACACTTTGCTGGGTTGATTAACCCGTGATCTCCCAACCTCCGGAAAACTGTGGCTAGGTGGTTTTCGTGTTCATCTTCGGACGCGCTGGCTACCAAAATATCGTCTAAGTAGACGAACACGAAAGGGAGATCGCATAGCACCACATCCACATTATGTGTATGGGCACATAATCATACCATGTAGGATAACTAAATAGACGGTTATGCTGTTTCATCCCACCTAGCAACAATGCTCTGCACTGTGTGTGTTTATATATTTACATATTTATTCCATCTAGCTACAATGCTCAGCACTTGGTGTGTTTATATTTATATATCTATATATTTATTCCATCTAGCTACAATGCTCCGCACTGTGTTTTTATATATCTACATATTATTCCATCTAGCTACATTGCTCCGCACTGTGTGTGTTTATATACTTGCATATTTATTCCACCTAGCTGCAATGCTCCGTACTGTGGGTGTTTATATATTTACATATTTATTCCATCTAGCTACAATGCTCTGCACTGTGTGTTCATATATTCATATATTTATTCCATCCAGCTACAATGCTCTGCACTGTGTGTCTGTGTGTGTGTGTGTATATATATATTTTATAGTAATATGTACATATGTATATTAGCTGCTCTTGCTTGCTTGTTTTTTTTTTTTTTTCTTGCCTTCCGATTGTTGCTCTGAGTGTTGCTATCCCTGTGCTGTTGCAATCCTGGAATTTCCCCATTGTGGGACTAATAAAGGCTTATCTTATCTTATCTTATCCATCATGCGTTGGAACGTCTGTGCGGCCCCTTTAAGCCCGAATGGCATGCGTAAAAACTCGAATAGGCCAAATGGAGTTATTACCGCTGTTTTGGGTATGTCCTCAGCGCACACTGGGACTTGGTGGTAACCGCGGACCAAATCGATCTTAGAAAAAACACGAGCCCCTGCCAAATGAACGGAAAAATCTTGGATATGCGGGATTGGGTAGCGGTCGTGCGCTGTAGCGTTGTTTAACCTGCGGAAATCCCCGCAAGGTCGCCATGATCCGTCAGCCTTCGGGACCATGTGTAGCGGGGAAGCCCACGGACTTTCTGAATGCCTGATAATGCCCAACCTCTCCAGGTTGGCGAACTCCTCGCGCGCTATGGCCAGTTTAGCTGTGTCCAAGCGCCGAGCTTTTGCAAAAACGGGCGGTCCGGTAGTGGTAATAAAATGCTCCACCCCGTGTTTAGCGACTGTTGCCGAAAATGTGGGGACCGTGAGTGCTGGGAACTGAGTGAGCAGTGTGTGGAACTTACCGCTTGCAGCTGTGACGTTGGCTTGTGCTGTAGGCGGGGCCACTTGCGCTGTACAGGTATAGAATCAAAAGAAAATGCATTAACCAGGCGCCTGTTAGCGAGATCAACCAATAAACCATGTGAGCACAAAAAATCAGCCCCCAACATATTGAAATTCACTGCTGCTATAACAAAAGTCCACTCAAATGTACGGCCGTGTAGAGACAGAAGCAGAGTCTTCTCACCAAAGGTCTTAATCGCCGAGCCGTTTGCTGCCGTCACCCCGGGACCTCTGGAACCTGCCAGCCTGTCCGCGTAGGAAGGTGTGATGAAACTCAACTGGGAGCCTGTGTCTACGAGGAACTGCCTCCCTGAGCGTGCGTCCAACAAGTAGAGCAGCTTGTTCTCTTCCCCGAGGGCCGCGGCTGCTACCGACCCCCGGTCTTGGCGTTTCCCGAACACTGAAACTGGCACGGTGGTACACACTTGCGTGCCCTCTCTGCGAAACGGTGATAGTAGAAACAACCTCCGCGTTCCCTGGCTCTCGCCGCCGCTGTCGTCGGTGGGTCTGCTACTGCTGCCCCTGGCCCCCTGCCATCTGCGGTCGTCGCGCCGAGTTCCGCTGCTGCGGCCGTGGCCGCATGCTGTCTGCTGGCGTTGACAATTCGCTGCGCCTCCCGGGCCAGCGCGCGGTAGTCCCGCTGGGCCAACAACGGCGAACTGGTCAGGGTTGCTCTCGTCGCTGACGGTAGGGTCCTGAGGAAGAGGTGGGTGAAGATGAAGTGGTCGTCATCTGAGCCTTTCAACCTCAACATCTATCTCCATCAGATTACCGGGCGTATCATCTCCCAACTCAGTCAGCGCCAGGAGTCTCTCTGCTCGCTCCTCGATGGAGGGGGTGAAGTGCTGGATGAGTGCAGCCTTCAACGCGCCGTATTTGTCGCTGTCTGGTGGCTGCTCGATAAGGCTCTCCACGTGCTGAGCCGTGTGGTTGTCCAGTCTTGCGACCACATGATAGAATTTTGTGTCGTCTACCGATATTCCCCGGAGGTTGAATTGTGCCTCAACCGCGTGGAACCAGGAGTGCGGATTGTTCTGCCAAAAGTCCGGTAGCTGGAACGTAGCGGCATTCGCTTGGCTGGGGGCTCCTGACGAGGCTGGCCCCGGGGAACTCTTCTGTTGTTGCATGCTATGTCTTGGGTCACCAGTGTGGGAATGTGGAACGGATGAGATTGATCTCTCTCAAAGCAGCTTTATTCACATTCACCATCATCTCAACGAAGAAAGAGAAAATCACAGGAAACCCTCGTCCCTTATATACCCGGGACTCTCACAGCTCACAAGTCAATTTGCATCACAAGTCACATCGCATTATAATCACGTCACTTTGCATCGCAAGTCACATTGCATTATAATCACCAGTAACAATGCATCTCCTCTATAATCTCTTAATATCACCCCCACAGTCTCAGGCCCTGCATACCAAAGCTAACACCTTCCAGCTTCCTGTTATCTCCAAGGAAATTCTGTCTTTGTTCTTATCTCAAATGTGAGGCCTTAAATAAGTCACAAAGTAGGTCACATGTGTGGCCACAATGTATGATTTTTTCAAAAAAATTTCATGAAAATACTGTCTAGTTCACCTTTAAGTGTTTAAAAAGTCCATGCCAAATGGGAAAGGACTACATGCATTTTTGTGAGTTTTTTTTTTTTTTAATGTTTGTGATTTCATTAGAAAAAGTTCTTGTATAGCAGGATTGTGATACCATTAGTGTTACATGTCCTAAAGGTTGATGTGACTGTAAAGCTGCAATAAGATGAATAATTTAGTTAAATCAATTAAAATCAGCTTTCATCCCACAGTAATTCAGACCATCCAGGATTTCGCGAAGCTGCGATTCTACCAATTCCCACGACTTCAGCAGGCCCTGCATAATTTGAATTTTGTCCAATCACCGCAACTTTACTGCAATTTTGGCCAATTGTTGTCAATTTCTGCCAGTTTCGCCAATCAAATTTGTCTCTCAGTAGCGAGCAGATGTGTACGTCATCAGTCTGACCAATCAAATGTGGCGCTGCACCGCACTCACTTCTGTGTTTACATTGAGTATATACCGAACACATCAGCACAAAACAGTGTGTGATTAAAAAAAAAACACTCTCACCTGTGAGTTTTCCCACATCGTTCCTTCCGCCATCTCTCCCAGCCCACCGGTGAACGTCTCCTCGAGTTTCCGTAATGACCACATGTATGAAGTGCCGGGTTTGTGTTGAAAAACGTCCGCCTGCATGAAAGCGCCTCCGTCTCGGGACCGCGTGCGCCCAGACACGCCGTAAAACCACACAAAAAACAAGTGAATCTAATATTACAGCAAGTGTTGTAACAGTTTATACGTCTTTAGAGGTAAAAGTCACTACTACAACTTGTCAGTGAGTTTTAAAGTTGGGACTCTCCGGGCTGGACAAGAGCCAATGCGCAATTCAGGCAGTCCCCAAGGAGAGGCCCGCAACAACAGGAAAAAAAAATCCCGCAAAATCCTGGAGGGACTGGTAATTTATAATGGAAGTGGTGTGACAGGACAACTATACCGCAGCATCTCACGTGGGCTCCGTTCAGTCTGAAGAAAATGTCAGACCTAGGACGGTTTTTGTGACCAATCATAAGTCGGGCAGTTTTTTTCTGGTTTCTCAGATTTTTGCCTATTGCAGCGTTATATTTTGTAGTAGTGGAGCAATTTGTTGCATTTTGTTTCTTCATCCTGTTAATTTCCAACAACACCTGAACTCAAAGATCTCAAGACCATTCCAGTATACTTTATGTAATGGTCTGATGTTCTCCCCTATATGAACGTACAGTAGATATAAGTCTACACACCCCTGTTCAAATACCAGGTTTTTGTGATGTAAAAAATGAGACCAAGATAAATCATTTAAAAACTTTTTCCACCATTAATGCGACCTATAATCTGTACAACCCAATTGAAAAACAAACTGAAATCTTTTAAGGGGAAAAACAAAAAATAAAAAACTTATAATAACCTGGTTGCATAAATATTCACACCCTTATACTCTGTTGCAGCACCTTTGACTTTTATAACAGCACTCGGTCTTTTTGGGTAGGAGTCTATCAGTGTGGCACATCTTGATGTGGCAATATTTGCCCACTCTTCTTTGCAAAAATGCTCCGAATCTGTCAGATTGTCAGGGCATCTCCTGTGCACAGCCCTTTTCAGATCACCCCACAGATGTCCGATCAGACTCAGGTCTGGACTCTGGCTGGGCCATTCCAAAACCTTAATCTTCTTCTGGTGAAGCCATTCTTCTGTTGATTTGGATGTGTGCTTTGGGTCATTGTCCTGCTGAAAGATGAAGTTCCTCTTCATCTTCAGCTTTCTAACAGAGGCCTGAAGGTTTTGTGCTAGTGCTGACTGGTATTTGGAACTGCTCATAATTCCCTCCACCTTGACTAAGATCTCAGTTCCAGCTGAAGAAAAAAGACCCAAAGCATGATGGTATCACCACCATGCTTCACTGTAGGTATGGTGTTCTTTTGGTGATGAGCAGTGTTGTGTTTGCGTCAAATACACCTTTTGGAATTATGGCCAAAAAGTTCAACCTTGGTTTCACTGGACCATAACACATTTTCCCACATGTGTTTGGGAGATTTCAAATGTGTTTTTGCAAAATGTAGCCAGGGTTGGATGCTTTTCTTCGTAAGATCAATCAGGCTTCCATCTTGCCACCCTAGACAGAGATTGTTGTCATATGTAGTAAACAATTCCTGGAGCTCCTTCAATGTTGCTGTCAGCCTCTTGGCAGCCTCCCTGACCAGTTTTCTTCTCGTCTTTTCTTCAGTTTTGGAGGGATGTCCAGTTCTTGGTAATATCACTGTTGTGCCATATTTTCTCCACTTGATGATGACTGTCTTCACTGTCTTCCATGGTATATTTAATGCCTTGGAAATTCTTTTGTACCCTTCTCCTGAATGATACCTTTGAACAATGAGACCACCCTGATGCTTTGGAAGCTCTCTGCAGACCATGGCTTGTGCTGTAAGATGTGACTACAAAAATGTCAGGAAAAGCCTACTAGAACAGCTGAACTTTATTTGGGGTTAATCAGAGGCACTGTAAATGGTGGCAGGTGTGTGCTGACTCCCATTTAACATGAGTTAGGATGTGATTGGTTAATTCTGAACACAGCCACATTCCCAGTTCGAGCGTGTGCATATTTAAGCAACCAGGTTACTGTAAGTTTTATTTTTCCCCTTAAACGATTTAAGTTTGTTTTTCAATTGGAAAAAGTTTTGAAATGATTTATCTTGGTCTCATTTTTTACATTACAAAAACCTGGGATTTGAACAGGGGTGTGTAGACTTTTTATATCCACTGTATGTATACATAAATGTCACAACATGTCTGCGGTATTAACTTGGTGCATTACAAGTTTTTTAAATCATGAAGATTTACACACAGTGAAAACGCTTTCAAATTCTATTCAAACCTTTTTTTCTTTTTAGTGTTTTGAGGCAAAAAATGGGAGGGGGTAAAATTATTTTACAAGAAACATGATGAATCGACGATTAACAAAATAAATTACTCAAGTTCACATTTGACCTAAATAATCTTTCAACATCACAGCTTTCAAAAGACTTGCTTTAACCAGGTTTGTGTGGGTAACACAAAAATGGAAGCTGGAACTACAGTCTGATATCATGAGTGTTTGTTCTGCAGTTTTTGTCTGTGTTTGCAAATTGCTACACCCATGAAAATAAATGTTATTCCTAATCTAAAATGTCACTGTCAATCTCCTGATGATTACACAGTTGTAAGTAGTCACTGATCTCAGTTTCCTACATTTTAATATCCAGATGTCTACTCACAATCTACAGCCAAGCTTCACCTAAATGTTTAATACAAATGTAAATTTAATTCAGTAAATAATATAATCACTATAATAATTCAGGGGTCTCTCACTGTGACAACTAGAATATTCTCCAGCCACTTTACAAGCAGGAATTTGATAAATAGTTTTGGAATGATGGATCAATAAATAATTACTGTTTACATTAAGTGTGTCAAGGCAAAATAGATTCATCAAGTTGACAATGGGAGTAAAAAGAGTGCACTGATTCTGCACCTGTTCCATCTGAGTAAGAGCCGCTGGGGCAGGGCTCACAGGCGGATGAGTTGGTGACAAAAAATCCTCGGTTACATGGCGGGCATGTTTGCTTCTCGCCTGAAGCAGGAAGCTGCACAGCTCCGTCAGCGGTCTCATTGCAGATCTTGGGCTCAATCCACTTGTACATGAGCTGAGTCTGAAAAAGGCAGCAAGGCAGTCACGAATGCATTAAGGAAGTCACAGCTGGGTCTGGAGCACAGTCAGCCATACAATATTATATTATAGTATTATATAATATATAATATTATATATTATATTTAAAGTTGCACTCCAGTGGATATAAATCCCCTTAAAAAAACAAATCTACATTGTCTAAAATGGTATTTTATGCCCTTTTTCCCACAAAAAAAAAAAAAAAACCTTTTGCCTTACAGTTGCTTGTGAAATTTTTTGCCCGTTTTCTCCTCCTTCAAATGCCAGGATCTAATTAGGCCCTCCCACATCCTGCCACCAGGACACAGAAGTCTGCAAGCTGGCAAATTTGAACAGCCAATTCTTAGTCCTGATTGGCTCAACACTACGGACCTGTTATAGTTACATCACCAAAAACACCCCGTCTAAACTTGCCTTTTTCCAAGGGCAGAAGCTTAACTGAATTCGCACAGCAAAAAAATAAAAAAACAAAAAAAAAAAACAGAGACATGACACATAAGAGTGATTTAGCTCTTGATATGTCTTGTAAGTTATAAAAAACATGTTACAGAAATGTCAATAAGAAAAAAAAAAGATTTTGGCGAAGTGTCACTTTAAAAGAAACACAGCAGTTAAATGAGGAATGTTTACAGATATGGTTCACCAACTCGAATCCTGCCTCTACATGTGTCTTTTTTCTGAATTACCTTTCCATCAGAGTCACAGGGGGTGTGGGTGTAGAAGTAGTCACTGTTTGTACATGCAGGTCTTGGTTGGCAGGTCCCTGAACCAGTGACTGGAAAAAGAAACAGTCAGGGGAAACAGCCAGGGGGAATGAATGGTGGCACACATATCAGATTTGGGACTGAGCGATAAGACAAACTTTACACACTGAGTAACCACTAAAGCACTAAATAGTGCATTTGCATACCGACTGCCTTGCAGTTGGCAGCATGCAAATATCAAATGGTGCTAAGACAGCAAAAATGGTTTGGTCTTTGTGGCCAGAACATCAGAAATGCAAACGGGCGTACCTGCATACTTATCATCCTCACAGTCATGGCAAACAGTGGCACCCTTGTTGGAGTAAGTATTAGCAGGGCAGGGAGTGCAGCGTGCAGACCCGGGCGTTGAACTGTAGGTGCCCGGTTTGCAATGAAAACACTCTGATGAGTAGGCCACCCCTGGAAGAAAAATCACCAAACCACAGTCATTAACAGAAATACAGTGGTGCTTGAAAGTTTGTGAACCCTTTAGAATTTTCTACATTTCTGCATAAATATGACCTAAAACATCATCAGATTTTCACACAAATTTTAAAAGTAAAGAGAAACCAGTTATGTAAATGAGACAAAAAAAATTGTACTTTTTAATGTATTTATTTATTGAGGAAAATGTGAGTAGCAAAAGTTTGTGAACTTCCAGGGTTAGCAGGTAATTTGAAGGCATGGCCCTGTGTGAAAAAGTGATGTACAGTAGGTAGGGCCATGTAGGTTTGGATTTTTTTTTTTACCCTTAATAAGAAACACCTTCATTTAAAAACTGCATTTTGTGTTTACTTGTGTTATCTTTGTCTAATATTTAAATTTGTTTGATGATCTGAAACATGAAAGTGTTACAAACGTACAAAAAAAAAAAAAAAAAGAGAAATCAGGAAGTGGGCAAACACTTTTTCACACCCCTGTAACTGGGCCTCACATGTTCAGCAATCTGTTGAATGACAAATTTCAGACCAACACAGATCAATATGATGAAAAATATGCACTTTTTATTCATTGTCTTGGTTTTAAATGTGCACTTGGCACATGACAAAGGCACATCAAACATGCATAAAAACAAAACAGTGCTGCTGCTGAGCAGAACTCGAAGTAGTAGAAATATTTTTTCCTCTTGAACAACAATTAAATAGAATGAAAAAAAAATTCTGTAAATAACAATTTTGGTCACTTCTTACTCAGGCATATCTCAAAGTGCATAAAAACTCAATGTGCAAGGTTAGTAGCATTAACATTTGTTTCCCTTTTGAAATACAACATACTACATCCTGGTCATAGCTGACCTTGGAACACCACAAAGTGCATTTAGCTGAATAAAAAATGAACTGTCAAACACTTCAATGCACAACCCCCCCCCCCCCCCCAAGAAAAGACTGATAACATTAATAAAGATTGCACATCCACCATTGTGGATTGTTTTGTTCTAAATCACCACATGTATGAGTAGGAACTGTAGCTCATGTATTTTTACCTACATATGTATAAGCACAATGGGAGGCTTGAGATTGCATGTGTGGATTGACCTCACGTCTTGGATGGGACAATATGTCTGGACCGCCTGTGGATAACAGCAATAAGACGGAGGTACGGCGATGAGGAGCTGAAAGGACTTCCTGACCTCCTAAGGTCCAGGCGGAGGACTGAAGGACTTGGGGGGAGAGTTATTGTCAATAGGGGGTTTTGACGGTGATATGTGATTCTTCCTTTGATGTTGCATGTATAAATGAGGGGGTTTTGACACAGCTCATTCTCTTCTGTTCTTGAGAGATAGCTGGGGATGTGAATGCAACATTAAAACCTGAATTAAGAAATAATTCAGCCTAGTTATTTCACGCTCCCCACATTGGTGACCAGAGACGTGAACGCATAGAAGGGATTCTCCTGATGCAGACTCGTCGGAGTCTGCCCAAGCGAGCGCCGTCTCCATCAAACTGCCAGAATTCTGGCAGGACAACCCGGACTCGTGGTTCCTCCAGGCTGAGGCACAGTTCACGCTCGCGGGAATAACGGCGGATGACACTAAATTCTACCACGTCATCGCAAGGCTCGACAAACGCACAGCTCGATGCATGCGGAGCGTGGTACAGCAGCCACCCGCTGACAACAAATACGGCGAGTTGAAGGCTGCCCTCACCGAGTGTTTCACGCCCTCAGCCAAAGAGAGGGCTAGGAGACTCCTGGCTATGTACGACCAAGGAGGGCGCAGGCCAGTTGCCCTGATGGAAGACATGCTGCAGCTGAGGGAATCAAACAATGATGATTTCCTGTTTAAGCACATCTTCCTAAGAAATCTCCCGATGCACATGAGAGGGACCCTGTCCAGCATGCGTTGTGTGACCCAGCGGGACTTCCGTTCGCTGGCCCGAGAGGCGCAGCGGCTCCTCGACTCCTGCGGCGAGCAGACGGCCACAGCGGCAGCGGCAGACCTACACTACCGTTCAAAAGTTTGGGGTCACCCAGACAATTATTTTGTGTTTTCCATGAAAAGTCACACTTATTTACCACCATGAGTTGTAAAATGAATAGAAAATATAGTCAAGACATTGACAAGGTTAGCAATAATGATTTGCATTTGAAATAATTTTTTCCTTCAAACTTTGCTTTCGTCAAAGAATCTTCCATTTGCAGCAATTACAGCATTGCAGACCTAACATGATTGCACAAGGGTTTTCTAATCATCCATTAGCCTTCTGACGCAATGAGCAAACACATTGTACCATTAGAACACTGGAGTGATAGTTGCTGGAAATGGGCCTCTATACACCTATGTAGATATTGCACCAAAAACCAGACATTTGCAGCTAGAATAGTCATTTACCACATTAGCAATGTATAGAGTGTATTTCTGATTAGTTTAAAGTTATCTTCATTGAAAAACAGTGCTTTTCTTTCAAAAATAAGGAAATTTCTAAGTGACCCCAAACTTTTGAACGGTAGTGTAGGTGCGGCGACCCGAGGCAACGAAGAGCCGGAGACAGCGGAGCCAATCCCACCAACAATGGCAGCGGCGCGGCCCCGACGCAGCGGAGGAGATGGCCTCTGTTTTTATCACAGGCGTTTCGCAGAGAAGGCACACAGGTGTGTGCCGCCGTGCAGCTTCAAGAGCTCGGGAAACTCCAGGACCGGGAATCGTTAGCAGCTTCGGCTCTCGGCGAAAGAAATAAGCTGCTCTACATCACGGATACGAGCTGCGGGCGACATTTCCTCATAGACACCGGAGCCCAAGTGAGTTTCATCACCCCGACCTATGCTGACCGGTTGGCTGGCCCCCGTGGTGACGGGGCAACGGCGGCGAACGGCTCGAGCATCAACACCTACGGAAAGGACTTTGTTTTTGTCCTTGCACGGCCGCACTTATGAATGGACTTATCATAGCGGCGGTGAGTTTCAACATGTTAGGTGCCAATTTTCTGTGCTCACATGGTTTGTTAGTTGATCTTGCTCTTTTTATTCTATTCCTTGTGCAGCTTGAGTGTCCCCGCCACCAGTGCAGACCAACGTCGCCACAGCGGGCAGTAAGTTTAACACACTCCTCACCCAGTTTCCAGCGCTCACGGTTCCCACATTTTCGGCAACAGTTGCGAAATACGGGGTGGAGCATTTTATCACTACAGCTGGCCCCCCCCCGTCTTCGCGAAAGCTCGGCGTTTGGATGGTGCTAAGCTCTCCATAGCGCGCGAGGAGTTCGCCAGCCTGGAAAAGCTGGGCATTATTCGCCGTTCGAAGAGCCCATGGGCTTCGCCGCTGCATATGGTCCCTAAAGCTGACGGCTCGTGGAGACCTTGCGGCGATTACCACAGACTAAACAACGCCACAGCGCATGACCGCTACCCAATCCCACACATTCAGGATTTTTCGGTGCATCTAGCGGGGGCGCGCATTTTTTCTAAAATAGACCTGGTTCACGGCTACCATCAAGTTCCAGTCCGGCCTGAGGACATTCCTAAAACAGCGGTAATAACCCCTTTCATTTCCATACTTGTGACAGTGTAATAAGGTGTGCTCGACATTTTCTTTTACTCCACATTCTCTACATTTGTCACTTTCGCTTTTCCCCATGGTGAATAAAGTGCCGTTTAAACCTGTATGATCCAGTCTGAGTCTTGCCATAATGATGACTTCCCTCCTGTATGTTTTATAATTCTTCATTGCAATAAATTTTTGAATTTTGTAATACGATCTACCTTTATGATCTTCATCCCATCTTTTTTGCCATAGCTCAGTTCCTTTTTTCTTGATTACTGCTTTCCCTTCTCCTTTCCCCAAGAGACTATGGTATAGTTATTTCTTTCCCAAGGGCACTTTTTGCTAATTTGTCTGCACAGTCATTCCCTTTCAACCCTTCATGTGCAGGAACCCAACAAAACTGAACATCTCCACCACCCCTGTGTACCCTAAATAAACTGTGATACAGCTTAATCACTAAGTCTTCCCTTGTAGAATTTTATTGTCTGTATGGTTTTTAAAGCTGCAAGTGAATCTGTGCACACCACCATCCAGTCCGGTCTGACCACCTCCACCCACTGCAAACCAATAATTATTGCCACCATCTCTGCTGTAAACACGGATGTATTGTTGGAGAGTCTTTTTGAGATGGTCACTTTAAACTCTGGAATGCATACTCCAACTACAACAGAGCCCTCTTTGTTCTTTGAACCGTCAGTATAGAGCTGTAAGTAGTTACAGTAATTGTTCCTGAGGTAAATGCTCGTTTTAACACCAACTTCACCCATATGCCAATCCTTTTTCCTCATTAGCAGACTAATGTCTACTTCTTTTCCCGGAAACAGCCAAGGGGGAACATTACTCACTGGACTGGTGTTAGCTGTATCAATAGCGTCTAGTCCATACATTCTGGCTTTTCTTTCAATTGTCCACCCAAAACCGTGTCCCTGGAAGTTAGAATATTCCCAGCAGTCTTTTAGTGTTGTTTTTGAAATATTCGATTCCTCATTTCCTTTCAGCTTGACCCAGTACGATAATGCGAGTTTATCTCTTCTCAAATCCATTGGCATTTCTCCTGCTTCCATTAAAATGGCATTGTTTGCTGTTGACGGCTCCAATGCACAGGCAAAGCGCTCTTTGCTGCATTCTATTTTTTCCAGGTTGTCTTTGCTGCTGCTCCATAAATCATGCATCCATAAGCCTATTGTCGATCTCATTAGTGCGCTGTAAATGTCAATTAATGCCTGTTTATCTGCACCCCATTCGTGTCCAGCAACAGCTTTTATGAAATTAATGACTTTTTTGCACTTTGTCTCCAGATTTTCAACATAAACTCTCCATGTGTTTGCACTATCAAACCACAATCCTAGATATATGAACTCACTCACTTTTTCTATTGGTTGATTAAATAATGTTAATGGTTCTGTACCAGTTCCGCCTTTTTTTGTGACAATCATATAGCAGGTTTTACTGTTTGAACATTTAAATTCCCACTCATATGACCACTTTTCCACTTTCTCCATTGCTTTCCTGTTTTTGAACACAAATTTCTCATTTCTTCCCCTCGTCCATATGGCTCCATCATCTGCATATAGTGCTGTTTTGATGGATCCCTCTTGATTCTCAAACATGTCATTAATCATTATGTTGAATAAAACTGGGCTTATCACACTCCCGAGGAACACCATTTTCTATTTCAAAGTCATTAGAAACTTCTGATCCTACTTTAACCTTAATTGTCCTGTGTGTTAAAAAAAATCCATTATCCAATTATACATCCTACCATCAATGCCCATTTTATTCAATTTGATAAGAAGTCCATCCCTCCACAGTGAGTCACAAGCCTTTTCAATATCCAGATAAACTATAACCATTACTTCTTTCATTTTGAGTCTTTTCAATATCATTACTTATCCTAACTAGAGCATCCACTGTGGATCTTCCTCTTCTAAAACCATTCTGATAGTTGTTTATTAATTGTCTTTGCTCTAGTACATATGAGAGCCTGTAAACTAACACCTTCTCCATCCATTTCTCTAAGTGTGATGTTAATGCTATTGGCCTGTAGTTGCCTGGATGAGCTGGATCTTTCCCTGGCTTATTAAATGGTAAAATTACAGCCTTTTTCCACCCACTTGGGATAACCCCCTCCTTCCATATTCTGTTAAACAATTTCAGCACCAGTTCCATTGATTGCATAGGCAAATGCCGGAACATAGCATAGCTTAACTGATCATATCCTGAAGCTGTATATCCACTATCTTGCAAAGCTCTCTTAAGCTCTGACATCGTAAGTGTGAGGTCTAACACAGTCATATCTTCTTTCACTTCCTTTTTTAAGTTTGCATTTTCTCTGAGTTTATGCTCCTTTTGCTGTCTATGACTCTCACCAAGATGTTCTCCTCTATGCACTGCTGCAAATGCTCTACCTAGGACTTCTGCCTTTTCTTTGTCTGACACAGCCATCTTGTCCCCATCCACTAGAGCTGGGATTTTAACTGATACCCTTTTCCAACGTATTTTTTTTCAACATACCCCAGATCTCACCTAGTTCTATTTTCCTACCAAGGGTGGAACAAAATTCTCTCCATGTTGACCTTTTCCTGTTTTTAATAATCCTTCGAGCTACTGCCCTTTTCTTTTCATAATCTATTAAATTTTCACTATTCATATTCTTCCTCAGCTCTCTGAATGCCTTGTTTCACTCTTTTACTGCAATACTACATTCTTCATTCCACCAGGGTACAACCTTCTTCCTAGCCTGCATTGTTTTCTTCTGTGTGTCTGTTTTTCCTCATAGCTTTGTGGGGTTTTCCTCATAGCTTTGTGAGGTTTTCTTCTTACAGCTTTGTGACATTTTCCTCATAGCTTCTTCTTTTTTAGATTTGATTGGCGGCTGGCAACCAGCCCACAAGTGCATTACCCCCACTGACTTGATTATCATCACTCTATATCTTTGTATAAGGAGTTCTTATAAGGAGTTCTGAACAATCGCCTTCTTCTTTTAGACTTGACTGGCAGCTGGCAACCAGCCCACAGGTGCACCACCGCCACATACTTCACTCTATATCATCACTCTGTCTGGTCAGGAGCTGTAGTCCGTATCTGCGTCTCATCTCACTATTCTTCTTCTTTTAGACTTAATTGGCGGTTGATCCACCAGCCCATGATGTCTGAACTTAAAGATCCCCCACTTAACAAGTCCTCAACTGCTTCCCAATGTAGCCCCTTAATGCCAAAATATTTTTCTGCTGCTTCCACAATGATTTTGATTTTTTTCTGTTTTCTTGGAAGTCTGTACAGTGCAGTTTATCACATCTACCACAAATAAGACAAAATTATTTTCCTTCAAAACCAGAGTATCTTCCGTAATTCTACTGTATGCACTGCAAGTCTGCACACTTTCCCTGTTAGAGTCCACTTCCACTTTTTTTTTATCTCGCACCTTTATTGTAGCTTCTGCATATGTTAATCCCTGGAAGACTTATCTGCTGAATTTCTGCTGCTCTTTTTCTGGCTTCACAACCTCGATATGCAGAGCTATGTTCACCACCGCAGTTACAGCACTTTAATTTGGCTCCTCTTTCACACTTGACATATTCATCGGAGCATCTGGCACATCGTTGTCTACCTTTGCATATCGCTGCTACAAGACCAAACAGTTTTGACATCTGAAACATCTGAGTGGAGGAGGAACGTAAGGTCTGACTTCATAGCTCATGTAGCCAATATACACCACTTGCCAGTCTTGCTTCAAATTTTAACATTACCGACAGACTATCACATTTTTCACCATTCCTATTAGTTTTCAATCTTTGTACCTCTGTCACTTTTGCTCCAGTTAAGTTTTTCATTATTTCATCAGTTGAGACAGCCGTTGAAATGTCCGATATCACTCCTCTTATTGCCTTATTTCCTTCCATTTCTAAGTAAATTATTAATTGCATTTGTGAGCTTTACTGGGTTCCACTCATGAAATGAAGCTCCTTCCTGAGTAAGTTTAATGATTACTTTACACTCCTGTTTATTCCAGGATTATTCTTCTTCTTCTTCTTTTAGATTTGATTGGCAGTTGGCAACCAGCTTACAGGTGCATTACAGCCACTGACTTGATTATCATCACTCTATAGCTTTGTATAAGGAGTTCTGAACAACTCATGTGTGAAAAAAATATCCGTCCTTGGATTGTTCATCTTCTGATTCATCAGCACTTGATAACGCTCTTGATTGATTTTCTTTACGTCTACGTTTGCTTCTTTTAGACTCCACCAAGCTCCAAACTTCCTCTTCCTCGCATCCTACCTCCATTCCTCCTAGTCGAAATATATCCATGTTGGTAAAAACTTATAGTTCAGTAGTTTTTCTTAAGAATGTCAGTTATTGTGCAAGAGGGCTCTCCCACTTCCTCCACTGCGTGCTTTGCATGCAACATTGCTTGTCAAGGTCACTACACCCACACACACACACCTCATGACTCCTTTGTTGAAATCAGATAGAACTGGCTCAGCCCACCGCTGTGCTGTCACATAAGGAAAAGTACTAATGCACGCAAGGAGACCACTCCTTCTTGCATGAGGGAGTGGCAGAGTTTTATAAAAACTAGTGGACCCACTTTTTGGGCAATACTCTCTTGGGGTAAATTCCTAAGAGCTGTGTTCCAGCGCTGCTTGTATCCATATCTCACTTTCAGTAAAATAAGTGAAAGTATATTTCATCTCTCAGTCTGATTATTTGGCCTTCGTATAAAAGAACTGGGGGTTTAAGGCATTTTAGATGCAACAGTTTGGTGTTTCCACCCGATTACGAGGCTAAATTTTAGTTTTAGTTTTGTAAATGGCGTGAGGATTTTTTTCTCTACAGTCTGGCGGCCACAACATTATAAGAGGTGAGCAGAAAACCTTTTTCAACAAATTTCTGCCTGTCCCTTCGGGGACAGACCTTTCTGTAGAGATTAAATATTCATGCACGTGTGATTTTATTTGTGGAATGAAACTGAGATATGGTCTTGAATCTATGATATGTTGTTTTGATATTTACTGAATTTGATGAGGAAATCTCCAAATGGTTTTAACCCCGTGGGATAAGTTGTACGCGTTAAAACTTTCCCTAAAAGTAGAGTTGGGGATAGCTTGGGTAAACGGTTTTAACCCCGCAGTGGACATTATATAGTAGGATTTCACTGAAAAGTAGAGTTACCCTGAACAGCATTGCATATCTGAGTAAAAGGTTTTAACCCCAAGGTGACTGTTGTAGGGTTGCTGAAAAAGGAGTATTACTCAGCAAGTGCATAGCTTCGCCAAAAGGTTTTAACCCCTTGAAATCATTGCTTGATTTCAAAAAGTACAGTTGGCACCCCTAGCGTATTCAGCTCAGACCAAGAGGTTGTAACTCCCTGGGATAGCAATGGGCACATCCTTAAAATTATAAGTTGGTCTTACTACATAAAAAAAAATAAAATTGTTTCTATATATATTAACCCCTTGCACTCCAGTCAATTTTCCTAAAAACGCCAAAAAAAATGTGCCCCAAGTAAATCGAAAGCTGTTCTTCAACCCTTTGCAGCATCTTCATGGGGTTGGTCTCATTTAAAAGAAAACACTTTGATTTTTGTGGCAAAACAGTCATAATCTCTCTAAGTGCTCCGGCCACTGAGTTACAGTCATCTAAACATAGTGAACTTGAAGAAAATAAATTTGGCCTGGGTGTTTTTTTGGATACAAATGCTTGCAAATAAGACACAGCTTCAGATCCGGGCTGGAAAATGCAACAGAAATGTAGAATCAAGTGTTATCCAGCTGAGGTCCAAATTTTGTAACAATACCACAAAAAATGAATATTTTATACAGCTTTGTTCTCAGGCTGTTCCCAGGCGTTTTGGAACTGTGCCAAATTGTGCCAAATGGCACAGTTTGGAAAAACATCTAACTTTTGAATAATTCAATGTAGAATCTTTATTTTGGGCTCTAATGAAAGGTCACACTCAGGGCTGTCTGTGTGTGTGTGTGGAGGGGGGGGTTGTCCCCCCCCCCGCTCGCTACAGAGGATGGACTTCGGCCATCGCTACACAATGGATTAGCCTCATGTGGTGATGGGGGACAGCAGCGCAATCACCGCGCCCCCCCCCTCGCTGCAGAAGAATAGCGGGGGGGGGGCGTTCACAGTCTGTACGCGGTGAACAACCCCTTGTACAGCGGCGCACGAACTGCGCTGCGAAGCACAGTTGTAATTTACCGATCGGTCAAAAGTCATTTTGGATTACAATTTTCAGGGATAAAAAATAATTTGGCTTATAACACCTTACCTCTTCACAGCCACATTGTCCTGGCCAACTTCTCTTCCTCATTGTCAGACGAACCGATGCTGGTCCACTCTGGTTCTGGTCTTGCGACCCGGTCAAAACATAATTCCATGAATGCGGTTTTGGCGAATGATTTACGACCTTCGTAGTTGGCCTCCGTCGGTCTATGATGACCATATAAGAGAATCCTAAACACTCTGCTGGAATAAAAAAAATAAATAAACTACTGCCTGTGGCTGCTGAAGCAGTCTCTCTTCACCCAGCTTTAGACAAAACAGCTCAGCGAACTTCTGTGCTTCAATTGGCTCGCAGCCGTTGGGAGGCGGGTCCTTCTGGCTAGATTTTCATTCATTGGTTCTTCAAGGTTTCAGAAACCCAATTCAAAGCTCTTATTAGTCGAATGAGAGGTCAATCAGATGAACTAATCTGTTCGCGGCTGTGTCTGCAGCTTTTATTTTCAGTGCTCGCTTGGACGCCATACACCACCTACATCACAATCTCCATGATGCGTCCTAGAGCGCACGAGAGTGCCCTCGTGCACTCTAGGACGCAGAGACTTGCCCGTCCGCGGTACAACGGAGTGCAAGAGGTTAATATTTTATTATTATTTGTGTGAATTGACAACAGGAACAAGTACAAAAAAAATCCATCTTATGAAGTTAACTAATACAGATTGGACTAAAAAGGCTACGAAACCGGACTGTACTAAGGATAATGACAAAATGGATGACGATAAAAACAGCTCTGAATACCCTTTGGGAAGTTTAGGGCATTCAGTGAAAGAATTGGAGGAAGTGTTAAAAGCAACTGTGCGACGGGAGAAATTAAATGAGGAACGAAAACAGCTCAAGACTTGGGTGAAATGGTTGCAAAGAGACGGTCTATTTGGCAATATGGGGGATTCCCTACCAAACAAATCAGGCAAAAATGAGTATGTGGAGAGATTGCACCGACAGCAGGAACAGGCAAAGAGAGAGGAGGATGAGGCAGGTCCTTTTCAGAAGAGCAAAATGCGCGCAGCAAAAATAATCATACAAGATAAACTGGCATTAACACAACGATATCTTAGTGAATTGCCTTTTAAACAGGTATCCGTGGGAGTCCAGGCAGTCCAAAAAAGGAGCAGTGAAAAGCCAGAAGGCAACGGGCCAAGCAGTTGAGTCAGTATCAAGATGAAAAGAAGGAGGCGTCATAACGGGAAGATTCATCGGAGGATGAAGGAAAGACCCACCTCCGTACCAGGGTGTCCACGAGGCTGTCCATCTGCTCTCTTATAACCAAGATGACGACGAGGTCGTGCCAAGGCTGGACTCTGACAGGGACCCGGAGGATGCGGAAGAAATAGTTTAGAATCCACAATAGGGTCTACAATATACAGTACATTTACATGGTGTTAGACTTTGCTTTGCTGTGCTATAGCCCCACAGGTTTCTGCTATGACAAATGATTTAGTATATACATGTGCTAATATAGTGAAAGTGCGCACATGTGAACACATCCATATGTGCATGTATGTATACATGCATATGTGTGCCTTTGATTGTGTGTCCACATGTGTGCACTTGTCGTTTGTAATATAGTTTTATACACTGTACACAGATAGGCCTTTTGTTATGTTTGTCCACAATGTCTGCATTACACCTGATGTCCTCTGGAGATATGGTGACCTGAGGGGGAGGGAGGTCAATACGATTGCCGGAAAGGGGACATCACGCACATATAGAATCTTAAATTCATTACACACAGGGATTAGAATAGGGTTATGAGATGGGTTTAGACCCATCTTAACAGGGGGAGATGCAAAAACTCATGCATTAAATACCCAATGAATTAGTGAGGTGCCCTGTTGGAACACCTCAACAGGGGGTATTGTTGGTAAAAACTTATAGTTCAGTAGTTTTTCTTAAGAATGTCAGTTATTGTGCAAGAGGGCTCTCACACTTCCTCCACTGCTTGCTTTGCATGCAACATTGCTTGTCAAGGTCACTACACCCACACACACACACCTCATGACTCCTTTGTTGAAACCAGATAGAATCGGCTCAGCCGGCCGCTGTGCTGTCACATAAGGAAAAGTACTGATGCACGCGAGGAGACCACTCCTTCTTGCATGAGGGAGTGGCAGAGATTTATAAAAACTAGTGGACCCACTTTCTGGGCAATACTCTGTCGGGGTAAATTCCTAAGAGCTGTGTTCCAGCGCTGCTTGTATCCATATCTCACTTTCAGTAAAATAAGTGAAAGTATATTTCATATCTCAATCTGATTATTTGGCCTTCGTAAAAAAGAACTGGGTGGTTTAAGGCATTTTCGACGCAACATCCACGTCTAGATTTTTCCTTCAAGATTTTTGTCAGTGTCCTACTTCTGTGCGCCCGTCCTCTCCTTCTTCTTTTAGATTTGATTGGTGGTTGGCAACCAGCTTACAGGTGCATTACCGCGACATACTTCACTCTATATCATCACTGTATCTGGTCAGGAGCTGTAGTCCTATCATCATTGCTGTGTCCAATCGAACCTCAACTCTATCTTCAGACATCACTGTTCTTTGTCTCCTTGTACTTTACTCTACATCATCACTTCACTCTATATCATCACTCTACATATCTTGGCTGTGGCTTCGGCCACCCAGGCCAGTCTCTATTCACAGCTTTTCCAACCCAATCTCAACACCTGTCGCGCTCGTCCTCTCTCTGTAAATCACTATATATAATTCAAGAAATCTCTGTCAGAGAACTCCTGAGAAATAGAGGTTAGAGTGATGTCTGAAGATTGAGTACGTGGCGATAAGCTGGTTGCCAACCGCCAATCAAATCTAAAAGAAGACGAAATCTTTGTCATGATGTGATGTTGCCTGTCTGTCACACCCATAGGACTCGCTAAAAGATCATAGGATCACCTATGATGTCTATATGATGTCATATAGACACCACAGTATAGACTCTATACTGTGGTGTAGACTCTATACTATAGAGTCTACACCACAGTATAGAGTCTATACTATACTATAGAGTTATACTATACTCTATACTATAGAGTATATACTATAGAGTCTATACTATAGAGTGATTCAAGAAAATCTGTGTGTGTGTCTGTGTGTGATCAAAGGCAGGCATCACTCACGCTCACTCACGATCATAGGACATCAAAGATCAAAGGCAGGCATCACTCATGATCATAGGACTCACTACGACATCAAAGATCAAAGGCAGTCATCACTCACGATCATAGGACTCACTATGACATCAAAGATCATAGAACTTGCTATGACATCAGGGCAGGCATCACTGAATGAGTGTTGACGTGCTTGCTTACACTTGCTTTCTACGGGCATGCAGAAATACGTGCTTATACTTGGTTTCTACGGGCATGCACAGATATGCACTAGTTTATCTAAATTTTAAACCATTTTCCTCAAATGTATAATTCCTCTTGTAAAATTGACTTTTCTTGTACATTTGAGACTATTATAAATTTGTGGATTTTTTATGGCTAATTTCTGTTTATTTTTTTAAACTAGTGCATACCTGTGCATGCCCATGCATACCTGTGTATGCCCATAGAAAGCAAGTGTAAGCAAGTATTTCTGCATGCCCATGGAAAGCAGGTATAAGCAAGGGTGTAAGCAAGCACGTCAGCACTCATTCAGTGATGCCTGCCTTTGATCTTTGATGGTGTCATAGTGAGTCCTATGATCTTTGATGATGTCATAGCGAGTCCTATGATCGTGAGTGATGACTGCCTTTGATCTTTGATGTCATAGTGAGCCTATGATCATGAGTGATGCCTGCCTTTGATCACACACAGATTTTCTTGAATCACTCTTTACTGTGGTGTCTATATGACGTCATACCATACCTTACCATAGCAACAGTAACCATGGTGAAACCTGCCTTTGATCTTTGACGTCACCACTCATTCAGTGATAACTGCCTTTGATCTGTGATGGCTGCCTTTGATCTTTGATGATGTCATAGCAAGTCTTATGATCTCTTAGTGAGTCCCATGATCGTGAGTGATGCCTGCGAGTCCTATGATCGTGACATCACGACAGACAGGGTTTGATGATGTCAGCTATGACATTAGGCATCACTGAGCCTATGATGTGCCTATGATGTCTATATGACTCCTATGATCGTGAGTGAAGCCCGCCTTTGATCTTTGATGAGTTCATAGCGAGTCCTATGATTTTTTAGCAAGTCCTATGATCGTGACATAACGAGTCCAATGAGCTTTGATGTCATAGCTAGTCCTGTGATCGTGAGTGAAGGCTGCCTTTGATCTTTTGGTGTCTACATGACGTCATATATACATCATGTAGACATCATAGGCACATCATAGGTGATCCTATGATCTTTTAGCGAGTCCTGTGGTCGTGACAGACACACAGATTTCTTGAATCACTCTATAATAAAAGCAAGAAGTGTGTGTGTGTGTGTGTGTGTGTGTGTGTGTGTGTGTGTGTGTGTGTGTGTGTGTGTGTCACATTCATAGGACATCATAGGACAGCCTATGATCTCTGCCTGAACATCATAGGGCATCCTATGAACTCAGGCATCATAGGACACATAGACAAATGTGTCTTTATGATGTCATAAGAAAATAAAAAACAAATTTTAATGAAAAGAGGAGTTATGTTAATGGCTCCTTAATTTGCATCTGATTAGATATCAAATTATTATCAAACCTCAGAAGTTTAATTCAGCAGATGAATAACATTTCAGCTCATGTGACAGGCGTTTGATGTTGAAAGTCCTTCTGCGTTATCCTGTAGTTCTTAGATGGCTCTCTAAGTCAGAATATTTGACCAGCAAATATTCTTTGACGAGGGATGAGATTGGTATGTTTGATCCCAATGTTTGAAATCCAGCCGAGGCGTCTAATCTTCGTGGCGTGCGGATTCCTTCAGCATGTGTGATCGTGGGGAGCTGTGTCTTCTCTCCTCTTCGTTGGCAAGCGGCTTTCTCAGGGAATTTGATAATAATTAAAAATATCTAATCTGATCTCAAATTAAAAGAGTTTCGGACTTTAGATAAAAGAGCTTCTGGTGTGGGATTGGTCAATAAAAACATTATAAAATAAAGTCATGATTAAAGCTTACATTAAAATTAAAAACGGTTGTTTTACAGAAAGTTTAACAGGAAAAAGTGATAGAAATAAAGGACTAGGATTGGAGTTTAACTCCTAATTAGAATTTGAGCTCAGAGAAAGAATTCCTAGGCATTTAAAGAAACATTAAGATACAAAGAGATTACAAATAAAACAGGATACTTCAGGCTCTGTGATCGTAGGAAAGAAAACACGTGGGATAAGTCCCTTTGTTCTCCAGTGGTTCTCTGCTGTGTAGAGACAAACACAATAGAAAATGAAAAGCCGAAAGAGAGATCACGAAAAGTGGTGGCGAAAAGAGGATGAAAAAGAGCGTCGTTTCCTTTTTATCTGGGGGAAACTTTCACGGGCCTCCATGACTGACGGGAGCCCCCAGCCAATAGGCTTCCTTCGTGGGCGGGCTTTATGAACTTTAGTCCAATGAGCAAACAGTCTTTTGTCTGGAACGAACAACACTGAAAGCTGTTGTCAAGCAGAGATTGGCTGCTGGCAGTCACATGATTTGATATATGCTTTGCAAATTCTAATACACACGTTTCAATACTGGAATATTGTAGTCAATCCTGGCTGAAGTCAATCCTCAGCAATTCAGTCACTCTTGCCTTTCCCTGCATACAGTATGAAGCATCACCACACATTTGCTAAGCAACTCTCCATTATTGCTCCCATTTCCAGCGGGGTAAAACCACCATAAATGCCTCCACTGCTTACATATCTCTTCTGCTGTCATGACGGCCGCTGGGCCGTCATCTGTCTCATCAGCTCCAGCTGCGCACAGACCAGCAGGTGCTAATCAGCGGCTGTTAAAAGCCAGTGTTGCTGACAGCCCGGCACGGAGTCGTCTGTCTTCCTCGTCAGAGTATGAGCCAGAACTTCGTTCTCAAGCCAAGCCAAGAACGTCTCATCAGGACCGGCCACGTAAGGGAACTCTTTGCTTTTCAACCCCTTGCCTTTACCCCTGTGCACAGGTGGACCTCCCAGGCGGCGGACCAACTTCCCCAGCCGACGGGACGTTGCCACCTCCATCACGGAGCTCCTCGTTACCACCACAGCTACGGGTACAATCATCACCACAGCTACAGGAACTATCATCATTACAGCTACAGGAGCTATCGTCATCACGGCTACAGGTACAACCACCACCTCTGCTACGGATACAATCATCGTCACTGCTACATGTGCAATCACCACCACTGCCACGGGCACAATCACCACCACATTGCACGGACACTGGAAGTCAGCAGGACATAACCTGTGGCACATCCAAGTAAGCCTTACCACCTACAATTACCCGCCATCGATGAACAGCTGTAATTGTTTCTGCTTGTGTGTTCCAGGGTTGCCAGGTTGCCATCTGAACTGCTTAGTTCCAGTGACCAGACTTCGATACTTGCACTCACACACGCACTACACTCCCTCACTATACAATAAAGAATAATTGTCTATATCTGCTCGTGTCAGTGTCCGTTTCCTGGGTCCAGAACATGTCATCTGCATTTTTTCTGCATTTAAATTACTTTAATAAACTCATGTTTCTCTCGGACAGCAACGCTAGGAAATCACTCTACCTGCCGACTGGAACGCTCACGTGGGCGGGGCGCTTCTGAACTCCGTGCGGATGATGGTCACGCGTGTTGTTTGTATGTGTGCTTGCAGACTGTCATTCCTTCATATTTTTTTCTTAAATTTATATTTCCTTGGCGTGGCCTGGGCCACTCGGAGGTTGGTTCTGGGCCGCATATGGTCTGCGGGCCGCTAACTGAATAGGCCTGGCATAGGGAATGTCAGCCTTGACCTTTTGACCCCAAATCCATAGTCAGAGGTCAGGATTCCAAGGTGAACCTGTGTAGCAGGTTTGGTGGCCCTAGCTTTTTGTGTTGTACAGTAATAAGGCCTAAATAATGTTAACCTTGACCTTTTGACCCCAAACCCATAGTCAGAGGTTAGGATCCCAAGGTGAACCTGTGTAGCAGGTTTGGTCTGTATACCAGGTTTGGTGACCCTAACTTTACTTGTTTTACAGTAAATGCAGCATTTGCTGTTTACCAGAGTGCCACTGCAATGTTAATTTTGAACTTTGACCCCTTGACCCCAAACCCATTGTCAAGTGAGGGTGTAAGTCATCCAAGATGTGCATTAGATACAACTACTGTATCAATTTGAAAAGCCTATATCATTTCTTTCAGTAGTTACTGTGTTTAGAAGGTTTAGGGAAAAATCTGACCTCTGACCTCAAGGTCATCCAATGAGAGTGAAATTGCAATATGTGCATCAGCAGAGTATCTCAAACCATGGTACCAAGTTTCAAAACAATCAGACCAAAACTGTAGGAGGATTTGATTTAACAAAAGTGGGACCAACGGACCGACGGATGGACGAACTGACCCATAACATAAACCCCCTTTGGCCTTTTCCCGAAGGGCCCTTTGACCCCTTTGGTCTTCAACTGGCGGGAAATAAAAATGTCTTGTGGATGGATGAGACCAAAATAGAACTTTTTGGTTTGAATGAGAAGCGTTATGTTTGGAGAAAGGAAAACACTGAATTCCAGCATAAGAACCATATCCCATCTGTGAAACACAGTGGTGGTAATATCATGGTTTGGGCCTGTTTTGCTGCATCTGGGCCAGGATGGCTTGCCATCATTAATGGAACAATGAATTCTGAACTACACAGCAAATACTAAAGGAAAATGTCAGGACATCTGTCCACGAATTGAATCTCAAGAGAAAGTGGGTCATGCCACAAAACAACGATCCCAAGCACACAAGTCGTTCTACCAAAAAATGGTTAAAGAAGAATAAAGTTAGTGTTTTGGAATGGCCAAGCCAAAGTCCTGACCTTAACCCAATTGAGATGTTGTGGAAGGACCTGAAGTGACTAGTTCATGTGAGGAAACCCACCAACATCCTAGAGTTGAAGCTATTCTGTATGGAGGAATGGGCTAAAATTCCTCTAAGCCGATGTGCAGGACTGATCAACAGTTACTGGAAATGTTTAGGTGCAGCTATTGTTGTAAAAGGGGATCACACCAGATATGGAAATCAAAGGATCACAAACTTTTGCCACTCACAGATATGTAATATTGGATCATTTTCCTCAATAACTAAATGAGTTAATGAGAATCATTTATTTAACTGGGTTGTCTTTACTTTTAGGCCTTGTGTGAAACTCTGATGATGTTTTAGGTCATATTTATGCAGAAATGTAGAAAATTCTAAAGGGTTCACAAACTTTCAAGCACCACTGTAAAGTGTTGGGAAGTAACCACACACAGAGACACTTAATTTACCTGAGACCTGAATGTTTCTTAACAGCACAGGTTTGACAGCACTGTCCTGCAGAGCATATGTTGTGGTTGTCCAGTACAGCACATTGTTGCCTTTGTTCAGCTGTGCCTGCAGAATAAAGAAAAAATGTGTAAAAATAAAAACAATGACAATAAATTCATTCAACAAATGGAACAAGTCAGAAAGCCTCTCCATCAGCTCACCACTAGAAACTAGTTAGGCTAAAATAGGAAGGAGCCGACAGGAAGAGACTGAATAGGCTGATCAAAAAAGCCAGCTCTGTTCTGGGGTGCCGCCTCATCCCAGTGGAGGAGATAGGAGAGGAGGATGGTGGCTAAGCTGTCATCTCTGCTGCAGTCCGAGTCCCACCCCATGCGGGACACACTGAGGAGCTCATTTAGTGGTAGGCTGTGTCATCCTAAGTGCTCGTGGGAGAGGTTCCACAGGTCCTTCCTACTTGCGGCTGTCAGACTTTATAATCTAACCTATGCTCCTCATAGAGGCCGTATTAAACGTCACAACTTTGCACAATAAAGATCATCCCCTCCAATACACAACTTATACAATTACAATTATTATCGAGGGTGGCAACAACACTGTTCATTCAAATGTGAAATATACTGTCTAGGTCTATATTTATATTTTGCCGGGTAATTTAACTAACTGTAATGCTGTTGATACCATCTAGCTGCAATGCTCCTGCACTGTGTTTATAACTGTGTACATATGTATATTTATTTGCTGCTTTGGCTAACCACTTCTTATCTTATTACAATCTGTTTTATTCCATTCAGCATTTTTTAGTACAGTGACTGAAAGCTGGTGTGTCACCTCACCCCAAAGTGCCTGGGTCTGCCAACCAGCTTTTTTTTTTTTTTTTTACTTTCCACTTCTCATATTACTCCTATTAATCCAAATAATTCTCTCTGTTTAGATCAGTCTTTAATTCACAACCCCATAGAGATTGTGTCTGTCCCCCGATACCCAAAATATTATGAATGAATTTTATTTCGGATAATACAGTACAGGTTAAAAGAAACTGTATAATATAACAACAAGGTCAAATTAGACAAAGACTCCTACTAAACAATTCCACGCGAGTTATCCGAAATGGGTGATGGCTGAAGCCGCAGCTTATATTGCCCACCCATATTCCATCCAAGAATTCAAAGAAAAAAGAGTAAACAAGACAAGAGTGATTACAATTTAGAACAAAGCTAAGACAAAGTGTGACAGAGAAAAAAAAAAAAGAAAACTAAGCTAAGCTAAGTTAAGCGGTTACTATTCAAGACAAATCTAAGACAGAATGTCACAGAGAGAAAAAAACAAAAACAAAACTAAGCTACAGCACAACACAGGCTGGAAATGTCAATCCTTATGTGAGTTTACATGTCGTCTTGTAAATATGTTTGGAGTATTTCTTCCTTTAGTTTTTGTTTAAATTGTCCAAGCGTTGTACATGATTTTAATTCAGGTCCATAATCGTTCCATAATCTGACTCCTTGCACTGAAATACAGTGTTGCTTGGTGGTTGTTCTCACTGTAGGCTTTTGAAATATACATGTTCCTCTGAAGTGATATCGTTTCTCCCTTGTTTGGAACAACTTTTGGATATTTGCGGGCAGTGATAAATTCTTCACTTTGAACATTATTATTGCGGTTTTAAAGTCAACCAGATCTTTCAACTTGAGTTTTTTGTTTAAGAAAAAGTGGGTTTGTTGGTTCCCTGTAAGCTGCTTTGTTTATTATTCTAATAGCTCTCTTTTGAAGCATAAAGAGTGGATATATGTTTGTTTTGTATGTACTTCCCCATACTTCATTACAATACGTCATGTATGGGAGTATTAATGAATGATACAAGGTGTATAGTGTGGGTTGATTCAGCAAATATTTCACACTGTAATATTGCAATTGATTTGGAAACTTTACCTTTAATATAATTAATATGTGACTTCCAACACAGTTTGTTATCAATTATTACTCCAAGGAATTTAGTTTCAGATACCCTTTCAATCTCTACACCATTTACACTGAGTTTGGGTACTGGATTGTTGTGATGGTTGTTAAAGACTATAAATTTTGTCTTACTTAAATTGAGCGTTAATTTGTTTGAATCAAACCACAGTTTAAGCTTTCCTAATTCCTTCCCGAGTGTATCCAGAAGTTGTTCCAAATTGTTTCCACTGCATAGCAGATTAGTGTCATCGGCAAACAATATTAAGTCCATTTTTTCTGAGACTTTACATATATCGTTTATATACATATTGAATAATAATGGCCCCAAAACTGAACCCTGTGGGACTCCACAGGTGACCTTCAGCAACTCTGAGTTTTTGTTGCTAACACATACATACTGATATCTATTGTTTAAGTAACTACTTAACCAGGACAGTGCTACCCCTCTAATACCAGAATTTTGTAGTTTCTTTAATAATAAATTATGATCTACTGTATCAAATGCTTTTTTAAGATCTAGGAATACTCCAACTGAATACTCTATTTTCAATGGCTGTTGATATTTTTTCTGTAAATTCCATTAGGGCATATGCAGTTGTCCTCTTGTGTCTGAACCCATATTGCTGCTCACATAATAAATCATTCTTCAGTATGAAGTTGTCAATTCTCTCATAGAATATTTTTTCAAGTATCTTGGAAAATTGCGGTAATAGTGAAATTGGTCTATAGTTTGAGAGTTCCCCTCTGTCGCCCGTCTTGTATATCGGAATTACTTTAGCTATTTTCATTGCATTGGGAAATGTACCTGATTGGAGAGACAGGTTGCAGATATACGTCAGTGGTTTTACTATGCATTCGATAACAGTTTTGACTAGTAGCATGTCAATACCATCACAGTCAGTAGATGTTTTACTTTTGAACGATTTAACAATTTCAATGACCTCTCTTTCGTCTGTGTTCTTTATGAAGATGGAGTCTTTTACAACAGCAGTCTGTGTTTTTTTTATAACCCAAAAAACACAACATAACTTGATAAAGATTAAAACTATTAATCTACCACAGAAAAATAAAATAATTAAAAGCGGACTACTGAATATAAGATCTCTGTCCGATAAAGCGACCTTAACTAATGATATGATCATTGATCACAATATAAATATACTCTGTCTCACAGAAACACGGCTACGCCCCAATGACTTTGTTAGTATCAATAAGGCCACCCCCCACAGCTATGGTAATATTCATATTCCTAGAAACACTGGCCGAAGTGGTGATGCTGGGGTAATATATGAATCCACATTACCAATGAACCCTCAGCCTAAGCTAAACTCAAATTATAACTCTTTTGAATGCTTAATTTTTAGCTTAGCACACCCATCCTGGAGGACAGAACAGCCCATTTTATTTACCACAGTATATTGCCCTCCCAGTGCTTCTTTTGCTGAATTTATGTCTGAATTCTGAGTTCTTAACCTTAGTTCTCAGTTCAGACAATACTATCACAGCTGGTGATTTTAATATTCTTACAGACGTTGATAATGATAGTCATAGTGTAGCATTCCTCTCCCTCTTAAATTCTTCTTCTTCTTTTAGATTTGATTGGCGGTTGGCAACCAGCTTACAGGTGCATTACCACCACTGACCCGACCACCATCACTCCATATCCCTGCACAAGGAGTTCCCATAAGGAGTTCCAAACAACTCCCCATGTGTAAAAAAAAATTTCCGTCCTTGGACTATGTCCAATATGACGTAGCCTGGTTTTTCTCAGCATGTTAGTAAACCAACCCATCATCATAGTCACACCCTTGACCTGGTTTTGGCCTATGGTGTAGAAATTGATGAGCTGCTTGTCATTCCTCAAAATCCTACACTGACTAACCATTATTTGATAACTTTCAAATTTGTGTTATCTGATTTTACAGCATCAAGCAGAAATATAGTTACCAGATTCTTACCTGACAGTGCTGTGGCTCGCTTTAAAGAATTAACCCCTTCAGCACTTACTCTATTACCATGTCTGAATATAGTAGAGGACAGCACTGACTGCTTGAATTCATTAGCATTAGACCTCTTAGTTGATAGTACTGCAGCCTCACTGCGGACAACACTTGACTCCATAGCCCCTCTTAAAAAGAAAACTATTAAAAATAGGAGATTAGCTCCATGGTACAACTCCCGCACTCGTGAGTTAAAACAGAAAGTCAGATTCTATGAAAGGCTTTGGCGTGCAAATAAGAAGAATTATGTTCAGCCTGGAATGCCAGCCTTATCACCTATAAGAAATCTGTCTGTAGTGCTAGGCGACAGTACTATTCACTACTGATAGAAGAAAATAAAAACAACCATAGATTTCTTTTTAACACTGTGGCCCAGTTAACCAAGAGCCACAATGCCATAGACCCCTACATTCCTCCAACTCTTAGTGCTGACAACTTCTTGAAATTTTTTAATGATAAAATTGTCAGTATCAGGAATAATATTCCAAAAACTAGCCCCCTTAAAAATACCAAGCCTCTGCCTAACACTGTTGTGTCCACAGGCTCAGAACTCCGCTTTTCTGAATTTTCTCTTATTAGTCATTCTGATCTAGCCTTAATAGTCTCAGCCTCAAAACCAACTACCTGTCTCTTAGACCCAATCCCTGCTAGACTCCTGAAGGAGTCGCCATCTCTGTTTAGTCCACTGTTTTTGAACATTAACACTGGTCAACACCAAATTCATTGTCTAAGTTTTTTTTTTAGCTGATGTAGGACAATTTTGATGTGCCGAATCCAAAAATCACATTGGTTTTGCTCAATCAGGTCAACTTTTTGAATTATGGCCACATGTTTTATATGTTTGTTTACTTGTATGGGTATTTTTGCTTTATATGATTTTTGCTTTTTGCTTTATATGATGCAAAATTCTTTAGGTCTTGAAATTCTCTGAATTTTGAACAATGATGACGTAACATTCAATTTACATGTACTTACCTTTATATAAAGGTTTTATATAAACCTTTATATAAAGGGTCACCTATCACCTCTAGGCTAGACTATTGTAATTCACTTTTATCAGGTTGTCCTAATAAGTCCATAAAGTTTCTCCACCGCATTCAGAATGCAGCTGCACTTATCTTGATGAGAACAGGGAGAAGAGATCACATTACCCCAGTTTTAGCTTCTTTACATTGGCTCCCAATAAAATGTAGAATTGAATTCAAGATATTGTTCCTAACTTATATAGCCCTTAATGGTATGCTCCTTCTTACCTGCAAGAACTCATAGTTCCCTATCATCCAACCAGACCTCTGCGCTCCCAAAAATCCAAACTACTGGTGGTCCCCAAGGTTTCCAGAAGTAGACTGGGAGGTAGAGCTTTCAGTTATCAAGCTCCTCTCCTGTAGAACCATCTTCCCAGTTCAGTTCGGGAGGCAGACACTCTCTCTTTATTCAAGAGTAAGTTGAAATCTTCTCTCTTTGATAAGGCTTATAGTTAAAAATGTTGCAGCTGCCAGGCCTTCACTCGCATGTGGAACCTAACCCGGCTTGATACTGGAATGTCTGGCTGTGAATGTTAATGTTGAATTGTATTTGTTACGTTTGTTACCTCCGCCAAGGAGGTTATGCCAAGAAGGTTATGTTTTTACCGGCGTTTGTCTGTTTGTTAGCAGCATAACTCAAAAACTTATGGATGGATTTTGATGACATTTTCAGGAAAGGTGTATCATAGCACGGGGAACAGATGATTAGATTTTGGTGATGATCTGCGAGTGCACACCTCCACCAAGGGCTTTGTTTGCATTTGTGCAGCAGGATTACACAAAAACTACTGGATGGATTTACATGAAATTTTCACCAGAGTTGGTTCTTGGGCTAGAGGGGAAGCCATTACATTTTCGGAGATGATCTGAGAATGCATAACTCCACCAAGGCTCTTATATCCTCACAGACTGTTAGCAACAATACTCCAAAACTACTGGATGGATTTGGATGAAATTTTCACCAGAAGTGGTTCTTGGCCTACACACGAACCCATTACATTTTGGGGGTGATCCATGACTGCATACCTCTGCCAAGGCTCCATCTTCTTGCAGTGGTTTAGTAGGATTATGTAAAAACTACTGGATGGATTTTGCTGAAATTTTAACCAGAGATGGTCCTTGGCCTGAAGACGAACCCATTACATTTTGAAGCTGATCTGTGAGTGCATACCTCTACCAAGGCCCAATCTTGCAATGTATGGTGGGATGGAGGCAGGGAGATACAAATAGATGGATGGACAAAGGGAGGGAAGGAAGGAGCCTTGGAGGAGGTATGAACTCGGAGTGCTTTTCTAGTTTTGAATGTAGCTACTGCCAGGCCTCCTACTTTTTACCTCTTTTTAACTCAGCCCGTCAAGGTGGATGGCTGTCCTCTATGAGCTATGGTTCCGCTCGAGGTTTCTGCCAGTTAAAGGGAAGTTTCTCCTTGCCTGTGTCACCACAGTGCTTGCGCTTAGGGGTCTCTGCTAGGTTCCATAAATTTGAGAGCGTGGCCTAAACCCACTCTTTTTTTGTAAAGTGCCTTGAGATAAACTGTGTTGTGATTTGGCACTATACGTATAAATAAAATTGAATATTATTGCAATGAGTTCTATTATCCCTGTGCTGCTGCAATCCTGGAATTTCCCCACTGTGGGACTAATAAAGGCTTATCTTATCTTACAGAGAGGTAAAGCTTTATTCAGACAAACCTTGTATTGGCTCCAGTTGCTCTCTGATATCTTCATCCACCGGCTGTCAGAGTTTGTAGACTGACACTGGTCATTCTGAACCTGCAGCAGAGGAAGATCAACACCAAATACTCCACCTAAACAACATCCTGTGTCTGCTGCTTTCATTCCCATCACTTACAAAGAACTCAAAGTAGATGCTGTCATCGGGATAAAAATACTCAAAAGACACGCTCCCAGGTTTTTTGAGGATTACTGCATAGGAAAGTACTGCTGTGCACTCATCCGTGTTTGAGGCTATGTAGTCACCTTTTGGTGTCCAAGTTGAGCTGCAAAAACATCAGCAGGAAAGTTTGAGGACCTTCTTAAACATTCTATAGTGAACCATTTGGGAACTCAGGTTTTAGTGACATTTTTTAGTGACTAAATGAAGACCAAAGTTTCTATATAATTAAAAATCCTGAATAATCAATTATAAATTCATTATAAGTAGGGATGCACCGATATATCAGCCAATATATTCACCTTGCTGACCGATATCAGTGTAGATAAAGTCCATCAATTGCAGTGGCCAATATTTATTAACTGTGTGCCAAATGTGCGGCATTAATTTTGCTCTGAAACCACCAACAGTATAGACTACAGCTGAAAATTCATAAAACATCCAGGACCGAACCATTTTAAAGTATTTCACTTTAGTAATTGTGTATAATCTATATTTCTTTTTTTTTTTTTTTTTTTTTTTACCCGACATTAAAGATGGAACAGATGAAAACCAAAAATATAAGAAACAATTGAAATACAGTAGATTCACCAACTTATTATTTTCAACATGGGTATTGGTTCAAAATTTCACAATCGGTGCATCTGTGGCGGTTCGGTTAACCCCCACAACAGATTAAGGACACTCAGCTCTCTTCTCTTGGTTTTTTCTGCTGCACTACTGATATGTAGATGTGCTTTGGTGTAACCCCCACAAACAGACTGGTCAAACACAGCGCTCGGTTAGAGCAAATAACAGAACAGTGGAATGTGTATTAATGTCTACAGGCAGACTCGTTTCGTCTGGCTCACTTCTGTGATGTTAATGTTGCCTTTCATGCATTGTGCTCATGTGTCCTGTCCTCACTGTGACCTAGGGACTGAGATCAATATGTCTCTCAAATGCAAATGTCTTATGCCTGTTCTGTTATCTTTTTGATCATACCAACTGCTGGGGTATGCCCTTGATGTATTGTTGTAGTCGAGTATATATGCTGCAACTCTGTAACGCAAACCCTCTCATTCTCTCACTCTGACTCTGCATCTGCTGCGAGACACACACACAGTCTCCTCTGAGAGCCTGAGGAATTCGGCTTCAGCCTGCTCACACTATGGGCTGGAGCCGAGTTCTGATGAAGGCGGGTGATAATAAAGCATTTAAAAATCCAACGCTGCCTTTATTTTATCATCCTCTTCACATCTCTAGTTTTAAGGCATCTTTCATGCGTTGATGTAGGCTCACTATTTGACAATCTAGAGAGACAATTAAGCTAGAAATACTTATGGTACCCAAGTACTAGTAGCTTTTCAATAACCTACTTTTATACAACAGTTATTTCTGACAAAGCAAATGGATTGGACAATAGGGAACCCAGGAGTTGCTATATTCCCTGATAATCGCACTCGGATGTTTCACCAAATGAAGAGCCTAAGTCACACCCCCCCGAAAAGCTAAAAAATCTCCATTGAAGTGAAAGGCAAAACAGAAGTTACCTTTTGATCCAGATTGAATTTTGCCATGAGTTGCACATATGATGTTTGTCAATTTAAAAGCTAATTTTCCACGTAATTAAAGTTGTCAGCTGTTGTGCAATAAAAGAGTAATATTTAGTTTTTTGGGAAATTACTTATGGACTACAACCCCTTGTCTTGGACTGTACACGTCGCCAAACAGGATTACTGCGGTTCCCCTCTCAAAGCTCATCTCCTGTTTTCTCACCAATGAAAGAAGGCTCCAAAGAGAAGAAAAGCAACACAAATGTATTTTGAGAGCTGCAGCTGATCCCTGAGACTGTTAGTTACTTCCCTCCTGGGCGCTCTTTGAAAACGATGACGTAACTTACATGAGTCTGTTTGTAGTCTTTCAATTTACATATTTTCACAGCCTTATACCTTAACAGTTAGACAACAACCTACACCGTTATTTACATGGAAAATTATCTTTTAAATTGACAAACATCATTTGTGTAACTCGTGGCAAAATTCCATTGGGATCAAAAGATAATTTCCATCTTGCCACACACTTCAGTGGAGATTTTTTTCTGATTTAAGGTCCTAGTGGAGGGGGGTGACTTACAGTGGTATGAAAAAGTGTTTGCCCCCTTACTGATTTCTAATTTTTTTGTATGTTTGTCACACTTAAATGTTTCAAATCATCAAACAGTTTTAAATATTAGACAAAAATAGCACAAGTAAACACAAAATGCAGTTTTTAAATGAAGGCGTTTATTATTAAGGGTAAAAAAATCCAAACCTACATGGCCCTGTGTGAAAAAGTGATTTGCACCCCCCCATTAAAACATAAGCGGTGGTTTATCACATCTTTGGAAAGCTGAATTCAATTTCTCTAGCCACACCCAGGCTTGATTACTGCCACACCTCTTCTCATTGAAGAAATCACTTAAATAGGACCTGCATGACAAAGTGAAGTAGACCAAAAGACCCTCAAAATTTGACGTCATGCTGCGATCCAAAGAAATTCAGGAACAAATGACAAACAAAGAAAAAGACATCTATCAGTCTGGAAAAAGTTATAAGGCCATTTCTAAAGCTTTGGGACTCCAGCAAACCACAGTGAGAGCCATTATCCATAATGGCGAAAACATGGAACAGCGGTGAACCTTACCAGGAATGGCCGGCTGACCAAAATTTCCCCAAGAGCACAGCAATGACTCATCCAAGAGGTCACAAAAGACCCCATGACAACATCCAAAGAACTGTAGGCCTCACTTGCCTCAGTTAAGGTCAGTGTTCATGACTCCACCATAAGAAAGAGACTGGGTAAAAATGGCCTGTATGGTAGAGTTCCAAGACGAAAACCACTGCTGAGCAAAAAGAAAATAAAGGCTCGTCTCAGTTTTGCCAGAAAACATCTTGATGATCCCCAAGACTTTTGGGAAAATACTCTGTGGACTGACAAGACAAAAGTTGAACTTTTTGGAAGGTGTGTGTCCCATTACATCCGGTGGAAAAGTAGCACAGCATTTCAGAAAAGGAACATCATACCAACAGTAAAATATGGTGGTGGTAGTGTGATGGTCTGGGGCTGTTTTGCTGCTTCAAGACCTGGAACACTTGCTGTGGTAAATGGAAGCATGAATTCTGCTGTCTACCAAAAAAATCCTGAAGGACAATGTCCAGCCATCTGTTCGTGACCTCAAGCTGAAGCGCACTTGGGTTCTGCAGCAGGACAATGATTCAAAACACACCAGCAAGTCCACCTCTGAATGGCTTAAGAAAAACAAAATGAAGACTTTGGAGTGGCCTAGTCAAAGTCCTGACCTGAATCCGTTTGAGATGCTGTGGCATGACCTTGAAAAGGAGGTTCATGGTTGAAAACCCTCCAATGTGACTGAATTACAACAATTCTGCAAAGATGAGTGGGCCAAAATTCCTCCACAGCGCTGTAAAAGACTCATTGGCAGCTATTGCAAACGCTTGATTGCAGTTGTTGCTGCTAAGGGTGGCCCAACCAGTTATTAGGTTTATGGGGCAATCACTTTTTCACACAGAGCCATGTAGGTTTAGATTTTTCTCCCTTAATAATAAACACCTTCATTTAAAAGCTGCATTTTATGTTTACTTGTGTTATCTTTGTCCAATATTTAAATCCTTACCTACGGGTACAAATAAAGTAACCTGAACCTGAAGTCCAGGTCCTCTAACTGGCTCAAGAGTGTCCACTGAATACCTCTGCCCGCCTCCTCTGTCATCCTCTTCATCATCCAGTCTATGGCTATGAGAAACGGCAGTGGGGAAAGGATGCAGCTTTGACGCACACCAGTGTTCACTCTGATTCACTCATTTATATATTTTCACAACCTTATACTTTCGCAGTTAGACAACAACCTACACCATTATTTACATGGAAAATTATCTTTTAAATTGACAAACATCATATGTTTAACTTGTGGCAAAATTCAATCGGGATCAAAAGATAATTTTCATCTTGCCATACACTTCTGTGGAGATTTTTTCTGATTTGAGGTCCCAGTAGAGGGGGTGACTTAGGCTCCCCATATGTATCACTCCACCTCAGCTGTGTTTTAATAATCTTTAAATTATAGTTAATATCAGTGGCTTCTAATAATATGTGAGAATTATAATACTGTGTTGGGTACCTTTATTTCCACAATGAAGTAAAGTGGACTCTTTGTTTCATCTGAAAATGTCAAGAAAAAGTGAGCGGAGTGCACGGGAACTAACAGAAATGTGCAGAAGCTCAACCACTAACAAGCTAACAACAAACTAGCCACTGACGCAAGTTAATGTGACCCACAAAACCTACTCAACAAACACTGACTTCTGCACTGGACAATGAAGATCATGGTCCACAGACATAAAAGAGTGGATGCAAATGGTCTATGTGGAATGTGTGAGGGTAGCACAAGATCACATAAGATGGAGAAGCATGACAGCCAACCTCCTAGATGGAGATTGCACCTGAAGAAGAAAAAGTGTGAAGTGACAATGGGCCTAATCTTTTCTATATTATGCTCACTGAGGTGCTTAGCAACAGTTAACTAGGTTCATTCAAAAGAGACTATCTTTCTTGACGGAGCAAAATAACTGGTTAAACAAACAAAAATCATAATATTTGTCCTGTATTGCTGTCATTTATAAGTCTGTGCTTGTGGAACTGTTGTATAAAAGCAATATTACACTCAAGGTCGTGTGGTGTCATGGATATATCACTGCAGTGATGTCTTCGGCCCTCCACTTCAGGTCGGACCGAATCAGTTATATAATCATTGATGCTGCACTCCCTCTCATGTAATATTGACTAAATGAACTATTTATAAATACTTTATCATTTACAGTCCTATTATGAAGTGGTATCCTATTTTGTCTGGAGAAGTGGTATGAATGCATTTATTTTAGTTATTAAACAAAAGGTGTCACTAAAACATGACATTCCAAAAGTTCCACTAAGTACTTTAAACAAGACAAGGAGAACAAAATGGAAGAAAACAAGGATGATTCAGTCTATACTAACTTGGAGCAGTCTGCAAAAACACTCCTCCCATTGTGAGTGGCAAACCCTGTCGGAAGGCTGTCCCACTCGTCAAAGGCCACGCCGCTGCCCAGAGAGAAGGTGCCTGCAGCGCATTTCTGGCACTGCTGTGACTGCATATCAAGAAACTCTCCAACACCACAGGAGAACGCTACAGAGACAGAACAAATGGACAGAGGGAGCCACATTGTAATTTTGGTGCTAAATTTACATTTAGCACCAAATTTACATTTTACACGTGAATGACTGGGGAAAATATCTAAAGGTGTAAAAGTAGTTTCACTTCTTACTGCATTGAGTGCCTTTGACTGGATCTGGGAGGTCCGTGCATGTGTCAGCTTTGTTGGGAACCGCCACTCTCCATCTCGACCCGAGTATGTCACACTCTGTGTACTCAAAGTGATAATCTGACTGCAGGGTGAAAACACAGCTGTGAGGTTCACACACACCCGCAAACTCAGAGGTTATACATCACAAATGAAGCCGGATTTTATTCATTTATTGTTTTCATGGGTGATGGCTGCTGAATAAAGGATACCCAAAAATGTGCATATTACAATAAAATAAGATAAGCAGTTCGTTTCATACCGAAGGAATTTTTATCCCAAGCCAGGTTCTGCCTCTTTTGCAAATAAAAGTTGAGGCTAATATTTGCCCAGGAAGCCGCCCCCAACGTTGCTTTAATCTTAAATATCTAGGATGTGCTGCTGCGTCTTTGCAGCCTTTGGAGTTTACTTTGTCCAGGAGACAAATGCAGATTTAACCGGTCCTTTTGCAAACATCTTATTTCAGTGTTGTCTCACAGCTTGGGAGAGAACAGGAATTCTCAGGTGCTGTATTTGTTGTGTTGAGCTCCTAACACTGTCCCCACCCAGGATGATACAAACTGGGAAGAAACAAAATAATAAAGGGAGCCCTGCTGACCTGACAGCATCTTCAGTACTGAGCAGGCACAGTTTAATCTTAGGGTTCAGTTGTCGGTCAACAACAAGGTGTAATGTTTCCCGAGAGGTTGCCCGGCAGACCAATCCAAGCCCACAGAGGTTTTTTGGATTAATAGTTAACAGAAACACAACAGAAACACAGCTGCAGCAGCACCTCAGAGCGGCTGCCTTAGCTGTGGTTAGGGTATCAAATGATTGCAGGAGTGGGTGGCAGGATCTAATGTTAAAATGCACCAAAACAGGAGATGCTCTGCAGCTTAACTGCCTCCTTTAAACAAACATGAGGAAACCTTGGTAACGGGGCATGATGACCCCTGAGCCTCATGGCCGAAGATGTTCTGGAAACACACTCACCTGGCAGCCAGAGCCCCTTCCTTAAATGAACTTTGACTTTTTTGCCAAACAAAATAAAATTTGAAGTAGGAAGAATGTTTCAGTGTGTTGATAAGCAGAACAGTTTTTTGGGTATTATCAGGAGACACTGCTGTTATGCAAATTAAAACAGATATAGAGGAGTGCGAGAAGCACGGCAGACAAGGAACCATATGGAAGTTCTTGTAAAACAAGTGCCTGGAAGCCACAGGGACACTGATGGGAGCAGAGTTCTTCTGAAGAAACTTGTGCTCATTTCTCACTCACAATATGGGGAGCATCTTAGCTCTGCTCGCAAAAAAAAAAGAACAGCTGTTAATTCAACAGCTTAAGTCCATGTTTATATTGTTTAATGTAGATGTAGATGACTGGATGCTTCAGATATTTACTTCACATAAAGGTGGTGCCTTTACTTTACTACACATCCCTACATAAAATATTCAGTTCCAATCTAACTCAGATCTTCAGGGAACTCTCAATAAAGAGGAACTTGTTTTAATTATTACTTACATTTTTTATCAATTCTGTGCTGCTGCAATAATAATTTCTATTCAGAATCATTTAAAAAAAATCAATCTGCAATGTATATCAGGGAAAAGTTTTGTTGTGATTCAAAAATTTTCCAAAAAAAAAAAAAAAAAAAAAAAAAAAAAAAAAAAAAGGCAACACACAGCTATCAATATTAAGGCCTGAATGTAATGTACATGCACGGAGGATGAACTTACACTACCGTTCAAAAGTTTGGGGTCACCCAGACAATTATTTTGTGTTTTCCATGAAAAGTCACACTTATTTACCACCATGAGTTGTAAAATGAATAGAAAATATAGTCAAGACATTGACAAGGTTAGAAATAATGATTTGTATTTGAAATAATTTTTTCCAGATACTCAACCTGCTCAAAGGAAGGTCAGTTTTATAGCTTCTCTAACCAACTAAACTGTTTTCAGCTGTGCTAACATGATTGCACAAGGGTTTTCTAATCATCCATTAGCCTTCTGACGCAATGAGCAAACACATTGTACCATTAGAACACTGGAGGGATAGTTGCTGGAAATGGGCCTCTATACACCTATGTAGATATTGCACCAAAAACCAGATATTTGCAGCTAGAATAGTCATTTACCACATTAGCAATGTATATTAGATATTAGAGTGTATTTCTGATTAGTTTAACGTTATCTTCATTGAAAAAAACAGTGCTTTTCTTTCAAAAATAAGGAAATTTCTGAGTGACCCCAAACTTTTGAACGGTAGTGTACTTCTGAGCATCTCAGAACATTTTAATATTATAATGAATAACTTGTCAAATGATTATAGACTGTGTGGAATGTGGCACACCTGTTCCTATTCAATATAAACACAAAGGAAAACAGTCTTACCTCTTTGCATATGGGCAAATCTGCCGCTGTTTGCGCAAAAACCAGCCACAGCACAAAGTGTCTCAGGCCTCGCTGCATTGTCACCTGCTGCATGTGCGCTGAAGCGATGGAGCAACGGGGGCTTCACCTGCCGGCGCCCTGACGTCAGCTGGAGGCGTGGTTTCTCTCTGTACGTAAACAAGGTGGGAGGTGGTCGCGAGTTAGCTTTTAACGAGCAACGGCGGAGCCTAAAATGATTTCACGTTTAGCGTCATCTGCTCATAAGAACGTTTGTGGTCATGGAGGCTATAGTTTATGTAGAAAAAAAAGTGCGCGCGCGTGTGTGTGCTGATTAATGAAAAAGCAAGCGCAAATTTTACTGCATTGATTTGGTATATGTGGTAGACTGCAAGTCTAATTTAAAACATTACTGGCACATGCCTCTAGGGGGAACTACCTGTATTGTTCAGCACTACTATTAAGGGGACACATTAGAACAAGAGTGTGAAAACCCCGCGCAGAATCCATGTTCAGTCATATTATGTGTGTTGCAGAATAAACGGCAGAGTTAGCCAAAGAAATAACTCAAGTGTGATCATTGCTACACGGTAGGATATCACACAATTGGCGACGAGGATTAAAAGAAAAAAATCAGCGGCGAGAAACAGAGAACATTGCAAGTGTGGCGAACTTAAGTGACTCCAGTAGTTCGAGTGCAAGTTCAGAGGAGGAAAAACGAGGTTTCCCCACCACAACGAGCAATGGCGGCTGTAATCGGAACGGTAACCCCTTTTGATAACTCGACTCAGTCATGGGAAGAATATAGTGAAATGTTGGACTTTTTCTTCGAAGCTAATGATATTGAGGAGCCAGACAAAAGGAAGGCTGTACTGTTGAGTGGAGTTGGTGCAACTACTTACAGTTTGTTGAGAAATTTAATAAGCCCTGCATTACCGAAAGATAAAACGTACGACCAGCTTACTGCTGAGCTTCAGAAGCACTTCAGCCCCAAACCGAGTGAAATCGTGCAACGATTCAAATTTAATTCACGCATAAGGAGGAACACTGAGTCCATAGCAGAGTATGTGGCAGAATTGAGGAAATTAGCACTGCACTGTGATTACAAAGACTCATTGGAAGAAATGTTAAGAGACAGACTTGTGTGTGGAGTGAATGATGACCGAATGCAACGGCGACTTTTATCTGAAACAAAACTCACTTTTGCAAAGGATTTGGAATTATGCCAAGCGATGGAAACAGCATCTAAAGATGTGAGAGAGATGCAAGGGAAGCTAACAGAGGACACAGCAACGCATGTTCGTGTGCCTAAGACCCAAGTAGGTGTCCACAAAGTGTTGACTGACAAAACTCAGCACAAATTCCCCAGTTGTTATCGCTGCAAAGGCCAGCACAATGCCGCCGAGTGCAAATTTGCCACTGAGCTGTGTCATAATTGTGGCAAGCGAGGGCACATTAAGAAAGCATGTAGAATAAAGGTGGACAGCGCACAGGTGCTGAAAGCGACAGTTAATGGGCAAAAGTATGAAAACAAGGGCCCAGGAAAGGAACAGCAAGCGAATCAACTGAGAGGGGAGGGAGAAAGTGATACAGAAGACATGGGTTTTCACACAATTTACAACACGTCAGAGGAGCTGACCAAGGTAGCGCCCATCACGCGTACCATGAATGTTAATGGAATGAAAGTAACATTTGAAGTTGATACAGGCTGTGGAGTAACCATATTAAGTAAACAGCAATATACACAACTGTGGAAGAAAACAGACACAGCAGAATTAAATCCCTGTTCATTAAAATTAAAAACATACACAGGAGAGAAGCTAGACGTGCTAGGCATGGCACAAGTGAAGGTGCAGCACGAAAACAAAGAAAAGGACTTACCTGTAGTAGTAGTTGGGAGCGAAGGACCAAATCTACTAGGGCGAAGTTGGCTACAAGAACTGGCCATGATGGATCAGTTGGTGAATAAAGTGGAATCTCAGCCCAAATTGCAGCTGGAGGAGATCCTCGAAAGACACGCTGAGGTGTTCAAAGAAGGCTTAGGACAGCTAAAAGGTGTCACTGCAAAGATTAATGTGGACAAGGAGGCCCAACCACGATTCTGCAAACCCCGACCGGTACCCTATGCAGTCAAGCCACTGGTTGAAAGCGAGCTACAGAGGCTGCTGGATGACAAGATCATTGAGCCAGTGCAGGTTGCAGAATGGGCGGCGCCCATAGTCCCAGTGAGAAAGCCGGATGGCTCCATTAGAATATGTGGAGATTACAAACTCACTGTCAATCGAGCATCACGGGTGGATCAGTATCCAATTCCTAAAGTGGAGGACCTCTTCGCACAGCTGAACGGCGGCTGACACTTCACGAAATTAGACATGAGTCACGCCTACCAACAAGTAGTCTTGGAAGAAGAATCAAGAAAGTATGTAACCATCAATACACACAAAGGCTTATATACCTACACACGCTTACCATTTGGAGTAGCTTCCAGTCCTGCTATATTCCAGAGAACTATGGAGGGCATCCTAGGTGGAATTCCGAATGTTACCATTTATTTGGATGACATCCTTTGTACAGGACCAAATGAACAAGAACATCTGAAAACGCTGGAGGAAGTGCTTCAACGGTTGGAGAAAAGCGGTCTGAGGTTGAAAAGAAGCAAGTGTGAGTTCATGGGAAAAGAGGTGGTGTTCCTAGGCCACAAGATCAACGCCAGTGGTCTACACCCTCTAACAGACAAAGTGGAAGCCATTGCGGAGGCGCCTGAGCCACAAAATGTTACTGAGTTAAAAGCCTACCTGGGCTTGTTGAACTATTACCATAGGTTCCTCCCAAAGCTCTCCACGCTGCTGGCACCACTACATACCTTACTTAAGAAGGAAGAAAAATGGTCATGGGGGGTCAAGCAGCAGAAGGCGTTTGAAGAGTCCAAAGCGCTACTTCAGTCCTGTAGTGTGTTAGTGCACTATGATTCAAACAAACCACTCATCCTGGCGTGTGACGCATCACCCTACGGTGTGGGTGCTGTACTCTCTCATCGTATGGAGGATGGCTCAGAGAGACCCATAGGGTTCGTCTCAAGAACTCTTAGTGCAGCTGAGAAAAACTACTCCCAGCTAGACAAGGAGGGCCTTGCAGTAGTATTTGGTGTAAAAAAATTCCACAAATACCTGTACGGGAGACAGTTCGCTATAGTGACTGACCACAAGCCACTAATTTCACTGTTCAGTGAAATGAGAGCCATACCCCAGATGACATCTCAGAGAATTCAGAGATGGGCCGTTACATTAGCAGCGTATGAGTACACCATCGTTTACAAAGCCGGACGGGACCATACGAATGCTGACGCGATGAGTAGGCTACCCTTGGATGGAGGAAGAGACAGCACGCCTGAGGAGGAGGAGAGAGTGCTATTGTTTGAAGATATCGGCGTGCCCCTGGTGAACGCACAACAAATAAAGAAGTGGACAGACAAAGACCCTGTTCTAGCAAGAGTGCGAGAATACATCTTGCGAGGATGGCCGAAGATGAACAGTCCTGAGTTCATTCCCTATGCCCGACGACAGGATGAGCTCAGCACCCAGGAAGGTTGTATCCTGTGGGGAGGACGCGTGGTTGTTCCACCACCTGGTAGGAATGCCTTACTGCAACAACTACACCAAGCACACCCTGGCATCACTCGCATGAAAGCGTTGGCGAGGAGTTACATGTGGTGGCCCAACATGGATGCAGAGGTGGAGGCGCTTGTGAAGTCATGTGCGGCATGCCAGGAGAACAGGAACAGTCCTCCAGCAGCCCCACTACATCCCTGGGAAGTTCCAGATAAACCATGGAGAAGAATTCACATTGACTACGCAGGTCCATGGATGGGAAGAAAGTTGAGGTCAACATTTGACTTAATACATCCAGACTTCAGAAACAAAGTGCATGATAAACAAGAGAAACAAAAAGGTTATCATGACATGCATGCTAGAGAGAGAATACTGAGAGAAGGAGACGTGGTCTACACCCGCAACTTTGGCTCAGGACCAGCCTGGGTACCAGGAGAAATAACAGAAAAGACAGGCCCTGTGTCATTCAAGGTGACATTAGGTCATGGACAAGTGGTGAGGCGACACATCAACCAAGTTCGTGGTAGGAGCTCCATTCCCCTGCCGATGGCACCAGAGGTGTTGTCTGACACCCATCCTGAGGAGAGCATCAACGAACCACCACTTCAGGTGAAACCTGAGGTAACCGTCTCTGCAGATTCTACGGGCAGCACTGCAGCAGCCGAAACAGTGGAGCAGTCTGAGTCTTCACCTGCAGTTGGCTCACCCGCCGTGAGAAGATCTCAGCGAGCTAGGAAAGCTCCAGACTACTTGAAGGACTATACTTAGTCAGTAGTGAGTTCCCCAGCCACAGGACAAGAATGCGTCCTGGAACCTCACTGGGATGCGGTAGTCAAACCAAATCCCCAGTTAGACTGTTATGTGTGTTATACATGTAAAAAAAAAAAAAAAAGAGAAAGAAATTATGTGTATGGCACATGTGTTTAAGAAGTTAAAAGTAACTGTGATTGTTTAGGGTTAAATGGGAGTTCCAGGATGTCTAGCATAATTGGCTAGTGTAATTAAAAGTAGTTTAATCTAGAGGGGAGGGATGTGGTAGACTGCAAGTCTAATTTAAAACATTACTGGCACATGCCTCTAGGGGGAACTACCTGTATTGTTCAGCACTACTATTAAGGGGACACATTAGAACAAGAGTGTGAAAACCCCGCGCAGAATCCATGTTCAGTCATATTATGTGTGTTGCAGAATAAACGGCAGAGTTAGCCAAAGAAATAACTCAAGTGTGATCATTGCTACACGGTAGGATATCACAGTATAATCATTTTATTTTAACACCGATACACTCATGGGGATATTTAATACTCCATAGATTCTGCAAGATTATTAACGAATACAGAACTATGTTCTTCATCATTAATTATGTATATAAGTGTCAAAAGATCAATAACAAAAAAAATAAATAAATTGGTGGCTTCCACTGGGGAAAAAAACTGTATTAAATAAATAAATCTTTGCAAATAATAATAATAATAATTATTTCAAAAAGCCATGTGAGATATGTATCACACTCTGAAGTGTGAGATGGTGACACGCACCTCCAGTGGCGTCTCCGCCCCGCCCTATATAAGGCCGGGTCGGACATCTTACTTTCTCTTATCTCACCTGTGCCTTGGCCGGTGCTATGTCTGTGGCTGTCATCACCAGTGAGTTCAATAAAGCTGTGTTCCACAAGTCACCTCACCTCATCTGTGAACCAGGGTAATATCAGACATAACACTGGCGACGTCGAATTAAACCATGGAGGCATGCATAGCTACAATTCGGCTTTTTCTTGAGTTTCCGGGGGAGCCGCCAGTGTCCTGGCCTAGATGGTTTGAAGCCTTTGAAACTTATGTTGCTGCGCTGGGAATCGGTGAGCTCAGAATCAGAATCAGAATCAGATTTATTGCCATTGTTCATGTAGTACACAAACTAGGAATTTGTCTCGGTGCAATGCTGCAACATTAAACATGATAAAAATAAAGATAGAAATAAAAAACTATACATGCAATAAAATGTAGAATATGAATGAGTATTACTAGTCAAGCAATTTTTAAATATATTAGCGAGCAGCAGATATTGTGGAGTACCACATAGTGCAGTCGGTAATGCAAAAAGAAAACAGTGATAATTGACATGAGTCTGGTTGAGCTGCTGTACATAGTGCACGAGAGTCAATAAGTCACTTAGTGTTCAGCAGTCTGATGGCAGAGGGGAAGAAGCTGTTCATGTGACAGGAGGTTTTAGTCTGAATGGACCGAAGTCTTCTACCTGAGGGGAGGGGGGCAAACAGTACGTGACCAGGGTGTGAGGGATCGGCTATGATCCGGCCTGCACGCCTCCGGGTCCTGGAGATGTACAGGTCCTGGAGGGATGGGAGCTTGCAGCCGATCACCTTCTCAGCAGCGTGCACGACGCGCTACAGCCTTAGTCTGTCCCTGGTAGTGACTCCTGCGTACCACACGGTTATGGACGTGGTGAGGATGGACTCGATGATGGCCGTGTAGAACTGCACCAAAATCTTGGTGGGTAGTTTGAGCTTCCTCAGCTGCCGCAGGAAGAACATCCTCTGCTGGGCCTTTTTGATGAGGGAACTGATGGTTGGCTCCCACTTGAGGTCCCGGGTGATGGTGGTGCCCAGGAAGCGGAAGGAATCTGCAGTGGTGATGGGAGAGCCTGTGAGGGTAAGGGGGGGCAGAGGAGTTGTGACTTTCCTGAAGTCCACGATCATCTCCACTGTCTTCAGAGCGTTCAGCTGCAGGTTGTTGTGGCTGCACCAGGACGCCAGCTGGGCCACCTCACTCCTCTAGACAGACTCGTCGCCGTTGGAGATGAGCCCGATGAGGGTGGTGTTGTCCGCAAATTTGATCAGCTTGACAGACTGGTGGCTGGAGGTGCAGGAGTTGGTATACAGGGAGAAGAGTAGGGGGGAAAGTACACAGCCCTGGGGTGATCCGGTGCTGATGCTAACAGAGTCTGAGACAGTCTTACCCAGCCGCACATGCTGCCTCCAGTCCGTCAGGAAGTCGGTGATCCACCTGCAGAGGGAGTCAGGCACGTTGAGCAGGGACAGCTTGTCCTGGAACAGAGCGGGGAGGATGGTGTTGAATGCAGAGCTGAAGTCCACAAACAGGATCCTGGTGTAGGTTCCCGGGGAGTCCAGGTGCTGCAGGATGGAGTGGAGGGCCAGGTTGACTGCATCATCCACAGACCTGTTGGCTTGGTAGGCAAACTGCAGCAGGTCCAGGAGGGGAGTGGTGATGGTCTTGAGGTGGGGCAGGACCAGGCGCTCAAAGGACTTCATGACTACAGAGGTGAGCGCTACAGGTCTGTAGTCGTTAAGTCCAGTGATCCATGGCTTCTTGGGGACAGGGATGATGGTGGAGGTTTTGAGGCAGGTCGGCACGTGGCATAACTTCAGGGAGGTGTTAAAAATGTCTGTGAAGACAGGAGTCAGCTCTTTCGCACAGTGTCTCAGGGTGGAGGGAGACACGCTGTCCGGACCGGGGGCCTTGCGCAGGTTCAATCTGGAGAACTGTCTGTGCACGTCCTGCTCACTGATGACAAGGGCCGGGGGGGAGGAGGGGGGGCCGCCTTTGATGAAGTGGGGACCGTGGAGGCAGTGGCACTGGGGGGAGGGGGGGAGATGGACACAGCTGACGAGGTGTCAAAACGGGCATAATGTTGGGACAGTCTTTGACAAAAGGCTATGTCATCCTGACCTTTAGAAGCCTGAGGCCGATAGTTGGTGATTTGCCTCAGTCCTCTCCACACAGAAGCAGAGTCGTTAGCAGTGAACTGTTGCTGGAGTCTCTCAGAATACACAGATTTAGCTCTCTTCAGCTCTCTGCTAAACCGATATTTAACCTCCCTGTAGCAGTCCCTGTCTCCACTTTTCAACGCTGCTTCCTTCTCCTTCCTGATCTGTCTGAGCTTAGCAGTGAACCAGGGCTTGTCATTGGAGTACCTCACCCTGGTGTGCGATGGAAGAATGCTCTCTTCACAAAAGTGGATATATGAGTTCACAGTGTCCGTGTACTCATCCAGATCATGCGTGGCTCCTTTAAACATGCCCCAGTCAGTTATTTCCATGCACGTGCTCAGCTTCTCCCCAGCTTCACTGGTCCATTTCCTCGTAGTGCTCACAACAGGTTTAGTGAGCTTCAGTCTCTGTCTGTATGTGGGAATCAGGTGGACCATCACGTGATCAGATAGTCCGAGCGCAGCGCGGGGAACAGCGCTATACGCGTCCTTCACTGTAGTGTAACAGTGATCCAGCGTGTTCTTTCCTCTGGTGGGGCATTTAATAAACTGTTTAGCTCGATAAGCTAAGAGCCCGGGCGCTTCTGGTTCACAATTTGGGTATAGAGGGCCAGCGGGTCCTGCGAACGCTCGGTCCCTCGGACACTTATGAAGAGGTAACGGAGCTGCTAGCTAGCCATTTCCACACCCCGGATAACGTAACAGTCCGGAGGGTCTGCTTTCGGCAGCAGCATCAGCGGGTAGGTGAATCCGTTTGGCAGTTTGTCACCAACTTGAAGCAGCTAGCTAGCGAGTGTAGTTTTGGGACATTGGAGGAAGAAATGATTTGTGACCACCTGACAGAACAGACATGCAGCACTACACTGCAGGCTAGGTTACTTACAGCGCCTAGTGACCTTATGTTTGCCAGAGCTGTTAAGCTAGCTCTCCAAATGGAAGCCGCGGACAAGCTAGCTCTGGAGCTAACTGGACACCAGTCACAGCAGCCGCTAGAGCCTCTCGTCGCGGCAAATGCCGCAGACATGGATAGCAAAAATAGTTTGGACGACAAAGAGATGGAAGCCAACGTTACTAGCAGAAGGTCTGCTCCTGGAAAATTCCTTTGCATGGGTTGTGGGTCTGCTAAGCACCAAAATAAGGCTAAGGACTGTCCAGCGAGAAGAGCATGTTGTAACAGATGTGGTTGCTTGAACCATTTTGCCAGGGTGTGCCATGAAGTTAAGCAGGAAAGACCACAGGATAAATCGCTCAGCCCGCCCCCGACAACCATCCACACGGTGTCCCCCAACGTGAACGGGTACGCGTTTTGCACAGTGGGGCTGGACGATGTGGAGCTGTCGCTGTTGATCGACACGGGGGCGGAGGGGTCATTGCTGAATTGAGCCACGGTGAAGAAGTTTTTTCCCCACCACAGGATTAAAGGTAACCCAGTGCCATTGTATGGTTATGGAGGTGGAAGGCTAGACATGGTCAGGACTTTGGAGTTGACTGTTCGGTACAAGTCTGCGATGGTGACCGGCTTCACGTTCCATATGACAGCTCAGGGCGATAGTATCATGGGCTGTGGTTTATTTTACGGACTGGGTTTCACCATTAAAGATAACGGGGGGTCTGCAACTACAAGGGCACACATTACAACAGCATAAGAAGAGGTCGGGACAAGACTGAGAAGCACGGAGGATCAGCGTGCTCAACAACAATGTCTCAAGCTGAGCTGGGCCCCGTTGAGGGTCCTAAATTGGGTTCGGAGTCGAGATGAGGAACGTCTCCGGTGAAGATGTGCCAAATGACAACCTGAGGAGCGTCAGGAGTGTCTGCGCATAGTGGACAAACTGGGCGCAGCACACTTCAGGCTGCCTGACGGTTTGGTGTGGCATGCAAATCAGCTTTGGCGTGTCCAGGAGAAGACTCCGTGAGACAAGGCTGGATGTGGGACAAGGTTGATGTTGAGGAGGAGCGGCTTCAGCATCCAGAGAGTCAGCCATCGCCCTGAAGATCGGCTGTTTCCAGGGGCGCATCTGCTAAGAGGGTGCCCTGGGCCCCCATGCCAGTTATGTCTTTTACCTGAAGACTTGGGTTCTACATAGTACATGATGAAGTTCTGTGGTTGTTGGTGTTGTTAAAAAAAATGTTATAGAAAAGATTATTTTGTCAGGAACACGGCACACAATGTTAGTTTATTAATGGGCATTACTTTAGCTTAGCAGGTGGCAGAATAATCCAATATGCTGTGGGGGCAGGACGGCAGTCCACCTGTCCTCCCTATTTTAGGTTCTGTTGTGTGAATGTGTTAGGCCATTTAGAGACATTAGTTTTCATTTGTTAGTGCGTGATTCGGGTCCCAAAACTGGGGAGCGTCTTTATTGAGTGAGTGGTTTTGGACTTTTTTAAAGAGGAGGTGGGGGGGATGTGAGATATGGCTCTCACTGTGAAGTGTGAGATGGTGACACACACCTCTGGTGGCGTCTCCGCCCTGCCCTATTTAAGGCCGGGTGGGACATCTTACTTTCTCTTATCTCGCCTGTACCTTGGCTGGCGCTGTGTCTGTGATTGTCATTGCCAGTGAGTTCAATAAAGCTGTGTTCCACAAGTCACCTTGCCTCATCTGTGAACCACGGTGATATCAGACATAACAGGCCATTCCCCTCGTCAGCAAAATGACCCAAAAGCATCCCCTCTTGTTAACCTGCCACCCTCCACTTCCATAAACAGTGGAAGGATGGTGGCCTAATGGTTAGGGATTCAGACTGGTGAGTGGAGGGTCACTGGTTCAACCCCTGGACCGGCAGGATCAGGACAGATAACATTGCAGTGTTTGCCCCAACCTCCTTAACCCCACTGTGGTGCCCTTGAGCAAGACCCTTAACCCATCTGCTCCAGTAGAGCTGCTCAGTGGCCACAGGTCAGTCTGTGGTTGTACTGGGCAGCTTCCTGGTGTGAATGTGTAACTGTGTGAGTGTAATCAGGGCGTCCTTGAAAAATAGAGGTCTCTCAATGGAACTACCCTGTATAAATAAAGGTTAAATTAAAAATAAATAAAATAAAAATAAAAGCATAGTTCATACTTGTCATGGATGGTATATATATATACTGTATATAGGACAACAACAGACTTCCAGTGTCTCTTTTAGCTGTCTTTATTAACGGCTCTGTAACATGTTGTAGTGACTACAAATTGTGTCTGCCTCTCTATAATAATGTCATTGTCAAGTGACTACAGTAGCCTGTAGGCTCTCATCACATCTCCCCCTTTTGAGAATATATTCATAACAGCTTACTGAAGTATATTATCAACTTGTCAAAGTCTTTGAACTAAACATGAAATCTAAGACTTTGGGGTAGACTGCCCTTGGTCCACAGCAATGTAGGGATTATTCTGCCCTCAGTAGTTGCTGTTCCTATACATAAAACAGTTGAACAGTCTTTGCCATTAGCTTCAATTCTGACCATTACTTTTCAGCTAATCCGACAACCGATTCTAAACAGAATTAAACTTTGCTGAACTCTTCTGTTTCTTTTGTTGTGTTTACTTTGCCAATTATTTATTCTTACACATTTCCTACAACAAAAGTTTGTCTATGCTGGCTAATGAAGTGTCTCTGTAACGAAGAGGGGGTTGGACTTGTGACTTCTGGATGTGATCTGCACAGGCTTTTGTGGAACGAATGATGCGTTTGGTCTAACACGTTGGCTCTTTGGCTGGGACAACTTGGAGGAGTAGCGCTGGGTGGCTGTGCTTCAGGTTCCTCCACTTGTGGCTCTGGCTGATTTGATGAATCAGCAGATTCTGGAACCATCCGCAGGTGTCTCCTATTGCATCTTGTTATGGTTCCGTTGTCCATCTGCACCAGGTATGACCGTGGTTCTTTGCATTGTTTGACAGCTTTTGCTGGTGTTTTCTATCCTTTGTCACCATCCAGTTTCACTCTGACAGTCTGTCCAGGATTCAGGTTGGGAAGCTGTTGAACAGAATGACATCGGTTGAAGTACCTGTAAGTAGCTTTTGTCTGTGTGCCGCACTGCAGGATCTCATCCCGACTGATCGGGATGGGCTGCAGGTTCTCTTCTAGCATTGGAAGCGTGGTGCAAATCTCTCTTCCAACCATAAGCAGAGCTGGGCTAACACCCATTGCCGCATTAGGGGTTGCTCTGTAGCACATCAGGGCAAGATAAGGATCGGGCTGTTTAAGAATGCACTTGGCGGTCTGTACTGCACGTTCAGCAGCTCAATTTGCTGGAGGATATTGAGGGCTGGAAGTAATATGTGCAAAGCCATACTTCTGACTGAAATCTTTAAATTCTGCAGATGTGAACTGTATTGCATTATCACTGACCAGCTCAAATGGAATTCCCCATCTCACAAACATGCTCTTCAGCCTATTGATGATCTGAATGCTTGATGTTGAAGGCAGATGAGCTATCTCAATATCTCTGGAGTAATAGTCAGTCACAATCAGGTAATTTTGTTTCCCCAACTCACATACATCAGAATCAGAATCAGAATCAGCTTTATTGGCCAAGTATGCACAACACATACAAGGAATTTGACTTTGGCTATCAGCAACTGCTTTTGCATCAGCAGCAATGCATTGTCATGGGCCCCTTGGCACTGGAGTAGTGAGCAGTGGTTCACATCGTTGAGTAGGTTTGGTTTCAATACAGAATTTGCATGCTAACACAGTCTTTTTAATCTCATTGCCAATGTGTGGCCACCACATCAACATCTTAGCCCGTGCTCAGCACCTTTTAGGCCTTGATGGCCCTCGTGCAACTGTTGCAGCACTTCTGATCTTAGGGCAACAGGAATGACAATCCTGTCTTGATATAACACTAATCCATCAGTTTCTGAGAGATGAGCTCTCGCAGCATGATATCCTCACAGAACTGGAAACTGGGCTGGCTTCAGTGGTTATCCAGCTCTGATGAAGCCTATGACGGTTTGCAACTGTCCATCTTGTTGTGTGGCTATTCATATTTTATTGAGTCTTAGGGGTGAGACAGGTGCGTTAGCAACAACTGATGCTACATGTGCTTCCACCTCGTGAACTATGTCTCCTCCACTGCTGTCCAACAGTGTGCTCCTGGAAAGAGTATCTGCAATGACCAGTTGTTTTCCCAGTACATGCTCAGTGATTACATTGAATCATAGCAAGCGCATCGGGAGTCTCTGGATTCTTGGGGGTGCTTTAACCAAATCAAAAGAGTTTATCAGGAGCAGCAACGGTTTGTGGTCTGTTTGGAGACAGAAACTGTCCATGCCTTGTACATAGCACGTGAAGTGCTCGCACGCCCAAACACCTGTGAGACACTCCTTTTCAGTTTGAGAGTATCTTCTTTCTGAGTCTGACAGTGTACGGGAGCAGAATGCTACTGGTTTCAGTTCACCATTACGCTCTTGCAACAATGCGGCTCCTAACCCATAGCAACTTGCATCTGCACTAATGACGGTATTGCATTGTGCGTCATAATATGCGAGTGCTGGAGCTGACACAAGCATAGACTTTACAGTGTTGAATGTCTGCTCTTGTGCGTCACTCCATACCCATTGGTTCTCTCCCCTAAGTAGGCTGGTGACTGGGTGTAGTTTTGTGGATAAATCAGGAAGGAATCTACCAACATAACTGATGAGACACAGGACCTGACAAAGCTCTTCCACATTTGTGGGGCTTGGCATTTGCATTATAACTTTCACTTTACTGGGATCCAACTTCATGCCCTCAGCGCTAAAAACATGGCCAAAGTACTGCACCTCTGACTTTCCAGATTTGCACTTGACTTTGTTTAACTTCAAGCCACTTTCCTCTATTTTACTCAGGACAGCATTTAAGCGAGCGTTGTGCTGTTCCATTGTTGAACCATAAATGAGAATGTTGTCCATCACCATGACTACTCCCTCCAGGCCCTTCAACAATGAAAACATCTCCCTCTGAAAAATTTCAGGGGTGGATGTGATTCCAAACGGCAATCATGTGAAGCAGAATCTGCCTATAGGGGTTTTGAAGGTAGTCAATTTTTGTCCATTTTCATCTAAGGGGATTTGCCAAAATCCGCTTGAGGCATCGAGGGTGGAGAATATTTTTGCCAAGAACAACTTGGGAGCAATGTCCTCCAGTGTTGGCAGAATGAACCTCTCGCACTTTACTGCTTTGTTCAAACATTTGAGGTTCACACACACACAAACCTGATGTTTAGTTTTCTTCTCCACTGGAACCATTGGGGCACACCAATCTGTTGTCTCCGTGATCTCTTGTATTATTCCCATATCCAGCATCTGTTTGAGTTCAGCCTCAACCTTTGGCAGGAGTGGAAATGGAATGCGGCATGGTGTCATCATAACATCGGGCTTGGTGTCAGGCCTTAGTTCAGTCTTAACAGGTTTGCACTTGAGGAGTCTGATATCGCCAAAAACTTCTCCTAGCATGTCAGAATCTACCCCATCAACTCTCATGACTAGTCCCATCTTCTTGGTGACACTCCGAGCCAGCAGGTTGTGAGAATAAGTGTCTTTTATGACTGTTATGCAGAATCGGTATTTCTGTCCCATATAGTGACTTTTTGCCAGGAATTTACCAATGCAGCGCATGTCACCGCCTGGGCTAGTAACGTGGGGTTCAGGACCAGTAGTCACTAATCATGAACGATATGGAAGTCTTTCAAAAGTATGCTGTGACATTACAGTGATGTCAGCACCTGTGTCTATTTTAAATTCCACAGTGCTGCCATTCAAGGGTAGTTTCACAAGCCACTCATTTTCTGATCCAGGCTGCTCTATTATAGTTGGTGTAACTCCGGTTATTGCACCCAGGAGAAAGGCATCTTCTCAGTGTGGCGTATCTGAGGTTACAGCCACTTCTCTCAATGTTTGTGATTTGCAGGCTACAGCAAAATGTCCCATCTTATTACATTATCTGCACCTCTTATGCTTAACTGAGCAAACTTGTGTCTTTTCATGCTGTTTGTTGCAGCGGTGACAGGTGGCAAAGTGTTTGGCCTCACCATATTCTTTTTTCTTCCACTCCCTGGTGATGTCTTTCTTGATTTGAGGAAAACATTTATTTTGTCTTATGGCGTCCATTGCACAGTCAGCTCCGCATGGCTGTATTTTGCTGTTTTATCTGTTCACTCTGGTGAGCTATCTGAATAGCCTCCTCTAGTATGAGCTCTGGCTCCAGCTGCATCTTCTGTGAGACTTCGCTGTCCGATATGCCGATCACAATTCTGTCTCTAATTTGTTCATCTTTGGTGCTTCCAAACTCACATTATTGTGCCAGTTCATATAAGCTTCTAAAAAAAGACTCAACAGTTTCTTCAGCCTTTTGTTCCCGCTTGTGGAAACAGGCCCTGTCATGAATTATGTTCTGCTTTGGCATAAAATGGCCGCTAAACTTGTCCATTACTGTGGCGTAGTCGAACTCCGGAAGAACTCTCACATCACCGTCTTCGTTGCTAACGTCCGGCCTGCCAACTGTGAAAGAGTCATAAATTGCATCTGCTTCTTTCCCCATAGCGTAGAGAAGAGTGTTTACTTGAACCTCGCCACTCTCTTTATCCAGCTTCGAGGCCACATGAAAGCGCTCAAAATGGTGGCGCCACATCGGCCACTCAGCAGGGCAGGTGAAGTTGAATGGTTCAGGTGGGCCAAACTTTGCCGTTACTCAGTCTGTCGTAGGTTGTCAGTTGAGCACTTCTGACATCATGTCATGGATGGTATATATATATATATAGGACAACAACAGACTTCCAGTGTCTCTTTTAGCTGTCTTTATTAACGGCTCAGTGATATGTTGCAGTGACTACAAATCATGTCTGTCTCTCTATAATGACATCATCGTCAAGCAACTATGGTAGCCTGTAGGCTCTCATCACGTTACTGGACAACTTAGTATATCAGTGAGAATATAGTAGCAAATGTACAAGAAAAATCATGAAAATCTGAAAAAAAAAATTGCAAATTTTATAGAAAGAAGCAGCAAATTTCTGAGTAAATTGTTTTAAATTTGTCTGGGGAAAAAGTAACAAGCTTAAACAAGGCAAATTTATAGGAAAAAAGTACAAAATTTATCACAAAAGTAAAAAATTTGCCAAGAAAAATGGTACAAATTTACAAGAAAAACCTCACTTCAGAGAAAATGTGTAGGAAAATTTATGAGAAAAAGTTAATAAAAAAAACATAAAAATGTTCCAGAAAATTGGCATTTTTTTCCTTGTAAATTTTTTTACTTCATTGCTTTAAATTTATGACTTTTTTCTTGGAAATGTGTTTTTGGTTTTTTGGGTTTGTTTTTTTTTCAGAATTTGGAAGTTAAGATAAGATAAGATAAGCCTTTATTAGTCCCACAACGGCGAAATTCCAGGATTGCAACAGCACAGGGATAGCAACACTCAGAGCAACAATCAGAAGGCAAGAAAAAAACAAGCAAGCAAGAGCAGCTAATATACATATGTACATATTACTATAAAATATATATATACACACACACAGACACACAGTGCAGAGCATTGTAGCTGCATGGAATAAATATATGAATATATAAACACACAGTGCGGAGCATTGTAGCTAGATGGAATAAATATGTAAATATACATATAAACACCCACAGTACGGAGCATTGTAGCTAGATGGAATAATATGTAGATATATAAACACACAGTGCGGAGCATTGTAGCTAGATGGAATAAATATATAGATATATAAATATAAACACACCCAGTGCGGAGCATTGTAGCTAGATGGAATAAATATGTAAATATATAAACACACACAGTGCAGAGCATTGTTGCTAGATGGGATGAAACAGCACAACCGTCTACTTAGTTATCCTACATGGTATGATTATGTGCCCATGCATATTCTCACCCTCCATAGTGACTGGTATTTTCCTAGTTGTATGCCGGAGAGGACCATTGTCTAAGTCTATTGCATCTTTTGCATTCAAAAAACTATTAGTTTGTTACATCTTTTTGCTATCTCTGCGAGCAGCCCTGCTTAGGTTATACAGTCTGACAGCCGTTGGTAGGAAGGACCTGCGAAACCTCTCGGTTGTGCACCTGGGATGATGTAGTCTGCTGCTAAATGAGCTCCTCAGTGCATTCAGTATGTCCTGCATAGGGTGGAACTCGGACTCCAGCAGAGATGACAGTTTAGCCACCGTCCTTCTCTCTCCTATCTCCTCCACCGGATCAAGGCGCTGCCCCAGGACAGAGCTAGCTTTCTTGATCAGTTTGTTCAGTCTCTTCCTATCGGCTGCAGTAATGCCACTGCCCCAGCAGACCACTCCAAAAGTGATGGCTGATGCCACCACCGTGTCATAGAATGTCTTCAGCAGCGCCCCTTGTACACCAAAAGACCTGAGTCTCCTCAGTAGGAACAGCCTGCGCTGTCCCTTCTTGTAGAGTGTGTCAGTATTGTGTGACCAGTCTAGTTTATTGTTCAGATGAACACCCAGGTACTTATAGGATGTCACCATCTCGATGTCTGTTCCCTGTATATTTACTGGTGCTGTGAGGGGTTGTCCATGCCTGCGGCAGTCCACCACCAGCTCCTTAGTTTTCCTTGCGTTGATCTGGAGGCAGTTCCGATGGCACCAGTCCACGAAGTCCTGGATAAGCCCTCTGTACTCAGCTTCATCTCCATTGGAGATGAGGCCAACGATCGCAGAGTCATCAGAGAACTTCTGTAGATGGCAGTTGTGTTTTTTCCCACTAAATTTGGGACTTGCTTATAGTAAACGTGACCTTTTAATTCAGAAATTAGTATCTTTTATCATATTTTTGGACCTTAATTCTTGCAAATTTGTTGTGACATGTTTGTAACTTTGTAACATATGCCAAATTTATTAAAATCTCCCATAACCACTGTTGTGTAGAGTGTGTGTGTGTGTGTGTGTGTGTGTGTGCTGCCATACCCGCCCCTGGCGTGACGTCAGGCGGGCACGGCCCACTGTGTATATATTTCTGAGTTCCATAATAAAGGGTGGTTGGTGGCTGTTGGTTCCCCGCACGAGAGAGACTCCGACTCCTTCCTTCATACATAACATTTGGCGACAAGAAGTAAAATTATGGCAGCATATGGGCTACCTCCAACACTATTGCTGTTTCTAGAGTACACAGGAGAGCCGGTGATCCTGTGACCGAAGTGCGGGCCACATTTGAGGATTACATCGGGGCGCTGGGCCTAAGTAGACTCAATGGGAGACCACGACGAGTGATTCTGGCTCACCATCTCGGCACGGAGGGCCGAAGAATTCTCGGTACGTTGGGTGAGATGGAGTGGTCTGAGGATGCTGTCGAGCGGCTGGCCGAATTCTTCGCCGGGCAGACGAGGACCATGAAGCTGTGGGTGGTGGGAGTATTGGCGCCAAATGAGGCTGGGCTAGTTAGCTCGGAGAAGCTAACGGCCCACTCATCATCTATGGGCAAGTTAGCCACAATGCTAACTGTACACCGAAAGAGGGCTCCAGGCTACCAGCTAGGCATCGAGGTGGGACTGGGACTGCGAGAGGGGGAGTCCCCGGTCACTGAAGACGGCAGGCCAGTCATGAAGTGCAGAAAGGTGCAGGACCATTGCGCTGGTGAGATTGATGGTGAGGTGTGTGACGACAGCGGAGATGGAGGGCAGCAGCGACAGGAATCATTCCCCGCAGCTGGAGGCTGGGCAGCGGGAGAGTGGGAACATGCAGGCTGAGGACCCTGGGAGACAGCAGCGACAGCCAGGCATGGAGACGACGCAGCGGAGCACCCAGGACGAGGGTGCTGAGAGCAGTGACGAGACGCCTGGGTTGGAGAGTGACGTTGACGAGAGTGACGTTGACGAGAGTGACACCGACGAGAGTGACGCTGAGAACCCGGGGGGGAGAGCAGCTACAGTTGGGCATGGAGACAATGCTGCAGAGCACCTGGGACGAGGGTGCTGGGAGCAGTGATGAAACGCCTGGGTTGGAGAGTGACGCTGATGACAGCAAAGCTGAGAGCCCCAGGAGTGAGCAACAGGTGCTGGGCACCATGGAGGTCGGGCAGAGTCTCAGTGCCGGAGTTCCATGCGCCTTGGACAAAGGCGCTGGGCAGTACAGCGAGGTGCCTGAGGCAGTGAGCGGACCTGACGAGCAGGCTTCGGGGGTCCCCGGAGTACAGCCACAGAGGCCGGAGTGTTTGAAGCCACGACGGTGGTGTTGAAGGCGGTCGGGAGCGGACCAACGAGCATGGAGGAACGGCTTGCCAGACAGCACCACTGTGGGTCCCGAGGAGTGAGGCAGTCAGGGGTAAAGAGAGACTTTACCGAAAGAGAGATTGTTTTTGATCCCGGAGGCAGAAGGCGGCCAGGGGCACACATGCCATGGGGCTGCCCCGGGCCTCCGAGCTGGTCGTATCTTCGGCGGCCTGGGGCATGTATGATTTGGGGTTGCCCTGGTCCCCTGGGCCGGTTTCACCTATGGCTGCCAACGGACATTGGTGTAACTTAAACGTTAAAGTGTAAATATGTATATACAGTATATATTGCTGGTGTGCATGAAGGTATGTATGGCATGGGATTATTTTATATGTTTTCAGAGACTAGATCCGATTATTTTAGTTGTTTTGTGTGAATGTGATAAGATTTTTTATTACAGTTCATTACTCCCTCGTAAGTGCAGGTTAGTTAGTTAGTTAGTTAGTGTTCCTTAGTGCGTGATTCAGGTCCTAAATTGGGGAGGGTCTCGATTGTGTGTGTGGTCTTACACATTTGTAAGGGGGAGGGGAATGTTGTGTAGAGTGTGTGTCTGCTGCTGTACCCACCCCTGGCGTGACATCAGGCGGGCACGGCCCACTGTGTATATATTTCTGAGTTCCATAATAAAGGGTGGTTGGTGGATGTTGGTTCCCCGCATGAGAGAGACTCCGACTCCTTTCTTCATACATAACAACCACCAGCACCCTTGTTAAAAAAATAACAAATCACCTACTGCATGTACTTTCACAACAGTAGAAAAAAATGCTGGTTGAAGGACAGATGTGAGCATTCGGGGCTCATGCGCTGGTCACACAGATTTCACTGGATGTTAAAACAGTTATTGGACATTAAGACACATTTGATGGGAAAGTCGTGCTTTGTTACATTTAGAAAAAAACTTTCTAGAAGGGCACTTCAGAGGGCAAAGGGGATGGTGCTCGAGCACTACATCTGTGCTCATGCCTCAGTTTATGTGTATTTTTAATGTAATAGATGGAAAAAAAGCACTGGAATGTAAAACAAAGGGAAAAATTATTAAACATAGGGCACAAAAGGTAAAAACAAAACAATTTTCACCTTCCATAACATATTTTTTGTCAAGTGAAAATTCATAATATTAAAAGTTCTGTTTCTTAATGCCTCTATAAATTTCCACTCTTATACACTACGTTTGTTCTTATTCATATATTAGCGTAAATTGCCAAATTTAAGATTTTATGAGTACTAACCTGTTATGTCTGTGAAATGACGGCGAGTGAGGCGAGGCTTCATGCAGCAAACAACTAACTTTATTACACAGAACTTGGGGTTTATATACAGAATGGCCCGCTTGACGTCACCCTGTGGGTGGGCACGGCATCCCACACACACACATTCATACACACCCCCCCCCCAAAAAAAAAATCAAGCACACAAGAAACCCAACCACATCTGGTAACCCAACTCACACACTAAGAACAAACTAAAACAACCCATCACATTCACACAAAACAACCAAACCGGACCTTGTCTCTGAAAAGTCAAATTAATCCCATATTCTCCCTCACTCACATGCACACCAGCATCAGATATATATACACACATATATACATATCATTATTTACACAAAAGAATTTTCAAGTGACACCATAGTCTCTGGGAAGCCACCATTCACATAGCAGCCACGGAGGGCCTGGGCACCCCCACGGCATCCCCAAGTCCGGCCGCCGCCCCCAGGGTCAAAACACCCCTTTCTGGCCAGACTGTCTCCACCCTTCCAGACTGTTTTTTTCTTTCTGGGCCGAACCCCACCATCAACCCAAAGGGAAACCTGACCCGGTCTCCCGTGCCCTCCACGTCATCTTCGGACCCTCATTCTGCGTCACGCCGTCCCGATGACCCGTCGACCCGGTCCAAACTCTCGCTCTGATGATGGCGTTTGGCACTCAACAACACCGCGCCAAAATGTCCCACTCCACTCTCTTTTTTCTTGGCCCCGAACACTCCGACCCCCTGTGGTCGTGCTCCGGGGACCGCCCAAACCCACTTGTCAGCGCCGCTCGCTGCCACCATGTCCTGCGGCTGCTGTCACTCACCACTGGGGCCCGCACAATCACCTTCGCCGGGCTCATTCACCGACCCGGGCTCCTTGCCGCTGCATCCAGCACTCTCAGTCCCGGTGCTCCACTGCGCTGTCACCGTGCCCGGCTCTCGTCGTTCATTTTCGGGGTCCACACCATCACCTACGTCAGGCTCACTCACTGACCTGGGCTCCTCACCGCTGCATCCATTGCTTTCGGTGTCGGTGCTCCGCTGCGCCGCCATCATGTCCGGCTGCGGCTCTTCCCTGAAGTCCTTGGCCTGCACTGTCCCGCTCGCCCGCTGTACAGCTTCCAACAGCAGGGCTGACTCCTGCTGCGTCACCTCTCCGTTCTGCTGCATCACCTCTCCGGGGTTCTCACACTCCCGCTGCTTAGCTTCCAGCAGCGGGACCGACTCCTGCTCCGGTTCCAGCTGCTCGAGGGATGGGGGCAATCCTGGTTCTTGTTCTCCCGCCATTTCGTCGTCACTATCCGGGTCCCACTCACTCTCAGTTTCCCATTCAACCTCTGTATCACGCTTGCTGTCCACACTGCCCTCCCCGGCCACACCCACGTCCACAAGGCCTGTGCGAACTGGTTCCGGGCCGCCGAGCGTCTGTCCACCGATTTCGAGAGTGAAACCTCACGCATTGAACAAGTTCCACCCCATGATACTTTCACCATGGCATGTCACCTGGAACCGGAACGCCGGGATTACTTTCGTGCCATACTGCACTACCAATGTGATGCTCCTGCCAGCACCAGAGTTCCCGTCGTCCGGTAGTTCTACTGTGCCTGGGCACTGGGGGGTGAGCCTCCGAACCATGGCCTCACTCACAATGGACCACATGGCGGTGGTGGCTATCATTAAGGGCACACTTACGCCGTCCAATTTCACCACACGGTGCAGTCCTGACCAACCTTCAGGACCCGCAATATTTAAACCGTCCCCGTTGTCCTGCTTGCCGTCCACTGTCAGGTTTTGGCACGCTTCCATACTTTAAAGTATCTCCACTTTACCTCGTCGCCAAATGTTATGTCTGTGAAATGACGGAGAGCGAGGCAAGGCTTCATGCAGCAAACAACTAACTTTATTACACAGAACTTGGGGTTTATATACAGAATGGGCCGTGCCCGCCTGACATCACCCTGTGGGTGGGCACGGCATCCCAGACACACATATTCATACACCACATAACCCAAACTGTATTCAGAAGCCTTTGGAAATGAAAGAGACGACGTATTTCTTCTTCTTTTAGATTTGATTGGCGGTTGGCAACCAGCTTACAGGTGCACTACCGCCACGTACTTCACTCTATATCATCACTATATCTGGTCAGGAGCTGTAGTCCATTTGAATAACTGAATTTGAATCTGAATTAATTAGTTTGAATTATTTCTTTTAAAATTTGAATTGGAATTGCCTAATTTGAAATTGAATCTATTGGTTTGAATGTGTATTGCAATAAAATTGAAACTGTATTTCATTTACTTGAAAAATTCAGCTCCTTAATTCATTATCAGAGTTTAGTTTCATTTCTTGTCATACAAATTCAGTTTTTTATTTCAGGATTCTGTGCCACACATCCGGGACCTAGCCTCAGTCAAAACTAGTCGAATGCAAATAGAAAGAACGCTGCTTTACGTCTGCAACTCTCGCTTTACGTGCTGTTTATGTGTGGGTGTTTACCTATTAAACACCCACATGGCCAGCCCCCGACCAACAGTGATCGGTGTGGAGTTTGCATGTTCTCCCCATGTCTGCGTGGTTTTACGCCGGGATTTCTCTGGTTTCCACCCACACGCCAAAAACATGAGAGTTTGGTTAACTGGCATCAACTGGGGTTTCTAAATTGTCGTTAGGTATGACTGTGAGAGTGAATGGTTATCTGTCTCTTAATTCAATTCAGCGTCTAGGGGCAGATTTACAAAAAGCCTATGAATGACACCCCAGAGGGGTGATAACAAGAACATAAGAGCAACGAGAGTCAATACAGGCAACTTGCATATAAATGGCGAGGATGAAACCTCAAGTAGCAGAAAGGCTGGAATCAGGGTTGGGGATTCCAGCCAGCACAAGGCGAGATCGCAGCGAGGAATAAGCCTCGCCAGCGAACTTAAATAGTGACACAGAAACTCAGGAACAAACAGGTGAGGAGTGAAAGCAATCAGCTAAACACAAACAGCTGTGACAGGCCGTGAACAGACTTGACAGGTGGAAGTCCTGTCACCGCGCTGTCAAAATAAAAGCACCAACAATGAAGACACGAAATCAGGGCTAAATACATGAACAGAAAAAGGAAAATAACCAAACAACCCGAGCATGGTACAGACCTGCGCTCGGCATCACTACATCACTTCTCATATCAAATGTCTCTCCCCCTCCTTTCTCTGCTCTGTGAGAGACCATAGCTGGACTTTAACTGACCAATGGGCTCCTAACACCTATCTTCATCTCCTTTTTAGGTCGAGTTTATGACTTCTGTTGAACGAAGCTCAAATGTAATTGGTTCAGCTCAGATTTTATGAAATTCAGTGAGATTCCACCACACCCGAGAAAAACTTAGTTTTTATTGCCCTTTGTTCAGACAGACAGAGTCTTGGGGCATTGGTCAAGCTGTAAGGAGTAGATTCCCCTGCTCCTCCATTTTTTCTATCTTTTAAGTAGGCCCAGAGCCTGTCATGCTCTGAGAACATCGTGTTTCTTTCCTTTAAAATTCACTTTTCTTATTTTAATCTTTTCTTTAATTTTCGTGCAAGAAGATTTTGTTTGAATTTTTTGTTAAGCTTAAACCAACTCATTTAAACAAAACGGATGTGTGAATTTTTGTTCCTGTCACGCCGCGCCGCTCATCAGCGGCGCCACCAACTCACACACCTGCTCGTCATCAGCGGCGAGGGATATAAGCCGCCTCGCCCTGAGCTTCGGCCTGAAGCCGTCAGACTTCTTCATGCATCGCTGTGAGTTCATTCACCCTCAGCGGATTATTCCGGTAAGAAGACCTTACCTCCTTTTTCCTCCCAAGTCTGCTCCCCTGTGCACAGGTGGATTCCCCGGCGGCGGACCACGCCTCTCCATCGCCTGTTCCTTGCTGCTGCACCGGGCGCTCCAGGTGGCTGTCTACCGGACCTCGTCCCTTGTTGTGCCAGTCATCCATCCTCTCCAAGTAAGCTCCTCTCTCGCTCTTATTCCTCCTGTGTTGGTGTGTGCCTGTCACTCTTCTCCTTGTGCTTTTCCCATAGGGTTGTCCGGCTGTACGGTCTCCTGCCTCTGTGCCCGAAGCAGACGCCGCCACCAATACATTTACATCCCGCAGACACACATTCATCCACTCCTGTTGTTAATAAACTATTTGAACTACTCTGAGCCTGTGTGTGTGCGTCTCCTGAGCCGTGCGTTATGTCAGTACGGCTTCAGCAGAGCGGCTCGGCAGACGGCGGGCTCGCACACCGGTTTTCCACTCTCGAGGCTCGAGTGGATCAGATAGCCTATCAGCAACAGGTGATTTTTAATCAGTTGTTAAATATAACTAACCAGTTGGGCCGCTTGGACCCCCAACAGCCGTTCCCCCCGGCTCGTCAGGGTGGCGCGGCTCCTGCTGCTCCAGTGGCCGTCCAGCAGGCTCCGGGTGCACCGGTTCGGCTCACGCCCATTCCAACCCCCGCCCGCTTTAGCGGTAAGCTCGGCGGAGTGCGGGGGTTTATTATGCAGTGTGAGTCCGTTTTCCACCGTGTGCCCAGGGACTTTCCCTCAGATCATAGCCGAATTGGTTATATCGGGAATCTCCTGGAGGGGCGAGCATTAACATGGACCTACGCCGTAATGGCGAGGCCCAGTTATGCCACCCTCACATATGACCAGTTCGTGAGACGCTTCCTGGAGGTCTTTGACCATTCTCTTACCGAGACGGTCCAGGTCGATCGGCTTCTCGCCCTCCAGCAGGGAAGCCGGTTGGCAGCGGACTACGCGGTCGACTTCCGGGTAGCGGCGGAGGAATTAGGCTGGGAGGAACGCTGCCTCTGTGGCCTTTTCCTCCGCAGTCTCAATGATGATCTGAGGGATGAACTGGCTGGGCGGGATATCCCTGAGACGCTAGCGGAGCTAACATCCCTAGCGATCAGTTTGGACAACAGGCTGCGCGAGCACTCCTCGGGACGGAAGTCATCTTCTTCTCGCCCTCGTGGAGCCTCGCCGCGCCTGTTCCAAGCTCGCCCCCTGGCGGCACCGCCACCATCGTGCCCCGAGGAGTCGGAGCCGATGGTGACGGGCTGGACAAAGCTTTCCCCTGCGGAGAGACAACGCCGCCGTGAGTTGGATCTCTGCATGTATTGCGGAGATGACCAACACACGGTGAAGCTTTGTCCACGGAAAGCCAGTCGGCGGGGTCCGCGAGTCACTGTAGGGGGCCTCGCGGACGTCAACCGGTTAAGTTCTCTCACTCAATTGAAGCTGCCCATCCGTTTCTGCCACAACCCCACTGGGCATCTCACCCACGCACTGGTGGATTCGGGCGCAGAAGGCAGCTTTATTTCACAAAGCCTGGCAACCCGATTGGGCATCCGCTGTCAGGCACTCAGGAACCCCATCTCCCTGGTCAATCTCTCTCATGCCTCCCTTGGGAGAGTTACACACCAGACCATCCCCGTCCCGGTTATTATCTCTGGAAACCACCGGGAGGAGATGACCTTTTACGTCCTGCCCAACTCTGTGTCGCCCGTCATCCTGGGGTATCCCTGGCTACGCCTCCACAACCCTGTTCTGGATTGGAAGTCCGCCGGGGTGTCGGCATGGAGCACGTTCTGCATGGGCACCTGTCTTCAGTCCGCAGCCTGCTCTCCGTCTACTTCTCCCCCTCCTTCGGACGTTGCACCCCCGGACCTGTCCCTGGTGCCACTGGAATTTCACGACCTGGGTATGGTATTCAGCAAATCCAAGGCAATGTCTCTCCCTCCTCATCGGCCCTACAACTGCGCAATCAATCTCCGCCAGGGGGCGCCCTTACCTTCTGGACGGCTCTACAGTCTGTCGGCGCCGGAGAAGGAGACAATGAACACATACCTCAAGGAGTCGCTGAGTGCTGGGATAATCCGCCCATCGTCATCACCCGTGGGGGCAGGATTCTTCTTCGTCGGCAAGAAGGACGGATCCCTCCGTCCTTGCATTGACTACCGTGCTCTTAATGACATAACGGAGAAGGATCGTTACACCCTGCCCCTCATGGACACCGCTTTCCACTCCCTCCAGGGGGCGACTTGGTTCACCAAGCTGGATCTACGCAGCGCATACCACCTCGTCCGGATCCGGGAGGGAGAGGAGTGGAAAACAGCCTTCCGTACCCCGAACGACCACTTCGAATACCTGGTAATGCCGTTCGGGTTGACCAACGCTCCAGCCGTCTTTCAGCGCCTCATCAACGACGTCCTCCGGGATTTCATCGGCCTCTTTGTGTTCGTCTACCTGGATGATATACTCATCTTCTCCAAGTCCAGGGACGAGCACCAGGTCCACGTGAGGCGGGTCCTCCAAAGGCTGCTGGAGAACCGGTTATACGTGAAGGCTGAAAAGTGTGAATTTTATGCAAAGACAACATCCTTCCTTGGGTTCATCATCTCACACGACCAGGTGCTTCCGGACCCAGAGAAGGTGAAGGCGGTGGTGGAATGACCTACACCTGCATCAAGGAAGCAGGTGCAACAGTTCGTTGGGTTTGCGAACTTCTACCGCCGCTTTGTCCCAAACTTTGGCACCATCGTCGGCCCGCTGACCCGCCTCACGTCCCCTAAGGTTCCGTTCCGGTGGACCGAAGAGGCCGCAGCTGCTTTTCAGGCGCTGAAGGTGGAGTTCTCCTCCTCCCGGGTCCTTAGCCAAGTCAACCCTGCGCTGCAGTGCATCGTGGAAGTGGACGCTTCGGACACAGGAGTGGGGGCGGTGCTATCCCAGCGGTCGCCAGACGACGGTATCAAACGGCCCTGCGCCTTCTTCTCCCGGCGCTTGTCCCCGGCGGAGAGAAATTACGACGTGGGTGACAGAGAGCTCCTCGCCATCAAGCTCGCGCTACAGGAGTGGCGTCACTGGCTAGAGGGGGCGGACCTGCCGTTCGTGGTCCTGACGGACCACAAGAACATGGAATACCTTAGATCTGCCAGGCGCCTGAACGCCCGCCAGGCGCGCTGGTCCTTGTTCTTCGCCAGGTTCCAATTTACCATCACCTTCAGGCCTGGCTCCAAGAACGGCCTGCCCGACGCCCTCTCTAGGCAATTCGCCACTGAGGAGTCAGAGGACATGGTTCACACCATCCTACCCAGGTCGTGCGTCGTGGGACCCGTCACCTGGGACATCGAGAGCAAGATCCGGAAGGCGCAGGAAGTGGAACCTGACCCTGGCGGCGGACCGGAGGGGAGGCTGTTCGTGCCATCCACGGTTCGAGGGGAGGTCATCCACTGGTTGCACACGTCCAAGCTCACCTGTCACCCTGGCTCCTCCCGGATGATTGACCTCCTCCAGCGGTCCTTTTGGTGGCCGGGCCTGCGGAGGGATGCTGCCCGCTACGCCCGGGCCTGTCCAGTTTGTGCCACCAACAAATCGGGTAATGCCCCTCCAGCGGGTTTGCTCCAGCCTCTGCCCGTCCCTGGCAGGCCCTGGTCGCATATCGCCCTGGATTTCGTCACCGGTCTCCCAGTCTCGAACACCTATGACACCATCCTGACCATCGTGGACCGCTTCTCCAAGGCGGTACACTTCGTCCCCCTACGAGGTCTCCCAACTGCCCTGGAGATGGCGGACCTCCTCATCCAACACGTGGTCAGGCTGCATGGGATTCCGGTGGACGTGGTCTCGGACCGGGGGCCCCAATTTTCCTCTGAGGTTTGGAGATCGTTCTGCAACGCCTTAGGAGCCAAGGTGAGCCTCTCCTCCGGCCATCACCCCCAATCCAACGGGCAGTGTGAGCGGACCAACCAGGAGCTGGAGGCTGCGCTTCGCTGTGTAACGGCATCCAAACCCACGTCCTGGAGTAACCACCTCGCCTGGGTTGAATACGCCCATAACACCGCTCGCTCTTCTGCTACAGGGATGTCTCCCTTTAAGGCGTCCCTGGGTTACGACCCCCCGCTGTTTCCGGCGCAGGAGAGTGAGGTAACTGTCCCCTCAGTAAGGGCGCATCTCAGGCAGTTCCGCTCCATCTGGGCATCAGCGCGTAATGCGCTTTTACGCACGGCGGAGCGCAACAGAGCCGTGGCGGACCGGCACAGAAGACCTGCCCCGGCGTACAGAGTTGGGCAACAAGTCTACGTGTCGACCCAGGACGTGACCTTAAAGGGCGAGAGGAGGAAGCTGGCACAGCGCTTCATGGGTCCCTACCCCATCACCAGGATCGTCAACCCGGTGGCTGTGCGTGTAGCTATTCCCCCCTCCCTCCACATCCATCCCACCTTCCACGTGTCCAAGGTGAAGCTGGTAGTCTCCGATCCCCTTTGCCCTCCTCCTGCTGCGCAACCCGCGCCCCGGATGATTGATGGCCATCCGGCCTGGTCCGTCGCCTCCATCCTGGACTCCCGGCGCCGGGGTCGTGGGTTGCAGTACTTGGTGGACTGGGAGGGCTATGGGCCTGAACATCGACAGTGGGTACCCTCGTCGTTTGTGTTGGACCCGTCGCTCATCGTTGATTTCCACCGAACGCACCCTGAGAAGCCATCGCCAGGAGGCGCTGCTAGAGGGGGGAGTACTGTCACGCCGCGCCGCTCATCAGCGGTGCCACCTGCTCGCACACCTGCTCGTCATCAGCGGCGAGGGATATAAGCTGCCTCGCCCTGAGCTTCGGCCTGAAGCCGTCAGACTTCTTCATGCATCGCTGTGAGTTCATTCACCCTCAGCGGATTATTCCGGTAAGAAGACCTTACCTCCTTTTTCCTCCCAAGTCTGCTCCCCTGTGCACAGGTGGATTCCCCAGCGGCGGACCACGCCTCTCCATCGCCTGTTCCTTGCTGCTGCACCGGGCGCTCCAGGTGGCTGTCTACCGGACCTCGTCCCTTGTTGTGCCAGTCATCCATCCTCTCCAAGTAAGCTCCTCTCTCGCTCTTATTCCTCCTGTGTTGGTGTGTGCCCGTCACCCTTCTCCTTGTGCTTTTCCCATAGGGTTGTCCGGCTGTACGGTCTCCTGTCTCTGTGCCCGAAGCAGACGCCGCCACCAATACATTTACATCCCGCAGACACACATTCATCCACTCCTGTTGTTAATAAACTATTTGAACTACTCTGAGCCTGTGTGTGTGCGTCTCCTGAGCCGTGCGTTATGTCAGTTCCTTCATTCTGACTCTCTGATGGAACTTTGCACAATAAACCAATTCCTTCTTCAGTGAGAAGACCTCGCCAGCTTGCTGACAAACAGCTCGATTGTGATCTCAGGAGCACGGCCTTGTGGAAGAATTGGTCTCACAGCCTCTCCATCAACAGAATCCACGGACATCCAGTTGAACCAAGGTTGGCACGTGGGGCCCTGCTACCACCAGGGATGTGAGCTGACTCTGGCTGACGGTCTGTTGTTATTTAATTTACACTTAATTCTTCAGAATATTCCTGGTATAAGTTTTTTAAACTTAATTTCATGCAAACTCCCATCAGGATTTCAAAATACATTTTGTCCTTTCATTAATTCACGCTCTTTTTCAGAGTAACACCAGTTTTACAAATTTTTAATAGTTAATCATCATTTTCCTCATAAAATTGCATCCACTTTTCTTAACCAATACTATTTTATGGTTTTCCAATTTCCAGTATACTGATGAATTAAACTAAGCTTCATTTGGCTCCACAAATGCTTGATTCATAAGTAACTCAATAACAGTCTATGATGCCCATAATACATGTTGAATTCTCTCTTTTAAAGTTATCCAAATATGTTAACATATTCTGACATTTCTTATTAAATCAATGAAAGACATATGGGAGTTACTGTTTGATTTCATGTCCATCTTCTTGATCATCAGAGACAAGAACTCACAAAAGGGTTGTTTTGAGACTGAGTCATAATTGGTACAAATAAAGAACTGTTAATTAAATTGTCCATTATATGGACTGGTGCCCCTCACAAGGATTTGAGTGTAATGAAAGTAAGTCTTCATTCCTACTCATATTCATATTTACGTTAATACTTGTACCAATATTAAATTACCTATAAAAACCCATTAATCTGCTACAGACAGACATTTTTGAGCTATTCTACCCACCTCTGTAAACAAGGAGATGTTTCTGGAGTCACATGGTTCACATAAGTGCCAGTGGGAGTTAAGTTTTAGCACCCTTAACACCATCACATCTCCTTAGAAGTAATTATTTCAACATGAACTTGTAACTTCTATGCAGATAAATGGATTATTTATTTTAAATATTTGAATCAAATCCAGTGTTGTACAGTTGAATAATTCTCACCATACAAAGTTTGTTGTTCCTTTTAATAAAGGACTTTTACAGATATTACACTCTCCATTTTCTTCCATACAGACATTTTTCAAAGGTAATAATGATAATAATGCATCAGATTTATATAATGCTTTTTATGGACACTCAGAGATGGTTTACAATGGATACATTATTCATTCACTCCACAGACAATGGTAAACAATGGTAAGCTACTACTGTAGCCACAGCTGCCCTGGGGCAGACTGATGGAAATGTGGCTGCCAATCCACACCAATGGTCTCTCCGACCCCTACCAAACATTTTTACACATTCATACCAGTGTCATGGACACTGGAGGCAAGGTGGGTAAAGTGTCTTGCTCAGGGACACAACAGCAGGATGGCTGGGGAGAGCGGGATTCAAACTGCCAATCCTCTGGTTATTGGACAACTTGCTCTACCTCCTGAGCCACTGCTGAGGTATATTGCTACTTTCAACTACAACTCCCACAATCCACTGGTAAATCCAATATTCCTTAGCTCACAATCAGAGCAAAAATGCCACCAAGTGGGCAAAAGGTGCAACAACATGTTTGTACTTACAGATAAGAACTCCATTATAATCTGCAGAGCAAATAAGATGCCAAAACAAATTTAAAAAAGTATTGTGGGGTGTCTCATTTAAAGCAACATACAGTCCCTCACAGCAGTTTACCAAAAACAAAGTCTGAGCCAGTTTCTGTGATACTATCAATGTATAGAGCAGTGAAGCTGTATTTAAACAGCACTTTTCAGAACAAATCTCATTGATTCAATGGGAACTGTATAAAGGTTTTAAAAAAATAAATTCAAAGACTTATTGGATTGGATAAGATTAAATGGATAGTTTAAAAAAAAAACTACAAGTATTTGAAATAAAAAATCATAGTAAAATATGTTAAAAGTGTTAAAATGTGTAAAAAATAAATGATGCTATGAGATTTAGAAAAAAGGACCCCATAAGAATTTATTAGCCATCTAATATTTCCAATTCCCAGGCTGCTTATAGCTCATAATGCTCAAATTATTAATAACGTTGAATGTCCTCCAGGATCAGATGCTGTTCTCTCCTTGTTACTTCATCACCAGTTCTTCTGAAGATCAGGATGTGCTTCAGTGTTAAAACAGGAGATCAAGCTCATCTCTGGACCTTTCCTGTTTAAAAAAAGAGACATAAATAATAAGACATAATGCAAATATGGTATTTACTAAACTAAATACAATAAATTAGTACACAATGAAAGCTGTTTCATTTTTTTCCTGTTTTACAAACTGTTGAATTTTCCTGATCTACTGACACTGACTCTGCTCCTGTACCTGTTAATCAGTAGTTGGTAGTTACTTAAGCCCATAGCTTGCCATGGAGCATAGGCCATCGACGACCCCTTGCCATCGCACTCGGTTCTGGGCTGCTCTCTCTACTCCCCTTCAGTTGGTTCCCTGCTGTTTCAGCTCCACCTCAGTGTCTTGTCTCCAGCTGTTTTGAGGCCGGCCTCTCTTTCTCTTCCCCTGCGGGTTAAAGGTCAGGACTTTGTGTGTGATGCTGGACGCTGGTTTCCTGAGGGTGTGTCCAATCCAGTCCCACTTGCTCGACAGAATCTGTTCTGCCGCTGGTTTCTGTCCTGCTCACTCCAACACGTCTAAAATATAAATAAATATAATGTAAATATGATGCCACAGGCTTGGCACACCTGTCTTTGGGCAGTTTCGCCCATTCCTCTTTGCAGCACCTCTCAAGCTCCATCCATCAGGTTGGATGGGAAGTGTCAGTGCAGAGCCATTTTCAGATCTTTCCAGTGATTTTCAATTGGATTCAAGTCTGGGCTCTGGCTGGGCCACTCAAGGACATTCACAGAATTGTCCTGAAGCCACTCCTTTGATATCTTGGCTGTGTGCTTAGGGTCATTGTCCTGCTGAAAGATGAACCATCGCCCCAGTCTGAGGTCAAGAGCGCTCCGGGGCAGGTTTTCATCCAGGATGTCTCTGTACATTGCTGCATTAATCTTTCCCTCTATCCTGACTAGTCTCAAAGTTCCTGCCGCTGAAAAACATCCACACAGCATGATGTTGCCACCACCATGCTTCACTGTAGGGATGGTATTGTCATGGTGATGAGCAGTGCCTGGTTTCCTCCAAACATGACACCTGGCATTCATGCTAAAGACTTCAATCTTTGTCTCATCAGACTAAAGAATTTTGTTTCTCATGGTCTGAGAGTCCTTCAGGTGCCTTTTGGCAAACTCCAGGTGGGCTGCCATGTGCCTTTTACAAAGGAGTGGCTTCCATCTGGCCACTCTACCATACAGGCCTGATGGGTGAATTGCTGCAGAGATGGTTGTCCTTCTGGAAGGTTCTCCTCTCTCCACAGAGGAACGCTAGAGCTCTGACAGAGTGACCATCGGGTTCTTGGTCACCTCGCTGATGAAGGCCCTTCTCCCCCAGTCGCTCAGTTTAGATGGCCGGCCAGCTCTAGGAAGAGTCCTGGTGGTTCCAAACTTCTTCCATTTACAGATGATGGAGGCCACTGTGCTCATTGGGACCTTCAAAGCAGCAGAAATTTTTTTGTACCCTTCCCTAGATTTGTGCCTCGAGACAATCCTGTCTCGGTGGTCTACAGACAATTCCTTTGACTTCATGCTTGGTTTGTGCTCTGACATGCACTGTCAACTGTGGGACCTTATATAGACAGGTGTGTGCCTTTCCAAATCATGTCCAATCAACTGAATTTACCACAGGTGGACTCCAACTAAGCTGTAGAAACATCTCAAGGATGATCAGTGGAAACAGGATGCACCGGAGCTCAATTTGGAGCTTCATGGCAAAGGCTGTGAATACCTATGTACGTGATTTCGTCAGGGTTTTTTTAAATTTTTAATAAACTTGCAAAAATCTCAAACTTTTTTCATGTTGTCATTATGGGGTATTGTGTGTAGAATTTTGAAGAAAAAAATGAATCTAATCCATTTTGGAATAAGGCTGTAACATAAAAAAAATGTGGAAAAAGCAAAGCACTGTGAATACTTTCCGGATGCACTGTATGTGACAGGAGCACCAGGTCATCAGCAAAGTTGAGGTCATCCAGCTGCGTCTAGAGTGTCCACTGTATCTCGTTTTTCTTGCCTGTTGTCGTGATCTTCATGATGTAATTGATGACCAACAGAAAGAGGAATGTGACAGTAAGCACCCCTGGCGGACTCCGGTCTTCACCTCCGAGCTCTCTAACAGCTGGCCAGCCTGTGCACTCCTGCAGCTCATGTCCTGGTAGATGCACTGGATGAGGGAGATGATCTTCTCGGGGACTCCATAATGACTCAGCAACTTCCACAGCATCTCATGGGCCACACTGTTGAAGGTCTTTCTGTAGTCTATGAAGCTGATATAAAGGGGTGAGTTCCACTATAAATCAATGCTAGGTTTTAAAAAAAAGACTCACAAATAAGTCGATTGATGTTATCTTTTCAAAATAATTATTAAGTTTAATGTATGTATGGCTGAAATGTTACTACAGCAATCTACTCTTCACATGTATTACACATTTGTTGAAAAAATAAAATGCAGTATACATGTCACAGATTTTTGCTTATGTTTAGTGAGATTCACTCACCTGACATGAAAATATAGAATAATTTATTATGATTAAGCTCCAAGTATGCTCTGAATATGGTCATCATGTTAATACAATCTAACTAACTAACTAACTAACCTGCACTTATATAGCGCTTTTCTAGTCACAAAGACCACTCAAAGCGCTTTCATTAATACTAACCCTCTATTCTAAGGGCCTATAGGAAACAGATATCTAGGGACAATTTAGAACAGCCAATTAACCTAACATGCATGTTTTTGGCATGTGGGAGGAAACCGGAGAAATCCCGGAGTAAACCCACGCAACACGGGGAGAACATGCAAACTCCACACAGATCACTGTTGGTCGGGGGCTGGGATCGAACCCACGATCCCCACAATCCCCCGGCCAAGGGTAAACTGTGCTGCCGCAGTGCTAATCATCATCACAATCATGTTTCTGTACATCATGTGATATGTTACTGATTATAAATTATCATGCAATCAATATTGCACTAATATTGTGGATGAGCTCTGTGTAGTTAATAATGAAGCAGACAAAACTGGACAGTTATTGATCATCTGCTGTCACAAGGCAAATATGACAATAACTTTTATGACAATGTTTTTTATCAATACATTAAATGTAATATTAGGCTGTTACAAATCTAAAGTGTGGCAGGTTTGATGGATAATCTATAGATTATATCTAAAGTCATTTTTAAGTGCTGATTTCTGACATTAGCATCTTACCAGCTGACTGTGGCAAGTTATCAAGCTAACTGTCATGACCCGAGCGCTGATTTTGTCCGCGCTTGGCCCATGTATAATCGCTGCCGGCTTTGACAGCTGTGGGTTACATTCTGGCTTCACCGGGCTCTTATTGTGAAGGTGCTCGGTGGGGCTTCCGGCTGTCAAGGTCGGTCAGCTGATTGTCATTACTGCTCGTTAGTGTCCGGCTTTATTAGGCGGGCGCTGACGGCAGTTTAATCGCGGGAGTATCGTCAGACTTTCCTCGTCAGACAATCACCAAGCTTGGGTCGGCATACAAGCCTCGTCAGACCTTCATATCAGGTTCGTTCGTTATTCTTGTTATGTCATAGTTTAGCTCCTAGTGGGTGGGGTTAGCCCTACGAGCCCCTGTACCTCGTGTGTGTTTTTGCCCTTAGCGACTCATAGTCTTGTGTCACGTCTTGTCCTGTCTTGTAAATAAACATCATTGCAAAACTCACCGGTGACTCCTGGCGTCTTATGGTGATCTGCAAGGACCACCACATGACAGTATACTCCCGCCAGACATCTAAACGGAGATGCCACACTGAGACGCCTTTCACCGTGAGTTTTTGCTGAATTGGACAATTGTTCTTCCCTGTCTGGGTGTCCACGCTGGGGGAAATGCCGTCATCCAGGAGCCGTGGTCGGCGTCTGGACCGCGAGCTGGCGGATGCTCTGGAGTATGTAGACGGAGCGCTCCTCGCCGCAACTTTTGACGACAACCCTGACGACACGCACTGGCATCTGGACGTTGCTGAGGATCTCCTGGACAAACTCCCTCTCCTCTACGACGATCACCCGGAGGTGATGACGAGGAGGGATGAGCTCGCTACACAGAGATAGTCCGTGGGCTGGAGGAGGAAGAAAGCAGGAAGCAGAGGAGGAGGCGTCCTCGCTCCCTGCGTCGGAGTCCCGTTCCCGTCCCGGAACCGGTCCAGGAGTTTGTGCCATCTGGGGGCCGACGACGACGTCAGCGCAACGGCCCAAGCAATCCTCAGCAGAATCCTCGGCTGGACCCGCTGCCAGCGAGGCCCGTCAGCAAACCTCTGAGAGTGGCTCCACCTTGTCCTTCCAGCGGGCTCTCTGTTGCCATCTAGCGGGGAGAAGGAGGAACAGCGTCCCCTACAGCAGGCACCATCTCTCCTCCGGGAGAAAGGCAAGTGCAAGTTAATTTATTACACCATAATTGTAACCTGCCTTGTCTGACTCCTGGGGGCGGGGTTCGCAGCCCCCCGAGCTCCCTCCACCTGCTGTAGTTATAATAACTAAACCTGCTGCCTCCGTGTCCCCCCCTGTTGAGCGGTCCGCGACGCCAGACCTACGTCGTCGGATGAGGAGGGGCCCTGCACTGCTGGAAAACCTGGATCTGGCCCTGCAGCCACGTCGTGGACGGAGGAGAAAAGCGGACTGCGGCCCGGAGCCTGGGCCAACGATGAAGCGTCCCCGGGTCTCCTCGCCGGAGCGGTCCGAGCCAGTGGGTCGAGTTTCCCCTGCCCCCACGCTGTACAGGTCATCGACATGGACATCATCACGGGAGGAACCTCAGGCTGCAGACGTCATCTGGCCAGCTGTGGAGCCCGACGCAGCTGAGTTGGAGCCTGCTGACGAAAGTCGCCGCCCTGAACCTGGATCGTCGGAGTCCTGGGTGGCAACAGAACCCGAGTGCAGGCAAGTGCTCCCTCTTGTGTCTCTGTCCCCTGTTTTGGAGCATTTGTGCCTGCCTCTCGGGGAGGCGAGTGAGGGGCAGCCGCCTGCTGCGCCTGAGCTCGTCTCTCTGGGTTCTGTTGCTACCGGTGATACTGATCCCGGTTTTTCTGTCTCCTGTGAGCTTCTTCGCAGTGTCGCCGGCATGGAGCCAGTCGGAGCCGCTGAATTGGAGGTTCCGGGTTCAGGGGCGGAGGTCGCCAGCAGAGCTGCATCAACCCAATCGGGGTCCGACGTGGGTGCGCCAGAGGCCCAATTGGGGTCCACCGCAGGCGCGGTTCTGGCCCAATCGGGGTCCGACGTGGGTGCACCAGAGGCCCAATTGGGGTCCACCGCAGGTGCGGTTCTGGCCCAATCGGGGTCCGACGTGGGTGCACCAGAGGCCCAATCGGGGTCCACCACAGGTGCGGTTCTGGCCCAATCGGGGTCAGACATGGGTGCGCCCGAGACCCAATCGGGGTCCACCGCAGGTGCTGTTCTGGCCCAATCGGGGTCCGACATAGGTGTGCCAGAGGCCCAATCGGGGTCCACCGCAGGTGCGGTTCTGGCCCAATCGGGGTCCGACGTGGGTGCGCCAGAAGCCCAATCGGGGTCCACCGCAGGTGCGGTTCTGGCCCAGTCGGGGCCCTACGTGGGTGCGCCCGAGGCCCAATCGGGGTCCATCGCGGGAGCCGCTTTGGCCCAATCGGGGCCCGACGTGGGTGCAGCGGGACCCAATCAAGGTCCAGCGGAGGTGCAGCACTGGTGTGGTCCGCGGACGGTGGAGGAGCTGCAGACCCTTCACCGTCAGACGGAGTACAGGCTCATCCTTGCTTCCTAGTCCCTCGTCAGAGTCATCGCCCCTGCTCTTTATCGCCGGGGGCAGTGAGGGTCCTGCTACGCTCGCCCTGGCTCTCCCATGTTTTGTCTTCGCCAGGGAGGCCGCTGCGGGCTGTTTTCCCCCGGTAGTGGTGGCTGAGGGATGCGGGTCGGCTGCCTGAGGAACTGCTTCGCTGGTACGGCGCCTCGGGTCGGCCACCCGACATGTTACGTGCTCTTGCTGGGTGACCTGGTTCGGCCACCAGAAGAATGGACGTGCTGGGCCTTGGAATGTGGTGAGCCGCCCAATCACGTCTCGCCTCCCATGACCACCCGTCGGCCGTTGGACGTGGGGAGACCACCTGAACTGTTCCTGTGGCATCTGGTCTCCGCCGGTCGGCATAAACTGTTGGGGGGGGGGGGGGTAGGGGTCATTTTCTGGTGGTGATATGCCCCAGTAATTGTTCTGTTTTTGTTTTTTTTTCCTTGCTATCCTGTGTGTTCTGTGTAATGGTCATCTGGGTATCTGTGGGTATTTGTGTTTGTCCTGCAGTTGCCTTATTTTGTTCTGTGTGTAGTTAGGTGTGAGCCAGCAATTGTTCTGTTTTTCTGTACATGGTTATTTGAAAGCTCACGAGAATTCACACAGGTGAGAAGCCGTTTTCTTGTGAAACGTGTGGACAAAGATTTAATCAGCATGGTCATTTGAAGATTCTCATGAGAATTCACACAGGTGAGAAGCCATTTTCTTGTGAAACATGTGGGCAAAGATTTAATTTTCTCTTGCTGTCCTGTGCTGTTTTCTGTAATCGTTATTTGGTTATACGGTATTTTGGTCATTGTTCTGTGTTTAGTTTTTCCTTGCCTGGTCTGGATTTTGTTTTTGTACTGATTCTGGGTTTGGTCTTTCCCTCCCTCTGGACCTACCCCCCATCCGCCCACCCTGGAGGGGGTGGGGGGGGCATGGTGGTCTATGGGAATTTTGGAAGTCCGCCCTCGGAGGGAGGATACTGTCACGACCCGAGCACTGATTTTGTCCGCGCACGGCCCATGTATAATCGCTGCCGGCTTTGACAGCTGTGGGTTACATTCTGGCGTCACCTGGCTCTTATTGTGAAAGCGCTTGGTGGGGCTTCCAGCTGTCAAGGTCGGTCAGCTGATTGTCATTACTGCTCGTTAGCGTCCGGCTTTATTAGGTGGGCACTGACGGCAGTTTAATCGCGGGAGTATCGTCAGACTTTCCTCGTCATACAATCACCAAGCTTGGGTCGGCGTACAAGCCTCGTCAGACCTTCATGTCTGGTTCGTTCGTTATTCTTGTTATGTCATAGTTTAGCTCCTAGTGGGTGGGGTTAGCCCTACGAGCCCCTGTACCTCGTGTGTGTTTTTGCCCTTAGCGGCTCATAGTCTTGTGTCACGTCTTGTCCTGTCTTGTAAATAAACATCATTGCAAAACTCACCGGTGACTCCTGGCGTCTTATGGTGATCCGCGAGGACCACCGCATGACACTAACAACATTATTAATTTACTTGCCAACCTACTAACAGCTTTATTAGTTTGAAACCTAATTTTAAAGGCCAGACAACCACTGTAACTACAGTCTCCATCCTCTTAGTAACTCAGAGAAGGCAGAATGCTTCATTCTTATTATCATGTCATAATTATGTCTTCTATGATGCTAAATAGCCAATATTGGCACAAGTTACGGACCTTTGTCCACTTTCTGACTCCACTGAACTTTGTGTAGAAGAAACATGTCTCACAGAAAGCCTCTGGTTTATGAAAGATCAGTGTCCTGACAGCAGGATCACCTCCTCCTGGGCTGCTACACCTCCAACACCTGAATGGAGGCTCTGCTGTTCATCTCTGCAATCTGTTGCCCTGGCTAATAATGTTTGTATGCATACATGACGCCTCATCTGTCGTGCCAAGTTCTACTCGCTTGCTGAGAATTGTATCCCATCGTAGCGGAAATGGGCGGGACTGGCGCGTGACCGTGTGCGACAACTCACATCTAAGGGAGTGACGCTCTAATACCACCAACTCTAAAATATAACTCGACAGCCAGGCATGTAAATGGGCTTTAAATTATGTTTATTTGCCAGACATTTTAGTGTTTCAAAGGGGGTTAGAAATCACAGTGATCCAAGTCTACATAATAACAGAATAAAATGATTATTGTGATTTTTTTTCAAGATTCTTTGAGACTCTTGGATTCTTTAGTACATCCACATGTTTCAAGTTTGAGGGTCAGTTTATTATGAATGTGTCAAGCTGGTGCAGACTTGTTTTTGAGCATAATTTATTTATATATTATTAGGAGTTCTTGGCAGCAGAGGGTGAAGGGCAGAGCTGAGTGGAGGAATCTGATCAGACCCAAATGAAAAAGTCATTGTCGCCCCCGACAGACTGCTATGATGATGATGATGATTACATATGCATTATTTTTTGATCATTTATTTTCAGTTAATGTAATGATGTTCTAGTTACAATTTTGATGATGACGGAAATTGTTTTTTCATGTATTGTTCATTGCTGAGTTAGCTTTCCAATAAAATGTGTTAATTCCAGCTGGTGTCTGAGTGTAGATTTATTCACCTAGATGAACTTCTTTGTAAGGGGGATTCGTCTTGATGTGTGTGTGTGTGTGTGTGTGTGTGTGTGTGTGTGTGTGTGTGTGTGTTGGATGAGACTTTAAATTTATTATCATATTTTTCTCATCATCAGCCACTTAGGTTTGTAAAAATTCTGGCATATTATTATTACCTGTCAGTTTAATTTTCATGTAAGATGCCCAGTAGCTTCTCTTTTAATCACGAACCTACAAGATCCAGTCTGCATGCATTTATTTATGTATTAATTGAACTGGTGACATTTTGGACATTTTGCAGATGTAGCAGAACAGAGACTGTGTGCAGCTGTACACAGACAGGAGAACTTTTATAAAGCCTGAACACACAAACATGAGGCAACTGATATTTAATAAGCACTATAAAGTAAAAAGGTTGGAATTATAATCAAAATTTACAATAGGTCAACCACAGCGTGATCTGTCAAAATAAAAGTCAGCCTTCAGATCACTGCTAAAAAAAAAAAAAAATCTGAGCCAGTATTCAGTACTTTTAGACACGCACTTTTAGAGGAAGTAAAGTCAAACATGCCAAGGAAAGAACCCCCCAAAAACTTACCTGAATTTGCCCTGGTGTAAAAAAAATAAATCTGGACGTAAGAATTGCGGATTTATAGATTTAAAAACCGCTTGTGAAAAGTTGAACCGGAAGTTTGCGGTTGCTTAGTAACCGAGACCAAAGGGGCTGAATAGCTTCAAGCTGGAACTAAACCTTTCAGCAGTGTGACTTTAAGCTGCAGAGTTTTGCTTGTGTTGTTGGACATGTCAGGCCGTGATCCTTTCCCGTCTCCGAAATTAGGAAACGATTCCACTCTGAGCGGCTTCAGGCCGCAGCAGGTGGGTGTTTTTGTTAGAGAAACGTAGACACAGACGTCATCAAGAAGTGGGTAGTGACGAGTTACGGAGTTACCATTACTCACGTCCATGCAGTCACATACAATCAAGTTCATGTTTTTCACAAACTGTTACTGTTTACTTGTTCTGAGTAGTACATTTATTTAAATAATGTACCCAGTACACTGGGTCGTTCTGTTTGAGTTCAAGGTTTCTATGTGAGCACTTTTCCTTTGCTAAGATTATTATTCCTCTGTGGATTGTGTAAAATAAGAGACATATTCACGACAGACGGTTTATTACACACTTCACGTCTTTCAAGCACAGAACAGAATGACACATTTCAGCAGGCACTCTTCTTTTACCCAAATCACTCCTCACAAGTTTCATGGCATTTCTCCACACACAACATGACATTTGCATCACACTGCATTCAACCCCCTACGTCCTTGACTCCTTCCTGCTGTCTCGCCAGGAACCTCCTGAGCATTGTTCTCCAATGCTTATCCACTGTCTCTTGTCTGAGATCCTAAATAATCTGACTCCCCCAAGGTGCTACACTGCGCCCCCCCCCCCCCCCCCCAGCATGTTAGATAGAACTGTGGCGGTTTGGTGTAACCCCCACAACAGACTGGACAGACACAGCGCTCGGCTAGAGCAATTAACAGAACAGTGAAATGTGTATTAATGTCTACAGGCAGCCCCGCTTCTTCTGGCTCACTTCTGTGATGTTAATGTTGCCTTTCATGCATTGTGTTCATGCGTCCTGTCCTTACTGTGACCTAGAGACCGAGATCAATATGTCTCTCAAATGCAAATGTCTCATGCCTGTTCTGTTATCTCTTTGATCATACCAACTGCTGGGAGAATGCTCTTTTATGTATTGTTGTAGTTGGGTATATATACTGCACTGTAACCCATGCTCACTCTCTCACTCACTCTTCAACTGCTGCTGGACACACACACTGTGTGTCTCCTCTTCTCTGAGAGCCGCTGGGCTCACTCCCGGCGCGCATGCACGGCGCCGGGAGCGGAGCTCGTGACGGCAGTATGATTCAATAAACACACTACTTAAAACTTTCACCAACGCTGCTTTAACTCATGCCGCCGCAGAACAATAGAACATCAGTCCACACGCCGTTTGGGCTTCCGTCTCCTCCCGTATCTGCTGTAACTGGGGTTTACCGCCTCTGTGGCGCTGCTGTGCCGGTGGGGGGCTGCTGGGAGTGTGTCTGACTGCAGGTGGGCCGTGGCGAGGGGGGGGGGGCACTTCGGTCTGTCCGTGTGGCTGCTCTGGTGAATCGTTTCCCTGGGGAGCTCTCCGTGGGGGTCTTCCACGCCGAGGGGCCCTAGCCAACAGCACTTGCTCGTCCGCCACAACAAAAGCGGGTTTGAGTCTGTCTATGCCAATTTTCTCCCGCCTACCCCCCAAGTCTAGCAAAAAATGCTTATCCCCTGTTTCCAACACTCTGAACGGTCCATCATAGGGTGGGCGCAATGGAGGGCGGTGGGTGTCGTGTCTGACGGACACGAACTCCGCGCTCTTCAAAGTTTTAGGCACGAAAACACGCGGAAAACTGTGGTGGGCAGGGCCCGGCAGCGTGCCTGTGTTTGCGCTACGCTGCAAAAGCTGAGACGGGCAGCCGTAGGGGCTGCGCAAAAACCAGCTCTGCGGGGGACGCTTCCAAATCCCCTTTTGGCGCAGAGCGCAACCCCAATAAAACCCACGGCAGCCTGTCTACCCAATTTGCATCCGTCAGTGAAGCCCTGAGTGCTGCTTTCAGTGATCTATGAAAACGCTCGCATAAACCATTGGCCTGTGGGTTGTATGCGGTTGTGCGGTGAATTGAAACACCCAGGCTGCGGGCCATCGCGGACCAGAGTTCGGAAACAAATTGAGGGCCCCTGTAGGACGTAATGTCCGACGGGACTCCAGAACGCGCCACCCATGCTGTTAAAAAAGTGCGTGCTACATCTGCAGACGTGGTCGCCGCCAACGGGACTGCTTCTGGCCAGCGCGTGGTGCGGTCCACCACTGTCAGGAGGTGCGTGCACCCTTGTGATGGCAGGAGGGGGCCCACGAGGTCCACGTGACCATGGTCGAACCTCTTAGCCGGTACCCGAAACGGCTCCAAGGGAGCCTTCGTGTGTCTGTGTACCTTGGCTCGTTGGCACGCCACGCAGGCTGCAGCCCACTCTTTTACTTGTTTGCGTAGGCTCGGCCACACAAACCTCTCTCCCACCATTTTGACCGACGTGCGCACTCCTGGGTGCGCCAGAGTGTGAACCGACTCAAACACGCGGTGGCGCCACGTGACCGGGACCACCGGACGTGGGCGTCCCGTGGAGACATCGCAGATTGGGGGGGCCGCCATCTTGCAGCACCCTGCTCTCCAGCCTTAACCCTGTTGGTCCAGACTGGAGCGCGCGCACGTCTGCATTGCTAATCTGCTCCGCGGCCATGGCTGCGTAATCTATCCCCACGCAGACCGGGGCCACCACAGCGCGCGAGAGGCAGTCCGCCACTACATTCAGTTTACCCGACACATGCTGAATATCGGTAGTAAACTCTGAGATCGCGGCCAGCTGTCTCTGCTGCCAGCCCGACCACGGTTCTGAAACCTTGGCCATCGCGAATGTTAGCGGCTTGTGGTCCACGAACGCGGTGAAGCTGCGCCCTTCCAGCCAGAACTGGAAGTGGCGTATGGCTAGGTGGAGAGCCAGTAACTCCCTGTCAAACGCGCTGTATTTACGTTCGCTGTCGCGCAAAGTTCTGCTGAAAAAGGCGAGCGGCTGCCAAGCCCCGGTGACACGCTGCTCTACGACAGCCCCTATGGCCACATCTGAAGCGTCGGTGGTGAGCGCTATCCAGGCCGCCCGGTCCAGATGCACCAGCAGTGCGGTGTTTGCCAGGGCTGCTTTAACCTCTGAGAACGCCCGCTCTCGATCCAGGGTCCATTCGACCCTATCCACGGGTTTCTGTCTCTTGAGCGCGGAGTACAATGGTTGCATGTGCTGCACCGCGCGGGGAAGGAAATGGTTATAAAAGTTCACCATCCCCAAAAATTCCTGCAGTGCCCTGACCGTCTGAGGCTGGGGAAAATCCGCCACGGCGTGCGCTTTGTCGGGCAGTGGGATCGCTCCTTCCGGAGAGATGCAGTGCCCCAAAAAATCAATCTCCGTCACGCCGAACTGGCATTTCGCCGGGTTGATTATTAACCCGTGCTCCTCCAACCTCCGGAAAACCATCGTGAGGTGGGTTTCGTGTTCGTCTTCGGACGCACTGGCTACCAGGATATCGTCCAGGTAGACGAACATGAACGGGAGATCGCGCAGCACTGCATCCATCATGCGCTGGAACGTCTGTGCCGCGCCTTTTAACCTGAATGGCATGCGCAGGAACTCGAATAGACCGAACGTAGTTATTACCGCTGTTTTGGGTACGTCCTCCGCGCGCACTGGGACTTGGTGGTAACCGCGGACCAGGTCTATTTTGGAAAAAATGTGCACTCCGGCGAGGTGAACGGAAAAATACTGTATGTGGGGAATTGGGTAGCGGTCGTACGCTGTGTCGTTGTTCAACCTGCGGAAATCACCGCACGGTCGCCACGATCCCTCAGCCTTAGGGACCATGTGTAGCGGGGATGCCCATGGGCTGTTCGAACGCCTGATGATGCCCAACCTTTCCAGGTTGGCGAACTCCTCGCGCACTATGGCCAGTTTAGCTGCGTCCAAGCTCCGAGGTCTTGCAAAAACGGGCGGCCCGGTGGTGATGATAAAGTGCTCCACCCCGTGTTTAGCGATGGCCGCCGAAAACATCGGGACCGTGAGTGCTGGGAACTGAGTGAGCAGTGCATGGATCTTACCGCCTGGAGCTGTGACGTTGGCTTGTGCTGTTGGCCGGGTCACTCGAGCTATACAGGGGAGAGAATCAAAGGACAGTGCATTAACCAGATGCCTGTTAGCAACATCAACCAGTAAACCATATGCACACAGAAAATCAGCCCCCAGGATATGGTAATTCAGTGCTGCTACGACAAAAGTCCACTCGTGTGTAGGGCCGTGTAGAGATAAGATCAGTGTCCTCTCACCAAAGGTCTTAATTTCCGAGCCGTTTGCTGCCAACATCTCGGGGCCGCTAGGTCCTGCCAGCTGGTCGGCGTAGGTCGGCAGGATGAAGCTCTTCTGGGCTCCGGTGTCCACGAGGAAACGCCTCCCCGAGCGCGCGTCCGTCATGTAGAGCAGCTTGTTCTCTTCACCGAGGGTTGCAGCTGCTACCGACCGTTGGCCTCGGCATTTTCCCGAGCGCTTGAATTGGCACGGTGGCGCACATCTGCGTGCATTCTCTCCGAAGCGGCAGTGGTAGAAGCAGAGCGTGTCTCTCTGGCGCTCCTTGGCCCCCGCTGCTGCTACCGTCGGTGGCTCCTCGCCTCCTCCGGTCGTCTCACTGGGCTCCGCCGCTGCCGCGTTGACTGTGATTGCCCTGGTGGTGAGGATGATCCGGTCTGCCTCCTGGGCTAGGGCACGGTAGTCCCGCGCGGCCAGCAACGGTGAATTGGCCAGAACCGCTCTCGCCACCGTTGGAAGGTTCCGGAGAAAAGGTTGGGCAAACAGAAAGTGCCTGTCATCCATGCCCATTAACGCCAGCATCTTCTCCATCAGGTCGACGGCCGAACCATCTCCTAACTCGGTCTGTCTCAGGAGCCTCTCCGCTCTCTCACATTCCGAGAGCGTGTAGCGCTGGATGAGCGCAGCCTTGAGTGCCTCATATTTGTTGCGGGCTGGCGGCTGATCGAGCAGGCTCGCTACCTGCTGAGCTGTGCGGGCATCCAGCGCTGCGACGGCATGGTAGAATCTGGTGTCGTCTGCTGTTACTCCCCGGAGGGCGAACTGAGCCTCGGTGTGGTGGAACCAAGAGTGCGGGTTGTGCTGCCAGAAGTCCGGTAGCTTGACTGAAACCACACACGCGTGGCTGGGGGTTCCAGTCCGGGCTGTCTCCGGGGTCCTTGCCTCATGTTCCATAATACGTCTTGGGTCACCAGTGTGGAGTGTGTAAAATAAGAGACATATTCACGACAGACGGTTTATTACACACTTCACATCTTTCAAGCACAGAACAGAATGACACATTTCAGCAGGCACTCTTCTTTTACCCAAATCACTCCTCACAAGTTTCATGGCATTTCTCCACACACAACATGACATTTGCATCACACTGCATTCAACCCCCTACGTCCTTGACTCCTTCCTGCTATCTCGCCAGGAACCTCCTGAGCATTGTTCTCCCATGCTTATCCACTGTCTCTTGTCTGAGATGCTAAATAATCTGACTCCCCCAAGGTGCTACACCTCTTGACATCCTGTCACAATAGCAGGGCAATCTAAAATGTTCAAAATTCTTAAAATTAGTACAATCAAAACATGAAAAGTAGGATATTATGAAGGGGACCTAATCAGAAAATATGATTCCACACTTTTGTAAGTTTACTCTCAGTATAATAAGAAAACATTATAAATGAGTTTAAATTTAAATTTTAAAATGTGCAGTTTTATCTTGACAAGATATATTTATTGGACGTTGAACCTCTGTTGTGGTACCACTGCAGTCAAAAAACAATGATGCAATCAAAACTTGTGATCTCTGTGGCATTGTGATATAATAAAACTGCACATTTTAAAGTGACCTTCTAATGTGCACAGCCCACTGCACACCCACACGACAAATCAGTATCTTGACATTCCATATCTGTTAGGTGGGTGGATTATCTTGTCAAAGGAGAAGAGCATACTGGCATAGATTTTATTTTGAATTTTCACAAATTTTGATTGAAATATATTTTTTGTGGGCACAGAAAGTCATTGTTGTTTTCCTTCATGTAACTGGGGGGAAAGACTAAGTGCCCTATTTCAAAGATCTGAAGTGGGCATTTGCGCCACACTTTGTGTCTTGTGCTGGTGCTTTCCTTAGTTTTTGTGAGCGTATTGTCTGGTTTTCTGCTGGGTGCCCTCACCAGCTAGTTAGGAACTGAGTGTAAGCCCAGCTTGCATTTGTAGGAGGGACTGAAGTCGGTGAGGCTTGGTATAAAGTTCAGCATGTTGGAATTAAGGTGCATTTTATTACAATGTGCTTTTGATTTGCAAAAAGCAGGTCTGAAGTCAACAGTGCAATCAACCGCTATTTCAGCAGCATGTTTAAAAGGCGTGAATGCGCATGTATGTCTGTTCCAACGCTGGGGCTAGAATTTAACAGCTTTATTTTGATGGATTGATTTTGTAAAAATCTGCTGTAATCCCATACCTGGTCTTTCATAGATTCATTCAATCACTGACAAGGGTGTACCCCACTTCTCACTCAGATGTGCTGAATTGTTCAGCTCTCATCCATGTGTAATTATGATTATGTATCCCCAATGCGAGCAGGGCTGTGGACAAGGAGGTTAAAAAGTTCTTTTTAAGCTGCTCCTCACCCTGCTGACCCATGACTGTGTACCAGCCTACAATACCAACCACATCATCAAGTTTGCGGATGACACGACGGTGGTGGGCCTCATCACCAACAAAGAGGAGGCCAACTACAGAAATGAGGTGAGCCAACTGGTCCAGTGGTGTAAAGACAATAACCTCTTCGTGAGCGTGGGAAAAACCAAAGAGATTGTGGTCGACTTCAGGAGGGGACACACACAGCATCCCCCTCTGATCATTGATGGTGCAGCTGTGGAGAGGATGAGAAGCACCAAGTTCCTGGGGGTTCACATCTCTGAGGACCTCACCTGGTCCAACAACACCACATCACTGGCCAAGAAGGTTCAAACTTATCTCCATTTCCTCCCCAAACTGAAGAGAGCACGAGTCCCACTCCCATCATGTGCTCATTCTACCGGGCCACCATTGAGAGTATCCTCACCAGCTGCATCACAGTGTGGTATGGAAGCGGCACCTCCGCCGGAAGACACTACAACGTATAGTGAAAGCAGCCAGCAAGATCATCGGTGCCCCTCTGTCCCTCCTCTCGGACATCTACCTCATCCACCTCACATGCAGAGGTGCTGTCTGCCATTTCAATACTGTGTGCAGTCCTATCTGACAACGTCTGCACCTACACTACCACAATGAACTTGGTACTACGAGTATTACTGCTCTACCTTCCTGTACATAGGATTGCTGAGTCTCATTGTTTATTACCTTTATTTGCACTATGGGAGGTCTGGGTCCATCTTTTGTCTTCTTCTTCTTTTAGATTTGATTGGCGGTTGGCAACCAGCTTACAGGTGCATTACCGCCACCTGCTAGATGTGTTCTTGACAACATAATCCCCTGTTTATTTATTTTTTTTTTCCATTTGCACTACAGGTAGCATTACTGTACATAGACTGCTGTTGTTGTTTTTCCAGCCTTATTCCTTTTTCTTTTTTTATATTGTGCACACCACTGAAGAGAGAGAGAGACACCATTTCAATATGTATGTACGTATAGTAGTATTAACAATTTAAATCTTTGAATCTTGAATTACCTTTATCGGTTTACTCCAGTAATCGGTTTACTCGTGACCGTGTAAACAGGGTTGCTGATTGGTTTATTTCACGTTATGCCCAAAACACTGAAAAAACTGAAAAATAAAGAATATAAAGACAGCCTCTTTGTACCTGTTGCAAATGTAAAATTTGTTTTTGCAGTGTTGTAATAACAAAATACAACACTCAGCCGGGTTTGCGCTCTCAAACGGAATTAAGGCGGCAAAGCGCGCCTATGCGGAGAAAATCCAGGGACACCTCTGTGACACTAGGAACACCAAGCAGATGTGGCAGGGAGTTCGGACACTGACGGGCTATAAGTCTAGGCAGGGGGTCGATGATGACGACACTTCGCTTCCAGACAGGCTTAATGACTTCTTTGCACGTTTTGAAGCATCAAACTCGACGATCAGAGGGAGGGCTGGCCCACCCCCACCATCAGTCGGACCAGCTTTTACCATCAACACAGCGGACACACGGAGGACCCTAACCAGAGTCAACCCACGCAAAGCTGCAGGTCCGGACAACATTCCGGGACGTGTGCTCCGAGACTGCGCGAGCGAGTTGGCGGATGTCTTGACTGACATTTATAACATCTCCCTGAGTCAGGCCATCGTTCCCAGATGCTTCAAGACCTCTATCATTGTACCGGTGGCAAAGAAACCAGTTGTGTCCTGTTTGAATGACTATCGTCCTGTTGCACTGACACCAATTGTGATGAAGTGTTTTGAACGGCTTGTCAAACCACACATTACAGCCTGCCTCCCTGCATCACACGACCCGCTCCAGTTTGCATATCGTTCAAACCGCTCCACGGAGGATGCTATAGTCACCACCCTACACTCTGTCATCACCCACCTGGACCAGAAAGACACCTACGCCAGACTCCTGTACATTGATTTCAGTTCAGCATTCAACACCATTATTCCCCAGAGACTGATGGAGAAATTACTCCTTCTTGGTCTGAACACCGCCACATGTCTCTGGATCCTGGATTTCCTGACTGAGAGACCTCAGTCTGTCTGGGTTGGAAACAACATCTCCAACTCTGTCACGCTGAGCACCGGATCCCCTCAAGGCTGTGTACTCAGTCCACTGTTGTTTACACTTCTAACACATGACTGTGTATCCAGACACGAGGGTAACCAGATTATTAAGTTTGCAGACGACACCACGGTGGTGGGACTTATTCAGAGGGATGAGGAATCAATGTACAGGGAAGAAGTGAGAGACCTGGAGGGCTGGTGCAGGGAGAACAATCTGGTGCTCAACGTGGACAAAACGAATGAGAGGATTATCGACTTCCGGCGGTCACAGCCTGAGCACGTCCCCCTCAGCATCGGCGGCCGTTTAGTGGAGAGAGTAGAGAACATCAAGTTCCTCAGAGTGCAGATCTCGCAGGACCTGACCTGGAGCAAGAATTCCTTGGAGATCAGGAAGCGGGCTCAGCAGAGACTGCACTTCCTGAGGAAACTCAAACAGGCCTCTCTCCCCATCTGCATCCTCAGGACCTTCTACAGAGGTGTGGTGGAGAGTGTTCTGACATACTGCATTGCTACATGGTACTCCAGCTGCAGTATGTCAGACAAAAAAGCCCTGCAGAGGATAGTCAAGGGGGCTGAGAGGGTAATTGGAGTCTCCCTCCCCTCTGTCCAAGAACTTTTTCAGAACCGTTGTAGGAGCAGGGCACTGAACATTGTCAAGGACCGTTCTCACCCTCTGCATAAACACTGAACTTCTTCCATCTGGTAAACGATTCCGGAGCATCAGAGGCAGAACCACCAGACTGATCAACAGCTTCCTTCCACAAGCTGTCAGGATGCTGAACAGCTGACCCGGAATCTCTCACACACACTACTGCACCTACGGACATTTTGTATATATTATAGTTAGTTAGTTTTTCTTTTTCCCCAAGTATGTCTCAGGGATGTGTGAATGGATAGGGGGGTGGGGGTGGGGGGTGGAGCTATGTGGGAGTGTGTCTTAAATCATGCTGCTTCTTTTATGGATGCCGAGAGAAATGCAATTTCATCTTGCCTGCACTACAGTTGTATGTACAGCAATATGACAATAAAGTTTGATTTGATTTGATTTTGATTTGATTTGAAAATGGATTGGGACATGCCCAAAAATAACCTTTGCACCTTAGACAATACTGTTGAGTAGATTGTCATAATATGGTCCCGTCATGCAACAGAAATGCCCCACATTTCACAAAGGCTCATACTGAATTCTGTGTATATCATTTGAATTATAAAGTGTATTTTATTCAGTGTTCACCCAAGCGACTTTCTATGGTGCCAAGCTTGAACTTAGTCATTATTGGCACACTTCATGTTTAAAGGTCAGTGGTTCCCTCCCACAGTCAAGAAGAATGGAAAGAAATATTAGATTAATTGACTGTAAAACTGGCACAAGGTTTGATAGTTTAGTTATGAGTCTCATAATTAGCAGGGATAATGAAGAATTTGTCCCACTATCAGTATAGGTCATTTTATCCTTACATTCTTGATGGTACCAGTCTAAGCAAAGCATGGGCTGAACTACAGACATCATACTCTATCTTTGCTGAAGGCTCCTGTATGGTTTTAGATACACAAGGTAATGTGAACGTGTTCCTCTGGAGTCTGTCTCATGGACTGAGGACAACTGTACAATTGGAACTGTTTAAATTCAACAATATAACAAAGAGTTAGATCGGTCAGTTTATTGCATTTCTGACTTTGATACCTTGAGTTCATATGCTATTAAATGTGGGTACCTAAACTATCCAGAGTGTGATGGTCCTCTGTATTTCCTGCTGCCTATAGTGTTTGGTCACTGCAAGAAAGACTACTTTCTTGAACACCCAGTATGTGTTACTAAAATTTTTACCATATGCAGCTCAATAAATTAGAATGTCATCAAAAACTAAATTTATTTCAGTAATTTAATTCAAAAAGTGAAATTCATATAGATTCATTACACACAGAGTGATATATTCCAAGTGTTTATTTCTTTTAATTTTGATGATTGTGGCTTATAGCTCATGAAAACCCAAAATTCAGTTTCTCAAATTAGAATATTACATAAGATCAATTTTAAAAAAATTGATTTTGAATAGAAATGTTGGCCAACCGAAAAGTGTGTCCATGTGCACACTCAGTATTTGGTTGGGGCTCATTTTGCATGAATTACTGCATCAATGTGGCATGGGATGGAGGTGACCAGTCTGTGGTGCTGCTGAGGTGTTATGGAGGTGCAAGTTGCTTTGATAGCGACCTTCAGCTTGTCTGCATTGTCGGGTCTGGTGTCTCTCATCTTCCTCTAGACCAGGGGTGTCAAACTCATTCCATGGAGGGCCAAGACCCTGCAGGTTTTACTTCCACCCAGTCTCTTCAGCAGGTGTTTTCACTGATCAGCAATCAGTAGGAAGAAATTCAGAGAAATCACCTGTTGAAGACACTGGGTGGAGGTAAAACCTGCAGGGTCTTGGCCCTCCACGGAATGAGTTTGACACCTGTGCTCTAGACAATAGTCCAGAGATTCTCTGAGGTTTAGGTCAGGAGAGTTTGCTGGCCAATCAAGCACAGTGATACCGTGGTCATTAAACCAAGTTTTGGTACTTTTGGCAGTGTGAACAGGTGTCAAGTCCTGCTGGAAAATGAAATCAGCATCTCCATAAAGCTTGTCAGCAGAGATCTGGTGGTCTGGTGATCTGGTGGTCCGGTGATCTGGTGGTCTAAAATTTCCTGGTAGACAGCTGCACTGACTTTGGACATGATAAAACACAGTGGACCAACACCAGCAGAGGACATGGCTCCCCAAATCAGGTGCCATCTCCTGTCATTTGGAAATCAAGGTCCCAAAGTCTGGAAGAAGACATCAGACCTAACAATGCAGAGGAGCTCAAGGCCGCTATCAAAGCAACCTGAGCAGTACCACAGGCTGATCACCTCCATGCCACATTGCATTGATGCAGTAATTCATGCAAAAGGAGCCCCGACCAAGTATTGAGTGTGTACATGGACATATTTTTAATAGAAATGTTAGCTGAATGAAAAGTATGTTTTGTTTTGTTTTTAATTGATCTTATGTAATATTCTAATTTTTTGAGAAACTGAATTTTGGGTTTTCATTAGCTGTAGCTATAATCATCAAAATTAAAAGAAATAAATGCTTGAACTAAATCACTATGTGTAATGAATCTATATGAGTTTCACTTTTTGAATTGAATTACTGAAATAAATTTAGTTTTTGATGACATTCTAATTTATTGAGATGCACCTGTAGATCAGGGATTCAAGGTCTTTAGACTTTTGTTTCTTTCCTTCTCTCCAGAGACGGACATTTAATAAGCCAACTCACAACACTCAAACCAAGGAGCCCTGGAGTTGTCTCTATAACACTGCCACTGTGGCCAGTACCCGTCGGAGTGTCACCCATTTTGAGCATCAGGTAAGCTCCTGACAGCATAATAGTTTTAAAATCGAGGGAAAAAAACACACAATCAGAGCTTTGAATTCAGTCTCTTATCTAAACTTCAAGGCTCCAAATGACAGTCTTGATCTTCAACTGAAGTCGATCTATGATCACCACAAGAATGCCTTCTGGGGCAAAAACCAGATTTTGTACCAGAAGGATACTGTCTCTGAAGATCAGAAGTAGGTGTTTTTAGTGTCGGTAGTGGTATTTCAGATGCTTTTACAATGTCCACATATTATGTTTTTATTTTATTTACAGGACAGGGAAAAACTTGGAAGAAGTGCAGAAACAAGAGCAGCCAAACACCACACAAGTGATCTATTCACAACATGAAATAATGCACAGGTAAAGCCTGGATAAATCATCGTAGTGTAGATACGTACACAACCCTTTTGATGTAAATGACATTCCAGCATGACTGCCTTTGTTTGGACTCAGGTGTGTCTCTAACATAAACACAGTTCCCCTTTTCTCTCCTCACAGGCCCTTTTCAAACACGGACTACTCCAGAAAACACAAAGACTGCTGGAACTCAGCCTGAAGCTGAAATAACTGCTGTCTCCAGATGCTGTTAACCTTCGAGCCATGAAAATAAACAAGATTTTGCTGCACTTTTGTGTCTTTCAGAAGTATGTCAGAAAATGTTGTTCACATCAGAACCGACAAAGATAGATCATAGTTATATCCCTTTTTAATCTAATAACTTGTCCACCCATTAAAGATATTCAGCTGTGCAGGTCTAACTTTCTTCTTCCAAAAAGTTTATTTTGTAGACTATATATACACAATTTAAAAAGACCAGCTTATTACGAACAATAGCTGTCAACTACAGGTCTTACTGGGACGTTTTGTTACTGAGTGTGAAGTGGCTGGGATGAGAATCAATACCTCCAAGTCCGAGTCCATGGTCCTCAGCTGGAAAAGGGTGGATTGTCCTCTCCAGGTTGGAGACAAGCTCCTGCCCCAAATGAAGGAGTTTAAGTATCTTGGAGTCTTATTCACGAGTGAGGGGAGAATGGAGCGAGAGATTGCCAGACAGATCGGGGCAGCAGCTGCAGTGATGCGGACGTTATACCGGTCTGTTGTGGTGAAGAGGGAGCTGAGCTCTAAGGCAAAGCTGTTGATTTACCGGTCAATCTACGTTCCTACCCTCACCTATGGTCATGAACTTTGGGTAATGACCGAAAGAATGTGATTGTGGATACAAGCTTTGTATGTGTAGAAATGAGCTTTCTCCGTAGGATTGCTTGATTCACCCTTAGAGATAGGGTGAGGAGCTCAGTCATCTGGGAGAGGCTCAGAGTAGAACCGCTGCTCCTCCACATTGAAAGGTGCCAGTTGAGGTGGTTTGGGCATCTGATCAGGATGCCTCCTGGACGGCCTCCCACTTGACGTGTTTTGGGCATGTCCCATTGAGAGGACACCCTGGGGCAGACCCAGGACACGCTGGAGAGACTACATCTCCCAGCTGGTCTGGAAACGTCTTGGTATCCTCTCTGAAGAGCTGGAGCAGGTGGCCGGGGAGAGGGAAGTCTGAGCTTCTCTGCTTGAACTGCTGCCTCTGTGACCTGGACCTCCGGAAAAGTGGTAGAGGATGGATGGATGGATGGATGGATGGATGGATGGATGGATGACTGTCAACTTGCACTTTACCAACAGGAGACCAAGCCCTGGTTCTTTGAAAGCCTTTTCATTCATGTGTGGGTCTTTGTGGAAACTGACTGCGCCCATTTTCTGACCCCAGTTAAAGACTGCAGAGCTAAATGCAAACAGGAGAGGATTAAATAAACTCAAAAAAGTTTGGAAACATTATTTTAGTCATTGATTTCTCCCCTTTAACAAGAGCGCTCTGACCCCACCTCCATTTTCTTTGAAGATAGATGTCACTGAAGGACAGCAGTTTTTTTTATTGGGGCAGAAACAAATTACCAAATTATCGTATACAATCCATAGTTGTAGGTCAGGATCCTAAGGTTAACCTGTGTAGCAAGTGTGGTGACCCTAGAGAGCTTCAATAGTAAGAAGGCAGAGGGAATGCTAACCTTGACCTTTGGACCCCAAACTCATAGTCACAGGTCACGGTCACAGGATGAACCTGTGTGCAGTTTAGTGACCCCAGCATTACTTGTATAGTAATAGGGCACAGGAAATGCCAACCTTGACCTTTTGATCCCAAATCTATAGTCACAGTTCAGGGTCACAGGGTGAACGTGTACCACGTTTGGTGGCCCAAGTTTTACTTGTTCTATAGTAATAGAAAGCCTAAGTCACACCTCCTTTCCTTCCACATATGGGACCTTAAATCGGAAAAAATCTCCACTGAAGTGAATGGCAAGAGAGAAATTATCTTTTGATAATTCTGATAAATATCTGTGATGCTGGCGCCTGTCTACAAACCTTTATTGAAGTGCAGCAGGCCGGCAGTGAAACAAATGAGGATTTGGCCAGAGAGTGCAACCTCTGCACTGAAAGACTGTTTTCTGCACACAGACTGGGAGGTTTTCAAAATAGCAGCCTCCCAGGAAGACAAGACAGATGTGGAGGAGTATGCTGAAACGGTCACCAGCTACATCGCGAAGTGCACAGAGGATGTCACTACAGTGAAGACCATCACTATGCGGGGAAACCACAAGCCCTGGATGACTGCAGAGGTGCACTCGTTGCTTACAGCCAGAGATGCAGCCTTCAGAGCGGAGGACAGGATCGCTCTCCGCTCAGCCAGGTCTGCGCTTTCAAAGGGAATTAAGGCGGCGAAGCGCGCCTATGCGGAGAAAATCCAGGGACACCTCTGTGACACTAGGAACACCAAGCAGATGTGGCAGGGAGTTCGGACACTGACGGGCTATAAGTCTAGGCAGGGGGTCGATGATGACGACGCTTCGCTTCCAGACAGGCTCAACGACTTCTTTGCACGTTTTGAAGCATCTAACCCGACAACCAGAGGGAAGGCTGGCCCACCCCCACCATCGGTCGGACCAGCTTTTACCATCAACACAGCGGACACACGGAGGACCCTAACCAGAGTCAATTCACGTAAAGTTGCAGGTCCGTACAACACCCCCGGACGTGTACTCCGAGACTGCGCGAGCGAGTTGGCGGATGTCCTGAATGACATTTATAACATCTCCCTGAGTCAGACCATTGTTCCCAGATGCTTCAAGACCTCTATCATTGTACCTGTGGCAAAGAAACCAGTTGTGTCCTGTCTGAATGACAATCATCCTGTTGCACTGACACCAATTGTGATGAAGTGTTTTGAATGGCTTGTCAAACCACACATTACAGCCTGCCTCCCTGCATCACACGACCCGCTCCAGTTTGCATATCGTTCAAACCGCTCCATGGAGGATGCTATAGTCACCACCCTACACTCTGTCATCACCCACCTGGACCAGAACGACACCTACGCCAGACTCCTGTACATTGATTTCAGTTCAGCATTCAACACCATTATTCCCCAGAGACTGATGGAGAAATTACTCCTTCTTGGTCTGAACACCGCCACATGTCTCTGGATCCTGGATTTCCTGACTGAGAGACCTCAGTCTGTCCGGGTTGGAAACAACATCTCCAACTCTGTCACACTGAGCACCGGATCCCCTCAAGGCTGCGTACTCAGTCCACTGTTGTTTACACTTCTAACACATGACTCTGTATCCAGACACGAGGGGAAGCAGATTATTAAGTTTGCAGACGACACCACGGTGGTGGGACTTATTCAGAGGGATGAGGAATCAATGTACAGTGAAGAAGTGAGAGACCTGGAGGGCCGGTGCAGGGAGAACAATCTGGTGCTCAACGTGGACAAAACGAAGGAGAGGATTATCGACTTCCGGCGGTCACAGCCTGAACACGTCCCCCTCAGCATCGGCGGCCGTTTAGTGGAGAGAGTGGAGAACATCAAGTTCCTCGGAGTGCAGATCTCGCAGGACCTCTCCTGGAGCAAGAATTCCTTGGGGATCAGGAAGCGGGCTCAGCAGAGACTGCACTTCTTGAGGAAACTCAAACAGGCCTCTCTCCCCATCTGCATCCTCAGGACCTTCTACAGAGGTGTGGTGGAGAGTGTTCTGATGTACTGCATTGCTACATGGTACTCCAGCTGCAGTATGTCAGACAAAAAAGCCCTGCAGAGGATAGTCAAGGGAGCTGAGAGGGTAATTGGAGTCTCCCTCCCCTCTGTCCAAGAACTTTTTCAGAACCGTTGTAGGAGCAGGGCATTGAACATTGTCAAGGACCGTTCTCACCCTCTACATAAACACTTTGAACTTCTGCCATCTGGTAAATGATTCCGGAGCATCAGAGGCAGAACCACCAGACTAATCAACAGCTTCCTTCCACAAGCTGTCAGGATGCTGAACAGTTGACCCGGAATCTCTCATACATACTACTGCACCTACGGACATTATGTATATTATTTGTATATTATAGTTAGTTAGTTTTTCCCAAGTATGTCTCAGGGATGTGTGAATGGATGGGGGGGGCGGGGTGGAGATATGTGTGAGTGTGTCTTATATCATGCTGCTTCTATTTACAGTTAGGCCCAGAAATATTTGGACAGTGACACAATCTTCATGATTTGGGCTCTGCATACCACCACATTGGATTTGAAATGAAACAACTACAACGGAATTGAAGTGCAGACTTTAAGGTTTAATTCAAGGGGTTGAACAAAAATATATGATTAAACATGTAGGAATTGTAGCTATTTTTATACAAACGCTCCTCATTTCAGGGGCTCAAAAGTAATTGGACAAATAAACATAAGCCTAAGTAAAATGTTACTTTTCAATATTTTGTTGAGAATCCTTTGCAGGCAATGACTGCCTGAAGTCTGGAACCCATGGACATCACCAAACGCTGGGTTTCCTCCTTTGTGATGCTTTGCCAGGCCTTTACTGCAGCTGTCTTCAGTTGTTGCTTGTTTGTGGGTCTTTCTGCCTTAAGTTTTGTCTTGAGCAAGTGAAATGCATGCTTGATTGGGTTGAGATCTGGTGATTGACTCGGCCATTGCAGAATATTCCACTTTGTTGCTTTAAAAAACTCCTGGGTTGCTTTTGCAGTATGTTTTGGATCATTGGTGAAGCGCCGTCCAATCAACTTTGCTGCATTTGGCTGAATCTGAGCAGAAAGTATATCCCTATACACTTCAGAATTCATCCAGCTGCTTCTGTCTTTTGTCACATCATCAATAAACACAAGTGACCCAGTGCCATTGGAAACCATGCATGCCCATGCCATCACACTGCCTCCACCATGTTTTACAGAAGATGTAGTGCTTTGGATCATGAGCTGTTCCAATTCTCCAAACTTTCTTCTTCCCATCATTCTGGTACAGGTTGATCTTAGTCTCATCTGTCCAAAGAATGCTGTTCCAGAACTGGGCTGGCTTCTTCAGGTGTTTTTTGGCAAAGTCAATTCTGGCCTTTCTATTTTTGAGGCTGATTCATGGTTTGCACCTTGTGGTGAATCCTTTGTATTTACTCTCATGAAGTCTTCTCTTTATGGTAGACTTAGACACTGATACACCTACTTCCTGGAGAGTGTTCTTCACTTGAGTGGATGTTGTGAAGGGGTTGTTCTTCACCATGGAAAGGATTCTGTGATCATCCACCACTGTTGTCTTCCATGGACGTCCAGACCTTTTTGAGTTCCCAAGCTCACCAGTGCACTCTTTTTTTCTCAGAATGTACCAAACTGTTGATTTGGCCACACCTAACATTTCTGCTCTCTCTCTGATGTATTTCTTCTTTTTTTTCCAGCCTCAGGATGGTCTGTTTCACCTCCATTGAGAGCTCCTTTGACCACAAGTTGTGTGTTCACAGCAACAGCTTCCAAATGCAAACGCCACACCTGGAATCAACTCTAGACCTTTTAACTGCTTAACTGATGACAGGTTAACGAGGGAAGAGCCCATGCAGCCTTGTTATTTTTTTTTTTGCAGCCTTCTGAGTCAATTGTCCAATTACTTCTGGTCCCTTGAAAAAGAGGCGGCTACGTATTAAAGAGCTGTAATTCCTAAACCCTTGCTCCAATTTGAATGTGAATACTCTCAAATTACAGCTGAGAGTCTGCACTTTAAGCCCATAATGATTATATAATTGTATCCTGAATATGTTTTTGTAAACAGCTAAAATAACAAAACTTGTGTCACTGTCCAAATATTTTTGGGCCTAACTGTATATGGATGCCAAGAGAAACGCAATTTCATCTTGCCTGCACTACAGTTGTATGTACGGCAATATGACAAAAAAGTTTGATTTGATTTGATTTGATCCCGATCTATTTTTGCCACGAGTTACACATATGATGTTTGTCAGTTTAAAAGATAATTTTCCACATAATTAAAGTTGTCAGTTGTTGTATAACAACAGTAATATTTAGTTCTCCTCAGTGGACTACATCCCCAACTGTCTCAGACTGTACACGTCACCAAACACGATTACGGCGGTTCCCCTCTCAAAGCTCACCTCCTGTTTTCTGACCCATGAAAGAAGGACCAAAGAGGAGACAAACAACACAAAGGTATTTTGTATTTTGAGAGCTGCAGCTGATCCATGAGACTGTTAGTTACTTCCCCCTGGGCACACTTCTGAAAACAATGATGAACCTTACATGAGTCTGTGTTGGTAATCTTTCAGTTTACACATTTTCACAGCCTTATACCTGAACAGTTAGACAACAACCTACACGTTATTTACATGGAAAATTATTTTTTTGAATTGACAAACATCATATGTAACTCATGGCAAAATTCGATCAGCATCAAAAGATAATTTCTCTCTTGCCCTTCACTTCAATGGAGATTTTTTTTTTTTTTCAGATTTAAGGTCATTGTCTAAGAATGAGCAACAGAGCTAAATGTGTGGGTAGAGCCCCCCAAAATGTTGCCCAAATTCCCTGCAATATTCTTCTGCTGGCATTCACTCGTTTTGGGCTTCAAGTGCTGCCAGGTGTGTGCCAGTCACAGGTGTCACTGAACACTTGTGGGATCAGCTTGGGCGTGCTGTGTGTACTCGAGGGACCAACACAATGATGCTGGTTGACCTTCGACAACTCCTGGTTAAGGAATGGGATGCCATCCCACAGCAAACTGTGACCAGCAGGAGGAGGAGGTGCCAAGCTGCTGTGGCTGCCTGTGAATCTTCCACACACTACTGAGGTCCCTGACAGTATAAAGTGAATAAAGTGTAAAAATGGCCAATACATTTATGTGTTGTGTTTTCCTTTATTACTGTGGGAAAGTGCAATGATTAAATCCACAAAGCAACTCAAAACAAGAGTGAATACCATCAGGAGAATATGGCAGGGCATTTGGGCACATTTTTTTTGGGGGGGGGGCACTACTCTCACATTTAGCTGTGTTGCTGATTCCACAAATGTACGATCCTTAAAAATTGTACGTCATTATAAAAGGTGACTAATCAGGCTTTCCAGTGATATAAAATACAATTAGTGTCATTAAAGGGGAGAAATAACTGGCTGAACTAATGTTTCCAAACCTTTTATGAGTTTATATTATACCCCCTTTACACAGAGGTGGAGACTGTTGAGAGATCGCTGAGTGATGGCAAAATGGCCAGATCTCCAAACACTCAATGACCCCTCAGTGATTACCAAGGGCTCTCAATGATCTCCACAGTCCTCAAAGTTTTGACTCATTCCATAACTTTACACAGGGGTGGAGATCATTTAGAGGTCTGGTCAACTGTCAATCTATCAATGATCTCCACAGTCACCACGGTCTCCTCAAAGTTTTGACTCAGTCCCAAACACACAAAGATCTACCAAACAATCCCAATGATCAAAAATTGGCCCAATCTCTCAGTGATCTCTGTGATGTGTAAAGGGTCCTTTAACAAACACCAAAGGGAAGTGATTTCTCAACAATCTCCCATTGATCTCTCAGCAATCTTTCAATGAACTCTACTGGTCTTTTATCAAATGCTCAGTGATCACTCACTCATCTCTCAGCCACATTCACCATCAGGGTGGAAAAATTGGGCGTTCTTTGAAAGGTCACTGAGAGATCATTGGGAGATTGATGAGTGTTCATTGAGTTTGTCGAGAGATGGCTTTCCTTTGGTGATCAATGAGAGATTGTTTTGGACAGAGTTAAAACAATCTCAACTGTGGTGACTGTGGAAATCACTGGAAGATCATTGAGAGATCTTGGCAATTGCTGAGGGATCATTGAACGAGCTGGCCATTTTTCATATTTCAGTGATCTCTCAACAATCTCCACCCCTGTGTAAAGGGAGCAGAGAAGCACTAGAAACTGTTATGTATGGAAATACCTGGGTGAAGGATGAGGAAGGATGATGGTTGGTGAACACAGCTTTATTTGAGAACTATTTACAGCAGTGACACGGTATGCACCCAGCACAGGCATCTGGCAAAAGAGGTAGAATATGGATGCCCCCTGCCTTACATAGGGCAGTGTAGTGGCGTGACAGGAAGTGCACATCACTGCACCGTACTTCACAATAATGTGCCACATTCATATCTTACAGAAACCTCTCAAATATACAGTATATATACAGTACACCTCTTTGGTTGCCCAGCAAACTTTCAATGATCCCTCAGTGATCTCTGCTGGTCTGTCCATGGTTTCTCAAGGATCTTTCAAAGCTCTATATAGATCGCCATGAAAATTGTACATTGATCGCCCAAACATTTACATAGAAATATTTTTGAGGGTTTAAGAGAGCGGGTCAATTTTTGATCTCACAATGGTCACCCAATGATCTCAGTCTGTGTAAAGGGGCCCTAATCAGAATCAGAATCAGAATCAGGTTTATTGCCATTGTTCATGTAGTACACAAACTAGGAATTTGTCTCGGTACAATGCTGCAACATTAAACATGATAAGATAAGAGAAATAAACTATACATGTAATAAAGTGTAGGATAAGATTAAGTGATACTGGTCAACAGTTAAAATATATATTAGCCAGCAGCAGATACTGTGGAGAACTATATAGTGCAGTCGGTAATGCAGGAAGAAAACAGTGATGATTGACATGAGTCTGGTTGAGCTGCTGTACATGGTGCACGAGAGTCAATAAGTCACTTAGTGTTCAGCAGTCTGATGGCAGAGGGGAAGAAGCTGTTCATGTGACGGGAGGTTTTAGTCTGGATGGACCGAAGTCTTCTACCAGAGGGGAGGGGGGCAAACAGTACGTGACCAGGGTGTGAGGGATCGGCTATGATCCGGCCAGCACGCCTCCGGGTCCTGGAGATGTACAGATCCTGGAGAGATGGGAGCTTGCAGCCGATCACCTTCTCAGCAGTGCGCACGACGCGCTGCAGCCTTAGTCTGTCCCTGCCAGTGGCTCCTGCGTACCACACGGTTATGGAGGTGGTGAGGATGGACTCGATGATGGCTGTGTAGAACTGCACTAACATCTTGGTGGGTAGCTTGAGCTTCCTCAGCTGCCGCAGGAAGAACATCCTCTGCTGGGCTTTTTTGATGAGTGAGCTGATGGTCAGCTCCCATTTGAGGTCCCTGGTGATGGTAGTGCCTAGGAAGCGGAAGGAATCAGCAGTGGTGATGGGAGAGCCTGAGAGGGTGAGGGGGGGCAGAGGAGTAGTGACTTTCCTGAAGTCTACAATCATCTCCACTGTCTTCAGAGCGTTCAGCTGCAGGTTGTTATTGCTGCACCAGGACGCCAGCTGGGCCACCTCTCTCCTGTAGGCGGACTCGTCGCCGTTGGAGATGAGCCCGATGAGGGTGGTGTCGTCCGCAAACTTGATCAACTTGACAGACTGGTGGCTGGAGGTGCAGGAGTTGGTGTAAAGGGAGAAGAGTAGGGGGGAAAGTACACAGCCCTGGGGTGATCCGGTGCTGATGCTAGTATAGTCTGAGACAGTCTTTCCCAGCCGCACATGCTGCCTCCGGTCCGTCAGGAAGTCGATGATCCACCTGCAGAGGGAGTCAGGCACGTTGAGCAGGGACAGCTTGTCCCGGAGCAGAGCGGGGCGGATGGTGTTGAATGCGGAGCTGAAGTCCACAAACAGGATCCTGGCGTAGGTTCCCGGGGAGTCCAGGTGCTGCAGGATGGAGTGGAGGGCCAGGTTGACTGCATCGTCTACAGACCTGTTGGCTCGGTAGGCAAACTGCAGCGGGTCCAGGAGAGGGGTGGTGATGGACTTGAGGTGGGACAGGACCAGGCGCTCAAAGGACTTCATGACTACAGAGGTGAGCGCTACAGGTCTGTAGTCATTAAGTCCAGTGATCCGTGGCTTCTTGGGGACAGGGATGATGGTGGAGGATTTGAGGCAGGATGGCACGTGGCATAACTTAAGGGAGGTGTTAAAAATGTCTGTGAATACAGGAGCCAGCTGTTTCGCACAGAGTCTCAGGGTGGAGGGAGACACGCCGTCTGGGCCGGGGGCCTTGCGCGGGTTCAGTCTGGAGAACTGTTTGAGCACATCCTGCTCACTGATGATAAGGGGAGGGGGGGAGAAGGGGGGGGGTGCCTTAAATGAAGTAGGGAATGTGGAGGCTGTGGAGCTGGAGGGAGGGGGGGAGTTGGACACAGATGACGAGGTGTCAAAACGGGCATAGTGTTGGGACAGTCTCTGACAAAGGGCTTTGTCATCCTGACCTTTAGGAGCCTGAGGCTGATAGTTGGTGATTTGCCTCAGTCCTCTCCACACGGAAGCCGAATCATTAGCAGTGAACTGCTGCTGGAGTCTCTCTGAGTATAGAGATTTAGCCCTCTTCAGCTCTCTGTTAAACCGGTATTTAACCTCCCTGTAGCAGTCCCTGTCTCCACTTTTCAGCGCTGCTTCCTTCTCCTTCCTGATCTGTCTGAGCTTAGCTGTGAACCAGGGTTTGTCATTAGAGTAACTCACCCTGGTGCGTGATGGAAGAATGTTCTCTTCACAAAAGTGGATGTATGAGTTCACAGTGTCCGTGTACTCATCCAGATCATGCGTGGCTCCTTTAAGCATGCCCCAGTCAGATATTTCCATGCACGTTTCCAGCTTCTCCTCAGCATCACTGGTCCGTATCTTCGTAGTGCTCACAACAGGTTTAGTGAGCTTCAATCTCTGTCTGTATGTGGGAATGAGGTGAACCATCACGTGATCAGATAATCCCAGCGCAGCTCGAGGGACAGCGCGATATGCGTCTTTCACTGTGGTGTAACAGTGATCCAGTGTGTTTAATCCTCTGGTGGGGCATTTAATAAACTGTTTGTAGCGGGGGAGATCGTGGCTCAGATTGCACTGATTAAAGTCGCCAGCCACAATAATCAGCGAGTCTGGAAAACTCCGCTCTGTGTGTTGAATGTGATCCGCGAGCACGCGCTGAGCTTCGCGCGTGTCCGCGTCGGGAGGGGCGTACACAGCGATCATTATGAAAGAAGCAAACTCCCGCGGGGAATAGAAGGGCTTGCAATTGATAACAAGAAATTCCAAGGCAGGAGAACAGTGTTTGGAAATTACCGTTACATCAGAGCACCAGCTACAGTTGATGTAGAAGCAGACACCGCCTCCTGTGGTCTTGCCGGAAAGCTCTGTGTCACGATCAGCACGGAAGAGCTGGAAGCCGTCGAGGCGCAGCGCGCTGTCCGGTATATTTTCCCGGAGCCAGGTCTCAGTAAAGCAGAGGACAGCTGAGGAGGCGAGGTCCTTAAAACGCATCAGCAGTCTCAGTTCATCCACCTTGTTAGAGAGAGAGTTGGTATTGGACAGAAATATGCCAGGCAGCGCCGTTCGCGAGCCTCTCCTGCGAAGTCGTACGAGAGCGCCCGCTCGTCTTCCTCTCTTCCGCCGTCTCACTTTCCGAGCCAAACAATAAACCAGATCGGCGGCAGGGGCTAGAAAAACTGGGAGGAGGTCCGTGGGGGTCAAAGTCCTGATATTTAAAAGTTCTTCACGGGTATAAGTGCAAGCAGACACACAATTGACAAACAAAAACAAACAAAGAGCGCAGCGAAGCACCATGTCGACCGCTGTGGGCGCCATCTTGGATCGATATTAGTCGATCGTAAGCAATTATATATATATATATATATATATAGTATATATATATATATATATATATAGAGAGAGAGAGAGAGAGAGAGAGAGAGAGAGAGAGAGAGAGAGAGAGAGAGAGAGAGAGAGAGAGAGAGAGAGAGAGAGAGTGTATGGTATTAAATATTTTGTTTTCTCAATTCAAGTATAAATAATTTTTCACTGGCTCTTCAAGTATAAATCCAAAAGAATAATTAATATAGTGTTTGACAAGTTTTTAGGAAAGCAGATGCACAAATAAATAACCCACTAATACAACTGGAAAAATATTTTATTTGTTCAAACATTTTAATGGTTTATTGAAAAACAATGACCTCATGATTTGGATTTAGCAGGCAACAGATGAACACTGACCTCATGTGGCCATTTATGAACATTTATTTTTTTGACCATCATCAGCACACTTTTCTGCCAGACTTCCCACTGTACAACAGTGTTTTTGTTAGCTCCTGTCAGTACATTGTCTGTTTTTTACACTTTGCATCACACCATCTTATTACCAGTAGACAGAGCACCCGCTATGCGTTGGGAGGCGGAGGTTCATTTCAAAGAGGTGCAGCGGTGCACAATCTAGTGTGTATTACTATTATAATGCATGTCATGACAATCCGCTTCTGATCAGAAAAAAGTTGGTCTACTGTCATAAGTGCATTGTTTAATGTTATTTTAGTGGCGTATTTTGAAATCGTTTAGCTCCGGAGCTCATGAGGAAACAGCATACGCTGGGATCTTCTTTAATTTTAATAGAGAGAGTTGGAACAATCATCATACACTACTCACAAAAAGTGAGGGATATTTGGCTTTTGGGTGAAATTTATGGAAAATGTAAAAGTTCACACTACAGTGACATTATATCATGAAAGTAGGGCATTTAAGTAGAAGCATGCAATGGTGATTTCCTCACTGCAAACAATTTACTGAAACAAAAGCCAACAGTGGTGGGTATATCACAACAAAAAATGTCAATGTCTCAATAACTTATGTGCCCTTGAGCATCAATTGCAGCTTGACTACGATATCTCATGCTGTTCATGCGTTGACTTATTGTCTCCTGAGGCATGGCATTCCACCCTTCTTGAAGGGCGGCCCTCGGGTCCCTGAGGTTGTGGGGTGCAGGGTTACAAACCTCTACACGCCGACTCAGCTGATCTCATAGGTTTTCTATGGGATTCAGGTCTGGAGAAAGTGTAGGCCACTCCATTTGAGGTACCCCAGCCTCCAGCAGCCGTTCCCTAATTATGCAACCTTGATGAGCTGGAGCATTGTCATCCATGAAGATGAAATTAGGCCTGTGTTGTTCATGCAGGGGCACAATGACTGGATTAATGATGTTATTCAGGGAGTATCAGCTTGTCATTGTACCATTCACAAGGTGTAGGGCAGTTCCTCATTGACTAGACACACATCTGCCCAGACTGTAACACCACCACCACCAAAGGTTTGTCTGGTGACAACAGAGGCTGATGCATTGTGCTCTCCTTGACATCTCCAACATTGTTAACAGCCATCATTTCTGCTCAATGTGAATTGACTTTCATCAGAGAACAGCACTGAGACCCAGTGGTTCCTTGTCCAGCACAAATGCTCCCTGGCCCATGCAAACAATGACACCTGTGTCTGGTGGTGTGGTCAGGTACCCTTGCAGGTGTAAACTGTTTTGAATGGTCTGATGTGACACTTGGGTGCCTCTCACCTCCTTTAACCCTTTGATACACTTTGAGAATAGTTATGTTAATGTCCCTTTGCACAAAAATGTCAAGCTATAAAAATTAAAATTAAAAAAAAAAATTAAAAAAATGTTTAAACTGGCATCAGTCCTAACCATCCATATCAAATATTAATTAATTTCTTAAAATTTTAACCCTTAAATTGCCAAATGTTGTCATGATGCAGCTGAATTTTATGGTCTAAAAAGAAAATAAATGATTTATTTTCAATATACTTCATGCAAACGAGAAAGGCAAAGGTAAAGACAGAGAGTTGGCTGATATAATGGAGAGAAGAAAGGTAGGTATACTGTGTGTTCAAGAAACCAGATGGAAGGGAAGCAAGGCTAGGAGCATCGGAGGTGGATTTAAACTGTTCTACCATGGTGTAGATAGGAAGAGAAATGAAGTAGGAGTAATTTTGAAGGAAGAGTATGTGAAGAGTGTTCAGGAGGTAAAGAGGGAGTCAGACAGAATCATGAGTTTGAAGCTAGAAGTCAAAGGTGTGATGTTGAATGGTGTCGGTGTGTATGCCCCACAAGTTGGATGTCAGGTAGAAGAGAGAGAGGAATTCTGCAGTAAAATGGATGAAGTGGTACAGAGTGTTCCCTGGAGGGAAGAGAGCAGTGTTTGGAGCAGACTTTAATGGACATGTAGGTGAAGGGAACAGAGGTGATGAGGAGGTTCTGGATAGTTATGGTCTTAAGGAGAGAAATGTGGAAGGACAGATGGCTGTGGATTTTGCTAAAAGGATGGAAATGGCTGTGGTGAACACATACATTAAGAAGCGAGAGGAACATAGGGCAGGCCCACTCAATTAGCGGCCCGCGGGCCACATATGGCCCAGAAACAACCTCCGAGTGGCCCAGGCCCAGTCTGTGGTCCAGCCAGAGAAGCAAAGGCCAACACGTTTCACCGAATTGCAGAAATCCATTAATTACTACAGATCTTAAATGCAACACTCCACGTAGCCTAGTAACCGTCAACCCACAATGCAGCACATTTGTTTTGAAGTGTGGGCTCTATGGCTGTGGCTAATGGTGCTAGTGGCAAGATACCAAGCCTACACCAAACACAAACAGGTGGCACAAATGCATACAAAGTCAATGGAAAGAGGCGAGCACACGCAAAATCGAGCATTTGTGTCTGAGGGATAGCGCTAGCTTTGACATTCTGCCGTCATTGGAGTAAATGTCCTTTGCACTACCAGGGATTTTAGAATGCGTTACTGTTGATACTGACCAAGATAAAACAAAAAATCTAATTATAAGTTGTATATATAGAACGCTGGGAACTTGCATTGAGACATTCAGAGATAAATTAGTCGAGCTGTACAATAATATTACTAGTAAGAAAATGGTAGTAATTTGTGGAGATTTCAATATTGATTTACTAAATCCATATCAACAAAATATAATTACAGAGTTCATAAATTCTATGTACAGTATGAGTCTATATCCCACAATAACACATCCCAGTAGAATCACAGTTAAGATAAGCCTTTATTAGTCCCACAATGGGGAAATTCTAGGATTGCAACAGCACAGGGATAGCAACACTCAGAGCAACAATCAGAAGGCAAGAAAAAAAAGCAAGAGCAGCTAATATACATAAGTACATATTACTATAAATATATATATATATACACAGTAATAGTAGTTCGCACTGCTACACTTATTGACAACCTGTTTGTTAATATTATTGATAAGAAAATAGAAAGAGGATTATTGATAAATGATATAAGTGACCATTTGCCAACCTTTGCACTTATCCATGGCCACACGGAGGCCAATACAGAAAAAATTCTAAAATCGTTCAGATACAAATCACAAAATGCAATCAGTTCTTTTAAAGAGGACTTGCTGAAGCAGGACTGGACAAAAGTCTATGTATCAGATGTAAATGAAGCCTATGACACATTTATAAACATTGTAACCACTCTTTATGAAAAAAATTGTCCATTAGTAAAGAAAATGCTTAAACATAAATTTGTCGATAAGCCATGGTTAACCAAAGGATTACAAAAGGCGTGTAAAAAGAAAAATTTATTATATAAAGCTTTTCTAAAGAAAAGGACAAAAGAAGCAGAGCAGCGGTATAAAACATACAAAAATAAGTTAGCATATATAATGAGATGTAGTAAAAGAGACTATTACAGTAAAGAACTGGAAAAAAACAGAGACAATATTAAAAATACATGGACAATACTTAACAATATTCTTGGAAATAAAAACAGAAATACAAGCTACCCAACCAATTTTTCAAAAAATAATACAACGACTCAGAGTGTGAATGCAGTTTCACCTGCAGATGAATTTAATAACTTTTTTGTTAACATTGGTCCTAATTTGGCTCGAGAAATACCCATTACGGCGCCTACAGGTGATACAATAAGCAAAACCACTGCTATAAAAGATTCCATTTTTATAAAGAACACAGATGAGAGAGAGGTCATTGAAATTGTAAAATCATTTAAAAGTAAGACACCTACGGACTGTGATGGTATTGACATGCTCTTAGTCAAAACTATTATCGAATGCTTTGTGAAACCACTGACATATATTTGTAACCTGTCTCTCCAAACAGGTATATTTCCCAATGCAATGAAAATAGCTAAAGTAATTCCGATATACAAGACGAGTGACAGAGGGGAACTTTCAAACTATAGACCAATTTCACTATTGCCACAATTTTCCAAGATACTTGAAAAAATATTCTGTGAGAGAATTGACAACTTCATAATGAAGAATAATTTATTGTGTGAGCAGCAATATGGGTTCAGACACAAGAGGATAACTGCATTTGCTCTAATGGAATTTATACAAAAAATATCAACTGCCGTTGAAAATAAAGAGTATTCAGTTGGGGTATTCCTGGATCTTAAAAAAGCATTTGATACAGTGGATCACAATTTGTTATTAAAGAAACTACAAAATTGTGGTATTAGGGGGGTAGCACTGTCCTGGTTATGTAGTTACTTAACCTCTTGCACTCCGGGATACCGCGGGCGGTCACGTCTCTGCGTCCTAGTGCGTCCTAGTGTGCACTATGCGTCTCAGTGCCCACTGAAAAAAAAAACCCTGCATTTCCGTTCTTCCACTACAGACACAGCCGCAAACAGAAAGCCAAAGGAGTGCTTTGATTGGTTTAGACTTGATTGACCTCTCATTCGACTAATAAGAGCCTTGAATTGGGGTTCTGAAACCTTGAAGAACCAATGACTGAAAACCTAGCAAGAAGGACCCGCCTACCAACAACTGCGAATACAGCCAGCCAATTGAAGCAGAGAAGTTCGACGATTGAAAGCGTGCGTCCTGTGCGTAAAATCTGTTTTGTCTAAGCCGCTGTGTGTAACGGTAGCGTTCGCCAGTCTTTTTTTTATTACTACTGTTCTTATTTGTTTTGAAAAATCGTTCGCCAAAACCGCAATCATGGAAACGCAAAACCGCAATAATGGAATCATGGTTTGACCGGGTCGCGTGACCAGAACCACGAGTCGTAACAAGCGGACCAGCGTCATGTTCGTCTGACAATGAGGAACAGATGTTCGCCAGCAACACTGCTGTTGTGGACAGGTAAGTGTTATAAGCTAAATTATTCTTTATCACTGAAAATAGTAATAAAAATAACTTTTGACCGATCGGTAAATTATAACTGTGCATCATCGCCACATGACAGACCGTTGACGGACTGTTTTTTTGTGCGCCTCGATCCTCTGTGGGGGGGGGGGGTTGTTATCCTCTACATTGCAGATATTTTAGTATAATTTTTATTGCACTGTAGGTTATTTTTTCTTGTAAAAAAAGGCCACACATTTTTTACGTGGCATGCTTCTTTGTGTGTGGGGGGGCTTGTTTGTTCATTCATTCATTCATGAATGAATAAACAGCCCCCCCACACACACACACACACAGCCCTGAGTGTCACCTTTCATTAGAGCCCAAGATCAAGCTTCTATATTGAATCATTCAAAAGTTATAGACGTTTTTCCAAACTGTGCCATTTGGCACAATTTGGCACAGTTCAAAAACGCCTGGGAACAACCTGAGAAAAAAGCTGTGTAATATATTCAATTTTTGTGGTATTGTTACAAAATTTTGACCTCAGCTGGATAACACTTGGTTCTACATTTCTGTTGCATTTTCCAGCCCATATCTGATAGCTGTGTGTTATTTGCAAGCATTTGTATCTAAAAAACCATCCAGGCAAACTTTATTTTCTTCAAGTTCAGTATGTTTAGATGACTGTTACTCAGTGGCAGGAGCACTTAGAGAGATTATGACTATTTTGTCAAAAAATTCAAAGTGTTTTCTTTTAAATGAGACCAACCCCATGAAGTAGCTGCAAAGGGTTGAAGAACAGCTTTTGATTTACTTTGGGTACGTTATTTTTAGGCATTTTTAGGGAAATTGACCAGAGTGCAAGGGGTTATCAGTATGTATGTGTTGGTAACAAAAACTCACAGTTACTGAAGGTTACTTGTGGAGTCCCACAGGGTTCAGTTTTGGGGCCATTGTTATTCAATATATATATAAATGATGTATGTAAAGTCTCAGAAAAAATGGATTTAATATTGTTTGCCGATGACACTAATCTATTATGCAGTGGAAACAATTTGGAACAACTTTTGGATACCCTCGGAAAGGAATTAGGAAAGCTTAAACTGTGGTTTGATTCAAACAAATTAACGCTCAATTTAAGTAAGACAAAATTTATAGTTTTTAACAACCATCACAACAACTTAGTATCTAAACTCAGTGTAAATGGTGTAGAGATTGAAAGGGTATCTGAAACTAAATTTCTTGGAGTAATAATTGATAATAAACTGTGTTGGAAGTCACATATTAATTATATTAAAGGTAAACTATCTAAATCAATCGCAATACTACACAGAGCGAAATATTTGCTGAATCAACCCACATTATATACTTTATATCATTCATTAATACTCCCATACATGACATATTGTACTGAAGTATGGGGAAATACATATAAAACAAACATAAGGCCCTTTTCCACTAGCCTCACTTAGCCCTACACCGCACCACTCAGCCCGCGTTTGAGCATTTTCCATTAGCCCCAGCACCGGTTAGCAGGTGCTTTTTTAGTACCTGATCCAGGGCAGGGTCTAACCGAGCTGAATAGGGCTGAGTATGGGTGTGATATGACTTTAAGAGACTGGTTGCCGCTGATTGGTCAGGTCGTAACGTCACGAAAGCGACTTTTTCTACTGAATTTACTCCACGACCACCATTTGTAGTTGTTCAGCCAGTGAACACAGTGCGCCCCTTTAATACAGTATATTATATTAATATACTGTATAATATACTTATATAATAATATACTCCTAATATTATATATTAGGAGGTGCTCAATTTTCTTTCTATATTAGCCGACGATCGCATCCAGCGCGAGTTGGACGGATCTACTCGAAATGAAAAAATATACCAGCAGGTGTCTGAGCAGATGGGTTCCCAAGGGCACATCCGTACTGCCAAACAGTGTCGGGAGAAGCTGAAAAAGCTGAAAAGCGATTACCGAGCAGTGAAGGACCACAATGCTCGAAGTTGAGCAGATCGGAAGGAGTGGAAGTGGTTTGCTGAGAGACATTGGGCTCGACACGGCCACAGTCACCGCCACGGCCTTGGAAACCGTGGATGGTGAGTGTTGTTTTGATATTGTGCGTCTTTTCGCCACTTTATCCTTTCTGTGCCAAGCTCACTGTTTTTTTTTTGTAACTTAGATTTTTATTCATTTTTCATCATATATAATGCATTCAGATCACGTTCTACATTTAAAAAACAAAGGGGTTAGGGTAGGGAAAAAGAGAAAAAGAAAAAAATAAATAAATAAATAAAAAAAAAAATAAATAAAAAATAAAAGGGGGGGGGGGGGGACAAATGTTGGAGCATCAAGTTTTTAGTTTCCATCTCTTAATTCTTCTGGTTTTTTCAGTGTCTTTGGTTATTCTTTCAATTTCTGCCTCGTTGTTGCACTTTGTAGTGTGTCCATTTCCGCCATTTTTTCTCCCATATTCCTTCTTGCATTCTTTGTCGATATGTTAGTTTTTCCATCATACGTATGTCCTCAACAATGTCAGTCCATTGTTCTTGGTCAGGAAGAACTTCTGATCGCCATTTTTTTGTGATAGTTTTTTTACATGCAATCAAGATTTTAACTAGATATCTGTCCTCAGCCTGTATAACATTGTCTTTTTTAAGATCACATAAGTACATCAGGTTACAGTTCATTGGTATATTATATCCTAATATCCTCTGTATTGTCACATGCATAGATTTCCAAAATGATGATATTTTGTAGCATTTCCAAAACATATGTGAGTGGTCTGCATTTTGAGCCCCACATCCCCTCCAGCATAAAGATTGGGTATTTGTATATTTTCCTTGAATCTGTGGTGTAATGAAAAAGCGAATCAGGTTTTTCCATCCAAATTCCCTCCATGCCCTTGAATTTGTTGATGTGTGTTGTGTTTTCCATATTTCCTGCCAGCTTTCTTCTGTTATGTTTAAATTGAGCTCTTTCTCCCATTTCTCCTTTATATAGTTACTTGTATGATTGTTTGTCATAAGTTTCTGATATAGTTTTGAAATAATTCTTATTTTATTTCCTGCATATGAGCTTAAAATAAGTTGTATAATCTCGTTCACATCTGTTTGGAGGTTATGCCTAATCTTCTTCATATAGTAATCTCTCATCTGCAGATATCTGAAAAATTCCGATCTTTCTAATTTAAATTTTCTCCTGATATTTACAAAGCTCCCGAGATCTTTTTTTCCGATATTGCCCCATGCTGTGATTCCCTTGTTCACCAGATTTTTGTATCCCCTATCTTGTTTTGCCGGTTCAAACTGACTGTCAAATGCTACCCATTTCAATAGTTTTATGTCTTCCCTTATATTATATTTTTGTACTATTTTATACCACAGTTCTAAAGTAAATTTAGTGATTGGGTCTATTTGTTTGATTTGCTTATATGCTGAACAAACTGATTAAGAAAGCTAGCTCTGTCCTGGGGCAACGCCTTGATCCGATGGAGGAGATAGGAGAGAGAAGGAAGGTGGCTAAACTGTCATCTCTGCTGGAGTCCGAGTTCCACCCTATGCAGGACATACTGGATGCACTGAGGAGCTCATTTAGCAGCAGACTACATCATCCCAGGTGCACAACCGAGAGGTTTCGTAGATCCTTCCTACCAACGGCTGTCAGACTGTACAACCTAAGCAGGGCTGCTCGCAGAGATAGCAAAAAGACGTAACAAACTAATAGTTTTTTGAACGCAAAAGATGCAATAGACTTACACAATGGTCCTCTCCGGCATACAACTAGGAACATACCGGTCACTGTGGAGGGTGAGAATATGTATGGGCACATAATCATACCATGTAGGATAACTAAATAGACGGTTATGCTGTTTCATCCCACCTAGCAACAATGCTCTGCACTGTGTGTGTTTATATATTTACATATTTATTCCATCTAGCTACAATGCTCCGCACTGTGTTTTTATATATCTACATATTATTCCATCTAGCTACATTGCTCCGCACTGTGTGTGTTTATATACTTGCATATTTATTCCATCTAGCTGCAATGCTCCGTACTGTGGGTGTTTATATATTTACATATTTATTCCATCTAGCTACAATGCTCTGCACTGTGTGTTCATATATTCATATATTTATTCCATCCAGGTACAATGCTCTGCACTGTGTGTCTGTGTGTGTGTGTGTGTGTATATATATATATTTTATAGTAATATGTACATATGTATATTAGCTGCTCTTGCTTGCTTGTTTTTTTTTTTTTTTTTGCCTTCTGATTGTTGCTCTGAGTGTTGCTATCCCTGTGCTGTTGCAATCCTGGAATTTCCCCGTTGTGGGACTAATAAAGGCTTATCTTATCTTATCTTATCTTATATGCATCTTTATCCCCTATTATGCTTTGTACTGGGAGTCCCTCAATTTCCTTTTCCATTTCTTTCCATTTTGCCTCATATCCCTCGTCGCACCAACATATGATATGTCTTATTTGTGCTGAGTAGTAATATTCCTTTAGACTCGGTAGGCCCATGCCTCCTTTCTCTTTTGGTAATTGGAGGGTTTTATATTTCACTCTTGGTATTTTACCTCCCCAAACAAATCTCGATATCATCCTGTCCCACTTTGAGAATTGGGCATCTGGAATCTCTGTTGGTATAGCCTGGAAGAGGTAAAGTAATCTAGGTTGTATGCTGATTTTGACTGTCTCAATTTTTGAATTCAGATCCATATTTAAGATTGACCATCTATCAATATCTTTTTTTATTTCTTGTTCCAACCTATCATAGTTTGCTTTATATATTTTGCTTAGGTCTTTAGGTATGTTCACTCCAAGGTATTTTATTTCTTTTTGGTTCCAATTTAGTTTGATCTTATCAGTTATCTGGTTTAGAGGGTTATAGTGGAATGTCAGTATTTGTGTTTTTGTTATGTTTATCTTGTATCCTGATAATTTTCCAAAATTTTCTATCAAGTTCATCATTTCCATTATTGATTTATCTGGTTGTTCAAGGTAAACTATAATATCGTCTGCAAATAGCCCAATCTTGTGTTCCGCCCCCTTTATTGTTACACCTTTTAATTTCTTATTTTGTCGTATCGCTTGAGCCAATGGTTCTATGAACAGAGCAAACAAGGTGGGCGATAAGCAGCATCCCTGCCTAGTTGATCTTTGTATATTTACTTTGTCTGTTAAGCTACCGTTTATCTTGATTCTTGCCACAGGTTCTTGATATAGCGTCCTTATGCATTGTACTGATTTTTCGTTAAATCCAAAGCGCTCCAGTACACTATATAGGAATTTCCAGTTAACCCTGTCAAATGCTTTTTCTGCGTCTAAACTCATTATTACTGCGCTTTTCTTTTCTTTATGTATTTGGTTAATTATATGTATTGTTCTCCTGATATTGTCATGTGTTTGGCGTCCCTCTATGAATCCAGTTTGATCATCTTCTATCAATTCCGTCAAGAATGTCTTTATTCGTTTACATATAATTGTTGTGTATATTTTATAATCTACATTTAATAAAGAGATTGGTCTATAGTTTCCGCATTGTTCTTTATCTTTCCCTGGTTTTAAAATAACTGAAATGATTGCTTCGTTCCATGATGGAGGTATTTTGTTGTTGTTCAGCGTCCAATTAAATGACTTTAGGAGTTGTGGCATGAGTTCTTCTATAAACAGTTTATAAAACTCAGATGGGTATCCATCACTACCTGGTGATTTACCATTTTTAAGTGACTTAATCACATCTCTGATCTCTTGTGTTGTTATTTCTGCTGTTAGTTTTTCATTTTGTTGATTTCCTATTGATGGCAAGTCCAATGTGTCTAGAAATTTTTTGATATCTTTAGTATTTGTTTCTTCAGGTTGCGAGTATAGTTCTTGGTAGAAATTATGGAAAATTTCTTCGATGTTTTCTGGGTTAACTGTGGTTTTATTTGTGGTGGGGTCTTTAATCTTGTATACATTATTCATTGTTTGTTGTTTTCTTAACCGTTTTGCTAGCAGTTTTGTGGCTTTTGGCCCCGTTTCATAATATTTTTGCTTTAGATATCTATTTTTCCTTTCAATTTCATCCATTTGTGTTTCTTTTATCTTTGTTTTTTCTTCTTTAATTTCTTGATATATTTTTGGATCATTTGTGCTTTGATGTTTACGTTCTAATTCCCTCAGTCTCTCACATCTTTGTTCATACGCTTCCAGTTTAGTCTTATTTGCTTTTCCTGTTTCAACAATTAATTTACCCCTTAACACGGCTTTTAGTGCGTCCCATAGTATTGTTGGGTCCACTTCTTCATTGTCATTCTCTTGGATATATTCGTTTATGTTTATTTTTATTCTTTCTTTCATTTTCTCATCATTTAACAGTCCTACGTTAAGTTTCCATGTTGTTTGTCGTTTTCTATTGTTTAAATATATTTCCATGTATATAGGATTATGATCTGATATTTCTGCCCCTCCAATCCAACAATTTCTCACCCTGTGTCTGTCACCTTCATTCATAAGGAAGTAATCTATTCTAGAGTGTACTTTATGGGCTGCTGAATAATGTGTATAGTCTTTTTCGAGTGGGTGTAGGTCCCTCCATATGTCTACCATACCCATTTCTGCCAGTGAGGTTCTTATGAACTTTGTTACATGTTTTTTTGTCTTCTTAACACTTGTTGTGTCAACTTCATGATCCATGACAGCATTTAAGTCTCCTCCACAAATTAGGACTCCTTCACTGTGTGTTGCTATGAGATCAAACAGATGTTGAAAAAAACCCTTGTCACTTTCTGGTGGGGCATAGATGTTCACTAATGTAATCTGCATACCATCTATTCTTCCCTTTATTATTACATACCTGCCTTCTTTATCCTGGATTTCCTGTTCACTTTCAAATTGTATTTTGTTTGAGATTAGTATCATAACCCCCCTTTTTGCTCCTCCCTTAAATGAACTGTAGTAGGAGTTCTTATAGCCAAATCTCTTTAGTTTCACATGTTCTGCCTTGCTCAAATGTGTCTCTTGCATAAATATAATTTCAGCTTTTTCCTTCTTGAATTTTCTTATTATTCTTTCCCTTTTAACAGGTGAGTTCAGACCATTCACGTTTAGTGTCATTATCTTAAGGTTTTTACCCATATTCATGTTTTTCCATTTTTTTAACTTGTGCTCCTAGCCCCTTTAACAACAAAAATAACACATATTTATATAAAAACACATTAAAAAAACTCGACCTCCGTACTTTGGGCCTTTCTTCTGCCCACTGGTCCCTGTTGGTGGGTGGGGGGTTTGTCTTCACAGAGTGAAGGGCCCTCCCTAGACTTCTAATTACTATCAAAGTAATAGTCATAAGTCTAGAAATGTCCAACAAATATCACTTAAACCTCTCCTAGCCGTCTGTTTCTCTTTTACCTTGTCTTCTTGGCCTTCATTTCTTCTGTGCCTTTCTTAATCTTTGTTATGATCTAGGCTTTCAGTTGAAAGCCTTGTAGCTTGTCCTGGGCCCGCTGCTCTACGTCTCTCCCCCTTCTTCCGCCGTTCACTCGTCTCCACTCCGTCTGTCGTGGTGCGTTCAGGGCCGCCGCTGCTCCAGCCGTCTCCTTCGGCACGCTCACCTCAAGGCCCCGCTCCATCATATCCCGCGCTGCCTCTTCGGCCGTGTTGTAGGTTCTTGTGCCTTCCTCCCAATGAATCCTCATTTTCGTTAGCGGCGTTTGGAATCTAATTTTTTTCTCTTTCAGCGTTTTTTTAATGTTGGCATATTTCTTCCGCTGCTGCACGATTTCTGTCGGGTAGTCATGGTCAAAAAATACCTGTTTGTCGCCGATTCGTATCTTTTTTTTCCATGCTTGCGTCAGGATTCTTTCCTTTATGTCATATTTCACAAAGTTTACCACAACTGACCTGGGTGGAGAGTTTGTTTTCGGGTTCTGTGCCGGTGTTCTGTGCGCCCGTTGAATCTGCAGATCCGTTTCTCCGGGTATTTCCAGTTCTTTTTTTAAGAACTGATCCATGAATTTTGTCATCGAGTTGCCTTCAATGCCCTCCGGAATTCCAAAGATGCGCATATTGCTTCGTCGGGATCTGCTCTCCAAGTCGTTTATTTTCTCCTGCATCCTCTGCGTTTGCGTCGTCAGGGTCTGTAGTTGCTCGTTTGCCTCGCTTTTCCAATCTTCTAGTTCCGAAATTCGGGTCTGCGCTTCTGTCATACACGCCCGCTGGGAGCGCAGCTCCTCCATGTTTTCCGTTAATTTACGCTCCATTTCTCTTCGGAGGTCCATGATTTCCTCCTTAATTTCTTTTTTCAGTTCCTCCTTAAGAGCCGCTAAATCCTGTTGTAGCTGTCGCTTGAATTCTCTTAACTCTTCACCCAAACTGGCGATGCCAGCGTTCATGTTGTCGAGTCTGGTGTCCTCCATTTTCTCTGCTGTAGACATCTCGTTTTTTTGGGCTTTGCGTACAGCGGTTTTTCCTGCGTTGTTGGAGAGGAATTCTTCAATTTACCCTGTTTTTGTCCTTGTGCCCGGTTCCTTCGTGTTTTCATCCCTTAGTTTATTGATTCGTTTATGTCGAGTTGGCCATTTACCGATGATTTTTAATCCGGCTAGGGAGAGCTCTTTGTTTAAGTGTTATGTCTCTCCGCCATCTTCCTGCATCCCCTCTTTCCAAGCTCACTGTTTTTAAGAAATAGGAAGGTTGTTAGATTGTGGGTAATGGTTGTTACTGAGGCTTGCCTATTGTTTTGCAGCCAACTGCAGATTCACGCTTGCTTTGTGTTAAGTATTAGCGCGAACAAAACGCTGAATTACGCTTATTGTATTCCGGTTAAAAACTTTAGAGTGTTGTGTACATGTTGTACTTTGGTGTTAAGTTTTAAATTGCGTGCATTTTCTTTCTAGAATCGCAGTTCATATCACAGGGGTCCACCTCAGTGGACATGGACACAGCGGACTCTCCTGGCGCTGCGTCTGCGTCTGGCGGAGCGCCAGCTGGATTGGCTCCGATGTCAGCCACATCACCAGCTCCATCTGGATCACGTTCAAGTGCCGGTAAGGCACAATAACCACGATTTTTTTTTGGTGAAACAGGTCCAGCGGAAACCAGGGTCGAAAATCCATCCATCCATCCATCCATCCATCTTCTACCGCTTAATCCTTCACAGGTCGCGGGGGGGCTGGAGCCTAACAAGTTATGTACCAAATTGATTAATGCAATTTCCTGTAGCTGCATATTAATTAATTGAAAATGTCTTTTTAAATGTACAAAAAGGTTATTCTTTGGTCTTCACTTATTGGTGTTCCACAACCATTTTTAGGTGTGGTGATTGAAGTGCTGTTGTAACTCCTGTTTTAGACAAACAAATAAAGCTCATGAACTGCCGTTGAAATCAACATGCTTCATTGAAATGCTTCGCGTCAGCTGACTGTATTAACCCATTCAGATTTCTGCGGCCACACTACAAGCAACTATTTTAAACATTACCCATCCATCCATCCATATTCTTAATCTTAATCCTTTTTAGTTTTGCAGGGGGGCTGCAGCCGAAGACAGCACCCTGCGTGTTGCAAAATCTGCTCTACTGAGGGGCAGCAACATGACAGTTCAGCTTATATACAGCAATGAAGCATAATATAATAGTGACATTCCACCACAGACTTTCACCTGTGTAATTCCATAATATATGTAGTGATCCAGCTTTAATGACCATGCCTTTCTGTCTTTCCATCTAGGCAAGAGGAAAACAGACAACTCCATTGCTGACCTTACATTAGCGATGGTCAACATGCATGACGAAGAGATGCGGCTCTTAGAACGGCAACATGACCAGCGGCAAGAACACCATCAGGAGTACATGCAGCATTTGCGACAGGTGGCCGCAGATGTGCGGGCAGATGCGCGTGAAGCCCTGGAGCAGGACGCTGTGTTACGAAGGGAAGAGCTCGCAGAGATGTCAACATTCAACAGAGATTTCCTGACCCTATTTGGCAGGCTTGTGGACGCATTTAGCAGTCGGCGTGTCTAACTATGTCTCCCCACGCCCAGTCTGTTTTTTTGTTTGTAAATTTGGCTTCTGGAATAAAATTGTATTGTTTGCATCAAAAGTCTGGTTTATCTGTTATGACACCATATGAGAAAAGCCAATAATTACATACACATTCCATTCTCTGTTCACTCCACATGCTGCTGTTCATCAGGTCAGGTGTATAGCCTTCTAATGGTAATTTAATTTTTAACAACACAACGAAACGTAATGTCTTGTTAGTTTTTTTTTTTAATTTTAAACAAATTTGCAATGCTGAATCCATTTATCTTGAACGGGTACATTTTTTGTGTTATAAGCAGTTGTACAGGTGTGCTTTAACTTGTACAGCAGACACTGCTAAAGGTAAGTACATGTAAGTTGAATGTTGCATCACCAGTCAAAATTTAATAAATTAAGAAGGAATCTAGCAAAAATTTGACACTAATAACAGTAGACAAATCGGACAAGGATACACAACTGTGTTTTTGTTGCACACAACTGTTGTTACCAACAAGTGCAAAATTTATATTCCCTTTTCCCAAAAATTAAAAATCAATTTGTAAGTAAAAGTGGGAGACCTTTACATGGGAATATGACATGTATCAGCACATGATTTATAGTTCAATTTGCATTTCCACCTAAGCAAAAGTGGCTTGTCGAGCTGGATTTTTGTGAAGATGGCCTGTGCGGTGTTTCTGCATGTAATTACATACCTGTCAAGTGATACGGTTTCACCGTATTTTAATACGGGGAAAATGCAATTTTAGCAAATACGGGCGTATTGCCATTTCTGTACGCCAAAAAGAAGAACATACGGGAAAAAAAATTATTGAGAGTGTTGTGGAACACGTCGTGTGTGTGACCCCCACAGCGTACGGGCGGGCAGAGCACTCAGCGTGAGCAATTATCACTACAGTGAGAAGTGTGGACTCATCATTAGGCTGATGGCTTCACACCTTCTGTTGTCCTGCGGCTCCTGCAAATTAGCTAATAGCTATACACTCTGTGCAACACATCAGAATCAGAATCAGAATCAGATTTATTGCCATTGTTCATGTAGTACACAAACTAGGAATTTGTCTCGGTGCCATGCTGCAACATTAAAAACATGATGAGGTAAAGAGATAAACTAAAAAACTAAAGGACTAAAAACGTGCAATAAGTGTAGAAAAATAAGTAATAATAATAATAATAATAATAATAGTAATAATGAGTAATACTAGTCAAGGCAGTTTTAAATAAATTAGCAAGTAGCAGATAATATGGGGTACCACAGTGCAGTTGATAATGCAACAGAAAAACAGTGATGAATGTCATGAGTCTGGTTGAGCTGCTGTACATAGTGCACGAGAGTCAATAAGTCACTTAATGTTCAGCAGTCTGATGGCAGAGGGGAAAAAGCTATTCGTGTGCCGGGAGGTTTTAGTCCGAATGGACCGAAGCCTTCTACCTGAGGGGAGGGGGGCAAACAGTACGTGACCAGGGTGTGAAGGATCGGCTATGATCCGGCCAGCACGCCTCCGGGTCCTGGAGATGTACAGGTCCTGGAGAGATGGGAGCTTGCAGCCGATCACCTTCTCAGCAGTGCGCACGACGCGCTGCAGCCTTAGTCTGTCCCTGGCAGTGGCTCCTGCATACCACACAGTTATGGAGGAGGTGAGGATGGACTCGATGATGGCCGTGTAGAACTGCACTAACATCTTGGTGGGTAGCTTGAGCTTCCTCAGCTGCTGCAGAAAGAACATCCTCTGCTGGGCCTTTTTGATGAGGGAGCTGATGGTTGGCTCCCATTTGAGGTCCCGGGTGATGGTGGTGCCCAAGAAGCGGAAGGAATCTGCAATGGTGATGGGAGAGCCTGTGATGGTGAGGGGGGGCAGGGGGGTTGTGACTTTCCTGAAGTCCACAATCATCTCCGCTGTCTTCAGAGCGTTCAGCTGCAGGTTGTTGTGGCTGCACCAGGACACCAGCTGGGCCACCTCTTTCCTGTAGACGGACTCGTCGCCGTTGGAGATGAGCCCGATGAGGGTGGTGTCGTCCGCAAACTTAATCAGCTTAACAGACTGGTGGGAGGAGGTGCAGGAGTTGGTATAAAGGGAGAACAGTAGGGGGGAAAGTACACAGCCCTGGGGTGATCCGATGCTGATGCTAACAGAGTCTGAGACAGACTTCCCCAGCCGCACATGCTGCCTCCGGTCCTTCAGGAAGTCGGTGATCCACCTGCAGAGGGAGTCAGGCACATCGAGCAGGGACAGCTTGTCCTGGAGCAGAGCAGGGCAGATGGTGTTGAATGCAGAGCTGAAGTCCACAAACAGAATCCTGGCGTAGGTTCCCGGGGAGTCCAGGTGCTGCAGGATGGAGTGGAGGGCCAGGTTGACTGCGTCGTCCACAGACCTGTTGGCACGGTAGGCAAACTGCAGCGGGTCCAGGAGGGGAGTGGTGATGGACTTGAGGTGAGACAGGACCAGGCGCTCAAAGGACTTCATGACTACAGAGGTGAGCGCTACAGGTCTGTAGTCGTTAAGTCCAGTAATCCATGGCTTCTTGGGGACAGGGATGATGGTGGAGGATTTGAGGCAGGTCGGCACGTGACATTGCTTAAGGGAGGTGTTAAAAATGTCTGTGAAGACAGGAGCCAGCTCTTTCGCACAGTGTCTCAGGGTGGAGGGAGACACACCGTCCGGCCCGGGGGCCTTGCGCGGGTTCAGTCTGGAGAACTGTCTGATGACATCAGATTGATTGTCATTGATTAATTGTCTATGTTTATTGCACTGTCCCTGTCAAATAAACAAATCTAATCTAATCTAATTACCCGTACCTTAACAGATAAGCGTTATGAACAACAGAGCACAGGTAGATGGAACATGCACAACATTTTATTTACAAAAAACATTTTTGAAATATGTATGCACATAAATGTGGACGAAATAGACAAGTACTGCATCACAGCATCTCGTATATCGCCACCCTGCTCCTCTGCTCTCTGTGCCGCTGCCACCACTGGTTCATCTACTGCATCATCCAATGTAGTGTCAAACGTCTCTCCATGACTCTCACACAGATTGTGCAGAGCACAACAAGTCAGCACCATAGATTTCACCAGTTTCATGTCACAGTCATTCCTCTCTCCTTCCTTCTCTCCTCGTCATCAGCCATTTTCTTTGTTGTGGAGGATTCGGTCGCGTGTTTGACGTCACGAGAGTGTGGCGCCGCCTGCTGTTCAACAAATCCCACCCACAGCAGGTGTGCCAGCAGTAATGTTGAAACGCAACCGAGGCAGAACCGAACCGAAGTGAGTAGAGTCGGGTTTTCTAATCGGGGCTAGTGGAAAAGCGCCTATATATCCAGTCTTAGAATAATAAACAAAGCTGCTTACAGGGAACCAACAAACCCACTTTTTCTTAAATTAAAAGCTCTCAAGTTGAAAGATCTGGTTGACTTTAAAACTGCTGTAATAATGTTTAAAGTGAAGAATCTATCACTGCCCGCAAATATCCAAAAACTGTTCCAAATAAGGGAGAAACAATATCATTTCAAATGAACATGTATATTTCAAAAACCTTCAGTGAGAACTACCACCAATCAACACTGTGTTTCAGTGCAAGGAGTCAGATTATGAAACGATTTTGGACCTGAATTAAAATTATTTACAACGCTTGGACAATTTAAACAAAAACTAAAGGAAGAAATACTCCAAACATATATACAAGATGACATGTAAAATCACATAAGGATTGTCATATCCAGTCTGTGTTGTGTTGTTGCTTAGTTTTCTTTTGTCACATTTTGTCTTAGCTTTGTTCCGAATTATAATCGCTCTTGTTTTGTTTTTCTTTTGAATTCTTGGATGGAACATGGGTGGGCAATATAAGCTGCGGCTTCAGCCATCACCCATTTCGGATAACTTATGTTGAACTGTATAATCAGAGGAGTTATTGTTTAATTTGACCTTGTTGGATTTTTTCCCCTTTGTTATATTATTCTGTTTCTTTTTAATCTTTACTTTTAATCTATCTGAAATAAAGATTCATTCATTCATATTACTCATTCATTCATTCATTCAAAAGTATCAACATTGGAGAGTAAACTAGTTTGAAAATGAGACTGACACTCACCGGGAGAAAGAAGGGCTGGGAGCTCTTCAGCTGAATCGGGATGTCATTGTTATTTACCCATGGATTCCTGCCACGGATGTGCTAACAAGGCTAGTGGGCTAGCAATGTAATGCCTATCATCTTATGAAGTTTTGGAGGTAGGTGTTATGTTTGGAAATAGGAGAGCGGAGGCAGGCATTGCAATGAACTGGAACTTTATTACAGAGTGCTACAAAGGTACACGTGTTACAGTGTAAGACATACATGCTAATCCTATGGCTACACAGGCTGTGGCTGTATGAAGGCAGAGCGCCAAAGAGGACGGCTCCTGCCAAGAGTCCCCTCAAATAGGCATGGTGTGCTGACTGTTATGTCGGAGGTTGGAGCCAAAGGAGGAGACCAGGTGTAGAACTGAACACACATTTATTAAACAGGGCAGTGCCACCTAGCCACACCAAACCACTATACAGAGAAGACGGCTAAGAGACTGTCCCTCGTATATCCAGCCCTTTTATAGTCACGGGTGGTGGCGTGACCGAAAAGGTGAAGCCACCACCCCGTGCCACACAAACTAGAACACAGAACACAAACCATAGAAATAACTATATAACATTTTCCCTCCCCCTCAAAAAAGTCCAAAACACACACGCACATACAATTGAGACCTGTAAAAAAAAATTGGGGGGACAATTAGCAGAATCTTTTCAGTTAACCAACCAAATAATCACAGAAGAAATACTATTTCTCAGCTTAACTCTATTGGAACACGCAAGAAGTCACATGGCCATAGATCCTTCCACCCTCCTCTTCTGGAAAAGACCTTGAACGAAAGGAGTCCCTCCTACATATAGCTTTTGAGTGGGTGGGTGGATCCCAACCATACTGTACATGTCCATTGTTTCAAACTGTCCACTTGGGTCCAGATGGCTCCCCTCTTGGTCTTGCCTTTATGACTTCCTCTCAGGTCCTTCTTCTTTAGTCTTACACATGTCCATATATGGAAACAAGAACAGAGACTTTTCCTGTGAAGCTTTTATGTGTGTGTGCATGTGTGTATTATATGTGTGTAAGCAACTGGTGTTTATGTGTGAATGGTGAACGTGTGAGTCTAAGAGATATGTGTATGCAAACACTTTGTGTAATATCTAATTAACTAACCTTCACTACTGTATTTATTTATTATAAGTGTATTTGAACCCTTTTTCTACAGCGAAAAATGCTGAAAATATTACTCTATCATATAAAATGTATTATTTACAATATTGACAGAAATGTCCCACTCATTTTTTTTATCCTGATGATTTTTCATCAACATTGATGCCAGATAAGAAAATAGTTTGTGTCTGCAATGAGGGAATGTGCACTTAAACACATCCTCCTAACTATCTAAAGGGTCATCTATGTATATTTATTACATTTGCAACATTTTACTTTATTTATTATTATTTGGCTGTTTCTCATATAGTAACAATTGTACAGGAAATGGGCCAAGTATCTTGAAGTAAATGCATTCTTTGGATCCTAAAGGAGAGGGGAACTTTCTTGTACACTATTTAGAACATCATGTCACAAAGAACTGGTCTCCATCTCTCTAAACAAAAGAACCAAAGGTTTTTCTTTTGGTGTCACTGTCACTGGATCCAACAAATGCCTGGCAGATCATTTTTATGTCCAGTTTGTCTAGTCTCTCCTTATGGACATTACAGATAACCACATTGTTCAGTCTGTCTTGGACTATAGTAGCCTGAAGCCAACTCTTAAGTCTGCGCAGTGCACTAAAACTCCTCTCAGCTTCACATGAAGACACTGGCACAACCACCAAGATTCTGATGAGTACCTCCACTTGATCAAACAACCCCCTCACCTCCACTGGCAGCCCCATGAGAATCTCTGCTGCCTCTACACTGCTCCTACAGGGGTATTTGTTGCGCAAGAGGGGCAACTGCACAGAGACAGAAGGTCTGCTCAGCTCGGGGTACCGATCTAGAGAGTCATCTAATTCCCCAGTGAGGAGTGCACTCTCCACCTTTTGCAGAAGCTTTAGACTCTCCTGGTCAAAGCGCTCACCAAACTGAACCTCCACACTGTCCAACACTGTCCAGTACTATGCCCTGTAGTAATCTATTGGTTTCCCAGCAAAGTGTTTTGGATGTTTCAACGGCTTCAGTGGAGTCAACCAATGTTGTAGCTTTCTCATATAGTGCAAGGCAGCTGTTGTCAATTCTCTTTCCCTTAAGAGAAGACCTCACACAGTTAACTGCAGCCTGCATACCTGAGACAGTCTGGGTTTTCTTTTGTAGAGAAATGTTCAGGCATTCCAGCTCTCCAACAACAGCAGTGGCAAGTGTGAGGCCCAACACACTCTTGCCTTTACTGAAGTGCTCAAATAAGCCACTGGCAGTTGAACCCGTCCTGGATGTGCTTTCTGCCATCTCCTCTAGGCCTGTTAATACCCACTCATACTGCCTTAGCACAGACATTATTGCAGAATTCCACACAGTGGTTTCAGTGTGGTCAGAGGTGTATCTTCACACACAGCAATGTTTTCAAACATGCTCTTGAACTTGCCTGACTGGCCAAAGAGGACACCTAACTGGTGGACCCAAGAAAGTCCACCCCCCTGCATGTCCTCCCCCCGAATCAGTGGGGAGGACATGCAGCCAGTCTATATAATTAGATTTACACAGTGAGCACCACAATGCATATAGAGAGCTAATGGCTGCTGCCTCCTCAGTATTGCCTGTGTGCCTGTGAACTGTCCTGCCATGTTTGAGGCACCATCATAATTCTGCCCACGTAAACAAGACATAGGTAGATTAAGCATCGACAACACATCAGCTACCACCTTTGCTATGCCCTGGCCTGTTGTCTCAGACACCTCGTACAGCCCAACAAACTCCTCGTGTGGGATGAGGTCATGGGCCACATAGCGCAGACAGACACTCTCCTGCTCAGCACCAGAAATATCCTGAGTACCATCAACAATCACTGAGAACTGAACAACGGGAAGAGACGTAATTTCAGGTAGCCTCAAATTATGGTATTGGCCATGATATTCAGAATTTCATTTTGAGATTTGGGGCTTGTGTACATTGTGCTGCGCTCTGTTAACCACTTTTGCAACACTGGGTCATCCTCTTCTGCCCTAAGTTTCAAGTGTTGATATACAGTAGATTACCACTTTCAGTAGTGTGGCCTCTTTAGGATTGTCCCCATCTTGCTACATGCTGCACAGCACTAACAATTTTCGCTAAGCAATGTCTTGCTACCTCCTGCTGTCTACCCCATGTGCTGGATGACTTGGCACTGATGGGATTCGGCTGATGTGCACTCACACTTACTTAGTGGTGGTGGCCTTGAGAGTTTTGGTGTGCTGTGAATTTTTCAGTGGCCTTTTTCCAGTTTTCTGAAGCCTGCACTGATGAATGCAGCATCAGCTCTTTGTCCAAAAGAGGACTGGTGAGAGTAGCCTTTGCTGCAGTAAAAACACAAGACCCCTTTAAGTGATGGACAGTAATGTAACCATGGAAAATCCCGAAACCATTTGTCTTGGAATGTAAGTATTCTATGAGTAAGAGTTTGTGGTTCGATAAATTGTGGATGTGGTTGATACGGTTTGGTACAGTCACTGAGGTCTGATTTCTCTGCTGTGCCTCTGTCCCCTGCCTCTGTGCTGGTGCTGGTAGAATGTTTCTGATCTTGACCTGTTGTATCCCTGTCCCCTGGGCTGCCAAATGAAGTCTCCAGCTCTCTGTTTGGCCCTTCCACCACTGTCCCTGACTGTGAACTGTCTGCCTCCTAGAATAGAAATAATATGTCTTTCAAACTCACAACTACCCAATACACATATACAGTGCCTTGCCAATTCATTCAAAATTATCATGTGACCCTTAGATTGGACACAGGTGAACTTTATTTTACTATGCTTGTGACTTTTGAAGGTAACTGGTTGCACCACAACGTTTAGGGGCTTCATAGCAAAGGGATGAATACTGTACATATGCACATGCCAATGTATGTTTTTAATTTTTTTTTTTGTATTTTCATATTTCTCTCATTTCATTTCACAAATGTAGACAATTTGTTTCAAATTATTATATAAAATCCAGATTAAATACATATAAGTTACAGGTAGTAATGTAACAAATAGGTAAAAAGTAAAGGGGGGTGTAAAAATTGAAGAAACACTATTTCTCAGCTTAACTTTTATTGAATCACGCAGGGAGTCAGAGAAACACGGCTATGGGTCCTTCACCCCCTCTTCTGGTGAAAGACTCCGCACAAAGAACAGTACAGCTACAAAAAGGCTTCCAGTTACTGGGCGTTTCCCAGTAACTTTCCAACAATACGCTAGCCATTGTCCAAACTAGCTAGAACCGGTCCTTTCAGTGTCCAAATGGCTTCAGATGTCATCTCAGCTCTTTATGACTTCCATCCTGTTGGTTCCTGTATCCAGATGTCTCCTCTTTAGTCCTACATGACCCCCAAGTCCATATATGGAACCAGGAACAGCGACTTTCCTGTGGAGCTTGTATGTGTGTGTGCATGTGTGTGTGTGTGTGTGTGTGTGTGTGTGTGTGTGTGTGAGCTTGTGTGTATCTAAAAGATGTGTATGCAAGCACTTTGTGTAATATCTAATTAACTAATCTTCACTATTTATTATAACGGGGGAATACTTTTGCAAGGCACTGTAATTTTTTCAGTAGTCTAAATAAGAGAGTTCTCGATATTCCAACCATGGCGCTGCTTGGCCGGTGACTGGCGCACTTGCTTTGATAATTGCATGTTTTTTCGTGTTTTTGTTTTGTCTGTGTATCTGTCCAACTGTTGGTGAAGCTGTAGAAACATCACTTTAGTATGTGTGCGTTTATTCGGGGACTGTTAACAGTGGAAATTGCACTTCTTTTTGGACTTCTTTGTCGAAGGCTACCTGAGCAAATGCCGCAGGTGTGTGAGAAAACGCTGCAGGTGTGTGACGCTGCTAGCATGGAGTTACGCTGCAGTGTGAGGAAACCTGCAGTTGTCTATGCACGAGACACACGTCTGGCTCTTCAGACAACACTGAGCGTTGTTTCAACTCTAGCTCAGCTGCTGGCTCATATACCGAAAGAGCTGGTGAGATCAACGTGCTGGCGGTGGAGGAGATCCAGAGAGACGGGCGCCACTCGTGATCAGACCTCAGCAGAGGAAATGCGGCAAACAGGGGGGAATTAGGAGGAAACTGAGAGCCAGGAAATTCAGACCGGCACTCCCCACTATAATTCTGGCAAATCTTCACTCTATTGAGAACACGATTGACGAATTAAGGACACTTACAAGGTATTCATTTGAATTTCGGGAGCCAGCTCTTTCGTGCTTTTCTGAATCCTGGCTACATGCTGCTGTACGGTACCTAACTCTTTGTTTGATATCAGCAGTTTCTCACTTATTCGTGCTGACAGAACTGAAAGCCCAGGAAAAAGCCGGGTAAGAGGGGTCTGTGTTTACATAAATGAACGGTGGTGTCGTCAATATGCCATTAAACATGTTATTTGTAATAGTGACTTCGAACTCCTGGTCATTGGATTAAGACCCTTCTATTTACCCCGTGAATTTGGCTGCTTTTTGCTACAGTATTTATGGTTTATGTTCCACCAAGCAGCAAAGTACACCACGCTGCAACTGGAATAGTGGACCGTGTATGCAATTTGTAACAGCAATTTCCTGATGCTCCTGCCATTGTCCTTGGAGATTTAAACACCTGCAGCCTGGAGAAAGCCCTGCCAGGGTTTCATCAGGTTGTAAAATGTGGCACAAGGAAAGAATATATTGGACAAATGTTATATAAATATCAGAAATTCCTATCGGTCTAGAAGCAAGCCACCTGTCGCCACTTCAGACCATAATGGAGTGCACCTTATTCCAACCTACCTGACCAAGTTGAAAAGTAGTAGACCCCAGGAAAAGGTGATAAGGCTCTGGAATCCAGATAACAAAGAGGCTCTGGGAGCATGTTTTGATCCTGGAATAAACAGAAGGAGTGCAAAGTAATCATTAAACTTACTCAGGAAGGAGCATCATTTCATGAGTGGAACACAATTAAGTTCACAAATGTAATTAATAAGTTACTTGGAGAAGTTTTTTTTTTTTAAAGTTTTTCTAAAGGGTATTGTAAATGTAAATGTAAACAAAGCATTGCATTGTTTACATTTTCATCACATGTTCCCTTATTTTTGTTTTTTGACAACATTGGAAGAATAGTTATTACAACACCCTTTTTTAAGTGAAAGAAAAAGAGAAATTAAAGAAAGAACAAAAAAACAAACAAAAAACAAACAAGAGAAAAAAAACAAAACCAAAAGAGAAAAAAAAAATTTAAAAAAAAAATGAAAGAGTATCTGAGTAGCGTTGGAATAAAGAGAGGTGCTATTATTGAAATGGTATTTGTCAAAGATTAGATTTAATGGAAGACACATATGCGTTCCAGGGTTGCCAAAAGTTCAAGAACCCATCCATGTCCTGTCTCAGTGCGAATGTCAACTTTTCCATCAAATAAATGTCCTGAATCACATTAATCCAATCTTCAGGTGTAGGACAGTCCTTCAACATCCATTTTTTTGTTAGAGCTTTTTTACTTGCCAATATTAAAACCGTGAATAAGTATTTTTCTCCTCGTCTTTCCAGTGATTCCGGTAGTAAACCCAAATACAAAGTTACAAAAGAAAAGGGAACTGTTATTTTGAATATTTTCCCCAATATTGTCTGTACATTGGTCCAATATACAGACAATATTGGTCCTTCTACTTCCGGCCTTCAGAGAGAGCAGACGCTTTTCTCTCCTCTCCTCCTGCTCCCTCCTTCTCCCTCCCTAAGTGACTGAATCCCAGCTTGCTACTGTCTGTGTCTGCATCGCTCTTCTACTGGCTGATTCTTGATCCAAACGGAAAATTATGGATTTGGTAAGCTGGGCCTTGAACACTATTGACACTGTTTTTTCAACTAGGAAATCGGGCCCGGGGGAGCCCACCTGTCCTGCAGGTACTGCTGCTGCGGGTTATGTGAGAGACACATACAATTGGAAACTTATGTGTCTGTGTGACCTTTCGATTGAAGATGCGGAAGACATCTACCTATTCGGCTTAACGATCTCAGGACTTCTACTGATCGGCTTTGGGATAGTCCTGGTGTATCGAAAACTGAAGAAGATGGACAGAGCTTATCAAAATGCTGACCCAACAAAGCTCTTTCACCAATTTGACCAGCTGGGGAGGACTCTGATAGCGGCTAATGGTGAACTGAATAGGAAGATTGGCAACATCTCGATGTCGCTGGGAGCTCTCCAGGAAATGATTTTAAAGCCTGGCAATGATGGAAATTATGGAGCACTGAACGTAGAAGAGATGAAAAGTTTTTCTCTGAGTGACTGTGCTTATTCGACCTTGTTTTCGGCGCCCCTCAGCTCTCACTCCTCCTGGATGAAGATAAGCAGTAGAAATGTTTCGGCTGATTTCTCTCCTTCATAAACAATCTGGCGTACAGTAATCTGAACTCTCAAGGACAGCGCCATGTGACTGGCTCAGAAATTTCCATCTGCCATGCACTGAGAGTTGATCTCACAAGGACATGCTTTTCTAAGTTTCAGACACTAAGACATAACATCTGCTGAGAGAGGATTTTTGCTGTCCACCAATAACTGATAACTGACACTCACTCTGCATTCAACATACACGACTGATTCACTTACACTGATGTACATATACACTCACTGCCTCTCTCTGCTATCTTTGTTTTTGTGAGGTCGATTGTCTGCTCTGTGCCATAGAGAGGTTTTTTCATTGTAATCATAATCTGCTTACACATTTATAAGCTGTATTTTGATAACGAAGTTTTTTTCTCTCCACCTATTGTGTCATTCCTTCCCTTCTTCCCCTATCCCCCACCTTTTTGATTAGGCGCCTTGTTACGGCAGCCGTGTCATTGTAATGAGCTTACATAGCGTGTCAATGTCAAGTCAACTTCCTCGTGTGTTTCTAACATGCTTGGCAATAAAGCTTTTCTGATTCTGATTCTGAATATTGGTGGATAACTGGACATGACCAAAACACATGAAAATGATTTGCAGTCTCATCACCACACAAGTGCCAACAATTCAACCCCTTACGAGTAAATTTGTTTTGTGCAGGTGTTCTGGAAAATCTTACCAAATTTTTCCATCCAAATTCTCTCCACTGCAGGGATGAGGTACTTTTCCATTGCTGTTTATTTAGCTTTTCCAATATTTCCAGTTGTAAAGTGAAATTCCCCTCTTTTTCCCATCTTTCTTTTATATATGATGTGTTGTCTCCTTTTAAGTCTTGAAGACCTTGGTATATTTTAGAAATGTATCTGATCCCTGGGATCCCTTTATATGCCATTAAGAAGACCTTCAGAACACCTGACTGGGCCCTTTCCAAATCCTCCTTTTTAAGTATTTTGTTTATGTGGTGTCTAAGCTGAAAGAACCTGTAAAGGTCTTGATTTATTAGACCTTGTTTTTTCAAATCTTCAGAACTTCTTAAAATTTGCCCTTTAAAAAAATCGTAATATTTTATCAGTCCGTTCTCTTTCCACTTTTTAAATCTAGTGTCTGTTTTATTAGGAGTAAAGTCTTGATCATAGGCAATCCATTGCAGTAATTGATAGGGTTCTTTAGTTTGATTCTCTCTGACTATCTTAAACCAAATTTTTAGCGGGGTCTCTATCCACGGGTTAGTGTTATTCAAAAGTTTAGGTAAGGCGTTGTTCCCTATTATCGCCTGTAGGGGGATGTCACTTGTTATTTGGCATTCCATCTCCTTCCATTGTGCAGTGTAGACTGGGTTACATATCTCTACTAAAGTTTTAATTTGTGTGGCTTTAAAATAGTCCCTGAAATTTGGCAGCGCAAGCCCACCTTTGTCTTTGTTTAGCTGTAGGGTTCTAGATCTGATTCTAGGTCTCTTGCCCTGCCATATGAATCTTGAGATCCTTCTGTCCAGTTCTTGCCATGTTTTTTTTTGGGAGGTTCTACCAGTATTGTTTGGAAAAGGTGTAGAAGACGTGGAAGTATATTCATTTTGACTGCTTCAATTCTTTGTGCGGTACCCAAGAATGGTATCATATTCCATCTTGCTAGATAAGAATTTATTTTTGCCATCAGTGGATCATAGTTTAGTGTTATAATTTTGTTGAGTTGTTTCGGGATATTGATCCCCAGATATTTCATAGATTCCATCTCCCAGTTAGTTTTGAGTTTGCTTAGTAAATATTGATTTGGGTCATAGTTGAACGTTAAAACCTGGGTTTTATGCATGTTTAATTCGTACCCTGATAAATCTCCATACTCTGAAAAAACTGAGATTAGTTCTGGAAAAGAGGTGTCCGGCTGCCCCAGGTATATTAAAATGTCATCAGCAAAGAGTGCTATTTTATGTTCCTTCTGACCAAGTGTAATACCCTGAATTTTTTGATTCCGTTTTATCCATTGGCTCAGAGGTTCTATGAAGATTGCAAAGAGCAGTGGAGACAAGGGGCAGCCCTGACGACATCCTCTTTCCAGTTCAAAAGATGATGATAATTTACCGTTAATCCTTATTTTAGCTGTTGATTTTTTATATAATGCCTGGATAGTTCTAATGAAGTTGTTATGAAAATTGAAACTGGATAAGATTCTATATAGGAAAGACCAGTCAACCGAATGCTTTTTCAGCATCTAATCCCAATATGGCTGCATTTAAGTTATATTTTTTTATCTGATGAATTATGTGTAAAGTGCGTCTAATGTTGTCTTGTGTCTGTCTTTGTCTTATAAAACCTGTTTGATCTAAATGAATTAAGTCTGTCAGTATATTTTCTAACCTTTTGGCAAGGATAGTGGTAAAAAGCTTATAGTCCTGATTTAATACACTGATTGGTCTGTAGTTGGAGCAGTCTAGTTTATCCTTTTCAGGTTTAGGTATGACTGCATTGACCCCTTCTCTCCAGGAGGGGGGGGATTTCCCCTGTGTGGAGGACATAGTTAAATGTTTTCAGGAGGAGAGGAGATAGTTGCTGTTTAAAGGATTTGTACCACTCTGCTGTATAGCCATCTGCTCCTGGGGATTTGTTAGCTTTAAGTTTCATAATTACTTTTTCTAATTCTTTAGGTTGTATTTCTGACAGTAGTGTTTTATTTTGTGACTCAGTAAGTTGGGGAAGGTTTAATGTGTTTAGGAAGGCTTCGGATGCGTTTTTATGTTTTTTGAGGGAGTACAAGTTCTTGTAGTAGTTCTCGAAGCTTTTAAGAATATCCTGAATTCTAAATTTTATTTCCTTTGATACTGGGTCTCTGATTTTGTAGATTGCTCTCTCCGTTTGTTGTTTCCTCAATTTATAGGCTAGTAATTTTGCCGATTTGCTGCCTGTTTCATAGTATTTTTGTTTCAGAAATGTAAGTTTCTTCTGGATTTCTATTGTGTAGATCTCATTTATTTGCTTTTTAATTTCCTTAATTTTGAGCGAGTCATTAGAATGAGTGTTGTCTTTGTGCTCTTTTTCTAGGTTCTTAAGTTCTGACTCTAATGTGATTAGTTTTTCTTGTCTCAGTTTCTTTTGGATTGCCAGTTTTGCGATAATCTTTCCCCTTATTACAGCTTTGCATGCGTCCCACAGTATTAAAGGGGATACTTCTCCATTATCATTTTCTTCCAAATATCTGAGAATATCTGATTCCAATTCATCTTTCAATGGTCCTTTCAGCACATTTGAATTTAACCTCCAAGAAAATGTATTATTTGTGTATTTTTGGCTGCTTAAGTCCATATAGATCGGACTGTGGTCAGAGAGATCCATCAGTCCTATTTTACATGTTTTTACTCTTCCAATGTCTCTATTAAACATAAAAAAATAGTCAATCCTTGAGTATGATGAATGTGGTGCTGAGTAAAATGTATAACCTTTTACACTGGGGTTGAATTAACTAACTAACTAACTAACCTGCACTTATATAGCGCTTTTCTAGTCACAAAGACCGCTCAAAGCGCTTTCATTAATACTAACCCTCTATTCTAAGGGCCTATAGGAAACAGATATCTAGGGACAATTTAGAACAGCCAATTAACCTAACATGCATGTTTTTGGCATGTGGGAGGAAACCGGAGAAATCCCGGAGTAAACCCACGCAACACGGGGAGAACATGCAAACTCCACACAGATCACTGTTGGTCGGGGGCTGGGATCGAACCCACGATCCCCACAATCCCCCGGCCAAGGGTAAACTGTGCTGCCGCAGTGCTAACCACTGTGCCACCGTGCAGCCAATTCCCTCCACACGTCACAGATTCCCATTTCTTTTAGTAGCATCCGAGTTTTTCTACTTTGAGTGTTATTTTGATGTGGAGAATTACCTGTTGCATCCCAGTATGGATTCAGTCTTAGATTGAAGTCTCCACCACATATCACTAAACCTTGGGCTTTAGTTATCATTAGGTCAAATACATTTTTATAAAATTTCCAGTTAGCCCCTGGAGGTGCATATACATTCAGCAGGGTGATATCTTCTCCCTCTAGCCGCCCAAGTACCATGCCGAATCTCCCTTCTTTAGCTTTGTGTTCTGATTTTTTTTTTTCAAATATAATTTTGGTTGAGATCAATATCGCTATTCCCCTCCTCCTCCCTGACTTATATGAAGACTAAGAGATCATTTTAAACCCTTGTCTATTGAGTTTAATGTGCTCCACGTCTGTTAGGTGGGTTTCCTGTAAAAATATTATTCCTGCTTTGTCTTTTTTCATTTTGCCTAGAATCTTGGATCTTTTAACTGGATTCAGGATCCCTTTTACATTATATGAGATTATTTTGGTTACACCCTGTTTCTCCATTGTGTTGTCTTATTTAGTATAACAATGTGGTGGCCCTCTTTTATGCTACTCAGAAACTGAAAGAACATTAAGAACATAAAAAACATTAAGAACATGGTATATAAAACTTTAAAACAAAAAACTGACAAAAGATCTTCCTGATCTGAGGTCTTTTTAGTGACCTTAGAAGAGCCTTGATGGTGTGTTGGCTCTGAGGGAAATTCCTCAGACTCCGTTACGTGCTGAGGGCCCTCTCTTACCCCTGTAAGTTGTCCCATGTTTTTAACGTGAATTTCAGATCCCAATCCGAACTTGTAATGATTTTTTTTTTTTTTTTATGCCTATACCCTATGAAATTGTGCACAACCTCCTACCACCATCACAGCAAACATTCACGTTAATACAGTATTTGTTAGTGTGGAGAGATCATGTGGTTCATTGTCACATTTCTATTTTAACAAGTTTTTTTTTTTTTAAAGACTTATTTGTTTCTAATATTATGTCTGTTCCATGAAATGTTTTACCACTTGCTGATTCTGCATCTCCTTTAATGTTTGTTACCTTGTAGGAGGAGGGTTTGATGTGCAGATTGATTAAAAATATCGTTATTCCTTCCTGAAAACGCTCAGTTTTTCCTTATAGCTCTGGCACTGGGTTTCCTGCTGCTGGCCCGTGGATTTTGAGGGTCTCTGTGTGGACCACGTTTGAGCCTTGATTCTTTCGATCGGGTCTGCTGCGGGTTTATACACCGTTACCGGGAGTCCTCTTCTCACCATATCCGTGGTTGCTTCTTCTGCCGAGTTGTAGAGACACGTCTCATCTCCGTAAAACACCCTCAGCTTCGCCGGAAATGGAGTCTGGAAGCGCAGTTTCTTCTCTTGTAGTACCTTTTTAGCGTCGTTGTATTCCCGATGCTTTTTAAGGACCTCCGGGGCATAGTCGTGCTCCACGAAAACTTTTCTCTCTTGGTGCATAAATCCTTTTTTCTGCCAAGCCAGTCTTACAACCTCTTCTTTTATTCTGGAGTTGGAGAACTTCACCACCACCGATCTTAGTGGCGCTTCCGCCGCCGGCCTAGGGGCTAATGTACGGTGTGCCCTTTCTATCTTCACGTCGGTGGTTTGGGGAATTTCCAACTTCTCTCTCAGTAAGGATTCCACGCATGCCGCCATTGTGGTGAAACCGTCCTCGACTCCTTCTTTCAGACCATGAACTCTTATGTTGTCTCTTCTTAATCTTCCTTCTTGGTCGGTTAGCTTAGCCTCCAGTCTTGACTGTCGTTTGTGTAGTTCCAGCACGGTTTCTTCCAGCCCTTTTATTCTTTCCTCTGCTTCCATGATTCGGTCCTCAGCCTGGTCCACTCTGCTGTTTGTCCTTTTTATTTCGTCTTTAATTTCACGAAATTCGGCCCAACACTCTCGGCGAAACTGTCTTAATTCTTTAAGTACCATTTTTAAGCTAACCTTGTTGCTAGTTTCATTCAGCTCCTCTTCTTCTGAAAGGACATCCTCCGGATCAGATTCTCCAGCTGATGCGTGTCTTGGCCCGATAAATGTCAATTTCTTCTGTTTTCCTTTAGGCATAATGACTTTGTCTTTTGATTTTCACTCTTCCAAAAATCCGTTAAATCTGATTTTCAAGGTATTTTCCTGGATCGGGTCTGGGAGCTTCAGCGTTAAGCTGCTATCACCGTGGTGTCCAGACCGGAAGTCACTTGGAGAAGTTTTAAATGCAAGAATTCTTCATAGTGGTTCATTACTAGTTAGATGTAAAGAGTGTTCAACAAGGAAAAGCAATCAGAGTCAATAAGGTGGAGGGGGAAAATGTGCAGTGTTCAGTATTGGAAGGAAATAAGGCAATGAGAGGAGTGATATCGGGCATTTCAACGGCTGTCTCAACTGATGAAATAATGAAAAACTTAACTGGAGCAAAAGTGACAGAGGTACAAAGATTGAAAACTAAGAAATGGCGAAAAATGTGATAGTCTGTCGGTAATGTTAAAATTTGATGAAACGAGACTGCCAAGCAGGGCAGCGCAGTGGCAGAGTGGTTAGCACTGCGGCAGCACAGCAACTCACCCTTGGCCAGGGGATCCTGGGTTCGATCCCAGCCCCCGACCAACAGTGATCTGTGTGGAGTTTGCATGTTCTCCCCGTGTCTGCACGGATTTACTCTGGGATTTCTCCGGTTTCCTCCCACATGCCAAAAACATGCAAGTTAGGTTAATTGGCATCAAACTGGGGATTCTAAATTGTCGTTAGGTATGACTGTGAGAGTGAATGGTTGTCTGTCTCTCTGTGTTGGCCCTGCGATGGACTGGCGATCTGTCCAGGGTGTACCCTGCCTCTCGCCCAAAGGTGCTGGGATAGGCTCCAGCACCCCCATGACCCAAAAAGGATTAAGCGGAAGAAAATGAATGAATGAGACTGCCAAGTAAGATGTATATTGGCTACATGAGCTATGAAGTCAGACTTTACATTCCTCCTCTACTCAGATGTTTCAAATGTCAAAAGTTTGGTCACGTAGCAGTGATATGCAAAGGTAGACAATGATGTGCATGCTCACAATGCAATGATGCTCCGGTGAACATGAATATGGCAAGTGTGAAAGAAAAGTCAAATTAAAGTGCTGTAACTGCGGTGGTGAACATAGCCCTGCATATCAAGGTTGTGAAGCCAGCAAAAGAGCAGCAGAAATTCAGCAGATAAAAGTCTTCCGGGGATTAACATATGCAGAAGCTGCGAAAAAGGTGCCAGCTCAAAAAGTGGGAGTGGACTCTAACAGGGAAAATGTGCAGACTTGCAGTGCATGCAGTAGAATTAAGGAAGATACTCTGGTTTTGAAGGAAAATAATTTTGTCTTATTTGTAGTAGATATGATAAAACTGCACTGTGCAGACTTCCAAGAAAACAGAAAAAATCAAAATCATTGTGAAAGCAGCAGAAAAATATCTTGGCATTAAGGGGCTACATGGGGAAGCAGTTGAGGACTTGTTAAGTGGGGAATCTTTTAGTTCACAGACATCATGGGCTGGTGGATCAACCACCAATCAAGTCTAAAAGAAGAAGAAGAATGAGATGAGGCGTAGATATGGACTACAGCTCCTGACCAGATAGAGTGATGATATAGAATGAAGTACATGGCAGTGGTGCACCTGTGGGCTGGTTGCCAGCTGCCAGTCAAGTCTAAAAGAAGAAGACAACTGTTCAGAACTCCTTATAAGAACTCCTTATACAAAGATATAGAGTGATGATAATCAAGTCTGTGGTAGTAATGCACCTGTGGGCTGGTTGCCAACCACCAATCAAATCTAAAAGAAGAAGAATAAGAATTTGCACTGACTGGGAAGTGTTGAGGGAGGGCACTGTAGACTCTGCATGTACAGTTACAACTGACTATATTAATTTTTGTGTAGAGTCCATTATTCCTACTAAAACAGTGAAGATGTATCCAAACAATAAAATCTACATCACCAAAGATATCAAACAAATCTTGGCTCACAAGAAAGCATCTTTCAGAAAGGGGGATACACTGGAGCTGCACAGGGTAAATAAGGAGCTGAGGGGCAAAATTAATAAGACAAGAGAGGTTCATAAGAGACACTTGGAGAACATGTTTAAGGCTGGTGACTCCAGAAGGATGTGGAAGAGCATGAAAAGCATGGCTGGAATGCCAAGCAAGGAATCTAAATCTGCCATCTTGAATGATGAACTGACAACTGCATCCGAGTTAAACACCTTTTTCACCAGATTTGAGAGCATCGGGATGGAGGAGAGATGTGAAGAGGTGTTGAGGTCCATTTCTGTTCAGCCAGAGGACAGAATGGAAATTTCAGTAGGACAGGTGGCCAGCGTGTTTTGACGTCTTAATGCACACAAGGCCTCCAGACCTGACAATATTGGTGCCTCCCTCCTCAGGATCTACAGTGAAGAGCTAGCTCAGGTGTGGCAGCCCATCTTCCAGCTATCATTGGACACCCACACTGTCCCTAAGGCCTGGAAAATGTCACACATCATCCCAGTCCCAAAGAAATCTTGTCCTAGGAAGTGCAATGGCTTCCGTCCAGTGGCACGAACTTCCATTTTGATGAAGTCATTGGAGAAAATTCCTTCATTTTTGCTTTCCAACTCCATACAGGATAAACTGGATCCTTAACAATTTGCTTATAAGAGTGAATGCAGCACTGAAGATGCTGTTGCCACCCTTACACACCTGGTTTCAAAACATCTGGATTCATCAAAACAGGGGCCATATGCCAGAGTTCTGTTTATTGACTTTTCTTCTGCCTTTAATACAATTAAACCGGATTTACTTATTGCTAAAATGCACCACCTGGAAATTCACTCATATCTTATCCACTAGTATCATTCTTTTCTCATCAATAGACAGCAACTGGTCAGGGTCAATAACACATGCTCTTCTCTGCTAAAAACAAGCACTGGTGCCCCACAAGGATGCGTTAGCTCTCCATTACTTTTTACCATTCGTACTAATGACTGTGTCACTTATGTGTCTGACCATTATCTCATTAAGTATTCTGATGACACTGCTTTGGTAGCACTCATGACAGAGGGGCTACAACCAGAAATCTACTTTGACAGTGTGGATCAGGTAATGCAGTGGTGTGAGCAGAACTCCCTCATTAGGAATACAATGAAAACAGAGGAACTTATCGTTGGAAACATCCATTTTAATCCTGCTCCAATCATTATTCACAATGAACCCATAAACAGTCCCCCTCTTTCAAATATCAGGGGGTGTATGTGGACAGTGCCCTCTCCTGGTCAATCCATGTTGACTACATTTGTAAAAAAAAGTTCAACAGAGGATTTATTTTCTGAGAAGACTCCGATGTTTTGGAGTGGGAAAGGACATTTTACATCTGTTCAAGTGTTCCACAGTTCAAAGTGTCCTTCTGTATGGAAGTCAAGTCTGGCTCTGGGGTCTTACTGTACAGCTGAAAGCCAGGGTACAAAGACTGTTGAACATCTTCTCTAAGTTGGTGGGCCACTCAGTGGAGAGTGGATTTTTCCAGAGCAGTACTGATCATTGTCTGAGACTGGCAAATAAGATCACTGTGGATTCGTCGCATGTCTTGTATGAGGAGTATCAGCTTCTGGCCTCCGGGAGACGTTTCAGGATACCAAGAAGCAAAAGGAATAGACACAAGTATTCCTTCATTCCTTACTCCACAACCTTATTCAATAAACAGTGGAGTATAAAGAGATGACCTCCCCCTCCTCTGCACACACACATGTACACATACATATAGACATACATACATTTACACTTGCAAGCACATATAAATACACACATACACAACATAGGACTTCCCTTTCCCCATCCATCTCCCCAATTTGGATTTGGACCGTGTCTTGGTGTTATTTTCTGGCTGAGTCTTTTACGTGTTTTGTTTTCAACTACTTTAACGAACGGGTGCTGCAATACAAATTTCCGTGTAATCGGACAATAAAGATCTTATCGATCTTATTTCATCACACTAAACAAAAGCTCAACAGATTTACCCGAGACTCTATATCTCTGGTTGACTGACTGTGTCTCTCTCTGCCCAGCTCTCTGCTCTGACTTTGCTGCAATTATTAAACATTTCCATAAACTCCTCATTCCTTTATATGGACATTTTTCAACAAACTGCCTTAATATTATTGGGATCTTTTTACTTACTTGTCGTTTCGGTACACTGAAAAATGACCGGATGTCTGTTACTTTTCTTTTCTCTGCCATAACTGGACAGGCACAAGCACACAGGTTATTTTCAGATTTAGGAGAGATGCAACACCCAACTACAGATAATGAGCATAATTAGCCTAGATTTATTTTTCCTTGAGTAAAAGAAAAAAGTTTTGACATGAATGTATAGGTTACAAGTCCAGAACACTGTGAACTAAATATCCAGTATAAAACACATGACTTCAGATTCAGATTTATGGTCCGGTCTAAGTCTCATAAGTGTATCCGTGTCATGATGCATCGTTACATTACATCCCTAGTAATGAGCTTAAAATGCTATATGCTGAGTTTACGTAAAACATGCCGGCAGACTTTGGACAAATGAGATGAAATATCGCTTTTCATGTTCTGTATGCGATTGTTGAAAACATGGACTGATAAATAACTTAATAACCGTTCACTCATTAAGCTTTCAATGCACTTACTTACTCCTAACTGCTTTCTGCCTCTTTGTCGGCATGTGTGTAGGGAGCTGCAGCAGCCCTGGCCCCTGGGAAGAAACAGATTGGACTAACCCACTGTGAGGATGGGGGGGGTGTCTAATCTTTCAATAGTTATAAATGTTAATGTGTTTTTAAGTTGCACCACTTGTATTGTGCCTTCACTGAATATTACTATGCTATTCAAATAAAATATGTTTGTGTTTACAATGTGATGTTTGGGGGGGGGGATAACTTTATGGAAGGGGGGGACATAATCCATGCATCCCCCCCAGAATTTACGCCCCTGACCCGAGCACACACACATAGGTATACAGTGGTGTGAAAAAGTGTTTGCCCCTTCCTGATTTCTCATTTTTTTGTATCTTTGTCACACTTAAATGTTTCAGAGCAAACAAATTTAAATATAAGACAAAGATAGCACAAGTAAACACAAAATGGAGTTTTTAAATGAAGGTGTTGATGATTAAGGGAGAAAAAATCCAAACCTACATGGCCCTGTGTGGAAAAAGTAACTGCCCCCTAAACCTAATAACTGGTTGAGTCACCCTTAGCAGCAACAACTGCAATCAAGCATTTGCGATAACTGACGATGAGTCTTTTAAAGCCATGTGGAGGAATTTTGGCCCACTCATCTTTGCAGAATTGTTGTAACTCAGCCACATTGGAGGGTTTTCGAGCATGAACCACCTTTTTAAGGTCATGCCACAACATTTCAATCAGATTCAGGTCAGGACTTTGACTAGGCCACTCCAAAGTCTTCATTTTGTTTTTCTTAAGCCATTCACAGGTGGACTTGCTGCTTTGTTTTGGATCATTGTCCTGATGCAGAACCCAAGTGCACTTCAGTTTGAGGTGACAAACAGATGGCCGGACATTCTCCTTCAGGATTTTTTGGTAGACAGCAGAATTCATGGTTTCATTTACCACAGCAAGTGTTCCAGGTCCTGAAGCAGCAAAACAGCCCCAGACCATCACACTACCACCACCATATTTTACTCCTGATATGATGTTACTTTTCTGAAATGCTGTTACTTTTATGCCAAATGTAATGGGATACACACCTTCCAAAAAGTTCAGCTTTAACTTGTCAGTCAGAGTATTTTCCCAGAAGTCTCGTTGATCATCAAAATGTCTTCTGGCAAAACTTAGATGAGCTTTTATATTCTTTTTGCTCAGCAGTGGTTTTTGTCTTGGATCTCCGCCATGCAGGCCATTTTTGCCCAGTCTCTTTCTGATGGTGGAGTCATGGACACCGACCTTAACTGAGGCAAGTGAGGCCTACAGTTCTTTAGATGTTGTTGTGGGGTCTTTTGTGACCTCTTGGATGAGTCGTCGCTGCACTCTTGGGGGTAGTTTTGGTCAGCTGACCACTCCTGGGAAGGTTCACCACTGTTCCATGTTTTCACCATTTGTGGATAATAGTGCTCACTGTGGTTCGCTGGAGTCCCAAAGCTTTAGAAATGGCTAGAAAATTGAACTCGGCTTTCCAAAGATGTGATAAATCACAGTTAATTTATGTTATAACGGGGGGGGGGGCAATCACTTTTTCACACAGGGCCAAGTAGTTTGGGATTTTTTTTCCCTTAATAATAAATGCCTTCATTTCAAAACTGCATTCTGTGTTTACTTGTGTTATCTTTGTCTAATATTAAATTTGTTTGATGATCTGAAACATTTAAGTGTGACAAACATACAAAAAAAAATGAGAAATCAGGAAGGGGGCAAACACTTTTTCACACCACTGTATACCATACACACAACACACATACAGTGCATCCAGAAAGTATTCACAGCACTTCCCTTTTTAGACATTTTGTTATGTTTCAGCCTTATTCCAAAAGGGAATAAATTTTTTTTTTTCCTCAAAATTCTACACACAATACCCCATAATGACAACATGAAAAAAGTTTTGAGATTTTTTGCAAATTTATTAAAATTAGAAAGCCAAGAAATCACATGTACATAAGTATTCACAGCCTTTGCTCAATACTTTGTTGGTGCATCTTTGGCAGCAATTACAGCCTCAAGTCTTTTTGAATATGATGCCACAAGCTTGGCACACCTATCTTTGGGCAGTTTTCCCCATTCCTCTTTGCAGCACCTCTCAAGCTCCATCAGGTTGGATGGGAAGTGTTGGTGCACAGCCATTTTCTGATCTCTCCAGAGATGTTCAATTGGATTCAAGTCTGGGCTCTGGCTGGGCCACTCAAGGACATTCACAGATTTGCCTGAAGCTACTCCTTTGATATCTTGGCTGTGTGCTTTAGGGTCGTTGTCCTACTGAAAGATGAACCATCGCCCCAGTCTGAGGTCAAGAGCACTCTGGAGTAGGTTTTCATCCAGGATGTCTCTGTACATTGCTGCATTCATTTTTCCCTCTATCCTGACTAGTCTCCCAGGTCCTGCCGCTGAAAAACATCCCCACAGCATGATGTTGCCACCACCATGCTTTGCTGCAGGGATGGTATTGGCTTGGTGATGAGCAGTGCCTGGTTTCCTCAAACATGACGCCTGGCATTCACGCCACAGAGTTCAATCTTTGTCTCATTAGACCAGAGAATTTTGTTTCTCATGGTCTGAGAGTCCTTCAGGTGCCTTTTGGCAAACTCCAGGCAGGCTGCCATGTGCCTTTAAGTAAGGAGTGGCTTCCGTCTGGCCATTCTACCATACAGGTGAATGGTGAATTGCTGCAGAGATGGCTGTCCTTCTGGAAGGTGCTTCTCTCTCCACAGAGGAACGTTGGAGCTGTGATAGAGTGACCATTGGGTTCTTGGTCACCTGCCTGACTAAGACGGAGAGAGTGGCCATCCCTGACTAAGGTCCTTCTCCCCTGATCGCTCAGTTTAGATGACCGGCCAGCTCTAGGAAGAGTCCTTGTGGTTCCAAACTTCTTCCATTTACAGATGATGGAGGCCACTGTGATCATTGGGACCTTCAAAGTTGCAGAAATTTTTCTGTACCCTTCCCGATTTGTGCCTCAAGACAATCCTGTCTTGGAGGTCTCCAGACAATTCCTTTGACTTCATGCTTGGTTTGTGCTCTGACATGCACTGTCAACTGTGGGACCTTATATAGACAGATACATGCCTATCCAAATCATGTCCAATCAACTGAATTTACCACAGGTGGACTCCAATTAAGCTGTAGAAACATCTCAAGGATGATCAGTGGAAACAGGATGCACCTGAGCTCAATGTTGAGCTTCATGGCAAAGGCTGTGAATACTTATGTACATGTGATTTCTTAGTTGTTTCTTTTTAATAAATTTGCAAAAATCTCAAAAACTTTTTTTCACGCTGTCATTATGGGGTACTGTGTGTAGAGTTTTGAGGAAAAAAATTAACTTAATCCATTTTGGAATAAGGCTGTAACATAAAATGTGGAAAAAGTGAAGCGCTGTGAATACCTTCCAGATGCACTGTATGCCTACGCACAAGTGCACATGCAGCCATACAATGTACACAGAACATACATGTGCACACACACAGTATGGACATACAAAACACATAGGCACACTTAGCTAACCTCCAGCACAAAACCAGTTAGTAAAAACATGTCCATATTAAAGTTTGTCACGTGGAACATATGTTGAATCGGTACCAGGGAGAAGAGGCTAAAAGTTTTTAATCGACTGAATGATCTACAGGCAGACTTTGTCTTATTACAGGAAACATGTTTCTAAATCATCTGTAGATGCATTCACCTCCCCTGAATTTCCTCACATGCACTCAGCCTGCTTTAATTCCAAACGGTGTGTGTGTGTGTGGGGGGGGGAGGGGGGTAGTGTTATGTGACCAATGAGTAATTAAAAACATAACTTACGGACTTCCGGTTATGGCTGCCACGTAGGACGGACGTGTCTCGCTCTGCTCTGCTCCTGGAGAAAAAAAAATCGGCAAATAACTCTCTCATTTGGGACAGAACGTATCCCAGCATTTGGGCGAGGATATGTCGGCGAAGCCTAAGGCTGGAAAACCAGGAAAAGGAAAAAGCGAGCCGCCGAAACAGTCCAAATTAACGGACTTTCAGGTCTGTGACGCAGCAAACAAAACTCCATATATGGCAGAGGAGGCTGGCAACGGCGCGATATCTGCGGGGAATGGCGCAGATGCGCTGATGGCTGCCATGAGTTCAATGAGAGCGGACTTTTCCTCTAGATTTGATGGGATTATGACAGCGTTGGAAGGAATAAGAAAGGAATTGGGTGACTGTGTAGAACGAACGGCGCAGATGGAGCTCCGTCTCGCTAGTGCTGAAGATGACGTCACCCGTCTTCAATTAAAGGTGCGCACTTTGGAAAAAAAAAAATAAATCTCTGGAAGATAATATTTTGGATTTGGAATCTCGGTTGAGACAGAATAATTTGAGGCTGGTGGGTCTTCCAGAGGAATCAGAAGGTCGGGACGTATGTTCCTTTCTGGAAAAGTGGATTCCGGAGGTGCTGGGCAGCGAGGAGTTGCAATCAGCAGTGGTTCTGGAAAAAGCACATCGTATTGGCCCACGGAGAGATAAGGGACCGCCGAGGACCTTAATTATGAAGTTTCTTAGCAACAGAGACAGGATGAAGATCTTCAACGCTGCACGTGCTAAAGGAGAGATTAAACACCAGGACCAGCAGGTGCGGTTCTACCCAGATTTGGCCACAGGAATCCAGCAATTGAGGAAGCAGTTTGATCCCGTACGTAAGGAGCTGCGCAACCTTGGGATTCGTCATGGTGTAATCTATCCTGCGAGACTGCTGACCACGTATGAGGGCAGAACCCACATCTTCAAGACCCCAGAGGAGGCGCAGGAGTTCATCAAGAAGATCAAAGAAGAAGAAGAGACTGGTGGGAGCTAAGCATGAACAAAATATAAGGTAGAATAATTAAGCATTTGCACAGGCATCTGACTGACTTGAAGTAAATAGTAAGTTTACAAAATATAGATTGTATTATATATTAAAAAAACAAAACAAAAACAAAACAAACAAAAAAAAAACTATGATGTACAAAGTTGTTAAAAATTTTGGAGTTAAGTTGGAAAACTACAGAGGAGAGTTACTGTTACGTCATTAAAAGCAGTAGAGTTAGGGTGATTGGGAGGATGAAGAAGGAGTGGCTTAGGCTGTTCCCCGTGGGTGTGGAACGGTCGATGGCTATATCGGGAGACAGAATTTTTCTTTTGATTTTGGGGGGTTTGCCACAAGTGTGGGAAGGGGAAATTTGTTTGTGTGTAGTTTGTAGGATGAATGTTCAACCACTCATGTTTTTGCTTCTCTGTATGAGCATGTTTACACTGCAAGGTAATCCCAAACTCTCTATTGATCATGGACCAAAGTGTTAATCTTAATTTAACTTCATGGAATTGCAGAGGTCTACAAAATTTAAAAAAACTTAAACAAGTTATGAATAAAATAAAGGACATGGGTTCAAGAATTGTGTTTTTACAAGAAACTCATCTGATAGAGGAGGATGTTAAAAGAATTAGGAGTAGATGGCAGAGATGTGTATTCACCTCTTCATTTTCATCCCGAGCCAGGGGAGTTATGACTCTCATACATAAATCAGTTCCTTTTCAAGTGAAAAATGTAATTGGAGACAAATTTGGAAGATATGTAATCATTCAAGGTTCTTTGCTATTAGAAAATATAAATCTTGTGAACTTATATGGTCCCAATATAGATGATCAGAAGTTCTTTGCTAATTTATTTCTCATCTTATCATCACTTACAGGGCAACATATAATAGCAGGGGATTTTAATTGTACATTGAATCCAGGTGTGGATAGATCAACAGGACTGGATTGTACGCACATTGGATGTAGGATGACTATTAATCATTTTATGAAAGAATTGAGATTGTTAGATATATGGAGAGAAATGAAACCACAAGTTAAAGCCTATTCTTGTTATTCCAGTACCTACAAGACATTCTCACATATTGATTATTTTTTGATTTCCACAGAATTAAGGTCCAAGATTCAAAACTGCTTTTATGATAACATCGTGATCTCTGATCATGCACCCTGTTGTCTAATATATGTAGATAAAAAATTGACAAAGGAATCAGGTAGATGGCAATTTCAGCATAAATGGCTTCAGGATGAGGAATTTGTCAAGTATATAGAAAAACAGATAGACGAGTTCTTTGACATCAATACTACACAAACATCAGCATGTGTAAAGTGGGAGGCTTTCAAAGCTTTTATTAGGGGACATATTATTAGTTATACAGGATCAAAATCTAAGAAGACTCGAGAGGAGAGAGCTAAATTGGAACATAAAATAAAAAGTCTTCAGGAAAAAGTGTATGCAGGAAGTGACCCAAGGTTGGAGAATGAATTACTGATTTTGAGAGCTGAATACGACAAAAAATCAGCGAATAGAGCTGCCTCGAGTCTTCTAAGATTGAAACAATCTTTTTATGAACAAGGTGAAAAATCAGGAAAATTATTAGCATGGCAGATTAAACAATTGGAAATTAAAACACCAATTACCAGTATTATAAGTAACGGACAGGTAGTTATAGATCCTTTAGAAATTAATAGAGCCTTTAGAGATTACTATGAAAAATTATATGATACCAAAAATGAACCTGATTTAACAAAACTAAATGGGTTTTTGAACGAACTATCTATACCGTGTATTCCAAATGAAAACAGGGAGATATTGGAGTCTAAAATTAGTCAAGAAGAAGTTGGGCTAGCCATTGATAATATGAAATCAGGAAAAAGTGCAGGACCAGATGGTCTTCCACTTGACCTTTATAAAAAATTCAAGAATAAATTAATAAAACCTTTTTTGGAAATGGTTTTAGAAGCATTTCAAAATAATAATTTACCATCATACATAAATAATGCCTTAATTATACTGCTGCCAAAACCAGGTAAGCCCTCTAATAAATGTGAAAATATGAGACCAATAAGCCTATTAAACGCCGACCTTAAGATAATCTGTAAAATTTTAGCAAGACGAATACAAGAAATTTTACCAAATATTATTAATCGAGATCAGAATGGCTTTATAAAGGGTAGACAAGGCTTCCATAATGTAAGAAGACTATTTAATATTATTTATTTTAATAAAGAAGCACCGGATACAGCTCTCCTATCATTGGACGCCGAAAAGGCCTTTGATAGAGTTGAATGGCCCTTTCTTTTTGAAGTCCTACAAAGGTTTGGACTTGGAAATAATTTCATAAAATGGGTTCAAATAATATACAATAATGCTACAGCAGAAATCCTAACAAATAACAATATTTCAAAACCAATAAAAATCAATAGAGGATGTCGACAAGGCTGTCCACTTTCACCTTTACTGTTTACTATGGCAATTGAACCTTTAGCGATAGCGATACGTTTACATTCACAAATATATGGAATTAAAGTTGGACCAACAGAACATAAAATCTCCCTGTACGCCGATGATATAATTTTGTTTATGTCGAATCTAAAAAAATCAATTCCAACCTTGTTGAATTTAATAAAGAATTTTGGGGAAATATCAGGATATAAAATAAATAAAACTAAATCTTCAATATTAATGCTAAATGAGACCCAGAGAAATTACCCAGCCCCTGAGGTAAATCAATTCAATGTTGTAAATCAGTTTAAATATTTAGGAATCCAAATTATGCCTAAGCTAGAATCAGTCGCCAGTGTCAACTATGAAGCCTTAATGTCAGATATCAATGAGTTAACTCAGAGATGGATGTCACTACCAATGTCGATGATCGGGAGAATCAATATACTTAAAAGTAATATTTTACCTAAAATACTTTATTTATTTCAATACATTCCCTTATCACCACCTTTAGATCTATTCTCAAGAATAAAAAAAAAGTTAGTGGAATTTATATGGAACAACAGGAGGGCTAGATTACGTTTGTCTTTATTATATTTACCATTTGATCGTGGAGGTCTGAAATGTCCAAATTTTATGTTGTATTATTGGTCGGCACAACTGAGGTCTATGACATATTATTTTTCATCAAATGATCTCCCTCACTGGACTGAAATGGAATCATACAATTTACCTTTACCTCTTCCCATATTCATATACTCAGATTCGGCAAAAAAAATTACAAAAACAAGTTAAAAATCCATTTGTAAAGCATATGATCAAAATATGGTGTGAAGCTAAAAACTATTTAAAAGAACCACAGTTATTGTCACAATTTAGTCCAATATGGGGTAATCAATATTTTAAACCAGGGAGAGCGGACGCTGTATTTAAAGTATGGAATTTAAAAGGGATACAAAAGATTCAGGATTTATATTTGCCATGTGCAGACAACATAATGTCTTTTGAAGAGCTGAGGATCAAATTTAATCTCAATAGAACACATTTTTTTAAATATCTTCAACTTAGAAACTTTATTCGATCAAATCAAAATAAAGCTCTCACTCGACCTATTTATTCATCCTTGGAAAAAATGATGATGAAAGATAGTAAAAGAAAGGGTATTATTTCAGAGTTTTATAACTCATTGACACTATCTTCAAGTGAAAATTCACTGAAAAGATTAAACTACTGGAAAGAAGATCTGCAAATTGAAATTTCAGAGGAACAATGGGAATTGGCTTGTACAGAAGCTCAAACCAAATCAATAAATGCACGCCTTAAATTGATACATTTCAAATGGTTAATGCGGATGTATGTTACACCGGAGGAGTTAAATAGATATAACAAAAATATACCAGATACATGCACAAAATGCATGGAAAGTAAAGGAACCCTATTTCATTGTTTATGGGAATGTAGATTAATAAGAATGTTTTGGGAAGAGGTGAGGGTAACAATTGAAAAAATAATCTCAAAACAAATCATATTGAATCCTAAACTGTTTTTGTTGGGTCTGTACCCAGAAAAGCATAATTTTAATAAAAGTGAAAGAACATTCATAGACCTCAGTTTGCTTAATGCCAAAAAATGTATTGCACTATTATGGAAAAAGACTCATAGACCAGATGTGACTCAGTGGTTAAGACAGATGTTAACAAACCTTCCATTAGAAAGAATAACATATATACTGAAATCAAAGGAAATTGTGTTTGAGAATATATGGAGACCTTTTATTGATTATGTAAAAAATTTAAACATAACTCTTGAAGAAGAAGGTGAATGATGTGTGTGGACCTTGTAAATTCCAAACTGGTGAACATAATATGTATACTTATGTATTGGATTGTCTAGACTAAACAGAGGAGCATTGTTGAAGACTTGATTTTGTTGGTGGTTGTTGGTGTTTTTAGTGCATTTTTTTTTTGTAGTACTTTAGTGTTAGTGTTTGATTGTCTGTATCATGTTTGTTAAAAAAAAAAAAAGGTTCAATAAAGATATTGTGGAAAAAAAAAAAACATAACTTACAAGGTTCTTTAAAAACAGGTGAAGAGTTACAGGCAGCAAAGGGGGAAACTTTAAAATGTTTGCTCAAAGGAATTTATTTACATAAAATATATATAAATAAATGTCCACTAAAATAAAAAGCCTAAACTAAAACCTAAGAATTAAAACTAAGAAACTAAAATGAGATACAATACTACCTAAAAACCAAGCTAAAAAAACTAAAAGTGGGCTAAAATAAAACCAAACAATAAAAGTCCCTAAAATGCTGAGGAGGATCCACTCTTCAGGCACCGTTCTCCTTCTGCCACAATGACACCGACGCCCTTAGGAAACTAGTACAGGAGAAGACACTTGCCAGCAGTAGTGATGGTGAAACTGAAGCCTTATGAAACAATGAACAATTTTGAGACAATTGCTTCATGATCAACACAATGTTATGAAACATTTAATAAAGAGTTATTTATTTAGCGAATGCAAAGTCCTCAAGCCAAGCAGTTGCCTCCTGGTTTGCTGTATGGAGGGTGTGTAATCCTCCTTCCAGTCTTTGGAGCGGGCAAGCCTCTATGATGTGTTCCATTGTTTGCTCCTCTCCACATGCGCACAGTGGGCTAGGGCTACTGCCCCATCTGTGAAGGCTGGCCAAGCAGGGGCCATGTCCAGTCCTGAAGCGATTGAGTGTAAACCACTGTCTCCTTGGGAGGTTGGTGCCCGGGACCTGTTGGTTGGGGTTTGTCACCAGGTGTTTGTTTGGGACCTCCTTGGTCTCCCATTCCTCTTGCCAAGCTGTCTGGATGGTGAAGTCAGCTGGGGGAGGGTTTTTCCAAATCAGCCGTCTGGATGGAAGTCTGGCAGTGGGTGGGGTGTAGATATCTGCATAGATTGGTAAGTGAGGAGAATCTTTGGCTTTTTGAAGCATCCTTTGAGTTAGTGCTGCTCGCCGGATGTATGGGGGGGGTTATGTTTGACAGTACAGGGAGCCAGGGGAGTGGTGTTGAGCGGATTGTCCCAATTATGGTTCTCATGGTTGTGTTGAGCTGGGTGTCTACGTGGTGTGTGTAGGATGACCTGGACCAGACAGGGGCACAATATTCTGCTACAGAGTATGAAAGGGCCAGTGCTAAGGTGCGCAGGGTGGAGGCTGCCGCCCCCCATTTTGCACCAGTGAGCTTGCAGAGCAGGTTATTTCGTGCCTTCACCTTAGCAGCCGTCCCCCCCCTTTAAATGTTCCTTGAAGGATAGGGTCCTGTCAAGGGTCACTCCAAGGTAGGTTGGATTCGAGGCATGCTTAAGCTTAAGTCCACTCAGGTGGATGTTTAGTTCTCTGGCAGCTTTTACATTGTGGAGATGGAATACACTGGAGACGGTTTTTGCTGGGCTTGGTTTTAGGTTCCAGGTTTTGCAGAACTGGTCCAGTTTGGCAAGCTCTTCCGTGAGCACCCGTTCCAGTGGCTCAAAGTCTGGTGCTTGGACTGCCAAACAGATGTTGTCTGCATAGATGAATTTGCGGGATTTTGTAGTGGGCAGGTCGTTTATGTAGAGGTTGAACAGGGTTGGAGCTAGAACTGAGCCTTGTGGGAGTCCGTTTTTCTGCGTTCTCCATGCGCTTGTGTTCTGACCGAGGTGGACTCTGAACCTTCGGTTGGTCAGCATGGTTTTTATAATTGCTGATGCCCAGGCAGGGATCGCCTTTGTAAGTTTCAGGAGGAGGCCTTTGTGCCAGATCGTATCATAGGCGGCTGTAAGATCGAGAAACACAGCCCCTGTCTTCAGTCTGCTCTCGAAACCATTTTCGATGAAGGTGGTTAGGGCCAGTACTTGCTCTCCTGTGCTGCGGTCCTTGCAGAAACCTGCTTGATCCACACTTAGAATTTCCTCTATTCCTGGGGAAATATGTTGCAGTATCAGGCGCTCCATGATTTTATAAGGAACGCTGAGTAGGGAGATTGGGCGGTAGCTTGCTGGTAGTTTGTGGTCTTTGCCAGGTTTTGGTATAGCAATGACCTTTGCTGTCCGCCATTTCTTTGGGATTGAGTTTGTTTGTATGATCCTTGTGTAGAGTTGTGTCAACCAGGTTAGGGCTCGGGGGCCAAGATTTTTCATGAATTCTGGGAAAATGTTGTCATATCCTGCTGCCTTTCCACATTTCAGGCCCTGTAGGACTTTCTGCAGTTCAGCAGCCTCGAAGGGTTCAGGGTTCGTTTCCTGTACGGGCATTTTTGGTGTTTTTTTTTAGCTCAGTTGTAACTGCTCTTCTGGTGTCTTTGTCTTGGGGTGCTTTGGCGATGGTCAGTAGGTGGGATGCAACTTGGTTGGGTGTGACAGATGCTCGGCTTTGGCTAGGGGGCTTCTGTGCAGCTCCTAGGCGACGGATGAGGCTCCAACATTTCCTGCTAGAGTGGGTAAAGCTCCGGTCAGCAACTGTCTCCTCCCATTTCTTTCGCCGGGCTGTACTTAGCGATTCAATGAGGTGGTCTGCTATCTCTGGGTCCCCTGATGTTTGATAGGATTGTAGGAGGGCAGCACTTTCTCCGTCCAGGCATGGGACATAATGGGGTCGGTAGCCTCATGAGATTGCAGTGTGAGCAGCCTTGAAGATTGCGCTGCAGAAGTGGTTGTATGCTTCATCTACAGTGATGGTGTGGAGTGGGATGGTAACAGCACTCCGATCCAGAGTTTCACTGAATTTCTTCCAGTTGGCTTTGCGGAAGTTCCAGCGCATCTTCCTTGGGCTGTTTATGACTGGAAGTTGTAGGCCAATGTGTACAAGCAGGGGCCGGTGTTGGCTGTGTGGAAAATCGTCAAGAATGAGGATCTGTGTAGGATATGGCGTCCCATTCGAAGAGCTGACCCAGCACAGGTCAGGAGAATAGTCCTTCTTCCACCTAGCAGAGTGGAAAGTTCCTCTTTGTTTGGGGTCGTGTATCAGAGCGAGATCATTTCTAGATGCCCATTCTGAAAGTACCTCCCCGTCACTATCCACTGCTGGGTACCCCCAGTCAGGGTGATGGCTGTTAAAGTCCCCCACATAGATGGCAGGGTGGGGTGGGGTGGGTAAGACCTGCAGATCCCAGTTGGCAATAGGGGGCTTGTACACATTGACAATATGGAAGCCACCAATGGTTGTGGTGTCTGAGAAATGTGTTGTTGTCAGGTGGTTTACTTCAACTATGTCAGAACGCACATAGGTGGCACGTCCATGTTTGGCATGTGGAACATAGCATAGGAGGTCAAAGCCATTGATGGTGTAGCAGCCAGCTTCCTCTGTGCCAATATGAGTCTCTTGGAGGCAGATTACATCATTCGAGTGTTGGAAGGCGAGGACTTCGATAAGGCTTCGCTTGGCTGCAGATAGGCCTTCAACGTTTAGTTGTAGTATGCGAAGGGCAGGTCCTACTGCAAGGTGCTCTCGGGGCTGTTTGCTTTCGGCTTTGGGACTGTGACTAGGATTCTTCTTTGACTTGACACTGAGGCGTCGTCTCTTCGAATTTAGTCTGCTGGTAGGGTCATTAGCTTCCCCGGGCAAGCCCGGGTACTGGCGGAGAGCGCGACGAGAACGCTGATCCATTGCCCTTCAATAAAGAGTGCCATCTGCTGACTGAGCGTCAGAACTGCATCTGAGTGGAAGACCTGAAAAAATCTCAATACTTTTTTTTTGAGCAATTGGCCATCCGAGGTCTATTCAAAATTGGATGGCAGGAACAAACAATATTAAGTAAAGAAAAAAAGCCTAATTCCAACAGAACCCTCTCAAATTTCCCATGAGCCTTCAAGTCACGTGATGTGACTGATATAATGAGGCCTTGCTTGCTACGGTCATGTAATTGTGGGTGTGCTGAAACAGCACTCGATGCACTGCTTATGACACTTCAGCTTTATATTGCTCATATCAGTGTCCAGTGGGTGATGTCAAGAGTAACATCATTAGCCAGCAGTATATCCATATTCTCCATCATTATTATCGTCAACGTCATGGGGTGCTGCAATCTGGAAACCAGGATATTTGCTTGCTGTCTTTCGCCTGCAGCATCCCAACTGCTCCACACAGAAGTGTCCTCCATCAAATGCTGGTGTCATGGTGGTCCTGGGCCATTACTGCTTCTCCTCAGTTACCTCCAGCCATTTCCTCTGGGACCAGCGGCATATTCTGGTCCAGCAGGACTCTCATTTGGCCGGGCTATCCTGGCAGGGCTCTCCTCTGGTCAGGGTCTACTCCAAGCAGGCCCTCTGTAACCCAGTGTTAAAAACGCGAATAAAAATATGAATATTGATACTGCTTTTAAAAAGAAAAACACCCATTTCACAATGGGAGTAAATAATTTAAAGATGAATATTTAAATAAATATATATTCATAAAACAGTAGGGAACATTTTCTGGGGAGTTTTGATAAAGTTCCAAATGTTTTTATTTAGTATTTTGAGCAACCAATGGCTGTGCCGTTGTTTGGCAGTGCCAGCCAATGGGTTAAACGCTCTCTCTCCGGGTCTGGGTATGACTTGCATTTTTTGGCTCAGTCACGCCAGACGCCAAAAGACTCCGACCAAGAGAGAGAGACAGTCCTTGATGATATGGCGATGCTAACGTGCTAATAGCAGTCTTTGTCTCGGATAAAACTTGAGATTGATTTGGATCCAAAGGCTGTAAACGCACGTTGAGCGTGGGAACCCCATGACGCACGTGTCACTTAGCTTGGTCAGGTTTTTTCTTTGGACTGGTTTGACCAGAACGTGGATTCTCCAGATCTGGATGGCGAGCTGAAGCCCAAACCCGATTGACTAGTAAAGGTGATCCAATTGGTCACCTGGGACAGATACAAAAGGACTGAACATCTTGTAAATATATTTTGGGGTAGTTTATTTTTATTTTTTTTTTCCTTTCTATTATTGTGACAAGTGCTGTGTTTTTTCTATTAAGTGTACACATCTGTAAAATAATACACACTTGTAAAAAAAATATACATAGTTGCAAGTTCCTATACTGCTGTGTATGAGTCATCTGTTGTTACGCCCTCCAGGCTCCTACGAACCTAGGGTCTACCTGACCTGGCCCAATTGTCCCTTCCATCCAGGTAGTAGAGTTAAAGGTAACTACACTGCCATAACCCAATACTACCAAAAGGGTACTACACCTAAAGTAAGTAGGTGTTACAAAAATCTGGCGAGCACAGCCAGGAGCCTGGAGCTTTGCGACAACAGATGTGGATTCTGTTTTGACCCCTGACCAAACAGTCCATATACTGTCAAAATTGATTTTGTTGAAAAATATGGTGTCAAAGTTCCAAATGCAGTCATTGTCAGTGGTGCTGTTGATAAAGAAAAAGACAAAGATGTTTTTAAGTTCCTAGAGCAACATGGCACTATTCGCAGGGTACTTAGCATTGATGATAACGCGTCTGAATTTGACAAAAGTCACCTTGTGGAGTTCGAGTCTGGATTAGCTGTTGAAACATTAGTACCTGCATTGCCGTATTTCTTTCCATCCACTGACAATCCTGATGTTAAGTACTGCATTCAAGCCTTAACTGATGTGTACACTAAAACTGTAGGGGGCAGTGTTACTGAGGCTTATCTTAGCAACCTGAGGGGTTTAGCTAAGTTAAGTGGAAAAGGTTTTGAAGAGGTGTTGCGGGAGGTTATGTCCACAATAGGGAAGTCTATTGAAGCTGCTGAGACAGCTGAAACGGTCTCTGCTGACGTTGATCCTGCTTCCCCTACTGTAGAACCCACACAAAGTGGAGTCTCTCCTCCACTCCAAGTTGAAGTGCCCCGCACCCCTAAAACCACTCAAGCACTCTTCCAAAGCCCTCTTAGACCAAACTTGACACCTCAAATGTTGAGTCCAGCTGATTTTAGCCCACCCGAGGTTCAGAAAATAGTAGTCGAGCATGTCATTAAAAATGCAGAGAAGCCGTCAAACGCCCATTCCTCCTTGAGAATCAGAGTTTTCTCTGGCAAAACGCCGAGACCGTATACTGAAGCTGATTATGAAACGTGGCGTTCACATGTTGACTTGATGATGGAAGATACTTCTTTGTCTGACTTGGAAAAGTCTCGCAAGATCTTTGAAAGTCTTCTTGCTCCTGCGTCTGATGTTATTCGCCCTCTTGGGCCTGAAGCCACCTCTGCCGACTATCTCAAGCTTTTGGACTCAGCTTTCGGGACTGTTGAAGACGGTGAGGAACTGCTTGTGCGATTCATGAACACTTTCCAAGATTATGGAGAAAAAACCCTCTGCATATCTGCATCGTTTGCAGGTGGCGCTCAATCTCGCAGTGCGTAGAGGTGGTCTAGAGCCACAGGAAGTGGACAAACAGCTTGTCAAGCAGTTTAACAGAGGCTGTTGGGATGATAATCTGCTAAGAGAGCTACAGCTGGAACTAAAAGATAAACATCCACCTGCGTATGCAGAGTTATTGCTTCACCTTCGCACTGTTGAAAACAGACAAGAAGTTAAAAACACCCGCATGAAAAGACACTTGGGTGCCACAAAACCAAAAGCAGCCTCCTACGAACAAACAGTCACTGAAACAAGTACAAATAGTGAAGTGGAGTCAGACAGTCTGAAAGAACTGAAAAAGCAAGTCACTGATCTAAAAAGTCAATTGGCTGCTGTCGTGAAACAAAAGAAACAAGCACCATTGAAGAAAGACCCAACTAAGAAGTCTGGAAATAAAAAACCTGACCATGCCAAACCTGAAAACTTACCTTCGTCCAGCCATCCCAATACTAGGCCCAAACCATGGTATTGCTTCCACTGTGGCAAAGATGGGCATATTGTAGCCACTTGTGAGTCAGAGCCAAAACCTGCACTTGTAGCTGCAAAACGCAAAGAACTAAGAGTAAAAAGACAGATTTGGGACAGTCAGAACCCCCAATCTTCTTTAAACTGAAGTCTGCCTCTGTTGCGGGACAAACAGAGGCTAGTTCAGAGATGACCCGTCCCAAACCAAAAGCTCCATTCAAGACATGTGCTAAACTGAAGTCACACTACAAAACAGACCCCTTTAACTTTCCAAATGGTCTAATTGGTACAAAAAAGTACAGCACAAGTGAAAGTGAATGGCTGTACTGTGAGCTGTTTGTTAGATACAGGCTCCCAGGTGACTACTGTCCCTGAGTCCTATTACAGACAGTACTTATCCAACCATGAGATTAAGCCACTTTTAAAGCTGTTAGAAGTGGAGGGAGCTAACGGTCAGAGTGTACCTTATTTAGGCTACATTGAAATGCATGTCACTTTCCCAAAAGACTTTCTTGGTATTGAAGCCGAAGTGCCAACACTTGCCTTAGTGTTAATAGGGACAAACACATTAGATGTACTTTACGAGCTGTACTCTGATGCATGTTCTGAACTGCAGCCAACCATGTCACTTGGTTATAAGGCAGTGTTAAAAGTCCTTGAGCTACGGCACAGACAGTCCAAAGACACTAGCCTTGGTTTAGTGACTATGCGCAACAAAGAGCCACAGTTAGTTCCTGCAGGCCAAACAGTTGTTCTAGATGGCACTGTAGCTGTGTCAACCGGCAACAGTGAAAAATCTGTCTTGTTAGAACAACCGGTAATGTCAGCCTTACCTGGTGGTATCCTAGTAAAACCATGTCTCACAGACTTACCTGAAAGAGCACCTTACCTTGTTCCAGTTATACTCACCAATGAATCGGAACATGACGTGACAATCCCTCAGAAGTGTGTCATTGGAGAAATTTGTGCATATCAACGAGTCCTATCGCAAGAACACTCCGTGAAAGTTACAAAGTCCGAAACTGAACCAAAGTCCACTCTGAAGTTCAACTTTGACTCTTCCCCCATTAGCGCTGAATGGAAAGAGCGCCTAACAGAAAAACTCAGTCAAATGCCCAAAGTAATTGTACAAAACGATCTTGACTTTGGCAAAACGGATCAACTGAAACACACAATCAAATTATCAGATGAAACACCGATCAAACACAGAGCACATTCCATACATCCAAATGACCTGGAAGCGGTCCGTAAGCATCTCAAAGAGCTCCAACAAGCAGGCGTGATAAGAGAGTCCACTTCCCCATTTTCTTTGCCTATTGTAGTGGTGCGAAAGAAAAATGGCGATGTCTGCCTTTGTATTGATTACAGGAAGCTTAACATGCAGACTGTAAAAGATGCTTACGCCCTCCCCAACTTGGAGGAAACGTTTTCCACCTTGACCGGTTCGCAGTGGTTCTCTGTCCTCGATTTAAAGTCGGGGTACTACCAAATTGAGGTAGAGGAGCTGGACAAACCAAAGACGGCATTCGTATGTCCCATGGGCTTTTGGGAATTCAATAGAATGCCCCAAGGCATTACAAACGCCCCCAGCACGTTCCAGCGCCTCATGGAGAAATGTATGGGCGACATGAATCTGCATGAGGTGATTGTGTTCCTCGATGATATCATTGTATTCTCCACGACGCCCGAAGAACATGAGGCTCGCTTAATGAAAGTTCTTAATCGCCTAAAAGAGTACGGGCTTAAACTCTCCCCTGAGAAATGCAGATTTTTTCAAACTTTTGTCAGATACCTCGGTCACATTGTGTCCAGTAAAGGAGTTGAGACCGACCCTGAAAAAGTGAAAGCCCAAAGTACCTGGCCTGTGCCCTGTGATCTCAAACAGCGCCGCTTGTTCTTAGGCTTTTCAGGGTACTATAGGCGGTTCATTAAGAACTATTCCAGCATCGTTAAGCCCCTCACTGACTTAACATCAGGCTACCCTCCTTTGCGCAAAAGCACAAAGCCCAAAGCTAAGCCTGCCCAGTACCACGACCCAAAGACACCGTTTGGCGAGCAATGGACTTCTTCCTGTGATCTTGCATTAAAAACCATCATTGAAAAGCTCAGTACTGCGCCTGTCCCGGGTTTCACTGACCCTCAGTTGCCATATACACTCCATACTGATGCCAGCACTACAGGGCTTGGCGCCGCCCTCTATCAAGAGCAGGAGGGCCAGACTAGGGTCATAGCTTATGCAAGCCGGGGGTTGTCTAGAAGTGAGTCCCGTTACCCCGCCCATAAATTAGAATTTTTAGCTCTAAAGTGGGCAGTAACGGAGAAGTTTGCAGACTATTTATATGGCAATCATTTTACTGTTGTGACAGACAGTAACCCCCTGATGTACATTTTGACTACTGCTAAGATGGATGCCATGAGTTATAGGTGGCTAGCTGCTCTGTTGATGTTGAAGTTTAAGCTCCAATACAGAGCAGGCAAGCTTAACTCAGATGCAGACGGCCTTTCTAGACGGCCACATGGCGAGCTACTTAATGACGCAGTGTCCCAAAAGGAGCTTGACCGCATACAGCAGTTCACTCAAACTCACTTGTCTCTTCCTGAAAGCAGTTTAAGTTCCGAGGTAGTGTCTGCTATATGTGAAAAACACCTTGTCGGTAGCTCTCCAGACAACACCTTCCCTTTGGTTCACCCATTAGCCCTCTCTGTAGCCGCCATTCCAGATGGCTATGCCGATAAAGATGGCTGTGGTGGTCTTCCAGTTGTACTTCACATGACTCCTGAACAGATCAAAAACGAACAAAGAACTGACCCGTTTAAGAGAAGTGATTGCCCAAATTGAAACTGGGCTAAAAGTTCCACCAACTGTACGAACTGAACTTCCTGACATCAACGTGTTACTCTGAGAGCTCAGTCGACTTGAAATGTGCAATAACATCCTTTACCGCACTCGCCAAGACGGAGGAAATGTTACTTACCAGCTCGTCTTACCTGAACAGCTCCGCGATTCAGTCTTTCAAAGCCTCCACTGTGACATGGGCCATTTAGGCACAGAGCGTACTTTGGATCTCGCCAGAACAAGGTTCTATTGGCCTCGCATGCCGGCAGATATTGAAAAAAAGATAAAGACATGTAATCGCTGCGTAAGACGTAAAACCGCTCCAGAACGAGCTGCTCCGCTTGTCAATATCAAGTCCACCCGACCGCTCGAACTCGTCTGTATGGATTTCCTGTCCATTGAGCCCGATCAAAGTAACACGAAGGATGTGCTCGTGTTAACTGATCATTTCACGAAATACACTATAGCCATCCCTACCAGCAATCAGAAAACTCAAACTGTTGCAAAGACACTTTGGGACAACTTTATAGTCCACTACGGGATACCCAAATGGTTACATAGTGATCAGGGTCCCGATTTTGAGTCCCATATTACAAAAGAACTTTGCAAAATCATGGGGATTCGCAAAATCCGGACGACACCCTATCATCCCAGAGGTAACCTGGTAGAACGTTTCAATAGAATGTTATTGAGCATGCTGGGTACTCTGGAGGAAAGGAACAAATCTCAGTGGCACAACTATGTAAAACCACTTGTACATGCGTACAATTGTACAAAAAATGACACTACTGGTTTTGCCCCGTATGAGTTAATGTTCGGTCGTCAGCCGAGATTGCCAATTGATCTTGCATTTGGGCTCCCGTTTCACAACAAAAGTTTCAAGTCACATTCCCAGTACACTGAAAAACTGAAGACAACTCTACAAGAAAGCTACAAACTAGCAACAGAAAATGCTAACAAGATGGCTGAAAGAAACAAAACAAGATTTGATATGCGAGTGAAACCCTCAAAACTAGAACCAGGTGACAGAGTTTTGGTATGTGCAGTCCACCGCAGAGGAAAGCACAAACTAGCAGACAGGTGGGAAGCTGAAATTCACATTGTAGTGAGCCAAGCAGGTGACTTGCCTGTTTACACTATAAAACCTGAGACAAAAGATGGTCCTGTTCGCACCGTTCACTGCGACCTCTTGCTTCCCTGTGGTTTTCTTGCCCCTGTTGAAGAAGAACCTGTCCAACCAAAATGTGTCCGCAAATCTAAGACAAGACAGTCACCTGAACAAAGTGAGGAATGTGAGAATTCAGAACCGGAAAATGAGGATGTCTACTGGTACAGAGAAGAACCAATCCAAACACCCATAAGGCTCACTCAAGTCTATGAAATTCCCCATCCAAAGACATTCTTTAAAAAAGACATTCCTGCTAAAACTCACTTACCTGAGAATGAAAACCAAATAGAAAATGACAATTCACCTGGATGTGACAACTTACCGAATGATGGAAACCTGGAGGAAACTGAAACAAATGTGGAACCATCAAACAATGAGAATGGAACTGAAAGTGAAACCAACTTATCTGATAAAAGTACCTGTGATGAACCTGTGGAAGAAAAAGAATCTGAAAAGGAAATCCCAAAGACTGTGGGACGCTCCGAGAGGACAACCTCCCAGCCAGAAAGACTACAGTATAGTCAGTTGGGAAATCCTCTAATAACTGTTGCCCAGTCCTTGTTTCAAGGACTAAACCTGGCTTTTACCAGAGCCTTGACAGAGACAGATCCTAAGATTATTCAAACCTGGCTTTTACCAGAGCCTTAACAGAGTCAGATCTTAGGAATATTCCCATGAACACTAGTTCTCCCGTCAATACCATTTAGCTAATCCCATGCAAAGGGACTTGCATGATTCTAAGGGGGGATAGTGTAACCCAGTGTTAAAAACGCGAATAAAAATATGAATATTGATACTGCTTTTAAAAAGAAAAACACCCATTTCACAATGGGAGTAAATAATTTAAAGATGAATATTTAAATAAATATATATTCATAAAACAGTAGGGAACATTTTCTGGGGAGTTTTGATAAAGTTCCAAATGTTTTTATTTGGTATTTTGAGCAACCAGTGGCTGTGCCGTTGTTTGGCAGCGCCAGCCAATGGGTTAAGCGCTCTCTCTCTGGGTCTGGGTATGACTTGCATTTTTTGGCTCAGTCACACCAGACGCCGAAAGACTCCGACCAAGAGAGAGAGATGGTCCTTGATGATATGGCGACGCTAACGTGCTAATAGCAGTCTTTGTCTCGGATAAAACTTGAGATTGATTTGGATCCAAAGGCTGTAAACACACGTTGAGCGCGGGAACCCCATGACGCATGTGTCACTTAGCTTGGTCAGGTTTTTTCTTTGGACTGGTTTGACCAGAACATGGATTCTCCAGATCTGGATGGCGAGCCGAAGCCCGAACCCGATTGACTGGTAAAGGTGATCCAATTGGTCACCTGGGACAGATACAAAAGGACTGAACATCTTGTAAATATATTTTGGGGTAGTTTATTTTTATTTTTTTTTTCTTTCTATTATTGTAACAAGTGCTGTGTTTTTTTTTATTAAGTGTACACATCTGTAAATAATACACATTTGTAAAAAAAAATATACATAGTTGCAAGTTCCTATACTGCTGTGTATGAGTCATCTGTTGTTACGCCCTCCAGGCTCCTACAAACCTAGGGTCTACCTGACCTGGCCCAATTGTCCCTTCCATCCAGGTAGTAGAGTTAAAGGTAACTACACTGCCAAAACCCAATACTACCAAAAGGGTACTACACCTAAAGTAAGTAGGTGTTAGTGGGTGTTACACCTCCCACGACTGGGGCCTCTCCTCAGGCAGGGCTCTCCTCCAAACAAGCCCTCTCCTCAGGCAGGTCCTCATCCAGCCACGCTCCTCTCAGGCAGGGCTCTCATCTGGCTGGGCTATCCTGGCAGGGCTCTCCTCCGGCCAGGGTCTCCTCCAAGCAGGCCCTCCTCCGGCTGGAGGCTCTCTTCTCCTGGAAAAACTCTCCCCTCTGGACTGCCAAAGCACCTTTTATATGATCTACAGTCACAGGTGCTGCACATCCCCAACCAACCAAGGTGTTGAGGATCACCACTTAAGGGAGGCACAGGGTGGAAGTAGACAACATTTCCAATTTAATAACACATTGACTAAATACAAAAACTACAAAACATGCAAACTATAAATAAACATGCAACATAAACTTAAAAACTATATAAAATTAAAAAAAAGCACAATAAAGTACTTCCACTCCATGACATCAGCCATATTGGTATGCAAAAGAATATGTTTTGTTGTTAAGAACACTATAGCAGATCCAGAAGGTAGATTTATGTAGTGACCAAATTTGTCCTTTAGTCACCACAATAATTTCTGGTCCACTAACTATACAATATGTACAGAATAACCAGGATAAGAGGCTGTTTTCTTCAATAAAGAACATCAAAGTTTATTAAGAAACACTAAATGCTGTTTAAAATGTAGGCACTGCATGAATAAGAAATGCTATAATAGTGCCAGACTAAGACCATGGGAAAGTTCAGGCTCCTCAGTAATTTTATACCAGTAAACCTATAATGATGGGTGACAGAACTTGTTTAAGACCCAACACACATTAAAAAGCCACCCTACAAATCACAGCTTGTTATTAATAGCAAGTGAAGAAAACCATATTTACAATGCAATTTACAAGGGGTCATAATATGAAAGTCCAAACCCTTTCAGCTGGATTGAGCCCAAATATTGCACATGGCCTGAGCACTATTGCGCTATGCCCTAAACAAAAATAAAATGTGAAAGAAAAAGGTCCAACATGATTAAAAGGGGAAGAAAAAAACAGTGACAAGCAAGACAGTTCACTCCTCAGAAGTATTTGTAAATTCTTAAGTGCTGATGGCATTTCCTGATGCCCACGAGCAGGCGACTAAAACAAAAGTTCCTGATGCACACGAGCAAGTGAAGTTTTTCTCCGTTTCATGCCCCAAGCATCTCCTTCCTGTCACAAGGCGTATAGCACACCATGTGTCAGTGCAGCATCAGAGCAGATATCCTCAAAAGTTTGGAGACTTAACAGCCACGCCGTGTCATGTCCACGCCGTGTTGTGTCCACACCGTGCTACATGTCGACACCACACCTCCCTGAAGCAGAACCAAGAGCGCATGCTCACTACATTTTGTTTATATAGATCCGAGGCACTTCCTGGGTCCTAAAGCCCTGCCCTCTTCATTTATAATATGAAAGATCTCAGTTCAAAATCTGGATCTATGTGTTGCCAGTGTTTACGGCTGAAATGTTGATGACCCATCCTTTTTTCACACTTTCTTCACTTCTCTTTCTGAGCACTTGGACACTACACTAATCATAGGAGGGAACTTCAACCTGGTATTAAATCTTGCAACTGACACACCCAGTACAGCAAGGAATTATTGGAAATGGAAGGCTACTGACACTCTGACAATACATGAGTGATTTTAGTCTTTGTAATGAATGGTGTTCTCTTCACCCAACTCTTAGGGAATACACCTTCTTCTCACCAGTGCACCACTCATATTCTCATCTAGATTTTTTTTTAGCCAGTAACTCCATTGTGAGGGATATCACAGACACTGAAATCTGCTCTAATGAAGTTATCTGCGATAACCATCCAGTATCTCTTACACTGGTGAATAAAAAAGCTACAAGGAAAACTAGGAACTGAAAATTTAACACATCACTACTCAAAGACAAAGACTTTATTAACTATTTTAATAAGGAATGGGAATCATATCTGGAAAACAATGACGTGCCAGGAATATCACCATGTGTTCTCTAGGAAGCAGCAAAAGCGGTCATGCGAGGTAGAAAAAGCACCGATATTTGAGTGAGAACAGAAAATCAAATCACTGGAGATGACCTGTGCCGTTTCTCCACGCATGCAACAATCGCTGACAAAATTCAAGCTGGAACTAAAAGAAATTATGAACTAAACAACAGTTTTTAATACAAATACTTCTAGAGAAGCTTGAATGTAGTAATAAATCGGGGGCAATACCTCTCTAACCAGCTTAAACTGAATAAAGAAAAAACAACTATCCATTCTGTTAAGGATACTGTAGGATAGGGGTTTTATTGTGAAGTGCGGTGTGATGGCACCGCCTTCCGGTAGCGTCATCACACCGCCCTACAAGTAAATCACAGTGAGGACAAATATGATTCCCCTGTGTGATCTATAATTCCATAATTTCATCAATGTTTGGACCAGAACAAGATATTGATCCTGATAATAATCTCTACAATAATTGAAGCAACAATTGCTCTTACTACACAGATAAACAGTTCAGTCTAAATGTCAAGTCTGATCATTGTATATCAATTATCCATTTCAATAGCCGAAGTTTATGTGCAAATTTTCAAAAAATCAAAGAATATTTAAGTCAGTTCACTAAACCATTTAATGTGATTGCTATCTTAGAAACTTGGCTTAGTTCAGAGAAGGGGATGGACTTTGATTTGAAAGGCTACGAGATGAATTTCAATAATAGAAAGAATAAAAGAGGAAGGGGTGTAACTTTATATACTGATAAAAGTATCAACTATAAAGTAGTGGAAAATATGACTTCAACCATTGATGATGTAATGGAATGCATTACAATAGAAATCTACAGTACATGAAAAATAAGAAAAATATAATTGTTAGCTGTGTATACAAAACACCTAATTCCAGTATTGAAATATTTAAGAATAATATGGAAGGCCCGTTTGCAAAGTGTAATCAGAAGGCTACGTCATTCGTGGAGACATGAATATAGACATGTTGAATCCCCATAAGCATGTGATGACAGATGAGTTTGTTGCAACCATGTATGAGTCTATATCCACTTATTACTAAGCCAAGTAGAATAACATTGCATAGTGCAACATTAATAGATAATATTTTTACAAATAATATGGAAAATAATAGAGTGAGTGGGTTATTACTGAATGATATTAGTGACCATTTGCCAGTTTTTGTGATATACAATTGTGGTTATAACGGGAAAAGTAATGAATGTAAAATTGGATATAGGAGAGTAAAAACAGAAGAATCCTTGAATGTATTTAGAAGTGAATTATTATCACAAGACTGGAAAAAAGTTTATGACGATGATATTGATATAGCCTATGATTCCTTTTTGAAACTACTTAAATGATTATATGATAAAAACTGTCCAATCCAGCAATACAAGAAAAAAAATGAATTATCTGGATAAGCCATGGATGACAAAGGGATTGAAAAATGCTTGCAGAAAAAGAATACCCTATATAGGAAGTTTCTGAAATATAGAACATAGAGGCAGAGAATAGATATAAAAGATATAAAAATAAATTGACTAATGTTTTGATATATAAAAAGGATTATTGTAATAAATTATTGGAAAATAATAAAAATAATATTAAGGGAACATGGAAGATATTAAATAGAATTATTGGAAATGGACTAATGGTGGTAAGATAATTAATAATATGAATGAAGTAGTAGATATTTTTAAAAAAATTTTTGTAAGTGTTGAACCTAAACCGGAGTGGTGGCCTAGTTGGTAGAGCATCCACCCCACACCCGGGAGGCCGGGGCTCAAATCCTGGCCGAGTCATGCCGAACACCATATAAAAGTGGAACTTCCTGCCGTCCAGCTTGGTGCTCAGCAATAATGGAATGGAGGAGGGAAATGTGGCAGCACCTTGCATGGCAGTGACCCCTCTGATTCTATATATGTGATTAACATTCTAGATAGGAGAAATGTAATTTTGTTCTACTGTACATGATTGGCTGCATGGACTGAATGACAATACAGTTGGCTTATCATTAAACTGGCTGATCAAACAGATAACCCACAGCTTAGAAAGGGAGCTGTTATTAAGGATCATGGAGACAGAAATCCTAGCTCAGTGATTTTAAGGGCTGTGGATAAAAATGAAATTATAAACATTGTTAGCAAATGTAAAAAATAAAGCATCTAGGAATTGGGATGATATTGATATGACTCTCATGAAAAAAGTAATTGATTGTATTGTTGAACCATTAGAGTATCTCTTCAATTTGTCATTCAATACGGGTATATTTCCATGCAAAATGAAAACTGCAAAAGTTATCCCATTTTATAAAGCAGGAGACAAACATCACTTTACAAATTACAGGCCTGTATCCTTACTTTCCCAGTTCTCTAAAATACTGTAAAAACTCTTTGTTGCAAGATTGAACAGTTTCATTGAAAAACAATTTATTAATGGACAGTCAGTATGGGTTCCGGGCAGATAGATCAACATCAATGACATTGATAGAGATGATCGAGGAAATTACCAGTTCTACTGACAATAAGAAGCATGCTGTGGGTGTGTTTATAGACTTGAAAAAAGCATTTGACACAATAGATCATGACATTTTACTTAATAAATTGGAGGACTACAGGTGCATCTCAATAAACTAGAATGTCAACAAAAAGTTGATTTATTTAGGTAATTCAATTAAAAAAAATTAACTTCTATATTATATAGAGTCATTACACAGAGAGTGATATATTTCAAGTGTTTATTTATTTTAATTTTGATGATTATGGTTTACAGCCCATGAAAACCCCAAATTCAGTTTCTCAAAAAATTAGAATATTACATAAAATTAATTTTAAAAAATAGTTTTTTAATAGAAATGTTGGCTGACTGAAAAGTATGTCCATGTACACAATACTTGGTCGGGGATCCTTTTGGATTAATTACTGTATCAATGTGGCGTGGCATGGAGGTGATCAGCCTGTGGCACTGCTGAGGTGTTATGAAAGTCCAGGTTGCTTTGATAGCGACCTTCAGCTCGTCTGCATTGTTGGGTCTGGTGTCTCTCATCTTCCTCTTGACAGTACTCCATAGATTCTCTATGGGGTTTAGGTCAGGAGAGCTTGCTGGCCAATCAAACACAGTGATGCCATGGTCATTAAACCAGGTTTTAATACTTTTGGCAGTGTGTGTGTGTGTGAGGGGGGGGGGGGGTGCCAAGTCCTGCTGGAAAATGAAATCAGCATCTCCATAAAGCTTTTCAGCAGAGGGAAGCATGAAGTGCTCTAAAATTCCCTGGTAGACGACTGTGCTGACTTTGGTCAGACTACATCATCCTAGGTGCGCGACCAAGAGGTTTCGCAGGTCCTTCCTACCTACGGCTGTCAGACTTTATAACCTAAGCAGGGCTGCTCGCAGAGATAGCAAAAAAAAAAAAAAAAAAAAAAAGTGACGACCTAATAGTATTGAATGCAAAAGACACAACAGATTTACACAAATGGTCCCCTCCAGTATACAACTAGGACAATATCAGTCACTACGGAGGGTGACAATATGTATGGGTACATATTCATACTATGTAGGATAACTAAGTACAGTGGTACCTCTACTTACGAACGTCTCTACATACGAATTTTTCAGGTTACGAGACGCCTCAACGGGAAAATATTGTCTCTAGTTACGAATGAAATTTCAGGATACGAAAGGCAAAAAAGTACGTGCTCCTCGCAGCTTCCGTAGTTTACCGAACGTAAACATACCTGTAGCTGCTCTGCCATTGGCTATCGCCTAGCATCTTCCTGGTATCCCATTGGCCACGAAGTGTTCGGGCAGTTTTACGTGTGTTAACAGTACAGAACTACCATTTATTCGCTATGGCCCCCAAGAAGGTGACGGACGTAAGTGGGAAAGGAGAAAAGAAGAAGAGACTTTTTTTGTCCATACAGACAAAAAAAGAGATAATTGAAAGGTATGAAAAGGGGGCGCGTTTGATTGATCTTGCCAAAGAATATGGCCGTAATACATCAACGATCTGCACAGTTTTAAAACAAAAGGAAGCCCTTAAAGCTGTGACTCCTTCCAAAGGCCTCTCTGTCATTTCGAAGAGGAGGTCAGGAGTGAACGATGAGATGGAGAGGTTGTTACTCGTGTGGATAAAGGAGAAAGAGATAGCTGGTGACACAGTGACCGAGGCCATAATTTGTGAAAAGGCGGCTGCCATCTTTAATGACCTCGTGAAGGAAGACGCAGGCGAAGACGCAGGCGAGGGAACTTCGGCCCAAGAAATACACCAGGAGTTTAAGGCATCGCATGGGTGGTTCGAGAAGTTCAAAAAGAGGTCTGGAATTCACTCTGTTGTTCGGCATGGCGAGGCATGTAGCGCCGACCGCATAGCGGCCGACGAATTTGTGCAAAAATTCCAACAATTGGTGATTGATGAAGGCTACGTTGCACAGCAAGTTTTTAATTGTGATGAGACGGGCCTTTTTTGGAAAAAGATGCCTCGCCGTACCGTCATCACAGTAGAAGAGAAGAAAATGCCAGGCCACAAGCCCATGAAGGACCACCTTACGCTGGCCCTTTGTGCCAATGCCAGTGGGGATTGCAAAATTAAGCCCCTGCTGGTGTACCACTCCGAAAATCCCAGAGCATTCAAGGCTCACAAAATATTAAAAGAAAAACTTCAGGTGCTATGGAGGGCCAATGCCAAGGCCTGGGTCACCCGACAATTTTTCGTTGAGTGGGTCAATTTGGTTTTTGCCCCTGCTGTTAAGAGTTACCTAGAGGAGAACAATCTCCCCTTCAAGTGCCTCCTCATTCTCGATAACGCCCCTGCCCACCCGCCCGGCCTCGAAGATGATATCCTGGAGGAGTTCTCCTTTATTAAGGTGCTGTACCTCCCACCTAACACCACCTCTATCCTCCAGCCCATGGACCAACAAGTCATTTCGAACTTCAAGAAACTCTGCACAAAACACATGTTCAAGAGGTGTTTTGACATCACTGAAAACACCCAGCTTACCCTTCGTGAGTTTTGGAAGCAGCACTTCGATATTGTTGTTTGCCTCAAGATAATCGACATGGCTTGGCAGGAGGTGACCAGACGTAACCTTAATGCAGCTTGGAGAAAGCTGTGGCCCGATGCTGCTGCCCCACAAGATGTTGATGTTGAGGGGGTTGAGGTGGAGGGTGAAGTTGAATCTGAGGTTGAAGAAATAATTTCGCTGGGAAAGGGCATGGGTCTTGAGGTGAATGATGAGGACATCAACGAGTTGATTCAGGAGCACAATGAGGAGCTTTCCACGCAGGAGCTGAAGGAGTTGGAGGCAATGCAGCACACAGCAGTGCAGGAGGAGTTCAGAGAGGAGGAGGAGGAGGAGGAGGAGGAGGAGGTGGAGGAGGAGGCATCCATTATTCCAACAGCCCGAATTAAAGAAATTTTAGGAAAATTCCATGAAGTTTCGGAATTTGTTGAAAAGAATCACCCGGAAAAAGTGTTCACTAGTCGGGCTATCGCTCACTATGATGATGTTTGCCTTGCACATTTTCGAAGGATCGTTACAAGCCGACAAAAGCAAACGTCCTTGGATCGTTTCTTCAAAAAACGTCAGCCAAAAACCACTGATGAGACAGAACATGAACCAAAGAAGGCAAAAGGTGACGCCGACGATCGCAGTTAAAAGGTAAATGAACATAATTTTTATTATTCTTTCTCTTTTATTATTCTTTCTCTCATTTTAAACTCTCATTTTATGTTTATTGTGCAGTAATCTAATTGTAACATGTATTTGTTACATGTTTTGATGCGTTTTTACGATTTATAAAAAATTTATGCCCGAATTTTGGGGGCTTGGAACAGATTACGGCATTTACATGTAAAACGCGGCTCTACTTACGAATTTTTCACGTTACGAGAATTCTTCCGGAACAAATTAAATTCGTAAGTAGAGGTACCACTGTAAACAATTATGCTGTTTATTGCATCTAGCTACAATGCTCCGCACTGTGTATATATATATATATATATATATTTATATATGTATGTGTACATATGTATATTCACTGCTCTTATTTTCTTATCTTCTAAGTTATTGCTCTGAGTGTTGCTGTCCCTGTGCTGTTGCAATCCTGGAATTTCCCCATTGTGGGACTAATAAAGGCTTATCTTATCTTAGATTTTATGGTAGATTCTGGGGCAACTAATCAGTTTTGTTATCATCATCAGGTTTAAAGCCCCCTCTCACCTCCCGCTCACTCACATTGCAAGTGGCAAGTGGAGGTTTCACACACGAGTTTTTCACTGAGCCACTGTCGTGTAGTGGATGGACATGATTTCACTCACAAGTTCCTTTTTTCACCACAATGTCCCTTTAATCTGTTAGGTAGAGACTTAATGTGCAGTTTGTCACTCTCACTCTCCTGCACACCGCATGGGACAAAGATAGAGACCCTTGACTTGACCTTTGCAAAAACTCTAACATCACTGTACATTTATGAGTGGACATTGTCAGATGAAAAACAGCTCTGACCTTGTGGAACTAGGGAGGGCCTTATCTCCAAATTCCACTGTTTTCATGCCTCAGCACAGAACACACTGCACATCACATCTCTCACAGGGCCCTGACACACACTATGAGAGCAGGTGGTTACAAATTAAGCACACTCCACTGCAAAGCACCCACATCATTTGGAATACTGACTTCAGCTTTTTGCTGATTAATCTTGCACCTGCTATGAACAGTTTGTTTTTAGTTTCTGGTAGCCACCCACACATCTCACTCACTAAAACCCCATCCTCAGCATGGCGTGATATGGGGGCACGAGCTCTGGCTGCGTTTCAAGCTGATGATTGGGAACCGTCAAGGCCACTCTCTCATTTAGGCCTGAATGCCATTTCATTTTCACCATCTCTGCAGATGTTTCATGGAGAATACACAGTCTCCCTCCCTTGTGAGAACATACAGACGTTAGATGACAACAGACAGTACAGGGGGATTTCCTCTATCACTGCGCTGACCACAGCACATGACTCTGACCCGATACTCTCACGTGTTCCACCATCATTGTGGGCTGCACACAAATATGATGTAGAGCTAATAAAAAACTTCCCTCCTGTGGTGACCACTCCGAAGTCTGATTTCAGACACAAATGCATGCAGTACCCACTCTGACCTGAAGCACATGATGGTATCATGCCTGTTTTCGAATCACTATTGAAAAAGGGGATTGTGGTCCCAGCCCGACTCCCCTGTCTGCACTCCAATTTTTCCAATAAAGAAAATCAGGGACAAAGACCAACCCCCTGAATGGCATTTTGTTCAGGATCTCCAGGCAGTGACTGCTGCAGTCACCCAGCACACGCCTGTGGGTCCTAACCCTCACACCATTTTGAGTCAAATTCCACCACTGTTTTACAGTAGTGGACTTGTCCAATGCATTTTTCAGTGTCCCAGTCCATAAAGACTTACAGCTTTGGTTCACATTCCAATTCAGTGGGGCACTCTACACTTTCATCAGATTGGATCAAGGCTACTGTGAAAGTCCAACCATTTACAATGCGGCTCTCAAAGATTCTTTGAGTTCTCTTCAGCTGACAGAAGGCTCTGTTTTGATCCAATATGTTGATGATCTTTTGTTGTTTGCGCCAGACAAACAACAATGCCAATCTGACTCACTGAAGCTTTTGTGTCACCTAGCTGCAGAAGGCCACAAAGCATCCAAACCCAAATTGCAATTCTGCAAACCAATGGTCACATTCTTGGGCCACCAAATTTCTGCTCAGGGCAAATCCCTCTCTCCCAAACGTGTGGATGCAATCTGTCACATGGATAAACCAAAAAGGAGCTCCTTTCTTTTCTTGGCATGGCCTCCTATTGCCGCTCTTTCATCCCTGATTTTTCATGCATTGAAAGACCAATGCGGGCCATAATTCCGTCAAAAGGTCCCTCACATTTCCCACTTGAGTGGACACCTGCTGCTAATGACTCCTTTGAAAATATGAAAAAAGCTCTTCTATTTCCTCCCACTCTTTCCCTCCCTGACCTCTCTAAACCTTTTGTTCTGTATGTTGATGAAAAGTCCGGATGCATGATCTCTGTTCTTCTGCAGCCCCAAGGTGACAGACTTCGACCAGTGGCATACTACTCCTGCAAACTGGATGCGGTTGCTGCTGGGCTGCCACTGTCTCCATGCTGTGGCTGCGGTGGAGTGTGCTGTGGCAGCGTCGCGAGACTTAGTTTTGTTTTCTCCTTTGACTCTGTATGTTCCTCATGCTGTGGAACTTTTGCTGACAGAACAAAAATCTTCACATCTCTCACATGCAAGGTGGTTTTGGTACCACTCCACTCTTCTGGAAAGTCCTAACCTTGTTGTGAAACGTTGTGCAGAAACGGTAAATCTGGCTGCAAACCTTCCTCTTCCACAGTGTGATGCTGACTCACTCTGTGATCATGACTGTTTGTCCTTGGCTGACCTTGTCACTTCTCCTAGACCTGACCTTTCTGACACTCCACTTCCCAACTCTGACCTTGTTCTCTATGTTGATGGCTCTGCATCTGTTGATCCTTCTGTAGGCCGCAACAAAGTGGGTTTGTTGCACATTGCTTTCTGGCTCTTTGCCATCTCATCTCTCTGCACAGGCTGCTGAACTAGTTGCCTTGGCAGAGGCATGCACTTATGCTATGGGGCAATCGGTCACTATTTACACTGACTCTCGTTACGCTTTTGGAGTGGTGCATGACTTTGGTGCCCTTTGGCATGAACGCAACTTCCTTACCTCTGCAGGCTCACCGGTGAAGAATTCTGTATATGTGTCACGCCTGCTGGAAGCTATTCTCCTTCTTTCATCTGTGGCAGTGTGCAAATGCACAGCCCACACTTCATCTTCTGACCCTGTGTCTAAGAGTAATGCACGTGCTGATGCTGCGGCTAAAGCTGCAGCTCTGTTTCTTGCTGTAGCACATGTCATGACCCCCTCTTCCCCTTCGTGTGTCTGTTCTCCTACTAACCAACCCCCCTCTCCTGTTGACTCACTTCTTACCATGCAGTGTTTGTCATCCCCACAGGAATGTCAGAAATAGATGCAGAAAGGGTGCTACAATAACCAGGATGGGGTATGGCGAGGGCCTAATGCACTCCCTTGTCTCCCAGCCCATTTCTTTCACCATTTTGCAAAGCTGACTCATGGGAGGGACCATGTGTCAAAACATGGTCCCTCCCATGAGGGAGGGACCCTCATGGGACCCTCACCCTTGCTTGCAAATTGATTTACAACTGGGTTCACCATTTATGCTGAACATTTTTGTAAAAAAATGTCTGATTTGTGCTACTAATAATGTTCATAAGACTCCCAAACAGGTTCTAGCTGCTCATGTGCCCCCTGCAGGTCCTTTCCAGCATCTCATGATGGACTTCATTGAATTAACACTAGCTGAGGGGAAAAAGTACTGTTTGGTAATGGTTGACATGTGGTCCAAATGGGTAGAAGCCTTTCCAGCCAAACATGCAACAAGTACAGTTGTAGCTAGAGCACTGTTGTCAGAAATTATTCCCAGATGGGGAATACCAGAGAAAATCTCCAGTGATAATGGTAAACATTTTGTAAATGTTCGTCGGCCTCCGTCGGTCTATGATGACCATGGAAGAGAATCCTAAACGTCTACTCTGCTGGAACAGCACCGCCTGTGGCTGAACAGGCCGATGCGCACCGGTGTTCTACCTTCCAGCGTTGGGCATTGGTAGGATTCAAGCCTGGGCAGAAAGATATGTAGGACAAGATGTTACCCATGCAGCATGTCCCCCCTCTCCACGTCACTGATGAATCCAAAGGAGCAGCAGGGCTGCTATAGTTTGGCACCAGCGCCGTCGCAGGAGCTGCCAGAATGATGTTGAGCACAACAGAGAACTGCCTTAGGGGCTCTGACTCCAGATTTTTCCTCAGGTTTGACTCCCGAAGCCTTTTCCGTGACCGGGTGTGCCGCAAGGCAGCGGAGGTTTGAAATCAGGGTTTACCTTCCCCTAGATGGGCTACCTTCCCAGATTGACGAGCCACCATCTACCCGAAGCATCTGGTTTTAAGGCGCCAGAGATCCGCCCTCGCCCCTTCTCCTATTAGTAAAAGCAGTTCCGCCGGGCTTAAAGACTAAACCACATGGGCAGGCTAGGAGTTGGACTTAGTTGTCAGAGGCTTTTCGAGACGCACGCCATAAGGAGCATTTTATGAGCACTGGGAGCTTAACCCCAGTGCCGCTCCTGGCTATGACAACCTTGGAACCATCATTTTTTTTTGTAAATGAAGCCTTGACCACTGGTCACTGGGCTTTGATTTGAGAAAACATTGTGCATATCACCTACAGTCAGGCGGCGCCATCGAATGTGAAAAATGGCATCCTAAAAAACAAATTGGCAAATCCTGAAGATGAGACAGTCCTACCCTGCACTAAGTGCCTCCCATTAGCACTTATGTACATGCGCATGCGAGTCAGGAAGAAATATAATATCACCTTGTGCATACACACATGCACACATGTACGCACACCCACAGGCCCCGGATGATGGTGTGTGTGTGTCTGTGTGTGTGTGCCTATGTAGTCATGTGAAAAAATTAGGACACCCTGTATAAGCCTGTGTATTGGGGTTTTTTTGTTGTTTTTTTTACATATTTGGACATATGGATATTTAATATCAATGTTAAATCATACTGGGAGATTCATGTAATACAACTAAACAAATGAAAATGAATTAAAGACTTTTTTTCAAATTTTCTGTAAAAGGTAATTATAAACAAATACTGAGGAATAAAATAGGACAGCCCCCATCTTTTTTAGGACACCCTCACATTCATTCCCACTTTAAATGGCTAAAATAAATGTTTAAAAAAATGCAAATAAAACAAAAACAAGGTTAGACATGGATATGTGAACATTTCTTAATAAATAACTGAGTATTTAAAGGGGTGTCCGATTTTTTTTCATGACTGTATATGTGTGTGCGTGTGCATGTGTGTACGCATGCGTATGTGCAGGTGCGCATGAATATGGGTATGTGTGGGTGTGGATATGGGTGTGTTTCGGTATGTGTGTTGTATGTAAACATGCAAGGTTGTGTGTGGGTGTAGGTGGACATATGAGATGGTATGTGTGTGCACACATGAGGGTTTGTGTGTGTGAGTGTATGTGTGGGTGCAAGTACCTGTGGATGGACATGTAGGGGTGGGAAGACCTTGTTGGGTGGCGGGTGGTAGGGCGGGCCATCTGGTGGCAGTTCGGGTCCTGCTTTTCCGGGCCGTCCTGCTGTTGTGTCCAGGGGCGGGGTGCTTTGCCGCCTTGCCTCCGGTGTCTGTGGTGCCAGGTACGGATGTGTGGGTGGCCTTTGGTGTGGGTTGGCGGCCACATTTCTGTCAGTTTGCCCCGGGACGGCTGTGGCTGCAGGGTAGCCTGCTGCTGTCCATGTCTGTCTGGGGCAGATGGTTGGCGGGCTCACAGTGGACGCTCTGGGATGTCACTTGGCATGTGGAGCACCGTATGGGCCCCACCCATTATTCATTATTATTATGTACAGTGGTGTGAAAAAGTGTTTGCCCCTTCCTGAGTTCTCATTTTTTTGTATGTTTATCACACTTAAATGTTTCAGATCATCAAACAAATTTAAATATTAGACAAAGATAACACAAGTAAACACAAAATGCAGTTTTTAAATGAAGGTAATTATTAAGGGGGAAAAAAAATCCAAACCTACATGGCCCTGTGTGAAAAAGTGATTGCCTCCTAAATCTAATAACTGGTTGGGCCACCCGTAGCAGCAACAACTACAATCAAGCATTTGCAATAACTGACAATGAGTCTTTTATAGTGCTGTAGAGGAATTTTGGCACACTCATCTTTGCAGAATTGTTGTAATTTGGCCACATTGGAGGGTTTTCGAGCATGAACCGCCTTTTCAAGGTCATGCCACAACATCTCAATCGGATTCACATCAGGACTTTGACTAGGTCACTCCAAAGTCTTCATTTTGTTTTTCTTAAGCCATTCAGAGCTGGACTTGCTGGTGTGTTTTGGATCATTGTCCTGCTGCAGAACCCAAGTGCGCTTCAGCTTGAGGTCACGAACAGATGGCTGGACATTCTCCTTCAGGATTTTTTGGTAAACAGCAGAATTCATGGTTCCATTTACCACAGCAAGTCTTCTAGGTCCTGAAGAAGGAAAATAGCCCCAGACCATCACACTACCACCACCAGATTTTACTACTGGTATGATATTCCTTTTCTGAAATGCTGTTGCTTTTATGCCAGATGTAATGGGACGCACACCTTCCAAAAAGTTCAACTTTTGTCTCATCAGTCCACGGAGTATTTTCCCAAAAGTCTTGGGGATCATCAAGATGTTTTCTGGCAAAACTGAGATGAGCCTTTATGTTCTTTTTGCTCAGCAGTGGTTTTCGTCTTGGAACTCTGCCATGCAGGCCATTTTTGCCCAGTCTCTTTCTTATGGTGGAATCATGAACACTGACCTTAACTGAGGCAAGTGAGGCCTGCAGTTCTTTGGATGTTGTTGTGGGGTCTTTTGTGGCCTCTTGGATGAATCGTCGCCGTGCTCTTGGGGTAATTTTGGTTGGCCGGCCACTCCTGGGAAGGTTCACTACCGTTCCACGTTTTTGCCATTTATGGATAATGGCTCTCACTGTGGTTCGCTGGAGTCTCAAAACTTTAGAAACAGAAAGCTTTAGAAAGCTTTTGGCATAACTTTTTCCAGACTGATAGATCTCTATTACTTTCTCATTTGTTCCTGAATTTCTTTGGATTGCAGCATGATGTCTAGCTTTTGAGGATCTTTTGGTCTACTTCACTTTGTCAGGCAGGTCCTATTTAAGCGATTTCTTGATTGAGAAAAGGTGTGGCGGTAATCAGGCCTGGGTGTGGCTAGGGAAATTGAACTCCACTTTCCAAAGATGTGATAAAGCACAGTTATGTTTTAATGGGTGTGGGGGGGGGGGGATCACTTTTTCTACACAAGGCCATGTCAGTTTGGATTTTTTTCCACCCTTAATAATAAACACCTTCATGTAAAAACTGCATTTTGTGTTTACTTGTGTTATCTCTGTGTAACCCAGTGTTAAAAATGTGGATGGAATTATGAATGTCGATACCACTTTAAGAAGAAGGGGGGACATTCATTTCACAATGGGAGTAGATAGTTTAACGTGAATTAAATTATAAATATTGATGCCGCTTTTAAAAAGAAAAACACCCATTTCACAATGGGAATAAATAATTTAAATATGAATATTTAAATAAATATATATTCATAAATAGTTAGGAACGTTTTCTAGAAGGTTCTGATAGTATTGTGTGCTGAAGTTCCTAGTATTGTGTGTTGATATTTTGAGTAACCAATGGCTGCGCCGTTGCTGGGTCACACCAGCCAATGGGTTAAGCGCTCTCTCCCTGGGTCTGGGATGACTTGCATTTTTGGCTCAGTCACGCCAGACGCCGAAAGACACAGACCAGAGAGAGAGACGGTCCTTGGTGATATGGCGACGCTAATGTGCTAATAGCAGCCTTTGCCTGGATAAAACCCTTGAAATTGATTGGGATCCAAAGGCTGTCGACACCGTTGAGCGCGGGAACCCCATTGATGCACGAGCCACTTAGCATGGTCAGGTTCGGGGTTTTTTTTCCCCCCTTTGGACTGGTTTGACCAGAGAGTGGATCTCCAAATCTGGATGGCGAGCCGAAGCCCGAGTCCTAGAAACTGTTAGAAGTGACCCCACTGGTCACCTGGAACTGATACACCAAGAACTGTGAATATTGTGACTATATTTTGGAGACCTTTATTATTTTCTTTTTATTATTGTGACAAGTGTGGGGTTTTTTTTTGATTGTACATATTTGTAAATAATACACATTTGTTAAAATAATATATATAGTTGCAAGTTCTATACGACTGTGTATGTGTCATCTGTTGTTGCACCTCCCAGGCTCCTACGAACCCAGAGTCACTCTGACCTGGCCCAATTATCCCTTTTCCCTCAGGTAGTAAAGTTAAGGTAAATACATTGCCATAACACACCACTACCGAAAAGGGTACTACACCTAAAGTGAGTAGGGTGAGTGGGTAAGGGTTACACACAAAAATCTGGCGAGCACAGGTGTTAGTGGGTGTTACCCTGTTACCCAATTACCCAGTGGTATTATACCCCCTGTGTGTTACAGTGGTATATTATTAAAGAAAAATTTGGCGAGCGCAGCCAGGAGCCTGGAGCGTTGCACAACAGATGAGGATTCTGTTTGACCCCTGACTAAACAGTTTATATACTGCCAAAATGGATTTTGTGGAAAAACATGGTCTTAAAATCCCTAATGCAGTCATTGTCAGTGGTGTTGTTGATAAAGAGAAAGACACAGACATTTTTGAGTTTCTAAAGCAACATGGCACTATCCGTAGGGTGCTCATTATTAATGATAACTCATCTGACTGACAAAAATCATATTGTAGAGTTCGAGTCTGGATTAAGCATTGAAGCGTTAGCACCTACGTTGCCATGCTCCTTTACATCCACTGACAATCCTGAGGTTAAGTACTGCATTCAAGCTCTAAACTGTAGGGGGCAGTGTTACTGAGGCTTATCTTAGCAACCTGAGGGGTTTAGCTAAGCTAAGTGGAAAAGGTTTTGAAGAGGTGTTGCAGGAGGTTATGTCCACAATAGAGAAGTCTATTGGAGCTGCTGAGACAGCTGAAACGGTCACTGCTGACGTTGATCCTGCTTCCCCTACTGTAGAACCCACACAAAGTGGAGTCTCTCCTACACTCCAAGTTGAAGTGCCTCGCACCCCTAAAACCACTCAGGTGCTCTTCCAAAGCCCTCTTAGACCAAACTTGACACCTCAAGTGTTGAGCCCAGCTGATCTTAACCCACCCAAGGTTCAGAAAATCGTAGTCGAACATGTCATTAAACATGCAGAGAAGCCGTCAAACGCCCATTCCTCTTGGACAGGGGTGTCCAACCATGTGCCATGGAGAGCCAAGACCCTGCAGGTTTTACCTCCAACCAGTGTCTTCAACAGCAGATTTCTGTGAACTTCTTCCCACTGATTGCTGATAAGTGAAAACACCTGCTGAAGAGACTGGGTAGAAGAGAAAACCTGCAGGGTCTTGGCTCTCCATGGCACCTGGTTGGACACCCCTGCTCTTGGAGAATCAGAGCTTTCTCTGGCAAAACGCCAAGACCGTATACTGAAGCGGATTATGAAACATGGCGTTCACATGTTTACTTAATGATGGAAGATACTTCTTTGTCTGACTTGGAAAAATCTCACAGGATCCTTGAAAGTCTTCTTGCTCCTGCGTCTGATGTTATTCGCTCTCTTGGGCCAGAAGCCACCCCTGCCGGCTATCTTAAGCTTTTGGATTCAGCTTTTGGGACTGTTCAAGATGGTGAGGAACTGCTTGTGCAATTCATGAACACTTTCCAAAATTATGGAGAAAAACCCTCTGCATCATTTGCAGGTGGCGCTCAATCTCACAGTGCGTAGAGGCGGTTTAGAGCCACAGGAAGTGGACAAACAGCTTCTCAAGCAGTTTAACAGAGGCTGCTGGGATGATAATCTGCTAAGAGAGCTACAGCTGGAACTAAAAGATAAACATCCACCTGCGTATGCAGAGTTATTGCTTCACCTTCGCACTGTTGAAAACAGACAAGAAGTTAAAAACACCCGCATGAAAAGACACTTGGGTGCCATAAAACCAAAAGCAGCCTCCTACGAACAAACAGTCACTGAAACAAGTACAAATAGTGAAGTAGAGTCTGACAGTCTGAAAGAACTGAAAAAGCAAGTCGCTGATCTAAAAAGCCAATTAGCTGCTGTCGTGAAACAAAAGAAACAAGCACCACCGAAGAAAGACCCAACTAAGAAATCTGGAAATAAAAAACCTGACCATGCCAAACTTGAAAACTTACCTTTGTCCAGCCGTCCCAATACTAGGCCCAAACCATGGTATTGCTTCCGCTGTGGCGAAGATGGGCATATTGTAGCCACTTGTGAGTCAGAGCCAAACCCTGCACTTGTAGTTGCAAAACGCAAAGAACTAAGAGTAAAAAGACAGATTTGGGACAGTCAGAACCTCCAATCTTCTTTAAAACTGAAATCTACCCCTGTTGCGGGACAAACAGAGGCTAGTTCAGAGATGACCCGTCCCAAACCAAAAGCTCCATTCAAGACACGTGCTAAACTGAAGTCACATTACAAAACAGACCCCTTTAACTTTCCAAATGGTCTAATTGATACAAAAAGTGCAGTGCAAGTGAAAGTGAATGGCTGTACTGTGAACTGTTTGTTAGATACAGGCTCCTAGGTGACTACTGTCCCTGAGTCCTATTACAGACAGTACTTATCCAACCGTGAGATTAAGCCACTTTTTGAGCTGTCAGAAGTGGAGGGAGCTAACGGTCAGAGTGTACCTTATTTAGGCTACAATGAAATGCATGTCACTTTCCCAAAAGACTTTCTCGGTATTGAAGCCAAAGTGCCAACACTTGCCTTAGTGGTTCCTGATGTACGTGCAGCTGATCAGTCCCTAGTGTTGATAGGGACAAACACATTAGATGTACTTTACGAGCTGTACTCTGATGCATGTTCTGAACTGCAGCCAACCATGTCACTTGGTTATAAGGCAGTGTTAAAAGTCCTTGAGCTACGGCACAGACAGTCCAAAGACACTAGCCTTGGTTTAGTGACCATGCACAACAAAGAGCCACAGTTAGTTCCTGCAGGCCAAACATTTGTTCTAGATGGCGCTGTAGCTGTATCAGCCGGCAACAGTGAAAAATCTGTCTTGTTAGAACAACCGGTAATGTCAGCCTTACCTGGTGGTATTCTAGTAAAACCATGTCTCATAGACTTACCTGAAAGAGCACCTTACCTTGTTCCAGTTATACTCACCAATGAATCAGAACATGATTGTGATGTGACAATCCCTCAGAAGTGTGTCATTGGAGAAATTTGTGCATATCAACGAGTCCTATCGCAAGAACACTCCGTGAAAGTTACAAAGTCCAAGACTGAACCAAAGTCCACTCTGAAGTTCAACTTTGACTCTTCCCCCATTACCGCTGAATGGAAAGAACGCTTAACAGAAAGACTCAGTCAAATGCCCGAAGTATTTGCACAAAACGATCTTGACTTTGGCAAAATGGATCAAGTGAAACACACAATCAAATTATCAGATGAAACACCGTTCAAACACAGAGCCCGTCCCATACATCCAAATGACCTGGAAGCGGTCCGTAAGCATCTCAAAGAACTCCAACAAGCAGGCGTGATAAGAGAGTCCACTTCCCCATTTTCTTTGCCTATTGTAGTGGTGCGAAAGAAAAATGGTGACGTCCGCCTTTGTATTGATTACAGGAAGCTTAACATGCAGACTGTAAAAGATGCTTACGCCCTCCCCAACTTGGAGGAAACGTTTTCCACCTTGACTGGTTCGCAGTGGTTCTCCGTCCTCGATTTAAAGCCGGGGTACTACCAAATTGAGGTAGAGGAGCTGGACAAACCAAAGACGGCGTTCATATGTCCTATGGGCTTTTGGGAATTCAATAGAATGCCCCAAGGCATTACAAACGCCCCCAGCACGTTCCAGCGCCTCATGGAGAAATGCATGGGCGACATGAATCTGCATGAGGTGATTGTGTTCCTCGATGATATCATTGTATTCTCCAAGACGCCTGAAGAACATGAGGCTCGCTTAATGAAAGTTCTTAATCGCCTAAAAGAGTACGGGCTTAAACTCTCCCCTGAGAAATGCAGATTTTTTCAAAATTATGTCAGATACCTCGGTCACATTATGTCCAGTAAAGGAGTTGAGACCGACCCCGAAAAAGTGAAAGCCCAAAGTACCTGGCCTGTGCCCGGTGATCTCAAACAGCTCCGCTCGTTCTTAGGCTTTTCAGGGTACTATAGGCGGTTCATTAAGAACTATTCCAGCATCGTTAAGCCCCTCACTGACTTAACAGCAGGCTACCCTCCTTTGCGAAACAGCACAAAGCCCAAAGCTAAGCCTGCCCAGTACCACGACCCAAAGACACCGTTTGGCGAGCGGTGGACTTCTTCATGTGATCTTGCATTCAAAACCATCATTGAAAAGCTCAGTACTGCGCCTATCCTGGGTTTCGCTGACCCTCAGTTGCCATATACCCTCCATACTGATGCCAGCACTACAGGGCTTGGCGCCGCCCTCTATCAAGAGCAGGAGGGCCAGACTAGGGTCATAGCTTATGCAAGCTGGGGATTGTCTAGAAGTGAGTCCCGTTACCCCGCCCATAAATTGGAATTTTTGGCTCCAAAGTGGGCAGTAATGGAGATGTTCGCAGACTATCTATATGGCAATCATTTTACTGTTGTGACAGACAGTAACCCCCGACGTACATCTTAACTATTGCTAAGATGGATGCCATGAGTTATAGGTGGCTAGCTGCTCTGTCGACGTTTAACTTTAAGCTCCAATACAGAGCAGGCAAGCTTAACTCAGATGCAGATGGCCTCTCTAGACGGCCACATGGCGAGTTACTTAATGACGCAGTGTCCCAAAAGGAGTTTGACCGCATACAGCAGTTCACTCAAACTCACTTGTCTCTTCCTGAAAGCAATTTAAGTTCCGAGGTAGTGTCTGCTGTATGTGAAAAACACCTTGTCTGTAGCTCTCCAGACAACACCTTCCCTTTGGTTCACCCATTAGCCCTCTCTGTAGCCGCCATTACAGATGGCTATGCCGATGAAAATGGCTGTGGTGGTCTTCCAGTTGTACCCCACATGACTCCTGAACAGATCAAAAATGAACAAAGAACTGACCCCTGTTTAAGAGAAGTGATTGCCCAAATTGAAACTGGGCTAAAAGTTCCACCAACTGTACGAACTGAACTTCCTGACATCAACTTGTTACTCCGAGAGCTCAGTCGACTTGAAATGTGCAATAACATCCTCTATCACACTCGCCAAGACGGAGGAAATGTTATTTACCAGCTCGTCTTACCTGAACAGCTCCGCGATTCAGTCTTTCAAAGCCTCCAATGTGACATGGGCCATTTAGGCACAGAGCGTACTTTGGATCTCACCAGAAAAAGGTTCTATTGGCCTCGGGTGGCGGCAGACATTGAAAAGAAGATAAAGACATGTAATCACTGCGTAAGACGTAAAACTGCTCCAGAACGAGCTGCTCTGCTTGTCAACATCAAGTCCACCCGACCGCTCGAACTCGTCTGTATGGATTTCCTGTCCATTGAACCCGATCAAAGTAACACGAAGGATGTGCTTGTGTTAACTGATCATTTCACGAAATACGCTATAGCCATCCCTACCAGCAATCAGAAAGTTCAGACCGTTGCAAAGGCACTTTGGGACAACTTTATAGTCCACTACGGGATACCCGAACGGTTACATAGTGATCAGGGTCCCGATTTTGAGTCCCATATTATAAAAGAACTTTGCAAAATCATGGGCATTCGCAAAATCCGGATGACACCCTATCACTCCAGAGGTAACCTGGTAGAGCGTTTCAATAGAACGCTATTGAGCATGCTGGGTACTCTGGAGGAGAAGAACAAGTCTCATTGGCACAACTATGTGAAACCACTTGTACATGCGTACAATTATACAAAAAATGACACTACTGGTTTTGCTCTGTATGAGTTAATGTTCGGTCGTCAGCCGAGATTGCCCATCGACCTTGCATTTGGGCTCCCGTTTCACAACAAAAGTTTCAAGTCACATTCCCAGTACATTGAAAAACTGAAGACAACTCTGCAAGAAAGCTACAAACTAGCAACAGAAAATGCTAACAAGATGGCTGAAAGAAACAAAACAAGATTTGATATGCGAGTAAAACCCTCAAAACTAGAACCAGGCGACGGAGTTTTGGTACGTGCAGTCCGCCTCAGAGGCAAACACAAACTAGCAGACAGGTGGGAAGCTGAAATCCACATTGTGGTGAACCAAGTAGGTAACTTGCCTGTTTACACTATAAGACCTGAGACAAAAGATGGTCCTGTTCGCACCGTTCACCGCAACCTCTTGCTTCCCTGTGGTTTTCTTGCCGCTGTTGAAGAAGAACCTGTCCAACCAAAACGTGTCCGCAAACCTAAGACAAGACAATCACCTGAACAAAGTGAGGAATGTGAGAATTCAGAACCGGAAAATGAAGATGTCTATTGGTATAGAGAAGAACCAGTCCAAACGCCCATAAAGCTCACTCGAGTTTATGAAATTCCCCATCCAAAGACATTCTTTAAAAAAGACATTCCTGCTGAAACTCACTTACCTGAGAATGACAACTAAATAGAAAATGCCACTTCACCTGGATGTGACAATTTACCGAATGATGGAAACCTGGAGGAAACTGAAACAAATGTGGAACCATCAAACAATGAGAATGGAACTGAAAGTGAAACCAACTCACCTGATAAAAGTACCTGTGATGAACCTGTGGAAGAAAAAGAACCTGAAAAAGAAGTCCCACAGACTGTGAGACGTTCCGAGAGGACAACCTCCCAGTCAGAAAGACTACAGTATAGTCAGTTGGGAAATCCTCTCATAACTGTTGCCCAGTCCCTGTTTCAAGGACTAAACCTGGCTTTTACCAGAGCCTTAGCAGAGACAGATCCTAAGATTATTCAAACCTGGCTTTTACCAGAGCCTTAATAGAGTCAGATCTTAAGAATATTCCCATGAACACTAGTTCTCCCGTCATTACTATCTAGCTAATCCCATACAAAGGGACTTGCATTATTCTAAGGGGGGATAGTGTAACCCAGTGTTAAAAATGTGGATGGAATTATGAATGTCGATACCATTTTAAGAAGAAGGGGGGACATTCATTTCACAATGGGAGTAGATAGTTTAACGTGAATTAAATTATAAATATTGATGCCGCTTTTAAAAAGAAAAACACCCATTTCACAATGGGAATAAATAATTTAAATATGAATATTTAAATAAATATATATTCATAAATAGGAACGTTTTCTAGAAGGTTCTGATAAAGTTCCTAGTATGGTGTGTTGATATTTTGAGTAACCAATGGCTGCGCCGTTGCTGGGTCACGCCAGCCAATGGGTTAAGCGCTCTCTCCCTGGGTCTGGGATGACTTGCATTTTTGGCTCAGTCACGCCAGACGCCGAAAGATACAGACCAGAGAGAGAGACAGTCCTTGGTGATATGGCGACACTAATGTGCTAATAGCAGCCTTTGCCTGGATAAAACCCTTGAAATTGATTGGGATCCAAAGGCTGTCGACGCCGTTGAGCGTGGGAACCCTATTGATGCACGAGCCACTTAGCATGGTCAGGTTCTGTTTTTTTTTTTTCCCTTTGGACTGGTTTGACCAGAGAGTGGATCTCCAAATCTGGATGGCGAGCCGAAGCCTGAGTCCTAGAAACTGCTAGAAGTGACCCCACTGGTCACCTGGAACTGATACACCAAGAACTGTGAATATTGTGACTATATTTTGGAGACCTTTATTATTTTCTTTTTATTATTGTGACAAGTGTGTGGGGTTTTTTTTTTGATTGTACATATTTGTAAATAATACACATTTGTTAAAATAATATATAGTTGCAAGTTCTATACGGCTGTGTATGTGTCATCTGTTGTTGCACCTCCCAGGCTCCTACAAACCCAGAGTCACTCTGACCTGGCCTAATTATCCCTTTTCCCTCAGGTAGTAAAGTTAAGGTAAATACATTGCCATAACACATCACTACCAAAAAGGGTACTACACCTATAGTGAGTAGGGTGAGTGGGTGTTAGTAAGGGTTACACACAAAAATCTGGCGAGCACAGGTGTTAGTGGGTGTTACCCTGTTACCCAATTACCCAGTGGTATTATACCCCCCGTATTGTTACATCTGTCTAATATATAAATTTGTTTGATGATCTGTGTGGCGGCATGAAATAATAAGGCACGGCGAACTGAGAGTTTTTAAGGGAGTTTATTATCATTCATCCCGCCATCATAGAACTCACTCCAGCCCTGTGCAGGCGGGCTGGAGCGGGTCCTCAGGCTCTCGTGAGGAGTCACAGAATGCGTGTGTTAGAAGCAGTGGTCAGAGAGAGAGCTGCAGAGCATATGCAGTTTTTATACCCCACTACAGACAATGCATTCACAGCAGTAGGTATGGACATTTGCATTTGAGAGACACACATAACAATAGGAAGATTACTGGCCGGAATTCGCCTCTGCTCCGGAGCTGTAGGACAAAAGAGGTTACAAGGCACATCTACATACTGTTATCAGTCCATAGATCACACTGCTATGTTAATTGCTCCCGCTGAGCGCTCTGCTTGTCCGTGGCTGTTGTGGGGGTTACCCATACACTCCCCCCCAGAGGGCTCAGCGGGAAGCTGAGGCCTCGATAGTCCGGCTTTGGGAGCGAGGTGCGGGGGAAGCTCGCTGCAGGCGGTGGTGGAGGGAGGGGGGTGGGGGTAGCAAGTGCCGGCCCGGGATGGCGAAATTGTCTGGGCCGCGCAAAAATTGCCTGTGGATCCGCGATGTTGAGGGGCTGTCCTGTTGAACGTGCGGAGGTCCACAGCAGCTGTAAGAAGAAAAATTAGTCACTGACTCCTCTCGCGGCCATGAAGAAAAAAGGAGCTGCAGCTGTGAGGGACTTGGCGTGTTGACTTTAGGTGCGCGCGCAGTCCTAAAGTCCTCGGGGAAAGCCGACGGCTGAATTCCCTTGTGCACCGTGGCTGAGACCATTAGAAAATCCTGTGAGCGAGCTGCGTGCGTGCTTCAGGTGTGTGAGCAGCCCTGAAGGTTCTGTGTGCAGCGGCAAAGGACGATGGCGGTCTGTGTGGAGCCGGTATTGTCCCGTGCGTGGTGCGCTGTCCTCATAACTCCAGATCTCACCATGAAGCTTTCTGCAGCTTTCCCAGTCGTGGGTGATCTCCGGAGAGTTTCGCCTGGTGGTGGCTCTGCATCGAGGTCTCCCTGTAGCAGAAGGGAGGGCAGATCATTTGCGTCAGGCTGCTGCGTTCGCTTGTTGTCGGAGAGTCACCGCCGGGGGCTGCCAGCGTGTTCATTTCTTGGTCAGGTCAACAGTGTGGCTGTCCAGACCAGAAGGTTGCGTTGCACAAAGCGTGTGCTTTCTCGGGGTCACCAATGTGGCGGTATGTAATAACTGACAGCGAGTTGAGAGTTTTTAAGGGCATTTATTAATCATACCGCCATCACGAGAACTCACTCCAGCACCGTGCATGCGCGCCGGAGCGAGCCCGGAGGCTCTCATGAGCAGCAGTCAATGCGTGTAGTCAGAAGCAGTGGTCAGAGAGAGAGCTACAGAGCATATGCAGTTTTTATACCCCACTACAGACAATGCATTCACAGCAGTAGGTATGGACATTTGCATTTGAGAGTCACACATAACAATAGGAAGATTACTGGCCGGAATTCGCCTCTGCTCCGGAGCTGTAGGACAAAAGAGGTTACAAGGCACATCTACAAATTGTTATCAGTCCATAGATCACACTGCTATGTAATTTCATAGCAGTGTGATCTTTTTCATCTCTCGGCGCCACACCAGTCGGCTGCCTTTTGCAACAGCGGCTCGATTCCGAGTTTTTTTTTTTTCCCTTCCTCTCTCTTTTGATCACTTTTTTTTTTTTCACCCCACTTATATCACGGACACACAGATCGTCCCAAATGTCTCCTGAGCCGGTGGACGGAGCCACTGTTTATAGCAGGATTCGATACAACAGGGAAGAGCTGCTAGCATTTAACCGCCACCCGGTCCCACTGGAAAAACTCGACATACCGAGAGAACTGAGGCGAAAACGCCGCGGCTGCCGGGCTGGAGTAAGGCGGAGGACAAAAAATATAAGGTACAGACCCTCCCTTCCATCTGTTGTCATGGGAAATGTACGGTCGATACTGGGAAAGTTAGATGAGCTAGCGGCTATCTCCCGTTATGATAGCACTTACCGGGAGTGCTCTCTCCTTTTGTTTACTGAGACGTGGCTAACTGAACTAGCAGCAGATGCTAACATTGAGCTGGAGGGTTTTCACATGATACGAGCTGACCGAACACCAGAGAGTGGCAAAACTAGGGGCGGTGGAGTGATAATGTATGTTAGCAACAACTGGTGCAGACCGGGATATATCACTGTTAAACAACGACACTGCAGCAAAGACATTGAGTTGCTAGCTGTTAGCATGAGGCCTACATATCTCCCGAGAGAACACTCACACGTGATCTGCATTGTTGTTTATGCAAATCCGACGGCGAACGCTGGGACAGCGCGTGACGTCATCCATTCAGTAACCAGCAGGCTGCAGACAGAACACCCAGATGCTCTTCTCCTCATCTCAGGCGATTTCAACCACGTTTCACTGTCTCCCATTCTGCCCACTTTCACCCAGTATGTCACATGCCACACTAGAGACAATAAAACACTGGATTTGTTCTACGCAAACACTAAGGAGGCGTACACCTCATCACAACTCCCCCCACTTGGGAGATCGGATCACAACTTGGTTCATCTCCGACCGGTGTACAAACCCCTAGTGCACAGACAACCTCCGGCCATGCACACTGTGGAGTTATGGTCTGAGGAGACAATGGACACTCTAAAGGACTGTTTTGAAGCCACTGCCTGGAAGCAGCTCTGCGATCCACATGGTGAGGACATCGATGGCCTCATTCACATCTTCACGGGCTACCTCAGCTTCTGTGTGGACAAATCCGTTCCCACCAAGACCATACGGCGTCACTCAAACAACAAACCCTGGATCAACCCTGAGATAAAAACACTTCTGAGAGAGAAGAAGAGGATCTTCAGGTCGGGGAACAGGGAGATGCTGAAGTCCGTACAGAGGGAGCTGAGGAGAAAGATCAGAGAAGGCAAGGACAGCTTCAGGAAGAAGATGGAGGACAAGCTGCAACAGAGCGACATCAGCGGGGTCTGGAGAAACCTCAAAACCATCTCGGGGCTCCAGAATACCTCCCCCCAGGCCACGGGGGGGAGGGAGTGGGCGAACAACCTGAATCTGTTTTTCAATAGATTTGACCAACCGCCCTCCCCCCTGTCTGCACAACAACCACTGCTGCCTCTAAGAAATCAAGTCCTGCTACCCACTCCCCACTCCACCGACACCCCCCCCCCCACTCCCAACACACAGCCCCCCATCCTGACCCTGACCAAGACCCAGGTGAGGACGGAGCTGAGGAAGATCAAGGCGAGGAAGGCGTCGGGACCGGACGGCATCAGCGCAAAGCTCCTCAAGTCCTGTGCAGACCAGCTGTGTGGGATTGTGACATATATCTTCAACATGAGCCTGAAACTGGGGAGGGTACCACAGCTGTGGAAAACATCTTGTGTGGTACCTGTACCAAAAACTTCCCACCCCAAAGACCTGAACAGCTTCAGACCGGTGGCCTTGACGTCCCACTTGATGAAGACCCTGGAGAGACTGCTCCTTGCTCATCTCCGCCCCCTGGTGGAACCAGCGATGGATCCACTCCAGTTCGCCTACCAGCATGGCATTGGGGTGGAGGATGCGGTGATCTTCCTCCTTCACCGTTCTCTGTCCCACCTGGAGAAGCCCGGGAATATGGTGAGGATCATGTTCTTTGACTTCTCCAGTGCTTTCAACACCATCCAACCGATGATCCTGAAGGACAAGCTGCTGCGCGCAGGGGTGGACCAGCACCTGTCATCATGGATCCTGGACTACCTCACGAACCGGCCTCAGTTTGTGAGAACCCGGGACTGTGTTTCCGACACAATCATCAGTAGCACGGGGGCCCCCCAGGGAACGGTGCTGGCTCCCTTCCTGTTCACTCTTTATACTGCGGACTTCTCACACAACACAACACATTGCCATCTACAGAAGTTCTCTGATGACTCTGCGATCGTTGGTCTCATCTCCAGCGGAGATGAAGCTGAGTACAGAGGGCTTATCCAGGACTTTGTGGACTGGTGCCATCGGAACTGCCTCCAGATCAACGCGAGGAAAACTAAGGAGCTGGTGGTGGACTGCCGCAGGCATGGGCAGCCCCTCACAGCACCAGTAAATATACAGGGAACAGACATTGAGATGGTGACATCCTACAAGTACCTGGGTATTCATCTGAACAATAAACTAGACTGGTCACACAATACTGACGCACTCTACAAGAAGGGACAGCGCAGGCTGTTCCTGCTGAGGAGACTCAGGTCTTTTGGTGTACAAGGGGCGCTGCTGAAGTCATTCTATGACACGGTGGTGGCATCAGCCATCACTTTTGGAGTGGTCTGCTGGGGCAGTGGCATTACTGCAGCCGATAGGAAGAGACTGAACAAACTGATTAAGAAAGCTAGCTCTGTCCTGGGGCAACGCCTTGATCCGATGGAGGAGATAGGAGAGAGAAGGACGGTGGCTAAACTGTCATCTCTGCTGGAGTCCGAGTTCCACCCTATGCAGGACATACTGGATGCACTGAGGAGCTCATTTAGCAGCAGACTACATCATCCCAGGTGCACAACCGAGAGGTTTCGTAGGTCCTTCCTACCAACGGCTGTCAGACTGTACAACCTAAGCAGGGCTGCTCGCAGAGATAGCAAAAAGACGTAACAAACTAATAGTTTTTTGAATGCAAAAGATGCAATAGACTTACACAATGGTCCTCTCCGGCATACAACTAGGAACATACCGGTCGCTATGGAGGGTGAGAATATGTATGGGCACATAATCATACCATGTAGGATAACTAAATAGACGGTTATGCTGTTTCATCCCACCTAGCAACAATGCTCTGCACTGTGTGTGTTTATATATTTACATATTTATTCCATCTAGCTACAATGCTCTGCACTGGGTGTGTTTATATTTATATATCTATATATTTATTCCATCTAGCTACAATGCTCCGCACTGTGTTTTTATATATCTACATATTATTCCATCTAGCTACATTGCTCCGCACTGTGTGTGTTTATATACTTGCATATTTATTCCACCTAGCTGCAATGCTCCGTACTGTGGGTGTTTATATATTTACATATTTATTCCATCTAGCTACAATGCTCTGCACTGTGTGTTCATATATTCATATATTTATTCCATCCAGCTACAATGCTCTGCACTGTGTGTCTGTGTGTGTGTGTGTGTATATATATATTTTATAGTAATATGTACATATGTATATTAGCTGCTCTTGCTTGCTTGTTTTTTTTCTTGCCTTCTGATTGTTGCTCTGAGTGTTGCTATCCCTGTGCTGTTGCAATCCTGGAATTTCCCCGTTGTGGGACTAATAAAGGCTTATCTTATCTTATCTTATCTTAATTGCTCCCGCTGAGCGCTCTGCTTGTCCGTGGCTGTTGTGGGGGTTACCAATACGCTCCCCCCCAGAGGGCTCAGCGGGGAGCTGAGGCCTCGATAGTCCGGCTTTGGTAGCGAGCTGCGGGGAAGGCTCACTGCAGGCGTCGGTGGAGGGAGGGGGGGTGGGGGGTAGCGAGTACCGGCCCGAGACGGCGAAATTGTCTGGGCCACGCAAAAATTGCCTGTGGATTCGCGATGTTGAGGGGCTGTCCTGTTGAACGTGCGGAGGTCCACAGCAGCTGTAAGAAGAAAAATTTGTCTCTGACTCCTCTCGCGGCCATGAAGAAAAAAAGGAGCTGCAGCTGTGAGGGACTTGGCGTGTTGACTTTAGGTGCGCGCGGAGCCCTAAAGTCCTCGGGGGCAACTGACGGCTGAATTCCCTTGTGCGCCGTGGCTGAGACCATTAGAAAATCCTGTGAGCGAGCTGCGTGCGTGCTTCAGGTGTGTGAGCAGCCCTGAAGGTTCTGTGTGCAGCGGCGAAGGACGATGGCGGTCTGTGTGGAGCCGGTATTGTCCCGTGCGTGGTGCGCTGTCCTCATAACCCCCCGGTGTGCATGCGGGGTTCGGTGCATGGCAGGACCGCTGTAAAGGCGAGTCAGGGTCAGGGAGCTTGATGGAGATCAGCGTCGTCGGCGCCAATGGTCATCCCTGTTGAGCTGTTGCTGTAGATTGATCATGGTGCGTTCAGGTCCACATGCTGCGTTCTCCGTTGGCCCTGGAGGTCGCCGTCGTGGAGAGAGGACGAGGTGTGTGCGCTCTCGTGTGGAGGAGCTGTGAGAGCGGCCGGTCCCAGCGTGGATGTGCAGATCTCAGGCGTGCAGATCTCACCATGAAGCTTTCTGCAGCTTTCCCGGTCGTGGGTGATCTCCGGAGAGTTTCGCCTGGTGGTGGCTCTGCGTCGAGGTCTCCCTGTAGCAGAAGGGAGGGCAGATCATTTGCGTCAGGCTGCTGCATTCGCTTGTCGTCGGAGAATCACCGCCAGGTGCTGCATTGTTCGTAGGCTGTGGGGGTCGCCCACAGTACTCCCCCCCCCAGAGGGCTCAGCTGCAGCAGTGTGGGACTTGGCGTGTTGACTTTAGGTGCGCGCGCAGTCCTAAAGCCCTCGGGGACAGCTGACGGCTGAATTCCCTTGTGTGCCGTGGCTGAGACCCATACAAAATCCCGTGAGCGAGCTGCGTGCGTGCTTCAGGTGTGTGAGCAGCCCTGAAGGTTCTGTGTGCAGCGGCGAAGGACGATGGCAGTCTGTGTGGAGCTGGTATTGTCCCGTGCGTGGTGTGCTTTCCTCATAGCCCCCCGGTGTGCGTGCGGGGTTCGGTGCATGGCAGGACCACTGTAGAGGCGAGTCAGGGTCAGGGAGCTTGTTGGAGATCAGCGTCATCGGCGCCGATGGCCATCCCTGTTGAGCTGTTGCTGTAGATTGGTCATGGTGCGTTCAGGTCCACACGCTGCGTTCTCCGTCGGCCCTGGAGGTCGCCGTCGTGGAGAGAGGACGAGGTGCATGCGCTCTCGTGTGGAGGAGTTGTGAGAGCGGCCGGTCCCAGCGTGGATGTGCAGATCTCAGGCGTGCAGATCTCACCATGAAGCTTTCTGCAGCTTTCCCGGTCGTGGGTGATCTCCGGAGAGTTTCGCCTGGTGGTGGCTCTGCGTCGAGGTCTCCCTGTAGCAGAAGGGAGGGCAGATCATTTGCGTCAGGCTGCTGCGTTCGCTTGTCGTCGGAGAATCACCGCCGGGTGCTGCGTTGTTCATAGTCAGCGTGTTCTTTCACGGGGTCACCAGTGTGGCGGCATGAAATAATAAGGAGCGGCCGCTCCTCACACGCACACCAGAGGGTTCCGAGGACAGCGCACCGGGGGGGGGGGGGGGGGGGGTGGAGTACTGTGGGTGACCCCCACAACAGACTGGGACAAGCAGAGCGCTCAGCTGGGGCAATTAGCAGAACAATGAGATGTGTGTATTGAGATCAATAGGCAGCCTCTCTTTGTCTAGTTCAGGCGCCAGTATCCTGCTGTTATGTATGACTTCCTGCTCTGTACTCAAATGCAAATGTCCCATGCCTTCCTGCAGTTTATTTGATGATAACATGCCTTTCATGTATTGTCCCGTGTGTGGTGCGCTGTCCTCATAACCCGCTCAGTCACGCCAGACGCCGAAAGACACAGACCAGAGAGAGAGACGGTCCTTGGTGATATGGCGACGTTAATGTGCTAATAGCAGCCTTTGCCTGGATAAAACCCTTGAAATTGATTGGGATCCAAAGGCTGTCGACGCCGTTGAGCGCGGGAACCCTATTGACGCACGAGCCACCATATTTTGGAGACCTTTATTATTTTCTTTTTATTATTGTGACAAGTGTGTGTTTTTTTTATTGTACATATTTGTAAATAATACACATTTGTTAAAATAATATATATAGTTGCAAGTTCTATCCTGCTGTGTATGTGTCATCTGTTGTTGCACCTCCCAGGCTCCTACGAACCCAGAGTCACTCTGACCTGGCCCAATTATCCCTTTTCCCTCAGGTAGTAAAGTTAAGGTAAATACATTGCCATAACACACCACTACCGAAAAGGGTACTACACCTATAGTGAGTAGGGTGAGTGGGTGTTAGTAAGGGTTACACACAAAAATCTGGCGAGCACAGGTGTTAGTGGGTGTTACCCTGTTACCCAATTACCCAGTGGTATTATACCCCCCGTATTGTTACATCTGTCTAATATATAAATTTGTTTGGTGATCTGAAACATTTAAGTGTGACATACGTATGTTTGTGTGTACAAGATGTATGAGATAGTGAGTGTGGCTCCCCCATCATGCCTGTGGTCCTGGTGAATACCGGGGTGTGACGCCGGCTGGTCCTGCGCTGCTCGGCCTGGCGGCCCTCGCCCTGAAATGGGATCTGGGGGCAGTGGGTGGCCTCCACAGCGAGTTTGGGAGCTGGTTTCTGGGGAGATGGGCTCTCTTTGGGACCGCCTCCCTCTCAGTCTTTCCGCCCCCCCCCCCCCACCACTAATTCTGAGTGGATCATACATCTTATTGGATACACTTAGGGTTTTGGGGTGGGGGTGTGCCACACTGTGTCGGTGAAGAGGATCCCTCTGTCTACTGCACAGTGGGGGCCACCCTCACCTCCATTTTAACTGCACTGTAGACACAGAGCTTGGGGGGGATGGGAGCCCCGCTGCCCATAGCAGTGGCTAGCGGTGCCCTAACACACTATCCCCCCAATTTTAACTGCACTTTGGTAGTTCACACACCTGCACACATTCACACCACACGACTAATACTCACCCATCATGATTTGCGCACCCGGGGGGGGGGGGGGGGGTTCCCAACCCCTGCCCGGGGGCCTCTGGTCTGGCTGGTGTCCTAGGGCCCATCATGTTTTCTTCATCCCAATGGACGGTGGCTAAACTGTCATCTCTGCTGGAGTCCGAGTTCCACCCTATGCAGGACATACTGAATGCACTGAGGAGCTCATTTAGCAGCAGACTACATCATCCCAGGTGCACAACCGAGAGGTTTCGTAGGTCCTTCCTACCAACGGCTGTCAGACTGTACAACCTAAGCAGGGCTGCTCGCAGGCAAAAGATGCAATAGACTTACACAATGGTCCCCTCCGGCATACAACTAGGAACATACCGGTCGCTATGGAGGGTGAGAATATGTATGGGCACATAATCATACCATGTAGGATAACTAAGTAGACGGTTATGCTGTTTCATTCCATCTAGCAACAATGCTCTGCACTGTGTGTGTTTATATATTTACATATTTATTCCATCTAGCTACAATGCTCAGCACTGGGTGTGTTTATATATTTATATATCTACATATTATTCCATCTAGCTACATTGCGCCGCACTGTGTGTGTTTATATACTTGCATATTTATTCCACCTAGCTGCAATGCTCCGTACTGTGGGTGTTTATATATTTACATATTTATTCCATCTAGCTACAATGCTCTGCACTGTGTGTTCATATATTCATATATTTATTCCATCCAGCTACAATGCTCTGCACTGTGTGTCTGTGTGTGTGTGTATATATATATATTTTATAGTAATACGTACATATGTATATTAGCTGCTCTTGCTTGCTTGTTTTTTTTCTTGCCTTCTGATTGTTGCTCTGAGTGTTGCTATCCCTGTGCTGTTGCAATCCTGGAATTTCCCCGTTGTGGGACTAATAAAGGCTTATCTTATCTTATCTTATCTTATCTTATCCCTGGCCGCTGCCAAATGAATAGGTGTGAGCAAGGAAGTGAGCGAGTGAGAGAGTAAGTCAGAGTGAGGGAGTGATGAGTGGAGATGATGATGGTGGTGGTGGGTCGGATTTGCGTGGCGCTTTGCCTGTCAGGTGGCATCTCGGAGTGCTTGCGGTGGTCCATTGATCAGTCACTCCGGGTGGATGTTGGTGGTGGTGGTCTGCTTCTGTGGCCACGGCCGCCCGAGGGAGGGTTGGCAGGGGTGTGGCTGCTGGTTCGTGCTGGCAGTCTCCCTGGTCATTGGTGTGTGTTCATGCCTGCTACGTCTGCACCACGGCTGCCCCCAAGTGTTCGGGGTGAATGAGTGTGGGGCAGAGGACGAGTGGATGAGTGTCAGAGCGCCAGTGAGTGTGTGTATAGGTGAGCGTGGGTGGAGGGAGGCGTGGGTGGGTGCGGGCGTCTGAGGACGAGTGGGACTGAGATTGAGCAGGTATGGGAACAGGTGAGAGGGGGTGGGTCTGGGTGTGGGAGTGTGAGTGTGGGATTGTGTGGGGGAGAGGGTCAGTGATAGTGTGTGTGTGAGGATTAAAGTACCACTGAAGGATTAAAGTACTGAATCTGTAAGAGAATATAAAGTCTTTTTCTCTGGGAACAGTACTATTCGACTAATCTGACCTGCCCTCACACAAGTCCTCCAGATTATCTGCAGTTTTTTGTTTCCAAAACATTTGAGCTGCATTGACTCTTATGGACAGCCAGCTGCCTGGCTCAAGGACAATGTGCCAGCCGCTAGACAAAACATCTCCTGCTGAAGAGACTTTGTTGTTCTTAACTGATATAAACACCTCCACTCAACACTACACCCACATTGACTCAATAAACTGATGAGAAGATCATTCACTCACTGCTCCCTTTGTGTCTTTGTGTACATTCTATTGTTTGCTAATTGTGCATTGAGGGCTTTTTTTCTTGTAATCATAATATTGATCATTTAATGACCAGTATTCTGACAATCAATGCTTTTTTGCTCTCTCCTATTGTGTTATCCTTTTCTTCCCTATGCTTCCTGTTCCCGTCTGATGACAGGCGCGTTATCGACGCTGCCGCGTCACCGGAAATGCAGGTCGTTTTCAGTGTCAAGTCAAATCCCTCGTATGTTATCAGTTGTTTACTGTTAATGTACTTGGCAATAAATCCTTTCTGAGTTCTGAGTAGGTGCGTGCTAGAGCATGAGGATGTGAGTGCGTGGAAATGGGTGTGTGCTGGTCAGGGGGGACTGGACTGAGGGAGTGGCACTTCCCGATGCCTCGTGGCCATGTGGGATCCCTTGGGCTGGGGGGGCTGGCCCCCTGTGGGGCTCCTGCGCCTTGCTGCTGCCTTCCTTGGGCGTGGGAGCCTGGGAGTTCCCGGGGTATGTGTAGGGGTGCTGGGGTGGGCGTGGGCCCACTGTAGGGGTGTCTCCGGCCCGGGGGGGGGGGCACTGGCCTTCTGGCAGGGGCTAGCTGGTCTGGGGCATGCTGCACCAACTGCTTGCTGGCCCAACCTTCTTCGACTGTCCCTCCGGGGCAGATGCCTGATTGTCCCGGGGTGTCATGGGCAGCGGAAGCGCGCCCCTCCCCTCTGGTCTCATCTTCTCCAACTCATCACAGCACCTGAGGCAGAAGACACACCTGCGCCTGCTCATCAGCCAGCGTACTTAAGGAGGCCTCCGCCGCACAGTCTGCGCTGGCTCGTCTGGGTATGCTGCCCATATTCAGGCAAGCTGTGTACAAATTTAAATGTTAACACGTCATTAACATTTATTCTCTTCTCCTTCTCAGGTTGCTGCCACCGTGTAGGTGTGTCACCGGGACTGCGCGCACTCTTCTGCCCCACCACACTCTCTTTCAGCGATCTCATCCTCCCGGTCAGGCACCATCAGCTCCACTACCCCTCCTTACCCTACTGGTTCGTCTATTCCCCGCTGGGTCCTGCCAGTCCTCTCTGGATTTCCCAAGTGAGTGGTAATTTGGCTTGCCCATTTCCCCTTACTTCACTCCTCAGTTCACGGCTCGTCTTCTCTCTACAGGTCTTTTCCCCTGGTGAGTGGTTGTTTCTGTAGCTGTGCGCTTTTGTATTTTCCTATTAATAAAATTGTCAAACGTGCCCTTCTGTGTGGTTCCATCCTGTGTTTGGCATCGTGCGCGTAAGCTATCAAAACTTAATACGTCATGACAGAACAAGCCAGCCAAGACGGTAGCTCAGCCGGTGCCTCACCGCAGGAGCAGTCTGCTATGGATCGCCTAGCGGCAACCGGGCAGCAACTCGCTGCACTGACGCAGCAGGTGTCCAACATGATGATGTTGTGGTCTGCAGCACATCCCTCGGTTGTGCCCCCCCAGCCTGCTTCGCGCACTACGGTGCGCCGTACCACCTCCGTTCCCATGCCTTCCCCGTACGTGGGGGAGGTGGGGAAGTGCAAGCCTTTTCTTCTTCAAGTGCAAATGTACCTGGAGCAGGTTGGGGAGGAGTATCCGGGGGATGTTGCTAGGATCCAGTTTTTCACCCTGTTGCTCAGGGATCGAGCCATGGAGTGGGTTCAGTCCACTCTAGACAACCCTGAAGGGCACCGTTATACGTCTGACCAGTTTGTGGCCGCTTTCACTTGCGCGTTTGGCCGGACTGAGCGTCAGGGCAACATAATGAGCTGCCTAATGACTCTCCACCAGGGTACCCGGTTGGCGGCCGAGTATTCGGTGGAGTTCTGGGTTGTGGCATCCGAGTCGGGGTGGAAGGAGACTGCTTTACGCAGCGCGTTCCTCCATGGGTTGAACGACCAACTCCGTGACGGTCTAATGGTTCATCCTCTCCCAGAGACGCTTGACGGCCTTATAGATGAGGCAGTGGGGCTTGACAATCGGCACCGTGAGTAAGCGAACGAGCGCGGCCCCACCCCTCGCCCATGCGCGTATCCGCTGCAGTTACCGGCACTGGCACCGCCTGCTCTTCGCCCGAACCAATGGAGCTCTCTCAGAGCCTAACTGATGATGAGCGTCAGCGAAGGCGGAGGGCTGGCATGTGCATGTACTGTGGTTCACTCAACCACAGTCTGGACGAGTGCCGCCAGCGGTCAAAAGACACAGCCCGTCAGTAACCGTGGGGGGTCTGGCACGCGGGGCCAAATCTACTCCCCCCGGCAATTTTTCAATTTCGGCCCTCATTCAGTTGCCAGGGGTCGAGAGGAGGGTTATGGCACTGATTGATTCGGATTGGAGGGTAATTTTGTGTCTGCTGTTTTCGTTAAGCAGGTGGGCATTCCCACACGTAAATCGCCCTACAACCAGAGAATCACCGCTATATCTGGCGGCGAGGTCACGGTGGTCACCCTGAGCACGGTGCCAATATCCATCCTTTCCGGAAACCACCAGGAGGAACTATCGTTCCTGGTTCTCCCCGTTTCATCGTTCCCGGTGGTTCTAGGTTATCCGTGGCTCCAGAAGCATAACCCAATGATCAATTGGGCCAAAAGTACCATTTCTGCCTGGAGCCCGTTTTGTATGGCCAACTGCATATGTTAAGCCGAATGCTCCTCATTGCTGTCTATTCCTCAGCCTCGTCCCTCGGGCATATCACAATTTGGGCAAGGTGTTTAGCAAATCAAGAGCGTTGTCGCTGCCGCAGGGCATTGAGTGGAAGACGGCCTTTAAAACACACCAGGGCCAGTTCAAATACTTAATGATGCCATTCGGGCTCACCAACGCCCCCGCTGTCTTCCAGCGGTTAATAAATGACGTCTTCCGCGATATGTTCTATCAATTCGTGTTTGTCTATCTTGATGATATTCTCATTTTCTCCTGCGTGCCAGAGGAACATGAGGTCCACGTAAGCGCTGTTTTACAATGGCTTTTGGAGAACCAGCTTTACGTTAAAGCTGAGAAGTGTGAGTTCTCCACACCATCCACCACCTTCTTGAGCTTCATCACGGCTGAGGGGGAGCTGATTGCCGACCCGGCCAAGATAAAGGCAGTGTTAAGATTGGCCAACACCCCACTCCCGCAAGGAGGCTCCAATGCTTTCTTGGGTTTGCGAACTTCTATCGCAGGTTCATCAGGAACTACAGTGGGATCGCACTGCCTTTGACGCAGCTGACCTCCGTTAAAGTCCCCTTTCGGTGGACTGAGGCAGCTGAACTGGCGTTTAACAAATTAAAGCGGCAGTTCACAGAAAAACCTATTGTGGCTCTGGTCGACACGCAGCTTCCATTTGTCCTTGAGGTGGACACATCTGATTTGGGGGTTGGCGCTGTACTTTCACAGCGCACGCCCCCCCCCGATCAGAAGCTTTGCCCATGCGCATATTTCTCTCGGCGGCGTGGAACTATGACGCAGGGGACAGAGAGCTGCTGGCCATTAAGTTGGCATTAGAGGACTGGAGACACTGGTTAGAGGGGGCCCTTCACCCCATTGTCGTGTGGACCGACCACAAGAACCTCCAGTTCTTGCAGTCGGCCCACCAACTGAATGCCAGGCAGGCTCGCTGGTCGTTATTCTTCCAGCGATTTAACTTCACCATCACGTACCGGCCTGTCACCTGGAATATCAAACTGGATGCGCTCTCGCGCCAGTTTGATTTTGAGGACATAGCTCCCCCCCCCAAACCATCGTGCCACCTGCATGCGTCATTGGAGCCCTTACTTGGGATATCTAGCAGAGGGTCCGCCAGGCCCAGTCCCAGGAGCCTGTGCCAGTAGGGTGCCCCCAGAACCGTCTGTACATCCCGGCCGCCCTCCGCAATGATGTCATCCAGTGGGGTCACACCAGTCATTTTGCCTTCCACCCTGGAATCGCTCAGACCATCGACTTTGTCAAGCAGGTGTTCTGGTTGCCCTCCTCCCATGGCAAGACGGTTATTCTGACCATTGTGGATCGCTTCTCCAAGGTGGTCCATCCGGTGGCCCTCCCTAAACTCCCGTCGGCCTTGGAGACAGCGGTCCTCCTCTCTGACCACGTCATCCGGATCCACAGCATCCCAATTGACATTGTGTCTGACCGGGGTCCTCAATTCACGTCCCAGGTCTGGAGGGCTTTCTGCTGGACTATGGGAACTACGGTGAGCCTCTCAACCAGAAATCCTGCCCAGAGCAATGTGCAGGCGGAGCGCACCAACCAGTCCCTGGAGGCTGCCTTGTGGTGCGTAGCAGCCGATAATCCCTCATCCTGGAGCACACACCTGACCTGGGTGGAATGTTCCATAAACTCTGCGGTGTCCTCCGCCACCGGACTGACCCCCTTTGAGGTGTCGTTGGGGTACATGCTGCCTCTTCTCCCTACGGCCAAGAGAGAGGTTTCGGTCCCATCTGTAGGGGCCTGCGCCCGGTGCTGCCGGCATGTCCAGAGATCTACTCGGGCTGCCCTGGCCCATGCCACAGAACGCACCCGGGCTGCTGCTGACCGGAAGCGGGTTCCGTCCCCCAAGTACGTCATGGGACAGAAAGTCTGGCTGGTGGCTAGCCAGATTCCCCTCAAGGAGAAATCAAAGAAACTGTTCCCCCGCTTCCTTGGGCCTTTTTCCATCATGCGGGTGATTAATGACGCGTTGGTCCAGCTTAAGCTGCCCCCATCCCTACGGGTGAATCCAACCTTCCACGTCAGCTACATCAAGCCCCTCTCGACCAGTCCCCTTTGCCCCCCCCACCAAGCCTCCTCCACCTCCCTGCATTATCGACGGCCACCCCGCCCACACAGTTCATCTGATTCTGGATGTTCGCCGCCGGGGCCTGGGCTTACAGTACCTCATTGACTGGGAGGGCTACGGGCCGGAGGAACAATCCTGGACTCCCTCATCATGTATACTGGACAAGGGGATGCTCTGGGCTTTACACCGGGCTCACCCGGACAAGCCCTCCGGACCGCCAGGAGGTGTTCCTAGAAGGGGGGGCCCTGTCATGGGCAGTGGGAGCGTGCCCCTCCCCTCCGGTCTCATCTTCTCCAACTCATCACAGCACCTGAGGCAGAAGACACACCTGCGCCCGCTCATCAGCCAGTGTACTTAAGGAGGCCTCCTCCGCGCAGTCTACGCTGGCTCGTCTGGGTATACTGCCCGTATTCAGGCAAGCTGTGTACAAATTTAAACGTTAACACGTCGTTAACATTTATTCTCTTCTCCTTCTCAGGTTGCTGCCACCGTGTAGGTGTGTCACCAGGACTGCGCGCACTCTCCTGCCCCACCACACTGCCCTTCATCGATCTCATTCCCCCGGTCAGGCACCATTTTTTTTTTCTATTTATTTATTTATGCAGGGACATGCACAATATACATTGACCTTAAAGAGGAAAGTTGCATTGTTCCAGGTTATAGCACTAGTGCTAATTTCCACCTGTAGTCCCTGGGCAGGCTGGTGTTAGCATTAATAAAAGCAGACATTTGCTAAAACTACAAGTAAGCATTGATAAAAAACTAAAACTAAACATTGATTAAAAAACTAAAACAGACATTAATAACATTGATAAGAACTAAAACATACAATAATACATTTTATAACTCATCATTAACCATCAGCTCCACCATCAGTTCCACTACCCCTCCTTACCCTACTGGTTCGTCTATTCCCCGCTGGGTCCTGCCGGTCCTCTCTGGATTTCCCAAGTGAGTGGTAATTTGGCTTGCCCATTTCCCCTTACTTCACTCCTCAGCTCACGGCTCTCGTCTTCTCTCCACAGGTCCTGGCGAGTGGCTGTTTCTGTAGCTGTGCGCTTTTGTAATTTGCTATTAATAAAATTGTCAAACGTGCCCTTCTGTGTGGTTCCATCCTGTGTTTGGCATCGTGAGCATGAGATGTCAAAACTTAATACATAATGACATGGGGCTTGATGGCCTTGGGACATTTGTGCTCTGTGCGGATTGGTGGCATCATCTTGCTTGCTCGGGATTTCTGGGAGTGGGGGGGTTGCCTTGACTCTCACTTACTTTGCGTGTGCTCTCATACACACATACGTCTCTCCTTTAACAGAAGCAGATACCAGGCTCGTGATGAGACTTTTCAGTAGAAGAAACAGTTTGCCTTCTGTACATTTCAATTATGTTTGTCTGTCTTCTGTTCCTTTCTTTCCCCCTTCCCACCTCTCCTTTCCCCACCTCCACTCCCATTAAACAATTTAAATAAAGTATGAAAAGTTACTACAAGGGGAGTTTATAAATAATATACAGTACAGGAATATGCTGTATAAAGCTAATTTTGGCAAAGTATATCTGTTTGGAACAATAAAGGAAGCAGGTTTCTGTTCTGCTTACCTAGCTGCTTGACAGAACAAGGGGAAAAAAGAAAAAAAAAAAGTTCATTTCTACACTGCTGTGATAAGGAAATGAACTTGGAAACGCCCATAAAAGTGTTCTACGTCAGTGACGACTATTAAAAGGACTATGTCCTTGTAATACGGCCCTTAAGCTTCACAATTCAATGAATAACTTACAAGTAATTTCATAGAAAATCAAATTTTTGAGAACAGAGGAATTTAACATTTTGTTATGAAAAATTAATAAAAACTAGTGCATACCTGTGCATGCCTGTAGAAACCAAGTATAAGCAAGGATTTCTGCATGCCCGTAGAACACAAGTGTAAGCAAGCATTTCTGCATGCCCGTAGAAAGTTACTGAGTCCTATGATCTTTGATGATGTCATAGCAAGTCCTATGATCATGATACAGACTTGCAAAGTCCTATGATCGTGACACAGATTTTCTTGAATTATATATAAAGTGATAAAGCAGCTTATAAGAACTCCTTATACAAAGATATAGAGTGATGATAATCAAGTCAGTGGCAGTAATGCACCTGTAAGCTGGTTGCCAACCACCAATCAAATCTAAAAGAAGAAGAAGAAGAACAAGAAGAAGAAGAAGCTCAAAAACCCAAAGTGTATTTAATCATTCTAAGTAGTCTTTTATTGCAGAGAACAGGACAGCCACCAACACTCCCAACTCTTCCCCACAACCACTGGGGGCAAAGTTTAAAAAAAAAAAAAAATAAGGTAACACACATAAATGTCATTCTCAACATTACAAAAATTATACATAAAAGGCTATCTTAATATTTTCTATTACCAACAGATGTGTAAAATTGAGAGCTTTTCTCCATTTAACAAAAATCATTTCACGGAACACTTGTAAGATTAACAATAATTAAGGAAAATATTTCACTCTTTACACTGAGAGACCTCTGGCACATCAGGTCAGCCTGTGGATTCACCCCATTCATTTTATTTGAAGACGATGCTCAATGAAAGTTTTCTCGTTCCACTGGTTAGGGGGGAGCATCTCAGGACCATTGTAGACACAAAGGATGGTCATCTCCTTAGTGTAATTCAGGTTCTGCAACAGCTGAACACAAACAGGAGACAGAGTTTGGAAATCTGATGAGCACAAAACCAGCAGCCTAGATACCCAATTCAGCATATGGACAGTTATGTGAAAAAGTCTTAAATTTGCAATAAATTACTTTTTGGCCACAAGCATAAGAGTAAACAAATAATTTACACATCTCCAGCTCTTAGGGGAGAAAACTGTTACACAGTGGAGTCTGGCTTCAGAGAAAAGTTAATTGACTTTTTTAAATGAGTCTTCCTAGAACTCTGCTGCTGTCTCCTGTGTCGATGGAGAAATATCAGTCCCTTGAGCTGCTCTGTAATGCTTACCTGATATTAGCTATGAGAATCTGTCTATTAACTTCCTATGAGTAAGTGCATAGAGGCATTTTAACTGAGGAACAGCTGGCTGCTGCCTCAAGAAACAACACGCTGGAGGTGCTGGTCTCATCTACAGTCTGAGCAGTCACCAAGTGTAAAAATAAACTTACTTTTGGCGTGATGAAGAAGTACTGGGATGTTGTCTTTTTGCAGGCAGTCCTGACAACAATGTCAAAGACTCGTCTCTCATTTACAGGATCCATTCCCTACAGAAGAAACAACCGCACGCACACACACACACACACGTCAATCCATGTTGCAATAAAGGTCCCATTCAATTAAAGTTTGTGGGTTTTAACCTTCTAAAATAGATTTTGAATCAAAGGATTACAGTAAAAATCTTGAAACCCCTCTTTACTTAAAATATTCCCACACACACAAAATATAGCAGAAGCCATTATAGTTGTTCTAGTTTACATTTCCCAACAACACAAAATGGAAACCTATCACCGTGCTGCTGGCTGTGATATCAATCTAGGCCACACTCATGATCCCCACATAAGATGGATATCCTAGCTGACCTGAGGACAATTTAAAAAAAAGAAAAATCCACCCTGGTGGAGTTACTCAATTTATTATTAATTGTCCAGCGGTCTTGGACATTGTCAGACACACAAATACAGTAAGAGGCTCCCATTCCACCACTGTGATCACCACTTTTTCCTTGTGCTCATCAGGCTGTACAGCCTTCATTTAGTCAGCAATTAGCAGGGCTTATTAGCATGACCATTAACATCAGTGCCAACAGCCTGACGAAAACAAAGTCTGTGTTCTGTGAAGCTAGTTTTGAGGATGTTACTTTCTCCTCACTGTTGAACCATGCTTCAGACTCACAACCTGTAAGTAAATCATTTAAATATTTTATCAGAGAGGCTGAATAGCCAGAGGCTATGATGTTAACCCAGCACTGACATACTGTTGAACTAATGGAAGACGTATTTTCTTTACTATATAGGATTATGTTGGATAAGGGGTAAGAACCTGTACTTATACAGCACTTTTTTTCTAGCCTCAAAGACCACGCAAAGTGCTTCACTAGTACTAACCCTTTATTCTAAGGGCCTATAGGAGACAGATACCAAGGGACGACTCAGAACAGGCATGTCTTTGAGTGGACTGTGGGAGGAAACCGGAGCTCCTGGCGTAGACCCACACAGCACAGGGAGAACATGGAAACCCCACACAGAAAGGTTACTACCCCTGCCAGCCTGGGGATTTGAACCTAGAACCTTGTAGCTGTTAGGCAACAGTGCTAACCACTGTACTACCATTGGTGGTGGTCTCATTTGGTACTGCTGAAATTGCTGCTGTCCTGCATTTAGTACAAATTCCAGTTATGGTGAGACAGCCATCGATGATGTTGTATACAACAGTTACGATTAGCCATGAGTACTACTGTTACTTTTGATTGGCCTTTAAGAAACAAAATATTGGCCAATCGACTTCCGGTTATGGCCGCCACGTAGAAGGACGTGCTTCCCTCTACTCTGCTCCTAAAAAAAAAATTTAAAAAAAATCGGCAAATAACTCTTTCAATTGGAACAAAACTATCCCAGCGTTTGGGCGAGGACATGCCGGTAAAGCCTAAGGCTGGGAAATCAGGTGGAGGAAAAACTGAATCGCCGAAACAGTCCAAATTAATGGACTTTCACGTCCGTGACGCAGCAGTAAAATCCCCAGATATGGCAGAACAAGCTAGCGGAGAAACGGTGACTGCTGAAGACGGCGCAGGTGCGGTGCTCGCTGCCATTAGTTCAATGAGAGCAGACTTCTCCACTAAACTTGACGGAATTATTGCAGCGATTGAAGAAATAAAAAAGGAGTTAAGCGACTGTATGGAACGGGTGTCGCAGATGGAGCGCCGAATTTCCAGTGCTGAGGATGACGTCTCCGGCCTACAATTAAAGGTGCGCACACTGGAATTAAAAAATAAACGTCTGGAAGATAATGTTCTGGATTTAGAATCCCGGTCGAGACGGAACAACCTGAGGCCGGTGGGTCTCCCGGAGAGAACGGAGGGTCTGGATCCATGTTCCTTTTTGGAAAAGTGGATCCCAGAATCGCTGAACAACGCGGAGCTGCAGTCATCAGTTGTCTTAGAAAGCGCCCACCAAATTGGCCCACCGAGAGATAAAAAGGCATCACCCAGGACGCTGATTATGAAGTTCCTCAGCTACAGAGACAGGATGACGATCTCCAACGCGGTGCGAGCCAAAGGAGAAATTAAATACCAGGCTCAACAGGTGCGGTTCTATCCAGATTTGGCCACAGGAATCCAACAATTAAGGAAACAGTTCGACCCCGCCCGTAAAGAGCTGCGCAACCTTGGGATTCGTCATGGAGTGATTTACCCTGCAAGACTGCTGGTCACGTATAAGGGCAGAACCCACATCTTCAAGACCCCTGAGGAGGCGCAGGAGTTCATCAAGAAGATCCAAGAAGAGACTGGTGGGAGCTAAGCATGAACAAAATATAAGGTAGAATATTTAAGCAATTGCACAGGCATCTGACTGATCTGAAGCATATAGCAAGTTTACAAAATATAGATTGTATTATATATTAAAAAAAAAAAACCTATGATGTACAAAGTTGCTATAAAATTTAGGAGTTAAGTTGGAAAACTACAGAAGAGAGTTAATGTTATGTTATTAAAAGCAGTAGAGTTAGGGTGATTGAGAGGAGAAAGAAAGAGTGGTTTTGACTGATCCTCGCGGGTGTGGAGCAGTCAATGGCTATAGCGGGAGACGGAATTTTTTTTTTGATTTTGGGGGGATTACCACGAATGTGGGAAGGGGGAATTTGTTTGTGTGTAGTTTGTAGGATGAATGTTCAACCACTCATGTTTTTGCTTCTCTGTATGAGCATGTTTACATTGCGAGGTAATCTCAAACTCCTTATTGATCATAGACCAAAGCGTTAATCTTAATTTAACTTCATGGAATTGCAGAGGTCTACAAAATTTAAAAAAAACTTAAACAAGTTATGAATAAAATAAAAGACATGGGTTCAAAAATTGTGTTTTTACAAGAAACTCATCTAATAGAGGAAGATGTAAAAAGAATTAGGAGAAGATGGCAAGGAAGTGTATTCACCTCATCATTTTCATCCCGAGCCAGGGGAGTTATGACTCTCATACATAAATCAGTCCCATTTCAAGTGAAAAATGTAATTGGTGACAAATTTGGAAGATATCTAATCATTCAAGGATCTTTGTTATTAGAAAATATAAATTTGGTGAATTTATACGGTCCCAATATAGATGATCAAAATTTCTTTACTAATTTATTCCTTATTTTATCTTCACTTACAGGGCAACATATAATAGCAGGGGATTTTAATTGTACATTGAACCCCGGTATAGATAGATCAACAGGACTAGACTGTACGCACAATGGATGCAGGATGATCATTAATCATTTTATGAAAGAACTGAGATTGCTAGATATATGGAGAGAAATGAAACCACAAGTTAAAGCCTATTCTTGTTATTCTATTATCTACAAGACATTCTCACGTATTGACTATTTTTTGATCTCCACAGAATTAAGGTCCAAGATTCAAAACTGCTTCTATGATAATATTGTGATCTCTGATCATGCACCCTGCTGTCTAATATATGTAGATAAGAAATTGACAAAGGAACCAGGTAGGTGGCAATTCCAGCATAAATGGCTTCAGGATGAGGAATTTGTTAAGTACATAGAAAAACAGATAGATGAGTTCTTTGATATCAACACTACACAAACATCAGCATGTATAAAGTGGGAGGCTTTCAAAGCTTTTATTAGGGGGCATATTATTAGTTATACAGGTTCAAAATCTAAGAAGACTCGAGAGGAGAGAGTCCAATTGGAACATAAAATAAAAATTCTTCAAGAAAAAGTGTATGCAGGAAGTGACCCAAAGTTAGAGAACGAATTACTGATTCTGAGAGCTGAATATGACAAAAAATCAGCGAATAGAGCTGCCTCGAGTCTTCTAAGATTGAAGCAATCTTTTTATGAACAAGGTGAAAAATCAGGATAATTATTGGCATGGCAGATTAAACAATTAGAATTTAAAACACCAATTACCAGTATTATAAGTAACGGATAGCCAGTTGTAGATCCTTTAGAAATTAATAGTGCCTTTAGAGATTATTAAGAAAAATTATATAATACAAAAAATGAAACCGACTTAACAAAACTAAATGGGTTTTTGGACGGATTATCTATACCGTGTATTCCAAATGAAAACAGGGAGATACTGGAATCTAAAATTAGTCAAGAAGAAGTTGGGCTAGCCATTGATAATATGAAACCAGGAAAAAGTGCAGGACCAGATGGTCTTCCAGTTGACCTCTATAAAAAATTTAAGAATAAATTAATAAAACCATTTTTGGAAATGGTTTTAGAAGCATTTCAAAATAGTAATTTACCACCATACATGAATAATGCCTTAATTGTACTGTTGCCAAAACCAGGTAAACCCTCTAATAAATGTGAAAATATGAGACCAATAAGCCTATTAAATGCTGACCTTAAGATAATCTGTAAAATTTTAGCAAGCCGACTACAAGAAATATTACCAAATATTATTAACCGAGATCAGAATGGCTTTATAAAGGGAAGACAAGGCTTCCATAATGTAAGAAGACTATTTAATATTATCTATTTTAATAAAGAAGCACCGGATACAGCTCTCCTATCATTGGACGCTGAAAAGGCCTTTGATAGGGTCGAATGGCCCTTTCTTTTTGAAGTTTTACAAAGGTTTGGAATTGGAAATAATTTTATAAAATGGGTTCAGATAATATACAATAATGCTACAGCAGAAATCCTAACAAACAGCAATATTTCAAAATCAATAAATATCAATAGAGGATGTCGACAAGGCTGCCCACTTTCACCTTTACTGTTTACTATGGCAATTGAACCTTTAGCGATGGCAGTACGTTTACATCCACAAATATATGGAATTAAAGTAGGACCAACAGAACATAAAATCTCCCTGTATGCCGATGACATAATTTTGTTTATGTCGAATCTTAAAAAATCAATTCCGACCTTATTGAATTTAATAAAGAATTTTGGGGAAATATCAGGATATAAAATAAATAAAACTAAATCTTCAATATTAACGCTAAATGAGACCCAGAGAAATCACCCAGCTCCTGAGGTAAATCAAGTCAATGTTGTAAATCAGTTTAGATATTTAGGAATCCAAATTGTGCCTAAGCTAGAATTAGTCGCCAGTATCAACTATGAAGCCTTAATGACAGACATTAATGAGTTACTTCAGAGATGGATGTCATTACCAATGTCGATGATCGGGAGAATCAATATACTTAAAAGTAAGATTTTACCCAAAATACTTTATTTATTTCAATACATTCCTTTACCACCAACTTCAGATCTATTCTCAAGAATTAAAAAAAAGTTAGTGGAATTTTTATGGAACAATTGGAAGGCTAGATTACGTCTGTCCTTACTATATTTACCATTTGATCGTGGAGGTCTGAAATGTCCAAACTTTATGTTGTATTACTGGTCAGCACAACTGAAGTCTATGACATATTATTTTTCATCAAATGATCTCCCTCACTGGACTGAAATGGAATCATACAATTTACCTTTACCTCTTCCCATATTCATATACTCAGACTCGGCAAAAAAATTACAGAAACAAGTTAAAAATCCATTTGTAAAGCATATGATCAAAATATGGTGTGAAACCACAAAATATTTAAAAGAATCACACTTACTGTCACAATTTAGCCCAATATGGGGTAATCAATATTTTAAACCAGGGAGAGCGGATGCTGTATTTAAAGTATGGAATTTAAAAGGGATTCAAAAGATTCAAGACTTATATCTGTCATCTTCAGATAACATAATGTCTTTTGAAGAACTGATGATCAAATTTAATCTTAATAGAACACATTTTTTTTAAATATCTTCAGCTTAGGAACTTTATTCGATCAAATCAAAATAATGCTCTCATCTGACCTACTTATTCATCCTTGGAAAAAATTTTGACTAAAGATAGTAAGAGAAAGGGTATTATTTCAGAGTTTTATAACTTATTGACATTATCCTCAAGTGAAAACTCACAGAAAAGATTGAATTATTGGAAAGAAGACCTGCAAACTGAAATTTCAGAGGAACAATGGGAATTGGCTTGTGCAGAAGCTCAAACCAAATCAATAAATGTACGTCTTAAATTGATACATTTTAAATTGTTAATGCAGATGTATGTTACACCGGTGGAGTTAAACAGATATAACAAAAACATACCAGATACGTGCACAAAATGTATGGAAAGTAAAGGAACCCTATTTCATTGTTTATGGGAATGTAGAAAAATTAGAATGTTTTGGGAAGAGGTGAGGGTAACAATTGAAAAAATAATTTCAAAACAAATCATACTGAATCCTAAATTGTTTTTGTTGGGTCTGTATCCAGAAAAGCATAGCTTTAATAAGAGTGAAAGAGCATTCATAGACCTCAGTTTGCTTAACGCCAAAAAATGTATTGCACTACTGTGGAAAAAGACTCATAGACCAGATGTGACTCAGTGGTTAAGACAGATGTTAACAAACCTTCCACTAGAAAGAATAACATACATACTGAAATCAAAGGAAATTGTATTTGAGAATATATGGAGACCTTTCACTGATTATGTAAAGAATTTAAACATAACTCTTGAAGAAGAAGGTGAATGATGTGTGTGGACCTTGTAAATTCCAAACTGGTGAATGTATAATATACTTATGTAATGGATTGCCTAGACTAAACAGAGGAGCATTGTTGAAGATCTGTCTTTGTTAGTGGTTGTTGGTGTTTTTTAGTACAACTTTTATTTTTTATTTATTTTTTTTCTTTAAATTACTTTAGTGTTAGTGTTTGATTGTTTGTGTTGTGTTTGTAAAAAAGGTTCAATAAAAAATATTGTGGAAAAAAAAATATTGGCCAATCAGAAGAGGGACTTATGTGAAGGAGCCGGTAGAAAGCTGAATGAGGAAACATATTTTAAGGTAAGATGTTATAATCCTCTAATACAAGTTGATCTCTTCTGAATTAAATGTGGTTGGGTTTATATGGGATAAGAAACCCTGACAGATGAGAGAAAGCTCATTTTGTTTGTCTTTTTAAAGGATCACAGTCAACCAACAAAGAAAAGTTGACTAACCACAGGTTGTGACACACGCACGCACTTCAGAAATAATTTTACTATCTGTTGCACTTACTGCAACAATCAGTAAACAAAAATAAATAAATAAATGAGCACTCTGAGGCAAGTGCAATATCTCCCACTTCTGTTTTCTCTGAAGATGGTAAATGGTGCTCACTTATATAGTGCTTTTTACTCACCTCTGGATGACCAAAGCACTTTACAGATCCTGTTATTCACACACTGATGCCAACGGAGCTGCCATGCAAGGCGCTGGCCTGACCCACCAGGAGCAACTGGGGGTTCAGTGTCTTGCTCAAGGACATTTTGACATGCAGACTGCAGACAGAGCGGGAATCAAACCACTGACCCTTTGATTAGTAGTCGGCCACACTACCCCTGCGCCAGCCGCCCCCCCAAAAAAGATACTGAAGGACAGCAGTTGTGAACTTTTCCATATAATTACTGAAGCAGAACCAAACTATGACAAGCCTATCATCCACGAATATACAACAAAAATTGTTGTATACAACCTATAGTTGTAGGTCAGGATCCCAAGGTGAACCTGTGTAGCAAGTGTGGTGACCCTAGAGAGCTTCAATAGTAAGAGGGCAGAGGGAATGCTAACCTTTACCTTTGACCTTTAGACCCCATACCAGAGGTCATGATCTCAGGATGAACCTGAGTACCAAGTTTGGTGATCCCAGCATTCTTTGTTGTTGAGATATAGTGTACATGCCATTTTGACCTTGTGATTAAAAAAAAAAAAAACACAGTCACACTTCAAGGTCACAGGATGAACCTGTGTACAAAGTTTGGTGACCTCAGCATGACTTCTTGTATAGTAATGGGGCATAGGAAATGCCAACCTTGACCTTTGATCTTTTGACCCCAGACCGACAGTCACAGTTCAGGGTCACAAGTGCCGTGTCTCAATTCAGGTTCTGCATCCTCCAAGTGTGCATTTCTCGGCCAGATACGTCACTGTGCTGCATCCAAGGCTCTCTCATTCCGTGGGCTCCTTCACATGCGGCCGACAAATTCAGCCTTCAAAACCCCAAAAATGGAGGATCCATGAAGAGTATCCTTGTGGCCTTAACATATCCTAGCATTCAGTGTGTGGCTCAGCCCCCCCCCCCCCCCCCCCCCAGGCTCAGGCAGAAGCGGAATGAAGTCAGAAACAGCTCAAAGTCGTTTTTTTCCTTGAATTCTGCAGCGGTTTGAACGTAAAAACACCAATAATCCAGAAAATAGCAACATCTGATTATTTAAGCTCATGTTACGTGACATTTTTTTTCTGATGTGCTGTATGCATCACTTAATGGATTAATTAAACATGTTGAGCTGTTATTTTTTCTGAAGTCAAACCTTTTTTCCCATTAATGTCAGTTTATTAACTAATGTAGTAATATAAAAATACAGTATGACAATGTTGAAATAATTTGCTTTAAGATAACTTTTAAAGTCCTGTAGAGACAGCGGGAAGTTCATGATATTTGCTTATGTGGTGCTGTAAAAAAAACAAAACACCTCAGGTTATTTTTAGAGAACACAGAGTACTTTATGAAGCTGAGGAGGGACAGGACATCTGTAATAATTTGATTATGCTGATCTTAAAAATGTCCATCACATCTGAAGTGATAATCAGATTTCTCAGATTTTGCCTTTTCCTTTTTTCTGGTTTCTTTCTGAGGTCCACGATGCAGAACCTGCAGGAACCGAGGGTCAGCTGTGGCGAGAACGGGCTGGACTCAGGATTTATAAAACTGATATTTGACTGAAAGAACCACAATAAAAGAAATTTTATGAATTGTTTTGATTGTGATTTTTAGCAGTTTACTTTGCAAACTGAAACAAGCTCAATAAAAATATTGCATGTTTACTGTTAACAGTTAGTAGTAGTTTTTTGAAAAAGATGATTTTTTTTGCAAGATAATTCTAAAAGAGACTTTCATATATTTAGTACACACAGAGTGAAACATTTTAAAACTGATTTGATATTGATGATAAGGATTATAGTTTTTAAAATTAAATGACAGACCCTGATTTTCTAATTTACTGAGATGCGCTGGTACAACTGAGATGAATCTGAACAACGATGTTCAGATTCTGCTGCTGAACATCGTTGAGGCTCATCATCCTACAGTACAGGACTGTGGTCTGATTTAGAACATTAAAAGTAAATGTCAGAGCTGATACAAGGCAGAACATCTGATTTCGCTACATAATGATCTTAAATGATAAACTTTCATTTTCCACTGATCATGTAATTAAGAATATATTTTAGATCTGACAGACATATTTAAAATAATAATTTATCTATTTTGTGGTTTCAATTTACCTTAATTTTACCTGCTGACTTTAACATGAGTTAAAGTCTTATTTTATCGGTCATGGTCCTCTGTCTGTCTGGTGAAGATTCTCCAGTAAAAGGTAGAGAAAATACAATAATAAAAAAAGACTAAAAAAAAAAAATAAAAGTTCTCTCTCTGTCAAAAATGTCAGCCCCCCCAAAAAACAAACCAAAAAACCTGACGCTGTCATGGTTGCTAGGCAACAAGGTAGTGCGTGGTCACCCAAACATACGTCCTCCAAAGACTAGACCGTCTCATTTAACAGCCATAAAGCAGCCTGTAGATGCAGCCCACCTGACCTTTGAGTGCTCTGGCCTCCTGGGCCGCAGTCTACGAGGCTGCAACACATGAACCGAGACACAGCCAAGGTGAACATATCCCACGTTTGGTGGCCCTAGCTTTACTCATTCTACAGTAATAATGCATATGGAATGTTAACCGTGATCTTTGACCTCTTGACCTCAAACCCATAGCCAGGTCAGGGTGTAAGCCATCCAAGATTTGCCTTATGGTGCGTTCAGATCAAATCAAACGGGTGGCGCAAATCCATACAAAGTGAATGGAAAGAGGCGAGTACACGTGAAATTGCGCATTCGCATGTTCGCGTCCGAAGTAATATGCTAGCTTTGAGATTCTGCCATTACCGGAGTAAAAATATCACCATTGCAGAGTAAACTAATTTGAAAATGAGACTCACTTGCCTGGAGACCGGAGGACTAGGAGCTCTTCAGCTGAATCGGGATTTCTGAATTATTTACCCACGGTTTCCTGCCACGGACATGCTTGCAAGCTAGCAACGAAACACTAGATAGATAGATAGATACATACTTTATTTCGAACAAAAAAGTAAAAAAAAAACCAAAACAAATGATAAGTGCGATAAAGTGACAGTATACAGTGCTCGAAAGGGAGAGGGAAGAAATCACTCATCATCTTATAAAGTTTTGGAGACAGGGACAACTTTTTCAGGTGAGCCCTCTGTCGGATAATGTAAACCTAAAGCATGACGTTATTTTGGGGATTTCCACGGTAGGCTGAACACTGCTGCAGAAGTTATAAAGGCAACTTCGCCTGTCTGCATCTCACTCAGACGCTGAATTCATGTTTATTCACACATTTATATTAAGTTATAACATAATCGCGCCGCCCGAAAAATTTGCCCGTTCGCATTTGGTGTGAACGCACCTTTAGATATGACTATGGTATCGATTTGAAAAGCCTACATCATTTCTTTCAGTAGTTATTGTGTTTACAAGATTTAGGGAAAAACTGACCTCTGACCATGACCTCATGGTCATCTGATCAGAGTCAAATTGCAATATGTGCATCATCAATGTACATCAAACCGTGGTACTACGTTTCAAAACATTTGGAACAAAACTGTAGGAGTTGATTTCACAAGACAGTTACTGTGTATTAACTGAGGTGAAATGGGAGATCCTAGGTCAGGTGCTGTAGCTCCTGCAAAAATTATCCGATGAGAGCCAAATTGCAAAATGTGCAACATCAGTGTATATTAAACCCTGGTACCAAGTTTCAAAACAATCAGAACAAAACTGGAGGAGTTGATTTCACAGAAGTTGGCCAGACGAACAGACCACCCCACAACATAATCCCCCTTTGGTCTTCGACCGGCGGGGGTTTAAAAAAAATGTTTTTACCAGAAAAGTTATTCTTGCCTTCGTTACAACACTACAGCCCACTTGTTAGGTGTTAGCTGTTGTACGAGGTGACAACGAAAATAGTAATAGATGCTACGAGGCAACACCAGTCTTTGCAACAGCTGCACACAGTGCAGTGTCACTTAACGCTGGGGGCCCTAGACTGGGAAAAGTCAGCTCTGCTGCCTTTAATCAAATTGAAAATTTACCAGCACTTATAATTTCAAATAAAGGCAAGATAAATATAAACTCAAAACCATCTTCAGTCCAATGCAACTGTCTTCCATTTAGGTTTGTGTAGTACAATCACAAAATCCTCAAGTAAAGCTCCAATTTAATGGACATAACGTGTGTGCATGTCAGAGAACACTACCTGGTTAATCTCATCCACCACTCTGAAGGGACAGCGGTTGATCTCCTGTAAGGCCATGAGGTAAAGCATCGTGGAGACGCTGCGCTCGCCGCCACTCTGATGGTAAGGTGTCAGCTCATGGAGCTGAGTGTTGCTGTGGAACTTCACCTGAATACGGATTCCATACTTGTCATACTCATCCTACAGAGGACAGACTTAGTATTACTGTTTTTGAAGTTGCGAGCACTAGCAAAAATCAACTTGTACAACAAAAACACTTTAATATAATTAACCACTGTGGGACAGTGGTTAGCCCTGATACCTCACTGAGAGAAAGTTCCTGATCCAAATCCCCAGGTTTGCAGGGGTAATATGGGAGTCTTTCTCTGTGAAGTTTGCATGTTTCTCTGTGTTTGTGTGGATTTACTCTGGGTGCAGTTTCCTCCCACAAAGACATGCATGTTGAACTGATGTTAAAGGTAAAGTGTGTAACCATTACAGACATCTAACAGAAAAGTCAGACAATCTCAGAAGCCCTCCAGCCACCCTTCATACTCCAAGATCGATTGTGGACAAATGGTGGGATGCCACCTTCCAAAAGTAAATTCACAATTTAATTTTGGAAGTTGGATGACTGGATCCAGTAGCCTTTATTACAGCGATGACTACACTGTAAATGAATATTTCAAGATGGTATATGCATTCCCCCCTCTTTCTCAAGAGGCACACAGGGCTGATTGCCCATTCAGAGCTACAGCAGTAAGGTGGCGGCACAAGTATATGACGTTTCTGAGTGTACAGTGCATCCGGAAAGTATTCACAGCGCTTCACTTTTTCCACATTTTGTTATGTTACAGCCTTACTCCAAAATGGATTAAATTCATTTTTTTCCTCAAAATTCTACACACAATACCCCATAATGACAAAGTGAAAAAGTTTGCATTTTTTTTTAGATTTTTGCAAATTTATTAAAAATAAAAAAACTAAGAAATCACATGTATATAAGTATTCACAGCCTTTGCCATGAAGCTCTAGATTGAGCTCAGGTGCATCTCGTTTCCACTGATCATCCTTGAGATGTTTCTACAGCTTAATTGGAGTCCACCTGTGGTAAATTCAGCTGATTGGACATGATTTGGAAAGGCTCACACCTGTCTATATAAGGGCCCACAGTTGACAGTGCATGTCAGAGCACAAACCAAGCATGAAGTCAAAGGAATTGTCTGTAGACCTCCAAGACAGGATTTTCTAGAGGCACAAATCTGGGGAAGGGTACAGAAAAATTTCTGCTGCTTTGAAGGTCCCAATGAGCACAGTGGCCTCCATCATTTGTAAATGGAAGAAATTTGGAAGAACTCTTCCTAGAACTGGCCGGCCATCTAAACTGGGTCATCGGGGGAGAAGGTCCTTAGTCAGGAAGGTGACCAAGAACCCGATGGTCACTCTGTCAGAGCTCCAGCATTCCTCTGTGGAGAGAGAACCTTCCAGAAGGACAACCATCTCTGCAGCAATCTACCAATCATGCCAGTATAGTACATGGTGGGCCACCTGGAATTTGCCAAAAGGTACATGAAGAACTCTCAGACTATGAGAAACAAAATTCTCTGGTCTAATGAGACAAAGATTGAACTCTATGATGTGAATGCCAGGCATCATGTCCGGAGGAAACCGAGCACTGCTCATCACCAGGCCAATACCATCCCTACAGTGAAGCATGGTGGTGGCAGCATCATGCTGTGAGGATGTTTTTCAGCCGCAGGAACTGGGAAACAAGTCAGGATGGGGGAAAGATGAATGCAGCAATGTACAGAGACATCTTGGATAAAAACCTGCCACAGAGTGCCCTTGACCTCAGACTAGGGCGATGGTTTATCTTTCAGCAGGACAACAACTCTAACCACACAGCCAAGATATCAAAGGAGTGGCTTCTGGACAACTTTGTGAACATCTTTGAGTGGCCCAGCAAGAGCCCAGACTTGAAACCAATTGAGCATCTCTGGAGAGATCTGAAAATGGCTGTGCATCGACGCTTCCATCCAACCTGATGGAGCTTGAGAGGTGCTGCAAAAAGGAATGGGCCAAACTGCCCAAAGATAGGTGTGCCAAGCTTGTGGCATCATATTCAAAAAGACTTGAGGCTGTAAATTGCTGCTAAAGGTGCATCAACAAAGTATTGAGCAAAGGCTGTGAATACTTATGTACTGTACATGTGGTTTCTTAGTTTTTTATTTTTAATAAATTTGCAGAAATCTAAAAAAAAAAAAAAACCAAAAACTTTTTCACACTGTCATTACGGGATATTGTGTGTAGAATTTTGAGGAAAAAAAATGAATTTAATCCATTTTGGAATAAGGTTGTAACATAACAAAATGTGGCAAAAGTGAAGCGCTGTGAATACTTTCCGGATGCACTGTATGTTCAAGCACAACTCGTGTTTTGAACAAGATTAAAGAACTACAAAATGTACACTGTGAAACTTTTCAAGTCACAATGGATGTAGAAACATTGTATACAAATATTGATCACAAACAGGGCCTTACAGCACTTGCACATTTTTTGAAGGCGCAACCTGATTCTGAAATGCCACCCACTGATTACCTCCGCCAGGGAGGTTATGTTTTCATCGGCGTTGGTCTGTCTGTCTGTCTGTTTGTTAGCAAGATAACTCAAAAAGTTATGGACGGATTTTCATGAAATTTTCAGAGATTGTCTGAAATGGGGTATCCTACAGATGATTAGATTTTGGTGATGATCTGAGAGTGCATACCTCCACCAAGGGCTTTGTTTGTATTTGTGCAGCAGGATTACACAAAAACTATTGCATGGATTTGGATGAAATTTTTACCAGAGGTGGTTCTTGGGCTAGAGAGGAGCCCATTATATTTTGGTAATGATCTGAGAATGCATACCTCAGCCAAGGCTCTTATCTTCTCACAGTGTGTTAGCAACAATACTCCAAAACGGATGGACAGACTTTGATGCAATTTTCACCACAAGTGGCTATAGGCCTACACACAAACCCATTACATTTTGGAGGTGATCTATGACAAACGGAAGGAGCCTTGGCGGAGGTATGCGCTCTATGAGTGCTTTTCTAGTTTCTTATTGTCATTAACAGAATGGACTTTGATTAACAACATATTTGTCTTTCAGGATAAGATTTTTAAACAAATAAAAGGGTGGGTTGTGGGGGCATGTTTACAGCCTTTCATATGCAGGTCTGTTTTGGGGTAAATAGGAAGAAGATTTTGTCTTGAACCAAAAAAAAGAATGCCTTTCTGAAGTACATAGTTTGGTGGGGGCGTTACATTGATGATATTTGTTTGAGCTGGTCTGGATCAGAACCAGAGTTGAAACAATTCGTTTTCTGAATAACATCAACCCAAACATCAAATTGTCTTTGGAATATAGTAAAGAGTGCATTAATTTTCACGGCGACCGTTTCTAAAGACAATCAGGGATTTCTCCACACCTCTGTATATAGAAAACCAACTGACAAGAACACCATTTTACATGCCAGTAGTTTCCATCCTAATTGGCTAAAAGAGAACAGTCCATATGGGTAGTTCCAGAGAATTAGGACAATTTGTGACCAAGATGATGTTTTTGAAAGAAAATCTCAAGAGATGATGTTAAAACTTAGAGAATGTGGTTATAAAAGTACTACCCTCCATAAAGCTTACACCAGAGCCAAACAGGTGGACAGATCATCACTACTCCAAAGAAATACACAGTCACGCCCTCAAGGTTCAGATCATCATTTGGCCTCAGTATCGCCCCAGCGAAACAATATAAGCACCGCCTCAATCTTAGCATTAAAGTTTTAAAAAAAACTTTTAATAACAAAATATTGTTAAAATATAAAATGATGCACTACAATGGGTCTCTAATACTTGTAAATGTGTCCTGTTATAGTTCTGCATGAGTTTATAGACAATGCACAGAAGAAATTCAATATTACATTGAACTCCATCAGTGAACAGTAATACTGTGGTGACACAACGGGTGGTCATACTCCACCCTGAGTCTTTGGGGAATGGGGGGAAGAAGGGGAGAGCCGGAGATGAGGAGAAGAAAAGGAGAGGGGGCGACAGTAGGCACAGAGCACCAGGGGGTAGAAAACCAAATTAAGATGCACCTTCATACCTGGCAATGTCAGGCGTGAATGTATTGTGTAAAGTGAAGATGTGCTTCCACACCTCAGATGCCAGGTGTGGAGGTTTTGTGTGGTGTGATGCTCTTTTGTGTGTATGTTAATGTGTGTATGCCAGGTGCCAAAGAATGGAGTGAAACTGTATAAAAGAGATCCACTCTGGCGCCCAAATCAGTCTGTTCTGCTTGTTAGAGGAATAAAGTTGTGTGTCTGTCGTGTCTCGTCTGATCAATCCTCTACAATATAAACTAAAATAATTATAATGGTGACTGAACAACTCCCATTCCCCAACATGTAAGATACACTATTAGAAGAAGAAGAAGCCATCTCTGTTGTCATTCAGTCCATACAGCCAATCCTGTACAGTAGAATGAAATTACGTTTCTCCTATCTACAATGTTAATCACATGTAGAATCAGAGGGGTCGCTGCCATGCAAGGCGCCGCCACAGACAACTTCTCCTTCTCCCATTCTATTATGCTGAGCATCAAGCTAGGAGGTGGGGAAGTACCATTTTTATATGGTCTTTGATATGATCCGGCCGGGATTTGAACCCACGACCTCCCAGTTGTGGAGCAGATGCTCCACCAACTATCTAGTAGTAGTAGTAGTGATAGTAGTAGTAGTAGTAGTAGTTATATCTTGAATATAAGTGATAAAAAATCACACAAATAAGTGATCTGACAAACAAATAAAATAAACAAGGGTTCTTAAACAGTGGCTAATATTAGATGTCCCATTCATTTTCAATTACTCTTTAATTAATGTTCACACAATCAAATAAATCTCATTTACTCCCTTTTGTATTTGTCAAAGTCCAACATGTGTGATTGCCTACATATAGGCTACACCTCTGTATTCCACTTTCAAACACAGCCTACATTTGGACCTGTAAAACCTGATTAGTCTACCTGTTTCAGACAGAAATACTTGCTTTCTATGGGCATGGACGAGTTTTAATAAATTTGCAAAAAATCTCAAAAAACCCCCCAAAACTTTGTTCATGTTGTCATTATGGGGTGTTGTGCATAGAATTTTGAGGAAAAAAATGAATTTAATCCATTTTGGAATAAGGCTGTAACATAAAATGTGAAAAAAGTGAAGTGCTGTGAATACTTTCCGGATGCACTGTAAGTCAACACCATTTTCCATTTCACCATTCAATAAGTGGCAGGTAGTCAGAGCACCAGTACAGCACTGACTGATTTTGTGTACAAACCTTTAGAACAGATTTTTTTAGTGAATGAACCAAAGTGATTCAGTACATTTTAGTGAACTGTGGATCCATCACTACTGCTCAGCCGAGCTGGGAAGCTAGTCAGCTACAATGGCTAATTGACATCAGAGGGAGGGCGGAGTTGAAACTGTGAAGGATGGTTCTTAAAGTGACAGGCCTTAAATTAGCATGTGTAAAGAAAGCCAGGAAAAACATTAAAAAAAAAAATTGCTTCAATAATTATAAAGACTAGTGCATACCTGGAGAAAGCAAGTATTCTTGTCTGAAAACAGGTAGCCCAGTTAGGCTTTACAGTTCCAACTGTAGGCTGTGTTTGAAAGTGGAATACAAGGAGGTGTAGCCTACAGTATTTCACAAAAGTGAGTACACCCCTCACATTTTTGTAAATATTTTATTATATCTTTTCATGGGACACCACTGAAGATATGACACATGTTGTCAGTGTACAGCTTGTATAACAGTGTAAATTTGCTGTCCCCTCAAAATAACTCAACACACAGCCATTAATGTCTCAACTGTTATGTGTATATATATATATATATATATATATATATATATATATGCCTAGATATGCCTATATATAGTGAGTGCCTACATATATGCCTATATACAGTATGTAGGCACACACATGTTTGACTTTGACAAATATAAAGGGGACTGAACTGCACTAAAATTTATTTGACTGTGTGAATATTAATTATAGAATTAATGAAAATGAATGGGACATCCAATATAAGCGACTGTTTCAGAACCCTCGTTTATTTTTTGTCAGACCTTTAATGACTTATATCCACAGGTACTACAGCTTTCACTTTGGGGAATGTGAGTTGTCCAGTCATTATCATAATTGTTTTAGTTTATATGGGGAGTTTATAGTCTATCATCAATAAACTCATGCAGTACTAGAACAGGACACATTTACAAATATTTGAGACCCATTCTAGTGCATCCTTTTATATTTTAAGAATATTATAAGTACAAAACACTAATATTATACACAGCAGAATGACCCGTTTGGCTGCAACTGTTGCATCCGTGTTGCCCATTTGTCAGTATTTAAATAAAAATGATTTATTTTGTTATTTGAGTGTTTTTGTGCCCAGTTTGGTGATGGTTGTTTTTAAGTCAAACCGTGCATGTGGCCGCATATGATATGCAGTTGATCTGGGCATTCTGCTCCACAATCATGGTGGTATTATTATGAACTTTTAATTTTTAGATAGCCGTGCGAGCACACCGAGAGGCGCGCCATCGGCGAGTTGTGATCCTGCGAAGGGACTCCCGTCTAGCACTGACCGGGCTTGCTTCCCTGTGAAGGACCGCGTTCTGCCCACTGCTTTTCCAACACTGGTGTTCTTTAGGCAGACCCCGAATTATCCTTTAGACATATGCAATCACGGCAACATTATAGTATAATATATAATATTTCTCTCTTTCTTGACAAATTTGTCGCTTTTCACTTCCTTTTTTTTTTGTTTGCGAAGCATTGACTCCCTTAAATAGGATTTGAAATTGCACTCTTAAAGGCCAAATGTCACGTAATTTTTTTTTCTAAATGACAACGAATTTAGATAAAATACACATAGCTTAAACCAAATATTCATACCGGAGACCATATCACCCACCTGTATTTACATAATTGCACAAAATACACCAGGTGAAGGCCCCACCTTGCTTGCTGGCTTGTGACAGCCAGTCCAGACCACGCCCATGTTTTTGACATCACCAGTTGTACCCTGGCTGCCCTGCCTATCCACATTCACACTTATCAACATTGGACAATCATGATGGAAAGTGACAGCGATTGTGAACAAATTAGTTTAGTTTTGTCTTTTTTTTTGTCAGTGGTTCAGACAGTGACAGAGGCACTGAACCTTACAGGTTCGAGCCGTCCGAGACGGAATCAGATGCTTTGTCTGATGACAACAGTTCCAACGATGACCAGAGAGCAGAACCAGTGGAAAATGTCATTGAACTGGACATTAATCGCCTCCAGAATTGCGAAGCCGAAGGGGGTCTGTCGAGGGCGCCCCATAAATATTGATTTTTTGGAAGCCATTATTATTACAGTGGAGGAGAGCCGCTGCGGTCAAGAAATTGACCAGATCAATATGAAAATGGAGGCGCATACCTGTCAAGTGAGACGTTTTCGCCGTATTTTGGTGCCAAGCGCGGCTGTGGGGGACAGCGGAGTGGTGGGGGACACTTTTCTGGGAAATGTTTTAAATGTAGTTCGTGTTGTTATTGTCAAATATTTTAAGGAAAATACGGGGAAAATGCAATTTTAGCAAAAACGGGCGTATTGCCATTTCTGTACACCCAAAAGAAAAATATACGGGAAAAAAAATTGAGTGTGTTGCGGAGCACGTCCTGTCTGTGATCCCCCACAGCTGGTGCTGGCAGATGGCTCAGCCTGAGCTATTATCACTACAATGAGAAGTGTGGAGTCAATCATTAGTCAGATTGTCGGGGCGGGCTGATCGCTCAGCGTGAGCTATTCTCACTACAATGAGAAGTCATTAGGACAATGGTTTAACACGTTCAGCTGTGCAGCGGTTGCGGAACAGAGAGAGATCGCCTGACAAATACAGAATTCTGCTTTTTTTTTTTTATTTTGCGCCGGACGCTGAGTTGTGTTGTTACTGTCAAATATCCATGAATCCTTAAAATATTTGACAATAACAACACAAGTTGCATTTGGGGCATTTCCCAGAGAGGTGTCCCTTGTTGCTCCGCCGTCCCTTATAGCCGCTTTTTACGGTGTTGAAGTACGGCGAAAACGTCTCACTTGACAGGTATGAAAACATTTCCCAGAGAAGTGTCCCTTATTACCCAGCTGTCCCTGATAGTCCCGTTTTAAGGTATGGGTGAAATATCCAATTTTTTCTTTCTTGTTGCTCACTTCAACCTTCCAGTCTCCATATAAACAATCAATTGAAATACCCCAAGCATCAAACTAGGGTACAATCGATTTCGTCACTTCCGCCTTCTTCCCCAGGCGATTCCAGGGGCCGTGTCAGGCCAAGCGCGGCAGTTTTAAATTAACAAATATTCCGTTGTTACTGAAGCATATGCACCAAGACCCGAACGGATCGGTTCCCTTTTATATCTAGTTTCAAGATATTTAAAGTACCCTGTTACGTGACATTTGGCCTTTAAATTGTTTTAACGTGTGCCGTTTCTCTTATCTTTTTACCTTTTAAACTTACTCCCTGCTTGTTTCAGGGTCAACAGTTCCTGAAACCTGACCTGAATTGCTTTCTATATATGTGCTGTTTTTCTTTTATCTTCCTGCACTACAGGCACTACAGATGGAAATTAGTGAGAATGCTATAATCTTGTACAGAGCATTTCCCCCCTGTGTTTAATGGTTTTTTCTGTACATGGTCCCTGACAAACAAACCAATAAACTAAACTAAGCGCTGCGGTGACTGACTGGTCGTGATGCCACGTATTATCCAGTCAGCATGGAGTCAATCAGAAACCCCACACACATTGAAGGGCATGAGGAGACAGAGCAGTGACAGAGCAGTGACTAAAACTAAACTTGTATTGATAAAAATGGCATATTTTGACTGAGCGACTCCATACTCGGGGATGCACACCCTCGTAACCTCAGCAAAGCACCTATAAAATCTGACGCCAGTCTGACAAACGGTTCAAGAGATATGTGTGGAACAGACAGACACACAGAGAGACAGAGATTTTGTGCATTTATAGATAGATTACAGAAAATGTGAACAAAATATGTCAAACATTTCATTAAGATGTGTGAGCAATTAAAATGTGGAAAAAGTGCAGTCAATGACCCCTTTAAGTCCATAGAACAATGTGTTACAGTTACTAGGCAAGTGGTCTTGGAGATTAGAAAAAGCATTACAGAAATACAGGTCCATATCAAATGTTTAATCATTAATTAGTTTATTGACCTCTAATTATATGTAAAATATTACATTTAAATAAAACGTTGAGAATCATTTTTGTCATCACAAAATGCTGAGGTTATTTAAAATTCAAAATTTTCAATATTTAAGTTAAATGAATAAAAATTTGTGCACTTAAAGGGGTCATTGACTACAGTTTTTCCACATTTTAATAACTCACGCATGTCTTAATGAAATGTTTGTGACATATTTTGTTCACATTTTCTGTAATCTTTTTAATTATTGAAGCAATTTTTTTTTCCTGGCTTTCTTTAAACACTCTGATTTAAGGCCTGTCACTTTAAGAACCAGCCTTCACCGTTTCAACTCTGCCCACCCCCTTATGTCAGTTAGCCATTACACCTGACTAGCTTCTGGCCTGCCAGCTCGGTTGAGCAGCGCTCTGGTTCACTGATCCACAGTCAATGGTGTATCTCACGTCAGTCCGGTCTATTTTCCAATAAATTTTGCCGTGATTCCACAACAAATCGCGAGCACCACATACTGGATGATCGCCGCAACCTGAGGTGAGCTACTGAGCCAAGGGCTCTCAAAGGGCAGTGTGACTCTGTGAGACTCTGCTCTGCTCTCACAGCCAGCTGAAAGCTGGAGCGACTACACTGCCCGTGAAAGCAGAGCGGATCCACGGAGGACGGTGGGGTTGATGGGCGTGAGAGCCAGCAGCACCTGGTCCCAGGACATTTTGATTGCAGGGAGCCGGAGGCTTCGTCATGATTCCGCCTGTACCGGCTTGTGGCTCGCACGGCCAGCTGAAGGCTAAAGGTAGCCTATTAGCCCCTGAGCTAACACTGGTACCAGGATGCTGGCTGTAAACGCGGCTTATATTGTCATTTTCTTCAGATCTTAGTCACCCTAATAGTCATCCCTCTTATCACTTGGTGCGGCAATGTGCCTCGCGTCACTGCGGCCCATCTCTCAGTGGTTTTGGTAAGTAAATAACGATATAAGTCGCACTTACAGCCAGCGTCCTGGTACCAGTGTTAGCTCATAGACTAATCAGTCCCTCCAGGATTTCGCGGGATGTTTCTATGATTGGCCAAAAAGTCTGAATTCACAGGAGTTTTTTAAAAAGTTGCAATGTTTTTGGAGTGTTTTTTGAACTAAAAGTTGTGGGAAGAATTACAAATTCTAAAGCAGATGTTTTTTTTCCAGTTAACTGCAGTGATATTCTATATAACAATACAAGAAAAGCACAGGATTGTCAAAAATTTCCTATTACAGTGATTTATAAATAAAGCAGAAACTTCTGCTCTACAGAAAAACTCTTTCGTGCAACAGCAAATACAAACATTAACACAATATCCATTACAACAGCTAAACTGGACTGAATGCATGTTAGAGAGTAGAGGTTTGGAAATTATTAGCAGCACCTTCATTTGAAAACTCCCTGCGGTCCCGAGTGGAGAGTAAAAAAATATATAATTTATTCTGTTAGTCTGTATCATCTATTGTAGTCTGCTTTTTCTGGAAAAAAAATTACAGAGAATATTCTCTCTCTTTCCTGTGCCTAACTCCTACCTGTCTGTCTGCTGTACGTTGGTCTTGACACACATCTGTCATTTACGGCGGGATGGGGGGCGGGGGGGGGGGGGGCCGTCCAGACGGGAGATTGACAGCTTAAAAGCTCACTGACCAGATTTAGTAATGATTTTACCTCTAAAGATGTGTAAAATGTTAACACTTGCTGTAGTGTTAATAGTTTTATGGCATCTCTCCTCATGCGTGCTCCCATGACGAGGTGCTTTTGGGGCAGGCGGACATTTTTCAACACAAACCCAGCACTTCGTACATACCGTCAAGATAGAGACGTGGCGAGACGTCCACCAGCAGGCTGGGGGAGACGGAGGAAGCGACGGTGTTGGAAACCTCATAGGTGAGTGGGTTTTGTTAAATCACATGCTCTGTTTGCTGATGTATTTCGTTAATCCTCCTGTAAACACGGAAGTGAACGCAGTGCAGCAATGCATTTGGTTGATTAGACTGACCGTTTGCACGTCAATCAAGAGACAAGTTTGATTGGTGAAACTGGCGGAAGTTGACGAGGATTGGCCAAAATTGCAGGAAAGTTGCAGTGATTGGATAAAGTTACAAGGTCGCGCAGTAGTTGCGCTGATTGGCTGATTTTGCATGACTTGGCGCGCTCACAACATCGCAAAATCCTGGAGGGACTGACTAATAGTTCAGGGGCTAATAGGCCACCTTTAGCCACCACTTCGATCTACATAACGGACAGCTAGGCGGGCTAATAATAGAGCAGTGGGTAGGTCTTTCAGACGGCAGTGGGTGGGCTTTTTCAAGACTTGATGGAGGAATCTTACCCAGAAGAGTCAAAAAAAAATTGGGGGGAGTTTCTCTGACAGAAAAACAGAGATAAAGGCAGTGTGCTTTTTTCTGATTGTTGACTGTTTGGAAAAATTTTTGGCTAATTATGTGACCAGTTAATACATTTGAGACAGTTAAAACCTACAAACACACCATTTTTCAGTCATTGACCCCTTTAAAATAAAATGCTGCATCAAAATATGACAAGAGCACTCTGAGGCCAGTGCAATATCCCCCGCCCCTGTTTTCTTGAAGTTCCCAACACTTACTGACGGACAGCAGTTTTCAACTTTTCAATATAATTACTGTGGCAGAACCAAATTATGATAAATCCATGATCCACGAATACACAACAAATTATGCAACCCATAGTTGTAGGGTAGGATCCTGAGGTGAACCCATGGAGCAAGTTTGGTGACCCTAAAGAACTTTACACGTTCTATCGTAAGAGAGCGCAGGGAGTGCCAACCTTGACCTCTGAACTTTGGACCCCAAACCTGTAGTCAGAGGTTATGGTCTCAGAGTGAACCTGTGTACCAGGTTTGGTGGCCCTAGCTTTACTTGTACAGTAATAAGGCATACGGAATGTTAAAGCAGACGGACAGACAAAAATTCAATATTGCTAATTCATATCTGAAATTGTTGTCTGAGACGAGCTAAAGCAAACTGCACATGTTTTGGTCTCAACAAATGTCGCATATGGTGACAATGTGCTCTTGAAAGTATGCTGCCCTGGAGAGCCAAGCGATCAGCGGCTAAGATGGCCACTGACTGTGTGACGTCAGCTCAGCCAAACACACGCACACGGTCGTCGGCCACTGCTGTTTTGCTTCATGCAACACTTGATGTTTACGTTTTAAAATCGGCGATTACGGATATTTCTCGGAATTACCAAATATTTTCATGATCATAAGAACGGTTAGGGGGAAAAAACATGCTGAAGAAAGACAGTTTAACTCACCGGTTACTTATATTGGAAGTCCATCCTCCTGTGTTTTTTAGAAGCAAAGTTCTCAATTACAGAGACAGACAGTGTTCCCTATTGCTTCAGCTTCTGTATTAAAGCAGACTCCAGTGAAATGGTACCCAGGTTTGTCAGTCTTTCTTGTCCACATATATTCTGCAGGTGTCACGGCTCGCCGCTCTCAGGCATCTGCCTCAGGTGCGCGCACACCTGCACCTCGTCAGCGCCCTACATGTGCAGTAGACATTTCGTTTACAGCGATTTCAAGAATAAGATGCAATTTGAAATGAAATTTGCAAAAAGATTGGTGATAAAGAAAACGGCTATTCCAACTATATATCCCTCGCTTCCCCAGTCTGACTCTGAGACAAGTGTCAGTGACAGTGGCGTGAAAAGCAAGGGTGATCTACCAAGGCGATCAGCTGTCAGAAAACGAGAAGTAAACAGGGTAAGTTTTGTATTTTTAATATTCACTGCAAATGTTTACTAAACATTTTAAATGAATTCCAAGCAATGGATGATTTTCAAAATCAAATTATTTCTGGGAAATAATGCGGCAGCGGACAGGTGCCCGTGTCAGGTTTTGCAGCGTCGCGCAAACAGAGGCGCGCTGGCGGGCCCAGGCCACCAGTGTTTTGCGCGTGCTTTTGTGCCTAAAACGTTGAAGAACGCGGAGTTGACAAACAGACAAACAAACCCCGGCAAAAACCTAACCTCCTCCTGGCCTTTTCGGCCTGGCGGAGGTAATTACCAATGACAGTTCAGCTTTCAATTTTTAGGGAAGCAACATATTTGCTAAGAAAAATAAATATAAGCCTAAGATTGTAAGAGAAATGTGCTTTTAAAAATGGAACCCCAATTTTCTACCATAAAATGGTGCCCATTATAACTGTGAAATGTTATTTATTGGAATATAATAATTGCTATATCTGGAAACTAGTTATTTTCTTAATCTGTAGTGATACTCCATTGATTTTTGTATTTCTTTGTATATTTCTGCTGTGTTTTCAAACATTCATACAAAGGTGGTATAGTATGTAATATTTCTTTTCAAATTGAGAAGAATTTAGTGTGTTCAAATTATTCAAATGTATATGACATGCGACTTTGATGAATGCTGAACTATGAGAATTATAACATTGACATGAACATTAATAAACTCAATATATGATTTTACAAAACTTTATTTACATATCATTGTTCACAAATCTAATCTTGGTAGGCAAAATCCCTTGTAGTGATCAGATGGGAATGTTTCTCTAATGAGGCTCACTGCACAGGCAGGCAACATAACCCTCACTTCTTTCCCACAAATAAGGCTGAATACCCCCTCAGCACCACCCAAAACTACTTCATCATCCGATTCCTCATTTTCAATGTCATCATTTATATTGAGGTCGTCAAACTCGAGAAAATAATCGCTGTCCGAATCACTTTGCTCTCGTTCTGCCATTTACTATGTATTGCTGTTGTGACGTCACCAATGCCCGCACCTATCGAGAGATGGCGGTACTGCAGCCTCACTAAGTGAAGGCTGAGCTATGAGCAAATAAGGTCATTTATGGAAGCTGGTGACACATATTAAATCGCGGGAATAGACAGAATAGAATATTTTCATACAATCTGTTGATTGGTTCAATAAAAAAATGTCACTGTCCGTCTGCTTTAACATTGACCTTTTGATCCCAAACCCATAATCAGAGGTCAAGATCCCAAGGTGAACCTGTGTACCAGGTTTGGTGGCCCTAGCTTTACTCATTTTATAATCATAGTAAATGTAGCATTTAGCATTTACCATAGTGCAACTGCAATGTTAACTTTGAATTTTGACCTCTGATCCCTTGACCGCAAACCAATAATTAGGTCAGGGTGCAAGTCATCCAAGATGTGTATTACATACAACTACTGTATTGACTTGAAAAGTCTACATCATTTCTTTCAGTCGTTACTGTATTTAGAAGATTTAGGGAAAATCTGACCTCTGACCGCAAGGTCATCCGATGATAGTCAAATTGCAATATGTGCATCATCAGTGTATATCAAACCATGGTACCAAGTTTCAAAACAATCGGAACAAAACTGTAGGAGAAGTTGATTTCACAAAAGTGGGACAGAGGGACTGACCCATAACATAATCCCCTGCCAGTCTTTGCCCAAAGGGTTGAAGAGTGAAGACCGGCGGGGGATAATAAAGATCGGGTTGGCAGCCACGTTTCTGTCAGCCTGCCCCAGGGCAGCTGTGGCTACAGTAGTAGCTTGTCACTACCGTTGTCTGTCTGGAGTGAATGAATAACGTATCTATTTGTAAAGCGTCTTTGAGTGTCTATGATAAAGCGCTATATAAATCTGATGCATTATTATTATTATTATCACATTTTACCCTGTAATGTTTTGCATATACAATTAAAAGTTTAACACTTAGAAGTGTTAAATCTTAATTACCCAATTTCTGTAAGTAGGAATTTCACATAGAATGTAGCTGATCCTGAGATATCAGCTTCCCTATGTGTTGTTGGTGATATTTTTGCTTTTACCTCATTCTCTGAGTGCAGATCAACCTCCCCTGCACACTGCATGGAGGAAAAAAATTCACTGAATTTGCCATTTATTTGTTCCACCAGCTGCTTCAGTGGGTTCAGCCAGCGTTCCTTTGCCTGTGATAAAGCAATAAAGACACAAAACAGTTATACTGCCCTCAAACAAATAACAAATGAACCAATTTTGCAAGAAAAGTATAACAATCCTGCACCTCTAAAATATTCTGCCGGTAGGTATTTAAGCCAGTTGTCTTTTCTTCCAGCTCTTTCTCCAGCCGTTTGATCTCCTGCTCCCTCAAGTCGTATTCTTCAACAATCTTTAAAGACAAAATGATGAAGGAAAAAAAAATTATGGAAAAAAATGTAAGAAAGCCAAATGAATAAGTTGACAAGCATAAATCATAAAGCTTGACCTGTAAGGCTGAGATTTAAAGTTATGTTTCCAAGCTGGGTAATTTATATTTCAGGCATTATAAACAAATGTTCTACCTGTTTAAATTCCAGACAACCAACACTTCAGTGAGGTCTAATTTTAAGTTCTTATAATACAATTTTGCATTTTATTTAACATTTACAGGTCAGTTATAAGATAAATAAAAATTGTAAAAAGTAAACATTTCTGAGAATATTTTTCTTTCTAAATTTTAAGTTATGAATGGAATGCTTTTAAAAAAATTAGGATGACCTACATTTTCACTCAGCCCAGTGAAGCACTCGGCTCTGGCCCGCTCCTCATTTAGCATGGTGTCGACCTCATCCAGCGTATCAGGCAACTTGCTGAAAGCCTGGTGTTAGCACAACACATTAAATTCCAAATCAACTTCTGTTTTTTTTTTTAAATAAAGATACAACCCCATACTAGGACTGGGCGACATGGCTTAAGAGTAAAACCTCATGCATTTGAAACCAGAAATTTACATACACTGTATAAAAAGTTTATTAAAAAAAGTGTTTATCACATCTGCTTCTCCCTTTCAGGCTTGCATTTCAGTTATTAAAAAAAGATGAGAAAGGAGCAATTTAAGGCTAGAAATGATATTGAATAAAGAAATAAGACCTTCCAAACAAGTGATGTCAACAGCGCCTATAAGCATAATTTTGTACAAAAGCAGTAATCGCAAAAAAGCTGAGTCCTTGAGAGCAAATATAGACAGAGGATCTCCAATTTGTCCATAAAAATGTGACAAAATTATTAAATTTAAACAATAATGTTCCTCAAAGATTGCAAAGGATTTGTGCATTTCTCCCTCTACAGTGCACATCATCAAACATGGGATCTGGAGGAACTTCTTTGCATAAAGAGCAAGAATGTAAGCCTAAAATGAACACGGTTGATCTCTGATCCCTCAGACAGCAATATATCCAGATTCTTCACTCATCAATAGCTGATAATATCACAAGGGGAAGTGACCACTTTGACAAACTTTTGTTAGGCACTACAATACGGAATTTTATTCACAAATCACAAATGCCACTTAAAACTTAACGGGGCTCATACTTATCTGGCATGGACCATCACAAAGTAGAAACATTTACCGTGGTCACACAAATCAGTTTTCCAGAAATTTTCTTGAAAGAAACTGAAAGATTTTTATTGCATATTTTAAAATTACACTTTGTCCCAGATATCCCAAGACACCATACATACTTCATGAGCCTCATATTCAAGGCTGATTCCCGGGTACAGCATTCTGTCCTTATCTATCATTATAAGCACCACTGTACTGTACTGTGTGAAGAGGCTCGTTTTTGTTCCATCCTGGACCCAAGGTTAAGGCTGCATGTCCACCAAACACGTTTTTTGTTGCCCGACTGCCCTGAACATCTTTTTTTCAGCGTTGTGCTCTGCATTCTGGAAAAAAAAAGTCTGTGCCCTGTGTCCTAGCAACATTGTCACTCACAGCTCAGCACTTCCGCTTTTCCTATGGTCAGACTTTCTACTTATTATGCCTCGGTGAAACAGAGGCATACAGTAATCAGTTAGTGCGTCTGTTTGTGGCTGCGTGTACCTGTCCATCTGTCTGCCTCTCTGTCTCAGCTCACCTGGTCAAAATTAAGTGGAATTAAAGGCTTATATCATTGTATCGCCATATTTTCTTGACTTTTAATTTGCCAGCATTGTGAGATGAGGCTTTGTTTTCAAAACAAACACAAATTTAACTCACCATTTCTGTCAATGCAGCCGCGAAAACAGGAAATGTAATAACTATGCCAGGCCAAGAGAGGTTGGAGTGCCACTTTTTTACAGCCGCCCATGCTACTATGTCATAGATACCGAGGCACAGCACTTTGGTGTTTTTTACTTTTTAATAGCAGTCTCTAAATAACAATGGACAGGAAACATATTCTGGAATTGGTAGCAGCTCTGGATGCAAAATATGATGACACGGAAAAGAAAACAGGAGTCTGGGTGCAGACTGTACTGGCATCCTATGTCCTGCCCTTCCTTAATTCTGATTGGCTGCTTAGAAAGGTCTGACATTGATGAGATCAGTTGTAGTCTGAAAAGTTGAAATTTTTTCAGCCCTGAGCGCCGCGACAAAAAGCAGCCAGCACCGAGGGCGCTCAGTGATGTAAATGCTGGACATGCAACAAATCTCTGTTTGTGTGTGTGTGTGTTCCTCAGATATCTCCCAAACCGTTTGTCAGACTAGCCTCTGATTTTATAAGTGCTTTGCTGAGGTTACGAGGGTGTGCATCCCCGAGTATGGAGTTGCTCAGTGAAAATATGTAATTTTTATCAATAAAAGTTTAGCCACCGCTCTGTCTCTTCATGCCCTGAAGTGTGGGCGGGGTTTGAGATTGATTCTGTGCTGATTGGATAATATGCAGCATCACGACCATGCTGATTGGATAATACACAGCATCGCAACCATGCTGATTGGATAATATGCGGCATCACGACCATGCTGATTGGATAATACATGACATCACGACCATGCTGATTGGATAATACAGGGCATCACGACCAGTCAGTCACCACAGTGAAAAACGACACATTTGACTAGAAAAAGATAATACTGAAGATTTAATGCTTAAAAAAATTATACTATAATGTTGCTGTGATTGCGTGACTCTAAAGGATAATTCGGCATATCGATGGCTGAAATGCAAAAGCGCTTATCTGCAGGATTTTCTGATTTGTAGATTTCACTTTGGATGATGAGAACAAGGAAGGCTGCTCATGTCTGCAAGACAGTCCCACCCTTTATTGTGACAGAAAATTATTCTGATGAAAAAAAAAAAAAAAGCATAGCATTCTGCACGATTTTTTTTCCTAAGTTTTCTCAAAAAAGTGCATTTTTTTAGTTAGGACGTTTTGTGTTTCGTCCATCAATATGTCGAGAACACGAGGTGTACGGATGTGCGGGGGGGCAGCCGCCGGACCGGCTTATTGCAGTCCTTCTCAGGGAGCCAAGCCCAGCCTGCCCAATTAATGGGACAGAGTCTCAGCTGCTGCTTCATCCGTGTGCCACCGCTGTCCTTTGTGGCACCACAGGTTCAACATGGTGCTCCTCCCGGTGCACGGCTATCTAAAAATTAAAAGTTAATACCACCATGACTGTGGAGCGGAATGGCCAGATCAATTGCATATCATCTACGGACACATATACGCACGCTTTGACTAAACAACGGCCGTGACAAAAACCACCCTAATAATGAAATAAATATTTATTTACTGACAAACGAGCAACACTGATGCAACAGTTGCAGCCAAACAGGTCATTCTGCGGAGTATAATAATGTTCGGTGTTTTGTACTCACAATACTGCTAAAATACAAAAGGATGCACTACAGTGGGTCTCAAATATTTGTAAATGCGTCCTGTAATAGTACTGCATGAGTTTATTGACGATACACTATAAACTACACATACAGTGGGGTAAAAAAGTATTTAGTCAGCCACCAATTGTGCTATTTCTCCCGCTTAAAAGATGAGAGAGGTCTCCAATTTTCATCATAGGTATACCTCAACTATGAGAGACAAAATGAGAAAAAAAAAATCCAGAAAATCACATTGAAGGATTTTTAAAGAATTTATTTGCAAATTATGGTGGAAAATAAGTATTTGGTCAATAACAAAAGTTCATCTCAATACTTTGTTATACACCCTTTGTTGGCAATGACAGAGGTCAAACGTTTTCTGTAAGTCTTCACAAGGTTTTCACACACTGTTGCTGGTATTTTGGCCCATTCCTCCATGCAGATCTCCTCTAGAGCAGTGATGTTTTGGGGCTGTTGCTGGGCAACACGGACTTTCAACTCCCTCCAAAGATTTTCTATGGGGTTGAGATCTGGAGACTGGCTAGGCCACTCCAGGACCTTGAAATGCTTCTTACGAAACTACTCCTTCGTTGCCCGGGCGGTGTGTTTGGGATCATTGTCATGCTGAAAGACCCAGCCACGTTTCATCTTCAATGCCCTTGCTGATGGAAGGAGGTTTTCACTCAAAATCTCACGATACATGGCCCCATTCATTCTTTCCTTTACACGGATCAGTCGTCCTGGTCCCTTTGCAGAAAAACAGCCCCAAAGCATGATGTTTCCACCCCCATGCTTCACAGTAGGTATGGTGTTCTTTCTCCTCCAAAAATGACAAGTTGAGTTTTTACCAAAAAGTTCTATTTTGGTTTCATCTGACCATATGACATTCTCCCAATCCTCTTCTGGATCATCCAAATGCTCTCTAGCAAACTTCAGACGGGCCTGGACATGTACTGGCTTAAGCAGGGGGACACGTCCGGCACTGCAGGATTTGAGTCCCTGGCGGCGTAGTGTGTTACTGATGGTAGCCTTTGTTACTTTGGTCCCAGCTCTCTGCAGGTCATTCACTAGGTCCCCCCATGTGGTTCTGGGATTTTTGCTCACCGTTCTCGTGATCATTTTGACCCCATGGGGTGAGAGCTTGCGTGGAGCCCCAGATCAAGGGAGATTATCAGTGGTCTTGTATGTCTTCCATTTTCTAATAATTGCTCCCACAGTTGATTTCTTCACACCAAGCTGCTTACCTATTGCAGATTCAGTCTTCCCAGCCTGGTGCAGGTCTACAATTTTGTTTCTGGTGTCCTTTGACAGCTCTTTGGTCTTGGCCATAGCGGAGTTTGGAGTCTGACTGTTTGAGGTTGTGGACAGGTGTCTTTTATACTGATAATGAGTTCAAACAGGTGCCACTAATACAGGTAACGAGTGGAGGACAGAGGAGCCTCTTAAAGAAGAAGTTACAGGTCTGTGAGAGCCAGAAATCTTGCTTGTTTGTAGGTGACCAAATACTTATTTTACACCATAATTTACAAATAAATTCTTTAAAAATCAGACAATGTGATTTTCTGGATTTTTTTTTCTCATTTTGTCTGTCATAGTTGAGGTATACCTGTGATGAACATTTGGGCCTGTAAAGCCTAATTGGGCTACCTGTTTTCAGACAAGAATACCTGCTTTCTACGGGTATGCACTAATAGAGAATGAATAGAAAATAGTCGCCCACAGCGAAAAAAAAGCATTTGGTGGACACGTCGCCTAACTCACAGCTGGCTAGAATGTATTTAAAAAGCCTCCCTTGCACACTCAGAAAGAAGCTCTTCCATCTAGCTCTGCCAAAACGTATCTTCATGTGTCTATCCTATATATATATATGTGTGTGTGTGTGTGTGTGTGTGTGTGTGTGTGTGTGTGTGTGTGTGTGTGTGTGTGTGTGTGTGTGTGTACATCTTTGGGACTACAGCCTTTTCATTCACCAGATAAAGGGGACATTTTAACGGTAAATACAGAAATCCAGCACAAAACCGACAGTACTTTGAACCAAAATAAAAAGGACCATCTCCCGGTTATGGCTGCCACGTAGGACGGACGTGTCTCGCTCTGCTCTGCTCCTGGAGTAGTAGTAGTAGATCGGCAAATAACTCTCTCATTTGGGACAGAACGTATCCCAGCATTTGGGCGAGGATATGTCGGCGAAGCCTAAGGCTGGAAAACCAGGAAAAGGAAAAAGCGAGCCGCCGAAACAGTCCAAATTAACGGACTTTCAGGTCTGTGACGCAGCAAACAAAACTCCATATATGGCGGAGGAGGCTGGCAACGGTGCGATGTCTGCGCGGGGAGGCGCAGATGCGCTGATGGCTGCCATGAGTTCAATGAGAGCGGACTTTTCCTCTAGATTTGATGGGATTATGACAGCGTTGGAAGGAATAAGAAAGGAATTGGGTGACTGTGTAGAACGAACGGCGCAGATGGAGCTCCGTCTCGCTAGTGCTGAAGATGACGTCACCCGTCTTCAATTAAAGGTGCGCACTTTGGAAAAAAAAAATAAATCTCTGGAAGATAATATTTTGGATTTGGAATCTCGGTCGAGACAGAATAATTTGAGGCTGGTGGGTCTTCCAGAGGAATCAGAAGGTCGGGACGTATGTTCCTTTCTGGAAAAGTGGATTCCGGAGGTGCTGGGCAGCGAGGAGTTGCAATCAGCAGTGGTTCTGGAAAAAGCACATCGTATTGGCCCACGGAGAGATAAGGGACCGCCGAGGACCTTAATTATGAAGTTTCTTAGCAACAGAGACAGGATGAAGATCTTCAACGCTGCACGTGCTAAAGGAGAGATTAAACACCAGGACCAGCAGGTGCGGTTCTACCCAGATTTGGCCACAGGAATCCAGCAATTGAGGAAGCAGTTTGATCCCGTACGTAAGGAGCTGCGCAACCTTGGGATTCGTCATGGTGTAATCTATCCTGCGAGACTGCTGACCACGTATGAGGGCAGAACCCACATCTTCAAGACCCCAGAGGAGGCGCAGGAGTTCATCAAGAAGATCAAAGAAGAAGAAGAGACTGGTGGGAGCTAAGCATGAACAAAATATAAGGTAGAATAATTAAGCATTTGCACAGGCATCTGACTGACTTGAAGTAAATAGTAAGTTTACAAAATATAGATTGTATTATATATTAAAAAAACAAAACAAAACAAAACAAACAAAAAAAAAAACTATGATGTACAAAGTTGTTAAAAATTTTGGAGTTAAGTTGGAAAACTACAGAGGAGAGTTAATGTTACGTCATTAAAAGCAGTAGAGTTAGGGTGATTGGGAGGATGAAGAAGGAGTGGCTTAGGCTGTTCCCCGTGGGTGTGGAATGGTCGATGGCTATATCGGGAGACAGAATTTTTCTTTTGATTTTGGGGGGTTTGCCACAAGTGTGGGAAGGGGAAATTTGTTTGTGTGTAGTTTGTAGGATGAATGTTCAACCACTCATGTTTTTGCTTCTCTGTATGAGCATGTTTACACTGCAAGGTAATCCCAAACTCTCTATTGATCATGGACCAAAGTGTTAATCTTAATTTAACTTCATGGAATTGCAGAGGTCTACAAAATTTAAAAAAACTTAAACAAGTTATGAATAAAATAAAGGACATGGGTTCAAGAATTGTGTTTTTACAAGAAACTCATCTGATAGAGGAGGATGTTAAAAGAATTAGGAGTAGATGGCAGGGAAGTGTATTCACCTCTTCATTTTCATCCCGAGCCAGGGGAGTTATGACTCTCATACATAAATCAGTTCCTTTTCAAGTGAAAAATGTAATTGGAGACAAATTTGGAAGATATGTAATCATTCAAGGTTCTTTGCTATTAGAAAATATAAATCTTGTGAACTTATATGGTCCCAATATAGATGATCAGAAGTTCTTTGCTAATTTATTTCTCATCTTATCATCACTTACAGGGCAACATATAATAGCAGGGGATTTTAATTGTACATTGAATCCAGGTGTGGATAGATCAACAGGACTGGATTGTACGCACATTGGATGTAGGATGACTATTAATCATTTTATGAAAGAATTGAGATTGTTAGATATATGGAGAGAAATGAAACCACAAGTTAAAGCCTATTCTTGTTATTCCAGAACCTACAAGACATTCTCACGTATTGATTATTTTTTGATTTCCACAGAATTAAGGTCCAAGATTCAAAACTGCTTTTATGATAACATCGTGATCTCTGATCATGCACCCTGTTGTCTAATATATGTAGATAAAAAATTGACAAAGGAATCAGGCAGATGGCAATTTCAGCATAAATGGCTTCAGGATGAGGAATTTGTCAAGTATATAGAAAAACAGATAGACGAGTTCTTTGACATCAATACTACACAAACATCAGCATGTGTAAAGTGGGAGGCTTTCAAAGCTTTTATTAGGGGACATATTATTAGTTATACAGGATCAAAATCTAAGAAGACTCGAGAGGAGAGAGCTAAATTGGAACATAAAATAAAAAGTCTTCAGGAAAAAGTGTATGCAGGAAGAGATCCAAGGTTGGAGAATGAATTACTGATTTTGAGAGCTGAATACGACAAAAAATCAGCGAATAGAGCTGCCTCGAGTCTTCTAAGATTGAAACAATCTTTTTATGAACAAGGTGAAAAATCAGGAAAATTATTAGCATGGCAGATTAAACAATTGGAAATTAAAACACCAATAACCAGTATTATAAGTAACGGACAGGTAGTTATAGATCCTTTAGAAATTAATAGAGCCTTTAGAGATTACTATGAAAAATTATATGATACCAAAAATGAACCTGATTTAACAAAACTAAATGGGTTTTTGAACAAACTATCTATACCGTGTATTCCAAATGAAAACAGGGAGATATTGGAGTCTAAAATTAGTCAAGAAGAAGTTGGGCTAGCCATTGATAATATGAAATCAGGAAAAAGTGCAGGACCAGATGGTCTTCCAGTTGACCTTTATAAAAAATTTAAGAATAAATTAATAAAACCTTTTTTGGAAATGGTTTTAGAAGCATTTCAAAATAATAATTTACCATCATACATAAATAATGCCTTAATTATACTGCTGCCAAAACCAAGTAAGCCCTCTAATAAATGTGAAAATATGAGACCAATAAGCCTATTAAACGCCGACCTTAAGATAATCTGTAAAATTTTAGCAAGACGAATACAAGAAATTTTACCAAATATTATTAATCGAGATCAGAATGGCTTTATAAAGGGTAGACAAGGCTTCCATAATGTAAGAAGACTATTTAATATTATTTATTTTAATAAAGAAGCACCGGATACAGCTCTCCTATCATTGGACGCCGAAAAGGCCTTTGATAGAGTTGAATGGCCCTTTCTTTTTGAAGTCCTACAAAGGTTTGGACTTGGAAATAATTTCATAAAATGGGTTCAAATAATATACAATAATGCTACAGCAGAAATCCTAACAAATAACAATATTTCAAAACCAATAAAAATCAATAGAGGATGTCGACAAGGCTGTCCACTTTCACCTTTACTGTTTACTATGGCAATTGAACCTTTAGCGATAGCGATACGTTTACATTCACAAATATATGGAATTAAAGTTGGACCAACAGAACATAAAATCTCCCTGTACGCCGATGATATAATTTTGTTTATGTCGAATCTAAAAAAATCAATTCCAACCTTGTTGAATTTAATAAAGAATTTTGGGGAAATATCAGGATATAAAATAAATATATAAATAAATATATAAATAAATATTTATATATTTAAATATATAAATATATAAATAAATATAAATTATTTTTTTTTTTTTTTTTTTTTTTTTCTCTCGGCGCCACACGAGTCGGCTGCCTTTTGCAACAGCGGCTCGATTCCGAGTCTTTTTCCCTTCCTCTCTCTTTTGATCCGTCTTTTTTTTTCACCCCACTTATATCACGGACACACAGATCGTCCTAAATGTCTCCTGAGCCGGTGGACGGAGCCACTGTCTATAGCAGGATACGATACAGCAGAGAACAGCTGCTAGCATTCAACCGCCACCCGGTCCCATTGGAAAAACTCGACATACCGAGAGAACTGAGGCGAAAACGCCGCGGCTGCCGGGCTGGAGTAAGGCGGAGGACAAAAAATATAAGGTACAGACCCTCCCTTCCATCTGTTGTCATGGGAAATGTACGGTCGATACTGGGAAAGTTAGATGAGCTAGCGGCTATCTCCCGTTATGATAGCACATACCGGGAGTGCTCTCTCCTTTTGTTTACTGAGACGTGGCTAACTGAACTAGCAGCAGATGCTAACATTGAGCTGGAGGGTTTTCACATGATACGAGCTGACCGAACACCAGACAGTGGCAAGGCTAGGGGCGGTGGAGTGATAATGTATGTTAACAACAACTGGTGCAGACCGGGACATATCACTGTTAAACAACGACACTGCAGCAAAGACATTGAGTTGCTAGCTGTTAGCATGAGGCCTACATATCTCCCGAGAGAACACTCACACGTGATCTGCATTGTTGTTTATGCAAATCCGACGGCGAACGCTGGGACAGCACGTGACGTCATCCATTCAGTAACCAGCAGGCTGCAGACAGAACACCCAGATGCTCTTCTCCTCATCTCAGGCGATTTCAACCACGTTTCACTGTCTCCCATTCTACCCACGTTCACCCAGTATGTCACATGCCACACTAGAGACAATAAAACACTGGATTTATTCTACGCAAACACTAAGGAGGCGTACACCTCATTACAACTCCCCCCACTCGGGAGATCGGATCACAACTTGGTTCATCTCCGGCCGGTGTACAAACCCCTAGTGCACAGACAACCTCCGGCCATGCACACTGTGGAGTTATGGTCTGAGGAGACAATGGACACCCTAAAGGGCTGTTTTGAAGCCACCGCCTGGAAGCAGCTCTGCGATCCACATGGTGAGGACATCGATGGCCTCATTCACACCTTCACGGGCTACCTCAGCTTCTGTGTGGACAAATCCGTTCCCACCAAGACCATACGGCGTCACTCAAACAACAAACCCTGGATCAACCCTGAGATAAAAACACTTCTGAGAGAGAAGAAGAGGATCTTCAGGTCAGGGAACAGGGAGATGCTGAAGTCCGTACAGAGGGAGCTGAGGAGAAAGATCAGAGAAGGCAAGGACAGCTTCAGGAAGAAGATGGAGGACAAGCTGCAACAGAGCGACATCAGCGGGGTCTGGAGAAACCTCAAAACCATCTCGGGGCTCCAGAATACCTCCCCCCAGGCCACAGGGGGCAGGGAGTGGGCGAACAACCTGAATCTGTTTTTCAATAGATTTGACCAACCGCCCTCCCCCCTGACTGCACAACAACCACTGCTGCCTCTAAAGAAATCAAGTCCTGCTGCCCACTCCCCACTCCACCAACACCCCCCCACTCCCAACACACAGCCCCCCATCCTGACCCTGACCAGGACCCAGGTGAGGACGGAGCTGAGGAAGATCAAGGCGAGGAAGGCGCCGGGACCGGACGGCATCAGCGCAAAGCTCCTCAAGTCCTGTGCAGACCAGCTGTGTGGGATTGTGACGTATATCTTCAACATGAGCCTGAAACTGGGGAGGGTACCACAGCTGTGGAAAACATCTTGTGTGGTACCTGTACCAAAAACTTCCCACCCCAAAGACCTGAACAGCTACAGACCGGTGGCCTTGACGTCCCACTTGATGAAGACCCTGGAGAGACTGCTCCTTGCTCACCTCCGCCCCCTGGTGGAACCAGCGATGGATCCACTCCAGTTCGCCTACCAGCATGGCATTGGGGTGGAGGATGCGGTGATCTTCCTCCTTCACCGTTCTCTGTCCCACCTGGAGAAGCCCGGGAATATGGTGAGGATCATGTTCTTTGACTTCTCCAGTGCTTTCAACACCATCCAACCGATGATCCTGAAGGACAAGCTGCTGCGCGCAGGGGTGGACCAGCACCTGTCATCATGGATCCTGGACTACCTCACGAACCGGCCTCAGTTTGTGAGAACCCGGGACTGTGTGTCCGACACGATCATCAGTAGCACGGGGGCCCCCCAGGGAACGGTGCTGGCTCCCTTCCTGTTCACTCTTTATACTGCGGACTTCTCACACAACACAACACACTGCCATCTACAGAAGTTCTCTGATGACTCTGCGATCGTTGGCCTCATCTCCAATGGAGATGAAGCTGAGTACAGAGGGCTTATCCAGGACTTCGTGGACTGGTGCCATCGGAACTGCCTCCAGATCAACGCGAGGAAAACTAAGGAGCTGGTGGTGGACTGCCGCAGGCATGGGCAGCCCCTCACAGTACCAGTAAATATACAGGGAACAGACATCGAGATGGTGACATCCTATAAGTACCTGGGTATTCATCTGAACAATAAACTAGACTGGTCACACAATACTGATGCACTCTACAAGAAGGGACAGCGCAGGCTGTTCCTGCTGAGGAGACTCAGGTCTTTTGGTGTACAAGGGGCGCTGCTGAAGTCATTCTATGACACGGTGGTGGCATCAGCCATCACTTTTGGAGTGGTCTGCTGGGGCAGTGGCATTACTGCAGCCGATAGGAAGAGACTGAACAAACTGATTAAGAAAGCTAGCTCTGTCCTGGGGCAGCGCCTTGATCCGATGGAGGAGATAGGAGAGAGAAGGACGGTGGCTAAACTGTCATCTCTGCTGGAGTCCGAGTTCCACCCTATGCAGGACATACTGAATGCACTGAGGAGCTCATTTAGCAGCAGACTACATCATCCCAGGTGCACAACCGAGAGGTTTCGTAGGTCCTTCCTACCAACGGCTGTCAGACTGTACAACCTAAGCAGGGCTGCTCGCAGAGATAGCAAAAAGACGTAACAAACTAATAGTTTTTTGAATGCAAAAGATGCAATAGACTTACACAATGGTCCCCTCCGGCATACAACTAGGAACATACCGGTCGCTATGGAGGGTGAGAATATGTATGGGCACATAATCATACCATGTAGGATAACTAAGTAGACGGTTATGCTGTTTCATTCCATCTAGCAACAATGCTCTGCACTGTGTGTGTTTATATATTTGCATATTTATTCCATCTAGCTACAATGCTCAGCACTGGGTGTGTTTATATATTTATATATCTACATATTATTCCATCTAGCTACATTGCTCCGCACTGTGTGTGTTTATATACTTGCATATTTATTCCACCTAGCTGCAATGCTCCGTACTGTGGGTGTTTATATATTTACATATTTATTCCATCTAGCTACAATGCTCTGCACTGTGTGTTCATATATTCATATATTTATTCCATCCAGCTACAATGCTCTGCACTGTGTGTCTGTGTGTGTGTGTATATATATATATTTTATAGTAATACGTACATATGTTTATTAGCTGCTCTTGCTTGCTTGTTTTTTTTCTTGCCTTCTGATTGTTGCTCTGAGTGTTGCTATCCCTGTGCTGTTGCAATCCTGGAATTTCCCCGTTGTGGGACTAATAAAGGCTTATCTTATCTTATCTTATCTTAAATAAAACTAAATCTTCAATATTAATGCTAAATGAGACCCAGAGAAATTACCCAGCCCCTGAGGTAAATCAATTCAATGTTGTAAATCAGTTTAAATATTTAGGAATCCAAATTATGCCTAAGCTAGAATCAGTCGCCAGTGTCAACTATGAAGCCTTAATGTCAGATATCAATGAGTTAACTCAGAGATGGATGTCACTACCAATGTCGATGATCGGGAGAATCAATATACTTAAAAGTAATATTTTACCTAAAATACTTTATTTATTTCAATACATTCCCTTATCACCACCTTTAGATCTATTCTCAAGAATAAAAAAAAGTTAGTGGAATTTATATGGAACAACAGGAGGGCTAGATTACGTTTGTCTTTATTATATTTACCATTTGATCGTGGAGGTCTGAAATGTCCAAATTTTATGTTGTATTATTGGTCGGCACAACTGAGGTCTATGACATATTATTTTTCATCAAATGATCTCCCTCACTGGACTGAAATGGAATCATACAATTTACCTTTACCTCTTCCCATATTCATATACTCAGATTCGGCAAAAAAATTACAAAAACAAGTTAAAAATCCATTTGTAAAGCATATGATCAAAATATGGTGTGAAGCTAAAAACTATTTAAAAGAACCACAGTTATTGTCACAATTTAGCCCAATATGGGGTAATCAATATTTTAAACCAGGGAGAGCGGACGCTGTATTTAAAGTATGGAATTTAAAAGGGATACAAAAGATTCAGGATTTATATTTGCCATGTGCAGACAACATAATGTCTTTTGAAGAGCTGAGGATCAAATTTAATCTCAATAGAACACATTTTTTTAAATATCTTCAACTTAGAAACTTTATTCGATCAAATCAAAATAAAGCTCTCACTCGACCTATTTATTCATCCTTGGAAAAAATGATGATGAAAGATAGTAAAAGAAAGGGTATTATTTCAGAGTTTTATAACTCATTGACACTATCTTCAAGTGAAAATTCACTGAAAAGATTAAACTACTGGAAAGAAGATCTGCAAATTGAAATTTCAGAGGAACAATGGGAATTGGCTTGTACAGAAGCTCAAACCAAATCAATAAATGCACGCCTTAAATTGATACATTTCAAAGGAGGAGTTAAATAGATACAACAAAAATATACCAGATACATGCACAAAATGCATGGAAAGTAAAGGAACCCTATTTCATTGTTTATGGGAATGTAGATTAATAAGAATGTTTTGGGAAGAGGTGAGGGTAACAATTGAAAAAATAATCTCAAAACAAATCATATTGAATCCTAAACTGTTTTTGTTGGGTCTGTACCCAGAAAAGCATAATTTTAATAAAAGTGAAAGAACATTCATAGACCTCAGTTTGCTTAATGCCAAAAAATGTATTGCACTATTATGGAAAAAGACTCATAGACCAGATGTGACTCAGTGGTTAAGACAGATGTTAACAAACCTTCCATTAGAAAGAATAACATATATACTGAAATCAAAGGAAATTGTGTTTGAGAATATATGGAGACCTTTTATTGATTATGTAAAAAATTTAAACATAACTCTTGAAGAAGAAGGTGAATGATGTGTGTGGACCTTGTAAATTCCAAACTGGTGAACATAATATGTATACTTATGTATTGGATTGTCTAGACTAAACAGAGGAGCATTGTTGAAGACTTGATTTTGTTGGTGGTTGTTGGTGTTTTTAGTGCATTTTTTTTTTTTTTTGTAGTACTTTAGTGTTAGTGTTTGATTGTTTGTATCATGTTTGTTAAAAAAAAAAAAAAAAAGGTTCAATAAAGATATTGTGGAAAAAAAAGGACCATCTAGATTTTTATCAGCAACAAGTTAAATAAAAAAAAAAACAGGGTCTGTCATGGTATGGGGTCATGTCAGTGACCTTGGCAAAAGGCTGTTTATATCGCTGTGATAGCAGCATTAATGCAGATAAGTGCACTATGATTTTAAAATGACATGCTGCTTTCAAAATGACAGTTTACTAGGGATGTCCATGCAAAACCATATTCTGCACATATTGCAAAGGCATGGCTGTAAGAAGAAGGTATAGGTACTGGGCTAGCTTGTCTGTACTCCTGACTGGTCCTCAGAGAATATGTGGAATATTTTAACATTACAATGTTAGATTATTTGTTTATTTGACAGGGGCAGTGCAATAAACATAGACAATTAATCAAATGACAATCAATCTGATGTGTGTGATGTGTGTTGAATTTCAGGAAATGGGGCAATAACGACCCTTTACAGCTGTACATCTTGGCTGTTCCTACTGAGGAGACTCAGGTCTTTTGGTGTACAAGGGGCGCTGCTGAAGACATTCTACGACATGGTGGTGGCATCAGCCATCACTTTTGGAGTGGTCTGCTGGGGCAGTGGCATTACAGCAGCCAATAGGAAGAGACTGAACAAACTGATCAAGAAAGCTAGCTCTGTCCTGGGGCAGCGCTTTGACCCAGTGGAGGAGATAGGAGAGAGAAGGATGGTGGCTAAACTGTCATCTCTGCTGGAGTCCGAGTCCCACCCTATGCAGGACATACTGAACGCACTGAGGAGCTCATTTAGCAGCAGACTACATCATCCTAGGTGTGCAACTGAGAGGTTTCGCAGGTCCTTCCTACCTACGGCTGTCAGACTGTATAACCTAAGCAGGGCTGCTCGCAGAGATAGCAAAAAAACGTGACAACCTAATAGTATTGAATGTAAAAGACGCAATAGACTTACACAATGGTCCCCTCCGGTATACAACTAGGACAATATCGGTCGCTACGGAGGGTGACAATATGTATGGGTACATATTCATACTATGTAGGATAACTAAGCAGATGGTTATGCTGTTTATTCATCTAGCTACAATGCTCTGCACTGTGTGTTTATATATTTATATGTACATATGTATATTCGCTGCTCTTGTTTTTCTTGTCTTCTTGATTGTTGCTCTGAGTGTTGCTATCCCTGTGCTGTTGCAATCCTGGAATTTCCCCATTGTGGGACTAATAAAGGCTTATCTTATCTTAAGATACTTTTGCAGGCAAACTTGTGTAAAATAGCACCTAAAACACTTCACCACTTGGCATTCTGAGTACCAACATGGCTTTTAAGTGTTGTAAAACTGAATGACAATATCACAATGTAGTAAATGTTTTACAATATCAACTTTTTGGGGAATTACTGCAGGGCTGAGATGCAGGATGGGTTGTATTTTGTATTAAATAAAATGAAATTAATGAAACAAAACAAACATCTTGAGCTCATACTGTGTGCAATGAAATAAGATAAGCCTTTATTAGTCCCACAATGGGGAAATTCCAGATTCATCCAGACTTCCATTCCAAATATAAGTCAAAGTAACTAAGAATCATCACTTTATTTTAAATCAGCATTTTCCATACTATCCCAACATTTTCTGGGTTTTCAGGGGGTTGTAACATAAAGCTATAGGAGAGAGATGTTTCACTTACTCAGCCATAACACTGATGATCACTTGCGTACCTTGCACAGATCTTCAGGAAATGACTCATCAGGCTGCATCCTACAAATGGACTTTGCCCTCTTTAACATGCCTTTGCATTGTTCTGTCAGCCGAATCTTCTTTTGCTCCAGGAAACTACATTTTTGCTGCAATTGGAGAAAAATTAGCTGAGATGTTGAATGTGGACTACATCAGTTCTTCCATTTTTCTGTTCACTACAACCCCAAATCCCTCCACTTCCACTTTAGTGCTGAAATACACTACTCACAAAAAGTTAGGGATATTCGGCTTCCGGGGGAAATTTCAGGATGCACCTTAGAGGCACTATAACCTTTACAGGTGAACTGAATTTAACCTTCTCGAAGCTTTTGAATGCGCATGTCCAACTGTTCAATGTAGAAAACCTATGGGCAGACAATAAGTCGACTTGTGAACAGCATGAGACGTTGTCAAGCTGTAATTGATGCTCAAAGGCACATGACGAGTTACTGAAACATTGACATTTTTTGTTGTGGTATACCCACCACTGTTGTTGACTTTAGTTTCAATAAACTGTTTGAGATGTGGAAATCACCATTGCATGCTTCCACTTAAATGCCCAACTTTCATGATATAATATCTCTGTAGCGTGAACTTTTTACATTTTCCATAAATTTCACCCGAAAGCCAAATATCCCTAACTTTTTGTGAGTAGTGTACGTATTACTGCTCGATAAAGAAATGTACATGTACACGAGTTGGTGTGTGGAGAAAGGGGTGGGATCCAATACGTGTCGACTTTTTCCCACTCCTTTTTTTGAACACAGACAAAGTGCCAATGTTTTGTTTTTTTGCTTTGTTCACTTTATTCTTATTTTATTCCATTTTTTCTTAGTATTTTTCATATTGTATTTGGGCTGGAATGCTTCACCATGTTAAAAAAAAAAATCATTCATTCACTCACTCATTCATCTCCTGATCATGGACCTTGACCTTAAGCACAACCTAGACACAGAACCATCTAGGATGTGCTAAAGGTCAAGGCCAATTGCTTAAGAGGATGAATGTTTTTCGTGAAAAAATAAATGCCCAGATCTTCAGATCTTTGACTTCGACCTTGAGCACAACCTGGATGCAAATGCTTTTTTATTTTAACTTCTATTTATTCGGGGAAGGTCCTTTGAGAGGCATCCTGTCTTCTTCAAGGATACCCTGATCACAATGACACAATTACGCATTCACACCTGGAAGCAACCAGTGTAACCACAGACTGACCAGTGGCCCCTGAGCAGCTCCACTGGAGTGACTGGGGTTGAGGGCTTTGCTCAAGGGCACCACAGTAGGGTTATTGAGGGTGGGGCAAACACTGATTTGTCATCTATCCCATCCACATCTGATCCTGCTGGTCCAGGGATCAAACCAGCGACCATCCGGTCACAACTCTATATCCCTAACCATTAGGCCATCACTGCCCCCGCCAAATTTGCTGCTGAAGATCAGTGAGCATTGAGACATTTTTCTAGGCGTAGCAATTTTTCTGAAATCACATAAGTGCACATATCTCTGACCACAACTTGGATGCAGACCCATTTGAGAGTCACTGTGAGTTTGGACAGAATCTAGCTAACTGCTAAAAAGTAGCAGTGATTTTTCTAAAATCAGTACCCGGATTTCCTGTCCTGTGACCTTGACCACAACCTGGATGCAGAACCACCTGAGGATCACTGAGAGCAAGTTTGGCGAACACTGGGGAAAATGCAATTCCTGTGAAATGTGGACAGACGTCACTTCATCGTATTAGCTCCTTTCAGTGAACATCAAATCTTGGCACCAAGTATCAAAACAATTGGAACCAAACTGTAGGATGAGATGATTTCACAAAAGTGGGGTAGACAGCTGCATAACATGATCCCCCGCTGGTTGAAGACCAAAGCAAACATCATAATAAACATATATAGTTTATATGGCATTTTGACCTTCACCTTTGACCTTGCGATCCCAAAACAGTCAAATTTCACTGACAGAGTAAAGCTGTGTACCAAGTTTGGTGACCCTAGCTTTACCCGTTCTGGAGTAATGGGGCATAGGGAATGCTAACCTTGACCTTTTGACCCCAAAGCCATAGTCATAGCTCAGGGTGTTGAGCCATCCAAGGTTTGTCTTAGACACAACAACAATATCCATTTGAAAGCTGACGTCCTTCATTTCTCTAGTTATCTTGTTCAGAAGATTTGGGGAAAACTGACTGCAAATTCAAACTCATCTGAGAGTTTTCCTTGCTACAACTGTGGTATTGATTTGAAAAGCCCATGTTATTATGTCAGTATGTCCTTCTGTCTGTCTGTCAGCAGGATTACACAAAACGTACTGATGGATTTAGATGAAATTTTCAGAGGTAGCCCTTGGGCCAAGGATGAACCCATTAAATTTTGGTGATGATCTGAAAGTGCATACCTCCACCAAGGACCTTGTTTGTATTTGTGCAGTAGGATTATGAAAAAAACTACTGTATGGATTTGGATTAAATTTTCACCAGAGGTGGTCCTTGGGCTAGAGACGAACCCATAACATTTTGGTGATGATCCGAGAATGCATACCTCCATCAAGGCTCTTATCTTCTCCCACTGTGTTAGCAAAAATCCTCCAAGACAAACCCATTACATTATGGAGATGATCCATGACGGACAGAAGGAGCCTTGGCTGAGGTATGCACTCTGAGTGCTTTTCTAGTTTCTTTCTGTAATTATCGCATTCACAAAGTAGGTGCTGACGGCAACGTCGTCGACCATAACCCTTCAGCCTTTAGAGGCTGAGGGCTAAAAAACTGAAAATTAACATAGAAATGCATCAAGATGCATCCTGACACATTCTGTTTTTCAATGACTGAATCAAATAATGAGACCATTGAAGATTCACAACTCTACCACTAACGCCTTAACAAGTTGGTGGTCAATGACATGAGCCGCTTCAAGCAGAACAATCTGAGCTTGTTTGAAACACCTACCTCTGTGTGCTTCAGGCTACAGACTACTTCTCTACAATCATTCTCCAACTTGGCCCTTTCTGCAGTCAACCCCACTGTCTCCGATACCAGATACACCTTCTCCATTGTCAGCTTGGCTCTCAGCTGCAGAATGGAGGGAAAAAAATAACTTAGTTGTTCTACAATGGGAAAATATTCTTTGCCATAGCAGTGTAATAATGTAAACATTTCACACAATGAAAAATACATAGTAAACAGAAGCAACAGAAATTTGGGAGAAAGACAAAAAGAGGAGACTTCTTAAGATCACTCTACTACTTATAAGGGATGACAGGAAAAATGCTAGCTCTTTAAAGGTAATTGTATTTTCCATGCAGAACACAAAATTCTAAATAACCCCTTTTCATCTTTGGTGAAGCCAGAGCTGTATTAAGCTGTAACTGCTGTGTGTGTGTGTGTGTGTGTGTGTGTGTGTGTGTGTGTGTGTGTGTGTGTGGTGTGTGTGTGTGTGTGTGTGTGTGTGTGTGTGTGTGTGTGTGTGTGTGTGTGTGTGTGTGTGTGTGTGCTTTCTTGGATTAACTAAACTTTTTTTACAATATATGCCACCAAGGACAAGCATAGGCTAATCAATCATTAAAAGGTGAAAACATTATGTGCTAAAGGTTTGGCTCGAGGTGAAAATACAATTCATTCTTTCATTCATTCATCTTCTTCCACTTAATCCTTTTCGGGTCGCGGGGGGGCTGGAGCCTATCCCAGCATCTTTGGGCGAGAGGCAGGGTACACCCTGGACAGATCGCCAGTCCATCACAGGGCCAACACAGAGAGACAGACAACCTTTCACTCTCACAGTCATACCTAACGACAATTTAGAATCTCCAGTTTTGATGCAAATTAACCTAACTTGCATGTTTTTTTGGCATGTGGGAGGAAACCGGAGAAATCCCGGAGTAAACCCACGGAGATACGGGGAGAACATGCAAACTCCGCACAGATCACTGTTGGTCGGGGGCTGGGATCGAACCCAGGATCCCCCAGCCAAGGGTGAGTTGCTGTGCTGCCGCAGTGCTAACCACTCTGCCACCGCACTGCCCTGAAAATAAAATACTCCAAGAAAACAAAGAACCAAAAGGTAACTGACAGTGTCTGAATTTGTGGTGCCATGGTTTACAAGTGAAATGCAGGCAAACCATACCTTCATTTGCTCCATGAATGCAGTGACTATGGTCACCTTTTGGGAATTTACTGCTGTGATTTTTTGTTTAGTTTCTTCTTCAACCTTCTTGAGGTCAATAACATTGCGCTCCATCTGTCTCAGACTTTAGGAAAAAAAGATTAATTAAATCTGCATTAATTCACTCACTCATCTTTTGCCAGAGATGATCTACTAATTAAGATACATATAAACAGAATGAGAAGCATACTTTGTTAAAGTAGGCATTTACATCAATTTTACCTGTCTTGTTTGGTACTGATTTTCTGTTCCAGTTGTCTCTTTTTTCCCTTCAGTTCAGCGAGTCTCTTCTTCTCGGCCAACAATTCATTATCACGACGATCTAGTCCACTAGCTTCCTTCTGCAGTGCCTTAAATCTTTCATCGATGTCTTGTAACTTCGACTCACAGGCCTAATGGCAGTAGAGATCAAAAATTTAACTTTAGGTCAAAATCTCAACAAACAATTCAATTCAACTTTATTTATATAGCGTCATTTCACAACAACAGTCATCTCAGCACTTTCAACTGTAGGGGAAACCCCCACAATTGCAGAAAGACCCCAGCAATCAGGCGATCCCCTGTGAGCAAGCACTTGGTGATGGTGGAGAGGAAAAACTCCCTTTTAACAGGAAGAAACCTCCAGCAGAACCAGGCTCAGGGAGGGGCAGTCATCTGCTGTGACTGGCTGGGGGGTGAGGGGATAGAGAAGATGAAAAGAACAGACATGTAGAGAGCAAACAGCACGATGGGGACTCAATCTATGGGAGAGAACAAACAGATGTTAATGACCAGCAAAAAAAAAAAAATATTTCATTGAGAGTGAAGAAAGGAAAGAAGCCCAGTGCATTATTGGATGTTCCCCGGTTGTCTAAACCTATTAGCAGCATAACTAAGGGAGGGTTCAGAGACACATGATCCCTCCCTATTTGTAGGCTATATCAAAAAGGAAGGTTTTAACCCTATTCTTAAAAACAGAGATCGAGTCTGACTCCCGAATCCAGATCGGCAGCTGGTTCCACAGGAGAGGAGCTTGAAAACTGAAGGCTCTGCCTCCCATTGTACTTTTGGAGATTCTAGGTATTACAAGTAATCCAGCATTTTGGGAGTGTAGTGCTCTGTTAGGATAATAGGGTAGTATCAGATCTTTTAAATAAAAAGGGGCCTGATTGTTTAGAGCTTCGAAAGTGAGAAGAAGGATTTTAAACTTAATTCTAAACTCTATGGGAAGCCAATGAAGGGAGGCCAGAACTGGAGAGATATGATCTCTCTTTCTAGTACCTGTTAAAACTCTTGCTGCAGCATTTTGGATCAACTGAAGACTTTTTAAAGATGTTTTAGGACAGCCTGATAATAAAGAGTTACAATAATCTAATCTAGAGCTAACAAAAGCGTGGATCAGTTTCTCAGCATCACTCTGAGACAAGATGCTCCTAATCTTGGCAATATTACGCAAATGATAGAAGGCAGTCTTAGAAATGACTTTAATATGTGAATTGAAAAACAGATCTTGATCAAAAATAAATCCAAGGTTCCTCACAGAGCTATTAAGAGAAAGAGTAACTGCACCCAAACTAAGAGTTTGATTTGGAAAGGTAATTCTAAGGTTTTTTGGACCAACAAGAATGACTTCAGTCTTATCTGAATTTAATAGCAGGAAATTACAAGTCATTCAAGCTTTGATTTCCTGAAGACAGGCTTCTAACTTAGCTAACTGATTACTATCATCTGGCTTCACTGACAGGTATAATCGTGTGTCATTTGCATAACAATGAAAATGTATACAGTGCTTTCTAATAACTAGTACATACCCGTCCATGCCCATAGAAACAAAGCATAAGCAAGTATTTCTGCATGCCCGTTGCTGAAGGGTCTCCTCCTGTCTCAGACGGCTGTGTTGTTCACAGTCATGCCTGCGGGTACTGGTGGAACCTGAGGTGCTTCATGTTCACGGCATCTTTTCTGATGTGCAGCAGTTCTCCTCATTCTATTGCTCTCCATCTGATGGGTCTTCCACTTCTTCGTTCAAACCACTGGTTGAGGGATAGGTGCGTCGTAATTCCAGTTCATGGGCACGATCCTGAAAAAGTGGCTTTCGACCCTGTTCAGGAAGCCCCGTGCATGCCCGTAGAAACCAAGAAACCGGAGCACCCGGAGAAAATCAGCGCTTTGCTTGGCATTTTACACATTTGTAGTGTAGACTGGCATTCGTCAAGGTTACACATTTACCGTCATGTAGATATGGCGAGTTGTCCTATGATGCCATTTTTTAAAAAAAAAATTTTTTTGGACTTATTTTGTACCCGTAGGTAGATTTGTTCTGCAGTCCGATGACAAGCCACCAGCTGCCATTCGCTGCGTGCGCAAGCGCCCCTTAACTCCCTAACCTGCATGTTTTGGCATGTGGGAGGAAACCGGAGAAATCCCGGAGTAAACCCACGCAAACACGGGGAGAACATGCAAAGTCCACACAGATCACTGTTGGCCGGGGGCAGGGATCGAACCCACGATCTCATGATCCCTGCGATCCCCCGGCCAAGGGTAAAACTGTGCTGCCATGGTGCTAACCACTGCGCCACCGTGCAGCTCAGCCTGAGTTCATAGGACGCGCTATGATGATGAGGCAGAGATCATAGGCCGTCCTATGATGTTCTAGAAATGTGTTTTAAAGTCTGTCGTACCCTATGCTGGTGAATGGTGTCCTCCTGTCTCAGACAGGTGCGATGTACTGCTGGAACTTCAGGTGTTTCATCTTCATGGCATCTTATCTGACATGCAGCAGTTGTCGTCATTCTATTGCTCTCCATCTGGTGGGTCTTCTTCTTCTTCTTCGTTGAGACCACTGGTTGAGGGATAGGTGCGTCATAATTCCAGTTCATGGACAGGATCATGAAAATAGATCTGAGCAAAAAGAGGCTTTCCGGCATGGACTCACTGTACATGACATCATAAAGACATGAAGGCAGCCTTGATGTATATGACATGTTAAAGACATGATGCCTGATGTCTGTCACTGTATATGACATCAAAACATGAAGGCAGGTTTGATGTATATGACATCATAAAGACACATTTGTCTATGTGCCGTCATATAGGCATTGCGAGTCATCCCTATGATGTTCAGGCAGAGATCATAGGCCGTCCTATGATGTCCTATGAAGCGTGACAGAGATTTCTTGCTTTTGACATCATAAATACACATTTGTCTATGTGTCCTATGATGAATCTACTGTATGTACAGTATGTGCTGTGGGCTTGATGTATATGACATCATAAAGACACATTTGTCTATGTGCCGTCATATAGGCATCGCGAGTCGTCCTATGATGCCTGAGTTCATGGTCTATGACATAATAAAGTCACATTTGTCTATGTGTCTTATGACGCCTGAGTTCAAAGACACATGACATGATTATATGACATCTTTATGATGTCATATAGACTCTATATGACATCATAAATCCACATTTGTCTATATGTGTCCTATGATGTTGTCTATGTGTCCTATGATGCCTGAGTTCATAGGACATCCTATGATGTTCAGTCAGAGATCATAGGCCGTCCTATGATGTCCTATAAACGTGACAGACACACACAGATTTCTTGCTTTTATAGAGTGATGTTGCCTAACGGAAGCATATATAAACTACAAAGAGTAGGGCCTAGCACAGATCCCCGTGGAACTCCATGACTGAGCTTTGAGTTGAAAGAAAACTCATTGCTGACATGAACAAACTGGAACCTACCAGACAAGTAAGATCTAAACCACTGCAACGAAGTTCCATTAAGTCCAACATAGTCTTCTAATCTATCAAGTAAAATATTATGATTGATAGTATCAAAAGCTGCACTAAGGTCTAAAAGGACAAGTACAGAAACAAGTCCATTATCAGATGTGATAAGGAGGTCATTAGTGACCTTCACTAAGGCTGTTTCAGTACTATGATGGATTCTAAACCCAGACTGAAACTTCAAATAAACCATTTCCCTGCAAGTGGTCAAATAATTGTGTAGCAACAACTCTTTCTAAGATTTCTGAAATGAAAGGCAGATTAGAGATTGGTCTATAGTTAGCTAAAACTCCTGGATCCAGCATTGGCTTTTTCACCCAGCTGGCTTTTTCATATATTTAAAACAAAACCAGAAACAACACTTTTCAGTAGCTTGAACAGCTTTGTCCATGTTTCTCACTTTGATCTGCTGCTCCAGCTGCCGCTTCTCTTCAGCGTCCACTGTGATGGTGAGATACTGAGAGGGGTGAACTGCAGAATTACTGGTGCTTATCTTGTTGGAGTAAAAGGATCTCTTTATTGTGTACCTCTCTTCTTTTGTGTATAACACCTTGAGGTAGGGCTCCTCAATCACCTGACAGAAAAACAATGGAAGGATGAGCATCATTACATACCTTTTCAATCGACTGGTGTAACCGAACTGTACATAATCAGTGTTTGGAAGTACTGCATTATTAAGTAATGCATCAAGAGAGTATTTAAAACTATTATTTTGAGTAGCAAGTAATACTACACATTAGTTTAGTGATTACAGTGATCCCTCGCTACTTCGCGCTTCACCTTTTGCGCCCTCAGTGCATCGCGGATTTTTCAAAAATATTCATCAAAAATTCAAAATTGAGAAATAATGGGCGGGCGCTAGCAGAAGGCAGGGAGACTACATTAGACCATCAGGTATCAACACGGAGAGCCGCACAACTCAAAAAATCCACCTCTCTGTTCGCTGTTCTCGTGTTGGCTCGGCTCGGAAATCTCGCAAGCTGATTGGCCGAGACGTTTCACCCCGCAAGCTGATTGGCCGAGACGTTTCACCCACCTCTTCTCCCTGCCGAGCGCCCATGAAGGGAAGGAAGACCGCATTCATTGCTCTTTATCGCTCGTGTTACTTAGTCTCGCCGCGTGGAACTTTTTGCTGTTCTCTTGTGCCATTTTGTGTGAAATAGTCTTCCCGTCGAGCCACTATGCCGCCTCCTGCAGCTTCTCCAGCTCTATCGGAAGTTGCCCTCGATGATCCTGCGCCTTTAGCACCTGACGATGAGGCGTCACCTGAGGAGCAGTAAAGCTCTCATTAACCTGTGCAGTAAATCTTCATCTTGAGTTACGTATCTTGTTATAAGAATAAAAGAGTTCTAAAAACATATTTATGTACACTTTATTTACATCTACGTATGTATGTACACGTACACACACACACACGTATCATATGAGAGAGAGAGTGAGAGAATGAATGTACGTATTATTTATGGATGACGTCATTTGGGGGTGACGCTACTTCGCGTTTTTTCACTTTTCGCGGTCGGTTCTGGAACCCATTAACCGCGATAAGTGAGGGATCACTGTATTTTGTTAGTTACTCTTCCAAAAAAGAAATTAGTTTTCAAGCATCAGAAGTCTTTTTGTTTTCCTCCACTTAGAATAGAACAGGCTTTATTGTCATTGTACAGCACAACGAAATTGTGGGTGCTCCACCAGGCTACTGCGCAATAAAGTAAGTGAGAAGAATATGAAAATAAAACCGTTACAGGACACACAGTTAACCATCTGACTGAAGTAAGAATAAAAGTAAAAATAACAAATAGCCCATTGGTATATACACAGGTACAGTGGTGTGAAAAAGTGTTTGCCCCCTTCCTGATTTCTCATTTTTTGGATGTTTGTCACACTTAAATGTTTCAGAGCAAACAAATTTAAATACTAGACAAAAATGGCACAAGTAAACACAAAATGCAGTTTTTAAATGGTGTTTTTTATAAAGGGAAAAAAAATCCAAACCTACATGGCCTTGTGTGAAAAAGTGATTGCCCCCTAAACCTAATAGCTGGTTGGGCCACCCTTAGCAGCAACAACTGCAATCAAGCATTTGTGATAACTGGCAATGAGTCTTTTACAGTGCTGTGCAGGAATTTTGGCTCACTCACCTTTGCAGAATTGATGTAATTCAGCCACATTGGAGGGTTTTCGAGCATGAACCGCCCTTTTAAGGTCATGTCACAGCATCTCAATCGGATTGATGAGGCCACTCCAAAGTCTTCATTTTTTTTTTTTCTTAAGCCATTCAGAGGTGGACTTGCTGGTGTATTCTGGATCACTGTCCTGCTGCAGAACCCAAGTGTGCTTCAGCTTGAGATTGCGAACAGATGGTCGGACATTCTCCTTCAGGATTTTTTTGGTAGACAGCAGAATCCATGGTTCCATTTACCACAGCAAGTGTTCCAGGTCCTGAAGCAGCAAAACAGCCCCAGACCATCACACTACCACCACCATATTTTACTGCTGGTATGATGTTCCTTTTCTGAAATGCTGTGTTACTTTTATGCCAGATGTAATGGGACACACACCTTATATAAGTTCAACTTTTGTCTCGTTAGTCCACAGAGTATTTTCCCAAAAGTCTCGGAGATCATCAAGATGTTTTCTGGCAAAACTGAGATGAGCCTTTATCTTCTTTTTGCTCAGCAGTGGTTTTCATCTTGGAACTCTGCCATGCAGGCCATTTTTGCCCAGTCTCTTTCTTATGGTGGAGTCATGAACACTAACCTTAACTGAGGCAAGTGAGGCCTGCAGTTCTTGGGATGTTGTTGTGGGGTCTTTTGTGACCTCTTGGATGAGCTGTCAGTGTGCTCTTGGGGTAATTTTGGTCGACCGGCCATTCCTGGGAAGATTCACCATTGTTCCATGTTTTTGCCATTTGCGGATAAATTTTTTTTTTTTTTTTTGGTTACTTATTTGTACCCATAGGTAGATTTGGTTTGCAGTCTGGTGACAAGCCACCGGCTGCTGGTCGCTGCGTGCGCGAGCGCCCTAAACCTACATGTTTTTGGTATGCGGGAGGAAACCGGAGAAATCCCGGAGTAAACCCACGCAACACGGGGAGAACATGCAAACTCCACACAGCTCACTGTTGGTCGGGGGCAGGGATCGAACCCACGATCTCATGATCCCCGCGATCCCCCGGCCGAGGGTAAAACTGTGCTGCCACAGTGCTAAACCACTGCGCCACCGTGCAGCCCGATAATGGCTCTCACTGTGGTTCACTGGAGTCCCAAAGCTTTAGAAATGGCTTTATGACCTTTTCCAGACTAATACTGTAGATCTCAATTACTTTGTTTCTTATTTAAGATAAGATAAGATAAGATAAGATAAGATAAGCCTTTATTAGTCCCACAACGGGGAAATTCCAGGATTGCAACAGCACAGGGATAGCAACACTCAGAGCAACAATCAGAAGGCAAGAAAAAAAAAACAAAAAACAAGCAAGCAAGAGCAGCTAATATACATATGTACATATTACTATAAAATATATATATACACACACACACACAGACACAGTGCAGAGCATTGTAGCTGGATGGAATAAATATATGAATATATGAACACAGTGCAGAGCATTGTAGCTAGATGGAATAAATATGTAAATATATAAACACCCACAGTACGGAGCATTGCAGCTAGGTGGAATAAATATGCAAGTATATAAACACACACAGTGCGGAGCAATGTAGCTAGATGGAATAATATGTAGATATATAAAAACACAGTGCGGAGCATTGTAGCTAGATGGAATAAATATATAGATATATAAATATAAACACACCCAGTGCTGAGCATTGTAGCTAGATGGAATAAATATGTAAATATATAAACACACACAGTGCAGAGCATTGTTGCTAGATGGGATGAAACAGCATAACCGTCTATTTAGTTATCCTACATGGTATGATTATGTGCCCATACATATTCTCACCCTCCATAGCGACCGATATGTTCCTAGTTGTATGCCGGAGAGGACCATTGTGTAAGTCTATTGCATCTTTTGCATCCAAAAAACTATTAGTTTGTTACGTCTTTTTGCTATCTCTGCAAGCAGCCCTGCTTAGGTTGTATAGTCTGACAGCCGTTGGTAGGAAGGACCTACGAAACCTCTCGGTTGTGCACCTGGGATGATGTAGTCTGCTGCTAAATGAGCTCCTCAGTGCATCCAGTATGTCCTGCATAGGGTGGAACTCGGACTCCAGCAGAGATGACAGTTTAGCCACCGTCCTTCTCTCTCCTATCTCCTCCATCGGATCAAGGCGCTGCCCCAGGACAGAGCTAGCTTTCTTAATCAGTTTGTTCAGTCTCTTCCTATCGGCTGCAGTAATGCCACTGCCCCAGCAGACCACTCCAAAAGTGATGGCTGATGCCACCACCGTGTCATAGAATGACTTCAGCAGCGCCCCTTGTACACCAAAAGACCTGAGTCTCCTCAGCAGGAACAGCCTGCGCTGTCCCTTCTTGTAGAGTACGTCAGTATTGTGTGACCAGTCTAGTTTATTGTTCAGATGAACACCCAGGTACTTATAGGATGTCACCATCTTGATGTCTGTTCCCTGTATATTTACTGGTGCTGTGAGGGGTTGCCCATGCCTGCGGCAGTCCACCACCAGCTCCTTAGTTTTCCTCGCGTTGATCTGGAGGCAGTTCCGATGGCACCAGTCCATGAAGTCCTGGATAAGCCCTCTGTACTCAGCTTCATCTCCGTTGGAGATGAGACCAACGATCGCAGAGTCATCAGAGAACTTCTGTAGATGGCAGTGTGTTGTGTTGTGTGAGAAGTCCACAGTATAAAGAGTGAACAGGAAGGGAGCCAGCACCGTTCCCTGGGGGGCCCCCGTGCTACTGATGATCGTGTCGGAAACACAGTCCCGGGTTCTCACAAACTGAGGCCGGTTCGTGAGGTAGTCCAGGATCCATGATGACAGGTGCTGGTCCACCCCTGCGCGCAGCAGCTTGTCCTTCAGGATCATCGGTTGGATGGTGTTGAAAGCACTGGAGAAGTCAAAGAACATGATCCTCACCATATTCCCGGGCTTCTCCAGGTGGGACAGAGAACGGTGAAGGAGGAAGATCACCGCATCCTCCACCCCAATGCCATGCTGGTAGGCGAACTGGAGTGGATCCATCGCTGGTTCCACCAGGGGGCGGAGATGAGCAAGGAGCAGTCTCTCCAGGGTCTTCATCAAGTGGGACGTCAAGGCCACTGGTCTGTAGCTGTTCAGGTCTTTGGGGTGGGAAGTTTTTGGTACAGGTACCACACAAGATGTTTTCCACAGCTGTGGTACCCTCCCCAGTTTCAGGCTCATGTTGAAGATATACGTCACAATCCCACACAGCTGGTCTGCACAGGACTTGAGGAGCTTTGCGCTGATGCCGTCCGGTCCCGACGCCTTCCTCGCCTTGATCTTCCTCAGCTCCGTCCTCACCTGGGTCTTGGTCAGGGTCAGGATGGGGGGCTGTGTGTTGGGAGTGGGGGGGGGTGTCGGTGGAGTGGGGAGTGGGCAGCAGGACTTGATTTCTTAGAGGCAGCAGTGGTTGTTGTGCAGACAGGGGGGAGGGCGGTTGGTCAAATCTATTGAAAAACAGATTCAAGTTGTTCGCCCACTCCCTGCCCCCCGTGGCCTGGGGGGAGGTATTCTGGAGCCCCGAGATGGTTTTGAGGTTTCTCCAGACCCCGCTGATGTCGCTCTGTTGCAGCTTGTCCTCCATCTTCTTCCTGAAGCTGTCCTTGCCTTCTCTGATCTTTCTCCTCAGCTCCCTCTGTACGGACTTCAGCATCTCCCTGTTCCCCGACCTGAAGATCCTCTTCTTCTCTCTCAGAAGTGTTTTTATCTCAGGGTTGATCCAGGGTTTTGTTTGTTCCTCAATTTCTTTGGATTGCAGCATGATGTCTAGCTTTTGAGAATCTTCTGGTCTACTTCACTTTGTCAGGCAGGCCCTATTTAAGTGATTTCTTGATCGAGAACAGGTGTGGCAGTAATCAGGCCTGGGTGTAGCTAGAGAAACTGAACTCAGCTTTCCAAAGTTGTGATAAACCACAGTTAATTTATGTTGTCGGTGGGGGGGTGTCACTTTTTCACACAGGGCCATGTAGGTTTGGATTTTTTTTTTTACCCTTAATAATAAACACTTCATTTAAAATCTGAATTTTGTGTTTACTTGTGTTATCTTTGTCTATTATTTAAATTTGTTTGATGATCTGAAACATTTAAATGTGACAAACATACAAAAAAAATGAGAAATCAGGAAGGGAGCAAACACTTTTTCACACCAGTGTACGATAGTGGCTTCATGGGTGGAACTATGTACATAAGAGTGCATAGTGCAGAACAGAGTAAAATGGCCCAAAGATAAAGGAAAATGTACAGTAGTGATTTCACAGATGGGTCAATATACATGAAAGTGAGGAGTGCAAAGACAGGTGAGTTATTGTGATAATTAAAAGGTCCTCAGTTCTGAGCATGTGAGTGTTCGGAGGGAGGGGGGTGGGGCCTCTGACTGTTTGCAGTCCAGATGGCCCAGGGGAAGAAACCGTTTGTCAGTCTGGAGGTGTGGGACCTGATCGATCTGAACCGTCGTCCAGAGGGAAGCAGGTCAAACAGGTGGTGGGTGGGATGTGAGGGGTCTCCTGTGATGGCTTGGATCCTTCTGAGATAGAAGGATCTGGAGATGTCTTCCAGGGAGGGCAGAGGGCTGCCGATAATTTTTTGGGCAGTGTTGATGACCCTGTGCACAGCCTTCCTGTTCTCGAACGTGGAGCCGGTGCACCACACTCCCAGACAGTAGGTGAGCACGCTCTCCACTGAGCAGCAATAGAAGGCCAGCAGCAGCTTCTGGTCCAGGTTGTTCTTCCACAGGACACAGAGGCAGTGCAGCCGCTGCTGGGCTTTCTTTACCAGGGCCTTGGTGTTGACAGTCCAGGAGAGGTCAGGGGAGATGTGGGTTCCCAGGAACGTGAAGATGGGGACAGTTTCCACACAGCCGCCATGTATGGGGGCTGGGAAGGTCCTGTCTGTTCTTTCTGAAGTCCAGAATGAGTTCTTTGTTTTTTTTGGACATTCAGTTTCAGGTTGTTTGCTTGGCACCACAGCAGCAGATTCTCTACTTCCGCCCTGTATGCCTTCTCGTCGCCGTCGGTGATGAGCCCAACCAAGGTGGTGTTGGCCGTGTATTTCACGATGATGGTGGTTGGGTGGGTTGGAATATAGTCAAAGGTGTACAGGGAGCACAACAGAGGGCTTAGCACGCAGCGTTGGGGGGAGCCAGTGTTGAGGGACAGCGTGGAGGAGTGGTGGGGACCAAGTCTGACTGTTTGTGGGCAGTTGGTGAGAAAGTTATTCATCCAGAAGCAGGTGGTGGTGGTGGGATCTGGAGGAGGTGCAGTTTGTTGATCGGAATGTCCGGAATGAAAGCTGAGCTGTAGTCCACAAAGAACAACCTCACGTAGCTCCTTGGGTTCTCCAGGTGGCTCAGCACTCTGTTGAGTGTGGTGGCGATGGAGTCTTCTGTAGACCAGTTCTCCCTGTAGGCAAACTGAAGTGGGTTGAAGGAGGGGGGAAGACAGTCCCTGATGTGCTGGGACACCAGTTGCTCAAAACATTTCATGACTACAGATGTGAGTCTGTAGTCATTCAGGCTGTCAATTGTGGCCTTTTTGGGGATGGGGATGATGGTGGAGGTCTTGAGGCAGGACCACCAGGAGCATGGTGGCATGCGTCAGGAGAGGTTGAACAACTTGGTGAGGATCCCTGCCAGCTGGTCTGCACATGCTTTGACCACTGCTCCTGGGATGCCCTCTGGGCCAGCAGCTCTGCGAGGGTTCACTGCTCTCAGTCGCCTCCTGACCTTGTGCACCTGTAGAGAGAGGGGGGAGGGGGGAACGGATTTGGAGGGGAGGTGTACTCAAACTGGGCAAAGAAGCTGTTAAGCTCCTCTGCCCGAGTGCGGCTGCTGTCTGATGTTGGGGAGCCCTGGCCCCTGTAGTTGCTGAGGGCCTGGATGCCTCTCCACATCTGTCGGGGGTTGCGTGTCTGTGAGGAAGCCCTTCACCTTCCTCCTATAGGCGTTTTTAGCGAGTTTTATGCCTCTCCTCAGGTTAGCTCTGGCAGTGCTGTACAGAGAGCTGTCCCTCTGTCTGAAGGCTGAGTTGCGGGTTCTGATCAGAGCCTGGACTTCACTGGTCACATCCAGGGTTTGCAGTTTGGAAATACCTGGATGTGTTTGTGTTTGGTGATTGTCACATTTTCTACACAGCAGTTGATGTAGAAAAAGACAGATTTGGTGTAGGAGTCCAGGTCCTGCTGTTCAAAGAAGCTCCAATCAGTGCAGGCAAAGCAGTCTTGTAGCTGGAGAAGAATGTTTTCAGGCCAGGTTTTAATTGTTTGTTTGGTAGGGGGGGAACTCTTCCTAAGGGGGTGTAGGCAGGAATCAGAAACTGTGTAATCATCATCTTGTTATGAAGTAGTTAAAGGACCAAATTTTCCTCCATGTATGTGAATGTGGCCTCCAACAGGTGTCAAAACAACAACACTTGAGCTACAGAAGTGTTTGCCTTATTTTTGCCAGTGACAATAATTGCCTTTGTTAGCTGCTAAGGAGCTCTACTTAATATATGAAAGACTGCCTGCAAACAGAACAGATGCCTGCTATGGCACCAGCTTTGAGTCAACTAAAGTGTCACTGAAGGAAACAGACACCCTTGATGAAGGGTATGATGTGAATGGGAAGCTACCTACTAACATAACCTGTTTCTGCAAAAGATACAGTTGAAACCGGAAGTTTACGTACACTGTATAAAAAGACAACATTTTTTTCTCACTGCGACATTAAATCACAATAAACTTTTCTGTTTTAGGTCAGTTAAGCTTACCAAAATTATTTCTACTTGCTAAATAATTTTTAGATTTGCTAATTTTTTTTAGAGAAATTTTTCCATTGCTTTCTTCAAAGTCAGCTTTGTGATGTTCACTCCAAAACATTGACTTTGTTGTCCTTAAGACACTTTGTAACTAATTTGGTGGTATGCTTAGGGTCATTATCCATTTGGAAGACCCATTTATGCCCAAGCTTTAACTTCCTGGCTGATATCTTGAGATGTTGCTTCAATATTTCCACATAATGTTCTTTTCTCAAAATGCCATCTATTTTGTCAAAAGCAAAACACCTGCAGCAAAACACCCTCACAACATGATGTCACCCCCGTACTTCACAGTTGAGATGGTGTTCCCGGGCTTGCAAGCTTCCCCTTTTTCCTCTAAATGCAACAATGGTCATTATGGCCAAACAGTAAAATTTTAGTTTCATCAGACCACAGGACACGTCTCCAAAAATTAAGGTTCTTTGTCCTTGTGTGCATATGTAAACTGTTAATCTGGCTTTTTTTTAATGTTGCTTTTGGGGTAATGGGTTCTTCCTCTCCGAGTGACCTTTCAGCCCATGTCGGTACAGGACTCTTTCACTGTGGATGATGACACTCTTAACAGCTTCAGCTAGCATCCTCACAAGGTCTTTTGCTTCTGTTCTGGGGTTGACATGCACATTTTGCACCAAAACGTTTTCCTCTCTGGGACACAGAACCCATCTCCTTCCTGAACGATATGATGGCTGGACATTCCCATGGTGTTTATACTTGTGCATAATTGTTTGAACAGGTGAACGTGGCACCTTCAGGCATCTGAAAATTGTCCCCAAGCATGAACCAGACTTGTGGAGGTCCACAATTCTTTTCCTGATATCTGGTTTCTTTTGATTTTCCCCTGATGTCACACAAGGAAGCAGTGTGTTTGAGGTGTGCTTTAAAATATATCCCACTGGTGTGCCTCCAATTACCTCAAATGTTGTCAATTAACCTATCAGAAGCTTCTAAAGCCATGACATCATCATCTGGGCTTTCCAAAAACTGTTTAAAGGCATAAGAAAGTAATAAAAATGCTCTAAAAAAGTCATCAAATATAAAAATTATTTAGCAAATAGAAATAATTTTGGTAATCCTAACTGACTTAAAGGGCCTATATTATGCTATTTTAAGCCTTTCAGAGTAAACTATATGCATGTATGTGATAGTATATTACCTTTGGTACACTGGAGAATGAATTTCTTATGAAATATGAGTTATTTTTGCGAGCCCGGAAGTAAGATGCCTCGATCTCTGAGGCTCCGCCTCTCCTTCTTGTGGCTGCCGCCCATTTCATGACGTAACCCCTGAGCCGGCTGCTGCAGCGTGTCGCTGCGTTCCGCCCACGAAAACAACATCTACAGTAAACTTTAGAAAAGATGGATGAGCATGTTGAACTCTTTAGCCTCCTGTTATTATTTTAGCCTATAATATTATTCTTATGTAGTGTATGGTTAATCACGTTTAATATCATGATTTTAGCCTCTGCATTCTGGTCTATTTTGACCATTTCTGACGAGTACGCTCTTCTTTAGGAAGGCTGAACAAACTCCTAAATCTCTCACAGCCAAAGACACATTTACGCCACTTAGAAGACATTGTCTTATGCAAAAAAGCAAACAGTTGTTGTCACTGAGCAGATTAGGTGCAAGAGGAACTACTTCTTCACAGCGTCAGTGCTAAAGTGAAAGAGTTTTGCCGATCACCGCTCTGTCAGCTGCGCGGAGAAAGTGGGTGTGTGCGTTAGCCTGGGGGCGGTGCTGGCAGCACAGGCACTTCCTGGAGTGGGCGGCTCACCCACGTTCATACGTATGAACGTGGGGACCCAGTCATTATCAGGGACAGGGTGGAGCAGCAGCTCAGAGAGCAGGGTTTAGGAGGAATACTCAGAGATGCGTGAATGGACCAAAATACCACTTTGGGGGTGTTTTTGGTGAGGAATTAACATTATAGCATGCTTAAAAGCTCAAAAAAGTCTATTTTGCACGATATAGGCCCTTTAAAACAGGAAAAGTTTATTCTGATTTAATGTCAGACAGTGAGGGAAAAAAAAGTTATGTGCCTTTTTTATACAGTGTATGTAAACTTCTGATTTTAATTGTAAATACAGCACATTTGGGCACACGCTCACTGGTGACAGGCGGCTCGTTCCGTTCCAAAGTGAAATGGCCGTCTGCTCCTGTGTCAGTGAGGGACTGCACCGGTCCGCACTGACATCCTTTTTGTTCAACATGGTTCCAAGATTTCCCAAGGAATCCCTGACAATAGAAGTTCAGCTTCCTCACCTTACCACAACATTTGCATTTGCTCTGTTCCTGACACTACCTCTGCCAACTGTTCCAAAACTGGGGAAATGTTCCATTCTGCATAACAGTAGGGAGCAATCACACTTATCAAGTGTTCCAGACCTCGGGGGTCAAATGTCAGTCAGTACGGATCAGGCACTATAGTGTGAGTGCACCACATGTTCTGCATGATACACATCCTTAATAATTAAAAGCTAATCATGAATGTTTATTTACAGTAATGCAAAAGTACTCCAACATGTTAATTTTCTCAGCGTGTCGCAATAAAGTAGTAGATTACTTTTAAAAATGTAATACATTAATTTGAAGAGTAATGTTACCCCACTATGTTGATTATCCCTTCAACATTCATACTGGATATTTGGGACAAATGTGTTCTAACACCCAACTTAGGTTCTGGATTTTAAAAGAGCTGTATGGAACTTCAGGAAACTCAGATTTTTGTAACATTTTGTGGAAGCTAAGTGGACTGCAGCCCCATTCACTTTGACAAGGACAGGTCTGATTCCCTACTAAACCAGATGAGCCTGTGATAAGTACAAATGAAGCTACTGAACCTGCAGTTCACTTAGTGACCACATTCTATTACGTATTACTTCTACTCATAAGGTGTTTATTAAAAATGTCAAATAAAAGAACAACGAGCTCCTTATAAATGCCCCTATCTCTACAGTTTTGTTTGTGCAACTTAAATAAGGCCGTACCGTTCTAATCATGGCTTTAGTTTGTTCGTTGCCCACCGGCACATCATGCACTTTGTACTGGTGGCATAGGTAACTCATCACTTCTTCGGGGGCATCAAACATCTCACGGAGGTAGCTGAAGAACCCAAAACGCCTGTAAATTTAAAAAAAGAAGAAGGAGGTCATTTATTTGTGACAGCAAACCCAGATAATTAAACTCCAATGAGGGCCAGTGCAGATGTGTGAGAGGCACACTTTTTCAAATATATAGAAATACGTTGTGAATGTAAATAACTGAAAAATATCAGCTTTCTCTGAACAAGTGCTTCACTTGCATCAAGTTAAAGTTAGTTAGAGTTGCCCTGAAGTTTAAAATGGAACAAAGTGTGTGTGCACACGCACGCATGCTCTGATAAACTCAATAGTGTTCTCTTAGAAGGAATATAAATTTTTAAAAAAATTAAAAATACACTGGGCCACATCACCCAAGTCTATAAGAGGACTACAGTGTTAGCTTTGATGATTTTACAGAACAAATACAAATCAAGTCAGAAGTTCTCACCTTAGAGATTCAATGTTTCTAGATGGAGGCTTCTTTGAACATGATTCCTCTGGAGCAGAAATTGCATTCACTTTCAAGTTCATTTTGTCACGAACCTGTGTGTCAGTAACAAACTTTATTATTGGAAGGAAGAAAACTTCACTTTTGCACTATGCTCAACTTCACAGTAACTGAGGCTGAATCATCATCGGTCTGGATCACAGTCACAGTGAGAAAAACACTGACCTCAGTCATGAACTTCTCCATGTCATCTTTCCTCTGGAAGACGAATGCACGAAGGTCATGGAATGAGATGTGATTCTCCACATACTTAGCAAAACGATGATCTTTCACATTGATCTAGACAGTAATAGTAAAAAACAAAGAATTACCACTTGAGAAGCTCTTCCCAATTACAAAAGAAGAAAAAAAAAATTAAGCCAATGCAATTTTACCAGTCCAGTGTTTCCCCTAGGTATACAGCCTTTTTTTTGGGGGGGGGGGGGCACGAACAGACACCGTCTTATAAACTACTATTATTTCTGTCATGTCCACTCCACCATCTTTGCTTCCTGTTGGCACGACTCCTGTTCTAATGCATGTTTTACCTCTCCTGTTTAAGCCTGCACACCTGGGAAAATCACCTTGTTGTCAGTCTGTGCACAATATAACGTAGCCTATTACAAAACGTTTCTAAAACTAAATAAAATACTGACCCATGAAACAAGTTGAAAACTTGAACTTGACAGCTTTATCAAAAGTATTTGTAGCAACACAATTAAAAAACACATTAAAGTTCAGTCTTTTAACCCAAAAAATAAGTGCAAAAACTCAAATGGCAGCTTCTGCTGCAGCATAGTGGGCTATTGCAACTCTGCATGTTCAAAACAAACTAGAGAACAACAAACAAACTATTCAAACTCCATAAAAGTACAAAAAAGAAAAAACAAACTAGTCTATCTTATTTGAAACCTTTCAAGTTCTGGAAGTTTAAAAGTTCAATTAGGCTTCAGATGAAAATTAAAAGAACTTCTTGTAGTCCAAATAAGTTTACAAACACTTTTAAATTGCAGTACAGGAATGTGAGCCTTCACTAAGCATACAGTCAAATATTTATGCCGTTTTCATTTGTTTTTGATGATTATGGTTAAAGTTTTTTTTTTATTAAATTACAAATCATAGTATTCTACTTTCCTAAGATGCACTCATGTTCAGAATGACAGTTGATATCGCGACAATAGAGAAGATGAAAAAGAGTAAACTATTCCTGTAATTCACTAATTTGCTGAAGTTAACACGCCAACTGGCATAACTGAAACAGCTCAGCTGTCAGCAGCCATCTTCCAAGAGACATTCCGACAGATAAAATAATAAAAAGCACACCAATAGTGTGGTCAGTTTTCTAAAGCTGAGACAGTCGGTCACTGAAAATAAATAGTGCTAACTTTGTTCACTGATCTCAACAGTGTGGCGTTTAGAGCTGGCCAAATTTTAGCCATCCATCATTGGGGATGGAGTACAGCGGAGGTCGCCGACAGGAAGCTGGAGCCAGGGCAATGGAGCGGAGAGAGAAGGGGAGGAGGCGGCAGATGGATGCATCACTGTAGTGTTGTGATACGACAACTCTACTTTACAGGGTCTACAGTTAACTTGTTTCATTTATACATTCAGGGATGGCAACAGGAAATTCTGATTTCAGCTGAAATCTAATTTGGTCGATTGACTTATGGGGGGGGCCCCCTGAAGCTGAGAGGTTTTCAGTAAAACAGAAGTAATTTAGACTGAAAAAAATGATTAAAAAAAATGAAATACTAGACTTAGATAAATCATTAAATTTAATGAAAAGTTAACTTACTTTTTCTTCAATGTTGTCTCACTGTCTTTAGTCCAACATATTTAACAGTTCTATAAGAGTTTATTACACTATTTACACTGGTCACCAAGTCACTTCTAATGTGAAACTTTCTTCCTTTTGGCAGCAAGCTGTGTCAGTCTCTGAACTTTGAACTTAAGATAAGATAAGATAAGCCTTTATTAGTCCCACAACGGGGAAATTCCAGGATTGCAACAGCACAGGGATAGCAACACTCAGAGCAACAATCAGAAGGCAAGAAAAAAAAACAAGCAAGCAAGAGCAGCTAATATACATATGTACATATTACTATAAAATATACAGTATATATACAGACACACAGTGCAGAGCATTGTAGCTGGATGGAATAAATATATGAATATGTAAACACACAGTGCGGAGCAATGTAGCTAGATGGAATAATATGTAGATATATAAACATAAACACACCCAGTGTGTATAGCATAACTTCATTTCCTTTTCTGGTTTCTTCAGAAACTGTCCGAGTGTTTCTGTTACCTCGTCAAACTTTGAGCCAATTTTCACCTTTACCGTCACTCTTCTCTCAAGCCAATCCCATCGGAACTTATTTTTGACACTTGTCTATTTCTAGCACTGATGACTCCTGATCCTTTGATAAAAATCTCATAATTCCGCTGAAAATGATACTGAAAGCTCAGAATTCCAACACGAACCAGGGATGTGATTTGGGGTCGGGGAAATTATCTGAAAATTTAGCAGGGGGTCTGGGGGATGCAGTCCCCCAGCGGGGTCCGGGGCAGAGCCCCGGTGGGGGGGCAAGGGGGGCGAAGCCTCCCGAAGCTCCTGGGTTTTTATGATTTTTAAGTACCAGAACTGTGCTTAAATGACATAAAACAAACAGCTGAATGCCACTTATTACTGTATAATATTGACTTATGTTCCAAGAAGATAGCATTCCTAAAATATTCCAACAAGCATTATCCATCACATGCTTTAACACTTGATCAAATCAAAATCAGTTAATTTTATCTACTCCATAATAGAAATAAAATTCATTCATAACATTACTTTTTATAATTTCAGCATTCATTTCAGATCACCAGTTTCAATCTCCATTGAGTCTTGAGCAGTTCATTTTGCACAATCACTGATGTCTTAGAAATATTCAAAAGTTATGAGTCAATGTCCACTGTGCACTGTCAATTTCAAACTGTTTGGAATCATAAAAGTAATCTAACTGAATTGTTTTGCTATTTTTTTCTCCTCAACATCAATGTCAGGGCGCTGCGGGAGTTTTTGGGGATGGTTAACTTTTATAACCGTTTCCTCCCCCGCGCAGCCTAGCTCATACAGCCGTTGTACGTCACACTCAAGAAACGGAAACAAGCGGACAGAGTCGACTGGACTCCTGAGCGGGAGCAGGCGTTCTCTGAGGTTAAAACAGCTCTGGCGAATGCTGCACTACTGGCGCACCCAGACCCGGTGGCTCGGATAGCGCTCACTACCAACGCCTCGGACATGGGCATAGCGGCTGTCGTGGAGCAATGCGTTGCCGGTTCTTGGCAGCCGCTCACCTTTTTAAGCAGGTCTTTGCACAACAGTGAGCGTAAATACAGCGTGTTCGACAGAGAGTTAATGGCTCTCCACCTGGCCATACGCCACTTCCAGTTCTGGCGGAAAGGGCGCACCTTCACTGCGTTCGTGGACCACAAGCCGCTAACGTACTTAACGTACTTTATCTTCCTGGAAGATAAAAAAAAAAAGCGGAAGTCGGCGAATTAGCGGAAAAATCACATCCCTGAGAACACACCGCCATGAATTTTTGACAAAGCATACAACGAGCCATTTGATTGGTCCAATCATTTGCAACTATCCAATCGCAGGGCTGTTTACAATACAGCAGTAGCTTGAGTACAAAACATCCGGGTTATCGCAGGAGACTTGACCCGGGGAAGCGCCGAGCGCTTATGTAATCGTGTTGATTTTCGCTAAAATTGGTAACAATAAGGTACCTTACCCCCCCCCTAAAATTTTCTCAACGGATTTAGACGATTCACAGAAATGATCAATTTGAAAATAAATTGGCGGAAATCCGGGGATCGGCAGAAAATTGCCATCCCTGTACATTTTTGGCAAAATGCTCTCATACTTTTGAAAATTTAAAGGCGCACTCTCACTGTAGTGGCAGTTCCATGATGACCATGGTTTGGGCCAAAAGCATGGAACCTCTGTCAATGTGATCACTCCCTGCCGTTCTGCCGAACAGCAACTATCTCCCACCTTTGGAATGGTTGAAAGAAGTAGTCTGTGGAACAGAGCGAATGCAAATGTTCACGTGTGTGTACAAGCATGGGCATGTATAGGGCTGTCACTAGAACCTCGCTACTGACAACCAACAGGAGGTTGCCAAGCAACTCCAATAGTTGCAGCTGGCTTGGGCCATTTTTTTTCCGAGTGAACATGCATTTTCCCCCTCAAATCTAGAGCTCCTTGGCCGGCTGTTCCTGACGAGGTGGCCTCAGCTGGTGAGGAGACTGGGTTAAATTTCTGTGCCTATTATCAACTAAAAAAGTTGGCAGATTTTTTTTTTTTTTGACCACTGTCCGCCTCCCACCACAGAGGCTCTTTGTGTCTGTTCATTAAATGTAGGATATTTCCCTACAGAACAGTTGAAAACAATAACAGCTCCGTCCTGAAAACTTTGCACACGAGCTGTTCCTGTCCTGACAACCCAGGTGATGAGCTCCAGTGGCCGCATGAATAGCAAAAGGCATCTTCCCTGACTTCAAGGAGCTTTGTGGCTATAGTGTGGGTAAGCGGCTTCAACTAGGGCTGTGCGATATGACAATGTACAGTATATCAGTTACGCAATAAAAAACATCTACCATTTGATATAAAACTGTATTGTTTATGTCGGGATTTAACAGACACATACCTGTTTGTACAAGATGGGGATTCCTGCACCAAGCTGCAGGTTTAGGACCACAGGTTCACGACCCTCAGGTTTTCACGACAGCACTATCTAGTTGGGGGGAACTTCGGTTATCAGGTATAACAATGGATGTCCACAGCGATCAAGACGCAAGTACTTAGTGTGAATTAAGTGGGGGGTTTTTTACTTCAGTATTGTTTATGGTGTCTTGATTTGAACATAGCACTTAGCGTTAGCTATCCTTAATGTAAGAAGATCCTTTATTCAAAAAATAAAATCTTTATTTATTTCAAGAAGTACTCTCTTTAAGACGGCTAATTTATTTAGCAAGACAATCACAAACTCTGACACTGTAGTCGAAACTTACAGAGTTGTTTGTAAACGTTTTAGTTTCTGTTAGCTTTGAATTATCCACTTATCATGTGTTTGTTTTTATTGGACCTGTGTCTGTAATAAAGGATATCTATCTACAGTACCTACATCAAGTTTTCAGAGTTCAAGCTGTTTACTGCTAAGCTACAGTAACTGCTAGGTTTACTAAGCTAACAACAATTTTCCATGTCAGGAAGCCTGTTTACTATTATCGTATGTTATCTATACTAGTGCATGCCCATAGAAAGCAAGTATTCCTGTCTGAAACAGGTAGCCCAATCAGACTTTACAGGCCCAAATGTAGGCTGTGTTTGAAAGTGGAACACAGAGGTGTAGCCTTACATAGTCTATATGTAGGCAATTACACGTTAGACTTTGACAAATATGAAAGGGACTGTATGAATTACCAAATAATTGAAAATGAATGGGACATCCAATATTACCACTGTTTAAGAACCGCTTGTTTATTTTTTTTGTCAGGTCACTTATTTGTGTGATCTTTTATGACTTATATTCACAATAGTGTATCTTGCACTATGGTGCTGGGGAATGGGAGTTGTTCAGTCACCATTATAATTTAGTTTATACTTGTGCATGCCCGTAGGAAACAAATATTCTTGTCTGAAAACAGGTAGGCCAATTGGACTTTACAGGCCCAAATGTAGGCTGTGTTTGAAAGTGGAATACAGAGGCGTAGCCTGTATGTAGGCAATCACACATGCTGGACTTTGACAAATATGAAAGGGACTGAACACTAAGATTTATTTGACTGTGTGAATAGGAGAGGTTTAGTCATCATTATAATTGTTTTAGTCTATATGTGTAGTTCATAGTGTATCGTCAATAAACTCATCCAGTACAACAGGACACATTTACAAATATTTGAGACCTATTGTAGTGCATCCTTTTATATTTTAGCAATATCACAACATAACAAAAAAAAATTTTTTGTAAGTTGTCTGTGTTTTTTTCAACTGATTTAAGACAATTCTACACCGCTGAATCCAAAAATGACATCCGTTTCTCTCGATTAGGTCAGGTTTTTATGCTAAGTTGTAAACAGTTGTACAGCAGTTGTACAGTTCTACTATAAATTGAATAGTAGACAGTGATAAAGGTAAGTACATGATAGATAGATAGATAGATAGACACTTTATTTCAAACAAAAAAAGTATAACAAAAACAAACAGATGACAAATGCAATAAAGTAACAGTATACACTGTTCGAAAGGGAGAAGGAAGAAGTGAACACTTATTAATTCCATCTCCTCTTTTCCATAAATACACCCATGTGAATTTTATACAAATTACCACCTTTAAGACCCCAAGTAAACAATTTACTGTATTTTTTACAAATCAACATTAACACCAATCCATCCTATCATACATTGATGTCCATACATCAAAACCAGCCTCAAACAACACAGATATACACAGTGCTGTCCCACCCACCATTCCATAGTGTCCCATAATGCCCCAGAGTGAACATAATGAATCGTACATATAAATACTACCCTTCTAACATATATCCTTTCAGCAAATAGTGTTTATACCTCTTTTTGAATTGATTTCTGTTTGTACATAGTTTCAGTTCCGGCTCCAGACTGTTCCACAAATCCACCCCACAGACAGATATGCACAGACTTTTCTTGGTTGTTTGTATCTTGGGTTTTGTAAAGTTTAAGTCTCCTCTCAAATTATGATCATTGTCTCTTTTTTTTAAAATATTTTTTGTATATTAGTTGGGAGTTGATTATTAATTGCCCTGTACATCACTTGTGCTGTCTTAAATTTAACTAAATCGATGAACTTTATGACATGTGACTTTAAAAACAACGAATTGGTATGGTCTCTATATCCTACATCCTACATGTAAATTGAATGTTACATCGTCATTGTTCAAAATTCAGAGCATTTCAAGAAATAAAAAAAGAATTTTTTCATCATATAAAGCAAAAATACCTGTACATGTAAACAAAAACGTAAAAAAACGTGTGGCCATAGTTCAAAAAGTTGACCTGATTGAGCAAAACCAATGTGATTTTTGGATTCAGCACATCAAAATTGTCCTAAATCAGCTAAACAAAACTTAGACAATAAATTTGGTGTGGACCAGAGTATTATAAGTACAAAACACCCAACATTATTATACTCAGAAGAATGACTTTTTTGGCTGCAACTGCTGCATCAGTGTTACCCATTTGTCATTAAATAAAAAATGATTTATTTCGTTATTTGGGCGTTTTTTGTCACGATCGTTGTTTAGTCAAAGCGTGCGCATATGACATGCAATTGATCTGGCTATTCTGCTCCACAATCATGGTGGTGTTATTAACTTTTAAATTTTAGATAGCCATGCACCAGGAGGAGTGCCATGTTGAACCCACGGTGCCTCAAAGGACAGCGGTGGCACGGGTGAAGCAGCAGCTGAGACTTCGTCCCGTTAATCAGGCAGGCTGGGCTTAGCTCCCTGGCAAGGACCCCCCCCCCCCCCCCCCCCCCGCCGGTGTTCTCCACATATCAATGGCCAAAATGCAAAACTGAAAAAATGCACCTTTTTTTTTTTTGAGAAAATTAAAAAAAAAATAAAAAATTGTTTTCTTGCAGAATGCTATGCTATTTTTTTTTTCATCAGAATAATTTTCTGTCACAATAAAGGGGGGACCTGTCTTGCAGACATGAACAGCCTTCCTTGTTCTCATCATCCAAAGTGAGATCCGCAAATCAGAAAATCCTGCAGATAGGAGGTTTTGCATTTCAGCCATTGATATGCCGAATTATCCTTCAGAGCTACGCAGTGGCCAGGACTCATAGTGTGCTGTTTAAAGGGAAAAAGGAATTTGCAGTATCCAGTAAACGTGCCGTTACTGTGTGCCTGACGGTTTCAGCGCCCCCCCCAAAAATTTTGAAGTTGTTGTGCAGTCTGAGCCGACAAAATTACGATCCAGTGATAAATGGAATAATTGAACAAGTTTCTAACTTGGAACTACCCTAGAATGGCATATTTGCAGCGTTTGTTCACAGGAAAAAACGTACAGAGCTCTGCTCAGCTGCTGCCGGAAATGAATACACACACAGAGCTACAGAAACTTTATGGTATAAAGTAGAGCAACTCCATACTCGTGGATGCACACCCTCGTAACCTCAACAAAGCACTTACTGCGAAGCGCTGTGGTAACTGACAGGTCGTGATGCTGTGCGTTATCCAGTCAGCATGGTTGTGATGACGCGTATTGTCCAGTTAGCATGGCCATGGAGTCAATCCGAAACCCCACCCACACTTCTTGAAGCCAGGGCATGAAGACACAGAGTAGTGACAGAGCAGTGGTTAAACTTTTATTGATAAAAATTACATATTTTGACTGAGTGACTCCATATTTGGGGATGCACACCCTTGTAACCTCAGCAAAGCACGTTTAAAATCTTAGGACAGTCTAACGAACGGTTTGAGAGATATCTGAGGAATACACACACACACACAGACAAAGATATCTTGCGTTTATAGATAAATAGTACAAATGGAACACTAACTTTGACCTTTTAATCCCAAACCCATAGTCAGGTCAGGGTGTAAGTCATCCAAGATATGTCTTGGACACAACTACTGTATCAATATGAAAAGCCTACATCATTTCTTTCAGTAGATATTGTGTTTACAAGTTTTAGGGAAAATCTGACCTCAAGGTCATCAGATCAGTGTCAAATTGCAAAATTCCAAGTTCCAAAACATCTGAAACAAAACTGTAGGAGGAGTTGATTTCACAAGACAGTTACTGTCTATTAACAGAGGTCAAACAGGAGATCATAAGCAGTGTTGGGAGTAACACCACTACTTTTGCAGTAACATGCTGTGTAACGAAATTACTGTTTAAAAATTCAGTAATGCATTACAGTTACTGAAATCTGATCAGCTGCGTTATTCATTTTATTAATATGGATAGATATTTTTTAGCGTAAATAAATACAAACTGACCCTACGTAGCTGACGCATCCGTCAGTCAATATAACCTGTTGCAAAGAGCCTGTTCACTACTGAGCAGAGGAAAAGATGAAGCTACTTTGTTTTTGTGGAAATAGATTATTTTTCCTTTGTCACAGCTAAGGACAAAAGCATATTGGTGGGTTGCAAGCTAAATGTGGTTGAGACTGACTCCAATCTTCAAAAGCGTCTAAGAACAGCAACAAGGTCCTACAAAACTAGTGCTATGCTATGCTAATACCTAGGGCTGTCGCGATAACTGCAATTATGTAATACAGCACTATGGACACGCTTACCACGGAGAAAAACGAGCAACCGCAACAACCGCGGTGTTCACTTTTTTGTATGTGTGGCTATATCTTGGTGTTCACTTATGTGCCCCTATAGAGGGGTTGCACATGATGTCAGTGGTCACGTGCCAAATTGTTTTTCTGCCATTTTGGATGGCAAATAGCATGGACCCTGTGTTGAGAATAATAATTCCACTAGCACGTACTCAGTCCGACTCGCCATGGTGTTGTTCGTTTTCCATTATGACTGAATACCACCTTAGGTGAGTGAGATCTTTACAGCAAGGCAGCCCGACACTCCCATAACATCGTTTTTATGTGACAAGAAAAACACAAGATAGATATGGAGGCGAGCCTGCTGCTCGCTGACTTTTTGTCAGAGTAAAGGCAAAAAAGGAGAGCCGGAAAAGGCTACAGGCGGCGAGACGAAACACTGGAAAAGCACTGGAGAGTTCAGAAACCATGGAGAAGCGGAAGACGTGAGGATACAAACTAGATCACATATGAAGGTAAGCTAATGATTGCTAATACTAGTTAGCACTAATAAGTTCCCTGTACTACATTGCAATCATGCAAGTTATCGCTATTAGGTACTAAAATATGTATGCTGTGTGTGTTCGTTAGCTCATTCTCTGCATACAGGAGACAACAGTGCTGTTTGTTCAAAGTGAGCTTTCCACCACTGGGATAAATAACGGCCAAGACGCATAATATCACATCACTCACCATCCTCTATCATTGTTTTCAACAATGATGATGCCGTGGTCGGGTCTACGCCACTCTGCCTCCCGTCTGCCTCTGTCATGGCCGTGAATTTGTTTCAGGTTGCTCCATCCACCAACCTCTGGATTTCTTTAATCAGCTACCAAGCACAGAAAAGTCTGCACCTCGTCGGTGGATCACAGTGTTGATTTGTGTGTAGCCATTTATCTCGTTGATTACACTCACTCATGCTTGCTTTTGGTGATTTGACTGTTCGTTGCTGTCCAAAATGGCGCAATAAACAAAAGACACGTGACCTGTGTGATGTCAGTGCAACCCCTCTATTGATTATTAAATAAATTATTAAATGAAGTCTATTTTTATTGCCAACAGCATGCTTGCACCCAGTACTCTGGAAGCTTGCACAGCACCCGGTGCTGCTGCCGCCGGGTGTCGATGGAGATGGGTGTTGATGGCGGCAGCACCGTTTGGGGCACTCTCTCTCCAGACAGACTCCAGCAGGGAGTTAGTGGTGAAAGCGTTTGGACTCCTTGCTAAATACAGTCGTGACAGTGAGCACTGAAAAGGCACAAAGTGTGTTATTTCCTTCTGAGCGGAGTGTGTATGATCCTGACTGTGTATGCTCCTGTATATGAGCATTGCTAGTTTGAACGTCATTTCTTGGACAGTGGCAAAAATCACAGCAGCAAAAATCACGGAGACAAGAGCCACGCAAGGTCCTGTACGGAGGGTGTCCTGCTTAAATAAGTTGAATGTCGCTGCAGTCTCCAGTCCACACATCCCGTAGTTACCACCACTGCTTTATGAAAATTATCATTTTTTTTTAACAGAATCAGCAGTTCATGCCTGTAGAAAGAGTGGAGCTCTGCACAATTGTCACACACACGCATAATGCTGAGAGAGGAGCTGCAGCTCTCTCACAGCTTCCATCGTTTGCCACATAAGTTATAAACCCTGTTTAAATTATGAGACCACAGGGTCCCAAAAACATTTGCAATAATACCACATACGGTGTTGAGCTGTCCACTGTCACCGCAGGGGAAATTCCTCTACTGCGACAGCCCGACTAACATCATGTTAGTGGATTTACGTGATCTGAACACCCATGGCTGGATTTCAAGCACAGGTATGGATTGGGACAGTTTGTGACCCAGCAAGAATTAAACCGACTGATTGCCAGATATGATGTTACAGAATGAAGATCTGATAGTCATTTTCCATTAGACAGCTGAGACTGTGATCCACTGAAGTTAAAACACATTTACTTGCTACCTGGACAAAGATTATTCAAAAATGGATTTGATCACCAAAAGGAATTTAAGGGACTGGATCATGTCTCTGTCACAGCAGACATTTGGACCGTGGATAATGGACATTTTCTTTGGATCACTGCACATCGGCTTAAATCCACTGTAGAGGGTGTAAGGGAAGGATGTGAAGGCGAGGCCTGAGCAAAGGTCGACACAGGTTCTTTATTGACTCTCTAACATAAATACAGCCGGTGGACCCCAGCGTTGCCCGCTGGGGCCGGGTGTCTGGTAGGAGAATTTTTTTCAACTCTCTCTGTATTCTCTTAAATAGCCCTAATGGTATGCACAAAGAGCTGGGCTTGTGCATTATGCTTGTGCGTGACACATTAACATAACACTTGCTACATTACTGTACAAAGAGAATGTGTGACACATTAACATAACACTTGCAACATTCCTGACAATACATTCACCCCCCTGCCCTCATTGTCTGTCAAGTTATTCCTTGGGGGGCTACCCCCTTCAGTCCATTGTTCTGCCCCTCTTCCTGCTTCTGGGTGTGAGCGGAATTGAGCGCCCAGAAAGGGCTGTGACCCCCCCCGTCGCTTGGGCTCAAGTCGACACCAGAGGAGGCTGCAGCGGGGTGTTGCCGCTCCAGTCGAACTGTCTGCTGGTGAGGAGTGTCGGAGGGCATGTAAGTCTGTGGGGGGAAAGGGGGAGGGGTGAAAAACACTGTCTGCTCCGTTCCAACTTCCAACACGTGACGGCCATGGTTCATGGGCGCACGGGGTCCAGTGCGCGTCGTGCGTAATGGAACAAACCGGCAATCGGCCAGCTTTAGGGAGTGAGGTGAGGGAAGAACGATGTGGAGGAGGAGGGGGAGGTGGATGGGAATAAGTGAGTGCCTGCCTGGGACGTCAAAAGTGTCTGGGCCGCGCAAAAACTGCGTGTGGATCCGCCATGGTGAGGGACTTTCCCGGTAAACCTGGCGGTGATCCACAGCGGCTGTGAAAAAAATTAAGTCTCTGACTCCTCCCAAAACTCTCCTCACCTCATACTCCTTGACGAGGAGGCTTGGGCTACTGGGAGCTGTGGGCTCCGTTGTTTCCATCTCTGGAGGCTCCACCTCAAAACGAGCAAAGAAAATATTCGGGTCCTCTGCCAGCGAGGGGTTCCCTACAGCCGCTGTAAGGATGGCTCTAAAATTAGTGAGCTGCTGCACCCCCTCCCACACCTGTCTGCTGTTATTACTACCCAGGTGGTCCTCAATCCTCCTCCTGTATTCCCTCTTGGCCTTCCTGATGCCTCTTTTCAGGTTAGCCCGGGCTAAGCTATAATGAGCCATGTCGCCTGACCTGAAGGCAGCTCTTCTCTCCCTCAACAGTTTCTGGACCTCCCGGGTCATCCAGGGCTTTCTGTTAGGATAAATCCTGATGTCTTTTTCAACTGTAACAGCGCCCATGCAGGTTTTAATATAACACAGCACACTATCCGTAAATATATCCAGGTCTGGGTGTTCAAAAACATCCCAATTTGTCCTATTGAAACAGCCCTGCAGCTGCTGAGTTGCACCATCGGGCCATGTTTTAACTGTTTTTGTAATAATAGGAGGAGTTTTCCTGAGCGGTGCATATGCTGGAATTACACGCAGGGACATGTGGTCAGACTGGCCCAGATGTGAAAGTGGGGTGACCCTAAAGCCCTGCTTTTCTTTTTCTTTTTTTTTTTATTACTTATTTTGTACCCGTAGGTAGATTTGTTTTGCAGTCTGGTGACAAGCCACCAGCTGCCGGTCGCTGCGTGCGCAAGCGCCCCTTAACTCCCTAACCTGCATGTTTTTGGCATGTGGGAGGAAACCGGAGAAATCCCGGAGTAAACCCACGCAAACACGGGGAGAACATGCAAACTCCACACAGATCACCGTTGGCCGGGGGCAGGGATCGAACCCACAATCTCACGGTCCCCGCGATCCCCCGGCCGAGGGTAAAACTGTGCTGCCACAGTGCTAACCACTGCGCCACCGTGCAGCTTGACATTGGAATACAGTTTATCAAGTGTATTTGCTCCCCTAGTAGCACAATTGACATGCTGATGGAACTTGGGGAGCACCTTTTTCAAGTCCACATGGTTAAAATCCCCTGCTACAATATGCACAGCCTCAGGATATAAACTCTGCTGTTTGCTCAGACTGTCATATAAATATCCGTTAGCACTAGCATCAGGTGGAATATATACAGCGGTTACCATGACTACGGTGAATTCTCTTGGTAAATAGAAGGGTCTACATTTTACAGTCACATATTCCAAATCTGAGGAGCAGTGACTGTCCACAATCGCTGTGTCTATACACCAGCTGTTGTTAATGTACATGCAGAGCCCACCTCCTCTGGTCTTCCCGGAGTCCCTCGTTCTGTCATGCCGCTGTACGGTATAGCCTGCTAGCTCGATAGCATTGTCCGGGATGGATGGTTGAAGCCAAGTCTCGATAATCAGCAGAATGCAGCTATCCCTTATCGGTTTCGTTGTTATCTGCAGCCTCAGCTCATCCATCTTGTTCAAGAGTGCTCTGACGTTTGAGATGAAGAGACTCGGTAGCGGTGGTCTGTGTGGCTGCTGCCATAGTCTAGCTAGCACCCCGGCCCGGCGGCCCCGCTTCTGTCTCCTCTCTCTCCGCTGCCGCCGGCGCCTCCTCTCTGGGAAGGTAATCCACGGAGCGCCCGGTCCCCTCGCTATATACGCCGGGATGTCATGCAATCGAACAAACTCGGCTGTAACATTCTGCTTACATGAAACTCCAATCGTAAGGAGCTCATGCCAGCTGTAGTCGTTTATAGCCCATGAGGGTGTACACTGGTCCAACAGAAACACGCATACAAACACACATCCATAACACCAACTGAGAGAGCATACAGCTGCTGCAACTGTGTGCGCCGCCATGATTACAAGAAAAAAGTTTACAATAAATAAATAAATTTGTAATAAATTTGTGAAATAAATAAATAAATAAAAAAATAAAATAAAATAAATAATAAATAAATAAAATAAATTTGTGAAATAAATAAATTTGTCAATGTGGAATTTTTATGATCGATGTCGCTAGTGTGCACTGGGGCGGAAATTAGCTGTGCGCGCACAATGCAGAAAGCAGAGAGAGAAGAACTGGAAGTGCGTGACCATATAGAGACAAAAATAACATAAGGCCATCTGATTTGTTTAATGAAAGAAACAAGGTCTAGAACTGTTCTACAGGAACAGTTCTATGAACAGATTACTTCTGTTGTAATCTGGTGCTATACAGAAAATAAAATTAAATAAAATTAACTTGACCTTCCGGGGGGGGGGGGGGGGGGTGCACCACTCTTATGTAACGATAGAAGAAACAATGCAGTTATCTGGTTAAGTGGGAAACTATACTCTGAAGTAAAACCCCTCATTAGGCATTTCTGAGAAGTGGTTTATATCATTATCCACAGTAAATCTTTATTGGTCTATGTTATTTTCAAGAAGACATATTGCATATCAATAAAAATGTCTTTTCACAGTTCCAACACCATAATGAAAATCTTTGTGAGAAAGCTCACACAATCAATACATCTGCATATCAAGCCTAGAAGCCTGTCTTAAGGAAATCAAAGCTTGGATGATTTGTAATTTCCTGCTATTAAATTCTGATAAGACTGAAGTCATTCTTGTTGGTCCAAAAAACCTTAGAAATACCTTTCCAAATCAAACTCTTAGTTTGGATGCAGTTACTCTTTCTCTTAATAGTTCTGTGAGGAACCTTGGAGTTATTTTTGATCAAGATCTGTTTTTCAATTCACATATTAAATTTGTTTCTAAGACTGCCTTCTATCATTTGCGTAATATTGCCAAGATTAGGAGCATCTTGTCTCAGAGTGATGCTGAGAAACTGATCCACGCTTTTGTTAGCTCTAGATTAGATTATTGTAACTTTTTATTATCAGGTTGTCCTAAAATATCTTTAAAAAGTCTTCAGTTGATCCAAAATGCTGCTTCAAGAGTTTTAACAGGTACTAGAAAGAGAGCTCATATCTCTCCAGTTCTGGCCTCCCTTCATTGGCTTCCCATAGAGTTCAGAATTAAGTTTAAAATCCTTCCTCTCACTTACAAAGCTCTTAACAATCAGGCCCCTTTTTATTTAAAAGATCTGATACTACCCTATCATCCTAATAGAGCATTACGCTCCCAAAATGCTGGATTATATGTAATACCTAGAATCTCCAAAAGTACAATGGGAGGCAGAGCCTTCAGTTATCAAGCTCCTTTTCCTGTGGAACCAGTTACCAATCTGGATTCGGGAGTCAGACTTGATCTCTGTTTTTAAGAATAGGGTAAAAACCTTCCTTTTCGATATAGCTTACAATTAGGAGGGATCATGTGTCTCTAAACCCTCTCTTAGTTATGCTGCTAATAGATTTAGACAGCCGGGGGACATCCAATAATGTACTGGGCTTCTCCCATTTAATGTTTGCTCTCTACATGTCTGTTCTTTTCATCTTCTCTATCCCCTCACCCCCCAGCCAGTCGCAGCAGATGACTGCCCCTCCCTGAGCCTGGTTCTGCTAGAGGTTTCTTCCTGTTAAAAGGGAGTTTTTCCTCTCCACCGATGCCAAGCGCTTGCTCACTGGGGATCGCCTGATTGCTGGGGTCTTTCTGCAATTGTGGGGGTTTCCCCTACATTTGAAAGTGCTATGAGATGACTGTTGTTGTGAAATGGTGCTATATAAATAAAGTTGAACTGAAATGAATTGGATATCAGTGGCCCCTTAGGAAGAGCTGATGAACAAAATGCCTGGAGAAAAAATAAATTCCGATCCCGAAAAATGCAACCCCTCATACGAGTCAAAGCTTCTGTATAAACAGGAAGTAATCCGATCAGAAATGTAGGTGACAACATAAAATGGAGTGAAAAGGTACAAGTGACACTCCCCCCAAAATGGACGCGCCCCCCCCCCCCATTAGATGTATAAATCCAAAGGGAATCTGGTCAGAAATGTAAACTCTATAGTGGTGACAACAGAAATAGACCCCTCCGCCAAATAAATTGGACCCATCATTAGATGTGTCTGAAAATCAAATGCATGCAAGGCATTGATAAGTGAAAGCTTCGATACAAATTTGAAGTCAATCTGATCAGAAATGTAGATGGTACAGTGGAGACAACATAAAAGGACTCCTCCCCAAAATACACTCCTGATCAAAATCTTAAGACCGGGGGGGAAATTACAAGTATTTGCATTTTGTGCCAGTGGACCATAACCTGGTTGGAAGTAGAGCTTCAAAATGTGAAAAGAAGAAAGAGGAGAAAGAAACAAAAAAAACAAAAACAAAAAAAAACATTAATAAAGGAGAGTAGGCAATTTATTGAAAAATGCATTTAAATTCAATTGGGCTGCTCATCAACTGATGGAAAGTTTAAGACTATAGCCCCCCCCCCCCCAAAAACCAAAACAGAACTAAAAGTGTTAAAGGAAACGACTCAGTAGTGAGTAGCCCCACCATTCTTGTTGATCACTTCAAAAATTTGTTTAGGCATGCTTGATGCATTTCCAAGAAACTGGAGGGAATGTTGCTCCATGTGGTGAAGATGGCTTCACAAAGGGCATCCACGGTCTGGAACCGACGTCCATTTTTATAAACTTCCCTTGCCATCCATCAACAAACATTCTCAATGGGATTTAGATCAGAGGAACATGCAGGATGATCCAAAAGAGCCAAGTTGGAGTATCCAACAAGCTGTCCATTAAAACAAAGGCTGATCATCGACCTAACTTAAAGCCTTTACTGATGCTGATTGCAGCCCAATAACCATAATCTACAAAGGGAGGGCTTAAAGAACAAAATACTTCTTCAAAGACCACATCTCCTCCCACACCAAAACCTTGCCCGTTGACTTCCGGTTATGGCTGCCACGTAGGACGGACGTGTCTCGCTCTGCTCTGCTCCTGGAGAAAAAAATCGGCAAATAACTCTCTCATTTGGGACAGAACGTATCCCAGCATTTGAGCGAGGATATGTCGGCGAAGCCTAAGGCTGGAAAACCAGGAAAAGGAAAAAGCGAGCCGCCGAAACAGTCCAAATTAACGGACTTTCAGGTCTGTGACGCAGCAAACAAGGCTCCATATATGGCGGAGGAAGCTGGCGGCGGTGCGATTTCTGCGGGGAATGGCGCAGATGCGCTGATGGCTGCCATGAGTTCAATGAGAGCGGACTTTTCCTCTAGATTTGATGGGATTATGACAGCGTTGGAAGGAATAAGAAAGGAATTGGGTGACTGTGTAGAACGAACGGCGCAGATGGAGCTCCGTCTCGCTAGTGCTGAAGATGACGTCACCCGTCTTCAATTAAAGGTGCGCACTTTGGAAAAAAAAAATAAATCTCTGGAAGATAATATTTTGGATTTGGAATCTCGGTCGAGACAGAATAATTTGAGGCTGGTGGGTCTTCCAGAGGAATCAGAAGGTCGGGACGTATGTTCCTTTCTGGAAAAGTGGATTCCGGAGGTGCTGGGCAGCGAGGAGTTGCAATCAGCAGTGGTTCTGGAAAAAGCACATCGCATTGGCCCACGGAGAGATAAGGGACCGCCGAGGACCTTAATTATGAAGTTTCTTAGCAACAGAGACAGGATGAAGATCTTCAACGCTGCACGAGCTAAAAAAGGAGAGATTAAACACCAGGACCAGCAGGTGCGGTTCTACCCAGATTTGGCCACAGGAATCCAGCAATTGAGGAAGCAGTTTGATCCCATACGTAAGGAGCTGCGCAACCTTGGGATTCGTCATGGTGTAATCTATCCTGCGAGACTGCTGACCACGTATGAGGGCAGAACCCACATCTTCAAGACCCCAGAGGAGGCGCAGGAGTTCATCAAGAAGATCAAAGAAGAAGAAGAGACTGGTGGGAGCTAAGCATGAACAAAATATAAGGTAGAATAATTAAGCATTTGCACAGGCATCTGACTGACTTGAAGTAAATAGTAAGTTTACAAAATATAGATTGTATTATATATTAAAAAAACAAAACAAAAACAAAACAAACAAAAAAAAAAAAAACTATGATGTACAAAGTTGTTAAAAATTTTGGAGTTAAGTTGGAAAACTACAGAGGAGAGTTAATGTTACGTCATTAAAAGTAGTAGAGTTAGGGTGATTGGGAGGATGAAGAAGGAGTGGCTTAGGCTGTTCCCCGTGGGTGTGGAACGGTCGATGGCTATATCGGGAGACAGAATTTTTCTTTTGATTTTGGGGGGTTTGCCACAAGTGTGGGAAGGGGAAATTTGTTTGTGTGTAGTTTGTAGGATGAATGTTCAACCACTCATGTTTTTGCTTCTCTGTATGAGCATGTTTACACTGCAAGGTAATCCTAAACTCTCTATTGATCATGGACCAAAGTGTTAATCTTAATTTAACTTCATGGAATTGCAGAGGTCTACAAAATTTAAAAAAACTTAAACAAGTTATGAATAAAATAAAGGACATGGGTTCAAGAATTGTGTTTTTACAAGAAACTCATCTGATAGAGGAGGATGTTAAAAGAATTAGGAGTAGATGGCAGGGAAGTGTATTCACCTCTTCATTTTCATCCCGAGCCAGGGGAGTTATGACTCTCATACATAAATCAGTTCCTTTTCAAGTGAAAAATGTAATTGGAGACAAATTTGGAAGATATGTAATCATTCAAGGTTCTTTGCTATTAGAAAATATAAATCTTGTGAACTTATATGGTCCCAATATAGATGATCAGAAGTTCTTTGCTAATTTATTTCTCATCTTATCATCACTTACAGGGCAACATATAATAGCAGGGGATTTTAATTGTACATTGAATCCAGGTGTGGATAGATCAACAGGACTGGACTGTACGCACATTGGATGTAGGATGACTATTAATCATTTTATGAAAGAATTGAGATTGTTAGATATATGGAGAGAAATGAAACCACAAGTTAAAGCCTATTCTTGTTATTCTAGTACCTACAAGACATTCTCACGTATTGATTATTTTTTGATTTCCACAGAATTAAGGTCCAAGATTCAAAACTGCTTTTATGATAACATCGTGATCTCTGATCATGCACCCTGTTGTCTAATATATGTAGATAAAAAATTGACAAAGGAATCAGGTAGATGGCAATTTCAGCATAAATGGCTTCAGGATGAGGAATTTGTCAAGTATATAGAAAAACAGATAGACGAGTTCTTTGACATCAATACTACACAAACATCAGCATGTGTAAAGTGGGAGGCTTTCAAAGCTTTTATTAGGGGACATATTATTAGTTATACAGGATCAAAATCTAAGAAGACTCGAGAGGAGAGAGCTAAATTGGAACATAAAATAAAAAATCTTCAGGAAAAAGTGTATGCAGGAAGTGACCCAAGGTTGGAGAATGAATTACTGATTTTGAGAGCTGAATACGACAAAAAATCAGCGAATAGAGCTGCCTCGAGTCTTCTAAGATTGAAACAATCTTTTTATGAACAAGGTGAAAAATCAGGAAAATTATTAGCATGGCAGATTAAACAATTGGAAATTAAAACACCAATTACCAGTATTATAAGTAATGGACAGGTAGTTATAGATCCTTTAGAAATTAATAGAGCCTTTAGAGATTACTATGAAAAATTATATGATACCAAAAATGAACCTGATTTAACAAAACTAAATGGGTTTTTGAACGAACTATCTATACCGTGTATTCCAAATGAAAACAGGGAGATATTGGAGTCTAAAATTAGTCAAGAAGAAGTTGGGCTAGCCATTGATAATATGAAATCAGGAAAAAGTGCAGGACCAGATGGTCTTCCAGTTGACCTTTATAAAAAATTTAAGAATAAATTAATAAAACCTTTTTTGGAAATGGTTTTAGAAGCATTTCAAAATAATAATTTACCATCATACATAAATAATGCCTTAATTATACTGCTGCCAAAACCAGGTAAGCCCTCTAATAAATGTGAAAATATGAGACCAATAAGCCTATTAAACGCCGACCTTAAGATAATCTGTAAAATTTTAGCAAGACGAATACAAGAAATTTTACCAAATATTATTAATCGAGATCAGAATGGCTTTATAAAGGGTAGACAAGGCTTCCATAATGTAAGAAGACTATTTAATATTATTTATTTTAATAAAGAAGCACCGGATACAGCTCTCCTATCATTGGACGCCGAAAAGGCCTTTGATAGAGTTGAATGGCCCTTTCTTTTTGAAGTCCTACAAAGGTTTGGACTTGGAAATAATTTCATAAAATGGGTTCAAATAATATACAATAATGCTACAGCAGAAATCCTAACAAATAACAATATTTCAAAACCAATAAAAATCAATAGAGGATGTCGACAAGGCTGTCCACTTTCACCTTTACTGTTTACTATGGCAATTGAACCTTTAGCGATAGCGATACGTTTACATTCACAAATATATGGAATTAAAGTTGGACCAACAGAACATAAAATCTCCCTGTACGCCGATGATATAATTTTGTTTATGTCGAATCTAAAAAAATCAATTCCAACCTTGTTGAATTTAATAAAGAATTTTGGGGAAATATCAGGATATAAAATAAATAAAACTAAATCTTCAATATTAATGCTAAATGAGACCCAGAGAAATTACCCAGCCCCTGAGGTAAATCAATTCAATGTTGTAAATCAGTTTAAATATTTAGGAATCCAAATTATGCCTAAGCTAGAATCAGTCGCCAGTGTCAACTATGAAGCCTTAATGTCAGATATCAGTGAGTTAACTCAGAGATGGATGTCACTACCAATGTCGATGATCGGGAGAATCAATATACTTAAAAGTAATATTTTACCTAAAATACTTTATTTATTTCAATACATTCCCTTATCACCACCTTTAGATCTATTCTCAAGAATAAAAAAAAAGTTAGTGGAATTTATATGGAACAACAGGAGGGCTAGATTACGTTTGTCTTTATTATATTTACCATTTGATCGTGGAGGTCTGAAATGTCCAAATTTTATGTTGTATTATTGGTCGGCACAACTGAGGTCTATGACATATTATTTTTCATCAAATGATCTCCCTCACTGGACTGAAATGGAATCATACAATTTACCTTTACCTCTTCCCATATTCATATACTCAGATTCGGCAAAAAAATTACAAAAACAAGTTAAAAATCCATTTGTAAAGCATATGATCAAAATATGGTGTGAAGCTAAAAACTATTTAAAAGAACCACAGTTATTGTCACAATTTAGTCCAATATGGGGTAATCAATATTTTAAACCAGGGAGAGCGGACGCTGTATTTAAAGTATGGAATTTAAAAGGGATACAAAAGATTCAGGATTTATATTTGCCATGTGCAGACAACATAATGTCTTTTGAAGAGCTGAGGATCAAATTTAATCTCAATAGAACACATTTTTTTAAATATCTTCAACTTAGAAACTTTATTCGATCAAATCAAAATAAAGCTCTCACTCGACCTATTTATTCATCCTTGGAAAAAATGATGATGAAAGATAGTAAAAGAAAGGGTATTATTTCAGAGTTTTATAACTCATTGACACTATCTTCAAGTGAAAATTCACTGAAAAGATTAAACTACTGGAAAGAAGATCTGCAAATTGAAATTTCAGAGGAACAATGGGAATTGGCTTGTACAGAAGCTCAAACCAAATCAATAAATGCACGCCTTAAATTGATACATTTCAAATGGTTAATGCGGATGTATGTTACACCGGAGGAGTTAAATAGATATAACAAAAATATACCAGATACATGCACAAAATGCATGGAAAGTAAAGGAACCCTATTTCATTGTTTATGGGAATGTAGATTAATAAGAATGTTTTGGGAAGAGGTGAGGGTAACAATTGAAAAAATAATCTCAAAACAAATCATATTGAATCCTAAACTGTTTTTGTTGGGTCTGTACCCAGAAAAGCATAATTTTAATAAAAGTGAAAGAACATTCATAGACCTCAGTTTGCTTAATGCCAAAAAATGTATTGCACTATTATGGAAAAAGACTCATAGACCAGATGTGACTCAGTGGTTAAGACAGATGTTAACAAACCTTCCATTAGAAAGAATAACATATATACTAAAATCAAAGGAAATTGTGTTTGAGAATATATGGAGACCTTTTATTGATTATGTAAAAAATTTAAACATAACTCTTGAAGAAGAAGGTGAATGATGTGTGTGGACCTTGTAAATTCCAAACTGGTGAACATAATAAGTATACTAATGTATTGGATTGTCTAGACTAAACAGAGGAGCATTGTTGAAGACTTGATTTTGTTGGTGGTTGTTGGTGTTTTTAGTGCATTTTTTTTTTTTGTAGTACTTTAGTGTTAGTGTTTGATTGTTTGTATCATGTTTGTTAAAAAAAAAAAAAAGGTTCAATAAAGATATTGTGGAAAAAAAAAAACCTTGCCCGTTTGGACTTTGCAAGGGAGCACCAACTAAAGGACATTGAAAGGTGGAAGAAAGTTTCATCCTCTGAGCAAAAAACAAAACAAAAAAAAAATTAACCTGGACGATCCTGATGGTTTCAAACGTTATGGGCATGACAAGGACATCCCACTGGAGATGCTTTCTATGTGGCAGTGGAGGAGGCTCCATCATGAGCTGGGGTTCGTTTTCCTTAAATAGCACAATGAAGAAAAATCCTCAGCATCCAATGGTTCCACCACACCACAAACGATGGGGTCTACAGGAGGGCTGGCTGTCCTATCCCCATCTCCACCATCATCAGAAGAGGGAGGCTGCAGCCCCTCGGTCACGTGGCCAGGCTGGAAGACGGGACACCAGCCAAGCAGGCCCTCTCCGCCAGCGCTTGTCCGTTGCCCCCCCCAGGGCTGGCATCACCCCCGAGGTCAGCCCAGACTGTCCTAGACCAGCGGTCCCCAACCTTTTTTGTACTAGGGACCAGTTTCATGCATGAAAATTTTCCCCAGACCAGGTAGAGGTGGGGGGGGTTCCAATAACAAAAACCTTTGTCAGTTCAGAGCATGTAATCTGAAACAATTACACTTTATATTAGGCAATTACAATGATTCTACAGCATAATATCAACTCAACATAATCAATGGGAACCCTGGGCTTGTTTCCCTGCAACTAGATGGTCCCATCTGGGGGTGATGGGAGACAGAGACACTTGAATTGTGTTCCGTATATCCAGTCTACTCCGTAGTCTTGTCTTGGTGGCTGTAACTAAAGAAAACCCCGCCTCACAAAGATATGAGGTTGGAAACGGAAGAAGGACTTTCAGGGCTTTTGTGGCGATATCTGGATATTCTGCTCTGACTTTAATCCAGAATGCAAAGAGGTCAAAAAATTCCAAGGGCTTGTCTTTTAAAGTGGGGTGTTTTGTCTCAATGTGCCAAAGCAGTTTTGAGGGTTTCATGGCTTCATTAGCTAGTCGGTCACCGCAAATTACGCATAGTGGGTGTGGAGCTTCTGTGTCACCTGTTGCGATGAGCCCGTAACTTAGGTAGGAATCATAGTATTTTCTTTTAAATGTAGCTTTCTTTTTGCAGGCAGTCTGTGACCCTTCTGCAGCCCCATCGTTTGTTCGTTTCCTCCCGAAAAAGCTTTTCAGTGAATTTTGTTTTTGGCTCATTTTTTCAAGAGTTAGCTTGTGTCACTGATGTGTGAAACGTTGTGCCAGAGTCCAGAGCGGTTGTGAAGCGAGGGCAAAAACGGTTGTTTTTCAAAATAAAATCTCTGCAAGACTGATGGAAAAAATAGCTTTAATATTAACCACATTTTTTTTTCTTTGCGGCCCAGTACCAAATGAGCCACGGACCAGTACTGGTCTGCGGACCGGGGGTTGGAGACCCCTGTCCTAGACGACCCAGGATGCAATGATAAGACCTCTAGCTGACCTCATGGCCCTAGCCCAAGACTGCCCTGCCTTCAGACAATTGGCCACAACGGTCACTTAAGTGGCCAGGCGAGGATTAAGTTAAGGAACAATAGCAATAATAGTTGTGCAGGGGTGTCAATCGGTGGTTAACTATGTAGAGATGTTGCAGTGGGCACTTCTCTTGACTAAGGACCCTCATCTGTGCAGTAATGACTAGGTCTTTCAACAGGACAATGCTACAGTTCACAACACCCGCATGATGAAGGACTCTTCCAGGACAATAACGTCACACTTTTGAACCATCCTGCTTGTTCCCTTAAATCCCACTGAGAACAATTGTGGATGGACGGTAATAGAAGTTCACAAAAGCAGATGTCAGGCCGTGGATGCCCTTGATGAAGCCATCTTCACCACATAAAGCGACGTTCCCACCAGCCTCCTCGAAACACTTGAATCAAGCATGCCTAAATGGATTTTTGAAGTGATCAACAAGAACGGCTACTCAGTACCGAGTCCTTTGACACATTTAGTTTTGGGCAGTGGTCTTAAACTTTTGATCAACTGATGAACAGCCTGTTTGAGTTTAAATGCAATTTTCAATAAATTGCCTACTCTCTATTTTTTGTCTTTGCTCCCATTTCTTCTTTTTGCATTTTGAAACGCTACTTACAACCTGGTCACGATCGAAAGCATTTAATTTTCCCCCCAGTCTTACGATTTTGATCAGGAGTGTAGATGGAATCCCTTATTAGGTGTGTGTAAAAATCGAACAAGTCCAAGGTATTGATCAGTTAAAGCTTGAGATGCTAGAATGGTGACAACATGCTGTCAAACAGATGGACAGTTAAAATCATTATACCCTCTGCAACTTTGTTGGGGTATAATAATTAGATACATGGCTCAGAAATACTATTTGTGTTGTGTTTGGTGTGACTCACCACCAGCATCATGGGCTCGTGAACATTTCCATGAAAATGATTTTTATTCTGCCTGAGCCAGCTGACGGCAGCGTGGGTGTCTCTGTGGCGTCCACACAACTTCTCTTCTTTGGCATTCATCATGTTGTTCATGTTTTGTAGCTTCTTCTCCAACACTGGTAATTAAAGAAAATAATCAACTCGAAAATACACTATTCTGAATCCTCAGTGTTCTATGTTAGTGAAATATGTGAGCTAAGAATGTGTTTAAAAAGTTACTGGTGGAATCACTTTGTGGGAGACTCACTTCTGGACTCTGCACAGATGTTGTCCCTCTCCCTGCGCAGGTCAGCCTTCTCTCCTTCGATCTTGGCTCTCTCCTCCTGAATCCGTCTTAGCTCAGCATTGACAGCATTAATCTGTGGGGTCACATCTGGTTGGTCGGACACTTTGGCCAACTCTGTCTTCAGGTCTTCAATGGCTCGCCGGGCGTTGGCAATTCTCTTTTGGTTGTCTTGCTCCTCTGTCTGTTTAAGTCTCAGCATTTGTTCAATATCGTCAATCTGTAAGAAAAGAATGCAGAGAGATGTCATTCTGTGTGAAATGCCCACAGCTGCAAATCAGTTCTGTTTTTGTCACAGTGAAGGAGTTAAACGTGTAAAAAAAAAATGTTATAACTCATAAAATGGATTATATTCTATTAGCACACTGTACAAAAGGACAAAACATGCTCACCTCTTTGTTTTTCCGGTCCAACTGATCTTGTTTCTGTTTGCATTTCAGAGAGGCCTCTTTGATGGCAGCAGCCTGGAAAACACAAGCTTCATCTTACCCAATACTACAGCTTAGAAATGTTCTCTAATATTAACAAGAGCACTCTGAGATGAGTGCAATATCCTCCACCTCCATTTTCTTTGACGATCCCAATACTTACTGACAGAGAGCAGTTTTCAACTTTTCAATATAATTACTTTGGCAGAATCAAATTGTGATAAGCCCATCATCTACAAATATACAACAAAGTATACAACTCATAGTTGTAGGTCAGGATCACGAGGTGAACCCATGTACCAAGTATGGTGACCCTAGAGAGCTTTACATGTTCTACAGTAAGAGATCATAGGGAGTCAACTTTGACCTTTGACCTGTCGACCCCAAACCTGTAGTCAGAGGTCATGGTCTCAGAGTAAACCTGTGTACTGGGTTTAGTGGCCCTAGCTTTCTTTGTTGTTGAGATATACGTTATAAGGCATTTTGATGTTGACCTTTGACCTTGCAATCCCAAAATCACAGTCACACTTCAGGGTCACAGGGTGAATGTGTATACCAAGTTTGGTGGCCCTAGCTTTACTCGTACTAGGGCTGTGCGGCACGATGATAAACATCAGTGACACGATAAAAAAAACCATCTACCGTTTCATATAGAACTGTATCGTTTTATATCAGGATTTAATAGACATACCAATTTCTACTTGTCACTGACCTGCCTCTCCCCCACAGTGCACCAGGTGCACCACAGCAGCTAACTGCAAGCTAATGTTTTACCGCTACTTCCGTGGAGCCGCTACTTCTGTGCCATCCAGGGATGCTGGACTTTCTCCCACCATGCTGTGTCAGAGAGGATAGTCTCTAACCTCACTTTAATTGGAGATGAGTCACATTAACACCATCTCTCTCTAATTATAAGACGGAAAATGCTAAATGATGATGCTAACTTGCTGTTAACAGGAAACATTATAGAATAGAATAGGCTTTATTGTCATTGTACAGTTGTACAGCACAAATAAATTGTGGGTGCTCCACCAGGCTACTGCGCAATAAAGTGAGTGAGAAGAATTTGAAATAAAACAATTACAGAACACACAATTAACCATACGACTGAGGTAAAGGTAAAAGTAAAAATAACAAATAGCCCATTAGTACTACCCACAGGTATGGTAGTGGCTACAGGGATGGCAACAGGAAATTCTGATTTCAGCTGAAATCAGCTGAAATTGGTCGATTGACTTATGGGGGGGATGGGGGGGCGCAGCCCCCCTGAAGCTGGGAGGTTTTCAGTAAAACAGAAGTAATTTAGACTGAAAAAAATGATAAAAAAAAAAAAAAGAAATACTAGACTTAGATAAATCATTAAATTTAATGAAAAGTTAATTTACTTTTTCTTCAATGTTGTCTCACTGTCTTTAGTCCAACATATTTAACAGTTCTATAAGAGTTTATTACACTCTTTACACTGGTCACCAAGTCACTTCTAATGTGAAACTTTCTTCCTTTTGGCAGCAAGCTGTGTCAGTCTCTGAACTTTGAACTTCATCTCCTTTTCTGGTTTCTTCAGAAACTGTCCGAGTGTTTCTGTTACCTCGTCGAACTTTGAGCCAATTTTCACCTTTACTGTCACTTTTCTCTCAAGCCAATTCCATTGGAACTTATTTTTGACACTTTTGTCTATTTCTAGCACTGATGACTCCTGATCCTTCGATAAAAATCTCATAATTCCGCTGAAAACAATACCGAAAGCTCAGAATTCCAACACGAACCAGGGATGTGATTTGGGGTTGGGGAAATTATCTGAAAATTTAGCAGGGGGTCTGGGGGATGCAGTCCCCCAGCGGGGTCCGGGGCGGAGCCCCGGTGGGGGGGCAAAGGGGGCGAAGCCCCCCGAAGCTCCTGGGTTTTTATGATTTTTAAGTACCAGAACTGTGCTTAAATGACATAAAACAAACAGCTGAATGCCACTTATTACTGTATAATATTGACTTATGTTCCAAGAAGATAGCATTCCTAAAATATTCCAACAAGCATTATCCATCACATGCTTTAACACTTGATCAAATCAAAATCAGTTAATTTTATCTATTCCATAATAGAAATAAAATTCCAACATACCATTACTTTTTATAATTTCAGCATTCATTTCAGATCACCAGTTTCAATTTCCATTGAGTCTTGAGCAGTTCATTTTGCACAATCACTGATGCAGCCAAGTCTTAGAAATATTCAAAAGTTATGAGTCAGTGTCCATTGTGCACTGTCAATTTCAAACTGTTTGGAATCATAAAAGTAATCTAACTGAATTGTTTTGCTATTTTTTTCTCCTCACCATCAATGTCAGGGTGCTGCATGAGTTTTGGGGGATGGTTAACTTTTATTACCATTTCCTCCCCCGCGCAGCCCAGCTCATACAGCCGTTGTACGCCACACTCAAGAAACGGAAACCGGTGGACAGAGTCGACTGGACTTCTGAACAGCAGCAGGCGTTCTGAGGTTAAAACAGCGCTGGCAAACACTGGCGCACCCAGACCCGGCGGCTCGGATAGCGCTCACTACCAACGCCTCGGACATGGGCATAGCGGCCGTCGTGGAGCAATGCGTTGCCGGTTCTTGGCAGCCGCTCACCTTTTTTTTTTTAGCAGGTCTTTGCACGACAGTGAGCGTAAATACAGCGTGTTCGACAGAGAGTTAATGGCTCTCCACCTGGCCATACGCCACTTCCAGTCCTGCCTGAAAGGGCGCACCTTCACTGCGTTCGTGGACCACAAGCTGCTAACGTACTTAACGTACTTTATCTTCCTGGAAGATAAAATAAAGCGGAATTCGGCGAATTACCGGAAAAAATCACATCCCTGAGAACAAGCCGCCATAAATTTTTGACAAAGCATACAACGAGCCATTTGATTGGTCCAATCATTTGCAACTATCCAATCGCAGGGCTGTTTACAATACAGCAGTAGCTTGAGTACATAACATCCGGGTTATCGCAGGAGACTTGACCCAGGGAAGCGCCGAGCACTTATGTAATCGTGTTGATTTTCGCTAAAATCGGTAACAATAAGGTACCTTACCCCCCCCTAAAATTTTCTTAATGGATTTAGATGATTCACAGAAATGATCAATTTGAAAATAAATCGGCGGAAATCCGCGGATCGGCAGAAAATTGCCATCCCTGTGGCTACGTGGGTGGAACTATGTACATAAGAGTGTGGAGTGCAGAACACATAAGAAAGTAAAATGGCCCAAGGATTATGGAAAATATATACAGTATCAATGGATCAATATACATGAAAGTGAGGAGTGCAAAGACAAGTGTTATAGTGATAATTAAAAGGTCCTCAGTTCTGTGCATGTGAGTGTTCAGAGGGTCAGAGGGAGGGGGGTTTGGGCCTCTGACTGTTTGCAGTTTGGATTTTCCAGGGGAAGAAACTGTCAGTCTGAAGGTGTGGGACCTGATCGATCTGAACAGTCGTCCAGAGGGAACCAGGTCAAACAGGTGGTGGGCGAGATGTGATTTTTTGGCCAGTGTTGATGACCGTCTGCACAGCCTTCCTGTTCTCGGCCGTGCAGCCGGCGTACCACACACCTAGACAGTAGGTGAGTACGCGCTCCACTGAGCAGCGATAGAAGGCCAGCAGCAGCTTCTGGTCCAGAGTATGCTTCCTCAGGACACGGAGGAAGTGCAGCCACTGCTGGGCTTCACCAGGGCCTTGGTGTTGACAGTCCAGGAGAGATCAGAGAAGATGTGGGTGCCCAGGAACCTGAAAGCAAAAACGTTTACCACGCAGTCACCATTTATGAAGAGGGGGGTGGTCCCTCCTCAGGTTGTTTGCTTGGCACCATAGCAGCAGATTCTCTACCTCTGCCTTGTATGCCTTCTCATCGTCGTCAGTAATGAGCCCAACCAAGGTGGTGTTGTCCGCGTATTTCACGATGATGGTGGTTGGGTGGGTTGGAATAGTCAAAGGTGTACAGGGAGTACAGCAGAGGGATTAGCACGCAGCCTTGGGGGAGCCGGTGCTGAGGGACAGTGTGGAGGAGTGGTGGGGGCCATGTCTGACTGTTTGTGGGTGATTGGTGAGAAGGTTCTTTATTCTGGAGCAGGTGGGGGGAGGGGGATCTGGAGGAGGTGCAGTTTGTTGATCAGGATGTCCAGGATGATGGTGTTAAAAGCTGAGCTGTAGTCCACGAAGAGCATCCTCACATAGCTCCTTGGGTTCTCCAGGTGGCTCAGCACTCTGTGGAGATGGTGGTGATGGCGTTTTTCGTAGACCGGTTCTCCCTGTAGGCAAACTGATGGGGGTTGAAGGAGGGGGGAAGCCAGTCCCTGATGTGCTGGGACACCAGTCGCTCAAAACATTTCATGACTACAGACGTGAGTGCTATGCATCTGTAGTCATTCAGGCTGTCAATTGCAACCTTTTTGGGGATGGGGATGATGGTGGAGGTCTTGAGGCAGGACGGGACGGTGGCGTGCGTCAGGGAGAGGTTGATCAACTTGGTGAGGATCCCTGCCAGCTGGTCTGCACATGCTTTGACCACTGCTCCTGGGCTGTTATGCTCCTCTGCCACAGTGAGGCTGCTGTCTGACGCTGGGAGGCCCTGGCCCCTGTAGTTGGTGAGGGCCTGGATGCCTCTCCACATCTGTCAGGGGTTGCTGTCTGAGAGAAAGCTCTCCACCTTCCTGCTATAGGCGTTTTTAGCGAGTTTTATGCCTCTCCTCAGGTTAGCTCTGGTAGTGCTGTACAGAGAGCTGTCCCTGTGTCTGAAGGCTGAGTTGTGGGTTCTGATCAGAGCCTGGACCTCACTGGTCATCCAGGGTTTGCGGTTTGAAAATACCCGGATCTGTTTGGTGACTGTCACATTTTCACACAGCATTTGATGTAGAAAAGGACAGATTTGGTCTAGAAGTCCACATCCTGCTGTTCAAAGATACTCCAATCAGTGCAGGCAAAGCAGTCTTGTAGCTGGAGAAGAGCATTTTCAGGCCAGGTTTTAAATGTTTGTTTTGGTTGGGGGTGGGAACTCTTCCTAAGGAGGGTGTAGGCAGGAATCAGTAACAGACAGAGATGGTCTGATTGTCAAGGGTGGGGGAGGGGGTGGCTCTATAGACGTGCTTAATGCTGCTATAAACATGATCCAGTGTTCTTTCCCCTCTTGTGGGACACTTAACATGTTTGTGGAATTTGGGGAGTACAGTCTTTAAGCATAGCTCAAGTAGGTTCATTTTGTCTTCTTTTAATTATTTGCAGTGAACAGTCGAAACATGTAAAGAAGGTAAAAACATCTCCCTTCCATTTTTGTCTTTAATAAGAACAAAAGGTAAATAAAAAAAGTCTTTGGAAGCATGCTTTGTTAAAATCCCCTGCAATAATGTGGACTGGATCGGGGTGATCTCTTTGCTGCCTGCTGACAATGTGCTGGATTGAGTGCTAAGCTAACGTTAGCATCAGGAGGAATGTAAACAGCTGTTAAAATTACTGCTGTTAGCTCGCAGGGGAGATAAAAAGGCCTGCGCTGGAAGGACATGGCATTTCAGTCCAGTGAATCGTGGCTATGAATTATTCTGCTGTTTTTACACCAAGTCTGAAGCACATACAGGTGCATCTCAAAAAATTAGAATATCATGAAAAAGTTCAATATTTTTTGTCACTCATTTCAGAAAGTGAAACCCATATATTATATAGATTCATTACACAGAGAAGAGAGGGGCTGTGTTTCTCGACCTTACAGCCGCCTATGATACGGTCTGGCACAAAGGCCTCCTCCTGAAACTTATAAAGGCGATCCCTGCTTGGGCAACAGCAATTATAAAAACCCTGCTGACCAACCGAAGGTTCAGAGTCCACCTCAGTCAGAAGACAAGTGCATGGAGAATGCAGAAAAACGGACTCCCACAAGGCTCAGTTCTAGCTCCAACTCTGTTCAACCTCTACATAAACGACCTGCCTACTACAAAATCCCGCAAATTCACCTATGCAGACGACATCTGTTTGGCATTCCAAGCACCAGACTTTGAACCACTGGAACGGGTGCTCACGGAAGATCTTGCCAAACTGGACCAGTTCTGCAAAATCTGGCGTCTAAAACCAAGCCCAGCAAAAACCGTCTCCAGTGTATTCCATCTCCACAATGCAAAAGCTGCCAGAGAACTAAACATCCACCTGAGCGGACTCAAGCTTAAGCATGCCCCAAATCCAACTTATCTTGGAGTGACCCTTGATAGGACCTTATCCTTCAAGGAACATCTAAAGGGGACGGCTGCTAAGGTGAAGGTACGAAACAACCTGCTCTGCAAGCTCGCTGGTGCAAAATGGGGGGCGGCAGTCTCCACCCTGCGCACCTCAGCACTGGCCCTTTCATACTCTGTAGCAGAATATTGTGCCCCTGTCTGGTCCAGGTCATCTTACACACACCATGTAGACACCCAGCTCAACACAACCATGAGAACTATAACTGGAACAATCCGCTCAACACCACTCCCCTGGCTCTCTGTACTGTCAAACATAGCCCCTCCACACATCCGGCGAGCAGCATTAACTCAAAGGATGCTCCAAAAAGTTAAAGATTCTCCTCACTTACCAATCCATGCAGATATCTACACTCCACCCACTGCCCGACTTTCATCCAGACGGCCGATTTGGAAAAACCCTCCCCCAGCTGACTTTACCATCCAGACAGCTTGGCAAGAGGAATGGGAGACCAAGGAGGTCCCAAACAAACAGCTGGTGATAAACCCCAACCAACAGGTCCCGGGCACCAACCTCCCAAGGAGACAGTGGTCTACACTCAATCGCTTCAGGACTGGACATGGCCCCTGCTTGGCCAGCCTTTACAGATGGGGCAGTAGCCCTAGCCCTCTGTGCGCATGTGGAGAGGAGCAAACAATGGAACACATCATAGAGGCTTGCCCGCTCCAAAGACTGGAAGGAGGATTACACACCCTCCATACAGCAAACCAGGAGGCAACTGCTTGGCTTAAGGACTTTGCATTCGCTAAATAAATAAATTACACAGAGAGTGATATAGTTCAAGTTTTTATTTATTTTAATTTTGATGATTATGTCTTACAGCCCATGAAAACCAAAATTCAGTTTCTCAAAAAATTAGAATATTACATAAAATTACTTTTAAAAAATAGTTTTTAAATAGAAATGTTGGCCGACTGAAAAGTATGTCCATGTACACACTCAATACTTGGTCGGGGCTCCTTTTGGATTAATTACTGTATCAATGTGGCGTGGCATGGAGGTGATCAGCCTGTGGCACTGCTGAGGTGTTATGAAGGTCCAGGTTGCTTTGATAGTGACCTTCAGCTCGTCTGCATTGTTGGGTCTGGTGTTTCTCATCTTCCGCTTGACAATACTCCATAGATTCTCTATGGGGTTTAGGTCAGGACAGTTTGCTGGCCAATCAAACACAGTGATGCCATGGTCATTAAACCAGGTTTTGATACTTTTGGCAGTGTGTGTGGGAGGGTGCCAAGTCCTGCTGGAAAATGAAATCAGCTTCTCCATAAAGCTTGTCAGCACAGGGAAGCATGAAGTGCTCTAAAATTTCCTGGTAGACAACTGTGCTGACTTTGGTCTTGATAAAACACAGTGAAGCAACCTGGACCTTCATAACACCTCAGCAGTGCCACAGGCTGATCACCTCCATGCCACGCCACATTGGTACAGTAATTAATCCAAAAGGAGCCCCGGCCAAGTACTGAGTGTGTACATGGACATACTTTTCAGTCGGTCCACATTTGTATTAAAAAACTATTTTTTAAATTAATTTTATGTAATATTCTAATTTTCTGAGAAACTGAATTTGGGGTTTTCATGGTCTGTAAGCCATAATCGTCAAAATTAAAATAAATAAGCACTTGAAATATATCACTCTCTGTGTAATGAATCTATACAATATATGGGTTTTACTTTCTGAAATGAGTGACAAAACATATTGAACTTTTTCATGATATTCTAATTTTTTGAGATGTACCTGTAAGCACAGAGCCCTCCCCCCCTTCCCTTACCAGAATCAGCATTGTAGTCGAGACGGTGTGTAGTTCAGCCAGGTAATTCCACAGCAGCAGCCGGAAAGCGTTCGTTCAGCCATGACTCCCCAGCCATGACTCACAAATCTACCTACGGGTACAAATAAAGTAACCTGAACCTGAACCTGACTCCATCACAATCAGAATACAACAATCCTGGATGTAGCGATTAAAGGCGATCTCCGTGCACAGCTCGCCCATTTTGTTAGTGAGGGACCTGGCATTGGTGAGAAAAAATGAAGGTAATGGTGGTTTCGAGCAAAGTTTGCGCAGCTAGGCACGAAGGCCAGACCTGCAGTCTCGTTTCTGCTTCTTCTGCCATTGTCATCTGTGCTTGTGGGGCATAACGAACCATGGAGCGCCTGGAAATCTGGTGATCCCCTCAGGGATGTGGTGGAAATCACTGGAATGGGCGCTGGAGATGACAGAGGTGAGTTGGCGACCAATGCCTAAGTTCCTGGTGACTGTAGGTAATTAGTCCATCACAGAAGGAGCAGAGAAAAAGTCAGAAAAGACACAAGAAGGGGTGCAGTAGACCCGAGCATCTCGCCGCTGCGTGTGAACGTGCTGCAATCTTGAAAATTATTGTGCATCAGACCATCGTTCTGGTTTAAACCATTGCTCAGTTTCTTAATCTTGTCTGAAAAAACATTACTAAAGCTCCCAAATTGCGTGACAGTGGCCTCATACACACTAAATATTAAAACGTGTTGGAGGAACAAACTGGCTCTTAATGTAACTTGATTTCTCATCATTTTTAATTAGTCCAGTAGCGATAAAGACTAAAGTTGAAGTCATCTCAAATGCACATTAAAAACGATTTTATCACACTGCAAAATTCTTCGTCGGCCTCCGTCGGTCTATGATGACCATGGAAGAGAATCCTAAACGTCTACTCTGCTGGAACAGCACCGCCTGTGGCTGAACAGGCCGATGCGCGAATGACAGTCCCTGTCACACAGGTCACACTTGTGGGTGGTCTCCGTGCTGCTGGGTCTGTGGCGGTTCTTCCTGCGGGTCCTTTTTTCATCTGCTGCAGCAGTCAGTCTCTCTTCACCCGCCTTGAGCTGTCTGGTCAGGGTGCCTCTCCATTTGGAGCGGTCCGTTGCAAGGTCCTCCCAGCGCTCTGTGTTGATATCCAGGGCCTTCATGTCTCTCTTGCAGACGTCTCTAAAGCGCAGCTGTGGGCGGCCAACGTCTCTCCTGCCAGTTGCCAGTTCTCCATAGAGGACGTCTTTGGGGATTCTGCCATCCTCCATACGGTGAACGTGGCCTAGCCAGCGGAGCCTGCGCTGCCTGAGTAGAGTGAACATGGAGGGAAGGCCGGCGCGGGACAGAACTTCTGTGTTGGGCACTTTGTCCTGCCAGGATATGTCCAGGATGTGGCGAATGCAGCGCAAGTGGAAGGAGTTCAGTCTCTTTTCCTGCCAGGCGTATGTTGTCCATGTCTCACTCCCATAGAGCAGTGTGCTGATGACGCGGGCGTTGTACACTGCCATCTTCGTCTTGACAGAGAGTTTGGGATTCTCCCACACTCGTGTGGTGAGGCGAGCGAGTGTGAAGGCTGATTTTCCAATCCTCTTGTTGATCTCTGTATCAAGGGAGAGGTTGTTGCTGATCGTGGACCCCAGGTACGTGAACTGATTCACGACCTCCAGCTTGTAGTCATCAATGGTGATGGTTGGTGGTGCTTCCGTGCCTTGCGCCAAGACGTTAGTCTTCTTCAGGCTGATGGTAAGCCCGAAGTCCTTGCATGCCTGGGAGAAGCGGTCCATCAGGGTCTGAAGCTCCTGCTGTGTGTGGGTTGCGACTGCAGCGTCGTCTGCGAACAGCATGTCTCTGATTAGAGCCTCGCGTACTTTGGTTCTGGCTTTCAGGCGGGCGAGGTTGAAAAGCCTGCCGTCAGATCTTGTGTGCAGGTAGATTCCCTCTGTTGCTGTGCTGAAGGCATGCCTCAGGAGCATAGCAAAGAAAATCCCAAAGAGGGTTGGCGCAAGTACACAGCCCTGTTTCACTCCGCTGCGTATGCTGAATGGCTCTGAGACGTTGCCGTCGTGCTGCACTATCCCCTGCATGTTGGTGTGAAATGATTCGATGAGGCTTTGCAACTTTGGTGGGTATCCTATCTTTGGCAGGATCTTGAAAAGGCCCTCTCTGCTGACCAGATCGAACGCTTTGGTGAGGTCGATGAAGGCGACGTACAGGGGCATGTTCTGTTCTCTGCATTTCTCCTGGAGTTGGCGGATGGAGAATATCATGTCTACCGTCGATCGCTCAGTGCGGAAGCCACACTGAGACTCGGGGTAGACACGTTCGGCAAGCTTCTGTAGACGAACGAGAACAACTCGTGCATAGACTTTGCCAACAACGCTGAGGAGGGAAATGCCCCTGTAGTTGTTGCAGTCGCTTCTCTCCCCTTTGTTTTTGTAGAGGGTGATGATCTTGGCGTCCCTCATGTCCTGTGGTACGGCACCTTCCTTCCAGCACTGGCAGAGGACGTCATGCAATGGCAGCAGTAGGGCGGTCTTGCAGTGCTTGATCAGGTCAGGGGGTATGCCGTCGTTGCCGGGTGCCTTGCCAGCGGCCAAGCTATCAATGGCCTTACTGAGTTCGTCGATGGTTGGCTCGGCGTCAAGTTCGTCCATGGATGGCAGGCAGTCGATGGCATCAAGGGCTGACGGTGTCACGGTGTTCTGTCTAGAGTAGAGGTCGGAGTAGTGTTCCACCCATCTCTTCATCTGCTTGTTCTTCTCTGTGATCATCTCCCCAGTGGAAGATTTGAGGGGGGCCGTCTTGCTCTGAGCCGGACCAAGTGCTTTCTTGATGCCATCGTACATACCACAGATGTTCCCTGTTATGGCAGCGGTTTGAATGTCTTGGCTGAGCTGAGTCCAGTACTCGTTGGCACAGCGCTGAGCAGTCTGCTGAACTTTGCTTCTCGCAGCCCTGAGAATCTGGAGATTCTTCTCGTTTGGGTACTTCTTGTACTCAGCAAGTGCTGAGCGCTTGGCTTCAATGACGGGGGTCATCTCGGTCAACTTGGCATCAAACCAGTCCTGTGACTTCGAGGTCTTCCTCCCAAAGGTAGCCAAGGCTGTGCGGTGGATGGTGTTTCGCAGCTCTTCCCACTTCTGCTTTGCAGATTCTCCTCCTTGTGGTACACCAAGTTCCTTCTCAAAGGTGGAGGCAAACTGCTCAACAAGTTCTGGTTGGGCCATCTTGCTGGTGTCAATCCGTGCCTTTCCAGGTTGTCTAGCACGATGGAATTTCTTCAGCTGCAGCTTGACCTTGCAACACACCAATGAATGGTCTGTGTCGCAATCTGCACTCTGGAACGAACGGGTGATTAGCACGTTCTTCAGTGAGGTGCGCCTGGTCAGGATCAAGTCTAGCTGGTGCCAGTGCTTTGAGCGCGGATGTTGCCAGGAAACCTTGTGTTGGGGCTTGGTCTTGAAGAACGAGTTTGTGATGCACAGATCGTGATATGTGGAGAACTCGAGCAGCCGCTGTCCGTTGTCGTTCATTCTGCCCACGCCAAAAGGTCCAAGACAGGAGGGCCAGGAGTCGTGGTCAGCACCCACTCTGGCATTGAAGTCTCCAAGGAGAATGAGTTGTTCAGAGTTGGGGATGATCCTGACAGTTGTTGCGAGATTCTCGCAGAACTCGTCTTTTGCCTCTGGTGTGGCTGTCTGTGTTGGGGCATACACACTGACGAGGGTGACTGGGCCTTCAGTGGTGTTCAGGCGGAGGGTGAGGAGTCGTGCAGAGCCAGTGCTGCCCGGTTCCACCATCTTCAACAAAGTGTTCTTCACTGCGAAGCCCACTCCATGTTCCCTGTGTTCGTCACTGCCCTTTCCCTGCCAGTAGAACGTGTAGTCTTTCTCTCTCAGTGTGCCTGCATCAGCTAAGGATGCATCTTAGGATGCATCCTTAGCTAAGGACGCCATCTTGGATCTTCGATCCAAGATGGCGCCCACAGCGGTCGACATGGTGCTTCGCTGCGCTCTTTGTTTGTTTTTGTTTGTCAATTGTGTGTCTGCTTGCACTTATACCCGTGAAGAACTTTTAAATATCAGGACTTTCACCCCCACGGACCTCCTCCCAGTTTTTCTAGCCCCTGCCGCCGATCTGGTTTATTGTTTGGCTCGGAAAGTGAGACGGCGGAAGAGAGGAAGACGAGCGGGCGCTCTCGTGCGACTTCGCAGGAGAGGCTCGCGAACGGCGCTGCCTGGCATATTTCTGTCCAATACCAACTCTCTCTCTAACAAGGTGGATGAACTGAGACTGCTGATGCGTTTTAAGGACCTCGCCTCCTCAGCTGTCCTCTGCTTTACTGAGACCTGGCTCCGGGAAAATATACCGGACAGCGCGCTGCGCCTCGACGGCTTCCAGCTCTTCCGTGCTGATCGTGACACAGAGCTTTCCGGCAAGACCACAGGAGGCGGAGTCTGCTTCTACATCAACTGCATCTGGTGCTCTGATGTAACGGTAATTTCCAAACACTGTTCTCCTGCCTTGGAATTTCTTGTTATCAATTGCAAGCCCTTCTATTCCCCGCGGGAGTTTGCTTCTTTCATAATGATCGCTGTGTACGCCCCTCCCGACGCGGACACGCGCGAAGCTCAGCGCGTGCTCGCGGATCACATTCAACACACAGAGCGGAGTTTTCCAGACTCGCTGATTATTGTGGCTGGCGACTTTAATCAGTGCAATCTGAGCCACGATCTCCCCCGCTACAAACAGTTTATTAAATGCCCCACCAGAGGATTAAACACACTGGATCACTGTTACACCACAGTGAAAGACGCATATCGCGCTGTCCCTCGAGCTGCGCTGGGATTATCTGATCACGTGATGGTTCACCTCATTCCCACATACAGACAGAGATTGAAGCTCACTAAACCTGTTGTGAGCACTACGAAGATACGGACCAGTGATGCTGAGGAGAAGCTGGAAACGTGCATGGAAATATCTGACTGGGGCATGCTTAAAGGAGCCACGCATGATCTGGATGAGTACACGGACACTGTGAACTCATATATCCACTTTTGTGAAGAGAACATTCTTCCATCACGCACCAGGGTGAGTTACTCTAATGACAAACCCTGGTTCACAGCTAAGCTCACACAGATCAGGAAGGAGAAGGAAGCAGCGCTGAAAAGTGGAGACAGGGACTGCTACAGGGAGGTTAAATACCGGTTTAACAGAGAGCTGAAGAGGGCTAAATCTCTATACTCAGAGAGACTCCAGCAGCAGTTCACTGCTAATGATTCGGCTTCCGTGTGGAGAGGACTGAGGCAAATCACCAACTATCGACCTAAGGCTCCTAAAGGTCAGGATGACAAAGCCCTTTGTCAGAGACTGTCCCAACACTATGCCCGTTTTGACACCTCGTCATCTGTGTCCAACTCCCCCCCTCCCTCCAGCTCCACAGCCTCCACATTCCCTACTTCATTTAAGGCACCCCCCCCCTCCTCCCCTTATCATCAGTGAGCAGGATGTGCTCAAACAGTTCTCCAGACTGAACCCGCGCAAGGCCCCCGGCCCAGACGGCGTGTCTCCCTCCACCCTGAGACTCTGTGCGAAACAGCTGGCTCCTGTATTCACAGACATTTTTAACACCTCCCTTAAGTTATGCCACGTGCCATCCTGCCTCAAATCCTCCACCATCATCCCTGTCCCCAAGAAGCCACGGATCACTGGACTTAATGACTACAGACCTGTAGCACTCACCTCTGTAGTCATGAAGTCCTTTGAGCGCCTGGTCCTGTCCCACCTCAAGTCCATCACCACCCCTCTCCTGGACCCGCTGCAGTTTGCCTACCGAGCCAACAGGTCTGTAGACGATGCAGTCAACCTGGCCCTCCACTCCATCCTGCAGCACCTGGACTCCCCGGGAACCTACGCCAGGATCCTGTTTGTGGACTTCAGCTCCGCATTCAACACCATCCGCCCCGCTCTGCTCCGGGACAAGCTGTCCCTGCTCAACGTGCCTGACTCCCTCTGCAGGTGGATCATCGACTTCCTGACGGACCGGAGGCAGCATGTGCGGCTGGGAAAGACTGTCTCAGACTATACTAGCATCAGCACCGGATCACCCCAGGGCTGTGTACTTTCCCCCCTACTCTTCTCCCTTTACACCAACTCCTGCACCTCCAGCCACCAGTCTGTCAAGTTGATCAAGTTTGCGGACGACACCACCCTCATCGGGCTCATCTCCAACGGCGACGAGTCCGCCTACAGGAGAGAGGTGGCCCAGCTGGCGTCCTGGTGCAGCAATAACAACCTGCAGCTGAACGCTCTGAAGACAGTGGAGATGATTGTAGACTTCAGGAAAGTCACTACTCCTCTGCCCCCCCTCACCCTCTCAGGCTCTCCCATCACCACTGCTGATTCCTTCCGCTTCCTAGGCACTACCATCACCAGGGACCTCAAATGGGAGCTGACCATCAGCTCACTCATCAAAAAAGCCCAGCAGAGGATGTTCTTTCTGCGGCAGCTGAGGAAGCTCAAGCTACCCACCAAGATGTTAGTGCAGTTCTACACAGCCATCATCGAGTCCATCCTCACCACCTCCATAACCGTGTGGTACGCAGGAGCCACTGCCAGGGACAGACTAAGGCTGCAGCGCGTCGTGCGCACTGCTGAGAAGGTGATCGGCTGCAAGCTCCCATCTCTCCAGGATCTGTACATCTCCAGGACCCGGAGGCGTGCTGGCCGGATCATAGCCGATCCCTCACACCCTGGTCACGTACTGTTTGCCCCCCTCCCCTCTGGTAGAAGACTTCGGTCCATCCAGACTAAAACCTCCCGTCACATGAACAGCTTCTTCCCCTCTGCCATTAGACTGCTGAACACTAAGTGACTCTCGTGCACCATGTACAGCAGCTCAACCAGACTCATGTCAATCATCACTGTTTTCTTCCTGCATTACCGACTGCACTATATAGTTCTCCACAGTATCTGCTGCTGGCTAATATATATTTTAACTGTTGACCAGTATCACTTAATCTTATCCTACACTTTATTACATGTATAGTTTATTTCTCTTATCTTATCATGTTTAATGTTGCAGCATTGTACCGAGACAAATTCCTAGTTTGTGTACTACATGAACAATGGCAATAAACCTGATTCTGATTCTGATTCTAACCGTGTTTCCTGGAGAGTGGCGATATCCACTCCCAGTCTCTTCAGCTCATTATTGATGATGGCAGTCTTCCTGGTGTCGTTGATGTCCTTGAGGTTAGCAGCGAGTCCTGTCATCATAGTGCGGACGTTCCAAGTTCCCAGTTTTAGAGTTGGTCTCTTTTGTTTTATTGTCTTGCCTGGTGCGAAGGTTCTCAGCCTGCTGTTTGGATTTCTCCTTATCCCCATGCACCCAATGAGGAAAGCAAGCTGTGGCGGGACAACACCTTATTGGCTGGGGGCTGCCCAGCTTGAGGCGGGCGGTAGCTGTCCAGTGAGATCTGATGATCCCTCCCACCGTCGGGAACAACCCCTGGCGCCACGCTCTATGCCAATTGAGCAGTGGCTTATAACCGGTAACTGTCATTCCCCGTGTTTTGTCTACGCCAAAGGCGAAGCTGGAGTGTCCTCTCCAGTGATCCGGTGTTCTACCTTCCAGCGTTGGGCGTTGGTAGGATTCAAGCCTGGGCAGAAAGATATGGAGGACAAGATGTTGCCCATGCAGCATGTCCCCCCTCTCCACGTCACTGATGAATCCAAAGGAACAGCAGGGCTGCTACAGTTTGGCACCAGCGCCGTTGCAGGAGCTGCCAGAACGATGTTGAGCACAACATAGAACTGCCTTAGGGGCTCTGACTCTGGATTTTTCCTCAGGGTTGACTCCCGAAGCCTTTCCCGTGACCGGGTATGCCGCAAGGCAGTAGAGGTTTGAAATCAGGGTTTACCTTCCCCTAGATGGGCTACCTTCCCAGGTTGACGAGCCACCATCTACCCGAAGCATCTGGTTTTAAGGCGCCAGAGATCCGCCCTCGCCCCTTCTCCTATTAGTAAAAGCAGTTCCGCCGGGCTTAGAGACTAAACCACACGGGCAGGCTAGGAGTTGGACTTAGTTGTCAGAGGCTTTTCGAGACGCACGCCATAAGGAGCATTTTATGAGCACTGGGAGCTTAACCCCAGTGCCGCTCCTGGCTATGACAACCTTGGAACCACTGCAAAATTAAGAGGGGGAAAAATGCATAAAATTAATGACAGATGAATTTGTACAATTGATTTTTTTCAGTATGTAATTTAAAATGTTGAAAAAGAAATGGTCCTTTTTATAGGTTATCATATATAAACTATAGAATTTACAGGAAATGTATCTATTGATATATATCATTATCGTCAAATAAAAATACTTATATTGTGACATGAAATTTTGGTCATATCGCACAGCCCTACGTTGTACAGTAATAGGGCATAAGAAATGCTAACCTTGTCCTTTGACCTTTTGACCCCAAACCCATAATCAAGGTCAGGATCTCAAGGTGAATCTGTGTAGCAAGTTTGGTGCCCCTAGCTTTCTTTGTTGTTGAGATATAGGCTGTGCCTCAATTCAGATTCTGCGTCCTCCAAGTGTGCATTTCTCGGCCAGATATGTCACTGAGCTGCGTCCAAGAATGTCTCATTCTGTGGGCTCCTTCACATGCGGTCGACAAATGCAGCCTTCAAAACCCTGAAAATGGAGGATCCAGGAAGAGTATCTTTGTGGCCCTAACATATCCCAGCATTCAGTGCGTGGCTCAGCCTGGCTTTTTTTTTTTTTTTTTTCCCTCGACTCGGGCAGAAGCACAACGAAGTCAGAAGCAGCTCAAAGTAAATTTTTTTGCTTGAATTCTGCAGTGGTTTGAATGTAAAAACACCAACAATCCAGAAAACAGCAACATCTGATTATTTAAGCTCGTGATACGTGACTTTTTTTTTTTTCCTGATGTGCTGTATGCATCACTTAATGGATTAATTAAACATGTTGAAGTTATTTTTTCTTAAGTCAAACCTTTTTTCCAATTAATGTCAGTTTATTAACTAATGTAGAAATATAAAAATACAGTATGACATGGTTGAAATAACTTGCTTTAAGATAACTTTTAAAATCCTGTAGAGACATTGGGAAGTTCATGATATTTGCTTATGTGGTGCTGTAAAAAAACATCTAAGGTTATTTTTAGACAAAACGGAGCAGTTTATGAAGCTAAGGAGGGACAGGACATCTGTAATAATTTGATTATGCTGATCTTAAAAATGTCCATCACATCTGGAGTGATAATCAGATTTTTCTGATATTTTTCCTTTTTTCTGGTTTATTTCTGAGGTCCACGGTGGTGAACCTGCAGGAACCGAGGGTCAGCTGTGGAGAGAACAAGCTGGACTCAGGATTTATAAAACTGATATTTGACTGAAATAACCACAATAAAAGAGATCTGATAAATTGTTTTATTGATTGTGATTTTTTAGCAGTTTACTTTGCAAACTGAAACAAGCTAAATAGAAATATTGTATGTTTACTGTTAATAGAAAAACTGCATTTCAGTGAAGTAGTTTTTTGAAAAAGATGATTTTTTGCAAGATAATTCTAAAAGAGACTTTCATATATTTATTACACATAGAGTGAAACATTTTAAAACTGATTTAATATTGATGATAATGATTATAGATTTTAAAATTAAATGACAAATCATGATTTTCTAATTTACTGACATGAAGCTGAAGATGGAATCTGTTCTCCTGCTGCTGAACATCATTGAGGCTCATCATCCTACAGTACAGGACTGTGGTCTGATTTAGAACATTAAAAGTAAATGCCAGAGCTGATACAAGGCAGAACATCTGATTATTTAGCTACATAATGGTAATAACTGATAACAGTAAACTCTTATATTTTCTACTGGTCATGCAATTAAGAATATATTTTAGACTTCAATCTAGCTGATATACATATTTAAAGTAATAAAAGTTATTTTATCTATTTTGTGGTTTTAATTTACCTTAATTTTACCTGCTGACTTTAACGTGAGTTAAAGTCTTATTTTATCTGCCACGGTCCTCTGTCTGTCTGGTGAATATTCTCAAGTAAAAGGTAAAGAAAATACAATAATAAAAAAAGATAAAAACCAAAGCTCTAGCTGTCAAAAATGTCAGCCAAAAAAACAAAAAAAAACAAACCTCAACTGACACTGTCATGGTTGCTAGGCAACATGGTAGTGCATGGTCATGCAAACATACGTCCTCCAAAGACTAGACCGTCTCATTTAACAGTCATTAATCAGCCTGTAGATGCAGCCTACCCGACCTTTGAGTGTTCTGGCCTCCTGGGCCGTGGTCTATGAGGCTGCAGCACCTGAACTGAGACACAGCCAGCGTTTATAAGTCATTTTGATGTTGACTTTTGACCCTGCAATGCCAAAACTACAGTCACACTTCAGGGTCACAGGGTGAACCTGTGTACCAGGTTTGGTGACCCAAGCTGTTGTACAGTTGTACAGTAATAAGGCAAAAGAAATACTAAATTTGACCTTTGACCTTTTGACCCCAAACCCATAGTAAGAGGTCAGGATTCCAAGGTGAAACTATGTAGCAAGTTGTTGACCCTAGCTTTCTTTGTTGTTGAGATATACAGTGGATATAAAAAATCTGCACACCCCTGTTCAAATGCCAGGTTTTTGTGATGTAAAAAATGAGACCAAGATAAATCATTTCAAAAAACTTTATCCACCATGAATGTGACCTGTACAATCAATTGACAAACTGAAATCTTTTAAGGGGAAAAATAAAAAATACACTTACAATAACCTGCTTGCATAAATATGCACACCCTGTCATAACTGGGGATGTGGCTGTGTTCAGAATTAACCAATCACATTCAAACTCATGTTGAATGGGAGTCAGCACACACCTGCCACCATTTAAAGTGCCTCTGATTAACCCCAAATAACGTTCAACTGTTCTTGTAGACTTTTCCTGACATTTTTGTAGTCACATCTTAGAACACAAGCTATGGTCTGCAGAGAGCTTCCAAAGCAGAGGGATCTCATTGTTCAAAGGTATCAGTCAGGAGAAGGGTACAGAAGAATTTCCAAGGCATTAAATATACCATGGAACACAGTGAAGACAGTCATCGTCAGATGGAGAAAATATGGCACAACAGTGACATTACCAAGAACTGGGCGTCCCTCCAAAATTGATGAAAGGACAAGAAGAAAACTGGTCAGGGAGGCTGCCAAGAGGCTGACAGCAACACTGAAGGAGCTGCAGGAATGTCTGGCAAGTACTGGCTGTTTTGTACATGTGACAACAATCTCCGTCTAGGGTGGCAAGACGGAAGCCTTATCTTAACAAAAACATCCAAGCCAGGCTACATTTTGCAAAGACACATTTGAAATCTCCACATGTGGGAAAATGTGTTACGGTCCAGTGAAACCAAGGTTGAACTTTTTGGCCATAATTCCAAAAAGCATATTTGGCACAAACAACACTGCTCATCACCAAAAGAACACCATACCTACAGTGAAGCACGGTGGTGGCAGCATCATGCTTTGGGGCTGCTTTTCTTCAGCTGGAACTGGGGCCTTAGTCAAGGTGGAGGGAATTATGAGCGGTTCCAAATACCAGTCAGTGTAGGCACAAAACCTTTAGGCTTCTGCTAGAAAGCTGAAGATGAAGAGGAACTTCATCTTTCAGCACAACAATGACCCAAAGCACACATCCAAATCAACAAAAGAATGTTCTGTTGCAAAAAGGACAGTTTCACAGGCCAGTATTATTTACCTTCAAAATATTCAGGAAAAACAAATGCACAGTGAAAGCAGCCAGTGAGATCATCGGTGCCCCTCTGCCCCCCCTCTCGGACATCTATCTGACCCACAGAGCCATCAACATTGCAGGCGACACCTCCCACCCCTCACACTCCCTCTTCAGCCCCTTGCCCTTGGGGAAAAGGTACCAGAGCCTCCGGGCCCACTCTACAAGACTGCTAAACAGCTTTGTTCCCCCGGCCATCAGGACCCTGAACTCTGCCCCCCCCTCCCCGTAACGCACTCGCCCGCACAATAACTACCTCAGTTGAAAGACTGGCACACCAACAGTAATACATCTGCTGTATGCCTCTGCACTTTACTGCAACCATTTACACAAATGCCATATCTGCTGCTGTTATTGCAATACTGATCATGTGCAGTCCAATCTGTCACTGTCTGCACCTCCACTACCACATTGATCTTGCAGCTAGGGGTATTACTACGGGTTCTAAGACTATCGGTGTGGGACAGAGAGCTCTGAATTCCTTTTATAACTAGCAGATCATTCGGAAAGCAGAGTGCATTTTATCTTCTCCTGATCATGTCCTTTCTAATGAATTCTCTCTTTTGCCATCAGGGTGCTGTTATGTTTTACCTGCTAGCAAAACTCATCGGTATGTCAAGTCCTTTATTCCCTTAGCAACAAAGCTACTAAATGCTTCTTAAGGCTGTTAACTGTCACACATAGATTTTTTTTTAAAATATATATTATTTATTAACCCCAGTGCCAGGAGCGGCACTGGGGTTAAGCTCCCAGTGCTTATAAAATGCTCCTTATGGCGTGCGTCTCGAAAAGCCTCTGACAACTAAGTCCAACTCCTAGCCTGCCCGTGTGGTTTAGTCTCTAAGCCCGGCGGAACTGCTTTTACTAATAGGAGAAGGGGTGAGGGCGGATCTCTGGTGCCTTAAAACCAGATGCTTCGGGTAGATGGTGGCTCGTCAACCTGAGAAGGTAGCCCATCTAGGGGAAGGTAAACCCTGATTTCAAACCTCCGCTGCTTTGCGGCACACCCGGTCACGGGAAAGGCTTCGGGAGTCAACCCTGAGGAAAAATCCGGAGTCGGAGTCCCTAAGGCAGTTCTCTGTTGTGCTCAACATCGTTCTGGCAGCTCCTGCGACGGCGCTGGTGCCAAACTGCCAAAAACATGCAGGTTAGGGAGTTAAGGGGCGCTTGCGCACGCAGCGACCGGCAGCTGGTGGTTTGTCACCAGACTCCAAAACAAATCTACCTACGGGTACAAAATAAGTAATAAAATAAAAAAAAAATAAATTAAAAAAAAAAAAACTGTAGCAGCCCTGCTGTTCCTTTGGATTCATCGGTGACATGGAGAGGGGGGACATGCTGCATGGGCAACATCTTGTCCTCCATATCTTCCTGCCCAGGCTTGAATCCTACCAACGCCCAACACTGGAAGGTAGAACACCGGATAACTGGAGAGGACACTCCAGCTTCGCCTTTGGCATAGACAAAACACGGGGAATGACAGTTACCGGTTATAAGTCACCGCTCAATTGGCGTAGAGCGCGGCGCCAGGGGTTGTTCCCGACAGTGGGAGGGATCAGCGGATCTCACTGGACAGCTACCGCCCTCCTCAAGCTGGGCAGCCCCCAGCCAATAAGGTGTTGTCCCGCCACAGCCTGCTTTCCTCATTGGGTGCATGGGGATGAGGAGAAGTCTGAACGGCAGGCTGAGAACCTTCGCACCAGGCAAGACAACAAAACAAAAGAGACCAACTCTAAAACTGGGAACTTGGAACGTCCGCACTATGATGACAGGACTCGCTGCTAACCTCAAGGACATCAGCGACACCAGGAAGACTGCCGTCATCAATAATGAGGTGAAGAGACTGGAAGTGGATATCGCCACTCTCCAGGAAACACGGTTGGCTGACGCAGGCACACTGAGAGAGAAGGACTACACGTTCTACTGGCAGGGAAAGGGCAGTGACAAACACAGGGAACACGGAGTGGGCTTTGCAGTGAAGAACACCTTGCTGAAGATGGTGGAACCGGGCAGCAATGGCTCTGCACAACTCCTCACCTTCCGCCTCAACACCACTCAAGGTCCCAGTCACCCTCGTCAGTGTGTATGCTCCAACACTGACAGCCACACCAGAGGCAAAAGACGAGTTCTACGAGAATCTCGCAACAACTGTCAGGATCATCCCCAACTCTGAACAACTCATTCTCCTTAGAGACTTCAATGCCAGAGTGGGTGCTGACCACGACTCCTGGCCCTCCTGTTTTGGACCATTTGGCGTTGGCAGAATGAACGACAACAGACAGCGGCTGCTCGAGTTCTGCACATATCATGATCTGTGCATCACAAACTCGTTCTTCAAGACCAAGCCCCAACACAAGGTTTCCTGGCGACATCCGCGCTCAAAGCACTGGCACCAGCTGGACTTGATCCTGACCAGGTGCACCTCACTGAAGAGCGTGCTAATCACCCGTTCGTTCCAGAGTGCAGATTGCGACACAGACCATTCACTGGTGTGTTGCAAGGTCAAGCTGCAGCTTAAGAAATTCCATCGTGCCAGACAGCCTGGAAAGGCACGGATTGACACCAGCAAGATGGCCCAACCAGAACTTGTTGAGCAGTTTGCCTCCACCTTTGAGAAGGAACTTGGTGTACCACAAGAAGGAGAATCTGCAAAGCAGAAGTGGGAAGAGCTGCGAAACACCATCCACCGCACAGCCTTGGCTACCTTTGGGAGGAAGTCACAGGACTGGTTTGATGCCAAGTTGACCGAGATGACCCCGTCATTGAAGCCAAGCGCTCAGCACTTGCTGAGTACAAAAAGTACCCAAAGGAGAAGAATCTCTAGATTCTCAGGGCTGCGAGAAGCAAAGTTCAGCAGACTGCTCGGCGCTGCGCCAACGAGTACTGGACTCAGCTCAGCCAAGACATTCAAACCGCTGCCATAACAGGGAACATCCGTGGTATGTACGATGGCATCAAGAAAGCACTTGGTCCGGCTCAGAGCAAGACGGCCCCCATCAAATCCTCCACTGGGGAGATGATCACAGAAAAGAACAAGCAGATGGAGAGATGGGTGGAACACTACTCCGACCTCTACTTCAGACAGAACACCATGACACTGTCAGCCCTTGATGCCATCGACTGCCTGCCATCCATGGACGAACTTGACGCCGAGCCAACCATCGATGAACTCAGCATGGCCATTGATAGCTTGGCCGCTGGCAAGGCACCCGGCAACGACGGCATACCCCCCGACCTGATCAAGCCCTGCAAGACCGCCCTACTGCTGCCATTGCATGACATCCTCTGCCAGTGCTGGAAGAAAGGTGCCGTACCACAGGACATGAGGGACGCCAAGATCATCACCCTCTACAAAAACAAAGGGGAGAGAAGCGACTGCAACAACTACAGGGGCATCTCTCTCCTCAGTGTTGTTGGCAAAGTTTACGCACGGGTTGTCCTCGTTCGTCTACAGAAGCTTGCTGAACGTGTCTACCCCGAGTCTCAGTGTGGCTTCCGCACTGAGCGATCGACAGTAGACATGATATTCTCCATCCGCCAACTCCAGGAGAAGTGCAGAGAACAGAACATGCCCCTGTACGTCGCCTTCATCGACCTCACCAAAGCGTTCGATCTGGTCAGCAGAGAGGGCCTTTTCAAGATCCTGCCAAAGATAGGATGCCCACCAAAGTTGCAAAGCCTCATCGAATCGTTTCACACCAACATGCAGGGGATAGTGCAGCACGACGGCAACGTCTCAGAGCCATTCAGCATACGCAGTGGAGTGAAACAGGGCTGTGTATTTGCGCCAACCCTCTTTGGGATTTTCTTTGCTATGCTCCTGAGGCATGCCTTCAGCACAGCAACAGAGGGACTCTACCTGCACACAAGATCTGACGGCAGGCTTTTCAACCTCGCCCGCCTGAAAGCCAGAACCAAAGTACGCGAGGCTCTAATCAGAGACATGCTGTTCGCAGACGACGCTGCAGTCGTGACCCACACACAGCAGGAGCTTCAGACCCTGATGGACCGCTTCTCCCAGGCATGCAAGGACTTTGGGCTTACCATCAGCCTGAAGAAGACTAACGTCTTGGCGCAAGGCACAGAAGCAACACCAACCATCACCATCGACGATTATGAGCTGGAGGTCGTGAATCAGTTCACGTACCTGGGGTCCACAATCAGCAACAACCTCTCCCTTGATACAGAGATTGACAAGAGGATTGGGAAATCAGCCTTCACACTCGCTCGCCTCACCACACGAGTGTGGAAGAATCCCAAACTCTCTGTCAAGACGAAGATGGCAGTGTACAACGCCTGCGTCATCAGCACACTGCTCTATGGGAGTGAGACGTGGACAACATACGCCTGGCAGGAAAAGAGACTGAACTCCTTCCACTTGCGCTGCATTCGCCGCATCCTGGACATATCCTGGAAGGACAAAGTGCCCAACACAGAAGTTCTGTCCTGCGCCGGCCTTCCCTCCATGTTCACTCTACTCAGGCAGCGCAGGCTCCGCTGGCTAGGCCACGTTCACCGTATGAAGGATGGCAGAATCCCCAAAGACGTCCTCTACGGAGAACTGGCGACTGGCAGGAGAGACGTTGGCTGCCCACAGCTGCGCTTTAGAGACATCTGCAAGAGAGACATGAAGGCCCTGGAGATCAACACAGAGCGCTGGGAGGACCTTGCAACGGACCGCTCCAAATGGAAAGGCACCCTGACCAGACAGCTCAAGGTGGGTGAAGAGAGACTGACTGCTGCAGCAGATAAAAAAAGGACCCGCAGGAAGAACCGCCACAGTTCCAGCAGCACGGAGACCACCCACAAGTGCGACCTGTGTGACAGGGACTGCCATTCGCGCATCGGCCTGTTCAGCCACAGGCGGTGCTGTTCCAGCAGAGTAGACGTTTAGGATTCTCTTCCATGGTCATCATAGACCGATGGAGGCCGACGAAATATTATTATAGAGGTTTTAGGTTTTTGTTTTTATCATGACTGTTCTTTTATTCTTTTAGTAACCCCCAATCTTATCTTATTCTTGTATGTTTTTATAGTACCATTTATTATAGCACTCTCTATAATGGTTGGTTAGATGTGACTTTTAAGCCTGTTTTCCACTAGCCCAGCACACCTCGGTACGGCTCGATTCACTTCAGTACGGCTCGGAATGCTTCTGTCTCCATTAGCACGGTGTTGTGCTTGTGCTGTGATGGTTTGTTAGGAGGTTTTAGAAGCGGGGCAGCAGCAGATTCTCAGCGAGGCGGGGCCACACTCCCGTGACGTTACGCACCGGACTGAGTCCTTATTTACACAAGACAAAAAATGGAGGATCCAAGGATTATTGCCTTGCTCGGTCTGTGGTTTTATCTCACAATTAATTTTATCTCATAATTAAGCTGCAACAACACAAGTCACTTTTGTTTTGAATTAACTGCCAAATGACAGAAATAATGAGCTGAAACTTGTTTTTATTCGTATTAAATAATGAGACGGTGGCACACTGTCCAACACCACATCCTAGGGCATTTTGGATGTACTGAATTAAAAAAATTCATGTTTTTCACCTTCAGGTCAACGTTTGGAACAACAGTATTATTATTTTCCGTTTAGATGATGCTACACTCCTTCTAAAGTATTGTAAATCTCTGAATTTGGAATGCCGATAGAACATTCAATTTACATATACTTGTACCTTTGACTTGGTGCTAATTTTTTATGATATTTCAATAAAAAGAACAGAAAGCTTACAAAAAGATTTCTTTTTTGGTCTAGTTAAAAATTACATACCTTTACAATGGTTGACCCTCAGCATCATTTTGATCAGACTAGGCAATGGAATTTCTATGTAATTATACTGTTTTATAATTCAGTGTTATAACAGACAAACCACACTTTCCAAAAAAATTCCATTTTATTATATACAAAATATTAAAATAAAAAAAAACTTTGCAACACAACATGAAGGTTAATCGACATTTTATACACGCCGACCACTGAGTGCTGAGGCTCGGTAGAATGAAGCTGTCTCTGCCAGCTGTGGTTCAGGGAAGGCTCGGTTGAATAATCCATGCGGGCTGTCGCGGCGGACGCGTGGGATGATTCTACAAGGAAAATGCACACAATAAAATACAGCACTAAAGTGCAATATATACACAAAAGACAATAGTTTTTAACAAGAATACATAAGCTTATTTCAGCGTATTGTTCACATGAATAATTACAATAAAAGCTTTAGTCCGCAGTGTGCTGCAATAAAGCAGCGATCCATCCACAAATGAACAGCTTTTTTATTGCATAAATAAACTGAGCGTCTTACCGAATATATTTGCGAAAAAACGCACAATAAAAAAAAATTAAAACTCACCGTTAAAGGACTCCGATGTCGAGACCTCCCGGTATATTTTTTCATTCCGGGTGGCTCCGTCTAACTCGCGCTGAATACGTTCGTCTGACGATGCAGTGAGCAGACACTGCACCTCCTTATAGGTCCATGGAACACCCTTATTACGCGAAGCCATTTTTGATAGAGAATAAATGAAAATAGCACAGCATTACACTGAAAAGGAACCGCCAACAGTGGTTGCGTGCTGAGTAAAGGCGGTCGTGAAGATTCTTTTTTTTTTTTTTTTCAAAAACTTTATTGAGAAGGTCGTGAAGATTTGGTAGATGAGGAGGAGGAGAGGGGCGGTTACAACCTGACCAATCAGCGCCGGTTACGACCTGACCAATCAGCGGCGACCAGTCTGTTAGCGTCACAACACGGCACAGCTCAGCACTGCTGTACCCTGCCCTGGAGCGGGGCTGAGAATCGCGGCTGTTAAACCGTGTTGGGGCTTGTGGAAAAGCGTACAAAGCATGCTGAGCCGTCCCGTGTCGCGCTAAAGCGTGCTAGTGGAAAAGGCCCTTTAGTTTCTTCCTGTATTGTCTATTGTGTTTGTTTGTGCATCAATGTACATACAAGTTGCTTTTTAAATTAATTGCCCCTTGAGGAATAAATAAAGTTGTTAGAATTGAAATGAATTACTGCTCTACTTTTTCTGTATGTAGGATTGCTGTTTTTTATCGTTTATCTTTCTTTGCACTATGGTATGTCTGGGTTTATCTTTTGTCGCTATTTGCACTACTGCCTTAGTCCTTCTATTATATTTTATTATACTGCGCACACCACTGAAGAGAGTGAAATGCCATTTCAATTCTCCTGTATGTCCTGTATGTATAGTAATATTGACAGTCTTTGAATCTTAAAAATTGCAGGCAGATTATTCACACTGCTGCACTGTTTTTTTTTTTTTTTAACATGACAGCAGTCTGAAACAAAGTGAAACTTAAAATATTTCCACTCAACTGGATATAGACTGACTTTGGAGCTGCAGCTTTCCCGCGCCATGTTTGTTTTGCCGTTTCTATGCTGACGCGCAACTTCCATCAGCAGTGGGATGTCACCATGCAGTCAACCCCAAATATCACAATATTTATTTTTACAGCGGTATGAAAATTTATACCAGTATTATCATGAACGATACGATATGGCACACCTCTAGCTTTACTCGCTTTATAGTAATAGTCCAAATAGAATGCTAACCTTGACCTTTGACCTTTTCACCCCGAACCCATAGTCAGAGGTCAGGATTCCAAGGTGAACCTGTATACCAGGTTTGGTGGCCCTAGCTTTACTCGTTTTATAGTAACAACAAATGTAGTATTTACCATTTACCATAGTGCAACTGCAACGTTAACTTTGACCTGTGACCCCTTGACCCCAAACCCATAGTTAGGTGAGGGTGTAAGTCATCCAAGATGTGTATTAGATACAACTACTGTATTGATTTGAAAAGCCTACATCATTTTTCAGTCGTTATTGTGTTTAGAAGATTTAGGGAAAAATCTGGCCTCTGACCTCAAGGTTATCCAGTGAGAGTGAAATTGTAATATGCGCATCAGAGTATCTCAAATCACAGCACCACGTTTCAAAACAATTGGACCAAAACTGTAGGAGGAGTTGATTTCACAAAAGTGGGACAGACGGATGGACCCATAATATAATCCCCCTTCCATCCGTCTGGCTCTTCAACCTCTTTGGGCTTTGACCAGTAGGGAATTAAAAAAAAAAATACAAAACCATAACCTCTGTCTATAATGACAAAAAAGTTGCTTCACATCAACAAATAATATAATTTCTCCCAGGTGTATCATACTGGATATCTGGTGGAATCTAATAACACTGATTGGTCACCTTTGACTTCATCTGTGCCTCTGTAGGCTTCAACTGCTCTTCAATCAGCTGGATCTTCCTTAGCATGGGTGTCTGGGTCTGCTTCAGAGTAGAAAGAGCTTTTTTGGTTTCGTCTCGCTCTTTCTTTACACATTCTAGCTCTTTACGGGTGGTTTCGTACTCCTAGCACAACAGAAAAAACAATCCTACTTAAGCATTCCATTTCACTGACAGCAGTCAGCTTATTTTTTCTCTTTTGTATACACTTTTTAATTTCCATCACTCACCACCCATGGTTTCTTTTTCTCAAGCAACTCGATCACATCCAGATGCCTCTTCTTTTCATAGTAGCGATTTACATCAAGTTTGTTCCTCTCATGTCTCTGCTTGGCCTTCTCCAGAAAGCTTGCTTTCTCCTTTACAACATTCTATATGGGAGAAAAAAAAATAATCCTGAATTAATACATGTTTTTAATTAGTGGTAGCTACTGAAATTACTTGCTTACAACTGGATTTTTAACTCAAGAAAGCCTTCCTGTGACATTCAGTTCCAAAGGGATCAGATATTTACTGTAGTACTGCAATGATTAGTCAACAATCGACTCGTCGATCGTCAGAAAATTAATCGACAACTAATTTGATAGTAGACTAATCGTCTGTGGACCCTTTCCCAGGAAAAAAAAAAAAAAAATCAGGTTCTATAACATGAAAAGTGTCCCTTTTCTTGTTTGAGCATTATGAGTTACAGTGTTTCTGTCATGTCGGTAATAAGGAGCCAAGGACGAGGCCAGGTGTCGAACTAAACACATGTTTATTGAGAGGCACTTCACAGCACACAGGCACAGCCGTCAGGCAGAGAGGTAGCAAAGAGAACACCCCTCCTACCCACTGCCCTCTTATAGCTGGGGGTGGTGGCGGAACCGGAAGGTGGAGCCACCATCCGTACCACACAAATAAACGTCCAAACTCCAATACAACAATCTCCCCCTTCACAAAAAGCACCACCCCACACACACACACACACACAAACACCCACACACAGAGTTGAACAAGCTGTAAAAATATATTGTACATAATTTAGGTACCTATTTATTAACTTCATTTTATATTTACTTATTTTTGTAGGATGTCACTTGGGTTCTAAATATTTTATTGGGTTTTAGACCTTTGAGTTTTTTAACCTCTGACTAGTTTTTAACCTTTAATATGACCCTTCTCTCTTACCTCTGGTTTCTCTCTCATCTCTTTGTCTTTTTATACCCTGATTGATGGAGCCTTGAGTATTTTTATCATGTTTATAGTCAGCTTCATGTGTGCCTGTGATTGTGTCTATGTTGAATGTAATTAGTGGCTTGTAGATATGGATGTCACCAGACTGCAAAACAAATCTACCTACGGGTACAAATAAAGGAACCTGAACCTGAACACACACATTCACCCACCCACACACACACACACAATTCTGACCCACCCCAATTTGGAACCCGAATCATGCACTAAAAGTAATGAGATAACACAATAAAAACTGCCTAAGCCAGTCACTCCAAAATAACTAAAACTAGGGGGAGATGGGTAGACTGCCACCTCACCCCAAACGGCAAAGCGGGTTATTCTGCCACTTGTACTTCAAACAAGTCCACTTAAAACAAAATACCGCCGTGTTCTAATCTAAACATAACATCAAATTAATCCCCATGAACTTATACAAATATCAAATACATAGAGAAAACATTCTAAAAAACACCAAATAAGCCATACCCCATGACCATCAAAATACACACACATGTACAACATCTAAACCAGATATCAACTATAAGAAGAAACCCATGCCCCCCCCACCCCCCCGACTGTCCTCCCATCAGTCCGCCCCAGGAGGCATATCGCCTCCCAGGTCGCCACTGGCTGTCTCAACCCCAGTGCACCTCCTATTCGGCACCACTGGAGGAGTCCCATGTCCAGGCCCAAGTCCACCAGTCTTCTCCCAGGCACGCCACAGCTCATTTGGGTGCCTCCATGAGCCATGGGCCGGTCCCACAAACCGCAGCCCGACCACCCCTCCCCAGCACCGCTTTTAATGGTGAAGCCCAGACCATAAAACAGATCCCATCTCATTATGTTCTCACCACGGGCTGTCACGGTGAACTTCAGGTCACACACCTCGGCCGACTTGTACCGGGCCATCAGTCTCAGCGTTCCCACCATGGCCAGTCTCCCTCCACCATAGCCGCAAAGGGGCACCGGGTCACCTCCAATCCTTTAATGCGGGAAAAAACACCTCACGGTCACCCAATTCAACATGGAGCCCACCGCTCCCGTGTCAATCAATAATGGCCGTACACTCCACCATGCAGTATGTGCGTCCGTTGGTGCTCGGGAACACATCATGGACAACCGTGGGGGCGGGAGAGCCCTCTTTGCGTCTTGGACTTCCTCGCCTGAACTTGCGACATGCCCTGGCAAAATGATGCAAGTGTCCACACTTGCCGCAGCGCTTCCCTCTTGCCGGACACTCTCTGGCCTTAAAACGGTGCTTCATGGACCCACAACCCCATACATACAGGCGTTTCTGGGGCAGACTTAATTTTCACAGCGTTGGCGTCATTCACATCACCTTCCACGCTACCATCGCTGTCCGGGTCTACTGCATGTGCCGTCAACTGTGATCCTAGTTGTCGGTGTGGCACACTCCCACTCAGCTCCCGTGATAGTTTATCCGTAGCCTCAAACTGCTGAGCTAACTCGATGGCTGTAGACAGAGTTAGTTAGCCTGAGAATGTAAGCAGTTTCGACCTAATAGCGGGGCAGCTGGTATGTTCCGCCAACTGGTCGCGAACCTTCTCCTCCTCCAAGGGTCTGAACTGGCATTCACTGGCCAACAGTCTCTGGTCTGCCACAAACCGCTAAACAGACTCGCCAACCCATTGGCGGTGCTGTCAAAACTGGATTCTGCAGACAATGATGTTTTCCGGGGTGCATAAATGGCACGTCATTAGCTCAACCACTTCTTCAAAGCTATCACAGTCACCCATCGTGTTCAAAATTCGCTGTCTCTCCATTCTGAGATTATGGACCAACAACGCACGTGCCCTCAATTTCTCCAGCCTCCCAAGGTTTAGCGCCACCATGTACGTCTGGAACGCAGCGAACCCCCTCGACCAAGGAACGGGTGGTTCACCGGGAAGCTCCAAAAATGGCCAAACAGGTGTAACACACGTGTCCATACCTGCTTTCATCCTCATTGCCAAAATATTTATGTCGGTAATAAGGAGCCAAGGACGAGGCCAGGTGTTGAACTAAACACACGTTTATTGAGAGGCACTTCTCAGCACACAGGCGTAGCCATCAGGCAGAGAGGTAGCAAATAGACTGCCCCTCCTGCCCACTGCTCTCTTATAGCCACCCGTACCACACAAATAAAAGTCCAAACTCCAAACAACAATTTCCTCTGGCTTAAAGACCATGGCATGGTGGCAACATATTTTGGAAAGGAGGGGGGCAGAAAACACATGACACAGTTTTATTTTGCACAGTAACTTTTCATATGGAACTTATTATTTGAAGTACTATACAACCAAGGCTTGAATTTTGGAATATTGGGACAGTTGAGGTCCCACCCAGATGTCCTACATTTGGACTTTTTAATGGTGTCATCCTTCTCTCCTTCCTCTGCTCTCACCGCTCCTGGACCCTCTGCCTGAACACTTTCCTCTCCTTGGCTCTTCTCTTCTGTCTCATCTTTCTCTGTCTGAGCCCTGTGTAATTCAGGTTCTCTCTCTGTCTGTGGTGGTATACAAACAGGTTAGAAAATACCAAGTGTCACATTTTGTCCTGCAGGATTTTTTTTGTCATGGTTTACATAAATGACAAAAATGTGTATTTTTATTCTTGTGTTTCTTTTTTTCCACTGAGAGAGTAGCAAAGGGGAAAAACCATTCATAATGGTAATATAGCCAACTGTTCCAGTGGTGTAAAGACAATCTCTTATGGCCCTTTTCCACTAGTGTCAGTTTGGCCCGGTACAGTATGATACAGTTCAGTTCAGTTTGGTCCGCTTGTGCTTCCATTACATCAGAGAACCGCTTGATGTGGGTGGGATTTGTTACAGGGAGGTGGCACAACCCTCCCATTGCATAAAACAAGCGACCCAGGCAAAACACAAGATGGCAGAATACGAGACGACTGTGGTGTCTGGCTTTTTTTTGCCAGAGTAAAGGCAGAAAAGGAGAGCTGAAGGCCATAGGTGGCAAGACGACACACTCTGGAAAAGTACTGGAGCGTTTAGGAAACCATATAGAGCAGTATAAAGTGGAAGACATGAGGATACAAACTACATCACATATGAAGGTAAGCTAACGATTGTGAATGCTACTTTGCTTTAAGTCCGTCGTACTACATTGTAATGTCGGCAAGTTATTGCCATTAGGTGCTAAAATATGTATTCTCTGTGTGTTTCAGATGGCTCTCTTGTGGCAAAATTATCGCTTCAAACCGTGAGTCTGAGCATTCAACATGGGCTCCCAGTGATGAGATGTCACCCAGGCTTCACGAACCATATTGTAGTTGCCATATTGTAGTTATGGGTTATATTAGCCGTAAAATATATATTTCAACAGGTAAACAGCATTGAGTTAGGTATAATAAGATATATTTAACAATTATGATGCATTTTAAGCCAAAACAAACTGGATTTAGGATTAAAAGCAATTAAAACTAGAAAAGCACTCGGAGAGCGCAGACCTCCGCCAAGCGCCACAGTTCCCCCCATACAGTGTTTGTGTGTACGTTTTCAGATTCCTTGACCATGAAAACATATGACTAGCAATTGGATTCACAATGATAGGATTAGTGGTTCAGTAGTTATTCACGAAAATCGCATTTTCCGTAATGGCGGTTTTCGCCACAGTTCCCCCCATACAGTGTTTGTGTGTACGTTTTCAGATTCCTTGACCATGAAAACATATGACTAGCAATAGTGCCGATCGAGGACTACGTCATCAGTTTTCGCGCTGGTAGTCACGTGGTACACAGCACTACACAAGGTTGGACAAACAAAACCCTGTCCTACCGGTGGAGCAATGGCGAGTGATACTGCATTCCCACTTGTAAAACTGTTAGAAAGCGAAGTTCCAGGGGCTGCCTTTGTTTACAGTGACATTTCTCAACATTCTGTGGTCCAACTGAAGCGATGGTTGGAATGTCGTGGGTTGCCAGTGTCGGGAAACAAGCCTACTCTTGTGAAAAGGTGAGTACTGCCATGTATGTTTTATCATAACAACATAGACTAGAAATTGTGTGCTATTGAGTTTAATGTAAGACTAGGAACCAAATCTGATGCAGATCTATATATTGAAAATGGATGGGGGTGTCTCACTTGACACCATTTGCATAGCCATTGTGAAGTTAATTCCGCTCAGGCACACCTGCCTTGCTCCATTCACGCGATGCAGTGGTCCAGAAAGTTTGTCCTACTTCAGCAAAGTAAACACACGCATGCGCAGTAGTGAAAGCTATTTTTAGCGCTTTGGCTAGCTCCTCGATCGGCGCTATTGGATTCACAATGATAGGATTAGTGGTTCAGTAGTTATTCACGAAAACTGCATTTTCCGTAATGGCGGTTTTTGCCACAGTTCCCCCCATACAGTGTTTGTGTGTACGTTTTCAGATTCCTTAACCATGAAAACATATGGTTTTCATGACTGGCGCCTAGCGGCTGCCCCGGCCTTGGATGCGCTCTGCAGAGCGTGCCCAAATGCCAAGTCACGTTTCGTTACCTTGTATTCATACATGTGTAATGACAATAAAGTTGAATCTCATCTCATCTCATATGACAAGCAATTGGATTGACAATGATAGGATTAGTGGTTGAGTAGTTATTCACGAAAATGGTATTTTGCGTAATGGCGGTTTTCTTGTGGACAGTGATCCGGATCACCACCAAAATCTAATCATCTGTAGGATACCCCATTTCTGACAATCTGTGAAAATTTCATGAAAATCCGTCCATAACTTTTTGAATTATCTTGCTAACAAACAAACAGACAGACAAACAAACAGACAAACCAACGCCAATGATCACATAACCTCCTTGGCGGAGGTAATAATGCAGTCACAAGGTGACATGGAAAATACATGGACTTACTGGACATACACAGTATCATATCGAGTATTGCTGACTACATGTAGATACTGTATAAATATATATTCTCTGCATCAACAGTGAGCTATACATGTATTCATTTAGTGTGGCACTAGGAATTTTGACAATAAACCTTTTACTTTTTGCAGATGTCTCCACTTTTGTTTTATGTGTGAAGGTTACCACCAAGTGACACAAGTTAAATACTAAAAGATTGGAAAAGCTGTCTAAGGACAATCCAGCAGTTTGATATATCACTTTCGGTTTGGTGTAAGTCTGTCAACAGAATTATGAACCATAAAGCAGTTTGTGTTAAAATATTAAATCCCATTAAACCCTAACTTAGGGGTGTCCAATCATGTGCCATGGAGGGCCAAGACCCTGCAGATTCTCTCTTCTACCCAGTCTCTTCAGCAGGTGTTTTCACTGATCAGCAGTCAGTGGAAAAAATTCAGCGGAATCTGCTGTTGAAGACACTGGTTGGAGGTAAAGCCTGCAGGATCCTGGCCCTCCATGGCACATGATTGGACACCCCTGCCCTAACCCATTATTAGGAAATCCAGATGCTAATATGGCCCAGAATTCCTCTATGTACTGGTACTGTCACTAAAGTGTGCAGTGTCTTCTGCACTGGCACATCCAGCAGTACAGTCTTCAGTAAATAAAATAATTGTTTTTGGTTACTTTTTCTTAAAAATGAGCCATTATTTTTAAAGTCACTGATCAATGGTTTGTACTATTGACTCTTTTCCCACTGGTGTCTTAACAGACAAAGTAGAAAATCATGATGCAAAAACATAAGTCACTAAATTGTTTATTACAATCAGCAGCAAATTCCAGATTATTTAGAAAGTGCAAAATTCAAACTAAAAAAAAAAAAAAATCAGAATGGGTCACACACGCCGCCCACGCTGCCTCACTGAACAACTGAACAGCAACTGGATGTGCTGCTCATACTGGTCCCGGTTCAGCAGATCTTCAGGCTGCATCTCTGTAAATAGTGACGCAAGGTCCGGTTTGGAGTGGATCGTTTTCCTCTTGCCTAGATGAAAGACAGAAATGGGTGATGGTTAATTAAAGTAAGTTTAAAACATATTTGGTAAATACACTTGTTGTTAAAAGCCAGTGGTGGAATGTGACAAAAAAGTATTTTGTTGTTGCATATAACCACAATTTTCATGTAGTTGAAAATTTGTTTGAAAATTTGAAAATTGCATTTGTTTTTACTGTGGCCTCAGCAATCAGAATGAGTTGATACCTTCAGTTGAATGAAATCTAGTACTTTTAACTGAGGGTGTGCATCCCCAAGTATGGAGTCACTCAGTCAAAATATGTAATTTTTATCAATAAAAGTTTAGCCACAGCTCTGTCACTGCTGTGTCACCCTGGTTTCAAGTGTGGGTGGTGTTTGTGCTTGGATTGCTAAAATATAAAAGGATGCACTACAATGGGTCTCAAATATTTGTAATGTGTCCTGTTACAGCATGAGTTTATTGACGATAGACTACAAACTACACATATAAACTAAATTATAATGGTGACTGAACAACTCCCATTCCCCAAAGTGCAAGATACACTTTTATGAATATCACTCAAAGTATCACACAAGCGATCTGATAAAAAAAAATAACTAAATAAACAAGCGGTTTATTTTACAGTGGCTAATATTGGATGTGCCATTCATTTTCAATTACTCTGTAATTAATATTCACACAATCAAATAAATCTCAGTTCAGTCCCGTTCATATCAAGTGGAAATTGTGCTACTTTAACTTTGGCACTTTACCTGTTCTTTACCTTAAAAAGCAAAAGATTTGACTATAAATAACGGGATGTGCAACTTACAAGTCATAACACATTGCTGTGTCGTGCCAAACGTTGCCAGTGTCACAGCAGATCCTGGTTGGACTCTACAACGAAAATACACACAACTTAAGTACATGCACAGCACAAAAGTGCAACATGTAAAAAAACCACCTTTTTAACCAGGGTTACAGCTAGCTTATTTCATCAGATATTGTCAACACAAGCGCAAAATACAAGGAGAGCACGTAGTTAGCATTGACAGCTAACTAGCTAGCTCGCTGTTTGCACACAAGCAACAACTTTGTAGTCTGTTCAAAGTGAAATTTCCACTGCTGAGATAAATAACATAAAAGATGCAGAATATCACATCATATCACATTACTCACCATCCTCTATATCCTCATATCACGGCTTTCAACTGCTAAAATTGGGTGCTCCTGCAGCCGTAAATTCATTTTGGGTGGCTCCGTCTACTTCCCTCTGGATTCCCTCATCAGATGAAAGGCACAGAAAACTCTGCTGGACCATGGTGTTGATTTCAGTGAAGCCATTCTATCGTTGTTGTTTATATTGCTTGCTTGCTGGCTGGCTCACGGACGAATCTTTGCAAATGGCGGCTCGCGATTCTGTAAACTCAGCCTCAAACGCCGCTCTCATGACGTTACACCTGGACCAACCAGTGGCCTGCAGTGTTTTTACGTCACATTTTCGTGTTGGTATGGGACGGTTAGAACCACTCCCACAAGGTCCGAAAAATCAGGACGGTAACCGTTACACTCCCTAATGGAAAAGCCTACAAAGTGTACCGTACCGCACCGAACTGGGCCAAACTGACACTAGTGGAAAAGGGCCATTACTGAACGTGGGAAAAACCAAGGAGACTTCAGGAGGAGACACACACAGCATCCCCCTCTGATCATCAATGGAGCAGCTGTGGAGAGGGTGAACAGCACCAAGTTCCTGGGGATGCACATCTGAGGATCTCACCTGGTCCAACAACACCACATCACTGGCCAAGAAGGCTCCAACTCATCCTCATTTCTTCCGCAAACTAATGAGAGCACGAGTTGCACACCCCATCATGTGCTCATTCTACTGGGGCACCTTGAGAATAATGCAGTACCAGCTGCATTACGGTGTGGAATGGAAGCTGCACCACCTCCTGCTGTAAGACACTACAACACACAGTGAAAGCTGCCAGCAAGATCATCGGTGCCCCTCTGCCCCTCTCTCGGACATCTACCTGACCCACAGAGGCATCAACATTAAGGCGACACCTCCCACCCCTCACACTCCCTCTTCAGCTCCTTGCCGTTGGGGAAAAGGCATCGGAGTCTCCGGGTTCGCTCCACAAGACTGCTAAACAGCTTGGTTCTTCAGGTCATCAGGACCCTGACCTCTGTCCACCCGCCCCAGGACCATAACGCACTCACCCACACAATAACTACATCAGCTGTTTGAACAGAAAGACTGGCACATCAACAGTAATATATCTGTCTCTGCACCACTCCGGTGGTGGCCTAGTTCATTAAACTAAACAGTCCCTCCAGGATTTTGCGATGTTGCGATCACATCAGTTCATGCGAAATCATCCAATCAGCAAAACTATTGTGCAACCTTGCAACTTTGTCCAATCACCGCAACTTTCCCACCATTTTGGCCAATCCTCGCCAATTTCCGCCAATTTCACCAATCAAATTTGTCTCTAGCGCTGAAACACTCAGTCTAACCAATCAAATGCATCGCTGCACCGCATTCACTTCCGTGTTTACAGAGTATTAACGGAACACATCAGTAAATGGAGTGCGTGATTTAAAAAAAAAAAAACACTCGGGGCGGCGCGGTGGCGGAGTGGTAAGCACTGCGGCAGCACAGCAACTTACCCTTAGCCGGGGAATCCTGGGTTCGATCCCAGCCCCCGACCAACAGTGATCTGTGTGGAGTTTGCATGTTCTCCCCGTGTCTGCGGGGGTTTACTCCGGGATTTCTCCGGTTTCCTCCCACATGCCAAAAACATGCAAGTTAGGTTAACTGGCATCAAACTGGGGATTCTAAATTGTCCTTAGGTATGACTGTGAGAGTGAATGGTTGTCTGTCTCTCTGTGTTGACCCTGCGATGGACTGGCGATCTGTCCAGGGTGTACCCTGCCTCTCGCCCAAAGATGCTGAGATAGGCTCCAGGCCCCCCCGCAACCCAAAAAAGATTAAGCGGAAGATGAATAAATGAATGAATGAATGAATGAAAAAAACGCTCACCCGCGAGGTTTCCAACACTGTCTCTTCCTCCGTCTCCCCTAGCCTGCCGGTGGATGTCTCGCCACGTCTCCGTCCTGACAGCGTGTACGAAGCGCTGGGTTTGTGTTGAAAAACATCCGCCTGCCCCAAAAGCACCCCGTCACGGGAGTGCGCATGAGGAGAGACACGTAAAACCACAAACACAGCGAGCAAATCTAACATGACAGCCAGTGTTTGATCATTTCATACATCTTCAGAGGTAAAATCATGACTACATCTGGTCATTGAGCTTTAAAGCTGTGGATCTCCAGTCTGGATGGACAAGCGCACCCCCCCCCCCCCCCGGTCGTAAATGAAAAATGTGTGTGTGTCAGTCAAGAACACCAATGTGCAGCAGATAGACAGGCAGGAGTTTGGCGCGGAAAGAGAGAATATTGTCAATTTTTTTTCAGAAAAACACAGACTCCTATAGACAATACAGAGCAACAGAATAAATTATTTATTTTTTCCTCTCTGCTCGGTACCGAGTGGTTGGGGACCATAGGGAGTTTTCAAATGAAGATGCTGCTAATAATTTTCAAATCTCTACTCTTTAACATGCATTCAATGCAATTTAGCTGTTGTAATGGATACTGTGTTAATGCTTGTATTTGCTGTTGCACAAAAGAGATTTTCTGTATTGCAGAAGTTTCTGCTTAATTTACAGATCACTGTAATAAGAAATTTTTGACAATCCTGTGCTTTTCTTGTACCGTTATATAGAATATCACTGCAGTAAACTGGAAAAAAACATCTGCTTTAAAATTTGTAATTCTTCCCACAACTTTTAGTTCAAAAAACACTAAAAACATTGCAACAAAAAGCTCCCATGAATTCAGGCTTTTTGGGCTGCAACAATCATAAAAACATCCCGTGAAATCCTGGAGGGACTGGCTAAACGATTAAATCATCATAAAAATGTTATCCAACATTTTCACCCCATATAAAACTCACTCTTAGATTAGGCATTTTCCATAATTTGTACATAAATACAGGTATAAGCCACAGACTGGCTTTCCATAGCATTTTTTTTTTTTTTTTTTTTTTTTTTTACCTCCAGGTCTTGTTCTTTGGTGCGGAAGTTTTTGAGCTCACAGTGGTATTCATACATCTCCGGTGGTCCCACCGACTTCTCTGTGGCCTCAAGCAACTCAATCTTGGACATCTTTGCAAACTCTCCTACTTTTTCCTGTAGGGGGAACAAACCACATAAACAGAAAGGTTGAAGATAGCTAGGAATACGCCACTACAGTTCAGCAGTTATATACTGTAATGCATACAGTGCTCCACACACCTGAGGCAGAAACTGGCAGAGGTTGCTGACTTGAATACGAAGAGCCTTGACCTCCTCCTCCACAACTTTCTGGCTGCACTGTCTTCCATTCAGCATCCACAACGACTGGTTGTTCTCCACGTGAATCTCTCTGAAGATCACCACGTTACCACTTCTTTTATATCTTTAATAAAAACAGATTGATTATACCAGGGGTGTCAAAATGTACGGCCCGGTATAATCCATTGTTTTGATTAATTTGCAAGGTGTGAAAATTAAATAATAGGATACATGAGCAGCACTTTTTCAATAAAGTAACTGCTATTCCCAATTTGTCCAGTTGGGGTCGTACAAAAGTAGCAGACACAAAAGTGATCCCCGATTTACACCAAGGGAGTCTCTTATGCTGGTCGGGAGGACAGGATTTCTTCCAGAAAGACTCCAAGGCAAACTTTTCCCACCTGCATCTACTATTATTCCTTCTTGCTAAAAATATGCAACAAGTCCCTTTTAATGGAAGCCGAATCCAGCACACAGTGAAATGTCACAGTATTCACTGTATTTAATAACTGTTCTTTAACTAGAAAAGCACTCTCAGAATGCATACCTCCACCAAGGCTACTTCCTTCCCTCATGGATCACCTCCAAAATGTAATGGATTCACGTTTAGGCAACGAGTCAGTTCTGGTGAAAATTGCATTAAAGTCTATCCACTAGTTTTGGAGGATTCTGGCAAACACACTGTGACAAAATAACAGCCTTGGTGGAGGTATGCGTTCTCAGATTATCACCAAAATGTTATGGGTTCCTCTTTATGCCAAGGACCACCTGTGGTGAAAATTTCATCCAAATCCATCCAGTAGTTTTTGTGTAATCCTACTGCAAATATTCAAACAAGGTCCTTGGTGGAGGTATGCAGTCTCAGATCACCACCAAAATTTAATGGGTTCATCCTTGGTCAAAGGGCTACCTCTGGTGAAATTTTCATCAAAATCCATCGAGTAGTTTTTGCGTAATCATGCTAACAGACAAACAGACGGACACACCACCCGGATTACATTACCTCCTTGGCGGAGGTAAAAATACACTTACCCCCATGTCTCGCAGCTCAGCGGGTCCTGGGGGATGTCAGTTCGCTGCCTTTCGCTGGATGTTTTATGGTCGGAACCAGTTTTTCTTGTCACAAATTTTCATGAACATTTTCAAACAAGAGAAGCTGTCGGTGTCTTGCCAAAAAGTAATGGGGTGCCAGAAACTGTTCAGCTCGCTGCAGGAGCACGCCTTGCTCGACTAAAGCAGTTTCTCTTCTGATTCTGAGGCTGACGGCAGGGGCGAAGTAACTTTGTCCATGCAATTAGCAAAGGTATGTCTGAATATTTAATGCAGTGAGGGATTAGTCACAATTTTAGACCACTGAGTTTTGCAATTAGAATAATCAGATGTGACATTTTATTCTGCAGCAGCTTTTAATGTTTTGCCTTATATGTTACGAAAATAAGAAAATCCGTGTTCAGAGTCAATAAAGCTTGTCTTTCCATGAATACTAGTCTTTGTGCATTATTTACCTGTGGACAAAATTGTTGGTAACCCTCTGTTAATGAAAGAAAAACCCACAATGGTCACAGAAATAACTTGAATCTGACAAAAGTGGTAATAAATAAAAAGTCTATGAAAATTAACCAATGAAAATCAGACGATGCTTTTGAATTGTGGTTCAACAGAATTATTTTAAAAAAACAAACTCATGAAACAGGCCTGGACAAAAATGATGGTACCCTTAACTTAATATTTTGTTGCACAACCTTTTGAGGCAATCACTGCAATCAAATGATTTCTGTAACTGTCAATGAGACTTCTGCACCTCTCAGCAGTTATTTTGGCCCACTCCTCATGAGCAAACTGCTCCAGTTGTCTCAGGTTTGAAGGGTGCCTTCTCCAGATGGCATGTTTCCGCTCCTTCCACGGATGTTCAATAGGATTTAGATCAGCGCTCATAGAAGGCCACTTTAGAATAGTCCAATGTTTGGCTCTTAGCCATTCTTGGGTGTTTTTAGCTGTGTGTTTTGTGTCATTATCCTGTTGCAAGACCCATGACCTGAGACTGAGACCAAGCTGTCTGACACTGGGCAGCACATTTCTCTCTAGAATACCTTGATAGTCTTGAGATTTCATTGTACCCTGCACAAATTCAAGACACACTGTGCCAGATGCAGCAAAGCAGCCCCAGAACATAACAGAACCTCCTCCATGTTTCACAGTAGGGACAGTGTTCTTTTCTTGGTATGCTTCATTTTTGTGTCTGTGAACATAGAGCTGATGTGCCTTGCCAAAAAGTTCCAGTTTTGTCTCCTCTGTCCATAGGACATTCTCCCAGAAGCTTTGTGGCTTGTCAACATGCAGTTTGGCAAATTCCAGTCTGGCTTTTCTATGATTTGTTTTCAACAGTGGTGTCCTCCTTGGTCGTCTCCCATGAAGTCCACTTTGGCTCAAACAACAACGGATGGTGCGATCTGACACTGATGTACCTTGACCTTGGAGTTCACCGTGAATGTGTTTAGAGGTTGTTCTGGGCTCTTTTGTTACCATTTGTATTATCCGTCTCCTCCTGCAGCCACGTCCAGGGAGGTTGGCTATAGTCCCGTGGATCTTAAATTTCTCAATAATAAGTGCAACTGTAGTCACAGGAACATCAAGTTGCTTGGAGATGGTCTTATAGCCTTTACCTTTAACATGCTTCTCTATAATTTTCTTTCTAATCTCCCGAGACAACTCTCTCCTTTGCTTCCTCTGGTCCATGTTTAGTGTGGTACACACCATGTCAACAAACAGCACAGTCACTACTTGTCACCCTTAAATAGGCCGACTGACTGATTACAAGTTTGTAGACACCTGTGATGTTAATTAGAGGACACATCTTGGTTGAACATGTCCCTAAGGTCACATTATTTTCAATCTTTTCTAAGGGTACCATCATTTTTGTCCAGGCCTGTTTCATGATTTTGTTTTTTTAAAGTAATTCTGTTGAACCACAATTCAAAAGCACTGTCTGATTTTCATTGGTTAATTGTCAAAGAATTTTTATTTATTACCACTTTTATCAGATTCAAGTTATTTCTGTGACCACTGTGGGTTTTTCTTTCATTAACAGAGGGGTACCAACAATTTTGTCCACGGCTGTATATTACACAGACACACATACACATATACAGTATATATATATACACACACACACAGTGGGGGGCAGCACGGTGGCGCAGTGGTTAGCACAGTGGCAGCACAGCAAGAAGGTCATGGGATCGATTCCACCCTTGACCATCGTGGATTTGATCCCACCCCCAGACCATCGGTGACCCTTCTGTGTGGAGTTTGCATGTTCTCCCCGTGTCTGTGGGGGTTTACTCCGGGTACTCCGGTTTCCTCCCACAGGCCAAAGACATGCAGGTGAGGTTAATTGGCATCAAACTGGGGATTCTAAATTGTCCTTAGGTATGACTGTGAGAGTGAATGGTTGTCTGTCTCTCTGTGTTGGCCCTGCGACGGACAGGCGATCTGTCCAGGGTGTACCCTGCCTTTCGCCCAAAGATGCTGGGATAGGCTCCAGCCCCTCCACGACCCGTAAAGGATTAAGCGGTAGAAGATGGATGGATGGATGGATGGATATACACAGTGGGGCAAAAGAGTATTTAGTCAGCCACCAATTGTGCAAGTTCTCCCACTTAAAAGATGAGAGAGGTCTCCAATTTTCATCATAGGTATACCTCAACTATGAGAGACAAAATGAGAAAAAACAATCCAGAAAATCACATTGAAGGATTTTTAATGAATTAATTGGTAAATTCCTCAGTAAAATAAGTATTTGGTCAATAACAAAAGTTCATCTCAATACTTTGTTATATACCCTTTGTTGGCAATGACAGAGGTCAAACGTTTTCTGTAAGTCTTCACAAGGTTTTCACACACTGTTGCTGGTATTTTGGCCCATTCCTCCATGCAGATCTCCTCTAAAGCAGTGATGCTTTGGGGCTGTCGACGGGCAACACGGACTTTCAACTCCCTCCAAAGATTTTCTATGGGGTTGAGATCTGGAGACTGGCTAGGCCACTCCAGGACCTTGAAATGCTTCTTACGAAGCCACTCCTTCGTTGCCTGAGCGATGTGTTTGGGATCACTGTCATGCTGAAAGACCCAGCCACGTTTCATCTTCAATGCCCTTGCTGATGGAAGGAGGTTTTCACTCAAAATCTCATGATACATGGCCCCATTCATTCTTTCCTTTACACGGATCAGTCGTCCTGGTTCATTTGCAGAAAAACAGCCCCAAAGCATGATGTTTCCACCCCCATGCTTCACAGTAGGTATGGTGTTCTTTCTCCTCCAAACACGACAAGTTGAGTTTTTACCAAAAAGTTCTATTTTGGTTTCACCTGACCATATGACATTCTCCCAATCCTCTTCTGGATCATCCAAATGCTCTATAGCAAACTTCAGACGGGCCTGGACATGTACTGGCTTAAGCAGGGGGACACGTCTGGCACTGCAGGATTTGAGTCCCTGGCGGCGTAGTGTGTTACTGATGTAGCCTTTGTTACTTTGGTCCCAGCTCTCTGCAGGTCATTCACTAGGTCCCCCCGTGTGGTTCTGGGATTTTTGCTCACCGTTCTCGTGATCATTTTGACCCCACGGGGTGAGATCTTGTGTGGAGCCCCAGATCAAAGGAGATTATCAGTGGTCTTGTATGTCTTCCATTTTCTAGTAATTGCTCCCACAGTTGATTTCTTCACACCAAGCTGCTTACCTATTGCAGATTCTGTCTTCCCAGCCTGGTGCAGGTCTACAATTTTGTTTTTGGTGTCCTTTGACAGCTCTTTGGTCTTGGCCATAGTGGAGTTTGGAGTCTGACTGTTTGAGGTTGTGGACAGGTGTCTTTTATACCGATAACGAGTTCAAACAGGTGCCATTAATACAGGTAACGAGTGGAGGACAGAGGAACCTCTTAAAGAAGAAGTTACAGGTCTGTGAGAGCCAGAAATCTTGCTTGTTTGTTGGTGACCAAATACTTATTTTACCGAGGAATTTACCAATTAATTCATTAAAAATCCTTCAATGTGATTTTCTGGATTTTTTTTTCTCATTTTGTCTCTCATAGTTGGGGTATACCTATGATGAAAATTGGAGACCTCTCTCATCTTTTAAGTGGGAGAACTTGCACAATTGGTGGCTGACTAAATACTTTTTTGCCCCACTGTATATATATATATATATATATGTATCTCAGGCACTGGTTTGCTTGCTACCAGATAAACATGAAAACCGGTACTACCTGTCTCATGGGTTGGGCCATCGGCGACTCAACCGGCAACCCCACCCTTGTGAGGGCATGGAGGGTGAAACTGGGTATCCTGGTAGAACTAAAAACAATATCTATTACAGGTCTTTGGTGGACCACTCCCAGTTATACAGGGTGAGACTGGACATCCTGGCAGATAAGCACATCTGTCGCAAGGTCTGTGGTGGACTTTTGCCAGTCGGTGCATCGTGACATGCACTACACCAGCGGTCCCCAACCTTTTTTGTATTAGGGACCAGTTTCGTGCATGACAATTTTCCATGGACCGGGTAGAGGTGGGGGAGGTTCCAATAACATAAACCTTTGTCAGTTCAGAGCATGTAATCTGAAACAATTACAGATTAAGGGTAGAGGGACCGTAGACATGATCTTTGCGGCTCGTCAACTCCAGGAGAAGTGTCTAGAACAGAACCGCGAGCTCTACACCACATTTGTTGACCTCACCAAAGCGTTTGACACCATCAGTCGCCAGGGACTATGGAGGATAATGTCAAAGTTTGGCTGCCCAGACAAATTCATCCTGATGGTGCGGCAGTTCCACAATGGCATGAACGCACACGTCCTAGACAACGGTGAGGCATCAGAGGCTTTTCCAGTCACAAATGGCGTTAAACAAGGCTGCGTGCTCACACCCACCTTGTTCTGTATGATGTTCTCAGCCATGCTCACTGATGCCTTTCAGAATAGCACCACTGGGATAAGCCTCAGGTACAGGCAGGATGGAAGGCTCTTCAACCCAAGAAGACTCCAGGCTATCACCAAGGTAAAAGAGACTGTACTGAGGGACTTCCTCTTTGCCAACGACTGTGCCTTAAATGACAGCTCAGAGTGTGAGATGCAGTCAAGCATGGACAAATTCTCCATGGAATGTGACAACTTCGGCCTCACCATCAGCACCAAGAAGATCGAAGTTATGCACCAGCCAGCTCCAAATGGCCAACAGGCAGAACCAACTATTACAGTGAAGGGGCAGAGACTGCAAGTTGTAGGCTAATTCAAATACCTAGGTAGCACCCTCTCCCAGTCTGCAACAATAGATACCGAAGTCAACCACAGAATAGCCAAGGCCAGCACTGCATTCGGCAGACTCCGCAAAATTGCATGGGAAAGATGGGGCATTAGCCTAGAAACAAAGCTAAAGGTCTACTGTGCTGTTGTGCTCCCAACACTCCTCTATGTCTGTGAAACATGGATGGTGTATGCAAGGCAGGCCAGACAGCTCAACCGTTTTCATCTCACCTGTCTTCGCAGGATCTTCAGCATCAAATGGCAGGACAAAGTACCCAATACAGAAGTCCTTGAGCGAGCTAAAATGGAAATGGTCCACACCATGCTAATAAGAGCACAAGCCAGGTGGGCAGGTCATGTTGTCAGGATGCCTGATGAACGCATTCCAAAGCAGCTGTTCTACGGGGAACTCTCAGAAGGAAAAAGGTCAAGAGGGGGACAAAAGAAACGCTACAAGGACACCCTGAAGGCCTCTCTGAAATCCCTCAATATAGACGTGGCCTCCTGGGAAACTCTAGCACAAGACTGCTTGGCCTGGCATATGAGCATTAAGGATGGCTGCAGAAGTCTCTAACCCAAACATATTGCTGGAGCTAAAGCCAAGCGCGAACTGCGCAAGACTAGACAGCCCAGCACATCAGCTAGCGTGATGATGCATGCCTGCCCCACATGTGCCAGGACATTCCGTGCCAAAATTGGATTGATCAGTCATCTCAGGACTCACCGTCAACTGATCAATAGGATTACGAGGTCATCATCGACAACGATGGACGAACAACACCAGTGGTCCCCAACCTTTTTTGTACTAGGGACCAGTTTCATGCATGAAAATTTTCCGCGGACCGGGTAGAGGTGGGGGGGTTCCAATAACAAAAACCTTTGTCAGTTCAGAGCATGTAATCTGAAACAATTACACTTTATATTAGGCAATTACAATGATTCTACAGCATAATATCAACTCAACATAATCAATGGGAACCCTGGGCTTGTTTCCCTGCAACTAGATGGTCCCATCTGGGGGTGATGGGAGACAGAGAAACTCAAATTGTGTTCCGTATATCCAGTCTATTCTGTAGTTTTGTCTTGATGGCTGTAACTGCAGAAAACCCTGCCTCACAAAGACATGAGGTTGGAAACAAAAGAAGGACTTTCAGGGCTTTTGTGGCAATATCTGGATATTCTGCTTTGACTTTAACCCAGAATGCAAAGAGGTCAAAAAATTCCAAGGGACTTGTCTTTTAAAGTGGGGTGTTTTGTCTCAATGTGCCGAAGCAGTTTTGAGGGTTTCATGGCTTCATTAGCTAGGTGGTCACCGCAAATTACACATAGCGGGTGTGGAGCTTCTGTGTCACCTGTTGCGATGAACCTGTAACTTAGATAGGAATCATGGTATTTTCTTTTAAATGTAGCTTTCTTTTTGCAGGCAGTCTGTGACCCTTCTGCAGCCCCATCGCTTGCTCGTTTCTTCCCAAAAAAGCTTTTCAGTGAATTTTGTTTTTGGCTCACTTTTTCAAGAGTTAGCTTGTGTCACTGATGTGTGAAACGTCATGCCAGAGTCAAGAGCGGTTGTGAAGCGAGGGCAGAAACGGTTGTTTTTCAAAATAATATTTCTGCAAGACTGATGGAAAAATGGCTTCAATATTAACCACATTTTTTTTTCTTTGCGGCCCGGTACCAAATGAGCCACGGACCGGTACCAGTCCGTGGACCGGTGGTTGGGGACCCCTGCTCTACACAAAGAGCAGAGATAAACAAACCTATTATCTGGTCAGTCACTGCAACAGATACTGAAGCCAGTTTGTCTTGGCCTGTTCTTGCCACTGATAATACCTCTATCTGCCAAGAATGTGCTGCTTGTCCAGCAAAAGCTAGTGGTACTCAAATACTTTGCAAGCAGCTTCATGAAATGGTCCGTCAGAAAATAACTCATACCGGCTTGGATGTTGCCCAGGTTAACAAGTTCAGGAGTTCCTGTCAGTGGAAGGTGAAGGACAGAGTTGCGTGGAGGAATCTGATCAGACCTAAATGAAACAGTCATTGTCGCCCCTGACGGACTGCTATGATGATGATGATAATTATATATTGTAAGTAGAATCCATAAAATGTATGCTTCATCTGCCAAAAATTCATAAAGGCCCCCAATTTGGATTCAAACATTTTATCTGCCAACAAATTACTTTATTTGGTTCTTCAAGGTTGAATTGTGAAGATTATAACATGTTCTGTCTAACTTGTGAATAGTCTCAAAGGGCTGTTATAGCTTATAAATATCTTATTTTATCTGCCAAAAAAATGATAAAGGGTCTTCATTTGGATTGAAACTCCAAAAATCCAATCATAACTGATTTATTCATGTGCATGTAAACATGATCATTGGCCATGTTTACATGTACACTGAGGCTGCCTTCAGACCAGGATAGTCTGGGGGTCTCTGTTCAACTGGGCGGGGAATGCTGAGAATTATCACATCTTCATTTGGTTTGCATTCACACTGCAGCAGCCCAACCTGCCTGGACAACGTCATGCAGTTAGAACAACTGCTCGTTTGGAGCGCTGTAGTCAAAACCACCACTGACCAGGAAGAAAAAAAAAACTCCTCGGTTTTCACCAGTAAAAAGATTTACACAAACGCCAAGGGGCACTATCACCCTTTGGTCCGCTGGATGCTCCGTTTGGATTCACACTGCAAGCGGAGCGCACCAGACTTCATTTGCAGGAGAACCAAGACCCGTTTTCAGAGGGACCAGACTTCACTTGTTTGGTGCACACCAGAGTTCCAATGTGCGTTCAGACTGTACCAAACGAACAATCTGCGGAAGCCACTGTTTGGTCCTTTGGTCCGAACCAAACAGTGGCAGTCCGAATGTGCCACTAATAAACCAGTTATAGTTGGATTTCTGCAGTTATCTGTGGCCATGTAAACAGAATAAGCCGACAAACTGGGGTCATTAACTCAAGTGGTTTACGCTCCAAATAATCTGATTATTCAGTGCATGTAAACACGAAAAAACTGATTATTGGCATTATCAGTTTATTGCCAGTAATCTGTTTGTGACCATGTAATTGGATCATTGTTCAAAATACAAACAAGTACCAGGACTAAACAGTAGATGGTAGCAACATGATATCTGGTTCCTTAAATGGCATTTGTTTTTATCGTGACTAAGATATTGATATAAAGAAAAAAATTCAGGTTGTTCATATTTTGATGAAGAGTCATCATTCAGGGTGTTCATGTTTTGTAAAAGATCCATGATTCAATAAATGTAAACATTTCATAATGTACTTGCAATTAGGTTGTTCTGCTATTATTTTACTGGTCCAGCCCACTTGACATTAAATCCCATGGTATATGGCCCCCAGCTAAAATGAGTATGTCACCCCTGGATTATACAAATTATTTAATTATTAGTTCTGAAAAAAATGTAACAGAAATTGATTCTATAGTAACTTTTCAGAGAGCGTTTGTTTAAAAAGAACTCACAGTTCAATCTCAATATGGCCTTTATGACATCCACGCTTCACATAGAGCCCAACCTAAAAAAAAAAAGAAAAAAGAGGGTTAAATGTACATTTTAAAACTGAGACCAAATGGATCTGATACATACCATTATAAATAACGCAAGAGTACAAAAGATTATAATGTGTATACCAGATTACAGTTTTTGACCATACAAAAAAATTAACATACCACTCATTAACATTCAATTAACATGTACAGTGGTGTGAAAAAGTGTTTGCTCCCTTCCTGATTTCTCATTTTTTTGTATGTTTGTCACACTTAAATGTTTCAGATCATCAAACAAATCTAAATATTAAACAAAGATAACGCAAGTAAACACAAAATGCAGTTGTAAATGAGGGTGTTTATTATTAAGGGAAAAAAATCCAAACCTACATGGCCCTCTGTGAAAAAGTGATTGCCCCCTAAACCTAATAACTGGCTGGGCCACCCTTAGCAGCAACAACTGCAATCAAGCGTTTGCGATAACTGGCAGTGACTCTTTTACAGTGCTGTGGAGGAATTTTGGCCCACTCACCTTTGCAGAATTGTTGTAATTCAGCCACATCTGAGGGCTTTCGAGCATGAACTGCCATTTTAAGGTCATGCCACAGCATCTCAATCGGATTCAGGTCAGGACTTTGACTACACCACTCCAAAGTCTTCATTTTGCTTTTCTTAAGCCATTCAGAGGTGGACTTGCTGGTGTGTTTTGGATCATTGTCCTGCTGCAAAAACCAAGTGCACTTTAGCTTGAGGTCACAAACAGATGGCCAGACATTCTCCTTCAGGATGTTTTGATAGGCAGCAGAATTTATGGTTTCATTTACCACAGCAAGTCTTCCAGGTCCTGAAGCAGCAAAACAGCCCCAGACCATCTCACTACCACCACCATATTTGACTGTTGATATGATGTTCCTTTTCTGAAACGCTGTGTTACTTTTACACCAGATGTAATGGGACACACACCTTCCAAATAGTTCAACTTTTGTCTCATCAGTTCACATAGTATTTTCCCAAAAGTCTTGGGGATCATCAAGATGTTTTCTGGCAAAACTGAGACAAGCCTTTATGTTCTTTTTGCTCAGCAGTGGTTTTCGTCTTGGAACTCTGCCATACAGGCCATTTTTGCCCCGACTCTTTCTTATGGTGGAGTCATGAACACTGACCTTAACTGAGGCAAGTGAGGCCTGCAGTTCTTTGGATGTTGTTGTGGGGTCTTTTGTGATCTCTTGGATGAGTCGTCACTGCGATCTTGAGGTAATTTTGGTCGGCCAGCCACTCCTGAGAAGGTTCACCACTGTTCCATGTTTTCACCATTTGTGGATAATGGCTCTCATTGTGGTTCGCTGCAGTCCGAAACCTTTAGAAATGGCTTTATAACCTTTTCCAGACTGATGGATCTGTTCCTGAATTTCTTTGGATTGCAGCATGATGTCTAGCTTTTGAGGATCTTTTGGTCAACTTCACTTTGTCAGGCAGGTCCTATTTAAGTGATTTCTTGATTGAGAACAGGTGTGGCAGTAATCAGGCCTGGGTGTGGCTAGAGAAATTGAACTCATCTTTCCAAAGATGTGATAAACCACAGTTAATTTGTTTTAACGGGGGGGGGGGGGGACAATCACTTTTCCCCGAACAGGGCCATGTAGAATTTTTTTTTTTTTTTACCCTTCATAATAAACACTTTCATTTAAAAACTGCATTTTGTGTTTACTTGTGTTATCTTCGTCTAGTATTTAAATTTGTTTGATGATCTGAAACATGCAAGTGTGACAAACGTATAAAAAAAATGAGAAATCAGGAAGGGGGAAAACACTTTTTCACACCACTATATTTTGGGGAAAAATAAACAAACACAGTGTGCATCATCTAGTATTGGTGTCTCATGATTACCTTGTCAACTCTACCCAGAACAGCAGTCTTGCCAGCCAGTCCCAGACAGATGGCACACACAATGCTGGACTTTCCAGTTCCATTGGCTCCAACAATCATGTTCAGATTAGGTCCAGGAGTGACCACACAGTAGTCATATGTCCTGTCACAGAACAAGGTAGATGCTTACAGTTTTAAACACAGGCACCACACCTGAAATTCAATTCAACTTTATTTATATAGTGTGGTGAACATATGTAGTTTCACGGGCTCACATGTATATGACTGTTCATATGCTCTCATGTATATTCCTGTGTGTTTACTTTGGCTTCACGTCTGAAGAGGAATAAAAGGTCTGGACCTCCTAGGGAGATGAGGAGGATGTGAGTGTTGAACTTTGGATATGCAAAGAGATGGACATGAAGGATTTCCTGACCACCGAGGTTTGGGTGAAAGAGATAGGAACTGCAGGGGGGATGCACTGTGTTTGGGATTTAAAGACAATGGGATTTTGTGCTTTGATGTCAAGGGTATAAGACTGGCAGAGGTTGGGGGTTCTGCCTCTTTTCTGATTTGTATGTTGGAGAGTGTGTCGAGAATAAAATGGAACTTGAGAAATAACTCAGCCTCATCCTTTCCACACATCTCCACACTGGTGACCTTAAGACGTATTATGGCCGGTGACGATTCTCCTGCACCGGACTCATCAGGAACCAGCCAGGCTAATGCAGCTACCACAGTCCAGCTACCTGATTTCTGGCAGCATAGCCCGCACTCCTGGTTTAACGCAGTCGAGGCACAGTTCCATCTTCGAAGGGTTTCGGCAGACGCCACGAAATTCTACCATGTGGTTGCAAAGCTGGACAGCCACACAGCCCAGCGAGTAGAGAGCCTGATTAACCACCCGCCAGACGACGACAAGTATGGCACATTGAAGGCTGCTCTCATCCGTTTTTTCACCCCCTCGCTGGGAGAGCGAGCAGAGACGCTCCTGGTGTTGACTGAGGGCGAGGTCGACAGACCTGCAGACCTGATGGCGAAGATGCTGAGTTTGAGAGACTCCGAAGATGATGGTTTTATCTTCGCCCACCTTTTCCTCAGGACACTACCATCAGCGGTGAGAGTTACCCTGGCCAGTTCACAGCTGCTGGCCCACCGAGACTACCATGAGCTGGGCCAGGAGGCACAGTGACTCGTCGACGCCCATAGACGACACATGGCCATGACCGCAGCAGCGGAGCTGGGCGCAACATCCGGAGATGGCAGGGGGCCAGAGGCTGCAGCACCAGGCTCACCAACGACGGCAGCGGCGGAGGCCAGGAGACGCGGAGCGGACAACGTCCTTTGCTTTTACCATCGCTGTTTCGCCGTGAGGGCACGCAAGTGCATTCCACCGTGCCAGTTCAAGCGCTCGGGAAACGCCAAGACCGGGAGTCGGTAGCAGCTGCGGCTCTCGGTGAAGAGAACAAGCTGTTCTCCCTGAGGGACGCACGATCGGGGAGGCACTTCCTCGTGGACACAGGCTCCCAGCTGAGTTTCATCACACCTTCCTACGCTGACCGGCTGGCACCTTCCACTGGCCCTGCGGCGTCAGCAGCGAACGACTCGGCAATTAAGACCTTCGGGGAGAAGACCCTGTCTCTCTCTTTCCACAGCCATACATTTGAGTGGACTTTCGTCATAGCGGCAGTCAATTTCAACATGTTAGGTGCTGATTTTTTGTGCTCACATGGTTTGTTGGTCGATCTTCTTAACAGACGCCTGGTTAATGCACTCTCTTTTTCCTCTATTCCCTGTACAGTGCGAGTGACTCCGCCAACAGCACAGCTGCAGGTGGTAAGTTTCACTCACTCCTCAATCAGTTTCCAGCACTCACGGTGCCAACGTTTTCGGCAACTGTGGCTAAACACGGGGTGGAGCATTTTATTACTACCACCGGGCCGCCCGTTTTTGCAAAAGCTCGGCGCTTGGATTCAGCTAAACTGACCATAGCGCGCGAGGAATTCGCCAACCTAGAAAAATTGGGCATCATCAGACGTTCAAACAGCCCTTGGGCTTCACCGCTTCACATGGTCCCTAAAACTGATGGCTCATGGCGGCCGTGCGGTGATTTTCGCAGGCTGAACAATGCTACAGCACACGACCACTACCCAATCCCACATATCCAGGATTTTTCAGTTCATTTGGCGGGGACGTGCGTTTTTTCTAAGATAGACTTGGTGCGCGGTTATCATCAGGTCCCAGTCCGCGCTGAGGACATACCCAAAACAGCAGTAATAACTCCTTTCGGGCTTTTTGAGTTTTTGCGCATGCCGTTTGGGCTTAAAGGAGCAGCGCAGACTTTCCAACGCATGATGGACGCGGTGTTGCGCGATCTTCCTTTCGTGTTCGTCTACCTGGACAACATTTTAGTAGCCAATGCGTCCGAAGTCGAACAAGAAAACCACCTCACGGCAGTTTTACGGAGGTTGGCAGATCACGGGCTAATAATTAACCCAGCGAAGTGTCAGTTCGGGGTGGCGCAGATTGATTTTTTGGGGCGTCGCGTCTCTCCCAAGGGTGCAGTTCCTCTGCCTGACAAGGTGCGCGCGGTGGCAAATTTTCCCCAGCCAAAAACGGTCAAAGCGTTACAGGAGTTTTTGGGAATGGTGAATTTTTATAACCGTTTCCTTCCCCGCGCGGCGCAGCTCATGCAACCATTGTACGCTGCGCTTAAAAAACAAAAACCCGCAAGTAAAATCGAATGGTCCCCCGAGCGGGAGCGCGCATTCTCTGAAGTCAAAACAGCTTTGGCAAACGCTGCGTTGTTAGCACACCCAGTCCCAACGGCCGGCATAGCGCTCACTACTGACACATCAGAGGTGGCCATAGGGGCGGTTGTCGAACAGTATGTGGCTGGAGCCTGGCAGCCACTCGCGTTTTTCTGCAGGACTTTGCGCGATAGTGAGCGGAAATACAGCACATTCGACAGGGAGTTGTTAGCCCTCCATTTGGCTGTTCGTCACTTACAGTTTTGGCTGGAGGGGCGCCGTTTCACCGCGTTCGTTGACCACAAGCCGCTGACTTTTGCGATGGCCAAGATTTCAGAACCTTGGTCAGGCCGGCAGCAGAGACAGCTGGCCGCAATTTCGGAGTTCACTACCGATATCCAGCATGTAGCGGGCAAACTTAATGTGGTGGCAGACTGCCTCTTGCGTGCCGTGGCTGCTCCAGCCCGCGTAGAGGTAAGATTTCGCAGCTGTTGTCGCGGACCAGCGTAGCGGACTGGGGCCGCGCAGGGATAGATTACGCAGCCATGGCCGCTGAGCAGGGTGGTGACGCGGACGTGCGCGCGCTCCAGTCTGGACCAACAGGGTTAAGGCTGGAGGACAGGGTGCTGCAAGACAGTATGCCCCCCCTAATCTGCGATGTTTCCACCGGGCGACCCCGTCCGGTGGTTGCGGCCTCGTGGCGCCGCCGCGTTTTTGACTCGGTTTATTCTCTGGCGCACCTGGGGGTGCGCACTTCGATCAAAATGGTGGGGGAGAAATTTGTATGGCCGGGCCTGCGTAAACAGGTTAGAGAGTGGGCGGCAGCCTGCATAGCTTGCCAGCGGTCCAAAGTGCATAGACACACGAGAGCTCCTTTGGAGCAGTTTCATATTCCAGCTAAAAGGTTTGATCATGTCCACGTGGACCTCGTAGGCCCCCTACTGCCCTCGCAGGGCTGCACACATCTTCTGACAATGGTCGACCGCACCACGTGCTGGCCGGAAGTGGTTCCCCTGTCGTCAACTACAGCCGAGGAGGTGGCGCGCGCTTTTTTAACTGCTTGGATAGCGCGTTTTGGAGTTCCGTCGGATATTACGTCTGACAGAGGCCCGCAATTTGTTTCCGAACTTTGGTCAGCGATGGTCCGCAGCCTGGGGGCAACGATCCACCGCACGACCGCGTATCACCCGCAGGCTAACGGGTTATGCGAACGTTTTCACAGGTCGCTGAAGGCGGCTCTCAGAGCGTCGCTTACGGATGCAAATTGGGTTGACAAACTGCCATGGGTTTTATTGGGGTTGCGTTCTGCACCTAAAGAGGATTTAGACGCCTCCCCAGCGGAGCTAGTGTTTGCACAGCCACTTCGGCTGCCCGGAGAATTTCTCCCTGACAACCCAGCGCCAGAGTTCTCCTCGGCTCAGCGTTTGCAGAATAGCTATGGCCCGAGTGCCCTACCCGGCCCCGTTCACCACAGTTTTCCGCGTGTTTTTGTGCCTAAAGCTTTAAAAAATGCGGAGTTTGTTTTTGTCAGGCATGATGCCCACCGCACAGCTCTGCGACCGCTATACGATGGGCCATTCAGGGTGCTGGAAACAGGTGATAAGCATTTTTTGCTAGATTTGGGTGGCAGAAAGGAGATGATTGGCATAGACAGACTCAAACCTGCTTTTGTGATGGCTGACGAAACTGTGCAGTTGGCAAGAGCCCCGCGACGGGGTAGACCCCCTAGGGAGCATTCCCCAGTACACCCACAGAGATTGACTAACAATTTTAATCCCCAGGCAGCAGCTCCACAGCAGGAGGGCGCCGCGGAAGAGGTTAAGCCCGCCTGCAGCAGATACGGCAGACGGTTGAGACCAAGACAGCATGTGGACTGATGTGTGGTGATTTTATTATGACATGCAATCTGTGTTTGGTTGTTCCCTCTTAGACGTTTGGGGGGGGGGGGGGGTTTATATGTGGTGCACATATGTAGTTTCACGGGCTCACATGTATATGACTGTTCATATGCTCTCATGTATATTCCTTTGTGTTTACTTTGGCTTCACGTCTGAAGAGGAACAAAAGGTCTGGACCTCTAACTAACTAACTAACTAACCTGCACTTATATAGCGCTTTTCTAGTCACAAAGACCACTCAAAGCGCTTTCATTAATACTAACCCTCTATTCTAAGGGCCTATAGGAAACAGATATCTAGGGACAATTTAGAACAGCCAATTAACCTAACATGCATGTTTTTGGCATGTGGGAGGAAACCGGAGGAATCCCGGAGTAAACCCACGCAACACGGGGAGAACATGCAAACTCCACACAGATCACTGTTGGTCGGGGGCTGGGATCGAACCCACGATCCCACGATCCCCACAATCCCCCGGCCAAGGGTAAACTGTGCTGCCGCAGTGCTAACCACCTCCTAGGGAGATGAGAAGGATGTGAGTGTTGACCTTTGGATATGCAAAGAGATGGACATGAAGGATTTCCTGACCACCGAGGTTTGGGTGAAAGAGATAGGAACTGCAGGGGGGATGCATTGTGTTTGGGATTTAAAGACAATGGGATTTTGTGCTTTGATGTCAAGGGTATAAGACTGGCAGAGGTTGGGGGTTCTGCCTCTTTTCTGATTTGTATGTTGGAGAGTGTGTTGAGAATAAAATGGAACTTGAGAAATAACTCAGCCTCATCCTTTCCACACATCTCCACGATAGCACCATTTCCCAATAAGTCATCTCATAGCACTTTCAACTGTATGGGAAAACCCCACAACTGCAGAAAAAACCCAGCAATCAGGCGATCCCCTGTGAGCAAGCACTTGGCAACGGTGGAGAGGAAAAACTCCTTTTAAGCAGGAAGAAATCTCCAGCAGAACCAGGCTCAGGGAGGGGCAGTCACCTGCTGCGACTGGCTGGGGGGTGAGGGGATAGAGAAGAAGAATAAAAGAAGGCCGAATCTCATTCTCCTCCTTTGCAGACTCACTGGCTTTAGGTGCATTCATGTGAAGTGAAGGGCTGTCCCAATCTAAAATCAAGAAGTAGCTGACTGCTCACTCGCTGACTTCATGAGCCCCTAAATGAGCCCTTTCTCTAAGTCAGCATGCTATGTTGAGTTAAGGTAAGGGAATTATTCACAGTTCATAGCACCATGCCGGGGTTTCTCAAGGAAAAGCTCTTGACTGGTCACCTGTTCATTACTGACCACCCCTCCACCACCCCACAAAAAAACACGCAAACACAGAAGCATGGAAGGAACAACTCCAAACATCACTAAAAAGATGTTTATATGTAAGTATACTAACTAACTAACTAACCTGCACTTATATAGCGCTTTTCTAGTCACAAAGACCACTCAAAGCGCTTTCATTAATACTAACCCTCTATTCTAAGGGCCTATAGGAAACAAATATCTAGGGACAATTTAGAACAGCCAATTAACCTAACATGCATGTTTTTGGCATGTGGGAGGAAACCGGAGAAATCCCGGAGTAAACCCACGCAACACGGGGAGAACATGCAAACTCCACACAGATCACTGTTGGTCGGGGGCTGGGATTGAACCCACGATCCCCACAATCCCTCGGCCAAGGGTAAACTGTGCTGCCGCAGTGCTAACCACTGCGCCACCGTGCAGTATAATGTAGTTCACTGGTCTGCAGTGTGTCTATAGTTACATAATAAAACATTTCTTTTTTATTTACAAACAGGGAACAATGAACAAACATTACAGTTTATTGAGATTTGTATTGAACATGACTCCAAATTCAGGGGCCACAGAAACACATCTGCTGAAGGTTTCAAGCAAGTATTCAGCTGGTATACTGATTGATTATGATTACTTAGTAAGCCAGTGGATGACTATAACTGAGGATTTAAGATACTGCATTTAACACATAACATATAAAAAAGATAAATAAATATACTACAGTGCAGACATTATTTATCAACTATTTTGTGTGTCATAAAAAAGTAAAATTACTTTTTTCAAAATTACCCCTCTTTCACTCTAGTAAGGCTCGTGCCTGCAAGATATTTAGATCAGGCAACTGATTCCTTCTGTTCCTTGGCCTTGAAGATAAAATCATTCTTAAAATAAAAAGTCAGAATCCCACAATACTAAGCAGCAGGTCTGCCATGCACCATTGTCAAGGTAGGGTGACATGTCATAAAGTGTCCCATTCCTTTTATATTATTTCAAGCCCTCACAGACTCACACACTCACACATTACTAATAGCTGCCACCTAAGCCTACAAGGGCTCAGGGAGGAGATTGAGATTCGGCCAAACAGACATATAGAGAGCAACAACATGACGGGGACTCAATCTATGGGAGAGAACAAACAGATGTTAATGAACAGCAAAAATATTTCATTGAGAGTGAAAAAAAGGAATGAAGCCCAGTGCACTGTTGGAGGTCCCCCAGCTGTCTAAACGTATTAGTAGTATAGTTAATAGAGGGTTCAGGGTCACCTGATCCCACCCTAACTATTGGCTATGTCAAAAAGGAAGGTTCTAACCCTATTCTTAAAAACAGAGATCGAGTCTGACTCCCAAATCCAGATCGGCAGCTGGTTCCAAAGGAGAGGAGCCTGATAACTGAAAGCTCTGCTTCCCATTGTACTTTTGGAGACTCTAGGTACTACAAGTAATCCAGCATTTTGGGAGCATAGTGCTCCATTAGGATGATAGGGTAGTATCAAATCCTTTAAATAACAAGAGGCCTGATTATTTAGAGCTTTGTAAGTGCAGGGAAGGATTTTAAACTTAATTCTAAATTCTACAGGAAGCCAATGAAGGGACGCCAGAATGGGAGAGATGTGATCTCTCTTTCTAGTACATGTTAAAACTCTAGCTGCAGCATTTTGGATCAGCTTAAGTCTTTTGAAACATGTTTTAGGACAACTTGATAATAAAGAGTTACAATAATCTAATCTAGAGCTAACAAAAGTGTGGATTAGTTTCTCAGTATTACTCTGAGACAAGATGCTCCTAATCTTGACAATATTATGCAAATGACTGAAGGCAGTCTCAGAAACAAGTTTAATATGTTAATTATAGAACAGATCTTGGTCAAAAATAACTCCAAGATTCTTCATAGCACTGTTTAAAGAAAGGGTAACCCCATCCAAACAAAGAGTTTGATTTGGGGAAGTATTTCTAAGGTTTTTTTGGACCAACAAGAATGACTTCAATCTTATCTGAATTTAATAGCAAGAAATTTCAAGTCATCCAAGTTCTGATTTCCTTAAGACAAGCTTCTAATTTGGCTAATTGATTACTGTCATCTGGCTTCACTGACAAATATAGTTGAGGGTCATCTGCATTATAGTGAAAATCTATGCAGTGCTTTCAAATAATATTGCCTAGTGGATGCATATATAGACTACAAAGAATAGGGCCTAGCAGAGATCCCTGTGGAACTCCGTGGTTGAGCTTTGAGTCAGAAGAAAACTCATTATTTAAGAACAAACTGGAACCTATCAACTTCCGGTTATGGCGGCCACGTAGGAAGACGTGTTTCACACTGCTCTGCTCTTGAAAATAAAAAAAAAAAAAATTACTAAAACTCTCTTAATTGCAACAAAAACCCATCCTAGCGTTTTAGCGCGGATATGGTAAAGACTAAGGCTGGAAAATTAGGTGGAGGAAAAGGTAACTCGACAAAACAACCCAAGCTAACAGACTTCCATGCTCGAGGCGAAACAGAGAAAATTCCAGAGGCGATGGCGGAGGAGGGAGCCAGCGGCGGAGCGGGAACAGTTGAAGAGGGGACAAACGCAGTGCTCACTTCCATCAACTCCATGAGAACAGAGTTTTCGTCTAAATTTGACGGGATTATAACAGCTATAGAAGGAACGAGAAAAGAAATAAACGACTGCATGGAGCAAGTGTCGCAGGTGGAGCTCCGAATTTCAAGTGCTGAAGATGACGTCACCAGCCTACAAACTAATCTGCAAACACTGGAATTAAAATGCAAACATCTGGAAGATAACGTCCTAGACTTGGAATCCTGCTCGCAACGGAATAATTTGAGGCTGGTGGGCCTCCCGGAGGGAGCGGAGGGACGGGACCCATGTTTCTTTTGGGAAAAGTGGATTCCAGAAGTGCTGAATAACGCGGATCTGCAGTCATCGGTCGTTTTAGAGAGAGCTCACTGAATCGGCCCACCGAGAGATAATAAGACACCACCGAGGACGCTGATTATGAAGTTCCTCAACTACAGAGACAAGATGACAGTCACCAATGCGGCGCGAGCTAAAGGGGAAATTAAATACCAGGACCAACAGGTGCGGTTCTATCCGGATTTGGCTGCAGGAATACAACAATTAAGGAGGCAGTTCGACCCCGCCCGCAAAGAGCTGCGCAACCTAGGGATTCGTCACGGAGTAATTCATCCGGCAAGACTGCTGGTCACATATAAGGGGAGAATCCACATCTTCAAGACCCCTCAAGAGGCGCAGAAGCTCATCAAACAGATCCAAAAGGAGACTGGCGGGAGCTAAGCATGAACATGACAAAGGTAGAACATTTAAGCATATGTACAGACATCTGATTGATCTGAAACATAAACATGTCTACAAAATACAGACTGTAATAAAAAAAAAAAAGTTATGATGTACAACGTTGCTATAAAACTTTGAAGTTATGTTGAAAAAACTACAGCAGAGAGTTAATGTCATGTCATAAGAATAGTAGTAGAGTCAGGGTGATTGAGAGGAGAAAGAAAGAGTGGTTTGACTGATCCTCGCAGGTGTGGAACAGTCACTAGCTATAACGGGAGACAGATTTTTTTTGATTTTGGGGGGATAACCACGAATGCGGGGAAAGGGAATCTGTTTTTGTTTAGTTTGTAGGATGAATGTTCCATCATCCATGTTTTTGCCTCTCTGTAAGAGTATGTTCATATTGCAAGGTAATCTCAAACTCCTTATTGATCATAGATCAAAGAGTTAATCTTAATTTAACTTCATGGAATTGCAGAGGTCTACAAAATCTAAAACAAACTTAAACAAGTCATGAATAAAATAAAAGACATGGATTCAAAAATTGTATTTTTACAAGAAACTCATCTATTAGAGGAGGATGTAAAAAGAATTAGGAGAAGATGGCAAGGTAACATGTTCACCTCATCATTTTCATCCCAAGCTAGGGGAGTTATGATTCTTATACATAAAACAGTCCCATTTCAAACGAAAAATGTAATTAGAGACAAATTTGGAAGATATCTAATTATCCAAGGATCTTTGTTATTAGAAAATATAAATCTGGTGAACTTATATGGCCCCAATATTGATGATCAAAACTTCTTTGTTAATTTATTCTTCACTTTATCATCACTTACAGGGCAACATATAATAGCAGGGGATTTTAATTGTACATTGAATCCCAGTATAGATAGATCAACAGGACTGGACTGTACGCACAATGGATGTAGGATGACCATTAATCATTTTATGAAAGAATTGAGATTGCTAGATATATGGAGAGAAATGAAACCACAAGTCAAAGCCTATTCATGTTATTCTAATACCTATAAGACATTCTCACGTATAGACTACTTTTTGATTTCTACAGAATTAAGGTCCAAGATTCAAAACTGTTTCTATGATAACATTGCGATCTCTGATCATGCACCCTGCTGTCTAGTATGTATATGTAGATAAGAAATTGATAAAGAGCCCAGTTAGGTGGCATTTTCAACATAAATGGCTTCAGGATGAGGAATTTGTTAAGTACATAGCAAAACAGATAGATGAGTTCCTTGATATCAATACTACACAAACAACGGCATGTATAAAGTGGGAGGCTTTCAAAGCTTTTATTAGGGTGCATATTATTAGTTATACAGGTTCAAAATATAAGAAGACCCGAGAGGAGAGAGTCCAATTGGAACGTAAAATAAAAATTCTTCAAGAAAAGGTGTATGCAGGGACTTCCGGTCTGGACACCATGGTGATAGCAGCTTAACGCTGAAGCTCCCAGACCCGATCCTTAAAAATCAGATTTAACGGATTTTTGGAAGAGTGAAAATCAAAAGACAAAGTCATTATGCCTAAACGAAAACAGAAGAGATCGACATTTACCAGGCCAAGACACGCATCGGCCAGAGAATCTGACCCGGAGGACATCCATTCAGAAGAGGAGGAGCTGAATGAAGCTAGCAACAAGGTTAGCTTAAAAATGGTACTTCAAGAATTAAGACAATTTCGCCGAGAGTGTTGGGCCGAATTTCGTGAAATTAAAGACGAAATAAAAAGGACAAACAGCAGAGTGGACCAGGCTGAGGACCGAATCATGGAAGCAGAGGAAAGAATAAAAGGGCTGGAAGAAACCGTGCTGGATTTACTTAAACGACAGTCAAGACTGGAGGCTAAGCTAACCGACCAAGAAGAAAGACTAAGAAGAGACAGCATAAGAATTCATGGTCTGAAAGAAGGAGTCGAGGATGGTTTCACCACAATGGCTGCATGCGTGGAATCCATACTGAGAGAGAAGTTGGAAATTCCCCAATCCATTGACTTGAAGATAGAAAGGGCGCACCGTACATTAGCCCCAAGGCCGTCGGCGGAAGCGCCACCAAGATCGGGGGTGGTGAAGTTCTCCAACTCCAGAATAAAAGAAGAGGTTGTAAGACTGGCTTGGCAGAAAAAAGGATTTATGCACCAAGAGAGAAAAGTTTTTGTGGAGCACGACTACGCCCCGGAGGTCCTTAAAAAGCGTCGGGAATACAACGACGCTAAAAAGGTACTATGAGAGAAGAAACTGCGCTTTCAGACTCCATTTCCGGCGAAGCTGAGGGTGTTTTACGGGGATGAGACGTGTCTCTACAACTCGGCGGAAGAAGCAACCACGGATATGGCGAGAAGAGGGCTCCCGGTAACGGTGTATAAACCCGCAGCAGACCCGATCGAAAGAATCAAGGCTCAAACGTGGTCCACACAGAGACCCTCAAAATCCACGGGCCAGCAGCGGGAAACCCAGCACCAGAGCTATAAGGAAAAACTGAGCGTTTTCAGGAGGGAATAACGATATTTTTAGTCAATCTGCGCATCCAACCCTCCTCCTACAAGGTAACCAACATTAAAAGAGATGCAGAATCAGCAAATATGAAGTGGTAAAACATTTCATGGAACAGTCATAATATTAGAAACAAAAAAGTCTTTAAAAAAAACAAACAAAAAAACTTGTTAAAATAGAAATGTGACAATGAACCACATGATCTCTCCACACTAACAAATACTGTATTAATGTGACTGCTGTGATGGTGGTGGGAGGTTGCGCACAATTTCATAGGGTATAGGCATAAAAAAAAAAAAAATAAAATAAAATAAAATCATTCCAAGTTCGGATTGGGATCTGAAATTCACGTTAAAAACATGGGACAACTTACAGGGATAAGAGAGGGCCCTCAACACGTAACAGAGTTTGAGGAATTTCCCTCAGAGCCAAAACACCATCAAGGCTCTTCTAAGGTCACTAAAAAGACCTCAGCTCAGGAAGATCTTTTGTCAGTTTTTTGTTTTAAAGTTTTATATACTATTATGGCGCATATATAGGGCGCATATATGGCATGCTTGTATGGTACGCATTTTCTCCCACATGTATTTAGTAGGCATGACGGTGCATACTCTACAGACTTCAAACGTCCAAAAGGACATGCCCCGGCAGAGACCTCGGCAGGTGTGAAGTGGTTTCTGGGGAGATGGGAAGTCAGAGACAATGTCCCAGCAGGAGCCCCCGAGGCGGAGGAGACAACAGAGATGCCAACGAGCCTTGGAGGCTATATGTTACTGAAGAACTGTGGGTTCATATGTTTACTGAAGGACTGTGGGTTGAAGGTGTGATATATTTGATGTGGGGGGTTTTGTGTCTCTGGGGGTATAAGAGTTGTGAGGAAAGATTGTCCTGTCTCTTTTGTTGAGATACTTGCTGTTAGAGGATGAGACTCCAAATAAACCTTTCCTGAGAAATAAACTCAGTCTCGTTTGTGAGGGCATCCTCTACACTGGTGACCTACGACAAACCATGGCCGGTGACGGCGAGCTTTCCACACCGGACTCTTCAGGAGCCAACCGGGTTAACGCAGCTACCACACTACAGCTGCCCGATTTCTGGCAACATAACCCGCGCTCCTGGTTTACCACTGTGGAGGCGCAGTTCCACCTTCGGGGAATCTCAGCGGACGCAACGAGGTTCTACCATGTCGTCGCGAAGCTGGACAGCCCCACAGTGCAGCGGGTGGAGAGCCTGACCAACCACCCGCCCCAAGACAACAAGTATGGCGCACTGAAAGCCGCCCTCATTCGAGCCTTCACTCCCTCGCTGGGAGAGCGAGCAGAGAAGCTCCTGGCGCTGACAGAAGGGGAAGCAGACAGGCCGGCAGATCTGATGGCGAAGATGATGAGCCTGAGAGGAGAGGATGACGACAGCTTTATCTTCGCCCACCTCTTCCTCAGAACGCTCCCGCCAGCAGTGAGAGTCACCCTGGCCAGCTCGCAGCCACTCAACAACCGTGACTACCACGAGCTGGGCCAGGAGGCGCAGCAGCTCGTCGACGCCCATAGACGGCACGCAGCCACGACGGCAGCAGCAGAGCTGAACGCCCCCCCCGCGAAACAAGGGGAGACCAGAGGCTGCGGCACCGGATCCACTGATGGCAGCAGCGGCAGAGGCCAGGAGAAGCGGGGCGGACAACGCCCTCTGTTTCTACCATCGGCGCTTCGCTGAGAAAGCGCGCAGATGCGTTCCACCGTGCCGGTACCAGCGCCAGGGAAACGCCAAGACCGGGAGCCGGTAGCAGCTGTGACTCTTGGCACGAAGAACAAGCTGCTTTTCGTGACGGACGCGAATTCAGGGAAGGAATTCCTGGTGGACACAGGCTCCCAGCTGAGTTTTGTCAAGCCTACCTACGCGGACACGCTGGCGCCTGCCAGCGGACCCCTGGTGTTAGCGGCGAACGGCTCCACGATCAAAACCTATGGGGAGAAGACGCTTCTCCTGTCCCTCCACGGGCGCACCTTCGAGTGGACCTTCGTTGTAGCTGCAGTTAACAACAACATGCTAGGTGCTGACTTTTTATGCTCAAACAGTTTGTTAGTTGATCTTGCTAATAGACGTATTGTAAATGCACTGTCTTTCTACTCTATCTCCTGCACAGCTCGGGTGGCCCTGCCTTCTGCACATCCCAATGTCACAGCTGTGGGTGGTAAGTTTCATGCATTACTCAACCAGTTCCCGACACTCACGGTCCCAACATTTTCAGCGTCAGTTGCCAAACACGGGGTCGAGCATTTCATAACTACCTCTGGCCCCCCTGTTTTTGCAAAAGCTCGGCGTTTGGACCCAGCTAAACTGGCCATCGCGCGCGAGGAATTCGCCAACTTGGAAAAACTGGGCATTGTTAGGCGCTCGAACAGCTCTTGGTCGTCACCCCTGCACATGGTGCCCAAGGCTGACGGCTCGTGGCGCCCTTGCGGTGATTTCCGCAGATTAAATAATGCTTCAGCACACGACCGCTATCCGATTCCGCACATCCAGGATTTTTCCGCACATTTGGCGGGGGCGCGCATCTTTTCCAAAATAGATTTGGTGCGCGGTTATCACCAAGTTCCAGTCCGCGCACAGGACATACCCAAAACGGCAGTTATAACCCCTTTCGGGCTTTTCGAGTTTTTGCGCATGCCTTTCGGCCTCAAAGGCGCCGCGCAGACGTTCCAACGCATGATAGATGCAGTGCTGCGCGGCCTCCCTTTTGTATTCGCTTATTTGGATGATATTTTGGTAGCCAGTGCATCCGAAGCCGAGCACGAATGCCACCTCACAGCCGTTTTTCAGAGGTTGACAGAGCACGGGCTGATCATTAACCCAGCGAAGTGCCAATTCAGGGTAGCGCAAATCGATTTTTTGGGACACCGCGTGTCTCCAGAGGGTGCGGTCCCGCTGCCGGATAAAGTGCGCGCGATAACGGATTTCCCCCAACCGCAGACAGTTAAGGCGCTGCAAGAATTTTTGGGGATGGTCAATTTTTATAACCGTTTCCTCCCCAACGCGGCACGGCTCATGCACCCATTGTACACGGCATTAAAGAAGCAAAAACCTGCATCTAAGGTTGAGTAGTCCCCGGACCGGGAGCGCGCTTTCTCACAGGTCAAATCGGCCCTCGCGAACGCTGCGTTATTGGCACACCCGGTGCCAGCAGCTCGCATGGCGCTAACCACGGACGCCTCCGACGTGGCAGTGGGAGCGGTTGTCGAGCAACTGGTAGCAGGGAGCTGGCAACCACTTGCGTTTTTCAGCAAAACATTGCGCGATAACGAGCGTAAATACAGCGCGTTTGATAGGGAGCTTTTAGCCCTGCATTTGGCCATCCGCCACTTCCAGTTCTGGTTAGAAGGGCGCCGTTTCACCGCGTTTGTGGACCATAAACCATTAACTTTTGCAATGGCTAAGATTTCAGAGCCTTGGTCGGGCCGACAACAGAGACAGCTGGCCGCAATTTCGGAGTTTACCACCGACATTCAACACGTGGCGGGTAAACACAATGTAGTGGCAGATGGTCTCTCGCGTGCAGTTGCAATGCCAGGCCCCCAGGGGGCAGACGCGGCGGCTGTAGACTCGGGCCAGGCTTGCGGCGCGGAAGCGCTCACAGCCCCGGTCTGCGTTGGGTTAGATTATGCAGCCATTGCCGCTGAGCAGGTTAACGATGCGGACGTGCGCGCGCTCCAGTCTGGGGCAACAGGGCTAAGGCTGGAGCACAGGGTGCATCAAAGAGGTATGCCCCCCCTAATCTGCGATATCTCCACGGGGCGCCCCCGCCCCGTGGTCCCGGCTGCATGGCGTCGCCGTGTTTTTGACTTAATACATTCGCTGGCACACCCGGGCGTTCGCGCGTCGATCAAAATGGTGGGAGAGAAGTTTGTTTGGCCGGGGCTGCGTAAACAGGTCAGAGAATGGGCTGCAGCCTGCGCAGCGTGTCAAAGAGCAAAGGTACACAAGCACACGCGAGCCCCTCTAGAACCTTTTCACATCCCAACCAAACGCTTCGACCATGTGCATATCGACTTGGTGGGACCCCTCCCGCTGTCACAGGGGTTCACACACCTTCTAACTATGGTGGACCGCACTACGCGCTGGCCAGAGGCGATTCCCCTGGCGTCAACCACAGCAGCAGACGTTGCGCGTGCTTTTTTAACGGCTTGGGTCGCGCGCTTTGGAGTCCCGTCAGACATAACGTCTGACAGAGGACCCCAGTTTGTTTCCGAGCTCTGGCCGTCCATGGCACTCAGCCTGGGGGTGAAAATTCATCGCACAACTGCGTATAACCCCCAGGCCAACGGTTTGTGCGAACGCTTTCACCAGTCATTGAAAGCAGCCCTCAGAGCGGCTCTCACGGACACAAATTGAGTTGATAAGCTTCCATGGGTTTTATTAGGGTTGCGTTCAGCACCTAAAGAAGATTTGCAAGCCTCTCCGGCCGAACTTGTCTTCACCCAACCTCTCCGGTTACCGGGAGAATTCCTTCCTGAGAACCCCGCACCAGATCGCCCCCCCGCTCAGCTGCTGCAGGGCGGCGCGGGGTCACACACCCTCCCCGGTCCAGTTCATCACAGTTTTCCACGCGTTTTTGTGCCTAAAGCCTTAAAGAATGCAGAATTCGTCTTTGTTACACGACGCACAGAGGTTAGGTTTAAGACCACCTTACGATGGACCGTTCAGAGTGTTAGAAACCGGGGAAAAGCATTTTTTGCTCGATTTGGGAGACAGGAGGGAATTAGTCTGCATTAACAGACTCAAACCTGCTTTTGTGTTAGCTGATGAACAGGTACAGTTGGCCAGGGCTCCCCGCCGCGGCAGGCCGCCGGGGAGACACTCTGCTAAGCTTTCACAACGATGTGCTAATGACTCTGATCCACAGATGCAAGAGACAGCCACAGGCAGAGCGAGACCTGCTCACAGCAGATATGGCAGGGAGTTGAAGCCCAGGCAGTTGGATGTATGATCTGTTGTGCCAATTTTTTTTCTCGTTCTGTGTGATATGTCATGATTCTATGCATTTGAGGTGCAACTTGTCCTTATTTAGACGTTTGGGGGGGGGGGGGGGGGGTTATATGGCGCATATATAGGGCGCATATATGGCATGCTTGTATGGTACGCATTTTCTCCCACATGTATTTAGTAGGCATGACGGTGCATACTCTACAGACTTCAAACGTCCAAAAGGACATGCCCCGGCAGAGACCTCGGCAGGTGTGAGGTGGTTTCTGGGGAGACGGGAAGTTAGAGACAATGTCCCAGCAGGAGCCCCCGAGGCGGAGGAGACAACAGAGATGCCAACGAGCCTCGGAGGCTATATGTTACTGAAGAACTGTGGGTTCATATGTTTACTGAAGGACTGTGGGTTGAAGGTGTGATATATTTGATGTGGGGGGTTTTGTGTCTCTGGGGGTATAAGAGCTGTGGGGAAAGATTGTCCTGTCTCTTTTGTTGAGATACTTGCTGTTAGAGGATGAGACTCCAAATAAACCTTTCCTGAGAAATAAACTCAGTCTCGTTTGTGAAGGCATCCTCTACACTATGTTCTTAATGCTTTTTATGTTCTTAATGTTCTTTCAGTTTCTGAGTAGCATAAAAGAGGGCCACCACATTGTTATACTAAATAAGACAACACAATGGAGAAACAGGGTGTAACCAAAATAATCTCATATAATGTAAAAGGGATCCTGAATCCAGTTAAAAGATCCAAGATTCTAGGCAAAATGAAAAAAGACAAAACAGGAATAATATTTTTACAGGAAACCCACCTAACAGACGTGGAGCACACTAAACTTAAAGTCCAAATGTCACGTAATTTTTTTTTCCAAATGCCAACGAATTTTGATAAAATACACATAGCTTAAACCAAATATTCATACCGGAGACCATATCACCCACCCGTATTTACATAATTGCACAAAATACACCAGGCGAAGGCCCCGCCTTGCTCGCTGGCTTGTGACAGCCAATCCAGACCACGGCCATGTTTTTGACGTCACAAATTTAACCCTGGCTGCCCTGCCGTATCCACATTCACACTTATCAACATTGGACAATCATGACGGAAACTGACAGCGATTGTGAAGAAATTAGTTTAGTTTTGTCCTCTGGTGAATCGGACTTGGAATTCAGGGAAGACGACACCCCAGATACTGATGACAGTGGTTCAGACAGTGACAGAGGCATAGAACCTTACAAGTTCGAGCCGTCCGAGACGGAATCAGATGCTTTGTCTGATGACAACAGTTCCGACGATGACCAGAGAGCAGAACCAGTGGAAAATGTCATTGAATTGGACATTAATCGCCTCCAGAATGTTGAATGGTAAGCCAAAAGAAATCTGTGATGTTTAATAAATTAACTATAACCACCGGCAAAATTGGGAAGCCGAAGGGGGTCTGTCGAGGGCGCCCCATAAATATCGATTTTTCGGAAGCCATTATTATGACGATACAGTGGGGCGCTAGCTTACAGTAGAACCCTTTCTTTCCTCATTCAGTTGTAGCAACAAAATCAAGGATGAAATGGAAGTAATTGTGGAAAATGACTTGTATTAAAATTGCCAGGATCGTGTGTGTATAGGGCCATAACCAGGAATGTTCCTTTCTCACTGTAGACGAATTAGAAATCTAGCTTGTTGTTTTGTACGCCAGCTTCAAGGTTTAATAACTAGAAATAATTGTGAAAAAACTATGTCTCTAGCACATGGCACTTCATGAGGAGGGCTTGAAAGTTCTATTAATAAACAAAGACAACATGAATAATGCAATGGATCTTTTCACTTTATTTTACATGAGTTCTGCAAGGCATTTATGAGGTGGATATGGTGTAAATAATATGGACAGGATGTGAACGCATTATTGAATATTATATATATTATATTGTTACAAAATTTATAAAAGCTCACAATTGCCATATCAACAAACCTGTGTTTACAATATCAACAAACAAGCAGATTTATGTATACATGCACTCAGAAAATATTTGCAAATTCTTGTACTTGAATTTTTCAATAGGTGCACCTGTGAGTGTTGCCAAGCAATGCCAACAGTGGAGGAGAGCCGCTGCTGTCAAGAAATTGACCAGACCAGAATGAGAATGGAGGCGCATACCTGTCAAGTGATACGTTTTCGCCGTATTTTAATACGGGGAAAATGCAATTTTAGCAAATACGGGCGTATTGCCATTTCTGTACGCCCAAAAGAGAAATATATGGGGAAAAAAATTATTGAGTGTGTTGAGGAACACGTCGTTGTGTGTGACCCCCACAGCTAGAGGGCTGGCAAAGCGCTCAGCGTGAGCTATTCTCACAACAGTGAGAAGTGTGGACTCAATCATTAGGCTGATGGCCTCACACTTTCTACTGTCCTGCGGCTCCGGAACAGAGAGGAATCACCTTCCAAATCCAGAATTCTGCTTTTTTTATTTTGAGCAGGACACTGAGTTGTGTTGTTATTGTCAAATATCCATGAATCCTTAAAATATTTGACAATAACAACACGAATTACATTTAAAACATTTCCCAGAAAAGTGTCCCTTATTACCCAGCCGTCCCTTATAGCCCCGTTTTACGGTGCCATCCAGCAATACGATAGATGATTTATTTCTAAGGATAAAATTGTTGGTCGTTGTTACGTTGGTAACGAGGGGTAACTAAGAACAAAAATAGTGATTGCCTTCCACAAACAAAGGAAAAAAACTGTATGTATTAAAAATATGTGGTACCTCTTTCAGTCTCCATAATAAACAATCAATCGGGATACCCCAAGCATCAAACTAAGGTACAATCTGTTTCGTCACTTCCGCCTTCTTCCCCAGGCGATTCCGGGGGCCATGAGTAGGAACGTCAGGCCAAGCGCGGCAGTTTTAAATTAACGAATGTTCCTGCGTTACTGAAGCATATGCACCAAGACCCGAACGGATCGGTTCCCTTTTATATCTAGTTTCAAGACATTTTAAGGACCCTATTACGTGACATTTGGACTTTAATAGACAAAGGTTTAAAATGATCTCTTCATCTTCATATAAGTCAGGGAGGAGGAGGGGGGTAGCGACATTGATCTCAACCAAAATTATATTTGAAAAAAAATCAGAACACAAAGATAAAGAAGGGAGATTCAGCATGGTACTTGGTCGGCTAGAGGGAGAAGATATCACCCTGCTGAATGTATATGCACCTCCAGGGGCTAACTGGAAATTTTATAAAAATGTATTTGACCTAATGATAACTAAAGCCCAAGGTTTAGTGATATGTGGTGGAGACTTCAGTCTAAGACTGAATCCATACTGGGATGCATCAGGTAATTCTCCACATCAAAATAACACTCAAAGTAGAAAAACTCAGATGCTACTAAAAGAAATGGGAATCTGTGACGTGTGGAGGGAATTCAACCCCAGTGTAAAAGATTGTACATTTTACTCAGCACCACATTCATCATACTCAAGGACTGACTATTTTTTTATGTTTAATAGAGACATTGGAAGAGTAAAAACATGTAAAATAGGACTGATGGATCTCTCTGACCACAGTCCGATCTATATGGACTTAAGTATCCAATTTTCTTGGAGGTTAAATTCAAATGTGCTGAAAGGACCACTGAAAGATGAATTGGAATCAGATATTCTCAGATATTTGGAAGAAAATGATAATGGAGAAGTATCCCCTTTAATACTGTGGGACGCATGCAAAGCTGTAATAAGGGGAAAGATTATCGCAAAACTGGCAATCCAAAAGAAAATGAGACAAGAAAAATTAATCACATTAGAGTCAGAACTTAAGAAACTAGAAAAAGAGCACAAAGACAACACTCATTCTAATGACGCGCTCAAAATTAAGGAAATTAAAAAAAAACCAAATGAGATCTACACAATAGAAATCCAGAAGAAACTTACATTTCTGAAACAAAAATACTATGAAACAGGTAGCAAATCGGCAAAATTACTAGCCTATAAATTGAGGAAACAACAAACGGAGAGAGCAATCTACAAAATCAGAGACCCAGTATCAAAGGAAATAAAATTTAGAATTCAGGAAATTCTTAAAAGCTTCGAGAACTACTACAAGAACTTGTACTCCCTCAAAAAACATAAAAACGCATCCGAAGCCTTCCTAAACACATTAAACCTTCCCCAACTTACTGAGTCACAAAATAAAACACTATTGTCAGAAATACAACCTAAAGAATTAGAAAAAGCAATTATGAAACTTAAAGCTAACAAATCCCCAGGAGCAAATGGCTTTACAGCAGAGTGGTACAAAACCTTTAAACAGCAACTATCTCCTCTCCTCCTGAAAACATTTAACTATGTCCTCCACACAGGGGAAATCCCCCCCTCCTGGAGAGAAGGGGTCATTGCAGTCATACCTAAACCTGAAAAGGATAATCTAGACTGCTCCAACTACAGACCAATCAGTGTGTTAAATCAGGACTATAAGCTTTTTACCACTATCCTTGCCAAAAGGTTAGAAAATATACTGACAGACTTAATTCATTTAGACCAAACAGGTTTTATAAGACAAAGACAGACACAAGGTAACATTAGACGCACTTTACACATAATTCATCATATAAAAAAATATAATTTAAATGCAGCCATACTGGGATTAGATGCTGAAAAAGCATTTGATTCGGTTGACTGGTCTTTCCTAAATAGAATCTTATCCAGTTTCAATTTTCATAACAACTTCATTAGAACTATCCAGGCATTATATAAAAAACCAACAGCTAAAATAAGGATTAACGGTAAATTATCATCATCTTTTGAACTGGAAAGTGGATATCGTCAGGGCTGCCCCTTGTTTCCACTGCTCTTTGCAATCTTCATAGAACCTCTGAGCCAATGGATAAGACAGAATCAAAAAATTCAAGGTATTACACTTGGTCAGAAGGAACATAAAATAGCACTCTTTGCTGATGATATTTTAATATACCTGGGGCAGCCAGACACCTCTTTTCCAGAACTAATCTCAGTTTTTTCAGAGTATGGAGATTTATCGGGGTACGAATTAAACATGCATAAAACCCAAATTTTAACATTCAACTATGACCCAAATCAATATTTACTAAGCAAACTCAAAACTAACTGGGAGATGGAATCTATGAAATATCTGGGGGTCAATATCCTGAAACAACTCAACAAAATTATAACACTAAACTATGATCCACTGACGGCAAAAATAAAATCTGATCTAGCAAGATGGAATATAATACCATTCTTAGGTACTGCACAAAGAATTGAAGCAGTCAAAATGAATATACTTCCACGTCTTCTATACCTTTTCCAAACAATACCGGTAGAACCTCCCAAAAAAAACATGGCAAGAACTGGACAGAAGGATCTCAAGATTCATATGGCAGGGCAAGAGACCTAGAATCAGATATAGAACCCTACAGCTAAACAAAGACAAAGGTGGGCTCGCGCTGCCAAATATCAGGGACTATTTTAAAGCCGCACAAATTAAAACTTTAGTAGAGATATGTAACCCAGTCTACACTGCACAATGGAAGGAGATCGAATGCCAAATAACAAGTGACATCCCCCTACAGGCAATAATAGGGAACAATGCCTTACCTAAACTTTTGAATAACACTAACCCGTGGATAGAGACCCCGCTAAAAATTTGGTTTAAGATAGTCAGGGAGAATCAAACTAAAGAACCCTATCGATTACCGCAATGGATTGCCTATGATCAAGACTTTACTCCTAATAAAACAGACACTAGATTTAAAAAGTGGAAAGAGAACGGACTGATAAAATATTACCATTTTTTTAAGGGCAAACTTTAAGAAGTTTTGAAGATTTGAAAAAACAAGGTCTAATAAATCAAGACCTTTACAGGTTCTTTCAGCTTAGACACCACATAAACAAAATACTTAAAAAGGAGGATTTGGAAAGGGCCCAGTCAGGTGTTCTGAAGGTCTTCTTAATGGCATATAAAGGGATTCTAGGGATCAGATACATTTCTAAAATATACCAAAGTCTTCAAGACTTAAAAGGAGACAACACATCATATATAAAAGAGAGATGGGAAAAAGAGGGGAATTTCACTTTACAACTGGAAATATGGGAAAAGCTAAATAAACAACAATGGAAAAGTACCTCATCCCTGCAGTGGAGAGAATTTGAATGGAAAAATTTGGTAAGATTTTTCAGAACACCTGCACAAAACAAATTTACTCGTAAGGGGTTGAATTGCTGGCGCTTGTGTGGTGAAGACACTGCAAATCATTTTCATGTGTTTTGGTCATGCCCAGTTATCCACCAATATTGGACCAATGTACAGACAATATTGGGGAAAATATTCAAAATAACAGTTCCCTTTTCTTTTGTAACTCTGTATTTGGGTTTACTACCGGAATCACTGGAAAGAAGAGGAGAAAAATACTTATTCACTGTTTTAATATTGGCAAGTAAAAAAGCTCTAACAAAAAAATGGATGTTGAAGGATTGTCCTACACCTGAAGATTGGATTAACGTGATTCAAGACATTTATTCGATGGAAAAGTTGACATTCGCACTGAGACAGGACATGGATGGGTTCTTGAACTTTTGGCAACCCTGGAACGCATATGTGGCTTCCATTAGATCTAATCTTTGACAAATACCATTTCAATAATGGCACCTCTCTTTGTTTCAATGCTACTCAGATACTCTTTTTTTTTTTTTGCTCTTTTGTTTTTTTTTCTTGTTTTGTTTTTTTTGTTTGTTTCTTTGTTCTTTCTTTAATTTCTCTTTTTCTTTCACTTAAAAAAAGGGTGTTGTAATAATTATTTTTCCAATGTTGTCAAAAAACAAAAAAAGGGAACATGTGATGAAAATGTAAACAATGCAATGTTGTAATGACATGTATACCCTTTACAAAAACTTAAATTAAAAAAAAAAAAAAAGAAAAGGTGTATGCAGGAAGTAACCCACAGTTAGAGAACGAATTACTGATTCTGAGAGCTGAATATGACAAAAAAATCAGCGAATAGAGCTGCCTCGAGTCTTCTAAGAGTGAAGCAAACTTTTTATGAACAAGGTGAAAAATCAGGAAAATTATTGGCATGGCAGATTAAACAATTAGAATCTAAAACACCAATCACCAGTATTATAAGTAACGGACAGGTAGTTATAGATCCTTTAGAAATTAATAGTACCTTTAGAGATTATTATGAAAAACTATATGATACAAAAAATGAAACTGACTTAACAAAACTAAATGGGTTTTTGGGTGGATTATCCATACCAGGTATTCCAAATGAAATCAGGGAGATACTGGAGTCTAAAATTAGTCAAGAAGAAGTTGGGCTAGCCATTGATGATATGAAATCAGGAAAAAGAGCAGGACCAGATGGTCTTTCAGTCAACCTCTATAAAAAAATTTAAGAATAAATTAATAAAACCACTTTTGGAAATGGTTTTAGAAGCATTTCAAAATGGTAATTTACCATCATACATGAATAATGCCTTAATTATACTGTTGCCAGAGCCAGGTAAACCCTCTAATAAATGTGAAAATATGAGACCAATAAGCCTATTAAATGCTGATCTTAAAATAATCTGTAAAATTTTAGCAAAACGACTACAAGAAATATTACCAAATATTATTAACCGAGATCAGAATGGCTTTATAATGGGAAGACAAGGCTTCCATAATGTAAGAAGACTATTTAATATTATTTATTCCAATAAAGAAGCACCGGATACAGCTCTCCTATCATTGGACGCCGAAAAGGCCTTTGATAGGGTCGAATGACCCTATCTTTTTGAAGTCCTACAAAGGTTTGGACTTGGAAATAATTTCATAAAATGGGTCCAGATAATATACAATAATGCTACAGCAGAAATCCTAACAAACAGCAATATCTCAAAATCAATAAAAATCAATAGAGGATGTCAACAAGGCTGTCCACTTTCACCTTTATTGTTTACTATGGCAATTGAACCTTTAGCGATGGCAGTACGTTTACATCCACAAATATATGGAATTAAAGTAGGACCAACAGAACATAAAATCTCCCTGTATGCCGATGACATAATTTTGTTTATGTCGAACTTTAAAAAAATCAATTCCGACCTTGTTAAATTTAATAAAGAACTTTGGGGATATATCAGGATGTAAAATAAACAAAACAAAATCTTCAATATTAATGTTAAATGAGACCCAGAGAAATCATCCAGCTCCTGAGGTAAACCAATTCAATGTTGTAAATCAGTTTAAATATTTAGGAATTCAAATTTTGCCTAAGCTAGAATCAGTCGCCAATGCCAACTACGAAGCCTTAATGACAAATATTAATGAGTTGCTTCAGAGATGGATGTCACTACCAATGTCGATGATCGGGAGAATTAATATACTTAAAAGTAATATCTTACCAAAAATACTTTATTTATTTCAAAACATTCCTTTACCACCACCTTCAGATCTATTCTCAAGAATTAAAAAAAAGTTAGTGGACTTTATATGGAACAATAGGAAGGCTAGATTACGTTTGTCCTTACTATACTTACCATTTGATCGTGGAGGTCTGAAATGTCCAAACTTTATGTTGTATTACTGGTCAGCACAACTGAGGTCTATGACATATTATTTTTCATCAAATGATCCTCCTCACTGGACTGAAATGGAATCATACAATTTACCTTTACCTCTTCCCTTATTCATATACTCAGACTCAGCTAAAAAATTACAGAAACAAGTTAAAAATCCAATTGTAAAGCACATGATCAAAATATGGTGTGAAACCACAAAATATTTAAAAGAACCACACTCACTGTCACAATTTAGCCCAATATGGGGTAATCAATATTTTACACCAGGGAGAGCGGATACTGTATTTAAAGTATGGAATTTAAAAGGGATTCAGAAGATTCAAGACTTATATTTGTCACGCTCAGATAACATAATGTCTTTTGAAGAACTGAGGATTAAATTCAATCTTAATAGAATACACTTTTTTAAATATCTTCAGCTTAGAAATTTTATTCGTTCAAATCAAAATAATGCTCTCACCCGACCTACTTATTCAACTTTGGAAAAAATTTTGATCAAAGATAGTAAGAGAAAGGGTATTATTTCAGAGTTTTACAACTCATTGACACTATACTCAAGTGAAAACTCACAGAAAAGGGACTTCCGGTTATGGCTGCCACGTAGGACGGACGTGTCTCGCTCTGCTCTGCTCCTGGAGAAAAAAAATCGGCAAATAACTCTCTCATTTGGGACAGAACGTATCCCAGCGTTTGGGCGAGGATATGTCGGCGAAGCCTAAGGCTGGAAAACCAGGAAAAGGAAAAAGCGAGCCGCCGAAACAGTCCAAATTAACGGACTTTCAGGTCTGTGACGCAGCAAACAGGGCTCCATATATGGCGGAGGAGGCTGGCAACGCTGCGATTTCTGCGGGGAATGGCGCAGATGCGCTGATGGCTGCCATGAGTTCAATGAGAGCGGACTTTTCCTCTAGATTTGATGGGATTATGACAGCGTTGGAAGGAATAAGAAAGGAATTGGGTGACTGTGTAGAACGAACGGCGCAGATGGAGCTCCGTCTCGCTAGTGCTGAAGATGACGTCACCCGTCTTCAATTAAAGGTGCGCACTTTGGAAAAAAAAAATAAATCTCTGGAAGATAATATTTTGGATTTGGAATCTCGGTCGAGACAGAATAATTTGAGGCTGGTGGGTCTTCCAGAGGAATCAGAAGGTCGGGACGTATGTTCCTTTCTGGAAAAGTGGATTCCGGAGGTGCTGGGCAGCGAGGAGTTGCAATCAGCAGTGATTCTGGAAAAAGCACATCGCATTGGCCCACGGAGAGATAAGGGACCGCCGAGGACCTTAATTATGAAGTTTCTTAACAACAGAGACAGGATGAAGATCTTCAACGCTGCACGAGCTAAAAAAGGAGAGATTAAACACCAGGACCAGCAGGTGCGGTTCTACCCAGATTTGGCCACAGGAATCCAGCAACTGAGGAAGCAGTTTGATCCCATACGTAAGGAGCTGCGCAACCTTGGGATTCGTCATGGTGTAATCTATCCTGCGAGACTGCTGACCACGTATGAGGGCAGAACCCACATCTTCAAGACCCCAGAGGAGGCGCAGGAGTTCATCAAGAAGATCAAAGAAGAAGAAGAGACTGGTGGGAGCTAAGCATGAACAAAATATAAGGTAGAATAATTAAGCATTTGCACAGGCATCTGACTGACTTGAAGTAAATAGTAAGTTTACAAAATATAGATTGTATTATATATTAAAAAAAAACAAAACAAAAACAAAAACAAAAAAAAAAAACTATGATGTACAAAGTTGTTAAAAATTTTGGAGTTAAGTTGGAAAACTACAGAGGAGAGTTAATGTTACGTCATTAAAAGCAGTAGAGTTAGGGTGATTGGGAGGATGAAGAAGGAGTGGCTTAGGCTGTTCCCCGTGGGTGTGGAACGGTCGATGGCTATATCGGGAGACAGAATTTTTCTTTTGATTTTGGGGGGTTTGCCACAAGTGTGGGAAGGGGAAATTTGTTTGTGTGTAGTTTGTAGGATGAATGTTCAACCACTCATGTTTTTGCTTCTCTGTATGAGCATGTTTACACTGCAAGGTAATCCCAAACTCTCTATTGATCATGGACCAAAGTGTTAATCTTAATTTAACTTCATGGAATTGCAGAGGTCTACAAAATTTAAAAAAACTTAAACAAGTTATGAATAAAATAAAGGACATGGGTTCAAGAATTGTGTTTTTACAAGAAACTCATCTGATAGAGGAGGATGTTAAAAGAATTAGGAGTAGATGGCAGGGAAGTGTATTCACCTCTTCATTTTCATCCCGAGCCAGGGGAGTTATGACTCTCATACATAAATCAGTTCCTTTTCAAGTGAAAAATGTAATTGGAGACAAATTTGGAAGATATGTAATCATTCAAGGTTCTTTGCTATTAGAAAATATAAATCTTGTGAACTTATATGGTCCCAATATAGATGATCAGAAGTTCTTTGCTAATTTATTTCTCATCTTATCATCACTTACAGGGCAACATATAATAGCAGGGGATTTTAATTGTACATTGAATCCAGGTGTGGATAGATCAACAGGACTGGATTGTACGCACATTGGATGTAGGATGACTATTAATCATTTTATGAAAGAATTGAGATTGTTAGATATATGGAGAGAAATGAAACCACAAGTTAAAGCCTATTCTTGTTATTCCAGTACCTACAAGACATTCTCACGTATTGATTATTTTTTGATTTCCACAGAATTAAGGTCCAAGATTCAAAACTGCTTTTATGATAACATCGTGATCTCTGATCATGCACCCTGTTGTCTAATATATGTAGATAAAAAATTGACAAAGGAATCAGGTAGATGGCAATTTCAGCATAAATGGCTTCAGGATGAGGAATTTGTCAAGTATATAGAAAAACAGATAGACGAGTTCTTTGACATCAATACTACACAAACATCAGCATGTGTAAAGTGGGAGGCTTTCAAAGCTTTTATTAGGGGGCATATTATTAGTTATACAGGATCAAAATCTAAGAAGACTCGAGAGGAGAGAGCTAAATTGGAACATAAAATAAAAAATCTTCAGGGAAAAGTGTATGCAGGAAGTGACCCAAGGTTGGAGAATGAATTACTGATTTTGAGAGCTGAATACGACAAAAAATCAGCGAATAGAGCTGCCTCGAGTCTTCTAAGATTGAAACAATCTTTTTATGAACAAGGTGAAAAATCAGGAAAATTATTAGCATGGCAGATTAAACAATTGGAAATTAAAACACCAATTACCAGTATTATAAGTAATGGACAGGTAGTTATAGATCCTTTAGAAATTAATAGAGCCTTTAGAGATTACTATGAAAAATTATATGATACCAAAAATGAACCTGATTTAACAAAACTAAATGGGTTTTTGAACGAACTATCTATACCGTGTATTCCAAATGAAAACAGGGAGATATTGGAGTCTAAAATTAGTCAAGAAGAAGTTGGGCTAGCCATTGATAATATGAAATCAGGAAAAAGTGCAGGACCAGATGGTCTTCCAGTTGACCTTTATAAAAAATTTAAGAATAAATTAATAAAACCTTTTTTGGAAATGGTTTTAGAAGCATTTCAAAATAATAATTTACCATCATACATAAATAATGCCTTAATTATACTGCTGCCAAAACCAGGTAAGCCCTCTAATAAATGTGAAAATATGAGACCAATAAGCCTATTAAACGCCGACCTTAAGATAATCTGTAAAATTTTAGCAAGACGAATACAAGAAATTTTACCAAATATTATTAATCGAGATCAGAATGGCTTTATAAAGGGTAGACAAGGCTTCCATAATGTAAGAAGACTATTTAATATTATCTATTTTAATAAAGAAGCACCGGATACAGCTCTCCTATCATTGGACGCCGAAAAGGCCTTTGATAGAGTTGAATGGCCCTTTCTTTTTGAAGTCCTACAAAGGTTTGGACTTGGAAATAATTTCATAAAATGGGTTCAAATAATATACAATAATGCTACAGCAGAAATCCTAACAAATAACAATATTTCAAAACCAATAAAAATCAATAGAGGATGTCGACAAGGCTGTCCACTCTCACCTTTACTGTTTACTATGGCAATTGAACCTTTAGCGATAGCGATACGTTTACATTCACAAATATATGGAATTAAAGTTGGACCAACAGAACATAAAATCTCCCTGTACGCCGATGATATAATTTTGTTTATGTCGAATCTAAAAAAATCAATTCCAACCTTGTTGAATTTAATAAAGAATTTTGGGGAAATATCAGGATATAAAATAAATAAAACTAAATCTTCAATATTAATGCTAAATGAGACCCAGAGAAATTACCCAGCCCCTGAGGTAAATCAATTCAATGTTGTAAATCAGTTTAAATATTTAGGAATCCAAATTATGCCTAAGCTAGAATCAGTCGCCAGTGTTAACTATGAAGCCTTAATGTCAGATATCAGTGAGTTAACTCAGAGATGGATGTCACTACCAATGTCGATGATCGGGAGAATCAATATACTTAAAAGTAATATTTTACCTAAAATACTTTATTTATTTCAATACATTCCCTTATCACCACCTTTAGATCTATTCTCAAGAATAAAAAAAAAGTTAGTGGAATTTATATGGAACAACAGGAGGGCTAGATTACGTCTGTCTTTATTATATTTACCATTTGATCGTGGAGGTCTGAAATGTCCAAATTTTATGTTGTATTATTGGTCGGCACAACTGAGGTCTATGACATATTATTTTTCATCAAATGATCTCCCTCACTGGACTGAAATGGAATCATACAATTTACCTTTACCTCTTCCCATATTCATATACTCAGATTCGGCAAAAAAATTACAAAAACAAGTTAAAAATCCATTTGTAAAGCATATGATCAAAATATGGTGTGAAGCTAAAAACTATTTAAAAGAACCACAGTTATTGTCACAATTTAGTCCAATATGGGGTAATCAATATTTTAAACCAGGGAGAGCGGACGCTGTATTTAAAGTATGGAATTTAAAAGGGATACAAAAGATTCAGGATTTATATTTGCCATGTGCAGACAACATAATGTCTTTTGAAGAGCTGAGGATCAAATTTAATCTCAATAGAACACATTTTTTTAAATATCTTCAACTTAGAAACTTTATTCGATCAAATCAAAATAAAGCTCTCACTCGACCTATTTATTCATCCTTGGAAAAAATGATGATGAAAGATAGTAAAAGAAAGGGTATTATTTCAGAGTTTTATAACTCATTGACACTATCTTCAAGTGAAAATTCACTGAAAAGATTAAACTACTGGAAAGAAGATCTGCAAATTGAAATTTCAGAGGAACAATGGGAATTGGCTTGTACAGAAGCTCAAACCAAATCAATAAATGCACGCCTTAAATTGATACATTTCAAATGGTTAATGCGGATGTATGTTACACCGGAGGAGTTAAATAGATATAACAAAAATATACCAGATACATGCACAAAATGCATGGAAAGTAAAGGAACCCTATTTCATTGTTTATGGGAATGTAGATTAATAAGAATGTTTTGGGAAGAGGTGAGGGTAACAATTGAAAAAATAATCTCAAAACAAATCATATTGAATCCTAAACTGGTTTTGTTGGGTCTGTACCCAGAAAAGCATAATTTCAATAAAAGTGAAAGAACATTCATAGACCTCAGTTTGCTTAATGCCAAAAAATGTATTGCACTATTATGGAAAAAGACTCATAGACCAGATGTGACTCAGTGGTTAAGACAGATGTTAACAAACCTTCCATTAGAAAGAATAACATATATACTGAAATCAAAGGAAATTGTGTTTGAGAATATATGGAGACCTTTTATTGATTATGTAAAAAATTTAAACATAACTCTTGAAGAAGAAGGTGAATGATGTGTGTGGACCTTGTAAATTCCAAACTGGTGAACATAATATGTATACTTATGTATTGGATTGTCTAGACTAAACAGAGGAGCATTGTTGAAGACTTGATTTTGTTGGTGGTTGTTGGTGTTTTTAGTGAATTTTTTTTTTTTGTAGTACTTTAGTGTTAGTGTTTGATTGTTTGTATCATGTTTGTTAAAAAAAAAAAAAAAAGGTTCAATAAAGATATTGTGGAAAAAAAAAACTCACAGAAAAGACTGAATGACTGGAAAGAAGACCTGCAAATTGAAATTTCAGAGGAACAATGGGAAATGGCTTGTGCAGGAGCTCAAACCAAATCAATAAATGTACGTCTTAAACTGATACATTTTAAATGGTTAATGCGGATGTATGTTACACCAGTGGAATTAAATAGATATAACAAAAACATACCAGATACATGCACAAAATGTATGGAAAGTAAAGGAACCCTATTTCACTGTTTATGGGAATGTAGAAAAATCAGAATGTTTTGGGAAGAGGTGAGGGTAACAATTGAAAAAATAATTTCAAAACAAATCACATTGAACCTTAAACTGTTTTTGTTGGGTCTGTATCCAGAAAAACATAACTTTAATAAAAGTGAAAGAACATTCACAGACCTCAGTTTGCTTGATGCCAAAAAATGTATTGCATTACTGTGGAAAAAGACTCATAGACCAGATGTGACTCAGTGGTTAAGACAGATGTTAACAGACCTTCCACTAGAAAGAATAACATATATACTGAAATCAAAGGAAAATGTGTTTGAGAATATATGGAGACCTTTCATTGATTATGTAAAGAAATTAAACATAACTTCTGAAGAAGAAGGTGAATGATATGTGTGGACCTTACAAATTCCAAGCTGGTGAATGTATATTTATGTATTCTTATGTAACAGATTACCTAGACTAAACAGAGGAGCATTGTTGTTGACTTGTTTTTGTTAATGGCTGTTGTAGTTTTTATTACCCTTTTTTTTGTTATTTTGTTATTGTTCTTTTTAATTTTTAAATTACTTTTGTGTTAGTGTCTGACTGTGTGTGCTATGTTTGTAAAAAAAAAAAAAAAAGGTTCAATAAAAAATATTGTGGAAAAAAAAAAAAACTGGAACCTAACAGATAAGTAAGATTTAAACCACTGCAACGAAGTTCCATCAAGTCCTATTTGGCATTCTAATATATCAAGTAAAATATTATGGTAATCGTATCAAAAGCTGCACTAAGGTCGAAAAGGACAAGTACAGAGGTGTGCTGGCAATGGAGTAGGTGTGTGCGTTGCTGGCTCCTGCTATATTTTTTTTCAGTCTTACTTTTTAAACCCTACTTTGCTGTAAGCTGTCAACGTTTTGGACATTTAATACGTGCAGAATCTGTTTTGAGTTGAAAATTAAAATAAAATTTTGTCAAAGTTGTTAGCTTCAAGGTTGGAAAAGATTCTTCCTTTTATAATTTCACAGGACCAAACCGGTTTCATTAAAAATCGCCATTCTTTTTTTAACTTGCAGCGGTTGTTTAATATTATTTATACTCCTCCCCACAACATACCTGAATGTCTTATTAGCTTGGACGCTGAAAAAGCATTCGATAGGGTTGAGTGGGAGTATTTGTTTTTTTACTTTGGAGAGGTTCAGTTTTGGTCCTTCCTTCTGTTCCTGGATTAAACTTCTCTATGCTAGTCCTTTAGCTTCAGTGTTAACTAATTGTCGCTATTCTGACTATTTTAGACTTTACCGTGGTACAAGGCAAGGCTGTCCTTTGAGCCCGTTGCTCTTTGCCTTGGCAATTGAGCCGTTAGCTATTGCAATCCGTGGGAGCCGGGACTTTCTAGGCATTCGTAGGGGTGGCATCGAGCATAGGGTTTCACTCTATGCAGACAATCTTTTACTATTTCTCTCCAACCCACTTACTTCATTACCCGCTATACTCAACATTTTGGATGGTTTTAGTAGGTTTTCTGGTTATAAAATTAATCTTAATAAGAGTGAATTGTTTCCGATTAATGAAAAGATTCGAGTTCAGGATCTTGAAAATTTTCCTTTCAAGGTTGTTATTGATCATTTTAATTATCTTGGGATATGTGTCACTAAACAACTTAATTACTTGTTTAAAAATAATTTTCTCCCCTTATTTGACCAGTGCAAGCTAATACTTTCCAAATGGTCCCCATTATCCTTGTCCTTAATTGGCAGAATCAATTCTGTAAAAATGATGTTACTTCCAAAGTTTTTATATTTGTTTCAATGTCTCCCCATTTTTATTCCTAAATCCTTTTTTAAGTCTTTGGACTCTCTGATTACCTCATTTATTTGGAATGGTAAACATCCGAGATTGAGGAAAGTTTTTCTTCAAAGACCCAAATCAGTGGGTGGCATGGCTCTGCCTAACTTTCAATATTACTACTGGGCAGCAAATATCAGGTGCATGTTATATTGGAAACATTTCTATCTGGAACCCAAATCACCCATTTGGATCCTTATGGAGTCACATGTGGACAATCAAACCTCCCTACCAGCAATTTTAGGTTCACCACTTCCCCTTGCTTTGTCTACACTGGGTAATAATAAAGTAGTTCGTCAGTCTCTTAGAATTTGGTCTCAATTCAGGAAAAATTTCGGTCTTCAGTTTTTCTCCATTAGAAGTCCAATTGTCACAAATCATTTATTTACCCCATCAACTATTGATAGTGCATTTCATATATGGCACAGAAAAGGTTTAAAATCTTTTGCGGATTTATATTTTGATGGTTAATTTGCAAGTTTTTCTCAACTTTCCACTAAATTCGACATCACTTCTACACATTTTTTCCGCTTTCTCCAGGTCAGACATTATGTGCAAACCATGACAAAACAATTCCCTCAAAAACCTTCTGATAATCCTCTAGATGATTTTTTATTAGTTAAACCAACTTCTAAGGGGGTAATATCAGTTTTATATAATTTAATTTCAAATTTACAATCTTCTTCTCTGGCCGCTATTAAACTGAATTGGGAACAAGATCTTAATTTTACTTTTACTGATGAACTGTGGGACTCTATTCTTGGCCAGGTTCACACTGCATCAATGTGTGCCCGCCACGCTCTTATTCAATTTAAGATTGTACACCGGGTGCACCTGTCCAAGGTTAAGTTAGCACGTATTTACTCGGATATAGACCCAACTTGTGAAAAGTGTGGTAGCGCTCCTGGCACTTTGCTTCACATGTATTGGTCCTGCCCTTCATTGATGAATTTTTGGCATTCTGTTTTTATCACTATGTCTGAAGTCCTGCAATATCAAATTAAACCTGATCCATTATGCGCCATTTTTGGTGTGGCTCCAGAACTTGTCTTGCCAAATTCCAAATTAAAAGTATTCAAATTTTCATTATTATTGGCCAGACGTGCTGTATTACTGAAGTGGAAAGACTCTTCGCCCCCTTCACATTTACAGTGGATAAAAGATATAATGTCCTGTTTGGATTTAGAAAAAATCAGATATACAGTTTGTGGCTCTGAAAACAAATTCTATAAATTATGGCGCCCGTTTCTTGATTCTTTTGAAAGACCCACGATTATAGTTTCTGAGTAGTGCAGTGGTTAGCACTGTTGCCTTACAGCTAGAAGGTTCCTGGTTCAAATCCCCAGGGTGGCAGGGGTTGGAACCTTTCTGTGTGGAGTTTGCATGTTCTCCCTGTGCTGCGTGGGTTTACTCCGGGGGCTCCGGTTTCCTCCCACAATCCAAAGACATGCATGTTAGGTTAATTGGCTGTTCTAAATTGTCCCTAGATATCTGTTTCCTATAGGCCCTTAGAATAGAGGGTTAGTACTAGTGAAAGCGCTTTGAGTGGTCTTTGTGACTAGAAAAGCTCTATATAAGTGCAGGTTAGTTAGTTAGTTAGTTAGTAGCTCATATCCCCTTTACCCCACCCCCACCTCACACACACAATTTTTTTTCTTTTTCTTTTTTTTTTTTTTTGTATTTTTTTTATTATTGTTTATTGAAAGGTTTTTGTGTTTTGAAGCATCCATATTTGTTAGTTTTAAATTCTAGTTTTGCACTGTTTGGTTAAAACAAAAATGAAAATTTCTAATACCTTGTATTGTATTGATACTTCAATTAATAATAATAAAAAGACCTTTGAAAGAAAGAAAAGGACAAGTACAGAAACAAGTCCATTATCAGATGTGATAAGGAGGTCATTGGTGACCTTCACTCAAGCTGTTTCAGTATTATGATGAATTCTAAACCCTGATTGAAACTCTTCAAATAAACCATTTCCCTGCAAGTGGTCAAATAATTGCATAGCAACAACTCAGTAAGATTTTTAAAATGCAAGGCAGATTAGAGATTGGTCTATAGTTACCTAAAACTCCTGATCCAGCGTTGGTTTTTTTTAATTACAGTAGTTTTAAAAGCCTGCGGTACATGGCCTAATGTTAATGAAGAATTCATTATTTGAAGAATAGAGCTACCAATAAATGGGAAGACTTATTTAAATAACCTGGTAGGAATAGGGCCTAGTATACACAGGGGTTAAAGCAAAAAAATTTCCTGAGCCTGAACTTTTTTCCGAGGGCAGAGTCAACGTGGTGTACATGCACACATTTCTATTTTATATACAGTATATCAGCAACAGTGAACTTTATATAATACTCTAAATTGCATTATTTCCATAATTGTTTTGTTCAAAAGAAATAATCTCTAGGCTTCAAAAACTTACTCTCTATCCGACAGAATGTATGACAGGTTTTGTGTACGTTGAAGGATAAAACACTTGCACAAGGCCGGAGTGGGACCAATTTTCAGCCCGGGAGTTTCATGCCCAAGACCAGCCCACTTTCTTGCAAAGTGGAGGAAATTGGAGCAAAAGTTCCATTTCTGTCCAATAGCTTTTATTGCAGACATGTTTTGACAAGAATATAGAACTTAGTTCACCTCAGTAAATCAGCTCACAAATAAATGAGAAACTGAAAGATAACTCACAAGCAGGAACATCAATTCAGTTCAGTGGCATAAAAATTCTACGGAAACAAAATAGCGATTCATTAGACAACTTTAACCGAGTAAAGGGGTGGGCAAACTACGGCCCACGGGCCACATCCGGCCCAATGGTCTTTTTAACCCGGCCCGCCAAAGATTGGTACATAATAGCCCAAATCATATCATAACTAGAAAAGCACTCGGAGAGCGCAGACCTCCGCCAAGCGGCACAGTTCCCCCCATACAGTGTTTGTGTGTACGTTTTCAGTTTTCCTGAGCATGAAAAGATATGAGTAGCAATTGGATTCACAATGATTATTTGTTTATTTGACATGGACAGTGCAATAAACAGACAATTAATGAATGACAATCAATGTGATAGTGATAGGATTAGTGGTTCAGTAGTGTAAAACGGGGCTATAAGGGACGGCGGGTTAATAAGGGACACTTTTCTGGGAAATGTTTTAAATGTAATTCTGCTTTTTTTATTTTGAGCAGGACGCTGAGTTGTGTTGTTATTGTCAAATATCCATGAATCCTTCATCAAATCTAGGCGGAAGCAAAATTAAAAAAGCAGAATTACATTTAGAAAAGTGTCCCATATTACCCCGCCGTCCCTTATAGCCCCGTTTTACGGTTGTAAAAGCATTGCCTCCTTGGCGGAAGTAATAAACTGAAGTGTTGGTGTGTCCATCTCCTCCACTGACGGATGCAGATTGGTTAGACAGGTTGCCGTGGGTTTTATATTATATTGGGGTTGCGCTCCGCGGCAAAACAGAATTTAGAATCTTTCCCGGCAGACAGGTCGTTTTTACGCAGCGCCTATAGCTGGGCGGGGAATTTGTGGCAAATAATCGGGCGGCGGACAGGTGGCCGTGTCAGGTTTTGCAGCGTGGCGCAAAAACAGGCACGGTGGCGGGCCCAGGCCAGCAGTGTTTTCCATGTGCTTTTGTGCCTAAAACATTGAAGAACGCGGCATTTGTGTTGGTCAGACACGACGACCAGTGCAATGTGCGCAGCGCCTATGGCTGCCACAGGCACGCTGGGGGGCCCAGGCCACCAGTGTTTTCCGCATGCTTTTGTGGCTAAAACGTTGAAGAAGGCGGAGTTTGTGTTGGTCAGACACGACGCCCAGCGCCCTCCATTGCGCCTGCGCACATGTTGAAAATGGCCGTATGTCACAGTGTGGAAAAATGCTTTAAAAAATTCCTGTATGCAGACGGTGATGCGGATCATCCCCAAAATTTAATCAGTTCTTCCTTGTACCATTTCCAACAACGCCTGAAAGTTTCATTGAAATCCGTCCAAAAGTTTTTGAGTTATCTTGCTAACCAACAGACAAACAAACACACAGACAAACACACAGACAAACCCCGGCAAAAACATTACCTCCTCCTGGCCTATCAGCCTGGCAGAGGTAATTATGACTGCATTCATTTGACCTTGTCCTGTAATGCCTGGTAATTCCACCAGGTGGCACATTAGGCACAGCAAAACACTTGATTTTGCAGAGCCAGGGCTACTCTTTGTTATTATTCTGCTACTGCTCTGACAGCAGAAGCCATTTGCAACAATGAGTGGGCCAAAGAAAAGAAAAGTTGACAGTGAGTGCCAAGTGTTTAATAAGGAATGGACAACTAAATACTTTTTTCCTCAGAGGGATTAATGACAATTTTGAGATAACGGAGGAATTTTTGGCCATGGACTCCCTAAAAGGGAAAACGTGAGGAGAGGACTTGTATAACAGCGTGTCGGGGGTCATCATGACGCACAAGCTACCCTGGAGTAAGCTTGCCAATGTTACCACAGATGGATCGCCAAATCTGACAGGAAAAAAACGTCGGGTTACTCAAAAGAATCCAGGAGAGGGTGAAAGAGGATAACCCCGAACAGGAGGTAATTTTCTTATACTGCATAATCCACCAGGAAGCACTGTGCAAATCCGTATTGCAGCTTGACCACATAGTGAAGCCAGTTGTAAAGTTCATTAACTTTATTCGAGTGAGGAGATTTCACTTCACTTCCGGTTCCGGCGCCACACGAGTTGGCTGCCTTTTGCAACAGCGGCTCAATTCTGAGTCTTTTTATCTTCCTTCTTCTTTCTGATCCGGCACACCTTTCACTCTATGTGTATCACGGACACACAGATCGCCCCGGGGGTCTCCCGAGTCGGCGGACGGAGCCTCTGTTTACAGCGAGAGACGATGCAGCAGGGAGGAGCTAGCTAGCACTCGGCCGCCACCCGGTGCTAACGGAGAGGCTCGACATACCGGGAGAGCTGAAGCGGGAGAGCTGAAGCGGGAGCGATGCGGGTGCCGGGCTGGAGTTTGGGCGGTGTGCAGGAAATATAAGACAGAATAATAAATAGCGATGGCAAGAACCAAGCAGACCGCCCGTAAATCTACTGGAGGAAAAGCCCCCAGGAAGCAGCTGGCCACCAAGGCTGCTCGAAAAGGCGCTCCGGCCGGCGGCGGAGTGAGGAGGCCTCACCGTTGCAGGCCCGGTGCCGTGGCTCTGAGAGAGATCCGTCGCTGCCGGAGGTCCACGGAGCTGCTCATCCGTGGGCTGCCCTTCCAGCGCCTGGTGAGGGAGATCGCTCAGGACTTCAGGACCGACCTGCGCTTCCAGAGCCCCGCCGTCATGGCTCTGCAGGAGGCCAGCGAGGCCTACCTGGTGGGTCTCTTCGAGGACACCAACCTGTGCGCCATCCACGCCAAGAGGGTCACCATCATGCCCAAAGACATCCAGCTGGCCCGCCGCATCCGCGGAGAGAGAGAGCTTAGACTTTCTGCTGCACATCCACCAACCACAATGCTCCGCACTGTGTGTCTATATATATATATATATATATATATATATACTGTATATATATATATATATATATATATATATACACATACACATACACTACCGTTCAAAAGTTTGGGGTCACCCAGACAATTATTTTGTGTTTTCCATGAAAACTCACATTTATTTACCACCATGAGTTGTAAAATGAATAGAAAATATAGTCAAGACATTGACACGGTTAGAAATAATGATTTGTATTTGAAATAATATTTTTTTTTCCTTCAAACTTTGCTTTCGTCAAAGAATCCTCCATTTGCAGCAATTACAGCATTGCAGACCTAACATGATTGCACAAGGGTTTTCTAATCATCCATTAGCCTTCTGACGCAATGAACAAACACATTGTATCATTAGAACACTGGAGTGACAGTTGCTGGAAATGGGCCTCTATACACCTATGTAGATATTGCACCAAAAACCAGACATTTGCAGCTAGAATAGTCATTTACCACATTAGCAATGTATAGAGTGTATTTCTGATTAGTTTAAAGTTATCTTCATTGAAAAAAGTGCTTTTCTTTCAAAAATAAGGAAATTTCTAAGTGACCCCAAACTTTTGAACGGTAGTGTATATATATATATATATATATATACACATATATACACTCACCGGCCACTTTATTAGGTACACCTGTCCAACTGCTCGTTAACACTTAATTTCTAATCAGCCAATCACATGGCGGCAACTCAGTGCATTTAGGCATGTAGACATGGTCAAGACAATCTCCTGCAGTTCAAACCGAGCATCAGTATGGGGAAGAAAGGTGATTTGAGTGACTTTGAACGTGGCATGGTTGTTGGTGCCAGAAGGGCTGGTCTGAGTATTTCAGAAACTGCTGATCTACTGGGATTTTCACGCACAACCATCTCTAGGGTTTACAGAGAATGGTCCGAAAAAGAAAAAATATCCAGTGAGCGGCAGTTCTGTGGGCGGAAATGCCTTGTTGATGCCAGAGGTCAGAGGAGAATGGCCAGACTGGTTCGAGCTGATAGAAAGGCAACAGTGACTCAAATAACCACCCGTTACAACCAAGGTAGGCAGAAGAGCATCTCTGAACGCACAGTACGTCAAACTTTGAGGCAGATGGGCTACAGCAGCAGAAGACCACGCCGGGTGCCACTCCTTTCAGCTAAGAACAGGAAACTGAGGCTACAATTTGCACAAGCTCATCGAAATTGGACAATAGAAGATTGGAAAAACGTTGCCTGGTCTGATGAGTCTCGATTTCTGCTGCGACATTCGGATGGTAGGGTCAGAATTTGGCGTCAACAACATGAAAGCATGGATCCATCCTGCCTTGTATCAATGGTTCAGGCTGGTGGTGGTGGTGTAATGGTGTGGGGAATATTTTCTTGGCACTCTTTGGGCCCCTTGGTACCAATTGAGCATCGTTGCAACGCTACAGCCTACCTGAGTATTGTTGCTGACCATGTCCATCCCTTTATGACCACAATGTACCCAACTTCTGATGGCTACTTTCAGCAGGATAATGCGCCATGTCATAAAGCTGGAATCATCTCAGACTGGTTTCTTGAACATGACAATGAGTTCACTGTACTCAAATGGCCTCCACAGTCACCAGATCTCAATCCAATAGAGCATCTTTGGGATGTGGTGGAACGGGAGATTCGCATCATGGATGTGCAGCCGACAAATCTGCGCCAACTGTGTGATGCCATCATGTCAATATGGACCAAACTCTCTGAGGAATGCTTCCAGCACCTTGTTGAATCTATGCCACGAAGAATTGAGGCAGTTCTGAAGGCAAAAGGGGGTCCAACCCGTTACTAGCATGGTGTACCTAATAAAGTGGGCGGTGAGTGTATATATATTAATATGTACATATGTATACTAGCTGCTCTTGTTTTTTCTTGCCTTCTGATTGTTGCTCTGAGTGTTGCTATCCCTGTGCTGTTGCAATCCTGGAATTTCCCCATTGTGGGACTAATAAAGGCTTATCTTATCTTATCTTGTCTTCTTGAAGAGACTGACATCGACACACATGAATGAGCTGAACGTGAAGCTACAAGGGAAAGACCAGTTTGTGCATGAAATGTACACAAACGTCAGAGCCTTCAAAACCAAGCTAGCTTTATTCTCAAAGCAAATGTCAAACAAGTCATTCACTCATTTCCCCACGCTGGCTACACTGAAAGAGGCCCCTCGACATGTGAAAAAAATACAGGAACTCACTGGATGATCTGCATGAAGAATTCTGCCATCGGTTCTCTGATTTTGGAAAAATTGACAAGTCACTTCAGCTGGTGTCATGTCCCTTCACACAAGATCCTGAAACGGTGCCACAGGAGTTGCAGTTGGAACTGATTGATCTCCAATGTGACACCATCTTGAAGGAGAAGTTCCACTCTCTTAAACTGGATGAGTTTCATGCTTCATTAAGCCCAGCAAAATTTCCAAACATCCAGAAGATGGCACAGAGGATGTTAGTGTTGTTTGGATCTACGTACTGTATGTCTGTGAACAGACTTTTAGTGTGATGAACACCAACAAAGCACCCCACAGATCCCAGTTGAGTGATGAACACCTCAGATCTGTTCTGAGAATTGCCACAACAAAACTAACAACAGACTTCGACGCACTGGCAAAAGAGGGTGATCAACAACACTGCTCCCACTAAAAGTGAATGTAAGTATTAACACTGTAATGCCATTTTTATGTTTATCTTTGATATGCTGACATATGATATGCTTTGATATGCATCTGGTGCTGGCCCAGCCCGTCTGTCAAATTTTAAAAGTCAATGTGGCCCCTGAGCCAAAACGTTTGCCCACCCCTGACCTAGTATGTAATAGTAATATATAAAGTGTCATGTCAGCTCAGTGTCAGTAATGGTCATATCACTGTGTACCCAGATTTGGCCACAGGAATCCAACAATTAAGGAAACAGTTCGACCCCGCCCGTAAAGAGCTGCGCAACCTTGGGATTCGTCATGGAGTGATTTATCCTGCAAGACTGCTGGTCACGTATAAGGGCAGAACCCACATCTTCAAGACCCCTGAGGAGGCGCAGGAGTTCATCAAGAAGATCCAAGAAGAGACTGGTGGGAGCTAAGCATGAACAAAATATAAGGTAGAATATTTAAGCATTTGCACAGGCATCTGACTGATCTGAAGCATATAGCAAGTTTACAAAATATAGATTGTATTATATATTAAAAAAAAAACCTATGATGTACAAAGTTGCTACAAAATTTAGGAGTTAAGTTGGAAAACTACAGAAGAGAGTTAATGTTACGTCATTAAAAGCAGTAGAGTTAGGGTGATTGAGAGGGGAAAGAAAGAGTGGTTTTGACTGATCCTCGCGGGTGTGGAGCAGTCAATGGCTATAGCGGAAGACGGAATTTTTTTTTTGATTTTGGGAGGATTACCACGAATGTGGGAAGGGGGAATTTGAGCATGTTTACATTGCGAGGTAATCTCAAACTCCTTATTGATCATAGACCAAAGCATTAATCTCAATTTAACCTCATGGAATTGCAGAGGTCTACAAAATTTAAAAAAACTTAAACAAGTTATGAATAAAATAAAAGACATGGGTTCAAAAATTGTGTTTTTACAAGAAACTCATCTAATAGAGGAGGATATAAAAAGAATTAGGAGAAGATGGCAAGGAAGTGTATTCACCTCATCATTTTCATCCCGAGCCAGGGGAGTTATGACTCTCATACATAAATCAGTCCCATTTCAAGTGAAAAATGTAACTGGAGACAAATTTGGAAGATATCTAATCATTCAAGGATCTTTGTTATTAGAAAATATAAATTTGGTGAACTTATACGGTCCCAATATAGATGATCAAAATTTCTTTACTAATTTATTCCTTATTTTATCTTCACTTACAGGGCAACATATAATAGCAGGGGATTTTAATTGTACATTGAATCCCGATATAGATAGATCAACAGGACTAGACTGTACGCACAATGGATGCAGGATGATCATTAATCATTTTATGAAAGAATTGAGATTGCTAGATATATGGAGAGAAATGAAACCACAAGTTAAAGCCTATTCTTGTTATTCTAATATCTACAAGACATTCTCCCGTATTGACTATTTTTTGATCTCCACAGAATTAAGGTCCAAGATTCAAAACTGCTTCTATGATAATATTGTGATCTCTGATCATGCACCCTGCTGTCTAATATATGTAGATAAGAAACTGACAAAGGAACCAGGTAGGTGGCAATTTCAGCATAAATGGCTTCAGGATGAGGAATTTGTTAAGTACATAGCAAAACAGATAGATGAGTTCCTTGATATCAATACTACACAAACATCAGCATGTGTAAAGTGGGAGGCTTTCAAAGCTTTTATTAGGGGGCATATTATTAGTTATACAGGTTCAAAATCTAAGAAGCCTCGAGAGGACAGAGTCCAATTGGAACATAAAATAAAAATTCTTCAAGAAAAAGTGTATGCAGGAAGTGACCCAAAGTTAGAAAACAAATTACTGATTCTGAGAGCTGAATACGACAAAAAATCAGCGAATAGAGCTGCCTCGAGTCTTCTAAGATTGAAGCAATCTTTTTATGAACAAGGTGAAAAATCAGGAAAATTATTGGCATGGCAGATTAAACAATTAGAATTTAAAACACCAATTACCAGTATTATAAGTAACGGACAGCCAGTTGTAGATCCTTTAGAAATTAATAGTGCCTTTAGAGATTATTATGAAAAATTATATAATACAAAAAATGAAACTGACTTAACAAAACTAAATGGGTTTTTGGACGGATTATCTATATCGTGTATTCCAAATGAAAACAGGGAGATACTGGAGTCTAAAATTAGTCAAGAAGAAGTTGGGCTAGCCATTGATAATATGAAACCAGGAAAAAGTGCAGGACCAGATGGTCTTCCAGTTGACCTCTATAAAAAATTTAAGAATAAATTAATAAAACCATTTTTGGAAATGGTTTTAGAAGCATTTCAAAATAGTAATTTACCACCATACATGAATAATGCCTTAATTATACTGTTGCCAAAACCAGGTAAACCCTCTAATAAATGTGAACATATGAGACCAATAAGCCTATTAAATGCTGACCTTAAGATAATCTGTAAAATTTTAGTAAGACGACTACAAGAAATATTACCAAATATTATTAACCGAGATCAGAATGGCTTTATAAAGGGAAGACAAGGCTTCCATAATGTAAGAAGACTATTTAATATTATCTATTCTAATAAAGAAGCGCCGGATACAGCTCTCCTATGATGCTCTCCTAGGACGCCGAAAAGGCCTTTGATAGGGTCGAATGGCCCTTTCTTTTTGAAGTTTTACAAAGGTTTGGAATTGGAAATAATTTCATAAAATGGGTTCAGATAATATACAATAATGCTACAGCAGAAATCCTAACAAACAGCAATATTTCAAAATCAATAAATATCAACAGAGGATGTCGACAAGGCTGCCCACTTTCACCTTTACTGTTTCCTATGGCAATTGAACCTTTAGCGATGGCAGTACATTTACATCCACAAATATATGGAATTAAAGTAGGACCAACAGAACATAAAATCTCCCTGTATGCCGATGACATAATTTTGTTTATGTCGAATCTTAAAAAATCAATTCCGACCTTGTTGAATTTAATAAAGAATTTTGGGGAAATATCAGGATATAAAATAAATAAAACTAAATCTTCAATATTAATGCTAAATGAGGCCCAGAGAAATCACCCAGCTCCTGAGGTAAATCAATTCAATGCTGTAAATCAGTTTAAATATTTAGGAATCCAAATTGTGCCTAAACTAGAATTAGTCGCCAGTACCAACTATGAAGCCTTAATGACAGACAATGAGTTACTTCAGAGGTGGATGTCACTACCAATGTCGATGATCGGGAGAATCAATATACTTAAAAGTAATATTTTACCAAAAATACTTTATTTATTTCAATACATTCCTTTACCACCACCTTCAGATCCATTCTCAAGAATTAAAAAAAAGTTAGTGGAATTTTTATGGAACAATAGGAAGGCTAGATTACGTCTGTCCTTACTATATTTACCATTTGATCGTGGAGGTCTGAAATGTCCAAACTTTATGTTGTATTACTGGTCAGCACAACTGAGGTCTATGACATATTATTTTTCATCAAATGATCTCCCTCACTGGACTGAAATGGAATCATACAATTTACCTTTACCTCTTCCCTTATTCATATACTCAGACTCGGCAAAAAAATTACAGAAACAAGTTAAAAATCTATTTGTAAAGCATGTGATCAAAATATGGTGTGAAACCACAAAATATTTAAAAGAACCACACTTACTGTCACAATTTAGCCCAATATGGGGTAATCAATATTTTAAACCAGGGAGAGCGGATGCTGTATTTAAAGTATGGAATTTAAAAGGGATTCAAAAGATTCAAGACTTATATCTGTCATGTTCAGATAACAATGTCTTTTGAAGAACTGAGGATCAAATTTAATCTTAATAGAACACATTTTTTTAAATATCTTCAGCTTAGGAACTTTATTCGATCAAATCAAAATAATGCTCTCATCCGACCTACTTATTCATCCTTGGAAAAAATTTTGACGAAAGATAGTAAGAGAAAAGGTATTATTTCAGAGTTTTATAACTCATTGACACTCTTCTCAAGTGAAAACTCACAGAAAAGATTGAATTATTGGAAAGAAGACCTGCAAACTGAAATTTCAGAGGAACAATGGGAATTGGCTTGTACAGAAGCTCAAACCAAATCAATAAATGTACGTCTTAAATTGATACATTTTAAATGGTTAATGCGGATGTATGTTACACCGGTGGAGTTAAATAGATATAACAAAAACATACCAGATACGTGCACAAAATGTATGGAAAGTAAAGGAACCCTATTTCATTGTTTATGGGAATGTAGAAAAATTAGAATGTTTTGGGAAGAGGTGAGGGTAACAATTGAAAAAATAATTTCAAAACAAATCGTATTGAATCCTAAATTGTTTTTGTTGGGTCTGTATCCAGAAAAGCATAGCTTTAATAAGAGTGAAAGAGCATTCATAGACCTCAGTTTGCTTAACGCCAAAAAATGTATTCACTATTGTGGAAAAAGACTCATAGACCAGATGTGACTCAGTGGTTAAGACAGATGTTATAAAACCTTCCACTAGAAAGAATAACATACATACTGAAATCAAAGGAAATTGTGTTTGAGAATATATGGAGACCTTTCATTGATTATGTAAAGAAATTAAACATAACTTTTGAAGAAGAAGGTGAATGATGTTTGTGGACCTTGTAAATTCCAAACTGGTGAATGTATAATATGTATACTTATGTAATGGATTGCCTAGACTAAACAGAGGAGCATTGTTGAAGACCTGTCTTTGTTAGTGGTTGTTGGTGTTTTTTAGTACAATTTTTATTTTTTTATTTTTTTTAATTACTTTAGTGTTAGTGTTTGATTGTTTGTGTTGTGTTTGTAAAAAAGGTTCAATAAAAAATATTGTGGAAAAAAAAAGATGTGCCTTCATACCTGGCAATGCCAGGCGTGAATGTATTATATGAAGTGAAGATGCGCCTCCACACCTCAGATGCCAGGTGTGGAAGTACTGTGTGGTGTGATGCTCTTTTGTCAATGTGTGTACTCCAGGCACCGAAGAAGGGAGTGAAACTGCATAAAAGAAATCCACTTTGGCGCCCGAGTCAGTCTGTTCTGCTTGTTAGAAGAATAAAGTTGTGTGTCTGCAGCTGCTCGTCTCTCGTCTGACCAATCCTCTACAATAAAGCCATTTCTAAAGCTCTGGGACTCCAGCAAACCACAGTAAGAGCCATTATACCACAAATGGCGAAAACATGGAACAGTGCTGAACCTTCGCAGGGGTTGCTGGCCGACCAAAATTACCCCAAGAGTGCAGCAATGACTCATCCAAGAGATCACAAAAAACAGCCAAAGAACTGTAGGTCTCACTTGCCTCAGTCAAGGTCAGTGTTCATGACTCCACCATAAGAAAGAGACTGGGCAAAAATGGTCTGTATGGCGGAGTTCCAAGACAAAAACCACCGATGAGCAAAAAGAACATAAAGGTTTGTCTGTTTTGCCAGAAAACATCTTGATGATCCCCGAGACTTTTGAGAAAATACTCTGTGGACTGATGAGACAAAAGCTGAACTTTTTGGAAGGTGTGTGTCCCATTACATCTGGTGTAAAAGTAACACGTTTCAGAAAAGGAACATCATATCAACAGTATAATATGGTGGTGGTAGTGTGATGGTCTGGGGCTGTTTTGCTGCTTCAGGACCTAGAAGACTTGCTGTGGTAAATGGAACCATGAATTCTGCTGTCTACCAAAAAATCTTGAAGGAGAATGTCTGGCCATCTGTTCATGACCTTCAAGCTGAAGCACACTTGGTTTCTGCAGCAGGACAATGATCCAAAACACAACAGCAAGTCCACCTCTGAAAGGCTTAAGAAAAACAAAATTAAGACTTTGGAGTGGCGTAGTCTAACTACTAACTAACTAACCTGCACTTATATAGCGCTTTTCTAGTCACAAAGACCACTCAAAGCGCTTTCATTAATACTAACCCTCTATTCTAAGGGCCTATAGGAAACAAATATCTAGGGACAATTTAGAACAGCCAATTAACCTAACATGCATGTTTTTGGCATGTGGGAGGAAACCGGAGAAATCCCGGAGTAAACCCACGCAACACGGGGAGAACATGCAAACTCCACACAGATCACTGTTGGTCGGGGGCTGGGATCGAACCCACGATCCCACGATCCCCACAATCCCCCGGCCAAGGGTAAACTGTGCTGCCGCAGTGCTAACCACTGCACCACCGTGCAGCCCAAAGTCAAAGTCCTGATCTGCATCTGATTGAGATGCTGTGGCATGACCTTAAAAAGGTGGTTCGTGCTCGAAAACCCTCCAATGTGGCCAAATTGCAACAATTCTGCAAAGATGAGTGGGCCAAAATTCCTCCACAGCGCTGTAAAACACTCACTGCCAGTTACTGCAAATGCTTGATTGTAGCTGTTGCTGCTACGGGCGGCCCAACCAGTTATTAGGTTTATCGCAAATGCTTGATTGTAGTTGTTGCTGCTACGGGCGGCCCAACCTGTTATTAGGTTTAGGGGCAATCACTTTTTCACACAGGGCCATGTAGTTGGATTTTTTCCCCCTTAATAATAAACACCTTCATTTAAAAATGCATGTTGCGTTTACTTGCGTTATCTTTGTCTAATATTTAAATTTGTTTGATGATCTGAAACATTTAATGTCATGAACCGGGCTTGGGATCCTCTCGAGCTTTTTCCTGTTTCTGAGTTATCCGTTTCATGATACCTTTTGAGTTCCATAGTATGTTTCATGTCTGCCTTGTCATTGCCTAGCCTGTTGTCGTGCTCTGTCGTATTTTTGGTGCTTATTATTTGTCTGTTTTTACTCTTGGTCACGTGACTATCTTTTTGAGTTAACTGTAGTTATTCCTTAGTTTGCTTTTGGTTTTGTGTTTATTTATTTTGTGACTGGCAGCCACTCCCCCCTCTCCTGTCAGTGCCTGACAAGTGATTCCATCTGTCATTGCTTCTCCTCTATGCTCAGGTTCACACCCACACTCACGCACACACATACACGTAACTACTCAGATACACACACTCACTCACACCTGTGCTCACTCAGCGCAGCACACACCCCCACACATTCCTACACATGCGCACACACTCACACCTGCAATCACTCAGTTTATCATGTCTTGTATTATTTAAGCTCTGTTTGTGCACCTGTGAAGTTGTCGGTTCATTGTATTGTCAGCCCGCCGCCAGAGCATGTTTTCACCCTCTATAAGTACCAACACCTGTCAGCTGTTAGCTGTGTTCAGTTTTTCTCTGTTTTTGCCCGGCGCTACCTTGGTGCAGCCTGTAGAGCCTTGGGTTGCCTGATTCCGGTCTGCACTTTTGTTTCAGGAGCATCCTGGGTTTATCTTTCTCTTTTCCCCCCGCTCACCATTCTTGCATGGGAGTGTTTGGGTACCTTTGTATATTGTTGTCCGTGCCATTTTGTTTGGGGACAATTTCCTTTGACTGTACACACTCACCAGATTGTTGGTTTGTTTCATTGTTTGGACCATTTACATCAATAAACACCACATCCTCCTGTACTAGGGTGGTTTTGTCTCTGCTGCCTCGGAGAGGCAGCGACTCATGACATTTAAGTGTGACAAACATACAAAAAATGAGAAATCAGGAAGGGGGCAAACACTTTTTCACACAACTGTATATGATCAGAGGTGGGTATAGTAGCCATAAATTCTACTCATGTAAAAGCAGTGCTATGAAATTAATAATTAAAAGTAGACAACCAGAAATTTCTAGTTGAGTCAAGGGTACAAAGAGCACCCACTTAAAAACTTGAGTAATGACTTCAGTCTTGAAGGTTAGAGGTTTTTTGCAAAAATTTATAACTGTTTTCTTATAGTTTTCTACTTTTCTCTGTAAGTTTAGCTAAATTTGAAACCATTTTCTTCAAATTTGTAATTTCCTCTTGTAAAAATGACTTTTCTTGTGCATTTGAGACTTTATTATAATTTTTGTCTATTTTTTAAAATAAAATTACTGGTTTTTTTTTAATAAATTTGAAACAGACTGTGGTATTTTTTTTTTTTACTTTTTCTTTATAACAATTTACATTTTTGACCATAATTTTGCAGAGCCAGAACAGAACAGTAATTTAACTCTGATTTCAAAGAAAAAAAAATATAAATAAAATTGTATTTAATGAAATAAATTAACTTAAATGACCAAAGATGCAGTTATTTCTGTTATAATACTTCTATACATTTATAGGTTTTTTTAGAAATCTCCTCACCACCCAGATAGCAGGAAAAAACCTCCCTTATTTTGAAATCCAAATGTTGGCACGTTTAGTTTGTCTGAAGGCTGCTGATGGATCAAAGTCACTGACTTGATGAATTTCGGTCATCTTAACTTGCCAGGTACATAATAATGAACATAAATTAGATAATATTAACTAAGTCAAAGGTAAAAACATCTCCTTTTTATTCTTGTCTGAAATAAGAAAAACAAAAAACTAATAATTAAAAAGAAGACAAAATGAACCTACTCGAGCTCCTAACCACACCTGTTAGCTCAGCGACTCTTCCATTATTGTTCCCGTACCAGAGGGCTGAAACCATGATAAACGCCTCCACTGCTTACATACCTCTTCTGATTTTTTCCATGTTTTAAGTACTTTAATAAGCTCATGTTTCTCTCGGACAGTGACTAGAGAGACACTCTGCTTACCAACTGGAGTGGTCACGCGGGCGGGACGCTTCTGAACTCCGAGCTGATGACGGTCACGCGGGTTGTTTGTGTGCGTGCTTGCGGATCGTCATTCCTTCATATTGTTTTCTTAAATTTATATTTCCTCACAGAGTGGCGGCATAATTTCAAGCATGGCGGGCAGCCACCCGGAAATGTGACCAGAGGAAACCCTGATTAGTCAGCCTGGCTACAGTGCTGAAAAGAAACCTGGGATTATTCTTGTTCTCTTCTATTAATGCAGAATAATAAATTGTTCTGGCTTTTCTAAGAGATTTTTTTATAAATTAGAAGTAGATTCCTCCAAGCTAGCTAGATTTCATCTAATTTAGTGGAGGGCCATTATCCTTTGAACTGACGAGTCTTCCGTTTTAAGCTAGGAGTTTCTGTGTTGAACCAAGGAGTCAGAAATTTCTGATTAGACTTTTCTTTCAAGGGGCAACCATATCTGGAGTCTGATGCAGAGAAGCTGTAACACTATCTACCATGCCATCAACTACAGAAGGCGTAAAATTTCCATAACTTATCTCTGTTGTATCAACACATGGCATTGAGTAGGGGTGGGCAATATGGCCTAAAAATGATACCACGATATTGCTGTGAATTTTCACAATAACGATATTTTTCGCAGTATTACGGAATACATGACATGTTTTTTTTCTTTTAAAATTATGCAAAAAGGACAGTTTCACAGGCCAGCATTATTTACCTTCAACATATTCTGGAAAAACAAAAACTCTTATTCCTCCATTTTATAAACAGCAGCTCAGATTTAGTTTAAAATATTTCTTAGTTCTATATCAAATATTACAAGAAAATAATATAAACCGTCACATCTTAACTGCACACAGAGGTCAGGTTTTATGCTGAATCACTTTACCTGCATTACTCCCTGCATTACTCATGGACCTGTCCTGGGGCTTTTTGGTTCTCATTGCACTGAACTGATGGTTTTTTCCCTCTGTCTCTCTTCGGGTTGTTGAATAAAATCAAGATGAAGCGACCAAAATGGAAGTAGTAATCTACATCCACTTTGAGCTGCACATTGTCCAACATTAATATCACTCCAGTGGTATTGTTGGCGTACGGAAAAAAATGCAGGCAGATTATCCACACTGCTGCACCTTTTTTTACCTACCCTTTTTTTACCTGTCATTTTAAAATGTTGGTCGACTAAAACTGTGGTGGTCTCTGGTTTCCAACAACAGGGTGGCCTAGGATGAAGTCAAATTCCCGGCATGAATTTTTGTCCCAGTCCACTCCTCGGTGAGCTTAAGATGTAGTGGTTTATAATATTTTCTGGTAATATTTAATACAGAATAAAAAAAGTTTGAAACGCATTCTAAACTGCTCTTTATAAACTGGAGAAATAAGAGTTTTTGTTTTTACTGAATGTATTGAACATACTTAATGCTGGCCTGTGAAACTGTACTTTATAAATTTAAAAGAAAAAACTGTACTCCGTGATATTGTGGAGAATATTGTTATGAAAATTCACAGAAGTATCGTGATATAATTTTTGGGCCATATCACCCACCCCTACACCACTGACTTACTGACCTCACTTTTGTTAGTTGATTTTTATTATGATATAAAATAATCATCTACAAAATTGACTATTACTGTGTGGGCTCCCCTTTTTTGTCCATCCGTTTGAGCCAGGGTTGTGACATTCATGCAAAAGGAGCCCTGACCAAGTACTGAGTGTGTACATGGACACACTTTTCAGTCGGCCAATATTTCTAGTAATCTTTTTTTAATTAATTTCAAAATTTTAATTTTGAGAAAGTGAATTTGGGGTTTTTATGAGCTGTAAGCCATAAGCATCAAAATTAAAACAAATAAACACTTGAAATATATCATTGTGTGCAATGAATCTATATAATATAGGACTTTCAGTTTTTTAATTGAATTACTGAAATAAATCAACGTTTCAATGACATTCTAATTTATTGAGGTTTCTGGACACTCCGTACCCAAATCACAACATACCTGTGTAATTAAATACTTACAAAGCAAAATGCTGTTTATTTTTAATATCAAAATGTGATTACTAGCTTATCAAAAGTTTCAAAACAGATACTGAAATTAATTAAACCACAACATCCTTTTGGTTTGGCAAGTATTTAATTAAGCAGGTACGGAACGTCTAGGTTACGTTGTGATTTGGGGATGGAGTGACTTGGGACGGAGTGGCAAAGGTATGGACTGACCCGATACCTTTATTGAAAAGCACCTGTGCACTCAGACATACAGTAAATCGTGTATCGAGATGCAGAATATTTATATCGGGATAATTTTGCCCCATACTGCTCAGCTCTAAAATGCATTTAAACACAGCACAAACTTCAATAGCAAACTTTAGTTGTTTGAAAGAAACTTCAGCTTCACTTACAGCTTGTGTTAGCATTTCTTAATTATTCACCTTATTCCTAGCCCCCATGATGCCTTGCATGAATAATGGACACAACTTCCAGTACTAGTTTAGAAAGTGGGGTTGTCACAGAAACGGGACACTTTTCCTTGTTAAAAAAACAATGACTTTGGCATCAAAAATGTGGTAACACGGTCTTTTGCACCTCAAAAAGAGTAATATAATCTTAACACTTCCCACGACTATGGAGGGATGACAACACGACCTTAAAAAGTGGCCTGGCAGACAGTAGCTCCACTAGTTAGCTCTGCTGCTAAGATGCTAATGCTGTAAACAAATAAAAGCTCTGAGATATATCAATGTTTCCACCGCAATAAAGTTGGTTGCATTTTGTTAAAATATGTTGGACATAATCAAATTTACCTCAGAGCAGACGCACAGTTAGGCCCAGAAATATTTGGACAGTGACACAATCTTCATGATTTGGGCTCTGCATGCCACCACATTGGATTTGAAATGAAACAACTACAATGGAATTGAAGTGCAGACTTTAAGGTTTAATTCAAGGGGTTGAACAAAAATATATGATTAAACATGTAGGAATTGTGGCTATTTTTATTCAAACGCTCCTCATTTCAGGGGCTCAAAAGTAATTGGACAAATAAACATAACCCTAAGTAAAATGTTACTTTTCAATATTTTGTTGAGAATCCTTTGCAGGCAATGACTGCGTGAAGTCTGGAACCCATGGACATCACCAAACGCTGGGTTTCCTCCTTTGTGATGCTTTGCCAGGCCTTTACTGCAGCTGTCTTCAGTTGTTGCTTGTTTGTGGGTCTTTCTTCCTTAAGTTTTGTCTTGAGCAAGTGAAATGCATGCTTGATTGGGTTGAGATCTGGTGATTGGCTCTGCCATTGCAGAATATTCCACTTCTTTGCTTTAAAAAAAACTCCTGGGTTGCTTTTGCAGTATGTTTTGGATCATTGTTGAAGCGCCGTCCAATCAACTTTGCTGCATTTGGCTGAATCTGAGCAGAAAGTATATCCCTATACACTTCAGAATTCATCCGGCTGCTTCTGTGTTTTGTCACATCATCAATAAACACAAGTGACCCAGTGCCATTGGAAGCCATGCATGCCCATGCCATCACACTGCCTCCACCATGTTTTACAGAAGATGAAGTGCTTTGGATCATGAGCTGTTCCAATTCTTCTCCAAACTTTCTTCTTCCCATCATTCTGGTACAGGTTGATCTTAGTCTCATCTGTCCAAAGAATGCTGTTCCAGAACTGGGCTGGCTTCTTCAGGTGTTTTTTGGCAAAGTCAATTCTGGCCTTTCTATTTTTGAGGCTGATTCATGGTTTGCACCTTGTGGTGAATCCTTTGTATTTACTCTCATGAAGTCTTCTCTTTATGGTAGACTTAGATACTGATACACCTACTTCCTGGAGAGTGTTCTTCACTTGAGTGGATGTTGTGAAGGAGTTGTTCTTCACCATGGGAAGGATTCTGTGATCATCCACTGCTGTTGTCTTCCGTGGACGTCCAGGCCTTTTTGAGTTCCCAAGCTCACCAGTGCACTCTTTTTTTCTCAGAATGTACCAAACTGTTGATTTGGCCACACCTAACATTTCTGCTATCTCTCTGATGGATTTCTTCTTTTTTTTTCAGCTTCAGGATGGTCTGTTTCACCTCCATTGAGAGCTCCTTTGACCGCATGTTGTGTGTTCACAGCAACAGCTTCCAAATGCAAACGCCACACCTGGAATCAACTCCAGACCTTTTAACTGCTTAACTGATGACAGGTTAATGAGGGAAGAGCCCATGCAGACTTGTTTTTTTTTTTTTTTGCAGCTTTCTGAGTCAATTGTCCAATTACTTTTGGTCCCTTAAAAAAGAGGCGGCTGCGTATTAAAGAGCTGTAATTCCTAAACTCTTGCTCCAATTTGGATGTGAATACTCTCAAATTACAGCTGAGAGTCTGCACTTTAAGCCCACAGTGATTATATAATTGTATCCTGAATATGTTTTCGTAAACAGCTAAAATAACAAAATTTGTGTCACTGTCCAAATATTTTTGGGCCTAACTGTAGAATCTAGTCAGAGCCACAAAGAACCACAACATCGTGCTTGGCTGTTTTAATGTTGGGTAAATGCAGACAGCTGCAGCTGTTCGTTTTACCCCGAAATTAAAATGCTCATGCTGCTGTCATGCCATGAATGCTTGTTATTTAACTTAACACGTACAGACCTTTTCTGACAATTGTTCAAAATTTTATTGATCTATATTTTGTGATAATTAAAAAATTAATGCTTGCTGAAGCTGCTAATATCAAGTCCATATTGTTCCAATGCAGTGCAACGAATGCAAAAAAAACAACTATTTGATATCTTTCTCAAATCGTTAAGCCTTAGGAAGCAAACTGTTACTATTTTTTATTTATTATTTTACTTCATGCAGCCTTGCATCTGGTGACATATATGAACGTCAGATCTGTGACATTCATACAAGTGAAAACACACCTGGTGCTGTTGTGTCTGTACCACCGATCACACCAACAGTCCTTTTAAGTTTTCAGTGCATGATCTATGCATTGCTGTTGAAGCCAGCACAGATTTAGCTGAGGTTTAGGAGTCTCACACCACCAACAGCAGCAAGTACCAGAACTACGCAAAAACATTCAAAAAATACAAGAACTACAAGTGCTGAAATCATCTGCCACTTGACTGCAAAACAGTTATGTGGACTACACATTAAAACGAATTTAAAGCACTTTTAAAAACGCTATTTTAAATGTCCCACTACTCCACTCTTGCTGACTGATTTAACACTACTTCAGCCGAAACCGGAAGTTGCACCCATAATCGTTTCTACAGCAGCGCCGACAGGAATAAGGTGGACCCAAGTGTTAATTATGGTGATAACATTTCACCTTCATAGACTTGCAACCATCCTACCAATATCAGCAATAGCACAACATTTTAACATCAAAATCAACTAGCTAAACTGGAATGCCGAGAATTGCATCCCATCGTTGCAAGCAGGTGTTTAGTGTAAATCAAAGTCCAGATACTAGATACAACTAGATACTTTGAAATAGTGATTACCCTTTTTACCGATAATGTATAAATGCAAAATCTCGACTTTGAAGACTGTAAAACGTGGAGATGGCTCACTATGATTTCTAACCTAAAACAACTCAGAGTGTGAATGTAGCCTCACCTGCAGATGAATTTAATAACTTTTTTGTTAACATTGGTCCTAATTTGGCTCGAGAAATACCCACTACGGTGCCTACAGGTGATACAATATGCAATAACACTGCTATAAAAGACTCCATTTTCATAAAGAACACAGACGAAAGAGAGGTCATTGAAATTGTTAAATCGTTTAAAAGTAAAACATCTACGGACTATGATGGTATTGACATGCTCTTAGTCAAAACTATTATTGAATGCTTAGTAAAACCACTGACGTATATCTGTAACCTGTCTCTCCAAACAGGTATATTTCCCAATGCAATGAAAATAGCTAAAGTAATTCCGATATACAAGACGGGCGACAGAGGGGAACTCTCAAACTATAGACCAATTTCACTATTACCGCAATTTTCCAAGATACTTGAAAAAATATTCTATGAGAGAATTGACAACTTCATACTGAAGAATGATTTATTGTGTGAGCAGCAATATGGGTTCAGACACAAGAGGACAACTGCATATGCCCTAATGGAATTTACAGAAAAAATATCAACAGCCACTGAAAATAAAGAGTATTCAGTTGGAGTATTCCTAGATCTTAAAAAAGCATTTGATACAGTAGATCACAATTTATTATTAAAGAAACTACAAAATTGTGGTATTGGAGGGTAGCACTGTCCTGGTTAAGTAGTTACTTAAAGAATAGATATCAGTATGTATGTGTTAGTAACAAAAACTCACAGTTACTGAAGGTTACTTATGGAGTCCCACAGGGTTCAGTTTTGGGACCATTATTATTCAATATGTATATAAATGACATATGTAAAGTTTCAGAAAAAATGGACTTAATATTGTTTATCTTAATATTGTTTGCCGATGACACTAATCATCATGCAGTGGAAACAATTTGGAACAACTTCTGGATACACTCGGAAAGGAATTAGGAAAGCTTAAACTGTGGTTTGATTCAAACAAATTAACGCTCAATTTAAGTAAGACAAAATTTATAGTCTTTAACAACCATCACAACAACTCAGTACCTAAACTCAGTGTAAATGGTGTAGAGATCGAAAGGGTATCTGAAACTAAATTTCTTGGGAGTAATAATTGATAATAAACTGTGTTGGAAGTCACATATTAATTATATTAAAGGTAAAGTATCCAAATCAATTGCAATATTACACAGAGTGAAATATTTGCTGAATCAACCCACACTATACACCTTGTATCATTCATTAATACTCCCATACATGACATATTGTAATGAAGTATGGGGAAATACATATAAAACAAACATATATCCACTCTTTATGCTTCAAAAGAGAGCTATTAGAATAATAAACAAAGCAGCTTACAGGGAACCAACAAACCCACTTTTTCTTAAACTAAAAGCTCTCAAGTTGAAAGATCTGGTTGACTTTAAAACTGCAATAATAATGTTTAAAGTGAAGAATTTATCACTGCCCGCAAATATCCAAAAGTTGTTCCAAATAACGGAGAAACGATATCACTTCAGAGGAACATGTATATTTCAAAAGCCTACAGTGAGAACAACCACCAAGCAACACTGTATTTCAGTGCAAGGAGTCAGATTATGGAACGATTTTGGACCTGAATTAAAATCATGTACAACGCTTGGACAATTTAAACAAAAACTAAAGGAAGAAATACTCCAAACATATTTACAAGACGACATGTAAACTCACATAAGGATTGACATTTCCAGCCTGTGCTGTGTTGTTGCCTAGTTTTTTTGTTTTTCTTTTTTGTTTTTTTCTTTTGTCACATTTGGTCTTAGCTTTGTTCTGAATTGTAATCGCTCTTGTTTTGTTTTCTTTTGAATTCTTGGATGGAATATGGGTGGGCAATATAAGCTGCGGCTTCAGCCATCACCCATTTCGGATAACTTTTGTTGAACTGTATAATCAGAGGAGTTACTGTCTAATTTGACCTTGTTGGATTTTATTCCCCTTTTTGCTATACTATTCAGTTCCTTTTAACCTGTACTATCCGAAATAAAGATTCATTCATTCATTCATTCATTCATTCAACCCTCTTTGAAACACTAAAACGTCTGGCGAATAAACAGAATTTAAAGACAATTTACAAGAGTTAACAATTTTTACTTCTACAAATGTATAAGTGGGACTTCTAAAAATGCACAAATGGTTACAAGCCTGGCTGTAGTGTTATATTTTACAGTTTTGGCGGATGGGATGCAATTCTAGGCAAGCGAGCATTTCTTGGCATAACACTGGCATCTGCGTTCTGACTGATGCTACGCTGATTTTTCGGAAATTTTGACTTCATCGTAGCCGTCGGACCGATTAGGCTCTTTGTGATAGTTTATCTTTGTCCCTGCACAACAGACAAAAACGGACATTGTGCCACAGCTAAACTTTAGCATACATGCTAGTTTTAACCGCCCCAGGGATCATGTTTGCTACAGTCAAGCAGTGTGACTTACAGGAAGTTTTTCATGGTGATGCGGAGTATGGCTCCCTCCACGTAGAGACCGTCTTCCCTACATTCTTCAGACTGGCTACTCGGTAACAGACTCTTAAGTATAGTTTGAGAACCACTAGTAACAGTATTACCACGCTGTTTTTTCCTGGGTTGAGACATAGTGACATCCACGGTAGCGCTCACAGCCCCAGCACGTACGAGCACCCGCAGGTACGCTTCTGCTTCTTCTTCTTTCTTTTTTTTGGCGGGGGCAACCAGCGTAAAGGCGCATTACCGCCATCCAGCGTTGGAGTGTGGCCCAGACATTGCTACCCAGACAACCTTCAGAAAAAAAAAGCAAAAAACAAAACAAAAAAACAATCCTATTAATTAGCCCTGTATCTTTAAGGTAAACAAATAACTTATTTAACCCAATCCCCAATATCACGCTTAAGTTAACATCTCCCACCCCTAGTTTCCTAATTTCCCCCACTAGTATGTCTCTCTCCTGAATGTATTTCTGGCAGTGCAGAATGACCTGCTCAACAGTTTCCTCCTCTCTCTCACAATAATCACACATCCCTGTCTGGTGCTTACTTATTAAATACATAGTTTTATTTAATCTAGTATGACCCAACCTTAGTCTGGATAAAATATTTTCTTCTTTTGTTGTTCTCTTTCCCACCCTTCCCTTTATTCCAGCTGTGGTTCTGGATAGCATACAGGTGATGTCCTGTACCTCCTGTGTCCCACCTATGCTGCCATTCCTGATTACTATACTTTTTAAACAATGCTTTTGCCTCAGACTTACTAAATGAAATATTTCAAACCTCCTGGTGTCCCAGAGCCTGCTTAGCCAATGTATCTGCAGTTTCATTGCCCCTTATCCCCTTGTGAGCTGGTATCCACATAAATGATACAGCCACCTTTTCATTTCTAAGTCTATACAAAGTCTCATATATTTCATGAACTATGCCCTGTCTGCTGTCAGATGAAACTGATTGCATTGACATTAAAGCTGTACTGGAATCTGAACAAAGAATAACATTTTTGATCGGCAACCCCTCAATCCACTGTAATGCAGTTACCAAAGCTAATATTTCAGCTGTGTATACAGACAAATGGGAGGATGTTCTTCTATTTACAGATATTTCCAAAGCAGGAATACAGAAAGCAAAGCCAGTGCAGCCTGTCTCAGGATCTTTTGATCCATCAGTGAATACTGGGGTAAAGGAATGATACACTGTTTCCAAACGATCCTCTGTTAAAACTGCAGTGTTTCCAAATTCTCTATACCCTTGCATCTTTTCCAAAAAATACAAATCAACAGAAACTGAATAGAAAAACCAGGGAGGTGTGACTGACAAAGGAACTGATGGAATATATGTTCTGTCACATAATTTCATGTCTCTGACTATCCTCCCAGCATAAAATGCAAAGCTCTCCTTTTTGACCCTTTCTCCTTCTCAACATGGCATGAAAACTCTAGCTGTAGGATGCTGATCCTGAGTATGCCCTTGCAGATTGAGCCAGTAATTCGTCATTATCTGTTTACGCCTCATTTAATGGCATTTCCCCCATTTCCACTTGAAGAACAGCAACAGGGGTTGTTTTAAGTGCACCACAACAGATCCTCAATGCTTGGGCCTGGATAACATCTAACTTATTCAAAATGGTTTTGGATGCAGATCCATATACAGTACATCCATAGTCCAACACAGACCTAATTAACGCAACATAAATGTTTTTAATAGCAGCTCTACTAGCACCCCACTCTGCCCCTTTTAAGCACCTCATTACATTCAACACCTTTTTGCATTTTATTGTCATATTTTGAATATGTTCCCTCCAGGTTAGGTTAACATCAAACCAGACACCCAAAAATCGGAAAACTTCGACTTGCTCTATTTCCTTAGCATACATTGTTAACTGAGCATCAGTTACCCCTTTTCTTGTAAATACAACAACCTTTGTTTTGTCCACAGAAAATTTAAATCCCCAAGAGTATGACCACCCTTCCACAGTACGTATTGCCTCTTGTATTTTCCCTCTTATATAATTAAAATTACTCCCTCTTTTCCATAATGCTTCATTATCAGCAAATAAGGAACGACCAATGTCATTATTCACACCGGAAAAAACATCATTTATCATAATAGAAAAAAGTACTAGGCATATAACACTACCCTGGGGGGTGCCATTTTCCACCAAGTAACTATCTGATAAGGCTCTACCCACTGTGGTGATCCCGAGTTCGGTTCTGCACCAGGCTCGGGTCTCTTGTTTATTTTTTCCTTTCTTCCATGTGTGTATTTAATTCCGTTTTTGTTATTATGTCTGTGCTTTTATTTTGACAGCACCATGGCAGGACTTCCTGCTGTCAGATCTGGTCATGACCTGTCATGGCTGTCTGTTTGCTCCACAGCTGTTTGTAGTTATAGTTTCTGTTCCCTATTTAAGATCGCCAGCTAGACTTAGTCTTCGCTGCGATCTTGTCAACGATGACTGGAGTCCCTACTCCAGTCCCTACCCCAGTCTCTTTTCTGCGTTTGATTCCATCTTCGCCTCATTGCTTGTAAGTGTTCATTCTGTAACGTCAGGTTCTGCCCTCGCTACTCCCGTGTGTTCTTTATTTGTGTGCTACGTTTAGTGTACACTACCGTTCAAAAGTTTGGGGTCACCCAGACAATTATTTTGTGTTTTCCATGAAAAGTCACACTTATTTACCACCATGAGTTGTAAAATGAATAGAAAATACAGTCAAGACATTGACAAGGTTAGAAATAATGATTTGTATTTGAAATAATAATTTTTTCCTTCAAACTTTGCTTTCGTCAAAGAATCCTCCATTTGCAGCAATTACAGCATTGCAGACCTAACATGATTGCACAAGGGTTTTGTAATCATCCATTAGCCTTCTGATGCAATGAGCAAACACATTGTACCATTATAACACTGGAGTGATAGTTGCTGGAAATGGGCCTCTATACACCTATCTAGACATTGCACCAAAAACCAGACATTTGCAGCTAGAATAGTCATTTACCATATTAGCAATGTATAGAGTGTATTTCTGATTAGTTTAAAGTTATCTTCATTGAAAAAAAGTGCTTTTCTTTCAAAAATAAGGAAATTTCTAAGTGACCCCAAACTTTTGAACGGTAGTGTATGTGTTTTGCCCCACGTGGCTCTTTATTTTGTGTCTCTGTTAATAAACTAGCAAAACTCTCTGTTGACATCTGGCGCCTCATTTACGCCGTGAAAGTGGCAAACACGACAATAGATTGCAGCCAAGCGAGGTGCCAGCCACAGTGTTTTGTTTTTGGCTCTGTTTTTTTTCCCTTTATCGGGTGCCTGCGTTTCTTTTTTCGGGAGGAGGTTATTGTGTCATTTAGAACACAGTATCCTATGAGCCTGGGCTTTGAGCTCGTCCGGGCTGTAATGGAGATTGATGACCTCCTATCCATCGCTCGCCGACGCCCCCCCCGAAGACACTTTGTGGTACCTGGGCCTCGCGGAGGCAACTGTCAAACGCCATCCTCGCCTCGCTGATCAAGCTGAGGGCAGGGAGAGGATGGCTGAAGTATCGGTGCTTCTCCAGAAGAACCAGGAGTTGGACAAGAAATCCTCCAGGAAGCCCAAGAGAGGACCGACGGGGAAGCACACTCACTCCTCAGCTCTCTATATAAGGCCCTTTTCCACTAGCCCCGCTTAGCCCAACACAGCACCACTCAGCCCGCGTTTGAGCAATTTCCATTAGCCCTAGCACTGGTTAGCAGGCGCTATTTTTGTAACTGATCTAGGGCAGGGTCCATTCGAGCCGAGTCGGGCCGTGATGTGACGTCAACAGACTGCTCACCGCTGATTGGTCAGGTCGTAACATCACGAAAGCGACCGTCTTCGCCGTCTTCTGATGACCGCCATTTGCAATATTGTCATGGACTAACTCGGTCACAGAGTAAATGTGGCGGTTCGGTTAACCCCCACAACAGATTAAGGACAGTCAGCTCGCTTCTCTTGGTTTTTTCCGCTGCACTACTGAGATGTAATGTGCCATTCATGCTTTGTGATGCTAATGCGCCATTCATGTATAGTGTTCATGCGTCTTGTCCTTACTGTGACCTAGAGACTGAGATCAATATGTAGATGTGCCTTGTAACCTCTTTGTCCTGCAAGCTGGAGCAGAGGCCAGCAATCTGCCTATTGTCATGTATGTCTCTTAAATGCAAATGTCTCAACTGCTGTGAATACCCTTTGATGTATTGTCTGAATTGGGTATAAGTACTGCACTGAAATCCATGTTCTCTCTCTCACTCTCACTCCTGCATCTGCTGCTGACATGCACTTTGTGTCCCTCTGCCGAGAGCCGCTGGGCTCGCTCCCGGCGCGCATGCACGGCGCCGGGGCGAGCTCCGTGATGGCGGTATGATTTAATAAACCATTTAAAACCTTCACCAACGCCGCTTTATTTCATGCCGCCTCACTGGTGACCCCGAACATGCACACGTTTTGTGCAAAGCAACCTTCTGATCTGGACAGCTGCACTGGTGACCCGTTCTTCATGATGAGATCTGCACGTCTGAGATCTGCTCATCCACGCTGGACCGGCCGCGCTCGCAGCTCCTCCACACGAGAGCGCAGGCACCTCGTCCCCTCTCCACGACGGTGACCCCCAGGGCCGGCGGAGAACGCAACGCGTGGACCTGAACGCACCACGGCCGAGCGGTGACAAAGATCGTCTATTCCCTCTCACCGCTCCAATGCATCTGCACGAGCCCGAGGGACGAAGATCGTCTATTCCCTCTCACCGCTCCAACGCACCATGGCCAATCTGCAGCCACAGCTCAACGTGGATATTATCGGCGCCGTCTGCGCTGATCTCCACCAAGATTCTGCACCCTGACTCGTCCCTCCAGCGGCCCACCCACGCACGGAACCCCCGCACACGCACCGGGGAGATACGAGGACGGCGCACCACGTACGGGACGCATACGGCTCCATAGACCGCCAGCATCCTTCGCTGCTGCACACAGAACCTTCAGGGCTGCTCGTCACCTGAAGCAAGCACGCCCGCAGCTCGCCCACAGGATTTTCTAATGGTCTCAGCCACGGCACATAAGGGAATTCAGCCGTCAGCTTTTCCCGAGGGCTTTAGGGCTGTGCCCGCACCTAAAGCCAACAAGCCAGGTCCCTCTGCTTCTATTTTTTTCTTACAGCTGCTACACAACCTCGCCGCTCCTGTTTTCTTCATGGCCACGAGAGGAGTCAGAGACAAATTTTTCTTCTTGTGATCTCCGCACATGCAACGGGACAGCCCCTCGACGCGCGGAGCAGCAAGCAATTTTTGCGCGGCTCGGACGATTTCACCATCCCCTGCCGGCGTTTACTACACCCCTCCTCCCTCCCCCTCCGCCTGCGGCGAGCTTCTCCCACAGCTCGCTCCCATAGATGGCTATCGAGGTCTCGGCCCCCTGCTGTGCCCTCTGGGGGGGAGCGTGTGGCGGTTCGGTTAACCCCCACAACAGATTAAGGACAGTCAGCTCGCTTCTCTTGGTTTTTTCCGCTGCACTACTGAGATGTAATGTGCCATTCATGCTTTGTGATGTTAATGCGCCATTCATGTATAGTGTTCATGTGTCCTGTCCTTACTGTGACCTAGAGACTGAGATCAATATGTAGATGTGCCTTGTAACCTCTTTGTCCTGCAAGCTGGAGCAGAGGCCAGCAATCTGCCTATTGTCATGTATGTCTCTTAAATGCAAATGTCTCAACTGCTGTGAATACCCTTTGATGTATTGTCTGAGTTGGGTATAAGTACTGCACTGAAATCCATGTTCTCTCTCTCACGCTCACTCCTGCATCTGCTGCTGACACGCACTTTGTGTCCCTCTGCCGAGAGCCGCTGGGCTCGCTCCCGGCGCGCATGCACAGCGCCGGGAGCGGAGCTCGTGACGGCGGTATGATTTAATAAACCTGCTTAAAACCTTCACCAACGCTGCTTTATTTCATGCCGCCTCATAAATATGATATTAATACAGACAGCGTTGTAGGTTTTGCGGAACTCTACACCGTGGTCCAACGAAGAGGTGCGGAGTTTTCTTTGCTTTGTGGCAGATACACAGTGAGAGGAGTGACCCGGACCTATATGGCTGCACAGCATAGAAACCGGACTATGGACAAGCTGAAGACGAACGTGAGAGAACCATCGATGGTGAGTGATTTGTAATAATGTGCATCTGTTTGCTTATTTATCCTGTTGGTGGTAAGCTCACTTTTTTTGAGCCATACAGCGCTGTTCTGTGCTGGCTAACGTTTTATAGCTCACGTTTTTTTTGCTAGTAGCTAGCTAGTACCAACTGCTGAATCACGCTTGTTTTCTCCTAAATATTTGCTTGTGAGAGCAAAACGATGAAATATGTTAATCCTGGTTAAAGTCCTGGTTTGTGTTTTGTATTGCACTTTGGTGCTGCGCATTAAATTGTGTGCAATTTAATGCTAGAATGTGTTTCCACATGCCAGGGGTTAGCCTCCCTGTTTATATTGTGATACTGGTGAAATGGACCACAGGAGCCGAAATCTCGTCATATTAAAATTGCTTTTTCAAACCAGTGATTTATAAAGTCATTCATATAATTTTCTAAAGCGTCAGAATAGACCCACACACCTATTCTGTGGATCCTGCAGTGCTTGTCAGGGAAACGAAGCATTTTTGTCACATCCCACCACTGACTCATTTCAGAAAGAGAAATCCGTATATTATATAGATTCATTACACAGACAGTGATATATTTGAAGCGTTTATTTATTTTAATTTTGCTGATTACGGCTTACAGCCCCTGAAAACCCCAAATTCTATTTTGCAAAAAATTGGAATATTACATAAAATTAACTTTAAAAAATAGTTTTTAAATATAAATGTTGGCCGTTGAGGTGTTGGTTAATATGGGCTGTAGCCGTAATCATCAATATTAAAATAAACACTTTCAATATATCACTGTTCCTGTAATGGATCTATATATGGATTTCACTTTCTGAAATGAGTGACAAAAATATTGAATTTTTTCATGGTATTCTAATTTTTGAGATGTGCCTGTATATGTATTGAACTTGCTTGAAACTAACCAACATCCATTTCTGTCGTTTGTCTAGGCAAGACGAAATCAGCCGCCCCACAACTTACCTCGCCACTGTGGAAAGTACTGAAATCCTTTGCTTTTATAGGTAAAGTGTCAAAAGCACAATTTCCACTTAATATAAAAGGGACTGAACTGAGATTTATTTGATTGTGTGAATATGGCACATCAACTGTAAAATAAACCGCTGAAGCGGCATGAAATAAAGCAGCGTTGGTGAAGGTTTTAAGTAGAGTTTATTAAATCATACCGCCTTCACAGGATCCCCGCTCCGGTGCAAGTGTGAGCAGACCGGAGCGGGATCCTCAGGCTCTCAGAGGAGGAGACACAAAGTGTGTGTCTGCAGCAGCAGCTGAAGAGTGAGTGAATGAGAGAGTGAGAGAATGAGCATGGGTTACAGTGCAGTATAGTATATACCCAACTACAACAATACATAAAAGAGCATTCCCTAGCAGTTGGTATGATCAAAGAGATTGCAGAACAGGCATGAGACATTTGCATTTGAGAGACATACATCACAATAGGCAGATTGCTGGCCTCTGCTCCAGCTGGAAGACAAAGAGGTTACAAGGCACATCTACATATTGATCTCAGTCTCTAGGTCACAGTAAGGACAGGTCGCATGAACACAATGCATGAAAGGCACATTAACATCACAGTAGTGGGCCAGAAGAAGCGGGGCTGCCTGTAGACATTAATACACACATTTCACTGTTCTGTTAATTGCTCTAGCCGAGCGCTGTGTCTGTCCAGTCTGTTGTGGGGGTTACACCAACCCGCCACACCCTCCCTCCCAGAGGGCTCGGCAGGCAGCCGAGGTCTCGATCATGCAGCTTGGGCAGCGAGCAGGAGAAGCTCTGTGCAGGCGGAGGGTGGGGGGTGGGGGGTAAGTGCCGGCCGGGAGCGGTGAAATCATCCTGGCCGCGCAAAAATTGCTTGTTGTTCCGCGATGTCGAGGGGCTGTCCCGTTGAACTTGCGGAGATCACAAGAAGAAAAATTAGTCTCTGACTCCTCTCGTGGCCATGAAGAAAAGCCGGAGCGGCTGTAAGAAAAAAAGGAACAAAATCAGAGGGACTTGGCGTGTTGACTTTAGATGCAGGCGCAACCCTAAAGCCTCGGGAACCGCAGACAGCTGAATTCCCGTTGTGTGCCGTGTCTAAGACCATAAAATCCAGTGAGCAAGCTGTGGGCCTCAGATGAACGAGCAAGCCTGAAGGGCCAGTGTGCAGCAGAAGGAAGGTGGTCAGTGGAGCCGTATGTGTCCCGTGCATGGTGCGCCGTCCTCGTAACTCCCCGGGGCGTGCGCCGGGGTTCCGTGATGGGTGGGCCAGCTGGAGAGGAGAACCAGGGTCAGGAATCTTGGTGGAGATCGGCGTAGATGGCACCGATAAACATCTATGATGAGCTGTGGCTGCAGATTAGTCATGGTGCGTTGGAGCGTTGAGGGGAGATAGACGATCTTTGTTCCTCAGGCTCGGGTAGATGAGTAGGATCGCTGAGAGGGAGGAGTAGCGGTGAGAGGGAGAAAACGTTCTGTGTCCCTCGGCCGGTCCAGCGTGGACGTCCCGATCTCAGGCGAGGGTCGCGCCATGACGTTTTCTGCAGTTTTCCCGGTCGTGGGTGATGTCCGGAGAGTAGCTCGCCTGTGTTGGCTCCGCGTCGAGGTCTCCCTGAAGCAGAAGGGAGGGCAGCTCGTTTGCGTCAGGCTGCTGTGTTCGCTGGCAGCGTGTTTTTTTCAGCGTCGGGTCGCCAGCGTGGCCGTCCAGACCAGAAGGTTGCGTTGCACAAAGCGTGTGCATTCTTGGGGTCACCAGTGAAGCGGCATGAAATAAAGCGATGTTGGTGAAGGTTTTAAGTAGAGTTTATTAAATCATACCGCCTTCACAGGATCCCCGCTCCGGTGCAAGTGTGAGCAGACCGGAGCAGGATCCTCAGGCTCTCAGAGGAGGAGACACAAAGTGTGTGTCTGCAGCAGCAGCTGAACAGTGAGTGAATGAGAGCGTGAGAGAATGAGCATGGATTACAGTGCAGTATATATACCCAACTACAACAATACATAAAAGAGCATTCCCCAGCAGTTGGTATGATCAAAGAGATTGCAGAACAGGCATGAGACATTTGCATTTGAGAGACATACATCACAATAGGCAGATTGCTGGCCTCTGCTCCAGCTGGAAGACAAAGAGGTTACAAGGCACATCTACATATTGATCTCAGTCTCTAGGTCACAGTAAGGACAGGACGCATGAACACAATGCATGAAAGGCACATTAACATCACAGTAGTGGGCCAGAAGCGGGGCTGCCTGTAGACATTAATACACATTTCACTGTTCTGTTAATTGCTCTAGCCGAGCGCTGTGTCTGTCCAGTCTGTTGTGGGGGTTACACAAACCTGCCACACCGCTTGTTAATGTATTTATTTTTTTGTCAGATCACTTGTGTGATCCTTTGTGAGTTATGTTCATAACTGTATGTTTTGGCGAATGTGAGATGTTCAGTCGTCAATATAATTTACTTTATATGTGTAGTTTATAGTCTATCATCAATAAACTCATGCAGTAACAGGACACATTACAAATATTTGAGACCCATTGTAGTGCTTCCTTTTATATTTTAGCAATGCTAGTACAAAACACCGCCCACACATGAAGCCAGGGCAACAAGAGACACTTTTACAGACAAGACAAACTTTTATTGATAAAAACTTCATATTTTGACTGAGTGACTCCACACTCGGTGATTCATACCATCAGTTAAAGTACTAGATTCCATTCAAGTGAATGTATTAATTCATTCTGATTGCTGAAGCCACAGTAAAAGCAGATGATTTTAAATGTAACCCAGCCCTTGTAAAATCTAGTGAAGCGCAGCTACATGAAAATTGTGGTTAAATACAACAACGAAGTACTTTATTGTCACATTCAAATTGTAATCCCTCCTGTTTTGTTTTTCTTTTGAATTCTTGGATGGAATATGGTGGGCAATATAAGCTGCAGCTTCAGCCATCACCCATTTCAGATAACCTATGTTGAACTGTATAATCAGAGGAGTTATTGTTTCATTTGACCTTGTTAGATTTTTTCCCCTTTGTTATATTATTCTATTTTCTTTTAATCTTTACCTTTAATCAATCCAAAATAAAGATTCATTCATTAATTCACATTCCACCACTGGCTTTTAGCAACAAGTGTATTTCCCAAATATGTTTTACACTTGCTTTAACTAACCACCACCCATTTGTCTTTTGTCTATGCAAGAGGGAAAATGTCCACCCCAACTGGACCTTGCTTCAATATTTACAGAGATGCAGGCTAAAGATCTGCTGGACCAGGACCAGTACCAGGGGCCGATCCAGTTGCTTCTCAGTGGGGGAGCGTGGCAGCCGTGTGTGACCCATTCCAGTTTTATTCTTTTTTACAGTTTGAATTTTGCACATTCTGAATAATCTGGAATTTGCTGCTGATTGTAATAAACAATTTAGTGAATTAAGTGTTTGCATCATGATTTTCCATTTTGTCTGTTAAGACACCGGTGGGAAAAGAGTCAACTGTACAAAGGATTTATCGGTGACCTTGAAAATAATGGCTCATTTTTAAGAAAAAAGTAACCAAAACAATTATTTTATTAACTGAAGACTGTATTGTTGGATGTATACGGAGGAATTCTGGGTCATATTAGTATCTGCTCTTCATCATAATGGGTTAGGGCAGGGGTGTCCAATCATGTGCCATGGAGGGCCAAGACCCTGCAGGCTTTACCTCCAACCAGTGTCTTCAACAGCAGGTTCCACTGAACTTCTTCCACTGACTGCAGATCAGTGACAACACCTGCTGAAGAGACTGTGTAGAAGAGAGAACCTGCAGGGTCTTGGCCCCCCATGACACCTGATTGGAAGCCCCCGGATTAGGTTTAATGGGATTTAACATTTTAACACAAACTGCTTTATGGTTCATAATTTTGTTGACAGACTTACACCAAACCAAAAGTGATTTCTCAAACTGCTGGATTGTTCTTAGACAGCTTTTCCAATCTTTCAGTATTTAATTTATGCCACATGGTGGTAACCTTCACATATATAAAAAAGAGACATCTGCAAAAACTTCACAGGTTTATTGTCAGTGCAATTCCCAGTGCAATACTACATGAATGCATGTATAGTACGTTGTTGATGCAGAGAATATATATTTCTACAGTACATGTATCTAGAAAATTAATTATTTTCCATGTAACCTTGTGACTGCATTATTTTAATTGCCTTTAATCCTAGATCAAGTTTGTTTTGGCCTAAAATACATCATAACTATCAAATATATCTTATTATACGTAACTCAGTACTGTTTACTTTTTGAATACATATTTTGTATTAATATAGTTATTAAACTGGCAATCAGTCTCTCCATGATTTTCACGCAGAGCAGAGCAATTTGTTGTACAGGAAATAAACGTTTCTACAGACATTCTTAAGCTCTATAACCACTGATCGTTGGTGAAGCTGTGCTGACATCAGTGACAGGCTGATGACATCAATGAGAGGCTGTGCTGAACGCCAGACCGACCGTTTGAAGAGGTAATTTCCCAACAACAGAGCCATCTGAAACACACACACACACACAGCATACATATTTTAGTACCTAACTTGCAGACATTACAGTGTAGCACAACGTACTTACAGCAAACTAGCATTAGCAACCATTAGCTTACCGTCATATATGACCTAGTTTGTATCCTCATGTCTTCGGTTCTCCCAGAAGCTGCAGAACTATTCCAGAGTGTTTCGTCTCGCTGCCTGTACCCTTATCTGGCAGTCCTTTTTGGTATTTACGGCGAAAAAAGCCACAGACCGAGGAGTCGCCTTGTAGAGCAGCCATGTTATGTTTGCTTGGGTCGCGCACTTCACGTCACGAGAGTGTGGCGCCGCCTTGCTGTTCAAGAAATCCCACCCACCGCAGGCGTGTCAGCAGTAATGTCGAAACGCAATCGAGGGTGAATCGAGTTGTTGTGAAAAGAGTCGTGTTCTCAAATTGAGGCTAAGCGGGGCTAATGGAAAAGAGCCATATGAGGTCTCTACCTCGGGTCCAGCTCCAGTTTCTGTGCCGACGACAGACCGTCTCCCTACGCAGTGGAGGAGGAGGGCAGCCAGAGGTCCCAGTGAAGAGGTACAGTGGGCGGCCGAACTCATCAGGGGCCGTGTGGCTGAAGCACGCTCTGCCTTATAGCCCAGCAAGATTCTTAAGAGCGTGGTGGCTGCTGTTAGACTGGTGGAGGCTAATCCTGAGCTTCACAACTTTCCTGAGTTCGCCGAGCTGCTGGCTTCAGTTTCAGCGCAGCAGCGGCGCTTTCCTGATTTAAATTTAGCCTCGCCTCCAGCTAGAAAATGCCCCCCCCCCCTCCCGCTCATAATCCATCTTCTCCCCGGGACACGATCGTTCTGAAGGGGAGGGAATTTTCTAACCGGGTTAATCCTCCGTGGGGCTCCTGTCTGGATCCTCCTATGGGCTGTCAGAAGAACTCTCCTGTCTCCCAGCCAGCTGTTTCTCCCTCGCCTCAGCAGAGAGTGAAGACAGCAGCCTCAGCCTCCGGGTCGCTTTTTTCCACTGTTCCACCAGCTCCCCTACCTCGGACTGCCTCGGCTGCTCCTCCCTCCACCTCGGCGTTTTCTTCAGCTGCTGCGAGACCCGTGATTCCTTGTCTGGCTCTGCCTGTCATCAATCCTGTGGGGGTGGCTCCTCCTTGTTTTCCCGAGGGGTCCGCCATCACCATTCCTACAGGAGAGGGAAGAACTGAGCCTGCTGCAGCAGGAACCATCGAACCCCAGGAAAACAGGCAAGTGTTTTTTCATTCTTTTCCACAATGAATTACCTTGTCTGATTCCGGGGGGGGGGGAGGGGGGGGTCAGGTTTTGCTGTCCACTGAGTCCCCACCACCTGCTGCAGACACTAAAATTGTCCTTGCTACCTCTGTGTCTCCTTCTCTACCCCCTGAGTGTCCGCCGGTGCCTGGGTTAAACCGCTGGACGAGGGAGGAGCCTACGGCCCTGGTGAGCTAGGTCCCAGCCCCGCAGCCACGACATGAACAGAGGAGAAGGGCTACCAGCCATTTGGAGCCTGTGCCAACGGCAAAGTGTCCCCGCGTCTCCAGTGAGCAGAAGCCAGCCCTAGCGAGTGGCAGACCTCCTGCCGCCGCACCAACAGAGCCATCAGTGTGGAATACCATGCCTGGGGGTTCCAGAACTGCTGAGACCATCATGCCAGTTGCAGTGGCCCCTGCACCTGAGTGGGAGCCTGATATCGACCTCCTGAAGACCAAACCTGTGTCTACTTCATCACCTGGATCGCCGGAGTCCTGGATGGCGGCTGAGCTTGAGATCAGGCAAGTGCTCTATTTTGTCTTTCTCTTTTCTATATTGGAGCAATCTTGCCTATCTCTTGGGGAGGAGAGCCGGGTGCAGCTGCCCGCTGCATTCGAGCTTGCCTCGCCGGGCTCTGCTGCTGTCGGTGACCCTGACCCCTCTTGTTTCTCTACTGTGCTGGAGTCCTCTTCCAGGGTCACTGGAGACGTGCCAGCTTTGTCGGATGTTCTCAAGGGTCCGGATTCATCTCTGGAGGTCGTTCAGGTCGCTGCTCCATCACTGCCCGAGGCCGTCGTTTGGGTCCCTCCTTGGGTTGGGTCCATCGTGGGTGCAGCGTTGGCCCAGCCCGGGCCCATCGAGGGTGCAACAGTGCTCCAGCCCGAAGCCACCGTGGGTGCTGCTAAGCTCCAGCCTGGAGCCACCGCGGGTGCTGCAATGCTCCAGCCCAGAGCCTCTGCGGGTGCTACGGTCTTCCAGCCCAAGATCACTGAGGGCATCGTTGTCTCTCCTTCTCCTCCACCAGATGCTGTCGTGGTCCCCCTTACTCCTCAGCCAGATGCCATCATAGTTCCCCCTCCTTCTCCGCCACCAGACACCGTCGTAGTTTCCCTCCTCTGGCCCTGCTTCCCTTTGTTACGCCTTCCGGTGGGGGAGCCGCCTCCTGAGTCACCCCTCCAGTCCTGATGGCTTAAGAACTCGGGCCGGCTGACTGAAAGACTGAGCCGCCAGGTCGCGTGGTCCCTATTTTCCATCAGGCCACCCGACTCGTACCACCTGACAGTTCGGCTGGCCTGAGAATTCGGCAGACCTCCTGACTTGTTCTGCCTAGCCGTCTGCTGGGCCTGGCACTCTGGTCGGCCCCCTGAACTCCCAAGCTCCCTGGGCCGGGGGGGAGGGGGTGGTAATTCTGTGCTTTACAGGTGTGGGTCCTGAGCCGGCCCTGTAGTTTTGTTCCCTCCTTACCTGTTTCTCCTACTTCCCACCCGGGTTTGTTTTTTGCTGTACCCCTCTCTTTTTTTGGGGGGGGGGGGGTCCATTTTGCTGTTGCCTGGGGGTGTCTGGATTCCACCCCTTGAGGGAGGGGCTCTGTCATGAGTCTGAGCTCTAATTTCATGTCTGAGCTCAGACTAAATTTATTTTTGAGTTTTGTATTTCTCTCTTTATTATTTTGTCTGTTTATGTGTATGTACTGGGTTGTGATTTTTGTAACCCCTGTCTCTCCAGACATTCCCACTCACTGCTCACAGTCTGCCCTCCCCTGCCCTCCCTCTATTTAAGGATTGCCTTATTGTTTCCTCACTGCGGCAGCATTACATGGACTACATTATCTGTTGTGCTTGAAGTTCACTCTGTAAGTTTTTCTCCTTATTCTCTCCAGAGGAATTTCTATCCTGGAGTGCCTTCCCTGTTTATTATCTTTGTTGCATTTTTGTCTTGTCTACACTGGTTTTGAACTTTTGTTCTCTTTTGTTAATAAATGTCACTAAACAGTTCAGCGCATGAATCTGTCTCTCTCTGCCCTGAGGGCCGTTTATGACATCTCTAGAATGTTTCCATAGAGTTTCAGACTGCACTGCCTCAGTTTCTTTCTTGTGAAGAACATTGTTTTTTCCCCACTGAGAACTTAAAACCCCACTTTGTTTCCCACTTTTCAACTTCATTAATACCAGCCTGCATCTTCTTAACTATATGTTTAATGTTTCTTCCCCTTTTCCACAATGCCCTGTCATCTGCAAATAGTGATCTCCCCATATCAATTGGAACATTTTCAAATATATCATTTTTCATAATCAAGAACAAAGTTGGACTGATTACACTCCCCTGGGGTATTCCATTTTCTACCACAAATTGCTTTGACAGTTCTGTTCCTATCTTCACCTGAATCGTTCATCCATCTAAGAAGTCCTTAATCCAATTAAACATTCTCCCCCCTATTCCCATTATATGCAGCTTAGTGAGGAGCCCTTCTTTCCACAACATATCATATGCCTTCTCAACATCGAAAAATACTGCCTTGACTAGTTTGAATGCTTTATTCCTTTTCTTTACTGCTTCCTTACATTCATCACTCCACCATGGAACTACTTTATTCTTTCTACTGCCTTTACTTTTAGGGATGGATGCCAGTGCAGCTGATATTATGCCTTCCTTTATACTACTGTCTAATGCATCAATGCTCATATTATAATCATTTTGCCTTAAATAGTTATTACTTTCTTCCATAAATTTTCCCCAGCCAGCTCTCTCTAGCTTCCACCTCCATCTCCCACCTGCATTTCCTATCTCATTTGGAATGGCTATACTTATTTTGCACCAGATTGGGTAATGATCACCTCCTATTGTCCCTTCCTTATTTACTGTCCAACTGCACTTTGTTGCAATGGTGCTAGACACCAGTGTTAGGTCCAAAGCAGACTCTGTCCCTGAGTTTATATCAATTCTTGTGCTATTACCATTATTTATACACACTATATTCTTCACATCAAGCCATTCTTCAATTACTTGGCCATTAACGTCTGTCTTCCTACTTCCCCGTTACGTGCTGTGTCCATTAAAGTCACCACACCATACAATATTTCTGCTGCTCTGTCCCTCCACTTCCTTGAGTTTACTTAGTTCCAGTCTTTTGCATGGATTATAATAATTCACAATCACCACCTCTTTCCCTTCAGCCCACACTTTCACCACTATATATTCTTGTTCATCCCCAATTCCTATGATTTTATACAGAATACCATGCTTAATAAAAGTAATGCATCCTCCTCCCCTCTCTTGTCTATCTCGCCTCTCTGCTACATACCCATATAAAATAGTCCAAGTGAGGTTTTAGCCAGGACTCCTGAATGCATACTACATCTGGCTTTTCCTTCTTGCTTAGCACAAATTGTTTGAACTCTTGACCATTTGTTATCAGGCTTCTATCAATCCACTGGAGGATTAGCATCATTTACAGTATCAACCTACACATGTTGTCTCTTGGCTGGAGTGCACCCTGAGCTCATCATTTATCTCTTCCCATTTTAATCCTTTCACATCTAAGTGATGTTCTGCAGCTTTCACAATAACTTGGGTCCTTTCAGTTTTCGATTTAATTCCATGTGTTGCATTTAACACTCCTGCAATAAAGATCACCAATTTCTTCTTTTCTAACCAGGCGTCCTTCTTGTTTTGCTGTTCCTTTGTTACTGACATGGTTTTGTGACCCAGTGGCCAGACACAGACTCAAGAATAGATTCAATTAGGTTTATTAGCGTGAAGAGCGTGTGGATGCGTGTGTGTGAGTGTAAGCAGGAACAGCAGGGAGCAGAGCAGCACACTGTATGACCTGGCAACCCTAGGAACACACAGAAGTGGGACAGTTAGTGGCAGAAACTGTAGGTGATGGACAGTTCAGTCTGTGGCTTACTGTATGCAGAGATGGTGAAAGGGTCAGGTTCAGCGCAGCAGCTACGGCCCTGAGGACAGTGTCTGCAGATGTCATTGCAGCTCCTGCTGGTGTGTTGGCTTGGAGGTGGAGGTGTAGAGTTGGAGGGAAGGAGAGGAATCCGCCGCCACAGAGAAGGGGAGAGTCCGCTGCCACGGAGCTCCGCCTGTGCACAGGGGACTAATAGAGATGATGAGTAGAATAGATGGGTCTTACGTGAACTGCTGGAGAGGTCCTTCAGACTTCGGTGGCAGCAGGCTTGGAACAGGGTCGACAATAGGCTTTGGCAAGAAGGCTGAGGATGGCAGATGAAGCTCGTCTGGAGCATAGTGAGACAACTCCGCACTGAAGCTTGCGCAGCGCGGTATAAGTAGGCCAGGTGCTGATGGAGAGCAGGTGTGCGTGCAGCTGATGGTGATAGGCACAGAGCAGACCATGACAGTTACCACTTTCTCTCTGCTCCCTCCTCCTTCCTTATTCTGCTTCTCCTGCCCTGCCAGATTGACTGCCTCTGAATATGAGACTTTCTCCCTCGCACTTATCTGCTGCACCTCTGCCTCTTTCCTCAATACCTCACACCCCCAGTATGCTACACTGTGATCTCCTCCACAGTTACAACATTTAGGTTTCACTCCTTCTCCACACTTTCCATACTCATGCTCTCCACTACACCGGGCACACTTCTTTTTCCCTTTACATACTTTAGCCACGTGCCCAAATTTCTGACAATTAAAACATTTTATTGGCTTTGGAGCATATTCCCTCACCCTGTACCATAAAAACCCAAAGTACACCTCTTTTGGCAGTTCTCGTCCTTCAGATTCTATCAGAATTGACTCTCTCTGCTTTTTCCACACCTCTTATCATTCTTTTCACACTCCTCACTGAATTATGATCCGCCTTCAAATTTTCAAGTAATTCTTTCATGTTTACATTCACAGGGATACCTGATATCACTCCTTTATAGCCAGTGGACCTCTGTTTCCCAACCCTAACAACCCTCAACACTTTTACTTTGTCAATGCCAGTCAGCCTTCGTGCCTTTTCCACCTCTACATCTGTGTTACATTCAGTTAATAAGTTACCATCTCTCAATACCCGAGCGTATTTCACTTCCCCCACCTGCTCCCTAATGATTTTTGTCAGTTTTATTGGATTAATCTTCTTTACACCTTCTTCTCCCTCAAACCTTATCACTACATTAATCAGTTTTGCCCTGTCCTCACCTCCCTCTCTCTCACTTTCTGATTTTCCTGCACTAGACACATCATTTTTCTTCCTCTTACATGCCCTTTTTCTTTCTTCCAACCACTTCCCACTCCCTCTCCCCCCTCTCATCCTCCTCACTAGCATCCATGCTGCTGTCACAGTCAGTCCCCCTCCCCGTCATCCTGTCAGGGATTGAAGGGGCAGTGCAAGAATACCGTTCCGGACCAACACAGGCTGTCAGCCGATATCCTCACAAAGATTCCCCACCAACCCTATTCCACACTAAACTAGTCAAAAAGTCCACAAATCCAAAGATTATGTTGTTTATCCAGAAAAGATATCTTAAACCATATAATAGGCCATCGTAGTAACACTCTCCTAACAAATTCAGCACGCTGATGTCCAGCTTCCGCCTCTCAGTAGTCAGGCAAGCAGAGCAATATCGCCGCCTTACCGGGCCTATACAGGCCGTTGGCTGACTCTATCACTCTATCACTCCATTCACCCAAGACTCACTTAGTTCAAACAATACCCAGTCTAAACTCCAAATTCAAAGTCAATAAACCCAAACAAACAAGTCAATTCTACCAGTAATGCAATGTGCAGCAGCAGCAGCTCCAACAGTCACTTCCCACTCCCTCTACCGTTACCCGGAACAGCACCCTCACGCACTTCAAGGCATTTTCTTCTTTTCGTTTTACGGTGGTTGGCAGCCAGCTTACCGCCCAAGCAGGGCAGTACTGCCCCCTACTGCTCCAGAATGTGGTCCATAGGCACTAGGCAGGTTCACAGGAGTGTTCCGGGAAGAGTCCTAGCAGCCGATACTGACGGAGGGGGAAGTGCTCCTGAGAGGCATTCGGTTTGAATTCTGTACACTTGTTTGTCGATTTTGGTGGAGAGGCATAATCTGGACTGTGACTGAAGCAGAATGGCAGGTAGTAGTGATGGGGGTTCTGACGAGGAGGGTATGGAATTTGGATGGACTCCGGTTCCAAGTCATGGGAAAAAAGGGGATAGAAAACAGGGTAGTGGAAGGACGCTTGCTAATAAGTGGGCACTTACTGATGATGAGTAAAACCATGAGGTTCGTAGGAGGATAATGATAGAAGAGTTCAAGAAGAACTGAAGTGGCCTAAGTGTTTAGAGATGGAAGTCTCTTTGGTAAATGTAAAAATGTAGAACAAAAGAACAAAGCACTTACACTTCAAGCAGTGTGCAAAAAAGAAATAGCGGAGAGTAAAGTAGTTGAGCAGAGAGCTGGTGTCAGGTGAGTAATATCAAGGATCCCTTTGAAAGAAAACCTGGAAGAAATGAAGACGTTAATAAAAGGAGGAACAGTGACAGGAATTAAGCGACTGCAGGCTTTTAGAAATGGGGGAAAGGTTGACAGTATGTCAGTCTTGCTAGAATTCAAGGACAAGGTTCTCCCTGACAAGATTATGGTGGGGTACATGTGTTTCAGTGTCAGAACATATGTTCCCCCACCTCTTAGATGCTTTAAATGTCAGTGATATGGCCATACTGGTCATACATATACACTGTAAAACCGAATTAGTTCACAGAACTCAAAACTTATGTGGAAACTGATTGCCTAATAAATTTTAAGTAAATGAAATGATTTTTTTGAGTAATCTTAAATTTAAAAATACATTTTCAGCAATTTTTTTTGAGTAAACTTTACTTTAAAAATGCATTTTCAGCAAATATTTTTTGAGTAAACCAAAATAAAATATTTAAAATATTTGCTGAAAATGTATTTTTAAATTTAAGATTACTCAAAAAAATCATTTCATTTACTTAAAATTTATTAGGTAATTGGTTTCCACATAACTTTTGAGTTCTGTGAACTATTCAGTTACAGTGCAGATGTGAAAGATGTGGGGAAGAGCATGCTTATGGGGAGTGTGGGAGCAACAGCACGGTTAAGTGTTGCAACTGTGGGGGGAATCACACAGCAGCTTATGGGGGTTGTACAGTGAGAAAGCAGGCCATTGAAATACAACAAGTAAGAACAGAACAAAGAGTGACCTATGCTGAGGCAGTGAAGATTGTAGGTAGGGGCAGTGGGAGGGAAAATGCTGTTCAAGATAAGGAGGCTTTACTGCTCTCCCATCGAGTTTCCCAGTTTTCGACTAGTAAACAGCAAGCTAACACGTGTGGTGCAGGCCTCAATGATGACAAGATGTTTCCTTTTAGCTCGTTTATTGAAGCTACCCCACAAGGAACTCAACGTGATGTACACTCGTCTTTTGGGTTTTACATCCGTTTACATTTGTCCCTACATCCGTGTAAAACTGCAACAAAGTAAACATATACACGCCGTCAATGATATGGTCACCATATTTAGCTTAGCACATGTTAGCGTTAGCTCTAGCTTAGCTTGGTAACAATGACTGGTAGGACTAGTCAGATCGCTTAAAATACACCAATGCAACCATGCAGTTCTCATTGTAGCTGTTAACACTGTCAAACCATGCAGATACTCACGGACTAATGATGTCCAAGGCGCCGATAATTAACAACATCCACAGCGATTGTACAATGAGTGACGCTCTGTCCCGTTCTCCGGTTATATCATTACTGCGCATGTGCACACCTTGTGTAACAGTTCAAAAACGATGCTTTCACTACACCACTAGAGGGAGCCAAACTCCGTTACATGAAATGCTGTAATGGGAACTCTTAACTTAATACATGGGGGCAGCATACTCCCCGTCTGGTGCAATAACATTGTACCACTATTTAGCCTTACAACATTTCAAACAACAGTGCATAACAATGTTAATAAATATCATTATCTGTTATTCCCCTTCTGCTATCAGTAAAACCATTTCTGTAATTGGTCTCAGAAACACTAACAGTCCCATCTCTTTTTTTTTTTTTTTTTTTTGGATGAGTTGATGTCTTTTTAATGTACTCATGTGACTAAAGGTCGTCCCACACTCATCACACTGAAATGGCTTAATTCCACTGTGGATGACTCTGTGTATTTTTAAGCTACCCAACTGTGTGAAAACCCTCCCACATTCTTTACAAAATAATGATTTAACCCCAGTTTGAGGTTTTTGCTGTCTTCTTTTTTTTTGTCTTGTCACCATTCAATTTAGCTGTGATGGCTGCTCTTGGAGGATCTTCATCCTCCTGAATCTGCTGAGATTTTACTCCATTTTTCCTTTTATGTCCCTGTCCTTCCTGGAACGAGGTGAGCTTCTGCAAGGATGCCATCGTGATGGAAGAAGTTCATCTGAGCATGTCTTGTGGTCTCTGTGTCACTGATGATCTGACCCCAGAGGCATGATGGGATCTCAGCCTTAGGGGATCATACAGGCTGCTGACCATCGCTAAGACTCCCCTTCATGTGCAGGGCTTCCTGTTGATGGACACCTGAAACATAAAACTGTCAATCTCAAGATTCCAAGGCACCCTTAAACTCCATTGTAGTGGGAGCTTGTCACGTTTTAAGTCCTTTGCTCTTTCATTCGCCGGAAAGGCTTCCATGACCCTGCAGTCATTAGATGCTATTTTGTGTAATTTGAGATTGGATTGTGCTAACATCTTTTGTGCATTTGTCAGGATGTCAACAGCTTCTTCTGGTGTGGCTGTGGAGGCTAATCCATCATCTACATAGAAATGTCTCATTATGAACTGTGTTGTGTCATGTCCATGCGCTTTCTCACCTTCAGCTGCAGCACGTCTCATGCAGTAAACAGCCACGGCTGGAGAAGGGCTTTTTCCAAACACATGCACTTTCTTTCTGTAGTCTCTTACTTCTTTGTCCGTGATGTCAATAAAAACTTGATCTTCTATTGACAGCACTGGTTTATCGTCGTCCTTTGTTTTATCAAAGACCGTGTTTCCTAAGTGGTCTGTGTCTCTCTCACCCTGTAAGGCATATGGTAGTATGCTGTTGGGGCATGAGGTGGAGCAACCTGAAACCTCTTTGACAAGAAATGTGTTTAGGCATGGGCTGAGGGATGATGCACGACCATTGTAGAGCACTTGTGTCTTTAGCACGTTAACAGTCGAAGGCTTGTGTGTTGTCCCTAAACACGTTTCTCCCACAATAACCCATCCCAAGTCCAAGCGCTGTGCATAGGGAGTACTGTGGGGCCCATTTATTTGTTCCCTCACCTTGTGTACCTGTAGGACGTCTCTTCCCAGCAGTAGGAGGATGGGAGCATGTTCATCTACAGGTGGAATCTTGTCTGCGACTTTTCTCAGGTGTGGATGCACAAGTGCGTCCTTTGGAGATGGAATCTCCCTCCTGTCATCGGGGATCATGTCACACTCAATCAAGTTTGGAAGCTGGAGCTGTACTTTTCCATCCATTGATTCTATCATGAAGTTTGGAGCTCTCTGCCCCCAAAGCGTAGTAGCCCCTGAGCACGTTTTCAGTGTGTAAGGGTCGGAAGGTGATCTAATGTTGAACAGCTGGAAAAACTCTGATTTAGTGAGTGATCTGTTGCTTTGTTCATCGAGCACTGCATACATTTTCTGGGCTTCTTCTCTGTGTCCTGCAGGATAAACTACCACAGGGCTAATTTTTGAGCAGGATCGTGGGTTTTCTGCATTACCGTAAACTTCTGTGCATCTAGACGTGACTAGTGTGCCCTCATAATCATGGTACTCCCCGCCATGATCCGTCTCAGCTTCCTGAGGCTCCATGGGAGGAGGAGAGGCGCCAGGATGTAGTGCTGCAACATGTCTATCACTACCACAGTCAGAGCACTGGATTGACTGTTTACAGTCTTTTGCCAGATGCTGAGTGGAGCCACAACACTTAAAGCAGATGTGATTCTCTCTCAAGAACAGTTTGCGTTCTTCTATTGGTTTGGCTCTAAATGTTTTACATTTCTTTAATGGGTGTGGCTTTCTGTGTATGGGACATTGTTTATCTGGGCTTTCTGTTCTTTCGCGTGTGTGGTTACCTGTAGCTGCGGGTGAAGCTGGTGGGATGTCTGTTTTGTGGACACTGATGAGGTGCTCACTGGTGAACTTGGGGGCTTTTTCAACTCTGGTGTTCATGTGGGCCGGTGGAGAGAAACTGAAACTTGGGTCGTTTCTTATTTTGGCTTGTCGTCTGACGTAGCTGGAAAAAAAGCTGAAAGGAGGAAAGGCGACTTTGTGTGTTTCTTTGTAATCAGCACCCGCTGCAATCCACTTCTCCTGTAGGCTGTAGGGCAGTTTCTCGACAACAGGATTCACTCCACGGGCTGTATCCAGGTATGCGAGCCCAGGTAGGTATCCGCCATCCTTTGCACATTCGAGTTCCTGTAGAACGTCACCAAGTTCTCTCAGCTTGAGTGCATCTTTGTTGCTGATTTTGGGAAAAATCATCAAGCTTTTTTAGCAGTGCATTTTCTATTGCTTCGGGTGACCCATAACACATCTTCTAGCCTTTCCCAGACTAAGTTGAGGGCTGCCTTTGGGTTGAAGACATGTGCAGAGCGGATCCTCTTTGCTTGTTCTGCTGATTCTGTGCCGAGCCATTTTATCATCAGATCCAATTGCTTGTGGTGTGAGAGGCTGAGGTCTTGTATGGCGTTCTGGAAGGATGCTTTCCATGCCCAATAATTCTCTGGGAGGTCATCAAACTGTAGGAGTCCCGTGCTCAACATCTCCCGGCGTGTGAGGTATTTGATCAGATCCTGAATGCTTTGTGCTTCGGCATAATGTGTTGCGGGGGCATAATAGGGTCGTAACGTTGGGGGATTAATTGTCTCTGCAGCTCCCTGCTCCTCCTTCATGTTGACGCTGACCCTACTCTTACCATCTACAGCATTAGATGGGATGAATGGTACATTTGTGGCCATTTCAAACTGTTCACACTGGATCTTAGAGGGGGTGGCTGGATCAGTTTTAAATGGAGTTTCCTCAAAGCGCATATTAAGGTGCTTCTGTACATACTCAGATGTGTGTTGTGCTGAGCCAACTGGCAAGTCCATTAATGCTTGACTGAATTCACTTCTTGCACATTCCTCTGCTTCTTCATAGGCTGCAGCTTCAGCTTCTGCAGCTGCAACAGCCTTCTGATGGTTCAAAATGTGCATTTGTGCTTCAAGATTAGCTTTCTGTGTGATGAGGGCTGCTTCTTTCTCTGAATAAGCTAATTCAGCTCATGTAGCATCTGCTTTGGCTCTAGCTCTTATGGCTGAGGAGGTAGCTGAAGAAGCCTTGCTTGACTTGAAGCTACGTGAGTATAATGAGCTAGCTTGTGCAGCTGTAGCCAAGGGAGCTGTGTGTTCCGTCTCCATAACTCCACTTCTGAGTTGGGGAGTTGGCTGGTGCTGCTCTCCTGCCCTGAGGCTCATTTGCTGTTTGTTGACTGTTTATCGGGCCCGCCGCGCTGTTAGTCCTTTTACTCTACTGCTCTCTCATCGAGTTTCCCAGTTTTCGACTAGTAAACAGCAAGCTAACACGTGTGGTGCAGGCCTCAATGATGACAAGATGTTTCCTTTTATCTCGTTTATTGAAGCTACCCCACAAGGAACTCAACGTGATGTACACTCGTCTTTTGGGTTTTACATCCGTTTACATTTGTTCCTACATCCGTGTAAAACTGCAACAAAGTAAACATATACACGCCGTCAATGATATGGTCACCGTATTTAGCTTAGCACATGTTAGCATTAGCTCTAGCTTAGTGTGATATCCTACCGTGTAGCAATGATCACACTTGAGTTATTTCTTTGGCTAACTCTGCCGTTTATTCTGCAACACACATAATATGACTGAACATGGATTCTGCGCGGGGTTTTCACACTCTTGTTCTAATGTGTCCCCTTAATAGTAGTGCTGAACAATACAGGTAGTTCCCCCTAGAGGCATGTGCCAGTAATGTTTTAAATTAGACTTGCAGTCTACCACATCCCTCCCCTCTAGATTAAACTACTTTTAATTACACTAGCCAATTATGCTAGACATCCTGGAACTCCCATTTAACCCTAAGCAATCACAGTTACTTTTAACTTCTTAAACACATGTGCCATACACATAATTTCTTTCTCTTTTTTTTTTTTTTTTTTTACATGTATAACACACATAACAGTCTAACTGGGGATTTGGTTTGACTACCGCATCCCAGTGAGGTTCCAGGACGCATTCTTGTCCTGTGGCTGGGGAACTCACTATTGACTAAGTATAGTCCTTCAAGTAGTCTGGAGCTTTCCTAGCTCGCTGAGATCTTCTCACGGCGGGTGAGCCAACTGCAGGTGAAGACTCAGACTGCTCCACTGTTTCGGCTGCTGCAGTGCTGCCCGTAGAATCTGCAGAGACGGTTACCTCAGGTTTCACCTGAAGTGGTGGTTCGTTGATGCTCTCCTCAGGATGGGTGTCAGACAACACCTCTGGTGCCATCGGCAGGGGAATGGAGCTCCTACCACGAACTTGGTCGATGTGTCGCCTCACCACTTGTCCATGACCTAATGTCACCTTGAATGACACAGGGCCTGTCTTTTCTGTTATTTCTCCTGGTACCCAGGCTGGTCCTGAGCCAAAGTTGCGGGTGTAGACCACGTCTCCTTCTCTCAGTATTCTCTCTCTAGCATGCATGTCATGATAACCTTTTTGTTTCTCTTGTTTATCATGCACTTTGTTTCTGAAGTCTGGATGTATTAAGTCAAATGTTGACCTCAACTTTCTTCCCATCCATGGACCTGCGTAGTCAATGTGAATTCTTCTCCATGGTTTATCTGGAACTTCCCAGGGATGTAGTGGGGCTGCTGGAGGACTGTTCCTGTTCTCCTGGCATGCCGCACATGACTTCACAAGCGCCTGCACCTCTGCATCCATGTTGGGCCACCACATGTAACTCCTCGCCAACGCTTTCATGCGAGTGATGCCAGGGTGTGCTTGGTGTAGTTGTTGCAGTAAGGCATTCCTACCAGGTGGTGGAACAACCACGCGTCCTCCCCACAGGATACAACCTTCCTGGGTGCTGAGCTCATCCTGTCGTCGGGCATAGGGAATGAACTCAGGACTGTTCATCTTCGGCCATCCTCGCAAGATGTATTCTCGCACTCTTGCTAGAACAGGGTCTTTGTCTGTCCACTTCTTTATTTGTTGTGCGTTCACCAGGGGCACGCCGATATCTTCAAACAATAGCACTCTCTCCTCCTCCTCAGGCGTGCTGTCTCTTCCTCCATCCAAGGGTAGCCTACTCATCGCGTCAGCATTCGTATGGTCCCGTCCGGCTTTGTAAACGATGGTGTACTCATACGCTGCTAATGTAACGGCCCATCTCTGAATTCTCTGAGATGTCATCTGGGGTATGGCTCTCATTTCACTGAACAGTGAAATTAGTGGCTTGTGGTCAGTCACTATAGCGAACTGTCTCCCGTACAGGTATTTGTGGAATTTTTTTACACCAAATACTACTGCAAGGCCCTCCTTGTCTAGCTGGGAGTAGTTTTTCTCAGCTGCACTAAGAGTTCTTGAGACGAACCCTATGGGTCTCTCTGAGCCATCCTCCATACGATGAGAGAGTACAGCACCCACACCGTAGGGTGATGCGTCACACGCCAGGATGAGTGGTTTGTTTGAATCATAGTGCACTAACACACTACAGGACTGAAGTAGCGCTTTGGACTCTTCAAACGCCTTCTGCTGCTTGACCCCCCATGACCATTTTTCTTCCTTCTTAAGTAAGGTATGTAGTGGTGCCAGCAGCGTGGAGAGCTTTGGGAGGAACCTATGGTAATAGTTCAACAAGCCCAGGTAGGCTTTTAACTCAGTAACATTTTGTGGCTCAGGCGCCTCCGCAATGGCTTCCACTTTGTCTGTTAGAGGGTGTAGACCACTGGCGTTGATCTTGTGGCCTAGGAACACCACCTCTTTTCCCATGAACTCACACTTGCTTCTTTTCAACCTCAGACCGCTTTTCTCCAACCGTTGAAGCACTTCCTCCAGCGTTTTCAGATGTTCTTGTTCATTTGGTCCTGTACAAAGGATGTCATCCAAATAAATGGCAACATTCGGAATTCCACCTAGGATGCCCTCCATAGTTCTCTGGAATATAGCAGGACTGGAAGCTACTCCAAATGGTAAGCGTGTGTAGGTATATAAGCCTTTGTGTGTATTGATGGTTACATACTTTCTTGATTCTTCTTCCAGGACTACTTGTTGGTAGGCGTGACTCATGTCTAATTTCGTGAAGTGTCGGCCGCCGTTCAGCTGTGCGAAGAGGTCCTCCACTTTAGGAATTGGATACTGATCCACCCGTGATGCTCGATTGACAGTGAGTTTGTAATCTCCACATATTCTAATGGAGCCATCCGGCTTTCTCACTGGGACTATGGGCGCCGCCCATTCTGCAACCTGCACTGGCTCAATGATCTTGTCATCCAGCAGCCTCTGTAGCTCGCTTTCAACCAGTGGCTTGACTGCATAGGGTACCGGTCGGGGTTTGCAGAATCGTGGTTGGGCCTCCTTGTCCACATTAATCTTTGCAGTGACACCTTTTAGCTGTCCTAAGCCTTCTTTGAACACCTCAGCGTGTCTTTCGAGGATCTCCTCCAGCTGCAATTTGGGCTGAGATTCCACTTTATTCACCAACTGATCAATCATGGCCAGTTCTTGTAGCCAACTTCGCCCTAGTAGATTTGGTCCTTCGCTCCCAACTACTACTACAGGTAAGTCCTTTTCTTTGTTTTCGTGCTGCACCTTCACTTGTGCCATGCCTAGCACGTCTAGCTTCTCTCCTGTGTATGTTTTTAATTTTAATGAACAGGGATTTAATTCTGCTGTGTCTGTTTTCTTCCACAGTTGTGTATATTGCTGTTTACTTAATATGGTTACTCCACAGCCTGTATCAACTTCAAATGTTACTTTCATTCCATTAACATTCATGGTACGCGTGATGGGCGCTACCTTGGTCAGCTCCTCTGACGTGTTGTAAATTGTGTGAAAACCCATGTCTTCTGTATCACTTTCTCCCTCCCCTCTCAGTTGATTCGCTCGCTGTTCCTTTCCTGGGCCCTTGTTTTCATACTTTTGCCCATTAACTGTCGCTTTCAGCACCTGTGCGCTGTCCACCTTTATTCTACATGCTTTCTTAATGTGCCCTCGCTTGCCACAATTATGACACAGCTCAGTGGCAAATTTGCACTCGGCGGCATTGTGCTGGCCTTTGCAGCGATAACAACTGGGGAATTTGTGCTGAGTTTTGTCAGTCAACACTTTGTGGACACCTACTTGGGTCTTAGGCACACGAACATGCGTTGCTGTGTCCTCTGTTAGCTTCCCTTGCATCTCTCTCACATCTTTAGATGCTGTTTCCATCGCTTGGCATAATTCCAAAGCCTTTGCAAAAGTGAGTTTTGTTTCAGATAAAAGTCGCCGTTGCATTCGGTCATCATTCACTCCACACACAAGTCTGTCTCTTAACATTTCTTCCAATGAGTCTTTGTAATCACAGTGCAGTGCTAATTTCCTCAATTCTGCCACATACTCTGCTATGGACTCAGTGTTCCTCCTTATGCGTGAATTAAATTTGAATCGTTGCACGATTTCACTCGGTTTGGGGCTGAAGTGCTTCTGAAGCTCAGCAGTAAGCTGGTCGTACGTTTTATCTTTCGGTAATGCAGGGCTTATTAAATTTCTCAACAAACTGTAAGTAGTTGCACCAACTCCACTCAACAGTACAGCCTTCCTTTTGTCTGGCTCCTCAATGTCATTAGCTTCGAAGAAAAAGTCCAACATTTCACCATATTCTTCCCATGACTGAGTCGAGTTATCAAAAGGGGTTACCGTTCCGATTACAGCCGCCATTGCTCGTCGTGGTGGGGAAACCTCGTTTTTCCTCCTCTGAACTTGCACTCGAACTACTGGAGTCACTTGAGTTCGCCACACTTGCAATGTTCTCTGTTTCTCGCCGCTGATTTTTTTTCTTTTAATCCTCGTCGCCAATTGTGTGATATCCTACCGTGTAGCAATGATCACACTTGAGTTATTTCTTTGGCTAACTCTGCCGTTTATTCTGCAACACACATAATATGACTGAACATGGATTCTGCGCGGGGTTTTCACACTCTTGTTCTAATGTGTCCCCTTAATAGTAGTGCTGAACAATACAGGTAGTTCCCCCTAGAGGCATGTGCCAGTAATGTTTTAAATTAGACTTGCAGTCTACCACACTTAGCTTGGTAACAATGACTGGTAGGACTAGTCAGATTGCTTAAAATACACCAATGCAACCATGCAGTTCTCATTGTAGCTGTTAACACTGTCAAACCATGCAGATACTCACGGACTAATGATGTCCAAGGCGCCGATAATTAACAACATCCACAGCGATTGTACAATGAGTGATGCTCTGTCCCGTTCTCCGGTTATATCATTACTGCACATGTGCACACCTTGTGTAACAGTTCAAAAACGATGCTTTCACTACACCACTAGAGGGAGCCAAACTCCGTTACATGAAATGCTGTAATGGGAACTCTTAACTTAATACATGGGGGCAGCATAGAGGCAAATACTTAAAGTCAACAGACAGGGCTCACAGCAGATAAACTAGTTCTCTTTCTGTCTTATGTTATTAATTGTTCAGAGCAGGCCAAAACTAAAACAGAAAAAAAAAATCAAGATTATTGTGAAGGTAGCTGTGTGGGGATCATGAAATGATGAGACTGGATTATTTCTCAGTATTGGTTTATTGCATCTCACGTCCCCAGCTCTCTCTCTCTCAGTCAGGAAAAAAGAGGGAGAGCTGCGGTAAACCCCACACCTTTATACCAGCACATCAAACACAGAATCACACACTCAAGTCAAATCCTTCTTGCTCTTCCGTCTGACCCCAGGGGGGTCAGACAACCCTTTCAGGATCTCGCCCCCGATCCTCCGTCTTCCTTCCAAGTCCGCAGGTGGTCCGGACCCATTGTCCATCTGAGGCGTGATGTCAATACACACTGCAAGCTTAAAGTCTCTCTATGTTTGAGCCTATGCAGTCAAATATGTGAGCTACATAAGGTTACAATTATGGGCGCTACATCACCCCCCCCGCCAAACGCCAAAGAATGGACACACAATAACAGTATCCTAAAGGCAATACAGCATATGTCGCCCCCTACCTGCAGAATCTACAGCACAACCTACACAGTTTGATCAAAACACACATCACTCTGCACGTAGTCTGGGCTTCAACCTCCTCCCGAACCTGCTGTACGCAGGTTTCACAGTCTGTGTTGTGCTGTCCTGCGGCGAATCTGTGGAATGAGGGGGAGAAAGGTTATTTGCCCCCTGCGGGGACTCCAGGGGCCGTTCCCTGGGGGTCTGCCGCGTCGAGGCACCCTCGCCGGTCGTACAGACTCATCATGCAACACAAAGGCAGGCTTTAATCTATCAATACTGTTTGTTTCTTTCCTGCCCCCCAAATCTAGCACAAAATATTTATCCCCGGTTTCCAGCACTCGAAATGGACCGTCATAGGGTGGGCGGAGACTGTGTCGCTGAGCGTCGTGCCTGACAAAAACAAATTCAGCGTTTTGTAAAGCCTTGGGAGCAAAAACGCGGAAAAGTGTGATGAGCGGGGCCCGGGAGCATTTCTGCTCCCGTGCCAATCAGAGGTCCCCGCGCCGGGGGGGGGGGGGGGGGCTGGTGCCGCATGGGCTGGTAGGAACTTGCCGGGCAGCCTGAGAGGTTGTGCAAAAACTAATTCTGCGGGTGAGGCATCTAAGTCCTCTTTGGGCGCCGAACGCAACCCCAATAAAACTCATGGCAGTTTGTTTACCCAATCTGCATCTGTGAGCGACGCTCTGAGGGCTGCCTTCAAAGACCTGTGAAAACGCTCGCATAAACCGTTGGCCTGTGGGTGATAAGCGGTAGTGCGGTGGGCTGCTGCTCCTAAGCTGCTGGCCATTGCTGACCACAGTTCCGACACAAATTGAGGTCCCCTATTGGACGTAATATCCGACGGAACCCTGAACCGCGCTACCCAGGCTGTCAAAAAAGCGCAAGCCACCTCTGCTGCTGTGGTCGATGTTAACGGGACCACTTCCGGCCAACGTGTGGTTCGGTCCACCATTGTCAAGAGATGTGTGAACCCTTGTGACGGCTGTAGGGGGCCCACTAGGTTGACGTGCACATGATCGAACCTCTTAGCCGGAATGTGGAACGGTTCTAAGGGGGCTTTCGTGTGCCTGTGGACTTTGGCCCGCTGGCAAGCCATGCAGGCTTTCGCCCACTCTTTCACGTGCTTGCGCAGGCTCGGCCAAACAAACTTCTCCGCTACCATTTTCACAGAAGCGCGTACTCCCGGGTGCGCCAGGGAGTGCACCGTGTCAAAAACGCGACGGCGCCACGTGGCCGGTACCACCGGGTGCGGCCGCCCGGTGGATAGGTCGTAGATTAGGGGGGGCGAACCGGTTTGTAAACTCCTGCTCTCCAGCCTTAACCCTGTTGGTCCAGACAGGAGCGTGCGCACGTCTGCGTCGCCGCTCTGCTCCGCCGCCATGGCTGCATAATCTATCCCCACGTGAACAGGGGCCGCATGCGCGTCCGTGCTGTTACTCCGCCCCGCGGCTGCGGTAGTACAATCCGCATCCACGCGGACAGGTGCTGTTACCGCGCGTGAGAGGCAGTCCGCTACTACATTGAGCTTACCGGCTACGTGCTGAATATCAGTGGTAAATTCCGAAATTGCGGCCAGCTGTCTCTGCTGCCGTCCTGACCACGGTTCTGAAATTTTGGACATTGCAAAAGTGAGCGGTTTTGGTCGACAAACGCGGTGAAACGCCGCCCTTCCAGCCAGAACTGGAAATGGCGAATGGCCAGGTGGAGCGCTAGCAGCTCCCTGTCAAACGCGCTGTATTTCCGCTCAGCATCGCGCAAGGATCTGCTGAAAAAAGCGAGCGGCTGCCAAACCCCGGCGACCTGCTGCTCTACAACGGCCCCTATGGCCACATCTGACGCGTCGGTGGTTAGCGCTATGCGGGCTGATGGGTCTGGGTGAGCCAGCAGTGCTGCATCTGCAAGTGCTTTTTTAACCTCCGTGAATGCGCGCTCCCGCTCCGGGGACCACTCAATCACATTGGAGGGCTTCTGCTTTTTCAGCGCGGCGTATAACGGTTGCATAAGCTGCACTGTGTGGGGTATGAAACGGTTATAAAAATTTACCATTCCTAAAAATTCTTGCAACGCTTTGACCGTTTGTGGATGGGGAAACTCTGCCACTGCGCGTACTTTGGTCGGTAGTGGGACTGCTCCCTCTGGGGAGACGCGGTGTCCCAAAAAATCGATTTGCACTACGCCAAAATGGCACTTGGCCGGGTTAATTATCAACCCGTGCGCTCCCAACCTCTGAAAAACCGTCGTGAGGTGTTTTTCGTGTTCCTCCTCGGAGGCACTGGTGACTAAAATGTTGTCCAAGTAGACAAAAACAAAAGGGAGGTCACGCAACACGGCATCGATCATTCGTTGGAAGGTTTGCGCGGTGCCTTTAAGGCCAAAAGGCATGCATAAAAATTCAAAAAGTCCGAACGGGGTTATTACCGCTGTTTTGGGAATGTCCTCTGGTCGGACCGGGACCTGATGATAACCGCGGACCAGGTCTATTTTAGAAAAAATGCTCGCTTTCCCTAAATGCACCGAAAAGTCCTGGATGTGCGGAATCGGGTAGCGGTCCTGCGCTGTGGCATTGTTTAACCTGCGGTAATCACCACAAGGTCTCCACGAGCCGTCAGCCTTAGGAACCATATGTAGTGGTGATGCCCATGGGCTCTTCGAGCGGCGAATTATGCCCAGCCTTTCCAGGTTGGCGAACTCCTCGCGCGCAATGGAGAGCTTAGTTGCATCCAAGCGCCGAGCTTTCGCAAAAACTGGTGGGCCAACTGTGGTGATAAAGTGCTCCACCCCGTGCTTCGCAACCTTAGCTGAAAACGTGGGAACTGTGAGTGCTGGGAACTGGGTTAGAAGAGTGTGAAACTTACCACCTGCTGTGGCGACGTTGGTCTGTACTGGCAGCGGGGACACTCGAGCTGCACAAGGGATAGAACAAAAAGAGAGTGCATTAACTAGGCGTCTATTAACCAGGTCCACTAACAAGCCATGTGAGCACAAAAAGTCAGCGCCTAACATGTTGAAGCTCACCGCCGCTACTATGAAAGTCCATTCATAGGTGCGGCCGTGCAAGGACAGGCGCAGAGTCCTTTCCCCGAAAGTTTTGATAGATGAGCCGTTCGCCGCCGTTGCCCCGTCTCCGCGGGGCCCAGCCACACGGTCTGCATAGGTCGCGGTGATGAAACTCCTCTGGGCTCCGGTGTCCACGAGGAATTGCCACCCGGAGCCCGCATCTGTCAGATAAAGCAGCTTGTTCTGTTCACTGAGAGTCGAAGCTGCTAACGACTCCCGGCCCGGGCGTTTCCCTGTTTTCTTGAAACTGCATGGCGGGATGCATCTGTACGCCTTCTCAGCGAAGCGTCGATGGTAAAAACAGAGGCCATCCCCTCCTCTGCTTCGGGACCGCGCCGCTGCCGTCGTCGCTGGGGTTGCCGCTGCGGCCTCCGGCTCCTCACTGCCCCCGGCTGCCGCGCCGAGGTCTGCTGCTGCCACGGAAGGCTCCTGCTCGTCGCAGGCGTCGAGGAGCCGCTGCGCTTCCTTGGCCAGCGCGCGGAAGTCTTGCTGGGTCACACACCTCATGCCGGACAGGATACCACTCATGTGTGCTGGGAGGGTCCTCAAGAAGATGTGTTTGAACAGAAACGCATCGTTGTCTGTCCCGATCAGCTGCAGCATGTCCTCCATGAGGTCGGTGGGCCTGCGACCTCCTCTGTCGCGCAGGTCCAGAAGCCGCCTGGCCCTCACCTCGGCTGATGGCACGAAACTCTCGATGAGGGCGGCTTTCAGCGCGTCGTACTTGCCAGCAGCGGGCGGCTGCTGCACCAGGCTCCGCACACATCGAGCGACCCAGACAACCAGTCTGACCCAGTCTGACCCAGTCAGACAACCCTTTCAGGATCTCACCCCCGATCCTCCGTCTTCCTTCCAAGTCCGCAGGTGGTCCAGACCCATTGTCCATCTGAGGCGTGATGTCAATACACACTGCAAGCTTAAAGTCTCTCTGTGTTTGAGCCTATGCAGTCAAATATGTGAGCTACATAAGGTTACAATTATGGGCGCTACAGCTGCAAAGTTTCTGAATGTGAACGATTTTGCCTGAGAAAAAATACATGTAGGCCTTAGTCAGGGAGAAGGTGTCATGACGTGTTAAGTTTTTGACAGCTCACGCGCATGATGCCAAATACAGGATGAACCACACAGAGGGGCACGTTAGACAGTATATTAATAGTAAAAACACAGCGGTGCACAGCTACAGAAACAGTCACTCGCCAGAGGAATGGAACTGTGGAGAGAAGACGACAGCCGTGAGCTGAGGAGTGGAGTAAGGGGAAAATGGGCGAGCCAAATTGCCACTTACTTGGGAAATCCAGGGATGACCGGCAGGACCCAGCGGGGAATAGACGAACCAGTAGGGTAGGGGGGAGTAGTGAAGCTGATGGTGCCTGACCGGGGAAATGAAGTTGCTGATGGGTAGTGAGGTGAAGCAGGAGAGCGTGCGCAGTCCCAGAGACACACCTACACGGTGGCAGCAACCTGAAAGAGGGGAGAAAAAGGAGGTTAACAACGTGTTAACGGTTCTGACGATAATAGCTAGTCCGATTGATGGGCAGTATACCCAGATGAGCCAGTGTTGACTGCGTGGAGGAGGCCTCCTTAAGTACGCTGGCTGATGAGCGGGCGCAGGTGTGTCTTCTGCCTCAGGTGCCGTGATGAGCTGGAGGAGACGGGACCGGAGGGGAGGGGCACGCTCCCGCTGCTCATGACAGGGCCCCCCCTTCTAGGGATGCCTCCTGGTGGACCGGAGGGCACGGTGAAAAGCCCAGAGCATCTCTTTGTCCAACACCTGTGATGAGAGAGTCCAGGAGTCCAGGATTGCTCCTCTGGACCATAACCCTCCCAATCAACGAGATACTGCAGGCCCTGCCCTCGGCAGCGAACATCCAGAATCCGCCAAACAGTGTGGGTGGGATGGCTGTCGATGATATGGGGAGGAGGAGGAGGTGGGTGAGGGGGGCAAAGGGGGCTGGTCGAGAGGGGTTTGATATTGCTGATGTGGAAAGTGGAATTCACCCATAGGGACGAGGGCAGTTTAAGCTGAATCGACACGTCGTTGACTACCCTGGCGATGGGAAACAGCCCAAGGAAGCAGGGAAACAGCTTCTTGGATTCACCCTTGAGGGGAATCTGGCTAGATGTCAGCCAGACCTGCTGTCCCACGACGTACTTGGGGGCCGGCACCTGCTTACGATCAGCAGCGGCCCGGGTGCATTCGGCGGTGCGGGTCAGGCTGGCCCGAGTGGATCTCCAGACACGCCTGCAGCGCCGTGCGTGCACCCCTACGAATGACACCAAAACCTCCATCTCAGCCATAGGGAGAAGAGGTAGCGTGTACCCCAATGACACCTCAAAGGGGGTTAGTCCGGTGGCGGAGGATACCACAGAGTTCATGGAATATTCAACCCATGTCAGGTGTGTGCTCCAGGACGAGGGGTTATCAGCTGCTACGCACCGCAAGGCAGCCTCCCGGAACTGGTTGGCGCGCTCCGCCTGCCCATTGCTCTGAGGATGATTTCCTGATGAGAGGCTCACAGTCGCTCCCAGCGTCCAACAAAAGGCTCTCCAAACCTGGGACATGAATTGGGGACCCCAGTCCGACACAATATCAATAGGAATGCCGTGGATCCTGATGACGTGATCAGTGAGGAGGACCACTCTCTCCAAGGCCAACGGGAGTTTGGGGAGGGCCACCAGATTGACCGCTTTGGAGAAGCGATCCACGATGGTCAGAATGACCGTTTTGCCGTGGGAGGAGGGCAACCCGGTAACAAAATCCACGGCAATGTGGGACCACACCCGACCAGGGATGGGGAGGGGGTGAAGGAGTCCTGATGGGGGGCAGGAGTCACTCTTACCCCGGATGCACGTCTGGCAGGCTCTGGGATATTCCTGAACGTCCCGCTGCAGCGTGGGCCACCAAAATGCCCGTCTGACAAAATCAATGGTCCGGGCGATGCCAGGGTGGCAGGCAAAGTGACTGGTATGACCCCAAAGGATAACATTGTTACAGAGGGCGGCCGGGATGTACAGACCGTTCCGGGGGCACCCTACTGGGACTGGGCCTGGTGGACCCTCCGCTCGATATCCCAAGTAAGGGCTCCAATGACGCATGCAGGTTGCACAATGGTTTGGGGGGGAGGAGGGGGGCTACGTCCTCAGAATCAAACTGGCACGAGAGCGCGTCTGGTTTGGTATTCCGGGTGCCAGGTCAGTAAGTGATAGTAAAGTTAAATCGCTGGAAAAATAGCGACCAGCGGGCCTGCCTGGCATTCAGTTGGTGGGCTGACCGCAAGTACTCGAGATTCTTGTGGTCGGTCCACATGATGATGGGGTGGACAGCACCCTCTAACCAGTGCCTCCACTCCTCAAGTGCCAACTTAATGGCCAGCAGCTCTCTGTCCCCTACATCATAGTTCCTCTCGGCTGTTGTGAGCCGCTGAGAAAAATTATGCGCATGGGCGAATCTTCTGATCGGGGGGCGTGCGCTGTGATAGCACAGCGCCAACCCCCGAATCAGACGCATCCACCTCAAGGACGAAAGGAAGCTGCGTGTCAACCCGGGCCAAGATGGGTCTTTCCGTGAACTGGCGCTTTAATTTGTTAAACGCCAGTTCAGCTGCCTCAGTCCACCGAAAGGGGACCTTAATGGAAGTCAGCTGCGTTAAAGGCAGTGCGATCCCACTGTAGTTCCGGATGAACCTGCGATAGAAATTCGCAAACCCGAGGAAGTGTTGAAGCTCCCTGCGGGAGTGGGGTGTTGGCCAATCCATCACTGCTTTTTCCTTGGCCAGGTAGGCAATCAGCTCCCCCTCAGCCACGATGAAGCCCAAGAAGGTGGTAGATGGTCTAGAGAACTCACACTTCTCGACCTTCATGAACAGCTGATTTTCCAAGAGCCGTTGCAAAACAGCCCTTAGGTGGACCTCATGTTCCTCTGGCGAGCAGGAGAAAATCAAAATGTCATCAAGGTAGACAAACACGAATTGATAAAGCATATCGCAGAGGACGTCATTAATTAACCGCTGGGAGACGGCGGGGGTGTTAGTGAGCCCAAATGGCATCTCTTCCTATCGGCGGCATTACAGCAGCCAATAGGAAGAGACTGAACAAACTGATCAAGAAAGCTAGCTCTGTCCTGGGGCAGCGCCTTGACCCAGTGGAGGAGATGGGAGAGAGAAGGATGGTGGCTAAACTGTCATCTCTGCTGGAGTCCGAGTTCCACCCTATGCAGGACATACTGAATGCACTGAGGAGCTCATTTAGCAGCAGACTACATCATCCTAGGTGCACAACCGAGAGGTTTCGCAGGTCCTTCCTACCTACGGCTGTCAGACTGTACAACCTAAGCAGGGCTGCTCGCAGAGATAGCAAAAAGACGTGACAACCTAATAGTATTGAATGCAAAAGACGCAATAGACTTATATAATGGTCCCCTCCGGTATACAACTAGGAAAATACCGGTCTCTATGGAGGGTGAGAATATGTATGGGTACATAATCATACCATGTAGGATAACTAAGTAGACGGTTGTGCTGTTTCATTCCATCTAGCTACAATGCTCCACACTGTGTGTGTTTATATATTTACATATTTATTCCATCTAGCTACAATGCTCCGCACTGTGTGTGTTTATATATACACTACCATTCAAAAGTTTTGGGTCACCTCAGACAATTTTGTGTTTTCCAAGAAAAGTCACACTTTTATTTACCACCATGAGTTGTAAAATGAATAGAAAATATAGTCAAGACATTGACACGGTTAGAAATAATGATTTGTATTTGAAATAATAATTTTTTTCCTTCAAACTTTGCTTTCGTCAAAGAATCCTCCATTTGCAGCAATTACAGCATTGCAGACCTAACATGATTGCACAAGGGTTTTCTAATCATCCATTAGCCTTCTGACGCAATGAGCAAACACATTGTACCATTAGAACACTGGAGTGATAGTTGCTGGAAATGGGCCTCTATACACCTATGTAGATATTGCACCAAAAACCAGACATTTGCAGCTAGAATAGTCAGTTACCACATTAGCAATGTATAGAGTGTATTTCTGATTAGTTTAAAGTTATCTTCATTGAAAAAAGTGCTTTTCTTTCAAAAATAAGGAAATTTCTAAGTGACCCCAAACTTTTGAACGGTAGTGTATACGTATTTATATATTTATTCCATCTAGCAACAATGCTCCACACTGTGTGTGTTTATATATCTACATATTTATTCCATCTAGCTACAATGCTCCGCACTGTGTTTATATATTCATATATTTATTCCATCTAGCTACAATGCTCTGCACTGTGTTTATATATTCACATATTCATTCCATCTAGCTACAATACTCCACACTGTGTGTTTATATACTCATATATTTATTCCATCTAGCTACAATGCCCCACAATGTGTGTCTGTGTATATATATATATATATATATATAATTTATATTTATATGTACATATGTATACTCGCTGCTCTTGTTTTTTCTCTTGCCTTCTGATTGTTGCTCTGAGTGTTGCTATCCCTGTGCTGTTGCAATCCTGGAATTTCCCCATTGTGGGACTAATAAAGGCTTATCTTATCTTATCTTATCTTAAGTATTTGAACTGGCCCTGATGTGTCTTAAAAGCCGTCTTCCACTCATCGCCCTCGCGAATGCGAACCAAATGATACGTGTTCCTGAGGTCTAACTTGGTGAACACCCGTGAACGCTGAAGGAGCTCGAACACTGAATTGATCAATGGCAGAGGGTACTTGTCCTTCAGAATCAGAATCAGAATCAGAATCAGGTTTATTGCCATTGTTCATGTAGTACACAAACTAGGAATTTGTCTCGGTACAATGCTGCAACATTAAACATGATAAGATAAGAGAAATAAACTATACATGTAATAAAGTGTAGGATAAGATTAAGTGATACTGGTCAACAGTTAAAATATATATTAGCCAGCAGCAGATACTGTGGAGAACTATATAGTGCAGTCGGTAATGCAGGAAGAAAACAGTGATGATTGACATGAGTCTGGTTGAGCTGCTGTACATGGTGCACGAGAGTCACTTAGTGTTCAGCAGTCTAATGGCAGAGGGGAAGAAGTTGTTCATGTGACGGGAGGTTTTAGTCTGGATGGACCGAAGTCTTCTACCAGAGGGGAGGGGGGCAAACAGTACGTGACCAGGGTGTGAGGGATCGGCTATGATCCGGCCAGCACGCCTCCGGGTCCTGGAGATGTACAGATCCTGGAGAGATGGGAGCTTGCAGCCGATCACCTTCTCAGCAGTGCGCACGACGCGCTGCAGCCTTAGTCTGTCCCTGGCAGTGGCTCCTGCGTACCACACGGTTATGGAGGTGGTGAGGATGGACTCGATGATGGCTGTGTAGAACTGCACTAACATCTTGGTGGGTAGCTTGAGCTTCCTCAGCTGCCGCAGGAAGAACATCCTCTGCTGGGCTTTTTTGATGAGTGAGCTGATGGTCAGCTCCCATTTGAGGTCCCTGGTGATGGTAGTGCCTAGGAAGCGGAAGGAATCAGCAGTGGTGATGGGAGAGCCTGAGAGGGTGAGGGGGGGCAGAGGAGTAGTGACTTTCCTGAAGTCTACAATCATCTCCACTGTCTTCAGAGCGTTCAGCTGCAGGTTGTTATTGCTGCACCAGGACGCCAGCTGGGCCACCTCTCTCCTGTAGGCGGACTCGTCGCCGTTGGAGATGAGCCCGATGAGGGTGGTGTCGTCCGCAAACTTGATCAACTTGACAGACTGGTGGCTGGAGGTGCAGGAGTTGGTGTAAAGGGAGAAGAGTAGGGGGGAAAGTACACAGCCCTGGGGTGATCCGGTGCTGATGCTAGTATAGTCTGAGACAGTCTTTCCCAGCCGCACATGCTGCCTCCGGTCCGTCAGGAAGTCGATGATCCACCTGCAGAGGGAGTCAGGCACGTTGAGCAGGGACAGCTTGTCCCGGAGCAGAGCGGGGCGGATGGTGTTGAATGCGGAGCTGAAGTCCACAAACAGGATCCTGGCGTAGGTTCCCGGGGAGTCCAGGTGCTGCAGGATGGAGTGGAGGGCCAGGTTGACTGCATCGTCTACAGACCTGTTGGCTCGGTAGGCAAACTGCAGCGGGTCCAGGAGAGGGGTGGTGATGGACTTGAGGTGGGACAGGACCAGGCGCTCAAAGGACTTCATGACTACAGAGGTGAGCGCTACAGGTCTGTAGTCATTAAGTCCAGTGATCCGTGGCTTCTTGGGGACAGGGATGATGGTGGAGGATTTGAGGCAGGATGGCACGTGGCATAACTTAAGGGAGGTGTTAAAAATGTCTGTGAATACAGGAGCCAGCTGTTTCGCACAGCTGGCGATAGTTGTCCTTGATAGTTGTCACGAGCCGAGCCGGCTTGGCTTTCCCCGGCTCGGCCTCGATCTCTTTGTGGGTTTTGGTTTTACGGGTTATGTGGATTTTTGTGTATTGTTGTACTGAATTCTATATGCTTAGCAACTGCCTGACCGGCAGCTGTTAGTCAGCATCAGTGACCTACTTTCTCTCACGCTGCTGACAGTCTGTTGGCCCAGCCACGCCCCCTTGCTCTCCTTCTGACTACATCAGCTGTTCCCAGCCCCGGTAATTATCTTCCCCACGCCTCGCCCAGGTGTTTCCAATTTGTTTGGCCAGCGGTGTTTGTTCATAAGCAGCTCTTTGCTAGACAAACACTGCTGGACCATTATACGAGTCACACCATCATTCTTCATCGTGTGACCGTCAGTCGTTGAAGGATTATGCTCGCCGTTCTACTGGAGGACCTGGATTGCTCAGGCTGTGAGTAACTTTAGCGTTTCTTTCTGCGGTTGTGCTGCTACGCTGGTAGTGTTTCCTTGCGCGGCACAACTGCTATGCTTTCTCCCTGTGCAGCCTAGCATCTTAAGAGAACTCTTTGTTAGCCTGAGCTACCTTGCCATTTTGTATGGTTTCCCTCAACGTATGTTCAATAAATGTGTGTGTGATAATCCCTGCGTTTAAATCCTCATTTCTCCTTCTCTTCCTCCATGTGCTGTGAGGAGCGCACGGGGAAGTTTATGACAATAGTAATAGCGTTGAGCTCCCGGTAGTCGATGCACGGGTGCAGCGAGCCATCCTTCTTCCCGGTGAAGAAGAATCCGGCCCGGAGCGGGCCAAAGATGGCCAAATGAGGCCGGCATTCAGCAACTCCTTGATGTACTGCTCCATCGCCTCCCTCTCTGGGCCGGAAATGCTGTACAGCCGGCTAGATGGCAGCCTCGCCTCCGGGATGAGATCTATAGCACAGTCGTAAGAGCGGTGAGGTGGCAGCGACAGCACTCCTGACTTGCTAAAGACCTCGGCTAAATCATGATAAGCCCGGGGGATGAGGCTGAGGTCCGGCAGCTCGGCCCGGGAGGGGGGACAGAGAGCGATGGGGAGCATTCAGCGGAACGCATACAGTTGGACATACAAAACGGGCTCCAGGCGGAGATGGTACTTTTAGCCCAATTGATCATTGGGTTGTGTTTCTGGAGCCACGGGAAACCTAGGACCACTGGGGAAGATGATACTGGGAGGACCAGGAATGAAAGTTCCTCCCGGTGGTTCCCGGAAAGAAGGATGGTATAGGCACTGTGCTTAGGGTGGCCACCGCAAGCTCGCTGCCGGATATGGCAGTAACTCTCTGATTGCAGGGCAATTTACGCGTGGGAATGCCCACCTGCTCAACGAGAGCAGTGGAAATGAAATTACCCTCCGACCCTGAGTCAATCAGCGTCCCAACCCTCCTCTCAACCCCCGGCAACTGCACAAGGGCCGAAATACAAAATTTGCCGGGGGGAGTAGATTTGGTCCCGCCCGCCAGACCCCCCACGGTTACTGATGGGCCATGTTTTTTTGGCCGCTGGCGGCATTCGTCCAGACTGTGGTTAAGCGAACTGCAGTACATGCACACATCAGCCCTTCACCTTCGCTCATCATCGGTTAGGCTCCAAGAGAGCTCCACTGGTTTGGACGAAGTGCCGGCACCGCCAGCTCCAGTAACTGCAGCGGATACGCACTCGATGCACGGGCGAGGAGTGGGGCCGCGCTCCTTCGCGCGTTCACGGTACCGATTGTTCAGCCCTACCGCCTGATCTATAAGGTCGTCGAGCATCTCCAGGACAGGATAAACTGCCAGGTCGTCACGGAGTTGGTCGTCCAACCCGTGGAGGAACGCGCTGCATAATGCAGTCTCGTTCCACCCTGACTCAGACGTCACAACCCGGAACTCCACTGAGTACTCCACCACTGACTGGGCACCCTGGCGGAGAGTCATTAGGTGGCTCATGACGTTGCCCTGATGCTCGGTCCGGCCAAACGCGCACTTAAAAGCGGCAACAAATTGATCAAACGAGTATCGCGCCCCTCAGGGTTATCTAGAGTGGACTGGGCCCACTCCAGGGCTCGATCCCTGAGCAACAGGGTAATCAACTGGGTCCAAGCTACATCCCCCGGATACCCCTCCCCAACCTGCTCCAGGTACATCTGCACTCGAAGAAGGAATGGTTTACATTTCCCCACCTTCCCCGCGTACGGGGAAGGCATGGGAACGGAGAAAGTATGGCGCATGGCACGTGGAGCAGGCTGGGGGGGTGCAGCCGCGGGATGTGCCGTGGACCATAAAGTTAACATGTTGGACACCTCTTGCAACAACGCAGTGAGCTGTTGCTCAGTCGCCGCTAGGCGGTCCATAGCGGATTGCTCCTGCGGTGAGGCACCGGCTGAGCTCCCTTCCTGGTTGGCTCGTTCTGTCATGACGTGTTAAGTTTTTGACAGCTCACACGCACGATGCCAAACACAGGATGAACCACAAAGAGGGGCATGTTTGACAGTATATTAATAGCAAAAACACAGCGGTGCACAGCTACAGAAACAGTCACTCTCCAGAGGAATGGACCTGGGGAGAGAAGACGACAGCCGTGAGCTGAGGAGTGGAGTAAGGGGAAAATGGGCGAGCCAAATTGCCACCTACTTGGGAAATCCAGGGATGACTGGCAGGACCCAGCGGGGAATAGACGAACCAGTAGGGTAGGGGGGAGTAATGAAGCTGATGGTGCCTGACCGGGGAAATGAAGTTGCTGATGGGTAGTGAGGTGAAGCAGGACAGCGCACGCAGTCCTGGGGACACACCTACACGGTGGCAGCAACCTGAAAGAGAGGAGAAAAAGGAGGTTAACAACGTGTTAACGGTTCCGACGATAATAGCTAGTCCGATTGACGGGCAGTATACTCAGACGAGCCAGTGCTGACTGCGCGGAGGAGGCCTCCTTAAGTACGCTGGCTGATGAGCGGGCGCAGGTGTGTCTTCTGCCTCAGGTGCCGTGATGAGCTGGAGGAGATGAGACCGGAGGGGAGGGGCGCGCTCCTGCTGCTCATGACAGAAGGAACATCAGAAGGAAGCCAACAAATCATCCCATAGTGTATATACTTCAGTGGAATGCAAGAAGTTTAATAGACAATAGACAGCTAATGGACAGTTTAAAGGATACATCAGTAAACCAGAAAATAAAACCAGATCTCATTTGTGTACATGAAACATGGTTTAAACCAACTTTAGATTTCATTATCAGTGGATACATTACAATCCAAATGGACAAAAGTAATAGAAGTGGCGGTGGGTGTGCAATTTTTGTCAAGCAGGGAATTAAATACAAGCAGATAATGGCAACACAAGATTTGGAAGTAATAGTTATTGAAGTGTGGACAGAGGAAGGCAGTATAAAAACTTTTACAAACTTTTACAACCCCTACAAACAGTTAAGTCAAGCTAAACTGGAATCAGTATTAAGTAACTGGAGAGGGAAAATATGGCGTGGTGACTTTAATGCACATAGCACGGTATGGCGTATCAGGATGATTCAAATGGGGAAGTTAATGAAGAAATTATGGATGAAAAGCAGCTAGTGTGCTTAAATGATGGGTCAGGTACACGGGTGAATTTAGCAAGGGGCACTGAATCTGTTCTTGATCTCACTTTGGTGTCACAATCTCTAGCAGCAGTAAGTACGTGGAAAGTATTGAAGCGGAACACTGTGGGTAGTGACCATTATCCAATATGGATAGGTATAGGGATAGAGAATGACATAGAATCTGTTGAAGGGGAAAGAAGATGGAAATATGAGGAGGCAGACTGGGACAAGTTCAGAGTGCTTAGTGAGGGGAAACTAAAGGCAGTCAAAAATAAATCTATCAATGAACTGAATGGTGACATATCTGAAAGTATAGTTTGTGCAGCCAAGGAGTCTATTCCTAGAAGGGATCGAAATAAAAGGAAAAAATGGTTTCCTGGTGGACACGAGTGTACTGAGGCAGTAAAGGCTAGAAATAAATGCTGTGTGCTCGCTCTCTTGCATTTAAATCAGGCAATGAGATTGAGTACAAAGCTGCAAAATATGGACTGAGGAAGGCTATAACAACAGCCAAGAGGCAGTACAGGGAAAAGATGGACAGTGTAGAAGAGCTTGGAATAACGAGGCGATGTGACTTATAAACCAAAGTTTATTATCAGCTTCGCTCCTCTAACAAGTCTCATCTAGTGCAGAAGCAGAAGTAGAAAGAGAGCGAACACATTTGGCTCTACATACTTATACTTACACATAACAAAAGACATGTATATCAAAGCTGACATCCCGCATTATCTTAATCCCCCTCCTTTGTCCACCTGGCCCTGGGAGGTCAGGGCGACCTATCTGGTCTCCACCGCAGCGCCTCGGATGCTCTTTGATCTCTACTGGCGGTTGAGACCTTTTGTCCTGTTCTGAGGTGTGAAGTCGCTTTACATATGTAATCACCAAACATTCTCACATGCTTATACATATGTAGGTTATGGGATATATGATTAATATAGACCACAGCCCCTCCCCCCAAACGACTAAGAAAAGGACAATAGAAAAATTCACAGTTTAAGATAATTATTATGACATACTAACTGCTACACCTCTTGACAAGGAAGAAACATTCCAGCAGCTATGCTCCTGTAGAGAGTTCAGTGATAATCATAACAGCGTAGTAATATCACAAATCAGTCTTAAACTGTTACAGCACAATTAGTGAACAACTTTTGAGTAGTTTGCATCAGTCCCTGTGCCGTCTGGGTTTAAATCTTCTCCCGAATCTGCTGTGGGTCCGCTTAGGCGTCCTGGTGGGACCTTCCTGTAAGGAATCTGTAGCTTGGGGAGGAGAGTGATTATTCGTTCCCTGCAGGGGGGGTGAGTCTTTTCTCTTGGGGGGTCTACCCCGCCAAGGTGCTCTCGCCAACCGTGCAGGCTCGTCTCTCAACAAGAAGGCAGGTTTAAGTCTGTCAATGCTGACTGTTTCTTTTCTGTCCCCTAAATCAAGCACAAAATGCTTATCACCAGGTTCCAGCACTCTGAATGGTCCATCGTATGGTGGGCGGAAGGTTGGTTTTAAAGCTTCATGCCTAACAAAAACGAATTCAGCGTTTTTTAAAGCTTGGGGGACAAAAACCCGTGGAAAAGAGTGATGTGCCGGTCCGGGGAGAGTGTCAGGCCCGTTGCTGCCTAAAAGCCTCGGGGCTGGAAGATGCCCTGGCTCTGGGTTCTCTGGTAAAAATTCACCTGGGAGCCTGAGAGGTTGTGCAAAAACTAATTCTGCTGGGGAGGCGTCTAGATCCTCTTTAGGTGCAGCACACAACCCCAATAAAACCCAGGGAAGTTTATTTACCCAATTTGTATCCGTTAGTGAGGCTCTGAGGGCGGCCTTTAAAGATCTGTGAAAACGCTCACATAACCCATTAGCCTGAGGGTGATAAGCGGTGGTGTGGTGAATTGTCGCTCCTAAGCTGCTGGCCATGGCTGACCAAAGCTCAGAGACAAATTGAGGCCCCCTATCGGACGTGATGTCCGATGGGACGCCGAAACGTGCCACCCAGTTTGTCAAAAAAACGCGAGCGACTTCCTCCGCTGTGGTTGATGCCAGAGGGACCACCTCAGGCCAGCGCGTAGTACGGTCTATCATTGTTAACAGATGTGTGAAACCTTGGGAGGAAGGTAGTGGTCCCACGACGTCGACATGAACGTGGTTGAACCTTCTAGCTGGGATTAGAAAAGGCTCTAGAGGGGCTTTTGTGTGTTTGTGTATTTTGGCGCGCTGACAAGAAATGCAAGTCTTTGCCCATTCTTTTACGTTTTTGCGCAGGCCGGGCCACACAAACTTTTCGGCGACCATTTTAACCGAAGCGCGCACACCCGGGTGCGCGAGGGAGTGAATTGAGTCGAAAATACGGCGGCGCCATGCAGCTGGGACTACCGGGCGAGGTCGGCCGGTTGAGATGTCGCATATTAGGGGGGGCACACCGTCGCGTAAACCCCTTTCCTCCAGCCTTAACCCTGTTGGTCCAGACAGGAGTGTGCGCATGTCCGCGTCACTACTTTGCTCCTCCGCCATGGCTGCGTAATCTATCCCTACGTGGATTGGGGCTGCGTATGTGTCCGCGTTGGCAAAGAGTTCTGCGGCTGAGGTAGTATAATCTGTCTCCTCGCGCTCTGGCGATGTCACAGCGCGAGAGAGGCAGTCTGCTACCACGTTAACTTTGCCTGCCACATGTCGAATGTCTGTGGTGAACTCTGAAATCGCAGCTAGCTGTCTTTGTTGCCTGCCTGACCACGGTTCGGAAATTTTAGCCATCGCAAAGGTGAGCGGTTTGTGGTCTACAAAAGCCGTGAAACGCCGCCCCTCCAACCAGAACTGGAAGTGGCGGAGGGATAAATGAAGCGCTAGCAGCTCCCTGTCAAAAGTGCTGTATTTACGCTCAGTTTGGTTTAGCGATTTGCTGAAAAATGCCAAAGGTTGCCAGGTTCCGCCGACGTGTTGTTCTACAACCACCCCTATGGCCAGGTCTGAAGTGTCTGTGGTTAGCGCAATGCGGGCCGAGGGATCAGGGTGAACCAACAATGTGGCGTTAGCTAGGGCACTTTTTACTTCCGCGAAGGCGCGTTCGCGCTCCGGGGCCCATTCGACCGCGTTGGAAGGTTTTTGTTTTCTGAGCGCATCATATAGGGGCTGCATGAGCTGAGCTGCGCGGGGGAGGAAACGGTTGTAAAAATTAACCATTCCCAAAAATTCTTGCAGCGATTTGACCGTTTGTGGCTGTGGGAAACTTTTTACTGCGCGAACTTTGTCTGGCAGTGGGACTGCCCCCTTCGGTGAAACTCTGTGTCCCAAAAAATCAATTTGTGACACGCCAAATTTGCATTTGGATTGGATTATTATTGATTATTGATCTGGATTGATTATTAACCCGTGCTCTTCTAGTCTCTGAAAAACCATAGTGAGATGCAGTTCGTGTTCTTCCTCAGACAAGCTGGCTACCAGCATTCGTCGATGTAGACGAACACGAAAGGGAGGTCGCGTAATACCACGTCCATCATCCGCTGAAAGGTTTGAGCGGTGCCTTTGAGGCCAAAAGGCATCCGCAAAAATTCAAAAAGACAGAAGGGGGTTATTACAGCTGTTTTAGGAATGTCTTCTGCTCGAACGGGGACTTGGTGATAGCCACGGACCAGGTCTATTTTAGAAAAAATGCACGCACCCGCCAGATGTAGTGAAAAATCTTGGATGTGAGGAATTGGGTAGCGGTCATGCGCTGTCGCATTGTTTAATCTGCGGTAATCGCCGCACGGTCTCCAAGAACCGTCGGATTTTGGGACCATGTGTAGCGGTGACGCTCAGGGGCTTTTTGAGCGTCTGATAATGCCTAGTTTTTCAAGGGTGGTAAACTCGTCCCGAGCTATGGCGAGCTTGGTCGCGTCTAAGCACTGAGCTTTGGCGAATACGGGTGGGCATGTTGTGGGAATAAAGTGTTCGACCCCGTGCTTAGCCACTGTAGCTGAGAATTTGGGAATTGTGAGTGCTGGAAATTGGGTGAGGAGTTGATCAAACTTACCTCCTGCTGTAGTGACGCTGGCCTGCACGGGTGGTGGAGAAACTCGAGCTGAGCAGGGAATAGAAGCAAATGACAATGCATTAACCAAGCATCTGTTTGCTAGATCGACTAATAACCCATGTGCACACAAAAAATCAGCACCCAACAAGTTAAAACTCACCGCCGCTACAACAAATGTCCATCTGTAGTTGCGGCCATGGATGCAGAGGGGCAGGTTCCTTTCGCCATAAGTGTCGATGATGGAGCCGTTGGCTGCCATCGCTCCATTGCCCCGGGGGCCCATGGCCCGGTCTGTTTGGGAGGGCATGATAAAACTCAGTTGAGCTCCCGTGTCAATTAGGAACTGCTTGCCGGTGTGTCCGTCCGTCACATAGAGAAGCTTGCTTTTTTCGCCGAGAACCGCCGCCGTTAATGGTTCTCGGCTTTGGCGTTTTCCCGAACTCATGAATTTGCAGGGGGGAACGCATTTGTAAGCCTTCTCGGCGAAGCGGTGGTGGTAATAACAGACGTCGCTCTGTCTGTTATGTCTTGGCCGTGTCGCTGCCATGGCGGGCGGGTTCTGCTCAGTGGTTTGTGGCTCCCCGTCGCTCCGGACATCGGCGTTGAGGTCTGCGGATGCTGCTGTGGGTGTCTGTTCACTGCAGGTGTTGACGAGTCGCTGCGCTTCGCGAGCCAGCGTGCGGAAGTCTTGCTGGGTGCTGCATCGCATGTTGGCAAGCGTCCCTCTCATGTGTGGCGGCAGAGTACTGAGGAATATAAATTGGAAGAGGAAGTTGTCATTGTCCTCTTCTTTGAGCTGCAGCAAGTCCTCCATGAGGGCCTTGGGTCTGCATCCTCTGTGGCCGTAGACCGCCAGGATCCTCTCGGCTCTCTCCTCGGCAGAGGGGACGAAATTCTCCACGATGGTCGCCTTCAGTTCTCTATATTTGTCCTGGGCCGGCGGCCGCTGGATTATGCTCCGCGCACATCTCGAAGTGGCGTCGTCGAGTTTGGCGACGATGTGATAAAACTTTGTATCGTCAGCCGTTATGCCCGCAAGTGCAAACTGAGCCTCAGCTTGCTGAAACCACGAGCTCGGGTCTTCCTGCCAGAAGTCCGGCAGCTTGACGGTGACGGCGCTTGTGTGGGCCGTCCCTGATGTGTCCGCAGGGTGAGAGTGCCTTCCTTCGGCTCTCGCGGCGGAGCTGGTGCTCGGTTGAGCCCTCTCTGTCACTTCTGCCGTGGGGGAAGTTTATCAGCTTCGCTCCTCTAACAAGTCTCATCTAGTGCAGAAGCAGAAGTAGAAAGAGAGCGAACACATTCGGCTCTACATACTTATACTTACACATAACAAAAGACATGCATATCAAAGCTGACATCCCGCATTATCTTAATCCCCCTCCTTTGTCTTCGTACCCCTCCACCTGGTCCTGGGAGGTCAGGGCGACCTATCTGGTCTCCACCGCAGCGCCTCGGATGCTCTTTGATCTCTACTGGCAGTTGAGACCTTTTGTCCTGTTCTGAGGTGTGAAGTCGCTTTACATATGTAATCACCAAATATTCTCACATGCTTATAAATATGTAGGTTATGGGATATATGATTAATATAGACCACAGACAGCCTCTACTCCACTCCTGACCTGGGACGCATGTGACAAAGCCTGCAACACATCACAGACTACAAGAGGACCAACAGCAACACCACTGGCTCCACAGACAGCCTGCCAGATGATCTCAACATCTTTTACACTCGCTTTGAGACCACCAGCTACAGTGCAGAGAGGAGACACACACACACACACACACACACACACACACACACACACACACACACACACACACACACACGCACCCTCCCCCTCCACTAAACATCTCATCAGGCCAGGTAAACAGAGCACTGAGGAATATCAACCCCCACAAGGCAGCAGAACCAGACAACATACCTGGATGGGCTCTCAGAGCACGTGCTGCTGAGCTGACTGACGTTCTCACATCCATCTTCAACATCTCCCTCAACCAGAACATAGTCCCCTCCTGCTTCAAAACCACAACCATTGTCTCCCTCCCCAAAAAGAGCCCACCAACCTATCTGAATGATTACAGGCCGGTAGCATTCACTTCAATCATCATGAAGTACTTCGAGAGAGTGGTGCTGCCCCTCATTCAGGACAGCATACCGGATACCCTGGACCCCCCTACTGGCCCAACAGGTCCACCTCAGATGCCATTGCTGCAGCACTCCATTACTCTCTCTCCCACCTGGAAGATAAAGATTCCCATATCAGGATGCTCTTTGTCGACGACAGCTCTGCCTTCAACGCGGTCATCCCACACAAACCCACAGACAAACTGTCTTCACTTGGCCTGCACCCCACCCTCTGTGACTGGCTACTGACCTTTCTAACTGGCAGGCCCCAGTCTGTCAGGATGGGTAGCAGAACCTCAGCCAGCATAATCACGAACACAGGTGTCCCACAGGGTTGTGTTCTCAGCCCCATCCTCTACAGCCTCTTCACCCATGACTGTGTTGCCTCCCACAAGGACGATATCATCTTAAAGTTCGCGGATGACACAGCAGTGGTAGGACGCATCACTGGTGGTGATGAAGCATCCTACAGGAGGGAGGTGGCTGGCCTGGTGTCATGGTGTGAGGACAACAGCCTCACCCTCAACACGGACAAGACGAAGGAGATGATAGTGGACATGAGAAAGGGGAGGGGGATTCCCCATTGGCCGCTGTTCATCCAGAAGCTTGAGGTGGAGAGGGTGAGCAGCTTTAAATACCTGGGCATTCACATCAGTGAAGACCCTACGTGGGCACTAAACACCACAGAGCTGGTTAAGAGAGCTCAACAGTGGCTGTACTTTCTGAGGAGGCTGAAGAAGTTTGGCATGTCCCCCAAGATCCTCAACAATTTCTACAGCTGCATCACCGAGAACATCTTGACCAACTGCATCACTGCATGGTACAGGAGCACTACTGCCCTGGACCGCAAACGCCTGCATAGAGTGGTGAAGACAGCGGAGAAGATCATCAGGACTCCACTCCCCTCTCTGCAGAGCATCTACCATTGCAGAGTCCAAAGGAGAACTGCTGCCATCCTCCATGACCCCATCCACCCTCAGCACAGAATGTTCACGCTTCTACCCTCAGGCTGGAGGCACAGACATGTGAAATGCAGGACATCCAGACTAAAAAACTCCTTCTTTCCCACTGCCATCAGACTCCTGAATAAATAAACTCTGGACACAGCTTTGCAAATAGGAATTCACACACTGGTTGCTAAATTTGCACATTGCTCACTTGCACAGTGTACACAGTCTCACCCAGTTTCATGTCCATATCATCTCTGATGCTAAATTATCATTGTATAGTCTACTAGGTATTATCATTACAGAGAAATTCTCACACTGGGTGCTAATTTGTACATTGCTCATTTGCACATTGCTCATTTGCACACTGTACATAGGCTTATGCCATCTCAGGTTCTTATCATCTCTGATATTAATATACCATTGTCCATTATAATCATCCAGTGAATTTTCAATTTTCATTCTTCTTGTTTCCTCTAGTTTAACTGCTTTAACTGTCCTAATTGCCTAATGTGTGTTAATAGTATTCATTAGTATTATTACTTAGTATTAAGGTGTGTTTAGGGTGTCCTAATTGCCTAATGTATGTTATTAGTGTGTGTTATTAGTATTCATTAGTATTAGGTGTGTTATTACCTTGTTAGAGCTGAGCTTTACAAACCAGTGCCTTGGTGTATCCAGGCCATATAGGCAGTGCTTCCATCGGACCTGAATCTTCTCAGGAGAAACAGCCTGTGCTGCCTCTTCTTGTAGAGCATATTGGTGTGTGTGACCAGATTGTTTTCTCTTCTCCTGCTTGGCATGGCGGTGTCCCACCGCGAAACCACCGGGAGACAGGCCGGAGCGACGCAAGGCACATTGTGGACCGAGGACCGGTGAACCAGGTGGAAACAGGGTTGGTTATTAGGGTGACTAAGATACACCATCTGCCTCTCTTCTTGCTTGGATGCCTTTGACCAAAATTTTACCGTCTTCCCCCAGCCCAAACCATGTCTTCCTTGCTGGGTTCTTATGATGAGTTCTTGGTATTTTAATCTTTTTTTTTTTACGTTTTTTTTTTAATGTTTTTTTCCTCCGTTCTTCAGTTTGAATCTCTTCATTTGTAAAGGGCATTTCAAGGTAAGACGGCTGTGTTTTATATGAAACTATTTTCCTTTTTGCAATACTCTTAACTTTAGTGTTATGTGTGTTTTAAACTTGCTCATTTGCAATAACTTGCTGCCATCCGTTTCAAAGTGAAATGCCGGTTCCACGTTGTCGAAGCCATGCAGGGTTTAAATGACATTAACAGCCGGTTTAACCTCTGGATTATCTTAGCGACTTTGAGCCTTTTGTGGTATACTGACGTGGCCATTTTATACAAAGGTGGACTCTTCAACACTTGAGACTTTTAACTGGAACAGCAACCCCTTAAAGACGAAGCCAAAGTAAAATTTTTAACATTTTTGTATGGAATCTGGTCCGTCCCATGAGTGGTACTTGAAATGTTTGAGTGCAGGTGATCTCGCAGGCAGAGCTTCATTAAGGAATCCAAAGATTTTTATTCTTAAACGCTCCCAGTTATATTCAGATTGATTGTTTTTAGTTCAAGTCTTAATTAAGTTGGTTGCAAATACTCTGCTTGTTTGAATTAAAATCTAAATGTGATCAAATGAAATTGTATGTTAAACGGCATATTGCATGATATAGTGTAGTTAGAAGTGTACTTTAAGTCAGTTAACATTATTCTTAAAATGATGTTTTAAAAACTCAAAGCAATCAGAAAGTGGCCATAAGGACTGAAAGAGAAGCGGGAAAAAAAAAGAAAAAAATCAGCAAAATTTAAAACAATGTGTCATGGGTTTAAGTTTCCCCTGAAGTTTGTTTCCTGAAATTGTGACTTAGATTAACCATTACAATTCAATAAATGACTCCGTGAAACACTCATGGCTGCTCTATTCATTCACAGACCAGAAAATTCATACTGTTATCCTGTTAAATCAAAGGGAATCTTCGTTCTTTTGCATGTCCTTTGTCCATTGGGCTGCACGGTGGCGCAGTGGTTTAGCACTGTGGCAGCACAGTTTTACCCTCGGCCGGGGGATCGCGGGGATCATGAGATCGTGGGTTCGATCCCAGCCCCCGACCAACAGTGAGCTGTGTGGAGTTTGCATGTTCTCCCCGTGTTGCGTGGGTTTACTCCGGGATTTCTCCGGTTTCCTCCCGCATACCAAAAACATGTAGGTTTAGGGCGCTCGTGCACGCAGCGACCGGCAGCCGGTGGCTTGTCACGAGACTGCAAACCAAATCTACCTATGGGTACAAATAAGTAACAAAAAAAAAAAAAATGTCCTTTTGTTGTTAAAATTGGGTTAACAGGTCTGAGGAGCTGTTAGTTCCTGTCCAGCAGGTCAGTTGTGGAGGGGTGGGGGGGTATCAGTGCTGCTGATAAACCCACATCACCCTTTAACCCTTTGGTTTCCATCTCAGCAGCAGCTCTGTTTGAATTGTCCTCAGAAGGGACAGAGGTGTGAAGTTTGTCCCAGCTGTTTCCACTGATGTCATGGGGGGGGTGATCTGTTGGGTGACATGGGGTGTCATGTGTTTACTCTTCCTGGGTTAACTGGATTATTTCTGCTGCTGGGGATCACCTATTCCTCTTCTTCTCCTTTTCCCTGCTGATTAGTGCAGATCTGCAGGATTTAACATCTCCGAACACCACCGCTTAGTTCCTCCTCATGGATGTCATTTAAAAAAATGGCACATCCTTTTTCATGTAAATTAGAAACATTCTTTTGTAAATGTGAGGATTTGTCTCATAAATTTACAGGATTTTCCTGCAGAGTTACAGCCATTTTACTCAGAAATGTGCAGCTTCTTACTTGAAAATTTGCAGCTTTTTATTATTCATAATTTTGCAGCTTTTTCCCTCATGAATTTAGAACATTTCTTACTCTTGAATTTGCAGTATAAAAAAAGCTTAAACTTGCAGCATTTTACTCAAATCTTATATCTACAGCGTTTTAGGTTGTAAACAGTTGGAAATTTACACCTTTTTTGTCTTTTTGCTAAAGTTGCAGCTTCTTACCCATAAAATTCCACTTTTTTGGTCAGAAATTGGCAGCTTTTAACTGAGACTTACATCCCCCCTTTTTTTTTGTCAGGTCAGGCATTGGCTTGCTTGCTACCGGATAACCATGAAAACCGGTACTACCTGTCTCATGAGTCGGGCCGTCAGCGACTCAACCAGCATTCCCGCCCTTCTGAAGGCGTGGAGGGTGAAACAGGGCATCTTGGCAGAACTAAAAACAATATCTGCCACAGGTCTGTTGTGGACCACTCCCAGTTACATGGGGTGAGACTGGACATCCTGGCAGATAAACACATCTGTCGCAAGGTCTGTGGTGGACTGTGCCAGTCAGTGCATTGTGACATGCACTACACAAAGAGCAGAGATAAACAAACCTATCATCTGGTCAGTCACTGCAACAGATACAGGAGTCAGTTTGTCTTGGCTTGTCCTTGCCACTGATAATACCTTTATCTGCCAAGAATGTGCTGCTAGTCCAGCAAAAGCTAGCAGAACTCAAATACTTTTCAAGCAGTTTCATGAAATGGTCAATCAGTAAGCAACTTATACTGGCACGGACGTCGCCTGGGCTTACAAGGTCCGCGCTGATCTGTTCACACTCCGACAGGCAGTGAAAAGTAAGCTAGGAGCAGGAAGACAAAAGAAGAGGAAAACAGCAGCCTTGTGTGTAGCAGAATGGAATATACGCACTCTGTTGGACAGAACAACATCACATCACCCAGAAAGACAGACCGTGCTTGTGGCCCTGGAAATGAACAGGTACAATGTAGACATAGCTGCACTTAGTGAAACAAGATTGCCTGCATATGACAGCTTGGAAGACCATGGGTACATCTTCTTTTGGAGTGGGAGGTCAACTCAAGAAAGGAGAGAAGCAGGAGTGGGCTTTGCAGTTAGAAAGGAGATAGCAGCAATACTTGATGAGGAACCGGTGCCAATCAACGACAGGATAATGACTATGAGACTCCCACTACAGCGGAAGATGTATGCACACTCATCAGTGTATATGCCCCAACAATGACCAACACAGAGGAGGTGAAGGAAGAGTTCTACAGTGATTTAAGTGAGACTATCAGGCGTGTACCGACTGATGACAGGCTGACACTCGTTGGAGATTTTAATGACAGAGTTGGTTTGGACACTGAGAAATGGAAAGGAGTGCTAGGCAGTCATGGAGTAGGCAAGTGCAATGCTAATGGAGAGCTTCTACTTGCACTATGTTCAGAGTACAACCTTGTGATAACCAACACTCTATTTAAGCACAAGGACACACACAAGAAGGCATGGATGCACCCAAGATCCAAGCACTGGCACTTATTAGACTACATCATAGTCAGGCAGAGAGACATAAGGGATGTATTGGACATCAGAGCAATGAGAGGTGCGGACTGTGGTACTGATCTTGTTATGCTGAGATCTAGATGAAGGATTTGCAGATGAAAACAGCACTGCAGGACGGGTACGAAGCCACCACGGAAGCTAAACACTAGTGCACTGAAAGGCCAGAAGAAGCAGGAAGAACTTATTCAGGAAATGGATGAAAACTTGAAAGACTGGGACAGCAACAACTCAGAGAATGATGTAGAAAAGAAATGGACAACACTGAAGGATACGGTGTATCACACTGCAAGTGATGTATTAGGCCACCCTGAGAAAAAACGTCAAGATTGGTTTGATGAGCATGATGAACACCTGAAGAAACTACTAGAAGCGAGGAATACAGCTAGGCAGGAAAACCTACAGTGTAACACAAGGTCGAAGAAGAAGAAATACTCAAAGGCTCAGAGTGAGCTACAGAAGTACACCAGAGAGATGAAGTCCAACTGGTGGGATGAAAAAGCAGAGGAACTTTCAAACTGCAGCAGACAGGAAGGACATGAAAACATTCTTCACAGGTCTGAGAGAAATCTATGGCTCTAAACCAAGAGGATTGATCCAACTAAAGGCTATGGTTGGTGAAACGGTTTTGCAGGAGAAAGACAAGATCCTGGACAGATTTGCAGACCACTTTGACCAACTACTAAACAACCCTGGAGATCTCACTGAAGAGGCTAAAGTAGCTCTAGTGCAGCGACCAGCTGTATGAAGTCTGAATGAACCATCAAATTTTGATGAACTAATGGCAGCTATCAGGACAACACAGGATGGTAAAGCTCCAGGAAGGGATGGAATTCCAGCAGAAGTGTGGAAATTTGGTGGTGTTCAGCTGACCAACTGCCTGCACTAGCTCATCCAAGAGATATGGGATGCCCAGAAAGTACCTCAAGACTGGAAGGATGCAAGTATTGTGCCTTTGTTCAAGAAAGGTGACAGGAAAGATTGTGGAAATTACCAAGGTATATCACTGCTAGCCACTGTTGGTAAGATTCTCTCACGGGTACTACTGAACAGACTCAATGAACACATCTCGCAGAATGTACTACTGGAAACCCAGTGTGGCTTTAGAAGTGGAAGAAGCACAATGGACATGATTTTCTGCTTGAAACAGGGTCAAGAAAAGTGTATCGAACAGAACATGCCGCTCTATGTAGTCTTCATAGACTTCAGTAAAGCCTTCAATACTGTTTTGCGACAAGGATTTTGGCAGGTACTCAAGAAATATGGCTGTACAGAGAGGTTTGTCAGCCTGATCGAGGCACTCCATACAGGTATGCAAGCAAACGTGGCAATGAGTGATTCAGTATCTAAAGACTTTTCAGTAAGCAACGGGGTGAAACAAGGGTGTGTGCTGGCACCTACACTTTTCTCGCTATATCTGGCAGCCATGCTTGAGGTGGCCTTCAAAGACACTTCAGAAGGAGTATACATTCAAACAAGGAAAGAAGCAGAGTTGTTCAATGTGGCACAGTTTAAAGCCAAGAGTAAGATATCGATAAAGGTAGTAAGAGAAATGCTCTTTGCCGATGACAGTGTTCTAGTTGCACACAGTGTGGAAGATATGCAATCTTTAGTGGAGAAATTTGCAAGAGCAGCTAGCCAATTCAGCCTCAAAATCAACATCAAGAAGACAGAGTGCCTTTATCACCCACCAAAGTTCCAATTATCAACATCACTACCAGAAGAGATCAGCATTGGTACAGAGCCACTAGTCAAGTGCAAGACTTTCAAGTATCTAGGGAGTACTGTTTCAGAGAATGCTCGGCTGGAGGATGAACTATCTCTCAGAATGGGAAGAGCGAGCACTGTGTTTGGAAACTTGAGGGAGAGACTGTGGAACAATTGACATGTGTCTATCCGTGTGAAATGCAAAATGTACAGAGCGACAGTACTGGCTACTCTATTGTACGGTGCTGAAACTTGGACTGTCTACAGAGTGCAGGTGAAGAAACTCCACGTGTACATGATGAGACACCTTTGAGCCATAATGAACATCTCATGGAAAGACAAGATAACCAACATAGAAGTGTTGAAACGAGCTGGTCTTGTCGTGGTTCGAGCGCCGATCTCGTCCGCGCTCGGGCCATGCAGTATTTTCCTCCCAGCTGATGTGTGTGTTCCCTATGGCTCTCCGAGCTTTTATTGTGACAGTGCTCGGAGGGGCTTCCGGCTGTCAGAGCTGAGACTCTGACAGCTGAGCTGCATTTCGCCTCATCAGCTGTTCCACCTGGAGCCCTACTTAAGAGGGCAGCTGAGGGCGAAACGTGGGGCAGTCTCGTCAGAGATTTCCCGTCGGACAACCACTCATCTGACATCATCGAGCATCCCTCTGGTCAGATGTTTACAACCCCTCTTCTATTGTCGTAAGTGTGCTTCATTATGAATCCATTCTTCTTGTCATTGACTAAGTTATCATTATAGCATGTTTTAGCCCCCCGTGGCTCATTATTTTGTCATCTTTGTGTTCCTTTAATAAACTGTGCAAACTCACCTGTGATGTGTGGCGTCTTCTGATGGCTCGTGAGGGCCATCCATGACGGTAGACTGCCGCCAGACTGAGACGCCTGTCGCCGTGTCATCATTCAGGGGCCGCGCTCGGAGCCTGGGCTACGAGCTGGCGGAGGCCCTGGACTACGTTGATGGAACTCTTCTTCACTGCTGCCTCTATGACACTCCCAGCGATGTACGCCGGCACCTGGACCTCACTGAGGACATCATTAATCGCCTTCCTCGCTACTCCAACCACCCTGAAGTCATTGCGAGGAAGGCAGATATCGCTGCGCAACGGGAGATACTCTGTGGGCTGGAGGGAAACTCCGGCAGGAAGCCGAAGAGGAGGCATCCTCGCTCCTCGCTTCGGGATCCCATTCCTGTCCCCGTTCCAGGCCAGGAGGTCGCACCGGCAAGGGGTGATCCCCGGAGGAGTGACATGTCAGTCGGAATTCCCCTGGAGAAACTACAACAGTCAGCTGTTTCCATCTGGGACTGCGTGGTGGCAGCTCGCTCCGCTCTTCACCCCACACAGATTATTAAGCATGTGGCGGCGGCAGTCAGGCTGGTGTAGAGGAATCCTGAGCTAAGCGATTATCCAGAGTACGCCGACCTGCTTGCCTCTGTTTCCGCGCAGGAGCAGCGTTTCCCGAACCTCTCCTTCGCCTCGCCCTCTGCCGGTAACCGTCGTCACACTGCCAACACTAAGACTCAGCGAGAACCCCGTCCGGATCCTGTTCCGGATCGTCGGAGGAACTCTACCTCCCAGTCAGCTGCCTCTTCGGTGTCTCGTCAGGAGGGAATTCCTGCAGCCTCTCCCCCCAGGTCATCTTTCCCTGCTGTCCTGTCAGTTCCTCGTGCCCAGATCGCCTCGGCTGTCATCCCCTCCTCCTCGACGTCTTCCCCAGCTGCTGTGAGTGCCACGAGTCCTGCTCTGACGAAGCCCATTATCGGACCATCGCGAGCGGCTCCTCTTTGTCCTCCCAGGGGGCCCTCCATCACCATCCAGCGGGGAAAGGGAGGAACAAAGTCCACTACAGTGGGTTCTATCGGGCCCCTACGGATCAGGCAAGTGTCTTTTCATTCTGTTCCCTCATTGAGTGAATTGCCTTGCTTGATTCCTGGGGGTGGAGTTCGGGGTTCACAGCCCCCCGAGCTTCCTCCACCTGCTGAAGCATCTAACACTGAACCTGCTGCCTCTGTGTCTCCCTCCGCTGAGCGTTACGTGACGCCAGGCCTACGTCGCCGGACGGGGAGGGGGCCTGCGGTCCTGGAGAGACTGGTTCCAGCCCCGCAGCCACGTCATGGGCAGAGGAGGAGAGTGGACTGCAGTGTGGAGCCTGCGCCGATGACAAATGTCCCCGGGTCTCCATCGATGAGCAGTTTGATCCAGCAGGTCGAGGATCCCCTGCCACCACGCCGTGCGGGTTGTCAGCGTGGATGTCAGTTTTGGAGTGTCCTCAGACTGTGGAGAACACCATGCCGGCTGCGGGGCCTGCCGTAGCTGAGTGGGAGCCAGAAGACGTCTTTCTTCGTCCTGAGCCCGAATTGTCGAAGTCCTGAACGGCGACAGAACTCGAGTGCAGGCAAGTGCTGTATTTTTCCTTCCTACTATCTGTTCTAGAGCATTTTTGCCTGTCTCTCGGGGAGACGAGCTAGGAGCAGCCGTCTGCTGCATCCGAGCTCGTCTTGCTGGGCTCTGTCGGCAAAACGGCGAAAGAGGAAGACGAGCGGGCGCTCTCGTCCGGCTCCGCAGGAGAGGCACGCGCACGGCTTTGCCTGGCATATTTCTGTCCAATGCCAACTCTCTCTCTAACAAGGTAGATGAACTGAGACTGCTGATGCGTTTTAAGGACCTCTCTTCCTCGTCTGCTCTCTGTTTTACCGAGACCTGGCTCAGGGAAAATACACCGGACAGCGCGCTGCGCCTCGAGGGATTTCAGCTGTTTCGTGCTGATCGTGACACAGAGCTCTCCGGTAAATCCTCAGGAGGAGGAGTCTGCTTCTACATCAACAGCAGCTGGTGCTCTGATGTAACGGTAATTTCCAAACACTGTTCTCCCGCCCTGGAATTTCTTTTTATTAACTGCAAGCCATTTTATTCCCCGCGGGAGTTTGCTTCATTCATCCTCGTCGCTGTGTACGTCCCTCCCGACGCGGACACGCACGAAGCTCAGCGCGTGCTCGTGGATCACATCCAACACACGGAGCGGATTTTTCCAGACTCTCTGGTTATTGTGGTTGGCGACTTTAACCAGAGCAATCTGAGCCACGATCTCCCCCGCTACAAACAGTTTATTAAATGCCCCACCAGAGGAATAAACACGCTGGATCACTGTTACACCACAGTGAAAGATGCATATCGCGCTGTTCCCCGCGCTGTGCTCGGTGTATCTGATCACGTGATGGTCCACCTCATTCCCACATACAGAGAGATTGAAGCTCACTAAACCTGTTGTGAGCACTACGAAGAAATGGACCAGTGAAGCTGAGGAGAAGCTGGAAACGTGCATGGAAATAACTGATTGGGGCATGTTTAAAGGAGCCATGCATGATCTGGATGAATACACGGACACTGTGAACTCTTATATCCACTTTTGTGAGGAGAGCATTCTTCCATCGCGCACCAGGGTGAGGTACTCTAATGATAAGCCCTGGTTCACTGCTAAGCTCAGACAGATCAGGAAGGAGAAGGAAGCAGCGCTGAAAAGTGGAGACAGGGGCTGCTACAGGGAGGTTAAATATCGGTTTAACAGAGAGCTGAGGAGAGCTAAATCTGTGTATTCTGAGAGACTCCAGCAGCAGTTCACTGCTAATGACTCGGCTTCTGTGTGGAGAGGACTGAGGCAAATCACCAATTATCGGCCTCAGGCTCCTAAAGGTCAGGATGACAAAGCCCTTTGTCAAAGACTGTCCCAACACTATGCCCGTTTTGACACCTCGTCATCTGTGTCCAACTCCCCCCCTCCCTCCAGCTCCACAGCCTCCACGATCCCTACTTCATCAAAGGCACCCCCCCTCCCCCCCTGCCCTTGTCATCAGTGAGCAGGACGTGCTCAAACAGTTCTCCAGACTGAACCCGCGCAAGGCCCCCGGTCCGGACGGCGTGTCTCCCTCCACCCTGAGACACTGTGTGAAAGAGCTGGCTCCTGTCTTCACAGACATTTTTAACACCTCCCTTAAGCTATGCCACGTGCCGTCCTGCCTCAAATCCTCCACCATCATCCCTGTCCCCAAGAAGCCACGGACCACTGGACTTAACGACTACAGACCTGTAGCGCTCACCTCTGTAGTCATGAAGTCCTTTGAACGCCTGGTCCTGCCCCACCTCAAGTCCATCACCACCCCCCTCCTGGACCCGCTGCAGTTTGCCTACCGAGCCAACAGGTCTGTAGACGACGCAGTCAACCTGGCCCTCCACTTCATCCTGCAGCACCTGGACTCCCCGGGAACCTACGCCAGGATCCTGTTTGTGGACTTCAGCTCTGCATTCAACACCATCCGCCCCGCTCTGCTCCGGGACAAGCTGTCCCTGCTCAACGTGCCTGACTCCCTCTGCAGGTGGATCACCGACTTCCTGACGGACCGGAGGCAGCATGTGCGGCTAGGAAAGACTGTCTCAGACTCTGCTAGCATCAGCACCGGATCACCCCAGGGCTGTGTACTTTCCCCCCTACTCTTCTCCCTTTATACCAACTCCTGCACCTCCAGCCACCAGTCTGTCAAGTTGATCAAGTTTGCGGACGACACCACCCTCATCAGGCTCATCTCCAACGGCGACGAGTCCGCCTACAGGAGAGAGGTGGCCCAGCTGGCGTCCTGGTGCAACAACAACAACCTGCAGCTGAACGCTCTGAAGACAGTGGAGATGATTGTGGACTTCAGGAAAGTCACAACCCCTCTGCCCCCCCTCACCCTCACAGGCTCTCACATCACCACTGCTGATTCCTTCTGCTTCCTAGGCACCACCATCACCAGGGACCTCAAGTGGGAGCCGACCATCAGCTCCCTCATCAAAAAGGCCCTGCACAGGATGTTCTTCCTGCGGCAGCTGAGGAAGCTCAAGCTACCCACCAAGATGTTAGTGCAGTTCTACACAGCCATCATCGAGTCCATCCTCACCACCTCCATAACCGTGTGGTACGCAGGAGCCACTGCCAGGGACAGACTAAGGCTGCAGCGCGTCGTGCGCACTGCTGAGAAGGTGATCGGCTGCAAGCTCCTTTCTCTCCAGGATCTGTACATCTCCAGGACCCGGAGGCGTGCTGGCCGGATCATAGCCGATCCCTCACACCCTGGTCACGTACTGTTTGCCCCTCTCCCCTCAGGTAGAAGACTTCGGTCCATCCAGACTAAAACCTCCCGTCACATGAACAGCTTCTTCCCCTCTGCCATCAGACTGCTGAACACTAAGTGACTTATTGACTCTCGTGCACTATGTACAGCAGCTCAACCAGACTCATGTCAATCATCACTGTTTTCTTCCTGCATTACCGACTGCACTATATGGTTCTCCACATTATCTGCTGCTCGCTAATATATTTTAACTGCTGACTAGTATTACTCACTTTTATTCTACACTTTATTGCATGTATAGTTTATTTCTTTTATTTTATCGTGTTTAATGTTGCAGCATTGCACCGAGACAAATTCCTAGTTTGTGTACTACATGAACAATGGCAATAAATCTGATTCTGATTCTGTTGCTACCGGTGATCCTGATCCCGGTTCTTCTTCTTCTCCTGAGCCTTCTCCTAGGGTCACTGGTGCGGAATCAACCCCGGTCGCTGTGCTGGAGGGTCCGGGTTCGGGGTTGGAGGCCATCTATGGAGCTGTTCTGACTCAGTCGGGGTCCGATGTGGGTGGAGCCGAGACCCAATCGGGGTCCGACATGGGTGTAGCATGGGCTCACCCTGGGTCCAACAGGAGGACAGCGCCTATTCTGGTAACGTTCGGAGGTGGAGCTGCAGATCCTCCGCTGAGCGACGCCAGGCTGGTCCCTTATCTTTTCCCCAAGGCTTCTCCACTGGGTGCCGTTGGGGTTCCTCATATTCGGCCCAGCTCTCCCTCACTGTTCCCCTCTACAGGGAGGCTGCTGTCGTTTTCTCCCCTGCGGTCCTGGTGGCTGAGCGATGCGGGTCGGCCGCCTGAAGGACTGCCTCGCCCGTTTGGTGTTCTGGGTTGGCCACCTGACCAACTGGACTGTCTGCTTGGCGACCTGGTCCGGCTGCCAGAGATCCTGCTTCCCTGGGCCTGGGACTGGGGTAGGCTGCCCAAACGCTCCCTTTTTCCCCTATCAGCTATTTGGACATTGGACGCAGGGAGACCACCAGAACTGTGTGTGTATTATTGGACTCTGCCTGCCGTCATCCTCGTATGTTTCGTATTTTCTCTAGATATTAAGGTCACTTTTGGTGTGTTGTCATGGGCCTTATTTTGATCTATGTATTACCGCTGTTTAGCATGTCTTTTTTTTCTCTCCCCTCCCTTGTCTGAGGGATGATTTGTGTCTGCCACTTTATGTCTTATGGGCCTGTGTGTTTTAGTTATAGGCCTCCCTCTGTTATTTGCATTTTTTGTCCTGTCTATGTATCATCCGCACTTTATGGAGTATGATGTTTTTTTTCCTGCCATACTCTGTAATTGCTTCGTTTGTTCCGTGTCATCATCTTTTCTGGTTCTCACCCTCCAGGCCTTTCCCCCATCCCCCCACCCTGGGTGGGGGGGGGGGCGCTTGGGTGTCATACGGCACCCGGAGTTCGCTGCCTCGGGGGGCGGTACTGTCGTGGTTCGAGCGCCGATCTCATCCGCGCTTGGGCCATGCAGTATTTTCCTCCCAGCTGATGTGTGTGTTCCCTATGGCTCTCCAAGCTTTTAATGTGACAGCGCTCGGAGGGGCTTCCGGCTGTCAGAGCTGAGGCTTTGACAGCTGAGCTGCATTTCGCCTCATCAGCTGTTCCACCTGGAGCCCTACTTAAGGGGGCAGCTGAGGGCGAAACGTGCAGCAGTCTCGTCAGAGATTTCCCGTCGGACAACCCCTTGTCTGACATCATCGAGCATCCCTCTGGTCAGACGTTTACAACCCCTCTTCTATTGTCGTAAGTGTGCTTCATTATGAATCCGTTCTTCTTGTCATTGACTGAGTTATCGTTATAGCGTGTTTTAGCCCCCCGTGGCTCATTATTTTGTCATCTTTCTGTTCCTTTAATAAACTGTGCAAACTCACCGATGATATGTGGCATCTTTTGATGGCTCGTGAGGGCCATCCATGACAGGTCTACCATCAATGGAGAACATGCTAATACAGATGAACCTGAGATGGCTCGGACATGTTGAGAAGATGGACCACCAGCGTCTCCCTCGGCAGTTACTCTACTCACAGTTATGCGAGGGCAAACACAATCAGGGTAGACCAAGGCTCAGATTTAAAGACACTGTAAAAAGAAACTTGAAGAAGTTGGATATAGACAGGAGTTCCTGGCAGCGGAACGCTAAGGACAGAGCTGTGTGGAGGAATCTGATCAGACCTAGATGAAACAGTCACTGTCATCCACGACAGACTGCTATGATGATGATGATGATGATGATGATGATGAGTATTGATATGTGTCTATTACCTTAGCATTTGTTCGGAGAGCAGAGTAAGAGTTTCATTGCTCAGGAAATGTTGCATTTCTTACCTGTGCACATGATAATAAAGCCTTTGAATCTTGAATCTTAAAGTTTTGAGGAAAACACTGTGCTTTCATAATCTGGTAGACTACAAGAGGAAACAAGCAATAGTAAGAAGGGTAATAAGGAAGACTAAAAGATTATTGGAAGGGTTACTGTGAGTCATTCGGAAGAAGTACACCATTAGACAGAGTCTGGGGTATGATTAAGAGAATGTCAGATAATAGAAGAGAATCTGGATATCCGATAATGAAGTGTGGAGGGAAATTGATAGTAGACAGTAAGGAAAAGGAAGAGGTAAAGGTGCAATCTTTTGTTAAAGTACATAGTGTAGAAAATTTGAGCAGAGAAGAACAGACAGGTCGAGAAGAAACGATAAAGAATATAGAAGCACTGGAGGAGGACTACGAGTATGAAAATACAATCAATATGAAGTTTACAATGACTGAGTTAAACAATGTGCAAAGGAAATCGGGCAAAACAACACCAGGAAAAGATCAAATTGCGTATTGCATGCTGAAGAATCTTAGTTATGAAAGCAAAAATATATTAGAATTTTATAAGATATGGGAGGAAGGGTCATTGCCTAGTCAATGGGAGGAGTCCATTGTTGTCCCAATTTGTAAACCAGGCAAAGATCCAAGCTTGGCAGAGAGTTACCATTTGCTTTAACTTCACATGTGGGCAAAATTATGGAAAAAATGATAAATGAAAGATTAGTGTATTTAGAATCTAGAGGAGAATTAAAAAGTGAGAGTAGAGAGAAACAATAGAAATTTCCTACTCTCACTCTCTCCAGTGAGAGTAGGAAGACAATATAGTGAGAATTACTTGGTGGATAATGGAACACCTCAAGGAAGCATTATAAGCCCAATTCTTTTCAGTTATGATAAATGAAATTTTCAGTAACGTAGACGGGTCAGTCGGGGTTTCGTTGTTTGCAGATGATGGAGTTATGTGGAAGAGGGGGCGGAACATAGCATTTATATTTAGTAAATTGCAACAAGCAATGGCAAAAGTAGAGGCCTGGGCACTTCAGTGGGGATTCAGGTTTTTTGTGGCAAAAACAAAGGTAGTTTTATTCACTAGGAAAAAAGTTGACAGAATAATCTCAAACTGTATGGGCAAAATCTAGAGATAAATTAAATTAAATCACCCTTTATTGTCATTCAACTGTACAACCAATCATGTACAGTAGAACGAGATTGTGTTTTTACCTATCTACTGTGTTAATCACACACAACCCAAGTGCAGAATCAGAGGGCCACTGCCATGCAAGGCGCCGCCACAAATTTCCCTCCTCCATTCCATTATTGCTGAGCACCAAGCTGGATGGCAGGAAGTTCCACTTTTATATGGTCTTCGGCATGACCCGGCCGGGATTTGAACCCCTGCCTCCCGGGTGTGGGGCGGATGCTCTACCAACTGAGCCACCACTCAGGTAAGTTGAGTGCTTTAAATATTTGGGGATTTGGTTTGACGAGAGGATTACCTGGAAAATGCATGTTGAGAAAATAGAAAAATGCCAAAAAATATTGAAAATTATGAGGTGTCTGAGGGGAAAGGAGTGGGGAACGAATAGAGCAGCTTTGAAAAAGGTATGTTAGTTTAACCAGGTCTGTCTTGGACTATGGTAGCATCATATATGAATCAGAATCTAAATTTTTACTTAAAAAAATTGTCATATTGGCTGGACAAGCAACCTGAGTGCAACGTGCAATCACCAAGCGAACACATAAAAAACGTTTGACCTTTTATTAGAATATTCAAAGTAGCAATCTTGAGGAAAAACGCCAGTCACTTGCCAGATAAGCAGGAGCCCTGTGGAGGATAGACGAGGCTGGTTAGAGAGGAATGGAGAATGAATGGGAAAACAAATAGTGCCACTCATGTGAGAGATAGGAAGAGACCGGCACAGAACCCAGTGAAGGAGATGAACCAGCAGGTGGAAATACCAGACGGTATGATGAACGGGTCTGACCGGGTGGAGAAGGAAGGCTGCTTAGAGGTAGAGCAACAGGCTGGCGAGTGCACCAAATGCCTGCAGACGCACCGCTTCATTGGCAGCAACCTGGAAAAGGTGGAGGAGAGGAGATTGTTAGATAATGTCATAGGAGACACAACCGCTTACTAAGGAGCTGTCTGCTGAGCAGTATACCCAAACGAGCCAGCGCTGAATCACTGAAGATTGCTTCCTTATAAACGCTGGCCAAGCAGGAATCAGCAGGTGCGTCTGATGAGAGAGCCTGTGCACAGGAATGAGGGGGTGAGCGCTTGCCAGCATATGACAGTGCCCCCCTCTCAAGGAACGCCTCCTGGCGGCCACCCAGTCTTCTCCGGGTGAGCACGATGGTAGTCCCGGACCATCCCTTTGTCATGGATCTTGGACCAGGGGACCCATGACTGATGCTCTGGGCCATAGCCCTCCCAGTCAACCAAATACTGGAAGTCCCGGCCCCGACAACGTACATCCAAGATCTCCTTCACGGTGCACGTGACTTGTCTGTCAAGGACCCTGGGAGGAGGGGGCGACTTCGGGGGAGGGGAACCAGGTGTACGGCCTTGGAGAACCTGTCCATGATGGTCAAAATCACTGTATTGCTGTGGGAAGCGGGGGGACCAGTGACAAAATCCATAGCGATATGAGACCAAGGTCGACTGGGGATGGGGAGGGGCTGAAGAAGATCAGCGGGGGGGGGGTGGTGGAGGAAGACTTGTTCCAGGTACACGTCTGACAGGCTTTAGATAGATAGATAGACTTTATTAATCCCAAACTGGGAAATTACAGTGTAATAGCAGCATGACAGTAGACAACCAAACAACAGAAACACACACATGACAGACAAAGGGATTACCCATGGAAAGTAAAACTAACACAACTATAAAACCTATATACATCATAGCTTAATATATGATGACCTGTATAAACACATGAATCATCCCATTGCAAAAAGAAGGACTATCAGGAGCAGAGTGAAAATGTGAGGTACCAGTTAGTCTGTAAGGTGCAGTGTGGCAGCATAGCTATGACCAGAATACAACATCATAGTGAGTTATTGTACAGTGAAATTACATGTGGCAGGAAAGATTTCCTGTACCTGGCCGTTCAACAACGAAGCTGTAGTAGTCTATTGGAGAAAGTGCTTCGCTGTCTATCTAGTGTGTGGTGGAGGGGGTGATCAGGATTGTCCATGATGGATTGCAGTTTATTTAGTGTTCTCCTCTCCACCACTGTCTCAAAGGTCTCCGGTCTGAGACCAATTACAGAGCCAGCCCTCTTGATAATCTTGTCAAGTCTGTTGGTATCTCTGGCCCTGATACTGCTACCCCAACAGACAGCAGCAAAAAAGATGGCGCTGGCGACAACAGTCTGGTAGTAAAGCTCCAGCATCCTGCTGCACACGTTGAAGGATCTCAGCTTTCTCAGGAAGTAGAGTCTACTTATCCCCTTCTTGTGCGCAGCATCGGTGTTGGATCTCCAGTCCAACCCGCTGCTGATCCTGACACCCAGATATTTGTAGTCCTCAACCACTCCCACTTTAACGTACTCCTGCACATCCTGCCGTAACGTGAGCCACCAAAACGCTCTTCTGATAATGTCAGTAGTCCCCACCACCCCCGGGTGGCTGGCAAAATGTCCAGTGTGCCCCCACTGGATGACTTTGCTGCGGAGGGCAGCAGGGACGTACAGGCAGTTGGGGGGGGGGGGGGCAGCCCGCAGGTTCGGGGTCTGAGGACTGGGCCTGGCGGACTCTATTCTCGATCTCCCAGGTGAGGGCTCCCAGGACGCACAAAGGCGGGAGAAGGGACTGGGGGCGGGAAGGGGGGTCAGCCACATCCTGACTGAACTGCCTGGAGAGAGCATCAGGCACCTATAACTGACAATAAAGTTAAAGCGCTGGAAAAATAAGGGCCAGCGAGCCTGCCTAGGATTGAGCCGGCGGGCCGACTGCAGATACTCTTAAGTTCTTGTGGTCGGTCCACACAACTACCGGGTGAACAGCTCCCTCCAGCCAGTGTCTCCATTCCTCAAATGCCAATTTAATGGCCAGCAGCACGTGATCCCCGACATCGTAATTCATCTTGGGCGAGGTGAGCCGCCGAGAGAAATACGCACATGGGCAGAGCTTCAAGTCCGGGGGAGAATGCTGAGATAAAACAGTGCCCACCCCCATCTCTGAAGCATCCACCTCCAGGGTGAATTGGAGCTGAGGATCGACCTGAGCCAAGACTTGTTTGCCAGTGACCAGGCCCTTTAATTTGTTAAAGGCCTACTCAGCTGCCTTGGTCCATACAAATGGCACCTTAACAGAGGTCAACTTAGTTAAAGGCTGTGCTATCCCACTATAATTTCGAATAAACCTGCAATAAAAATTTGCAAACCCCAAGAAGCGTTGCAGCTCCTTGCGGGAGTTGGGGGTTGGCCAATCTTGCACAGCCTTCACCTTGGCTGGGTCAGCCCTCAGCTCTCCCGCCGCTATGATAAAGCCAAGGAAAGAAGTGGAAGATGTAGAAAATTCACACTTCTCGCCTTGACAGTTGGTTCTCTAAGAGCCGCTGTAATACATCTCTAACATGGGTCTCATGCTCCTCTGGCGTACGAGAAAAAAATCAGAATGTCATCTAAATAGACGAAAACAAACCAATTAAGCATATCGCGGAGGACGTCATTGATCAAACGCTGGAAAACAGCGGGGGCATTAGTTAACCCAAAAGACATAACCTGTGCTGCCTTCTGGCAGAATTTGGGACTTTTATTCAATGCAAGTTCATGCAATAGGAAGTACTTTTAATTTGACTAGTGATGTCATAACGTTAGAAACAGGAAGTAGGAAGTAAAAATGTCAGTTGGACCAAGGGCAAAGTCATGTTGCCATTCAGAGGAAGGAGTTCCTAAAAAATTCGCTTTTCATAGCCCCAGCAGATGCATCCCTTGTATGTATTCATTCTTTATGTTCTTAGTATTTGTTATGGAAGATAATTTCATGGTTTATGTTGTTTAGAAACTGTTAAAAGTAAATGTAGAAAAAACGATTTTTGAACATATGTTAATGGTAGCTAAATGTTAGCAATAGCATAGCTTAACCACTGTAATGAATGCCAAGGTCATTAGTTACCTTTTCTAGGTTGTGTTTTAAGTGCTAGCTTATGTAGAAACGTTACAGAATTTAATTAGTCTCCTACTTGTTTCATTTTTAGTTTCACTTTATCTTCTGAAGCTGTGATGTTGAAGTCTGCTTGTCAAGAAATAAATCACCAATGAAGAAAAGTTTAACTTGCTGTCTAGCTAGTTCTTACAACTTAGTGAGGACAGTACAGTGAAAAAGGGTGATTCAGCTGGAGCGCAACAACTAAAGTAGAAAGAAGCAAAACCTAGCAAGAAAGATGGAAGAAAGAAAGAGTGAGAAGTCTGCATCAGTGCACACACACAAGTCAAGGAGCTCTCGCTCATCTTCATCTAGTGGCGCAGTCAAGGCGCGTGCAGCAGCAGAGGCTGCAAAAGTACGAGCTGCTTATGCAGAAAAAGAAGCAAGGCTAAAAGTTGAGAAAGCTACTACAGAAGCAGAGCTGGGACGAGTTAGAGCTGATCTAGAGTTGGGAAAAGCAAAGCTGGAAGCTGAATTAAGCGCACTAGAACAACAAAAAGAGGCAGCAGCAGCTGAAGCACAGGCTGAAGCATTAGAAGCAGCTGAATATCAAGAGAATTCAGTTAAGTCTAGTTCATCTTCACATGAGGTCCTCCAAGAGGAAATTGCAACACGTACTAAAGAGTACGTTGCAGCACAAACTGAACTGCGCCGAACAGGCATTCCAGTGTCTCCCCCTAGCTCAGCACACGATGCAGCAGCGTCTGAAGAGAGCTACATTACATGGCATCCTTTGTCAGCAATAGGCCCGAACGAGGATGATGTACGCCAACAGGGTGAGGCCCCCCAAAGGCAACCCCTTCTCAGCATGGCATCAAATCAGAGCGCACCTCATACTGGGAACCAAACAATTCCAAATCGAGAAAGTGGACATCCCGATGTGCCTAAGAAAGCATATTTCCCTCAGAAACCAGCACTAAGCCCAATGGCACCATCATACTTTCCTCGCAATGTCCCAACCACCCCAAGCGTGGCACCTGAAACAGAACACCTGGCACGATACCTGGCTCGCCGCGATCTAGTGAGTACCAGCCTCTACCAATTTGATGACAAACCCGAAAATTACATGGCATGGCAGTCATCATTCGATAATGCAACTGCTGGCCTGGGACTCACAGGCACTGAAATGCTGGATCTGCTCATTAAGTGGCTCGGGCCAGAGTCAGTAAAGCACATAAAACGCATTCGCTCTGTGCATGTAGGGCGCCCAGACGTAGCACTAGAGAAGGCCTGGGAGCGCCTCCAGCAGTGTTATGCTGCACCTGAAGTCATGGAGAAGTCTCTGTTTAAACGACTGGACGAATTCCCAAAAATATCTGCAAAAGACTACGGGAAACTGAGGGACCTAGGCGATCTCCTCATGGAGCTACAGGGTGCTAGAGGAGAAGGTTACCTCACAGGACTGACATACCTGGATACAGCCAGGGGAATTGGGCCCATTGTTGAAAAACTCCCCTATGGGCTTCAAGAGAAATGGCTCGCAATAGGCTCAAGGTTTAAAGAAAAGAACAAAGGCTATTTCCCTCCATTTGATGTCTTTGCCGATTTCATCTGTCACGAAGCACGGAGAAGGAATGATCCCAGCTTCGCCCTACCATCTGCTAGCAGCAGCAGTTGAAATCAGACAAGGCACCCTCACGCAACTTAGGAAGCAAGATATCAGTTCATAAGACAGAGGTTTCATCAGGTAAAGATCCGCCAGCAGATATACCTGAGAAAAAAGTTGAAGGGTCAGAAAAAAATTGTCCCATTCACAACAAACCACACCCACTCAGGAAGTGCAGAACATTCAGAGGAAAGATGCTTGAAGAGAGGAAGAGTATTCTCAAAGACAACGGGATGTGTTTCAAATGCTGCACGTCCGCAAGTCATCTCGCTAAAGACTGTAAAGCAACTGTGAAGTGCACAGAGTGTGGTAGTGACCGTCACCATGCTGCCATGCACCCAGGTCCACCACCTCAAGCTGCGAAAGGGCCTCCACCACCATCAGACAATGGCGGGGAGGAAGATGTGCCAGCCGGTGACAGCACAGTCACCAATTCTAGCTGCACACAGATTTGTGGTCCAGGCCGAACAGCAAGATCCTGCTCAAAGATTTGTCTGGTTCGAGTATATCCCGAAGGTCAACGTGAGAGGGCAACTAACATGTACGTAATCCTGGACGACCAAAGCAATCGTTCATTGGTCAGGTCTGACTTCTTTGAGCTCTTTAACATCAAAGGCCAGTCTTTTCCTTACTCACTAAAGACCTGTGCGGGGCTGGTGGAGACGTCAGGCCGGAAGGCTGAAGGATTCCAGGTCGAATCTCTGGATGGCCAAACCAGCCTACCACTTCCACCTCTAATTGAGTGCAATGAAATACTCAATGATCGCACTGAAATACCGACACCTGACGCGGCCCGCCACCATCCACACCTCAGGGGTGTAGCACCATACATACCTGAGCTTGACCACAATGCGGAGATACTTATCCTGCTCGGCAGAGATCTCGTCAGAGTGCACAAGGTCTGGCAGCAAGTAAGCGGACCCCCAGACGCTCCTTTCGCACAAAAGTTGGAGCTAGGCTGGGTGCTTGTCGGAGATGTGTGCTTAGGGGGTGCACATAAACCAGTCGTGGGGACATTCAAGATCAATGTGCTGGAGAATGGCCGTCCCTCTATGCTCACACCTTGCAAAGCCTCCATAAAGCTGACTCAGACCGTGTCTCATGGCGGGGAGCAGAGGAGTAAGTCCACAAAGCCATCACTGGATACCCTTGGAAGGAAAGTCTTCAAAGAGACCGAGTATGATAACAGACCTGCCCCGTCCATGGAGGACACCATCTTCCTGGAGATTATGGACCAAGAAGTCTACAGAGACGAGTCAAACAACTGGGTCGCTCCGCTACCTTTTAGGGTCCCTCGGCAGCGCTTATCTAACAACCGTGAACAAGTATTCACCCGCTTCGCCGCTCTGGAGAAGACACTACGAAGGAAACCGGAGATGAAACAACAGTTCCTGGAATTCATGGGGAAAATATTAGAGAAGAAACATGCAGAAGTGGCTCCGCCACTGGAAGACAATGAAGAATGTTGGTACCTCCCAACCTTCGGAGTCTACCACCCACAAAAGCCTGGGAACATTCGCGTTGTATTCGACTCCAGTGCGAAGTATTCAGGAACATCTCTGAACGACGTTCTCCTGACGGGACCTGACCTCAATAACTCACTCATTGGGGTTCTGATCCACTTTCGGAAGGAACAAGTTGCAGTGATCGCCGACATACAGCAGATGTTCCACTGCTTCCTAGTTCGCAACGACCATAGGAAGTACCTGCGTTTCTTGTGGTACAGAGACAATGACATGTCCAAGGACGTAATCGACTATAGGATGAGAGTCCATGTTTTTGGCAACAGTCCGTCCCCATCTGTGGCCATCTACGGTCTGAGGAGGGCCATCCAAGAAGGTGCGAACAAACATGGAGCGGACACTGTACAATTTGTGGAACGTCATTTCTACATCGATGACGGACTCATCAGCCTACCCACCGACGCTGACGCCATCAGCCTCCTGCGTAGAACGCAGGCCTCACTCAGCGAATCAAACCTGAGGCTCCACAAGTTCGCTTCAAATAGCGACGTCGTCCTTCAAGCCTTCGCACCAGAAGACAGGGCAGTCCTAAAGAGCCTTGACTTCAGTGGCGAAGCTACACCTGTGCAACGGAGCTTGGGACTATTGTGGGAGACCACAACAGACACATTCACATTCACTGTCTCACAAGAGAAGAAGCCCTTCACTCGCAGAGGAGTGTTGTCTACGGTGAACAGCATCTTTGATCCGCTAGGCATGGTTGCGCCAGTGACCATTGAAGGCAAAAGTCTGCTCAGAGAACTCAGTGTTGACATGTGTGACTGGGATGCACCGCTCCCAGAGCAAAAGCTGAAACAATGGGAATCATGGCGAACGTCATTGCATGATTTAAACCAGCTGCACATCCCACGCGCATACACTACGACATCCCTCTCCAAGGGTGAGCACACAGAGCTATGTGTGTTCTCCGACGCAAGCACCAAGGCCATTGGAGTGGTGGCATTGGAGTGAAGGCTACACAAGCTGATGGAGAAATCCAAGTTGGATTCATCCTAGGGAAAGCTAAACTGGCTCCACAGTCAGAACCAACAATTCCCCGGCTAGAGCTGTGTGCCGCAGTATTAGCCGTAGAAGTTGCTGAGCTCATACAAGACGAGCTGGACCTGAAGCTTGATGAGGTCAAGTTCTACTGTGACAGCAGGGTAGTTCTTGGCTATATCTACAATCAAACGAAACGTTTCTATGTATACGTCCACAACCGAGTTCGCAGAATACGTCAGTTCTCAACACCTGACCAGTGGCACTATGTCAGTACGGAAGACAACCCCGCAGACCACGCTTCGCGGGCAGATGCGGCATCACATCTGGCACAGACCACATGGTTCATCGGACCAGACCTTCTGTACAAACCCAGTCCACCTGATGAAGACTCAAAGGAAGTCTTTGAGCTTCTCAACCCAGAATTGGATGGAGAGATACGCCCTGAAGTGAGCAGCCTCTTGACTCACAGTCTAAACAGAGGCCTCAATGCCGCACGTTTCCAACAGTTCTCATCAATGCGCTCTCTCACTAGGGCAATTGCTCTACTCATCCACATTGCTAAATCTTACAAGCACAAGTTCAGTCAGTGCAAAGGATGGCACTACTGCAACCTCCCGCGTACTCCAGATGAGCTGTCCCAAGTTAGACACATCATCATCAGAGCAGCGCAGGAAGAGGCCTACTCTAGGGAATTAACAGCACTTGAAAATGGAAAAACTGTAGCCAAGGACAGTTCTCTTCAGAAACTCAGACCTGTTCTTGAAGAAGACCTGATTTGCGTTGGCGGCAGACTAAAGCATGCTGACTTGAGCAGTCAGGAAAAGAACCCCATCATCTTGCCCAAGAACAGTCATGTTTCCCTGCTGCTAGTGCGCCAGTGTCATGAAGATGTCAAGCATCAAGGACGACACTTTACAGAAGGGGCCCTGAGAGCTGCAGGCTTTTGGGTCATAGGCGGAAAAAAGCTTATCGCCTCAGAGCTGCACAAGTGCGTTGTTTGCCGAAAGTTACGCGGCAGAACAGAGGAACAACTCATGGCCAACTTACCTCCGGAACGACTACACACATGCCCACCCTTCACCTATGTGGGAGTGGATGTGTTCGGACCTTGGCCAGTCATCTCAAGGCGCACGCGAGGTGGACAGGCCCAAGGCAAGAGATGGGCGATGCTCTTCTGTTGCATGAGCTCCCGAGCCGTGCATATTGAGCTCATCGACTCCCTGGACACTTCCAGTTGTGTCAATGCACTAAGGAGATTCTTCGTGATAAGGGGACCTGCTAAGCAAATAAGATCAGACTGCGGAACAAACTTTGTTGCCGCTGCAAAGGAATTGGGACTCAGTCAAAACACTTCAGTCCAGCAGTTCTTGAGCCAGCAAGGGTGTTCTTGGGTGTTCAACCCACCTCACTCGTCACACATGGGAGGGTCGTGGGAGCGTTTAATAGGCCTCTCAAGAAGGATTCTGGATGCCATCCTGCTGCAGGAGAATGTCCAGCTAACTCACGACGTCTTGAACACTCTCATGGCTGAGGTGGTTGCAATACTCAATGCCAGACCCCTTGTTCCGGTCTCCACAGACCCAGAGTTACCCTTCGTGCTCTCTCCTGCGATGATTCTCACCCAGAAGGTGGGAGTTCCTCCACCATACGGGGAATTCGCGGGAAAGGATCTTCTCAGCAGACAATGGAGACAGGTGCAAGCCCTTGCAGACTGTTTCTGGCGTCGCTGGTGACAGGAGTACCTTCCCGCTCTTCAGCCCCGACGGAAGTGGAGGGAGGCACGATGGGATGTCAAAGAAGGAGACATCGTGCTCCTGAAGGACCGTCCAGTTCCACGTAATGCGTGGCCCATGGCGAGGATTACAGCGGTCGTCCCTGGCAGGGACAGCAGAGTAAGGAAGGTCGAGCTGAAGACAGCAGGCAAGGAATCCAAGCTGTTCCAGAGGCCGGTGTCAGAAGTAATTCTTCTGCTGCCAAAAGACTGAAACTTCAGGCCAGAGACATTTATTGGTGGGTAGTGACCTTTAAGGTCAGACGGGGAGTGTGCTGCCTTCTGGCAGAATTTGGGACTTTTATTCAATGTAAGTTCATGCAATAGGAAGTACTTTTAATTTGACTAGTGATGTCATAACGTTAGAAACAGGAAGTAGGAAGTAAAAATGTCAGTTGGACCAAGGGCAAAGTCATGTTGCCATTCAGAGGAAGGAGTTCCTAAAAAATTCGCTTTTCATAGCCCCAGCAGATGCATCCCTTGTATGTATTCATTCTTTATGTTCTTAGTATTTGTTATGGAAGATAATTTCATGGTTTATGTTGTTTAGAAACTGTTAAAAGTAAATGTAGAAAAAACGATTTTTGAACATATGTTAATGGTAGCTAAATGTTAGCAATAGCATAGCTTAACCACTGTAATGAATGCCAAGGTCATTAGTTACCTTTTCTAGGTTGTGTTTTAAGTGCTAGCTTATGTAGAAACGTTACAGAATTTAATTAGTCTCCTACTTGTTTCATTTTTAGTTTCACTTTATCTTCTGAAGCTGTGATGTTGAAGTCTGCTTGTCAAGAAATAAATCACCAATGAAGAAAAGTTTAACTTGCTGTCTAGCTAGTTCTTACAACTTAGTGAGGACAGTACATAACCAAATACTCAAAATGCCCCAGATGTGTTTTGAACGCTGTTTTCCACTTGTCCCCTTCGCTTATTCTAACCAGATGGTATGCGTTACGTAGGTTGAGCTTAGAGAATACACATGAACGCTGCAGGAGCTTGAAAGCAGAGTTCATCAGGGGCAAAGGGTATTTGCCTTTGACAGTGATGGTGTTAAGTTCCCGATAGTCAATGCACGGACGCAGAGACCCGTCCTTTTTGCCTACGAAGAAAAACCCCGCCCTAAGGATGGCTGAGGATGGCTGAATGAGGCCGGTGTTCGGCGAATCCTTAATGTACCTCTCCATTGCCTCTCTCTCAAGCCCAGAAATACTATAGAGTTTGCTGGACGGCAACCTCGCATCCGGAAGGAGGTCAATGGCACAGTTGTACGAGCGATGTAGAGGACGCGCTAACACTTGCAACTTGCTAAACACCTCCCCGAGGTCATGATAGACCTTGGGTATGAGGCTGAGGTCCGGCGGCTCAACCTGAGGAGAGGATACGGGGAGGGATGGGGAACACTCGGCTGAATTTAGACAGGTTTCCAAACAGTTGGGACTCCAGGAGGTGATGGAATTTTGAGGCCAATTAATAATTGGATTGTGCCTCCGGAGCCATGGGTAACCCAGTACCACCGCGTGAGAAGCTCGTGGAAACACAAAAAGTCTGCTTCTCCCAGTGGTTACCAGACAAAAGGATGGATAACTGCGCAGTGCCGTGGGTAATGGACGCCACCGTCTGGCCAGAAAGGGTACGCACGGAACAGGGAGCCAGCAGTTTAACTGTTGGAATCCCCATCTCGTGCACCAGCTTGGATGAGACAAAACTACCCTCCGCCCCGGAATCAGTTAGGGTGGAGACCTTCCTCTCGACCCTGGATGAGGGCCGAAATGGAGAAATTACTGGGGGGATCGAATTGAGTCCCGCCCGCCAGACCCCCCCGTGGCTACTGACGGGCCGATTCTTTTGGGCTGAAGGTGGTACGTGTCCAACTTGTGATTCAAAGAACCACAGTAGGCACATGCCCCAATCCGCCACTGCTGCTCAACCTCTGCTCCCGGGAGGCAAGCAGAGCTGAGCTCCATGGGCTCGGGGGTGGAGTCGGACTCAACTCGGTTAGTAGATGCCGGGAGAGAGCGAGTAATGGGCGGGCGAGAGGAGGCTCCACACTCCTGGGCGCGGTCACGGTATCGATTATCTAACCCAGGCCGTCCAAGGTGGCAGGAACGGCATGAACTGCCAAGTCATCCCGGAGATGAGGATTCAGTCTGTGGAAGAACGCGCTGCATAGCGCAACCTTGTTCCACCCTAAATCTGCTGCCTCAATCCGGAACTCCACCGAGAAGTTGGCCACCGACTGACTACCCTGATGGAGTGACATCAGGTGACTCATAATGTTCCCTTCACTCTCGGAACGGTCGGAGGTGCGGGTAAACTCGGCCACAAATTGGTCAAACGTAGGTGGCGAAGCTCTCTGACTATCAATAACAGCCCACGCCCAACTAAGGGCGCGGCCCCGAAGCAGAAGAGTAAACTGATGTATTTTAGAAATGTCATCTGGGAACTCGCCCTGCACCTGCCCAAAATAAAGCTGTATTTGACATAAGAAATTCTTGCATTTCCCCACCTCCCCCGCGTACGGAGCAGAAGTGGAAATAGCAAGGGTCCGGCGAACAATGGAAGAAGAAGGAGCAGGTGGAGGTGGAGTAGCCGGGACAGCCGCTCAGCCCAATTGATCAGTAAGGACACTCAGCTGCTGCGTAATTGCCTGCAGCAATTGAGTGTGCTCAGCCACCTCCCTCTCTGTAACGTCGAAGCGGTGGAGCGCGGAGTGATCGGTTGGTGATGATGCACCTGCCAGGTTGTGACTCTGACTGGCTTGTTCTGTCATATTGGCTGGACAAGCAACCTGAATGCAACGTGCAATCACCAATCGAACACAAAAAATGTCTGACCTTTTATTAGAATATTCAAAATAGCAATCTTGAGGAAAAACGCCAGTCACTCGCCAGATAGGCAGGAGCCCTGCGGAGGATAGATGAGGCTGGTTAGAGAGGAATGGAGAATGAATGGGAAAACAAATAGTACCACTCACGGGAGAGATAGGAAGAGACTGGCACAGAACCCAGCGAAGATAAACCAGCAGGCGGAACTACCAGATGGGTATGATGAACGGGTCTGACTGGGTGGAGAAGGAAGGCTGCTTAGAGGTGGAGCAACAGGCTGGCGAGTGCACCAAATGCCCGCAGACGCACCGCTTCATTGGCAGCAACCTGGAAAAGGTGAAGGAGAGGAGATTGTTAGATAATGTCATAGGAGACACAACCGCTTACTAAGGAGCTGTATGCTCAGCAGTATACTCAAACGAGCCAGCGTTGAATCACTGAAGATTGCTTCCTTATAAACGCTGGCCAAGCAGGAATCAGCAGGTGCGTCTGATGAGCGAGCCAGTGCACAGGAAGGGGTGGGGGGGGGGGGTGCTCGCCAGCACAACAAAAACTTGATGTAGTTCAGGACCAGGCCTTAAGGCTGTGTTGTGGAGCAATGAAAACCACACCAGTGTCGGCACTGCAGGTGGAGATGGGTGAAATGCCACTGGAAGGAAACAACTTTCGTTAGTATACTGGGCTAATTTAAAAGGACATGATATCAACCACCCTGGGCAGAGCATCATCACGACGAGTCAGGAGATAATTAAGGGGAAAGCAGAGAGTTTTGGGTGGACAATAGATGATAGGGTCAGATAAGTAGGTTTAGCTGGCAAAGAAATAAGCTCCTCAGTGCCGCTTGATAAGGTTCCACCATGGATGCTGGAAGGAATTAAAATAGATCTAAAACTATTATAAGGAAAAAACAGAAAAAATCTAACTAGTAATATAGTCAGCAATTATATTGGAATAAATTACTCAGAGCATATTAAAATCTACACAGATGCTTCAAAGTCACCATACCATAAAGTTGGAATAGCATTTGTAATCCCGGAACTAGACTTTGCAATAAGTGGCTATGCAGCTGGCATTAAATTGGGTAGAAGAGGTCAGACCAAAAACTGTTTGAATAGCTTCAGACTCCAATAGCGCACTAATAAGTATTCAGAACATCCAATTAGATTCGGGACAGGACATAATATTCGAAATAGTACAAACATTATACAGAATTCAGAGGGCAGGTGTCATGAATCGCCCCTCGGGGCAGAGAGGAGAGACCCATGCGCAGGACTGCAGTTTGTGAATTTATTAAGAAAAAACAAAACACAACATCCAAAAACCATGCTCCAAACTAAATCCAAAAGACAAGCGAAGAAAACTTACAATTTACCACACCAGAGGAAGTGGAGGTGCTCTTCCGGCGTGTTTTCCTTGAGCAACGGCGGGGAGCGGGAGGCGGAGACGTGGGCTCAGGGTGAAGAAGGAGAAGCTCCAGAGTCAGGGGACGCTCATTAGTTGGCTTAAACTCCAGGCCCCCTGGTGAAACCTCCAGCTCCTGGGCAAGATCCAGGAGAAGCCATGGTTTATATTCTAGTAGGAGCTCTGTCTCCGTTAACTGGACCTGCCTGCGCTCCTCCAGCTCCTCGGCCAATGGTGTAGGCCACAGTTCAGGAGGAGAAGGTGGGGCTGCTGTGTCGGGGCCAGACGGTGTCCATTCAGGACCTCTGAAGGCCGTTGAAGATTTGGGTTCCAGATGGGACGAGGGAGTCTTTTGCGCCCGGGGGCACTTCTTCTTGCACCTTGATGGAACCGAAGGGGGATCCTTTGCCAGGCTACAGAGTTTGTGCTGTGCGTCGATCACCGAGGTGAGGAAAACTGTGAGACCCGGGTAGGGTCACAGATGGACTACACCGTCCACAAACCCCAAAACCTCTTCGGGAGAATGAGAGGCTCCAGCCCCCGAGGCAAAACTGGCAATGAGCGTAGCTGCTACACACTCCTCCTCACTCAGTCCCAAACTTGAAAAATCCAGGGTGGCCGACATGGCCAACCCCAGGTGAAAAAACAAAACTGGGAGAGAAATAAAATAAACCTGCGAGCCTTCGCTGCTGCTGGAGTGAAACAAACAACAACAAAAAAAAAACTCAGACTGCAGCCGCTGGGTCTCAAACTGACCAGAGTCTTCTGTCATGAATCGCCCCTCTGGGCAGAGAGGAGGGACCCACGCGCATGACTGCAGTTTGTGAATTTATTAAGAAAAAAACAAAACACAACATCCAAAAACTGTGCTCCAAACTAAATCCAAAAGACAAGCAAAGAAAACTCACAATTTACCACACCAGAAGAAGGGCTGGGTTCTGGTGGAGATGAGGGTTGAGAACTAAGGACTCCGGCAAGGAGGAATGAACATAACGGCCCTTAAATACGGCTAAACACAAATGAAACAAATGATGACAGGTGCGAATCACATGAGCAGGCTGGGGAGAAAATGACATTCAGCTGTGAGTCATGAGGAGACGGAGCTGACAGTTTGACAGGAGCACCGCCCACCACCAGGGAAAAACCCGGAAGTGCTCCTGACAACTGCAACTCTTAAGGGAGAAAGAAAAGAGAAGACACTGGCGAAAATAAAGTGGAAGCAAATAAGAAGAAAACTACACTGAACATAAACAGGAAATGAAATCATACAAAGAAACAATATCAAATATGTGAAAACAAACTAAAAAAATAACAGGCATAGAATTCCAAAATGCAAAATTATACCAATAAGGAAAAACCAAAAGGCAAAGAACTCAGAATACATTATACAAATAAGGAACTACCATATTATCCTAACAGAGCACTACGCTCCCAAAATGCTGGATTACTTGTAATACCTAGAATCTCCAAAAGTACAATGGGAGGCAGAGCCTTCAGGTATCAAGCTCCTCTCCTGTGGAACCAGCTGCCAATCTGGATTCGGGAGTCAGGCTCAATCTCTGTTTTTAAGAATAGGGTTAAAACCTTCCTTTTTGATATAGCCTACAATTAGGTAGGGATCATGTGTCCCTGAACCCTCCCTTAGTTATGCTGCCAATAGGTTTAGACAGCCGGGGGACCTCCAATAATGCACTGGGCTTCACTCCTTTCTTCACTCTCAAGGAAATATATATTTTTTTTTTTTGCTGGTCATTAATATCTGTTTGTTCTCTCCCATAGATTGAGTCCCCATCGTGCTGTTTGCTCTCTACATGTCTGTTCTTTTCATCTTCTCTATCCCCTCACCCCCCAGCCAGTCGCAGCAGATGACTGCCCCTCCCTGAGCCTGGTTCTGCTGGAGGTTTCTTCCTGTTAAAAGGGAGTTTTTCCTCTCCACCATCACCAAGCGCTTGCTCACAGGGGATCGCCTGATTGCTGGGGTTTTTCTGCAACTGTGGGGGTTTCCCCTACAGTTGAAAGTGCTATGAGATGACTGTTGTTGTGAAATGGCGCTATATAAATAAATAAGTTGAAGTATAGCACCCTCCTAAATAGACTGGCTTCCACTGGCATCACCCACACTCCCCTCACTTGGTTGAAATTGAAATGAATTGAAAAACAAAAAGCAAAGAAACAGAGCGTGGTGAAATCCCCCCTTGCACAGATCGTGACAGCAGGAGTAACAGTCCAGGCATTATGAGTTCCAGCACATATTGGTATAGAAGGTAATGAATTGGCAGATAGATATGCAAAAGGAGCTACTCATAAGGCAGAAATAAACATGGTGGTAAAATATAGTAAGGCTGAAATTAAGCATAGTCAAGTCAGAAATGGAAAAGAAATAGCAAGAAGAATGGGATTGAGGGAGTAAGGGCCGTCATTTATATACTATTCAAAAGAAAGTTGGAGATAGGAGGGAATGTAATAGAAGCAAGAAGGAAGAGGACATTATTTCAAGATTGAGGTTTGGGCATACAGGACTTAATAGTACTTTATTCATAATAAAGAAACACCCTTCAGGAAATCGTGATCATTGTGGGTCACCAGAAACAGTAGAGCATATTTCTGTGCAATGTTCCAGGTACACACTACACAGACAAACACTCAAAACAGCACTGGAGAGAAGTCAGACTAATCTAAATGTTAGGGATCTTCTGCAGAAAAATTCAGGGGATGCGGTTTTTAGGGCTATCTTTAGATTTTTGGGTCAAACAGGGCTAGTAAAGAAGGTATGATGTAGTGGGTGATGTCATGCCTATTCTGCTCCACTCTCCAGTCCAGAAGGTGGTGGAAATGCACCTTTAAGTTGATTGCCATCCGCCATTCAACAAAGGAAGAAGAAGAAGAAGACAGGGTGCATTCCGTTCACCCAGTAGTATAGTCTGAAATAGACTGCACAGGGTATTCCGCCAGATGAATATCCGAGGGAAAAAAAACACATCTTTTTTCCAGAACTTTATTGAACAAAAACATATTTACAAACAACCATAGGCATATAAGTCAAATAAATAAAGTCAAAGCAATATAAAACAAATTGAGCAAATGGTTCAATGTACATAGCGTTGTGGGTTTGGCACCTGAGACTTGCTGTAGCCGACGTTGGGCATCAGACGGGGTGATGTCAGGTGGGCTGTGGCTGCTGTATGTATTCCTGTATTCCTGCAATAAAGGTCAGTTCATTGCTCAGCATAAGCTGGCTCACAGCTCGCTCATTTCATGCATAACATTTAGTGACTGAGGATTAACTTATGGAGGCGTGCATAATACCACTGCGGCCTTTCCTTGAGCTCCCCGGGGAACCACTGGTTCCATGGCCTCACTGGTTAGAAGCTTTCAAAACCTACATCACAGCATTGGACCTGGACAAGCAGGATAAGGTGAGGAAGTGAGCGCTGCTTGTCCAAAGCCTAGGCTTGGAGGACCAAAGGATTCTTTGCACGCTCAGCACGACAGACTCATATGAGGAAGTTGTGGAGCGGCTAGCTTGCTATTTCACCGCGCCAGTGTAACGGATCACGTCACCAGTGTAACGGATCTCGTCACAAGTGTAATGGTTCTTCTTTTTGGGGCACCTTTAAGCGGCCGTGATCGGGAACTGTCATATCCCGAGCGCTTTTGTCCGCGCTCGGGTTATTCCTCATCCCTGTCAGGTTTTGACAGCTGGTGTCGTCACTCGGGCTTCTCGGGCTCTGATTGGCCAGACGCTCGGGGGCTCTCAGCTGTCAAGAGCAGCTGCGCCGCGTTTCCAATCATGAGCAGCTGGCTTTAAATGTCAGTGCGCGTGAGTTGGACTCTGTGGCTGTCTCGTCAAAAGTCTTATGACTTTCCCCTGTCTCCTTACCACATGCTCCCTGGGTTCCTCGACGTATCCCGCTGCATGTAAGTGATCTGTTATTTGGAATTGTCTTCTCCCTCGCTGACGTTCCCTCCTAATTACGGCGGACGAGAGCTCCTCGTCTCTGCCATAACTCTCTCCCTGTTCCACGTTTTATATTCCCTGCCTTTGCGGCGTACGAGTGCCCCTCGCCCTAGCCGCTAACCTCTATTGTGAATTTATATTGTGTTGTTTAACGAAGCCTGCGTGGCAAGTGGTGTTGTACACCTAAGCCCTGTGCAATAGAAATAAAAGAACTGAATTGCAACTTACTGAACAGTGGCGTCTTATGCTGGCTCGTGAGGGCCAGCCGTGACAGTAGACAGCCGCCAGAAGGAGACGCCGTTCTCAGTAAGTTGCGTTCTGGGAACTTTGCCCCTTCCTGTCCAGGTATGTGGCGTTGGAAATATGCCATCTCAGCGGAGTCGTTCTCGGGGTTCCCACGTCCTGCTGACCAAGGCGCTGGAGGAGGTAGATGAAATCCTCATTATCGCCTCCGACCTCGATGGGCATCCAGACACCTCCCTCGCCCCTCCTCTCCTCGGTTATCAGCCCGATGAACAGTGGTATTTAGACCGGGCTGAGGAGGTGCTTGACCGTCTGCATTCCCGCTACAACGGTCACCCCGAGGTCGACGCGAGGAGACTCGACATCGCTGCCCAACGCCAGATAATTCAGATGTACGAAGAGGAGGAGCCTGCAAGGTGGAGTGATCTCTGGCTCCAGCTGCCTGAGGCGCTGGAGGAGGTGGATGACTTCATCAGCGCTTCCGCCAGCCTTGACGACTCATCCGAAGCGCACTATTACCTGGACTGCGCTGAGATAACGCTCGACCGATTGTCTCCCTGCTACACCAACCACTTGGACGTCCAAGCGAAGAGACAAGAGATCGCCGCCCACCGCGAGGCGCTCCAGGATATCGAGGAGGAACGAGGCCAAAGGCGGAGTAATCGGAGCTCCCGCTGCCCGCTCTGGAATCCGGATCCTTCCCTCGATCCAGTCCTGGAGTTCGCACCACCCGGGGCCCGTCGTAGACGTCGGCGCCGTGGCCAGAGACGTTCTCAGCGCGACTCCCTTCCGGAATCCGCTCCGGTTCACTGGGCTGACCCCATTCATCCCACTGCTGTCTCCCCAGCGTCTCACCAGGAGGAGATCCCTGCAGCCTTTCCCCCCGGGCCTGCTTCCCCCGCTGAGTTGTCAGCGCGTCACGCCCGGCCTGACTTGGCTGTTGCCCCCTCCGCCTCGACGCCTTCTCCAGCGGCTGGGAGTTTGAGAAGTTTTGCTCCAGTGGACAGCGTGGCTACACCATCCCGAGAGTCTCCGGCCACCACCCGGTGGGAGGAGGATGGAATGACGTTCCCTACGGCAGGTTCCACCGCCCCTCCGGGAGGCAGGCAAGTACAAGTTCACTTTTTTCCATCTAATAGTGATTTGTTCTGTCTGACTCCTGGGGGTGAGGCTCGGGGTTTGCAGCCCCCCGAGCCCCAACTCCCTGCTGATATGTTAATTAAACCCGCTGCCTCTGTGTCTCCCCCTGCTGAGCACGCTTCGACTCCTGAGGAGCGTCGCCAGACGAGGAGTGAGCCTGCGGCCCTCGGGCAGAAGACCCCAGCCCCGCAGCCATTTTCTGGGCAGAGGAGATCGGACGACTGGTTGGAGCCTGTGCCGACGACGGAGCGTCCCCGGGACTCCGCAGATGAACAGTCCGGTCCAGCGGGCCGAGAGCCCCCCACCTCCACGCCTCATGAACCGCCAGCGTGGACGATGACGTCAGGGGGTCCTCGAGCTGCAGGAGCCCCTCCTCCAGGGGCGGATGACGTCATGACGGAGTGGGAACCGGACGACGACCTCATCCCGTTTGAACCCGGAGCATCGAAGTCCTGGATGGCGGCAGAACCCGAGATCAGGCAAGTGCTCTATTTTCTATCCCTCCTCTTCTTTCTGGAGCATTATTGCCTGTCTCTCGGGGGGGCGAGCCGAGTGCAGCCGTCTGCTGCGCTCGAGCCTGTCTCGCCGGGCCCTGCCGCTGCCGGTGATCCTGATTCCGGTTCCTTTTGTCCCTCTGAGCCTCTCCCCAGGGTCACTGGAGGCGAACCTGCTCTAGGTGCCACCTTGGAGGGTCCGGCTCTCGGCATGGGGTCCACCGGGAGTGCTCCGCCGGTTCAAGCGGAGCTCGACGTCAGGGAGGTTCCGGTCCAATTGGGGTCCGACGCGGGTGCTGCTCTCGCCCGATCGGAGCTTGACGTCATGGAGGTTCCGGCCCAATCGGGGTCCGACGCGGGTGCTGCTCTCGCTCGATCGGAGCTCGACGTCATGGAGGTTCCGGCCCAATCGGGGTCCGACGCGTGTGCTGCTCTCACTCGATCGGAGCTCGACGTCATGGAGGTTCCGGCCCAGTCGGGGTCCGACGCGGGTGCTGCTCTCACTCGTTTGGAGCTCGACGTCATGGAGGTTCCGGCCCAATCGGGGTCCAACGTGGGTGCCGCTCTCGCTCAATCGGAGCTCGGCGCCATGGTCGTTTTGACCCAGGCGGGTTTCGGAGATTGTGTAGCTGACCCACCACTGAGCGCTTTCCAGGCCATGCCCCGTCCTCGCCATGGCCCCTTCTTCCCCGCTTTTGAGACTGCGGGAGTTAATTCCAGCTGGCCCGGTTCGCCAACCTTCCCCCAGCCATTCTGTTGGCAGGCCGATACTGCCCGACCACCTGGTGACCGGCTCTGTCCTTTTGGCGTCCGGGCCCAGTTTCCTGATGAGCAGGATGATTCTTTCGGCGCCCTGGTCCGCCCGCCGGAGACATGGTTTCCCTCGGCCCGGGGTTTGGCTGAGCCGTTAGGGTACGTTCCGCTGCTTTTGCTGGCGGCCTGGATGCTGGGTGCTGGGAGGCCTCCTGAGCGGAGTTATTTAACTCTATTCCCCAATGGGTTTTTTTCCTCCCCTTCTCTTGCCCCATCACTGGCTTGTGACTGGTTTTTCTTTTTTTTCTCCTCCCCTCTCAGACTGAAATTCCCCACTGGGGATTGATCTTCGTATTTAAAGTGACTGTTTTTCGTTAATGGACATATGTTCTCTTGCCGTTGCTATTTTTAAGGTTATTTTCTGGGATGACTGTTTTGGGGTTGTTTCTTGCACTCCCGATTTGAGACTCTTTTGAGCTGAATTTCCTTTTCCTTTTGACAGAATGTTATCATGAGTATTGTTTGTTTCTTACTGGGTATGATTGTATATTTTCGATGTTACTTTCTTACTCGGGTCTAGTTCCTTTTTGGCACCTGTGTTGTCTTTTGGTTTTGAAGATTTTTTGTTCACTTTAGCCTGGAGATGAAGGTATTTTCTGTTCTTTTATTTCTTTGACCCTGCCTTTTAGTATTGGCTGGTATTCTATGTATCCTCATCTTGGTTTTCTTTTTGTGGCGATATGTGTGTCAAGTCACATGGGTTGTAGTTAATGTCTTTTGTTATATGTGAGAGATGTCCATCTAGCGTTGGTTTTTCTTTTTTTTACTCGTCTTATTGTCCCCGTTTATGTACGGTTCTTGCCTTTTTTTTTTTCTCTCCCTCCCTTCCCCGATGTTCTTGTCCCCTTGTTGTTGTGGGTTGACCCTGCTCCCCCTCCGCCTGCTTCCCCCTCCACCCACCCTGGGGTGGGGTGGGGGGGGGTCTGGATGTTACGCACGACCAGGAGTTCGCGTAGAGGGAGGGGCTTTGTCATATCCCGAGCGCTTTTGTCCGCGCTCGGGTTATTCCTCATCCCTGTCAGGTTTTGACAGCTGGTGTCGTCACTCGGGCTTCCCGGGCTCTGATTGGCCAGACGCTCGGGGGCTCTCAGCTGTCAGAGCAGCTGCGCCGCGTTTCCAATCATGAGCAGCTGGCTTTAAATGTCAGTGCGAGTGAGTTGGACTCTGCGGCTGTCTCGTCAAAAGTCTTATGACTTTCCCCTGTCTCCTTACCACATGCTCCCTGGGTTCCTCGACGTATCCCGCTGCATGTAAGTGATCTGTTATTTGGAATTGTCTTCTCCCTCGCTGACGTTCCCTCCTAATTACGGCGGACGAGAGCTCCTCGTCTCTGCCATAACTCTCTCCCTGTTCCACGTTTTATATTCCCTGCCTTTGCGGTGTACGAGTGCCCCTCGCCCTAGCCGCTAACCTCTATTGTGAATTTATATTGTGTTGTTTAACGAAGCCTGCGTGGCAAGTGGTGTTGTACACCTAAGTCCTGTGCAATAGAAATAAAAGAACTGAATTGCAACTTACTGAACTGTGGCGTCTTATGCTGGCTCGTGAGGGCCAGCCGTGACAGGAACATCAAAACAAGTGTGTGCAGCATAGGGACCACGATGACACCAGACTGCTGTTTCCACAATTTATTTCTGTTAGAGAAATAAAACAAAATGTATCACGCTCCGTCTGTACCTCGATCCCACACAGGCTCCCACAGCAAAGCAACACGATACTGTGTGGGAAAGGAGCTCTAAAATAATTTTACAATACAAATAAAAAAAATATTCCACTGTGTGGAAAGACTAACTACCGGAGCCTCAGAAGTACAGAAAGAGCGGATGTGAGAAGTGCACTGCCAAAATAAAACACTCAAGTAAAATAAAATTCACAACAACATAAAGAAAAACATAACTGATTAAAAGAAATACTTAAAGTGCATTTTTGACTCCGTTACACCCACCCCACTGAATTTTACTGAAAAAAAATAAAAAAAAAGGGCAGCACGGTGGCGCAGTGGTTAGCACAGTGGCAGCACAGCAAGAAGGTCATGGGATCGATTCCACCCTTGACCATCGTGGGTTCGATCCCACCCCCAGACCATCGGTGACCCTTCTGTGTGGAGTTTGCATGTTCTCCCTGTGTCTGCGTGGGTTTACTCCGGGCACTCCGGTTTCCTCCCACATGCCAAAAACATGCAAGTTAGGTTAATTGGCATCAAAACTGGGGATTCTAAAAATTGTCCCTAGGTATGGATGTGAGAGTGAATGGTTGTCTGTCTCTCTGTGTTGGCCCTGTGATGGACTGGCGATCTGTCCAGGGTGTACCCTGCCTCTCGCCCAAAGATGCTGGGATAGGCTCCAGCCCCCCCGCGACCCGAAAGGATTAAGCGGTAGAAAATGGATGGATGGATGGATGGATGGATGGATGGAAATAAAAAAAATAAAAATAAAACACATTTCAAATAATAAGATTTTTCAAAAACACACATACCTGTAGACGAAATAAAACAAAACGCATCACGCTCCGTCTGTACCTCGATCCCACACAGGCTCCCACAGCAAAGCAACGCGATACTGTGTGGAAAGACTAACTACCGGAGCCTCAGAAGTACAGAAAGAGCGGATGTGAGAAGTGCACTGCCAAAATAAAACACTCAAGTAAAATAAAATTCACAACAACATAAAGAAAAACATAACTGATTAAAAGAAATACTTAAAGTGCATTTTTGACTCCGTTACACCCACCCCACTGAATTTTACTGAACTTGAGCTATAGCTACACAGAATTCACTATAATACACAAAACACCCGGGGTTAGTTAAAGAACACCATTTTACAGAATATCCCACACAAGGACGAAGTGGCATGAGAGCAGCGCTTATCTCTCAACCCAACCACTGGTAATGGAGTGCCTTGTACACCCCACCAAAAACCCCAACTATAAGTGTAGCAAATGCTCTTGAACAATAAAATAAAATAACATAACCGAACATTAAAAAAACAAAGCTAAGTCCACAAAAACATAGTCCACACATGTGACATTTAATCAGTCAGGGTCTGAAACACAGACCTACAAACAGCCTTAACATTAAACTTGTCACGAATCACATCTTGCCTGGACATTGTCTGCACTAGTCTGTTTACAGGTTTAATCAGGCGACCAAATCTTGACCTGATTTGAGGTTGTGCATTCGGACGGTGACAATGTGTACGTGACGTCTGGTCAACAGTACAGCGAGCAAGGGGAGTGTCTGTCTGTCTCTCGGAGTCAGGAACAGAAACTAGTTGACTGTCAAGTGTTTGTCCACCATGAGTATCAGTAGCAGCTGTAGTCACAGGTCTAGAGTCAGAGGACATGGGATGATCTACACCTTGAGCAACATGCGCAACTGACGAGTTCTGGGGGTCAGAGGACACACTTGTCACATCAGAAACGTCTACCTGTGACACAGATGGTTCAGTGAGCTGCGTGATCCACTCAACAGTTCTCCTTTCAGAGTCAACAGGTTCTGGATCAACTAATGGTTCACGTGTTTCTCCACATGAAGACGGATCACCTGTACCAGCCTCACTCTCTCCCTCGAAGAGGTCCACAGATGTACCTCCCTCATCACCAATGTCTGTAGCTAAGGTTTCTGGAAGTAAGGTGGATGAACCATGGTTGGACACATCGCACACATCCACCACAGGAAGAAAATTTACCAGCATCAACAGATTCCTGTGGACCACTTTTGTCCGTCAGTAAGAGTGTCACAAATTCTGTATGTATGGGTCTGGGGGTTCACATCCATTACAGTGTAAACAGTTGATTCCCACTTATCAGCAGCTTTCTTTTTGCCTCACTCCTTTCTGTTGGCCAAAAGCACCCTGTCACCAATCTCAATCCTGGATCCTTTCACTTTCCTGTTGTAAAGATTAGCATGTCTGTGTTGCTCCTTAGCAGCACGGTCCTGAGCAACCATCATTGCTTCTTTTAGCTCACAGGTGAGAGTTGCCACATACTTGTCATAACTGGTTACATCAGCATCGCGAAGAACAGAACGAAACATGACATCTACTGGCAAACGGGGCACACGGCCATACATGAGGTAAAAAGGAGGAAAGCCAGTCGTCTCATGGGCTGTACAGTTGTACATAAATGTCAAAGTCTGCAACCGTCGTGGCCAGTTAGCTTTCACCTCAGGGGACAGTGCACGAATCATCCCACCCAGTGTCCTGTTAAACCGTTCGACACTCCCATTTCCCATTGGGTGATAAGGGGTAGTGTGAGATTTCCTGACACCGGACACTTTGAGGAGTTCACTGATTAATTGACTTTCAAAATTAGGACCTTGGTCACTGTGGATTCTTTCTGGGAATCCAAAGACACAAAAGTACTTGTTCCACAGAACATTTGCCACTTGCTTAGCTGTTTGATCCTTACTAGGAAAGGCCTGAGCCATCCTGGTAAAGTGATCTGTTATCACTACGACATCAATAGACTTGTTCCTAGAGTCTTCAGCTGACCAAAAGTCAATACAGACCAGTTCCAGCAGTCTAGATGACAAGATGCTCTCTAAGGGAGCTCGTCCCTCAGGTTCAGCTGACTTGCTGAGGACACAACGCTGGCAGTGTCTGACATGGTCTCTAGGGTCAGCCAGAAAAATCTCTGTCTGGATAAACTGAGGGTTCGCGACTGGGCTTGATGACCAGCATCATCATGCACGCCTTTCAACACCTCATCCTTAAGTGAGTCTGGGACAACATACTGAAGCCGTTTGGACTTGGTTCTCTGGTCTCTTGAAACTCTGTACAGAACACCATTGCTCACAGATAGCTTATCCCAGTGTTTCAGATATTTAATCACTGAAAATGATTCTCTCACCCTTTCTCTCCTTGAGGGTCTCCGATGTCTTTCAACATAAAACAGGACGCGAGAAAGAATTCCATCCTCCAACTGTTTGTCACGCAAAACCTTTTCAGAATAGGCAGGCAACGGGTCTTGACCCGGTGGAACTAACTGGGGCAAAAACTGCAAGGCTTCAATTGCCCGGGCCCTCGGACCAGCATCCCACTCAATGTGTGACTGCATCACAGCAGACACTTCTTCTGAATTCACAATCTGAGTGTGTACCCGGGAGGTATGAGCATTGTCACACATCGCATCCACGTGACCACTGGATGAACGAAAAGCATCCTGAACAGAGGCAGTAGACACATTTTTGACTTCACTGAGGAGTTTCACATATGGCTCATTGAACAGTCTGTGACCAATATTTTCCTTGACAAAAGGCACACGGCTTAATGCATCAGCCACAATGTTCTGCCGCCCTGGAACATACTTTATGTCAAAGTCATACACAGCCAACTTGGCTACCCAGCGTTGCTCACAACAGTCTAACTTGGGCTTTGTCAATATGTGAGTCAAAGGATTGTTGTCAGTCCAAACAGTGAATTTGTGACCCTTTAGCCAATGACTAAACTTGTCAGTGATGGACCATTTCAAAGCCAGAAATTCCAGTCGGTGTGCTGGATAGTTTTTCTGAGACTGTGTCAGTGACTTACTGGCAAAAGCGATAGGTCTGGCATGACTTTCACCTTCCTGGACTTGGGACAGAATGGCACCTATCCCATCCAGAGATGCATCAGTTGAAAGCATGAAGGGACGGTCAAAGTTAGGATGAGCCAAGACCACAGTGTTAACAAGTGCAGATTTGAGACTTTCAAAGGCATGTATGTGCTCTTGGGTCCAATCAGAAGCACTAAGCTTTCTGCAAACCATCTTGGTTTTCTTACATCTTCCTTTAAATTCCCCACCTTTCAACAGGCTGAACAATGGCTTGGCAATGGCAGAATATCCTGGCACAAAATGCTGATAGTAATTAACCATCCCCAAGAAGGATCTAAGTCTTTTTTGGGACGGTGTCACACCATCAGTGTCCATAAGGTCAGCACAAGTCATTTTTGCGATGTTCTCAACCTTACTAGGGTCGGTTGAAACACCATTCTCATCAATTACGTGACCAAGAAACTTCACAGATCTCCTGAGGAAAAAACACTTTTTGGGTGCCAACTTCAAGTTGTGCCTACGCAGCCTGCTGAACACCATCTCAAGGCGCTGCAATGCACTCTCCTCATCAGATGCAAAAATCAGCAGATCATCCAAATAGCACAACAAAGTCAAGTAATTCTGGTCACCAAAAATGGCAGTCATCATGCGCATAAAACTAGCAGGACTATTGCATAATCCCTGGGGCAGGCGATTGTACTCATACAAGCCCATCGGAGTGGTAAAAGCAGAATACTTCCTGTCATCCTCATGAAGCGGCATGTTGTAGAAGCCAGACGTTAAATCCACTGTACTGAAGAGGCAGTTACCTCCCTGTGCTGCCAGACAATCTGCCTGGTGAGGGAGAGGGTGAGCGTCTTTCAGAGTCCTCTTATTCAGCCAGCGAAAATCCGTGCAGATGCGGAGGTCACCATTCTTTTTCCACACAAGAACCAAGGGAGATGCATACTTGCTAGTCGATTTCCTGATAATGTCTTTTTCCTCCATTTCATTCAGCACCTGCCTTAATTTCTGATACTGACTAGGGGGTACACGCCTGTATGGGAGTCTGAATGGTTTATCATCAGATAAATGTATGCGGTGTACAAAGCCCTTAGCTTCTCCACAGTCTAGGTGGTGGCGTGAAAAGACATCCTCGTACTGAAGTACCAAGTCAGCCATTCTCTTTTTGCAGTCCTCTGACACTTGGCATGAATTAATGTCTACGTCACAAAGCCCCACTGACTTGAGTTTTTCTTTTACAGACTCCATACCAGCATCACATGCCATTGTAGACTGTGTGTAGCAGGTCACTGGTACACTAGACTGCTCAGCTGCGTCCATGTCTTCAAGGGCTACACATGTGTAGACGTCAGCTAGCTTCGCATTGCGCCGTAACAACACAGGCTTGTTGGACATGTTGATGAGTTTGAGCGGGACCCACCTGTCACCCCACATAGGAGTTACAATCTTAGCTACTAGGACACCCCTAGGAGCTGAACGAGAAGATGTGGGCTCTGTCATGACTGTACTGCCTGGAGATACAACAGTGTCTTTAGGCAATTTACCCCAAACAAGGTACTCACGCCCAGGTTCAAGGTAGGTGGCTGAGTTACATCTGACAGTACCAACTTTGTCAGGAATGTCATTTCCTTTCCAGGGGTTCAAACCAGTGAGCATAGACAAGAACTGCTCAGCTTCTGGTTCTGCAGTTGGGCAGGGGCCAGACACTGTTTTCCAATAGGATTTGCATTTTTTTAAATTTTTTTTTTATTTAAGTTTTTGTAAAGGGTATACAGGTCGTTACAGCAATGCATTGTTTACATTTTCATCACATGTTCCCTTATTTTCTGATATCTGACAACATTGGAAGAATAATTCTTACAACACCCCTTTTTTTTTAAAGTGAAAGAAAAAGTGAAATTAAAGAGAAAAAAACAAAAAACAAACAAACCAGCAAAAAACAAACAAAAAGAAAAAGTAAGTAAATAAAGGTAAAAGAGCATCTGAGTAGCGTTGGAACAAAGAGCGGAACCATTATTGAAATGGTATTTGTCAAAGATTAGATCTAATGGAAGACACATATGCGATCCAGGGTTGCCAAAAGTTCATGAACCCATCCATGTCCTGTCTCAGTGCGAATGTCAACTTTTCCATCGAGTAAATGTCTTGGATCACGTTAATCCAATCTTCAGGTGTAGGACAGTCCTTCAACATCCATTTTTTAGTTAGAGCTTTTTTGCTTGCCAATATTAAAACATTGAATAAGTATTTTTCTCCTCGTCTTTCCAGTGAGTCCGGTAGTAAACCCAAATACAAAGTTACAAAAGAAAAGGGAACTGTTATTTTGAATATTTTCCCCAATATTGTCTGTACATTGGTCCAATATTGGTGGATAACTGGGCATGACCAAAACACATGAGAATGATTTGCAGTCTTTTCACCACACAAGCGCCAACAGTTCAATCCCTTATGGGTAAATTTGTTTTGTGCAGGTGATCTGAAAAATCTTACCAAGTTTTTCCATCCAAATTCTCTCCACTGCAGGGATGAGGTACTTTTCCATTGCTGTTTATTTAACTTTTCCCATATTTCCAGTTGTAAAGTGAAATTCCCCTCTTTTTCCCATCTCTCTTTTATATATGATGTGTTGTCTCCTTTTAAGTCTTGAAGACCTTGGTATATTTTAGAAATGTATCTGATCCCTGGGATCCCTTTATATGCCATTAAGAAGACCTTCAGAACACCTGACTGGGCTCTTTCCAAATCCTCCTTTTTAAGTATATTGTTTATGTGGTGTCTAAGCTGGAAGAACCTGTAAAGGTCTTGATTTATTAGGCCTTGTTTTTTCAAATCTTCAAAACTTCTTAAAATTTGCCCTTTAAAAAAATCGTAATATTTTATCAGCCCTTTCTCCTTCCACTTTTTAAATCTGGTGTCTGTTTTATTAGGAGTAAAGTCTTGATCATAGGCAATCCATTGCAGAAGTCGATAGGGCTCTTTAGTTTGATTCTCTCTGACTATCTTAAACCAAATTTTTAGCGGGGTCTCTATCCACGGGTTAGTGTTATTCAAAAGCTTAGGTAAGGCATTGTTCCCTATTATCGCCTGTAGGGGGATGTCACTTGTTATTTGGCATTCGATCTCCTTCCATTGTGCAGTGTAGACTGGGTTACATATCTCTACTAAAGTTTTAATTTGTGCGGCTTTAAAGTAGTCCCTGATATTTGGCAGCGCGAGCCCACCTTTGTCTTTGTTTAGCTGTAGGGTTCTATATCTGATTCTAGGTCTCTTGCCCTGCCATATGAATCTTGAGATCCTTCTGTCCAGCTCCTGCCATGTTTTTTTAGGAGGTTCTACCGGTATTGTTTGGAAAAGGTATAGAAGACGTGGAAGTATATTCATTTTGACTGCTTCAATTCTTTGTGCAGTACCCAAGAATGGTATCATATTCCATCTTGCTAGGTCAGATTTTATTTTTGTCACCAGTGGATCATAGTTTAGTGATATAATTTTGTTGAGTTGTTTCGGGATATTGACCCCCAGATATTTCATAGATTCCGACTCCCAGTTAGTTTTGAGTTTGCTTAGTGAATAATGATTTGGGTCATAGTTGAATGTTAAAATTTGGGTTTTATGCATGTTTAATTTGTACCCCGATAAATCTCCATACTCTGAAAAAACTGAGGTTAGTTCTGGTAAAGAAGTGTCCGGCTGCCCTAGGTATATTAAAATGTCATCAGCAAAGAGTGCTATTTTATGTTCCTTCTGACCAAGTGTAATACCTTTTTTGATTTTGTCTTATCCATTGGCTCAGAGGTTCTATGAAGATTGCAAAGAGCAGTGGAGACAGGGGGCAGCCCTGACGACATCCTCTTTCCAGTTCAAAAGATGATGATAAATTACCGTTAATCCTTATTTTAGCTGTTGGTTTTTTATATAATGCCTGTATAGTTCTAATGAAGTTGTTATGAAAATTGAAACTGGATAAGATTCTATATAGAAAAGACCAGTCAACCGAATCGAATGCTTTTTCAGCATCTAATCCCAATATGACTGCATTTAAGTTATATTTTTTTATATGATGAATTATGTGTAAAGTGCGTCGAATGTTGTCTTGTGTCTGTCTTTGTCTTATAAATCCTGTTTGGTCTAAATGAATTAGGTCTGTCAGTATATTTTCTAACCTTTTGGCAAGGATAATGGTAAAAAGCTTATAGTCCTGATTTAGTACACTGATTGGTGTGTAGTTGGAGCACTCTAGTTTATCCTTTTCAGGTTTAGGTATAACTGCAATGACCCCTTCTCTCCAGGAGGGGGGGATTTCCCCTGTGTGGAGGACATAATTAAATGTTTTCAGGAGGAGAGGAGATAGTTGCTGTTTAAAGGTTTTGTACCACTCTGCTGTATAGCCATCAGCTCCTGGGGATTTGTTAGCTTTAAGTTTCATAATTGCTTTTTCCAATTCTTTAGGTTGTATTTCTGACAGTAGTGTTTTATTTTGTGACTCCATAAGTTGGGGAAGGTTTAATGTGTTTAGGAATGCCTCGGATGCATTTTTATGTTTTTTGTGGGAGTATAAGTTCTTATAGTAATTCTCGAAGCTTTTAAGAATATCCTGAATTCTGAATTTTATTTCCTTTGATACTGGGTCTCTGATTTTGTAGATTGCTCTTTCTGTTTGATGTTTCCTCAATTTATAGGCTAGCAATTTTGCCGATTTACTGCCTGCTTCATAGTATTTTTGTTTCAAAAATGTAAGTTTCTTCTGGATTTCTATTGTGTAGATCTCATTTATTTGGTTTTTAATTTCCTTAATCTTGAGCGAGTCAGTAGAATGAGTGTTGCCTTTGTGTTCTTTTTCTAGGTTCCTAAGTTCTGACTCTAATGTGGACAGTTTTTCTTGTCTTAGTTTCTTTTGGGTTGCCAGTTTTGCAATAATCTTTCCTCTTATTACAGCTTTGCATGCATCCCACAGTATTAAAGGGGATACTTCTCCATTATCATTTTCTTCCAAATATCTGAGAATATCTGATTCCAATTCATCTTTCAATGGTCCTTTCAGGACATTTGAATTTAACCTCCAAGAAAATGTATTATTTGTGTATTTTTGGATATTTAAGTCCATGTAGATCGGACTGTGGTCAGAGAGATCCATCAGTCCTATTTTACATGTTTCTACTCTTCCAATGTCTCTATTAAACATAAAAAAATAGTCAATCCTTGAGTAAGATGAATGTGGAGTTGAGTAAAATGTATAGTCTTTTACACTGGGGTTGAGTTCCCTCCACACATCACAAATTCCCATTTCTTTTAGTAGCATCCGAGTCTTCCTGCTTTGGGTGTTATTTTGATGTGGAGAATTACCAGAAGCATCCCAGTATGGATTCAGTCTAAGATTGAAGTCCCCACCACATATCACTAAACCTTGAGCTTTAGTTATCATTAGGTCAAATACATTTTTATAAAATTTCCAGTTAGCCCCTGGGGGAGCATACACATTCAGCAGGGTGATATCTTCTCCCTCTAGCCGCCCAGTTACCAAACTGTATCTCCCTTCTTTATCTTTGTGTTCTGATTTTTTTTCAAATGTAATTTTGGTTGATATCAATGTCGCTACTCCCCTCCTCCTCCCTGACTTATATGAAGATGAAGAGATCATTTTAAACCCTTGTCTACTGAGTTTATTGTGCTCCACGTCTGTTAGGTGGGTTTCTTGTAAAAATATTATTCCTGCTTTTTCTTTTTTCATTTTGCCTAGAATCTTGGATCTTTTAACTGGATTCAGGATTCCTTTTACATTATATGAAATTATTTTGGTTACACCCTGTTTCTCCATTGTGTTGTTTTGTTTAGTATAACTGTGTGGTGGCCCTCTTTTGTGCTACTCAGAAACTGAAAGAACATTAAAAACAAGAAAAACATTAAGAGCATAGTGGATAAAACTTTAAAACAAAAAGCTGTCAAAAGAACTTCCTGAGCTGAGGTCTTTTTAAAGACCCTGTAAGAGCCTTGATGGAGTGAAGGCTCTGAGGGGAATTCCTCAAACTCTGTTACGTGTTGAGGGCCCTCTCTTACCCCTGTAAGTTGTCCCATGCTTTTAACGCGAGTTTCAGAACCCAATCCGAACTTGTAATGATTTTTTTTTTCCTTTTATGCCTATACCCTGTGAAATTGTGTGCACCCTCCCACCCCCATCACATCAAACATTCACGCAAAAACAGTATTTGTTAGTGTGAGGAGAACATGTGGATTATTGTCACATTTCTATTTTAACAAGTTTTTTTTTTTTTTTAATTAAAAAGACTTATTTGTTTCAAATATTATGACTGTTCCATGAAATGTTTTACCACATGCTGAATACGCATCTCCTTTAATGTTTGTTACCTTGTATGAGGGGGGTTGGATGTGCAGATTGATTCAAGAAAAAAAAAAAAAATGGTCGCTATTCCAACCTGAAAACGGACAGTTTATCCGCGACGCTCTGGCGCTGGGTTTCCCGCTGCTGGCCCGTGGATTTTGAAGGTCTTTGTGTTGTCCATGTTTGCGTTTTGATCTTCTCACTCGGGTCTGCTGCGGGTTTAAATACCGTTACCGGGAGCCCTCTTCTCGCCATATCAGCTGTTGCTTCTTCCGCTGAATTATAGAGACATGTTTCTTCACCGTAGAAGACCCTTAACTTCGCAGGAAATGGCATCTGAAAGCGCAGTTTCTTCTCTCTTAACACCTTTTTCACGTCATTGTATTCCCTGCGCTTTTTAAGGACCTCCGGGGCGTAATCGTGTTCCACGAAGACTTTTCTCTCCTGGTGCATAAATCCTTTTTTCTGCCAAGCCAGTCTTACAACCTCTTGTTTTATTTTGAAATTGGAAAATCTTACCAACACCGAACGTGGGGGCGCTTCCGCCGCTGGCCTAGCGGCTAATGAACGATGTGCCTTTTCTATGTTTAAGTCGGTGGTTTGTGGAATATCCAATTTCTCTCTTAGTAAAGATTCCACGCATTCTGCCATTGAGTTAAAACCGTTTTCGGCTCCTTCTATCAGACCATGAATTCTTATATTGTCTCTTCTCTCTCTTCCTTCTTGGTTGGCGAGCTTAGCCTCTATAGATGCTTGTCTTTTGCGTAGGTCCAGCACAGAATCTTCGAGCACTTTTATTCGTTCCTCTGCTTCCAAGATTCAGTTCTCGGCCTGGTCCACTCTGCTGTTTGTCCTTTTCAATTCGTCTCTGAATTCCCGAAATTCGTCCGTAACCTCTCGGCGAAATCGTCGTAGCTCTTCAAATAGCGATTTCAGGCTAACCTTTTTGTTAGCTACCACCAGTTCCTCGTCTTCTGAACGGAGATCTTCCAATTCAGATTCTCCGGCCGATACGTGTCCTGGCCTGGAGAATTTCAGTTTCTTCTGTTTTCATTTAGACATGATGATTTTGTCTTTTGATTTTCACTCCTCCAAAAATCCGTTAAGTTTGATTTTCAAGGTGTTATCTTGGATTGGGTCTGAGAGCTTCAGTGTTAAGCTGCAGTCGCCATGGCGTCCAGACCGGAAGTCCCAGGACTTGCATTTTTTTGAATGGTGTAGGATGTGCTTTATGACATTGGTACCAATAATAAACTCATCATGCTGACCACAGACAACCAGAGTGGGAACTAGCATTTTACAACCATACACCTCCATCACAATGTCAAAAGCACTCTTTGGTCTGACACGCTGTCCACCACACCCAACCAGGATCACATTCACATCAATCTGGTTCTGATTTGTTATCACTCCAGCAGTTCTCAGTTTCTTCTCTGCATCCTCGTTGATACTGCAGGCCATGGAGCCACTGTCCAGCATGCCATCAATTATCACTACACCACCAAAAGCTACTGGTGTGTAGAAAAGGCTGGAACTATTGCCAATTATGTGAATGTTCTGATACACAACAACTACATCATCGCATGAGCTTCTCACAGATGCAAAAATCGACTCAGCATCAGATGTGTCACTACAGTGGGAGCTTGAGTTGAGACCTGCACTGCCTCTCTCCAAGTACAGGTCAGTTATTTTTCCCTGAGACTGAGAAGGAGGCTGACAGTTGTTGTTGGGACAGGCCAGTCTGGTATGACCAGGGGAAAGACAGGTAAAACACAGTTTCTCAGACATGCAATGTGAAATGGTGGAGTGACGTGTGTCATTACAGACCATACAAGTTGCTTCTCTGGGGCGTCTCTGACGAGGGGCATTTTTAAATCTGTTGCTCTCAGTCGGGTGAGGAATTGTACACTGCTGCAGCTTCTCCATCATTTCCTGAAACATATTAACCACGCGACCAAGGAGCCTCTCCTCTGACTGTTGGAGATTTTGAGCAACAACCGGCACACTAGCACAATCTGAGCTGAGTGTGTTTGGGGTAGGGTCAGAGATGGGAAATGGAGAGGGACCCTGACATGTAAACTGTCGGGTTTGAGGAAGTGAAGAGGGAATGACTGGGGTGTGGCACTGTTCTGGCATGGTCATGGCTGAAGATGGCAATCTGGGTTTGTCAGATGTTACAGTAGCTGTGTGACTCATTAGTTGTGGACCATCAGGTGCTCTGGCACTAGCTCTAACCTCTCTCTGATAATCGTCAATTCTCAACTGAACGTCACGTGAGGTCCATTCATGAGGTGGTTTCCACTTCAATGTGCAAGACAGATCAGGATCAGGACAATTTTTGACAAACATGATAGCAACCTCTTTGCTCATGGTAAATGGTAAATGGTAAATGGCATTCACTTATATAGCGCTTTTATTCTCATCTCTTGATGACCAAAGCGCTTTACAGATCCTGCTATCCACCCATTCACGCACACATTCACACACTGATGGTGGCATGCTGCCTAACATGGCGCTTCCAGACCCACCAGGAGCAATTGGGGTGAAGTGTCTTGCCCAGGGACACAACGGCAGCATATCTGGGGAGAACGGGATTTGAACCGCCAACCATGTGGTTATTGGACGACCTGCACTACCTCCTGAGCCACTGCCGCCCCCTCCTCATGTCCTCAGTCTGCTTGCCTTGTCTACGCAGGCCCTCGAGAGCCAGGTCTGCTGCTTTGTTCAGCCTTATCCAGTAGTCCACTGGGTTTTCTCTGTACCTGGGCAAGGTTGCATAAAAATCTGCGAGCGGAAGACATGAGGAGGCATCGCAGAAGTAACGGAGAAGAACATCGTAAATTATCTCAGGTTCCTTTTTAGCATCTAGCTCCAGGTCACTACGCAGGGCAACTTTCACAACATCTTTAGCTTTGCCCAATAAATGACTCATTATCTCTCCTGCTTGCTCACACACAGGAATCTCTCTCTTCTTGAGTTCAGTCTTAGTCAAGTCAATCCAGTCCCAAACTGAATATTTGTCCGTACCGTCACCTCTAAATGTTCGTAGTTCTCTGTCTGACTTAACATGGACAGTCACGTGTGGAGGGTCATATTTTGTAACACCACAATGTGCAGTTCGATCAGTAGGAGGAGCCTGGTTGTCATTGGTCATATTCACAACACCGGCAGACATTAATTTAGTAACTATAGATTCACCAATTTGAGCACCAAGCTGCCCCACCATATCTGTAAATTGTTCAATGGCACCAACATTACTGCAGGGTGTGGAAACATGAGGACCTTCACTCATGAACTCACCAACAGGAATACAACCTGGGCTCTGACCTAACCCCGTATCCCCACCACTGTTCATAAATGTCGAATGTCCCACATCTCTACTATTAGTAATATTGCTGCGCCAAACACCTCTTCCTTTTTGCAAAACCGGTGTTGTATAATTATCCATGTCTCTTTTTTTTTTTTTTAACTACTTTACACAGTGAAATTTTCTTGCGTTGTGACTAACTCCAAAATAAAGTGGCATATATTACAGTACAGGATAACAGTTACCACTACTTCAAATACTATAAATGTACTGTGGGTAATCATACAAAATGCTTTTCAACAGTCCTGTATATGTCTGACCATATATACGTCCCAGTGTAGACCTAAGTAGATGATGCAGCATCCACGGTGACCGGCGTCGAGCTTATCTGAAGATCCAAGGGTCACTGGCACCAGTGTAACGGATCACGTCACAAGTGTAATGGTTCTCGTCACAAGTGTAATGGTTCTTCTTTTTGGGGCACCTTTAAGCGGCCGTGATCGGGAACATCAAAACAAGTGTGTGCAGCATAGGGACCACGATGACACCAGACTGCTGTTTCCACAATTTATTTCTGTTAGAGAAATAAAACAAAATGTATCATGCTCCGTCTGTACCTCGATCCCACACAGGCTCCCACAGCAAAGCAACGCGATACTGTGTGGGAAAGGAGCTCTAAAATAATTTTACAATACAAATAAAAAAAATAAAAATAAAACACATTTCAAATAATAAGATTTTTCAAAAACACACATACCTGTAGACGAAATAAAACAAAATGCATCACGCTCCGTCTGTACCTCGATCCCACACAGGCTCCCACAGCAAAGCAACGCGATACTGTGTGGGAAAGGAGCTCTAAAATAATTTTACAATACAAATAAAAAAAATAAAAATAAAACACATTTCAAATAATAAGATTTTTCAAAAACACACATACCTGTAGACGAAATAAAACAAAATGCATCACACTCCGTCTGTACCTCGATCCCACACAGGCTCCCACAGCAAAGCAACGCGATACTGTGTGGAAAGACTAACTACCGGAGCCTCAGAAGTACAGAAAGAGCGGATGTGAGAAGTGCACTGCCAAAATAAAACACTCAAGTAAAATAAAATTCACAACAACATAAAGAAAACATAACTGATAAAAAGAAATACTTAAAGTGCATTTTTGACTCCGTTACACCAGACAGCATGATGGTATGACAGATTTGCTTTTGCCAGAGATGACAGAGAGTCAGTGATCCAATACAGTAATTTGTCGCTGACCTGAGACAGTAGACTAGTGTATGCCGTTTTGGGCCGCTGGAAGACGAAACGGTGCGGGGCCGAACACACATGTAACGCTGGGCTACAAGCTAGGTTTCTAACGGCACCTAATGACCAAACGCTAGCTAAAGCTGTGGAGCTAGCACTCCAATTAGAATTGGCAGAGAAGTTAGCCATGGAGCTAAATGGGCGCCATACACAGGGGCTAGCCGGACAGTCGACACTAGCTAACGTGGTAGACACGAAGGACCAAGAGTACACGATAGAAGAGTACGAGGCGTATGCAGTGAGCTGAAGATCTACTCCGAGAGGCCCCAGCTGCGGAGGTTGTGGGCCCCTGATGCACCAGGATGGAGCATGAGTTTGCCCAGCAAGAGGAAAACGATGCATCAAGTGTGGGAGCCTGAACCATTTTGCCAGGGTATGCCTGTCGTCGGCATCATGGGATCCGTCAAGTGAGCCCGCCCGCCTGCCAACAACGACCATCCACTCAGTGAGTCCCATTGTCAACGGTTGTTTCTATTGTACGGTGGAATTGGACGGTGTAGCTTTACCACTCCTGCTTGACACGGTGGCGGTGTGGTCGATGCTAAACTGGGCCACGGTGAAAAAGTTTTTCCCCAACCACAAAATCAAGGAGAACCCAACGCCGCTATATGGATATGGTGGTCACAGACTGTGCAATGTCGGAACAGTGGAAATGACTGTTTGCTGTCAACCCAAAATTGTGTACGACTTCACGTTCCAAGTGACTGTGTGCGGTGACAACAATATGGGATGGGACCTTTTCTATGGACTGGGTTTCACCATTAGGGACAGCTCCGGATTCAAATGGTCTAGGTGTGGATGTTGGAGCTCGCTGGACCCAGATAACGATGTCGGGGTTTGGGATGAAGTAGTACGGAACAGCACCGACAACACTCCATCCACCCCGTGCGCTCTGGAGGGGTGGGAGCCCATGCCCATCGAGTACGACACTGACAAGGTAATTAAGAATGGTACCGACACCAAAGCATCCACTCTGCACTCTCAGGAGGAGAGCCTCTCCGAGTGGGAGCACAAGCATGCTGAGAGCCCCGAAGCGCAGCAGCAGCAGCAGCCGGGCACAGGCACAACGCACGACGCGGCACTGCAGAGCACTTCAGATGGCACAGTGGAGGAAACAGACGATTTCAGTGCCCGCACTTGGCCGGCTGTAGTGGAAGCGACCGAGTTAGCGGGTAAGGGTCCGTTCTGATGAGCAACACCAGGGAAGTACCGGACACGTCAGTGCTCAGGTCGAGTTTTTGACGATGATGGGTGAGAGGTCCACTGCGACAATGGTGACTGTTGTACCGCTGCAATGTTACGATGGCACCAAACCGAAAAAGAGCACTGAGCTGCCGAAAGCACAGCAGCACATCAGGGTAAGCAAGGTACCACTCTATGCCACATACTTGGATCGTGTTCCAGCCAATGGAAAACCAGGATGGCGGCTGACTGGGCCGCAGCCAGCGAGACAATGGGCACCGCTGAGGATCGTGGCGAAGCTGAGGACAATGTGCTTGCAGCTGACGGACGATTCGGTTTGGCATGCGAACAGACTAGGGCGTGTCCGGGTGGTGGCTCCAAACAGCAAGGCTCCGCGGGAGTCAGCTACCACAGTATGGGACCCAGGCCCCGGCGTCATGAAGATTGGCCCTGGAGGTCTGACAGCTCTAGGCCGCCACAAGCACGTTTCAAAGGTCCAGGGGAAAGGCCGCCGCGAGCCCATTTCAAAGCTTCAGGGAGGAGGCCGCCATGAGCCTGTTCCAAAGCTCCAGGGAGGCGGCCACCACGGGACAGCCTCAAAATTCCTCCAGCTGAGCTGTTCCTCCCCTGGAAAACTGTTAAGAAGAAAAAAGTTAGACTTTTTAGGTTAGACTTTTAGACTAGTTAGTTAGACTTTTAGACTTTTTAGGACTTTTTAGGAGCACGGCCGGACCAACTAAAAGTGGCAGAATATTCCTGCTCCGTGGAGGTCCACCCACGGGCCCTAGTTTTAGGCTGTTATGTGTGTTGTTCTTAGTGCTACTTTAGTTTGTGTGTTTTAGGGGTTTCTGTATTACCAAATTTGGGGGGGGGGGTTAATTCAGTGTGTTTTGTATTTTGTAAAGGGGGGGGAAATGTTGTATGTGGGTTTGGCCCCTGGGGCTTGCCATAGCCAACGTCGAGTGTCAGACGGGATGACGTCAGGCAGGCTGCAGCTGCTGTATGTATTCCTGTGTTCCTGCAATGAAGGTCAGTTCATTGCTTGGCATAAGATGGCTCACGGCTCGCTCATTTCATACATAACACATAGGGCAGAAATAAAATGAAATTAAGATAAGTTAAATTTCTCCACTGGTAACAACAGTTTAGAGGCCGAGTCATTCTTCACTAATTTTTGCCATGAATTCCTCCTGCCTGTTGGAGGCAGGAGAGACAGAAACCCACACGCAGGAGGATGTTATGAGTATTTATTGTGCAGAACGTGATTTGACAGTCCAAGCAAATAAACAGGTGAACATAATACACAGAGGAATCACTGGGTCAACATGCAGGACGCTCCTCAGCACACAGGTGAGTTAAACTGGAGGAAACCCAAAGCGCTTCAGGCGAGACTGACAGTGGAGAGAGCAGGAAAGAGAAACTAATGTGCTTCCAGATGAGACTGGCCAGCAAGAGGAATGAAGAGTACTCACAGGGCCGGGAACAGAGCAGTCCGAGAAGGGAAACCCAGCAATGATCCAGCGACAGAAAATGTCAAAGACAATGCAGGTAACTATGCAGCTGACAGTGCAATAATCCGACAAACAGAAGTGGGAACATGGAGCTTAAATAACCCGAAACATAATGAACAGATCGATTGCTGGTGTGAGTGGGTGTGTGTTGAGTGAGTGAGTGTGTGGGCTGAATTGAGTGGACACAGGTGCGTGAAAATGTGTGCATGCATGTATGCGTGTGCGTGAATGAGCTGAGTAGTGACACAGACAATAATGGCGTACAGCTGTCAAGCACTGACAGGAGGAGGAGGCATGGCAGTCAGCTGACAGGAGGCAGGGCAAACCCCGAAAGGCCTCCTGCCCACTGCCTGTCACAAAATGGAAGAGGAGAGACATAAACTGGCAAACAACAGGCATAAACAATATGACAGGTGTAAAACGCAGCCACAATGGCATGAAGCTGGGTTTGGAAGAAAGGTCCAAAACCCAGTTCATGACAGTACCCCCCCTTCCCCAAGGGTGGATACCAGACACCCAAAAGGAACACCAAAAGAACACAGAGAAAAAAAAAGAGAAAAGATCCTGCCCCCAACCCCCGGAGAAACTACAATAACAACCAGGGTGGGTGGTGGGGGAAACAGGCCAGGAGGGAACAAAAAAGGACTTAGCTCAAGACCCGTTACAAACAGAACACAAGAACACCCCTGCCCTTCAGAAGTTCTGAAGCAAGAGGTTGGGGAGGCCGCACAAAGTTCCAGGCCCCACGGTCTGAATGATAAGGCCAATCAGGTGGCCTACCAGCATCCCAGGCCAGCTGAACAGGCAGGAGGAACGGGTCGGGTGGCCTGCCAGGGAAATTTGGCCACCCGACCCAATGGCACAGTACATTGAGCGGCGGGCCTGGGTTCTTCAACCACCCACTCGGACGACACAGATCGGGCGGCGGCTCCCCCACAGGGAGATCCAAAACTGAAGAAGGGAACTGAGGAGAAGGAGTCCTGGCGTTAGACTGCAACGGGGAGAAACCTACTGTGCCCACAGTGGTAAGGAGCTGGGGGGTAGCTGCACCCACGATAGTCCTGGTCCGGGACATAGTAGCACCCACGATGGTCCCGGTCCGGAACATGGCAGCACCCGCGGTGATCCTGGCTTGGGACAGAGCAGCACCCGCGGTGGTCCCAGCCTGGGACAGGGCTACACCCGTGGTGGTTCCAGCTTGGAACTTAGCAGCACCAGCACGGACCCCGGACTGGAGTTCAGCCACACCCGCGGTGGACCCTGACTGGGTCAGCGTTGCACCCACGTTGGGCCCCAACTGGGCGAAGGCTGCACCCCCGGCGGCTCCGGGCTGCAGCTCTCCAGCACCCTTGGTGGCTCTGGACTGGAACAACACTGCACCCTTGGTGACTCCGGACTGGGGCAGCGCCGCATTCACAGTAGAGCAGCCGATGGTGGGGGCAGCTGGAACCTCAGGTGGTGGACCCGGATCTTCGGAGGCCTCTGGCAATGCTGACTCCTCTCCAGTGACCCTGGAGAGCCGTTTGCGGCTGTTGCCCCATATCCGCGGGGACCGGCCACCCGGTCCGCGTAGGTTGCGGTGATGAAACTCCTCTGTGCCCCGGTGTCAACGAGGAATTGCCGTCCGGAGCTCGCGTCTGTCAGGTACAGCAGCTTGTTCCGTTCGCCGAGGGTCGAAGCTGCTAACGACCCCCGGCTCTTGCGTTTCCCTGCTCCTTGAAGTTGCATGGTGGGACGCATCTGTGTGCCTTGTGCGCGAAGCGTCAATGGTAGAAACACAGCTCGTCCCCTCTTCTGCTTCGGGACCGCGCTGCCGCTGTTGTCGCTGGGGTCGGTTCTGCTGCCACCGGTTCTCCATCGCACCCGGCCGCCGCGCCGAGGTCTGCTGCTGCCGCTGACGTCTCCTGCTCGCCGCATGCGTCCAGGAGCCGCTCCGCTTCCATGGCCAGCACGCGGAAGTCCTGCTGGTCCACACACCTCATGCTGGACAGGGAGCCTCTCATGTGCGCTGGAAGAGTCCTTAAGAAGATGTGCTTAAATAAACACTCATCGTTGTCTGCCCTGATCATCTGCAGCATGTCCTCCATGAGGACGGTCGGCCTGCGCCCTCCTCTGTCGCGCAGGTCCAGAAGTGTTCTGGCCCTCACCTCGGCTGATGGCACAAAACTCCGAATGAGGGCGGCTTTCAGGGCGTCGTATCTGCCAGCAGCGGGCGGCTGCTGCACCAGGCTCTGCACACACCGGGCTGTGCGGCTGTCGAGTCTTGCGATGACATTATGGAACTTAATGTCATCTGCTGATACCCCATTGAGCACGAACCGCGACTCCACGTGTTGGAACCATGATTGCGGGTCCTCTTGCCAGAACTCGGGGAGTTTAATTGAGTTTACGCCGGTGCGGGCGGTCTCCGGTGAATCAGGTTCGGAGAGACGATCTCCAAGCCTTTCCATATTTCTCACGTGTGGGTCACCAATGTAGGAACCATGAAATGAAGAGACTGAATGATTTCTCAGTATTGGTTTATTTCATCTCACGTCCTACAGCTCCTCTCTCAGTCAGGGAATGAAGAGGGCGAGCTGCGGTAAACCACATACCTTTATACTTTCACATCAAACATGAATCACATTCACATCAAACACAGAATTACATTCACATTTAATCCTCCCATTGTCCTCTCGGCTTCTCTGTCTGACCCCAGGAGGTCAGACAGTCCCTTCAGGTCCACTCCCAGATCTTCTCACTTCTTCCCCAGTCCGCAGGGGGTCCAGACTCAATGTCCGTTTGAGGCGTGATGTCAATACACACTGCGAGCTCAAAGTTCCCTTATGTCTGGGTCTCTGCCAAGGAATATGTGAGCTACATAATGTTACGCCACAATAGGCGTTTACATTGCTAGCCTACTAGCCTTGTTAGCACATCTGTGGCAGGAGTCCATGGGCAAATAACAATGACATCCCGATTCAGCTGAAGAGTTCCCAGCCCTTCTTTCTTCCGGTGAGTGTCAGTCTCATTTTCAAACTAGTTTACTCTCCAATGTTGATACTTTTACCCCAGTGACAGCAGAATCTCAAAGCTAGTGTTATCCCTCAGACACGAATGCTCGATTTTGCATGTGCTCGCCTCTTTCCATAGAGTTTGTATGCATTTGCGCCACCTGTTTGTGTTTGGTGTAGGCTTGGTATCTTGCCACTAGCACTATTAGCCACAGGTATGGAGCCCACACTTCAAAACAAATGCGCTGCATTGTGGGTTGATGGTTACTAGGTTACGCAGAGTGTTGCATTTAAGGTCTGTAGTAATTAATGGATTTCTGCAATTCTGTGAAACGTGTTGGCCTTTGCTTCTCTGGCTGGACCACAGACTGGGCCTGGGCCACTCGGAGGTTGGTTCTGGGTCGCATGTGGCCCACGGGCCACTAATTGAATGGGCCTGCCTTATGTTCCTTTCTCTTCTTAATGTATGTGTTCACCACAGCCATTTCCATCCTTTTAGCAAAATCCACAACCATCTGTCCTTCCACATTTCTCTCCTTAAGACCATACGTACCCAGAACCTTCTCATCATCTCTGTTCCCTTCACCTACATGTCCATTAAAATCTGCTCCAATCACCGCTCCCCCCCCCCCCGCCCCCGGGAACACTCTCTACCACTTCATCCATCTTACTGCAGAATTCCTCTCTCTCTTCTACCTGACATCCAACTTGTGGGGCATACACACTGACAACATTCAACATCACACCTTTGACTTCTAGCTTCAAACTCATGATTCTGTCTGACTCCCTCTTTACCTCCTGAACGCTCTTCACATACTCTTCCTTCAAGATTACTCCTACTCCATTTCTCTTCCTATCTACACCATGGTAGAACAGATTAAACCCCTCTCCAGTGCTCCTAGCCTTGCTTCCTTTCCATCTGGTTTCTTGAACACACAGTATACCTACTTTCTTCTCTCCATTATATCAGCCAACTCTCTGCCTTTACCTTTGCCTTTCTCGTTTGCATGAAGTATATTGAAAATAAATCATTTATTTTGTTTTATAGACCATAAAATTGACAAAATTTGGCAATTTAAGGGTTAAAATTTTAAGAAATTAATTAATATTTAATATGGATGGTTAGGACTGATGCCAGTTTAATTTTTATTTTTTTTTGTAGCTTGACATTTTTGTGCAAAGGGACATTAACATAACTATTCTCAAAGTGTATCAAAGGGTTAAAGGAGGTGAGAGGCACCGAAGTGTCACGTCAGACCATTCAAAACCGTTTATACCTGCAAGGGTACCTGACCATACCACCAAGCACAGGTGTCATTGTTTGCATGGGCCAGGGAGCATTTATGCTGGACAAGGAACCACTGGATCTCTTTGCTGTTCGCTGATGAAAGTCGATTCACACTGAGCAGAAATGATGGCTGCTAACGATGTTGGAGACGTCAAGGAGAGCACTATGCATCAGCCTCTGTTGTCACCAGACGAACCTTTGGTAGTGGTGGTGTTACGGTCGGGCAGGTGTGTCTAGTCAATACAGAACTGCCCTACACCTTGTGAATGGTACAATGACAAGCTGATACTACCCGAATAACATCATTAATCTAGTCATTGTGCCCCTGCATGAACAACACAGGCCTAATTTCATCTTCATGGATGACAATGCATGTAATATCACTGTAGTGTGAACTTTTTACATTTTCTATAAATTTCACCCGAAAGCCAAATATCCCTCACTTTTTGTGAGTAGTGTATGATGACTGTTACAACTCTCTCTATTAAAATAAAAGCCGTTTCCTCATGAGCTCTGGAGCTTAACGATTTCAAAACACGCCACTGAAATAACATTAAACAATGCGCTTCTGACGGTAGACCTCCTTTTTCCTGATCAGAAGCGGATTGTCATGTCAAGTAATGTACATTAGACTGTGCAACGCTACACCTCTTTGAAATGAACCTCCACCTCCCAATGCATAGCGGGTGATCTGTCTACTGGTAATTAGATGGTGTGACGCAAAGTGTGAAAAACAGACAATATGCTGACAGGAGCTAACAAAAACATTGTTGTACAGTGGGAAGTGTTGCAGAAAAGTCTGCTGATGATGGTCAAAAAAATAAATGTTCATAAATGGCCACATGAGGTCAGTGTTCATCTGTTGCCTGTTAAATCGAGATCATGAGGTCATTGTTTTTCAATAAACCATTAAAATGTTTGAACAAATAAAATATTTTTCCAGTTGTATTAGTGGGTTATTTATTTGTGCATCTGCTTTCCTAAAAACTTGTCAAACACTGTACTAATTATTCTTTTGGATTTATACTTGAGGAGCCAGTGAAAAATTATTTATACTTGAATTGAGAAAACAAAATATTTAATACCATACACTCTCTCTCTCTCTCTCTCTCTCTCTCTCTCTCTCTATCTATCTATATATATATATATATATTATATATAGTGTTTTTTTTATTGCTTAGGGCCCCTTTACACAGACTGAGATCATTGGGTGACCATTGTGAGATCAAAAATTGATCCGCTCTCTTAAACCCTCAAAAATATTTCTATGTAAATGTTTGGGCAATCATTGTACAATTTTCATGACGAAATCAATAATGACTGTAATTATTACACAGATGAACAGTTTAACACAATGGTCACATCTGATTTCAATATTTCTGAAGTCTCTATGCAAACTTTAATAACATTAAAGATTATTTAAATCAGTTTAAAGAGCCCTTCAATATTGTGGCAATATCAGAGACGTGGCTCAGTGAAGAGAAAGGAGTGGATTTTACCATGGATGGCTATGAATTAAATTATATAAATAGAAAAGTGAAAAAAGGAGGAGGAGTTGCAATTTATGTTGACAAGAGCTTGCAATACAAGGTTGTTGAAAATCTGTCAGTAACTGTGGATGATTTATTTGAATGTATTTCAATAGAAATCTGTCTGGACAATGTGAAGAATGTAGTAGTGAGCTGTGTATATAGAACACCTGGATCAAACATTGACTTATTTAAGAACTGGATGGAAAAAATGTACGCAAAACTAACTCATAAAGTTATGTTCATCTGTGGTGATTTAAATATAGATCTGATGAACTCAAAACAACATAGTTTGACAGAAGAATTTATCAACACAATGTACAGTATGGGTTTACATCCAACAATTACCAGACCTAGCAGAATCACGTCACACAGTGCCACACTAATAGATAACATATTCACAAACATTATGGAAAATAATATCAGAAGTGGGCTTTTATTGAATGATATCAGCGACCACCTGCCGATTTTTGTTGTCTATCAATGTGATTATAGGAAGAAAAAGTATACCAAAAATATTAAATATAAAAGAATAAGAACCGAAGAATCAATGTATTTACTGACAAAGGAATTATTAATACAAGATTGGAAGATAGTTTATGATGAAAATGACATAAATGGAGCGTATGATAAATTTTTACAAATATTTCAATCATTGTACAATAAATACTGTCCTATAAAACAATACAGTGACAGACAACAACAAAAAAATATTCCTTGGATCACCAAGGGGTTAATAAATGCATGTAAAAAGAAGAATACATTATATAAACAATTCATTAAATGCAGAAAGGTGGAAGCTGAGATCAAATATAAAAGATATAAAAATAAGTTTACCACTATAATGAGGACCTGTAAGAAAGAATATTACAACAGAATACTAGAGGATAACAAAAATAACATAAGAGGAATATGGCAAGTACTCAATGGGATTATTAGTAATCGTCCTAAGAATGCAAATTATCCAGAATATTTTATCGAAAACGACAGTTTGATTAATAATATGGAAGATGTGGTCAGTGGTTTCAATAAATTTTTTGTAAACGTTGGTCCTGAATTAGCAAAATCAATAGTGACTCCAGAAACAAGCCACAGTGGGTCTGTGAATGAAATAGAGGATAGAAACCCAAACACAATCTTTTTGGGTGCAGTTACTGAAAAGGAAATTATCGAGACTGTGAGTAAATTTAAGAACAAAAAATCAACGGACTGGAATGAAATTGACATGACAATAGTGAAAAAAGTAATTGAGGGAATTGTTAAGCCACTCACCCACATCTGTAACATGTCATTTCAAACTGGTACATTTCCAGACAAAATGAAAATGGCAAAAGTAATACCTCTTTACAAAACAGGAGACAGTCATCGCTTCACAAATTACAGGCCAGTCTCTTTACTCTCACAATTCTCCAAAATACTTGAAAAAATATTCACTAAGAGACTGGATGATTTCACTGAAAAACACAACCTCCTCACAGATAGCCAGTATGGTTTTAGAGCAGATAAATCTACATCTTTGGCACTGATCGAACTTATAGAAGAAATTACTAGTTGTATAGACAAAAAAAAAGGTTGCTGTAGGAGTATTTATAGACTTAAAGAAAGCTTTTGACACCATTGACCACAGAATACTTCTAAGGAAACTGGAAAGGTATGGGATAAGAGGGGTAGGACTGAGTTGGGTGGAAAGTTATTTAAGTAACAGACAACAATTTGTACAAATTGGAGAGCACAAATCACCCTGCATGGACATCACTTGTGGTGTGCCCCAGGGGTCAGTTTTGGGACCCAAACTCTTTATCTTGTATATAAATGACATATGCCAAGTATCAAAAATTCTGAAATTTATTTTGTTTGCGGATGACACAAATATCCTTTGCACTGGTGAGAATTTGCAGCAGGTTTTAGAGGTGGTCACAACTGAAATGGAAAAATTAACGCAGTGGTTCAACAAAAATAAATTATCTCTAAATCTAAAAAAAACAAAGATTATGTTGTTTGGAAATTATTAAAATAAATCATGAAATAATTTTAACGATAGATGATACCAGAATACAAACAGTACAGGAAAATAAGTTTCTGGGGGTGACACTAGACAGTAAAATCTGCTGGAAACCTCACATCAGTCACATCCAGGCTAAATTAGCAAAATGTATAGGCATACTGGGGAAGACAAGACACATCTTGGACTATAAATCATTGGTCTTATTGTACAATTCACTGTTTTTACCTTATCTTAACTACTGTGTAGAAGTCTGGGGAAACACCTACAAGACCAACCTACAAGCAATATGCACATTACAAAAAAGAGCTATAAGGATAATAAACAATGCAGGATATAGAGACCATACCAATTCGTTGTTCTTGAAGTCACATGTCATAAAGTTCATCAATTTAGTTAAATTTAAGACAGCACAAGTAATGTACAGGGCAATTAACAATCAACTCCCAACTAATATACAAAAAATATTTTAAAAAAAGAGACAATGATCATAATTTGAGAGGAGACTTAAACTTCACAAAACCCAAGATACGTACAACCAAGAAAAGTCTGTGCATATCTGTCTGTGGGGTGGATTTGTGGAACAGTCTGGAGCCGGAACTGAAACTATGTACAAACAGAAATCAATTTAAAAAGAGGTATAAGCACCATTTGTTGAAAGGATATATGTTAGAAGGGTAGAATTTATATGTACGATTCATTATGTTCACTCTGGGACATTATGGGACACTATGGAATGGTGGGTGGGACAGCACTGTGTGTATCTGTGTCGTTTGAGACTGGTTTTGAAATATAGACTTCATTGTATGTTAGAATGGACAGGTGTTAATGTTGATCTGTAAAAAATACAGTAAATTGTTTACTTGGGGTATTAAAGGTAGTAATTTGTATAAAATTCACATGGGTGTATCGATGGAAAAGAAGAGCTAGAATTAATAAGTGTTCACTTCTTCCTTCTCCCTTTCGAACAGTGTATACTGTAACTTTATTGCATTTGCTATTTGCTTGTTTTTTGTTATATTTTTTGTGTTCGAAATAAACTATCTATCTATCTATCTATCTATCTATCTATCTATCTATCTATCTATATAGAGCTTTGAAAGATCCTTGAGAGACCATGGACAGACCAGGAGAGATCACTGAGGGATCATTGAAAGTTTGCTGGGCAACCAAAGAGGTGTATATATGCTGTCTATTTGAGAGGTTTCTGTAAGATATGGATGTGGCACATTATTGTGAAGTGCGGTGCAGTGACGTGCACTTCCTGTCACGCCACTGTACCACCCTATGTAAGGCAGAGGGCATCCATATTCTGCCTCTTTTGCTGCATGCCTATACTGGGTGCATACCATGTCACTGCTGTAAATAGTTCTTAAATAAAGCTGTGTTCACCAACCACCATCCTGCTTCATCCTTCACCCAGGTATTTCCATACATAACATTTGGTGATCGAGGATCAACTCATGGAGGCGTGCATCACCCTGCTTCGTCCCTTTCTCGAGCTCCCGGGCAAGCCATCAGTTTCGTGGCCGCATTGGTGGGAGGCCTATCAGACGTACAGTATGTTACAATGCTGGGCCACTGGGAGCTAGATGGGGCAAGAGCGCGGGCACTTCTTGTTCACAACCTGGGTATGTCCTGCAGATGCTTGGCAAGGCGGACTCATGCGAGGACATTGTGAAGCTGCTAGCTAAACGTTTCTCCACCCCAGACAACGTGACTGCCGGAGGATTTGTTTTCCGCAATGATATCAGCGGGTAGGTGAGCCTATCCACCAATATGTAATTGACCTGAAGCAGCTAGCCAGCGAGTGCTGTTTTGGACTGCTTGAAGATGAAATGGTTCGCGATTAACTAGCAGAGCTTGTGTGTAACGCTGAGCTGTGTGCTTGGCTATTAATGATGCCTAGTGACTTAATGTTAGCTAAAGCTATGGAGCTAGCTCTCCGGTGGGAAGCCATTGCTAAGCTAGCTGTGGAGCTAAATTGACGCCAGCCACAAAAGCAGCAGGAGCTGCTTGCCTCAGCTAATGTTGTGGACCCTGATAGCTGATAGCTCGGACGAAGATTTTTGGGAAGTCAGTGCTGCCAGCCAAAGGTTTGCCCCAGGAAACTCCCGTTGCAGGGGTTGTGGGTCCACGACGCACCAACATAAAGCTAAGAAATGCCTGGCTAAAGGAAAACATTGTGGTGGATGTGGATGCTGGAATCATTACACCAGGGTGTGTCGTTTGTTTTACACGGGGAACTCATGGGAGATATCACCCCGCTTGCCCCCGACGGACACTGGGAGCAAACAGTACGAAGAGCCAACAGACGCCACGGTGGTTGAGCGGGACCAGTTTCAATCAGGCTCAGTGCCGGCACTTGGGACATGGTAGAGGGGGTACCGAGTGTGGCGGCGGGACGCCTGCGTCGGCGAGTAACACCAAGGTGCTAGCCCCAGACGCCACCGGTAGTTGACTGGGGGTCTGCAGCTACAACGGTGAACACTACAATGTTTACAGAAGAAGACGGGGCCAGACCGTTGAGCATGGAGTTACCGCATGCTCAGCAGCAACACATCGGGCCAAGTAAAATTCCACTCCAGGTTATGGACTTGGTGCTTGTTTGGGGTGAAGGACATCCATGGCGAAGATGGGCCGAACGACAGCCAGAAAAACATCAAGGGTGTCTGCGCATTGTGGCTAAGCTGGGCACAGCGTGCTTCAGGTTGTCTGATGGCTCATTGAGGCACACCAATCAGCTTTGGCGTGTCCGGGAAGAAGCTCCAGGTGGTGAGGCTGGACGGGAGTCAGTGATGGCGGCGTGGGATCCAGGCTCCATCATCCAGAGGGTCAGCCATCGCTCCAGGGGTCTGCGGTCTCCAGGGGCACGCCTGCTGAGGGGCTGCCCTGGACCCCCCATGCAAGTTACAGTGTTTTCACCCAAATGACTGTGTGGTAGCACTATGTTTATAGTTCTTGTGTTCTGATGTATATTTTCTGTTATATGGGGTTATTTTATGTGTTTGTGTTTTAGTTTAGGAGCACGGCTGACATGGATGGCTCTCACCAGCCATCAGTGAGACGCTATAGGCAGCTGTGAGTTTGTGCATTTATTGAATAATGACACACAATGACAAAATAACAAGCCTCGTGGGGCAAACACAAATAAATACAAACACTTACATATGCACAGCGAGGGCGGAACCTGGCGCTGTAGGAACTGACCTCGGGGTTAGGGAAGCCAGACTGGGAGGGGACATAGGAACGTCTGTGTACGTGTAGGTCGCAGCCCTGAGCAAACAGAGCTGCTCCCTAAAATAGGGAGGAATAGATTGATCAGCTGATGAAGGGTCATCAGCTGATTAGAAACAGGTTGTTCAGCGAGGCTCCACTGACAGCCGGAAGCCCTGCTGAGACGCTGTAAAAATAAACGTCTAGAACCGCGCCAGAGGAGAGAACGGAGACTACCGCACAGCCTGAGTGCCGACGGAGTCAGCATGCGACCCATGACAACGGCTGAATTTTTTTTAGTTTCAATAAAGGAGTTTTAGTTTACCATGGTAGAATAATCCACTGTGCCGTGTGGACTGTGTGGTAGTCCACCCACCAGTCCTATTTCAGTTTTGTGTGAATGTGTTAGGCCATATAAGTACATTAATTGTCATTATTTTGGAGCGTGTTTCGGGTTCCAAACTGAGGTGGTTTTAATTGTGTGTGTGGTTTTGGACTTTTCTTTTTCGGTGGGGGGGTGTAAGATATGAATGTGGCACATTATTGTGAAGTACGGTGCAGTGATGTGCACTTCCTGTCACGCCACTACACTGCCCTATGTAAGGCAGGGGGCATCCATATTCTGCCTCTTTTGCCAGATGCCTGTGCTGGGTGCATACCGTGTCACTGCTGTAAATAGTTCTCAAATAAAGCTGTGTTCACCAACCATCATCCTTCCTCATCCTTCACCCAGGTATTTCCATACATAACAGTTTCTAGTGCTTCTCTGCTCCCTTTACACAGGGGTGGAGATTGTTGAGAGATCATTGAAATATGAAAAATGGCCAGATCTTTCAATGATCCCTCAGCAATTGCCAAGATCTCTCAATGATCTTCCAGTGATTTCCAGTCGTCACAGTTGAGATTGTTTTAACTCTGTCCAAAACAATCTCTCATTGATCACCAAAGCAAAGCCATCTCTCGACAAACTCAATGAACACTCATCAATCTCCCAATGATCTCTCAGTGACCTTTCAAAGAATGTCAAATTTTTCCACCCTGATGGTGAATGTGGCTGAGAGATCAGTGAGTGATCACTGAGCATTCGATCAAAGACCAATAGAGTTCATTGAAAGATTGCTGAGAGATCAATGGGAGATTGTTGAGAGATCACTTCCCTTTGGTGTTTGTTAAAGGACCCTTTACACATCACAGAGATCATTGAGAAATTGGGCCAATTTTTAATCTTTGGGATTGTTTGGTAGATCTTTGTGTGTTTGGGACTGAGTCAAAACTTTGAGGAGACCGTGGTGACTGTGGAGATCATTGATAGATTGACAGTTGACCAGACCTCTAAATGATCTCCACCCCTGTGTAAAGTTATGGAATGAGTCAAAACTTTGAGGACTGTGGAGATCATTGAGAGCCCTTGGTAATCACTGAGAGGTCATTGAGTGTTTGGAGATCTGGCCATTTTGCCATCACTCAGCGATCTCTCAACAATCTCCACCTCTGTGTAAAGGGGGTATAATATAAACTCATAAAAGGTTTGGAAACATTAGTTCAGCCAGTTATTTCTCCCCTTTAATGACACTAATTGTATTTTATATCACTGGAAAGCCTGATTAGTCACCTTTTATAATGACGTACAGTTTTTAAGCATCGTACATTTGTGGAATCAGCAACACAGCTAAATGTGTGAGTAGTGCCCCCCCCCAAAAAAAAATGTGCCCAAATGCCCTGCCATATTCTCCTGATGGTATTCACTCTTGTTTTGAGTTGCTTTGTGGATTTAATCATTGCACTTTCCCACAGTAATAAAGGAAAACACAACACATAAATGTATTGGCCATTTTTACACTTTATTCACTTTATACTGTCAGGGACCTCAGTAGTGTGTGGAAGATTCACAGGCAGCCACAGCAGCTTGGCACCTCCTCCTCCTGCTGGTCACAGTTTGCTGTGGGATGGCATCCCATTCCTTAACCAGGAGTTGTCGAAGGTCAACCAGCATCATTGTGTTGGTCCCTCGAGTACACACAGCACGCCCAAGCTGATCCCACAAGTGTTCAGTGACACCTGTGACTGGCACACACCTGGCAGCACTTGAAGCCCAAAACGAGTGAATGCCAGCAGAAGAATATTGCAGGGAATTTGGGCAACATTTTGGGGGGCCCTACCCACACGTTTAGCTCTGTTGCTCATTCTTAGACAATGACCTTAAATCTGAAAAAAAAAAAAAAATCTCCATTGAAGTGAAGGGCAAGAGAGAAATTATCTTTTGATGCTGATCGAATTTTGCCACGAGTTACATATGATGTTTGTCAGTTCAAAAAAATAATTTTCCATGTAAATAACGTGTAGGTTGTTGTCTAACTGTTCAGGTATAAGGTTGTGAAAATATGTAAACTGAAAGATTACCAACACAGACTCATGTAAGGTTCATCATTGTTTTCAAAAGTGTGCCCAGGGGGAAGTAACTAACAGTCTCATGGATCAGCTGCAGCTCTCAAAATACAAAATACCTTTGTGTTGTTTGTCTCCTCTTTGATCCTTCTTTCATGGGTGAGCAGGAGGTGAGCTTTGAGAGGGGAACCGCCGTAATCGTGTTTGGTGATGTGTACAGTCTGAGACAGTTGGGGATTTAGTCCACTGAGGAGAACTAAATATTACTGTTGTTATACGACAACTGACAACTTTAATTATGTGGAAAATTATCTTTTAAATTGACAAACATCACATGTGTAACTCGTGGCAAAAATAGATCGGGATACTTCCGGTTATGGCTGCCACGTAGGACGGACGTGTCTCGCTCTGCTCTGCTCCTGGAGAAAAAAAATCGGCAAATAACTCTCTCATTTGGGACAGAACGTATCCCAGCATTTGGGCGAGGATATGTCGGCGAAGCCTAAGGCTGGAAAACCAGGAAAAGGAAAAAGCGAGCCGCCGAAACAGTCCAAATTAACGGACTTTCAGGTCTGTGACGCAGCAAACAAGGCTCCATATATGGCGGAGGAGGCTGGCGGCGGTGCGATTTCTGCGGGGAATGGCGCAGATGCGCTGATGGCTGCCATGAGTTCAATGAGAGCGGACTTTTCCTCTAGATTTGATGGGATTATGACAGCGTTGGAAGGAATAAGAAAGGAATTGGGTGACTGTGTAGAACGAACGGCGCAGATGGAGCTCCGTCTCGCTAGTGCTGAAGATGACGTCACCCGTCTTCAATTAAAGGTGCGCACTTTGGAAAAAAAAAATAAATCTCTGGAAGATAATATTTTGGATTTGGAATCTCGGTCGAGACAGAATAATTTGAGGCTGGTGGGTCTTCCAGAGGAATCAGAAGGTCGGGACGTATGTTCCTTTCTGGAAAAGTGGATTCCGGAGGTGCTGGGCAGCGAGGAGTTGCAATCAGCAGTGGTTCTGGAAAAAGCACATCGTATTGGCCCACGGAGAGATAAGGGACCGCCGAGGACCTTAATTATGAAGTTTCTTAGCAACAGAGACAGGATGAAGATCTTCAACGCTGCACGTGCTAAAGGAGAGATTAAACACCAGGACCAGCAGGTGCGGTTCTACCCAGATTTGGCCACAGGAATCCAGCAATTGAGGAAGCAGTTTGATCCCGTACGTAAGGAGCTGCGCAACCTTGGGATTCGTCATGGTGTAATCTATCCTGCGAGACTGCTGACCACGTATGAGGGCAGAACCCACATCTTCAAGACCCCAGAGGAGGCGCAGGAGTTCATCAAGAAGATCAAAGAAGAAGAAGAGACTGGTGGGAGCTAAGCATGAACAAAATATAAGGTAGAATAATTAAGCATTTGCACAGGCATCTGACTGACTTGAAGTAAATAGTAAGTTTACAAAATATAGATTGTATTATATATTAAAAAAAAAACAAAACAAACAAAAAAAAAAAAAACTATGATGTACAAAGTTGTTAAAAATTTTGGAGTTAAGTTGGAAAACTACAGAGGAGAGTTAATGTTACGTCATTAAAAGCAGTAGAGTTAGGGTGATTGGGAGGATGAAGAAGGAGTGGCTTAGGCTGTTCCCCGTGGGTGTGGAACGGTCGATGGCTATATCGGGAGACAGAATTTTTCTTTTGATTTTGGGGGGTTTGCCACAAGTGTGGGAAGGGGAAATTTGTTTGTGTGTAGTTTGTAGGATGAATGTTCAACCACTCATGTTTTTGCTTCTCTGTATGAGCATGTTTACACTGCAAGGTAATCCCAAACTCTCTATTGATCATGGACCAAAGTGTTAACCTTAATTTAACTTCATGGAATTGCAGAGGTCTACAAAATTTAAAAAAACTTAAACAAGTTATGAATAAAATAAAGGACATGGGTTCAAGAATTGTGTTTTTACAAGAAACTCATCTGATAGAGGAGGATGTTAAAAGAATTAGGAGTAGATGGCAGGGAAGTGTATTCACCTCTTCATTTTCATCCCGAGCCAGGGGAGTTATGACTCTCATACATAAATCAGTTCCTTTTCAAGTGAAAAATGTAATTGGAGACAAATTTGGAAGATATGTAATCATTCAAGGTTCTTTGCTATTAGAAAATATAAATCTTGTGAACTTATATGGTCCCAATATAGATGATCAGAAGTTCTTTGCTAATTTATTTCTCATCTTATCATCACTTACAGGGCAACATATATTAGCAGGGGATTTTAATTGTACATTGAATCCAGGTGTGGATAGATCAACAGGACTGGATTGTACGCACATTGGATGTAGGATGACTATTAATCATTTTATGAAAGAATTGAGATTGTTAGATATATGGAGAGAAATGAAACCACAAGTTAAAGCCTATTCTTGTTATTCCAGTACCTACAAGACATTCTCACGTATTGATTATTTTTTGATTTCCACAGAATTAAGGTCCAAGATTCAAAACTGCTTTTATGATAACATCGTGATCTCTGATCATGCACCCTGTTGTCTAATATATGTAGATAAAAAATTGACAAAGGAATCAGGTAGATGGCAATTTCAGCATAAATGGCTTCAGGATGAGGAATTTGTCAAGTATATAGAAAAACAGATAGACGAGTTCTTTGACATCAATACTACACAAACATCAGCATGTGTAAAGTGGGAGGCTTTCAAAGCTTTTATTAGGGGACATATTATTAGTTATACAGGATCAAAATCTAAGAAGACTCGAGAGGAGAGAGCTAAATTGGAACATAAAATAAAAAATCTTCAGGAAAAAGTGTATGCAGGAAGTGACCCAAGGTTGGAGAATGAATTACTGATTTTGAGAGCTGAATACGACAAAAAATCAGCGAATAGAGCTGCCTCGAGTCTTCTAAGATTGAAACAATCTTTTTATGAACAAGGTGAAAAATCGGGAAAATTATTAGCATGGCAGATTAAACAATTGGAAATTAAAACACCAATTACCAGTATTATAAGTAAAGGACAGGTAGTTATAGATCCTTTAGAAATTAATAGAGCCTTTAGAGATTACTATGAAAAATTATATGATACCAAAAATGAACCTGATTTAACAAAACTAAATGGGTTTTTGAACGAACTATCTATACCGTGTATTCCAAATGAAAACAGGGAGATATTGGATTCTAAAATTAGTCAAGAAGAAGTTGGGCTAGCCATTGATAATATGAAATCAGGAAAAAGTGCAGGACCAGATGGTCTTCCAGTTGACCTTTATAAAAAATTTAAGAATAAATTAATAAAACCTTTTTTGGAAATGGTTTTAGAAGCATTTCAAAATAATAATTTACCATCATACATAAATAATGCCTTAATTATACTGCTGCCAAAACCAGGTAAGCCCTCTAATAAATGTGAAAATATGAGACCAATAAGCCTATTAAACGCCGACCTTAAGATAATCTGTAAAATTTTAGCAAGACGAATACAAGAAATTTTACCAAATATTATTAATCGAGATCAGAATGGCTTTATAAAGGGTAGACAAGGCTTCCATAATGTAAGAAGACTATTTAATATTATTTATTTTAATAAAGAAGCACCGGATACAGCTCTCCTATCATTGGACGCCGAAAAGGCCTTTGATAGAGTTGAATGGCCCTTTCTTTTTGAAGTCCTACAAAGGTTTGGACTTGGAAATAATTTCATAAAATGGGTTCAAATAATATACAATAATGCTACAGCAGAAATCCTAACAAATAACAATATTTCAAAACCAATAAAAATCAATAGAGGATGTCGACAAGGCTGTCCACTTTCACCTTTACTGTTTACTATGGCAATTGAACCTTTAGCGATAGCGATACGTTTACATTCACAAATATATGGAATTAAAGTTGGACCAACAGAACATAAAATCTCCCTGTACGCCGATGACATAATTTTGTTTATGTCGAATCTAAAAAAATCAATTCCAACCTTGTTGAATTTAATAAAGAATTTTGGGGAAATATCAGGATATAAAATAAATAAAACTAAATCTTCAATATTAATGCTAAATGAGACCCAGAGAAATTACCCAGCCCCTGAGGTAAATCAATTCAATGTTGTAAATCAGTTTAAATATTTAGGAATCCAAATTATGCCTAAGCTAGAATCAGTCGCCAGTGTCAACTATGAAGCCTTAATGTCAGATATCAATGAGTTAACTCAGAGATGGATGTCACTATCAATGTCGATGATCGGGAGAATCAATATACTTAAAAGTAATATTTTACCTAAAATACTTTATTTATTTCAATACATTCCCTTATCACCACCTTTAGATCTATTCTCAAGAATAAAAAAAAAGTTAGTGGAATTTATATGGAACAACAGGAGGGCTAGATTACGTTTGTCTTTATTATATTTACCATTTGATCGTGGAGGTCTGAAATGTCCAAATTTTATGTTGTATTATTGGTCGGCACAACTGAGGTCTATGACATATTATTTTTCATCAAATGATCTCCCTCACTGGACTGAAATGGAATCATACAATTTACCTTTACCTCTTCCCATATTCATATACTCAGATTCGGCAAAAAAATTACAAAAACAAGTTAAAAATCCATTTGTAAAGCATATGATCAAAATATGGTGTGAAGCTAAAAACTATTTAAAAGAACCACAGTTATTGTCACAATTTAGTCCAATATGGGGTAATCAATATTTTAAACCAGGGAGAGCGGACGCTGTATTTAAAGTATGGAATTTAAAAGGGATACAAAAGATTCAGGATTTATATTTGCCATGTGCAGACAACATAATGTCTTTTGAAGAGCTGAGGATCAAATTTAATCTCAATAGAACACATTTTTTTAAATATCTTCAACTTAGAAACTTTATTCGATCAAATCAAAATAAAGCTCTCACTCGACCTATTTATTCATCCTTGGAAAAAATGATGATGAAAGATAGTAAAAGAAAGGGTATTATTTCAGAGTTTTATAACTCACTGACACTATCTTCAAGTGAAAATTCACTGAAAAGATTAAACTACTGGAAAGAAGATCTGCAAATTGAAATTTCAGAGGAACAATGGGAATTGGCTTGTACAGAAGCTCAAACCAAATCAATAAATGCACGCCTTAAATTGATACATTTCAAATGGTTAATGCGGATGTATGTTACACCGGAGGAGTTAAATAGATATAACAAAAATATACCAGATACATGCACAAAATGCATGGAAAGTAAAGGAACCCTATTTCATTGTTTATGGGAATGTAGATTAATAAGAATGTTTTGGGAAGAGGTGAGGGTAACAATTGAAAAAATAATCTCAAAACAAATCATATTGAATCCTAAACTGTTTTTGTTGGGTCTGTACCCAGAAAAGCATAATTTTAATAAAAGTGAAAGAACATTCATAGACATCAGTTTGCTTAATGCCAAAAAATGTATTGCACTATTATGGAAAAAGACTCATAGACCAGATGTGACTCAGTGGTTAAGACAGATGTTAACAAACCTTCCATTAGAAAGAATAACATATATACTAAAATCAAAGGAAATTGTGTTTGAGAATATATGGAGACCTTTTATTGATTATGTAAAAAATTTAAACATAACTCTTGAAGAAGAAGGTGAATGATGTGTGTGGACCTTGTAAATTCCAAACTGGTGAACATAATATGTATACTTATGTATTGGATTGTCTAGACTAAACAGAGGAGCATTGTTGAAGACTTGATTTTGTTGGTGGTTGTTGGTGTTTTTAGTGCATTTTTTTTTTTTTTTTGTAGTACTTTAGTGTTAGTGTTTGATTGTTTGTATCATGTTTGTTAAAAAAAAAAAAAAAAGGTTCAATAAAGATATTGTGGAAAAAAAAAATAGATCGGGATCAAAAGATAATTTCTCTCTTGCCATTCACTTCAGTGGAGATTTTTTCCGATTTAAGGTCCCATATGTGGAAGGAAGGAAGGTGTGACTTTTTATTGCTACAGAACAAGTAAAACTCGGGCCACCAAACGTGGTACACGTTCACCCTGTGACCCTGAACTGTGACTATAGATTTGGGATCAAAAGGTCAAGGTTGGCATTTCCTGTGCCCTATTACTATACAAGTAATGCTGGGGTCACTAAACTGCACACAGATTCATCCTGTGACCGTGACCTGTGACTAAGAGTTTGGGGTCCAAAGGTCAAAGTTAGCATTCCCTGTGCCTTCTTACTATTGAAGCTCTCTAGGGTCACCACACTTGCTACACAGGTTCACCTTGGGATCCTGACCTACAACTATGGGTTGTATACAATAATTTGGTAATTTGGTTCTGCCCCAATAAAAAAAACTGCTGTCCTTCAGTGACATATATCTTCAAAGAAAACAGAGGTGGGATCGGAGCGCTCTTGTTAAAGGGGAGAAATCAATGACTGAAATAATGTTTCCAAACTTTTTTTGAATTTATTTAATCCTCTCCTGTTTGCGTTTAGCTCTGCAGTTGACATAATGCACGGCTCAGGAGACACACACTCAGGCTCTGGGTAAATTTAACAGTTTATTCAACAACAGGGATGTGTGGTTGCGTGTCTGTGATATGTAGATGTACTGGTGGTGGACGTCTGCGTCAGGCACGGGGGCAGGAAGCCGTTCAGCTGGACAACCCTGGGGAGAGAGCACAGGGAAACGGTAACGGGCACCAAACAAGTACAGGGAATAAATTGGGTTGTTTGCTTACTTGGCAGGGCAGGTGGCTGGCGTGCACAAGGGCGAGCCCGGGAGACAGCAACCTGGTGCACCTGTGACAGCAGCGGGAAGACGGCAAAGCAGAGGCGAGGTCCGCCGCCGGGGAGTTCACCTGTGGCAGCAGCTGGCAGGCGGTGATGCGGGGGCGAGATCCGCCGCCGGGAAATCCACCTGTGCACAGGGGAGAGACTGGAAAGACAATGGTAAGGTATGCTTACGCTGTAGATCTTGCTGGGAGACGAGGGGGTTCCTCTGCAGCAAGTTCAGCCGAGGGAATCAGACGGCTTCAGGCCGAAGCCCAGGGCAGAGAGGCTTATATCCCAGGCTGCTGACGAGGTGCAGGTGTGCGCGCAGCTGGCGCCGCTGATGAGCGGCGAGTTGTAACAGCAGTCTTTAACTGGGGTCAGAAAATGGGTGCAGTCTGTTTCCACAAAGACCCACACATGAATGAAAAGGCTTTCAAAGAACCAGTGCAAGTTGACAGCCATCCATCCATCCATCCATCCATCCTCTACCACTTTTCCGGAGGTCCAGGTCACAGAGGCAGCAGTTCAAGCAGAGAAGCTCATACTTCCCTCTCCCCGGCCACCTGCTCCAGCTCTTCAGAGAGGATACCAAGGCGTTCCCAGACCAGCTGGGAGATGTAGTCTCTCCAGCGTGTCCTGGGTCTGCCCCGGGGTCTCCTGTCAGTGGGACGTGCGTGAAACACCTCAAGTGGGAGGCCGTCCAGGAGGCATCCTGATCACATGCCCAATCCACCTCAGCTGGCTCCTTTCAATGTGAAGGAGCAGCGGTTCTACTCTAAGCCTCTTCCGGATGACTGAGCTCCTCACCCTATCTCTAAGGGTGAGTCCAGCAATCCTATGAAGAAAGCTCATTTCAGCCACTTGTACATTATCTGTGATCCCGTTCTTTCGGTCATTACCCAAAGTTCATGACCATAGGTGAGGGTAGGAACATAGATTGACCAGTAAATCGACAGCTTTGCTTTAGAGCTCAGCTTCCTCTTCACCACAACAGACCGGTATAACGTCCGCATCACTGCAGCTGCTGTCCTGATCTGTCTGTCAATCTCTCGCTCCACTCTCCTCTCACTAGTGAATAAGACCCCGAGATACTTAAACTCTTTCACTTGGGGCAGGAGCTTGTCTCCAACCTGAAGAGGACAATCCACCCTTTTCCAGCTAAGGACCATGAACTCAGACTTGGAGGTGCTGATTCTCATCCCAGCCACTTTACACTCAGTAACAAACCGTCCCTGTCATGTGTCTGAGGTCCCATGACATCATAGACCTCAGACACAGGTTACTGTTGTATTTTGTATCAGTTTTTGTCTGCTCTTATGTCTCAGATTGTCTGTATTCCTGTGTTGCCTTTCTCTCTTCCCCAGAGACTCCCCATTGGCTGCTCACAGCCTGCATCTGCTACGAGCAGCCTGCAATCAGCTCACCTGCAACTTGGCACTCACCTGTATTCAGTTATGTCATTAGTCACTCACTATTTAGTCTTGGTTTGTGTGTTCACTTATTGTCACGCCATTAGTCACTCCTGTGAAAGACTTCTACTGTGCAGATCTCCTCTCTGGAGCTGCAGTCCAGCAACAAGGCACATTTTGTGAGTCTCTCCCTATTTCTCTTGTCCTGTCATGTAATGCAGTTTTTCCTCCAGAAGCCACTATCCGGACTCTGCGGCATTATATGTTTTTTCCTCTCACCTGACCAGCTGTGCTAGTTTGGAACTGTTCCTGCATCACTGTTGTTTCACCAGAGCCGGGTTTGCTCTGATGCATGGCTGGGTCATTATTCATTGCCCTTGTATGTTTTTGGAACTGCTGCCTTTGTTATTAATAATAAACACACGACTTCATCCAGTGTGTGGGCTCACCTCTTTTCCTCCATGCGCCGCATAAAGGCACACGTTCATGACAGCACAGCGCGACCAGTTAATTGAGCCCAGCTGTGAAGTAGTGTGTTTCTTTTTTCACCTTTTCCCTGTGTGTTTTTCACCCACCTGAGTTCAACGTTACCATGGACCACCTCAATGGAATGGAGCGGCAGGCGGTGTCCCTCCTGGAGGACCTCCAGTGCAGACACGGGCTTCTCTCTCCCTGAAGACGGTTTGGGAAGGTCGGGACAACGCGGAGTGGGTAATGAAGACTTTCCCTAGCCTATGGAGTCACTTGGAGGCTACGGACGTGCTCAGTCGCATAAACTCCCTGCCAGTGGAGGAGGTTTCGACACTGGAGCTGGTCCTTACCAAGAAGAGGCGCATGCACCGTAAGAAGCCTCCAGCCTCTCCTACGACAGCCCCGCTTCCTTCTCCAGAGTCGTGGCCCACTCCGTCTATGGAGGAGATAGAAGAACGCAGACAGGTGTTGCTGGCGGAGACAGACCTCCCCTTGGAGGTAAAGCCATGGCTCCTCCTGGAATTGGCATCGGAGTTTGAGGAGTATTTTCTGAGGGAATCGGAGCTCCAGCCTGAAGTCGAGTGCGCCCCGACCCCGAAGCTTCCTCATCTCTACAACGAGCCTGACCTTGGGACGACAGCTGACGTCATCACCTCCCAGGAATTCAGGCAAGTGCTTATTCATTCTTATTCTCACTTGAAACTGCTTGTCTGATTCCTGATGAACTGTCAGCTGCCGTCGCCACATCTCCATCTGTCTCTCCTGTCTTCCCGGAGTCCTTGCTGATCCTGGAGGGAGGTCTCCGGGCGATGGAGGACCTTTCCCCAAGGGAGTCGGAGCCCATGCCGGAATGCGAGCATGTGTTGACTGTGGAGTCACCTGTTCCTCCACGTCTTCGCTGTTCTCGGAGGTCTTTCCTGAGGAATCTTACCATCACCCAGCCAGTAACTTCTCTTTCACCGGAGGAGGGGAATACAGCAGCAGGACCGCTATTTCCTGCTGCTGCCTTGCCTACAGCCACCTCCTCCATAGCATTTACCTCCGCCAAAGTGGGTGGGGCAGTTTTTTACCCGAACTCATCAACCTCTGTGCCTGTTTGGGGGGGTTCTCCACTGCATATAGAGGAGCCCAGGCCCACCATGGACATGGAAAAGGATGAGAGTGCTCCGGACACCGCTGGAAACACCGAGAACCAGGGGAACAGGCAAGTTCTTTTTCATTCTATTCCTATTATTGATGAACAATTTTTCCTGTTCCCTGGTCAAGAGACTCAGGTCCTGCAGTCCCCTGAGTTCTCTGCACCAGCGGCATGTGACAACCCCTCACCAGTCCTCGCCGTGTCCTATCTGTATGCCTGTGTGAGTTCGCCGGTCCTTGAACCAAGCCACCAGACGGAGGAGGAGCCTGAGGCCCTGGAAGATCCTGTCCCAGGGTTGGCGGTGAGGCAGCCCCCAGCCGCCATGCTGGATGAGTTACCTGCATGGGAGCCTTTGTCTGGGGGCCTTGATACTGCAACCACCATCATGCCTGCTGTGGAGGCTGCCGCGGCAGAGTCACCCATCCAGCTGGACCTCCAGGAGGCCGGGCCCAAGACGTCATCGTCGGGATCGACGGAGTCCTGGACAGTGGTGGAGCTTGAGTCCAGGCAAGTGCTCTCATTTGTTTCTCTCCCTTCTGAGTTGGAGCAATCTTGCCTGGCTCTTGGTGAGGAGAGTCGGGTGCAGCCCTTGGCTGCATCTGAACTCACCTTGCCGGGCTCCGCCGCTGCCAGCGACCCTAACCACTTCTCCTCTCCTGTTGCTCCTGAGCCTTCTCCTAGGGTCGCCGGAGAGGATCCACCACCACCAGGGGGCCCTGTAGATCTGTTCCAGCCCACTGGAAATGGCAAGAGTCCAGTTTCCTCAGTGGAGATCGATGCAGGGGCTCCGTTCCAACCCAGGACCTCCGTGGGTGCAGCGCCTCCCCAGACTGATCAGCCATCGTTTCCTGATTTGTCGGATTCCTGGACGGCGGTGGAGCTCGAGTTCAGGCGAGTATGCTCTGTAGTTTCTTTCCTGCCTGTTTTGGAACTATCTTTCCTGACTCTTGGTGAGGAGAGCCAGGGGCAGCTCGCCACTGCACCTGAGCTCACCTCGCCGGGCTCTGCCGCTGCCGGCGACCCTGACCCTGTCTCCTTCTCTACTGTCTCTGAGCTTCCACCCAGGACCGTTGGAGAGCGGCCAACACCACCTGAAGCCGCCAGAGACCCAGGTTCGCTGCCCGAGGTCGCTGTGAGCCTAGCTTTCCCCGCTGTGGAGGCCACCATGGGTGCGGCGTTGGCCCAGCCCGGGTCCACCGTGGGTGCAGCTGAGCTCCAGACTAGGGCCGCCGTGGGTGCAGCTGAGCTCCAGCCAGGGGCTGCAGCTGAGTCCCAAGCCGGGACCACTGAGGGTGCAGCTGAGTCCCAAGCTGGGAACACCGAGAGTGCAGCCGAGTCCCAAGCTGGGACCACAGTGGGTGCAGCCGAGTTCCAAGCCGGGACCACCGCGGGTGCAGCCGGCCAGCCTGAGGACACCAAGGCCTCCTCTCCCCTTCCTGAGGCCTCTGGTGTGCCTCTTCCTCCTCTGCCGGGTGCCGTTGGGGTCCTCTGTCCTCTGCCACCAGTTGCTGCGGGGGTCCCTCTTCTCCCGTCTGGCTTCCTGCCTTTAAGCCTCCCGGTGGGAAGACCACCTCCTCATTTACCCCTCCGGTCTTGGTGGCTCAACAATGCTGACTGGCCGCCTGAAGGACTGGGTTTCTGGGTCAGGTGGCCCATATTCTCTGGCAGGCCACCTGACTATAGTCTGCGGGCGGTCTGCTGGTTCTGCGACTTTGATCGGCCACCCGAACTCTGGAACCCTGGGACTGTAGGGGTTTAGGGGTTTGCCGGGGCACAGGTGTATGTGTGAGCTGATTGTTTTTCCCTCCTAACCGAGGTTCCCCCACCTCCCTCCCTGGGTGGTTTTTTGGTGTTCTCCTTTTGGAGGGGGGGGGGCTTCTTCTGGTGTTACCGGGGGGTGTCTGGAATCCACCCCTTGAAGATAGATAGATAGATAGATAGACAGATAGCCTTTATTGTCATTATACAAACAAATGTACAATGAGATTTAAGCATCTCCTTCAGTGCAACATACTGTATGTAAAAGAGAAAATTAAAAAAGCATAAAAAACAATAAATTCCTACAATAAATAATGTATAATGTGTACAATGTATGTAATCTAAGATAAAAAATAAGTTATATATACAATATAAAAATTAAAATTAAAAAGATTGCACAGCATTCTGGACCGTAAATGTCAATTACACAGTGATGTGTTTAGAGGTATACTGGGGGGGTCAGGGAGGGTTGGACTGATAATTCAGAGCCATGATGGCTTTTGGAAAAAAACTGTTCTTAAATCTATTTGTCCTGGCTCTGATGCACCTGTAGCGCCTCCCTGAGGGCAACAGGTCAAACAGGTCAGCTCCAGGGTGGTAGATGTCCTTGATGATGTATTGTGTTGTACTAAGGCAGCGGGCGGTGTAAATGTCTGTCAGGGAGGGGAGAGGGCGGCCGATGATCTTCTGTGCTGCCTTTACTACCCTCTACAACCTCCCCCTGTCTGCCATTGTGCAGTTCCCATACCACACTGTAATGCAGTATGTGAGCAGACTCTCAATGGATGAGCGATAGAAGGTCAGTAGCAGGGTGGAGTTGAAGTTGTACTTCCTGAGGACTCTCAGGAAGTGTAGCCGCTGCTGAGCCTTCTTAATAATCGCCGAGATGTTATCTGTCCAGGAGATGTCAGAAGAGATAAGGACGCCGAGGTACCGGAATGTGAGGAGAGGCTCTGTCATGTGTCTGAGGTCCTATGTCATCCTAGACCTCAGACACAGGTTACTGTTGTATTTTGTATCTGTTTTTGTTTGATTTTATGTCTCAGATTGTCTGTATTCCTGTGTTGCCTTTCTCTCTCCCCCAGAGACTCCCCATTGGCTGCTCACAGCCTGCATCTGCTACAAGCAGCCTGCAATCAGCTCACCTGCAACTCGGCACTCACCTGTATTCAGTTATGTCATTAGTCACTCGTCACTCACTATTTAGTCTTGGTTTGTGTGTTCACTTATTGTCACGCCGTTAGTCACTCCTGTGAAAGACTTCTACTGTGCAGATTTCCTCTCCGGAGCTGCAGTCCAGCTCCGAGGCACATTTTGTGAGTTTTTCCCTATTTCTCTTATCCTGTCATATAATGCAGTTTTTCCTCCAAAAGCTGCTATCCGGACTCTGAAGTATTATATGGTTTTTCTTCTCGCCTGACCAGCTGTGCTAGTTTGAAACTGTTCCTGCAGCACTGTTGTTTCACCAGAGCTGGGTTCGCTCTGACGCACGGCTGGGTCATTGTTCATTGCCCTTGTATGTTTTTGGAACTGTTGCCTTTGTTATTAATAATAAACACACGACTTCATCCAGCGTGTGGGCTCACCTCTTTTCCTCCGTGCGCCACGTAAAGGCGCACGTTCATGACAGTCCCAGTAAGACCTGTAGTTGACAGTTATTGTTAGTAAATAAACTGGTCTTTTTAAATTGTGTATATATAGTCTACAAAATAAACCTTTTGGATGAAGAGAGTTAGACCTGCACAGCTGAATATCTTTAATGGGTGGACAAGTTATTAGATTAAAAAGGGATATAACTATGATCTATCTTTGTTGGTTCCGATGTGAAAAATATTTTCTGACATACTTCTGAAAGACACAAAAGTGCAGCAAGATCTTGTTGTTTATTTTCATGGCTCGAAAGTTAACAGCATCTGGAGACAGCAGTTATTTCAGCTTCAGGCTGAGTTCCAGCAGTCTTTGTGTTTTCTGGAGTAGTCCGTGTTTGAAAAGGGCCTGTGAGGAGAGAAAAGGGGAACTGTGTTTATGTTAGAGACACACCTGAGTCCAAACAAAGGCAGTCATGCTGGAATGTCATTTACATCAAAAGGGTTGTGTACGTATCTACACTACGAAGATTTATCCAAGCTTTACCTGTGCATTATTTCATGTTGTGAATAGATCACTTGTGTGGTGTTTGGCTGCTCTTGTTTCTGCACTTCTTCCAAGTTTTTCCCTGTCCTGTAAATAAAATAAAAACATAATATGTGGACATTGTAAAAGCATCTGAAATACCACTACCGACACTAAAAACACCTACTTCTGATCTTCAGAGACAGTATCCTTCTGGTACAAAATCTGGTTCTTGCCCCAGAAGGCATTCTTGTGGTGATCATAGATCGACTTCAGTTGAAGATCAAGACTGTCATTTGGAGCCTTGAAGTTTAGATAAGAGACTGAATTCAAAGCTCTGATTGTGTGTTTTTTTCCCTCGATTTTAAAACTATTATGCTGTCAGGAGCTTACCTGATGCTCAAAATGGGTGACACTCCGACGGGTACTGGCCACAGTGGCAGTGTTATAGAGACGACTCCAGGGCTCCTCGGGCTGAGTGTTGTGAGTTGGCTTATTAAATGTCCGTCTCTGTAGAGAAGGAAAGAAACAAAAGTCTAAAGACCTTGAATCCCTGATCTACAGGTGCATCTCAATAAATTAGAATGTCATCAAAAACTAAATTTATTTCAGTAATTCAGTTCAAAAAGTGAAACTCATATAGATTCATTACACATAGTGATTTAGTTCAAGCATTTATTTCTTTTAATTTTGATGATTATAGTTACAGCTAATGAAAACCCAAAATTCAATTTCTCCAAAAATTAGAATATTACATAAGATCAATTTAAAAAAAAATTAATTGAAATGTTAGCCAAATGAAAAGTATGTCCATGTACACACTTAATAATTGGTCGGGGTTCCTTTTGCATGAATTACTGCATCAATGCGACGTGGCATGGAGGTGATCAGCCTGTGGTACTGCTCAGGTTCCTTTGATAGCGGCCTTGAGCTCCTCTGCATTGTTGGGTCTGGTGTCTCTCATCTTCCTCTAGACAATACTCCATAGATTCTCTATGGGGTTTAGGTCAGGAGAGTTTGCTAATCAAGCACAGTGATGCCATGGTCATGAAACCAGGTTTTGGTACTTTTGACAGTGTGGGATGGTGCCAAGTCCAGCTGGAAAATGAAATAGCATCTCCATAAAGCTTGTCAGCAGAGGGAACATGAAGTGCTCTAAAATTTCCTGGTGGACGACTGCACTGACTTTCGACTTGATAAAACACAGTGAACCAACACCAGCAGATGACATGGCTCCCCAAATCATCACTGACTGTATAAACTTCACACTGGACCTCAAGCAACTTGGATTCTGTGCCTCTCTACTCTTCTTCCAGACTTTGGGACCTTAATTTCCAAATGACAGGAGATAGGCATCTGATTTGGGGAGCCATGTCCTCTGCTGGTGTTGGTCCACTGTGTTTTATCAAGTCCAAAGTCAGTGCAGCCGTCTACCAGGAAATTTTAGACCACGTGAAGCTTCTCTCTGCTGACACGCTTTATGGAGATGCTGATTTCATTTTCCAGCAGGACTTGGCACCTGTCCACACTGCCAAAAGTACCAAAACCTGGTTTAATGACCATGGTATCACTGTGCTTGATTGGCCAGCAAACTCTCCTGACCTAAACCTCAAAGAGAATCTCTGGACTATTGTCTAGAGGAAGATGAGAGACACCAGACCCAACAATGCAGACAAGCTGAAGGTCGCTATCAAAGCAACTTGCACCTCCACAACACCTCAGCAGCACCACAGACTGGTCACCTCCATCCCACGCCACATTGATGCAGTAATTCATGCAAAAGGAGCCCCAACCAAGTATTGAGTGTGTACATGGACACACTTTTCAGTTGGCCAACATTCATTCATTCATCTTCTTCCACTTAATCCTTTTCGGGTCGCGGGGGGGGGGGGGGTGCTGGAGCCCATCCCAGCATCTTTGGGCGAGAGGCAGGGTACACCCTGGACAGATCACCAGTCCATCGCAGGGCCAACACAGAGAGACAGACAACCATTCACTCTCACAATCATACCTAAGGACAATTTAGAATCCCCAGTTTGATGCCAATTAACCTAACTTGCATGTTTTTGGCATGTGGGAGGAAACCAGAGAAATCCCGGAGTAAACCCACACAGATCACTGTTGGTCAGGGGCTGGGATCGAACCCAGGATCCCCTGGCCATGGGTGAGTTAGTTGGCCAACATTTCTATTAAAAATCCATTTTTTTTAAAAATTGATCTTATATAGTATTCTAATTTGAGAAACTGAATTTTGGGTTTTCATGAGCTATGAGCCACAATCATTAAAATTAAAAGAAATAAACACTTGAAATACAGTATATCACTCTGTTTGTAATGAATCTATGTGAGTTTCACTTTTTGAATTGAATTACTGAAATAAATTTAGTTTTTGATGACATTCTAATTTATTGAGCTGCATATGGTAAAAATTTTAGTAACACATACTGAGTGTTCAAGAAAGTAGTCATCCTTGCAGTGACCAAACACTATAGGCAGCAGGATATACAGAGGACCATCACACTCTGGATGGTTTAGGCACCCACATTTAATAGCATATGAACTCAAGGAATCAAAGTCAGAAATGCAATAAACAGACCGATCTAACTCTTTGTTATATTGTTGAATTTAAACAGTTCCAAATGTACAGTTGTCCTCAGTCCATGAGACAGACTCCAGAGGAACACGTTCACATTACCTTGTGTATCTAAAACCATACAGGAGCCTTCAGCGAAGATAGAGTATGATGTCTGTAGTTCAGCCCATGCTTTGCTTAGACTGGTACCATCAAGAATGTAAGGATAAACTGACCTATACTGATAGTGGGACAAATTCTTCAGAATCCCTGCTAATTATGAGACTCATAACTAAACTAGCAAACCTTGTGCCAATTTTACAGTCAATTAAGCTAATATTTCTTTTTGACTATGGGAGGGAACCACTGACCTTTAAACATGAAGTGTGCCAATAATGACTAAGTTCAAGCTTGGCACCATAGAAAGGTGCTTGGGTGAACATTGAATAAAATACACTTTATAGTTCAAATGATATACACAGAATTCAGTATGAGCCTTTGTGAAATGTGGGACATTTCTATTGCATGACGGGACCATATTATGACAATCTACTCAACAGTATTGTCTAAGGTGCAAAGGTCATTTTTGGGCATGTCCCAATCCATTTTGCTAATACAACTCTGCAAAAACAAATTTTACATTTGCAACATGTGCAAAGAGGCTGTCCTTATGTTCTTTATTTTTCACTTTTTTCAGGGTTTTGGGCATAATGTGAAATAAACCAATCAGCAACCCTGTTTACATGGTCACGGGTAAACCAATTACTGGAGTAAACCAATAAAGGTAATTCAAGATTCAAAGATTTAATTTGTTAATATTACTATACGTACATACGTATTGAAATGGTGTTTCTCCCTCTCTTCAGTGGTGTGCACAATATAAAAAAGAAAAAGGAATAAGGCTGGAAAAACAACAGCAGTTGATGTACAGTAATGCTACCCGTAGTGCAAATGGCAACAAAAGATGGACCCAGACCTCCCATAGTGCAAATAAAGATCAACAATAAACAATGAGACCCAGCAATCCTATATACAGGAAGGTAGAGCAGTAATACTCATAGTACCAAGTACAATGTGGTAGTGTAGGTGCAGACATTGACAGATAGGACTGCACACGATCAGTATTGCAATGGCACACAGCAGCAGATATGACATTTGTGCAAATGGTTGCAGTAAAGTGCAGAAACATACAGCAGCAAATTACTGTTAGTGTGCCAGTCTTTCTGTGCCAACAGCTGAGGTAGTTATTGTGCGGGTGACTGCGTTATGGTCCGGGGGTGGGGGTGGGGGGGGTGGACAGAGTTCAGGGTCCTGATGGCCTGATGAACAAAGCTGTTTAGCAGTCTTGTGGAGCAGGCTCGGAGGCTCTGGTACCTTTTCCCCGAGGGCAGGGGCCTGAAGAGGGAGTGTGAGGGGTGGGAGGTGTCGCCTGTAATGTTGATAGCTCTGCTGTTGAGGTGGGTGAGGTAGATGTCCGGGGGGGGGGGGGGGGGGAGAGGGGTACCGATGATCTTGCTGGTTGCTTTCACTATGTGTTGTAGTGTCTTCCGGCAGGAGGCGGTGCAGCTTCCATACCACACCGTGATACAGCTGGTGAGATTGCTCTCAATGGTGCCCTGGTAGGATGAGCACATGATGAGGGTGAGACTCGTGCTCTCCTCAGTTTGCGGAGGAAATGGAGGTGAGTTTGGCCCTTCTTGGCCAGTGATGTGGTACTTGGTGCTTCTCATCCTCTCCACAGCTGCACCATCGATGAACAGAGGGGAATGCTGTGTGTCCCTTCCTGAAGTTGACCACAATCTCCTTGGTTTTTCCCACGTTCACAAAGAGGTTATTGTTTTTAAATAAGGTGAGTCAATTCTAAATATTGACTCACCTTGTCAAGCTCATCTTCCCCTGTGCACAGGTGGATCTCCCTGGCGGCGGATCCTCTCTCCCCGGTGGCGGTTCAGCTCCACTCTTGCATCAGGGTAACTCGCACTCCCCCCTGCACAGAGCCAGACGCTGTCTCCCTGGCTGTCGCCCTCAAGGCCAACCTAAGCTCACCACCACCATCTGCAAAAGTAAGCTGTCATCATTATTACGCCCTTTGCGCTGGTGCTGAGCTAATACCTCTGCTTTGTCTCCATAGGGTTGCCAGGCCGAATGGCGTCCTGCTCTCCCCCTGCACAAGTCCTACACTGCACACACGACACTGTACATACACGCACGCATTCACAAGACACGGTTAGCTAATAAAAGGATAATTGCATTTCCCTTGAGTCTGTCTTTTGTCCCCTGGGTCCAGAATCATGTCAGTACGGCTCCATCAGAGCGACCCAGTGGACAGTGTGCTAGCATGCCGCTTTAACACCTTAGAAGCTCGAGTGGAACAGTTAGCGTACCAACAAAATGTTATCCTCAGTGAGCTAACCCTAATTAACAGCCGGTTGGATCGTCTGAATGGACAGCGGACGTTCCCTCCGGCTTCCGGGGTCCCGTTGGGCCCCACTAGCCCCCCTCCTAGCCAGGCTAGTCAGGCTCCATCGGCCCGCCTCACACCGGTGCCCACACCCACTCGCTTCGGCGGTAAGCTCGGGGAGGCCCGTGGGTTTATACTTCAATGTGAGATGGTTTTCCAGTGAGTGCCAGGGGATTTTCCCACTGATCACAGCAGGATAGGCTATGTCGCTAACTTGCTAGAGGGTAGAGCGCTAGCTTGGGCCTACGCCATTATGGCCAAGCCCAGTTATGCTAACCTTACATATCAACGGTTCATTGCCGATTTTCACGAGGTGTTTGATCACTCCGACTGGGATAGCGTGCTTACCACCCGGTTGTTAAATCTCCGACAAGGCGGTAGGTCCGTGGCGGACTACACTGTTGATTTCCGGGTGGTGGCCGCTGACGTCAAGTGGGAAGATGCCTCGTTGTGCAGCATTTTTATTCTTAGCCTAAGCCCTAGTCTCAGAGATGAGCTAGCTAGGTTGGATAAACCGGAGAAACTCACAGAGTTGATTTCTCTTACCATAAATTTGGATTGGCTGAGGGAACGAGCAGCCGATCTCCCAGCCACTCGGGCGCGGAGTTTTTTCGCTCCTCACAGTCGTCCCAGTTGGCCCTGCCCTCACCGGAAGCACTAGGTGGGCAGGAGGATATGGTAGTCGGGCGCTCCAAGATTCCGCTAGCTGAGAAACCGCGCCACAGGGAGTTAGGGCTGTGTATGTATTGTGGAAGTAGTGAACACGAGGTGGAGAGTTGCACCATTCGGCCAAAAGAGGGGGTCCATGCGTCGCAGTAGGGGGACTCACGGACGTGTCTCAGTCAAAACCCCTCACCAATTGCCTCATGCCCATTAGGTTTATTCACAAGCACACAGAATGCTCCATTCCTGCACTGATTGACTTGGGGGCTGAGCAGAGTTTTATATCAGGAGACCTGGCAACCCGGTTAGGGCTTCCCTGTCATAATCTCCAGCCACCGCTTAAACTGATAGCCCTATCCAAAACACCCTTAGCGACTGTCTCTCAGCAAACTGCCCCAGTGTCCGTGATTGTTTCTGGGAACCATCAAGAGGACCTACACATGCTGGTACTGCCCTCCTCCACGTCCCCGGTCATCCTGGGCTATCCCTGGCTGCGGCTGCATAATCCATCATTTGATTGGCGGACAGGGAACATCACGTCTTGGAGCTCGTTCTGCCTCAGCGCGTGCCTGCAGTCCATGGCATGTGCCCTGTCGGTGTCTTTGGCCCTCCCCACCCCCCAGATCTGTCCAAGGTGCCACCAGAATACCATGATCTGGGGGCAGTGTTCAGTAACTCGCAGGCACTGTCACTCCCCCCCACCGCCCCTACGACTGTGCTATTAATCTCCGGGCTGGTGCCTCGCTGCCATCGAGCCACCTATACAGCCTGTCAGCTCCGGAGCGGGAGGCGATGGATACATACATTAAGGAGTCGCTCAACTCGGGCATTATCCGCCTACCCTCCTCGGCGGTGGGGGCAGGATTCTTCTTCGTCGGCAAGAAGGATGGCTCCCTGCGGCCATGTATCGATTTCAGGGGGCTCAACGACATCACGGTAAAGGATAAGTACACCCTGCCCCTCATGGACACGGCTTTCGACTCCCTCCAGGGGGCCTCTTGGTTCACCAAGCTGGACCTCCGCAACGCTTACCATCTTGTGCGGATTAAGGAGGGAGATGAATGGAAGATGGGATTCCGGACCCCAAGCGGCCATTTCGAATATCTCGTGATGCCGTTTGGGTTGACCAACGCGCTGGCCGTCTTCCAGTGCCTGATAAATGATGTTCTCCGGGATTTCCTGGGCACCTTTGTCTTCGTCTACTTGGATGACATCCTCATCTTCTCCCGGTCATTAGAGGAGCATCGGGTGCACGTGAGACGGGTCTTCCAACGACTCCTGGAGAACAAGCTATTCGTGAAGTCCGAGAAATGTGAGTTCCACACTAACAAGACCTCATTTCTCGGCTTTGTTATCTCCCACAACCAGGTTCTCTCCGACCCAGTCAAGGTCAAGGCGGTGGTGGATTGCCCCCCCCCCCATCCAGGAAGCAACTCCAGCAGTTCCTGGGGTTTGCCAATTTTTATTGCCGCTTTGTGCCCAGGTACAGCATGTTTGCCCGCCCCCTGACCTGCCTCATGTCCCCAAAGGTTCCTTTCCGCTGGACAGAGGAGGCTGCAGCGGCATTCAGCACCCTCAAGAGGGAGTTCTCATCATCCTGCATCCTCACGCAGGTGGACCCGTCCCTCCAGTGCTTGGTCGAGGTGGATGCATTGGACTCCAGGGTGGAGGCAGTGCTTTCCCAGCGCTCTCCAATAGAAGGGGTGGTCCGCCCCTGCGCCTTCTTCTCGCACTGCCTGTCTCCAGCAGAAAGAAACTACAACATTGGCAACAGGGAACTCCTGTCGGTGAAGTTTGCGCTGGAGGAGTGGCGCCACTGGTTGGAGGGGGCTGCCCAGCCTTTTGTGGCTTAGACCGACCACAAAAACTTGGAATACTTGAGGACCACCAAGCGGTTGAATTCCCGGCAGGCCCGCTGGTCCCTGTTCTTTGGTCGGTTCGACTTTACGATCACCTACCGCCCCGGGGCCAAGAACGCCAAACCGGACGCCCTCTCCAGGCAATTCTTGGTGGAGGTATCAGAGGACCGTGAGCAGACCATCCTTCCACCATCCTGTGTCATTGGCGCCCTCTCGTGGGACATCAGGGAGAAGGTCGTGAAGGTGCAGGAGGTGGAGCCCAATACTGGAGGTGATCCCTCAGAGCGGCTGTTCATCCCTATGTTGGTCCATGGTGAAGTGATTCATTGGGCCCATGCCTCAAAATTTGCATGCCATCCAGGGGTGTCCCGCACGGCAGAACTCCTCCAGAGGTCGTTTTGGTGGCCGGGGCTGCGAAAGGACGTCACTGCATACATCCGGGCCTGCACTCAGTGCGCCACCGGGAAGTCGTCTTCTTCTCCTCCGGCCAGGCTCCTTCATCCCCTGCTGGTCCCCAGCCGACCCGGTCCCACGTCGCCCTGAATTTTGTGACGGGCCTCCCACCGTCCAACCACTTCACTACAGTCCTTACCATCGTCGATCGATTCTCCAAAGCTGCCCACTTTGTTCCCCTCCAGGGGCTGCCGACGGCACGGGAGACAGTGGACCTACTGGTGCAGCACATCATACGCCTCCACGGGATCCCCACTGACATCGTCTCTGATCGTGGGCCCCAATTCGTGTCCCAGGTTTGGAGGGCATTCTGTCACGCACTGGGGTCAACAGTAAGCCTGTCATCTGGATACCACCCGCAGAGCAATGGGCAGTGCGAACGGGCGAATCAAGAGCTGGAGGCTGCTCTACGCTGCGTCATCGCCTCAAGTCCATCTTCTTGGATCAGCCACCTGCCGTGAATCGAGTACGCCCATAATTCTACAGTTTCCTCTGCGATTGGTATGTCCCCCTTCAGGGCCTCCTTAGAATATGACCCCCCACTGTTTCCTGAGGAGGAGAAGGAAGTGGCGGTGACTTCTGTCCGTGCTCATGTGAGGTGCTGCTGCCGGCTCTGGACCACCACCTGCAGAGTTCTCCTTTGGACCACTGAACATAACACCAGGATGGCTAACCGCCATAGGAGACCAGCGCCCGAGTACAAGGTGGGTCAGCAGGTATGGCTGTCTACACAAAATATTAATTTGAAGGCTGAGAGGCGGAAGCTGGCCCAGCGTTTTATTGGGCCCTTCCCCATTATTTGTGTGGTTAACCCTGTGGCTGTTCTCCTAGCTCTCCCCCCTCCCTCCGCATTTGTCCGACCTTCCATGTCTCACAGGTGAAACCCGTTTGCTCCAGCCCCCTCTGTCCGCCTCCCAAGGCTCCACCTCCACCAGTGGTGATAGACGGCGACCCGGCGTGGGGAGTCAATGCCATCCTGGACGTTCGCCGCCAGGGTCGCGGCCTGCAATACTTGGTGGACTGGGAGGGGTACGGCCCCGAGTGGAGGTCCTGGGTATGTCCGTCATTCGTACTCGACAAACAACTCATCAGAGACTTCCACCGAACGCACCCGGGTAGGATAGGGCAGGTGCCAGGAGGCACCTCTAGAGGGGGGAGTACTGTCATAGCGCCCGCAGGGCCATCATCAACCTCAGCTGCACGCACACCTGCTGCCAATCATCAGCGGGCTTTAAAAGCCAGACCTGTCTGTGACTCAGCATGGAGTCGTCTGTCAAACTCCCGAGGACACGTCTCTCGTCAGCAGCCATGTCCTGGCTCATCGTCTAATCCTTGACCAACGCGTCGCCGCACGTAAGCTAAATATTGACTCACCTTGTCAAGCTCATCTTCCCCTGTGCACAGGTGGATCTCCCTGGCCGCGGATCCTCTCTCCCCGGTGGCGGTTCAGCTCCACTCCTGCATCAGGGTAACTCGCACTCCCCCCTGCACAGAGCCAGACGCTGTCTCCCTGGCTGTCGCCCTCAAGGCCAACCTAAGCTCACCACCACCATCTGCAAAAGTAAGCTGTCATCATTATTACGCCCTTTGCGCTGGTGTTGAGCTAATACCTCTGCTTTGTCTCCATAGGGTTGCCAGGCTGAACGGCGTCCTGCTCTCCCCCTGCACGAGTCCTACACTGCATGCACGACACTGTACATACACGCACGCATTCACAAGATACGGTTAGCTAATAAAAGGATAATTGCATTTCCCTTGAGTCTGTCTTTTGTCCCCTGGGTCCAGAATTATGTCAAAAATACATTTAAGAAGTGTACATGGAAGGAGCTTAAAAAGAACGTTTTAACCTCCTTGTCCACAGCTCTGCTCGCACTGGAGATACATAATCATAATTACGCTCGGATGAGAGCTGAACAATTCAGCATATCTGAGTGAGAAGTGGGGTACACCCTTGTAGGTGATTGAATATCCCTTACCTGGTAATCCCTTACCTGGTAATCCCTTACCTGGTCTATGAAAGACCAGGTAAGGGATTACGGCAGATTTTTACAAAATCAATCCATCAAAATAAAGCTGTTAAATTCTAGCCCCAGTGCTGGAACAGACATACATGCACATTCACGCCTTTTAAACATGCTGCTGAAATAGCGGTTGATTGCACTGCTGACTTCAGACCTGCTTTTTGCAAATCAAAAGCACATTGTAATAAAATGCACCTTAATTCCAACATGCTGAACTTTATACCAAGCCTCACCGACTTCAGTCCCTCCTACAAATGCAAGCTGGGCTTACACTCAGTTCCTAGCTAGCTGGTGAGGGCACCCAGCAGAAAACCAGACAATACGCTCACAAAAACTAAGGAAAGCACCAGCGCAAGGCACAAAGTGTGGCGCAAATGCCCACTTCAGATCTTTGAAATAGGGCACTTAGTCTTTTCCCCCCAGTTAAATGAAGGAAAACAACAATGACTTTCTGTGCCCACAAAAAATATATTTCAATCAAAATTTGTGAAAATTCAAAATAAAATCTATGCCAGTACGCTCTTCTCCTTTGACAAGATAATCCACCCACCTAACAGATATGGAATGTCAAGATGCTGATTTGTCGTGTGGGTGTGCAGTGGGCTGTGCACATTAGAAGGTCACTTTAAAATGTGCAGTTTTATTATATCACAATGCCACAGAGATCACAAGTTTTGATTGCATCATTGTTTTTTGACTGCAGTGGTACCACATCAGAGGTTCAACGTCCAATAAATATATCTTGTCAAGATAAAACTGCACATTTTAAAATTAAATTTAAACTCATTTATAACGTGTTCTTATTATACTGAAAGTAAATTTACAAAAGTGTGGAATCATATTTTCTGATTAGGTCCTCTTCATAATATCCTACTTTTCATGTTTTGATTGTACTAATTTTAAGAATTTTGAACATTTTAGAGGAATAATAATCTTAGCAAAGGAAAAGTGCTCACATAGAAACCTTGAACTCAAACAGAACGATCCAGTGTACTGGGTACATTATTTAAATAAATGTACTACTCAGAACAAGTAAACAGTAACAGTTCGTGGAAAACATGAACTTGATTGTATGTGACTGCATGGACGTGAGTAATGGTAACTCCGTAACTCGTCACTACCCACTTCTTGATGACGTCTGTGTCTACGTTTCTCTGCGGACAAACACCCACCTGCTGCGGCCTGAAGCCGCTCAGAGTGGAGTCGTTTTCTAATTTCGGAGACGGGAAAGGATCACGGCCTGACATGTCCAACAACACAAGCAAAACTCTGCAGCTTAAAGTCACACTGCTGAAAGGTTTAGTTCTAGCTTGAAGCTATTCAGCCTCTTTCGTCCCGGTTACTAAGCAACCGCAAACTTCCGGTTCAACTTTTCACAAGCGGTTTTTAAATCTATAAATCCGCAATTCTTACGTCCAGATTTATCACATTTTTCATCGTAAATTTAGGACTTAACCATCACATTTTACTTGCTTTATTTACTTAATGCTGTGATCACATATTGCCCAAATAAAACAAACAAAAAAAACCCCAAGCCAAAACAAGGAAAAAAATGGAATACCTTAATGTTTAAAAATAAGACTTCATTTCTTTTATTATTACTTTAATTTTACGTATCATGTATCTTTACGTACAAACTAAATTTCTACACATTGGCTATTTTTTCCTTTATTTCTTCTTTTTTAAGCACTTCTCCCAAACTCACCATCTCTATGGAATACTGTATTTTTTTTTTGTATGGAATAAGGCTTGAAGCCAGCAGGAACTGAATTTAGATTTTAATTATTTGAAATTGAATAACTGAATTTGAACCTGAATTAATTAGTTTGAATAATTGCTTTTAAAGTTTGAATCTGAATTGCCTAATTACCTCCGCCAAGGAGGTTATGTTTTCATCGGCGCTGGTTTGTCTGTCTGTCTGTTTGTTTGTCTGTCTGTTTGTTTGTTAGCAAGATAACTCAAAAAGTTATGGACAGATTTTCATGAAATTTTCACAGATTGTCAGAACTGGGGTATCCTACAGATGATTAGATTTTGGTGTTGATCCGGATCACCGTCCAGAAGAAAACCGCCATTACAGAAAATGCCATTTTTGTCAATAACTACTGAACCACCAATCCTATCATTGTGAATCCAATTGCTAGTCATGTGTTTTCATGGTCAAGGAATCTGAAAACGTACACACAAACACTGTATGGGGGGAACTGTGGCGCTTGGCGGAGGTCTGCGCTCTCCGAGTGCTTTTCTAGTTTGAAATTTAATCTATTGGTTTGAATGTGTATTGCAGTGAAATTGAAACTGTATTTCATTTACTTGAAAAATTTGGCTCCCTAATTCATGATCAGAGTTCAGTTTCACTTCTTGTCATACAAATTCAGTTTTTTGTTTCAGGTTTTGTGCCACACGTCTGGGACCTAGCCTCAGTCAAAACTAGTCAAGCACAGATGCAATTCTCGCTTCATGTGCTGCTTACCTGTTAACACCTGCACAGACTTGAGTGGTTAATTCAAAGTGATGTCCAGCAGCCACATGCCAGGTTTGTAAAAATAATAACTAGAAAAGCACTCGGAGAGCGCAGACCTCCGCCAAGCGCCACAGTTCCCCCCATACAGTGTTTGTGTGTACGTTGTCAGATTCCTTGACCATGAAAACATATGACTAGCAATTGGATTCACAATGATAGGATTAGTGGTTCAGTAGTTATTGACGAAAATAGCATTTTCCGTAATGGCGGTTTTCTTCTGGACGGTGATCCGGATCACCACCAAAATTTAATCATTTGTAGGATACCCCATTTCTGACAATCTGTGAAAATTTCATGAAAATCCGTCCATAACTTTTTGAGTTATCTTGCTAACAAACAAACAGACAGACAGACAGACAGACAAACCAACGCCGATGAAAACATAACCTCCTTGGCAGAGGTAATGATGTCATGTATGAGAAGAGGCGTCATGTATGCATACAAAATATCATTAGCCAGGGCAACAGATTAGCAGAGATTACCATTCAGGTGTTGGAGGTGTAGCAGCCCAGGATGAGGTGATTGTGCTGTCAGGACACTACTCTTTCAAAAACCAAAGGCTTTCTGTGTCATGCGGGTTTGTTTTGCTATAAATGCCAATAAATGTCCCGAGGAGCACTCAATGAAAGGACATTCATTCCCACAGAATGTAATGGAAACAATAATGTGAACAGACAGTGCTTGATGCTCATGATGCCTAGAGAAAGGCATCATGAAAATACATATAAAGGACAAACATAATCACTGCAGGCAGAAAACAAATATCAATAGACATGGACCAAAAACAATTATAAAACAAGGCCTGGCTAAAAATAACAAACACAACTGGAGAAAATAAGAGGCAGAGTAACACTAAGGGAAACACGATAATATAATAGATGAATGAATATACAGAAAAAGTCACAAGACTGGGTCTGGCAGAAAACTCAGCCCCAGCTCATGACACACTTCAACATCCACTTTTGGGATTCAATGTGGTTGAACACCTCATCAAAGTACAGAAGGATGGGCTTGGTGTTTGGCCCACCATTGTACATCTGCTTTGTAGTGCTATGGGAATTTGAAGCAGACAAGGCAACTTTAATTGCTAATCTCATCCAGACACAGACAGTCATGAGAGTTGAGGAGGCTATGATGAAATTAGGGCGGCATGAGGTTGTTGTTCAGGCAGGCCAAGTGCATATGTAAGGTGTAAAGTGCCAAGTTATCTTGATCCAGCCGAGCCTGTTGTGTTGTTTGAGCCCAACTATGAAGAGACTCAACTACAACAGCTAGCTGTAGGAGATGGATTGGTGGAGATCTGCAATAAAGCGAGTCCTTTCGTCAGAGTGCCCATCACAAACCACACGTCAAGATGTCCTGCATGGAAAGATTGTGCTGGGGAGCATTCAACCCATAGACAAAATAATAGAGACAGACCAACCTGAAAGCATCAAACCACCTAGCAGCACCAAGGTTAACACTATCAACTCCCACACTCACCCAAACAACAATCAAGGTGAGTCAATTGAAAAATGGGACCCCCCCCCCCCATTGATCTAAGTCACCTGAAAGAGGCGCAGCAGAACATTGCGAAAAAGATGCTGTTTGACGAGTCCCTGGCTTTTGCTCGCAGTGACGATGACATGGGATGTATTCCAAGCCTATAAATGTCCATAACATTGAAGGACAACATACCAGTTCAGAAATCATACACCTCAGTGGCCTCTGTATCAGGAAGTAAAAGAATACATCCAGAATCTGCTGGCTAAGGGCTGGATTGTAAAGTCAAAATCCCCGTACTCAGCCCCAGTCGTGTGTCCAGAAAAAGGAAGGTACACTCAGGCTGTGTATTGACTACAGGCTCCTCAATCAGAAAACGGTACCTGACAAGACACCCCCTGCCTCGCATCCAGGACCTGATGGACAGACTTGATGGCTACAGATGGTTTCCAATCCTTGACCAGGGAAAGGCGTACCACCATGGCTTCATGGCAGAAGGTTCACGTCATCTGACAGCATTTGTCATGCCTTGGGGACTCTATGAATGGGTCCAGATCCCTTTCAGTCTGAACAACACCCTGGCCACATTTCAAGAGAGTATGGAGGAAATGCTGGGCTCCTTGAGGGATGAGTACTGCATACCATATCTTGATGACTTCCTCTGCTATGCCCGAACCTTTGAAGAACATGTGGAGGGACTGAGAAAAGTCCTTCAAGCCTTGCAACGCCATGGGGTCAAGTTGAGACCGACCAAGTGTGAATTGTTCAAGCCGGAGGTACGGTATGTGGGACGGTTGATGTCTGCTGCTGGTATCCAAATTGATCCAAAGGATTTGGATGCTCTGCGTGCACTGAGGGACAAGGCACCTACTACAATTGGAGACCTCTGTTGTATACTTGGCTTCCTGAGCTACTGCAGGGCCTACATCCAAGACTTTGCAAGGTTAGCCAAACCACTCCATGAGTTGCTGCAGGTGAAAGATGGCATAACTGCAGCCCCTCACAAGAAACTCAGAAAAGAAGGAGGAAAGAGAAAAGGAGCACAGTTGCCATCACGAACCCCAGTGATGTGGAAGGGGGAACATCAAAAAGCACTATACAGGCTGACTGAGGCCCTGACAAGCCCCCCCTGTTTCAGCCTACCCCGATTTCAACTCCCCCTTGCCCATGCATACTGATGCGTCTGAGCAGGGACTCGGAGCGGTCTTATGCCAACGACAGAGTGGGAAGATGAGAGTTATCGGTTACAGTTTGAGAACGCTCACCGCAGCCAAGAGAAACTACAGACTTCACTCAGGAAAATTGTAATTTCTCGCCCTCAAATGGTCCATCTGTGAAAAGTTAAGGGATTACTTATTCTATGCACCACACTTCACGTATATACCGATAATAATCCCCTGACATGTGTGCTCAGCACTGTCAAAATGAATGCTGTGGGCCACAGGTGGGTGGGCGAACTGTCAGACTTTAGATCTGACAAAAAGTACCAACCAGGGAAAAGCATCAACGGCGCTGATACATTCTATCACTGTCCAGTGGAAGTTGACAAGTACATCACTCGGTGCAGAGAGGAGCTGCCCCAGAAGGTTGTCACCACTACCTGGGATGGTAGCAGAGCAGCAAAATTGGAGGAGGTCACCTGGGTTGCAGCCCTGGGCATGGCACACGAAATGTTGGGGTGTAACATCCCAGACCCCCACCAGCTTTTGACCATGATGAGCTGGTTAAAGCCCAACAATCTGACCCTGCCATCAGAGAGATCATGAAACTCAAAGAAACTAACAAGATGCTTACCAATGAAATGAGACAAGGCATCAGCGGAACAGTCAAAAAGCTGATGCATGAGTGGGGCAAACTCCGTTTAGAAAATGGACTCCTGTATAGGGAACCAGGCCAAAGACACCAGTTTGTCCTACCTGCTCAATATAAGTCCCAATATAAGTCCCCAGTCCTGTTAGAGGGAGCTGAGGTGGAGGTTGTGGATTCATACAAATATCTCGGGTTGTGGTTGGATAATAAATTGGATTGGACAACATACATTAGCCACTTGTATGGGAAGACACAAAGTAGGATGTACTTCCTAAGGAGATTGCGGTCCTTCAACATCTGCAGCAAAGTTCTGTGGATGTTTTACCAGTCGATGGTTGCCAGTGTCCTCTTTTACTCTGTGGTGTGCTGGGGGGGGGGGGGGGCAGTATATCCAAGAAGGATGCGTCCAGACTGGAAAAACTGATCAGGCAGGCCAGCTCTGTGGTCGGCGCGAAGCTGGACACCCTGGTGATGGTGGCAGAGATGAGGACTCTGGATAAACTGTTGGATATAATGGACGACGTCAGCCACCCTCTGCACACCGCCATCAGTGACCAGAGGAGCCTGTTCAGTGAAAGACTGCTCCTTCCCAAGTGTCGGATCAACAGGCTCAAGAACTCTTTTGTCCACCATGCCATCACACTCTATAACTCCTCACTTGGGGGGGGGGGGGACATAGAGTACAGAGGACAGTAAGGCATTCATAGTGAAATAACCTTAACCATACTTGTACAAGCCATATTTAGCCTTATATTTATACTGTGTATATTATGTTAAGTGTTTATTAAGTGTTTATTTTTTTCTTTTTTGCTTTTCTGATCTGTATGCTCCTTTTATGTGCTGCTGGAAATTTTAAATTTCCCAGAGGGAGTCATCCCAAAGGGATTAATAAAGTTAAGTCTAAGTCTTGTTCTCCGCCAACTACACAATGACATGGGCCATGTTGGTGTCAAGAGAGTTTTAAACCTGGTAAGACAGCGTTTCTATTGGCCATATATGAAATGAGACATCAAAGACTATGTGACTAAAAGGTGCCCCTGTATAAAACAGAAGAAACCAGCCACTCATGTAAGGGCTCCAATGGGCAGTATCACCACCACCTTGCCCCTTGAGTTAGTCTCCATCAACAACCTACACCTAGAGTCTAGCAAAGGCAGCTATGAGTACATTCTTGTGGTAGTTGATTATTTCACAAGATTTGACCAAGCCTATGCAACAAGGAACAAGTCTGAGAAAACCGCAGCAGAAAGGATTTTCAACGACTTTATCCCTCAGTTTGGTTAGCCAGCCAGAGTGGTGGCCTAGTTGGTAGAGCATCCACCCCACAACCAGGAGGCTGGGGTTCAAATCCCAGCCAGGTCGTACCAAAGACCATATAAAAATGGTACTTTCTGCATTCTAGCTTGGTGCTCAGCATTATGGAATGGGGAAAGTTAATGCACAGAGCTACCAGAGGACTGACCCCACTGTAGCTTTCACTACTCACAGTAGCTGTGTGGCCTAGGGTCAGTGAAATGGAGATAGGTGCCGCCCCATACACCACAGGTGTGGAAGGGATTAACTTAGTTATTCAGCTAAATTGCATCATGACCAAGGCAGAGAGTTTGAAAATGAGCTATTCAGTACCCTGCAGAAGTTGAGTGGAGTTGGGCACTCCAGAATGTCCGCATATCAGCCACAGGGCAATCCGGCAGAGTGCTTTAACAGATCTCTATTACAAATGCTAAGGACCCTGGCCAAGAAGAAGGACAGATGGAATAAACAACTCCCCCAAATAGTCCATGCATATAACTGCACATGTCACGACTCAACAGGCTACTCACCCTTCTTTCTGTTGTATGGTCGCCACCTACAACTACCAGTGGATCTGTTGTTTAGATTCACTGTCAGTGAGGAAGCTAAGATCCCTAGAGGCTATGCAGAAAAGTGGGCCAAAGCCATGACTGAGGCCTATCGGATTGCATCAGAGAACTCTAAACAGTCAAGCGTCAGAGGGAAAAAGTACTATGACCAATGCATGCGAGGTGTTCATCCTGAAACCAGGTGACAGAGTGCTGGTACAGAACTTGGGAGAGAGAGGTGGGCCTGGAAAGTTAAGAGCTTATTTGGAAAAGACAATCTACATTGCAATAGAGCAAGTCCATGACAGCCCTGTATACAAAGTGGTGTGTCACAACCCGGCTCAAGGCTGGACAAAAAAGTGAGACCATGTGGAGGTGCCAATTTAATCAAAAATTTATTTAAAGGAAAATATAAAGTGTCTGTAATTATCAGTGGCATATGTGTGTGTTGGATGCGTGAAACAAAAAGCAGACCAATCTCTAGCCAACCCAGTTACTGTACGTCTCTGTCGGGAGCAGCAGCAATGCCAGCAGCAAACCAAAACCAGACCCCACAGGCCACAAACAACACAGACAGAAGCCGCCAGCACAACCCCGTCCAAGCGGCAGAAACAGGTGCAGCGGGCAGAGCGCAGACACAACAGAAAGGCAACTGGCCTCCACGGGAGCAAAAAGCTGCTGACAAGCATGCAGGTGTGGCTTACATAGGGAACCCCCTAACCAGGAGCAGTCCTCCACAGCTCCACCTACAACACAAAAAAAGGAAAACTGAGGGCCGCCAGTTGCCCATCCCTGCGCTAGATAGATAGACACACACTCTAGATAGACAGACAGTTGTTTGTGTGGTTGAGAGAGTGTTGTTTTTTTTGAGAGTGTAAGGTATGTTTTTGTGAGTGAGGGAGGGAGAGAGGGACATGGAGGAGCAACCTCATTTTTGGACTCACGATTTAAAAATATTAGGTTTTGGCAATGAAACACATGCACAAGAGGCCATGTCAAAATTGACTGTCATGCGGTGATCCTCGCGGATCACCATGAGACGCCAAGAGTCCACCAGTGAGTTTTGCGATGATGGTTTATTAATCACACAAGACGAGACAGGACAAGACTGTGAGCCGCTCTCGGCAAAAACACACAAATCAATACATGGGCTCGCAGGGCTGCCCCCAGCCACTACGAGCTAAACTGAGACATGGCAAATCACGAACCTGACATGAAGGTCTAATGAAGCTCAGACAAAGCTTGACGAGGTGTAGACCATAACTGATGAGATGTTGACAATACTCCTGCAGCATTACTGTAGCTAGTGCCGGCTTTATGAAGGCGAACACTAACGAGCAGTAATGACACACAGCTGACCAGCCTTGACAGGTGGAAGCCCCACCAAGCACCTTCACAATAAGAGCCCGGTGAGACCAGAATACAACCCACAGCTGTCAAGGCCGGCAGCGAGTTGAACTCAGCCCGAGCGCGATCAGAACCCAGCGCTTGGGTCGTAACAGTACCCTCCCTCCACGGGCGGGCTCAGAACGCCCCAAGGACCACCCTGCCCCCCCTTCCCCCCGGTGGGTGGCTGGGGGTAGGAGCGGAGGGAGAGAGACCAAACCCAAAGACAAAACAGAGACGAGAAAAAAACGACATACAGGACAATGACCAGAAAAACCACTCAGATTAAATCAAGAAAATGCACATGGGGAAGAACAAAAATCCAGAACTACCAGATCAGAAATACTAAACACGAGACTAAGACAACATACCAAATATTCAAAAAAAAAAAAAAATCAGACAAAATACAGAGGAAAAACAAGGGCACATAACACATGCTAGGGCAACTGCAAGACATAACCCAAAACACAAAATACACAGATCAGCAAGGACAAGGTAAAAAAAAAGACAGAACAATCACCGTGACGGATTAACCCAGAAAACCACTACCCCCCCGACAGTTTACGCTGACCGGCGGAGACCAAGCGCCACAGGAACAGTTCAGGTGGTCTCCCCGCGTCCAACAGCCGGCGGGTGGTCTTAGGAGCCGGAGCATGACCAGGCAGCTCACCAGAGTCCAATGCCCAGCACGTCCGCTCCTCCGGTGGTCAAACCAGGTCACCCAAAGACACACACAACACGTCGGGTGGCCGACCCGAGGTGCTGAACCGGCGAAACAGTTCCTCCGGCAGCCGACCCGTGTCCCTCAGCCACCAGTCCTGGGGAAAAACAGCCCGCGGCGGCCTCCCTGACGAGGACAAAACTCGGGAGAGCCAGGGCAAGCGAACAGGAGCCCCCACGGCCCCCGGCAATGATGCACAGGGGCGGTGACTCAGAGGGGACAGATGACCAGGATGAGCCTGTAATCCGTTCGACGGTGAAAGGTCTGCAGCTCCTCCCCTGTCCGGACCATGATGGCGCCGCACCTCCGCTGGACCCCGAGTGGGTCCCAGCTGCACCCACGTCGGGTCCTGATTGGGCCAGAACCGCACCTGCGGTGGACCCCAATCAAGCCTCCGGTGCACCCACGTCGGACCCCAATTGGGCCAGAACCGCACCTGCGGTGGACCCCGATTGGGCCTCCGATGCACCCACGTCGGACCTCGATTGGGCCACAGCAGCCTCCATGACGGACCCCGATTGGGTCGGTGCAGCTCCGCTGACGATCTCCACCCCCGAACCTGGGACCTCCAACCCAGTGACTCCGACTCGTTCCATGCCGGCGACACTGCAATAAGGATCAGAAACAAGAAAACCGGGATCAGAATCACCGGTAGCAATAGAACCCAGTGAGATGAGCTCGGGCACAGCAGGCGGCTGCTCCTCACTCGCCTCCCTGAGAGGCAGGCAAAAATGCTCCAACACAGGGGACAGAGACAAAAGAGGGAGCACTTGCCTGCACTCGGGTTCTGTTGCCATCCAGGACTCCGACAATCCAGGTTCAGGGCGGCGACTCTCGTCAGCAGGCTCGAATTCAGCTGCGTCGGGCTCCGCAGCTGGCAGGATGTCATTTGCAGCCTGAGGTTCCGCCCACGCTGCCGTCCACGCTGATGACCCGTATGGCGTGGGGGCAGGGGACCCTCGACCCACTGGCTTGGACCGCTCCGGCGAGGAGACCCGGGGACGCTTCATCGTCGGCTCAGGCTCCGGGCCGCAGTCCGTTCTTCTCCTCCGTCCACGATGTGGCTGCAGGGCTGGATCCAGGCTTTCCAGCACTGCAGGCCCCCTCTTCGTCCGAGGACGTTAACCTGGCGTCGCGGACCGCTCCACAGGGGGGAACACAGAGGCAGCAGGTTTAGAAATTTGTTCTACAGCAGGTGGAAGGAGCTCGGGGGGCTGTGAACCCCGAACTCCGCCCCCAGGAGTCAGACAAGGCAGATTATAATCAAGATGTAATAAATTATCATGCACTTGCCTTTCTCCCAGGGAAGAGATGGTTCCTGCTGCAGGGGACGTTGTTCCCCCTTCTCCCCGCTGGATGATGACAGAGGGCCCCCTGGATGGACGAGGTGGAGCCGCTCTCAGAGGTTCGGGTCCAGCCGGGGATTCTGCTGAGGAATACTTGGGCCGTTGCGCCGACGTCGTCGTCGGCCCCCAGACGGCGTAAACTCCTGGACCGGTTCCGGGACAGGAACGGGACTCCAATGCGGGGAGCGAGGATGCCTCCTCCTCTGCTTCCTGCTTCTTTCCTCCTCCAGCCCATGGAGTATCTCGCGCTGCGCAGCGAGTTCATTGCTCCTCGTCACCACCTCCGGGTGATCGTCGTAGAGGAGAGGAAGGTTGTCCAGGAGATCCTCAGCAACGTCCAGATGCCAGCGCATGTCATCGGGGTTGTCGTCAAAAGTTGCGGCGAGGAGCGCTCCGTCTCAGGGGTCGGCAACCCGCGGCTCCGGAGCCGTATGCGGCTCTTTCATCCCTCTGCTGCGGCTCCCTGTGGCTTTGGAAAATAAATGAGTATTTAATTAAAATGTATTTTATTTTAGTTCATAAGTTTTTAAAATGTAATTCTAAATTTGAAGATTATGGTGATCTTGTAAAATCTAAAAAAAAAACGTGTTAAAGTTTAATCACCGTCAGCAAAAAATCAACACGATTACATAAGCACTCGGCGCTTCCCCGGAAGTCGTCTCCCGCGATAACCCAGATGTGTTGTGTTCAAGCTACTGCTGTATTGCAGTAGCTTGACAGCCCTGCGATTGGATAGTTGCAAACGATTGGACCAATCAAATGGCTCGTTGTATGCTTTTTCAAAGATTCAGGGCGGCGTGTTCTCAGGGATGTGATTTTCTGCTAATTCGCCGAATTCCGCTTTATTTTATCTTCCAGGAAGATAAAGTACATTAAGTATGTTAGCGGCTTGTGGTCCACGAACGCAGTGAAGCTGCGCCCTTTCAGGCAGGACTGGAAGTGGCGTATGGCCACTTCCGGTAATCGGTATGGCCAGGTGGAGAGTCATTAACTCTCTGTTACTGGTGGCGGACAACGGCTGTATGAGCTGGGCTGGCGCAAGGGAGGAAACGGTAATAAAAGTTAACCATCCTCTTTCATGATTCCAAACAGTTTGAAATTGACAGTGCACAGTGGACATTGACTCATAACTTTTGAATATTTCTAAGACTTGGCTACATCAGTGATTGTGCAAAATGAACTGCTCAAGTCTCAATGGAGATTGAAACTGGTGATCTGAAATGAATGCTGAAATTATAAAAAGTAATGGTATGTTGGAATTTTATTTCTATTATGGAACAGATAAAATTAACTGATTTTGATTTGATCAAGTGTTAAAGCATGTGATGGATAAAGCTTGTTGGAATATTTTAGGATTGCTATCTTCTTGGAACATAAGTCAATATTATACAGTAATAAGTGGCATTCAGCTGTTTGTTTTATGTCATTTAAGCACAGTTCTGGTACTTAAAAATCATAAAAACCCAGGAGCTTCGGGGGGGCTTTACCCCCTTGCCCCCCCCACCAGGGCTCTGCCCCAGACCCCGCTGGGGAACTGTGTCCCCCAGACCCCCTGCTGAATTTTCAGATAATTTCCCCAACCCCAAATCACATCGCTGGTTCGTGTTGGAATTCTGAGCTTTCGGTATTGTTTTCAGCGGAATTATGAGATTTTTAATCGAAGGATCAGGAGTCATCAGTGCTAGAAATAGCACTCTCCTTTCAACCCAATGTCAACCTTCAACCCAATGTCTTTTTTTTTCGGAGTTCAAAATGTTTTTGTTGCATACAGAAATGTCATTTTGTTTTCTCTGCAGGAGTTCCCTGATTTCATAAATGCAACACATTATAGTTTGTTTATACTTAGCATAAAGGGAAAAAAAGTTATATGCAGTGTTATTTCATTTTAAGTGTCAAAAGGGTTTTTGTGGCTCCCAGTGTTTTCTTTTCTGTGGGAAACGGGTCCAAATGGCTCTTTGAGTGGTAAAGGTTGCTGACCCCTGGCCTACATACTCCAGAGCGTCCGCCAGCTCGCGGTTCAGACGCCGACCGCGGCTCCTGAATGACGGCATTCTCCCCAGCAGTTGACACCCAGACAGGGAAGAACAATTGTCCAATTACAGCAAAAACTCACGGTGAAAGGCGTCTCAGTGTGGCGTCTCCGTTCAGACGTCCTGCAGGAGTATATCGTCATGTGGTGATCCTCGCGGATCACCATAAGACGCCAAGAGTCCACCAGTGAGTTTTGCGATGATGGTTTATTAATCACACAAGACGAGACAGGACAAGACTGTGAGCCGCTCTCGGCAAAAACACACAAATCAATACATGTGCTCGCAGGGCTGCCCCCAGCCTCTACGAGCTAAACTGAGACATGGCAAATCACGAACCTGACATGAAGGTCTAATGAAGCTCAGACAAAGCTTGACGAAGTGTAGACAATACTCCTGCAGCATTACTGTCGCTAGTGCCGGCTTTATGAAGGCGAACACTAACGAGCAGTAATGACACACAGCTGACCAGCCTTGACAGGTGGAAGCCCCACCGAGCACCTTTACAATAAGAGCCTGGTGAGACCAGAATACAGCCCACAGCTGTCAAGGCCGGCAGCGAGTTGAACTCAGCCCGAGCGCGATCAGAACCCAGCGCTCGGGTCGTAACATTGACTGCTAAATGCGCTGCAACCATGAGGTTGGAGAGACCAATGCCATCAACATGCCATAAGGTAGTGTACTATTTATTATTCCATATTATTATTGTTTTCCAAACCTCTCTAGCAACATGTATTAAAATGTTCTCAACTCCATCAGTCAGCAGCAGAGGAAGAACCCGAGCCTTCAGCAGAAGACAACTTGTGGGATCTTTTGGATAGCAGAGCTGGTTTGTATTATGTTAAACATCATTTTCTTATTATAAAAGATTGCTAATTACATTTATTTTCCTTTTTGTTTCAGTGAAACACAGCAATCTCAAAGTGCAACAGCAGATGCCACAGTGGAAGTTGAGCGATATTTGTTTGAGCCTACCTCTCCAAAGGAGAAGACCCGCTCTGTTACCAGACAACACACAAAACCATATACCCAAACCTTTACAAGATGGTAAAAAAGTATCTCCACATGCCAGCAATATCAGTGCCATGTGAGTGGGTCTTCTCCAAAGCTGAAGAGGTAGTAAGCCACAAGAGGAGCAGACTGAAACTACACACTGTTGAAATGCTTCTTTTTTGAATAAAAATCTTTAAACGCTCTCCATTTAATAACACTCCCCTCCCCTCTACATACTATTATATATATACTGTATATCAGGGGTTTCGTTCACTGAAAATTGTTCTTCGACAGAATTTTTCCAGCAATGACTAAAAATTCTGAAAACTATCATTTGACAGATTACACGGAGGGTGATCTAATTAACAAGAAGCCATCTCTATTGTCATTTAGTCCATACAGTCAATCATGTACAATAGAACGAAATTACATTTCTTCTATCTACAATGTTAATCACATGTAGAATCAGAAGGGTTGCTGCCATGCAAGGCACCACCATAAACAAGATAAGATAAGATAAGCCTTTATTAGTCCCACAATGGGGAAATTCCAGGACTGCAACAGCACAGGGATAGCAACACTCAGAGCAATAATCAGAAGGCAAGAGAAAAAAAAAAAACAAGAGCAGCAAGTATACATATGTACATATATATATATATATATATATAGACACAGTGCGGAGCATTGTAGCTGGATGGAATAAATATGTAGATATATAAACACACACAGTATGGAGCATTGTAGCTGGATGGAATAAATATGTAGATATATAAACACACACAGTACGGAGCATTGTAGCTAGATGGAATAAATATGTAAATATATAAACACACAGTGTGAAGCATTGTTGCTAGATGGAATAAATATGTAGATATATAAACACACACAGTACGGAGCATTGTAGCTAAATGGAATAAATATGTAAATATATAAACACACACAGTGCAGAGCATTGTTGCTAGATGGGATGAAACAGCACAACCGTCTACTTAGTTATCCTACATGGTATGATTATGTACACATACATATTCTCACCCTCCATAGTGACCGGTATTTTCCTAGTTGTATGCCGGAATGGACCATTGTATAAGTCTATTGCGTCTTTTGCATTCAAAACTATTAGGTTGTCACGTCTTTTTGCTATCTCTGCGAGCAGCCCTGCTTAGGTTGTACAGTCTGACAGCTGTAGGTAGGAAGGACCTGCAAAACCTCTCTGTTGTGCACCTAGGATGATGTAGTCTGCTGCTAAATGAGCTCCTCAGTGCATTCAGTATGTCCTGCATAGGGTGGAACTCGGACTCCAGCAGAGATGACAGTTTAGCCACCGTCCTTCTCTCTCCTATCTCCTCCACTGGGTCAAGGCGCTGCCCCAGGACAGAGCTAGCTTTCTTGATCAGTTTGTTCAGTCTCTTCCTATCAGCTGCCGTAATGCCACTGCCCCAGCAGACCACTCCAAAAGTGATGGCTGATGCCACCACCATGTCATAGAATGTCTTCAGCAGCGCCCCTCATACACCAAAAGACCTGAGTCTCCTCAGTAGGAACAGCCTGCGCTGTCCCTTCTTGTAGAGTGCGTCAGTATTGTGTGACCAGTCTAGTTTATTGTTCAGATGAACACCCAAGTACTTATAGGATGTCACCATCTCGATGTCTGTTCCCTGTATATTTACTGGTGCTGTGAGGGGTTGTCCTTGCCTGCGGCAGTCCATCACCAGCTCCTTAGTTTTCTTGCGTTGATCTGGAGGCAGTTCCGATGGCACCAGTCCATGAAGTCCTGGATAAGCCCTCTGTACTCAGCTTCATCTCCATTGGAGATGAGGCCAACAATCGCAGAGTCATCAGAGAACTTCTGTAGATGGCAGTGTGCTGTGTTGTGTGAGAAGTCCGCAGTATAAAGGGTGAACAGGAAGGGAGCCAAAACCATTCCCTGGGGGGCCCCCGTGCTACCGATGATCGTGTCGGACACACAGTCCCGGGTTCTCACAAACTGTAGGCCGGTTAGTGAGGTAGTCCAGGATCCATGATGACAGGTGCTGGTCCACCCCTGCGCACAGCAGCTTGTCCTTCAGGATCATCGGTTGGATGGTGTTGAAAGCACTGGAGAAGTCAAAGAACATGATCCTCACCGCATTCCTGGGCTTCTCCAGGTGGGACAGAGAACGGTGAAGGAGGAAGATCACTGTATCCTCCACCCCAATGCCATGCTGGCAGGCGAACTGGAGTGGATCCATCGCTGGTCCCACCAGGGGGCGGAGGTGAGCAAGGAGCAGTCTCTCCAGGGTCTTCATCATGTGGGACATCAAGGCCACTGATCTGTAGCTGTTCAGGTCTTTGGGGTGGGAAGTCTTTAGTACAGGTACCACACAAGATGTTTTCCACAGCTGTGGTACCCTCCCCAGCTTCAGGCTCAGATTGAAGATGTGCTCCACAATCCCACACAGCTGGTCTGCACAGGACTTGAGGAGCTTTGCGCTGATGCCGTCCGGTCCCAACGCCTTCCTCGCCTTTATCTTCCTCAGCTCCGTCCTCACCTGGGTCTTAGTCAGAGTCAGGTTGGGGGGCTGTGTGTTGGGAGTGGGGGGGTGTTGGTGGAGTGGGGACTGGGCAGCAGGACTTGATGGCTTTAGAGGCAGCAGTGGTTGTTGTGCAGTCAGGGGGGAGGGCGGTTGGTCAAACCTATTGAAAAACAGATTCAGATTGTTCGCCCACTCCCTGCCCCCCGTGGCCTGGGGGGAGGTATTCTGGAGCCCAGAGATGGTTTTAAGGTTTCTCCAGACCCCGCTGATGTCGCTCTGTTGCAGCTTGTCCTCCATCTTCTTCCTGAAGCTGTCCTTGCCTTCTCTGATCTTTCTCCTCAGCTCCCTCTGTACGGACTTCAGCATCTCCCTGTTCCCCAACCTGAAGATCCTCTTCTTCTCTCACAGAAGTGTTTTTATCTCAGGGTTGATCCAGGTTTTGTTGTTTGAGCAACACCGTATGGTCTTGGTGGGAACGGTGTTGTCCACACAGAAGCTGATGTAGTCCGTGACGGTGTGAGTGAGGCCATCGATGTCCTCACCATGTGGATCGCAGAGCTGCTCCCAGGCGGTGGTTTCAAAACAGCCCTTTACAGCCTGTTTTCCACTAGCCCAGCACACCTCGGTATGGCTCGATTCACTTCAGTACGGCTCGGAATGCTTCTGTCTCCATTAGCACGGTGTTGTGCTTGTGCTGTGATGGTTTGTTAGGAGGTTTTAGAAGCGGGGCAGCGGCAGATTCTCAGCGAGGCGGGGCCACACTCCCGTGACGTGACGTTAGGCACCCGACTGAGTCCTTATTTACACGAGACAAAAAATGGAGGATCCAAGGATCCACAGAGCCTTGCTCGCTCTGTGGTTTTATCTCACAATTAATTTTATCTCATAATTAAGCTGCAACAACACAAGTCACTTTTGTTTTGAATTAACTGCCAAATGACCTAGAAATAATGAGCTGAAACTTGTTTTTATTTGTATTAAATAATGAGACGGTGGCACACTGTCCAACACCAAATTGTATTATTTTTTACATCTTAGGGCATTTTGGATGTACTGAATTAAAAAAATTCATGTTTTTCACCTTCAGGTCAACGTTTGGAACAACAGTATTATTATTTTCCGTTTAGATGATGCTACACTCCTTCTAAAGTATTGTAAATCTCTGAATTTGGAATGCCGATAGAACATCCAATTTACATATACTTGTACCTACTTTGACTTGGTGCTAATTTTTTATGATATTTCAATAAAAAGAACAGAAAGCTTACAAAAAGATTTCTTTTTTGGTCTAGTTAAAAATTACATTACCTTTACAATGGTTGACCCCTGACAGGAAGATCAGCATCATTTTGATCAGACTAGGCAATGGAATTTCTATTGTAACGTGCTGCTCGACATGGCGACGTCCCACCGGGAGATTCGAACTCATGCCTCCCGCTCCGGAGTCCCGCACCCTACCTGTGTCGCCAATAGGGTCAACCCACTTGGCAAGCCAAGTAGGGTGCTCATATTGAGTTCGCTACACTACTCCCCTCTGGTTCTCGACATCGTCCCGATGTCAGCGCCCCATTACTGCTTTGGACAGGAGATCCCACTTCTGACACCAATGTAACGTGCTGCTTGACATGGCGACGTCCCACCGGGAGATTCGAACTCACGCCTCCCGCTCTGGAGTCCCGCACCCTACCTGTGTCGCCAATAGGGTCAACCCACTTGGCAAGCCAAGTAGGGTGCTCATATTGAGTTCGCTACACTACTCCCCTCTGGTTCTCGACATCGTCCCGATGTCAGCGCCCCATTACTGCTTTGGACAGGAGATCCCACTTCTGACACCAATGTAACGTGCTGCTCGACATGGCGACGTCCCACCGGGAGATTCGAACCCACGCCTCCCGCTCCGGAGTCCCGCACCCCACCTGTGTCGCCAACAGGGTCAACCCACTTGGCAAGCCAAGTAGGGTGCTCATATTGAGTTCGCTACACTACTCCCCTCTGGTTCTCGACATCGTCCCGATGTCAGCGCCCCATTACTGCTTTGGACAGGAATCCCACTTCTGACACCAGTGTAACGTGCTGCTCGACATGGCGACATCCCACCGGGAGATTCGAACCCACGCCTCCCGCTCCGGAGTCCCGCACCCCACCTGTGTCGCCAACAGGGTCAACCCACTTGGCAAGCCAAGTAGGGTGCTCATATTGAGTTCGCTACACTATGTTATTATGCTGTTTTATAATTCAGTGTTATAACAGACAAACCACACTTTCCAAAACAATTCCATTTTATTATATACAAAATATTAAAATAAAAAAAAACTTTGCAACACAACATGAAGGTTAATCGACATTTTATACACGCCGACCACTGAGTGCCTCTACACCAGCTTCCCAAACTGGGTCAGGAAGGCTCGGTTGAATGAAGCCGTCTCTGCCTGCTCTGGGTCAGGAAGGCTCGGTTGAATAATCCGGACGGGCTGTTGCGGCGGACGCGTGGGATGATTCTACAAGGAAAATGCACACAATAAAATACAGCACGAAAGTGCAATATATACACAAAAGACAATAGTTTTTAACAAGAATACATAAGCTTATTTCAGCGTATTGTTCACATGAATAATTAAAATAAAAGCTTTAGTCCGCAGTGTGCTGCAATAAAGCAGCGATCCATCCACAAATGAACAGCTTTTTTATTGCATAAATAAACTGAGCGCCTTACTGAATATATTTGCGAAAAAACGCACAATAAAAAAAATTAAAACTCACCGTTAAAGGACTCCGATGTCGAGACCTCCTGGTATATTTTTTCATTCCGGGCAGCTCCGTCTAACTCGCGCTGGATACGTTTGTCTGACGATGCAGTGAGCAGACACTGCACCTCCTTATTGGTCCATGGAACACCCTTATTACGCGAAGCCATTTTTGATAAAGAATAAATGAAAATAGCACAGCAATACACTGAAAAGAAACCGCCAACAGTGGTTGCGTGCTGAGTAAAGGCGGTCGTGAAGATTCTTTTTTTTTTTTTTTTTCAAAAACTTTATTGAGAAGGTCGTGAAGATTTGGTAGATGAGAAGGAGGAGAGGGGCAGTTACAACCTGACCAATCAGCGCCGGTTACGACCTGACCAATCAGCGGCGACCAGTCTGTTAACGTCACAACACGGCACAGCTCAGCACTGCTGTACCCTGCCCTGGAGCGGGGCTGAGAATCGCGGCTGTTAAACCGTGTTGGGGCTTGTGGAAAAGCGTACAAAGTGTGCTGAGCCGTCCCGTGTCGCGCTAAAGCGTGCTAGTGGAAAAGGCCCTTACCTGTGTTGCCAATAGGGTCAACCCACTTGTCAAGCCAAGTAGGGTGCTTATATAGAGTTCGCTACAATATCACCACCCTGCTCCTCTGCTCTCTGTGCCGCTGCCACCACTGGTTCATCTACTGCATCATCCAATGTAGTGTCAAACGTCTCTCCATGACTCTCACACAGATTGTGCAGAGCACAACAAGTCAGCACCATAGATTTAACCAGTTTCATGTCACAGTCATTCCTCTCTCCTTCCTCCTTCCTTCTCTCCTCGTCATCAGCCATTTGTTTGTTGTGGAGGATTTGGTCACGTGTTTCACATCACGAGGGTGTGACGCCGCCTGCTGTTCAACAAATCCCACCCACAGCAGGTGTGCCAGCAGGTGTGCCAGCAGTAGTTGAAAAGCAACTGAGGCTGAACCGAACCGAAGTGAGTAGAGTCGGGTTTTCAATCGGGGCTGGGCTGGGCTCGTGGAAAAGCGCCTTTAGAGTGCTGGAGACAGGAGATAAGCATTTTTTGCTAGATTTGGGGGGCAGAAAAGAAATGATTGGCATAAACAGGCTCAAACCCGCTTTTGTGGTGGCTGACGAAGGTGTGCAGTTGGCCAGGGCTCCTCGGCGCGGCAGACCCCCTAGGGAGCATTCCCCAGAGCACCCACAGGGATTGACTAACAGTTCTCATCCTCAGACAGCAGCTTCCCAGCAGGAGGGTGCCGCGAAGGTGGTAAAGCCCGCTTACAGCAGATACGGAAGAAGACTGAGGCCCAAGCAGCACGTGGACTGATGTGTGTGATTTTATCATGACATGCAGACTGTTATTACGTTGTTCCATCTTAGACATTTGGGGGGGTCATGTGGGACACATATGTGGGTTTCATATGCTTCACATGTATATTACTGTATGCTTACTGTATGCTTCACGTCTCAGATGAACAAAAGGACTGAGCCTCCTAGGAGATAACAGGAGGATGTGAAATGTGGCCTTTTGTATGCAAAGAGATGGCCTTGGGGGATTTCCTGGCCACCAGTGACTTTAGGTGGAGGTGAGAAGACCTGGAAGAAGACGCATTGTGACTTGGGATTAAATACAATGTGACTGTGTGCTTTGATGTCCTGGGGTATAAAGGGACGAATGTCTGGGGGTTTCTTTCTCTTTCTGTTTTTGACGATGTTGGAGAATGTGAATAAACCTGACTCGTGAGATAAACTCAGCCTCGTCATTTCCACATTCTTCACAATAGTAATTTAAACTTTGAAGAGAACTGTGAAAGGATGTGCAAAAAGGGACAGCAATATTTGCATTGCTTGAGAAAACTTGCACGCTTCCAAATTGACCAAACCATAATGACAATGTTTTATCGGGCTTTTATTGAATCTGTTTTATCCTTTTCTTTAGTGTCATGGTTTGGTCAGATAAAACTGAATCAGAGGAAATCCTTGGATCAGGTAGTTAGATGGTCCAGTCGTTTGCTTGGTGAGTCACAGCTGAGCCTGACATCCCTGTACACCAGACAAGTACAGAGGATGGCTACCTTCATTTAAATGATGACTCCCACCCTTTGCACTGCAACTTTCAGCTTCTTCCCTCAAGACGGAGGTTTGCTGCCCCAAAAAGTAAAACCCAGCGCTACAAAAACAGCTTTGTTCCTGCTGCTGTCAAAGAGTTGAACAAGTTGTAACACTATATTGCACATAATTTAGGTTGTGGGGCACATATGTTGGTTTCATATGCTCCACAGATATATTACTGTATGTTTATTGTGTGCTTCATGTCTCAGGGGAACAAAGGGACTGAGCCTCCTAGAAGTAACAGGAGGGTGTGAGATTTGGCCTTTTGTTTCAAGGAGATGGCCTTGAGAGACTTCCTGACCACCGGAGACTTGGGGGTGGATGGTGTTAAGATCGGGGGAAGTTACATTGTGACTGGGATTAAGTACCACGTGACTGTATGTTTGATTAAACACCATGTGACTGTAGGTTTGATGTCCTGGGTATAAAAGGACAGATGTGAGAAGATTCATTCTCTTTTTCTGCTTTGAAATGTTGGAGTATGTGATTGTGAATAAAGCTGAACCTGAGGAATAAACTCAGTCTCTTCCTTCAACACATCTCCACACTGGTGACCTTATGACGAAGCATGAGCAGAAGTAATTCTCCCGAGCCGGACTCGTCAGAAGCCAGCCTGACGAATGCCACCACGTTCCAGCTGCCGGACTTCTGGCAGAATAGTCCGCGCTCCTGGTTTAGCGCGGTCGAGGCGCAGTTCAACCTCCGGAGAATCTTGAGAGACGACACAAAATTCTACCATGTGGTGGCGAAGCTGGACAACCACACAGTCCAGAGGGTGGAGAACCTGGTCAACCACCCACCGGACAGCGACAAGTACAGCGCATTGAAGGCTGCACTTATCAGCCACTTCACCCCCTCGGTGCAACAGCGAGCAGAGGCGCTCCTGGCGTTGACGGAGTTTGAGAACGACAGACCCGCAGACCTGATGGGGAAAATGCTGAGGTTGAGAGACTCCGAAGATGACAGCTTTATCTTCACCCACCTTTTCCTCAGGACCCTACTGCCAGCGGTGAGAGTGACCCTGGCCGGTTCACCTCTGTTGGCCCAGCGAGACTACCACGAGTTGAGCCAGGAGGCGCAACGACTCGTCGATGCCCACAAACGGAGCGCGGCTTCGTCCGCGGCAGCAGAGCTAGGCGCAACGTCCGGAGACGGCATGGGGCCAGAGGCTGCAGCACCAGACTCACCGACGACGGCAGCAGCAAGGGCCAGGTGACACGGAGCGGACGACGTCCTTTGCTTCTACCATCGCTGCTTTGCAGAGAGGGCGCACAAGTGCATTCCACCGTGCCATTTCAAGCGCTCGGGAAACGCCAAGACCGGGGGTCGGTAGCAGCTGTGGCCCTCGGGGAGGAGAACAAGCTGCTCTACCTGAAGGATGCACGCTCGGGGAGGCATTTCCTCGTGGACACAGGCTCCCAGCTGAGCTTCATCACGCCTTCCTACGCGGACCGGCTGGCGCCTTCCAGTGGTCCCCGGGTGTCAGCAGCGAACGGCTCAGCGATTAAGACCTTCGGTGAGAGACTCTGCTTCTGTCTTTGCAGGGCCGTTCATTTGAGTGGACTTTTGTTGTAGCGGCAGTCAATTTCAACATGTTAGGGGCTGATTTTTTGTGCTCACATGGTTTATTGGTTGATCTTGCTAACAGACGTCTGGTTAATGCACTCTCCTTTCACTCTATTCCCTGCACAGCTCGAGTGGCCCCGCCAACTGCACAAGCCAATGTCACAGCTGCAGGTGGTAAGTTCCACACACTCCTCACTCAGTTCCCAGCACTCACGGTCCCAACGTTTTCGGCGACAGTGGCTAAACATGGGGTGGAACATTTTATTACTACCACCGGCCCACCCGTTTTTGCAAAAGCTCGGCGCTTGGACTCAGCTAAACTGACCATAGCGCGTGAGGAGTTTGCCAACCTGGAAAGACTGGGCATCATTAGGCGTTCGAAGAGCCCCTGGGCTTCACCGCTGCACATGGTCCCAAAGGCTGATGGCTCGTGGCGACCTTGTGGTGATTTCCGCAGGTTGAATAACGCCACAGCGCACGACTGCTACCCGATTCCACACATCCAAGATTTTTCCGTTCATTTGGCGGGGGCGCGCATTTTTTCTAAAATAGACTTGGTACGCAGTTACCACCGGGTTCCAGTGCATGCTGAAGACATACCCAAAACAGCGGTAATAACTCCTTTCGGGCTTTTTGAGTTTTTGCACATGCCGTTTGGGCTTAAGGGAGCGGCGCAGACGTTCCAACGCATGATGGACGCGGTCCTGCGCGATCTCCCTTTCGTGGTCGTCTACTTGGATGACATTTTGGTAGCCAGCGCGTCCAAAGACGAACACGAAAGCCACCTCACAGCAGTTTTGCGGAGGTTGGCAGAGCACGGGTTAATAATCAACCCAGCGAAGTGTCAGTTCGGGGTGGCGCAGATTGATTTTTTTGGGGCATCACGTTTCGCCAGAGGGAGCGGTCCCTCTGCCCGATAAGGTGCGCGCAATAACAAATTTTCCCCAACCACAAACGGTCAAAGCGTTACAGGAGTTTTTGGGAATGGTTAATTTTTATAACCGTTTCCTCCCCCGCGCAGCGCAGCTCATGCAACCATTGTATGCTGCACTAAAGAAACAAAAACCCACGAATAAAATCGAATGGTCTCCTGAGCGGGAGCGCGCATTCTCTGAAGTCAAATCAGCCCTGGCAAACGCTGCGTTGTTGGCACACCCAGTCCCAACGGCCTGCATGGCGCTCACTACTGACGCGTCAGATGTGGCCATAGAGCCGGTCGTTGAACAGTACGTGGCTGGGGCCTGGCAACCGCTCGCGTTTTTCAGCAAAACCTTGCGCGATAGCGAGCAAAAATACAGTGCGTTCGACAGGGAGTTGTTAGCTCTACACTTGGCCATCCGCCACTTCCAGTTCTGGCTGGAAGGACGCTGTTTCAACGCGTTCGTGGACCACAAACCGCTGACTTTCGCGATGGCCAAGATTTCGGAACCTTGGTCGGGCCGGCAGCAGAGACAGCTGGCCGCGATATTGGAGTTTACTACCGATATCCAGCACGTGGCAGGTAAATATAATGTAGTGGCAGACTGCCTCTCACGTGCTGTGGCGGCTCCAGGCCCCGTGGGGGCAGACTCAGCAGCCATGGCCGCAGACCAGGGTAGCGACACGGAAGTGCGCGCGGCCCCGGTCCGCGTAGGGATAGATTATGCAGCCATGGCCGCGGAGCAGGTTAGTGACGCGGACATGCGCACGCTCCAGTCTGGACCAACAGGGTTAAGGCTGGAGAACAGGGTGCTGCAAGACGGTATGCCCCCCCCTAATCTGCGATGTCTCCACTGGACGACCGCGTCCGGTTGTACCAGCCATGTGGCGCCGCCGCGTTTTTGACTCGATCCATTCTCTGGCGCACCCGGGGGATGCACGCGTCGGTCAAAATGGTAGGAGAGAAATTTGTATGGCCGTGCCTGCGCAAGCAAGTCAAGGAGTGGGCGGCAGCCTGCGTGGCTCGTCAGCGAGCCAAAATACACAAACACACTAGAGCTCCCTTGGAGCCTTTTCACATCCCGGCTAAACGGTTCGATCATGTGCATGTCAACCTCGTAGGCCCCCTCCTCCCGCCGTCACAGGGGTGCACACACCTTTTGACAATGGTGGACCGCACCACGCGTTGGCCGGAAGTGGTCCCACTGGCATCAACCACAGCCGAGGAGGTGGCGCGCGCGTTTTTAACAGCATGGGTAGCGCGTTTTGGAGTTCCGTCGGACATTACGTCCAACAGAGGTCCTCAATTTGTTTCCGAGCTCTGGTCAGCGATGGCCCGCAGCCTGGGGGTAACGATCCACCGCACTACCGTGTACAACCCGCAGGCTAATGGTTTATGCGAACGTTTCCATAGGTCATTGAAAGCAGCCCTCAGAGCGTCGCATACGGATACAAATTGGGTGGACAGGCTACCATGGGTTTTATTGGGGTTGCGTTCTGCACCTAAAGAGGATTTAAAAGCCTCCCCAGCTGAGTTAGTTTTTGCGCAGCCACTCCGGCTGCCCGGGGAGTTTCTCCCGGATAATCCTGCGCCAGAGTGCCCCCCCCCGCTCAGCGGTTGCAGAGCGACACGGGATCGAGCGTGCTTCCTGGCCCAGTTTATCACGGCTTCCCGCGCGTTTTTGTGCCTAAAGCTTTAAAAAATGCGGAGTTTGTTTTTGTCAGACATGATGCCCATCGCCCAAACTTGCGACCGCCTTACGATGGACCATTTAGAGTGCTGGAAACAGGAGAGAAGCATTTTTTGCTAGATTTGGGAGGCAGAAAGGAAGTGATTGGCATAAACAGGCTCAAACCCGCTTTTGTGATGGCTGACGAAGCTGTGCAGTTGGCGAGGGCCCCCCAGCACGGCAGCCCCCTAGAGGGCATTCCCCAGAACATCCACAGAGATTGACTAACAGTTCTAACCCACAGGCAGCAGCCCCACAGCAGGAGGACACTGCGGAGGCAGTAAAGCCGGCTTACAGCAAATATGGCAGAAGACTAAGGCCTAAGCGGCATGTGGACTGATGTGTAATGATTTTATTATGACATGCATCTTTTTTTTTTTCCACAATATCTTTATTGAACCTTTTCTTTTTTTTTTTTAACAAACATGATACAAACAATCAAACACTAACACTAAAGTACTACAAAAAAAAAATGCACTAAAAACACCAACAACCACCAACAAAATCAAGTCTTCAACAATGCTCCTCTGTTTAGTCTAGACAATCCAATACATAAGTATACATATTATGTTCACCAGTTTGGAATTTACAAGGTCCACACACATCATTCACCTTCTTCTTCAAGAGTTATGTTTAAATTTTTTACATAATCAATAAAAGGTCTCCATATATTCTCAAACACAATTTCCTTTGATTTTAGTATATATGTTATTCTTTCTAATGGAAGGTTTGTTAACATCTGTCTTAACCACTGAGTCACATCTGGTCTATGAGTCTTTTTCCATAATAGTGCAATACATTTTTTGGCATTAAGCAAACTGAGGTCTATGAATGTTCTTTCACTTTTATTAAAATTATGCTTTTCTGGGTACAGACCCAACAAAAACAGTTTAGGATTCAATATGATTTGTTTTGAGATTATTTTTTCAATTGTTACCCTCACCTCTTCCCAAAACATTCTTATTAATCTACATTCCCATAAACAATGAAATAGGGTTCCTTTACTTTCCATGCATTTTGTGCATGTATCTGGTATATTTTTGTTATATCTATTTAACTCCTCCGGTGTAACATACATCCGCATTAACCATTTGAAATGTATCAATTTAAGGCGTGCATTTATTGAATTGGTTTGAGCTTCTGTACAAGCCAATTCCCATTGTTCCTCTGAAATTTCAATTTGCAGATCTTCTTTCCAGTAGTTTAATCTTTTCAGTGAATTTTCACTTGAAGATAGTGTCAATGAGTTATAAAACTCTGAAATAATACCCTTTCTTTTACTATCTTTCATCATCATTTTTTCCAAGGATGAATAAATAGGTCGAGTGAGAGCTTTATTTTGATTTGATCGAATAAAGTTTCTAAGTTGAAGATATTTAAAAAAATGTGTTCTATTGAGATTAAATTTGATCCTCAGCTCTTCAAAAGACATTATGTTGTCTGCACCTGGCAAATATAAATCCTGAATCTTTTGTATCCCTTTTAAATTCCATACTTTAAATACAGCGTCCGCTCTCCCTGGTTTAAAATATTGATTACCCCATATTGGACTAAATTGTGACAATAACTGTGGTTCTTTTAAATAGTTTTTAGCTTCACACCATATTTTGATCATATGCTTTACAAATGGATTTTTAACTTGTTTTTGTAATTTTTTTGCCGAATCTGAGTATATGAATATGGGAAGAGGTAAAGGTAAATTGTATGATTCCATTTCAGTCCAGTGAGGGAGATCATTTGATGAAAAATAATATGTCATAGACCTCAGTTGTGCCGACCAATAATACAACATAAAATTTGGACATTTCAGACCTCCACGATCAAATGGTAAATATAATAAAGACAGACGTAATCTAGCCCTCCTGTTGTTCCATATAAATTCCACTAACTTTTTTTTTATTCTTGAGAATAGATCTAAAGGTGGTGATAAGGGAATGTATTGAAATAAATAAAGTATTTTAGGTAAAATATTACTTTTAAGTATATTGATTCTCCCGATCATCGACATTGGTAGTGACATCCATCTCTGAGTTAACTCACTGATATCTGACATTAAGGCTTCATAGTTGACACTGGCGACTGATTCTAGCTTAGGCATAATTTGGATTCCTAAATATTTAAACTGATTTACAACATTGAATTGATTTGCCTCAGGGGCTGGGTAATTTCTCTGGGTCTCATTTAGCATTAATATTGAAGATTTAGTTTTATTTATTTTATATCCTGATATTTCCCCAAAATTCTTTATTAAATTCAACAAGGTTGGAATTGATTTTTTTAGATTCGACATAAACAAAATTATGTCATCGGCGTACAGGGAGATTTTATGTTCTGTTGGTCCAACTTTAATTCCATATATTTGTGAATGTAAACGTATCGCTATCGCTAAAGGTTCAATTGCCATAGTAAACAGTAAAGGTGAAAGTGGACAGCCTTGTCGACATCCTCTATTGATTTTTATTGGTTTTGAAATATTGTTATTTGTTAGGATTTCTGCTGTAGCATTATTGTATATTATTTGAACCCATTTTATGAAATTATTTCCAAGTCCAAACCTTTGTAGTACTTCAAAAAGAAAGGGCCATTCAACTCTATCAAAGGCCTTTTCGGCGTCCAATGATAGGAGAGCTGTATCCGGTGCTTCTTTATTAAAATAAATAATATTAAATAGTCTTCTTACATTATGGAAGCCTTGTCTACCCTTTATAAAGCCATTCTGATCTCGATTAATAATATTTGGTAAAATTTCTTGTATTCGTCTTGCTAAAATTTTACAGATTATCTTAAGGTCGGCGTTTAATAGGCTTATTGGTCTCATATTTTCACATTTATTAGAGGGCTTACCTGGTTTTGGCAGCAGTATAATTAAGGCATTATTTATGTATGATGGTAAATTATTATTTTGAAATGCTTCTAAAACCATTTCCAAAAAAGGTTTTATTAATTTATTCTTAAATTTTTTATAAAGGTCAACTGGAAGACCATCTGGTCCTGCACTTTTTCCTGATTTCATATTATCAATGGCTAGCCCAACTTCTTCTTGACTAATTTTAGACTCCAATATCTCCCTGTTTTCATTTGGAATACACGGTATAGATAGTTCGTTCAAAAACCCATTTAGTTTTGTTAATTCAGGTTCATTTTTGGTATCATATAATTTTTCATAGTAATCTCTAAAGGCTCTATTAATTTCTAAAGGATCTATAACTACCTGTCCATTACTTATAATACTGGTAATTGGTGTTTTAATTTCCAATTGTTTAATCTGCCATGCTAATAATTTTCCTGATTTTTCACCTTGTTCATAAAAAGATTGTTTCAATCTTAGAAGACTCGAGGCAGCTCTATTCGCTGATTTTTTGTCGTATTCAGCTCTCAAAATCAGTAATTCATTCTCCAACCTTGGGTCACTTCCTGCATACACTTTTTCCTGAAGATTTTTTATTTTATGTTCCAATTTAGCTCTCTCCTCTCGAGTCTTCTTAGATTTTGATCCTGTATAACTAATAATATGTCCCCTAATAAAAGCTTTGAAAGCCTCCCACTTTACACATGCTGATGTTTGTGTAGTATTGATGTCAAAGAACTCGTCTATCTGTTTTTCTATATACTTGACAAATTCCTCATCCTGAAGCCATTTATGCTGAAATTGCCATCTACCTGATTCCTTTATCAATTTTTTATCTACATATATTAGACAACAGGGTGCATGGTCAGAGATCACGATGTTATCATAAAAGCAGTTTTGAATCTTGGACCTTAATTCTGTGGAAATCAAAAAATAATCAATACGTGAGAATGTCTTGTAGGTACTGGAATAACAAGAATAGGCTTTAACTTGTGGTTTCATTTCTCTCCATATATCTAACAATCTCAATTCTTTCATAAAATGATTAATAGTCATCCTACATCCAATGTGCGTACAATCCAGTCCTGTTGATCTATCCACACCTGGATTCAATGTACAATTAAAATCCCCTGCTATTATATGTTGCCCTGTAAGTGATGATAAGATGAGAAATAAATTAGCAAAGAACTTCTGGTCATCTATATTGGGACCATATAAGTTCACAAGATTTATATTTTCTAATAGCAAAGAACCTTGAATGATTACATATCTTCCAAATTTGTCTCCAATTACATTTTTCACTTGAAAAGGAACTGATTTATGTATGAGAGTCATAACTCCCCTGGCTCGGGATGAAAATGAAGAGGTGAATACACTTCCCTGCCATCTACTCCTAATTCTTTTAACATCCTCCTCTATCAGATGAGTTTCTTGTAAAAACACAATTCTTGAACCCATGTCCTTTATTTTATTCATAACTTGTTTAAGTTTTTTTAAATTTTGTAGACCTCTGCAATTCCATGAAGTTAAATTAAGATTAACACTTTGGTCCATGATCAATAGAGAGTTTGGGATTACCTTGCAGTGTAAACATGCTCATACAGAGAAGCAAAAACATGAGTGGTTGAACATTCATCCTACAAACTACACACAAACAAATTCCCCCTTCCCACACTTGTGGCAAACCCCCCAAAATCAAAAGAAAAATTCTGTCTCCCGATATAGCCATCGACTGTTCCACATCCACGGGGAACAGCCTAAGCCACTCCTTCTTCATCCTCCCAATCACCCTAACTCTACTGCTTTTAATGACGTAACATTAACTCTCCTCTGTAGTTTTCCAACTTAACTCCAAAATTTTTACCAACTTTGTACATCCTAGTTTTTTTTTTTTTTGTTTGTTTGTTTTGTTTTTGTTTTGTTTTTTTTTAATATATAATACAATCTATATTTTGTAAACTTACTATTTACTTCAAGTCAGTCAGATGCCTGTGCAAATGCTTAGTTATTCTACCTTATATTTTGTTCATGCTTAGCTCCCACCAGTCTCTTCTTCTTCTTTGATCTTCTTGATGAACTCCTGCGCCTCCTCTGGGGTCTTGAAGATGTGGGTTCTGCCCTCATACGTGGTCAGCAGTCTCGCAGGATAGATTACACCATGACGAATCCCAAGGTTGCGCAGCTCCTTACGTACGGGATCAAACTGCTTCCTCAATTGCTGGATTCCTGTGGCCAAATCTGGGTAGAACCGCACCTGCTGGTCCTGGTGTTTAATCTCTCCTTTAGCACGTGCAGCGTTGAAGATCTTCATCCTGTCTCTGTTGCTTAGAAACTTCATAATTAAGGTCCTCGGCGGTCCCTTATCTCTCCGTGGGCCAATACGATGTGCTTTTTCCAGAACCACTGCTGATTGCAACTCCTCGCTGCCCAGCACCTCCGGAATCCACTTTTCCAGAAAGGAACATACGTCCCGACCTTCTGATTCCTCTGGAAGACCCACCAGCCTCAAGTTATTCTGTCTCGACCGAGATTCCAAATCCAAAATATTATCTTCCAGAGATTTATTTTTTTTTTCCAAAGTGCGCACCTTTAATTGAAGACGGGTGACGTCATCTTCAGCACTAGCGAGACGGAGCTCCATCTGCGCCGTTCGTTCTACACAGTCACCCAATTCCTTTCTTATTCCTTCCAGCGCTGTCATAATCCCATCAAATCTAGAGGAAAAGTCCGCTCTCATTGAACTCATGGCAGCCATCAGCGCATCTGCGCCATTCCCCGCAGAAATCGCACCGCCGCCAGCTTCCTCCGCCATATATGGAGCCTTGTTTGCTGCGTCACAGACCTGAAAGTCCGTTAATTTGGACTGTTTCGGCGGCTCGCTTTTTCCTTTTCCTGGTTTTCCAGCCTTAGGCTTCGCCGACATATCCTCGCCCAAATGCTGGGATACGTTCTGTCCCAAATGAGAGAGTTATTTGCCGATTTTTTTTTTCCAGGAGCAGAGCAGAGCGAGACACGTCCGTCCTACGTGGCAGCCATAACCGGAAGTATGACATGCATCTTTAGTTATGATTGTTCCATCTTAAGACGTTTGGGGGGGGGGGTCATGTGGGGCACATATGTTGGTTTCATATGCTCCACAGATATATCACGGTATATTTATTGTGTGCTTCACATCTCAGGGGAACAAAGGGACTGAGCCTCCTAGAAGTAACAGGAGGGTGTGAGATTTGGCCTTTTGTTTCAAGGAGATGGCCTTGAGAGATTTCCTGACCACCGGAGACTTGGGGGTGGATGGTGTTAAGATCGGGGGAAGTTACATTGTGACTGGGATTAAGTACCATGTGACTGTATGTTTGATTAAACACCATGTGACTGTAGGTTTGATGTCCTGGCTATAAAAGGACAGATATGAGAAGATTCATTCTCTTTTTCTGCTTTGAAATGTTGGAGTATGTGATTGTGAATAAAGCTGAACCTGAGGAATAAACTCAGTCTCATCCTTCAACACATCTCCACAGGTACCTATTTATTAACTCCATTTTATATTTACTTATTTTTGTAGGATGTTATTTGGGTTCTAAATCTTTTATTGGGTTTTAGACCTTTGAGTTTTTAACCTCTTTGACTAGTTTTTAACTTTTTAATATGACCCTTCTCTCTTACCTCTGGTTTTTCTCTCATCTCTTTGTCTTTATACCCTGATTGATGGAGCCTTGAGTATTTTTATCATGTCTATAGTCAGCTTCATGTGTGCCTGTGTTTGTGTTTATGTTGCATGTAATTGTGGCTTGTAAATATGGATGTCACCAGACTGCAAAACAAATCTACCTACGGGTACAAATAAAGTAACCTGAACCTGAACCTGAAAATAACACATCCTGGATCTGAATGAATGAAATATTCTTATTAAATACTTTGTTCTTTACATAGTTGAATGTGCTGACAACAAAATCACACAAAAATTATCAATGGAAATCAAATTTATTAACCCATGGAGGTCTGGATTTGGAGTCACTCAAAATTAAAGTGGAAAAACACACTACAGGCTGATCCAACTTTGATGTAATGTCCTTAAAACAAGTCAAAATGAGGCTCAGTAGTGTGTGTGGCCTCCACGTGCCTGTATGACCTCCCTACAACGCCTGGGCATGCTCCTGATGAGGTGGCGGATGGTCTCCTGAGGAATCTCCTCCCAGACCTGGACTAACGCATCCGTCAACTCCTGGACAGTCTGTGGTGCAACGTGGCGTTGGTGGATGGAGCGAGACATGGTGTCCCAGATGTGCTCAATTGGATTCAGGTCTGGGGAACGGGCGGACCAGTCCATAGCATCATTGCCTTCGTCTTGCAGGAACTGCTGACACACTCCAGCCACATGAGGTCTAGCATTGTCTTGTATTAGGAGGAACCCAGGGCCAACCGCACCAGCATATGGTCTCACAGGGGGTCTGAGGATCTCATCTCGGTACCTAATGGCAGTCAGGCTACCTCTGGCGAGCACATGGAGGGCTGTGCGGCCCCCCAAAGAAATGACACCCCACACCATTACTGACCCACTGCCAAACCGGTCATGCTGGAGGATGTTGCAGGCAGCAGAACGTTCTCCACGGCGTCTCCAGACTCTGTCACATGTGCTCAGTGTGAACCTGCTTTCATCTGTGAAGAGCACAGGGCGCCAGTGGCGTATTTGCCAATCTTGGTGTTCTCTGGCAAATGCCAAACGTCCTGCACGGTGTTGGGCTGTAAGCACAACCCCCACCTGTGGATGTCGGGCCCTCATACCACCCTCACGGAGTCTGTTTCTGACCGTTTGAGCAGACACATGCACATTTGTGGCCTGCTGGAGGTCATTTTGCAGGGCTCTGGCAGTGCTCCTCCTGTTCCTCCTTGCACAAAGGCGGAGGTAGCGGTCCTGCTGCTGGGTTGTTGCCCTCCTACGGCCTCCTCCACGTCTCCTGATGTACTGGCCTGTCTCCTGGTAGGGCCTCCATGCTCTGGACACTACGCTGACAGACACAGCAAACCTTCTTGCTACAGCTCGCATTGATGTGCCACCCTGGATGAGCTGCACTACCTGACCATCCGCCACCTCATCAGGAGCATGCCCAGGCGTTGTAGGGAGGTCATACAGGCACGTGGAGGCCACACACACTACTGAGCCTCATTTTGACTTGTTTTAAGGACATTACATCAAAGTTGGATCAGCCTGTAGTGTGTTTTTCCACTTTAATTTTGAGTGTGACTCCAAATCCAGACCTCCATGAGTTAATAAATTTGATTTCCATTGATAATTTTTGTGTGATTTTGTTGTCAGCACATTCAACTATGTAAAGAACAAAGTATTTAAATATTTCATTCATTCAGATCTAGGATGTGCTATTTTAGTGTTCCCTTTATTTTTTTGAGCAGTGTATATTCTCAAGGGCAGATAAACAAATCATATACTAGCATCAAATTGTCCGTAACAGTGGAACTTACTAACCAAGGTTTTTAATGGAAATGGCCCCATCTTGGGCAGTGCGGTGAAGGAGTGGTTAGCACTGCGGCAGCACAGCAACTCACCCTTGGCCGGGGGATCCTGGGTTCGATCCCAGCCCCCGACCAACGGTGATCTGTGTGGAGTTTGCATGTTCTCCCCGTGTCTACGTGGGTTTACTCCGGGATTTCTCCGGTTTCCTCCCACAGGCAAAACCCCCCCCCAAAAAACCATGCAGGTTAGGTTAATTGGAGACTCTAAAGTGGCCCTAGGTGTGAATGTGTGTGTGAATGGTTAAGGGATTGCGCCGTACCGTGGCTGCTTCATCCATCCAGGTGGATGCCCTCATTTTCCCCTCTGGGGATCAATAAAGTACACAAAATCAAAAAAAAAAAAAAATCAAAAAATCTTAAACTTTGGAAGGTAAAATTCAGTTTGTGTTTGCGGGGCCCAAAATTTGGTTTTATATATACAGTGGTGTGAAGAAGTGTTTGACCCCTCCCTGATTTCTCATTTTTTTGTATGTTTGTCACACTTATGTAAATGTTTCAGACCATCAAACAAATTTAAATATTAGACAAAGATAACACAAGTAAACACAAAAAGCAGTTTTTAAATGAAGGTGTTTACTATTAAGGGGAAAAAATCCAAACCTACACGGCCCTGTGTGAAAAAGTAATTGCCCCTAAACCTAATAACTGGTTGGGCCACCCTGAGCAGCAACAACTGCAATCAAGTGTTTGCGATAACTGGCAATGAATCTTTTACAGCTCTGTGGAGGAATTTTGGCCCTCTCATCTTTGCAGAATTGTTGTAATTCAGCCACACTGGAGGGTTTTCAAGCATGAACTGCCTTTTTAAGGTCATGCCACAGCATTTCAATCGGATTCAGGTCAGGACTTGGACTACACCACTCCAAAGTCTTCATTTTGTTTTCCTTAAGCCATTCAGAGGTGGACTTGCTGCTGTGTTTTGGATCATTGTCCTGCTGCAGAACCCAAGTGTGCTTCAGCTTGAGGTCATGAACAGATGGCCGGACATTGTCCTTCAGGATTTTTTGGTAGACAGCAGAATTCATGGTTCCATTTACCACAGCAAGTCTTCCAGGTCCTTAAGCAGCAAAACAGCCCCAGACCATCACACTACCACCACCACATTTTACTGTTGGTATGATGTTCCTTGTCTGAAATGCTGTGTTACTTTTAAGCCGGATATAATGGGACACACACCTTACAAAAAGTTCAACTTTTGTCTCATCAGTCTACAGAGTATTTTCCCACCAGTCTTGGGGATCATCAAGATGTTTTCTGGCAAAACTGCGATGAGCCTTTATGTTCTTTTTGCTCAGCAGTGGTTTTCATCTTGGAACTCTGCCATACAGGCCATTTTTACCCCGACTCTTTCTTATGGTGGAAACATGAACACTGACCTTAACTGAGCCAAGTGAGGCCTGCAGTTCTTTGGATGTTGTGGGGTCTTTTGTGACCTCTTGGATGAGTTGTCGCTGTGATCTTGGGGTAATTTTGGTCGGCTGGTCACTCCTGGGAAGGTTCGCCACTGTTCCATGTTTTTGCCATTTGTGGAAAATGGCTCTCATTGTGGTTCGCTGGGGTCCCAAAGCTTTAGAAATGGCTGGAAAATTGAACTCAGCTTTCTAAAGATGTGGTAAACCACAGTTAATTTATGTTTTAACAGGGAGGGGGGGGCAATCACTTTTTCACACAGGGCCATGTAGGTTTGGATTTTTTTTTTTTTTTTTTTACCCTTAATAATAAACACCTTCAACTAAAAACTGCATTTAATGTTGACTTGTGTCATCTTTGTCTAATATTTAAATTTGTTTGATGATCTGAAACATTTGTGTGACAAACATGCAAAAAAATGAGAAACCAGGAAGGGGGCAAACACTTTTATATATATATATTATACTTAAAATATATATGTATATATACTGTAATTTCCCAGTTTGGAATCAATAAAGTACATCTATCTATCTATATACGAAGGGGTTGAACTCGGGGCTTAAACATTTTGTTGCAACACCCCTGACCGCTTAACAGGATGCCCTTTACCCAATCAAATCAGTTTACAATGATTAGTTCCTAATAACAGCGCGAGTCTCAAGTCTATTAACAGTCGTGACTGAGCCGGTATGGGGCACAGCTGAAAACTGCTCATCCAAGCCTCCACGTTTGTTTCAGTTGTGGTTAGATCAGAATCGCCTCTTTACTCACAGTCTGTAGTCAAGATTGAGATGAACTCAAGCTCGTTCAGAACTAGTATATCTGATCAATTCATCACCTCTGACCACAGCACGAAGCGTGGAGGCCCTGATGGAGGATCTCAGCTGCCGCTCATCGCCTGTCAGGCTCGGAGCGTCTGTTCATATCATCTCTGATCGGAGCAGAGCCGCCTCAGACCAGATCAAATAAGATCAGCGTGTAGGTTTTTTTTTTTTTTTTTTTTTGGTTAAAACACACATAAACACACACATTCACCCGCTCATTCGCTCACACACTCAACACAAACACACGCCATTCATACTGTGAGGATAACAAGCTTCCGCATCCGGTTTATACCCAAATGCCGCAAGGGTTCATGGGGCAATGAATACATGCAGCCGTGTGTCGCCCTCAAGTGGTCATTCAAGAGCTTCACATTAATCTCTATGAACTGAGAATGAATGCGTGATCTTGTTCGAACCGTAGGCAGAGGGCATGGAGGCTCACTACATTTACTCGGGTACATGTCGTTAAGTAACTTTCACAAAATTGTATTCTACTGAGCAGTTTTATTGTATGACACCTTTTACTCTTATTTCAGTATGTTTTAAAAAGCAAAATATTCAGAAGGTTGAAATCGCTGTTCTTATTCCGTGGTTGACGAAATACAGTTGAAACCAGATGTTTAGATACACTCAATAAAAAAACAACTTTTTTTTCCTCACTGACATTAAATCTGACTAAACTTTTCCTGTTTAAGGTTAGGATTACCAAAATTATTTCTATTTGCTAAATAATTTTGATATTTGCTAAATAATTAAATAAGAATTTTTTTTAAAATAAGATTTTTAAAAAAAAAAATTATTTTATTAAAAGTCACAAGTTTACATACATTAAGTTTATTATGCCTTCAAACAATTTGGGAAAGCCCAGATGATGATGTCATGACTTTGGAAGCTTTTGATAGGTTAACAGACAATATTTGCGTTAATTGGTGGCACACCTGTGGATGTATTTTAAGGCGCACCTCAAACACACTGCTTCCTTGTGTGACATCATGGGAAAATTAAAAGAAATCAGCCAAGGTATCAGGAAGAGAATTGTGAACTTCCACAAGTCTGGTTCATCTCTGGGTACAGTTTCCAGATGCCTGAAGGTGCCACATTCATGTTTAAACTTATACACAACTATAAATACCATGGGAATGTCCAGCGATCATACCGCTCAGGAAGGACACGGGTTCTGTGTCCCAGAGATGAACGTGTTTTGGTGCGAAATGTGCGTATTAACCACAGAACAAAAGCAGAAGACCTTGTGAAGATGCTGGCAGAAACTGGTAAAAGAGTGTCATTAGGCACAGTGAAACGAGTCCTGTACCGACGTGCTGAAAGGCCACTCAGTGAGGAAGAATCCATTACTCCAAAAGCAACATAAAAAAGCCAGATTAGGAGTTTGCAAATGCACACAAGGATAAAGACCTTAATTTTTAGAAACATGTCCTGTGGTCTGATGAAACAAAAAATTTAGCTGTTTGGTCATAATGACCATTGTTACATTTGGAGGAAAAAGGGTGAAGTTTGTAAGCCTGAGAACGCCATCCCAACTGTGAAGTACAGGGGTGGCAGCATCATGTTGTAAGGGGTGTTCTGCTGCAGGAAGGACTGGTGCACTACATAAAATAGGTGACATCATGAGGAAAGAACATTATGTGAAAATATTGAAGCAACATCTCAAGCCAGGAAGTTAAAGCTTGGGCATAAATGGGTCTTCCAAATGGACAGTGACCCTAAGCATACTGCCAAATTAGTTACAAAGTGGCTTAAAGACAAACATCACAAAGCCCTGATTGCAACCCCCACAGAAATTTTGTGGGCAGAGCTGGAAAGACGTGTGTGAACAAAGTGGCTTACAAACCTGATTCAGTTACACCAGTTCTGTCAGGAGGAATGGGCCAAAATTCCAGCAAACTATTGTGAGAAGCTGTTGGAAGGATATCCAAAATGTTTGACCCAAGTCACAGAGTTTAAAGGCAATGCTACCAGATATTAATGAAATGTATGTAAATGTTATAATCTGGACATGACACTTGACCATGTTCACACTTTTTGTTGCTTTTGAATCATTTGCACCATTATTGTCTTCCTGTTATCATTTACAGTACATTAATTATGTTTCCTATTTTCCAGCACCAGCTTTTATCTTTGAATGTTTCCCTTACCTTTAGCCACTCACGTCTGTTTCTATTCAGTCCCTGATTAGTCCCAGCTGTTTTGTGTTTGGTAATCATGTTTCCTTTATTAGTCGTCCTTTTCTGTTGCTTGATGCTGGTACATTGTTTGTCGCTTAGTCGAGAGACGGGTTGCTCCTCCGGTGCCTGTTTTTGCTCAGTTCTGTCAGTGTGTGTTTGACAGCTCAGTCTGTTTCATCATCTCGTGTTGTGAAATAAAACCTTTTGTGCTCTACACCATACCCACCTTAAGGAGTTTGTCTGCTGGAGGGAACCTATGTCGGTAAACTTCTGACTTTAAAGAAAGTAATTTTAAAAATTCTTATAAATTCTAATATAAATTTATTTATATTTAGCAAATAAATAAATTTGGTAATCCTAACTGACATAAAACAGGAAAATTTTAGTCTGATTTCATGTCAGACAGTGAGAAAAATAAAGTTATGTGTCTTTTTATACAGTGTATGTAAACTTCTGGTATCAACTGTAATTTATTACTGTTTACTATTTCTTTAGATAAGATGGATTTACAACTAACTGTAACACATTTAAGAGAAAAAACCTCTCAAAGTAAAGTTGCAAATCTACAATGAATAAAATGTTGCGAATTTGTTGCTTGGCAGCTCCATCTTCAACATCTTTTGTCCAATATAGCCGCTATTCCTCCTCTGCACATGTCCAGACTTGACAGACTATTTCCTTACTCAAGTAACTTTTTTCGTGACCACTGTTTTCCACTAGCCCAGCACACCTCGGTATGGCTCGATTCACTTCAGTACGGCTCGGAATGCTTCTGTCTCCATTAGCACAGTGTTGTGCTTGTGCTGTGATGGTTTGTGTTAGGAGGTTTTAGAAGCGGGGCGGCAGCAGATTCTTAGCGAGGCGGGGCCACATTCCCGTGACGTTAGGCACCCGACTGAGTCCTTATTTACACGAGACAAAAAATGGAGGATCCAAGGATTATTGCCTTGCTCGCTCTGTGGTTTTATCTCACAATTAATTTTATCTCATAATTAAGCTGCAACAACACAAGTCACTTTTGTTTTGAATTAACTGCCAAATGACCTAGAAATAATGAGCTGAAACTTGTTTTTATTCGTATTAAATAATGAGACGGTGGCACACTGGCCAACACCAAATTGTATTATTTTTTACATCCTAGGGCATTTTGGATGTACTGAATTAAAAAAATTCATGTTTTTCACCTTCAGGTCAACGTTTGGAACAACAGTATTATTATTTTCCGTTTAGATGATGCTACACTCCTTCTAAAGTATTGTAAATCTCTGAATTTGGAATGCCGATAGAACATTCAATTTACATATACTTGTACCTACTTTGACTTGGTGCTAATTTTTTATGATATTTCAATAAAAAGAACAGAAAGCTTACAAAAAGATTTCTTTTTTGGTCTAGTTAAAAATTACATTACCTTTACAATGGCTGACCCCTGACAGGATGATCAGCATCATTTTGATCAGACTAGGCAATGGAATTTCTATGTAATTATACTGTTTTATAATTCAGTGTTATAACAGACAAACCACACTTTCCAAAACAATTCCATTTTATTATATACAAAATATTAAAAGAAAAAAAAAAACTTTGCAACACAACATGAAGGTTAATCGACATTTTATACACGCCGACTGCTGAGTTCCTCTACACCAGCTTCCCAAACTGGGTCAGGAAGACTCGGTTGAATGAAACCGTCTCTGCCAGCTGTGGGTCAGGAAGGCTCGGTTGAATAATCCGGACGGGCTGTCGCGGTGGACGCGTGGGATGATTCTACAAGGAAAATGCACACAATAAAATACAGCACGAAAGTGCAATATATACAGAAAAGACAATAGTTTTTAACAAGAATACATAAGCTTATTTCAGCGTCTTGTTCACATGAATAATTAAAATAAAAGCTTTAGTCCGCAGTGTGCTGCAATAAAGCAGCGATCCATCCACAAATGAACAGCTTTTTTATTGCATAAATAAACTGAGCGTCTTACCGAATATATTTGCGAAAAAACGCACAATAAAAAAAATTAAAACTCACCGTTAAAGGACTCTGATGTTGAGACCTCCCGGTATATTTTTTCATTCTGGGTGGCTCCGTCTAACTCGCGCTGGATACGTTCGTCTGACAATACAGTGAGCAGACACTGCACCTCCTTATTGGTCCATGGAACACCCTTATTACGCGAAGCCATTTTTGATAAAGAATAAATGAAAATAGCACAGCAATACACTGAAAAGAAACCGCCAACAGTGGTTGCGTGCTGAGTAAAGGCGGTCGTGAAGATTCTTTTTTTTTTTTTTTCAAAAACTTTATTGAGAAGGTCGTGAAGATTTGGTAGATGAGGAGGAGGAGAGGGGCGGTTACAACCTGACCAATCAGCGCCGGTTACGACCTGACCAATCAGCGGCGACCAGTCTGTTAACGTCACAACATGGCACAGCTCAGCACTGCTGTACCCTGCCCTGAAGCGGGGCTGAGAATCGTGGCTGTTAAACCGTGTTGGGGCTTGTGGAAAAGCGTACAAAGCGTGCTGAGCCGTACCGTGTCGCGCTAAAGCGTGCTAGTGGAAAAGGCCCTGTGAGAATTGTTTTAATACTGTGCAACCAAAGGGGATGGGCGATGATGCCCAACTGGTGACTTTGAACTCACACCTTCCCACACCAGAGTCCAGCGCTCTACTCATGTCACCAAGAGTGACAACCACTTGTGACACCAAAGTGACAACCACTTGACACGTCAAGCAGGAATGGTTTTTATTGTCTCCTCCAGATTTTGAAATTATCCCAATGTCACATATGTATTTTAAGCTTTAAGGATCCATTACAGACATCTGGTAATCGGGATATGCCACCAGTGAGTCCTGCACTTGTAACCAGGGGGACGGACGGTGATGCCCACTTGATGGTGTCCAACCAGGGATTTGAACCCACAACCTCCAACACCAGAGTCCAGCCTTCTGCTGGTGTCACCAAGATCGTCTTCCTACTTGACAAGCCAAGAAGGAATGCTTTTTTTAGACTGTTACATGTAACTTTACTTTTACTAGATTACAATTTCCAACTAACAACTAACTTAATTTCTTTTGTTTTATATTTCAACTGCAAACAGTCCAATTAATGCCAATGAAAAAAAATCTTGGCACCATGGAATACAGTATCAGAAACAAGGGGGAAAAACACTGAAAATTAAGCTTTAGATCATTTTTTTTCCCTTCTATGGATCACCACTTTATCATGGTGGAGGGGTTTGAGTGCCTGACTTATCCCAGGAGCTATGTTGCCCCTGGTAGGGTCTCTTAAGGCAAAGTGGTCCTGGGTGAAGGTGGCAGACCGAGCAGCCTACTGGATCTTTATTAAACAAAGTTTCTTGTACAACAACGACCCAGTGTACCCAAAGGAGGCACGTGGACTTACCAAATGCAGGAGGGATCATGGGGATCATGGTGCTGTGTGAACTGTGTGGCAGCCCAGACTCCTCTGCCTGGACTGATGCCCCCGTGACCGGGACCTCTTGATAAGTGCTAGAAGATCGATGTATGGATGTTTTGTTGTGGTTGATGGGTCTTTTAAGATAAGATAAGATAAGATAAGCCTTTATTAGTCCCACAACGGGGGAATTCCAGGATTGCAACAGCACAGGGATAGCAACACTCAGAGCAACAATCAGAAGGCAAGAAAAAAAAACAAAAAAAAAAAAAAAAAAAAAAACAAGCAAGCAAGAGCAGCTAATATACATATGTACATATTACTATAAAATATATATATACACACACACACACACACAGACACACAGTGCAGAGCATTGTAGCTGGATGGAATAAATATATGAATATATGAACACACAGTGCAGAGCATTGTAGCTAGATGGAATAAATATGTAAATATATAAACACCCACAGTATGGAGCATTGCAGCTAGGTGGAATAAATATGCAAGTATATAAACACACACAGTGCGGAGCAATGTAGCTAGATGGAATAATATGTAGATATATAAAAACACAGTGCGGAGCATTGTAGCTAGATGGAATAAATATATAGATATATAAATATAAACACACCCAGTGCAGAGCATTGTAGCTAGATGGAATAAATATGTAAATATATAAACACACACAGTGCAGAGCATTGTTGCTAGGTGGGATGAAACAGCATAACCGTCTATTTAGTTATCCTACATGGTATGATTATGTGCCCATACATATTCTCACCCTCCATAGCGACCGGTATGTTCCTAGTTGTATGCCGGAGAGGACCATTGTGTAAGTCTATTGCATCTTTTGCATTCAAAAAAAAAAAAAAAAAAAAAAAAAAAAACTATTAGTTTGTTACGTCTCTTTGCTATCTCTGCGAGCAGCCCTGCTGCTCGCAGAGATTAAGGCTTTTAAGGCTCATTATGGCCTTCTTGCTTTAGATACTCAAACACAAATATAGACTATCATTCAGCTGTAGTGTGTGCTCCTCAGAGACCACGTATCTACAGTTGTAGATCTGCAGTCTTTTTAATTTACTTAAATAAATACAGTGCTACAACTAATTTGTACTGCTTTACAACACATACAGCTTAATGGATTTTCCTATAACTCCCTGATCAGTGTTATAGTGCCGTCTGGTAAAGGAGTGGACTGGTAAAAGTACTGTGGTGGGTTGGTTTTAAGCTGCATTGATGTCAGCGACAATTAACTAATCTAGGCTCCTATACAGTGTGGGGGTTGTGAGGTAATCTTGAATGGTGTAACAAGATTTCAGAGTCTACTATCATGACTGACTACTGCTGAGCGGCAGATTGAGTCTGTGGATCCCTCATCAAAAACATGCTGGCCTTGAATGCAGCAAAGAACCAGACAGCAGGCAGACCGAGCGAGGACGTCTGATCCTTCCAGCAATGGACTAAAACAGGAACTACTGTCACTGGACAAGAAGAGTGGACCTCCACCATCCTGCCATGGAGGGGTCAGCTGCAAAGAAAGTGAGATGTTGCCTGCATGTTGTTTACACTGTAGTGGCTGTCTGGTGTCTGTCAAAGGTTTAGTTGGCTTTTGGTCAGGCCGAAAGTGTGGTCAGGTGAGGATACAGTTTGATTCTGTGTTTATGGCCTCCTAACATTCACATTATCCTACTAGATTAGAAATATGTCTGTTATGATTAGAACAGTCTAGCAGATAAAGTGATAAAGATTCTTCTAATCAGATGGCCAAGAAGATTGTCACAGTCTTTATTAAATTAGGAATGACCAGAATTATATATTGTTAAATGTTCTTTTTGTTTATCTCTATTCCTTTTTTCTCAAGTAACTTCAGAAAACTTAAGGTCATATAAGCCAGACAAAAATGTGTATGCTATTAAGATGTCTGATCTAATTTTGATGGTTATGTTTTGATGTAGCTGAATGAATTGTCTAATTACATAATTAAGGGCATCTGAGGGCTGTGATCATTCTTCATCACTATAAACAGGACTTACTGTAGATAGTTTTCATTACAATGATTAATCAACTGAGATTATTTCATATTTGTCTTATGGTGGCATCAGACACATTTGTTCAACTCGCACATCTAATTTAACAGTTTTTGATATTACAGTTTTGAGTGTCTCTGGGAAAGTATGAAATCAGGCGTGATCGTGCTGTAATCCAGCTCAGTCCTGCAGGGCTTGACAGGTCAACTCCAGCCTCCCCGCAGGGGCCTGAGCAAGGACAGGTTCTGGAGACTTATGTCTGTGACAGGAGCGGTAAAAAGCACTACCCCAGATATAGAGCTTAAGGTTCATGATGTACAATGGCAGCAACGCTTTCACTCCAAATGTGGCCTTATCAGCAGGCTTGACTCTGTGTGCGACACTAGCCACAACAGCACCTGCCATCTGCTCCCTGTGATCTGTTTCTCCTGGTTATCAGGTTTCAGTGGGTGTGGCAGAGGTCACCGTCTGAGTGGGTTACAGGTGTTGTGCCAAGTTTGTATCTCTTGTTGTTAAGAGCAGAATGAATTCAGGCATTTACATACACATGCTTTGCCAAAGACATCACTATTAGGGCAAGCCAACATCACAGCTTCTCTGACAGGCTGGTGGAGCCGTTATGTCACCTGTGTTGTGCACAGATAACCTACTTAAGCAGCACAGCAGGGCAGGTCTCTTTTAGCCTTCGTCTAATTATACCCTCGGTCAAATCAGGGTGAGACCAGAATGAAGAAGTTTTGACACCCAGTCAGGACACATCAGTGTTCACTTATTGAGCTTAGCTAGAGGTGTGAAATTACTAACGAGATGTCTGTTTTTCTCACAAATAAAACCCTCACAGAAACCAGCATATGGACAACAGAAAAAAGGTATTACTGTTGTTGTTGTTATTATTATTACTATTATTATTATTAGTAGTAGTAGTAGCAGTAATGGGAGTGCTGTGAATGAAAAAAGTGTTGCTGAAAAAATGTCAGCTATTTGATTGTTTAAAGACGCACTCCGGCGGCTCTAAAACCACCTCAAAAACAGATGTGTATTGCCCAAAATAGTATATTGTGGCCTTTTATCGACAAAAAAACTTTTATTGCCTTAGAATTGCTTGGAAAGAACTTTTCCATCTTCCACCTGCTTAAGTATACGCAAAACTATGAAAATTCAAATTAGCTCCGCTCACACTCCCACCCACCAGTAGCAGGTGGGTGGGATTGTGGGTGGGTGGGTGTTGCAAGGCCAGCCCTCCACTCTCTGACCTGAGAACACCAAAGAATGCTTCACTAAACAATGGCTAGTCAAAACATCAGTGTGATTCAGCCGTACATGTACACACCACCAAAGCAATCTGGCTCTCTGCGGTCCCACCTGGAGGCTGATGGGTGCCCGCCGGGCAGCTCACTGGGGGCCAGTGGTCCGGTGCACTTGCCTGCCGCCGTGGAACCACGACCTCAGCACGGCACGTGCCGCCTCACCTCGGCCATTGCGCCACTCACCCCCCCAGTTACTCAACTCACCTCCCTCCTCTGGAGGGAGCGGGGGGTTTAGTATCTCCTCCTCCGTCCTCCCTGGCACAGACAGAATGGAGCGCCTGGGGGGGTTTGTGTCCACCTTGAAAACCCCTTCACCGAACCGAGTCAAATGAATGTAAAATGGACGGGTGATGGTCTTGGCGCCTTGATCCCCCTAAGAGTAAACGTCTCTCTCCGGTTTGGCCTTCCGACAGTGTGCCTCCCATTCCTCTGTGGGTGCCTCCGGGACCCTGCACGTGCAGGCACAGCAGCTGGTGGACTCTGTTCTCTGGGCTGACCGCGCTCCACGTGTGTTACAGGGGTTCCGGAATACGGTAGCCCCAGCAGTGGAAAACTGCAGGTGGTCTCATTCAGTTTCGCACCGTCCCCGGAATGGGACGCCGACTGTCAGCGTGGTCAGTAGTAGGTAGACCATGAGCCTCCATTCATGGAGCCACGTTGGCTCCTCCCTTTTCTCTTCTGGGAGTGAACTCAGGTCTGTAGCCATGCCCAGTGCTTAGCCTGATTGGTTAACGTTATAACCAATCAGGCTGTGATGTGTAGTGAGTGTGCAGTGTGTGTGTCTTGCTGTACCCACTTTGGGTGTGACATCAGGCGGGCTGCGGCACCGCTATAAATAGTTCTCTGTGTGTTCAATAAAGTGAGTTTGCTGCATGGCATAAGACCGACTCCGACCATCATTACAGACATAACATTTTGGCGATGAGGAGAATCTATGGGGGTGTATGGGCCACCATTATCACTGTTTCTGGAATATCCGGGAGAGCCAGCGATCCTGTGGCCAACCTGGGTGGCCATGTTCGAGGGCTACATTGCGGCGCTGGGCCTAAGTAGACTCGACGGAGTACGAAGACGAGCACTTCTGGCCCATCATCTCAGCATAGAAGGTCGGAAAATTCTCTGTATGTTGGGAGAAACAGAGTCATATGGATGCTGTGGTGCAGCTGGCCGAATATTTTGCCGAACATACGAGGACCACGAAACTGCAGGTAATGGAGCTGTTGGTGCTCAGGGAAGCTAGCAGCTTGGTCAGTGATAATGCGTAAGTTAGCCACAAAGCTAGGTGCGCGCCAAAACCAAGCTACGAGCTACCAGCTAGACTTCGAGGTAGAACCGAGGCCACGAGTGGGGGAGCCCCCGGTCACCGAAGACGGCAAGCCAGCCGAGGAGCTCAGCACGCTGGAGTCAGAACAGTGACAGCCAGGTGCAGAGGCAGCGCAGTAGACTGCCTTGGACGACGGTGGTGGGCGCAGTGACGAGGCGCCTGGGTCAACGAATGACACCAACGAGAGTGATGCTGAAAGTCCCAGGAAGCAGTAGTGACAGCCAGACACATAGACAGCACAGCGGAGCACCTCGGATGACAGAGATGAGGTGCCGGGTGCCACGGAGGTCAGGCAGGACCTCAGTGCTGAGGCTCAAAGCGCCTTACACGAGGGTGCTGGGCCTTACAGTGAGGTGCCCGAGTTGATGAGTGACAGCGACGAGCGAGCTTTGGTTTTCCCTGGAGCTCAGCCACAGGGGGCCGGAGTGTCTGGAGCTACAATGGCGGCAGCTGCAGTGGTTCCGAAGGCGGTTGGGGTGGACTGACAGGCACGGAGGGACTGTATGCCGGGCAGCAGCACTGCAGGTCCAGACGAGAGAAACAGTCAAGGGTGAGGAGAAGAGACGTTCTCGCCGGGGAGGTCAGCTTCAACTCCGGGGTCAGGTGGCTGCCAAGGGCGCGCATGCCGTGGGACTGCCCTGGGGCTGCCCTAGGGCTGCCCTGGACCTTTCCCTTAGTGCATGATTCGGGTTCTAAATTGGGGTGGGTCTGAATTGTATGTGTTTTACACTTTTGTAAGGGGGAGGGGAATGATGTGTAGTGAGTGTGTAGTGTGTGTGTCTTGCTGTACCCGCCTTGGGTGTGACATCAGGTGGGCTGCGGCACCACTATAAATAGTTCTCTGTGTGTTCAATTAAGTGAGTTCACTGTATGGCATAAGACCGACTCCGACCATCATTACAGACATAACACTAAGCATGAATGCTCTGTCCAAAGTCACCTTTTTTTTGGGGGGGGGGGGGCTTAACTGGACATTCGCAGCAGAAAAACACAGACTTGGGACTTGGGTCTGATTTTGCTCTTGATATGTCTTGTAAGTCACAAAAAACATGTTACAGACATGTTAGCAACAGGGGGGAAAATGATTTTTGGCGGAGTGTCACTTTAAACCAATCAGTCTAACTTTAAAGGTCCCATATTGTGCAAAATTGTTTCTGTGAGGTTTAACTTCATAGAATACAGCCATGTGTCACACAAGTATAACATTAAAATATTAAAATGCTCACTTCACAGAAAAATGCACATTACCTTTATTTAGTTGCTCTCTCAAAGAAACAAGCAGATTGCACTTCCTGTTTTTTATGATGTCACAAACCAGCAACCCTCATCTTGAGTTCTCTAAAGGTGCATTCACACCAAACGTGCAGCAAATTTTTCGAACAGCGTGAATACATGTTGACTCAATGCAAACAGGAGAATACATGCAAATTTGCACGTTCGCGCCCGAGGGATTTGCTAACGATAGCTAGTAATTAGCCTTGAGGTTCTACCGTCACCGGAGTAAAAGTATTAACACTGGAGAGTAAACTTGTTTGAAAATGAGACTGCCACTCACCTGCAGACAGATAGACTGTAGCTATATTGGAGTGTCTGCTGTTTATCCACCCTCATACTCCTGCTACAGATGTGCTAACAAGGGCTAGCAGGCTAACAGTGTAAACAACCATCATCCAGGTGTAGTTTCAGGATGTACAATTACACATCTTAATGAATTTAATCAGTATTTACAATATGAATTATTATTGTTAATACTTGTCCGCCAGATGCAGGTGGACTCGGCCCACATCTGGCCCGGTGTGTGGGACAGATTCTGGCGCATCATTCACTCTCGCATCTGGAGTGACTCCGGCCTTCTGGCCTGCTGGATTCGGGCCAAAACATTTTGGCAACCTTGGACATTTTCCCAACTGTGTGCCCCGCCAGATAACATTGTAAACCTAAACATGACAGCATTTTTGGGATTTCCACAGCAGGCAAAAAGGAGCTGCAAAAGTTATGAAGGCAAGTCCGCCCCTCTGCAACTCGCTCAGGTGCAATTTTGCATCTATTCACAAGTTTACAATGAGTTCACATGTAATTGCACTGCCCCAAAAATTCACACTTTCGTGTTTGAGCTGAATGCACCTTAAGTTAGCAAGACAAACACACTCTGACTGCCTCTTTGCTTGTGATTGGCCCACTCAAAAAATCTTTACCAATCAGATGCACTCATTAATATTAATAAGCAGGCTGAAAACTGACTGTTTTGGACAAAGCTTTACAAATTTTTTTTTTTTTTTTGAGGAGCTGTAAAACAATACAGAAATCATTTTGGCCTTTAAAACTACATATGTATGTCCTTGAGCATGTCAAAGGATGTTAAAAATAATTCTTGGAGAATTCACAACATGGGATCTTTAAATGGACATTGATGGCACATTGATATATCTATCACTCGTACATATCTGACTGTTGGATTGATATTTTTCAAGGAATCTTCTGTTGATGAATGAGTGTTGTGTTCAGAAACTGTTTAGCACCCTTTGTGACTGACATCAAGAAAATACACATTTTCAAGTGTAAACAGCTTAGGCCTGGATTTCTGCTTATTCTTTTTAATAAGTTTACTTTGTTATTTTAGTAGTTATTGAACAAATCCAAACAGTTTGTGTACTCATGGCCCTTTGTTGGCCATCTGTCCTGTCATTCTACAGCAGACTGCAGCAAGGATGAGATTGTTCAGCCAAGGAAACTCAACGGCACCTCAGCAGAGGTGCCCAGTTACCACAACCTGCACCGGGAGCTGCTCCTCAGCCACAAACGGTACTGAAGATCAATCTCTCAAAAAACTTTTTTTTTTTTTTTAATTCTGCTTTTCTCTATATTGTGTTGCTGTGTGCTTATCTGCTGCTCTGCTGTGCAGAGGCCTGCTCCTGGAGGAGAAACCAGAGTTGAAGCGAGTGTTGGAGCAGCGCAGACTGGAGCTGCACAAGGAGGAAGAGATGGCACAACGACGGCCCTCAGATCTGGAGATGGAGCTCCGCAAGAGGCAACAGAAACTGGAAGAGGTAGGAGGTATAAGATTTCAGAGGAATTTTAGGGGGTCAATTCCAGGATGGTTATTTTATCTGTCTGTGTTTATGGCAACGTATTGCCACGATTATCCAGTCCAGTTTTTATGATGGAGGTTTGCGGTTAGCAGTGTGGGTTAGTATTCTGATGGGTCCTTTGTTTTCTTTTTTTTCCCCCAGTATGAGCAGGAGGAGATAAAGAGGCGAGAGAACCAGCAGAAGATCCCAGAGTTTGTCCGTGTGAAGGACAACCTGAGACGCACACAGACATTTGAGCAATGACTCCCATCAGCCCCTGCAGCAATTCACCATGTGGCCCTAATCACTGTAACTCGAAAAGTAAAATCATTGGAGGAGACACTCTAGCTTTAAATTTAAAGAGAAATGTCAGTATTTCAATCGGGAATAATGCAAATCACAAATATTTTCATAAAACTCAATTCCAGTTGTATTTCTGACGATGGAGTGGAAGTGCTCTTTTAAAAGATCAGCATTATGCAGATTCATAAAGAAAGCTGCAACTGCTCTGATTATGAATATTTTCTATGTTTTTTATGGTCATAATAATATTCATTTTCTCAAATTGTTTTGCATGCTTCTCTCAGGGATTAAAGGGGTATGGGACACCAGTTAAGCCAGATTCTTTCGTCATATGCCACCGCTCAAAGGAATATTTTCAACAGAATTATTTTGTATCAATAAAACATCTCTAGCTCTGCAAGTTTGTGTTCATTTGTCTCTGGCATTATTTCTAGTCTGTGTGCAATAGAAGTTAAGGGCTTGTAGTTTGCAGTGATGTGTTGTTGGGCTGGACACTATTCAAAGCACTGGGGGGGTGATTTGCATGCAGCTCCTCTCCCAGAGGGCTCTCACGGTTTCTTTCACATGGATATGGGACTTTGCTTAATTAGCTGATCTTTTCATTCCATCACGGCATGGAGGAGAAAGCACAGGCCATCTGGAGGAGGCTTTCACAATATATACTCTATAGCAAATACCCAAGGGTCAAAGGAGCCGGTGGCTGAAGGCAAATAAAAGTAGCCTCTTTGGCTGAGCAACTTTATCACACAAATTCAACTGAAGAAAGCCATCAAGACAGAATGAATTAGTAAATAAATGCAAACAAATTATAGTGGAGCAACTTGTAAAGATTTTTGTTGTCTCTTTTTTGTATACTGACACGAGTATATACCATTACATGATGTGTAAGTTGCAGTTTAAGGATATTGCTGTACTATGTCCTTAGACTTTGTCGAAATACGTCATAACCTTTCTGATGTTGGCAGACAAATGTGGATAAGTACCCTTTACATCACTGGGAATGCAATGATGGAAATACTGAATTGCTACATTCAGTCACTTCAGTAACTAGAAAAGCACTCAGAGAGTGCATACCTCCACCAAGGCTCCTTCTGTCCCTCATGGATCACGTCCAAAATGTGATGGGTTCATGGGTAGGCTACAAGGCAGTTCTGGTGGAAACTGCATCAAAGTCTATCCAGTAGTTTCTTGCTAACACACTGTGAGAAGATAAGAGCCTTGGTGGAGGTATGCATTCTCAGATCATCACCAAAATGTAATGGGTTCCTCTCTAGCCCAAGGACCACCTCTGGTGAAAATTTCATCAAAATCTGTGTAGTAGTTTTTGCGTAATCTTGCTAACAAATAGACAAACAAATAAACAAACCACCCCAATTACAATACCTCTTTGGTGAAGGTAAATATACTGAGAGGCATTAAAAATCCAACATCTATCTATAAATGCAAGAAATCTCTGCCTGTGTGTGTGTGTGTGTGTGTGTGTGTGTGTGTGTGTGTGTGTGTGTGTGTGTGTGTGTGTGTTCCTTACATATCTCTCAAACTGTTCGTCAGACTGGCCTCAGATTTTATAAGTGCTTTGCCGAGGTTACAAGAGTGTGCATGTAATTTTTATCAATAAAAGCTTAGCCACCACCGTGTTTCCTCATGCTATAGCTTCTAGAAGTATGGGCGGGGCTTCGGATTGACTCTGTACTGATTGGATAATACGCGTCATCACGACCAGTCACCAGAGTGCTCCGTAAACAAAACAAGGAAGTGAAAAGCGACAAATTTGACCAGAAAAAGAGAATACTGACGATTTAATGCTTAAAAAATTATACTACAGTGCTGCCGTGATTGCGTAGCTCTGCAGGAAAATTCGGCAAATGTGGAGAAGGCAAGGTGTGTGGTGTGCTGGGGGGGGAGGGGGCGCAGCTGGATCGCCTTACTGCAGTCCTCCGCACAAAGCCAAGCCCAGCCTACCCGGTTAACGGGAGGCTGCCGCTTCACCCGTGTGCCACCGCTGTCCTTTGCGGCACCATGGGTTTAACATGGCGCTCCTCCCAGTGCATGATTGTGGAGTGGAAAGGTCAGATCAATTGCGTATCATATGTGGACACATATGCACGCTTTGACTAAATGCCCAAATAACGAAATAAATCATTTTTTATTTACTGACAAATGGGCAACACTGATGCAACAGTTGCAGCCAAATGGATCATTCTGCTGTGTATCATAATGTTGGGTGTTTTGTAATTGCTAAAATATAAAAAGATGCACTATAATGGGTCTCAAATATTTGTAAATGTGTCCTGTTATAGTACTACATGAGTTTATTGACGATAGACTATAAACTACACATACAAACTAAAACAATTATAATGATGACTGAACAACTCCCATTGCCCAAAGTGCAAGATACACTTATGAATATGTCATAAAAGATCAGACAAATAAGTGATCTGACAAACAAATAAACAAGGGTTCTTAATCAGTTGCTAATATTGGATGTCCCATTCATTTTCAATAATTCTATAATTAATAGTCACACAATCAAATAAATCTTAGTGCCGTTCAGTCCCTTTTATATTTGTCAAAGTCTAACGTGTGAGTTTCTACATATAGGCTACACCTCTGTATTCCACTTTCAAACACAGCCTACATTTGGGCCTGTAAAGCCTTGATTGGGCTGCCTGTTTTCAGACAAGAATACTTGCTTTCTCTGGGTATGTGCTAGTATCATTTTCAGAAAGTGGTGTAAGTTGCCACTGAATAAAACACAAATGAAGATACACTTCATAATGATAATTAACTAATGGTCATTAGTGCACAAATTCAGATCGTCTGGCTATACAGATGGGCAACAAAACTTAATCCTTAATCATTCCAAGGAGAACAGGATAAGCATAAAAATAAGCCTTGGGCTTCTGCTTATTCTTTTTCAGTTAGTTATTTGTGTCTGAAGTAATTATTTCTTATATTGGTGTTTATATGTATAACTGAACTGAATACATCATTCATTCATTCATTCATTTTGATAAAGGTGTAAGTTTAAGGATTAATGGATGATTTTATTGTTCATTAATATGGTTTGTGTGAGACCTCCATTTGCTGCCAGTAAAGTCTCAATTCTACCTGGGACTGATGCCACTAAGTTGTCAGTTTGATGCTGAAGAATGTGACCCATTCAGCTCAGCATGATTTGTTAGTAAAGAATCCCGACTGAATGGAGACGTCTACGCTTATGTCACCGATCGTGTGAACTTAGCCTTAGTGGCAGAGCAAGGTGCAAGCAATCCCTCCATTCTCAATGTATTTCACTGGAAATGTTAGCTACATGTAAATAAGGAATATGCCCAAATGGTGCACAATTGGCTCATGTAGCCATCACCATCTTATGATGATAATGGTAAGCAGAAATATAAGTTTTTTAGATTCCCACTGGCCAGCAAAGATTACCAAAGGAAGACGTTGTGGACTAATGCCCGCCAAAGGAGAATGCCTTTTCATAATAGGATGCAGAGGCGGAAGGATGATGTGACCCATGTCTATGTCTGTTCTGACCACTTTATAACAGCTATATCTATTTACTGTCAGGTTCTGTTTTTTGTTCATTTTTGTTCCCCTGTGATTATTATTATTATTATTATTATTATTATTATGGTTAAGTGTTCTTTGTGCTCCCCCAGTCATTCGTCGCTGCATGTTGTCCTGTACTCATCCCCAGTATCATCTATATTGCCCTCTGTGTATTATTATTATTATTTATTACCGTTATTGACTCCTGTGTCTCCTCTGGTCTGTTGTGTCATCCTGTTTGTCTCTAGTGTCTTTATCATGGTCCTGTGGTATATTTGTCTACCTATTATCTCCAGTCCCTCATGTTTCCGTATCCATTGCCACTCTCCCTCATGTGTGTTACATATGTAAAATAGTAGTAGTAGTAAGATGGGGGCCAGGTTGGCTGGGGAATCGTCAAGGGTGGCGGACTACCGTTTACGGTGGTGACGTCACCCAGAGTATAAAGGGCGAGGGTGGAAGGGTGTTCGTCCTCTTTCGCCGTTGACGCCCTGGCCTGCTGGAGAGCACCGAAAGTCTGCACGGTCTTGCATATAATTCTGTTAATAAAGCTCTGTTAACAGTACTCACACTCTATCATTACTGACTCAATTAATTCAATTCAATTCAATTCAGCTTTATTTATATAGTGCCATATCACAACAAAAGTCATCTCATAGCACTACCAAATGCAGGGAAAACCCCACAATTGCAGAAAGACCCAGCAATCAGACAATCCCCTGTGAGCAAGCACTTAGCGACGGTGGAGAGGAAAAACTCCCATTTAACAGGAAGAAACCTCTAGCAGAACCAGGCTCAGGGAGGGGCAGTCATCTGCTGCAACTGTTATGGACACAACATTTGGCGACGAGGTAAAAGTGGTTATGAAGAGGTCCGTTGCCAATTTTCGGCCGTTTTTGGAAGCACCAGGCGAGCCATCCATGCCTTGGTCTTGGTGGTTTGCCACCTTTACCAACTATTTGGTGGCTTTAAACCTCGGCGAGCTTGAGAAGCTTCGCACAAGGGCAGTTTTAGTCCATGAGTTGGGCATGGAGGAGCAGAGGATTCTGGAAAACTTAGGAGGAGGCGATAGCTTTGACAAGGTCGTGGAGCTAATGGCGTACTATTTTCACAGCCCTGAAAACATCACCGTCCGACACATTCAGTTTCGACAGTGCCGCCAGCAGACAGGAGAGTCCATGAGGAGATTTATAGTGGACCTCTGTGAGCTGGCGAGGAAATGCAAGTTTGGAGACCTGGAGGATGAAATGATCCGGGACCAGCTGGCGGAACATGTCCAGTGTCTCGCTGCTCGGTCGAGGCTTTTAACCCATCCAGGTGAGCTGACGTTGACCACCGCTATCGAGCTAGCTCAGCAATTTGAGGCAGCTGAAACAATAGCAAGAGGCCTCAGTGTGAGAGACTCTCCAACCCAGGACGAGCCTTGCTTGAAGGTGCTGAATTTGGACCCCGAGGATGAGGACAGCGGGGATGACGAATACACGTCTGTGGTCAAGATTAGGTCTGCCCCAGGAACGCCCAGATGTTACAGCTGTGGGTCCCCTAAACACCACTATAAGTCCAGGGAATGTCCAGCGAAGGGCAAGCGTTGTGGGAGGTGTGGCTTAAGATAAGATAAGATAAGATAAGCCTTTATTAGTCCCACAACGGGGAAATTCCAGGATTGCATCAGCACAGGGATAGCAACACTCAGAGCAACAATCAGAAGGCAAGAAAAAAAAAAACAAGCAAGCAAGAGCAGCTAATATACATATGTATATATTACTATAAAATATATATATACACACACACAGACACACAGTGCAGAGCATTGTAGCTGGATGGAATAAATATATGAATATATAAACACAGTGCGGAGCATTGTAGCTAGATGGAATAAATATGTAAATATATAAACACCCACAGTACGGAGCATTGCAGCTAGGTGGAATAAATATGTAAATATATAAACACACACAGTGCGGCGCAATGTAGCTAGATGGAATAATATGTAGATATATAAACACACAGTGCGGAGCATTGTAGCTAGATGGAATAAATATGTAAATATATAAACACACACAGTGCAGAGCATTGTTGCTGGATGGGATGAAACAGCACAACCGTCTACTTAGTTATCCTACATGGTATGATTATGTGCCCATACATATTCTCACTCTCCATAGCGACCAGTATTTTCCTAGTTGTATGCCGGAGGGGACCATTGTGTAAGTCTATTGCATCTTTTGCATTCAAAAAACTATTGGTGGTGCAGTGGTTAGCACTGTTGCCTTACAGCTAGAAGGTTCCTGGTTCGAATCCCCAGGTTGGCAGGGGTAGGAACCTTTCTGTGTGGAGTTTGCATGTTCTCCCTGTGCTGCGTGGGTTTACTCCGGGGGCTCCGGTTTCCTCCCACAATCCAAAGACATGCATGTTAGGTTAATTGGCTGTTCTAAATTGTCCCTAGATATCTGTTTCCTATAGGCCCTTAGAATAGAGGGTTAGTATTAGTGAAAGCGCTTTGAGTGGTCTTTGTGACTAGAAAAGCACTATATAAGTGCAGGTTAGTTAGTTAGTTACGTCTTAAGATAAGATAAGATAAGATAAGCCTTTATTAGTCCCACAATGGGGAAATTCCAGGATTGCAACAGCACAGGGATAGCAACACTCAGAGCAACAATCAGAAGGCAAGAAAAAACAACATCTAGTAAACATATGTCCATATTACTATAAATGTATATATATAGACACACAGTGCAGAGCATTATGGCTGGTGAATGTGCAGCAGAAAGTCTAAGCTCTCTCTCCGCGGATGCAGCGGGCCAGCTGGAAGTCTTTGGGCATGATGGTGACCCCCTTAGCGAAGAAGAGACCCACCAGGTGGGCCTCGCTGGTCTCCTGCAGAGCCATGACGGCGAAGCTCAGGAAATGCAGGACAGTCTTGAAGTCCTGAGCGATCTCCCTCACCAGGCGCTGGACGGGCAGCTTACGGATGAGCAGCTCCGTGGATTTCTGGTAGCGACGGATCTCTCTCAAAGCCACGGGCCTGTGACGGCGAGGCCTCTTCACTCTGCCGGTGGCCAGAGCGCCTCTCCGAGCAGCCCTGGTGGCTAGCTGTCTCCTGGGGGGCTTCTTCCTCCAGTAGATTTTACGGGCGGTCTGCTTGGTTCTTGCCATCGCTCTTTATTATTCTGTCTTATATTTCTTTCACGCCGCCTAAACTCCAGCCCGGCACCCGCGTCCTTTTCGCTACAGCTCCCGGTATGTCGAGTTTCCCATTAGCACCGGGCGGCGGCCAAGTGCTAGCTAGCACTAGCTCCTCCCCGCTGTAACGTCTCCCGCTGCAAACCGTGGCTCCGTCCGCCGACCCGGGAGACCCCCGGGGCGATCCGTGCGTCCGTGATATATATACAGAGTGAAAGGTGTAGAAAGAAGAAGGAAGATAAAAAAAAAAGGCTGTTGCAACAGGCAGCCGACTCGTGTGGCGCCGCCGGTCCGGCAGAACCGGAACCGGAAAAAAAAAAAAAAAAAAAGTCTTTTTGCTATCTCTGCAAGCAGCCCTGCTTAGGTTGTACAGTCTGACAGCCGCTGGTAGGAAGGACCTGCGAAACCTCTCGGTTGTGCACCTGGGATAATGTAGTCTGCTGCTAAATGAGCTCCTCAGTGCATTCAGTATGTCCTGCATAGGGTGGAACTCGGACTCCAGCAGAGATGACAGTTTAGCCACCGTCCTTCTCTCTCCTATCTCCTCCACCGGATCAAGGCGCTGCCCCAGGACAGAGCTAGCTTTCTTGATCAGTTTGATCAATCTTACTAAACCACTTTGCCACGACTTGCAAGATTTTTGAGAGGAGGGATCGACAGTATGAGGCGGATCCCTCGCCAAAGACTCCAAAGATAGTTCATACTGTTTCTCCGGAGACAGATGGACGTGTGTGGTGTACTGTGTCGCTGGAAGGCATCAAGGTTTCGCTGATGGTGGATATCAGAGCGGTGACCTCCGCTTTGAATTTGGCAACAGTGAGGAGTCTGTTTCTCCACCACCGCATTCATAGAGAGACTGCTACGGTTATGGAATGAACAAACTGGCCGTCATGGGCTTCGTAGAGTTGGAAGTGAAATACAAGTCCACGACAATGTTGGATGTTTATTTTTTAGTCACCGCCGGCAAATGGACTGGGGTTTTATATCACCAACGACACCGGAGAGGAGTGGTCGGGCTGCGGGTTGTGGAACCGACGTGCTCCGGATGTGGTGGATGAAGAGGAGTGGGATCCTGATTGGCCCGGCGGTTCTGGAGAAGAGCACACCCGTCGTCACGCGATGTCGTCCTTCGACGGACCCGATGCCAGAGTCCATGGTACCATTGGTGTGGGTGTTGGATGGCACAGCGGGACCCCCAGGGTGGCTAGTAAGCTTGAGGCGCCCACGCTGAGGACTGAAGGGGTGAGACCACAGGGCGCAGTGTTAAAGCACTCCAAGCAATGACCTCCAAAGAGGAGTTCGAACCAGACCCGCGAGATGACCGGTTCCGAGGAGGAGGCTCGCTTACACCATGGTGTGTTGGGGTGGGGGTCACCAGTTGAGGTTAGATATGTTTTACATTTACATTGTTCATTGTAGACTGTATCTTTGTCATGACTGTTTAAGGGATTGATTTCATTTAATACACGGCCCATTTTATTTTGGACTGTTAGGGATAAGGCGGCAGAATTATCTGCCTGGCTGTGTAGGGGATGCTGGTAGTCCACCCAGCCCCCCAGCCTTGGTTGTGTGAATGAATAGGTTGTTTATTTCTTTTGTACATATGTTTTATGCTTAGAGTGTGAGTCGAGTGTTAAATTTGGGTACGCCAACCCGTATGCTTGCAGGGTTTTTTTGAAGGGGGAGGAATGTTACATATATAAAATAGTAGTAGCAGTAAGATGGCAGCCGGGTTGGCCAGGGAATTGTCAAGGGTGGTGGACTACCGTTTCAGGTGGTGACGCCACCCAGAGTATAAAGGGCGAGGGCGGAAGGGGGTTCGTCCTCTTTCACTGTTGACGCCCTGGCCTGCTGGAGAGCACCGAAAGTCTGCACAGTTTTGTATATAGTTCTGTTAATAAAGTTCCGTTAACAGTACTCACGCTCTGTCGTTACTGACTCAATTATGGACACAACAATGTGTGCATTGTTCAGCCCTTGATTGTTCTCAGCTGTCCTGCATCTTGTTAATTGTTTCCTCCCCTATTTATGCAAGTCTCTGTCTTTGTTTTGTCGAGAGGTCATTGTCAATTATCCTGCCGTGTTTCCTGTGATGATTCCCTTCTATTGAGTTTCTCCTTGAGTTAATTTTGCCTTGCTTGTTTAGTTTCATTTTCAGCCCCTGTTCTGCTTTTATTTTGTCCTGGGTTTTTGTTGGAAAAATTCCTTATCAAAAATCAGGCAGAATCAAAGTTTCAGCAAATTTAATATGCACTGATCAGCGGAAGACAATACAAAGTACAGCTTTCACAGACTGCTGCAGTGCATTGGCTTAACTAACAGAGTAATTCTGGCTATATGTATCCAAAGGGCTGTCGGGGTGAGGTCACTTTTTGATAGTTCATTCATGACTCAATTGATAAAGTTTGCTGAGCCTATTTCATTCATGACTAAGATTGTATCTGTTGGGTCCATGCAGAAAACACTAGCGAAAAGCTGAACAGTCGGTGATAGAACTGAACGTTCACAGTCACATCAGCATCCTTCAATCTGTTTTTTCCACTACTCAACAACTCCAAATATGGTAACAGGATTTCCAAGGTAGACACATTAAGCTTTATAAAGAAAAATCCATCCATCCATCCATCCATCCATCCATCCATCTTCTACTGCTTTTCCGGAGGTCCGGATCATGGAGACAGCAGTTCAAGCAGAGAAGCCCAGACTTCTCTCTCCCCAGTCACCTGCTCCAGCTCTTCAGAGAGAATACCAAGGTGTTCCCAGACCAGCTGGGAGACATAGTCTCTCCAGCGAGTCCTGGGTCTGCCTCGGGGTCTTCTCCCAGTGGGACGTGCCCGAAACACCTCAAGTGGGAGGCGTTCAGGAGGCATCCTGATCAGATGCACATATCACCCCAACTGGCTCCTTTCGATGTGGAGGAGCAACGGTTCTACTCTGAGCCTCTCCCAGATGACTGAGCTCCTCACCCTATCTCTGAGGGTAAGTCCAGCAATCCTATGAAGAAAGCTTATTTCAGCCGCTTGTATCCGCGATCTTGTTCTTTCGGTCATTACCCAAAGCTCGTGACCATAGGTGAGGGTAGGAATGGAAATTGACTGGTAAATCGACAGCTTTGCCTGAGTGCTCAGCTCCCTCTTCACCACAACAGACCGGTAAAATGTCCACATCACTGCAGATGCTGCTCCAATCCATCTGTCAATCTCTTGCTCTATTCTCCCCTCACTCGTGAAGAAGACCCTGAGATACTTAAACTCCTCCACTTGGGGCAGGTGCCTGACCCCAACCCGGAGAGGACAATCCACCTTTTTCCGGCTGAGGACCATGGACTCGGACTTGGAGGTATTGATTCTCATCCCAGCCGCTTCACACTCAGCGGCAAACCATCCCAGAACTGTAGGTCATTGCTGGATGAAGCCAGCAGGACAACATCATCTGCAAACAACAGAGATGAGATCCTGTGGTCACCAAGCATGACAACCTCCGTTCCCTGGCTGCGCCTAGAAATCTTGATGTGACACGAAACAGGATCGGGGACAAAGGGCAGCCCTGGCGGAGTCCAACTCTCACTGGGAATGAGTCCGATCGAGTGTTGGCAATACGAACCAAACTCTTACAATGGTCGTACAGAGACCAAATAGCTCGTAACAACAAGCTTGATACCCCATACTCCCAAAGCACCCCCCACAAAAAGCCACGAGGGATGCGATTGAATGCCTTCTCCCAGTCCACAAAACGCATGTAAACTGGTTGGGCAAACTTCCACGAACCCTCGAGGATTCTCGAGAGGGTAAAGAGCTGGTCTGATGTGCCATGGCCAGGACAAAAACCACATTGCACCTCCTGAATCCGAGGTTTGACCAACGGCCGGACTCTCCTCTCTAGTACCTTGGCATAGACCTTCCCAGGGAGGCTGAGGAGTGTGATCCCTCTAAAGTTGGAGCACACCCTCCAGTCCCCTTTTTTGAAACAGAGAACCACCACCCTGGTTTGCCATGCCAAAGGCACTGCCCCCGACCTCCATGCAATGTTGCAGAGGCATGTCAACCATGACAGCCCTACAACATCCAGGGCCTTGAGGTACTCACTGCGAATCTCGTCCACCCCTGGGGCTCAGCCACCAAAGAGATTTTTAACCACCTTGGCAACCTCAGCCCCTGTGATAGGCAAGTAGTCTCCCTCGTCCACAAGCCCTGCTTCCTCTGTGGAAGGTGTATCAGTGGGATTGAGGAGATCCTCAAAGTATTCCTTCCACCACCCAATGATATCCCCAGTCTAAGTCAACAGCTGGAGGGAAGCAGGGAGCTGCTTCCCCCTCCTGAGCCACCGAACAGTTTGCCAGAATCTCTTTGAGGCCGACTGAAAGTCTTGTTCCATGGCCTCACTGAACTCCTCCCATACCTGAGTTTTTGCTTCAGCAACCACCCGAGCTGCACTCCGCTTGGCCTGCTGGTACACCTTAGCTGCTTCGGGAGTCCCACAAGCCAACCAAGCCTGATAGGACTCTTTCTTCAGCTTAATGGCTCCCCTCACCACTGGTGTCCACCACTTGGTTCGGGGGTTGCCACCACGAGATACCCCAACGTCCTTGCGGCCGCAGCTCTGGGCCACAGCTTCAACAATGGAGGTGGAGAACATGGCCCATTCAGACTCCATGTCTCCAGACTCCCTCGGAATGTGGTTGAAGTTCTTCCGGAAGTGGGAGTTGACCTCCCGGACAGGGGCCTCAGCCAGACGTTCCCAGCACACCCTCAGCATATGTTTGGGTCTACCAGGTCTGAATGGCATCCTCCCCTGCCATTGGATCCTACTCACCACCAGGTGGTGATCACGTCAAATAGGTTCATTTTGTCTTCCTTTAATTATTTATCTTTTGTTCATATGAAAGACAAAAAATAAAATAGAAAGATGTCTTTACCTTCTTTACATGTTTCAACTGCACTGCAGCCTTCGTCAGAAGAGTCAGCTGATTGCTGCCAGGTGACATTTATCAGCTGATTTTCGTAGGCGGGGCCAGCTCAGCAGATCTGTCGGATCCACCGAGCCGGCCCCGCCTACGAAAATCAGCTGATAAATGTCACCTGGCAGCAATCAGCTGACTCTTCTGACGAAGGCTGCAGTGCAGTTGAAACATGTAAAGAAGGTAAAGACATCTTTCTATCCACCGAGCCGGCCCCGCCTCCTGTCATCACATGACGTCATCTCTTTATTCACATAGACTCCTGTTGACGTCACACTACATATAGTGCAAGAACGCCTCAACAATGACAGTACCCTAAAAAGACGCACCAATCTCACAGTTCATGACATATCCAAATTATTACAGTTTGTTGCAAAATCCACTTATTTTCAATTCAGAGGAAAAATTTACAGACAAAAAGAAGGATTTGCAATGGGAGACCCACTATCAGCCATCATGAGCAGCTTTTTTATGGAGGATCTGGAAAACAAAGCCATCAACACAGCACCCACAATATGCAAACCCACCCTTTGGAAGAGATACGTAGACGACATTCTGGAAATAATACGGAAAGGACATATACAAGAACTCACTGACCATCTGAACAGTACGGACAGCACTGGGAACATAAAATTCACACACGAAGAGGAGGAAAATGGCACCATAGCCTTTCTGGACATGAAAATCCACCACAACGAGGACGGCAGCATAAAAATCACAGTCTACAGGAAACCAACCCACACAGATCAATACCTACTATGGACAACGGAACACCCCACAGCACACAAGCTATCAGTCGTCAGGACATTATATGAACGAGCCACCATCATCACGGAACAAGAAGACAGACAGGAGGAGGAAAACCACATAAAACATGCACTTATACGCTGCCAATATCCAGTATGGGCTATAAACAAAGGGAAACAGCAAGTCAAAAACAAAGAAAATAAACAGGATACAAGACATAGAACAAAAGCCGAAATCAAAAACAAGGACACCATAACTATACCATACATACGAGGGATCACGGAACCAATTCAAAGGATCATGAAAAAATACAAAATAAACACAGCAGTCAAATCACACAAAAAATTAAGTCAGTTGTTAGTACACCCCAAGGACAGAATAGAACAAGACAATAAATGCAATGTAATATATGAAATATCATGCACATCATGCAACAAAACCTACATTGGAGAAACTGGAAGATTATTCACCACAAGAAAAAAAGAACACCAGAAGGAATGTAAGAAGGAAACACAAGGACGACTCACAAGATCACAAAAAGAAAAGGCAGAACAAGAAACATTAAAATCAGCAATATCAGATCACTGCAAAAGAAATAATTACATCATGGACTGGGACAACACAAAAATTATTGGATCGGAGAGCAACAGACACAAACGCTGGATCAAGGAGGCCATAGAGATCAGAAAGCGGGGAAAAGACACCATGAACCGAGATGAGGGAGCCTTTATGCTTTCCCACACCTGGGATCACATTCTCCAGAGACCATCTGACGGCGGGAGGCGGGGCCGGCTCGGTGGATCCGACAGATCTGCTGAGCTGGCCCCGCCTACGAAAATCAGCTGATAAATGTCACCTGGCCACAATCAGCTGACTCTTCTGACGAAGGCTGCAGTGCAGTTGAAACATGTAAAGAAGGTAAAGACATCTTTCTATTTTATTTTTTGTCTTTCATATGAACAAAAGATAAACAGGTGGTGATCAGTTGACAGCTCTGCACCTCTCTTTACCTGAGTGTCTAAGACATACAGTCATAGGTCTGATGACACGATAACAAAATCGATCATCAATCTGCGACCTAGGGTGTCCTGGTGCCTGGTGCACATACGGACACCCTTATGCTTGAACATGGTGTTTGTTATGGACAAACTGTGGTTAGCACAGAAGTCCAATAACTGAACACCACTCGAGTTCAAATCGGGCAGGCCGTTCCTCCCAATCACCTACTTCCAGGTTTCACTGTTGTTGCCCACGTGTGCATTGAAGTCCCCCAGTAGGACAGTGGAGTCTCCAAGAGGAGCACTCTCCAGCACCCCAGTCAGAGACTCCAAAAAGGGTGGGTACTCTCAACCATCATTTGGTGCATAGGCACAAATGATGATCAGGACCCGTTTCCCAACTCAAAGGCACAAGGCAAAGGCAAACTCAAAGGCACTCTTTCGTCCACTGGGGAAAATTCCAATATAGAAGCAGCAAGGTGGAGAGATACAAGAATACCCACCCCTGCTCGTCACCTCTCACCCGGGGCAACTCCAGAGTAGGCCAAGCTCCAGCCCCTCTCCAGGAGACTGGTTCCGGAACCAGAGCTGTGTGTTGAGGTGAGGCCGACTATATCTAGCCGGTATCTCTCAACCTCATGCACCAGCTCAGGCTCCTTCCCCACCAGAGAGGTGACATTCCACGTCCCAAAAGCCAGTTGAGGAAGCCTGGGATCAGACTGCCAAGGTCTCCACCTTTGACTGCCACCTGATCCATATAGCACCGGACCCCCATGATCCCTCCTGCAGGTGGTGAGCCCACTGGAGGGCAGACCCATGTAACTCCTTCGGGCTGAGCCCGGCCGGGTCCCATGGGCCAAAACCCAGCCACCAGGCGCTAGCCATTGAGCCCCTCCCCCAGGCCTGGCTCCAGGGTGGGGCCTCGGTAACCCCATACTGGGCGGGGTACACTGAATCCTTGTTCTAGTATTTATCATCAGACTCTGTTGGATCGTTCTTAGTCTGGCCCTTCACCCAGGACCAGTTTGTCTTGGGTGACCCTACCAGAGGCAAATTGCCCCAGACAACATAGCTCCTGGGATCACTAGAGCACGCAAACCCCCCACCACGAAAAGGTGATGATCCATGTGGGAGAAAAATTAATATTCATAAAAATTCATATAACTCAGTATAACAGAATTTTTCCATCATCCCTCCCCCCACCGCCCAATGCTCAAAAGGCATCATAAAAGAAAAGTGGTTACAAGTTATGATGTCGAAAACCGTGTTTTTAACAATTCTTTGTCCCACTGCTTCAATCAACTTTTTTTTTTTCTTTTTACATCACCCCAAGGGCAGGTAGACAAACATAGACCAAATAATTCAGGACAAAACAAACACACATCAAACAAAAGAAGAAAGAAGAACAGAAAAGGTAGAAGAAGGTAGATTATCCATGTCATCTGAAGTCATTCTAAACATAATAATCAGGTCATCTAAGTCCAGTCTCTAAATTTCAAACTTCAAAACGTCAATAGTCAGTTTACTTTAGAATCAAACTATAGTTCAGTCAGGTCTTGAGGCCTTCTCCCACTGACAGTGTTATCAGGGGTGCCTGCATTTTGATTAAGTGTGCTGACAGAAAGGATCCTTCGTCAATATTATCTTTACTTCACTGTGATATCCTACCGTGTAGCAATGATCACACTTGAGTTATTTCTTTGGCTAACTCTGCCGTTTATTCTGCAACACACATAATATGACTGAACATGGATTCTGCGCGGGGTTTTCACACTCTTATTCTAATGTGTCCCCTTAATAGTAGTGCTGAACAATACAGGTAGTTCCCCCTAGAGGCATGTGCCAGTAATGTTTTATTTTAGACTTGCAGTCTACCACATCCCTCCCCTCTAGATTAAACTACTCTTAATTACACTAGCCAATTACTAGACATCCTGGAACTCCCATTTAACCCTAAACTATCACAGTTACTTTTTAACTTCTTAAACATATGTGTCATACACATACTTTCTTTCTCTTTTTTTTTTTTTTTTTTTTTTTTTACATGTATAACACACATAACAGTCTAACTGGGGATTTGGTTTGACTACCGCATCCCAGTGAGGTTCCAGGACGCATTCTTGTCCTGTGGCTGGGGAACTCACTACTGACTAAGTATAGTCCTTCAAGTAGTCTGGAGCTTTCCTAGCTCGCTGAGATCTTCTCACGGCTGGTGAGCCAACTGCAGGTGAAGACTCAGACTGCTCCACTGTTTCGGCTGCTGCAGTGCTGCCCGTAGAATCTGCAGAGACGGGTACCTCAGGTTTCACCTGAAGTGGTGGTTCGTTGATGCTCTCCTCAGAATGGGTGTCAGACAACACCTCTGGTGCCATCGGCAGGGGAATGGAGCTCCTACCACGAACTTGGTCGATGTGTCGCCTCACCACTTGTCCATGGCCTAATGTCACCTTGAATGACACAGGGCCTGTCTTTTCTGTTATTTCTCCTGGTACCCAGGCTGGTCCTGAGCCAAAGTTGCGGGTGTAGACCACGTCTCCTTCTCTCAGTATTCTCTCTCTAGCATGCATGTCATGATAACCTTTTTGTCTCTCTTGTTTATCATGCACTTTGTTTCTGAAGTCTGGATGTATTAAGTCAAATGTTGACCTCAACTTCCTTCCACACAACAGCTCAGCTGGTGACTTGCCAGTTGTAGATTGGGGTGTTATTCGATAGCTGAACAGAGCTCTCGACATTCGGGTTTCAATAGAGTCTCCTGTCATCTTTTTCATGAGTGACTTGAACGTCTGCATGGCCCTCTCGGCTAAGCCGTTAGAAGAAGGATGGTATGGCGCAGTCGTGATGTGACGTATGCCATTCTTTTCAGAAAACTCTTGGAACTGTTCACTCGTAAAACATGTACCGTTATCTGATACTATGATTTCAGGTAGCCCATGTTGGCTGAAACTCTTTCTAAGACATTCAATGGTAACAGTAGAAGTAGAGCTACTCACAGAATATGCATCGATCCACTTTGAGTATGCGTCAACTATGATCAGGAACATTCTTTCCATCCATGGACCTGCGTAGTCAATGTGAATTCTTCTCCATGGTTTATCTGGAACTTCCCAGGGATGTAGTGGGGCTGCTGGAGGACTGTTCCTGTTCTCCTGGCATGCCGCACATGACTTCACAAGCGCCTCCACCTCTGCATCCATGTTGGGCCACCACATGTAGCTCCTCGCCAACGCTTTCATGCGAGTGATGCCAGGGTGTGCTTGGTGTAGTTGTTGCAGTAAGGCATTCCGACCAGGTGGTGGAACAACCACGCGTCCTCCCCACAGGATACAACCTTCCTGGGTGCTGAGCTCATCCTGTCGTCGGGCATAGGGAATGAACTCAGGACCGTTCATCTTCGGCCATCCTCGCAAGATGTATTCTCGCACTCTTGCTAGAACAGGGTCTTTGTCTGTCCACTTCTTTATTTGTTGTGCGTTCACCAGGGGCACGCCGATATCTTCAAACAATAGCACTCTCTCCTCCTCCTCAGGCGTGCTGTCTCTTCCTCCATCCCAGGGTAGCCTACTCATCGCGTCAGCATTCGTATGGTCCCGTCCGGCTTTGTAAACGATGGTGTACTCATACGCTGCTAATGTAACGGCCCATCTCTGAATTCTCTGAGATGTCATCTGGGGTATGGCTCTCATTTCACTGAACAGTGAAATTAGTGGCTTGTGGTCAGTCACTATAGCGAACTGTCTCCCGTACAGGTATTTGTGGAATTTTTTTACACCAAGTACTACTGCAAGGCCCTCCTTGTCTAGCTGGGAGTAGTTTTTCTCAGCTGCACTAAGAGTTCTTGAGACGAACCCTATGGGTCTCTCTGAGCCATCCTCCATACGATGAGAGAGTACAGCACCCACACCGTAGGGTGATGCGTCACACGCCAGGATGAGTGGTTTGTTTGAATCATAGTGCACTAACACACTACAGGACTGAAGTAGCGCTTTGGACTCTTCCAACGCCTTCTGCTGCTTGACCCCCCATGACCATTTTTCTTCCTTCTTAAGTAAGGTATGTAGTGGTGCCAGCAGCGTGGAGAGCTTTGGGAGGAACCTATGGTAATAGTTCAACAAGCCCAGGTAGGCTTTTAACTCAGTAACATTTTGTGGCTCAGGCGCCTCCGCAATGGCTTCCACTTTGTCTGTTAGAGGGTGTAGACCACTGGCGTTGATCTTGTGGCCTAGGAACACCACCTCTTTTCCCATGAACTCACACTTGCTTCTTTTCAACCTCAGACCGCTTTTCTCCAACCGTTGAAGCACTTCCTCCAGCGTTTTCAGATGTTCTTGTTCATTTGGTCCTGTACAAAGGATGTCATCCAAATAAATGGCAACATTCGGAATTCCACCTAGGATGCCCTCCATAGTTCTCTGGAATATAGCAGGACTGGAAGCTACTCCAAATGGTAAGCGTGTGTAGGTATATAAGCCTTTGTGTGTATTGATGGTTACATACTTTCTTGATTCTTCTTCCAGGACTACTTGTTGGTAGGCGTGACTCATGTCTAATTTCGTGAAGTGTCGGCCGCCATTCAGCTGTGCGAAGAGGTCCTCCATTTTAGGAATTGGATACTGATCCACCCGTGATGCTCGATTGACAGTGAGTTTGTAATCTCCACATATTCTAATGGAGCCATCCGGCTTTCTCACTGGGACTATGGGCGCTGCCCATTCTGCAACCTGCACTGGCTCAATGATCTTGTCATCCAGCAGCCTCTGTAGCTCGCTTTCGACCAGTGGCTTGACTGCATAGGGTACCGGTCGGGGTTTGCAGAATCGTGGTTGGGGCTCCTTGTCCACATTAATCTTTGCAGTGACACCTTTTAGCTGTCCTAAGCCTTCTTTGAACACCTCAGCGTGTCTTTCGAGGATCTCCTCCAGCTGCAATTTGAGCTGAGATTCCACCTTATTCACCAACTGATCCATCATGGCCAGTTCTTGTAGCCAACTTCGCCCTAGTAGATTTGGTCCTTCGCTCCCAACTACTACTACAGGTAAGTCCTTTTCTTTGTTTTCGTGTTGCACCTTCACTTGTGCCATGCCTAGCACGTCTAGCTTCTCTCCTGTGTATGTTTTTAATTTTAATGAACAAGGATTTAATTCTGCTGTGTCTGTTTTCTTCCACAGTTGTGTATATTGCTGTTTACTTAATATGGTTACTCCACAGCCTGTATCAACTTCAAATGTTACTTTCATTCCATTAACATTCATGGTACGCGTGATGGGCGCTACCTTGGTCAGCTCCTCTGACGTGTTGTAAATTGTGTGAAAATCCATGTCTTCTGTATCACTTTCTCCCTCCCCTCTAAGTTGATTCACTCGCTGTTCCTTTCCTGGGCCCTTGTTTTCATTCTTTTGCCCTTTTACTGTTGCCTTCTGCACCTGTGCATTGCCCACCTTTGTTCTACATGCTTTCTTAATGTGCCCTCGCTTGCCACAATTATGACACAGCTCAGTGGCAAATTTGCACTCGGCGGCATTGTGCTGGCCTTTGCAGCGATAACAACTGGGGAATTTGTGCTGAGTTTTGTCAGTCGACACTTTGTGGACACCTACTTGGGTCTTAGGCACACGAGCATGCGTTGCTGTGTCCTCTGTTAGCTTCCCTTGCATTTCTCTCACATCTTTAGATGCTGTTTCCATCGCTTGGCATAATTCCAAAGCCTTCACAAAAGTGAGTTTTGTTTCAGATAAAAGTCGCCGTTGCATTCGGTCATCATTCACTCCACACACAAGTCTGTCTCTTAACATTTCTTCCAATGAGTCTTTGTAATCACAGTGCAGTGTTAATTTCTTCAATTCTGCCACATACTCTGCTATGGACTCAGTGTTCCTCCTTATGCGTGAATTAAATTTGAATCGTTGCATGATTTCACTCGGTTTGGGGCTGAAGTGCTTCTGAAGCTCAGCAGTAAGCTGGTCGTACGTTTTATCTTTCGGTAATGCAGGGCTTATTAAATTTCTCAACAAACTGTAAGTAGTTGCACCAACTCCACTCAACAGTACAGCCTTCCTTTTGTCTGGCTCCTCAATGTCATTAGCTTCGAAGAAAAAGTCCAACATTTCACTATATTCTTCCCATGACTGAGTCGAGTTATCAAAAGGGGTTACCGTTCCGATTACAGCCGCCATTGCTCGTCGTGGTGGGGAAACCTCGTTTTTCCTCCTCTGAACGTGCACTCGAACTACTGGAGTCACTTGAGTTCGCCACACTTGCAATGTTCTCTGTTTCTCGCCGCTGATTTTTTTCTTTTAATCCTCGTCGCCAATTGTGTGATATCCTACCGTGTAGCAATGATCACACTTGAGTTATTTCTTTGGCTAACTCTGCCGTTTATTCTGCAACACACATAATATGACTGAACATGGATTCTGCGCGGGGTTTTCACACTCTTATTCTAATGTGTCCCCTTAATAGTAGTGCTGAACAATACAGGTAGTTCCCCCTAGAGGCATGTGCCAGTAATGTTTTATTTTAGACTTGCAGTCTACCACATTCACCATGGTGTCAAAACATCTTGTGAAACACTGAATATCACTGTCACATAGGACATGAACTCTGAAAAAGCTAAGGTCTCAGTGTCTCAACAAAAAAGGAGAAAAAAAACTTATTATTGTATCCAAGTGTCATACTCGTTGTTGTTATTGTGATGTAATTTTATCTATCTTAAAGATTTGCAATACAGTCATTGCAAATACAGTCATACAGTCATTGTTTTCTTTTAAATTTTGTATGTGATCACATAGTTCAGATTAATTTTTGCTTTACAAACCAAATTATAATTTACTTATTTCAATTTATGGCCTTGTAGTCAAAATACTCTAATTACTTGTTAGACTTTATAGTTTCTATTTTGTTGATCAACATTTTATGAAATCAATTAATCATACAGTTCACAGGACTGTCTCCACTGGATGACAATTTTTCAAGATTTTCTCCATAATCCATGCTCAAGTTTGTCCTGTAATGAGAAAAACAGTCATTTTTCTAAATTTATTTTGCAGTCACCCTTGAAAGCAGAAATCTGAGAAGGGTATGAGTAAGATTCTTTATTTTAAGGCAATGGAAGAGCTCTTCAGTTTCTATTTTTGTCATTTTGATCTCAAAATATATTTATTCTATGCATGGTTTAGATAAAACTTTTAGTAATTATCATTTTGAAATTCAAATATAAGCATATACTTTTACACTTTTACACTTTAGAAGTATATTTATATGTTAAAAGGTTAATCATTATCTCAAACTCGTTGGCTGCCATTTTAAATAATGTTGCACATAACTTTTGATTAAAATTTATCAACTCCGGTGGTTTAAACACCTTTCTCTCTCTGGTTTGCAGCTCTTCAAGCATTCGTTCACTCATTCACACATTCACTCACCAGCCTACTTCAGTTCTGGTCTGTAATCTGTCTGGTGTGTAATCAATTAGGTGTGAGGGCATTATTATTATCATTACTATTCTTTTGTACTAGTAAAGGTGTGATTAATTAAGAAATACTTATTATCATGTGCTAGTGCATTTGTATACTCATAACTGTAAACTATATTTCAAATGTGTATGTACCTTGTCTGACAATTGTCCTACATATAAAAATATCATGTTGACAGGAAAAACAAACAATAAAACAAACAAAACAAAAAAATTGTTGGTGTAGGTGTGTTTTACCACAGGGTTTTTATTTTTTATCCTATCTGTTGGGCTAGTAAACCATGGCAGTGTCCACTCGTCCCTCTCTTCGGCACCCAGAGAATGTCCATCTTATCATTGTCTTTGTCTATTCTTTGGTTCTCAGCTGTTATCATATCTTCGGCACACACACATAGAGCAGAGAATGTTCATGGCCCACTTACAGAGGTGGGGTTATGTTACTCAGCAGTTCTTGGAGACGACTGCCACAAACGAAGTACACAGAGGTGGAGTTATGTTTGTCACTCAGCAGTTCTTGGTTACAGGCAATTGCCACAAGCAAAGCAATATTGGCCTGTTATTGCCTTCAGCCACCTGCTAGTGACTTAGCAAGAGAGTTCGTAGTCCGTTGTGCCAGAGAGCTGCTCATTCAGAAAGTGTGCATGCTGGAGGTGTGCATGCTGTAGTGCTGGTTGATGGATGGCACTGGTCTGCCACAGTTCTTTTTGCCCCTAAAAAAATATAAAGGAGGAAAAGATTCCTGAGACGTATATTCTGTTCATATATCATCCATATGGAAATTAAAACTAGGACTTAAATAAAATGTCACTGTTTCCATGCTTTGGCTGTCAGTCTGTGAAGTTACTGTCTTGATACAATTAAAATATGTGATTCCTTGAAAAAAAAGTGTAGAATTATAAGATTATTAAGTACAATGAAAAGGGTAAATTAGGTTGTAATATATACCTTGATAAATTATATTATTATGTTTGCTTTATGAACCACAATGAACTAAACTGAACCTAAAATAAAACTAAATAAACCAAAATAAAATAAAATAAAACATGTTTTCTGCTTAGATATGTAGGGACATGTGAATTTCTTCATCCCTGGACTTTAAATAAAGTCACAAGTTCAACAAAAAGTGAAAATAAAATGTTAAATGTAAGCCACAGAATTATTACTAAAATTCAAAACCGGCAAAAAGGTATATCGAGAAGAGAAAAATAAAAAAATCAAAAGAAGAAAACACATTCATTTAAAGAAAAATACATCTATAGGGCTCTAGTTTCAGTTTGTTTTTTTTATTTGAAATCCTTCTGACTTTGCTGTAATGAATGGGGTCATAAAAGCATTTAATAGCCCACACCTCTAACTGATTCAAACCAGATACCATTGGTAAAATAAATATCAACTATATAGTTAGCAAATAGACTTGTTTTCACTTTTATAACTTCTTGTGTACATGTTCTCACACATTTTCATACAAACACATTCTCACACGATGTCCTATGAAACTAATTTACTTTTCATGTACACGATGTCATAATTTATTTAGATGGAAGGAGCTCTCTTTTATTTATCATACATTCTTATTTTCTGCTTTTTCTCATCTAACTTTTCTTTCAGTTAATGTATTTGATGGAGACTAAATGCTCCTCCATCTGGAAAACCCATTTCAGACCAGATAGACACCAGCCAGGCACTTTCATCACCATATTTTTGCCTCATATTTTTATATATGGGAATTGCTGTAAGGGCTCACACTCTTACTTTGAGATTTTCCCATATTCCATCAAAGTAAAGCCCTAGAGACATTATTTATTTAAACACACACACACACACAGGAACGACCAGACAAACAAACTGCAGCTATTTATTTAATGTATTTATTTTATTTATTATAGTTAAAGGTTATTTTATTTTATTTTAAACTTATTTTGAGTTATACCTTAAGGTATTTTGGTTGTTGTTATCATGTTAAGGTTAATCCTTATTATATTAAAGCTATTTCTTTATTTTAAGGTTATTTCTTACAATAACCTTATTTTCTGTATTTTTTGCTTTTTTTATTTTCTCTCTCTCTCTCTCTCTCTCTCTCTCTCTCTCTCTCTCTCTCTCTCTCTCTCTTTTAAGGTTATTTCTTATTATAACCTTTGTCTTCTCTGTTTTTTATCTTTTATTTTTTGTTCTCTCTGTCTCCCTCTCTCTCTTTTAAGGTTATTTCTTATTATAACCTTTATCTTCTCTATTTTTTGTCTTTTATTTTTTGTTCTCTTGCTCGGTTTATAATCACTCCGCAGTAACCTGCCGCTGTATTTTTCTGGGGTATCCTGCATGCTATTTGTACCCGTTTACTCAGCAGAAATGCACTTCACTGACAGACTCTAACCGGGGCACAGTTAACCTTTACCGAATGGACCTGGACCTACGGTATCAAACGCTTAACTCTTAACTTTTAACTCTTTACGCGTATTTTCAGACTGACCGCAGACTAACCGGAATGAAACGTTTTTAAATCATTAATAATTAAATGTACTCACTTCAATCCGCCTGTAGTTCAGCTCCGTCACCCTCCGGTCCACTTCCAGTGTCTCAGGACTGTGCCTCACTTCCACAAAGCTGACCCACTGGAGTTGGTGGGGGAGGTCTTCTTTCGCAGCCGTGCACTAGCTGTCTCGGTCCAAAAACGCCGGAAACAGGAGGAGAGGGATATCTGGAGTCCCTGTGCTTGGGAGCCAAGTATGTTGGAAAAATTCCTTATCAAAAATAAGGCATAATCAAAGTTTCAGCAAATTTAATATGCACTGATCAGCAGAAGACAATACAGAGTACAGCTTTCACAGACTGCTGCAGTGCATTGGCTTAATTAACAGAGTGATTCTGGCTATGTATATCCAAGGGGCCGTAGGGGTGAGGTCACTTCTTCATAGTTCATTCATGACACAGTTAATAAAGTTGATAAAGTTTGTACCCTATGGGTACAAATAAAATAACCTGAACCTGAACCTGAAAGTTTGCTGAGCCCCTTGATTATTTCATTCATGACTAAGCTTGTATCTGCTGGGTCCATGCAGAAAACACTAGTGATAAGCTGAACAGTCAGTAATACAACTGAACGTTCACAGTCACATCAGCATCCTTCAATCTGTTTTTTCCACTACTCAACAACTCCAAATATGGTAACAGGATTTCCAAGGTATACACCTTAAGCTTTATAAAGAAAAATTCATATTCATATTCATAAAAATTCATATAACTCATCATAACATAGAATTTTTCATAGAATCATTTGATCATTTTGTTAATAAATCATCTCCTCAAATTTTCATCTGCCTGGAGGGCAGATTATGACAGAATGACCTCTCCATACCAGGACTCAGCAGGCAGCCCAATGGCTGGTGGTCCCAACGTGGGTGAGCGGTGGGCAATCCGCACCTTCACCTCCCTTGTGACAAATACTCACACAGCCCACACATCTGAGGAGGCCATTAGACACCTGGACATGATGACAAAGATACTGGAAACCTTCCCCAGCCTCCAAGCCAGCGGAGCTGTTTTTCTCTGCCAGCATCCTCCTCCGTCGGACTTTTTCAGAGCTGGTGCCACACCCTCCAGCCCCAGAACTCTCCCCAGCTTCGCAGCCACTTCACGGGCTGGAGGAGAGTCCTGTGCCAACAAAGACGCGTCCCCTGCCTCTGGCGCCTTGGCTTCCCACCCCTCCTCGCTCTGCTTCAGTCCCGCGGCGCTCAGCTATACCAGCTCCCACAGCAGCTGCAGTGCCAGTTCCCACTTTTTCTACACTGGTGCCCTCGCACCCCTGCCTCTTTTCAAACTGCCTCATCTGCTGCCCCACCAGTAGCCATGGCTCCTATCCCCGGTGCATCTCCATCAGCAACAGCAGAGCAGCGGAACAGGTAAGTACATCCTTGTTTCTAGTTACCATCTAATGAGATGTCTTGCCTTGTTTCGGGTGAGGGGTCTCAGCAGCTGCCGCCTTCTACTGCTGAGCCCCCACCACCTGTTTCTGTTGTCACCCCTGTGCGTGTGTTGTCACCATCCTTGGTCTCCCTGTTTTTCCCCGAGGTGCACGCAGCAGCATCGACTGCCCCCAAGGTGCACACCCCAGTTCCAGCCGTCCCTGAGGTGCACGCAGCAGCTCCAGCAGTCTCGGAGGTGCACACCACAGCTCCAGCCATTCCCAAAGTGCGCGGTCCTGTGCCTGCTCTGCCTGAGGTGCATGCTCCGGCTCCTGCAGCGCATCCTGAGGTGATCACCCCTGCAGCAGAGGACCAGGAGCTCAGGCAAGTTCTTTTCATCACTTTCATAACATCAAAACTAATTAAGACTTGCCTAGCTCCTGGTGATTTCACTGATGCCTCACCCTGCCCTTCTCCCCCGTTCGAGGTGACTGCAGTGGGGGTGGCTATCCAAGTGTCGGGGTGGGACGCTCCTGCACCTGTCACTCCAGAGGTCAGGGGACCTCCACCCGTCATTCCAGAGGTCAGGAGACCTCCATCCATCGCTTCTGAGGTCAGGCGACCTCCACCTGTTGTTCCAGAGATCAGGGGACCTCCACCCATCGTTCCAGAGGTCAGGGGACCTCCACCCATCATTCCAGAGGTCATGGGACCTCCACCAGTCACTCCAGAGGTCAGGGGACCTCCACCTCTCGCTCCAGAGGTCAGGGGGATTCCACATGCTGTTTCTGAGGTCAGTGCACCACAGTCAATGGGTTTGGAGCAAAAGGCTCCTAAGTTTGTGTTAACCAAGTCCTGTGCTGCGATCTGGGGACTCATGAACTTTGGTAGGCCCCCTGACCCACCTCATCCCATGATCTGGTGGCCCAAGGACAGTGGTAGGCCACCCGACCTATCCTGCATTCTGGTCTGGTGGTCTAGGGACTTTGGAAGACCACCAGACCCATCATGTTCTCTGGTTCAGGGGCTCCTGGATGCTGGTTGGCCCCCTAAGTCATTGTGTTCCCCAGGTTGGTGGTCTGGGGACTTTGGGAGGCCACCCGATGGACATTTTGTTTTCCTTTTTTTTGTTGTGAGATTCCTGTAGTGTGTTTTTTCCCACCATGCCTTCTCCCCCTCCTCCTGCCCGTTTTGGTGTTTTGTTTTTGTTTGTTTTTTAGCCTTTTTTGTTTGTTTTTTGTTTAGGGGTATCTGGATTCCACCCATTAAAGGGGGGATTATGTCAGGTTTTGGGCACGGTCGCTTTTTGTTCATTTTTGTTCCTCTGTGATTATTATTATTATTATTATTATTATTTATTATAGTTATTGTCTCCTGTGTCACCCCATTTGTCTCTAGTGTCCTTATCATGGTCCTGTAGTATATTTGTCTACCTATTGTCTCCGGTCTCTCATGTTTCCGTATCCATAGCCACTCTCTCTCATGTGTGCATTGTTCAGCCCTTGATTCTTCTTAGCTAGTCCTGCGTCTTGTTTCCTTCGTTATATATATATTTGAGTCTCTGTCTTTGTTTTGTTCAGAGGTTGTTGTCATTTATTCTGCCATGTTTCCTGTGATAATTCCCTTGCACTGAGTTCCTCCGTGAGTTATTTTTGCCTTGCTTGTTTAGTTTTATTTTCAGCCCCTTTGCTGCTTTTATTTTGTCCTGGGTTTTGTTAATAAATCATCTTCGCACCATTCCTGCCTGCGCCATGAGTCCTCCTTCTAAACCTTCATCTGCCCGGAGTGCAGATTATACCATTTACTAAAACTATAGACTTTTATTGAGCATTAAAAGTAATTTGCCTACACGTAAAGTTAATGCAAACGTGCGAAAAACACCTGAATTTGCATCTGAGGGAGTTGATAGCTAGAATTGAAGTGTCAGCTCGGTAGGAATATTCATTCCAATTTGAGCCGCTAATCAGTCTCAGAGTAAAAGTATCAACACTGTAATTAAACTAGTTTAAAAATGAGACTGACACTCACCTGAAGACAAATGGACCTAAGCTCTGCAGAGCTGAAATGAAGTGTCAGGATTAATGAGGGTAGAAGTGTAAACAGACTGCAGTCTCCCGTTTTTGTGGAGGCAAGTAATATTTTCCCAGCTGTGAGCTTTGGTGGATAAAAATTGCAAACCTAAACATGATGACTTTTTGGGGATTTCCATAGCAGTTACAATTTATTTTCTATTATTAGATTGTTTCACCAATTCCCAGTGAAGCTGGTGTATTTATCCGGTAGTTACAAATATCAATAAATGTTGTTTCTGGCCACTCTGTTGGATTGCTCTTCCACATACTGGCTGGCGAATGGTAGGGACACTTTTCAAAATCACAAGTTTAAAGTTTTTGATCATATCTGATCCAATCTCGCAGTGAACGCTTATCATAATATTGATATGACATATTATTTCAATGGTAAACTGCCGGGTTTTATCACCTCTGGCACATTTTGGTGGGCGCGCTCCTGCGCCAAGTACTCGAATGTGTAGACAGCGCCATACATTCTGATCCAGAACATAAATATTCTGGTGGGGAGTTTTATGGATTGAGATGACAGGGAATATTTTATGTACATGCATCAACATTGTTAAAAATATTAAAAGTTTTAAAGTGCATGACCATTACAAAGACATACAATATTGTCTTCTGAGTATGTTGCATACATCAGCATATATATTTAAGAAAATCAATTAATCAAAATAAAGTAAGATAAAATAAGACAAAAAATGTTAGAAAGCATAATCCCCCACAGCAAAATCAATATTGCATGGTAGCTAAATCAATATTTCAACACCTAATAAAGCTTACCTGTCCACTTTTTATGCCAATATCTATCTGTCTGTCTGTCTGTCTGTCTGTCTGTCTGTCTGTCCCTCGGCCTCCTGTCCTCTTTTTTCCCAGCCTCTTTTCAAATTAAAATCCTCCTCACAGTGCGTCGCGTGCTGTGCCAGGCGCGTGTCAGCAGTGGCAGACCAAACCATTTCAAGTGTCGAGGGGTGGCACTTTCCCGTTTGCTTTAAAATTAGAAAAAAAAATACTTTTTATCAAGTAAACAAGAAAACGGTGATTACAGTCCTAATAGAAGTGTTTTTTTTAATGACACAATTGTTTGTTAAGCATAGAGTTTAAGAAAACTAATAAAACCAAAACCCTCCCCTCTTTTTGGAGACGGTGGAGTAGTCTGGAACAGATGTCCCGGAGCCTCTCACGTGAGCAGCGGAGAAAGTTGGACGCGGCCGGATGCTGATGTTGAGGACCAGATGACCGCGGTGAGTTCACGCTCTTCCACAATCCACAACGCAGTAAAAGCAGCGACCGGGAGGAGACTTAGATAAAGCGGTTGAGTTGTTTGTATTGCTTTGATAGTTTGCTTTTGACATTTTGTCGACTCTGGTGTCCAGAGGCTGTGTGGTGCGGTAGATGGAACTATAACCGCTTTGTCGTCTGACATACTTTCGGCACTTACAGCAGCACAACGTAGAAAGTCAGTCCGGTCACTTGATAAAGCCCGGGATGTTACTGAATCGTTTTAGGAACGTGTGTGCAATGAATAATTTCTGTGGGCGAGTATAAAGTCACAGCTTACTCTGCCGCGATTAAAATCGATGGATGTCTCTCCGTAAAGGAAATTATTTTGCATATTGTCCTGATAATCATGGAGATTCTTGATTTATCTTACTGCCCTGTTATATAAAAATAGCGTAAGCCTGTGTACCATATGGAATATAAACTGATAAGTGCTTTTAACTTCACATTCTAACTGGCTATTTTTAGCAGGGTGGACATAACTGATAGCAGTTGCAGCTGTGCTGATTAACTGCACTGACTAAATGTTTAGTTAAATCATTTCCTCTGTGTTCTGCAGTGAGTTATAACAGATGGCTTTCATGGGTAAGTCCCACTGTAGGACTAACGTGGGGCAGCCAGCTGATTGGTGCTGGTGGCTTTTGTCCACAGCAGCAGAACAAGCATGACCTCCACAGACCGACAGACACTCATCAAGTGTCAGTGTGGTGCAGAAGATGTCTCTGGAGTCCTCTCCCAGGTCTTTTGACGACGGTGGGCATTTTGGATGTGGGGGGAAAAAAAACAAACAAACCACATCCTGCCAGTGGCCTGAGATGACCATCAGTGTCCATTCAGAGGCTTCAGAAATGGTGACTCACATGGACAAGGTGTCACGATCCCCCGTCAGAGCAGTAGCCTCTGGAGAACAATGAAGCATGTCTTCGTACCCTCCGTATTTACTCAGTCACTGGGCTGTGACAGGGCTGGTGTGTCTGGGCAGCATATGGCCTCCAGTGACTGAAAGCAGGGCAGCATGGTGTTTATTACTCCTGCATTGTGTGTGTTGAAGAAAACAAGACCCTTGTTGAGCTGCAGGACAAGATGCTGACCGCTTTAAAGCCCATGCCGTGTTATCGCAGTATCTTGCCTACACATTACTCCTCTTTGTGCAGCTTCCAAATTCACTCCAGTGACATCCATTGTAATTCAACACTCCACTTTTTTCTCCCCCTGCTGTCGCTCCTCCACACTGATGCACTTTTCTTCCAACAGCCCATATTGTCAGCAGAGAAGACTTATTTTGCTGAATGGATTTTGGCTTTTCATCAGCCTCTGAAATAAGGCATACTGTAAAGTCATTCGGTCTCTTCCATAGTATCAGCATTCACATGAGAATCTTAATTACAGGGTTCCAGCAGGCCTCAGTTTGGTTTCAGGCAACCCTCACTGTTTCCTCCGCGAGGCTGGTCCCCCTTCGGTAATTCCAGGGCCGACCACAGTGGTTATGAGCGTAGTGGTGGTGGCAACAATCCAGAAGTACACAGCTCCAGAGGCTCATGGGAAAGGGTGGCGGGGGAAGTCGGGGAGACAGTAACCCACATCATGATCTCTCACCATAAACATAAACTTCCGTAGATGTTACAAGACCACGGTCCAGCAAACAGTGAGGATGGGTGGGACAGTCGACGGCTATCCCCATCTCATTTCTGGGCGGTCAGCGTTGGCAGCAATCACACAGCACTGCCAAATTAAGATGTTGAGACGGACATCAGTCAGGTCCCCTGGGTGAAGACAGCGCTATCAGCAGCTGCTTTTCAGGAAATGACTTCTATTCCTGTTGCACTCTCATCTTTGTTTTTTGGCTATACCTCACAAAGTAATTTCAACACTCAAAATGACTTCAGGTTCTTACAAAACCTTTGGAAAAGAACATCAGCATTTTTGGCAGCAAACTCCACTTTCAAGGGAGAGTTTTTCCCAAACTCACCCACCTACCCACCCACCCACTCACTCCTTAGTCAGACTAGACCTTCGACCACAGACTCTTGTGAAAGTCTTCAGACAGTTATGGGGTGTAAGTGGGTAAATCCCACATTGCTCTGCCTGTCTCTGATTACCAGGCTGGATTCCTGTTGACGCCTATAGTTTTAGATCGCTGCATCATGGACTCATGTGTCTGAGAGCGCGGCAGGTCCGCTCCTCTCCTGATACTGGCCCGACAGCAGTTCTCCAGCCTGAGCTGTCAGCAGATATTGCGCCTGCAGCAGACTATTCAGGCCGGTTAGGGGATACAGGCCCTTTGTTGTGGTGTTGTTTTACTGACTCAGGCTGCATGGCTGCGCCTCATTGTGCCATAGCTGTGTCAGTTCACATGAGTTGCTGCTTTGAATGAGGCAGGCATATGGGACATACAATAATATCCTGTTGGAGAAGGTTCTCGCTCACACAGGCTCTGTGTCTTCCTCCCCTCCACAGGAAAAGGCACGATACCATCTTTAAACACAGGAGCTGGGGATTATGCGTAGAAGGCCGAGCAGCACAGACACGGTCATGTGTTGCGTGTTTGTATGACGTCTTGTCTGTCTCTGTTCTTAATCCATAACTCATTAATACTGTAGCTTCTCATATGAGGAACATTTACCAACATATTACTGAAAGAGCTGCTCTACGGCTCTTTGAATTGATGAAATACTTCGCTTTATTTGGCTTCTAAACAAGGCAAACCAACTCATCCTTTAATCATGTTAGGGCCTGTAATGCTGCTGCTTGTGATCTGTTGGAACTTCCAAAAATAAACTAAGTTGACCTAAAAAATTTTTTAGAGAATAATCTCCTCGTTTAGAAAGTTTTCCACATCTCCTTGAGGAGATTTCACGAAAACAGAAACACAGCCTGAGTATGAATGCTTCAACTCATCTTTTAACATCATCACCATGTGTTGTTTTTACGTTTCTCGTTGTTATTCAGCCACCTGCCTCGTTTTATTTACTTGTTTTTTTTGTTTATCAGCGCTCACGTGTTAGCCGGAGAGCAACAATAGGAGCGAGTGGGCCGTAAACATGAATTGTGCTCATCTGTTTGTGAAAGTGTGCTCAGCCTCGCGCCAAAAGTCAGCAGGGATCTTGTGATCTGATGCAGCATTGAGACATTCTTCCACTTCAAAGCTCCCAGGGGATTTTCTGGACACCGGTTGAATAGAAGCATAGGGAGAGGGGGTTGCACAGGGAGGAACAGGTGCAGTCCACGAGTGGGGTAATTCCTGCAGCCATCTGCTTTCTTTTTCGGAGTCTGGGCTCTTTAAACGCCCTCTGACACGCCTCATGGCGACGCGCTCCCCTAGCCAGCCGCACCGTGCCCCGTCACCATGGCACCGTGATTCAGATTAACCCCTGCACATGTGCCGAGTCAACTGTGGGAGTCTGCCTTTATTGTGATGGAGCATGGGAGGGAGAAAGGGGTGGATGTGGGGGGGGGGCGTGGATGGAGAGCTGCATGGATGCATGTGTAAAAGGAGCACTTGCCAGTCATTCACTTTTGTTAAGTAAAGCTTCAGATTGAAAATCCACCCATCTATGTTGGGGAGAGAGAAACAGTTTATTCTTAAAAGTGATGATTGTCCCTTCACTAATGCTGTTAAACTTTCAATTTTATGGCAGGTCTTTAGAGAAACCTGAGAACAGATGTTGAAGATGACGGCCATCGAGAGTAAAGAGGAGATCAGTGACACAGACAGCGGGATTATTTTACACTCTGGTAAGAATCATTGGTACCACTTAACAACAGGACTGCTTTAATAACAGATTTATGAATAGTTTATTAGTGGGTTGTTAATTAGGCTGTAAACACTATATAAATCATTAATAAACTGTTATAAAACTGTTATAATAGTGAACTTAAACTAATTTAGTTTACTCTGTTTTCTCATCACTTTCTTGCGTTTTGTTGGATATGTACGAGGGCTGTTCATTAAAGATTTTTCCTGACTCATTTCCCATGGACCGATAGGAGCTAAACTTGGTCCAGTTATTAGTCTTTCTGTATATACAGTGGGGGAAATAATTATTTGATCCCCTGCTGAAGTTTTAAGTTTACCCCCATACAAAGAAATGATCCATCCATCTTCTTTCGCTTAACCAGGAATCCAGGTCACAGCGGCATCAGTCCAGGCAGAGTATCCCAGACTTCGACCCGGTTCACATAGCGCCGTGATCCCCATGATCCCTCCTGCAGGTGGTGAACCCGCTGGAGGGGGGACCCATGTGCCTCCTTTGCGTACAGTGGGTCCTTGATGTAGCATTTTTCATGTAGATCCACTGGACCACTCTTAGTCTGGCCCTTCACCCAGGACCAGTTTGCTGTGGGAGACCCTACCAGGGGCAAGTTGTCCCCGGCAACGTAGCTCCTGGGATCATTCGGGCTAACAAATCCCTCGGCAATCCACGGAGGGGACAAAGAAATGAGCAGTTCATAAATTTTATAGTAGGCTTATTTTAACAGAGAGAAACAGAATATCAACCAAAAAATCCAGACAAAAACGTAAAATAAGGGTTCTAAATTAATTTGCATTTGATCAAGGGAAATAAGTATTTGATCGCCAAGAAAAATGTGACTTAGTACTCGGTGATGAAACCATTGTTGGCAAGCACAGAGGTCAGACGTTTCTTGTAGTTGGTCAACAGGTTTGCACACATCTCAGGAGGGATTGTTGTCCACTCCTCTTAACAGATACTCTAATCCTGAAGGTTTCAAAGCTGTTGCTTGGCAACTCAAAGTTTCAGCTCCCTCCACAGATATTCTCTGGAATTAAGGTCCAGAGACTGGCTAGGCCACTCCACGTTTCTTCTTGAGCTACTCCTTTGTTGGCTTGGCCGTATGTTTTGGGTTATTGTCAGTACTGGAAGACCCATCCATGACCCATCATCAGTGTTCTGGCTGAGGCCAGGAGATTCTCATCCGAGATTCTACGGCACCTCAGCAGTGCCACAGGCTGATCGCCTTCATGCCACGCTGCACTGATGCAGTCATTCATGCAAAAGCCCCGACCAAGTAGTGAGTGTGTACATGGACATACTTTTAAGTCAGCCAACATTTCTATTAAAAATCCATTTTTTCATATTCATTTTATGCAATATTCTGTGTTTTTGAGAAACTGAATTTGGGGTTTTCATGAGCTTTAAGCCATAATCATTAGAATGAAAAGAAATAAACACTTGAAATATATCACTCTGTGTGTAATGAATCGATGTAATATAGGAGTTTCATTTTTTGAATTGAATTTCTGAAATAAATCAACTTTTCAGTGACATTCTAATTTATTGAGATGCAGCCGTATTGTAGAGTACGTTAATCTTAAAAGTGACACCGCCAAAAATCGAGTTTTTTTTCCTGTTAACATGTCTGTAACATGGTTTTTTATGACTTACAAGACATATCAAAAGCATCTTCGTTCAAATGGCTCATATCAGTTTTTTTGCTGTGAAGTTTCACTTAAGCCCCGCCCCCTGCAAAACGGCAAGTTGAAACAAGCGTTTTTGGTGATGCAGCTCTTTGTGGTGCTGGCGTGTGGGTGGTGTTGAGCCAGTCAGGACTCTCCAGCCTAATTGATGGTATCCTCCAGGCTAGTTAGCATTTTTAACAAACTGCTTTGAAAACTTGACCCAAATTAAGGTGGGCTTTACCATTAAACAGCTTTTAAGGATCAATGCAGTTTCAGTCATTATCTTGGGCCACCGTGCACGAAAGTGGGCGTGTCCTTCAACCGATAAGTCTTTTATCACACACTGTAAAACCGAATAGTTCACAGAACTCAAAACTTACGTGGAAAGTGATTACCTAATAAATTTTAAGTAAAGGAAATGATTTTTTTTGAGTAATCTCTAATTTAAAAATACATTTTCAGCAACTAATAATAATAATATAATAATAATTAATCTTTATATCAGAAAGCAAATATTTTAAAAATATTTTATTTTAAAGTTTACTCAAAAAATATTAGCTGAAAATGTATTTTTAAATTTAAAATTACTCAAAAAATAATTTCATTTACTTAAAATGTATTAGGTAATCGGTTTCCACATAAGTTTTGAGTTCTGTGAACTAATTTGGTTTTACAGTGCAGGATTTATTCTGATAATGTAGTGCTAGCTACTGTTAGCCTTGTGGTATGTGGCTGGGCCTGGTAATCACCAGTTCTGGGGTTTGAGGGTGGGGGGTGGAGGGCTTTTGACATGAAACTGAAAGACAATGAAAGTTTTTGGGTCAAAAAAAGGGCATAAAATACCATTTCAGGCAATATCGATTTGTTTTTACAGGGGATTTATATCCATTGGAGTGCGTCTTTAATATATGATGCAGATGCTCATTAGAAAACGTTGATTTTGTGTGTCTGCAGGCCCTGACAGCCCCACGTCTCCAGTGAAGGATCTGACCACACACACCCGAGCCCTCAAACTAAAGCACCAGTCCCTGGAGGAACGTCTGGAGCGTTGCCTGTTGGAACTCCGGAATCTCTGCATCAGGGAAGCAGTAAGTAGCGCCTTGATCTCACGCACTCTGTTGAGATGCTGTTCTGTACTCCAGCTGGGTCAGTGAGCACTGTACCACCTCTGTTTTGTAATGAAGTGCTGTATCCTGTCGCCACAGGAGCTGACCGGCACTCTGCCCTCAGACTACCCTCTGATGCCAGATGAGAAGCTGCCTCGAGTTCGTCGAAGGATCGGTGCTTCTTTCAAGCTCGATGAAGGTCTGATCCATGTGAGCAAACAGGTATGGGCTCCTCAATACTGTGAAAGCGCAGACGAAATTGCTGTTCATCTGCTAAACATCAAAATTTGCCTTTATCACAGGATTCCGAGCTGCATGCGCTAGAAACCGACTTGGCTCTCCAGAGACAGATTTATGAGGCGGCCCGCAAACTTTCCCTTGAGGAGAACCTCAGTAAACCACAGAAGAAGAGCCGGCTGCAGCAGTGCAAGAGGGAGGAGAAGAAAGTGAAGGATCTGCAGGAGGCCGTGCTCCAGCACAGGATAAGGAGCGAATGCAGCTCACCATGCACCACCATCTCTGGCAGCCAAAGCAAAGGTGAGAGACTCTGCTGCTCCCTTCAGACCAAGCTGTGCAGCATGTAGCAACGGTTGATGAAAACTTGTGACACGTCTGATTTGTCTTTGCAGATCTGTCGATGTCAGATGACAGCTCCCTCTCAGATGTTGTGGCTTTGGATGAAGGTGATTACAATAATATGACGGCAATGATAATCTTACAAACGTGCCTTGAATTAAACTTGTGGTGTTTGACAGATTTGTCACATAATGCTGGTTCAAAAACACAATCACATCATTGATGTCTGAAGAGCAACTTTGCAGGTTAGATTCCTAAGTAGAAAACTATAAAGAGAAATTACCCAATGAACGGATTTTCACATAAATAGTGACATGCTGTATGTGCCTTAGAACAACTGTTTTATAGCAGAGTTTTCATTTATTCTTAAAACACAAGCAGGCCGTGACATCAGAACAGATACTTGCAGGTCTGTCTTTGTAATAAAAAAATTTGCAACGTAACAGGAATTTGGTCTTTGAAATGGTTAAAATATAATTCTGTACTCATATGAGGGATCTTTGTCTGATAATTATGAGCTTGTTGGACATTAAAAACCCTGGGAACATACAGATTTAAACCTGAACAACAGTATCGGTGACTGACGAATACTTGGGAATATTTTTCACAATTTTAAAGCCTTCAAATTTTGGGAAAGACTAACAGTGCTCAGTTTGTATTTTCTAGAGATGAATCACTAACAGTTGCTGTTTTTTGGAGAACTGGTTCATTTCTAGTTTGGATTTTTTTTTTTTTTGAGAGCTGGTTTACTAGTTTTGTAGATCACCGGGCAGGTTTGTGTTTTGTTTTCCCTCAAGCTTTCAGAGAGTAAATCAGACAATCCTAACTGCTCCTGTCCTGAACATCAGGTCTTGAATGTCATCCTCTTGTCTAAAATTAGCTTTCATGTGGTAGCAGTGAAGTCCATCACTGCACCTGCATAAAATACACTGAGTCAGAAAAAAACTTCCTTTTTTCTTGTGAAACTGAATTGATGTCTGGACAGGCTGCAGTTCGTGCAACTCTAATAGATAAATTTAAAAAAACCCAAAACAATAAAAAAAAACATTCACTAAGATGAACTGTGATCAGTCTCACTCAAACCTGCTGCTGCAATGTGCCGAGGCGGAACTTTATCTCTTCCAAAGTAATATAACGCATTTTAGGAAATGAAAAGTCGGCACACTTTCACATTAAAAGTCATGTCTTTGTGTGCTGCGAATTAAAAAAAAATCTGGATTGATTTATCAAATTATGATTTACAAATATTCTGTAGAAATTTGGAGAGGTTTTTTTAGTGTGCAAGTTGCACTTTATACCCCGTTTACAAGTGGGTGGAGATCGCCGAGAGACCTGGCCAATTTTTGATCTATCAATGATCTTCAGTGATCTCCACAGTCGCCACAGTCTCCTTAAAGTTTTGACTCATTCCAAAACACACAAAGATCTCCTAAATAATCCCAAGGATCAAAAATTGGCCCAGTCTCTCAGGGAGCGGCGAATGTAAACGAACGAGACGATTTTTGAATTCGTTAACTTTTTTGAGGAATGTTCAAGAATATCAGGGTTCGCCTCTGTCATTAGCAACAGTTAACAATGTTTGCGATGTTTAACAACCATGCAGCATTCACACGTGTTTGCAAGAGTGTCTGTAAAAGCAGCTGGCAAATATTAACAGCTATTAACTAGTGTTAGCAACAGCGTTTACAACAATTAGCAACTATTTACAATTCTTTTGCCACTGTTTGAGAACGTTTGAGACCTTTGCCAACTCCCAGTAAAATACCAGGCGAATGTCGGGTGAATCTTGGATCCAACCCGATAAAACAGGACGTACAAACCTTCCCCAGCATTCATTTTCTCCTGACCACTGTGAGAGACAAACGCTCTTAGAAGCTATGCAGAACATATATTGAATAACAAAATATATGAACACAAAACTCATAACTCCACCTGGTTTGACTGGGTATTTACTGTGGCACACAGGCCAAAGCCTATAGTGCACAGCTGGGGCAAAAGCTTCGCTCCTCATCCCTGCTCACATGAGCTCCAGACTGCAAAATGCAAAGATAGACCACACACACCTAGGCTATATATATATATATATACATAGTATTTTTTGTAACTCAGCATGTAAATATAGCAATCCCTACCTTCATCTGGAGACAGTGTGCGAGCGCTCATCGGGTGAGCTACTGTTTCTTTCGATCCTGTTAAGATTTATTGGATTGATATTATTATTATTTTTGGCTTTGCTTACTTTCTGTTTGTTTGGGATTATAATAAAAGTCTAGTGTGGTGGACACAATACACAGATCTAGCATTCTCTCACACCCAGAGAGGCAGGAGGAAACATGAGGACAATGGACCGCGTGAGGAAGCTCACTGGGAGGTTCAGACTGGGCAGAGTTTAGACACCTCCCAGGGAGAGGAAAATTAACATGGAGTCAACTAGACAAAGATGCGCCTTTCGCCACCTGCAGCAACAAGCGGGCGTGTGAACACGCAGGTGGTAAATGTATTGCAATTTATGTAACAAGTGTTATGATAATTGCATCACACAATTCCTTTGTACATACACGATGCATACTGCACCAGCCCCAGTTTCTATGCATGATTAATAAAGCTATAAAGGCAGAATGCATAGAAACTGGAGAGGCTCCCTGGGCTGGGGTCCATGGCTGTACATGTGTGTTAGAGGGATAATAAAGATCCTGTGTCGTCCTATGCTCGTGCCTTACCTCACATCCTTTCCTTTACCATCTACACTAGATCCTTTACAATTATTCTACCTGTAGAAGATGCAGGCCTAAACAGTCTCACAGAGACCGGAGGTGTGGTGCCGAACTGGACAGCAGCCTGTGTCAGGTGGTTGCGCTGTTGAGATTATAATTCTTTTTTCACAAGGGTAATTTCATTTAGTTACATACTAAATCAATTTGTATTCACAAAATAATATCTGTGTAGTAGTGCCTCCTACCTGGAGTGGACATAGCAGGATATCTCAGCAGACAGTTATATCGTTGTCACGGAGGTTCAGGCTGAGTCTGTTTTGAGGTTTTTTTTTGCTCTATCCATATTTGTTTGTTTGTTTGAGCTGGCCCAAAACCGGCAATGTTGGCATGCACTGGTTAACCTGATTGGCTCTACGCGTGGTGATGGCCACCCAGCCTTCACCCCGCAGGAGTAGTAAGAGAGAGAAAATATTTGTTTGTTGCCATCTGGCGAATAAAATGATGATTCCTCTCTTTCATTTCTCTTGTTGTCTCTCCAAGATCAGGATATATAATGTAATGTTACAAGGAAAACAACAAAATTTAGAAAAAAGCACAGACCCAAAAAAAATCCCTGGAAACTGAAATACTCCTTATATGGACATAATTCCTTTTATGGTTATAACCGTGATCGGCTGTGGTCTAAATGACAGCAGGTGCCAGTCCATGGAATAAATGCTTTGAAACTTTGTGTGTTTTATCTTAATACATTTCAAACATTGGGAAACATAAAACACACATATTTAGGAAAAGTCATGGACTGGGAGATGTTTAGATTCTGTTCAAACAAAGTTATTCACATAATAAAACCTCAAACTGTCAGACAGACTGTCTAGTGATTTGTGTTCACTACTTGGTGAACCAAAAAGAACTGTAGTGACATACTGTATGTTACAACCATTTGCAAACAGTTACAACTACTTTGCAAATGTTTTCAACTGTGTGCGGAAAAATACATTCACCAGAAAAAATTCAAACATGTTCAAATTTTTTTTTGGTGACAAGAGAAACTGTTTGAGATCTTAAAAACTGTTTGCAACCTGTTTGGCAACCTTTTACAAACCCTGATGAAACCCCAAAATCACCACATTTGTGGCTCTGTGAGATAGGGGGCTCAATGATTTCCATGCTCTGAAAAGGGGCCCTTAACGTTTGCTAAATTGAAAGTAACTGAAAGAAATGACTAAACATCTATCTATTTTAATTTGGGAACAAAGCATTTAACACCTTCCCTCATCCTTCACAGATGTGGACTCTCCCTGTCCCCTCTCACCTCCAGTGTTGGACACTTCCTGTTCAGACCCCCTCCTGCTGTCTGGCAAGAAAACCCTACAGCCCTCCCATCAGTCCTCGGGTCCCCTCAGTGTGGGGTACGACTGTTCTCCCATCCAGAACTCTCCATGGAAAGAGTCCAGTCTGGACCAGCCGTACCAGAAGGCCACAAAGCCTCAGTCCGCTTGCAGCAGCAGATCCAGGTAGGACAGAAATAGAAAAACAAGGAGTATCCGGGTTTAAAGGGGTTGTATGTAACATATGGGAACTCTGGTTATAATGACACCTGCACATTAAATTTTTGTTCATGAAAAGACCTCAAAAATGAACTAGTGAATGTTGCTGCTGCTGCTTCATGTCAGGTCAGGCATTGGTTTGCTTGCTACCAGATAACCATGAAAACCGGTACTACCTGTCTCATGGGTCGGGCCATCGGCGACTCAACCGTCAACCCTGCTCTTCCGAGGGCGTGGAGGGTGAAACTGGGCATCCTGGTAGAACTAAAAACAATATCTGTCACAAGTCTGTGGTGGACCACTCGCAGTTACACGGGGTGAGACTGGACATCCTGGCAGATAAGCACATCTGTCGCAAGGTCTGTGGTGGACTTTTGCCAGTTGGTGCATTGTGACATGCACTACACAAAGACCAGAGATAAACAAACCTATCATCTGGTCAGTCACTGCAATAGATACTGGAGTCAGTTTGTCTTGGCTTGTCCTTGCCACTGATAATGCCTCTGTCTGCCAAGAATGTGCTGCTAGTCCAGCAAAAGCTAGCGGTACTCAAATACTTTGCAAGCAGTTTCATGAAATGGTCAGTCAGAAAGCAACTCATAGCAACCCTCCGCTGCCAGCAACCCAAGCGGCTCGGACGTCGCTTGGGTTGCTGGCAGCGGAGGGCGAAGGACAGAGCTGCGTGGAGGAATCTGATCAGACCTAAATGGAACAGTCATTGTCGCCCCCGACAGACTGCTATGATGATGATGATGATGAAAGTTGCTGCTGTTAAATTAGCAACCACAAGGTGTCACTAATCCTAAGTTTTCAAATGTTAATTACAGCAGTGATTTTCAACCTTTTTTTAGGAACCCTTTTTACATAAAAAAATCTTGCATTACCCACCAACCAAAAATGTTATAAAAGGACACACTGTAGCCTTTTAAAGCATATATAATGATAATTTAGTCTTATAATTAGTTTATACTTACTCAGTGTGAGACTTGGGCCTGTTTAGATGAACACAAAGCTGATATCATGGCAGGAACTGAGGAAAGTCAGACACAAAGCTCATCCTCCACAGCTTTCAGCCTCTCTCTTGTTTTAGTTTTTATAGCAGTCATGCTTGGAAAAACCCACCACACCTAGATATGTTGTGGAAAACTGGAGCAATATTGAAATAGCTCTGTTTGCCATAATTGGGAACTCAATTCGCAGTTGTGTTGTCTGACAGAGGGACTTCAGCTACTTTTTTAAGGGCATCAGGGCCGATCATCTCATTCACAGCAGCTTTGCAGGCTGGTAGCGTTAATGCCTCTGCCACAGTGTGTGGCTTTTTTGATTTGGCTATGAGTTTGGCTGCTAAGTAGCTAGCTTTGAGAGCTCTCTCAGACACCTTTGTGGTTTTCCCTCATTAAAGTTACCTGTTTCCCTGTGTGCTCACAGAGACAAACAAAATAGTTGGTGTTCTTATCTTGAAGTTATGGGTGTTTCGCTTGAAGATTATGTTTAAGCTTGCATGGGCCCATGGCACTGTTGGATAGCTTTTCCCTACACACCAAGCATAAGGACTCAGTGCAATGGGATTCCCAGTGGAAATAAGTCCAAAGGAAAGGTAACTTTCGCTGTACTGCCTTGCCTTTTCTGTCTTAGCTTTCTTATGACAACCACTCAGCCCTTCACCTGGGTCAGAATTTTGTACAGGGCCGTTTCAGGGCCCTCAATCTTTCCTCTTCAAATATTTATCCATCGCTGTTTTTCATCTAGCCACCGTGACCTAACGCGTCTTGAGGTCATTAATCTCCGTGAAACACATGAAGAAGAAGAGGAAGAAGACAGTAGCCATATTGCCTTCATACTGCCTCCTGCTGACATGGAAGAGTCACGACAGGCACCCGTGCACAACAGCGACAAATTATTTGCAGGTTTTTTTTCACCAACTGAGAAGTGAAATCAGACAATTTCTTGTGGAACCCTGAATGTTTTCTCATGGAACTCCTGATTTCCAAGGAACCCCGGACAAAAAAGACTGAATTACAGTACCTTTAAAGGTAAAGTTTTGGACCCACCAGATTCCTGCAGTCACCATAAAGACAGTAGGAGGAGCCACAAAAACATTTTTTTTTACAGATCGTCTGTCTCACTTACTGCTGTCAGGATATACTGACAAAGGAAACAATTATGGACAAATGTACCGCCATCCATAATTGTTTCCTCTAATTAAGCTGGAAAAATGCCAAGTGTTCAGCTGTAAAATAAAAATTGTTTTGCATCATTAACTAATTTTTTCTTATAAAGTAAAACATCTGAATGAACATTTGTGACGCCTGGTTAATTCCACAGATTTTGCCAGGTATAGCACATATTTATCACCTCACTATCAGAGGTCATGTTTCTGCGTGGTGCTGAATTTGGTGGAAGTTTTTGCTGCACATCTCACGTCGTTGCTCCATCTGTCTTGTGTGTAGCAGCCCAGCAGGAACCCAGGTGTCCACAGAGAGCTGCAGGATTCCTCTCACTCAGTTTGTTAAAAACTCTGCACTGCGCAACAGCACTTCCTCCAGCGCTCCCTCCACCCCAGAACTGCTCGTACGCCGACAGTACTCCCAGTCTTTCAGGTAAACATGAAGTCAGAATGTCCAGGATAGTCCAAAAGCACGATCACACGTGTAGTGTTTGTTACAGTGAAGCCAAAGGCTGCCCTGGCCTGTCCTTCAGTCACCGTTAGTAGATACTTCGGCAGGCGACAGATTCTGTTACGTATCTAGTGTCCCAAATGGCAACTGAAATTATAAACCCATTGATTTACATATATGAAAATGTAGTAAATCTATGCCACCAGTTTATCAGACAAACATAAATTTAACCTAAACAAGATGCAAAGAGGTGAAAAAATCTCAAGCTCACTAATTTACAAGAATAAAGTCACATATTTACAAGAAAAAAAATTGCAAACATGTGAAAAGAAAAGTTAGAAAATTAAACCTGATTTCTAATGCTGAGTCAAAATGGCACGGTAGCTGCGGACCCTACACCACACCGCATGGTGCAGCCTGATGTGTTCTTCTCCAGAAACGTAACGACCCGTCGCTGTGACACAGACTGCAACAGCTGCGATTGGTCTGCTCCATCTCCTCCTATACACTTCCTGCTTCTCGTCTCTGGCGACACTTCCAAAGCAAGTTGGATAAACAACAGGCCGAATTGAAGAGATTACTGAGGAAGTTAGCAGACATGAACATTTGTATGACTTGTCCTCACCCCATTAAAGGGGTCACTAACTGAAAAATAGTGTGTTTAGGTTTTAACTGTCTGAAATGAGTCTACTGGTCACCTAATTATCCAAAAATTTTCAAAACAGTCAATTCTCTTTAGAAAAAAACCACACCGCCTTTTTCGTTTTTTTTTTCTCCCAGAAACACCAGAAATGTTTTTGACTTTTCTGTGGAACTCTTATACGATACATCTAGAAAAAGACAACCCACCGCCGTCCTTGAGACCAGCCCACTGCTCCGTTATTGGCCCGCCTAGCTGTATGTCATGCAGGTGGAAGGGATGCTAAAGGTAGCCGATTAGCCCCTGAGCTATTAGCCACCAAGCTAACACCGGTACCAGGAAGCTCGAACTGAGTGCAGCTTATATTATTTTCTTCAGATCTTAGTCACCCTAATAACCATCCCTGTTACCACCTGGTTCACTGGTCCATGGTCCACAATGTGTCTCGCGTCGTTCAGGCCTGTCTCCTGGTGGTTTCGCTGTGGTTCTGCGGCGAGTCGCCAGTGCTGGCTTGCTGACTCTCATGGCCAGCTCCCCCGCCATCCTCCAGACATACTCTCGGGGGCACCGTGGGGGAGCCGCTTTGTGACGGGGCATCCCCCGGCTGGCCGTGGGAGCGGAGCCAAGCACCGCAGAGTGAGGCATTGCCCTTTGAGATCCCGTGGCTCGGCCAGTGGCCTCGGGTTGCAACGATCGGTAGATCGCCCAGCGCGCAATACTGGCGATTTGTTGTGGCGTCTCGGCAGGGCTGTTGGGGGGTGGGCCGGGGTGACACGAAATGCACAAACAACTGTGGATCGGTGAACCAGCGCTGCTCATCCAAGCTAGAAGGAGGCTAGAAGTTACTCAGCTAATGGCTAACTGACATAAGAGGGAGGGCGGAGTTAACAGCTGAAGGATGTTTCTTAAAGTGACAGGCTTTAAATCAGAGCGTTTCAAGAACGCCAAGACACGTGAGCGCTATTAAAATGTGAAACAAGTGCAGTCAGTGACGCCTTTAATTACAACAAAGACTGTCAAACGATGGCATTTTCTTCTTTGCAGTGATCGTAGTAAAAAAAAAAGTTCTCATTTATTAGCTCCAACTCTATCACAGTCCACTTGTCTGTTGCCACGGAATAAACAAAAACACACAAAGTACACAAAGGAAATCACTACACACATAGGCAAAACCCATTTTAGCTGCACATCGTCTTCACACTAGCACACAAGTATAAGTGCTGACAACTGCACAGGCCATGTGGGTAGGGTACGCAGTCGGCCCCACATACTGTTAATGCAGATGTGTAAATCAGGCTTTAAAACGTTGCACATTTACAAGTAAAAAAATTTAAAAATTTATGAAAAAATGATTATTATACAAATACATCTGTTGCCTTTGCACAGAGCATCATGACATTTGAACTGTTTGACCTTCATTTTAAGGTTTAAATAGTTTGCTCAAATGGCTCTTTTCTTAGTAGAGACGGTGACACCAGTGCCTGGTTAAATTGTTAAATTGTTACATGGTTTTGTCTTCTCAGACTTCCCAAAAAGAAGCTTTCTGCTGACATTGAGCGCCTCAGCTTGGAGAACGGTCGAGGACGAGCCAGACTGCCTCAGCGCCGTTGCGTGGCTGACTTCATGGTGCGTTCTCCAGAGTACTCTCTCCTGCGCTCTTACCAGTCCAGCTCAGAGGACAGCAGCTCAGAGCACTCGTCCTCTTCCTCATACATCAGCTCTCCCGGTCGGGACAGACCCACTGAGATCCCCAAGCTCTGTCCCCCGCCTTATGGCTTCCATTTTGGAGCACAGAAGAAAGGAACCTCCAGTACCCCCACCCCACATAAGAACACGAACCAGTTTCAGTCCAAACCCGGCTACATGGGAGCCACCACAGGTGACGGACCCCTGTCCCCTCAAGACCAGAACACGGGGAAATTGTCCCTGTCCCCTCCATCTGTCAGGCACAGCCCTCAGCGAAGACACTGGAAAGAAGGCGCGTCTTCCCCGAGGGGCATCCTAAAACCACCGCCTCCTTACACCAGGGTGGTGAGGACACCCTCGCTGAAGGAGTACCCGAACCACGCCATCCGGCTGATGCCCCGGGAGATTGTTTCAGAGGAGCTGAAGTCCTGGCATCAGAGGAATCAGCTGCAGAAGTTACAGCTAAACTGTGTCGACAAGCAGAGCTCTCAGACTGTTATGAGCCCCACCTCACCTCACCTGCCACCATTTAAAGAGGTCAGCACTGAAAACAGCAAATATAAACTGTTTTTTTCAATGGTATCAAATTAATATTGTTGCAGCTTCATTATTCCTGTCATAATCAATCAGACTATTAATTATTTAGTTCAAGAGTCTGCAACCCATGGCTCTAGACTTGTGTTTTTTAGGACATCAGCTCCATGTGGCTTTGACAATTAAAAAAAACATATTTTTGAATGAAAAAAGTCTCTAATTTACAAGAAAAGCTGCAATTGGCAATTGCCCAAATGTTCACCAAACTCACACACAACAATCCTCAGGTGAGTCTGCATCCAGGTTGTGCTCAAGGCCAACGGTCGCACTGCACAACATTCCAACTCTGAGGAGACCCTGGGATGCCTGTACGTGTGTCTGTAGTGAGAGAAGCAAATTCTCTTGATGAAATTTGGGTGTGTTCATTAGGTCAGATGAGCCATCAGTGTGTGGTTGTATTGCACCATTCCATTTACGTCAGAACTTGGAACTTTGGGGCTGATGTTCAACTTAATGAGATGTTCCCACTGACATTTCCATCTGGGCTTCTGGCCTTTGACATAAATGGAACACAGGATCAAGCCTGAAAGACACAAGACAACTTTATTTTCTCTTAAAAGCCGTTTCCACTACAGGAACTAGGAACTAATTCTACACGCTGTGTATCTTCATTACAGGAACCGCCCCATAAGGGGAAGATTTCAGGAACTTGTAGGGGCTGAAATAAGGCCCTGGTGAGGGGTCCTGAAAATTGCTGGGTGAGGTTTAGAATTGACTCAATGCTAATTGGATAAAACTCGGTGCCATGAAGTAAACAAAACAGGAGTGAACACAAGTGCTAAAATGTGACCATTAAAATACCACAATGAAGATGTAATGCCTTAACATTTGTGACTGTGGAGGGGAGGAGTCATACGACTTATGCAGTCATGCAGCATTGCATCGGGAGGACACAAGTGCAGTGAGAGCGGCACAGCGTGCAGCACCAGCCGCTCCCACTCTTCACAAGCTTCGTGTCCACCTAGGCGTCTGCTGACAGTAGGTCCCTGCACCTCCTCCGCTTCAGGGATCCGTCGGCAGCGTGAAAAGGGGCGTAAGCAGGTGAGAGTAACTGGTCAATAATCCGGAGTTGCAAACTGCATGGCGAGTATCACCGCCTGGTCAGAGAACTTTGGCTGGTGTTCAAGCAGTATTTTTCTCTTATCACTTTATCTCATAGTGGAATGTGAATCCAAACGGCCAGCCAGCCGAGGACAGAGTCTCTGCTGTGCGTGCAGCTGTGCCGTATAACTGAGCCATTCCTCTCCACAATCAGTAAACAGTCCCAGGCTTTCCACTTTATCGTTATTTCCTGCACCATTTATGTATGATTTCAACTTTTTTTTTTTTTAAATGTAATTTTCTTTGGTGCTCACGAACAAAAACCTGTGTAGACAGATGGGTCCTACCCCCACAATGGAGGTACGACAGGGGAGGGGACCAGATGCAGGACGGGCCCTTACCAGAATTCCTGCCAACTAAAATTGGTTCCTAGTTCCTGTAGTGGAAGCAGGGCTAAAGGAAACTCCCTGACGTACAGTAGTTGCTGTGAGTGGCAAAAATCAGTCAACGAGGATGTAGAAGGACGTGCATTCGATTTGTGTTGTGTGATGCTAACTTGTCTGCACAGCTAATAAATTCTACTGAATTAAGCTTTTAAAATGCGTTAACGGCAATGACAGCGAAACATGGCAGAGAAGGAGCTGTCAGCCTTCAGGGAGCGGTGGAAACAAGAACTGACAACTAAAAAAGAAGCTCAGCCTTCTGTTGGTGCTTCCTCCTCCTCCTCCTCCTCATCGCCAGCTTCTCGGCGTGCTCCTGATCGGTTTGGCCGGAGGAACTCGGCCCGCAGCCCCTCCAGAGCGGAGAATGAAGCGTGTGTTGGTGGTGGAGAAGCAGAAGAGGACCGGGATCAGCCAGAGTACGTGTCCATTGCTCGTAGCCTGCTGGATGGGAGGACCAGTCCTCTGCTGGACAGGATTCAGGAGGAGAGAAGCAGGAGAAAGAGGAGGTATGATGACATGACCAACATCTGCAGCATATCTCTACAGCAGCAGCGATCCCAGAGCAAGGTGGCGAGGAGAAAAGATGAAGAGCTGGTGGATCAACTTATTCAGGATCTGAATGAAGTCAACGACATTCCTTTCTTTGACATTGAGTTGCCCTACGAGTTGGCCTTGAAGATATTCCAGTATCTCAGCTGTAGAGAATTAGGCAGGTGTGCCCAGGTGAGCTTTATGCTTAACCGTAACATTCTAGTCTGGACAGTGGACAGAAATGAAAACACAGGCACCAGATCAGTGGTTGTCTCTACCCAAATAAAATTAGCGCAAGATAACTGTAGAAAATTGAGGGATTATGGTCACACCAGCAGCATGCAAGTGTTTAGCAGCGGCGGCCGGCCCATAGAGGGCGCCAGGGCGCCGCCCTCCCTGACTGAAAGTTGTGTTCTCTTCCTTAAAGAAGTTTTTAATTATACAATGACTGTTAATTTGAAAAATTAATGCGTTTGGAATTGTTTATAATAAGCCGTATAAATTCAAATATCATTTGCATTCATGTTGACGTTCAGAATGTGAGCATGGCGTTCAGTGTTTATGTCTTCTCTCACGCGTGGGGCGTGCAGCAGTCCAGCCAATCATGTAAGGCAACGGGAAATGATTGGCACCTCACCAGTCCGCGCACGCATTTGAGATGTCCACTCGTTCACTACGTAGTGCACCTCACTTAAATGGAAGTCAACTGAAATGTAGTGCACTACGTGGGGAATAAGTGGACACTTCAAACGCAGTTTAATGTTGTGAAAATATTGCCCTAAACCGTTACTATAGCAACCAGCTGCCGTAAAGTTGACACTGGTGAGCACGTAGAAGCAGATGCAGCAGTGGGCTAGGCTAACTGGCTGTAGCTGTGTTTAACGACGCCTCTTGTTTCCCCCTGTCTGTTTTAAAAGCATTTGTCCCGATGAATAAAAACATGAACTTCAAGAGTAGACGTGGACAACTTTGTAACGCTAGCAATGTTAGGCGGCGTTAGCATGGCCACACAGCTTGATTACACGCAGGACGGCAGTGAGAAGACACACGGAAGCAGCTACAGAAGACAAGTATGGACTCCATCTGCACGAAGGACTCCTTCAGAGGTTCACAAGCAGCGTACAGAGCAGCTTATGTGGTTTTTCATATTGGATGATAAAATGCTTATGCAGGATCGACAGTGAAACAAATGTACTATTGTATCTAAAAATATATTTCAGTAATTCCAAAAATATTTCCAAAATAACCTTCTTACCATATTAAATTTTTTGAGTCGTGCTGATTGATGACTGAACACAGATGAACATGTAATGGACAACCCTCTTATTTATCTGTGATTTTGACGCCATTTCACGGTGATGAATCCACTTGTGATGCTGTAATAGAATGAGCTAACTTGGTGACAGGACACACTGCTGGAGTCACTTTATAGGTTTGCTTCTGGCGCCTAGTTCTCATAGTTCTGCGTCTTCTCCTGTGGGCGGGTGTTCTCATAAATTTGTGGCTGTTATCTTGTTAATCTGACGTTTCTTTAAATTCACAACTATGTGATACATTTCTGTTTTTTTTTTTAAAGTAAGCTTGCTGTTTTGCTTAAATATTTTAAGTGTTTACCACAGATTTTCCAACTTTTTATGTGTAATTTTACAACTTTTTTTCTTGCAGATTTACTTTCTCTGTGATGCTTTGCTCCTAAATGTCTTTAGTCAACTTTGATTTTAATGAAATAATACATACTTCAAAATGACTACAGAGCCAGTCATTTCTGATAAGACTATAAACAAGTTTTAATCAACATGGTTTATGCAGTTTTGTAATTTAACAACCATGCATTTCTCCTAGCTTTTGAAGATGATTTTAATTCTGCCCAAGTGTAGCTTGAGTGTTGTCTAGTGGCTGAGGGGGGGCATTATGCATCTGCATAGTCCACCTATAGGAACAAATGGCTCTGATAATAATAAAGAGTTAGCTGCCCTTCCTTATCACACAGTAATAAGATGCTGATGAGGGTGAACTGAGATGCGAAAAATTATGACATTTTAATTATGTGTCTTCAATATGTGACACCAGTTTGAGCCGTGCCAAGGAGAGATTGAGCACTGGGAGCGACCGTGGATGCCGACCCCACCCTGGACAAGGCCAGGCTTAAAACAGAACTGTTGTTGATCAGTGACATTGAGGAGTTCGGGGGTTACAGTGGTGCACTGGCTCCCTCTCAGGTTTTAATGGACAGTTATCTTCACAGCACATTCACAGAGACTGTAAATCTCTTTAAGGAGGATAAAAACTTTCCTTAGGAGCACCATGGTACGAGATTGCGTCGATGCTCTGCTATGCTGTCCATAGAGGGAAAAAAAACCTCATACAGGACATTAAAGACTTCACCACTAGGGTCATTGAGATTTTTGCCACTCAGAAAGACAGAAGAGCAGAGTGAGCTCAGTACATTAACATAGCCATAAAGTATCCGTAAATATTTTAAGATTTTCAACATCTGTCTCTGTATTTTAACAGACCGTTACCATGATCCAGTGTGTCATTTGTGTGGCGTTAACTTTAATCATCATCCAACTATAAATGTCTCTCAATGACTAGAAGGTGGTGTTGTGTTCTCCAGTTTGTTTGCACCTTCTGTGTGAGAAGTGAGCATAATAAAACCGTGTGTTAATGTCAAAAAAAAAAAAAAAAAATCAGTCAACGAGACAACAAAGATGGCAGCACATCAACACGTCCTAGACAGACAGACGAATAAATGCATGAATGCATAAGCACACATAGAAGCAAGTGAGAAAGCATGCATTCCTAGCTCAATACCCGCCTGATAGAAGCGCTCCAGAGCTGAGGTCATGGATGACACCCGCCCAAACCAAGTGCCATTTGTGGGCACAGATTCCAAACAACAGCTGGCTCACTGTCGCCTGATCCAGCCCAAACACACACCTCGTTTTGTCCAACCAAAAGTCACATTATTCATCTAACAGCATTATAAGCATCTCATTCAGCTGTTATGTCTTTAACACTCGTGATATTATGCCCAGCATGCACAGACTGAACCTTCATGGTTGACTTCTGTTTGCCCCTCAGGGTTCGGGTAACCTGGTTCTCCAGAGAGCTGCAGATGGGACCCCGCTCCAGTGGTTTGTGGCTGAGGACGCTGAAATCGTGAGCCAGGTGTAGCTGATGGTGCCCTCACGCTCCCACAGGGCACTCAATCATTCCTCTAATATTTATCTCTGTATTTATGAGGCTCTGGGACTCTCTGTGAGATTAATTGCTGATGTGATGCAGAAAAGTTGGACCTGTTGGTATTGGTAGTTAATTTAAACTTAATGCCAGGTGGTTATACCATTTTATAATTTATTTTAAGTTCTTTAACAGTAGGTATGAGGTGAGTTGAATCTCATGCTTTTTTTTTTAGAATTTTTTTTTTAATAGACAACAAACTTGCTGTTTTTTAAAAGAGTTTTCTTGTGGCTGGAACACGTTTTGCACACATATTCAACTGTAGTTTTTTTCCATTCCTAATATAATTTTCTCCATTATATTTTATTTAATCTATTATTTAAAGTTTCACCTAATATAGACTATAACTGAAATTTTGATATAGCTTATAAATATACTATAATAGTAAACAGACGCTAGATGATGTGAAGTAAGCCAAGTTTTAACATTTAATATTAAATAAATGTTATTAATCACTGATGCCTTTGATGGTGGTTTGATGAATGTTTTCACTGCAGTATGTTGTTTTCTTACTAACCAAGTGATTCTATCAGTTTTGATATGTTTTGTATATTTATAATAAATCCGTGGAATTGTCTTGAAAACAGTCTCAAAAATAAGACAAACAAGCACAAGAATGAGCCTTTTTATAATCGTTCACAAAGACCATTTTTAGGGAAACTACGACAGCATATTTCAGACGGATCACAGTTCCTGAAGATGCCACACGAAGAAGGTCAGCGTCATCACGAAGAAAACCACAACTATGCAGAGGAGCGTCCGCCTGTTGCGATGCAACCGGAGAGCAGCGGGATGTTCCCTCCATATGGATCCATACCTGTACAGAGCAGCCGGTCAGTGTCCGTCAACAGAAAACCGTGAGAATCGTCGTTAAACACGTTCACCTACGTTCCCTTGGAGATCCGTCTGTAGACGCGTGCTGCCTTTTTTTCCTTTCCTTTGTTTGAAAATGCTTCTTTTCCCCTGTGTCTCTGTCGCAGTGTATCCAGAGAGGAGCTGTAATAATGGCACATGTTGTGTGTTACAAGTTTGCATCCAAATAAACGCTAAACAGAAAATTAAAAAGAAAAAAATCAGGAAATTCCAGTATTTTAAAGCTTTTCATTGTCTCGATTGATGAGGAATTTCCCCATCCCCAAATTTGCAGTTTTTCTTTACAAAAAGTAGCAGTTTTCTTCTCATGATTTTTTTCATGTAAACTGAAGTCTTTTGCTTATATTTTTGCAAATTTAATTATGCAAGTTTGTGATATTAATAAACTTTGTGACTTTCTCATCAAGTTGCTTTTTTCTTGTGAATTTGTGAATTTTTTTCTCCAATTTTTTTTTTTGTGATGTACCCTTATTAAAATTAAGCAGATAGATGGAAAACAGTGAATATTAAAATACCTGATTTTAACAAATATCCTGATCATCTAATATTTTGGTATGGCCCTAATGTACTGTAAAGCAATGTATCAATTGTTTCTTTAAAGGTGACAGAGATAACATGGTTACCTCCTGATCTACTCCTGCCCAACTATAATATTGTTCTGGTTGCCAGGTTGAGATAAACATCCAGAAGTTACAGGCATCTGGCACAGTTTACAGGATCTGGCAACCCCTAAGCTTATAAAGACCAAATATCAACCTAGTTATGCGACTGGCTTTGAGACCCTTACATAGTTCTCCTCAGCCAGTAGCGCAACTGTTAATATTATTGTTTTTTTGACCCATAAAAACAATTCTAAAATATTTACGTATTTCACAGCTATTAGCGTGTTAATAAACTATCAACTTTCATTCTGCACCTTTTTAAAAACATTTTTGGTTGTATTTTTTTAATTATTCATTTTCATGAAAATACTGTTAATATGAGCTTTAAATGATTTGGATTATATTAGCTGGTGCATATGGATATTCTATATTTTATTTTTCTTAGAAGAAATTTAATAAGAAAAACATTTAAAGGGGTCATTGACTGCACCTTTTCTACATTTTAACAGCTCACAGATATCTTAATGAAATATATGTGAGCTGTTAAAATGGGGGAGAAAGTGCAGTCAGTGACCCCAATAAAAAAAGTTGTGGCTTACGACGAACTTTAGCAGCTACTTATTACTCTAAGTCAACCCAGCCAGCATGTGCATGTGGGCCCCACTATAGGTTAATTCTGGGCTGTCTTATGGATTCCATGTGGGTTTATCCGCAGAGTCCATGTTGGTCCCATCTGTATTTGCCCACATGGACGTTACCTACAGCACCAGTGTCACTGAAACCTGCTCGTCCACATGAAACCCATGTAGGACCCAGGTTACCCACTCACCTGTGCCACAGCTAAAGTCCATGTGGACAAAGCCACATGGGACCCACACACAGCCCAGAATTAACCTATAGCGGGGTCCCACATGCACATGCTGGCTGGGAAGTAACGCTGTGCTGATTATTTTAACTGATGCTTGAGTAAACTAGAAAAGCACTTGGAGAGCGCAGACCTCCGCCAAGCTCCACAGTTCCCCCCATACAGTGTTTGTGTGTACGTTTTCAGATTCCTTGACCATGAAAACATATGACTAGCAATTGGATTCACAATGATAGGATTAGTGGTTCAGTAGTTATTGACGAAAATGGCATTTTCCGTAATGGCGGTTTAGCGCCACAGTTCCCCCCATACAGTGTTTGTGTGTACGCTTTCAGATTCGTTGACCATGAAAACATATGACAAGCAATTGGATTGACAATGATAGGATTAGTGGTTTAGTAGTTATTCACGAAAATGGAATTTTGCGTAATGGCGGTTTTCTTGTGGACGGTGATCCGGATCACTACCAAAATCTAATCATCTGTAGGATACCCCATTTGTGACAATCTGTGAAAATTTCATGAAAATCCGTGCATAACTTTTTGAGTTATCTTGCTAACAAACAAATAAACAAACAGACAGACAAACCAACGCCGATGATCACATAACCTCCTTAGCGGAGGTAATGATTTCCTAGCTTAACATTACTCTTTGACTTGAGAACAATTCTGGATATTCTACCCAGCTCTGTGGACCAGGAAGACAGACTAAACACGAAGCCCTGGGTGGCCGACTTGATGTCACTCCAAAACTTCAAAACATCCAGGAATGTTTGGTCCCTGGTGGGTAGACCAGTCACTTCAAAGACCTAGTGTACTGAAGTGAAATGTCACAGCAGTTCTGGGAAAAACCACAAACAATGGCATACTTTTTATTTTGAGCCTTTCTGACGGTCATTTCTTTGGATGGTGGGCACTCTGCACTGTGGGTCTCTTTGGGATCTGGAGAATGCTGAGCAGCTGGAGTTTCAACTGGATGAAGTGGTCTGAGAACAGAAAACATGTTGATACGAAAGACTGGCATCATGTCTGTATAGAATGAAGTATGTATAGTGGATATAAAAAGTCTACACACCCCTGTTCAAACGTCAGGTTTTTGTGATATAAAAAAATGAGACCATGATAAATTATTTCAAAACTTTTTCCACCATCAATGTGACTTATAACCTGTACGACCCAAATGAAAAACAAACTGAAATCTTTTAAGGGGAAAAAAACAAAACTTATAATAACCTGGTTGCATAAATATGTACACCCTTAAACTAACACTTTTGTGCAGCACCTTTGACTTTTATTACAGCGCTCAGTCTTTGGGTAGGAGTCTATCACCATGGCACATCTTGATGTGGCAATATTTGCCCACTCTTCTTTGCAAAAATGCTCTAAATCTGTAAGATTACGAGGGCATCTCCTGTGCACAGCCCTCTTCAGATCACCCCACAGATGTTCGATCGGATTCAGGTCTGGACTCTGGCTGGGCCATTCTAAAACCTTAATCTTCTTCTGGTGAAGCCATTCTTCTGTTGATTTGGATGTGTGCTTTGGGTCATTGTCGTGCTGAAAGATGAAGTTCCTCTTCATCTTCAGCTTTCTAGCAGAAGCCTGAAGGTTTTATGCCAACACTGACTGGTATGTGTAACTGATCATAATTCCCTCCACCTTGGCTAAGGCCCCAGTTTCAGCTGAAGAAAAACAGCCCCAAAGCATAATGCCACCACCACCATGCTTCACTGTAGGTATGGTGTTCTTTTGATAATGAGCAGTGTTGTGTTTGAGCCAATTATGGCCAAAAAGTTCAATCTTGGTTTCATCAGACCATTACATATTTTCCCATATGCCTTTGGGAGATTTCAAATGTATTTTTGCAAAATGTAGCCGGGCTTGGATGTTTTTCTTCGTAAGATAAGGCTTCCATCTTGCCAACCTAGATGGGAGATTGTTGTCACGTGTACTAAACAGCCAGTACTTGCCAGAAATTCCTGCAGCTCCTTGAATGTTGCTATTGGCCTCTTGGCAGCCTCCCTGACCAGTTTTCTTCTTGTCTTTTCATCAGTTTTGGAGGGATGTCCAGTTAGAATAGAATAGGCTTTATTGTCATTGTACAGTTGTACAGTACAACGAAATTGTGGGTGCTCCACCAGGCTGCTGCGCAATAAAGTAAGTGAGAAGAATTTGAAATAAAACAGTTACAGAACACATGATTACGACTGAGGTAAAGGTAAAAGTAAAAATACAAATAGTGTGGTTAACCCCCACAACAGACTGGGACAATCAGAGCGCGCATCTGGAGCGATTAACATTACAGTGAAATGTGTGTATTAATGTCAACAGGCAGCCTCGCTTCGTCTAGCTTTTTCCTGCTCAGTACTGTGATGTTAATGTGCCATTCATGCATTGTGTTCATGCTTCCTGCTCTTACTGTGATGTAAATGTCCCATGCCTTTCATGTATTGTCTGTAGTTGGGTATAAAAGCTGCATCGCTCTGTAACTCATTCTCTCACTCTGATGACTGCTTCTACTACTGCTGCTGAGAGCCTGAGGACCCGCTCCAGCCTGCTTGCACAAGGGCTGGAGCGAGTTCCTATGATGGCGGTATGATTTAATAAACTCCCTTTTAAACACTCACTTCGCCGCTTATTTTTTCATGCCGCCTCAATAGCCCACTGGTATATACACAGGTACGGTAGTAGCTTCGCGGGTGGAACTACAGTGGTGTAAAAAAGTGTTTGCCCCCTTCCTGATTTCTCATTTTTTTGTATGTTTGTCACACTTAAATGTTTCAGATCCATCCATCCATCCATCCATCCATCTTCTTCCCCTTAATCCTTTTCGGGTGAGATCATCAAACAAATTTAAATATTAGACAAAGATAGCACAAGTAAACACAAAATGCAGTTTTTAAATGAAGGTGTTTACTATTAAGGGTAAAAAAAATCCAAACCTACATGGCCCTGTGTGAAAAAGTGATTGCCCCTCCCTTTCCCCCGTTAAAACATAAATTAACTGTGGTTGATCACATCTTTGGAAAGCTGAGTTCAATTTCTCTAGCCACACCCAAGCCTGATTACTGTCACACCTGTTCTCAATCAAGAAATCACTTAAATAGGACCTGCCGTGAAGTAGACCAAAAGATCTTCAAAAGCTAGATGTCATGCTGCGATCCAAAGAAATTCAGGAACAAATGACAAACAAAGTAATTGAGATCTATCAGTCTGGAAAAGGTTATAAAGCCATTTCTAAAGCTTTGGGACTCCAGTGAACCACAGTGAGAGCCATTATCCACAAATGGTGAAATCATGGATCAGTGGTGAACCTTCCCACGAGTGGCTGGCTGACCAAAATTACCCCAAGAGCGCAGTGACGACTCATCCAAGAGGTCACTAAAGACCCCACAACATCCAAAGAACTGCAGGCCTCACTTGCCTCAGTTAAGGTCAGCGTTCATGACTCCACCATAAGAAAGAGACGGGGCAAAAATGGCCTGTATGGCAGAGTTTCAAGACGAAAACCCCTGGTGAGCAAAAACAACATACAGTAAAGGCTCGTCTCAGTTTTGCCAGGAAACCTCTTGATGATCCCCAACACTTTTGGGAAAATACTCTGTGGACTGATGAGACAAAAGTTGAACTTTTTGGAAGGTGCGTGTCCCATTACATCCGGCATAAAAGTAACACAGCATTTCAGAAAAGGAACATCATACCAACAGTAAAATCTGGTGGTGGTAGTGTGATGGTCTGGGGCTGTTTTGCTGCTTCAGGATCTAGAAGACTTGCTGTGGTAAATGGAACCATGAATTCTGCTGTCTACCAAAAAATCCTGAAGGAGAATGTCCGGCCATCGGTTCGTGACCTCAAGCTGAAGTGCAAGCACAAGCTGAAGGCGGTTCAAGCTTGAAAACCCTCCAACGTGGCTGAGTTACAACAATTCTGCAAAGACAAGAGGGCCAAAATTCCTCCACAGTGCTGTAAACGACTCATTGCCAGTTATCGCAAACGCTTGACTGCCATTGTTGCTACTAAGGGTGGCCCAACCAGTTATTAGGTTTAGGGGGCAATCACATTTTCACACACGGCCATGTAGGTTTGGATTTTTTTTCCCCCTTAATAATAAACACCTTCATTTAAAAACTGCATTTTGTGTTTACTTGTGTTATCTTTTTCTAATATTTAAATTTGTTTGATGATCTGAAACATTTAAGTGTGACAAACATCCAAAAAGATAAATCAGGAAGGGGGCAAACACTTTTTCACACCACTGTATGTACATAGGAATGCGGAGTGCGTAACACATATTAGAGTAAAATGGCCCAAGGATTATGGAAAATATGTACAGTAGTGATTTCACGGATGGGTCAATATACATGAAAGTGAGGAGGGCAAAGACATGTGAATTATAGTGATAATTAAAAGGTCCTCAGTTCTGTGCACAGTTCTTGGTAATGTTCCTATTGTGCCATATTTTCTCTACTTGATGATGACTGTCTCCACTGTGTTCCATGGTATATTTAAAGCCTTGGAAATTCTTTTGTACTCTTCTCCTGACTGATACCTTTTGTCATGAGCCGAGCCGGCTTGGCTTTCCCCGGCTCGGTCTCAATCTCTTTGGGGGTTTTGGTTTGCTGGTTATGTGCATTTTGGTGTATTAGTACAATAACTTCTATATCCTTGCCACTGCCTGACCGGCAGCTGTTAGTCTGCGGTTTCTTTCTCTCACGCTGCTGACAGTCTGTCGGTCCAGCCACACACCCTCACTCTCCCTCTGATTCCACCAGCTGTTCCCAGCCCCATTAATCATCCTTTCCGTGCCTCACCCAGGTGTTCTGAATTTGCCACGCCAGCGGCGTTTGTTCATAAGCAGCTCTTTGCTGGACAAATGCCGCTGGATCATTGTATGCGTTAGATGGCTGTGCTACGCCATCTAACCGTCACGTCACTGAAGGTGTATGCTCGCCGATCTACTGGAGGATCCGGTTTGCCTAGGCTGTGAGTAACTCTAGCACTTCTCTGTTCAGTTGTGCCACCACGCTGGTAGCATTTCCGAGTGTGGCACAACTGCTTCCCTCTCTCCCTGCACAGCCTAGCATTTTGAGAGAACTCTGTATTTGCCCGAGCTACTCTGCCATTTTGTATGGTTCCCTTCACTGTCGTCAATAAATGTGTGTGTGGTAATTCCTGCAGTTAAATCCTCATTTCTTCTTCTCTCCTCCGTGCGCAAAGATAGGGTGCATGGAGGGTTTATGACACCTTTGAGCAATGAGATCCCTCTGATGCTTTGGAAGCTCTCTGCAGACCATGGTTTGTGCTGTAAGATGTGACTACAAAAATGTCAGGAAAAACCTATTAGAACAGCTGAACTTTGTTTGGGGCTAATCAGAGGCACTTTAAATGGTGGCAGGTTTGTGCTGACCAGTGTTTGGAGTAATGCGTTACTGTAACGCCACTACTTTTGCAGTAACGTGCTGTGTAACGAAATTACTGTTTAAAAATTCAGTAATGCGCTACAGTTACTGAAATTTGATCAGATGCGTTACTCGCATTACTCGTTTTATTAATATGGATAGATATTTTAGTGCAAACAGACGATCATACAACTTGCTAGACACCCTCCTCATCAGTTGCCAACTGGGGATGAATACACAGTTTCGGTGGCTATGGGCGGGACAACTGCCATCCCCAGTGCCACCACTGACCTCAAGCCACTGGAAGTTGTCATGCCACAGGCAAAGGCAAGCAAATTAAATATAAACTGACCCTAACATAACTGATGCAGCTGTTACACAGTCTCCTCCGCGGGTTCTGTCCTGCCCCAGTTCACATCACAACCTGATGAAGAAATGCCGAGGCGGTGGCAACTTCTCATATCGAGCCCTGATCACCTGTTGTCCAAGCGGTGAGTAGCCCCTGCCAGCTCCTACCTCTGTGGTTAAACATGAGTATTTTTTGAGCAAGAAGCTCAAGTTAATGTCCGCATTAAATATATTTAAAGTTTTCTTACGCACAAAGAAAAAGTGACTGTGATTTGTTGCAGTAAAGAACAGCTTCTTCTAAGCGGTGAACTTTCATTTTTCTGTGCTTTCTGTTTTATCTCATTCATTTACATGCTGTTGTGATATGCAACTATTTCATGGAAGTAAATCCTCTAAATATGCATTTTTAATGGGCTGGTCCAGGGGTGTCAAACATATGGCTCGTGGGCCAAAAACAGCCCACCAGGGGGTCCAAAATATTCCCTGTGAATTCACAGCTTTATTTCTAGTAAATTTCCGACTTTCTACTGATTACAGTAGTTTGTGTAAATCTGAGACATTCTTTCTCTGTAAGATGAGACTTTTCTTCTCATCAGTTTTCTTTTTGCTGATGAGAACAAGGGGCCATTGATCTTGCTGTGTGTGCAAGATGATTTAAGTATGCATTTAAAAGTAACGTGAAAGTTACTTTTCTGAGTAACTACTTTAATCATGCAGTAACTCAAAAGTAACTCAGTTACTTTTGAAAAGAAGTAAGTAGTAACTCTAACTAGTTACTATTTTTAGTAACTTGCCCAACACTGGTGCTGACTCCCATTTAACATGAGTTTGAATGTGATTGATTAATTCTGAACACAGCCACATCCCCAGTTATAACAGGGTGTGCATATTTATGCAACCAGGTTATTGTAAGTTTTTTATTTTTCCCCTTAAAAGATTTTGGTTTGTTTTTCAGTTGGGTTGCACAGGTTATAGGTCACATAAAAAGTTTTGAAATGATTTATCTTGGTCTCATTTTTTTTTTTTTTACATCACAACAACCTGGCATCTGAACAGGGGTGTGTAGACTTTTTATAACCACTGTATGTACAGGTGACCTGTCATCCACTGGGTGGCTGTCGTCTTTGGTGGTGAAAGAGCAGCTGGACTCTGAGCTCAGGGAATAAGACGGGCAGGAGGGGAAGGAGGAGATGCGCTTCACTGAGTATCGCTTTCTCTTTTCCTGTGAAAAGAAGTAAATACATACAGTAAAACTCTACATTAGTTTATGCATAATAAAGGAACGTGTAAGAACTTTTTTTTTTACCTGAGTTTGACTGGAAACGATTGACACACTGACCCTTCGATAGCTGTTGTCCTAATTGGGGGGCACATAAAAGCAGAGGTGGGTGGTAACTAGTTATACTTGAGTAATGCATATTAGATAAAGCTTCTCTTACCTGAGCACAATTACTGACTGCTCTGTTAAAAGTACAGAATAAGTACAGATGAGGTAACATTAGTTGTAACAGTGAGGCAAGTGTCTGCTTACCTGTAGAGAGTTCCTCCTTTTGCCGCCACTTTCCTCTGGGTGTGCAAAGATACAGTCAGCGTTCACATGCTACACATGTTGCAGCAGAAAAGACAAAACACCACAAGCTCAAGCAACCTGGGAAGTCTTTAGTTTCATCAGCATTATTGTAGGAGTTCTGCTGCTCCATCATGTCCTTGGCTGCTTGCAGCTCTACTACAGTTCTGCTGTATCGCCTCCTCAGACTCTCCACATGAGCCACCATCAGTTCAACTGCCCGACTCACACGAGCCTCCTGGACAAGATGAAATATTACTGAGGATTACAATTAATAAATCCTTTATTATATTCTGTAGATTGAAATTAAGATGCTATGAGGCAGTGGTGGCCTAATGGTTAGGGATGTGGACTGGTGAGTGGAAGGTTGCCGGTTCGATCCCTGGACCAGCAGGATCAGGTCTAGGTGGGACAGATCACATAGCAGTGTTTCCGCCACCCTCCTTAACCCCACTGTGGTGCCCTTGAGCAAGGCCCTTAACCCCAGCTGCTCCAGTGGAGCTGCTCAGTGGCCACAGGTCAGTCTGTGGTTGGACTGGGCAGCTTCCTGGTGTGAATGTGTGAGTGTGAACAGGGTGTCCTTGAAAAAGAAAGGTTGCCTCTCAATGGAACTACCCTGTATAAATAAAGGTTAAATAAATAAAATGATTGATAAACAGATTTTTGATTGTTGGTTATTGTAAGTCATAATTAACTGGATAATTCAGCTGATGTTTTTATATTTCTTTAAATATTTTTGGCTTTATATGTAAGAAATTTAACCTTTGTTTATTTCCTGTCAGTGTACCACGCTTATTAACTTTGTCAGAATGATTTGTTCTTGGCTTGTTCCTGGTCTTGTTAGCTGTTATCAGAATTATTCAAAACACAAACATTAAGGTGACAATGGAGAGAAAATGCCTGGAGGTAATATGAAACATTTTTCTTTATGCTTTTCAATTGTAGAAGTCCCATCTCTCAGGCTGTCTTACAGCCGTGGACAAAATTGTTGGTACCCCTCTGTTGATGAAAGAAAAACCCACAATGGTCACAGAAATAACTTGAATCTGACAAAAGTGGTAATAAATAAAAATTCTATGAAAATTAACCAATGAAAATCAGACAATGCTTTTGAATTGTGGTTCAACAGAATTACTTCAAAAAACAAACTCATGAAACAGGCCTGGACAAAAATGATGGTACCCCTAGAAAAGACTGAAAATAATGTGACCATAGGGACATGTTCAACCAAGATGTGTCCTCTAATTAACATCACAGGTGTCTACAAACTTGTAATCAGTCAGTCGGCCTATTTAAAGGGTGACAAGTAGTCACTGTGCTGTTTGGTGACATGGTGTGTACCACACTAAACATGAACCAGAGGAAGCAAAGGAGAGAGTTGTCTCAGGAGATTAGAAAGAAAATTATAGACAAGCATGTTAAAGGTAAAGGCTGTAAGACCATCTCCAAGCAGCTTGATGTTCCTGTGACTACAGTTGCACATATTATTCAGAAATTTAAGATCCACGGGACTGTAGCCAACCTCCCTGGACGTGGCTACAGGAGGAGACGGATAATACAAATGGTAACAAAAGAGCCCAGAACAACCTCTAAACACATTCATGGTGAACTCCAAGGTCAAGGTACATCAGTGTCAGATCGCACCATCCGTCGTTGTTTGAGCCAAAGTGGACTTCATGGGAGACGACCAAGGAGGACACCACTGTTGAAAACAAATCATAAAAAAGCCAGACTGGAATTTGCCAAACTGCATGTTGACAAGCCACAAAGCTTCTGGGAGAATGTCCTATGGACAGATGAGACAAAACTGGAACTTTTTGGCAAGGCACATCAGCTCTATGTTCACAGACACAAAACTGAAGCATACCAAGAGAAGAACACTGTTCCTACTGTGAAACATGGAGGAGGATCTGTTATGTTCTGGGGCTACTTTGCTGCATCTGGCACAGGGTGTCTTGAATCTGTGCAGGGTACAATGAAATCTCAAGACTATCAAGGTATTCTAGAGAGAAATGTGCTGCCCAGTGTCAGACAGCTTGGTCTTAGCCGCAGGTCATGGGTCTTGCAACAGGATAATGACCCAAAACACACAGCTAAAAACACCCAAGAATGGCTAAGAGCCAAACATTGGACTATTCTAAAGTGGCCTTCTATGAGCCCTGATCTAAATCCTATTGAACATCTATGGAAGGAGCTGAAACATGCCGTCTGGAGAAGGCACCCTTCAAACCTGAGACAACTGGAGCAGTTTGCTCATGAGGAGTGGGCCAAAATACCTGCTGAGAGGTACAGAAGTCTCATTGACAGTTACAGAAATCGTTTGATTGCAGTGATTGCCTCAAAAGGTTGTGCAACAAAATATTAAGTTAAGGGTACTGTAGAGGATGACTTTCACAAACGAGACTGAGTTTATTTCTCAGGGTTGGTTTATTGCAAGGTCACATCCTCTAACAAGAACAGGATCTCAGGAAAAGAGGCAGAGCAATCATCCAACACAGCTCTTATAGTCTCACCAGACACAAAACCCCCCACATCAAATCACACACCCCCAACCCACAGTCTTAGGTAAACATCCAGCGCCCGAGGCTCCTTGGCGTCTCCATTGACCTCTGACCCTCTAGCGTCTGGGGCTCCTGCTGGGGCATTCTCTCCAGCTTCACCTCTCCTGCAAGGCCAACTTCACACCTCCCGTAGGTCCTCACAGGGTCAGGTCCTCTTTGGTCCTTAAGACGTGAAGCTTCTGGAATATGCACCGTCATTCCTACTAGGTGAATGCGGGGGATATGAATACAATATATGCGCCTTAAATATGCGCCATAGTACCATCATTTTTGTCCAGGCCTGTTTCATGAGTTTGTTTTTTAAAATAATTCTGTTGAACCACAATTCAAAAGCATTGTCTGATTTTCATTGGTTAATTTTCATAGAATTTTTATTTATTAACACTTTTGTCAGATTCAAGTTATTTCTGTGACCATTGAGGGTTTTTCTTTCATTAACAGAGGGGTACCAACAATTTTGTCCACGTATGTAGTTCTTTGGTGACCATAACCTTTGATCTTTGGTCTTGGTTTCACTTCTGTCACTTGGTTACAGTTATCAATCCTCTTCTGCCAAATTTCACTGAAACTGGTCAATGTTTTACTGATTTACAGGCTTTTAGTTTCCTTCACAAACACAAGTAGAATTGCACTCAACAGAGATGCAGACCCACGCCCTGGAGCCTTATCCTAACTGGGGTGAAAGTCAATGGTAAATTCTAAGTATCTCCCTCCCTATTGTCATGGGAATGTCCAGATTAACTCGAATCAGACCCTACCAGTCTTCAGAATCAAGTCATGGTCATTTCATTTGGATGTTGTATGACCCCCTCCATAGATCACCACCTTATCGTGGTGGAGGGGTTTGAGTGCCCAAATGATCCCACGAGCTATGTTGCCGGGGGCAACTTGCCCCTGGTAGGGTCTCCCAAGGCAAACTGGTCCTGGGTGAAGGGCCAGGCTAAGGACTCTACATCAAGGACTCAGTGAACCCAAAGGAGGGGGGATCATAGGGAGCAAGGTGCTATGTGAACTGGGTGGGGGTCTGGGCTGCTCTGCCTGGACTGATGCCCCCATGACCCAGATCCCCAGACAAGTGGTAGAAGATGGATGGACGCTGAATGACATTATAGCTTATATTCAAATTCTACAAGCATTACACCTGATAATAAAGGCACCAGGAGGCAAGTTTAAGGGTTATAAGCCAGAATCTAAGAAACCAGCCAGAAACTTGGTGACCTAACTTCAGACCCTATCAGTCCTCAAGGTCATTTGACATTTGTTATTTGCCCAAGACACTGTTCTAACATGTGCACAAATGTCTTGCCCTTAACTCTAATAATAAAGTCACGACTGGCCAAAATTGATTTTGACCCTTTGTAACCATATGAATTTCATCTTTGACCTTGTGACCCCAAAACCTAGCAACACATTCTAAGCCTGAGATTCACCCGTATACCAAGTTTGGTTTCTCTCTCGAGTTACAGTCCAGACAGACAGAAGCGACCGCCCTACCCACACCTTGACTTTGTGGGCATGGGTAAATACATGGACAGGGTGGTAACAGTAGTTCACCATCCCATCTGGTGCTGAAGCAATAAAACAACCTGTGACATGTGTAGTATATATAATACAGACCCCCTCTTACATGTCACTGTTGCTAAATTAATTTGATTTGCTTCTTTTACGCTTCATACTTAATTTAACGTCCTTTCTTTGGGTTCCCTGGGCTAGAAGTAAGATTTTCATGTAACCAAATCAAACTCACAGAGCAGCAACACAAAGGGAGCATCAGTATACCTGGTGAACAGCCCCGAGGACCTCCGCCGTGGTGGCGATTCGTTCTACGGTTCCTCCAAGGATGTCAAGCGATAGCTCCAGCCTCTGCAGGATCGTACTGCGCTTGCTGTCCAAACACAGGCCCTTCAGAATCTACAACACACACACACACACAGAGACATCCTGCGTGTAGCTGCTGCACTGATGGCATTACAAAGACTGATTTCAGGTTGTCAGTCACACACAGCACCTCCAGAGTCTCCCTGCCTCTGCTCAGCTCCAGATGGACGTTCTCCTCAGCCAGGTTACGGGCGTGCTCCTCTGCCTGCAGCCGCTGCTTCAGGGTGTACTGATCACAGCGGAAAGCCAGGGCGATCTGAGAGAAAGCAGCCTGGGAGCGAACAAAAGGTCTTACAGTTATTTTATTTTATAGTCAGTATTTTATACTGTGTTTTTGTCTAACCCCATCTGGTGCTGAGGAGAAATGGCGTTAATAACGTTAACTCAGCATAGGTTAAATTTCATAAAATTGTACAAAACTCCCACAAGAAGGGGTTATAACTGAAACACTGAGCAAACACAAAACGGGTGCCAGAATGAATGAACAAAAGTGAAAGGTTTTGTACTTATTTTCTGTGACATCTCTTGTCCGTATTGCAAGTATAGTCATATTGTGGGGACACAGTGTGTGAGCGTTTTCTCACACCCAGAGCCGCCCCCCCCCCCCCCGCAAAGCTGAATGGAGCCAACCAAACAAAGATGTGCCTTTCACCCCCTGCCGCGCCAGGCTGGCACCTGAGGACGCAGGGGTGTGAATGTATTGTAGCGAGACGTGCCGTGTGCCGCGTGTTTCAGTGTCATGTTAATGGGGTGCAGGTCTTGCAGTCTGAATGTAACGTGCCACACTTCTCTTTGTTCATACAACAACGTATTAGGGTCGGAAGCCTCAGGTCTTGATGCATGGGAATAAAGAGGTAAAAAGGAATCGCACAGAGACCTGAGAGGCTTTTCAGCCTCGGTGCTGGAGGCTTATAGCTGTTTGCTTATATGTTGTTAGAGAAAGAATAAAGTCTGTGTCGTCCAGCTCGCTGCCTCGCCTGCAATCCTTTCTCAGCAATATAATTCATAGGGTGTGAGGGACTTACCTCTAAATCTGTCTCTGCCATTGTCACACTGTTAGGGAATAAAAACAAAAGTGTTTAAAAAGCTGTGGTGCGTAGCTGGCTGTACTTGGCGACTGTGAGTGGTGGTCTAGTGTGTCACCTGTTAAGGCCCACTCTCTCGATGATGGGCAGCTCACTCCAGCTTGTGACTGATGACTCCTCTTGACGGGTTTCTGTTAATAAATACGTAGAACTGGTTAACGTTTAGAGCTGGCAGGGTTCTGGTCTGTTCATGAGCTGTTTCTAAGCTGTTACCTTCCTCACTGTCATCGCTGTCTGGCAGAGTGGGCAGGCTGTAACGACCAGGTTCTGCATCAGGCTGAAATGATCCAAAAGAAACCATAACTTTCCCATAGAAGCAGGACTCTAAAGAGCTTAATGATCAGGTAGGCGGATTATTGGACTCACCTCTGGGTTCATTACCTCAGCTTCTGTCTGCAACCAGTCAATCCAAATGGCTTAATCAGGAAAAATGGGTAAATCAGTTAAATCCTAGTCACAGTGGACACTAGGCTTTTCATTGTTACAGAAAACATTAGCAGAATCTCACAGGTCCTCCTTTGGTGCATTTCTGCTTCTACCTTTCTCCTGTACTGACATGATAATCCTATTAAGAGATCCACAACCAGACCAGAGCAGGAGGACTGGCCCAAGAGGCTCATGGGTAGCCGTGTTTTCATCCACAGCAAAGCAACAACTGTTTGCCTGAGGAAAAACTCACTGGGAATTGTTAACCCTCCTCTGCTGAACATGTCGACAGGTTGATGACCCTGAATCTACAGAAATCATAAAATATGAGGGCTTTTACGCTATAAAACAGCTGGAGGTGTTCCAAGTGTTGGATGCTATATTAACACATTTCTGCTTCCCTTTCTCCCCCTGCACACAATAAACAACTTTTATTCACCATCAGTTGAAACGACACTTGCAAGACATGGATACCAGAGTGGTGGCTCAGTGGGTAGAGCATCCGCCCCACACCCGGGAGGCAGGGGTTCAAATCCTGGCCGGGTCATGCCAAAGACCATATAAAAGTGGAACTTCCTGCCATCCAGCTTGGTGCTCAGCAATAAATGGAATGGAGGAGGGAACTCTGTGGCGGCGCCTTGCATGGCAGCGGCCCTCTGATTCTGCACTTGGGGTGTGTGTGATTTACACTGTAGATAGGTAAAACACAATCTCGTTCTGCTGTACATGATTGGTTGTACGGTTGAATGACAATAAAGGGTGATTTAATTTAGTAAATAAATAAAATGAAAAAATCTGTATGTTTTTGTTCTGGTTTGCAGAGCAGGTAACGCAGCTTATACAAGTGCAGCTCAAAGTGCTCCACAACAATAAAAACAGCGCAAACAACTAATGAAATGTGAGTAAAATATTCTTGGATAAAGCAAGATAAAAGCAGTTCTGATTTCAACATACACCACTTAAAGAAACAAATAAAAATGCAGCTCTAATATGATGTACAAGGATCCTCATGAAACCATATTAACAGGTACAGTTGATATAGTGTACACTCCCCCGGTTAAAATGCCACCTTTCTGTGATGTAAAAAAAGAGCTCATAATTAATCATTTCCAGACATATTCTTTGCTCTTTTTTTAAGGACAGTGCAGGTTCATGAACACTGACATCAATGTAAACCTGCCAGATTGTAGCCAGTGGCTAATTTCCATCTATGGTCCATGGGCTACAACTTTTCCTTCCCCCCATTCTATTATGCTGAGCACCAAGCTAGAAGGCGTGAAGAACCATTTTTAAATGGTCTTTGGTATGATGCGACCGGGGCTTGAACCCATGGCCTCCTGGCTGTGGGGCGGATGCTCTACCACTAGCCCACCACTGTGGTGGCCTTCCACTACAGCCATTATGGATAATGCATAGCTAGCACACCAACCACTGGAAAATCGATGACGAATCCACGATTCAATATACTCTAGTCTAGATCTGTAATATAACTAAAAAACATGTCATTGCAATGAATTTACGCAAACAATCTGCAGTTCAAATTGGAACAAATTTAGAAAAAAAAAAAAAAGAAAATCATTTAACGCCCTACAATATGCACATCTTCAATATACGTACAAACACCAGGTGAAATAAAAGCGGTAGCTTAAAAACAGTGGGAGGAGTTAGCTGAACAAATCCCATTGGTGGATGGATCGTCATACCCTCAATGTGACGTCTTTAGAGACGGCCAGATAAGTGGTTCAACAAAGGATTAGTTCAACGGTGTGCACACTTATGCAATCAGCTCATTGTATACTTTTTTTTATATTTCCCCTAAAAACAAATTTTCAAATTCAAATGAGCAGAGCATGTCATGTTTAAATTTGAATTCAATGCCAATCAGTGAGGGTGTGTCGCCCTCTGCTGCCACAAACACTGAAATGCAGCCAAGCATCAGCTTCCAGATGTTGGTTTCTGGAAGAGTCCCTCATGTTGAGCAGTACCACTGATGGCTGCTTATGACCTGGACAAGACATTTTCTGAAAGTGGGCCACTCCAGTCGGGCCCAGGACAACTACTCCGTGCACCCGTCAGTCCACCTGATTCTGAGTGTTTATGACTTTAAACTGCACGAGTTTAAATCATCCATTTCAATGATTTGTGTCATTTTAACAACTAGTGATGATTGTTTTTAGTGACTACTTTGTTCAGATGACATTCATGTCCCACACTCAGTGGGTAAGAGTGGAGCTGTGGGAGAACTGAAGGCAGCGTGCTCATCAGTGCGCACAGCATCACCAAACCAGGACAAGTCCACCACAATAATCATGCAACATATTAAAATGTCTCTGACTCTGGCCTAGTTTTCCCCCTTTTCAAGATTGATTTGCATTCCTTCTATTAAAATGCATCGATAATCTTGTTCATTAAAAAAAATGCACATGGAATTCAGTATTTTCTCATAGTTAGACCCCCGTTAGCTGCATGTATTTATTATATATTTAAGAAACTACAAAAGAATTCATGCTAGTCTTAAGCACTACGGAACAAAATATCAATGTGAAAATTGACAATGATTATAGTAAAGAAAAATCTGATCCAAGAAACTTTTCATCACATTAAAACAAGATCTTGGAACAGCAATTTTTTAATCATTTCATTTGATTTTTGGCATAAACAATTTACCAGGTTAACTGTGAGGATTACAACAGAATTTGTCTTTTCTCTCAGCAGTGTGTCTGATCATAAGGTGCCATCATATATAGGTGAGACGGACATGTGTAGGTGGTCCAATGCAGCATCACTGTTAACCATTGTCACAAAAGCTCTGTAGATACAATTAATAATTAAGCATTCTCAAAACTGTAAAAATCTGAAAATGCCCAACAACCTTTTTAAAGTAAAAAGTATGCATCTTAAGAGAAACACCCAGAGGTCAATTCTGGATCAAGTCCATTTTTATTAACAGAAAAACTGCGACTTAGTACAGGCGTTGGGGTTTGCCCATGGTGCTCTTGATGTAAAGGGCTCGCACGTTCTGCCAGTTCTTCTTCAGCAGCGACACCAGGAAGTTGACGGCCAAGTGGATGTTGTACACCAGCTCGTCTTCTGTCATCTTCACATGTCCTACGGCCACAGCCAGACACAGCACCTACAAGGTAACACCAGGTTAGCATGTAGCATTAGAACAGACTAACAGGGGAAACTCAGCGCCACAGAACACTCAACAAAAATCTGGATTAACACACCTTCTTCATCTGGAACTTGATGGTGGATTTGACCTCGTCCACCTTTGTGTTCAGGTTCTCGTTGTGGGTGAGCAGGGAGGGGAACTTGCCAGCCTTGTTCAGTCCAGGACCCAGAATACGAGGGATCTGCTTGATCAGAGACTCAGAAGCCAGGAAGGCGTCGTACTTCTTGGCTGAAAATGGGAGGAGGAATCAAAGTTAATGAGCCCGTCACATTTAAATGGACTAAACAGGCCCTTTTTTTTTTTTTGCAATGGATCCAAGTTAATGCCGTACCGAGCTTCTTGACCAGCTTTTTGTTTTTGTTGAGCTTCTTCAGAGCCTCGATGTCCATGTGTGGTATCTCAGCAGCTTTGGCCTCATCGCAGTGCTGCTGGTCTCCCAGGACGCACACAGAGAACTTTGGCCTGGGGAGAGTCTTCAGCCTGTACACCAACAATACGGTTAGACAAAAGGTTCAGGGCCACAGGGTGTGACTGAAGGAAAAATAACAGCATTCCACAAACTGGAGACATTACAGCACGCCAGCGACGTGCAGCCACAGGAAACACTGCCTGTCCAAGTCAAGTTTTTCTTTTCAGAGTTTTTTTCTTCCAGATACCTTGCTATAATTATGTAGCATTATTATTTCCTAATAAAAAGACTTGCCAATCATCATTTTCTGAATAGGCAGTGGATGGTCAGCCATAGCAGGCACAGCCTTCGCAAATTACTGCCATATGCAGGGATGAGAATGGAGTTTGGGAAAAAAAGAGGAAACCTAAGCCGGGGGTCTTAGTTAGGCCTGCGTCCCCCAAGCCGGATCCAAGGCGGAGCCTTGGGGGGGGGGGGGGGAGGGTCTGGGGGGCAACGCCCCCCAGAAGCTAATGAAATCTGGTGTTTTAGAATGCTCAAATGTGGTCTTATATTTAAAGTTAGAAGTATAGTAGTGGCCGTTATAGTATAGTTTACCTTTTTAATCTGCTGCTGCATCACGTGTAAATTTATGATATCTGAATGGTATGTTGATGTAATAATACTAAATTATATTTTACTACTATTTAATATGTTTAGAATGGTAAATGGCGTTCACTTATATAGCGCTTTTTCTCATCTCTGGATGACCAAAGCGCTTTACAGATCCTGCTATCCACACATTCACACACTGATGGTGGCAGAGCTGCCATACACACACAGGCGCTAGCCTGGCCACCAGGAGCAACTGGGGGTTCAGTGTCTTGCTCAAGGACACTTTGACATGCAGACTTCAGACAGAGTGGGAATCGAACCCATGACCCTCCGATCAGTAGTCGGTCACACTACACCTGTGCCACAGCCACCCCCTAAACTGCCGCCCCTAGAACTGACACAGAATTACATTTACATAGTTCTACAACAGACAAAATAATTTAACCAAGTAAAATAAATTATAAATATTAACAAAATTCCATCACCAAGTCCATCACCCATTTATTAAAATATACTGACATTCTGCAAACATTTTGATTTATTAATGTGTGCATTTGTTAGTGTTACTAGGAATACAAAAAGTTGCATATTAGTATATTTTAATAATTGAAAGATAATCTAAGAAAATAAGTAAAACCTAAAAGATGTTTAATTAGTGTTTCAAATTATCAAGTGTTTCAAAACAGGCATGACATCACAACTTACACATGCTATTTCATAACAAATTCATTACGCGAAAATTCAAGTACATTACTTATAACGAGAAAAAAAATCTTACCTCGGAATGTGTCTAACGATCACTAATTGCTGTAATCGGGGACGACTGTGATGAACTTTGACTGGCATCTGAATTTAACCATGTCCATCGATCGTTTTGAACGCAGCACAGGCGACTAATTCGATCTCCTTGTAGCCACAATTTTGAGATGTTTCTGGGTTTTTTTCGAGCCATTCCCAACGAAACTTGTTCCTTATCCCTTTGTCTTCTTGCTTTGTTGTCTTTCATGAGTTTTAGGTTCACCATTTTCACGAAATCGGGAAAACTCGGTTGATTGAATTGTCCGCCATTTGCATTTCGCTCCGCGTGTGGGATATGACAAAGGAATAACAAAATCGTCGATTGGTTGCTTCAATAAGTATCAGCCAATCAGTGGCCTTGTTACATTACATTACTGATCTCGCTGGGTAGCGCGTTCTGCGCGGTGGATTTGAGCAGCCGATCGAAAATACGACTCGCCGCTCATGACAGACACCCCCCACCCCAAAAATTTCTCCTCGAATTTAGACGATTCACGAGAACGACCCTAGACATGATCAAATCCGAGGAATTCCTCAGATCCGCGGAGGATTGTCATCCCTGCATATGAATGTGAGCTCAGATATGCATCGTCAATTCCCAAACACTTCCAAGATTTCTTTCAGAGTGCTACGCTGCCTTTCCACCATTTTTATTGACTGATTTGTAGCGTACATAATGTAAAGCAGCGTATGGGTGCTGGAGGATGGCGCACAGGCTGCTATCACAGCTGAACTTATTTTCACAGCTTTACTTTAAAGTGCCAACTTAAGAAATGGGAGCCCAACACCTGACCTACAGGACTTCCCACAAAGGGCAGAAATAATGTTTTGTTTTTGTTTTTTAAAAAGCAAAGTAATAACAACAAACTAACCTGACAAAATTAGTAACTGGAGAAATTTTTTTAACTGAACTATCAAACTTTTGCCTCAACCTTTTCTTTGAAATATTCTTTTTTAAATCTTGTAAATATGTAAGTTTACTGTAACTCTGCAAGTCTTCTAGTAAGTCTGTGACCTTTTCTTGTAAATTTACTATTTTCTTCCTGTAAACTTGTGACTTTTCTTCTTGTAAACACTGCCTACCTGACCCTCAACATCACTGCACATTACTGGTCAATTTACTGAACCAGCAAAGCATCGATTCTTTTATTATTCACCAAAACATACTGAGCAAGTATGTTCTTTTTCATTAAGATTTTTTTTTTAAACTGCACAATTTAAAAAAGACAAAAATTCAAACTTAAACACTGCCCCGTTTCTGCTGAGTAATAGAAAAGTTCTTACCCACACCACGACCGTGGCTGGTGTCCAGCTGGCCTCTTTGACAATACAGATTAAACTGGTCGGCTTGAGGGCGTGAGCTGACCAGCACAGCCACTCAGAGCCTCCCCTCATGTTTTAAGACCCAGGGTAGGGGTCCGCCCGCTTCACCTCGCCCAGCCAAGACTGTGCGGGCTCCGTCGGACTACCCAGAGTACTTCTCCATGTCTGCTCCTGGCCTGTGTGGCCTATTTATCATTTTCTGGACGTTACACATGTGAAACTGCCACAGAAGAGGCAGCTGTGGTTGCTCAGACAGGGCTGGAGGCGCACAGGGAGAAGGGTGGGTGAGACAGTAAAGGGTCGAACCTGACGGTGCCGGAGAAACGCTTGTCCTTCTGAGGGTCATAGTTCTTCAAGCTGATCTGCAGCTCCACCGATTCCACAAACCTATGAACATAAGACACATGTTAAACACAGAACATCCTAAAATTTTGTTCTGCCATCAAGCAACCGCTCTTCTTAAGAACTTACTTCCTGGGCTTGGCCACGGAGCCCTGGAGGACCTCCCTCACAGCTTCATACAAGGTATCCCTGGAGACTTTACTGTAGTGGGAAAAATAAACTGGCTACAGTAAAGGACGTTTACAGGCACAAACAATTCAAGCTCAACACTCATCAAGACTTTCCATTAAAACCTAAACAAAAAAATCTAGTGTGAGCCTTCTGGAATAATTATATAACAGGCATTTATCAAGGCGTTTAATACGTTTTCATTTCTGGACAGTATTAAAGGCACGATGTAAACGTGGTGCATCAAACTAGATCTAAACCAAGCCTGCATATGGCCCAAGTATGGAGGGTGTATTCAAACAAGCCTGGTACCGGCACGGGGAACCACAGCGACGCGTTTCCAGGGCAACCTTTCATCTGAACTTCTGTCAGCCCCTTGATCAAACACGACTTTACATTTCTGAACAAAAAAAACAAAGCCGCATCGTCTTGCTCAACCTACAACGTGCCCCAGTTTCCACTAGAAATGCTGCAAAGTTCACCTGATTTCACCACATTCACACCTCCAGCGTCAATCCTGACAGCGACCCAGAACAACAGGCCTGCCCTCAGTTTCACCCACTTCCAACTATGGAAAGTGGCGAGAACACAGTAATCACGCATTAATAACGACATCCAACCTTCCCTGTACAGCGAATGAAAATGTAGCAAACACGCTGACAGCGTCCCAGGAAATGTGAACAATCTTTAGAGGAAGATTTAATGTCGATTATAAAGACAACCACACCGACTTAGCTAGGGGGGCTAAGCTAACACTAAAATCCACTGAATTAGAATTTCTGATTGTGGCATTTGTTTAATAAAATGACCTACAACTGTCACATAAAAACTCTCTGCAGCTGAGTGATTATAGAACATTTTAGCACCAACCAGCCATTACAGTCGTCATCAGAATACTTCATCAGGCCATCGTGTCACCGCTCACATGAATCCTCTTACAAGTCAAAAAAAACGCACCAAAGTACAGGAAAAATTAACATAATACAGAATAAGACAAATTTATTTAACCGTGTACCGATGGATTACGATGTGTAAATCAAATTAAAAGTGTGGATGACAGTGGATTAAACGTAATTTCTTCCCGCCGTTCCAGCGCCAGCTATGCCGGTCCATGCTCGATACTATAAACTAGAAAAAATCCAGTTTGCCCCGAATAAAACCACACCGGCAGCAGTGCCAGCCATGTACCCGCTCTAAACAGCAACATCAACAAGTGTGTGATCAGTGTTCAGCAATATTTAATCACAAGGATCAAACCTCATCTTTAGAGCTGCTGCCTCTTCTCTCGCTACGTTGGAAAAGGAAGTACTGCTGGAAGTTACGAAAAATGGAGGCGCCTGGCGCTACGTCATCAGTACGCGCGGAAGACACGTTTTAAAATTTCTATTTTTAGTTCAACAATTTATGCAGCACTACAGAAAACAAATGACCTCGTAGCGCGTCAATAAATGTATATGAGGGTAACAAATATTTACATGAAGTGAAAATTTAGATAAAAGTAAATATTTGCGGGCCGGTGTGTGTGTAATGCCACCTAGAGGTGATGTTGTGTATTACAACCGCTGAAAATTACTGAGCAATTTTTGTTCACAAAATCTGCAGGTGACATTAAAAATCGATTTGAGCAATAAAATGAAAGTAAAGCCGAGGTGCAAGTATAAACTGCAGGATCAACATTGGCAATATTTGCTCCTCTTAAAGAGACATGCAAGGGTTTACTCCGGGATTTCTCCGGTTTCCTCCCGCACACCAAAAACATGTAGGTTTAGGGCGCTCGCGCACGCAGCGACCAGTAGCCGGTGGCTTGTCACCAGACTACAAACCAAGTCTACCTACGGGTACAAATAAGTAACACAAAAAAAAAAAAAAAAGGTTTTGAAAACTTGCAATTCTTTTCGTGCATTTTTTTGGGGGGGGGGGGGGGATTCCTGTTAAATTTGCAACATTTCTTGTATAATTTTTGTTGTTGCTGTGACTTCACCCTACTAATTGAGTATCTTTTTATTATAAATTGTCGATATTATTTCTAGCCATCCATCCATCTTCTTCCACTTAAACCTTTTCGGGTCGCGGGGGGCTGGAGCCTATGCCAGCGTCTTTGGGCGAGAGGCCGGGTCCACCCTGGACAGATCGCCAGTCCATCACAGGGCCAACACAGAGAGACAGACAACCATTCACTCTCACAGTCACACCTAAGGACAATTTAGAATCCCCAGTTGATGCCAATTAACCTAACGTGCATGATTTTTTGTTTTTTTGGCATGTGGGAGGAAAATTATTTCTAGCAAATTTGTATTTTTTTCTCATAACTTTGTGTATTTTCTCTCACATAATTGAAATTGTTCTCCTAAACTTGCAGTTTGTCCTTCATTATACTGACTTTTTAACCCCTATTTTTTTTTTTTTTACCTTTCCTGGTAAATGTCCGACACTTTGTCCTAAACTGTGCCTTCTAAAAAAATTAAATTGCACATACAATTTGTGACTTTACTTTTTTATTTACTACTTTAATATTTCTTATTTTGCTTTTGTAAATTATTTTTTTTCCCCCATAGTGATTTTTCTCAAATTGCAACTATTTTCATAATTTTGTGATCCCTTGTAAATGTTTTTAAATGCACACGTATGTAAAGCATTATTTTTGGTCATAGGTACGGATAATAGCCACATGTTGCAGACCACTGTCAGACATTATATTCTTGCATTTCCATGTCTATGCAAATAATCCCATTTGATTCAACACCTCTAAATGAAGGGCATCCTCCACTGGTCCCCAAAAAGTTGAAATTTCTATTAATTTTGAAAAGGAAAACTTGTTACAGTTCATAATCTTAAATTCAACCAGGGGTCTTTGGTTTCATTTTCATAAAAAAAACATGAGCAGGTGTTTTCATGTTTTTACAAGTTGAATTAAATAATCCAAAACCTTTCCTGTCCACGTAAACTGATTGAACAGGATGGCTGTTGCTCCGATGTGCCTCTAAAATGTGCAGTTTTATCTTAAAAAAATGACTGGGCCTTAAACAGCTGACCTGGTGGTTAATTTGTAACAGCTCATTTGTTGAACTGATGATCACATTATTTTGAAACAGGCCTAATTTTAATTCCCATTCTTGAAAACTTGATATCCAAATAATCAAAGAACATTATCAGGAATTTTAGCTCAAATGTTTTAAATGTTAATGTAAGATTGTGGTGCCACCAAGGCTCATCCCTCCCAACACCCACTTAAGAGGCCACAACTAAATATCAGCCTCATCCAGCAAAGTGCTGACAAGATAATCTCGTGTAAAGGTGGATAGGACCCGGCCTCCTCCTGTGCCGTTAATTCAAACAAGAAAACAAAAGTGATTCTAAAACTTTTTAGCATTTGCTTAATTTCAGTTAAACCTCACCAAAGCAGCAGATCTGACATCAGACCGACATCCTTCTCAAGCTCAGGGAAGCAACGGTTCACATTCAGAATCATTTTGTACAAATGCCAACAAAAAAGGGGCATTTTACAAAGGTTCATCTTTTCACTGGCATCACTTTCTGTTGCTGAAATTTACTTTTCTTCATCACTTCCAAGTTTTCCCCTTCAGTTTCTCCTGCTGAAGTCCAGTCTGCTCCTGTCTAACGAGCGACGCGTGTCTCGATAAAATCATGAGCTCTGTCACTCTGGCGCTCGCCTTCACATCCCTCCTCCTCTTCATCATCAAGCCTCTTTCAAACTGCTCCACCTCCTCCGTCGAGGATTCTGCTCCATGACAAGTTGGGAGGTAACTGACAAATAAAAACTGAAATTCTTTCAAATGGTCTCTCATTAATGCAATGTTAAAATGCTGAAAATGAACACACATCGCTGTGACACTCTGACGTAGAGGTTCTTTATTTTTAACTAACTTCTTTCAAAGATCAACAAGGTGCAAACATCACGTGTGTGCGATTCGTTTCAAAGCAGCTTGGAGCGATTTTTTCAAGAAGGTCTCATTTAACGTCAGGCAACTAGCCAGGGAATGTTTGTGTGCAGCAGTCACCTGGAGGGGGGGGGGGGGGGGGGGGGGGGACACACAAGACGTTAGGGTCCCAAATACAATCTCATGACACTGTTGAGCAGCCATTACTTTTGATGCACAAGCTTACATTACTGTTGTATTTGGTGAGCACTGTTAGCATCATTTTTGCAAACTTCACAGACTTTGTGAATTGAGGAGCCTGACTGAGGAGATGCTCAGTAAACTGCGAGAAAAGTTCTTCATTCAAGACAACCTAAAATTTAAAAAAAAACAAATGGAGTCGATAAACTGATGGATCTCAGCACTGTTCATCCCTATGAATGAACTATTGCACTACCTTTGAGTCGAGTAAGCTGTGGATAACAGCGAGCACCGCCTCGCTCCAGGGGATTTTAAAAGTCGTCCTGAAATAGAAAAACAAAAATCACCATCAGGAGCTCCTCCTTCCCTACAACGACTCTAAGATGTAAATACTGAGTCGTACTGCGCCACCAGGAGTCTGTAGTGGGAATCCAGACAGCCTTCTATCAGTCTGTTCAGCAGCTCAGCCTGGGGGGGCCCTGAAGACAAAAACGGTAAAACAGAATCAGCTCCTCTCATGTCGAAGCGCCGAGAGTAAACATCAAAGCATCCGTCCTGTTAATCTGTAACTGGTGAGTTAAATCAGTTAACATGAGGGAAAAAAGCTTCCACTTCTGGCCTACATCATCAACGTGTTGTCTTATACATACAGTAGTTACAGTGGAGTTTACTGAAGTAATAAACTATTATACCAAAAAACTGAATTGAAAGCACCTAAATTAAAGCCTGAGTAGCTGTTTTTTGCCATACATGCGGCCACTGTCACAGGGTGCAGCTCTCGGGTGTACATCAAACATTTCACTGCACTGATTTCTAGCTCCGTCTCTTCCTCACCCATGTTCTTTTCCTCGAGCACGGGTCCAATGAGAGCATGGCACGTGGGTCTGGGATATCGGCCGCAGAGTGAAGCTGCCACAGTCACCAGACACCTAGAGGCGGGTTCTGACAGGGACAGGACCTGTGGGGAGAAATTACATCCTGTCAGGATGCAATCGTACATTCCTCGTTGTGGCGTCTGTTTCTTCGAGGCTCACCTTCTCCAGCAGCAGGCTCTTGACGAGCGTCGCCGCTGCGCTGTAGCTGAGGTCAGGAGACAGGGACAAAACTCCGCTGCAGAGTTTAGGCAGAGTTGCTTCTGGTAAGTCAGGCAGACTCAGTATGCTGCATAAGGCTTCAACCTAAATGCATCAGATAAAAATAAATATTGACTATTGACATGTTGTTAACGGCCACAGATTTATTGGAGCTGGTCTTCTGCAACCTGGACTGCACCTTAAATATGCATAGCTGAAGTTTTTAATATTAACATTTTATATTTTGTCATTCTTTTAGCTTACAGACCTTTATGCAGTGAGGGTAAGCTAATATCTGAGGGGCTTAGCCTTTTTACCGCCATAGAAGGACGTGGGATCAGAAACGTAAAGAAAGTGATTAAAGCCTAGTTCACATGACACAATGTTCAGTCAGATTGAGGTCGGCAGTGAGGTTACTGACTAGAGTCCACAATCACAGGGGAATCCTCTGTTGATCAGTGATCACCACTCACTATGTGTGAAAACTACAAAGACAGGATCGAGAGCACTCTCCAGCTCATCACCTGCTCCCAGCCGCAGACAAGCTGCAGCCAATGAGAGTGCAGGACAACGGGATAACAGGAAGAGGCAGACACTGCTTATGCCAACAAAACATGGTGGGGAGCTGACCTTGGTAGTCCCAACCACCTTCAGAGGTTACGGCCGATCCTGTTCTCAAAGCCTTCCACCGCGGACACTGAATTTACATACCAGCAGTGGCCACAAGGTCTTGGGCAGGACGCCATGTTGGCAGATCCAGGCTTTGAATTTCTCCAGGTGTCCTTTATCAGCCCTCCCTCCTAGCTCCTTGTTGGGAGCCGTGGTTGAGGCAGAGGCTTTCAGAGTGCAGTCAAATGTTTTCCCAAGGCTCTTCACCAGCTTCTCTGTGGTGGATGGGAGGCAGGTGCCCCCAAGAGAGAAGTGAAACCAGCCAGTCATCTTCCCTCGCTTGAGTGATGGAGGATGATGTAACCCGGGGGGGGGGGGGGGTGGGTGACTTGACCAAATTCTACCTCAATTTAAATAGGACCTTTGAAAAGGTTGTGATCCCATAATTTGCTAATTAGATTAGGCCTAGGCACTTAATGGCAAGATTAAAGAACTGCATATTTTAGTTTACTCATATAGGACTATCATTAGGACTATTATTATGACGACATGCCTAAACACACTTACTGCATGTATCACTCACAGAACTACTCGCCTTGGCTTGACTTTTCCGATTATGCAGCCGTCCCACAGCCGATAAACATAATGTCAACTCAACTTCTATAGTTCACCGGTTGTGCAAGATTATAAGCTGTGTCTCCATACCAAGAAGTTCAAAATCTGTTAATTTCTTGGGGAAGTTATCAAGGTAAAAGTTGCACTGTTTACTACTAAACCCATTCATTCTCCATTGCCTTGCTGAGTGTTTTGGGTGTAACTAAAATGGCGGCCAGAGGCCTTCCGGTGGCTTCACTTCTGCCGGCCAGTGCACAGTCCAGTGTTCTGTATACAGATCAGTGCACTCGATACATTCCACCATCTTAGATCACTAGATACGACAACTCTGTGTGGACAAAAAGCATTTCTGCATACAGAAATAGGAAGTAAATTTCCCTGCAGCCCCCCTCCCCCCCAAAAAAAACAAACAAAAAACCGGTACACGCCGGAAATCCGGCACAGTGCTGGAAAACTTTAAGCCCTGTACATAAGAGTCTGTGTGACAAAGGACGAGCTAGAGGTTACCATATATGTACTCTGGTGAAAGAGAAAAATCAATTTTCATTTCTTCAAATTGTCTAAACCAATTAATCCAAATTTCGATTTAAAATCAATTTATTGCCAGCCCTGCCTGTAGTACTAGTTTTTGTTGAATATTTGTCGAGACAGACGTAATGTTAATAAGTAAATAACACTGTGGGGGCATGGGATGGGGGTTTTCTCCACCCAGAGAAGGCAAGGGGAAGGGGAGAACTATGGGCCGAAGGAGGGGGTGTCACCAGGGGGTATCAGACGGGACAGTTAGGTATATGCACCCCGTGGGGAGAGGAAGAATTACCAGAGCCGCGGAGAGAAGAAGGTGTGAAAGCGGCACCGGTGTATGTTATGTTAATGTGCCACACATTCCTTTGTTAACCAACAGTGTATGCTGGTCGGAAGGTCCGGGTCTTCATGCATGGCATTAAAGATATAAAAGGGGAATGCACAGAGACCCGGGATTGCGGTTTGCTGTAATGTTGTTGGAGAAAGAATAAAGTCTTGTGTCGTCCAGCTCGTTGCCTCGTCTATCCCTTTCTCCACAACACCACTGAACTCCGCTCCAATCTTACATCTTAATTTAGACTAGCTACAAATCAAATCTGCGTCAAAAATACAAATTACACACGATAACCAGGCGGAACACACACAGCTGCACAATATAAAAACCTTTTATTTCCAGACTATAATCTCCAGAGATATTTTAGACTATGCAAACATCTCTTCACTCCGATACAGTTGCAAATGTCTCCGCTGCAGCTACCGCGGTTCGCCTGCAGGGATCCGCATGTCCAGCTGCCTCACAGCATGTATTGCGCTGGAGCCGGGGCTTGATTAGAACGCATTTTGCCGACCAGAAATCCTCCCACAAGAGCTAGATCTGTGCGCGTTGCCTCATGAGTCAACTGCATATTCTCTAGCAAATTTTATTATCGCTACGTCACATTTATAGAAACAGGAGCCAGTATGCAGGGGCGCTGGCTGGTCCATGAGTGAAGCAGGTCACATGAGGGAAATTAGTTATTATTCATCGAGGTTTCTCTGCGCTCAATAAGCCAAGTTATGGAGATAAATCATGTAATAATAATCATGTTTTTCACAGAATAACTCATAAACAAATCATTTTAACTGAACTGGAAACATTATTTTCACATATTCTGTGAGTTTCAGTTGTTCTGCAGTTTGTCAGACCCGCCTGAAGGAGCCAAACAGAATTCTGCAGACAGCCACAATTTCTCATGGCAGGTGCAAACTTTGCGCCTCAGCTTCTCACGTCACATTTGTTTCTATACATCCCAGTGTGTGCGTGAAAATCAGCATATGCAGTGTTTCTGTGCATACGCGCCGTTTACACATGAAAGCCCTGGTCTTTAAATCACTGCCATCTTCCATGCTGGATTTGGGGCCACCCACACATCCCATCCCACTTCCTCCTCATTTCCTGAAACCTCAGAAATGATACTTTCCAAATGGGATTTGACATTTTAGTACTTTCTAAGGAATCACCCAGTGGCATGCAACTTTTGTGACTTCACTGTACTTGTGTCGCACCACAATAAAACACGCTTTAACATTCAGAGACGGTGAAATCCACAGTGGAAGAAATACAGTGACGCCTCAGGGACATACTTGGTCGGGCTCACAGTCGTTCAGCACTTTGAACAGATCAGTGGCGCCCTGATCCCACTGAAACAGACAACAAAAGTAATTATTTAATTTTAAATGTCCAGTTTATGCTGTGCCTAATTTAAAAACATCCCTCTTACCTCTGTCTGACTCTCCAGTAATTCTTTTATTTGGAGAACAAAGACCTAAATAAACATAAAAGCAGTAGACCTAATTTTAACTTGATAACACCAGTATATATATAAAATAATTACTTTAGAAAATTTCTATCAAAATTTGCTGATATACTCAATTGCATATTAGAAAAAACCCCCATTTCTTACAGTTTACCTTGATGTGGTCAGGAAGGGCATCACAGGGAGTTTCTGCTGGAACGTGACCATCTGGCTGTCCCGTCTCCCTTTTAGCCTCCTGCTCTTGTACATCAGCGTGCTCCTCACCACAGACATCCGTCCTTCTCCGTTTACTCTGCAGCCCCGTTCCCTCACTGTCTGAGTCCAGATCGATCCAGCTAGCCCTCCTCTTCCTTTGTGTCCCCAGCTCAGGCACAGACACAATCTGAGCTTCAGGCTTTGCTGTCGAACTGCTGAAGCACTTAGCCCATCCTCCAGGCTCACCAACGCTGACCAGTCGCTGGGACAGCTCCTTCAGCTGCCGGCTGCAAGCAGAGGTGCACAGGGGCTCCCCGCGCTCAGAGCCCAGGTTTCTTTCCAGCTGTCTGCTCAGAGCAGTGACCCAGGGGTTTGGATTAGAGTCCAAGCTGAGACGTTTCAGCAGATGACCGACGGCTGTCCGCGGAAGACCCGTGTGAACCAGATAGAGGAAGGAGAGCAGGTTTTGTTTGAATGATGCAGGAAACAGGCACACTAGTGGTTTCCTAAAAAACGTGAAGGGGGGAAAAAACTTGTGAGATTTAAGAGCATAATACAGTAAATGTTAACAATGTAAAGTGAACATTATATAACATAATCCCCCTCTGGGCTTCGACCAATCGCCAAATCGCCAGTTCAACCAAATCAAAAGCTGTTCTTCAGCCCTTTGCAGTATAGTCACGGGGTTGGTCTCATTCAAAAGAAAACACTGATTTTTTTGGCAAAACAGTCAGAATCACTCTTCTGAACTGTGCCAACGCTCATTTGGAAAAACGATTACAACTTTTGAATGCTTCAACATAGAAGTGCCATCTTGGGCTCAAATGAAAGGCAACACTCGGGGCTATCCTGCCCCAGATCCAGATCCACTGTCAGCAGTAATGACACAAAGTATAAACTTTACACACAAGCTTGGCAGAAGTGACTCAGCTTTGTAGAAGCAACCGAGCATTACGTTTGGAAGACGCACAGGCTTTATAGGGGGCGTGAGTGACGAAACCAGCCCTATCAAGTATCACTGAGTTCAGAAATTAATTGATTACACAACACATCAGCATACTCAGCAACAACTGGCTCATTTTGTTCGCATTAGATGCGGGGCTGGTCCTTCATGCTCAGTAGGCACTCACTGAGTATTGAAGGCTGTGAAAACACAAAGGAAAGGCTTATTACGTCAAATGAGACATCAATCAAATCTAGACTGTCACATGAGTGTTTTGGGATTCCGTTTACATCACTACTGCTATGGGAAATGTAGTTTTTATAGCGCAAAAAAAAAAAAAAAAGGCAGGAAGTTAACCAGCTGGGTTTCAAACAATGCTGCGATTTTATGGGCATTGTCCCCTGTAATCATCGAGATGGAAAATAAATCTTACTCATATGGCTCTACTGGACCTTTTGCAATAAAACTGGACCATATTTGATGGACTATTAATTATAGGACTCCAAGAAAGCTTCATTGTGAGTAAATGTTATGTGGTTTAATGCTCTATTTAATTCCAGAGTTATGACTGTAAATCAAATCTGTTTTAATAACCAAGCAGATGAAAATCTAAGCTTTCCAATGATCAGTGCAGCAGTGAACAGTCGAAACATGTAAAGAAGGTAAAAACATCTCCTTTCTATTTTTGTCTTTAATAAGAACAAAAGGTAAATAATTAAAAGAAGACAAAATGAACCTACTTGAGCTAGAACTCATGGCAGTTTAAAACACACACACACACACACAAAAATGAATGGCAGCATTGGTGTATGTAGTAAAATGCAAGAAATGCACGCATTATTCAGTCACAGCAGTAAACTCTTTGTATTGCAAAGAGCTAATCTTATCATTCCATCTAGCAATAATTGACAAAAAAAGACATAATTAGAGCAGGGGTCACCAACTGGAGGACTCCGGTCCAGATCCGGACCCCGAGAGTCCTTCGACCGGACCCCGAAGTCTTTTGATACAATTTGGGGAAAAGGGAGACCATTTTATTTTGGTGAAGAAAAAAGCAGAAAAAAGTGGAACGGAACTGCTGCATCGGGGACCATCTGGACAGATTATGGCACGAGCCCTTGGGCGCTCTTCTCCTGCTGCAGACTCCCCTCTTCGCTACCAGGTCTGTACCCACAAAATGAAGTGTTGTTGTAAAACTGAATGCATTTACCTGGGTACGTCTTCTTCTATTCTGCCAAGAGTAGTCTGTAGTGGGATGCAGACGTGAGGCTGCTGGTATGGAGGTCCTTTTCGTAGCCTCTGATATCACGTTAAAGCTCAGTAAAAGCTCGGTGTGTTACTGAACATGAAAAGTCCCTCTCATGGAGTCCTCATGGAGTCACAGCCCCATCCATGCTGTAAAAGAGTTTACCATTGTCTGAGGAATTCTGTAGTCCATCCGAGTGGAATTCTATTTTGTGCCCTTTTTTTTTCCCCTTACAGTTTGAAACAGGTTTTTTTTTCTGCACTGAAAATATTGTACAGAGGTGGACTTTTTGTGAAATTTAGTTTTTTAGATGTTAATCTTTTTTCAAATGCAAAACAATTTAGTTTGTGTTCTCCTATAAAACATTTTTAGGATTTTAGTTGTCGATTTTAGAATTTTAGACCTATTTATTTGAAGTCAACAAACACATTTAGTGTTCTCCTGTATTATGAAGTTTTATATTACATTTTGTTTGAAATTGAAAAAAGAATTCATTTTAATTTTTTTGTTTAAAAACTACTATAGAGCTAAAAGCAGCTAAAACATGAGCTTCAAAAAATAATGTGTGGAAGCAAGTTAAATGATATTGGCCTGTCTGTAGACAGCTGCGGTCTTCTGAAAGAATGTCAATGAAATGATGGCAGCTTTCAAAAGCACAATTTGAGATAAATTTGTCTCTGTGCCCGATTTCTCTTCCAGCTGTTTTAATAAAAGCTGCTGGAAGCAAATCCAAACGTCATTGCAAATACTTTGCTTTAAAAGGGCCAAGTTGTCACACAGTGGGAGGGAAAAGTCTTGAATAGACTTCGCCTCGAGATGCATTAAGATTGGTTTTGGATTAAATCAGAGTTCTGAATCATGAGGTGCCTGAAGGTTCCCACACCTAGTTCGGACCGGCTGATCAGACCTTTTTAGCTGGTGACGCTCAGCACCAGTTCTTCACTTGGGTGTGCTCTTACCCACACGTCATCCATCCATCCATCTTCTTCCGCTTAATCCTTTTCGGGTCGCGCAGGGGTGCTGGAGCCTATCCCAGCATCTTTGGGCGAGAGGCAGGGTCCACCCTGGACAGATCGCCAGTCCATCACAGGGCCAACACAGAGAGACAGACAACCATTCACTCTCATAGTCATACGTAAGGACAATTTAGAATCCCCAGTTTGATGCCAATTAACCTAACTTGCGTGTTTTTGGCATGTGGGAGGAAACCGGAGAAATCCCGGAGTAAGCCCACGCAGACACGGGGAGGACATGCAAACTCCTCACAGATCACTGTTGGTCGGGGGCTGGGATCGAACCTGGGATCCCCCGGCCAAGGGTGAGTTGCTGTGCTGCCGCAGTACTAACCACTCCTCCACCGTACCGCTGGCACTAAATATTTTTGCGTGATTTTTTGTTTTGCTGCATACAAAATTAAAACTGCCACGTGAGTTCTGCTCTGTGACATCACGCACGTACCCCCGTTTTGATAATATGGAAGCCGGAAATGATGATCTGTCCCGTGCGTTTAACGCTGTTGTTATGGTAACCCTTCACAAAGCGTGACCCAACTCTGAGGAAGTACTGAAAGTTGTCACCAAGTTTTACTCACACCGTCAGGCCGGCTTCAGTGCCCGGATCGGTGACTTCATCTCCGCACAGTGTGTCTATAAAGCCGCCCAGTGAGGTATGGCGGTTCGCCCTCTGCTGCCGACTGAAGACTGTCAGCGCCTCGTGGAGCCCGGAAGCTCCAGACAAGAGCGACCGCACCAGGAGCCTCGAGGGCCCGTCAAAGCGACTCAACAAAGCCGCGCACAGACATCCGTGAACGGCGTCACACCGTCCCGAAGAGTCGGGTCCTTCTCTGCCGCTCATCGTCTTGCTCAAGAAAACACCGCCAGCATGCCGCCATTAATGTTGATGTTTGTCGCTTGTGGGTGTGATTTTGACCACACTTGTGCTCTACAGCCCCACCTAGTGGCAAAAGAAAATACTATGCTATGGAGTGAAGTGCGTGGCGGTAATGCGCCTGTGGGCTGGTTGCCAACCGCCAATCAAATCCAAAAGAAGAAGAAAACGGTAATGCGTGGAAACTTGAAATTTTACAGTCTGATCAGAAACTCTCCCCACTACTCAGAGACCCCCCCCCCCAAAAAAAAATAAATAAAAAAAAAATAAAAATAAAAACAAGGCACTATGTACGCAGGTAGTGTTCTAACAAACACTTGTACGTTTCGGGAAATATCTTGAAAACGGCTGGGCCTAGACAAATGATTCTTTTATCATTCTATTCACTGAAGTCTTCCGGAACTTTGTGTCAATGGTGGCAAACTCGGAAAATTAAGTTTTCTGCACCATATTTTCAAAAATATGCAAGTCAACTCAAAATGAACTCCTCCTAGGCCATTCATCCAAATTGCCCGAAATTAAGCAAAGATTGTGGAGTGTGTGAAATCACAGGCAGATTCATTTCAGATGATTTATGACACACTCACATCTTTCAAGCACAGAACAGAATGAACTCTCAAGCAGAAACTCTCCCCTTAAGTTTCATGGCATTTCCATCACACACAACATGACATTTGCATCACACTGCATTCAACAACCTTCATCCCTGACTCCTTCCTGCTATCTCACCAGGAATCTCCTGCTCTTTGTTCTCCCTATGGCTGTGTTGTGAGACATGTATATGTTGGACACTGCATATGTGATTTAACCACGATGAAGGAGAGCCAGCCCCCTGCGGTGCGGAGCCACAGAGCCTGGACCCCCTGCGGAGGACAGGGGACAGAAGACTTCCTGACCACTGAGGCTCGGGAAGAGAAAAGGGGGAGTTATGTAAATAAAAGGCTAATGAATGTGAATAAAGAGATTTTGAGAGAGATGTGTGATTTCCCCCGCGAGGGAAATGGTTTGATGTCAGAATGTTTAAATGAGAGAACTTTGGTGTGTTCACTCTCTTTGTTCGCTGCTCAAGAATGAGAGCAGACAGTGGAATGATTACTTGAATAAACTGGAATGAAAGACAATTCGGTTTCGTTATTCAGGTCTCCCCACATTGGTGACTGACGACGTTGAGAATGAACGAAGAAATTCTCAGGGTCCCGGACTCACAGCGCTCAGAGCTGGCGAGCGCAGTGGCCGTTAAGCTGCCTGATTTCTGGCAGGATAACCCACGGTCGTGGTTTCTGCAAGCAGAGTCGCAGTTCGCGCTCGCAGGAGTAACGGTGGATGACACTAAGTTCCACCATGTCATCGCTAAACTGGACAACAGCACAGCTCGGTGCGTGCAAAGCTTGGTGGAGCAGCCACCCGCGACCGACAGGTACGGCAAGCTGAAATCCACCCTCATCAAGTTTTTCACCCCCTCGGCTGAAGTGAGGGCGAGGAGGATCCTGTCTTTGCTAGACCAAGGTGGACACAGGCCGAGCGCCCTGATGGAGGAGATGGTACAGCTGAGAGGGTTGGACAACGATGATTTCATTTTTCAGTTCATCTTCCTCTCCAACCTCCCGGCGCATGCGAGAAGCACGCTGGCCGGCAAAAAGTGTCACACCCTGGAGGAGTTCCGGGAGCTGGCCCAGGAGGCAGATGGGATCCTGGACGCCTGCGGCGGGCAAGCAACCACAGCAGCGACCCGAGACAGCGGGGAGCCAGAGGCGGCAGAACCAGACTGGCCGACGATGGCGGCAACACGGCCGCGACGAGGGGGAGCCAATAGCCCGGCGGCAGAGGCGCGGGCACGACACAGCGGAGGAGAAGATCTCTGCTTTTACCATCGGAGGTTCGCAGAGAAGGCACGCAGGTGTGTGCCGCCCTGCATCTTCAGGAGTTCGGGAAACGGCAAGACCGGGGGTCGCTAGCAGCTTCGACCCTCGGAGAACGCAACAAGCTGCTCTACATCACGGATGCGCGCTCCGGACGAGAGTTCCTCATCGACACCGGAGCACAAGTGAGCTTCATCACCCCAACATACGCGGACCGGGTGGCTGGACCCCACGGTAGCGGAGCTACAGCGGCAAATGGCTCGAACATCAACACCTACGGGAGAAGGACCTTGCCTTTATGCTTACATGGCCGCACATATGAATGGACTTTTGTGATAGCGGCGGTGAGTTTCAACATGTTGGGCGCGGATTTTTTGTGTTCACACAATCTGTTAGTTGATCTTGCTAATAGACGGCTGGTAAATGCACTCTCTTTTTACTCTCTCCCCTGTTCAGCTCGAGTGTCCCCGCCACCAGTACAGACCCACGTCGCTACAGCAGGTGGTAAGTTTCACACACTCCTCACCCAATTTCCAGCGCTCACTGTGCCCACTTTTTCAGCGACGGTCGCGAAGCACGGGGTGAAACACTTTATCCCCACTTCTGGTCCTCCCGTGTTTGCAAAAGCTCGGCGCTTGGATGCAGTTAAGCTCGCCATTGCGCGCGAGGAGTTCGCCAGCCTGGAGAGGCTGGGCATCGTTCGTAGGTCGAAGAGCCCGTGGGCTTCGCCGCTGCACATGGTACCGAAAGCCGATGGCTCCTGGAGACCGTGCGGGGATTACCGCAGGCTAAACAACGCTACGGCGCATGATCGTTATCCCATCCCGCACATTCAGGATTTTTCGGTGCACCTGGCGGGGGCGCGCATTTTTTCAAAGATTGATCTGGTTCGCGGCTATCACCAAGTCCCGGTCCAACCGGAGGACATTCCTAAAACAGCGGTAATAACCCCGTTTGGACTTTTTGAATTTTTACGCATGCCGTTTGGTCTCAAAGGGGCGGCGCAAACATTTCAGCGGATGATGGATGCCGTGTTACGCGATCTCCCTTTCATGTTTGTGTACCTCGACGACATTTTGGTCGCCAGTACTTCAGAGGACGAACACGAAACGCACCTCACAGCAGTTTTTAGGAGGCTGGGAGAGCACGGCTTAATAGTTAACCCAGCCAAGTGCCAGTTCGGCGTCGAGCGGATCGATTTTTTGGGTCACCGCGTCTCCCCGGAGGGAGCGGTTCCGTTACCAGAGAAAGTACGCGCGGTAGCGGATTTTCCCCGTCCACAAACGGTCAAATCACTACAGGAATTCTTGGGGATGGTGAATTTTTATAACCGATTCCTGCCCCACGCAGCTCAAATCATGCAACCGTTATATGCCGCGCTCAAAAACAAAAACCGACCCAGGCGGTCGAATGGTCCCCGGAGCGGGAGCGCGCGTTCACAGAGGTTAAAAAAGCCTTGGCTGACGCTGCGCTCCTGGCCCACCCAGACCCTGCAGCACGGATCGCGCTGACGACAGACGCTTCAGATTTAGCCATAGGGGCCGTTATTGAGCAACAGGTAGCCGGAGTTTGGCAGCCTTTGGCTTTCTTTAGCAAATCTTTAAGCGCGGCTGAACGAAAATACAGCGCGTTTGACAGAGAACTGTTGGCGCTGCATTTGGCTATTCGTCATTTCCAGTTCTGGCTGGAAGGGCGGTGCTTCACCGCTTATGTGGACCACAAGCCGCTCACATACGCCATGGCCAAAATTTCAGATCCGTGGTCCGGCAGGCAGCAGAGGCAGCTGGCCGCAATCTCGGAATTCACCACTGACATTAGGCACGTCGCGGGCAAATTCAATGTAGTAGCGGATTGTATCTCACGCGCGTTCACGACCCCAACACGCGCAGAGGCAGAACGGGCCACCGTGACCGCGCCGCAGGAGAGCGGCACGGTGGCGCGCGCAGCCCCGGTGCACGTGGGTATAGATTATGCAGCCATGGCAGCGGACCAGGGGGCGGACGCAGACGTGCGCGCGCTCCAGTCTGGACCAACAGGGTTGAGGCTGGAGAGCAAGTGTTTACAAACCGGTATGCCCCCCCTGATCTGCAACATGTCGACGGGGCGCCCGCGTCCGGTGGTTCCGGCCACGTGGCGCCGCCGTGTTTTTGACTCGGTCCACTCACTGGCGCACCCGGGGGTGCGCGCGTCGGTGAAACTAGTGGCGGAAAAGTTTGTTTGGCCGTGCCTGCGCAAGCACGTGAAGGAATGGGCAAAAACCTGCATTTCCTGTCAACGGGCCAAAATTCACAGGCACACAAGAGCCCCGTTAGAACCGTTCCGCATTCCGGCCAGAAGGTTCGACCATGTGCACGTCGACCTTGTGGGCCCCCTACCGGCATCACAGGGGTTCACGTATCTTTTGACAATGGTGGACCGCACCACACGTTGGCCGGAAGTGGTCCCACTTGCGACGACCACGGCCGCGGAGGTGGCTCGCGTTTTTTTAACGGCTTGGGTGGCGCGTTTCGGGGTTCCGTCGGACATTACGTCCGATAGAGGACCGCAATTCATCTCTGAGCTGTGGTCAGCGATGGCCAACGGCTTAGGAGCCAAAATTCACCGCACTACGGCTTACCACCCTCAGGCCAATGGTTTATGCGAGCGTTTTCATAGGTCTTTGAAGGCAGCACTCAGAGCGTCGCTCACGGATGCAGATTGGGTGAATAAACTTCCATGGGTTTTATTAGGGTTGCGTTCTGCGCCTAAAGAGGACTTAGACGCCTCCCCAGCGGAGCTGGTATTCGCACAAACTCTGAGGCTGCCGGGCGAGTTTTTACCAGAGCACCCAGAGCCCCCACCTCTCTCGGCTCTGGGACCGTTAGTCGGCACGGGGGCAGACACGCTCCCGGGTCCGGTTCATCACGCTTTTCCACGAGTTTTCGTCCCCAAGGCTTTGAAAAATGCCGATTTCGTTTTTGTCAGGCGCGAAGCCCTAAAAGCAACGCTCAAACCACCTTACGAAGGGCCATTTCGAGTGCTGGAGGCAGGTGATAAGCAATTTGTGCTAGATTTTGGAGACAGAAAAGAGACAGTCAGTATTGACAGACTAAATGAGATGAGATGAGATGGTGACATCCTACAAGTACCTGGGTATTCATCTGAACAATAAACTAGACTGGTCACACAATACTGACGCACTCTACAAGAAGGGACAGCGCAGGCTGTTCCTGCTGAGGAGACTCAGGTCTTTTGGTGTACAAGGGGCGCTGCTGAAGTCATTCTATGACACGGTGGTGGCATCAGCCATCACTTTTGGAGTGGTCTGCTGGGGCAGTGGCATTACTGCAGCCGATAGGAAGAGACTGAACAAACTGATTAAGAAAGCTAGCTCTGTCCTGGGGCAGCGCCTTGATCCGATGGAGGAGATAGGAGAGAGAAGGACGGTGGCTAAACTGTCATCTCTGCTGGAGTCCGAGTTCCACCCTATGCAGGACATACTGGATGCACTGAGGAGCTCATTTAGCAGCAGACTACATCATCCCAGGTGCACAACCGAGAGGTTTCGTAGGTCCTTCCTACCAACGGCTGTCAGACTGTACAACCTAAGCAGGGCTGCTCGCAGAGATAGCAAAAAGACGTAACAAACTAATAGTTTTTTTTTTTTTTTGAATGCAAAAGATGCAATAGACTTACACAATGGTCCTCTCCGGCATACAACTAGGAACATACCGGTCGCTATGGAGGGTGAGAATATGTATGGGCACATAATCATACCATGTAGGATAACTAAATAGACGGTTATGCTGTTTCATCCCACCTAGCAACAATGCTCTGCACTGTGTGTGTTTATATATTTACATATTTATTCCATCTAGCTACAATGCTCTGCACTGGGTGTGTTTATATTTATATATCTATATATTTATTCCATCTAGCTACAATGCTCCGCACTGTGTTTTTATATATCTACATATTATTCCATCTAGCTACATTGCTCCGCACTGTGGGTGTTTATATACTTGCATATTTATTCCACCTAGCTGCAATGCTCCATACTGTGGGTGTTTATATATTTACATATTTATTCCATCTAGCTACAATGCTCTGCACTGTGTGTTCATATATTCATATATTTATTCCATCCAGCTACAATGCTCTGCACTGTGTGTCTGTGTGTGTGTGTGTGTGGGCAGCCATAGTGGCTGTGCAAGAACGAGCTCTGCCAGGGAAGCTTCCAGATCCTCTTTTGGTGCGGAGCGCAACCCCAATAAAACCCATGGCAGCCTGTCTACCCAATTTGCATCCGTCAATGAAGCCCTGAGTGCCGCTTTCAGTGATCTATGAAAACACTCGTATAACCCATTGGCCTGTGGGTTGTACGCGGTTGTGCGGTGAATTGTAACACCCAGGCTGCGGGCCATCACGGACCAGAGTTCGGAAACAAATTGCGGGCCCCTGTCGGACGTAATGTCCGACGGGACTCCAAAACGCGCCACCCATGCTGTTAAAAAAGCGCGCGCTACGTCCACGGATGTGGTTGCCGCCAGCGGGACCGCTTCTGGCCAGCGCGTGGTGCGGTCCACCATTGTCAGGAGGTGCGTGCACCCCTGTGATGACGGGAGGGGGCCCATGAGGTCCACATGAACATGGTCGAACCTCTTAGCCGGAATACGAAACGGCTCCAAGGGAGCCTTCGTGTGTCTGTGTACTTTGGCTCGTTGGAACGCCACGCAGGCTGCAGCCCACTCCTTCACTTGTTTGCGCAGGCTCGGCCAAACAAACTTCTCTCCCACCATTTTGACCGACGCGCGCACTCCTGGGTGCGCCAGAGTGTGAACCGACTCAAACACACGGCGGCGCCACGCGGCCGGGACCACCGGACGCGGGCGACCCGTGGAGACATCGCAGATTAGGGGGGGGCCGCCATCCTGCAGCACTCTGCTCTCCAGCCTTAACCCTGTTGGTCCAGACTGGAGCGCGCGCACGTCTGCATCGCTAATCTGCTCCGCGGCCACGGCTGCGTAATCTATCCCCACGCAGACCGGGGCCACCACGGCTCGCGAGAGGCAGTCCGCCACTACATTCAGTTTACCAGACACATGCTGAATATCGGTAGTAAACTCTGAGATCGCGGCCAGCTGTCTCTGCTGCCGGCCCGACCACGGTTCTGAAACCTTGGCCATCGCGAATGTTAGCGGCTTGTGGCCCACGAACGCGGTGAAGCTGCGCCCTTCCAGCCAGAACTGGAAGTGGCGTATGGCCAGGTGGAGGGCCAGCAACTCTCTGTCGAATGCGCTGTATCTACGTTCGCTGTCGCGCAAAGTTCTGCTGAAAAAGGCGAGCGGCTGCCAAGCCCCGGCGACGCGCTGCTCCACGACCGCCCCTATGGCCACGTCTGAAGCGTCGGTGGTGAGCGCTATGCGGGCCGTCGGGTCTGGATGCACCAGCAGTGCGGCGTTTGCTAGGGCCGCTTTAACTTCCGAGAACGCCCGCTCTCGCTCCGGGGACCATTCGACCCTATCCGCGGGTTTCTGTTTCTTGAGTGCAGCGTACAATGGTTGCATGAGCTGCGCCGCGCGGGGAAGGAAACGGTTATAAAAGTTCACCATCCCCAAAAATTCCTGCAGCGCCCTGACCGTCTGAGGCCGGGGAAAATCCGCCACGGCGCACACTTTGTCGGGCAGCGGGATCGCTCCTTCAGGAGAGACGCGGTGCCCCAAAAAATCAATCCCCGTCACGCCGAACTGGCATTTCGCCGGGTTGATTATCAACCCGTGCTCCTTCAACCTCCGGAAAACCATCGTGAGGTGGGTTTTGTGTTCGTCTTCGGACGCACTGGCTACCAGGATGTCGTCCAGGTAGACGAACACAAACGGGAGATCGCGCAGCACTGCATCCATCATGCGCTGGAACGTCTGTGCCACTCCTTTTAACCCGAATGGCATGCGCAGGAACTCAAATAAACCGAACAGAGTTATTACTGCTGTTTTGGGTACATCCTCAGCGCGCACTGGGACTTGGTGGTAACCGCGGACCAGGTCTATTTTGGAAAAAATGCGCGCTCCGGCGAGGTGAACGGAAAAATCCTGTATGTGGGGAATTGGGTAGCGGTCGTGCGCTGTGGCGTTGTTCAACCTGCGGAAATCCCCGCACAGTCGCCATGATCCTTCAGCCTTAGGGACCATGTGTAGCGGGGAAGCCCATGGGCTTTTGGAGCGCCTGATGATGCCCAACCTTTCCAGGTTGGCGAACTCCTCGCGCGCTATGGCCAGTTTAGCTGCGTCCAAGCACCAAGATCTTGCAAAAACGGGCGGCCCGGTGGTGGTGATAAAGTGCTCCACCCCGTGTTTAGCGATGGCCGCCGAAAACGTCGGGACCGTGAGTGCTGGGAACTGAGTGAGCAGTGTGTGGAACTTACCGCCTGTAGCTGTGACGTTGGCTTGTGCTGTTGGCTGGGTCACTCGAGCTATACAGGGGAGAGAGTCAAAGGACAATGCATTAACCAGGCGCCTGTTAGCAACATCAACCAGTAAACCATGTGCACACAGAAAATCAGCCCCCAGTATATGGTAATTCAGTGCTGCTACGACAAAAGTCCACTCATATGTACGGCCGTGTAGAGATAAGAGCAGAGTCCTCTAACCAAAGGTCTTAATATTTGAGCCGTTTGCTGCCAACATCCCGGGGCCGCTAGATCCTGCCAGCCGGTCAGCGTAGGTCGGCCGGATGAAGCTCTTCTGGGCTCCGGTGTCCACGAGGAAACGCCTTCCTGAGCGTGCATCCGTCAAGTAGAGCAGCTTGTTCTCTTCACCGAGGGTCGCGGCTGCTACTGACCCCCGGCCTTGGCGTTTTCCCGAGCGCTTGAATTGGCACGGTGGAGCACATCTGCATGCCTTCTCTCCGAAGCGGCGGTGGTAGAAACAGAGCGTGTCTCTCTGGCGCTCCTTAGCCCCCGCTGCTGCTACCGTCGGTGGCTCCTCGCCTCCTCTGGTCGTCTCGCTGGGCTCCGCCGCTGCCGCGTTGACTGTGATTGCCCTGGTGGTGAGGATGATCCAGTCTGCCTCCTGGGCTAGCGCACGGTAGTCACGCACGGCCAGCCACGGCGAATTGGCCAGAACCGCTCTCACTACTGTCGGAAGGTTCCGGAGGAAGAGGTGGGCAAACAGAAAGTGCCCGTCATCCGTGCCCATCAACGCCAGCATCTTCTCCATCAGGTCTACAGCCGAACCATCTCCATGTCCATCTCCATGTCCGCGTCAACCATCTCCATGTCCGCGTCAGGAGCCTCTCCGCTCTCTCACAGTCCGAGAGCGTGTAGCGCTGGATGAGCGCAGCCTTGAGCGTCTCGTATTTGCTGCTGGCTGGTGGCTGATCGAGCAGGCTCGCTACCTGCTGAGCTGTGCGGGCGTCGAGCGCTGCGACCACATAGTAGAATCTGGTATCATCTGCCATTGCTCCCCGGAGGGCGAACTGGGCCTCGGTGAGGTGGAACCCAGAGCGCGGGTTGTGCTGCCAGAAATCCGGTAGCTTGACTGAAACCACACATGCGTGGCTGTAGGTTCCAGTCCGGGCTGTCTGTGGGATGGCTGCCGCCTCGCTGTAGCTTCCTGACCGGGCCGGCTCCGGGGATCTTGCCTCGTGTTCCATAATACGTCTTGGGTCACCAGTGTGGAGTGTGTGAAATCACAGGCAGATTCATTTCAGACGATTTATTACACACTCACATTTTTCAAGCACAGAACAGAATGAACTCTCAAGCAGAAACTCTCCCCTTAAGTTTCATGGCATTTCTATCACACACAACATGACATTTGCATCACACTGCATTCAACAACCTTCATCCCTGACTCCTTCCTGCTATCTCACCAGGAATCTCCTGCTCTTTGTTCTCCCAAGCTTATCACTGTCTCCTGTCTGAGATGCTAGATAATCTGGCTCACACGAGGTGCTACAAGATCATCTACAGACGTTGATAATGAAAAGTTGTTAAAATTGTCCAAAAATGTCAATCCGTTTTGATTTTCTAGGCCAATCAAATTGTACAGTTTCTCTTTGACATGTAATTTGGGTTTAACTCCAGATATACTGATTCAAATTTGATAAAACGTCAGACTCACAATGAGAACAGCATTCTTCAGCTAACTGTGATGTAGTTATTTATTGTTTGTATGTTGTATGATGGTTGGAGCTTTTATTTGTGTGGCATGGGGTGGTGGCTCCATATTCTGGTTCCGCCAACCCCATGCGTATAAGAAGGGCTGCAGGTAGGGGGGCAGTCTCTTCTGCCTTTGCCCGCGGGTAAGTGTGGTTAGGTGCACTGTGCCCTGTGTAATAATAAATGTGTGTTCAGCTCCACTGCTGGTCTCCTTGACTCCAACTCCAGACATACAGTGGGGCAAAAAAGTATTTAGTCAGCCAACCAATTGTGCAAGTTCTCCCACTTAAAAGATGAGAGAGGTCTCCAATTTTCATCATAGGTATACCTCAACTATGAGAGACAAAATGAGAAAAAAAAATCCAGAAAATCACATTGAAGGATTTTTAATGAATTAACTGGTAAATTCCTCGGTAAAATAAGTATTTGGTCACCTACAAACAAGCAAGATTTCTGGCTCTCACAGACCTGTAACTTCTTCTTTGAGAGGCTCCTCTGTCCTCCACTCGTTACCTGTATTAATGGCACCTGTTTGAACTCGTTATCAGTATAAAAGACACCTGTCCACAACCTCAAACAGTCAGACTCCAAACTTCACTATGGCCAAGACCAAAGAGCTGTCAAAGGACACCAGAAACAAAATTGTAGACCTGCACCAGGCTGGGAAGACTGAATCTGCAATAGGTAAGCAGCTTGGTGTGAAGAAATCAACTGTGGGAGCAATTATTAGAAAATGGAAGACATACAAGACCACTGATAATCTCCCTTGATGTGGGGCTCCACACAAGATCTCACCCCGTGGGGTCAAAATGATCACGAGAACAGTGAGCAAAAATTCCAGAACCACACGGGGGGACCTAGTGAATGACCTGCAGAGAGCTGGGACCAAAGTAACAAAGGTTACATCAGTAACACACTACACCGCCAGGGACTCAAATCCTGCAGTGCCAGACGTGTCCCCCTGCTTAAGCCAGTACATGTCCAGGCCCGTCTGAAGTTTGCTAGAGAGCATTTGGATGATCCAGAAGAGGATTGGGAGAATGTCATATGGTCAGATGAAACCAAAATAAAACTTTTTGATGAAAACTCAACTTGTCGTGTTTGGAGGAGAAAGAACACCATACCTACTGTGAAGCATGGGGGTGGAAACATCATACTTTGGGGCTGTTTTTCTGCAAAGGGACCAGGATGACTGATTCGTGTAAAGGAAAGAATGAATGGGGCCATGTATCGTGAGATTTTGAGTGAAAACCTCCTTCCATCAGCAAGGGCATTGGAGATGAAATGTGGCTGGGTCTTTCAGCATGACAATGATCCCAAACAAACCGCCCGGGCAACGAAGGAGTGGCTTCGTAAGAAGCATTTCAAGGTCCTGGAGTGGCCTAGCCAGTCTCCAGATCTCAACCACATAGAAAATCTTTGGAGGGAGTTGAAAGTCCATGTTGCCCAGCAACAGCCCCAAAACATCACTGCTCTAGAGGAGATCTGCATGAAGGAATGGGCCAAAATACCAGCAACAGTGTGTGAAAACCTTGTGAAAACTTACAGAAAACGTTTGACCTCTGTCATTGCCAACAAAGGGTATATAACAAAGTATTGAGATGAACTTTTGGGATTGACCAAATACTTATTTTACAGAGGAATTTACCAATTAATTCATTAAAAATCCTTCAATGTGATTTTCTGGATTTTTTTTCTCATTTTGTCTCTCATAGTTGAGGTATACCTATGATGAAAATTGGAGACCTCTCTCATCTTTTAAGTGGGAGAACTTGCACAATTGGTGGCTGACTAAATACTTTTTTGCCCCACTGTAACATTTTGGCAACAAGAAGAAAAGCCATGGAAGTGTGTGGAATACCAATTCGGCCATTCTTGGAGCTCCCAGGTGAGCCGCCTGTGCCTTGGCCTCGGTGGTATGAAGCCTTTAAAACGTATATGGTGGCGTTGGACCTGGGAAGAATGGAGAAGTTGAGGGCACGTGCGTTGCTTGTGCACAGCCTGGGAATGGAGGGCCAGAGGATTTTGGTTACGCTTGGTGACGCGGACAATTGCTGTATTTGTTCTCCCGAGGATTTTGCCTATAATTGTATTTTAATCACTTTTTTCCATCTACCGTTAGTTCTCATTTCTGTTTATCAAGCCTCTTGCACCTGTGTGCACACTCAGTGTCATCTAATCACCCTCTTTAGCCTTCTGTTCACCTTTCATCTGTGTTTTTGTTAGCTTCGGATTAGCCACTAGCTATGGCCACTAGCTCTTCTTCCCCTTCTCCTCTGGTGTGCACTCTCTGTCAGATGTTTAGCTACACCTCTGCCTCTTTTAGTGATAACGGTAAATGTAATAAATATTGTCTTTTTGAGGCGCTCGAGGCGAAGTTGTCTGATTAGGAACCCCAGCTCCGCTGCATTGAAACACCATCTGCGCCAGTTAATCTTGACGGACGTCCCCTAGCTGCAGCGGAGCTCCCTAGCTTAGGGCAGCCTGTTAGCGGTCCTCCGGTCCTCCTCAGCAGCGAGGAGACTGGGTGGGTGACGGTGAGAAGGAAGCCTAGTCGGCAGGCCCTGGTTAACCACCAACCTGTTCATGTTTCTAATCGTTTTTCCCCACTCAGTGACACACCCGCTAAGGAAAAAAACTGATCATTGGCGACTCTGTAGTCAGAAATGTGAACCTACAGACTCCAGTGGCCATAGTCAAATGCATTCCTGGGGCCAGAGCAGGTGACATCGAGTCAAATTTGAAAATGCTGGCTAAAAGTAACTGTAAATACTCCACAATTGTTATCCACGCCAGCATTAATGATGTCCCACTCCGGCAGTCGGAAGTCACAAAGCTTAACGTGGAATTGGTGTGTGACTTTGCAAAAACAATGTCTGCCTCTGTAGTATTCTCTGGGCCCCTCCCCAATCTGACCAGTGATGACATGTTTAGCCGCTTGTTATCCTTCAACTGCTGGCTGTCTGTGTGGTGTCCTGCAAACAGTGTGGGCTACATAGACAATTGGAGCTCATTTTGGGGAAAACCTGGTCTTATTAGATGAGACGGCGTCCATCCCACTTTGGATGGTGCGTCTCTTTTATCTAACAATCTGGCATCATTTTAATCCAAATTTCCAAAACCTTGACAACTCAGAGTTGGGACCAGGAAGCAGAGTTGCAGTCTTACACACCTCTCTGCAGCTCCTCTTCATCCGCCACACCTCAACTTAGACCCTGTCTTCTCCATCAGAGAATCATTGTCTGCTCCCTCCAAAGTAAATAAAAATATAATGTATAAGCATCCCAAAGTGATTAAACAAAAAGTTGGTAAAACTCAAATTAAACATGAAGCCTCTAAACTGAATGATTTGGCTTCTGTTCCTCCTCATAATTTAAAAATTAAATGTGGTTTGTTAAATATTAGGTCTCTAACTCCCAAGTCTCTGCTAGTCCATGATCTGTTAATTGATCATCAGACTGATTTAATATCCCTGACAGAGACTTGGTTAGGGCAAGAGGATTATGTTGGTTTGAATGAATCAACTCCCTCTGGTTATTTGAACTATCAAAATCCCAGTTCTGGTCGTGGAGGAGGAGTAGCAACAATTTACCATTCCAAATTACTAGTTAATGTAAAGCAAAAAACACATTATAATTCCTTTGAGGGCCTGGTCCTCAGTATTGGGCATTTTAGCAATTTTAGGCTAAACCCAATTTTATTTGCCATAGTTTATCGTCCCCCATCAACCTACTTAGAGTTTTTATCCAAATCTGCCAAATTCTTAGCTGATTTAGTGCTGAAATCAGATAGAATAATTAGAGTAGGAGACTTTAATATACATGTAGATGTAGACAGTGATTGCCTTAATTTGGCATTTAATTCAATTTTAGACTCGATGGGGTTTTCTCAGAAAGTAGGAAATTCTACCCATTATCTCCACCACACGTTGGGCCTTGTTTCGACATATGGCATAGAAATAGAAAATCTGGTAGTGTCTCCTCATAACCCTGTACTGTCAGACCATTGTCTGTTAATCTTTGATTTTACTATTTCTGACTATTTGGCTCCTAAGGAAAAATATTACTACAGTAGATGCCTCTCAGATGATGCTGTTACCAAATTTAAGCAGATTGTTTCCTCAATGCCATGTGTCAACACAACGGAGATAAGCTATGGAGAGCTTGCTCTTTCTGTAATTGATGGCATGGTAGATAGTATTACAGCTTCTCTGCATGAGACTCTAGACATGGTAGCCCCTTTAAAAAAGAAAAAGTCTAATCATAGATTTCTAACTCCTTGGTTCAACACAGAAACTCTTAGCTTAAAACAGAAGACTCGTCAATTAGAAAGAAAATGGCGCTCCACTAACTTAGATGAAATCTATTTAGCTTGAATAAATCATCTTTTAATTTATAAAAAATCTCTGAGAAAAGCTAGAACGAGTTATTATTCTGCATTAATAGAAGAGAACAAGAATAATCCCAGGTTTCTTTTCAGCATTGTAGCCAGGCTGACAAAGAGTCAGGACTCTGTCAATCCTAGCATTTCCTTAGAGCTTACTAGTCAGGACTTTATGAACTTTTTCAATAATAAAATTTCATCTATCAGAGATAAAATCAGTCAGATTCTTCCCGCCATTAACTTAAATACAGTAACTACTACAACTCCTTCAACTGACATCTGTTTGGATCAGTTTACTCCAATTGACCTTTTAGAGTTAGACAAAATAGTTTCCTCATCCAAGCCTTCAACTTGTCTTTTAGACCCTATTCCTACCAGGTTGTTTAAAGAAGTCTTCCCATTTATTGGTAGCTTTATTCTTCAAATAATCAATTCTTCATTAACTTTAGGCCATGTATCACAGGCTTTTAAAACTGCTGTAATTAAACCCTTACTCAGAAAGCCAACGCTGGATCCAGGAGTTTTAGCTAACTATAGATCAATCTCTAATCTCCCTTTCATTTCAAAAATCTTAGAAAGAGTTGTTGCTAGGCAATTATTTGACCACTTGCAGGGAAATGGTTTATTTGAAGAGTTTCAATCTGGGTTTAGAATCCACCATAGTACTGAAACAGCCTTAGTGAAGGTCACTAATGTCAGACAAAAAAGCCCTGCAGAGGATAGTTAAGGGAGCTGAGAGGGTAATTGGAGTCTTCCTTCCCTCTGTCCAAGAACTTTTTCAGAACCCTTGCAGGAGCAGAGCACTGAACATTGTCAAGGACCGTTCACACCCTCTGAATAAACACTTTGAACTTCTGCCATCTGGCAAACGATTCCGGAGCATCAGAGGCAGAACCACCAGACTGATTAACAGCTTCCTTCCACAAGCTGTTAGGATGCTGAACAGTTGATCCGGAATCTCTCATACATACTACTGCATCTACGGACATTATGTATATTATTTGTATATTATAGTCCTGGTTAGTTTTCAAGTATGTCTCAGGGAAGTGTGAATGGCTGTGGTGGGGTGGGGGTTGAGGGTATGTGTAAGCGTGTCTTAAATCATGTTCTTTTTACTTATATGGATGCCGAGAGAAACGCAATTTCATCTTGCCTGCACTACAGTTGTATGTACAGCAATATGACAATAAAGGTTGATTTGATTTGATTTGATTTTGATTTGATAATGACCTCCTTATCGCATCTGATAATGGACTTGTTTCTGTTCTTGTCCTTTTAGACCTTAGTGCAGCTTTTGATACTATCGATCATAATATTCTACTTGATAGAACAGAACACTATGTTGGACTTAATGGAACGTTGTTGCAGTGGTTTAGATCTTATTTATCTGATAGGTTCCAGTTTGTTCATGTCAATGAGTTTTCTTTCAACTCAAAGCTCAGTCATGGAGTTCCACAGGGATCTGTGCTAGGCCATACTCTTTTTAATTTATATATGCTTCCGTTAGGCAACATTATTAGGAAGCACTGTATACATTTTCATTGTTATGCAGATGAAACACAATTATACCTGTCAATGTAGCCAGATGATAGTAATCAGTTAGCCAAGTTAGAGGCCTGTCTTAAGGAAATCAAAGCTTGGATGACTTGTAATTTCCTGCTATTAAATTCAGATAAGACTGAAGTCATTCTTGTTGGTCCAGAAAACCTTAGAAATACCTTTCCAAATCAAAAGTTTTAGTTTGGACGCAGTTACTCTTTCTCTTAATAGCTCTGTGAGCAACCTTGGAGTTATTTTTGATCAAGATCTGTTTTTCAATTCACATATTAAATTCATTTCAAAGACTGTCTTCTATCATTTGCATAATATTGCCAAGATTAGGAGCATCTTGTCTCAGAGTGATGCTGAGAAACTGATCCACGCTTTTGTTAGCTCTAGATTAGATTATTGTAACTCTTTATTATCAGGTTGTCCTAAAACATCTCTAAAAAGTCTTCAGTTGATCCAAAATGCTGCTGCAAGAGTTTTAATAGGTACTAGAAAGAGAGATCATAGCTCTCCGGTTCTGGCCTCCCTTCATTGGCTTCCCATAGAGTTTAGAATTAAGTTTAAAATCCTTCTTCTCACTTTCAAAGCTCTAAACAATAAGGCCCCTTTTTATTTAAAAGATCTGATACTACCGTATTATCCTAACAGAGCACTACACTCCCAAAATGCTGGATTACTTGTAATACCTAAAATCTCCAAAAGTACAATGGGGGGCAGAGCCTTCAGTTATCAAGCTCCTCTCTTGTGGAACCAGCTGCCAATCTGGATTCGGGAGTCAGACTTGATCTCTGTTTTTAAGAATAGGGTTAAAACCTTCCTTTTTGATATAGCCTACAACTAGGGAGGGATCATGTGTTTCTGAACCCTCCCTTAGTTATGCTGCTATTAGGTTTAGACAGCCGGGGCACCTCCAATAATTGCACTGGGCTTCACTCCTTTCTTCACTCTCAATGATTTTTTTTTTTTTTTTTGCTGGTCATTAACATCTGTTTGTCCTCTCCCATAGATTGAGTCCCCATCATGCTGTTTGCTCTCTACATGTCTGTTCTTTTCATCTTCTCTATCCCCTCACCCCCCAGCCAGTCGCAGCAGATGACTGCCCCTCCCTAAGCCTGGTTCTGCTGGAGGTTTCTTCCTGTTAAAAGGGAGTTTTTCCTCTCCACCGTCACCAAGCGCTTGCTCGTAGGGGATCGCCTGATTGCTGGGGTCTTTCTGCAATTGTGGGGGTTTCCCCTACAGTTTAAAGTGCTATGAGATGACTGTTGTTGTGAAATGGCACTATATAAATAAAGCTGAATTGAACTGAATTGAATTATGAAGAAGTGGTTGAGCTAATGGTGCGCCATTTCAGGGCGCCAGACAATGTAATCATCTGGAGGATTAAATTCTGACAGCGCCGCCAACAGGTTGGCGAACCCGTCCAGCAGTTTGTATCAGACTTGAAGCAGCTAGCCGCTGAGTGTCGATTCAGACTGTTGGAGGAAGAAATGGATCGTGACCAGTTGGCGGAACACACCAACTGTGCTGCAGTCCAGTCTAAGCTGCTCACATTTCCGGGTGAGTTGACGCTGGCCAAGGCCGTAGAGTTGGCTCTCCAGCTGGAGATGGTGGATTAGCTAACTCAGGAGCTATGTGAGCATCTGTCACCACGAGAATTGGGATCCTCCATGGCTACACTGGTAGTAGACCCGGACAGCGATGGGAGTGTCGAGGATGATGCTGAGAGTGCCAACGTTGTATGGATGAGGCCTGCCCCGGGGAAGCCCAAGTGTATGGGCTGCGGGTCCACAAAACACTACTATAAGGCCAGAGAGTGTGCAGCAAGAGGAAAGCACTGTGGCAAATGTGGCTGTCTGCATCATTTCGCGAGGGTGTGCCAGTCAGCACAACAAGATAGCCCACGCAAGAGCTCAACTCCTCCCGCCCCGACGGTGATTCATACTGTGTCCCTGCGTACCAGTGGGCACACACATTGCACAGTAGAGTTGGACGGAGTACCGGTATCGATGCTGATCGACACGGCGGTGGAGAGTTTGCTGCTGAACTGGGCTACAGTTAGGCAGTGTTTTCCCCACTACAGAATTGGAGGTGAGTCAGTGCCACTTTGCGGCTATGGAGGAGGACAGTTGGCCCCGGTGGGTACCATCAGATTGACGGCTTGGTACAAGTCAGCGGAGATGGCTGATATGGAGTTCGTCGTAACGGCCTGTGGCACGAACATCATGGGTTGCAACTTGTTCTATGGCCTCGGATTTTCCATCAGGAGCAGCGCCGGGGAGGAGTGGTCGGGCTGCGGACTGTGAGACCGGCCTGTTCCGAGAGTTCAGGACGACACTGTGTGGGATGAACAATTGCTGGGCACTCCAGAAAGTGAACAGGCCTTGTCGCGCTCAGGGTCGCTGTGGGAGGGCCCTGGTGCCACTGTCCGAGTCGCCCTGGACGAGGGTGGCACCGGGTGGCACGGGGGAGAGTCTGCGGCGGCGAGTGATGCCCAAAAGATGGTCCCAGGTGTTCCAGGAGCACAACTGTGGTGGGCCGGTGAACACGGGGCAACATCGGCAGGGTACGCAGTGGGTTTACAAGCAGTCGGGACAGGACCGAGTGGCACTGGGAGAGCGAGTGCCAGGTGGAGACACTGCAGGCCGTACAGGGCCCCTCTTGGAGTCGCGGACTGGGTTTGGGCTCGGGCGGAGGCGACGTCCAGGTGGGTGAGAGCCAAGCAGAAGATGGCGCAGTACCAGGGCCGGCTGTAGGTGCAGGGCAAGTGGCAGGATGGTTATCTTCTCCTGTCGGATGGCTTGTGGCGCCACCTTAATGAGTTATGGCGTGCCCCAGAGAAGGCAGTTGCGCATGGCCCCAGACGATTGGAGTGTCCGGAGCTGTGGAGGAGAAGGCGCACCGGGACTGAGGCGACCAGCTGTGGCCCGGGAAGTGAGCTACCTCCAGAGGCGGACTGACTGGTTACGGGTCTGGGGAGGTGCCGTGGGTCATCCTCACTGAGCTATGGATATGCGTGTTGTTAGTTATTAATCTGTATTTGTAGTTCTGGGATTATTTTTGTGTTTGGTTACTTTAAGGAATATGGCAGCAATTTCCTTTTATATATCATAGGTGGCAGAATAATCCTCCTCGCCATGTGGGGGGGTAGGACGGCAGTCTCCCCGTCTCCCCTAATTTTAGTTGTTTTGTGTGAATGCCATAGGCCCCTTTTGTGATTTTAGTGCAGTTATGTTTAGCGGATGATTTGGGTTCCAAATTTGAGTGGGTTTTAATGGTATGTGTGTGTTTTGGACCTTTTTTACGAGGGGGGAGGTAATGTAGTTATTTATTGTTCATATGTTGTATTATGGTTGGAGCTTTTATTTGTGTGGCACGGGGTGATGGCTCCATATTCCGGTTCCGCCAACCCCGTGTGTATAAGAAGGGCTGCAGGTAGGGGGAGCAGTCTCTTCCGCCTTTGCCTCTGCCTGCGTGTAAGTGTGGTTAGGTGCTCTGCGCCCTGTGTAATAATAAACATGTGTTCAGCTCCACTGCTGGTCAACTCCTTGACTCCAATTCCAGACATAACACTAACCACCCAATTTCATGTAATTATATTAATGTTCAAAAAATCATGTTTATGAAATGTCTGTCATTTTGTCTTGTCAATGGAATACTTTGTTAGGGTGTGAGGAAGTCAGTGTGTCACTCAAAGCAGTAGTGTGGTGTAGGGGGTTCAAGATACTAGTCTGTCATGCAGGCAGCCTGTGTTCAAATCACCTGTGTTCAAATCCTGGTAATGTGTCCTACTTCTAAAGAGCAACATACCTCTTCTGTCCATTTGAAAATGATATAACATTTTTAATGCTGTACTGTGGAGGATTGAAGAGACGAACCACGAGCTTTGCAGATTCAGACTTTATTCCTCCATCCTCAAAACAAGACTGATTTCTGGGTGCCAAAGCAAACCTTTTATACGTCTTACACTTCTCTTCTTTGGCACCAAGAGTACATATCATCACAATAGCGTACATAACATCACAATACATTCACACTTGCAGTCCCAGGTATGAAGGAACATCGTAAACATCTTTTCTCCCCCCTGGCACTCTGGAGCCTACCTCTGCATCTCCTTTCAACTCTCCCCCCTGGGTGCCACAGCCTCTATATTTGCCTCTCCCACCTGAGGCGCACACATTTCCATTTCTTGCCCCTTCTCCCTATTCCCAAAGTCATTGGGTCTGAGTAAGACTTCCCGGTGTGCCCCCCCCCCCCCGAACACCCAGAAGGGGCCTTAACCATCCGCTGCCTGGGGCTTGAGCAATCGCCCGTACTGGCTGTAATGTGGAGCCACCGGGCTGGCCTCCAGTGCACAGTCCTCTGTAGGGGGAAAAGGTGTGGTGGTGGGGAGGTTTGGTCTCCTGCAAACAGCTTTCTGAAGGGGGAAAACAACTTGTGGACCCACTGCAGGCGGGCGACCACGCCAGGGAGCCTGGACCAACATCATCTGCTCATCTGCCAACACATAAGCAGGCTTCAGCCTGTCTATACAGATGGTTTCCTGACACCTCCCAAAATGTAACACGAAATTTTTCGCCCTGGTTTCCAAAACTCTGAAAGGGTCGTCGTAAGGCAGATGCAGCAGGGCTCAGTGGGCATTGTGCCTAACGAAAACAAACTTGGCTTTCTCCAAATGCTTCAGAACGAAAGTGCAGGGAAAGCAATGGTGCACCAGCACCAGAACACTGCTAGCCCATGCCCCGGGAAAAATGTGTGCGGATGAGTCGGTACCAAGCGCAGGACTTTCCGGCAAAAATTCACCTGGGATCCATAACACTTGACAAAAAACAAGCTCCGCTGGGGAAGCTGCCAAACCTTCTTTGGGTGTGGAGCACAACCCCAGCAGGACCCAAGGGAGGCGGTCAACCCAATTCGCGTCCATCAACGAGGCTCTGAGCACTGCTTTAAGTGATCTGTGGAACCTCTCGCCCAAACTGTTAGCCTGTGGGTTGTGTGCGGTGGTGCGGTGGATTTTGACCCCCAGGCTCTCGTCCATCACAGACCAGAGTTCCGAAATGAACCGGGGACCCCTGTCAGAAGTGATGTCTGATGGAGAACCTAAACGTGCGACCCAGGACAACAAAAATGTGTGAGCAACGTCGGCGGATGTGGTGGAAGCCAGCAGAACCACCTCTGGCCAACACGTGGTGTGGTCCACTATTGTTAAAAGGTGCATGAACCCCTGCGACAGCAGAAGGGGGCCCACCAAATCCACTTGTACATGGTCAAACCTCCTGCTTGGAATCCAGAAAGGTTCGAGGGGGGCCTTGTTATATCTCTGGACCTTAGCCTGTTGGCACGCGATGCACGCTGCAGCCCACTCCTTCACATCCTTGTGTATGCAGGGCCAGATGAATTTAGACCCCACCAGCTTAACCGAAGCCTGTACACCCGGGTATGAAAGAGAGTGGATGGCCTCGAAAATGCGGTGGCGCCAAGAACTCAGAACCAGTGGGCGGGGATGGCTGGTGGAGACGTCGCAAAGCAAGAGGGGGGCAACCTTCTTGTACTGCCCTGTTTTCCAGTTTTAGTCCGGTACCTGTGGATTGGAGTGCGCAAATGTCCGTGTCCCCTGGTTGGTCGGCGGCCATGAAGGAAAAATCACTACTCACGTAGACCGGGGAAACTAACGTGCGCGACAGGGAGCCAGCCATGACATTAAGTTTAAAGGTTACATGTTGAATGTTAGTAGTGAACTCTGAAATTGCAGCTAGGTGCTGTTGCTGCTGGGCCGACCATGGTTCAGAGACTTTGGACATTGCATAGATTTGGGGTTTGTGGTTGACAAACTGGGTAAATTCTCAACCCTTGAGCCAGAACTGAAAGTGACGTGTGGCCAGGTGGAGGGCCAACAGCTCTCTGTCAAAAGTGCTATACTTCTGCTCATTGTCATGCAAAGTACGGCTGAAAAAGGCGAGAGGTTGCCATGGACCGAAGACGTACTGTTCCACCACCACTTCTACTGCGACGTCAGATGCGTCTGTAGTGAGTGCTATCCGCGCCGATGGGGACAGGTGGGCCAGCAGAACCGCATTAGCGAGCTCCACTTTGGTGCCTGTAAATGCCTAGACCCGATCGGGGGTCCAGTCAATCGCTAGTTTCTTTTTCTTGAGCATGCCGTACAGCGGTTGCAGCAGCTGGGCTGCCTGGGGAAGGAAACTGTTGTAAAAATTGACCATCCTCCAAAATTCCTGCAGTGCCCTCATGGTCTGCGGATGTGGAAAATCTGCGATCGCTTGTACCTTATCTGGCAGCGGGATCACGCCCTCCGGTGAGATGAGGTGGCCCAAAAAACATCGATCACCGGCAGCCCAAACTGACACTTTGCTGGGTTAACTATCAGCCCGTGTACTTCCAACCAACGGAAAGCTTGCTTCAGATGGGAGAGGTGCTCCTCCTCTGACACGCTAGTCACCAGAATCTCATCTAAGTAGACGAACACGAACAGCAAGTCGCAGAGCACCGCGTCCATCATCCTCTGAAAAGTCTGAGCAGTGCCCTTGAACCCGAACGGCATGCGTAAAAACTCGAAAAGGCCAAAAGGTGTTATCACCACCGTTTTTGGGACGTCTTTGGCGCAAACCAGGAACTGGTGGTAACTGCGGACCAGATCCACTTTAGAAAAAATGCAGATTCTGGCCAGGTGCACCAAAAAATCTTGGATGTGCAAGATGGGGTAGCAGTCGTGTTCAGTGACATTGTTTAGGTGATGGAAATCACGACACGGCCACCATGAACCATCAGACTTGGGTACCATGTGCAGTGGGGACACCCAAGGGCTATTGGAGCACCTAATGATCCCCTAATGTTTCAAGTTGGCAAACTCTTCCTGCGCAATGGCTAGCTTAGCTGTGTCCAGGTGGCGTGGACGCGCAAAAACCGGTGGGCCCTTAGTCGCGATAAAATGCTCGACCACATGCTTGGTCACAGTAGTGGAAAAGGTGGGCACCGTGAGAGCGGGAAACTCGGAAAGCAAATGCTGATGCACATCCCCCGAGGCTAAAAAACTGGCATGTGTCGGTGGCCCAGCTCCCTGAACTATACAAGGCAGTGAGGCAAAACACACAGCATCCACTAAATGTCTGTTAGCGACATTGACAAGGAGACTATAAGCACACAGAAAATCAGCACCTAAGATAGGAACCGAACAGGCAGCTACCACAAAGTCCCACTTGTAGTTACATCCATGCAAACACACAGTCATCGACCTCTCTCCAAAAGTCTTGATGGGGGATCCGTGGTGGCCGTTAGTGATGGGGTGCAGCCTTCTGCCAGCCTATCAGCGCTGACTGGCAAAATGAGACTCTTCTGGGAACCAGAGTCCACCAAAAACCGTCTCCCGGACCGTGTGTCCTTGATGAAAAGCAACTTCTCCCTGTTGCTAGCGGTTGTAGCTGCTGCCGACCGCTGGGTCGCCCGTTCCTCCGGCATCTTGAAGCGGCACGGCGAGAGACAATGCCGCACGTCGGCACCAAAACGCTGATGGTAGAAACAGGTCATCTCATTCCAGCGTCCCAAGTGGCTGTCCCAGCCACTAACGTTGGCTCCTCACCCTCAGTGTGCTTCACCAAAGACCCCGGTCTCACCGCACAGACTCCAAAACTCCTGCTCACCAGGATAATGCGATCCACTTCCTCCACCAGCGAGCAGTAGTCCCTGGCAGCCAGCAGCAGTGAGTTGGCCAGAATTGTCCGTGCTGAAACCAGCAATTTCCTCAGGAAGAGATGGGCGAAGAGAAAAGATCCATCATCTGCGCCCAGCAAAGCCAGCATACTCTCCATTAGCTCCAAAGCTGATCCGTCCCCTAACCCTGAGTGTGCAAGGAGCTTCTCTGCTCTCTCTTCGGTGGAGAGAGCGTAACGCCGCAACAGCAGCTGTTTGAGAGCATTGTACTTCCCCTGGGCTGGGGGCGCTTGGAGTAGGCTCATGGCGCACTGAGTGGAGCGCAGGTCCAGCAAAGCCACCATGTAATGGTACTGCGTGTCGTCAGCCGAGACTCCGCGAAGAACGAACTGGGCTTCCACATGGATGAAACAGGCAGCCAGGTCATGGAGCCAAAAGTCCGGGAGCTTTACCACCACAGCAAATGCGGCAGGGGGAAACCCTAGTGTGGGTGGTCCTGCAGAGGTGCTCGAGTTGTCTTCCATTCTCACATCATAGGTCACCAGTGTGGAGGATTGAAGAGACGAAACATGAGCTTTGCAGATTCAGACTTTATTTCTCCATCCTCAAAACAAGACTGACTTCTGGGTGCCAAAGCAAACCTTTTATACATCTTACACTTCTCTTCTTTGGCACCAACAGTACATATTATCACAATAGCGTACATAACATCACAATACATTCACACCTGCAGTCCCAGGTGTGAAGGCACATTCTTAACATCTTTTCTCCCCCCTGATGCTCTGGCACCTACCCCTGCATCTCCTCCTTTCAATTCTCCCCCCTGGGTGCTACAGCCTCTATATTCACCTCTCCCGCCTGAGGCGCACACATTTCCATTTCTTGCCTCTTCTCCCTATTCCCAAAGTCACTGGGTGAGAGTAAGACCTCCCGGTGTGCCACCACAGTACTACTGCTGCTGGGAATCCTTTCAATTGAACATTTATCATTTGAGAAAGAGTGAAAACTAAAGCAGTTGTTTGGTGTTGTGGTTATGGTGAGTGCTTGGAAAGCAGGAGGTCCCGGGTTTGAATCTTGCCAGGGAGGTCTTGTTCTTCTAAACAACAACTGAAGTACAGCATGGCTTTTCTGTTCATTTTAATGAAGCACTATGTTAGATTTTCATCTCAAGATAATGTTTGCAAAATTATTTTGATGGTACACCAAGATTTGTCCATGTGAATGTTGCTTCATCCATAGCCTGAATAGGCCCACATTGCCTTCAACAGCTTTTTGGTGTCATTACTGGGTCGGACCACAGATGTGGCCTCAGTCTCAGCAGTGAATCACAGTGCATGGCTTTAGCCACCAACAACAAAAGGTCCTGTCGTTGGCTGTTGGGACTGGGGTCATGGTTGTGGCCTTTTCAGTGTTCCTACAAGGAACAAGAAAGTTACAGAGTGCTGCTTTAAAAACTAATGTGTAGCAGACCATAGGTTTTTAATGCTGTTGTTAAGCAATACAAGACCTTGAAGTCCACAACTGCTTGGAACCCGATGATCACGCTTGTGGCTATATTTTTGCTTTAAGTTTTACTTAAGCCCTGCCCCCTGAAAAAAGGCGAGTTGCGACAGAATGTTTTTGGTGACGCAACTATCCATGGTGCCTGCACATGGGTAGTGTTGAGCCAATCAGGACTCTCTGGCCTAACTGAAGTCATCCTCCAGGCCAGTTAGCATTTGTTAGCCAGCTGCTTTGAAAACTTGACCCAAATTTAAATTAAGATGGATTTTACCATTAAACTGCTTTTAAGGACATTGGGGAGCCATGAGAGTGCTATTGAGCTGAATCTGTTTTTTGATAGGTTCAACTCACCGTCTGTCACCCGCCCCACTCTCCTGTGCAGCACCTATCTCCCCCCTCAGCCCCCTTCCTCACCACTGAAGACATCAGCACCACCCCCACATAACTGTAACTACAGGCCAGGTGAGGAAACAGCTAGAAAAACTTCACCAGCGGAAGGCTGCGGGCCCTGATGGCATCTCTGCCTGGATCCTGAGGACCTGCGCCAACCAGCTAGTTCCAGTACTGAAGCACCTATACAACCTGAGCCTGAGTCTGGAGAGAGTACTGGTGCTGTGGAAGATGTCCTGCCTAGTTCCTGTCCCCAAGAAGTCATCTCCATCGGACCTGAATGACTCTCAACCAGTTGCCCTCACATCTCATGTGATGAAGGTCATGGACTGGTTTTTTGCCCATCTGAGGCTGCAGGTGAAGATGTGGCTGGACCTTCTGGAGTTTGCATACCAGCCCCATTTAGAAGTTGAAGACGCTGTCATCAACCTGCTGCAACAAGCTAACTTGCAACTGGATGGAGGAGGAGACATTGTGAGAATCACATTCTTTGATTTCTCCAGTGCATTTAATACCATTCAGCCACTGCTGCTGTGTGAGAAGCTGCGGGTGATGGGGGCTGACAGCTCTGTGATCTCCTGGATTACTGACTACCTGACAGGCAGGCCACAGTTTGTCCGGCTGGGTGGTGTTTTGTCTGATGTGGTGGTTAGTGATGCAGGAGTTCCACAGGGGACTGTGCTTTCTCCTTTTCTCTTCACCTTATACACCACCAACTTTCGGTACAACACCGATTCATGCCACCTGCAGAAATTGTCTGATGACTCCGCTGTTGCTGGGTGTATAAGAAGGAGAGAGGAGGGAGAGTACAGGGCACTGCTAGACACATTTGTGGAATGGACTGAGCAGAGTCACCTGAGGCCGAATGTCAGCAAGACCAGAGAGATGGTGACTGACTTCAGGAAGAAGAGGGCACCTACACAGCCATTGCGGATTGGGGGGAGGATGTGGCAGTAGTGGAGGACTACAAATACCTGGGTGTCGTGATCAGCAATGGACTGGACTGGAAATCTAACACTGATGCGGCATTCAAGAAGGGGATGAGCAGATTCCACTTTCTGAGGAAGCGGAGATCCTTCAATGTGTGCCGCGAGATGCTGGAGCTTTTCTACAAGACCGTTGTTGCGAGTGCCATCTTCTTTGCTGCCGTTTGCTGGGGTAGCAGTATGAGAGCCAGTGACACCAACAAACTTGACAGGATTATCAAGAAGGCTGACTCTGTGATTGGTCTCAGGCTGGAGACCTTTGAGTCTGTGGTGGAGAGGAGGACACTGAACAAACTGCGATCCATCATAGACAATCCTGATCACCCCCTCCACCACACACTGGACAGACAGCGGAGCACTTTCTCCAGCAGATTGCTACAGCTTTGCTGCCAAACGGTTAGGTACAGGAAATCTTTTCTGCCACATGCCATTTCACTGTACAAAAACTCACTCTAATGTGGAATTTTGGTCATAACAATGCTGCCATACTGCAGCTTACAGTCTAATTGATACCTCGCACTTCACTCTGCCTTATAACCCTCCTTTGTACAGTCAGTACTATCCATAGATTCATAAGGGTCATCATCTATTAAACCTAGTAGTAGCCTATGTAGTATATAAAGTGGGGGCGGTAGTGGCTCAGGAGGTAGAGCAGGTCGTCTAATAACCCGATGGTTGGCGGTTCGAATCCCGCTCTCCCCAGATATCCTGCCATTGTGTCCCTGGGCAAGACACCTCACTCACATTGCCTCCAGTGCCCATAACACTGGGTATGAATGTGTATAAATGTATAAAAATGTTCAGTGGTGGCCGGAAAGGCCGTTGGCGCAGATTGGCTGCCACATTTCCGTCAGCCTGCCCCAGGGCAGCTGTGGCTGCAGAAGTAGCTTGCCACTACCATTGTCTGTCTGGAGTGAATGAATAATGTACCTATTTGTAAAGCGTCTTTGAGTATATATGATAAAGCGCTATATAAAATCGATGCATTATTATTAAAGTTATCCAAGCATTTTTTGACTTCCCTGGGTAATTACTAATATGTTGTATGTATGTTGGTTTGGGGTTGTCTACTGTGTCATGCTGCTGTTACACTGCAATTTCCCAGTTTGGGATTAATAAAGTACATCTATCTATCAATGCAGTTTCAGTCATTATCCTGGGCCACCTTGTATACAACTGGGCATGTCCTTAAACTGGTAAGTCTTTTTAATCACAAGATTTATACTGATAATATAGTACTAGCCACTATTAGCCTTATGGGATGTGGGTGGGCCTAGTAATCACCATTGTTGGGAGTAACGCATTTAACGCCACTACTTTTGCAATAATGTGCTGTGTGACGAAATTACTGTTTAAAAATTCAGTAATGCATTGCAGTTACTGAAATTTGATCAGATGCGTTACCTGTTACTCATTAATATGGATAGATTTTTTAGTGCAAATAAATGGCTATATGAACTGACCCTACGTAGCTGAGATGTAGCCGTCAGTCAATGTGACCTGTTGCAGAGCTGAGTCTTTACGACTGAGCAAAGAAAGAGATAAAGCTGTGGTCTATATTAATCATATATTCCATAACCTACATATGTTGAAGCATGTGGAAATGTTTGGTAATTACATATGTAAAGGACTTCACACCTCTGAAAGGACAAAGGCTCTCAACCGCCAAGTGAAGAACAAAGATGTTCCCAGACACGGTGGAGGAGACCGGAGGAGCCACCCTCACCCCCCAAGGCGAGGAGAGGAAATACCAAGACAATGGGGGGATTAAGATAATGAGGGATGTCAGCCTTTGTTATGCATGTCTTTTGTTGTGTGCATGTATAAAGCTAGTGAGCGGGAGACATTCTGTCTCTTTTCCCTTCTGCCACTCTGCACCAGATGAGATTTGTTAGAAGAGCTGAATATTAAACTTTGCTTATAAACCAAATCGCCTCTTCATTCCCAAGCTCTTCTACACTGGTGACCTTGACGCGAGTATGGACCTGAGGCGTTCCCCCGCAATCAACTCATCCGTGGCGACCCAGGCAGATGCCAGCGACCACGCAGACGAGGGAACAGATGGACAACTGTTCCCCCCGGCAGAAGAGATTGAGAGGGCTCAACCGAGCACCAGCACCGCCGTGAGAGCCGAGGCAAGGCACTCTCACCCGGCGGGCACAGCAGTGATGGTATGCACGAATGCCGTCGCTGTCAAGCTGCCAGACTTCTGGCAAGAAGACCCCGCCTCTTGGTTTCAGCAGGCTGAAGCCCAGTTTACACTGGCGGGCATCACGGCTGACGATACCAAATTTTACCATATCGTCTCCAAACTCGACGCCGCCACTTCGAAGTGTGTGTGGAGCATGATCCGGCGACCACCGGCCCGGGACAAATATGAGACGCTCAAAGCAACCATCGTGGCGAACTACGTCCCATCAGCGGAAGAGAGAGCCGAGAAGATCCTGGCGGTCTACGGCCACAGAGGGTGCAAACCGAAGGCCCTCATGGAGGATTTGCTACAGCTCAAAGAAGAGGACAATGACAACTTCCTCTTCCAGTTTATATTCCTCAGCACGCTGCCGCCACACATGAGAGGGACACTCGCCAGCATGAAATGCAACAACCACCAAGACTTCCGCGCACTGGCCAACGAAGCTCATCGGCTCGTCAACGCCTGCAAGGAGCTGACACCCACAGCAGCATCCGCAGACCTCAAAGCTGACGCCCCGAGCCACGAGGAGCCACAACCCACTGAGCAGACCCAGCCCACGGTGACAGCGACACTGCCAAAACTTAGCAGACAGAGCGACGCCTGTTATTATCACCACCGCTTCGCCGAGAAGGCCCACAAATGCGTTCCCCCCTGCAAATTTGCGATTTTGGGAAAACGCCAAAGCCGAGAGCCGTTAACGGCAGCGGTTCTCGGCGAGAAGAATAAGCTGTTGTACGTGACGGATGGACACACAGGCAAGCAGTTCCTCATCGACACAGGAGCCCAGCTGAGTTTCATCATGCCCTCCCACGCAGATCGAGCCACGGGCACCCGGGGCAACGGAGCCGTGGCAGCCAACGGCTCTAGCATCGACACGTTCGGCGAAAAGAGCCTGCACCTCCTCATCCACGGCCGCAGCTACAGATGGACATTTGTTGTAGCGGCGGTGAGTTTTAACTTATTAGGCGCGGATTTTTTGTGTGCACATGGGTTATTAGTAGATCTAGCAATTAGGCGCCTGGTTAATGCACTGTCCTTTGCTTCTATTCCATGCTCAGCCCGAGTTTCTCCACCACCTGTGCAGACCAACGTCACCACGGCAGGAGGTAAGTTTGAGCAACTCCTCACCCAATTTCCAGCACTCACAATTCCCAAATTCTCAGCCACTGTGGCTAAACACGGGGTTGAACACTTCATTCCCACAACGGGACCTCCCGTTTTTGCCAAAGCGCGCCGCTTAGACGCGGCCAAGCTCAACATAGCACAGGACGAGTTTACAACTCTTGAAAAATTGGGCATTGTTAGACGCTCAAAGAGCCCCTGGGCCTCACCACTTCACATGGTTCCGAAATCCGACGGTTCTTGGAGACCGTGCGGAGATTACCGCAGATTAAACAACGCTACAGCACATGACCGTTACCCAATTCCTCACATTCAAGATTTTTCACTACATCTAGCGGGTGCGCGCATTTTTTCAAAAATAGACTTAGTCCGCGGTTATCACCAAGTCCCAGTCCGAGCAGAAGACATTCCTAAAACAGCGGTAATAACCCCTTTCGGCCTTTTTGAATTTCTGCGAATGCCTTTCGGCCTCAAAGGCGCTGCTCAAACTTTTCAACGAATGATGGACGCGGTCCTACGCGACCTTCCTTTTGTCTTCGTCTACCTCGACGACATGCTGGTAGCCAGCTCGTCTGAGGAAGAACACGAGCAGCACCTCACTACGGTTTTTCAGAGGCTGGAAGAGCACGGGCTAATAATCAATCCAGCCAAATGTAAATTCGGCGTGTCACAAATTGATTTTTTAGGACACAAAGTCTCTCTGAAGGGGGCAGTTCCACTTCCAGACAAAGTTCACGCGATAGAAAGTTTTCCACGGCCACAAACGGTCAAATCGCTACAGGAATTTTTAGGGATGGTTAATTTTTACAACCGCTTCCTCCCCCACGCAGCTCAGCTCATGCAGCCCCTATATGACGCGCTCAAAAAAAAGAAAGCTTCCAACGCGGTCGAATGGACCCCGGAGCGCGAATGCGCTTTCGCGGAAGTAAAAAGCACCCTAGCTAACGCCACATTGTTAGTTCACCCAGATCCCTTGGCCCGCATCGCGCTAACCACAGATGCTTCAGACCTAGCTATAGGGGCAGTTGTAGAACAACTTGTCAGCGGGATCTGGCAACCTTTAGCATTCTCTAGCAAATCGCTAAACCAAACTGAACGTAAAATACAGCACTTTTGACAGAGAGCTGCTGGCGCTTCATTTATCCATCCGCCACTTCCAGTTCTGGTTAGAAGGGCGGAGTTTCACGGCTTTTGTAGACCATAAACCGCTCACCTTTGCTATGGCTAAAATTTCAGAACCATGGTCAGGCAGGCAACAAAGACAGCTAGCTGCGATTTCAGAGTTCACCACAGACATTCGACACGTGGCAGGCAAACTTAACGTAGTAGCAGACTGTCTCTCTCGCGCTGTGACACCACCAGAGCGCGGGGAGACAGATTATACTGCCTCAGCAGCAGAACTCTTCACTAACGCTGACACATACGCAGCACCTATCCATGCAGGGATAGATTATGCAGCCATGGCGGAGGAACAAAGCAGTGACGCGGACGTGCGCACACTCCTGTCTGGACCAACAGGGTTAAGGCTGGAGAAAAAGGGTTTACGCGACGGCGTGCCCCCCCTAATATGCGATGTTTCAACCGGCCGACCTTGCCCGTTAGTACCAGCTACATGGCGCCGCCGTATTTTCGACGCAATTCACTCCCTCGCGCACCCAGGTGTGCGCGCCTCGGTTAAAATGGTTGCCGAAAAGTTTGTGTGGCCAGGCCTGCGCAAAAACGTAAAAGAATGGGCAAAAACTTGCATTTCTTGTCAACGCGCCAAAATACACAGACACACAAAAGCCCCTCTGGAGCCTTTTCCAATCCCTGCTAGAAGGTTCGACCACGTTCATGTCGACCTCGTGGGGCCACTACCTTCCTCCCAAGGTTTCACACACCTGTTAACAATAATAGACCGCACTACACGCTGGCCAGAGGCAGTCCCTCTAGCGGCAACCACAGCGGAGGAAGTCGCTCGCGTTTTTTTTAACAAACTGGGTGGCACGTTTCGGCGTCCCATCGGACATCACGTCCGATAGGGGGCCTCAATTTGTCTCAGAGCTCTGGTCAGCCATGTCCAACAGCTTAGGGGCAACAATTCATCGCACCACCGCTTATCACCCTCAGGCTAATGGGTTATGCGAGCGTTTTCACAGGTCTTTAAAGGCTGCCCTCAGAGCCTCACTAACGGACACAAATTGGGTAAATAAACTTCCCTATGTTTTATTGGGGTTGCGTGCTGCACCTAAAGAGGATCTAGACGCCTCCCCCGCAGAATTAGTCTTTGCACAACCTCTCAGGCTTCCAGGTGAATTTTTACCAGAGAACCCAGAGCCAGGGCACCTTCCAGTCCCAAGGTTTTTAGGCAGCAACGGACCGGACTCTCTCTCCGGTCCAGCTCATTTCGGTTCGGTTCAACTCATCGTTTTTGTCCCTCAAGCTTTAAAAAACGCTGAGTTCGTTTTTGTTAAGCATGAAGCTTTAAAACCAACTTTCCGCCCAGCATACAATGGGCCATTCAGAGTGCTGGAACATGGTGATAAACACTTTGTGCTTGATTTTGGGGATAGAAAAGAAACAGTCAGCATTGACAGACTTAAACCTGCCTTCTTGTTGAAAGACGAGCCTGCACAGTTGGCGAGAGCACCTCGGCGGGGTAGACCCCCCAAGAGAAAAGACTCAGCCCCCAGGCAGGGAACAAGTAACCTCTCTCCTTCCCACACTGCAGATTCCTCACAAGAAGGTCCCAGCAGGGCGCCTAAACCAACCTACAGCAGTTTTGGGAGAAGATTAAAACCCAGACAGCACAGGGACTGATACAAACCACTCCACAATTGTTCACTAATTGTGCTGCAACAGTTTAGGACTGACTTATGATTTTACTATGCTGTTATGATTGCCACTGAACTCTCTTAGGAGCATGGCTGCTGGAAAGTTTCTTCTGTGGCAAGAGATGTAACACTTAGTATGTCATGATAACTATCTTAGACTGTGAACCTTTCTGTTGTCCTTTCTTAGTTGTTTGGGGGCCTGTGGTCTATATTAATCATATATTCCATAACCTACATATGTTGAAGCATGTGGAAATGTTTGGTAATTACATATGTAAAGGACTTCACACCTCTGAAAGGACAAAGGCTCTCAACCGCCGAGTGAAGAACAAAGACGTTCCCAGACACGGTGGAGGAGACCGGAGGAGCCACCCTCACCCCCCAAGGCGAGGAGAGGAAATACCAAGACAATGGGGGGATTAAGATAATGAGGGATGTCAGCCTTTGTTATGCATGTCTTTTGTTGTGTGCATGTATAAAGCTAGTGAGCGGGAGACATTCTGTCTCTTTTCCCTTCTGCCACTCTGCACCAGATGAGATTTGTTAGAAGAGCTGAATATTAAACTTTGCTTATAAACCAAATCGCCTCTTCATTCCCAAGCTCTTCTACAAAAGCTACATTTTTTTGTGGCAATAGATTATTTTTCCTTTGTCACGGTTAAGGACAAAAGCATATTGGTGGGTTGGAAGCTAAAGTGCCAGATAAGACCTACTGCAATCTTCAGAAGCGCTTGAAAACAGCAACAAAGCTCCGACAAAGCTAGTGCTAAGTAATGGCTAGTTATGCTAACAACACTGTGTTAGTGGATCTATGCTATCTGAACAGCCACGGTTGGATGTAAAGTGGAAATACTCTCGTCTCAACAGCCACAGCTGGATTTCAAGCACAGGTATGTATCTGGATAGTTTATTACCCAACAAGAATTAAACCGACTGATTGCCAGATACATTGTTGCAGACTGAAGACGTGATAACAGTCACTTTCCATCAGACAGCTAAGACTGTGATCCACTGAAGTTAAAACACATTTACAGTACTTGCTACTTGGATAAAAATGGATTTTGATCTCCAAAAGGAATTTGAGGGAATGGATCATGTCTCTGTCACAGCAGACATTTGGACTGTGGATAATGGACATTTTCTTTATATCGTTGCACATCGGAATAAATCCATATCATAAAGGTAAGATAGACATGGACAGCTTTATGCAGTGTTGCCAACTTTCACTCCAAAATGAGGAAATTACTGGCAATATCGTGTTGATTTTCTTTAGATTTTTCCTACAATAAGAGCTCTCAAGGCAGGATAAAGCAGATTGAACATGTTCTAAAACAGGGATGTCCAGCCATGTGCCATGGAGGGCCAAGGCTTTGCAGGTTTTCTCTTTTACCCAGTCTTTTCAACAGGTATTTTCACTTATCAGCACTCAGTGGGAAGAAATTCAGTGAAATCTGCTGTTGAAGACACTGGTTGGAGATGAAGCCTGCAGGGTCTTGGCCCTCCATGTCACATGATTGGACACCTCTGTTCAAAAAGCTCTGTCTGAAATAGTCTGTTTTCAGCATGACAATAATAAGCCCGTAATGTAATCCATTAATTAAATTACCTTGCTATTTGTGCAAGATGATTTAAGTATGCATTTAAAGGTAATGTGAGTTATTTTTCCAAGTAACTAGTTAATCATGCAGCAATTAGTGAAGTAACTCAGTTACTTTAGAAAAGAAGTAATTAATTGGTTACTATTTTTGTTAGTAACCTGCCCAACACTGGTAATCACAGAGTCTGGTGTTTTGTTTTTGTGTTTTTTTTTGGGGGGGGGGGGCATTTGACACAAAACTAACACAATGAAAGATTTTGTTTGTAGAAAAAAAGGGCATGATCTACCATTTTAGATAATGTAGAATTGTTTTTATAGGGGATTTATATCCACCAGAGTGCATCTTTCAGAGCCGTTTACAAATCTGCAACTTTTCCTCATGAACAACCCCCCCCCCAAAAAAAAAAAACCCAAACACACACACACACAGAGGGAGCTATCAGTCATTATAGATAGAAGAGTGAACATTGGACCTGCTAAAGTGATTATTGCAGTTGAGTCACAGTATTTTGTACACTACTTCAAGTGCCATCACAGACTGCATTTATGGAGTTTTGTTCTTGGGTGCCACTGGAACTGTGCAATGGTAACAGACAAAATCATTTTGGTTTTGCTTGCTGAGCGGGCTGCCCCTCTTGGTGATGAATGCTGGACTCTCGTGCGGGAGGTTGTGAATTCAGGCCCGTTTGGATGTCACTAGTTGGGCTTCACTGCCTGTACCCTTGTTGGTTACAATTGACATTGTTGGCAGGACTTACTGATGGCGTATTAGTCCCATTCCCCAAACTAGAAAAGCACTCAGAGAGCGCAGACCTCCGCCAAGTGCCACAGTTCCCCCCCATACAGTGTTTATCATAAATATTAATCCTCCATTTATTTTGTGTAACTTTATAGATTCCTTGACCATGAAAAAAAATACCATTCGCAAGTGGCATATATTAGCTATACTGTGATGCTTGTTGCGTGTTTATAGCTTCATTTGTTCTTTTAAAAATTTCAAAGGTTCCCTATTTTTTCATTTTTTTGCATCATTATCCAGATTTATTCCATTTCCTTAGGTCTTAAATGTCTTGTAGAAACTGTTGAAAACTTGTCCTGTATTATGCAAATTACTGTGATTCCCGTTTTGGAAATCCCAATAAGTAAAAAAAATTCCTGGATCCAGACGGTGATCCGGATCACCACCAAAATCTACTCATCTGTAGGATACCCCATTTCTGACAATCTCTGAAAATTTCATGAAAATCCAGCCATAACTGTGAGTTATCTTGCTAACAAACAAACAAAAACAAAAAACAGACAAACCAACGCCGATGAAAACATAACCTCCTTGGCGGAGGTAAATAAGACTATTGTGCTAGTCCCCCCAAGTGGTGCTTGGTCCCTAGGTGTTGCTGGGATATACAAGGTGGTCATCCTTAAGGCTTAAATCCACCTCTGATATTGGGACAGTATCAAAACCTCGAGGGGAAATGCGTCACCCATAGGACTATGCTCCTTGGCAAGCCCAGAACATAAGTGTTTTTATTGAATCCATTACACAAGTGCTGGACTCTGGTGTGGGAGGCTGTGAAGTCAAACCCCTGTTTGGACATCACAAAACTGAGCTACACTGCCTGCCCTCTTCGTCACAAGGTTTGCTGTTTGTATTTTTAAAATTAATATCACTGCCAAAGGTAAATCTCAACTCTGGTAGCTACAGGATAGCGCCTTCATCTAACTCAAGGCAGTCGGACTGACATTACCTCGTGCTGGAGGCTTATTTTTACAGGTCCTTAGACACTGACCCCAGAGAAATTTGTAGAGTACTTTGATGAGAGTAGCAAGCATTTCAGTTTTCTTACTCATAGCTGTGGAATCAGGGGGGAAAAAATAAAACAATATTGGCAGCTGTGGTTCAATGGCTGATCACAATTCCTGGGATATGCCAAGATTAATTCAATTCAACTTTATTTATATAGCGCCATTTCACAACAGTCATCTCATAGCATTTTCAACTGTAGGGGAAACCCCCACAACTGCAGAAAGACCCCAGCAATCAGGCGATCCCCTGTGAGCAAGCACTTGACGACGGTGGAGAGGAAAAACTCCCTTTTAACAGGAAGAAACCTCCAGCAGAACCAGGCTCAGGGAGGGGCAGCCATCTGCTGTGACTGGCTGGGGGGTGAGGGGATAGAGAAGAAGAACAGACATATAGAAAGCAAACAGCACAACTGGGACTCAATCTATGGGAGAGAACAAACAGATCGTTCAAGTAGGTTCATTTTGTCTTCTTTTGATTATTTATCTTAAAAGCCGAAATCAAAAACAAGGACACCGTAACTATACCATACATCTGTGGGATCATGGAACCAATTCAAAGGATCATGAAAAACTACAAAATAAACAGCAGTAAAACCACACAAAAAATTAAGACAGTTATTAGTACACCCCAAGGACAAAATAGAACAAGACAAAAAATGCAATGTAATACATGAAATATCATGCAACAAAACCTACATTGGAGAAACTGGAAGATTATTCACCACAAGAAAAAAAAAGAACACCAGAAGGAATGTGAGAAGGAAACACAAGGACAACTCACAAGATCACAAAAAGAAAAGGCAGAACAAGAAACATTAAAATCAGCAATATCAGATCACTGCAAAAGAAATAATCACATCATGGACTGGGACAACGCAAAAATTATTGGATCAGAGAGCAACAGACACAAACGCTGGATCAAGGAGGCCATAGGAATCAGGAAGCGGGGAAAAGATACCATGAACCGAGATGAAGGGGCCTTTATGCTTTCCCACACCTGGGACCACATTCTCCAGAGACCATCTGACAGCAGAAAGCGGGGTTAGCTCGGTGGATCTGACAGGTCTGCTGGGCTGGCCCCGCCTATGAAAGTCAGCTGATAAAATGTCACCTGGCAGCAATCAGCTGACTTTTCTGATGAAGGCTGCAGTGCACAGTCAAAACATGTTAAGAAGGTAAAGACATCTCCTTTCTAATTTTGTCTTTAATAAGAACAAAAGGTAAATAAAGAACAAACAGATGTTAATGACTAGCAAAAATATTTCATTGAGAGTGAAGAAAGGAGTAAAACCCAATGCATTGTTGTAGGTCCCCCGCCTGTCTAAACCTATTAGCAGCATAACTAAGGGAGGGTTCAGAGGCACATGATCCCTCCTTAATTATAGGCTATATCAAAAAGGAAGGTTTTAACCCTATTCTTAAAAACAGAGATCAAGTCTGACTCCCGAATCCAGATTGACAGCTAGTTCCACAGGAGAGGAGCTTGATAAATGAAGGCTCTGTCTCCCATTGTACTTTTGGAGATTCTAGGCATTACAAGTAATCCTGTATTTTGGGAGCATAGTGACCTGTTAGCATAATAGGATAGTATCAGATCTTTTAAATAAAAAGGGGTCTGATTATTTAGAGCTTTGTAAGTGAGAAGAAGGATTTTAAACTTAATTCTAAACTCTATGGGAAGCCAATGAAGGGAGGCCAGAACAGGAGATATGATCTCTTTCTAGTACCTGTTAAAACTCTTGCTGCTGCATTTTGGATCAGCTGAAGACTTTTTAAACATGTTTTAAGACAGCCTGATAATAAAGTTAGAATAATCTAATCTAGAGCTAACAAAAGCGTGGATTAGTTTCTCAGCATTACTCTGAGACAAAGATACCCCTAATCTTGGCAATATCACACAAATGACAGAAGGCAGTCTTAGAAACAAGTTAATATGTGAATTGAAAAACAGATCTTGAGAAAAAAAAAAATAACTCCAAGGTTCCTCACAGAACTATTAAGAGACAGAGTAACCGCATCCAAACTAAATTTGATTTGGAAAGGTATTTCTAAGTTTTTTTTGGACCAACTATAATGGCTTCAGTCTTATCTGAATTTAACAGCAGGAAATTGCAAGTCATCCAAGCTTTGATTTCCTTAAGGCAGGCCTCTAACTTGGCTTATTGATTACCATCATCTGGCTTCATTGACAGGTATAATTGTGTGCCATCTGCATAACAATGAAAATGTATACAGTGCTTTCTAATAATGTTGCCTGGCGGAAGCATATATAAACTAAAAAGAATAGGGCCTAGCACAGATCCCTGTGGAACTCCATGACTGAGGTTTGAATTGGACGAAAATTTATTGACCTGAACAAACTAAAACCTATCAGATTAAGATCTAAACCACTGCAATGAAGTTCCATTAAGTCCAACATGGTGTTCTAATCAAGTAGAATATTGTGATTGATAGTAACAAAAGCTGCACTAAGGTTTAAAAGGACAAGTACAGAAACAAGTCCATTATCAGATGCGATAAGGAGGTCATTAATGATCTTCACTAAGGCTATTCCAGTACTATGATGGATTCTAAACCCAGATTGAAACTCTTCAAAAAACCCATTTCCCTGCAAGTGGTCAAATAATTGCCTAGCAACAACTCTAAGATTTTTGAAATGAAAGGCAGATTAGAGATTGGTCTATATTTAAACTCTTGGATCCAGCATTGGCATTTTGAGCAAGGGTTTAATTACAGCAGTTTTAGAATCCTGCGATACATGGCCTAATGTTATTGAAGAATTATTTGAAGAATAGAGCTACCAATAAATGGGAAGACTTCTTTAAGTAACCTGGTAGGAATAGGGTCTAAAAGACAAGTTGAACGCTTGGATGAGGAAATTATTTTATCCAACTCTAAAAGGTCAATTGGAGTAAACTGATCCAAATAGATGTCAGTTGAAGGAGTTGTAGTAGTTACTGTATTTAACGGTGGGAAGAATCTGACTGATTTTATCTCTGATAGATGAAATTTTATTATTGAAAAAGTTCATGAAGTCCTGACTAGTAAGCTCTAAGGGAATACTAGGATTGGCAGAGTCCTGACTCTTTGTCAGCCTGGCTACAGTGTGTTCTGTCCATAACTTGGTAGTCAAGGAGGAGGCTCAGGTTGCAGTTGAACGTAACGTTTATTATATAACGGGACTAAACAATAGGTGCTCCGTATAGCCAATGGGTCGACGGCGAAAGAAGACGTGCCCCTTCCGCCTATGTCCTTTATACCCTGGAGTGACGGCAGAACCGGAAAGGCGGGCTGTCACTCCCACTACACCCAGGGTGTACCCAGCGCCATGTTTGTACACTACACAGTGCTGAAAAGAAACCTGGGATTATTCTTGTTCTCTTCGATTAATGCAGAATAATAACTTGTTCTAGCTTTCCTAAGGGATTTTTTTTTTTTTTTTTTTTTTTTTTTTTATAAATTAGGAGATTATTTCTCCAAGCTAAATAGATTTCATCTAATTTAGTGCAGCACCATTTTCTTTCTAATTGACGAGTTTCTGTGTTGAACCAAGCAGTTAGAAATCTCTGATGAGACTTTTTTTTTTTTTTTTTTTTTAAAGGGGGCACCATGTCTCAAGTCTGATGCAGAGAAGCTGAAACACTATCTACCATGCCATCATTTACAGAAGGAACAAGCTCTCCATAGCTCATCTCCGTTGTGTTGACACATGGCACTGAGGAAACAATCTGCTTAAATTTGGTAACGGCATCATCTGAGAGGCATCTACTGTAGTAATATTTTTCTTTAGGAGCCAAATAGTCAGAAATAGTAAAATCAAAGATTAACAGACAATGGTCTGACAGTACAGGGTTATGAGGAGACACTACCAGATTTCTTATTTCTATGCCATATGTCAAAACAAGGCCCAACGTGTGGTGGAGATAATGGGTAGAATTTCCTACTTTCCGAGAAAACCCCATCGAGTCTAACACTGAATTAAATGCCATATTAAGGCAATCATCATCTACACGTATATTAAAGTCCCTTACTATAATTATTCTGATTTCAGCACTAAATCCGCTAAGAATTTGGCAAATTCGGATAAAAGCTCTGAGTAGGCTGAAGGAGTAAACTGTAGTAAATAAAATTGGGTTTAACCTAAAATTGCTAAAATGCCCAATACTGAGGACCAGGCCCTCAAAGGAACATGCTTTTTGCTTTACATTAACTTGTAATGGTAAATTGTTGCTACTCCTCCACCACAACCAGAACTTCTGGGATTTTGACAGTTTAAATATCCAGAGGAAGTTGATTCATTTAAACAAACATAATCCTCTTGCCCTAACCAAGTTTCTGTCAGGGATATTAAATCAAACTGATGATCAGTTAACAGATCATGGACTCGCAGAGACTTGGGAGTTACAGACTTAATATTTAACAAACTACATTAAATTTTTAAATTATGAGGAGGAACAGCAGCCAAGTCATTACATTTAGAGGCTTCATGTTTGAGTTTTACCAACTTTTTGTTTAATCACTTTGGGATGCTTCTACATAATATTTTTATTTACTTTGGAGGGAGCCAACAATGATTCTCTGATGGTGAAAACAGGGGCTAAGTTGAGGGGTGGCGGATGAAGAGGAGCTGCAGAGAGGTGTGTAGCGACTGTTTCCTGGTCCCAGTTCTGAGTAGTCAAGGTTTTGGAAATTTGGATAAAAATGATGCCAGACTGTTAGATAAAAGAGACGCACCATCCAAAGTAGGATGGACGCCATCTCATCTAATAAGACCAGGTTTTCCCCAAAATGAGTTCCAATTGTCTATGTAGCCCACATCATTTGCAGGACACCACAGAGACAGCCAGCGGTTGAAGGATGGCATGCGGCTAAACATGTCATCACTGGTCAGATTGGGGAGGGGCCCAGAGAATACTACAGAGGCAGACATCGTTTTGGCAAAGTCACACACCAATTCCACACTAAGTTTTGTGACTTCCAACTGCCAGAGTCGGATGTTAATGCAGGCGTGGATAACAATTGTGGAGTATTTACAGTTACTTTTAGCCAGCATTTTCAAATTTAACTCGATGTTGCGTGCTCTGGCCCTGGGAATGCATTTGACTATGGCCGCTGAAGTCTCTAGATTCATGTTTCCAACTATAGAGTCACAAATGATCAAAGTTTTTTCCTCAGCGGGTGTGTCGCCGAGTGGGGAAAAGCAATTAGAAACATGAACAGGTTGGTGGTGAACCAGGGGCTTGCGACTATGCTTCCTTCTCACCGTCACCCATCCATTCTCTCCTGGCTGCTCAGGTGAGGTGGAAGACTGGGTACAGCTAGTAGGCCCTATGCTAGAGTGCTCTGCTGCAGCTGAGGAGAGTCCATCATTAACTGGCGCTGACCGTGTTTCAATGCAGCTGAGCCGGGATTCCAAATTGCACAACCTCGCCTCGAGCACCTCAAAAAGACAACATTTATTACATTTACCATTAACACTAAAAGAGGCAGAGGTGGAGCTAAACATTTGACACAGAGAGCACACCAGATTTGAAGGGGAAGGAGAGCTGGTAGCTATAGCTAGTGGCTAACCCGAAGCGAATACAAACACCGATGAAAGGTGAACAGAAGGCTATAAGGGTGATTAGGCGACACCAAGTGCGCACACAGGTGCAAGAGGCTTGTTAAACAGAAGTGAGAGGTGATGGTAGATTGGGGGGGGCAGATTAAAATACAATTAAAGGCAATAATCCATAGGAGAGTGAGGACAGCTAAGCACAGAGCAAACCACATCAACAGCCAGCAATACAGGAAGTGACAATACGTTACCACAGGAAGCGTCTCTTCATTACCATCTTTAAAAAAAAAAAAGAAAAAAAAAAAGACTGGACATGTAGTTCATGTATCCATTTCTGCATATGATCGACACAGGGGAATGTGTTGTAATTACATGTGTGGAATGACCTCACGTCTCAGAAGAGGACAATGAGTCTCCACCGCAACGAGGAGATGGAGGAGCGGCGGTGCAGACCTGAAAAGAAGGGGTCAGGTGGAGGAACGGGAGGACATCGGAAGGATATGACAAGGACGTGTGAAGTTGGCTTTTGTTTTGTAATGCATAATGAGGTTGGCTTTTGTTTGGTGATGCATAAGTACGGGGGTCTGACTGCGTTCAGCCTCTTTCCTGCTTCTGCTTTTGGATGAGACATGTTGGGGATGTGAAGCCGTCATTAAATCTGATTTATAAAATCACTCAGCTTCTTCATTTCACGTTCCCCACATTGGTGACCAGACGTGAGAATGGATCAAAGGCGTTCTCCCGTTGCAGACTCGTCAGGGGCGGCCCAAGCAAGCGCCGTCGCCATTAAGCTCCCAGAATTCTGGCAGAACGACCCGAACTCGTGGTTCAAGCAGGCTGAGGCACAGTTTGCGCTCGCAGGGGTGACGACGGACGAAACCAAGTTCTACCACGTCGTCGCCAGGCTCGACGCCACCACAGCGCAATGCACGCGGAGCGTGATACAGCAGCCGCCCGCCAGCGACAAATACGAGGAGCTGAAGGCTACTCTCATTGAGAGCTTCGTTCCCTCGGCCGAGGAAAGGGCCAAGAGACTACTGGCGATATATGGCCACGGTGGGCGCAGACCGTTGGCCCTGATGGAAGACATGCTTCAGCTGAGAGAGACAGACAATGACAACTTCCTCTTTCAGCACATCTTCCTCAGCACTCTCCCGCCGCACATGAGAGGGACTCTGGCCAGCATGAGTTGTAAGACCCAGCAGGACTTCCGCGCGCTGGCACGAGAAGCACAGCGACTCCTCAACTCCTGCGGCGAGCAGATGACCACAGCAGCAGCGGCAGACCTCGGTGCAGAAGCCCAGGACATCAGGGAGCCAGAGGCAACGGAACAAACCTTGCCCACCATGGCAGCGACGCGGCCGTGACGCAACAGATGAGATGAACTCTGCTACTACCACCGGCGATTCGCTGAGAGGGCATACAAGTGTGTACCACCTTGCACTTTCAAGAGCTCAGGAAACCCCAAAGCCGGGAACTGTTAGCAGCTACGGCTCTCGGCGAGGCCAACAAGCTGCTCTACATAACTGATGAAGGCTCCGGGCGACAATTCCTCATAGACACCGGAGTTCAAAGGAGTTTCATCACCCCATCCTACGCTGACCGGGTGGCTGGACCCCGCGGCAATGGGGCAATGGCAGCGAACGGCTCAATCATCAGCACTTATGGTGAAAGGACCTTGTCTCTCTCCTTACACGGCCGCACGTATGAGTGGACCTTTATCATAGCAGCGGTGAGTTTCAACATGTTAGGGGCTGATTTCTTATGTTCACATGGGTTGTTTGTTGATCTTGCAAACAGATGCTTAATCAATGCACTGTCATTCTCTTCTACCCCCTGTTCAGCTCGATTGTCCCCACCACCCGTGCAGGCCAACGTCGCCACGGCAGGAGGTAAGTTTGACAAACTCCTCACCCAATTTCCAGCACTCACAGTTCCCAAATTTTCGGCAACAGTAGCGAAACACGGGGTGGAGCACTTCATTCCCACAACGGGCCCCCCGGTGTTCGCTAAAGCTCGGCGCTTAGACGCGACCAAGCTCGCCATAGCACGAGACGAGTTCGCAAGCCTGGAAAAACTGTGCATTGTTCAGCGCTCGAAAAGCCCATGGGCTTCGCCACTGCATATGGTCCCGAAAGCTGATGGCTCTTGGAGACCTTGCGGCGATTATCGCAGATTAAACAATGCTACAGCTCATGACCGCTACCCGATCCCAAACATCCAAGATTTTTCACTACATCTGGCGGGTGCGCTTATTTTTTCTAAAATAGACCTGGTCCGCGGCTACCACCAAGTCCCAGTCCGACCTGAGGACGTCCCTAAAACGGCCGTAATAACCCCTTTTGGTCTTTGAGTTTCTCCGCATGCCTTTTGGCCTGAAAGGCGCAGCGCAAACGTTTCAGCGTATGATGGACGCTGTGTTACGCGATCTTCCTTTCGTGTTTATCTACCTCGACGATATTTTGGTCGCCAGCGCGACCGAGGAACACGAAAATCACCTCACTACAGTTTTTCAGAGGCTGGAAGAACACTGGTTAATAATTAACCCAACCAAGTGCCGATTCGGTGTGGCACAGATTGATTTTTTTGGACACCGCGTTTCCGCAGAAGGGGCAGTCCCATTGCCCGACAAGGTGCGCGCAGTGGCAAATTTTCCCCGACCACAAACGGTCAGATCGCTGCAAGAATTTTTTGAAATGGTAAATTTTTACAACCGGTTCCTACCCCGCGCAGCTCAGCTCATGCAGCCGTTATACGCCGCGCTTAGAAAGCAAAAGCCCTCCAGCACGGTCGTGTGGTCCCCGGAGCGGGAACACGCTTTCGCGGAAGTAAAAAGAGCCCTGGCTGACGCCGCGCTTTTGGCCCACCCTGACCCCTCGGCCCACATAGCGCTTACCACGGACACATCAGATTTGGCCATAGGGGCGGTTGTGGAGCAACACGTTAACGGGGTTTGGCAACCGCTCTCTTTTTTTTAGCAAATCCCTAAACGAAACTGAGCGCAAATATAGCATGTTTGACAGAGAGCTGTTAGCGCTTCATTTAGCCATCCGCCATTTCCAGTTTTGGCTGGAAGGTCGGCGTTTCACGGCTTTTGTCGACCATAAACCGCTCACTTTTGCGATGTCTAAAATCTCAGAACCTTGGTCGGGCCGGCAACAAAGGCAACTGGCCGCCATTTCGAAATTTACCACAGACATTTGGCACGTAGCGGGCAAACTCAACGTGGTGGCAGATTGCCTCTCCCGCGCCGTGACATCGTCAGGGCACGCGGAGGCAGATCATACTACCACAGCCGCAGGGCGCGAGCCCAACACGGAAACGTACGCGGCCCCAGTCCACGTAGGGATAGATTACGCAGCCATGGCAGCGGAACAAGGCAGTGACGCGGACGTGCGCGCGCTCCAGTCTGGACCAACAGGGTTAAGGCTGGAGAGCAGGGGTTTGCGTGATGGTGTGCCCTCCTTAATTTGCGACGTGTCAACCGGACGGCCTCGCCCGGTAGTCCCGGCCGCGTGGCGCCGCCGTGTTTTTGACTCGATTCACTCCCTGGCGCACCCGGGAGTGCGCGCTTCGGTGAAAATGGTGGCAGAGAAGTTTGTTTGGCCGGGCCTGCACAAGCACGTAAAGGAGTGGGCAAGAACATGCATGTCTTGCCAGCGCGCCAAAATTCACAAACACATGAAATCTCCTTTAGAACCGTTCCCAATTCCGGCCAGGAGGTTTGACCATGTGCATGTCGACCTCGTGGGCCCCCTACCGTCGTCGCAGGGGTTCACACACCTTTTAACAGTGGTGGACCGAACCACACGTTGGCCAGAAGCGGTCCCGCTGACGTCAACTACGGCCGCAGAAGTGGCTCGCGTTTTTTTAACGATCTGGGTGGCACGTTTCGGGGTCCCGTCGGACATCACATCCGACAGGGGTCCTCAGTTTGTCTCAGAGCTCTGGTCTGCGATGGCCAGCAGCTTAGGGGTGTCAATCCATCGCACTACCGCGTATCACCCACAGGCTAATGGTTTATGCGAGCGTTTTCATAGGTCTTTGAAGGCTGCCCTCAGAGCGTCACTAACGGATGCAAATTGGGTTAACAAACTACCATGGGTTTTATTGGGGTTGCGTTCTGCGCCCAAGGAGGATCTAGACGCCTCCCCAGCAGAGTTAGTGTTTGCACAACCTCTCAGGCTTCTCGATGAATTCTTACCGGAACACCCAGAGCCGGGGCGCCTCTCAGCTCTGAGACCACTAAGCAGCACGGGAGCGGACATGCTCCCGGGCCCGGTTCATCACACTTTTCCGCGGGTTTTTGTTCCCCAGGCTTTAAAAAATGCCGAGTTCGTTTTTGTTAGGCACGACGCTTTAAAGCCAACCCTCCGCCCACCATATGATGGCCCATATAGAGTGCTGGAACCTGGTGATAAGCATTTTGTGCTGGATTTGGGGGACAGAAAAGAGACAGTCAGCATTGACAGACTCAAGCCTGCCTTCATGTTGAACGACGAACCTGCACGGGTGGCGAGAGCACCTCGACGTGGTAGACCTCCCAAGGGACACGTCCCAAACCCCCCGCAGGGATCAAATAACCATTTTTTTCCTCAAGCTGCAGATCCCTTACAAGACAGCGCCGCTGTGACGCCGAGGCAGGCGTACAGCAGATTCGGAAGACTGTTGAAACCCAGACGACACACAGACTGATGTGAATGTGATAACGTGTTTTAGGATATGCTGTCAGGGTTATAACAGTTTTAAGGCGGACAGGGGGCATAGACTGTACGGTTATGGTTATCACTGTGTTTTTTAATGTGATCAACTTGTATAGTTACGCCGATGATGTCATAGTCTGCGAACCTACACATATTGTCCTTTTCTTAGACGTTTGGGGGGGGGGGGGGGCTGTAGTTCATGTATCCATTTCTGCATATGATAGACACAGGGGAATGTGTTGTAATTACATGTGTGGAATGACCTCACGTCTCAGAAGAGGACAATGAGTCTCCACCGCAACGAGGAGATGGAGGAGCGGCGGTGCAGACCTGAAAAGACTTCCTGACCCCCTGGGGTCAGGTGGAGGAACGGGAGGACATCGGAAGGATATGACAAGGACGTGTGAAGCTGGCTTTTGTTGTGTAATGCATAATGAGGTTGGCTTTTGTTTGGTGATGCATAAGTACGGGGGTCTGACTGCGTTCAGCCCCTTTCCTGCTTCTGCTTTTGGATGAGACATGTAGGGGATGTGAAGCCGTCATTAAATCTGATTTATAAAATCACTCAGCTTCTTCATTTCACGTTCCCCACAGACAAGCATTTTTTTGTGGATTTGTTGAAGGAAGAGAAAAGCCTACACTTAACCAGTACCCTCTACTACTGAAACGCAAACACCCCAACCACACTACACAAGTGTCAATGAGAGTGAGACAATGTTTTATTTTCTGTGTACAGCTTGTTTAAAAGACATAAAAGCTTAACATTTTATGTTCTTGCCAAAAATTGGGAAAGGGCTTCATCAGTAGGGGTAGCACTGGTAAGGAGTGCAGTACACTTTACTTCAAGGCAATTAAAACTACCATGCAGACACTAAAATACAATGCAAATTACTAGGACATGTCTCGTTTGAAACACTATGGTTGTTTAAGGGTTACAAAACTAGAGGGAAACTCAGATCAAACAATTTTCTATTCTGGAACAGTTCTATCAATGAACTATTCTTTATGGAAAGTCATGTGTCAAGTCATTTTCAACTTCACTTGGGATATCTGGAGTAGCCCGAATTTAAAAAAAAAAAGGACACCTGGCTCTCCATCTGGCATGGACACTTCGGATGTTAAAGGATATTTCTGCACTACACAAAAAGGGTCAAAACACAGCCGTGTTCTCCTGGGGCTGGTGATGAACATTCAGGCCCCATCAGTGGTTTCAGGCACTGATCAAAAAACCTTAAAAAAACAAAAAAACAAAAACAAAAAAAAAACAAAAAAAAAACAAAAAACATACTCCTAGGAGGATATAAAAGACAAGTCCTGGTCATCGTCATCATCATTCAGAAGCGTCATTGTTAAGAGCCATCTGAACAGATCCAGGTCCTCAGTGTTACCGTATGCTTCATCTACAGGATGCTGCGAGCAGAAAAAAAACCAACTACATCAACACACCAGCATCTTCACATACAAGACAGTTTAATTTTTTATTTACCGAGATTGATGAGCAGAAGCCAAGACTGGCATGTTGATAAAGGCACTCTGAATTGAAGGGGCAGTATCCATAGCTTACGTAGTACTTGCAGTGTCTTTTTCTAGAAAAAAAAAGACAGAACAAAGACTTGAGTGGCAAGTGAACATTTCCCTGAACAAATTCAAGAGCTTGTATAGTGTATTGAAGTCCACACTAAAATATGAAAAACTGTAAAAAGGACAAAATAGAATTTCAAATCACTGGTTTTCATGGTGGCCGGGTTTCCACCCATGGGACCCGGCCGGGCTCAGCCCGAAGGAGTTACATGGGTCCGCCCTCCAGTGGGGTCACCACCTGCAGGAGGGATCATGGGGTCCGGTGCTATGTGGATTAGGTGGCGGTCAAAGGTGAAGACCTTGGCGAACTGAACCCAAGCTTTCTAAACTGGCTTTTAGTACGTGGAATGTCACTTCTCTGGTGGGGAAGGAGCCTGAGCTTGTGTACGAGGTTGAGGGATACCGGCTAGATATAGTCGGCCTCACCTCAACACACAGCTCCGGTTCCAGAACCAGTCTCCTGGAGAGGGGCTGCAGCTTGGCCTTTTCTGGAGTTGCCCCGGGTGAGAGGCGACGAGCAGGGGTGGGTATTCTTGTATCCCCCCACCTTGCTGCCTCTATATTGGAGTTTTCCCCGGTGGACGAAAGGGTTGCTTCCCTGTGCTGTCGGGTTGGGAAACGGGTCCTGACCACCATTTGTGCCTATGCAACAAATGATGTTTCAGAGTACCCACCCTTTTTGGAGTCTGACTGGGGTGCTGGAGGGTGCTCCTCTTGGAGACTCCATTGTCCTTCTGGGGGACTTCAATGCGCACGTGGGCAACGACAGTGAAACCTGGAGGGGAGTGATTGGGAGGAGCGGCCTGCCCGATCTGAACCCGAGTGGTGTTCAGTTATTGGACTTCTGTGCTAACCACAGTTTGTCCATAACGAACACCATGTTCAAGCATAAGGGTGTCCATATGTGCACCTGGCACCAGGACACCCTAGGTCGCAGGTCAATGATCGATTTTGTTATCGTGTCATCAGACCTACGACCGTATGTCTTGGACACTCTGATAAAGAGAGGTGCAGAGCTGTCACCTGATCACCACCTGGTGGTGAGTTGGATCCAATGGCAGGGGAGGAAGCCATTCATACTTTGTAGACCCAAACGTATAGTGAGGGAGTGATGGGAACGTCTGGCTGAGGCCCCTGTCCAGGAGGTCTTCAACTCCCACCTCTGGAAGAACTTCAACCACATTCCAAGGGAGTCTGGAGACATGGAGTCTGAATGGGCCATGTTCTCCACCCCTGTTGTTGAAGCGGCGGCCCAGAGCTGCGGCCGCAAGGTGGTCGGTGCATCTCGTGGTGGCAACCCCCGAACCAAGTGGTGGACACCAGTGGTGAGGGGGGCCATTAAGCTGAAGAAGGAGTCCTATCAAGCTTGGTTGGCTTGTGGGACTCCCGAAGCAGCTGAGGTGTACCGGCAGGCCAAGCGGAGTGCAGCTCGGGTGGTTAGATAAGATAAGAAACTTTATTGTCCCTCAAGGGGAAATTTGTCTTGGGCTTGTCACCCGTGCTGCAACCACACAATCCACACATACACAATGGATGTAGTACATAATGAATGAAATAAAACCCAATAAATAATACAAGTACATACATACAGTGGGGTAAAAAAGTATTTAGTCAGCCACCAATTGTGCAAGTTCTCCCACTTAAAAGATGAGTGAGGTCTCCAATTTTCATCATAGGTATACCTCAACTATGAGAGACAAAACAAGAAAAAAAAATCCAGAAAATCACATTGAAGGATTTTTAATGAATTAATTGGTAAATTCCTCGGTAAAATAAGTATTTGGTCAATAACAAAAGTTCATCTCAGTACTATGTTATATACCCTTTGTTGGCAATGACAGAGGTCAAACGTTTTCTGTAAGTTTTCACACACTATTGCTGGTATTTTGGCCCATTCCTCCATGCAGATCTCCTCTAGAGCAGTGATGTTTTGGGGCTGTCGCTGGGCAACACAGACTTTCAACTCCCTCCAAAGATTTTCTATGGGGTTGAGATCTGGAGACTGGCTAGGCCACTCCAGGACCTTGAAATGCTTCTTACGAAGCCACTCCTTCGTTGCCCGGGCGGTGTGTTTGGGATCATTGTCATGCTGAAAGAGCCAGCCACGTTTCATCTTCAATGCCCTTGCTGGTGGAAGGAGGTTTTCACTCAAAATTTCACGATACATGGCCCCATTCATTCTTTCCTTTACACGGATCAGTCATCCTGGTCCCTTTGCAGAAAAACAGCCCCAAAGAATGATGTTTCCACCCCCATGCTTCACAGTAGGTATGGTGTTCTTTCTCCTCCAAACACGACAAGTTGAGTTTTCATCAAAAAGTTTTATTTTGGTTTCATCTGACCATATGACATTCTCCCAATCCTCTTCTGGATCATCCAAATGCTCTCTAGCGAACTTCAGAAGGGCCTGGACATGTACTGGCTTAAGCAGGGGGACACATCTGGCACTGCAGGATTTGAGTCCCTGGCGGCGTAGTGTGTTTCTGATGTAGCCTTTGTTACTTTGGTCCCAGCTCTCTGCAGGTCATTCACTAGGTCCCCCCCATGTGGTTCTGGGATTTTTGCTCACTGTTCTCGTGATCATTTTGACCCCACGGGGTGAGATCTTGTGTGGAACTCCAGATGGGAGATTATCAGTGGTCTTGTATGTCTTTCATTTTCTAATAATTGCTCCCACAGTTGATTTCTTCACACCAAGCTGCTTACTTATTGCAGATTCAGTCTTCCCAGCCTGGTGCAGGTCTACAATTTTGTTTCTGGTGTCCTTTCACAGCTCTTTGGTCTTGGCCATAGTGGAGTTTGGAGTCTGACTGTTTGAGGTTGTGGACAGGTGTCTTTTATACTGATAACGAGTTCAAACAGGTGCCATTAATACAGGTAACGAGTGGAGGACAGAGGAGCCTCTTAAAGAAGAAGTTACAGGTCTGTGAGAGCCAGAACTCTTGCTTGTTTGTGGGTGACCAAATACTTATTTTACCGAGGAATTTACCATTTAATTCATTAAAAATCCTTCAATGTGATTTTTTGGATTTTTTTTTCCTCATTTTGTGTCTCATAGTTGAGGTATACCTATGATGAAAATTGGAGACCGCTCTCATCTTTTAAGTGGGAGAACTTGCACAATTGGTGGCTGACTAAATACTTTTCTGCCCCACTGTACATAAATATATAACAGCAGTCATTAAGAACAGGAGTTATCAGTGTCCCTGACCTATTTATCTGAGTTTAAAAGTTTTACTGACGTCGGCATAAATGAGTTCTTGTATCTATTGAACCTGCACCTGGGGACTCTATCTCCTCCCTGAGGGCAGCCGCACATATTCATTGTTTAGTACATGGCTCATGTCACTGATTATTTTTTGAGCTTGTCTACAGGCTGCCTGGTTGTGCAAGATCTGCATGGGTAAATACTCTAACTCCAATAATTTTCCATGCTGTATGAATTAAATGCAACACTCTGTTCTTTTTTTGTAACTTAGATTTTTATTCATTTTTCATCATATATAATGCATTCAGATCACATTCTACATTTAAAAAACAAAGGGGTTAGGGTAGGGAAAAATAAAAAAAAATAAACAAAATAAAAATAAAAAAATAAAAAAAATAAAAAATAAAAGGGGGGGGGGGACAAATGTTGGAGCATCAAGTTTTTAGTTTCCATCTCTTAATTCTTCTGGTTTTTTCAGTGTCTTTGGTTATTCTTTCAATTTCTGCCTCGTTGTTGCACTTTGTAGTGTGTCCATTTCCGCCATTTTTTCTCCCATATTCCTTCTTGCATTCTTCGTCGATATGTTAGTTTTTCCATCATACGTATGTCCTCAACAATGTCAGTCCATTGTTCTTGGTCAGGAAGAACTTCTGATCGCCATTTTTTTGTGATAGTTTTTTTACATGCAATCAACAAGATTTTAACTAGATATCTGTCCTCAGCCTGTATAACACTGTCTTTTTTAAGATCACATAAGTACATCAGGTTACAGTTCATTGGTATATTATATCCTAATATCCTCTGTATTGTCACATGCATAGATTTCCAAAATGATGATATTTTGTAGCATTTCCAAAACATATGTGAGTGGTCTGCATTTTGAGCCCCACATCCCCTCCAGCATAAAGATTGGGTATTTGTATATTTTCCTTGAATCTGTGGTGTAATGAAAAAGCGAATCAGGTTTTTCCATCCAAATTCCCTCCATGCCCTTGAATTTGTTGATGTGTGTTGTGTTTTCCATATTTCCTGCCAGCTTTCTTCTGTTATGTTTAAATTGAGCTCTTTCTCCCATTTCTCCTTTATATTGTTACTTGTATGATTGTTTGTCATAAGTTTCTGATATAGTTTTGAAATAATTCTTATTTTATTTCCTGCATATGAGCTTAAAATAAGTTGTATAATCTCGTTCACATCTGTTTGGAGGTTATGCCTAATCTTCTTCATATAGTAATCTCTCATCTGCAGATATCTGAAAAATTCCGATCTTTCTAATTTAAATTTTCTCCTGATATTTACAAAGCTCCCGAGATCTTTTTTTCCGATATTGCCCCATGCTGTGATTCCCTTGTTCACCAGATTTTTGTATCCCCTATCTTGTTTTGCCGGTTCAAACTGACTGTCAAATGCTACCCATTTCAATAGTTTTATGTCTTCCCTTATATTATATTTTTGTACTATTTTATACCACAGTTCTAAAGTAAATTTAGTGATTGGGTCTATTTGTTTGATTTGCTTATATGCATCTTTATCCCCTATTATGCTTTGTACTGGGAGTCCCTCAATTTCCTTTTCCATTTCTTTCCATTTTGCCTCATATCCCTCGTCGCACCAACATATGATATATCTTATTTGTGCTGAGTAGTAATATTCCTTTAGACTCGGTAGGCCCATGCCTCCTTTCTCTTTTGGTAATTGGAGGGTTTTATATTTCACTCTTGGTTTTTTACCTCCCCAAACAAATCTCGATATCATCCTGTCCCACTTTGAGAATTGGGCATCTGGAATCTCTGTTGGTATAGCCTGGAAGAGGTAAAGTAATCTAGGTTGTATGCTGATTTTGACTGTCTCAATTTTTGAATTCAGATCCATATTTAAGATTGACCATCTATCAATATCTTTTTTTATTTCTTGTTCCAACCTATCATAGTTTGCTTTATATATTTTGCTTAGGTCTTTAGGTATGTTCACTCCAAGGTATTTTATTTCTTTTTGCTTCCAGTTTAGTTTGATCTTATCAGTTATCTGGTTTAGAGGGTTATAGTGGAATGTCAGTATTTGTGTTTTTGTTATGTTTATCTTGTATCCTGATAATTTTCTATCAAGTTCATCATTTCCATTATTGATTTATCTGGTTGTTCAAGGTAAACTATAATATCGTCTGCAAATAGCCCAATCTTGTGTTCCGCCCCCTTTATTGTTACACCTTTTAATTTCTTATTTTGTCGTATCGCTTGAGCCAATGGTTCTATGAACAGAGCAAACAAGGTGGGCGATAAGCAGCATCCCTGCCTAGTTGATCTTTGTATATTTACTTTGTCTGTTAAGCTACCGTTTATCTTGATTCTTGCCACAGGTTCTTGATATAGCGTCCTTATGCATTGTACTGATTTTTCGTTAAATCCAAAGCGCTCCAGTACACTATATAGGAATTTCCAGTTAACCCTGTCAAATGCTTTTTCTGCGTCTAAACTCATTATTACTGCGCTTTTCTTTTCTTTATGTATTTGGTTAATTATATGTATTGTTCTCCTGATATCGTCATGTGTTTGGCGTCCCTCTATGAATCCAGTTTGATCATCTTCTATCAATTCCGTCAAGAATGTCTTTATTCGTTTACATATAATTGTTGTGTATATTTTATAATCTACATTTAATAAAGAGATTGGTCTATAGTTTCCGCATTGTTCTTTATCTTTCCCTGGTTTTAAAATAACTGAAATGATTGCTTCGTTCCATGTTGGAGGTATTTTGTTGTTGTTCAGCGTCCAATTAAATGACTTTAGGAGTTGTGGCGTGAGTTCTTCTATAAACAGTTTATAAAACTCAGAGGGGTATCCATCACTACCTGGTGATTTACCGTTTTTAAGTGACTTAATCACATCTCTGATCTCTTGTGTTGTTATTTCTGCTGTTAGTTTTTCATTTTGTTGATTTCCTATTGATGGCAAGTCCAATGTGTCTAGAAATTTTTTGATATCTTTAGTATTTGTTTCTTCAGGTTGCGAGTATAGTTCTTGGTAGAAATTATGGAAAATTTCTTCGATGTTTTCTGGGTTAACTGTGGTTTTATTTGTGGTGGGGTCTTTAATCTTGTATACATTATTCATTGTTTGTTGTTTTCTTAACCGTTTTGCCAGCAGTTTTGTGGCTTTTGGCCCCGTTTCATAATATTTTTGCTTTAGATATCTATTTTTCCTTTCAATTTCATCCATTTGTGTTTCTTTTATCTTTGTTTTTTCTTCTTTAATTTCTTGATATATTTTTGGATCATTTGTGCTTTGATGTTTACGTTCTAATTCCCTCAGTCTCTCACATCTTTGTTCATACGCTTCCAGTTTAGTCTTATTTGCTTTTCCTGTTTCAACAATTAATTTACCCCTTAACACGGCTTTTAGTGCGTCCCATAGTATTGTTGGGTCCACTTCTTCATTGTCATTCTCTTGGATATATTCGTTTGTTTATTTTTATTCTTTCTTTCATTTTCTCATCATTTAACAGTCCTACGTTAAGTTTCCATGTTGTTTGTCGTTTTCTATTGTTTAAATATATTTCCATGTATATAGGATTATGATCTGATATTTCTGCCCCTCCAATCCAACAATTTCTCACCCTGTGTCTATCACCTTCATTCATAAGGAAGTAATCTATTCTAGAGTGTACTTTATGGGCTGCTGAATAATGTGTATAGTCTTTTTCGAGTGGGTGTAGGTCCCTCCATATGTCTACCATACCCATTTCTGCCAGTGAGGTTCTTATGAACTTTGTTACATGTTTTTTTGTCTTCTTAACACTTGTTGTGTCAACTTCATGATCCATGACAGCATTTAAGTCTCCTCCACAAATTAGGACTCCTTCACTGTGTGTTGCTATGAGATCAAACAGATGTTGAAAAAAACCCTTGTCACTTTCTGGTGGGGCATAGATGTTCACTAATGTGATCTGCATACCATCTATTCTTCCCTTTATTATTACATACCTGCCTTCTTTATCCTGGATTTCCTGTTCACTTTCAAATTGTATTTTGTTTGAGATTAGTATCATAACCCCCCTTTTTGCTCCTCCCTTAAATGAACTGTAGTAGGAGTTCTTATAGCCAAATCTCTTTAGTTTCACATGTTCTGCCTTGCTCAAATGTGTCTCTTGCATAAATATAATTTCAGCTTTTTCCTTCTTGAATTTTCTTATTATTCTTTCCCTTTTAACAGGTGAGTTCAGACCATTCACGTTTAGTGTCATTATCTTAAGATTTTTACCCATATTCATGTTTTTCCATTTTTTTAACTTGTGCTCCTAGCCCCTTTAACAACAAAAATAACACATATTTATATAAAAACACATTAAAAAAACTCGACCTCCGTACTTTGGGCCTTTCTTCTGCCCACTGGTCCCTGTTGGTGGGTGGGGGGTTTGTCTTCACAGAGTGAAGGGCCCTCCCTAGACTTCTAATTACTATCAAAGTAATAGTCATAAGTCTAGAAATGTCCAACAAATATCACTTAAACCTCTCCTAGCCGTCTGTTTCTCTTTTACCTTGTCTTCTTGGCCTTCATTTCTTCTGTGCCTTTCTTAATCTTTGTTATGATCTAGGCTTTCAGTTGAAAGCCTTGTAGCTTGTCCTGGGCCCGCTGCTCTACGTCTCTCCCCCTTCTTCCGCCGTTCACTCGTCTCCACTCCGTCTGTCGTGGTGCGTTCAGGGCCGCCGCTGCTCCAGCCGTCTCCTTCGGCACGCTCACCTCAAGGCCCCGCTCCATCATATCCCGCGCTGCCTCTTCGGCCGTGTTGTAGGTTCTTGTGCCTTCCTCCCAATGAATCCTCATTTTCGTTAGCGGCGTTTGGAATCTAATTTTTTTCTCTTTCAGCGTTTAATATTGGCATATTTCTTCCGCTGCTGCACGATTTCTGTCGGGTAGTCATGGTCAAAAAATACCTGTTTGTCGCCGATTCGTATCTTTTTTTTCCATGCTTGCGTCAGGATTCTTTCCTTTATGTCATATTTCACAAAGTTTACCACAACTGACCTGGGTGGAGAGTTTGTTTTCGGGTTCTGTGCCGGTGTTCTGTGCGCCCGTTGAATCTGCAGATCCGTTTCTCCGGGTATTTCCAGTTCTTTTTTTAAGAACTGATCCATGAATTTTGTCATCGAGTTGCCTTCAATGCCCTCCGGAATTCCAAAGATGCGCATATTGCTTCGTCGGGATCTGCTCTCCAAGTCGTTTATTTTCTCCTGCATCCTCTGCGTTTGCGTCGTCAGGGTCTGTAGTTGTTCGTTTGCCTCGCTTTTCCAATCTTCTAGTTCCGAAATTCGGGTCTGCGCTTCTGTCATACACGCCCGCTGGGAGCGCAGCTCCTCCATGTTTTCCGTTAATTTACGCTCCATTTCTCTTCGGAGGTCCATGATTTCCTCAATTTCTTTTTTCAGTTCCTCCTTAAGAGCCGCTAAATCCTGTTGTAGCTGTCGCTTGAATTCTCTCAACTCTTCACCCAAACTGGCGATGCCAGCGTTCATGTTGTCGAGTCTGGTGTCCTCCATTTTCTCTGCTGTGGACATCTCGTTTTTTTGGGCTTTGCGTACAGCGGTTTTTCCTGCGTTGTTGGAGAGGAATTCTTCAATTTTACCCTGTTTTTGTCCTTGTGCCCGGTTCCTTCGTGTTTTCATCCCTTAGTTTATTGATTCGTTTATGTCGAGTTGGCCATTTACCGATGATTTTTAATCCGGCTAGGGAGAGCTCTTTGTTTAAGTGTTATGTCTCTCCGTCATCTTCCCGGAAGTCCATCGCAACACTCTGTTCTTAAGTTTCACAGAGAGGTTGCCAAACCAAGTTGTAATGCTGTTGATTATTTTTTGATTTCCACAGAATTAAGGTCCAAGATTCAAAACTGCTTTTATGATAACATTGTGATTTCGGATCATGCACCCTGCTGTCTAATATATGTAGATAAGAAATTGACAAAGGAATCAGGTAGATGGCAATTTCAGCATAAATGGCTTCAGGATGAGGAATTTGTCAAGTACATAGAAAAACAGATGAGTTCTTTGACATCAATACTACACAAACATCAGCATGTGTAAAGTGGGAGGCTTTCAAAGCTTTTATTAGGGGACATATTAGTTATACAGGTTCAAAATCTAAGAAGACTCGAGAGGAGAGAGTTCAATTGGAACATAAAATAAAAAGTCTTCAGGAAAAAGTGTATGCAGGAAGTGATCCAAGGTTGGAGAATGAATTACTGATTTTGAGAGCTGAATATGACAAAAAAAATCAGCGAATAGAGCTGCCTCGAGTCTTCTAAGATTGAAACAATCTTTTTATGAACAAGGTGAAAAATCAGGAAAATTATTGGCATGGCAGATTAAACAATTAGAATTTAAAACACCAATTACCAGTATTATAAGTAACGGACAGGTAGTTCTAGATCCTTTAGAAATTAACAGAGCCTTTAGAGATTACTATGAAAAATTATATGATACCAAAAATGAATCTGATTTAACAAAACTAAATGGGTTTTTGAACGAACTATCTATACCGTGTATTCCAAATGAAAACAGGGAGATATTGGAGTCTAAAATTAGTCAAGAAGAAGTTGGGCTAGCCATTGATAATATGAAATCAGGAAAAAGTGCAGGACCAGATGGTCTTCCAGTCGACCTTTATAAAAAATTTAAGAATAAATTAATAAAACCTTTTTTGGAAATGGTTTTAGAAGCATTTCAAAATAGTAATTTACCATCATACATGAATAATGCCTTAATTATACTGTTGCCAAAACCAGGTAAGCCCTCTAATAAATGTGAAAATATGAGACCAATAAGCCTATTAAATGCCGACCTTAAGATAATCTGTAAAATTTTAGCAAGACGAATACAAGAAATTTTACCAAATATTATTAATCGAGATCAGAATGGCTTTATAAAGGGAAGACAAGGCTTCCATAATGTAAGAAGACTATTTAATAGTCTGCCTGGAAGCAGCTCTGCGATCCACATGGTGAGGACATCGATGGCCTCATTCACACCTTCACGGGCTACCTCAGCTTCTGTGTGGACAAATCCGTTCCCACCAAGACCATACGGCGTCACTCAAACAACAAACCCTGGATCAACCCTGAGATAAAAACACTTCTGAGAGAGAAGAAGAGGATCTTCAGGTCGGGGAACAGGGAGATGCTGAAGTCCGTACAGAGGGAGCTGAGGAGAAAGATCAGAGAAGGCAAGGACAGCTTCAGGAAGAAGATGGAGGACAAGCTGCAACACAGCGACATCAGCGGGGTCTGGAGAAACCTCAAAACCATCTCGGGGCTCCAGAATACCTCCCCCCAGGCCACGGGGGGCAGGGAGTGGGCGAACAACCTGAATCTGTTTTTCAATAGATTTGACCAACCGCCCTCCCCCCTGTCTGCACAACAACCACTGCTGCCTCTAAGAAATCAAGTCCTGCTACCCACTCCCCACTCCACCGACACCCCCCCCACTCCCAACACACAGCCCCCCATCCTGACCCTGACCAAGACCCAGGTGAGGACGGAGCTGAGGAAGATCAAGGCGAGGAAGGCGTCGGGACCGGACGGCATCAGCGCAAAGCTCCTCAAGTCCTGTGCAGACCAGCTGTGTGGGATTGTGACGTATATCTTCAACATGAGCCTGAAACTGGGGAGGGTACCACAGCTGTGGAAAACATCTTGTGTGGTACCTGTACCAAAAACTTCCCACCCCAAAGACCTGAACAGCTTCAGACCGGTGGCCTTGACGTCCCACTTGATGAAGACCCTGGAGAGACTGCTCCTTGCTCATCTCCGCCCCCTGGTGGAACCAGCGATGGATCCACTCCAGTTCGCCTACCAGCATGGCATTGGGGTGGAGGATGCGGTGATCTTCCTCCTTCACCGTTCTCTGTCCCACCTGGAGAAGCCCGGGAATATGGTGAGGATCATGTTCTTTGACTTCTCCAGTGCTTTCAATACCATCCAACCGATGATCCTGAAGGACAAGCTGCTGCGCGCAGGGGTGGACCAGCACCTGTCATCATGGATCCTGGACTACCTCACGAACCGGCCTCAGTTTGTGAGAACCCGGGACTGTGTTTCCGACACGATCATCAGTAGCACGGGGGCCCCCCAGGGAACGGTGCTGGCTCCCTTCCTGTTCACTCTTTATACTGCGGACTTCTCACACAACACAACACATTGCCATCTACAGAAGTTCTCTGATGACTCTGCGATCGTTGGTCTCATCTCCAGCGGAGATGAAGCTGAGTACAGAGGGCTTATCCAGGACTTTGTGGACTGGTGCCATCGGAACTGCCTCCAGATCAACGCGAGGAAAACTAAGGAGCTGGTGGTGGACTGCCGCAGGCATGGGCAGCCCCTCACAGCACCAGTAAATATACAGGGAACAGACATCGAGATGGTGACATCCTACAAGTACCTGGGTATTCATCTGAACAATAAAGATAAGATAAGATAAGCCTTTATTAGTCCCACAACGGGGAAATTCCAGGATTGCAACAGCACAGGGATAGCAACACTCAGAGCAACAATCAGAAGGCAAGAAAAAAACAAGCAAGCAAGAGCAGCTAATATACATATGTACGTATTACTATAAAATATATATATATACACACACACACAGACACACAGTGCAGAGCATTGTAGCTGGATGGAATAAATATATGAATATATGAACACACAGTGCAGAGCATTGTAGCTAGATGGAATAAATATGTAAATATATAAACACCCACAGTACGGAGCATTGCAGCTAGGTGGAATAAATATGCAAGTATATAAACACACACAGTGCGGAGCAATGTAGCTAGATGGAATAATATGTAGATATATAAATATATAAACACACCCAGTGCTGAGCATTGTAGCTAGATGGAATAAATATGTAAATATATAAACACACACAGTGCAGAGCATTGTTGCTAGATGGAATGAAACAGCATAACCGTCTACTTAGTTATCCTACATGGTATGATTATGTGCCCATACATATTCTCACCCTCCATAGCGACCGGTATGTTCCTAGTTGTATGCCGGAGGGGACCATTGTGTAAGTCTATTGCATCTTTTGCATTCAAAAAAAAAACTATTAGTTTGTTACGTCTTTTTGCTATCTCTGCGAGCAGCCCTGCTTAGGTTGTACAGTCTGACAGCCGTTGGTAGGAAGGACCTACGAAACCTCTCGGTTGTGCACCTGGGATGATGTAGTCTGCTGCTAAATGAGCTCCTCAGTGCATTCAGTATGTCCTGCATAGGGTGGAACTCGGACTCCAGCAGAGATGACAGTTTAGCCACCGTCCTTCTCTCTCCTATCTCCTCCATCGGATCAAGGCGCTGCCCCAGGACAGAGCTAGCTTTCTTAATCAGTTTGTTCAGTCTCTTCCTATCGGCTGCAGTAATGCCACTGCCCCAACAGACCACTCCAAAAGTGATGGCTGATGCCACCACCGTGTCATAGAATGACTTCAGCAGCGCCCCTTGTACACCAAAAGACCTGAGTCTCCTCAGCAGGAACAGCCTGCGCTGTCCCTTCTTGTAGAGTGCATCAGTATTGTGTGACCAGTCTAGTTTATTGTTCAGATGAATACCCAGGTACTTATAGGATGTCACCATCTCGATGTCTGTTCCCTGTATATTTACTGGTACTGTGAGGGGCTGCCCATGCCTGCGGCAGTCCACCACCAGCTCCTTAGTTTTCCTCGCGTTGATCTGGAGGCAGTTCCGATGGCACCAGTCCACGAAGTCCTGGATAAGCCCTCTGTACTCAGCTTCATCTCCATTGGAGATGAGGCCAACGATCGCAGAGTCATCAGAGAACTTCTGTAGATGGCAGTGTGTTGTGTTGTGTGAGAAGTCCGCAGTATAAAGAGTGAACAGGAAGGGAGCCAGCACCGTTCCCTGGGGGGCCCCCGTGCTACTGATGATCGTGTCGGACACACAGTCCCGGGTTCTCACAAACTGAGGCCGGTTCGTGAGGTAGTCCAGGATCCATGATGACAGGTGCTGGTCCACCCCTGCGCGCAGCAGCTTGTCCTTCAGGATCATCGGTTGGATGGTGTTGAAAGCACTGGAGAAGTCAAAGAACATGATCCTCACCATATTCCCGGGCTTCTCCAGGTGGGACAGAGAACGGTGAAGGAGGAAGATCACCGCATCCTCCACCCCAATGCCATGCTGGTAGGCGAACTGGAGTGGATCCATCGCTGGTTCCACCAGGGGGCGGAGGTGAGCAAGGAGCAGTCTCTCCAGGGTCTTCATCAAGTGGGACGTCAAGGCCACCGGTCTGTAGCTGTTCAGGTCTTTGGGGTGGGAAGTTTTTGGTACAGGTACCACACAAGATGTTTTCCACAGCTGTGGTACCCTCCCCAGTTTCAGGCTCATGTTGAAGATATACGTCACAATCCCACACAGCTGGTCTGCACAGGACTTGAGGAGCTTTGCGCTGATGCCGTCCGGTCCCGGCGCCTTCCTCGCCTTGATCTTCCTCAGCTCCGTCCTCACCTGGGTCCTGGTCAGGGTCAGGATGGGGGGCTGTGTGTTGGGAGTGGGGGGGTGTTGGTGGAGTGGGGAGTGGGCAGCAGGACTTGATTTCTTTAGAGGCAGCAGTGGTTGTTGTGCAGTCAGGGGGAAGGGCGGTTGGTCAAATCTATTGAAAAACAGATTCAGGTTGTTCGCCCACTCCCTGCCCCCTGTGGCCTGGGGGGAGGTATTCTGGAGCCCCGAGATGGTTTTGAGGTTTCTCCAGACCCCGCTGATGTCGCTGTGTTGCAGCTTGTCCTCCATCTTCTTCCTGAAGCTGTCCTTGCCTTCTCTGATCTTTCTCCTCAGCTCCCTCTGTACGGACTTCAGCATCTCCCTGTTCCCTGACCTGAAGATCCTCTTCTTCTCTCTCAGAAGTGTTTTTATCTCAGGGTTGATCCAGGGTTTGTTGTTTGAGTGACGCCGTATGGTCTTGGTGGGAACGGATTTGTCCACACAGAAGCTGAGGTAGCCCGTGAAGGTGTGAATGAGGCCATCGATGTCCTCACCATGTGGATCGCAGAGCTGCTTCCAGGCGGTGGCTTCAAAACAGCCCTTTAGGGTGTCCATTGTCTCCTCAGACCATAACTCCACAGTGTGCATGGCCGGAGGTTGTCTGTGCACTAGGGGTTTGTACACCGGCCGGAGATGAACCAAGTTGTGATCCGATCTCCCGAGTGGGGGGAGTTGTGATGAGGTGTACGCCTCCTTAGTGTTTGCGTAAACTAGACTGGTCACACAATACTGACGCACTCTACAAGAAGGGACAGCGCAGGCTGTTCCTGCTGAGGAGACTCAGGTCTTTTGGTGTACAAGGGGCGCTGCTGAAGTCATTCTATGACACGGTGGTGGCATCAGCCATCACTTTTGGAGTGGTCTGCTGGGGCAGTGGCATTACTGCAGCCGATAGGAAGAGACTGAACAAACTGATTAAGAAAGCTAGCTCTGTCCTGGGGCAACGCCTTGATCTGATGGAGGAGATAGGAGAGAGAAGGACGGTGGCTAAACTGTCATCTCTGCTGGAGTCCGAGTTCCACCCTATGCAGGACATACTGGATGCACTGAGGAGCTCATTTAGCAGCAGACTACATCATCCCAGGTGCACAACCGAGAGGTTTCGTAGGTCCTTCCTACCAACGGCTGTCAGACTGTACAACCTAAGCAGGGCTGCTCGCAGAGATAGCAAAAAGACGTAACAAACTAATAGTTTTTTTTGAATGCAAAAGATGCAATAGACTTACACAATGGTCCTCTCCGGCATACAACTAGGAACATACCGGTCGCTATGGAGGGTGAGAATATGTATGGGCACATAATCATACCATGTAGGATAACTAAATAGACGGTTATGCTGTTTCATCCCACCTAGCAACAATGCTCTGCACTGTGTGTGTTTATATATTTACATATTTATTCCATCTAGCTACAATGCTCTGCACTGGGTGTGTTTATATTTATATATCTATATATTTATTCCATCTAGCTACAATGCTCAGCACTGGGTGTGTTTACATTTATATATCTATATATTTATTCCATCTAGCTACAATGCTCCGCACTGTGTTTTTATATATCTACATATTATTCCATCTAGCTACATTGCTCCGCACTGTGTGTGTTTATATACTTGCATATTTATTCCACCTAGCTGCAATGCTCCGTACTGTGGGTGTTTATATATTTACATATTTATTCCATCTAGCTACAATGCTCTGCACTGTGTGTTCATATATTCATATATTTATTCCATCCAGCTACAATGCTCTGCACTGTGTGTCTGTGTGTGTGTGTGTGTATATACTGTATATATTTTATAGTAATATGTACATATGTATATTAGCTGCTCTTGCTTGCTTGTTTTTTTTTTTTTTTTTCTTGCCTTCTGATTGTTGCTCTGAGTGTTGCTATCCCTGTGCTGTTGCAATCCTGGAATTTCCCCGTTGTGGGACTAATAAAGGCTTATCTTATCTTATCTTAATATTATTTATTCTAATAAAGAAGCACCGGATACAGCTCTCCTATCACTGGACGCCGAAAAGGCCTTTGATAGAGTCGAATGGCCCTTTCTTTTTGAAGTCTTACAAAGGTTTGGACTTGGAAATAATTTCATAAAATGGGTTCAGATAATATACAATAATGCTACAGCAGAAATCCTAACAAATAACAAAATTTCAAAATCAATAAAGGATGTCGACAAGGCTGTCCACTTTCACCTTTACTGTTTACTATGGCAATTGAACCTTTAGCGATGGCGATATGTTTACATTCACAAATATATGGAATTAAAGTTGGACCAACAGAACATAAAATCTCCCTGTACGCCGATGACATAATTTTGTTTATGTCGAATCTAAAAAAATCAATTCCGACCTTGTTGAATTTAATAAAGAATTTTGGGGAAATATCAGGATATAAAATAAATAAAACTAAATCTTCAATATTAATGCTAAATGAGACCCAGAGAAATTACCCAGACCCTGAGGTAAATCAATTCAACATTGTAAATCAGTTTAAATATTTAGGAATCCAAATTGTGCCTAAGCTAGAATCAGTCGCCAGTGTCAACTATGAAGCCTTAATGACAGACAATGAGTTACTTCAGAGGTGGATGTCACTACCAATGTCGATGATCGGGAGAATCAATATACTTAAAAGTAATATTTTACCTAAAATACTTTATTTCAATACATTCCCTTACCACCACCTTTAGATTTATTCTCAAGAATTAAAAAAAAGTTAGTGGAATTTATATGGAACAACAGGAGGGCTAGATTACGTCTGTCTTTATTATATTTACCATTTGATCGTGGAGGTCTGAAATGTCCAAATTTTATGTTGTATTATTGGTCGGCACAACTGAGGTCTATGACATATTATTTTTCATTAAATGATCTCCCTCACTGGACTGAAATGGAATCATACAATTTACCTTTACCTCTTCCCATATTCATATACTCAGATTCGGCAAAAAAATTACAAAAACAAGTTAAAAATCCATTTGTAAAGCATATGATCAAAATATGGTGTGAAGCTAAAAACTATTTAAAAGAACCACAGTTATTGTCACAATTTAGCCCAATATCACAATTTAGCCCAATATGGGGTAATCAATATTTTAAACCAGGGAGAGCGGACGCTGTATTTAAAGTATGGAATTTAAAAGGGATTCAAAAGATTCAAGATTTATATTTGCCATGTGCAGATAATGTCTTTTGAAGAGCTGAGGATCAAATTTAGTCTTAATAGAACACATTTTTTAAAATATCTTCAACTTAGAAACTTTATTCGATCAAATCAAAATAAAGCTCTCACTCGACCTATTTATTCATCCTTGGAAAAAATGTTGATGAAAGATAGTAAAAGAAAGGGTATTATTTCAGAGTTTTATAACTCATCGACACTATCCTCAAATGAAAACTCAGAAAAGATTAAACTACTGGAAAGAAGATCTGCAAACTGAAATTTCAGAGGAACAATGGGAATTGGCTTGTACAGAAGCTCAAACCAAATCAATAAACGTACGTCTTAAATTGATACATTTCAAATGGTTAATGCGGATGTATGTTACACCGGAGGAGTTAAATAGATATAACAAAAATATACCAGATACGTGCACAAAATGCATGGAAAGTAAAGGAACCCTATTTCATTGTGTATGGGAATGTAGAATAATAAGAATGTTTTGGGAAGAGGTGAGGGTAACAATTGAAAAAATAATCTCAAAACAAATCATATTGAATCCTAAACTGTTTTTGTTGGGTCTGTACCCAGAAAAGCATAACTTTAATAAAAGTGAAAGAACATTCATAGACCTCAGTTTGCTTAATGCCAAAAAATGTATTGCACTACTGTGGAAAAAGACTCATAGACCAGATGTGACTCAGTGGTTAAGACAGATGTTAACAAACCTTCCATTAGAAAGAATAACGTATATACTGAAATCAAAGGAAATTGTGTTTGAGAATATATGGAGACCTTTTATTGATTATGTAAAAAATTTAAACATAACTCTTGAAGAAGAAGGTGAATGATGTGTGTGGACCTTGTAAATTCCAAACTGGTGAACATAATATGTATACTTATGTAATGGATTGTCTAGACTAAACAGAGGAGCATTGTTGAAGACTTGATTTTGTTGGTGGTTGTGGGTGTTTTTAGTGCAATTTTTTTTTTTTTTTGTAGTACTTTAGTGTTAGTGTTTGATTGTTTGTGTCATGTTTGTTAAAAAAAAAAAAAGGTTCAATAAAGATATTGTGGAAAAAAAAGTTGTAATGCTGTATCTAACACAGTTCTCCAACACAGCCTGGTAAACTATTAGCATAATCCTTTCATCAACGCCATGTATTCTTAATCTACACAAGAAATGCAGCCGCTGTTGTAGTCTACTGCAGAGGTAATCAATATGTGTGCTCCAGGTTAATGAATTGTCAATAAATACTCCCAAATATTTATAGGAACTAACCTGTGTTATAGTGTGGTTGTGGATGACCACAGGGCTGTGGTCACCAACTCCCCAAGGGTCAAACACCATCTCCTTTGTTTTATCAGTATTCAAAATGAGATGACTGTCATCACACCAAATGACAAACCTCTGAATTTCTATAAAATAGCTTGACAGATCATGAGTCTTTTGAAGTAGTGATAAAATAGTGTCATCAGAAAATTTAATAATTTGATTGCCTGGATAGACAGTTCTGCACTGAGTGTACAAGGTGAACAAAAATGGTGAACTAACACAGCCTTGGGGAGCTCCTGTGCTGAGGGTTCTAAATTTAGATAAAGTTCAATTTACACTAACTTGCTGTTTATGATAAGTTAAAAATGAGTGGTACCATCTAATAATGACAGGATGCACTTTAAAATCATTTAACCTCTTAATTAAAAGGTGTGGCTGCAGTGTGTTCAAAGCTGAACTAAAATCAGCCAATAAAAGACGTGGATATGAGGTTGTCTCCTCCAAATGTTTAAACACAGAGTGAGTTAAGGTTAAAATGGCATCCTCTGTACTTCTATTATTTTTATAAGCAAACTGCTGAGGATCCAAAAGTCCTCCAAAATCAGTTTTCAGAATGTCAATGACAATCTTCTCGAGGCACTTCATTACCAGTGAGGTCAGTGCAACAGGACGATAGCCATTATTCTCTTTGCAGCTTGCTTTTTTTTTTTTTGGTACAGGAATTATAATAGAGCTTTTCCAAATTACTGGGACAGAACACGTATCTAAAGACTTCTGGTAGATGGGACTCCAGGCTTCTGCTAGCTCCTCACTACATGACTTCAGTAAGTGCCCAGAGAGCCCGTCTGGTCCAGATGCCTTCCTGGGGCACATACAGTACGTGAGAAAAATCTTTCCACAACATGCTGGTCAACTATAATTTTTTCAGAGCCTAATACTGATATAGCATCCAGAGCAGCTTTTTGTTCATGAGAAAAATCTCTAGTCTCAAATCTGCAAAAGAAATTATTCAACTCGTTTGCCTTTTCTTCCTCATTCATTACATTAATGCAGGTTTTGGATGGAATCATCTTTGTCATTACTTTAACTGAGTCCCACAGTTTCCTAGAACTTTTTCCTAGGCATTCAGATTCAAATTTCTTCTTCGTCTCATCTCTAGCTGTTCTTAGTTTGTAATTAATTTCTTTCTGTATATTTTTCACACTTAACATGTCCCCATTCTTAAAAGTAATCTTTTTCTGTACTATGCACCGTTTTAATTCCTTGGAAATATAAGACTTATTATTGGGGTACATAGTGATTACTTTCTGAGGTAAAATATTTTCTTTACAGAATTTTATGTACTCAGTTATGGCATCTGTGGCCTCCTCCAACTCCAAGTTATGGAAGAGTCCCCAGTCGGTACAAGAAAAACAACCTCTCAAAGTTTCTATGCCTTCATTGTCCCATATGAAGATTGTCTTTGTGGTTTGCTGCTTTTAAGCAAAGACTTGTAAATAGGAATCAGATGAACAGCATTACAGTCTGAGGACCCCAGGGGGGCTTAACCCTTGCTATATAGGCATTTTTTACATTCCCATAGCATTTGTCCAAAATATTTTTCCCCTTGTACTGCAGTTCACATATTGGCTGAAGCCAGGCAGTGCCGCATCCAGTTTGCAGTGATTAAAATCCCCTAAAATCAAATAAGGTGCTTCAGGAGTGCGTTCCAGTTGTCTGAGTACACAGTCCACGATAGCGTTCGCTGCGTTGAAAGCGTTCCCACTGGGCGGGATATAAACTGTGCATAATAAAAGGTTTCCAAATTCACGGGGGAGATAAAAGGGTCTCAGGCTTAAGCACAGCAGTTCTATGTCCGGGGTACAAAGCGACTCTCTCGTAGTGAACTGTGAACACCATTTGTTCTTAACGTACACACAAATACCTCCTCCTTTGATCTTACCGGAGAGCGCGTCCCTGTCCTGCCGCACCAGGGAGAAGCCGTCCACGGATAGGGGCGAGTCGGGTACGTCCTCCTGAAGACAATTCTGTGAAAACGAGCAGGCATGACTCCCGGTACTCGTATAGGAACCTGGCGTTGATTTTGATTTTGCTGAAGAAAAAACCCGGGTATGGGAGGAGTTCGGTGAGGCCATGGAACAAGACTTTCGGTCAGCCTCGAAGAAATTCTGGCAAACTGTCCGGCGGCTCAGGAGGGGAAAGCAGCTCCCTGTCCACACTGTGTATGGTGTGGATGGGGCGCTGTTGACTTTGACTGAGGATATTGTCAGGCGGTGGAAGGAATACTTCGAGGATCTCCTCAATCCCACTGATACGCCTTCCTCAGAGGAAGCAGAGTTTATGGATGAGGGGGATGACTCGCCTATCAAAGTTGCTGAGGTCGCCAAGGTGGTTAAAAATCTCCTTGGTGGCCTGACCCCGGGGGTGGACAAGATTCGCCCTGAGTACCTCAAGGCTCTGGATGCTGTAGGGCTGTCATGGTTGACACACCTCTGCAACATTGCGTGGAGGTCGGGGGCAGTGCCTTTGGCATGGCAAACCGGGGTGGTGGTTCCATCCATCCATTCATCCATCTTCTACCGCTTTTCCAGAGGTCCGGGTCGCGGAGGCAGCAGTTCAAGCAGAGAAGCCCAGACTTCCCTCTCCCCAGCCACCTGCTCCAGCTCTTCAGAGGGGATACCAAGGCGTTCCCAGACCAGCTGGGAGACATAGTCTCTCCACCGAGTCCTGGATCTGCCCCGGGGTCTCCTCCCAGTGGGACGTACCTGAAACACCTCAAGTGGGAGGCGTCCAGGAGGCATCCTAATCAGATGCCCATACCACCTCAACTGACTCCTTTCAATGTGGAGGAGCAGCGGTTCTACTCTGAGCCTCTCCCGGATGACTGAGCTCCTCACCCTATCTCTGAGGGTGAGTCCAGCAATCCTACGGAGAAAGCTCATTTCAGCCGCTTGTATCCGCGATCTCGTTCTTTCGGTCATTACCCAAAGCTCGTGACCATAGGTGAGAGTAGGAACGTAGATTGACTGGTAAATCGACAGCTTTGCCTTAGAACTAAGCTCCCTCTTCACCACAACAGACCGGTACAACGTCCGCATCACTGCAGATGCTGCTCCAATCCGTCTGTCGATCTCTCGCTCCATTTTCCCCTCACTCGTGAACAAGACCCCATGATACTTAAACTCCTCCACTTGGGGCAGGAGCCTGTCCCCAACCCGGAGAGGACAATCCACCTTTTTCCGGCTGAGGACCATGGACTCGGACTTGGAGGTGCTGATTCTCATCCCAGCCACTTCACACTCAGCGGCAAACCGTCCCAGCAAGAGCTGTAGGTCAGTGCTGGATGAAGCCAACAGGACAACATCATCTGCAAACAACAGAGATGAGATCCTGTGGTCACCAAGCATGACACCCTCCATTCCCTGGCTGCGCCTAGAAATCCTGTCCATAAAAATTATGAACAGGATCGGTGACAAAGGGCAGCCCTGGCGGAGTCCAACTCTCACTGGGAATGACTCCGACCGAGTGTTGGCAATACGAACCAAACTCTCAACGGTCGTACAGAGACCGAATAGCTCGTAACAACAAGCCCGATACCCCATACTCCCGAAGCACCCCCCACAAAAATCCACGAGGGACGCGGTCAAATGCCTTCTCCAAGTCCACGAAACACATGTAAACTGGTTGGGCAAACTCCCACGAACCCTCAAGAATTCTCGAGAGGGTAAAGAGCTGGTCCGATGTGCCATGGCCAGGACGAAAACCACATTGCTCCTCCTGAATCCGAGGTTCGACCAACGGCCGGACTCTCCTCTCCAGTACCTTGGCATAGACCTTCCCAGGGAGGCTGAGGAGTGTGATCCCTCTAAAGTTGGAGCACACCCTCCGGTCCCCTTTTTTGAAGAGAGGAACCACCACCCCGGTTTGCCATGCCAAAGGCACTGCCCCCGACCTCCACGCAATGTTGCAGAGGCGTGTCAACCATGACAACCCAACAACATCCAGGGCCTTGAGGTACTCAGGGCGATGGGGGTGGTGGTTCCTCTCTTCAAAAAAAAAAAAAAAAAAGGGGGGACCGGAGGGTGTGCTCCAACTTTAGAGGGATCACACTCCTCAGCCTCCCTGGGAAGGTCTATGCCAAGGTACTGGAGAGGAGAGTCCGGCCGCTGGTCGAACCTCGGATTCAGGAGGAGCAATGTGGTTTTCATCCTAGCCGTGGCACATCGGACCAGCTCTTTACCCTCTCGAGAATTCTCAAGGGTTCGTGGGAGTTTGCCCAACCAGTTTACATGTGTTTTGTGGACTTGGAGAAGGCATTTGACCATGTTCCTCGTGGTTTTTTTGTGGGGGGTGCTTCGGGAGTATGGGGTATCAGGCTTGTTGCTACAAGCTATTTGGTCTCTGTACGACCATTGTGAGAGTTTGGTTCGTATTGCCAACACTCGGTCGGACTCATTCCCAGTGAGAGTTGGACTCCGCCAGGGCTGCCCTTTGTCACAGATCCTGTTCATAATTTTTATGGACAGGATTTCTAGGCGCAGCCAGGGAATGGAGGGTGTCATGCTTGGTGACCACAGGATCTCATCTCTGTTGTTTGCAGATGATGTTGTCCTGTTCGCTTCATCCAGCAATGACCTACAGCTCTTGCTGGGACGGTTTGCCGCTGAGTGTGAAGCGGCTGGGATAAGAATCAGCACCTCCAAGTCCGAGTCCATGGTCCTCAGCCGGAAAAAGGTGGATTGTCCTCTCTGGGTTGGGGACAGGTTCCTGTCCCAAGTGGAGGAGTTCAAGTATCTTGGGGTCTTATTCACGAGTGAGGGGAAAATGGAGCTAGAGATTGACAGACTGATCGGAGCAGCATCTGCAGTGATGTGGATGTTGTACCGGTCTGTTGGGGTGAAGAGGGAGCTGAGTTCTATGGCAAAGCTGTCGATTTACCAGTCAATCTATGTTTCTACTCTCACCTATGGTCACGAGCTTTGGGTAATGACCGAAAGAACAAGATCGCGGATACAAGCGGCTGAAATGAGCTTTCTCCGTAGGATTGCTGGACTCACCCTCAGAGATAGGGTGAGGAGCTCAGTCATCCGGGAGAGGCTCAGAGTAGAACCGCTGCTCCTCCACATTGAAAGGAGTCAGTTGAGGTGGTATGGGCATCCGATTAGGATGCCTCCTGGACACCTCCCACTTGAGGTGTTTCGGGCACGTCCCACTGGGAGGAGACCCTGGGGCAGACCCAGGACTCGGTGGAGAGACTATGTCTCCCAGCTGGTCTGGGAATGCCTTGGTATCCTCTCTGAAGAGCTGGAGCATGTGGCTGGGGAGAGGGAAGTCTGGGCTTCTCTGCTTGAACTGCTGCCTCCGCGACCCGGACCTCCGGAAAAGCAGTAGAAGATGGATGGATGGATGGTTTTCATGGCATAAAGCTCAGAACAGACATGCAAATGAGTCCACTTAGGGCAAAACTTTCACTCTCAACTTATCTGGCACATTTCACATGAAACTGAAAAATATCTATATATCTATAAATGCACGGAATCTCTGTGCATGTGTGTGTCTCTGCTCCACACGTATTTCTTGAACCCTTCATCAGACTGACCTAAGATTTTATAAGTGTTTTGAGGTTACGAGGGTGTGCATCCCCGAGTATGGAGTTGTTCAGTCGAAATATGTAATTTTTATCAAAAGTTTAGTCTTCAGTCTGTCCTCATGCTCTGGCTTCTAGAGGTGTGAGTGAGGTTTGCGTCGACTCCGTACTGATTGGATAATACACTGCATCAATAACCACAGCGCTCTGTGAGCAAAACAAGGAAGCCAAAAGCGACACATGTGACTAGAAAAATACTGAAGATTTAATGCTTAAAAAAATTATACCATGAAGTTGCCGTGATTGTGTAGGTCTAAAGGATAATTCAGCGTATGTGGAGAACATGAGGTGCAAGAACAGACTGGGTGGAGCGTCAGTGGGGACCAAGTTCTGACAAAAAACACCGGTGTATCAAACACAGGACAAGCCTGGAGAAGTTGCGGCCCAACCAAGCAGACCACGGTCCTTCGTGGGGAAGCACGCCCAGCCTGCCCAGTCAGTGGTAGATGGGAGTTCGTGCTGCTGCTTCACCAATGTGGTAGCACTGTACTTTGCAGGACCACGAGTCCCCCCTCCCCACCGAGTATCTAAAAATTAAAAACGTAATACCGCCATGATTGTGGAGCAGAATGGTCGGAATGACTTAACGACCAAATAATGAAATAAATAATTTTTAGTTAAAGGTTTACTGACAAATGGGCAGCACTGATGCAACGGTTGCAGTCAAACTGGTCTTTCTGCTGTGTATAATAATGTTGGGTGTTTTGTAGTTAATTCTGTCGATTACAATTTTTAAAAAAAACTTTCAATAACAAAATATTGCTAAAATATAAACTGATGCACTACAAATAGGTCTCAGATATTTGTAAACATGTCCTGTTATAGTACTGCATGAGTTTGACAATACACAGAAGAAATTCAATATTCTACTGGACTCCATCACTGAACAGTGATGTAAACTAAAATAATTATAATGAACAACTCCCATTTCCCAAAGTGCAAGATACACTATTATGAATATAGGTGATAAAAGATCACACAAATAAGTGATCTGACAAATAAACGAGGGATGTGAAACAGTCACTATACTGGATGTCCCATTCATTTTCAATAATTAGGTATTCTGTAATTAATATTCACAAATAAATCTTAGTGCCATTTACTCCCTTTTATATTTGTCAAAGTCTAACGTGATTGCTGACATACAGGCTACACCTCTTTGTATTCCACTTTCAAACACAGCCTACATTTGGGCCTGGAAAACTTGCATTCTATGGGCAATGCACTAATATACACAATGAGGGGGGGTGAAAATAAAATAAATGTAACATTTCTCACTACATATAGTTTCAATGAGCCCATTTGTGTAAAATTTTCAGACTTTGGCATCAACGCAAAAGATCCACACATAAGAAATCAAAAAATAAAATTATGTAGTTATGTGTAATAAAGTAGAATGAAGCTTTTAAATCCTGAAGATTCCCCGGGCCCTCCTGTGAATCCTGATTTCATCTGGATTTAAGTCAGGTGATTGACTGGGCCAGTCTAACTTAATCTTTGTTGTGTATTTGGGATTGCAGTCCTGCTGGAAGGTTCACCCATTTCATCCTCATACTAGTGGAGAGCAGCAGATTTTCAAGAACATGGCTCCATTCATCATTCCTTCAACAATATATAGTTTGCCACTACCATGAGATCAGAAACAGTCCCATGCCATGGCACTTCCACCTCCAAAATTTACTGTTGAAGTAGTTTTTTTTCCTGGGTGATGTGTAGTGGTACTTCTCCAAACATGGAGTGTAGTATAATCGCTAGTGTTGTAGTCAAGACCAAACCAAGCCCAGAGTCTTACAAGACCAAGTCTGACATACACAGTGGTCTTGAGAGACTCTGGTCTTGACTACAATGTCACTGACAGTCAAATTTATTGAACCTGACCAACGCATGTTCTTCTAGTATGTTCTAGGCTTGTCCACATACTGCTTGGCAAACTAAACAAATTCAGCATGCCTTTTCCTCAATAATACGGTCTTGTGAGGAGAGCATGTATGAAGCCCATGACGATGAGTGTACTGCTTAATATTTTCTGTCATAGCTGTACCTGCTGCCCTCAAGTCTTTCTGGATCACTTTCCAAGTGTTCTTTGGCTCTTACATTGCTCTAACTCCCTGGTCAGCTATCCTGCGAGGAGCTCCTGTGAATGCCCGTTTGTGGTAGCGTGGCACTTGCAGATATTGGCCCGCAATAGTGTTTACTGGACGATTCAGAAGTTTTGCTATACTGCATGTCTCTAACCAAATCCATCAGTGGGTTTTGCAACAATCAGTTTGAGGAGGTCTTGGTGTGTTCAGACCAAACATGAAGCACAAATCCTCCCCCCCCCCCACACACACACAGTGCAATTACATGTAAAGTCAATGTAAAGACACAAATTGATATCAGAGCCATTTGCAGAGGGGCAGGGTTACCTCAACTTCTGGAGCTGCTTTCTATCTGCAGTGGAAATCCCTAAAACAGTCATCTTTAGGTTTACAACATTATCTGATGGGGCAAACAGCTTGGAAAATGTCACCGCATCTTCCACACACTGCACCTGGATGACTGTTGTTTACACTGCTAGCCCTCATTAGCACATTGGTAGTGGGAGTGCGTGGATGGATGAACTCCCAACACCGTCTCAGCTGCAGAGCTTCCAGTCCATCTGTCTACTGGTGAGTGGTTGTCTGATTTTCAAACTAGTTTACTCCAGTGTTGATACTTTTACTCTGGTAACAGTGCAATTTCAAGGCTGATTAGCCATCATGACCAACTCCCTCAGGTGTCAATGTGCAAATTAATGCGTTCGTCTGCACAGACTATGTAATCGTGCCATGCAAAAAACTAGCTTTGTACGTGGTCTAAACCAAAGGTGGTGTCAAATGAAAATTTTCCTTCATTGACATTTTTTTTCCAGCAATGATTGAAAATTCTGAAAGCTGTCATTTGACAGGTTACACTGAGGGTGATTTAGTTAAAGTCAGTTAAAATGACATAACACTGGTCAACACCAAATTTATTGTCCAAGTTGTTTTTAGCTGATTTAGGACAATTTTGATGTGCTGAATCCAAAAATCACATTGGTTTTGCTCAATCAGGTCAACGTTTTGAAGTATGGCCACATGTTTTTTACGTTTTTGTTTACATGTATGGGTATTTTCGCTTTATATGATGCAAAATTCTTATTTATTTCTTGAAATTTCTCGAACTCTGAAGAGTTTGCATGTGCCAATTTATGACATCGTCATGATGGCTGATTACTGTTGGACTCTGAAGAGCGACATCTCTGCCGCTGAGCATTCTAGAGGTTCGAATAAACGGAAGTTGAAGCTCTGAATTTTGAACAATGATGATGTAACATTCAATTTACATGTAAATTACCTTTATCAATGTCTACTATTCAATTTACAGTAATCAAAGTTTGTAACATTTAATCAAATTGTGTTAGGAAATGATTTTTTTCTCTTAAAAATCCATTTTGGATGACAAATATTAAAAAAAAATAAAAATCAACCGATAATGTCACAAAAATGTAACATTTAGTCAGAAGATCAGATTTTTTTTGACCTGATCGAGAGAAACGGATGTCATTTCGGATTCAGCAGCACAAAATTGTCTTAAATCAGTTGAAAAAACACAGACAACTTACAAAAAAATAATTATATAATCTATAATTATAGATTATGACATAATGAAAAATGCATAAAAAAAATGACCAGAACAAGGATTCAGTGTACCCCACCCGGAATGGGGTTACTGGGGCCCCACCCTGGAGCCAGGCCTGGGTTCAGATGATGGTTCAGAGTACCCACCCTTTTTGGAGTCTCTGACTGGGGTGCTGGAGAGTGCTCCTCTTGGACACTCCATTGTCCTACTGGGGGACTTCAATGTGCACGTGGGCAACAACAGTGAAACCTGGAAGGGGGTGATTGGGAGGAACGGTCTGCCTGATCTGAACCCAAGTGGTGTTCAGTTATTTGACTTCTGTGCTAACCACAGTTTGTCTATAACGAACACCATGTTCAAGCATAAGGGTGTCCATATGTGCAACTGGCACCAGGACACCCTAGGTCGCAGGTGGATGATCGAGCTGAGGCCCCTGTCCAGGAGATCTTCAACTACCACCTCGGGAAGAAGTTCAACCACATTACAAGGGAGTCTGGAGACATGGAGTCTGAATGGGCCATGTTCTCCACCTCCATTGTTGAAGCAGCAGCCCAGAGCTGCGGCAGCAAGGTCGTCGGGGCATCTCGTGGTGGCAATGCCCGAACCAAGTGGTGGACACCAGTGGTGAGGGGGGCCATTAAGCTGAAGGAGGAGTCCTGTCAAGCTTGGTTGGCTTATGGGACTCCCAAAGCAGCGGAGGTGTACCGACAGGCCAAGCAGAGTGCAGCTCGGGTAGTTGCTGAGGCAAAAACTTGGTTATGGGAGAAGTTCAGTGAGGCCATGGAACAAGACTTTCGGTCGGCCTCGAAGAGATTCTGGCAAACTGTCCGGCGGCTCAGGAGAAGGAAGCAGCTCCCTGTTTACACTGTGTATGGTGTGGATGGGGTGCTGCTGACTTTGGGGATATCGTCGGGCAGTGGAAGGAATACTTCGAGGATCTCCTCAATCCCACTGACACACCTTCCACAGACGAAGCTGGGCTTGTGGACGAGGGGGACAACTTGCCTATCACAGGGGCTGAGGTTGCCAAGGTGGTTAAAAATCTCCTTGGTGGGCAGGCCCTGGGAGTGGATGAGATTTGCACCGAGTACCTCAAGGCCCTGGATGTTGTAGGGCTGTCATGGTTGACACACCTCTGCAACATTGCGTGGAGGTTGGGGGCAGTGCCCTTAGCATGGCAAACCGGGGTGATGGTTCCCCTCTTCAAAAAAGGGGACCGGAGGGTGTGCTCCAACTTTAGAGGGATCACACTCCTCAGCCTCCCTGGGAAGGTCTATGCCAAGGTACTGGAGAGGAGAGTCCGGCCGCTGGTCGAATCTCTGATTCAAGAGGAGCAATGTGGTTTTTGTCTTGGCTGTGGAACATTGGACCAGTTCTTTACCCTCTCAAGAATCCTTGAGGGTTCGTGGGAGTTTGCCCAACCAGTTTACATGTGTTTTGGGGACTTGGAGAAGGCATTCAACCGCGTCCCTCGTGTTTTTTTTTGTGGTGGGTGTTTCGGGAGTATGGGGTATCGGGCTTGTTGTTACGAACTAGTCGGTCTCTGTACGACCATTGTCAGAGTTTGTTTCGTATTGCCAACACTCGATTGAACTCATTCCCAGTGAGAGTTGGACTCCGCCAGGGCTGCCCTTTGTCACCGATCCTGTTCACAATTTTTATGGACAGGATTTCTAGGCGCAGCCAGGGAACAGAGGGTGTCATGCATGCTCGGTGACCACAGGATCTCATCTCTGTTTGCAGATGATGTCCTGTTGGCTTCATCCAGCAATGACCTACAGGCCTTACTGGGATGGTTTTCCACTGAGTGTCAAGTGGCTGGGATGAGAATCAGCACCTCCAAGTCCGAGTCCGAGTCCATGGTCCTCAGCCAGAAAAAGGTGGATTGCCTTCTCTGGGTTGAGGACAGGCTCCTGCCCCAAGTGGAGGAGTTTAAGTATCTTGGGGTCTTATTCACAAGTGAGGGGAGAATGAAGCAAGAGATTGACAGATGGATTGGAACAGCATCTGCAGTGATGCAGACATTGTACTGTTCTGTTGTGGTGAAGAGGGAGCTAAGATCTAAGGCAAAGCTGTCGATTTACCAGTCAATCTACGTTCCTACCCTCACCTATGGTCACGAGCTTTGGGTAATGACCAAACGAATGAGATCGCGGATACAAGCGGCTGAAATGAACTTTCTTCGTAGGATCGCTGGACTCACCCTCAGAGATAGGGTGAGGAGCTCAGTCATCCAGGAAAGGCTCAGAGTAGAACCGCTGCTCCTCCACATTGAAAGGAGCCAGTTGAGGTGGTTTGGGCATCTGATTAGGATGCCTCCTGGACGTCTCCCTCTTGAGGCGTTTCGGGCACGTCCCACCAGGAGGAGACCCCAGGGCAGACCCAGGACTCGCTAGAGAGACTACATCTCCCAGCTGGCCTGGGAACACCTTGGTATCCTCTCTGAAGAGATGGAGCAGGTGGCTGGGGAGAGGGAAGTCTGGGCTTCTCTGCTTGAACTGCTGCCTCTGTGACCCAGACCTCCGGAAAAGCGGTGGAAGATGAATGGATTATGACAGTTTTTACAAGCCTGTCAAAATGGCATTAAAAAAAAAAAAAAAAAGTCTGGCACAACCTCTGGTCTACACACACCTTTAGGAAAGCTCTGGTTTGTACCCATCATGAGATATTTCTTGTATGACACCTTTGTAACAAAATACCTTTTTATAGGCATTCATGAAGAACCTACCCAGCTGATATTTCCACAGACAGCAAGTAGAACTACTTTCTAACAACTCATTTTCAACTGACCTCGTACCTCATCTTGCCTTGTATTGCTTTTTCCTGTGTCCAGTACTTTCTTTGCGTTTCATTCTACTTGATTACAAATAACTTTATCAACTCATGAAATCCACACCTTAAAAAAAAAAAAAAAAAAAAAAAAAAAAGTTAAGCAATGTCTGGTGAAAATTTCATGCAAATATCTTCATTGGAAATATGTACTAAAAATAAAAATGTTCATGATTTCAATACTCATTTCTCAATTGTGTGTGTATAAAAATTTTTTCAATTTTGTTTTCAATTTTGTAGGAGTAAGTCACGTCACCAAAAAGTTACGAGTAAGGCTAATATCTACTTTTAAAATAAATTAATAAATCTTAAACAACTTTGCTCACCAATTTGTGAGAAGTCTGTATCCTGTACTAAATGTACTTTTTATTTTCAAATTTTAAAAATAATTTGCTTAACCCCCCCCCCCCCCCCCCCATCCCAATTTGGTCCTGTCCTTGTACATTTGAGACACTATAGAGGGTATGCATATGATGTCACTGAATGGAACTCAGTTAAAAAACATTGAGGGGAAAAATGAATGCCAGCATTAGGGTGTATGCAGTAAAACAAAAAAATACACACAATATTCACTGACAGCAGTACACAGAGTACCTGCTTGTATAGTGGAGCACTAATCTTGTCATTCTATCTTAATTGGTAAAAAAATAAAAATAATTAAAGGCTCTGAATCAGTTCTTCACTTACCATGTGCTCTTTGGTCTTTACCCACACATCACTACAGTCAAGTAAATGTCATGGTATTAACATGTTAAGTAAAAAAAGTATTCTGTGCACTGCTGTGACTAAATATTTTGCGATTTTTATGTTTTGCTGCATACAAAATAAAGCAGTCACATGTGATTGCCACTTAGTGCTGTGTTGCTATGGTAACTGTTCTAGAACTGCCAAGAATTCTTTTCCAGTACATCCCCTCTATTCTCATAAATTTGACAATTCTTGTAAGTTTATGACTATCCTCATAAGTTTGACATTACCATAACTACCATTTTTTTTGATACTGATAAATTAGCAACTCTGCCCCCCCCCCAACATAATGCAACTTCTAGTTTTGTTCCTATAGTATGCACTTCATCCTAGCCCAATTAAAGCATTCATTATACAAGATGAACACTTCAATCTGTTTGAATCTATACAGCAAGATGTACATTCCTGTATAGTAACATACTTTTACAAATTCAAGGCAGACCTTTGTTTCAAGTAATTTTCCACTTATGTTTGGCCCGGATAAGATTGTTTCCCCCGCTATAGATATTTAGACAAATTGCTGCAGTTTACATGAAAACCTTCTCTTACATACCCATATTTCTCTTTGAAAGCAGTGATCACGCTCTCCTTGGCTTCACCTTCAACCCAGTATTTGTGTGGCACATAGAAGCCAGACCTTACTCGGCACTGTGGACATGTCCTGGGGAAAAGACACTGTCAAGCAATGCCAAGTCATTTTGTATTAGTTTAGCTTGTAAGTATTAGTGGAACTTACTTTATCAGATCCTGTCCCAATTCTCTGGTTTTCCTCCATGTCACGATACAGTCCAAACAGAAGGAATGACTACAGTTGGGCAAAAGCCCAAACATCTGATTTCTTGGCTCTGGCTTTTCATACACCTTGTCCATGCAGATCCCACAGGTCACATCTTTACTCCGGACAAATTCCTCACTTTTCTTCTTTTCTTGCTGATCTCTAGAGGTTGCAGCAACTGCCGTCGCCCCATCCTCTGGTACTGCAGATGAAGCAGTCTCCTAAGCACAAAAACAGCAAGTCTAAGAGTCCCGAATTCACCATTTCTACATTTTAAATTCTGTTAATTATGAACCATATCATAGAAATGCATATGAATATTAAGGGTGGGGATAAATAATAGATGCATCATAGTATAGCAATACTTTGTGGTGGTGATACTGCAGCAGTTCACACTATTGTGATACTTTATTGAGAATTATTAATAAATGTTGCAAACATAAGCTTACATATTTAGGTGCCAGCATAATTAAGAAGTTGACTTTTCAATTCATTACGATGGTGCTCACTGCTTACGGTCTGGTTAGGTGAGCACAACAAAGCAGATCTAGCTGGGAGTACAATAAGAAAGACTGGGGTAGGGGGGGGATCACAATATACGTTATCACAATACTCAGCATATCGCAAGACTGTGATAGTATTGCATCGAGAGGTAAAAGGATTGAAACAAGCTCATCTTAAATTACTGACTGGAAACTTCAAACTGAACTTCAACTTTGTTTCTGTGCCTCTCCTCTCTTCCTCCAGACTCTGGGACCGCAATTTCCAGATGACAGGACTTGGAACCTGATTTGGGGAGCCATGTCATCTGCTGGTGTTGGTCCACTGTATTTTATTTAGTCCAAAGTCAGCACAGTCGTCTACCAGGAAATTTTAGAGCATTTCGTGCTTCCCTCTGCTGACAAGCTTTATGGAGATGCGGTTTTCATTTTACAGCAGAAGTTGGCACCTGCCCACACTGCCAAAAGTATCAAAACCTGGTTTAATGACCATGGTATCACTGTGCTTGGCTGACCTGAACCCCATAGAGAATCTATGGCAGGGGTCACCAACTAAAACTGCAAAGGGTCTGATAAGATAAGATAAGCCTTCATTAGTCCCACAATGGGGAAATTCCAGGATTGCAACAGCACAGGGATAGCAATACTCAGAGCAATAATTCAGAAGATAAGATAATAGGAGCAGTGAATATACATATGTACACAGAAATATACAGTGCATATCATTGTAGTTAGATGGAATAAATAGCATAATTGTCTATTCAGTTACCCCACCTAGTATGAATATGTACCCATACAGTATATTACGTATCTGAATTAGCCTAGTGGTCACCCTCTGTAGCGACTGATATTGTCCTAGTTGTATAATGAAGGGGACCATTATTGTGCAAATTTGTCACGTTTTGTGCATTCAATACGGCCTCTATGAGCAGCCCTGTTTAGGTTATAAAGTCTGACAGCAGTGGGTAGGAAGGACCTGCAAAGCCTCTCGGTCACGCACCTAGGATGGTACAGCCTACTGCTGAATGAGCTCCTCAGTGCGTTCAGCGTGTCCTGTATGGGGTGGGACTCGGACTCCAGCAAAGACGACAGCTTAACCACCATCCTCCTCTCTCCCATCTCCTCCACTGGGTCGAGGCGCTGCCCCAAGACAGAGCTAGCTTTTTTGATTAGTCTATTCAGTCTCTTCTCGTCGACTGCCGTGATGCCGTTGCCCCAGCAGACCACTCCAACTGTGATGGCTGATGCCACCATCGAATCGTAGGTCTTCAGGAGCACCCCTTGTACACCAAAAGACCTGAGCCTCCTCAGGAGGAACAGCATGCGCTGTCCCTTCTTGTAGAGCGCATCGATATTGTGTGACCAGTCCAGTTTATTGTTCAAATGAACACCCAGGTACTTGTAGGATGTCACCATCTCAATGTCCGTTCCCTGGACGTTTACTGGTGCTGTGAGGGGTTGTCCTCGCCTGCCACAGTCCACCACCAGTTCCTTAGTTTTCCTCGCATTGATCTGGAGACAGTTCCAATGGCACCAGTCCACGAAGTCCTGGATAAGTCCTCTGTACTCTGCATCATCTCCATCAGAGATGAGGCTGACAATTGCAGAGTTGTCAGAGAACTTCTGAAGATGGCAGTGTGGTGTGTTGTGTGAAAAGTCTGCAGTATAAAGGGTGAACAGGAAGGGAGCCAGAACTGTTCCCTGGGGGGCCCCCGTATTGCAGATGATCATGTCGGACACACAATCCTGGGTTCTCAAACTGTGGCCGGTTTGTGAGGTAGTCCAGGATCCACGATGACAGATGCTGGTCCACCCCTGCGCACAGTAGCTTGTCTGTCAGGATCACCGGTTGGATGGTGTTGAAAGGACTGGAGAAATTAAAGAACATGATCCTGACCACGCAGTCCTCCTCCCCAGGAGAGGTCCGAACTAGATGTGGGAATCTTTAGGCACCTCATTATTTGATTGTGATTCAGAACTGTAACTTGATTCTAAAACAATTCTCAATGCATCTTGATGCATTTTTTTTTTTTATATTCAAGATTTTTCCCTCCCACTGTGTGACAACTTGGCCCTTTTAAAGCAACGTGTTTGCAATGGCCCATGAATTTACTTCCAACATCTTTTATTAAAACAAAGAGAAACCTGACACATGGTGGGCAGTGGTGGCCAATTGGTTAGGGATGTGGACTGGTGAGCGGAGGGTCGCAGGTTTTATCCCTGGACCGGCAGGATCAGATCTGGGTGGGACAGATAACATAGTGTTTGCCCTACCCTCCTTAACCCCACTGTGGTGCCCTTGAGCAAGGCCCTGAGCCCCAATTTGAGCTGCTCAGTGGTCAAAGATCAGTCTGTGGTTGTATTGGGCAGCTTCCTGGTGTGAATGTGTGAGTGTGAACGGGGCATCCTTGAAAAAGCGAGGTCATCTCTCAGTGGAACTTCCCTGTATAAATAAAGGTTGAATAAAAAAAATAAAATAAACGTGGACAAATTTATCTCAGTGTGCTTTTAGGAACGGTCATCCTTTCATGGACATTCTTTCAGAAGACCACAGCCGTCTCCAGACAGGCCAGGATCATTTAACTTGCTTTCACACATTATTTTATTTAGCTCATGTTTTAGCTGCTTTTAGCTCTATATTAATTTTTAAACCAAAAAAAATAAATAAAATGAATTCTTTGTTCAATTTCAAACAAAATGTAATCTAAAATTTGATAATACAGGAGAACACTAAATGTGTTTGTTGACTCCAAATAAATAGGTCTAATATTCTAAAATCTACAACTAAAATCCTAAAAATGTTTGATAGGTGAACACAAACTAAATTGTATTGCATTAAAAAGAGATTCATATCTAAAAACAACAACAAAAAACAACAACAAAACAATTTCACAAAAAGTCCACCTCTATACAATATTTTCAGTGCAGAAAAAAAGTTTCAAACTTTAAGACAAAAAAAAAAAAAACGGACACAAAATATAATTCCAGGACAGAATTCCTCGACATTTTTTTCAGTCTCCACAGTAAATGCTGTTACAGCATGGAGGGAGAGGGGAGGTGGAACTTTTCATGTTCCGTAACACACGGAGCTTTTACTGAGTTTTTACATGATAACCAGCGACCTCACCTCTGCATCCCAGCATGAACTACTCTCAGCTCACAACAGCACTTCTTTTTGTGGGTACAGACCAGTCTGGCCGGGATGGATGTCAGCCTTGTTTGTGTGTGTGTGTGTGTGTGTGTTGGGGGGGGGGGGGCGCCTGCAGCTAACCTGATTTTGGAACCTGCTGCATACTGTCTGGAGTGATTGGAGCCACAGAGTCTCTGCAGAGAGTGGCGTTCATGGTACAGCGAAGAGGGCAGTCTGCAGCAGGAAAGTGCCAAGGGCTCGTGCCATAATCTGTCGCCGATGCAGCAGTTCAGTTCAGCTTTTTCCTCTTTTTTCCCCCCACCAAAATAAAACACTCTCCCTTTTCCCCAAATTGTATCAAAAGGCTTCAGGGTCCGGATGGAGGACTCTCAGGGTCTGGATCCGGACCGGAGTCCCCCAGTTGGTGACACCTGATCTATGGGGTTTAGAGAGTCTGGAGTTTTGTCAAGGGGAAGATGAGACACCAGATGAGCTGAAGGCTGCTATCAAAGCAACCTGGGTTTTCCACAACACCTTGGTAGGGCCACAGACTGATCACTTCCATGCTGCGCCACTGGGTGGCAGTAATTCACGCAAAAGGAGTCTCGAGCAAGTATTGAGTGCATACATGGACATACTTTTCAGTAGATCAACATTTCTATTAATAAAAATATATATATATATATATTTTTTTTTAATTCATCTTATGAAATAGTCAAATTTCCTGAGAAACTGAATTTGGGGCTTTCATTAGCTGTAAGCCACAATCAAAATTAAATGAAATAAATGCTTGAAATATATCACTAATGAATCTATTTTTTATTTTTTATTTTTTTATTTTTTTTTGTTTTGTTACTTATTTGTACCCGTAGGTAGACTTGGTTTGCAGTCTGGTGACAAGCCACCGGCTGCTGGTCGCTGCGTGCGCGAGCGCCCTAAACCTACATGTTTTTGGTATGCGGGAGCAAACCGGAGAAATCCCGGAGTAAACCCACGCAACACGGGGAGAACATGCAAACTCCACACAGCTCACTGTCGGTCGGGGGCTGGGATCGAACCCACAATCTCATGATCCCCGCGATCCCCCGGCCGAGGGTAAAACTGTGCTGCCACAGTGCTAAACCACTGCGCCACCGTGCATCTATGCCAGTTTCACTTTTTGAATGACTGAAATAAATTAACTTTTTGATGATATTCTATTTCATTGAGAAGCACCTGTATTTTTACTTTCATTTCTGGGTGCCTGATTTGCTTTAAAAAAAATAAAAAAAATAATAAAAAAAACACAGTTACAAATTTTGGGGTGGTTAAGGTTAAGCACCAAAATGGTTGATTTGGGTTAGGCTCTACTTTTCACATTACAGCTCTAATAGTCTGCTAACCAGTTTCATGAAACTATATGAAAGTCAAAAATGCACAGAGATAACTCAAATCGATTTAGGATTGTCATTCAGATGCATTTTCATGAAATTAGTATACCCTATACAATAGTCACATTTGAAATGGAATCTGTTAATCCAGACCTTGTTCTGTCCATCGCATGCGCCTGCTTGAGCAACTTCGGAGCTGTGAGCGGAATCAGTGTTCGTTTCTGCAGAGTGATAAAAATTTTTTTTTTTTTTTTTAAAAAGTCAGGCGGAAATAAAAGTTAAGCTCATTTCAATTTCACCCTTAAAAACATTCAGTACCTTGTGGTTCCTCGGCAATATTCTCTGGCAGGTCCCCAATGTCATGCTGAGGATTTGATACGTTGTCCTCCGACTCGGAACTGCTGCATCCTGGCCCAGATGTGACCTCAGCTCGTGGAAGAGAAGGTTCAGATCCTCTTCTGTCAGGTGGAACCACAGTGGGGGAGGAGACTATAGGCACTGAGCTTCTCCTACCTGAAGCATCCCCGACCTCTGACTGAAGAACATGCAAATACCTGGTTGAGGAAAAGAGTCAAGTAGTTCAAATATGTCGATGCATCATTATTTACTCAATATGATAAGTTGCTCACCTGCAATGTTCACCGTACCAACATCTACCTTTCTGATAAAACCGACAGAGCATTTGAGAAGGCACTATGACAGGTGAGTCATGACGATAAATACATCGATGGCCAAATCTGCAAGTGCCATTTATGAAATGCCTGTAGTGAAAAGATGGAGACAAAATTAATTTTTCATTTAGTCTCAAGCAATGTTTGATTTATCAAAAACAGCATCCAAATATTGAAAGATTTGTCTGCAGAGTTTTAGATTATAATTTTTAAAGGCTACTTTAGATGTGCAACATTAAAATTAAAAAAAAGTACATTTCAACCGACAATTTCCTTCTACCCCCAAACTTCATGAAGAAATGAAGCAGGATGCATAAATGTTACATCTTCCAGTTTGAATCAGCTGTAAAAATCCAAAAGGAATTTTTAAATAACTTGTTCAGTTGTTTAAGACAGATTATCACAGCATTTGCATCATGATATTGGGCGCATGTGCACACAGCGACCGGCAGCTGGTGAAAAAAAAGTTCGACATCTGTGTCTCTGTTTTTATGCACTTTAAGATAAGCCTGTATTAGTCCCACAATGGGGAAATTCCAGGATTGCAACAGCACAGGGATAGCAACACTCAGAACATGTTACTGCATTTAAACATGGATAATGCAGCATCTGTGTTTGAGTCTGTGCCGCAACTGCCGAACTTTATTTTAAGAGATTTTCATAGACACAGCGAAGAAAAGAGACAAGAGGAGGAAATGCGGAAAGTGTGGAGGCATACGATTAAATCTGAGGAGGCATCAGCTTAACCGCTTTCCTCTTCCTCCCATTATTATGGGGAACGTACAATCCCTGAGAAATAAAGTGGATGAAATTCAAGGGAATATACGATATCAGAAGGACTTCAAGAACTGCTGTGTCATGGCTTACACGGAGACGTGGCTTACGGCGCACGACTGGGATGCGGACCTGTGGATTGACGGCTTTGGAGCCCCACTTCGCTCGGATCGGCAGGAAGAGGTAACGGGGAAACGTCAGGGGGGCGGAGTATGCTTATACATTAACAGTACTGCACATCTGTCACGGTCAGAGAGCGCATCTGTACACCCGATGTGGAGCTTCTGTCTGTATCACGACGCCCCTTTTATCTGCCCCGCGAGTTCCCCCAACTTTTCATAACGACTGTGTACATTCACCCAAGGGCGGATGCTGACTCCGTCTCCAGCACCGTCTTTGATGTGGTCCAGCGGTTGCAGTCAATTTCCCCAGAGGCTCCAAACTTTATTCTTGGGGATTTTAACCATGTTTCTTTAAAGACACTTAAAAACTTATCAGTATGTCTCCTGCCCAACCAGGCAGAAAAAAAGACATTGGACCTGTGCTATGGATCCATAGAGAAGGCCGATAAATCACTTCCCCTTCGTCCTTTAGGAACCGCCGATCACAACTGAGTACATTTGCTGCCCACATATAAAACTGCTCTCAGAAGAGGCAAGGCGAAGACCAGAGACAAACGTGTGGACAGAGGATTCAGTGCACTGCCTCCAGGAATGCTTTAACTGTATGGACTGGGAGGTGTTCACACTGTCCTGCGGGGATGATTTGGACTCTTTGGTGGACATCACATGCTCATACACGACTTTCTGCAGAGATATGATCGTTCCACGTAAAAGTGTCAAAATATATCCCAACAACAAGCCATGGGTTACAAAATCAGTTAAATCCTGCTTACAGAGGAAAGCACTTGCCTTTAAACAGGGGGTTGTTTCTGAGCTGCAGGTTGCCACAAAAGAAGTCCGAAATTTTAAGAGCAAAACAGAATTATAAATCAGAGTTGGAAAGCAAGATGGCAACAAAGAAACTTGGTTCAGCCTGGGCCAGTATGAAAACTATTGCAGGCCTTCAGAGCACAGAGCGCAGTAATCGTGTGTTTTTAGATGGTTTTAATTCAGACACAGAGCTGGCTAATGCTCTTAATTGTTTTTATGGTTGTTTTGATTCCTTTGATTTTAGCACAGAAACCCGATTTGAAACAGAAACTCAAAGACAATCAGCACTTTAATATTGAGGTGCAGGATATTAAAAGGGAGTTCTGTGCTGTAAAAGTAAACAAAAGTCAGGGCCCTGATAATATATGTGAGCGATTGGTAAAGTCCTGTGCACATGAATTGAGTCCTGTATTTCACTACATTTTCAGTAAGTCCTTACAGACACAACATGTGCTTAAGATCTGGAAAGATGCCGTGGTTGTCCCCGTTCCAAAATCCAGCTGTCCTAAAACGGTTAACGACTTTAGACCAGTTGCTTTGACCTCAATTTTAAAGAAAATTTTTGAAAAACTGGTCAGATTTGAGGTCCTAAAGCAGACTGAGCATGCATTGGATCCTCTGCAGTTTGCCTATAGGCCTCACAGAGGAGTGGAGGATGCCACTGTCACTCTGCTTAACATGCTTTTTAAACATCTGAATTTTAATGGGACACGCGCCAGGCTTTTATTTGTGGACTTTTCTTCCGCCTTTAATACAATCCAACCTCATATTTTAGTTGAAAGGCTCCCGCAACAATTTGATTTGAGCAATAATCTGGTGGGTTGGATTCTGGATTTTTTAAACCAACAGGACACAGAGAGTAAGGGTCAATGGTACATTGTCTGACCAAAAGTGCTCTTCAACTGGCTCTCCTCAGGGGTGTGTGTTGTCACCACTACTCTTCATCCTGTACACAAACATGTGTCAGAGCAGACATGACAGACACATTATAAAGTATGCTGATGATTCAGTTGTTGTCAGTCTCCTCCAGGATGGTGAGAGTGGCCACGGCCCAGTAGTTGATGATTTTGTTCACTGGTGTGAGGATTCCTACCTGCAGCTGAATACGACAAAAACTAAAGATATTATTGACTTTAGGAGGAAAACTCCCAGGCACGAAGTCACTGTACTATAAGGCCAGACCACCGAATGTGTACAATCCTACAAATATCTTGGGACGATTATTGATAGTAATTTAAACTTTGAAGAGAACTGTGAAAGGGTGTGCAAAAAGGGTCAGCAACATTTGCATTGCTTGAGAAAACTTGCACGCTTCCAAACTGACCGAACCATAATGATAATGTTTTATCGGGCTTTTATTGAATCTGTTTTATCCTTTTCTTTAGTGTCATGGTTTGGTCAGATAAAACTGAAACAGAGGAAATCCTTGGATCAGGTAGTTAGATGGTCCAGTCGTTTGCTTGGTGAGTCACAGCTGAGCCTGACATCCTTTTACACCAGACAGGTACAGAGGATTGCTACCACCATTTTAAATGATGACTCCCACCCTTTGCACTGCCACTCTCAGCTTCTTCCCTCCAGACGGAGGTTTGCTGTCCCAAAAAGTAAAACCCAGCGCTACAAAAACAGCTTTGTTCCTGCTGCTGTCGAAGAGTTGAACAAGTTGTAACAATACATTGCACATAATTTAGTTACCCATTTATTAATTTCATTTTATATTTACTTATTTTTGTAGGTTTTTTATTTGGGTTCTAAATTTTTTTATTGGGTTTTAGACTTTTGAGTTTTTAACCTCTTTGACTAGTCTAACTTTTTAATATGACCCTTCTCTCTTATCCGTTTTTTCTCTCATCTCTTTGTCTTATGTCCTGATTGATGGAGCCTTGAGTATTTTTATCATGTTTATAGTCAGCTTCATGTGTGCCTGTGTTTGTGTCTATGATGAATGTAATTGTGGTTTGTAACTATCGATGTCACCTGACTGCAAAACTAATGTACCTACGGGTACAAATAAAGTAACCTGAACCGGTGTCTGATCAATTTCATACAGCGACAAAAAGAATCTGAAATTCAAGAACAAGCTTATGATTGGAACATGAACCAGTGTACTCCCAGTTGAAGAAATCTATTTATTAGGGGTGGAAATCACAACAGGCCCTATGATGCAATATTATCGTTACCTTACAATATGCCAAGTATTGCGATATACAGTCATGTGAAAAAATTAGGACACCCTGTATAAGCCTCTGTGCATTTGTGTTTTTTGACATATGGATATTTAATATCAATGTTAAAAATACTGGGAGATTCATGTAATACAACTTAATTAAAAATGAATTAAAGACTATTCTCAAATTTTCTGCAAAACATAATTCTAAACAAGAAGTGAGGAATAAATTAGGACACCCCCACATTCATCCCCACTTAAAATGGCTAAAATAAAAGTTAAAAAATGCAAATAAAAACAAAAACAAGGTTAGACATAGATATGTGAACATTTCTTAATAAAGAACTGAACACTTAATGGGATGTCCTAGTTTTTTCACATGACTGTATATTGCAGTTTCCAACAGCGATCTTTGTCTTGTCCAACTCCTGGGTAGATATGAGGGGCCTGCTGTCCTGACCCGATAAAGAGCACTTAGAACCATCTAGTCAGTGGATTAAAAAGTTGTTTTGTTTTTTTTTTTTTTTAAACTCTATTACCCAAAGAGGTGAATATGTATTTGAAACATTTATACTTTCATTAAAATATCCTGATAGTGGTGTCTCTGAATCAATAGAACATCGTGGACACACAGTATTGCGATATGACATTATCGATTTTCCTATGCCACCCCTATTGTTTATCAATATGGTCTTCAAAAATGTATCATTAAAAGATGGAACTTTTCACACCATTTTGCTTTAAAAACATTTCCCCTGACGTAATCATGGCTTTAACCACCACCAGTAATTGAAAAGGTAGAAGTGTGGAGGTGAGAGTAGGGACATTAAATGCAGGGACTATGACTGGTAAATTAAAGAACCATAGTGAGCAAGCTCACATGCATCCCCATACCAGGGGCCCCAATTACCTCCGCCAAGGAGGTAATGTTTTCGTCCGTGTTTGTTGGTGTGTTTGTGAATAAATGGATTCAAGGCTAGAAGCACTGGAGGTGGATTTAAACTGTTGTATTATGGTGTAGATAGGAAGAGAAATGGAATAAGAGTAATCTTGAAGGAAGTGTATGTGAAGATTGTTCAGGAGGTAAAGAGGGAGTCAGACAGAATCATGAGTTTGAAGCTAGAAGGCAAAGGTATGATGCCGAATGTTGTCAGTGCATATGTCCCACAAGTTGGATGTCAGGTTGAAGAGAAAGAGGAATTCTGGAGTAAGATGGGTGAAACAGTAGAGTATTCCCAGGGAGGAGAGAGAGTGGTGATTGGAGCGGACTTTAACGGACATGTAGGTGAAGGGAACAGAGGTGATGAGGAGGTCCTGGGTAGGTATGGTCTTGAGAGAAATGTGGAAGGACAGATGGTTGTGGATTTTTCCAAAAGAATGGAAATGGCTGTGGTGAACACGTACTTTAAGAAGACAGAGGAACATACGGTGACTTACAAGAGCGGAGGAAGGTGCACACAAGTGGACTATGCAGAAGGAGAAATCTGAAAGAGATGGGAGATGGCAAGGTGGTGGCAGGGGAGAATGTAGCTGGACAGCATCGGATGGTAGTCTGTAGGATGACTTTGAAAAGCAAGAAGAGGAAAACGGTGAAGGCAGAGTCAAAGATTAAGTGGGGGAAGTTACAGAAGGAAGAGGGCCACACAGTTCAGGAAGGAGCTGATACAGGCTCTGGATGGTAGGGATGGCAGGATGACACCTGTCGGTTTATCAAGGAGCTCTTAGACAAAAAGTATCCTCTAGTGAAGCCTGTCGTGACTCCCCGATTTCCTATCTCCTGCACAGCAGCTTTGCTCAGTCAACTTGGAGAGATTGCTAAAACCAACAACCTGCACATTCAGAGCCACGTCAGTGAAAATCTGGATGAAATCAAGCTTGTCAAGGAGCTGTTTCCTGAATCTTACACAGATGTTTATCTAAAGTCTAACCTTCTCACTGATAAGACAGTGATGGCTCATGGCTGCCACCTCACTGATGAAGAGTTGGTTCTATTCAGAGAGACAGGAACCTCTTTGTCCCACTGCCCCAATTCAAACTTTTCGTTGTGCAGTGGAGTGTTAGATGTCCGCAATGTCCTGGAGCACAAAGTGAAGTTGGGGCTGGGAACAGATGTGGCGGGAGGATACTCTGCCTCTATGCTTGATGCTGTGAGAAAAGCTCTGGAAGCGTCCAAAGTTTTGACCATCCAGAAACCAACGTACAAAACTCTTAGTTTTGAGGAGGTGTTCAGATTGGCCACACTGGGAGGAAGCCAACCTTTGTCACTCGATGATCAAATAGGGAATTTTGAGGTGGGAAAAGACTTTGATGCACTGAGGATTAATATAGCCGCCCCTGGTGGACCCATCGACCTGATCCAGAAAGAGAAACCTGAGATTCTTTTGGAAAAATTCTTGCATTTGGGTGATGATCGAAACATAGTCCAGGTGTTTGTGGCTGGGGAGAAGGTGGTGCCCTTGACGGAGCAGACGACAGAGTAACTGAATGTTCTTCGTTTGAGTGCATGCACAGTACATGCAGTGCTCAAGCTGTCAGATGAAAAAGCCCTGTGGCTCCACAAAAATTATTATAACTGTCAGAAAACCAATTATCACCATAAAAGAGGATAGACCAAACATAATTCCAAAAAGCTGAGTCATGTTTGCATGAATGTATCCTTCCTTTAAATAATTTCTGCACTTTTAAACAGGGAAAAAGGGACTTTTAAAGAGCTGCAAACGTTGCAGTTTATCGGTGGCAGTGCTTCATTTTCATTTACTGTTAATGCACAAGCACTATTTTATTAACAAAGCACTTTAATGGAATTTTTTTTTAATACAGTCTTTCTGCTGGAGACATAAGGATAAACTCTAAAGTGGCCCTAGGTGTGAATGTGTGTGTGAATGGTTAAGGGATAGCGCCGTACTGTGGCTGCTTCATCCATCCAGGTGGATGCCCTCAATTTCCCCTCTGGGGATCAATAAAGTAATAAAGTATACAAAAGTACAGGAAAAGTATTGAGGTTAACAGGTAGAAAGGTATGTGGTGTATCCAGTGGAAAGACGAAGAAGACAAGGAGACTTGGTGGTGGAATGAGGCAGTACAGCAAAGTATTCCAAGGATGAGGACAAAGTTGGATAGTCAGGGAGATGAAGAAAGTAGACAGGAGTATTTGGAATCTAGGCGCATGGCAAAGAGAGAGGTGGCAAAGGAAAAGGCATATAGTGAGTTGTATGAGAGGCTAAACACTACGGAAGGAGAAAAGGACTTATCGATTGGCTAAACAGAGAGATTGAGCTAGAAAAGCTGTGCAGCAGGTTAACCTGATTAAGGATAGAAATGGTAATGTACTAACAAATGATGAGTGTGCTGAGAAGGTGGAAGGAGTACTTTGAAGAGCTGATGAATAAAGGAAATGAGGAGGATGGATGAAGGAAAGACAGTGAACAAGGAAGTCCTGAGGATTAGCAAGGCAGAAGTGAGGGCAGCTTTGAAGAGGATGAAGACTTGAAAGGCGGTTGGTCCAGATGACATACCTGTGGAGGTATGGAGATGTTTAGGAGAGATGGCACTGGACTTTTTAACCAGATTGACAATCTTGAGAGTGGGAGGATGCCTGAGGAGTGGAGAAGTGTTTTGGTACCAATTTTCAAGAACAAAGGTGATGCTCAGAGCTGTAGTAACTACAGAGGCATAAAGTTGATCAGCTACACTATGAAGATATGGGAAAGAGTTGTTGAAACCAGGTTAAGAGGAGAGGTAACAATCAGTGAGCAACAGTACGGTTTCATGCCAAGAAAGAGTACTACAGATGCAATGTTTGCTTTAAGAGTGTTGATGGAGAAGTGTAGAGAAGGTCAGAAGGAGTTGCACTGTGTAGAATCATCTGGCTTTGGCTAAATCTATAAAATTATCCTCCATGTTAAAAACATTGTTTCACCCAGGAAAGTCTGATCTCAGGACTGTTTCTTCACCCCAGAACCACTGTGGAAAACAGCATTCCTTTGTTAAGCAAGCTATAAGAAATGCTTTCAATGGATTAACTTGCATTACAAATAAATTGGAAACTTCCTCCAACTAAGACGGTTTTATTGGTTATCAGCCATCTGACATTCACCAGACGGAATTCCATAAACTTTAAATGCATCAAATGGTCACTAGAAAATATCCACAGCTCAACATTGCCACCTTCTGAAAACTCAGGGACATGTCAGATTTAACCAGCCTTGAAACCTTGTGTGTATCTTTGACTGAAATCTGTTCTCTCTTCAAAGTTTCATTCCTCAGGATAATTTCCAGGACACCATGGAAAGCAAATGGACTCTTGACATATTCTGTGTGGACAATCATATGAGTTTGAAGAATTTATATTAATCTTGATTTTAAATGTGTGCATGAATGTTTTTTTCCCCTTTATGCTTAAATATATTTTATTTTAATGTATATTAATTATATAAGTATCAGTATAAAAAGTGCATGAATCACTGACTTAGCTTAAACTTGATGCATAAGTATATTAATGAATTTTCAATATTGATAATGATGTGTTTCTCATGTGGAAAAGTACAAAGTCATATACTGTACTTGCTCAACCAATCACAAGTGAGCCTCTGTGGAAAAAAAAAAAACCCTCTCAATACTATTGGTTCTTTACAGACAAAGGACTGCTTGTTCATTGGACTACAGTTCATAACTGGTTGTGTCAATCAGAGATTCGACGTGAAACTTGCTCAGTCTTTAGCAGGGAGACACCCTCATTCAGTTCAGTTAAGATAAGATAGGCCTTTATTAGTCCTACAATGGGGAAATTCCAGGATTGCAACAGCACAGGGATAGCAACACTCAGAGCAACAATCAGAAGGCAAGGAAAAAAAAACAAAAAAAAAAAACAAACAAGAGCAGCTAATATACATACACACACACACACACATCTATATCTATCTATATACTGTATATCTATATCTATATCTATCTATATCTATATATATATATACACATATACATACACACACACACAGACAGTGCAGAGCATTGTAGCTGGATGGAATAAATATGAGTATATAAACACACAGTCTGGAGCATTGTAGCTAGATAGAATAAATATGTAGATATATAAACACCCACAGTACGGAGCATTGCAGCTAGGTGGAATAAATATGTAAACATATAAATACACACAGTGCGGAGCATTGTAGCTAGATGGAATAATATGTAGATATATAAACACACAGGGACAGTTACAGGGGAGTGTTACAGAGAACACTGAGTATGGCTGCACGGTGGCGCAGTGGTTAGCACTGCGGCAGCACAGTTTACCCTTGGCCGGGGGATTGTGGGGATCATGGGATCGTGGGTTCGATCCCAGCCCCCGACCAACAGTGATCTGTGTGGAGTTTGCATGTTCTCCCCGTGTTGCGTGGGTTTACTCCGGGATTTCTCCGGTTTCCTCCCACATGCCAAAAACATGCATGTTAGGTTAATTGGCTGTTCTAAATTGTCCCTAGATATCTGTTTCCTATAGGCCCTTAGAATAGAGGGTTAGTATTAATGAAAGCGCTTTGAGTGGTCTTTGTGACTAGAAAAGCGCTATATAAGTGCAGGTTAGTTAGTTAGTTAGTTAGTATTGTGTTTGTGTAAACGTCTATGTATTTTAATGTTTTTCTTTTAAAACATCTGGGAATTAACCCTTTGAGTGTGTGAATTTGCATGCCCCTAGTGGCAGAGCACGGCACTGCGTCTGTCATCTCACTGACATCGCCGACTGCATTGGGGATTTGTACTGATCTGCCAGTTTCAGAAGGTGGCAGACATGCCTTGGAGGACTCAATGGATGACACGTAATACACCAAAGAGGAAGAACTCCTCATTTCCTTTTGCTGTATTCCCTTCTTTTAGCTCAGAAAGCTAATATGGCCGCGATTGGTCATCGTCACCGTCACTTAGATGGCTTTGTACACGGAAAGTAGCTGCGGGATACAAGCAAAATTTATGTGGGATAATCATAAGACTTTGTAGATGTGAGAACGTAAATGACCGACAGGATGCAAAATAACGACCATGATGGGTGAAAACGCAGCGACCACGGCACCGAGTGAGTCCCGTTAGCCGCTGGTAAGTGACTTATTTCTGTGTTTTTTTAATATTGTACCGATTTCTTATTCATATACTTTAAAGATAAGATGAGGTACCTCTGTACAACAAACGGTGTCAAAAGACCTAACCATTCTTTGTGTAAACATGTCCAAAGTCCAGTTTTGACTGAGTTATGGAATTTAAAGAGCTGTTGTGACATTATGCAAATTAGATGTGTAAATTTACTCTTATCTGAAACTTTGGATCATATTTTACATCTTTCTAATTGACAGTAAGCCATTATCTCTTACCACTTTCAAGTTATAGCCTTGGAAATCTGAACCATTTTATTGACAAAAGTATTTACTACTCTTGACCACTAGGGGTTATGTCACAATTCGGTGACAGACACACTCAAACTGTTAATTCTTCCTTCTTGAGCTCAACCCTCTATATGGAGTAAGACTCCATGTTTCACAGGCATTTTCTATTTTCTGCCTGTTCAACTTTCTTTAAACTCACCGTGTGTTTTAAAAGGGACAGCCTGACCGATCGCTCATTTCCTCACTCTGGAAGCTATTTCAGCCAACTCCATGACGTCAGAGTAACTTAGATTTTTGTGGCTTGAGTTTGTTTTTCTCTCATCTCTTTGGATTGGTTATTTGGATCAGATTTGAATTATTCCCAAAGTTTGGGAAGAAGACGCTGGCCAAAGAAGAAGAAGAAGAAGAAGCAGCCTCACGTCGCCTGACCTAAGCTCCAACTGGAAATGATACAGTCGAAATCTCATCTTGTGACTGGATTTTGAAAGCTGCTGTACCTTGTCCGAATATCTGCTGGCAAGATATTCTGGTTCTGGTACCACCTGTGAATAAAGCTTCGGGATCATCTCAACAACAACGCAAGGAGTCACGTGAGCCATTTCGCTTTGTTTCCATCTGCTGAATGACCTGTCTAGAGTTTGGAAATAATTCAAAATTGATCAGATACAGAATTCAAAAGAGAGTTAATAACTCTATTAAAATTCTGTTTTTACTTTCTTAGAATAATTCAGAATTTGTCATATAGTTATAATTTTCTGCATAAATTTGTGTCCAATTTATTCATATTTTCATCACAGTGAATTCAGTTTACATTTCCACCATGGTTCTACAGATGTGTTCATATTGTTACTCTATCCTCAGTTACAAATTTAATGTGATTGCTCAATGTTGATCATTTCACCTGCTCACAACTTATTTGAATGTAATGTCATTTAATCATAATTTCATTTAATAAATATTTAATCTTTAATGAGAGAAGTAGCCAGTGGATTCCTTTCTGTAGATGTTCTAAGTCCCCAGCAGAACTCATGAATATTTTGAGACTGATTTATTTAAAAAAAAAAAAAAAGGGTATAAAGTTTAATTAATTATTAATTGTTCATGATAGTGAGCTGGTGTCCCTAAACGAGTGTTTATCTATTACTTTCTGGTGTGTGGACTTAAGATAAGATAAGATAAGCCTTTATTAGTCCCACAATGGGGAAATTCCAGGATTGCAACAGCACAGGGACAGCAACACTCAGAGCAACAATCAGAAGGCAAGAAAAAAAGCAAGAGCAGCTAATATACATACACACACATATATATATATACATATATATACACACACACAGACACAGTGCGGAGCATTGTAGCTAGATGGAATAATATGTAGATATATAAACACACAGTGCGGAGCATTGTAGCTAGATGGAATAAATATATAGATATATAAATATAAACACACCCAGTGCTGGGCATTGTAGCTAGATGGAATAAATATGTAAATATATAAACACACACAGTGCAGAGCATTGTTGCTAGATGGGATGAAACAGCACAACTGTCTACTTAGTTATCCTACATGGTATGATTATGTGCCCATACATATTCTCACCCTCCATAGCGACCGGTATTTTCCTAGTTGTATGCCGGAGGGGACCATTGTGTAAGTCTATTGCATCTTTTGCATTCAAAACCATTAGGTTGTTACGTCTTTTTGCTACCTCTGCGAGCAGCCCTGCTTAGGTTGTACAGTCTGACAGCCGTTGGTAGGAAGGACCTGCGAAACCTCTCGGTTGTGCACCTGGGATGATGTAGTCTGCTGCTAAATGAGCTCCTCAGTGCATTCAGTATGTCCTGCATAGGGTGGAACTCGGACTCCAGCAGAGATGACAGTTTAGCCACCGTCCTTCTCTCTCCTATCTCCTCCACCGGGTCAAGGTGCTGCCCCAGGACAGAGCTAGCTTTCTTGATCAGTTTGTTCAGTCTCTTCCTGTCGGCTGCGGTAATGCCACTGCCCCAGCAGACCACTCCAAAAGTGATGGCTGATGCCACCACCGTGTCATAGAATGTCTTCAGCAGTGCCCCTTGTACACCAAAAGACCCGAGTCTCCTCAGTAGGAACAGCCTGCGCTGTCCCTTCTTGTAGAGTGCGTCAGTATTGTGTGACCAGTCTAGTTTATTGTTCAGATGAACACCCAGGTACTTGTAGGATGTCACCATCTCGATGTCTGTTCCCTGTATATTTACTGGTGCTGTGAGGGGTTGTCCATGCCTGCGGCAGTCCACCACCAGCTCCTTAGTTTTCCTCGCGTTGATCTGGAGGCAGTTCCGATGGCACCAGTCCACGAAGTCCTGGATAAGCCCTCTGTACTCAGCTTCATCTCCATTGGAGATGAGGCCAACGATCGCAGAGTCACTTGGAGGCAAACTCCCATTTCCACATACACTTCCAAGTCTAAATAAAATAATCTTTATACCTGATCATAATTATAAATTAAATAACACTACAACTGTGTCTTTGTGGATCTAAAGAAAGCATATGATCAGGTGCCAAGAGAGGAAGTGTGGTACTGTATGAGCAAGTTAGGAGTGGCAGAGAAGTATGTGAGGGTGGTGCAGGACATGGACAGAGAGACAGTGGTGAGGTGTGCTGTAAGAGTGACAGATGGATTCAAGGTGGGATTACATCAGGGATCGGCTCTGAGCCCCTTCTTGTTTGCCATGGTGATGGACAGGCTGACAGATGAGGTCAGGCAGGAGTCCCCGTGGACCATGAGGTTTGCACATGACATTGTGATCTGTAGTGATAATAAGAAGCAGGTGGAAGAGAACCTGGAGAGGTGGTGGTATGTTCTGGAGAGAAGAGGAATGAAAGTCAGTAGAAGCAAAGCAGAATACATGAGTGTGAATGAGAGGGAGGCAGTTGTAACAGTAAAGATGGAAGGAGTAGCGGTAGTGAAAGTAGAGGACTTTAAATACCTGGGGTCAACCATTCAAGCAATGGAAAAATGCACCAGAGGTGAAGAAGAGAATACAGGCAGGGTGAAGTGGGTGGAGATGAGTGTCAGGGTGATTTGTGACAGAAGTATAGCAGCAAGAGTGAAAGGAGAGATTTACAAGACGGTAGTGAGACCTGCTATGATGTATGGTTTGGAGATGGTGGCGCTGGCAAAAAGACAGGAGGTGGAGCTGGAGGTGGCAGAGTTGAAGATGCTAAGATTTTCATTGGGAGTGACTAGGAGGCACAGGATTAGAAATGAGTACATCAGAGAACAGCTCAGGTTGAGCGGTTTGGAGACAAAGTAAGAGTCAAAGCTGAGATGGTTTGGACATGTGCAGAGGAGGGATAGTGGATATATTGGACAAAGGAAGTTGAAGATGGAGCTGCCAGGCAGAAGGAAAAGAGGAGGACCACAGAGGAGACTCCTGGATATAGAGAAGGAGGACATGGAGAGGGTTGGTGTTACAGAGGAAAATCCAAGGGATTGGGTGAGATGGAGACAGATGATCCACTGTGGCGGACCCTAAAGGGAGCAGCCGAAAGAAGTAGTTGGAATTTACTTTCTTCAGGATTTGACTGCATGCTACAGCCCAGGGACCAAATGGGCCCAAGCTTCTAGATATTTGTATTTTTAAAGGCATGTAAAACCATGAGCTAAAATTATATCATCAATCAACTGTTACCCTTAACTGAATTAAATTTTATGTACTGCAATAATACAACATTCATAACAAAACACTTAAAAAAACAAAAACAAGATGAAGGACAAAGATTGTTAGGGGGGAAATTATCATGTAACCCCCTGGAAGAAAGTACTTTGTGACAGTAGGAACGAAAAAAGCCCCTCATGAACAGCAGGAACCCTCCAACAGAATCAGGCTCAGGGAAGTGTGTTGCACGGTTTGCCCACACTGCTACTGGCTCTCATTTTACAATCATCCTGACCCACCAAAATCCTGTAAATCAACAGAGACACATTTGGAGAGCCAGAGACACCGGATGTTTCTCCCCACACACAGATCACTTCAGTTTTAACAGATTATCTGACCCAGGCCCAACCAAGCCTGTCAAGAAAGAAAGGTTTTATTACCAATCTTACGAAGACAGTTGAAAATCGTTAGCGGAGCTATAAATTACACTGGCTTAAAAATATTACTGAAGTTACTGACACTGGCATGGGCTTTCCCCCGCAACCCAAAAAGGACTAAACTGTAGAGGATGGATGGATGGATGGTAGGTAGGACCTATCCAAAGTGAATTAAAGACATTCAAGTGTAGACATCCTGTTTTACAGAGAAACCATTTCACATTTGGGTTGTTCTGCGGTAGGTCTTAATTCTGAATATTTGCTTCCCATAGAAGTGCTGCACTGTGGTCAGGGCAAGACTTTAATGTTCAGAGTCCAATTTCACTTGTTCAATAGAAGGAAAATTTAAGGGGTTTGCCACTAAAAATAATATTTAATTCTAGACAAAAAAAAAAAAAAAACTACATGAACCCAGTTTTTGAATTTAAAGGTAAACAGCTGACATGACCGGCTTGGAAAATAAAAACCCAAAATACTTTTTTTTTTTTAAATGCAAATATAATAAAACTGTTCTCAAAGCAATACATACAAATCACGATTTTAAAATTTCATATACAAGTTTCTTAATCAGACATATATTAAATGCTAAAATCAGAGCTAGCCATGTCTGTTTTGAGCTAATTTCGTTCCACACTAGTTAACAGTTCTCTTTATACACTTTTTCCCCCCTGAAATATTTTCTTTTCTAATTTTTTAATGTTTAAAGGTAATTTTACTCTGACATGCAACACTGAACTCGTTTCTCAGCACTACTTTACACACATTCGTGGAAGACTTCCTTGCGTGGGCGTCAGGGGGGATCTTACCGACAAACGCTTCTTCCTCGGGCTGGGTCCATCCTCCGGCTGTATGGTTCCGATTTAGCCGCCTCGCAGTCTCCATCCAAAACTCTACAATCGGCAGGCGGTTCGCCTTATTACCAATTAACCTAGCAACGGGCCAATAAAAACGCGACGTTGACGTTTGCGTATTTTACGTAACCACGTCGACGTTGATCCACGTTTGGTTCATGAAGCTGCTCATTGATATCAAGAGTCTACAAGGCAGAGCATTGCTTCCATGACTGTCATCATCTTGGGCAGAAAAAAAAAGCAAATCAGTGTTACAGCTTCTAATCAAGTTTATATGAGTGAGGCGAACTAAACTAGATCTGCTGACAGGTTACAAGATAAATCACTTCCAGTCTCTTGGTGAACAAATACACTTCACACAGGCATAGAGGTAGATTACATCTTTTTTGTGTGTAATTTCTCATTTTATCCATACACACCTTTTGCTTCATTGGCACAGAGCATACCTGCCAATATCTAATGTTGCAAGTGTGCACCAACAAGCAGGAATTAAGGCAATACAGATGTGGGGGACAGGGAGAGACGGTGGAATAATGTCCCAGAGCGTACATCAGAGGTAGGCAGGGATGGAGGCAGAGCACAAGAGATGACTTTGGAAGCTGGTTTGGGTACACAAGTCCTGACATGGTGAAGTCCAGTTTGAATAAGCACAGTGGAAGGGTGTGGGAAGGAACAAGTGGATACTTGTAGTTTGGGGAGGGGGGGGGGGGGGGTTACAGTATTTTAAGGCTGCAAGATTTTGTCTTTCCTATCAAAACAAATTAAACAGTATACAAAAAGGAGAGCAACAGGATCATGTCCATCTTCAGTACAAGACTTGTTATTCCAGATGAGTGTTCAACCAACAATCACGAACATTCCCCAGCAACACCACCATGAACAGTTTGCTGGTTTAACTTAAATCCCATTGACCTATGAAATTCTGATTTCTCACTGAGGAACTGTTCATTGGTATGCTAAATGATAGATACTTTATTTGGTACAACCTAAACACGCCAGCTTTTAAAACAAAGTAGCACATTATTCAACATATTAAAATTTATGATTTGCCCTTACAAATATGATCAACAATGACAAATAATTATAAAGATAAAGAATAAACTAACAAATCTGTAAATGGCACAACTGTATTTTTCATATCATTACAGAAAGAAAAATAAAAAATATACGTCATGCTGTCCCTTGTACTTCAGAGGGCCATGCACATTATAGTGTCAGCTTTAAAGATAAAACTTGTGCAGCACCGTCCAACAGTTACCAGTCTGGTACATGGCTTTAAGACAAACCCTAAATGGCTTGGTTCTCATATTTATTGACCAATGGAAACACTATTGCACAGACAATTGCAATAAGAGAGCACTCTACGCTGCTGGAGCCAGCCCAGTTTGTGTTCTTTAAACCAAATGGCAAAGTGGCGATCACTAAGATGATGATGATGTAAACAAATACCTCTTTTGTGCATCTTCAACTTCATTAAAAAGAACAATTACAGTCAGTTTTTTAATGTAAGTGACGTCTTCTTCCGGCTTCTACTCTGCCACTGGTGTGAGAACATGAAATGCTTTTTCCCTTTACAGCAAAATGCAGAGTGGGGGCAAGTGAAGAGAAATTCTCTCTGCATACTGCTCTGGGGTCAGCTTTGCTATTGGGACGAAACAGGAGCAGCCAGGGTGAGAAAACACATCACCCCCCCCTGTAATGTGACCATTGTGGGAAACTAGGACTTGCAGCAAATGATTCCAGATGCTCATCACTCACTCATATGCACACCCACACACACATACTGCTGTGCTGAGTTTTCTGCTGACTTTGTGAAGACTTGACTGATTGCGTTAGCCCTAGCAGGTGGATTAGCTTCATCTTCCTGTTAAAATTCATGCCCATTTGTGGAACAGTGCTTCAACTGAATGCAGTGTATTGTTATAAATTCAGTCTGTAACAGTATTGCTAAAAGCAGTCTGTGCTTGGAGACTACTAATACATGTCCTTGTAGATCTCCTGTAGTAGAGGGTGGAGCGAGGTCTCTGACTCAGTCTTTTTGATCTTTTGGACAAGTTGCACGTTCTCCGTAACCAGCTGACGGAGGTCAGCCATCTTCTGTAGCAGTTTGGGAAAGAGGTAGAGAGAGTCAGAGTGATTTGCTTGGAGGTGGATGTCCAGGGCCTGGAGGATGCTGTCCTGACTCTGCTCCACCTGCTTCACGTTCATCAGACCAGGGCGATCTGGGAGAACACAACCAACGAGTTATCAAATGAAAATACTTTTCAAGCTATACACAATGCAGTTTATTTGGGTTAAGCCTCCACTGGGTAATGTTGTGTGTAAATTAATTTTTAAAAACCTATGTTTTACAAACCAATTTAACTGGTGCATGATGGTAAAAATCAGCATTCAGACGGGATATTTTTGAAAGGTGCTTTCACCTTTTATGATTGTGTTTGGACCCAGTGGCTCCTGTGAGTCCCCTCCTGTTGACTTGGGTCCCTTGACAAGGTTTGTCCAACTTACTGTCACTAATCTGGGTTTTAAACTGGACAGTGATTTTAGACTGGATCGTCAAATTGCTGCAGTAGTGAAGTGCAGCTTTTTTCATTTAAGGCAACTGGCAAAGGCTAAACCCATTCTCTCTAAACAGCACTTTGGGACAGTAATCCATGCCTTCATCACATCTCAGCTGAATTACTGTAATGCACTTTATTTTGGAGTCAGACAATCTTCTCGCAAGCCTCCAGTTGGTTCAGAATGCTGCTGCACATCTTTTAACTGGAACACGTAAGATGGACCACATTACACCTACAGTATTTTAGCTTCCCTCCACTGGCTGCCTGTGCACTTCAGGGTTCATTTTAAAATTCTTCTATTTGTTTTTAAATCATTGAATGGCCTTGCCCCGCCTTACTTCTCTGAGCTTCTTCACTTTTACACTCCTGCTCGGTCTCTCAGGTCAGCTGATCAGTTGCTCCTGGAGATACCAAAATCAAAGAGGAAGCTCAGAGGGGACAGAGCTTTTTCTGTTGCTGCTCCTAAACTTTGGAATAGTCTTCCTTTGCCTATTAGACAGGCACCTTCAACTGTCCACTTTTAAATCCATCCATCCATCCATCTTCTACCACTTTTCCGGAGGTCCGGGTCGCGGAGGCAGCAGTTCAAGCAGAGAAGCCCAGACTTCCCTCTCCCCAGCCACCTGCTCCAGCTCTCCAGGGAGGATACCAAGGCGTTCCCAGACCAGCTGGGAGACATAGTCTCTCCACAGAGTCCTGGGTCTGCCCCGGGGTCTCCTCCCAGTGGGACGTGCCTGAAACACCTCAAGTGGGAGGCGTCCAGGAGGCATCCTAATCAGATGCCCATACCACCTCAACTGACTCCTTTCAATGTGGAGGAGCAGCGGTTCTACTCTGAGCCTCTCCCGGATGACTGAGCTCCTCACCCTATCTCTGAGGGTGAGTCCAGCAATCCTACGGAGAAAGCTCATTTCAGCCGCTTGTATCCGCGATCTTGTTCTTTCGGTCATTACCCAAAGCTCGTGACCATAGGTGACCACTTTTAAATCTTATCTTAAAACTCCTTTTTACTCCTTGGCCTTCAACCCAGCTTGAGACATTGATTGTACTTGTTTTATTGCTTTATTATATGATTGTCATTTTTATTTGTTTTGTTTCATACCTTTTAGTTGCATTTTATTGTCTTTTTCATTTTATCTATTCCTGATGTACAGCACTTTGTATCAGCTGTAGCTGTTTTTAAAGTGCTTTAGAAGTAAAGTTTGATTGACTGATTGATTGATTTAATTTTCTGAGAACAGGGCAATTTTCCTGAACAAATATGATGTCCAATGATACACAAGGAGGTTCTCACAAGGAGGTTTTAAATGTCAACATTTACATGGGTGAAAAAATAATTTTAGTTGTGAGTTGAGCAGAACTGTGTGTGAGCTAAAATGAAGGAAACAGAAGCTGCCAACTTCTACTGTATCAATGAGAGGATGACAAACCATTGTTCATGCCTTAATGCCAATGCTGCAGCAACAGTCAAAGCGAAGTGTGTGGTCTGTTTTACACATTTTTTTTTTACTGTACCATTTTAAACGTTAAGTGTGCTGGACCAGGGAAAGCTTCCCACTACACCTGCAGGTACATTTAGATAACAAGATTTCTTTAACAAGTATTGAATAAATGCTGCCCATCATGCCCAAGTCCCCTCTTTCTGAAATTTACTATCCCAGATTCCTAATGAAGCTTGCTGATAACATGATACCACTGGCTTGTATTTTTCAAAAGTTTACCATTTATGAACAATTCTCTATTATAGTAAAAAATTACATTAATGCAATGTGGAATTGGTCTGACTGGCATTAAACTACAGGATTAGGAAGTTATGAATCATTTACTCATATCTTTACAGCAACCAACAAAATTGTGGAAGTTTTTGTAATTTGAACTAAGGCTGGGCAATTTGACCTTAAATCAGCATTTTTTTTCTCCTTTCTTCTCCCTTATAGTTCACTGACAAGGCTTGTAATCAAGCAATATTACGCAAGAATATGGTATCAATGAATACATCACTGTGGTGATTCAGTTGTAAATGAGCATAATATAATAATTTCACACACGCGAATTCAAATTAAATATTGTCCTGTGCAGAAGTCAGTGTTTATATACATAATTTTTCAGTGAGTTAGAAGTCAAGTCGGTCCCTGACCATGTTCGTCCTGGGATGTGGTACCGACTTGTACTTGGTGCCGACAAATGCCAAGTTGGGGGTGGGGGGTGGGGTTGGGTCATCATTAGATTTTCAATCCAATGATTCACAGATTCAGAGTTTTCTAAAGCCTCATTCAGAGCCTTATGGTCCCACATACGTACATATTGTGTGGACTTCTATCTGGGGGCAGTAGCGACCAAAAAAAGTCTTGAAAGCAGAAACAGAACAAGCGGAGAGTGGACCTTTAATGGCGCGAGCAGAGAATTTCTGTTAAACTGTTAACAAGACTTTTCTCAGTAACAAGCAAATTTGAGGAATATTTGTAAGATGACAACTAAGCTTTCCCGGAGAAGGTTTTGGCTCCATTTCTGCTTTCAAAAGATTCTTTTTCCATCACTGCTGCTGCCCCCAGATAAAAACCCACACAACAGATATGTGGGACTATAAGGCTCTGAATGAGGCTTTAGAAAGCTTGAAATCTGTTTGTGAATCATTGGATTGAAAATCTAACAATGACCCCCACACTCAGCACTTGTTGGTGCCATGTACAAGTCGGCCCCAGATCCCAGGGCCAGCTTGATCAGAGACCAACTTGCCCTGTTCCCCTTGCGGGTTTTTTTTTTTTTTTTTTTTTGTTACTTATTTGTACCCGTAGGTAGACTTGGTTTGCAGTCTGGTGACAAGCCACCGGCTGCTGGTCGCTGCGTGCGCGAGCGCCCTAAACCTACATGTTTTTGGTATGCGGGAGGAAACCGGAGAAATCCCGGAGTAAACCCGCGCAACACGGGGAGAACATGCAAACTCCACACAGCTCACTGTTGGTCGGGGGCTGGGATCGAACCCACGATCTCATGATCCCCGCGATCCCCCGGCCGAGGGTAAAACTGTGCTGCCACAGTGCTAAACCACTGCGCCACCGTGCGGGTTTGTGGGTCATATGACTAGCGCTGGTGGCTAATTAGCTTGTTAGCTGCAGTGGGGGAGTCCTTTACACAGCCACGACTATCTTATGCACCACAGAGGGATTACAAGTCTCTGGTTGGGTTCTTAAATCCAACCTCAGCTTGTCCATTTTGTTGTCCATTCTCACTATAAAACAGTTGAGCTGACGCAAATAGCGGTTCGCGGCCAGCAGTGATTCAGCTTTGGGGCATTTATGTGTTAGTTTAAGTGCACTTTGCTTGCTTTTTCTTGGGATCTTCATTAAAAAAATAAAGAGCCAGTCACCACATACTATGTGGACGGACACCGCATTTCTCATCGATACAAGCCATTTTAATTTTTCGGCCATGATCTGTTGCTTCCAAAAATCGCTGACTGCACAGCTTCCGGGGTGCAGAGTCATGTGACCACGCACAAAAGACACAATTGAAAGAAGCAAGACATGAAAACTCCCATATACACATGCACACAACAGGGAGAGGGGAAAGCCCAACATAGACAAGATTACGCCAAGTTTTACATTCCAAATGTCGGTTTCGGTTTTATTTCAGTTAATCGCCCAGCCATTTAATTACTGCTTACTTTCACCTACTACTTAAGTAGGTGGAAGATGTAAAAAGCTCTTTCCAAACAATTCTAAGGCAATGAAAATTTTTTTGTGTATAAAAAGCCACAATATACTATTTTGGGCAAAACACATTTTGCTTTTGATGGTGTTTTTGGTGGTTTTAGAGCCGCCAGAGTGCATCTTTAATGTTTAGACATTATACGACATAGCCATGAGAGCACACTGGGAGAAGCCAGTAGCTACTCGTACTTCTGTTGGCTGACTGTGTGCCCAAATCCTGGCAAAGGGCAGCAGAAGTGGCCCACTACGCTGTAGTGATGCAGTTAACAATTCCACGACTGCGTGCACATGACACCAGTTTTCAACATTATTATGCAACTTTATTGACAAGCAGAGGTCAAACAAACGACAATCAAAATTAGCACATCAGCTCACAGATGGCAAGATCTCGAGCAGTAATGTTCTGCATTGATGCAGAGGCCCGCATCACAATGCATCCAAGAACAGAGAAATTTCCACATATCTAGATATTACCAGTTGTTTGTTACTTGTGATTGACCTTACTGCGTGTTACACAGAAACTTTTATCCAATCAATTTAAGGGGCTCATTAACGTTAATGAGCAGGCTGAAAATGGACCATTTTGGTAGCGCTTCATAGATACGCTTTTTTGAAAAGCTTTAAAAACAACACAGAAATACAGACTTAGTATAGTATACATACTATACACTGTACAGTATAAATACTTAGGGATGTCAAAATTTAGTAATTATAATGTGTGAATATCAGGATATAAAATAAATAAAACTAAATCTTCAATATTAATGCTAAATGAGACCCAGAGAAATTACCCAGCCCCTGAGGTAAATCAATTCAATGTTGTAAATCAGTTTAAATATTTAGGAATCCAAATTATGCCTAAGCTAGAATCAATCGCCAGTGTCAATTATGAAGCCTTAATGACAGATATTGATGAGTTACTTCAGAGATGGATGTCACTACCAATGTCGATGATCGGGAGAATTAATATACTTAAAAGTAATATCTTACCTAAAATACTTTATTTATTTCAATACATTCCCTTACCACCACCTTTAGATTTATTCTCAAGAATTAAAAAAAGTTAGTGGAATTTATATGGAACAACAGGAGGGCTAGATTACGTCTGTCTTTATTATATTTACCATTTGATCGTGGAGGTCTGAAATGTCCAAATTTTATGTTGTATTATTGGTCGGCACAACTGAGGTCTATGACATATTATTTTTCATCAAATGATCTCCCTCACTGGACTGAAATGGAATCATACAATTTGCCTTTACCTCTTCCCATATTCATATACTCAGATTCGGCAAAAAAATTACAAAAACAAGTTAAAAATCCATTTGTAAAGCATATGATCAAAATATGGTGTGAAGCTAAAAACTATTTAAAAGAACCACAGTTATTGTCACAATTTAGTCCAATATGGGGTAATCAATATTTTAAACCAGGGAGAGCGGACGCTGTATTTAAAGTATGGAATTTAAAAGGGATACAAAAGATTCAGGATTTATATTTGCCATGTGCAGAAAACATAATGTCTTTTGAAGAGCTGAGGATCAAATTTAATCTCAATAGAACACATTTTTTTTAAATATCTTCAACTTAGAAACTTTACTCGATCAAATCAAAATAAAGCTCTCACTCGACCTATTTATTCATCCTTGGAAAAAATGATGATGAAAGATAGTAAAAGAAAGGGTATTATTTCAGAGTTTTATAACTCATTGACACTATTTTCAAGTGAAAATTCACTGAAAAGATTAAACTACTGGAAAGAAGATCTGCAAACTGAAATTTCAGAGGAACAATGGGAATTGGCTTGTACAGAAGCTCAAACCAAATCAATAAATGCACGCCTTAAATTGATACATTTCAAATGGTTAATGCGGATGTATGTTACACCGGAGGAGTTAAATAGATATAATAAAAATATACCAGATACATGCACAAAATGCATGGAAAGTAAAGGAACTCTATTTCATTGTGTATGGGAATGTAGATTAATCAGAATGTTTTGGGAAGAGGTGAGGGTAACAATTGAAAAAATAATCTCAAAACAAATCATATTGAATCCTAAACTGTTTTTGTTGGGTCTGTACCCAGAAAAGCATAATTTTAATAAAAGTGAAAGAACATTCATAGACCTCAGTTTGCTTAATGCCAAAAAATGTATTGCACTATTATGGAAAAAGACTCATAGACCAGATGTGACTCAGTGGTTAAGACAGATGTTAACAAACCTTCCATTAGAAAGAATAACATATATACTGAAATCAAAGGAAATTGTGTTTGAGAATATATGGAGACCTTTTATTGATTATGTAAAAAATTTAAACATAACTCTTGAAGAAGAAGGTGAATGATGTGTGTGGACCTTGTAAATTCCAAACTGGTGAACATAATATGTATACTTATGTATTGGATTGTCTAGACTAAACAGAGGAGCATTGTTGAAGATTTGATTTTGTTGGTGGTTGTTGGTGTTTTTTAGTGCTTTTTTTTTTTTGTAGTACTTTAGTGTTAGTGTTTGATTGTTTGTATCATGTTTGTTAAAAAAAAAAAAAAGGTTCAATAAAGATATTGTGGAAAAAAATTATAATGTGTGGAAAAAGCACAATATAAGCCCTTTAAATACTTTAAAATCTTGTTAAAGTGTTCATATTACATTTTCTATCTGAAGACCTTTGATCACAATCAGCACAGCAAAAATATTTTTTTCACCAGAACCCTTCAGTCTCACCTCCACAGAGAATAATGGCAGCAACAAACAAGGCCAGATCACTGTCATCCAACTCCAGAGCATTGAACTTGACAGCAAACTCAAACTTGGGCTCCATAATCTCATTGAAGGGGTTCCTCAAGCTGCGCAGGAACTCCCTTGTCACAAAACCTTTACCATTGGCTACCAACAGTCCGTCTTTGTTCATGAGGGAAGGCAGCATGGCAAAAATGGCCTCGTGCACACCATACTTCAACAAAGTAACCTGTAAAAAAAGCAAAGAGACCGAGAGCTTTTCATTAGGAAGGTCCTAAACAACTATGGATTTACGTGTAAATCTTTAACATCTTTTTAAAACACAGGAGACTGAGACTGATTCACCTGGTCATTAAGGAAGAGGTCCACAAACCCTGGAATGCACTTGGCAAACTCAGTGAGCTCTCGCACTGTCTCCACTGTAGTGCACTGGCAGCGGTAGAACACATGAACCCCAATCTCCTTGGTCAGCGGCGCACCTTGAACTAACTGACTCCACACCAAACCACTTTCTGCTTTCCAGAGTGAACCCACGTCATAGATCACAAATGGCTTAAAAAAAGGACAAAAATGGTAAACTGCATGACTGCATTTCAAAGAACAGAAAAATATAAGAAAAGAAAAAAAATGAACATAAAGAGAGACATTTGGTAGTTCCTTTGCATGTTTAGGAGGCTTTAAATGCAGGACAAATTAACCGACTTGCACAATGTGATTTATGTAAAATAGGGGGAAAAAAAGGTCAAAGATAGTATGTAGCAGTGAAACTTAGGATGAAAATCTATTAATAATATAATAGTGACATAATAATTGTGAATTCTTGGGCTGACACCGATGTTGAAACAATTTAGCTAATACCCAAGGCAGACGACATATTCTTAATTGTTCTTTTTATTCCAGAGAAACAAAAAAATCTATTGTAAAAGCACAACAGAGTTTGAATCTTTCAGCTTTTCATAGATGAATACTAATCTAAGCTGATACATACAGTATATTTGTAGAACCCCTGCACTGGTCTATAAATCCCAGGCACACACTAACATGATATGATGTTACTGAGACTCATGTTTGGTATCTGAGCTCAAATGGGAGCTATGACAGAAACGTACTGAGCTGCTGCTGGTTTTGCCCGTTAAGATGCTGCGGGCCTTCTTCTTGGTCATACTGAGGTTCTTTAGATAAGCTGTGTAGACTTGTTTAGCTAATGTCTTCAGGTCGGAGCCACCCGGTTTGCTGAGGTTCCGCTCATCTGCAAGCAGGCCTGCCACCAGCTTCTTCCTCTCCGCCTCAGGCATGCGTCCATATCGAATCGCTAATTAGATACAAAGAGATAGAAAAATGAGTCTTTTACTGAGTTGACTTTAACAAAACTGAATAGTTCTGAAACCCTGTTTTGCTGAGAAACAACATCTTAAGTCCACTGCACCAAGTGGTTCAAAATAAGGTTAACAAGAGGCGCTTTTCCACTTGGCTCAGTTTGGCCCCCTTTGGTACGGTATGGGACGGTACAGTTCGGCACGCGTTGTTTTTCAACTGCACTAGGTCTCATTTGAAGTGGGTGGGAAATAGTTACAGGGAGGCGGCGCAACCCTCTCCCTCCCACTACGTAAAACAAGCGTAACTGGCGTAAATCAAGCGTAACGTTACGCAAAACACAAGTTGGCAGGATATGAGGCGTCTGCGTTGTCTGGCTGTTTTTGCCAGAATAAAGGCAAAAACGGAGAACAGAAGGCAAACCCGCAATACGACACACTCTGGAAAAGTACTGGAGCATTTAGAAGACATGAGGATACCAACTACATTACATATGACGGTAAGCTAATGATTGCTAATGCTACTTTGCTTTTAAGTCCGCCGTACAACATTGTAATGTCGGCAAGTTATCGATATTAGGTCCTAAAATCTGTATTCTGTGTGTGTGTTTCAGATGGCTCTCTTGTGGCAAAAATATCACTTCAAACGGTCGGCGTTAACGTTCAACACAGTGATGTGACCCCAAGTTCACGAACGCGAAGTGGCTATAATGTCTGTAGAAATGTTTAGCTTCCTGTGAAATAAATTGCTCTGATCTGTGTCAAAATCATGGAAAGACTGAGACATCATGGAATTTATCTGCTCCGGCCAGTGGTGTCGTGGCAAAACATGGATCAGGTGCCATATGAGCCGTTAAATATATATTTCAACAGGTAAACAGTACTGAGTTAGGAATAAGATATACAGTGGTACCTCTACTTACGAACGTCTCTACATACGGAATTTTCAGGTTACGAGACGCCTCAACGGGAAAATATTGCCTCTAGTTACGAACGAAATTTCAGGATACGAAAGGCAAAAAAGTACGCGCTCCTCGCAGCTTCCGTAGTTTACCGAACGTAAACATACCTGTAGATGCTCTGCCATTGGCTATCGCCTAGCATCTTCCTGGTATCCCATTGGCCACGAAGTTTGTTTTTTTTTTCCAAAACTTTATGCGTTTGGTTGATCTTGCCAAAGAATATGGCCGTAATACATCAACGATCAGCACGGTATTAAAACAAAACGAAGCACTTACAAGCCGACAAAAGCAAACGTCCTTGGATCAGAACATGAACCAAAGAAGGCAAACGGTGACGACGTCGACGACGATAGCAGTTAAAGGGTAAATGAACATAATTTTTATTATTCTTTCTCTTTTATTATTCTTTCTCTCATTTTAAACTCTCATTTTATGTTTATTGTGCAGTAATCTAATTGTAACATGTATTTGTTACATGTTTTGATGCGTTTTTACGATTTATAAAAAATTTATGCCCGAATTTTGGGGGCTTGGAACGGATTACGGCATTTACATGTAAAACGCGCCTCTACTTACGAATTTTTCACGTTACGAGAATTCTTCCGGAACGAATTAAATTCGTAAGTAGAGGTACCACTGTATTTAGCAATTATGATGCATTTTAAGCCAAAACAAATGGATCTAGGATTAAAAGTAATTAAAATAATGCAGTCACAAGGTTACATGGAGAAATGAGTGGATTAACTGGAAATATATCGTATTGAGTATTGCTGACTACATGCAGATACTGTATAAATATATATTCTCTGCATCAACAGTGAACTATACTTGTATTCATGTAGTATTGCCCTGGGAATTTTGACAATAAACCTTTGTACTTTTGCAGATGTCTCTATTTTGTTTTACAGTCTTCAGCAAATAATTGTTTTGGTTACTTTTCTTAAAAATGAGCCATTATTTTCAAAGTCACTGTTAAATGGTTCATACTGTTGACTCTTTTCCCACCGGTGTCTTAACAGACAAAATAGAAAATCATGATGCAAACACATAAATCACTAAATTGTTTATTCCAATCAGCAGCAAATTACAGATTATTTACAATGTGCAAAATTCAAAAAAAAAAAAAGAATCTGGAATGGGCCACACACGCCGGCCACGCTGCCTCACTGAGAAGCAACTGGATCGGCCCCTCGTACTGGTCCTGGTTCAGCAGATCTTCAACCTGCATCTCTGTAAATAGTGAGGCAAGGTCTGGTTTGGGTGGATCGTTTTCCTCTTGTCTAGATGAAAGACAGAAATGGGTGGTGGATAATTAAAGCAAGTTTAAAACATATTTGAGAAATGAATGAATCTTTATTTTGGATAGATTAGATTAAAAGAAAGGAACAGAATAATAGAACAAAGGGGAAAAAAAATCCAATAAGGTCAAATTAAACAGCAACTCCTCGAATTATACAATTCAACATAACTTATCCGAAACGGGTGATGGCTGAAGCTGCAGCTTATATTGCCCACCCATGTTCCAGCTAAGAATTCAAAAATAAAATAAAATAAGACAGATTACAAATCAGAACAAAGCTAAGACAAAACGTGACAAAAAACTAAGCAACAGCACAACACAGACCGGATATGATAATCTTTATGTGATTTTACATGTCGTTTTGTATATACAGACGTGGACAAAATTGCTGGTACCCCTCTGTTAATGAAAGAAAAACCCACAATGATCACAGAAATAACTTGAATCTGACAAAAGTGGTAATAAATAAAAATTCTATGAAAATTAACCAATGAAAATCAGACAATGCTTTTGAACTGTGGTTCAACAGAATTGTTTTAAAAAATAAACTCGTGAAACAGGCCTGGACAAAAATGATGGTACTCCTAGAAAAGATTGAAAATAATGTGACCATAGGGACATGTTCAACCAAGATGTGTCCTCTAATTAACATCACAGGTGTCTACAAACTTGTAATCAGTCAGTGGGCCTATTTAAAGGGTGACAAGTAGTCACTGTGCTGAGACCATCGTGGGTTTTTCTTTCATTAACAGAGGGGTACCAACAATTTTGTCCACGTGTGTATGTTTGGAGTATTTCTTCCTTTAGTTTTTGTTTAAATTGTCCAACCGTTGTACATGATTTTAATTCAGGTCCAAAAGTGTTCCACAGTCTGACTCCTTGCACTGAGACACAGTGTTGCTTGGTGGTAGTTCTCACTGAAGGTTTTTGAAATATACATGTTCCTCTGAAATGATATTGTTTCTCCCTTATTTGGAACAACTTTTGGATATTTGCGGGTAGTGATAGAGTCTTTACTTTAAACATTATTACTGCAGTTTTAAAATCAACCAGATCTTTCAACTTGAGAGCTTTTAATTTAAGAAAAAGTGGGTTTGTTGGTTCCCTGTAAGCAGCTTTGTTTATTATTCTAATAGCTCTCTTCTGAAGCATAACGACTGGATATACTGTATGTTTTATATGTATTTCCCCATACTTCAGTACAATATGTCATGTATGGGTATTGGTATCCTCTGAAGAGCTGGAGCAGGTGGCTGGGGAGAGGGAAGTCTGGGCTTCTCTGCTTGAGCTGCTGCCTCTGCGACCTGGACCTCCGGAAAAGTGGTAGAAGATGGATGGATGTCATGTATGGGAGTATTAATGAATGATACAAAGTCTATAGTGTGGGTTGATTCAGCAAATATTTCACTCTGTGCAGTATAGTGATTGATTTGCATATTTTACCTTTAATATAATTAATGTGACTTCCAACACAGTTTTTTATTGATTATTATGCCAAGGATTTTAATTTTGGATACCCTTTCAATCTCTACACCATTTACACTGAGTTGCTGTGATGGTGTGAAATAACGTTATCAATAAAAGTTTAGCCACTGCTGTGTCGCCCTGGTTTCAAGTGTGGGTGGTGTTTTGTGCTTGTATTGCTAAAATATAAAAGGAAGCACTACAATGGGTCTCAAATATTTGTAATGTGTTTTTTTACTGGATGAGTTTAAAGATGAAATACTATAGACTACACATATCAACTAAATTCTAATGATGACTGAACAACTCCCATTCCCCAAGGTGCAAGATATACTATTATGACTATAACTCATAAAGGATCACAGAAGTGATCTGATAAAAATAAACAAGCGGTTTATTTTATGGTGGCTACTATTGGATGTGCCATTCATTTTCAATTACTCTGTAATTAATATTCACACAAATAAATCTCAATTCAGTCCCTTTCATATTAAGTGGAAATTGTGCTACTTTAAATTTGGCACTTTACCTACACTCACCGGCCACTTTATTAGGTACACCTGTCCAACTGCTCGTTAACACTTAATTTCTAATCAGCCAATCACATGGCGGCAACTCAGTGCATTTAGGCATGTAGACATGGTCAAGACAATCTCCTGCAGTTCAAACCGAGCATCAGTATGGGGAAGAAAGGTGATTTGAGTGACTTTGAACGTGGCATGGTTGTTGGTGCCAGAAGGGCTGGTCTGAGTATTTCAGAAACTGCTGATCTACTGGGATTTTCACGCACAACCATCTCTAGGGTTTACAGAGAATGGTCCGAAAAAGAAAAAATATCCAGTGAGCGGCAGTTCTGTGGGCGGAAATGCCTTGTTGATGCCAGAGGTCAGAGGAGAATGGCCAGACTGGTTCGAGCTGATAGAAAGGCAACAGTGACTCAAATAACCACCCGTTACAACCAAGGTAGGCAGAAGAGCATCTCTGAACGCACAGTACGTCGAACTTTGAGGCAGATGGGCTACAGCAGCAGAAGACCACGCCGGGTGCCACTCCTTTCAGCTAAGAACAGGAAACTGAGGCTACAATTTGCACAAGCTCATCGAAATTGGACAATAGAAGATTGGAAAAACGTTGCCTGGTCTGATGAGTCTCGATTTCTGCTGCGACATTCGGATGGTAGGGTCAGAATTTGGCGTCAACAACATGAAAGCATGGATCCATCCTGCCTTGTATCAATGGTTCAGGCTGGTGGTGGTGGTGTAATGGTGTGGGGAATATTTTCTTGGCACTCTTTGGGCCCCTTGGTACCAATTGAGCATCGTTGCAACGCTACAGCCTACCTGAGTATTGTTGCTGACCATGTCCATCCCTTTATGACCACAATGTACCCAACTTCTGATGGCTACTTTCAGCAGGATAATGCGCCATGTCATAAAGCTGGAATCATCTCAGACTGGTTTCTTGAACATGACAATGAGTTCACTGTACTCAAATGGCCTCCACAGTCACCAGATCTCAATCCAATAGAGCATCTTTGGGATGTGGTGGAACGGGAGATTCGCATCATGGATGTGCAGCCGACAAATCTGCGCCAACTGTGTGATGCCATCATGTCAATATGGACCAAACTCTCTGAGGAATGCTTCCACCACCTTGTTGAATCTATGCCACGAACAGGCAGTTCTGAAGGCAAAAGGGGTTCCAACCCGTTACTAGCATGGTGTACCTAATAAAGTGGCCGGTGAGTGTATACTTTAACTTAAAGCGAGGTAGTCGGATCCGGGAAAAAAATGGTTTTTTTGCGTGCATGGAAAGAAAATCCTACAGACACATAAGGCGCTTTTCCACTAGCCTCACTTAGCCCTACACCGCACCACTCAGCCCGCTAAAGGCGCTTTTCCACTAGCCCCAGCACCGGTTAGCAGGTACTTTTTTCGTACCTGATCCAGGGCAGGGTCTAACCGAGCTGAGTAGGGCTGAGTATGGCTGTGATATGACTTTAAGAGACTGGTCGCCGCTGATTGTTCAGGTCGTAACGTCAGGAAAGCGACTTTTTCTGCTGAATTTACTCCACGACCACCATTTGTAGTTGTTCAGCCAGTGAACACAGTGCGCCCCTTTAATACAGTATATTATATTAATATACTGTATAATATACTTATATAATAATATACTCCTAATATTATATATTAGGAGGTGCGTAATTTTCTTTCTATATTAGGCGACGATCGCATCCAGCGCGAGTTGGACAGATCTACTCGAAATGCAGGTGTCCGAGCAGATGGGTTCCCAAGGGCACATCCGTACTGCCAAACAGTGTCGGGAGAAGCTGAAAAAGCTGAAAAGCAATTACCGAGCAGTGAAGGACCACAATGGTCGAAATGCAGCGGATCGGAAGGAGTGGAAGTGGTTCGCTGAGACACTGGGCTCGACACGGCCACAGTCACGGCCTTGGAAACCGTGGATGGTGAGTGTTGTTTTGATATTGCGCATCTTTTCGCCACTTTATCCTTTCTATGCCAAGCTCACTGTTTTTAAGAAATAGGAAGGTTGTTAGATTGTGGGTAATGGTTGTTACTGAGGCTTGCCTATTGTTTTGCAGCCAACTGCAGATTCACGCTTGCTTTGTGTTAAGTATTAGCGCGAACAAAACGCTGAATTACGCTTATTGTATTCCGGTTAAAAACTTGAGAGTGTTGTGTACATGTTGCACTTTGGTGATAAGTTTTAAATTGCGTGCATTTTCTTTCTAGAATCGCATTTCATATCACAGGGGTTCACCTCAGTGGACATGATGGACACACCGGACTCTCCTGGCGCTGCGTCTGCGTGTGCGTCTGCCAGAGCGCCAGCTGGATCGACTCCACATCACCAGCTCCATCTGGATCACGTTCAAGTGCTGGTAAGGCACAATAACCACGATTTTTTTTTGGTTGAAACAGGTCCAGCAGAAACCAGGGTCGAAAATCCATCCATCCATCCATCCATCTTCTACCGCTTAATCCTTTACAGGTCGCAGGGGGGGCTGGAGCCTAACAAGTTATGTACCACATTGATTTTTCCTGTAGCTGCATATTAATTAATTGAAAATGTCTTTTTAAATGTACAAAAAGGTTATTCTTTGGTCTTCACTTATCGGTGTTCCACAACCATTTTTAGGTGTGGTGACTGAAGTGCTGTTGTAACTCCTGTTTTAGAAAAACAACTAAAGCGCATGAACTGCCATTGAAATCAACATGCTTCATTGAAATGCTTCGCGTCAGCTGACTGTATTAACCCATTCAGATTTCTGCGGCCACACTACAAGCAACTAGTTTAAACATTACCCATCCATCCATCCATCCATCCATATTCTTAATCTTAATCCTTTTTAGTTTTGCAGGGGGGCTGCAGCCGAAGACAGCACCCTGCGTGTTGCAAAATCTGCTCTACTGAGGGGCAGCAACATGACAGTTCAGCTTATATACAGCAATGAAGCATAATATAATAGATAGTGACATTCCACCACAGACTTTCACCTGTGTAATTCCATAATATATGTAGTGATCCAGCTTTAACGACCATGCCTTTCTGTCTTTCCATCTACATTAGCGATGGTCAACATGCATGACGAAGAGATGCGGCTCTTGGAACGGCAACATGACCAGCGGCAAGAACACCATCAGGAGTACATGCAGCATTTGCGACAGGTGGCCACAGATGTGTGGGCAGATGCGCGTGAAGCCCTGGAGCAGGACGCTGCGTTACGAAGGGAAGAGCTCGCAGAGATGTCATCATTCAACAGAGATTTCCTGACCCTATTTGGCAGGCTTGTGGACGCATTTAGCAGTCAGCGTGTCTAACCATGTCTCCCCACGCCCAGTCTGTTTTGTTGTTTGTAAATTTTGCTTCTGGAATAAAACTGTATTGTTTGCATCAAAAGTCTGGTTTATCTGTTATGACACCGTATGAGAAAAGCCAATAATTACATACACATTCCATTCTCTGTTCACTCCACATGCTGCTGTTCATCAGATCAGGTGTATAACCTTCTAATGGTAATTTAATTTTTAACAACACAACGAAACGTAATGTCTTGGTAGTTTTTTTATTTTTTATTTTAAAGAAATTTGCAATGCGGAATCCATTTCTCTTGAACGGGTACATTTTTTATGTTATAAGCAGTTGTACAGGTGTGCTTGAACTTGTAGACACTGATAAAGGTAAGTACGTGTAAGTTGAATTTTTTTTTTGTTTTTTTGTTACTTATTTGTACCCATAGGTAGATTTGGTTTGCAGTTTGGTGACAAGCCACCGGCTGCCGGTCGCTGCGTGCGCGAGCGCCCTAAACCTACATGTTTTTGGTATGCAGGAGGAAACCGGAGAAATCCCGGAGTAAACCCACGCAACATGGGGAGAACATGCAAACTCCACACATCTCACTGTTGGTCGGGGGCTGGGATCGAACCCACGATCTCATGATCCCCGCGATCCCCCGGCCGAGAGTAAACTGTGCTGCCGCAGTGCTAAACCACTGTGCCACTGTGCAGCCCAGAATGTTGCATCACCAGTCAAAATTTAATAAATTAAGAAGGAATCTAGCAAAAATTTGGCACTAATAACAGTAGACAAATCGGACAAGGATACACAACTGTGTTTTTGTTGCACACAACTGTTGTTACCAACAAGTGCAAAATTTATATTCCCTTTTCCCAAAAATTAAAAATCAATTTGTAAGTAAAAGTGGGAGACCTTTACATGGGAAAATATGACATGTATCAGCACATGATTTATAGTTCAATTTGCATTTCCACCTAAGCAAAAGTGGCTTGTCGAGCTGGATTTTTGTGAAGAATGCCTGTGCGGTGTTTCTGCATGTAATTACATACCTGTCAAGTGATACGGTTTCGCCGTATTTTAATACGGGGAAAATGCAATTTTAGCAAATACGGGCGTATTGCCATTTCTGTACGCCAAAGAGAAAAATATACGGGAAAAAAAATTGAGAGTGTGGGGAGGAACACGTCGTGTGTGACCCCCACAGCGTACGGGGCTGTCAGAGCGCTCAGCGTGAGCAATTATCACAACAGTGAGAAGTGTGGACTCATCAATAGGCTGATGGCTTCGCACCTTCTTAACAGATAAGCGTTATGAACAAGAGGACAGGTAGATGGACCATGCACAACATTTTATTTACAAAAAACATTTTTGAAATATGTATGCGCATAAATGTGGACGAAATAGACAAGTATTGCATCACAGCATCTCGTATTATATTGTAACGTGCAGCTCGACATGGCGACGTCCCACCGGCAGGTTCGAACTCACGCCTCCCGCTCCGGAGTCCCGCACTCTACCTGTGTCGCCAGGGTCAACCCACTTGGCAAGCCAAGTAGGGTGCTTATATTGAGTTTGCTACAATATCACCACCCTGCTCCTCTACTCTCTGTGCCGCTGCCACCACTGGTTCATCTACTGCATCATCCAATGTAGTGTCAAACGTCTCTCCATGACTCTCACACAGATTGTGCAGAGCACAACAAGTCAGCACCATAGATTTAACCAGTTTCATGTCACAGTCATTCCTCTCTCCTTCCTCCTTCCTTCTCTCCTCGTCATCAGCCATTTTGTTTGTTGTGGAGGATTCGGTCGCGTGTTTGACGTCACGAGAGTGTAGCGCCGCCTGCTGTTCAGGAACTCCCACCCACAGCAGGTGTGCCAGCAGTAACGTTGAAACGCAACCGAACCGAAGTGAGTAGAGTCGGGTTTTCAATCGGGGCTGGGCTGGGCTAGTGGAAAAGCGCCTATATAGCGCAAGTGTGAATGACCTGTTCCACGAGCAAATGTACGTTTTTTTGGTCCGTGGCTGTTTACATCGGCCAGGATACTTCGTGCGCCGATGGGCCGTAGGGATTCCGTATTTTACATCTGGAAAAAAACAGTGAAACGGGAACAGCAGGAAGAGCCATAGTATCGTCGTCTAATCATTTTATAACACATTTCACAACAAATAATAGTAACATTTCCACAAAAAATGTGCTATATTAACAACATGATTGCATTTTGCACACGGCTCGCTCTCCGGCGGCGGCCCCAAGAAGTAAACAAATGCAGAGACGCTTGAATTCTTTCGTCCCAAAAATATCATTTTTGAATATTAATTACAGCTAAACAGGAGCAGTTTCGATGCCAACATTTCACATACAAATCCTAATATACGTGTTCTATACACCATCGGCTTTTGCGTATCTGACTACCTCGCTTTAAAAAGCAAAAGATTTGACTATAAATATGATGTGTTGTTTACCTGTCACAATACATTGGTGTCAAAATGTCGCCATTCCGAGCAGATCCTGTTTGGACTCTACAATGAAATACACACAAATTAAGTACATGCACAGCACGAAAGTGCAACATGTAAAAAACAAAACAAAACAAAACAAAAAAAAAACCAAACACCTTTTTAACCAGGATTACAACTAGCTTATTTCATCAGATATTGTCAACACAAAAAGGCAACATACAGTTAGGCCCAGAAATATTTGGACAGTGACACAATCTTCATGATTTGGGCTCTGCATGCCACGACATTGGATTTGAAATGAAACAACTACAACGGAATTGAAGTACAGACTAAGGTTTAATTCAAGGGGTTGAACAAAAATATGTGATTAAACATGTAGGAATTGTAGCTATTTTTATACAAACGCTCCTCATTTCAGGGGCTCAAAAGTAATTGGCCAAATAAACATAAGCCTAAGTAAAATGTTACTTTTCAATATTTTGTTGAGAATCCTTTGCAGGCAATGACTGCCTGAAGTCTGGAACCCATGGACATCACCAGACGCTGGGTTTCCTCCTTTGTGATGCTTTGCCAGGCCTTTACTGCAGCTGTCTTCAGTTGTTGCTTGTTTGTGGGTCTTTCTGCCTTAAGTTTTGTCTTGAGCAAGTGAAATGCATGCTTGATTGGGTTGAGATCTGGTGATTGACTCAGCCATTGCAGAATATTCCACTTCTTTGCTTTAAAAAACTCCTGGGTTGCTTTTGCAGTATGTTTTGGATCATTGGTGAAGTGCCGTCCAATCAACTTTGCTGCATTTGGCTGAATCTGAGCAGAAAGTATATCCCTACACACTTCAAAATTCATCCGGCTGCTTCTGTCTTTTGTCACATCATCAATAAACACAAGTGACCCAGTGCCATTGGAAGCCATACATGCCCATGCCATCACACTGCCTCCACCATGTTTTACAGAAGATGTAGTGCTTTGGATCATGAGCTGTTCCAATTCTTCTCCAAACTTTCTTCCTCCCATCATTCTGGTACAGGTTGATCTTAGTCTCATCTGTCCAAAGAATGCTGTTCCAGAACTGGGCTGGCTTCTTCAGGTGTTTTTTGGCAAAGTCAATTCTGGCCTTTCTATTTTTGAGGCTGATCAATGGTTTGCACCTTGTGGTGAATCCTTTGTATTTACTCTCAAGAAGTCTTCTCTTTATGGTAGACTTAGATACTGATACACCTACTTCCTGGAGAGTGTTCTTCACTTGACTGGATGTTGTGAAGGGGTTCTGCGATCATCCACCACTGTTGTCTTCCGTGGACGTCCAGGCCTTTTTGAGTTCCCAAGCTCACCAGTGCACTCTTTTTGTCTCAGAATGTACCAAACTGTTGATTTGGCCACTCCTAACATTTCTGCTATCTCTCTGATGGATTTCTTCTTTTTTTTTTTCAGCCTCAGGATGGTCTGTTTCACCTCCATTGAGAGCTCCTTTGACCGCATGTTGTGTGTTCACAGCAACAGCTTCCAAATGCAAACGCCACACCTGGAATCAACTCCAGACCTTTTAACTGCTTAATTGATGACAGGTTAACAAGGGAAGAGCCCATGCAGCCTTGTTATTTATTTTATTTTTTTTTTGCAGCCTTCTAAGTCAATTGTCCAATTACTTTTGGTCCCTTGAAAAAGAGGCGGCTACATATTAAAGAGCTGTAATTCCTAAACCCTTGCTCTAGTTTGGATGTGAATACTCTCAAATTACAGCTGAGAGTCTGCACTTTAAGCCCATATTGATTATATAATTGTATCCTGAATATGTTTTTGTAAACAGCTAAAATAACAAAACTTGTGTCACTGTCCAAATATTTTTGGGCCTAACTGTACAAGGACTGACGTAGCATTGAGCTAGGTCATCGTTTAAACACGATTAAGTTTTCGTCTGTCCTAAGTGAACTTTCCACTGTTGGAAAAAATAACGTAAAACATGAATATCACATCACTCACCGTCCTGTATATCACAATATCACGGCTTCAACTGCTGAAGTTGGGTGCGTCGCGGCTGTACATTCAATTCAATTCGGGTGGCTGGGTCTAATTCCCGGTGCGTCTCCGTCTATTTTGTGGTGCGTTTGCTTGTGCTCCCCACTGCAAGCTCCGTCTGCTTCCCTCTGCATTCTCTCATCAGCCGAAACGCACAGAAAACTCTGCTGCACCGCTGTGTTGGATTTCTGCTGATTTCTGTTAAGCCATTCTATCGTTGTGGTTTATAATATCACTTGTTCGCAGGCTCACTGACGAAAAATTGCAAATGGCGGCCAGCAAGCGATTCTCAAAAGTCAGCGTAACGCCCACTCTCATGACGCTACACCCGGACCAATCAGTGGCCAGCAGTGGGCTGACGTAACAGTGCCGGTACCCTTCGGACCTACTCTCGATTGGTGCCGATAAAACTGGAACAGTTCCGAAAAAACAGAACTGTTAGGCCATTGGGTGCCGAATGGAAAAGCGGACAAAGGGGGCCGAACCCTGCCAAACGGGGCCAAACTGGGCCAAGTGGAAAAGCGCCTAAGAGCACTCTGAGGCGAGTGCAGCACCCCCCACCAGTTTTCTTTAAAGATCCCAATATGTTACTGAAGGAAAGCAGTTTTCAACTTTTCCATATTGGGGCAGAACCAAATTATGATAAACCTATCATCCATGAATATACTACAAAAACAGTTGTATGCAACCCATAGTTATTGGTCAGGATTCCAGCGTGAACCTGTGTAGCACATTTGGTGACCCCAGACAGCTTCTTTAGTAAGAGGGCACAGCGAATGCTAACCTTGACCTTTTGACCCCAAACCCATAGTCAGAGGTCATGGTCTCAGCATGAAACTGTGTACCAACTTTGGTGACCGTAGCTTTACTCAGTCCCTCAAGGATTTCGTGATGTTTCGATCACGTCAATTCACATGAAATCAGTGATTGGCTGCATCTTTTGCACAACCTTGCAACTTTGTCCAATCACTGCAACTTTCCCACAATTTTGGCCAATCCTCATCAACTTCCGCCAGTTTCGCCAATCAAATTTGTCCCTGAGTAGCGCTCAAATGCTCAGTCTAACCAATCAAATGCGTCGCTGCACCGCGCTCACTTCAGTGTTTACACTGAGTATTAATGGAACACGTCAGCAAAAAACAGTGTGTGATAAAAAAAACCCACTCACCTGCAAGGTTTCCCCACACTGCCCCTTCCTCGGTCTCCCCCAGCCCGCTGATGGATGTCTTGCCACGCCTCCGTCCTGACCGTGTGTACGAAGAGCTGGGTTTGTGTTGAAAAATGTTCGCCTACCTGAAAACCATTTCATCGCGGGAGTGCGCGTAAGGAGAGACGCCGTAAAACCACAAATAAATGAGCAAATCTAACATGACAGCCAGTGTTTGAACATTTTATATATGTTTAGAGGTAAAATTATGACTATATCTTGTCAATGAGCTTTAAAGCTGAGAATCTCCGGTCTGGACACGCACTCCCCTCGCCCTCCCTGGTAGGACTCCCGGTAAAAGAAAGCTGAGTATCTGATGAGACAGGTGTGTGTCAAGACGCGCAGCAGATAGACAGGTAGGAGTTAGTCATGGAAAGAGAGAGAATATTGTCTGTAATTATTTTTTTCAGAAAAACACAGACTCCAACAGACAATACAGAGCAACAGAATACACTAGCGTTCAAAAGTTTGGGGTCACTTAAAAATTTCCTTATTTTTGAAAGAAAAGCACTGTTTTTTTCAATGAAGATTACTTTAAAGGCCAAATGTCACGTAATTTTTTTTTCTAAATGACAACGAATTTAGATAAAATACACATAGCTTAAACCAAATATTCATACCGGAGACCATATCACCCACCTGTATTTACATAATTGCACAAAATACACCAGGTGAAGGTCCCACCTTGCTTGCTGGCTTGTGACAGCCAGTCCAGACCACGCCCATGTTTTTGACATCACCAGTTGTACCCTGGCTGCCCTGCCTATCCACATTCACACTTATCAACACTGGACAATCATGACGGAAAGTGACAGCGATTGTGAACAAATTAGTTTAGTTTTGTCTTTTTTTTTTGTCTTTTTTTTGTCAGTGGTTCAGACAGTGACAGAGGCATTGAACCTTACAGGTTCGAGCCGTCCGAGACGGAATCAGATGCTTTGTCTGATGACAACAGTTCCAACGATGACCAGAGAGCAGAACCAGTAGAAAATGTCATTGAACTGGACATTAATCGCCTCCAGAATTGCGAAGCCGAAGGGGGTCTGTCGAGGGCGCCCCATAAATATTGATTTTTTGGAAGCCATTATTATTACAGTGGAGGAGAGCCGCTGCTGTCAAGAAATTGACCAGATCAATATGAAAATGGAGGCGCATACCTGTCAAGTGAGACGTTTTCGCCATATTTTGGTGCCAAGCGCGGCTGTGGGGGACGGCGGAGTGGTGGAGGACACTTTTCTGGGAAATGTTTTAAATGTAGTTTGTGTTGTTATTGTCAAATATTTTAAGGAAAATACGGGGAAAATGCAATTTTAGCAAAAACGGGCGTATTGCCATTTCTGTACGCCCAAAAGAAAAATATACTGGAAAAAAAATTGTATGTTTTGCGGAGCACGTCCTGTCTGTGATCCCCCACAGCTGGTGCTGGCTGATCGCTCAGCGTGAGCTATTATCACTACTGTTCGAAGTGTGGAGTCAATCATTAGTCAAATTATCGGGGCGGGCTGATCGCTCAGCCTGAGCTATTATCACTACTGTTCGAAGTGTGGAGTCAATCATTAGTCAAATTATCGGGGCGGGCTGATCGCTCAGCGTGAGCTATTATCACTACAATGAGAAGTCATTAGGACAATGGTTTAACACGTTCAGCTGTGCAGCGGTTGCGGAACAGAGACAGATCGCCTGACAAATACAGAATTCTGCTTTTTTTTTTTATTTTGCGCCAGACGCTGAGTTGTGTTGTTATTGTCAAATATCCATGAATCCTTAAAATATGACAATAACAACACGAGTTGCATTTGGGGCATTTCCCAGAGAGGTGTCCCTTGTTGCTCCGCCGTCCCTTATAGCCGCTTTTTACGGTGTTGAAGTACGGCGAAAACGTCTCACTTGACAGGTATGAAAACATTTCCCAGAGAAGTGTCCCTTATTACCCAGCTGTCCCTGATAGTCCCGTTTTAAGGTATGGGTGAAATATCCAATTTTTTCTTTCTTGTTGCTCACTTCAACCTTCCAGTCTCCATATAAACAATCAATTGAAATACCCCAAGCATCAACCTAGGGTACAATCGATTTCGTCACTTCCGCCTTCTTCCCCAGGCGATTCCAAGGGCCGTGTCAGGCCAAGCGCGGCAGTTTTAAATTAACGAATATTCCGTTGTTACTGAAGCATATGCACCAAGACCCGAACGGATCGGTTCCCTTTTATATCTAGTTTCAAGATATTTAAAGTACCCTGTTACGTGACATTTGGCCTTTAAACTAATCAGTAATACACTCTAATATCTAATATACATTGCTAATGTGGTAAATGACTATTCTAGCTGCAAATGTCTGGTTTTTGGTGCAATATCTAGATAGGTGTATAGAGGCCCATTTCCAGCAACTATCACTCCAGTGTTCTAATGGTACAATGTGTTTGCTCATTGCGTCAGAAGGCTAATGGATGATTAGAAAACCCGTGTGCAATCATGTTAGCACAGCTGAAAACAGTTTAGCTGGTTAGAAAAGCAATAAAACTGACCTTCCTTTGAGCAGGTTGAGTATCTGGAAAAAAATATTATTTCAAATACAAATCATTGTTTCTAACCTTGTCAATGTCTTGACTATATTTTCTATTCATTTTACAACTCATGGTGGTAAATAAGTGTGACTTTTCATGGAAAACACAAAATAATTGTCTGGGTGACCCCAAACTTTTGAACGGTAGTGTAAATTATTTATTTTTTCTCTGAGCTCGGTACCAAATGTGTGGGGACCGCTGCGGTTAGGGAGTTTTTAAGGTGCTGCCAATAATTTCCAAATCTATACTCTAACATGCATTCAATGCATGTTAGCTGTTGTAATGGATATTGTGTTAAAGTCTGTATTTGCTGTTGTACAAAAGAGTTTTTCTGAAAAGCAGAAGTTTCTGCTTAATTTACAAATCATAGGACATTTTTGGCAAGCCTGTGCTTTTCTTGTGGTGTTATATAGAATATCATTGCAGTAAACTATGGAAAAAGCAACTGCTTTAAAATTTGTAATTCTTCCCACAACTTCTGGTGCAAAAAACCCCTCTCAAAACATCACAACTTTTATTGCAACTTTTTAAAAAAGCTCCCACGAATTCAGGCTTTTTGGGCCGCAACAATCATAAAAACATCCTGCGAAATCCTGGGGGACTGTTTACTCATTCTATAGTAATATTGCAAAGGGAATGTTAACATTGATGTTTGACCTTTTGACCACAAACCCATAGAAAGAGGTCAGGGTCTCAAGGTGAACCTATGTAGCAACTTTGGTGACCCTAGCTTTCTTTGTTGTTGAGATATAGTTTATAAGCCTTTTTGATGTTGACCTTTAACACTGCAATCCCAAAACCACCTGTGTACCAAATTTGGTGGCCCTAGCATTACTCGTGAAACAGTAATAAGGCATAGAGAATGTTAATCTTGACCTTAGACCTTTTGACCACAAACTCATAGTCAGAAGCCAGGATCCCAAGATGAACCTTTGTACTAGGTTTGGTGGCCCTAGCTTTACTTGTTTTATAGAAACAGTGCAAATGGAATGTCAATCTTGACCTTTGACTATTTGATCGCAAACCCATAGTCAGGTCAGGGTGTCAATCATCCAAGATGCGTCTAAGATACAACTACTGTATCAATTTGAAAAGCCTACATAATTTCTTTCAGTAGTTATTGCGTTTACAAGATTTAGGGAAAATCTGACCTTGATCTCAAGGTCATCCAAAGTCAAACTGCAATATGCACATCATCACTGTATATCAAACCCTAGGACCAAGTTTCAAAACATTTGGAACAAAACTGTGAGAGGAGTTGATTTCACAAGACAGTTACTGTCTATTAACTGAGGTGAAATAGGAGATCCTCTCGGGGGCTGAGGTTACCAAGGTGGTTCAAAAGCTCCTTGAGAAAAAAAAACTCTTCGGTGGCTGGGCCCTGGGGGTGGACGAGATTCGCCCTGAGTACCTCAAGGCTCTGGATGTTGTAGGGCTGTCATGGTTGACACGCCTCTGCAACATTGCGTGGAGGTTGGGGACAGTGCCTTTGGCATGGCAAACCGGGGTGGTGGTTCCTCTCTTCAAGAAAGGGGACCGAAGGGTGTGTTCCAGCTTCAGAGGAATCACACTCCTCAGCTTTCCTGGGAAGGTCTATGCCAAGGTACTGGAGAGGAAAGTCCAGCCATTGGTCGAACCTCGGATTCAGGAGGAGCAATGTGGTTTTTGTCCTGGCCATGGCACATCGGACCAACTCTTTACCCTCTCGAGAATCCTCAAGAGTTCATGGGAGTTTGTCCGACCAGTTTATATGTGTTTTGTGGACTTGGAGAAGGCATTTGACCGTGTCCCCCGTGTTTTTTTTGTGGGGGGTGCTTCGGGAGTATGGGGTATCAGGCTTGCTGCTACAAGCTATTTGGTCTCTGTACGACCGTTGTGAGAGTTTGGTTCGTATTGCCAACACTCGGTCAGACTCATTCCCAGAGAGAGATGAACTCCGCCAGGGCTGCCCTTTGTCACCGATCCTGTTCATAATTTTTATGGACAGGATATCTAGGCGCAGCCAAGGATCGGAGGGTGTCATGCTTGGTGACCACAGGATCTCATCTCTGTTGTTTGCAGATGATGTTGTCCTGTTGGCTTCATCCAGCAATGACCTACAGGTCTTACTGGGATGGTTTGCCGCTGAGTGTGAAGTGGCTGGGATAAGAATCAGCGCCTCCAAGTCCAAGTCCATGGTCCTCAGCTGGAAAAAGGTGGATTGTCCTCTCCGGGTTGGGGGCAAGCTCCTGCCCCAAGTGGAGGAGTTTAAGTATCTCGGGGTCTTATTCACGAGTGAGGGGAGAATGGAGCGAGAGATTGACAGACGGATCGAAGCAGCATCTGCAGTGATGCAGACATTGTACCGGTCCGTTGTGGTGAAGAGGAAGCTAAGCTCTAAGGCAAACCTGTTGATTTACCAGTCAATCTACATTCCTACCCTCACCTATGGTCACGAGCTTTGGGTAATGACCGAAAGAATGAGATCACGGATACAAGCGGCTGAAATGAGCTTTCTTCGTAGGATTGCTGGACTCACCCTCAGAGATAGGTTGAGGAGCTCAGTCATCCGGGAGAGGCTCAGAGTAGAACCACTGCTCCTCCACACTGAAAGGAGCCAGCTGAGGTGGTTTGGGCATCTGATCAGGATGCTCCCTGGACGCCTTCCCCTTGAAGTGTTTCGGGCATGTCCCATTGGGAGGAGACCCCGGGGCAGACCCAGGACTCGCTGGAGAGACTACGTCTCCCAGTTGGTCTGGGAATGCCTTGGTATCCTCTCTGAAGAGCTGGAGCAGGCGGCTGGGGAGAGGGAAGTCCGGGCTTCTCTGCTTGAACTGCTGCCTCCGCGACCCGGACCTCGGGAAAAGCGGTAGAAGATGGATGGAAACAGGAGATCGTAAGTCAGGGGCTTTCAACTCCCGTAAAAATCATCCGATCATAGCCAAACTACAATATGCGCATCATCAGTGTATATCAAACTCTGATACCAAGTTTCAAAACAATCAGAGCAAAACTGTAGGAAGAGTTGATTTCATAAAAGTGGGACGGATGGACAGACGGACAACCTCATAACATAATCCCCCTTTGGCCTTCGACCGGCAGGGGATGAAAAGCATATGAAATATTTTTCTCATTTTACTCTAGAGTCAACACATACATTCATTAGTTCATGTTTTTAAAGTCAATTTCTGTTAATGTTCAAATTTTGGATTAATAAAAGCAGTTAATCTTGATATTTTGAATGAAACAATCTCAATCATGAAGCTCATTTTCATTCTCACCATCATGGGACATTCCTAAAGACAGGCACTTCTGGAAGCGACAATATTGGCACTTGTTACGATTCTTCTTCTGAATCTTGCAGGAACGCTCACAGCGATCATATTCCAGTTTCATCCGTACAGTCCTTCGGAAAAAACCCTGAATATAAATTTAAAAAGGCCAATTGGTTCAAGATCATTCTGTCAGTTATCGTCTTTTATCTTATTCAGAAATAATACACAAACTGTGTTACCTTACAACCTTCGCAGGCATGTACACCATAGTGGAAGCCAGAGGCCTTGTCCCCGCAGACCTTACACTCCACACTGATCCCAGACCCCGTGCTGTCCTCTCGACCAAGACGCAGCTGTTCTGACAGTGAGGGTGACGAGGTATGGGACAGGTCTGAAACAGATAAAATGGTAAATATTACTGTAAATGAGCCAGTGAGATATATAAACATATAAGCCTTCCTTTTTAAGAAGGTCAGTAAAGGAACTTTTAAAGGTGTCATTGTGCATTTTCTTCACATGTTGATACAGTTCCCAGAGGTCTTAAGATCCACTCACACTATAGTGTTTGTTCCACACTGACAGAAGATTGACTCCCAAAGTCAGAACATTTGATAAGTGTAATCACTCTCTACTGTTCTGAAGAACTGAGCATTTTCCCAGCCTTTGAACAATTGGTAAAGGTAGTCTCAGGAACAGAACAAATGCAAATGTTCACTCACAGTGCCAGGATAAGGTGATGAAGCTGTGCTTCTACTATAATAAAGTCAGGGACTCCTTAACAAAGTCTACAAACCGTGCTAAACAAAACAATACGAGTGCAGGCCGGTGGCAGACAGAGAAGCAAGAGGGCCATTTCACTTGCCACAAAACAAATCACCGAGCACCAAAGTGAGTGAGTCCTTAATGTCTGTGACATACTTTGGTCAAAATATCTCAAGGTTTAAACATCACAGCACTATTTTGTATCCAGCTTAAGTGGCATTTTTCAAAACGAGTCATTTTCAATGCATTTTAGTTTTAATGCTAATGAGTCCCAATGCAATTTAACATCCCTCTTTCATCACAGCTGAAATCTGTGATTGACGATTAATGTTGGCTGGTTAGCTAATAGCTCCAGTGGCAAACACATCCCTAGATAACAAACAAAACTGGTTGATTGTAGGAATATAAAAGCTCAAGTATAGCATTATTGGGAATGAGCGTGAGGTCTGAGTGGTTGATATGATATGAACAGTTCCTGCAGTATAATCAGTACCAAAACAACTGTGAATGAGTGAATGTTTAACTCTGCCAATGACAGCTAACTGATGCTGGTTGAGGAACCACCCCAGCCAGACAATAATAAACTGCAGTGAAATAAGCTAAAATAACAGCAAAGAATGAGATATGCGGTATAAAGTTCGTACAGGATCTGACTAAAGATTTCTCTCCACAGGCAGATATAGAAAATAACCATAAAAACCAACTGTAATACACCGCTAATTTAAACCTAGTGAGGTGATATCTCAGGCTATCCTGGCTAGAATGATGTCCACTGGAACAGAAAAAATACTGGGGGGCTGCCAGTGGTACCCCTCAGCCTCTGTTGTTGAGATGTAGTTTATATGGCATTTTGACATTGAACTTTGACCTTGTAATCCACAAACCATAGGCAACGGTGAGGGTGAACCTGTGTACAAAGTTTGGTGATCCAACTTTACACGTTCTATAGCGGGACCAGGTGGATCACTCACTGCCATCTGTGGAGGAAATCAGTCATTTGTTGACAACGGCCATCATTCCACCTCTGAGCATTGGGCAGGTCAAAACCAGACTCTGTAAAGTTAATGCATCTAAGGCAGCTGGACCGGACCGTATTCCTGCCCGAGTTTTAAAGACTTTTTATGAAGAATTAGCATCTGTTCTGTGTGATTTTTAATTCATGCATCCAGCATAATATTTTTCCAAGAGTATGGAAAAAGGCACTGGTTTGAACTATTCCAAAGAAAGCCAAGCCAACCTTCCCAGTAAACTATTGTCAAATCTCATTGGTCAGCTGTGTTGGAAAAGTAGTTGAAGGAATTCTAAAGGATGTTCTCCTAGAGGACACAGCTTCAAATACTGTCTTAACCCAGCATGGTTTTATGTCCAGAAGATCAACTGTTACTGCTCTGATCCACATTCTTCAATGCTGGCATGAAGCACTCAACAGCAGTCCAAAGATGGATGTTCATGCTGTGTTTGTTGATTTTTCTCGTGCCTTTGACACAGTTAACCATTATCAGCTGCTTAACTCCCTCGCTAACATGCATGTCAGACGCTCCCTCTGACTTATTGTGAGAAGTTACTTGAGTGACAGACAGCAAAGGGTGCGGTGGGGAACCTGCACATCCTCTTGTCCAGTCTCAGCTGGTGTCCCCCAGGGTGGGATATTATAACCATATTATAACCATTACTTTTTATGATCTGTATTAACAGCCTAGACTCATGTCTTCTGACTGCAAAATTATGGTCAAAAATATAAATTGTTATAAGGAAAAAGTAATTTTTTTTTTTTACCACAGTCTGTTTCAAATTTATCTACCCCCCTCCCAGTAATTTCATTTTAAAAAAACAGACAAAAATTAGTCATAAAATAATCCACAAATTTATAATAAAGTTTCAAATGCACAAGAAAAGTCAATTTTACAAGAGGAAATTACAAATTTGACAAACATGGTTTCGACTTTAGATAGATTTACAGAGAAAAGTAGAAAACTATAAGAAAATTGTTATAAATTTTTGAGAAAAACCTCAAACCTTCAAGACTGAAGTCATTGCTCAAGTTTTGAAGTGGCTGCTCTTTGTACCCTTAACTCAAGTAGAAATTTTTGGTTGTCTACTTTTAATTATTAATTTCAAAGCACTGCTTTTACATGAGTAGAATTTCTGGTTACTATACCCACCTGATCATATAATTTAAGAATGCATGAGTACATTACTATTATGAATGTTTCTTTCCCTTCCTTACTCTCTCAATGGAAAAAAAGAAACACTAGAATAAAAATACAAAAAATACACATATTTTTGTCATTTATGTAAACCATGACAAAAAAATCCTGCAGGACAAAACATGACACTTGATATTTTCTAACCCGTTTGTATACCACCATAGACAGAGAGAGAACCTGAATTAGACAGAGCTGAGAGAGGGCAAGATGAGGCAGAAGAGAGGAGCCAAGGAGAGGAAAGTGTTCAGGCAGAGGAAGGAGAGAAGGATAACACCACTAAAAAGTCGAAACACAGGATGTCTGGGTGGGACCCCAACTGGCCCAATATTCAAGCCTCGGTTGTACAATACTTCAAATGTTAAGTTCCATATGCAACGTTACGGTGTAAAATTTTAAAAAGAAATAAGTAGTAGAAAATGAACATATTACTAACTAACTAACTAACTAACCTGCACTTATATAGCGCTTTTCTAGTCACAAAGACCACTCAAAGCGCTTTCATTAATACTAACCCTCTATTCTAAGGGCCTATAGGAAACAGATATCTAGGGACAATTTAGAACAGCCAATTAACCTAACATGCATGTTTTTGGCATGTGGGAGGAAACCGGAGAAATCCCGGAGTAAACCCACGCAACACGGGGAGAACATGCAAACTCCACACAGATCACTGTTGGTCGGGGGCTGGGATCGAACCCACGATCCCACGATCCCCACAATCCCCCGGCCAAGGGTAAACTGTGCTGCCGCAGTGCTAACCACTGCGCCACCGTGCAGCCTGCAAAAAATTAGGAACGCTTCACGATTTTGCGTGTCATCCTTGCATATTCCGGTATGTTTACTGCCCCCCCCCCCCCGGGAAAAATATGTTGCCACTGTGCCAAGGTCTTTTAGCCAGAGGAAACACTGAGAGTCCAACAGTAATCGGCCATCATGACAATTTATGACATCACATCATAAATTGGCACATGCAAATTCTTCAGAGTTCAAGAAATTTCAAGAAATAAAAAAGAACTGTGCATCATATAAAGTGAAAATACCCATACACGTAAACAAAAACGTAAAAAACAACATGTGGCCATAGTTCAAAAAGTTGACTTGATTGAGCAAAACCAATGTGATTTTTGGATTCAGCACATCAAAATTGTCCTAAATCAGCTAAAAAAAACTTAGACAATAAATATGGAAATAAAAAATAAAATAATTATGTTTGAAATCTGCTTTGCAATAAAAAATGAAAATGTGATTAAAATCCCATTTTCACTTTTTTCCCCTTCTCATTTCTCTCTCTGAGGTCCACAGTGGTGAACCTGAGGGTGAGCAGTCAGAGCAGCTGTGAAGAAAATGGGCTGGAAGCCACAAAACAATATTGCATGTTCTCTTTATAGAAAAACTGAATTTCAATAATGTTTTTGCAAGATAATTCAAGAACCTCTTTCAATACTCATTACACAGAGAGTGAAACATTTCAACCCATTCTGATTTAATGTTGATGATTATGATGACAGTTTTTGAAACTTTGATATTTTCACCTGCTATTGCACGCTGTAGTGTAAATATGCATGTATTAAACTAATAAAATCTGTTAATCCAGCATTTTTCTTTCTGCTTCCAATTTTACTGTTGTGCTTCTATATTTTTTTCTTTTTTTAATTTTTTTGCCACTACCATTGTCTGTCTGGAGTGAATGAATAATGTACCTATTTGTAAAGCGTCTTTGAGTATATATGATAAAGCGCTATATAAAATCGATGCATTATTATTATTATTATTATTGTTATTTTATGCGATCCTTGACAAAAAATGCCAGCACCACCGGAGTGGTGGCTCAGTTGGTAGAGCATCCGCCCCACACCCGGGAGACAGGGGTTCAAATGCCGGCCAGGTCATGCTGAAGACCATATAAAAGTGGAACTTCCTGCCGTCCAGCTTGGTGCTCAGCAATAACGGAATGGAGGAGGGAAATCTGTGGCGGCGCCTTGCATGGCAGCGGCCCTCTGATTCTGCACTGGAGTGTGTGTGATTGACACTGTAGATAGGTAAAACACAATCTCGTTCTACTGTACATGATTGGTTGTACGGTTGAATGACAATAAGGGTGATTTAATTTAATTTATACAGTAGGGGTGGGCAATATGACCTAAAAATGATATCACAATATTTGTGAATTTTCACAATATTTTTCACAATATTGCAGAATACAGTTTTTTCTTTTACATTTATGCAAAAAGGACAGTTTCACCAGCCAGCGTTATTTACAGTGGTGCGAAAAAGTGTTTCCCCCTTCCTGATTTCTTTGTATGTTTGTCACACTTAAATGTTTCAGATCATCAAACAAATTTAAATATTAGACAAAGATAACACAAGTAAACACAAAATGCAGTTTTTAAATGAAGGTGTTTATTATTAAGAGTAAAAAATAATCCAAACCTACATGGCCCTGTGTCAAAAAGTGATTGCCCCCTAAACCTAACAACTGGTTGGGCCACCCTTAGCAGCAACAACTGCAATCAAGCGTTTGCGATAACTGGTAATGAGTCTTTTACAGCACTGTGGAGGAATTTTGGCCCACTCATCTTTGTAGAATTGTTGTAATTAAGCCACACTGGAGGGTTTTCGAGCATGAACCGCCTTTTTAAGGTCATGCCACAGCATCTCAATCGGATTCAGGTCAGGACTTTGACTAGGCCACTCCAAAGTCTTCACTTTGTTTTTCTTAAGTCATTCAGAGGTGGACTACAGGTGTGTTTTGGATCATTGTCCTGCTGCAGAACCCAAGTGTGCTTCAGCTTGAGGTTACAAATAGATGGCCGGACATTCTGCTTCAGGATTTTCTGGTAGACGGCAGACTTCATGGTTCCATTTACCACAGCAATTCCTCCAGGTCCCGAAGCAGCAAAACAGACCCAGACCATCACACTACCACCATCAGATTTTACTGTTGGTATGATGTTCCCTTTCTGAAATGTTGTTACTTTTATGCCAGATGTAATGGGACACACACCTTCCATAAAGTTCAAACTTTGTCTCATCAGTCCACACAGTATTTTCCCAAAAGTCTTGGGGTTCATCAGGATGTTTTCTGGCAAAACTGAGACAAGCCTTTATTTTCTTTTTGCTTAGCAGTGGTTTTCATCTTGGAACTCTGCCATGCAGGCCATTTTTGCCCAGTCTCCTTCTTATGGAGGAGTCATGAACACTGACCTTAACTAAGGCAAGTGAGGCCTGCGGTTCTTTGGGTGTTGTTGTGGGGTCTTTTGTGACCTCTTGGATGAGTCGTTGCTGTGTTCCTGGGGTAATTTTGGTTGCCCAGCCACTCCTGGGAAGGTTCATCACTGTTTCATGTTTTCGCCATTTGTGGATAATGGCTCTCACTGTGGTTCCCTGGAGCCCCAAAGCTTTAGAAATGGCTTTATAACCTTTTCCAGACTGATGGATCTTAACTACTTTGTTTCTCATTTGTTCCTGAAATTCACTGGATTGCAGCATGATGTCTAGCTTTTGAGGATCTTTTCGTCTACTTCACTTTGTCAGGCAGGTCCTGTTTAAGTGATTTCTTGATTGAGAACATGTGTGGCAGTAATCAGGCTTGGGTGTGGCCAGAGCATTTTGCGTTGTACAAAAAAAAAAAAAAGAGAAATCAGGAAGGGGCAAACACTTTTTCACACCACTGTATCTTCAACACATTCAGTAAAAACAACACAAAAATTTATTTCTCCATTTTATAAACAGCAGCTCAGATTTAGTTTAAAATATTTTTTAGTTCTATATCAAATATTACAAGAAAATAATCTAAACAGTTTCACCTTAACAGCACACAGAGGACGGGTTTTATGCTGAATCACTTTACCTGCATTACTCCCATTGCATGGACCTGTCCAGGGTCTTTCTGGCTCTCGTTGCACTGAACAAATGTTTTTTTTTTTCCCTCTGTCTCTCTACAGGTGGTTGAATAAAATCAAGATGAAGCGGCCAAAATGGAAGTAAAAATCTTCAGCCACTTCGAGCTGCACATTGTCCAACATTAATACCATTCCAGCGGTATTGCTGACATGAAAAAAAATGCAAGCAGATTATCCACACTGCTGCACTTTTTTTTTTTTTTTTTTTTAAACATGACAGTCTGAAACAGAAAGTGAAACTTAAATATTTCCACTCAACTGGAGACGGTCTGACTTTGGAGCAGCAGCTTCCCGCCATGTTTGTTTTGCCATTTCTATGTGGTGTGACACTGTCACGCAGCAGACCCCAAATATCGCAATATTCATTTTTAGACCGGTATCAAAATTTATACCAATATTATCATGAATGATACGATATGGCACACCCCTAGTCAGAGGTTATGGTGTCAGAGTGAACCTGTGTACCAGGTTAGGTGACCCTAGCTTTACTCGATGTACAATAATAAGGCATAAGAAATGTTAACCTTGACCTTTGGACCCCAAACCTGTAGTCTGAGGTCAGAATCCCAAGGTGAACCTGTGGGGCAGGTTTGGTGGCCCTAGCTTTACTCATTGTACCGTAATAAGGCACAAGAAATGCTAACCTTGACCTCTGACCTTTGGACCCCAAACCCATAGTCAGAGGTCAGGATCCCAAGGTGAACCTGTGTACCAGGTTTGGTGGCCCTAGCTTTACTCATTGTACACTAATAAGGCATAAGAAATGCTAACCTTGACCTTCTGACCCCAAACCCACAGTCAGAGGTCAGGATCTCAAGGAGAACCTGTGTACCAAGTTTGGTGACCCTAGTTTGTTTAATGTTGATATAGTTTACAAGCTATATTGATGTTGACCTTTGACCTTGCGATCCAAAAACCATAGTCACACTTCAGGGTCACAGGATAAACCTGTGTACCAAGTTTGGTGACCCTAACTTTACTTGTTGTACAGTAATAAGGCATAGGGAATGTTAACCTTGACCTTTTGACCCCAAACTCATAGTCTGAGGTCAGGATCCCAAGGTGAACCTGTATACCTGGTTTGGTGGCCCTAGCTTTACTCATTTTATAGTAATAGGAAATGTACTGTACCATTTACCATTGTGCAACCACAATGTTAGCTTTGAACTTTGACCCGCTGACCCCAAACCCATAGTTAGGTTAGGATGTAAGTCATCCAAGATGTGTATTAGATACAACTACTGTATTTGAAAAGCCTACATCATTTCTTTCAGTACTTATTGTGTTTACAAGATTTAGGGGGAAATCTGATCTCTGACCTCAGGGTCATCCGATGACCCTGCGCATCAATATGCGCATCATCAGAGTATATCAAAAGATGGTACCAAGTTTCAAAACAATCGAAACAAAACTGCAGGAGGAGTTGATTTCACAAGACAGTTACCATCTATGAAATGAGGTGAAACAGGTCATAGGTCAGGGGCTACAATTCCTGCAAAAATCATTCGATCAAAACCAAACTGAAATATAAATATTCTCAGTGTATATCAAACCATGGTACTAAGTTTCAAAACAATCGGACCAGAACTGTAGGAGGAGTTGATTTCACAAAAGTGGGACAGACGAACAGACAGATGGATAGCTGGACGGACTGCCCCATAACATAATTCCCCTTCAGTCTTCGCCCAAAGGGCTCATCAACCCTTTTGGGCTTCGACCGGCGGGGAATAAAAAAAGTGACAGGACTATTTTTTTCCATTGGTAACCACATCAGATACCTACTTTTTTCAGTGAAATTTTCATCTTATGTCCTCTTTACGTAACAAATTTACCTGTGTAGCTGGAGGATGCACTGCTGGTTTGCGTTTTGTGATTGTGCTCCTGATCTTCACCCTCTTTTTGTCTCCTGCTTTGGTCCCGTTTCAGGTCTTTAGAAGCAAGTTCAACCTCGTTTTCATCCTCACTTTCCCTGCCCTTTGAGTCAGGAAAGTCCATTGACTCTGACACACTTGTCCCCCCACAACTGTCTGAGCCTCCAAACTCTCCCTGCGGTGGCGTCCACCTGACATCTGTTGTGTCGTCCTGGGGGGAATTGGGCTCACAGTAGCCATTTATCCCGTCATGCTGCTCTGTAGCAGTTTGTTGAAACCCCTCCATGGCTCCAGTTGAAGCTGATTCAGCAGCTCATCTCTTGTCACGTAGCCATCATAGCACCGCTATCCAAAAACAGAAACATTTGAAAGCATCAGTAGAAATAACTGTGCAAGAATGGACAGCTGAACACCTGTGAACAAAAAGGCCATGTACTGGCTAGTCTGTTATGTGGTATAGCATTTCTGAGATTTAAAGGTGAATAGGACAAGTCATTTCATGAAAACAAAGATTTAAAAAAAAAATCAACAAAGTATTTCAAAATGTGCACAATGTAAGTCTTAATGTTCTCCTAAAAATTAGCATATTGATGAAAATAATTTTTTACGGGTCCAAAATAATATAAATATTTATATCCAGCAGCTGGAGAAAGGTAAACACTGAAGCCTGGTTAGGATGTCACAGCCAATAGCATTGCTAGCTTCACGGTACTCGCCATAGTCTTGTTTTGGGTTGCTGGGTTGCCATGTAGTGAATTATTCAGCTAAATACCCGAATCTGAAGGCAGACATCAGTTTTCAAATCCTCCTCATGTATGGCACGACAAAGGAGCAGGATAAATATCAGTTCTGCTTTTGATGGCTGATGTCTGCTGAAGAATCTCAAAGGGCTGAAAAGTCATGCAGAGGTCACCACTTTTGACAGGTAAAGCAACCAACGCTAGCCATGATGCCAACCACCGCCATTCATCTTCTATGGTTAATCTGGTGGTTAGTTTTGAGGGGGCAGCAGTCTAAACTCTATGTAACCAACAAAAATTTATTTCTAACATCTTCATGTTAGAACCGGAGTGGTGGCTCAGTTGGTAGAGCATCCGCCCCACACCCGGGAGGCAGGAGTTCAAATCCCGGCCGGGTCATGCCAAAGACCATATAAAAGTGGAACTTTCCTGCCGTCCAGATTGGTGCTCAGCAATAATGGAATGGAGGAGGGAAAACTGTGGCGGCGCCTTGCATGGCAGCAGCCCTCTGATTCTGCACTTGGGGTGTGTGTGATTAACACTGTAGATAGGTAAAACACAATTTCGTTCTACTGTACATGATTGGTTGTACGGTTGAATGACAATAAAGGGTGATTTAATTTGATTTAATTTAATTCATATTATGAGTGTGTATAATATCAGCCAATATATGATGTGGAATAGACCCCACTAACTACTCCTTACCAAGGTGCAACGTATGACAGGTTCATATGTTCAACGTTTGAATCAATGAATGCATCAGTATATACTAATTGTGCTAGCAGTCATGTTTTACAAAGTTTATTAAAAAAATATCAGCTTTGATGTGCAGTTACTCAGTCTTAAAATTTGGTGTGCAGTGAAAAAATGTTAGTTGTTTATTGTTATTACAGTTTAGGGTAATAATGTAAACCTTTATTGATCACCATGGGAGAAATTCTGGTAAAAAAAAAGAAAAAAAGTTTAAGTTCTAATAGTAGATTAAGCAGGTCTTAATTTATTTTCTTAATAACTAATGTTACAGCACAGCATTAGCCACCTGATTTTATATGTACAGTGGTGTGACAAAGTGTTTGCCCCCTTCCTGATTTCTCATTTTTTTTGTATGTCTGTCAAACTTAAATGTTTCAGATCATCAAACAAATTTAAATATTAGACAAAGATAACACAAGTAAACACAAAATGCACTTTTTAAATGAAGGTGTTTATTATTAAGGATAAAAAAAAAAAAATCCAAACCTACATGGCCCTGTGTGAAAAAGTCATCCCCCCCCCCATTAAACCATAAATTAACTGTGGTTTATCACATCTTTGGAAAGCTGAGTTCAATTTCTCTAGCCACACCCAGGCCTGATTACAGCCACACCTGTTCTCAATCAAGAAATCACTTAAATAGGACCTGCCTGACAAAGTGAAGTAGACCAAAAGATCCTCAAAAGCTAGATATCATGCTGTCATCCAAAGAAATTCAAGAACAAATGAGAAACAAAGTAACTGAGATCTATCAGTCTGGAAAAGGTTATAAAGCCATTTCTAAAGCTTTGTGACTCCAGCGAACCACAGTGAGAGCCATTATCCACAAATGGCAAAAACATGGAACAGTAATGAACCTTCCCAGGAGTGGCCGGCCGACCAAAATTACCCCAAGAGCACAGCGATGACTCATCCAAGAGGTCACAAAACACCCCACAACAACATCCAAAGAACTGCAGGCCTCACTTGCCTCAGTTAAGGTCAGTGTTCATGACTCCACCATCAGAAAGAGACTGGGCAAAAACGGCCTGCATGGCAGAGTTCCAAGATGAAAACCACTGCTGAGCAAAAAGAACATAAAGGCTCATCTCAGTTTTGCCAGAAAACATCTTGATGATCCCCAAGACTTTTGGGAAAATACTCTGTGGACTGACGAGACAAAAGTTGAACTTTATGGAAGGTATGTGTCCCATTACAAATAGAATGGGGGAAGGCAAAAGTTGTTTGTGGTGGGGCCTTGCATGGCAGCGGCCCCTCTGATTCTAGATGGGAGAAATGTAATTTTGTTGTACTGCACATGATTGGCTGAATAGACTGAATGACAATGTTGGCTGCTTCTTCTCAAATTACTGCTGAGTTTCTTAGTTTTGTCTAAAAAAAATTATTAAAGCTGCAAAAGTGCATGATGGTGGCATATACACACAAAATAAATAATAAATTAAAATGGGTCGGAGGAGCATGTTGACTTTTTATATAATTTATTTGGTTTCTAATCATTTTAATTAGTCAAGTAACGATAATGGATAAAGTTAAAGTCATCACATGTATTTTATTACATTACCTTTTGTGTCTTTGAGTTTCAGATCATGACCAATCTGAAACTGTTTTACTAAGAAGCAAAAAGGTTAAATCAGGCCAGAACGGCATCTTCAGGCTGCAGGTTGACACTTAAATTTTCACTGATTTAAACTAACAGGTAATTTATATCTGTAGATCACAGATGGGTTATTTTCTCATTTTCAGACTTTTTTTTAATATTGTGTGTGTGTGTGTGGGGGGGGGGGGTTGCTGTTCTCCTATGGCTCTCAGATTTATGAGAATCAAGTCTCAAATGCACATTACAGTGCTGTGAAAAAGTATTTGCCCCCTTCCTGATTTCTTATATTTTTGCATATTTGTTACACCTAAATGTTTTAAATCATCAGACAAATTTTATTATCAGACAAAGATAACCTGAGTAAATACAAAATGCAGTTTTTAGATGATGATTTCATTTTTTATGGGAAAAAAGCTATCCAAACCTACCTGGCCCTATGTGAAAAAGTAATTGCCCCCTAACTGCCCCCTAAACCTAATAACTGGTTGTGCCACCACTGGTGCCAACAACTGGCAGTGAGTCTTTTACATCGCTGTTAAGGAATTTTGACCCACTCTTCTGTGCAGAATTGTTTAAATTCAGTCACACTGGAGAGTTTCATGAACTGATGGCTGGACATTCTCCTTCAGGATTTTTTGGTAGAGAGCACAATTCATGGTTCTGTCAATTAGGGTAAGTTGTCCAGGTCCTGCAGCAGCAAAGCAGCCCCAGACCATGACACTACCACCACCACATTTGACTGCTGATACGATGTTCTTTTTATGAAATTCTGTGTTGGTTTTATGTCAGATAAAATGGGACACATGCAGTGTTTCCTCTGGCTTAAAGACCTTGGTGCAGTGGCAACATATTTTTCTGGGGATGGGGGCACATGACACTACTGTAACTGGAATATGTTAATTTTATACTATTTATTTCTATTTTTTTATTTTTGCATATTAACTTTGCGTATGGAACTTACCATTTGTATTGTACAACCAAGGCTTGAATGTTGGAATACTGGGCCAGTTGGGGTCCCACCCAGATGTCCTGTATTTGGACTTTTTACTGGTGTCATCCTTCTCTCCTTCCTCTGCTCTCACCTCTGCTGGACCCTCTGCCTGAACACTTTCCTCTCCTTGGCTCCTCTCTTCTGTCTCATCTTGCCCTCTCTGAGCTCTGTCTAATTCAGGTTCTCTCTGTCTATGGTGCTATACAAACAGGTTAGAAAATATCAAGTGTCATGTTTTGTCCTGCAGGACTTTTGTCGTGGTTTCCATAAATTACAAAAATTTGTATTTTTTTGTATTTTTATTCCATTGAGAGAGTAGGGAAGGGAAAAAAAACCATTAATAATAGTAATGTACTCATGCATACTTACATTATATGATCAGAGGTGGGTATAGTAGCCAGAAATTCTAGTCATGTAAAAGTAGTGCTTTGAAATTAATAATTAAAAGTAGACAACCAAAAATTTCTACTTGAGTTAAGGGTACAAAGAGCACCCACTTAAAAACTTGAGTCATGACTTCATTCTCGAAGGTTTGCGGTTTCTCTCCAAAAGTTATAACAATTTTCTTATAGTTTTCTACTATTCTCTGTAAATTTATCTAAATTTGAAACTATTTTCCTAAAATTTGTAATTTCCTCTTGTAAAATTGACTTTTCTTGTACATTTCTTTTCTTGTACGGGGCGCTGCTGAAGACATTCTATGACACGGTGGTGGCATCAGCCATCACTTTTGGAGTGGTCTGCTGGGGCAGTGGCATTACAGCAGCCGATAGGAAGAGACTGAACAAACTGATCAAGAAAGCTAGCTCTGTCCTGGGGCAGCGCCTTGACCCAGTGGAGGAGATGGGAGAGAGAAGGATGGTGGCTAAACTGTCATCTCTGCTGGAGTCCGAGTTCCACCCTATGCAGGACACACTGAATGCACTAAGGAGCTCATTTAGCAGCAGACTACATCGTCCTAGGTGCACAACCGAGAGGTTTCGCAGGTCCTTCCTACCAATGGCTGTCAGACTGTATAACCTAAGCAGGGCTGTTCGCAGAGATAGCAAAAAGACGTGACAACCTAATAGTATTGAATGCAAAAGACGCAATAGACTTACATAATGGTCCCCTCCGGTATACAACTAGGAAAATATCAGTCGCTACGGAGGGTAACAATATGTATGGGTACATAATCATACCATGTAGGATAACTAAGTAGACAGTTATGCTGTTTCATTCCATCTAGCTGCAATGCTCCACAGTGTGTGTGTTTGTATATTTATATATTTATTCCATCTAGCGACAATGCTCCACACTGTGTTTATATATTTACATATTTATTCCATCTAGCTACGGTGCTCCGCACTGTGTGTGTTTATGTGTTTGCATATTTGTTCCATCTAGCTACAATGCTCCGCACTGTGTGTGTGTTTATATATTTACATTTGTTCCACCTAGCTACAATGCTCCATACTGTGTGTGTTTATATATTCATATATTTATTCCATCTAGCTACAACACTCCACACTGTGTGTGTGTTTATATATTCACATATTTATTCCATCTAGCTACAATGCTCCGCACTGTGTGTGTTTATATGTTCGTACAGTGGGGCAAAAAAGTATTTAGTCAGCCACCAATTGTGCAAGTTCTCCCACTTAAAAGATGAGAGAGGTCTCCAATTTTCATCATAGGTATACCTCAACTATGAGAGACAAAATGAGAAAAAAAAAATCCAGAAAATCACATTGAAGGATTTTTAATGAATTAATTGGTAAATTTCCTCAGTAAAATAAGTATTTGGTCACCTACAAACAAGCAAGATTTCTGGCTCTCACAGACCTGTAACTTCTTCTTTAAGAGGCTCCTCTGTCCTCCACTCGTTACCTGTATTAATGGCACCTGTTTGAACTCGTTATCAGTATAAAAGACACCTGTCCACAACCTCAAACAGTCAGACTCCAAACTCCACTATGGCCAAGACCAAAGAGCTGTCAACGGACACCAGAAACAAAATTGTACACCTGCACCAGGCTGGAAAGACTGAATCTGCAATAGGTAAGCAGCTTGGTGTGAAGAAATCAACTGTGGGAGCAATTATTAGAAAATGGAAGACATACAAGACCACTGATAATCTCCCTCGATCTGGGGCTCCACGCAAGATCTCACCCTGTGGGGTCAAAATTATCATGAAAACGGTGAGCAAAAATCCCAGAACCACATGGGGGGACCTAGTGAATGACCTGCAGAGAGCTGGGACCAAAGTAACAAAGGCTACATCAGAAACACACTACGCCGCCAGGGACTCAAATCCTGCAGTGCCAGACGTGTCCCCCTGCTTAAGCCAGTACATGTCCAGGCCCATCTGAAGTTTGCTAGAGAGCATTTGGATGATCCAAAAGAGGATTGGGAGAATGTTATATGGTCAGATGAAACCAAAATAGAACTTCTTGGTAAAAACTCAACTTGTCGTGTTTGGAGGAGAAAGAACACCATACCTACTGTGAAGCATGGGGGTGGAAACATCATACTTTGGGGCTGTTTTTCTGCAAAGGGACCAGGACGACTGATCCGTGTAAAGGAAAGAATGAATGGGGCCATGTATCGTGAGATTTTGAGTGAAAACCTCCTTCCACCAGCAAGGGCATTGAAGATGAAACGTAGCTGGGTCTTTCAGCATGACAATGATCCAAACACACTGCCTGGGCAACGAAGGAGTGGCTTCGTAAGAAGTATTTCAAGGTCCTGGAGTGGCCTAGCCAGTCTCCAGATCTCAACCACATAGAAAATCTTTGGAGGGAGTTGAAAGTCTGTGTTGCCCAGCGACAGCCCCAAAACATCACTGTTCTAGAGGAGATCTGCATGGAGGAATGGGCCAAAATACCAGCAACAGTGTGTGAAAACCTTGTGAAAACTTACAGAAAACGTTTGACCTCTGTCATTGCCAACAAAGGGTATATAACAAAGTACTGAGATGAACTTTTGCTATTGACCAAATACTTATTTTACCGAGGAATTTACCAATTAATTCATTAAAAATCCTTCAATGTGATTTTCTGGATTTTTTTTTTCTTATTTTGTCTCTCATAGTTGAGGTATACCTATGATGAAAATTGGAGACCCCTCTCATCTTTTAAGTGGGAGAACTTGCACAATTGGTGGCTGACTAAATACTTTTTTACCCCACCGTATATTTATTCCATCTAGCTATAATGCTCTGCATCATGTGTCTATATATTTATGTTTATATGTACATATGTATACTCACTGCTCGTTTTTTTTTTCTTGCCTTCTGATTGTTGCTCTGATTGTTGTTATCCCTGTGCTGTTGCAATCCTGGAATTTCCCCATTGTGGGACTAATAAAGGCTTATCTTATTTGAGACTTTATTATAAATTTGTGAATTATTTTATGGCTAATTTTTGTCTATTTTTTAAAATGAAATTACTGGGGTTTTTTTTTAAATAAATTTGAAACAGACTGTGGTATTTTTTTTACTTTCCTTATAACAATTTACATTTTTGACCATAATTTTGCAGAGCCAGAACAAAACAACAATTTTTTTTTTTTTTTGTACTTATTTTGTACCCGTAGGTAGATTTGTTTTGCAGTCTGGTGACAAACCACCAGCTGCCGGTCGCTGCGTGCGCAAGCGCCCCTTATCCCTAACCTGCATGTTTTTGGCATGCGGGAGGAAACCGGAGAAATCCCGGAGTAAACCCACGCAACATGGGGAGAACATGCAAACTCCACACAGATCACTGTTGGCCGGGGGCAGGGATCGAACCCATGATCTCATGATCCCCGCGGTCCCCCGGCCGAGGGTAAACTGTGCTGCCACAGTGCTAACCACTGCGCCACCGTGCAGCCTGTGCATTAAATTGTATTTAATGAAATAAATGAACTTAAATGACCAAAGACGCAGTTATTTCTGTTTAAATATTTCTATATATTTATAGTTTTTTTTTTAACAAATCTCACCACCCAGACAGCAGGAAAAACCTCCCTTATTTTGAAATCCAAATGTTGGCACGTTTAGTTTGTCTGAAGGCTGCTGACGGATTAAAGTCACTGACTCTGTGAATTTTGGTCATCTTAACCTGCCAGGTAGATAACAGGGAACATAAATTAATATTGCAGTGGCTGGTGAAATACTGTTTCATGAGTTTGTTTTTTAAAATAATTCTGTTGAACCACAATTCAAAAGCATTGTCTGATTTTCATTGGTTAATTTTCATAGACTTTTAATTTATTACCACTTTTGTCAGATTCAAGTTATTTCTGTGACCATTGTGGGTTTTTCTTTCATTAACCCCTTGCACTCCGGGCAATTTTCCTAAAAATGCCAAAAAAAAACATGCCCAAAGTAAATCGAAAGCTGTTATTCAACCCTTTGCAGCATCTTCATGGGGTTGGTCTCTTTTAAAACAAAACACTTTGAATTTTTTGGCAAAAAAAACATGATCTCTCTACGTGCTCCGGCCACTGAGTTACAGTCATCTAAACATACTGAACTTGAAGAAAATAAATTTGGACACGGTGTTTTTTTGGATACAAATGCTTGCAAATAACACACAGCTGTCCGATCCGGCTGGAAAATGCAACAGAAATGTAGAACCAAGTGTTATCAAGCTGAGATCCAAATTTGGTAACAATACCACAAAAAATGAATATTTTACACAGCTTTGTTCTCAGGCTGTTCCCAGGCGTTTTGGAACTGTGCCAAATTGTGCCAAATGGCACAGTTTGGAAAAATGTCTGTAACTTTTGAATAATTCAATGTAGAATCTTCATTTTGGGCTCTAATGAAAGGTCACATTCAGGGCTGTGTCTGTGTGTGTGTGTGTGTGTGGGGGGGGGGTTGTCCGCCCCTCGCTACAGAAGACGACCATCGCTACATGATGGAATAGACTCATATGCTTCTCCCCGCGGACCAGGGGCGTTCGGACCGTGAACGCCCCCCCCCGCTCCTCTTCTGCAGCGAGGGGGGGGGGCGGCGTTCACGGTCCAAACACGGCAAATGAACCGTTTATCACAAAAAAGTAGATCTCACCCCATGGGGTCAAAATGATCACGAGAACAGTGAGCAAAAATCCCAGAACCACACGGGGGGACCTAGTGAATGACCTGCAGAGAGCTGGGACCAAAGTAACAAAGGCTACATCAGAAACACACTAAGCCGCCAGGGACTCAAATCCTGCAGTGCCAGACGTGTCCCCCTGCTTAAGCCAGTACATGTCCAGGCCCGTCTGAAGTTTGCTAGAGAGCATTTGGATGATCCAGAAGAGGATTGGGAGAATGTCATATGGTCAGATGAAACCAAAATAGAACTTTTTGGTAAAAACTCAACTTGTCGTGCTTGGAGGAGAAAGAATGCTGAGTTGCATACAAAGAACACCATACCTACTGTGAAGCATGGGGGTGGAAACATCATGCTTTGAGGCTGTTTTTCTGCAAAGGGACCAGGACGACTGATCCGTGTAAAGGAAAGAATGAATGGGGCCATGTATCGTGAGATTTTGAGTGAAAACCTCCTTCCACCAGCAAGGGCATTGAAGATGAAACGTGGCTGGGTCTTTCAGCATGACAATGATCCCAAACACACCGCCCGGGCAACGAAGGAGTGGCTTCGTAAGAAGTATTTCAAGGTCCTGGAGTGGCCTAGCCAGTCTCCAGATCTCAACCCCATAGAAAATCTTTGGAGGGAGTTGAAAGTCTGTGTTGCCCAGAGACAGCCCCAAAACATCACTGCTCTAGAGGAGATCTGCATGGAGGTATGGGCCAAAATACCAGCAACAGTGTGTGAAAACCTTGTGAAAACTTACAGAAAATGTTTGACCTCTGTCATTGCCAACAAAGGGTATACAACAAATTACTGAGATGAACGTCTGTTATTGACCAAATACTTATTTTACAGAGGAATTTTCCAATTAATTCATTAAAAATCCTTCAATGTGATTTTCTGGATTTTTTTTTTTTTAATTTTGTCTCTCATAGTTGAGGCATAACTATGACGAAAATTGGAGACTTCTCTCATCTTTTAAGTGGGAGAACTTGCACAATTGGTGGCTGACTAAATACTTTTTTACCCCACTGTATATTTCCTCATAAGAGTGGTGGAAAATTTTCAGGCGTGGCGGGCCGCCACCCAGAAACGTTACCGGAGGAAACCCTGCACATGTCTTCCAAAAAGGTCAACTTTGTCTCCTCAGTCCACAGAATATTTTCCCTGAAGTCTTGAGGATCATCAAGATGTTTTCTGTCAAATGTGAGATGAATCTTTTTGTTCTTTTTGTCCAGCAGCGGTTTTTGTTTTGGAACTCTCCCATGGATGCCATTTTTGCCCTGTCTCTTTTTTTATTGTTCCATCATGGACCAGTGTCCAAACTGAGGCAAGTGAGGCCTGCAGTTCTTTAGATGTTATTCTGGGTTTTTGTTTCTGATCTGTTCTTGAATTTCTTTAGATCACAGTTGGGCTTTTTGAGATCTTTTAGCCTACTTCAGGTTGTCAGACAGGTTCCATTTAAGTGATTTTTTGATTCATCAGATCTGACAGTTATCAGGCTTGGGTGTAGCTGATGAAACTGAACTCAGCTTTCCAAAAAAAAAATGTGGTTAATCACAGTTAATTCATGATGTAACAAGAGGGGCAATTACTTTTTCACATAGGACCAGGTAGGTTTGGATAGTTTTTTTCCTTGAATAAATGAAATCATCATTTGAAAACTGCATTTTGTATTTATTCATGTTGTCTTTGTCTGATATTAAAATTTGTTTGATGATCTGAAACATTTAAGTGTGACAAATATGCAAAAATTTAAGAAATCAGGAAAGGGACAAATGCTTTTTCAATGCACAATAAAAAACTATAACACTTCAAAGTTATGAGGGAAAAAGGTGCATGTAAAAAATGTTTAAAAAAGAAATGGTCCTTTTAATGTGATTATCTAAACTAGAATTTACATAAAATGTATCTCGTGATATATATCATTATCATGATATAAGATTACTTACTGTATATCGTGATATGAATTTTTGGTCATATTGCACAGCCCTAATGCTAACTAGCCACCAGCTTTGGCTACTTTTCGATCTCGGCCCTTCTGCGGTACTGACTCAACAGGTGACCGGTATGTATTATAAACACTGACTTTTGCACTTGACAATATTTAATTTGTTTACATGTGTGTGAAATGACAATATACGTCTTCATGCTGACTGAGATGTTTAGCAACAGTTACTTGCTACATTTAGAAGGGACTATTTTATTCTCAGCTGCACAAAATAACTGGCTAAACAAATCATAATATTTTGTCCAATATTGCTGTCATTTAATAATTGTGCTTGCAGAAGTGTTGTATAAAAGCAAAATTACACTTGAGTAGGGGTGTGCCATATCGTATCGTTCACAATAATACCAGTATAGTTTCTAATACCGGTGTAAAAATGAATATCGCAACATTTGGGGTCTGTTACGCTGCCAACGGAAGTTATGCGTTACCATAGAAACGACAAAAAACAAAACAAAATATGGCGGGAGAAGCGGCGCTCTGTGCTTGGAGTGTCTGCATCTCGTTGTAAGGAAGTAATTTAGTTTTAAGGCTGTTTCAGACTGCTGCCTTCTTTAAAAAAGAAAACAAAAAAATGGTGCAGCGACGCAGATAATCTGCCCGCATTTTTTTCCGGACGTCAATAACACGACTTCAGTGAACTGAAGTAGCTGTTGACTTCCGGACTCCGAAGTGTCCAGAGGTTTATTTTCGTTCCCTTGCGGCAGCTCGATTGATTTATTCAACCAACCGAAAGAAAAAAAAAAATCTGTTAATAGCTCCAGAAGTTGTCTGTGCAACAGAGATTTCCAACGTGGGTAAACTGAGAGAAAGACCTAAGAGACGGGAGGTCTGATGCAGCGGTCATTTACCTGCAGAAGTGTCTTGTTTGGCAAAACGGCAGACAGGTAACCCAAATGATGAAATAATACTTTTAAATAACCCCACTCCCTCCCTGCTTTATTTAGACCCTCTTCCTGACCTGGTGAGATGATCAAAACCCCCTCATGCCCCAGAGTGTAGAAATGAGATGAAGACAGAAGTAGTGTGGTGAATGATGTCTGTGGTTATGCAGTATGCCGCTGTAGCTGCTTATGCTGTAGTTTAGGGTTTATGTTTTTTGATGTAATAAATATGTTGCATTAACCATAGCAAAACTGCTCTTACATTTATAAGGCAATGTTTTCAGGATTATTCAAATGTTTTAAGAAAAACCTTTATAATTTTCCAAACTACAGGCTATATGTAGACTGCAGTACCAACTTTACTCTCATCTGCTTGTTACCGTTCTCTCCTAAATTTGTTTTATTTTCTCATTTTTAAACCTCTTTTCATAAAGGTATATTTTTTAAAAAATTTTGAGCGTTTTTGGTGACAAATCTGTGACCTTTTTCATGCAGAATTGTAACTTTTTACCTCAAATCTCTTGCCTTTTGTTTTTATTCAGAAAAGGTGAGAAGCAATCAGGTGAGAAGAAATCAGAAGCAGCACCAGATTTAAATTAAGATTAGTCAATCAGTTGTTTTAATAATCAATAGATCAATTGACCATTAAAATCCAAATTTATAATTTTCCTCCCAGCTGAAGGTTATAATTACATTTATAACTAGTTTGATACCTGTCATTTTAAAATGCTGGTCGACTAAAACTGTGGTGGTTTCTAGTTTCCAATAACAGGGTGGCCTAGGATGAAGTCAAATTCCCGGCCTGAATTTTTGTCCCAGACCACCCCTCAGTAAGCTTAAGATGTGGTGGTTTATAATATTTTCTGGTAATATTTGATACAGAATAAAAAAGTTTGAAACGCATTCTAAACTGCTCTTTATAAACTGGAGAAATAAAGAGTTTTTGTTTTTACTGAATACGTTGAACATAATTAACACTGGTATGTGAAACTGTCCTTTATAAATTTAAAAGAAAAAACTGTACTCCGTGATATCGTGGAGAATATTGTTATGAAAATTAACAGAAATATTGTGATATCATTTTTTGGGCCATATCGCCCACCCCTACACTTGAGGTCATATGGTATCAATGAATGTAGTAACCATATTCCTCCTGACACACAGCGGAGGACATATGACACCCACAGTTACTATATTCACTAATAGCTTACTCCCTCTCATGTAATATTGGTTAAATATGGGATTCTGACAAAATCACTGTTAAGATGAACTAATTTATAATTATCTGTGCTGGCCGGTTTTTTTTTTTTTCTACACACTGGTTAAGAGTTCAAAGATTGTGTTAAGGGGAGTTCAGATGGAGACACCGCTATTTCTACTTCAAACACCATTGATACGAGTATAGAATGCAAATTGTAGGTTAAACTATAACAACCAGGCCACCAGATGCCTGATTTTTTTTTATAATGCATACCACAAGAGGATGTTGCTCAATCACAGTAACCCCTGGTTTGATTCCCAGCAACAGTGATCCTTCGTGCATGTCTCTCCCCTGCTTATCACCCCATTTCCTGTCTTTCTCTTAACTGCAGAGCACCCAGATCTCCTGACCTTTCTCCTGAGGATCACTGTGTGTGAGGTTGGCGAGCACCAAAATGCATCAATTGCCTAAGAGGAGCAGTGATTCTTGTGAAACGTGGATGGACAGATAGATGTACACAGAACCATGGCATTATCTCTTTCAGCTTTGCCAGAATAAGCTAAAAGCTCAGATGAGTAAGTGTATATATTATTAGTGTATATATTATATTATTATTACCTCCGCCAGGCCGCAGGCCAGGAGGTTATGTTTTTGCCGGCGTTTGTCTGTCTGTCTGTCTGTTGGTTAGCAAGATAACTCAAAAAGTTTTGGACGGATTTCGATGAAACTTTCAGGCGTTGTTGGAAATGGTACAAGGAAGAACTGATTAAATTTTGGGGATAATCCGGATCACCGTCTGGATCCAGGAATTTTTTAAAGGATTCTTTAACATTGTGACATAGGGCCCGGAGGTAATGTGTAGTTCAGTGCTTCCGCCAGGAAGCACTGAACTACATATTGAAGCTCGTCGAGCTTGTGACAGAGCCGCTAAAATGCAGCATAGACTGAATGAGAGCCCACAGGCTGCTGCTTCTCGCCGTGCTAAAGACAGAGACAGTACACGGCAGCATAGACAGGATGAGGGACTATCCCCAGATGCTATTGAAGGTCGTCGAGCTTACTTTTATTTTATTGATTTTTTCTTATTACCTCCACCAAGACGTTATGTTTTGGTTTTTTTTTAAAAGAAGATTGGAGTTAATATTGTTCTATTCTACACTACGTATATGTACATATTTTTAATTTCCTGGAAAGAAACAAAGTTAGAAAAATTATGTTAATGGTAGCTTTTCAATATCCAGAACTTATTATTAGGAATAAATTTCATGAATGTGTTCTCCAACTAAACACTTGTACATGTTGTATCTCTTGTTAAATTAAATAAATTGTATTTGTGTAGTTCAAATAACATTTTTTTTTGTTTTCTTGACCAATCATATGACATACAGAAACACATCATACAGGGAAAGAACAATAACAAAATTAGTGTAGAATATTTATGGTATAAATCACAATACTGGGGGGGACTGTTGCTCTTGGCGGAGGTCTGCGCTCTCCGAGTGCTTTTCTAGTTAGCATATATATTATTGTTTATATTATATTACACTTATTATATTATAATTATATATTACTAGTGCATGCCCATGGAAAGCAAACATTTGTGTCTGAAACAGGCAGGCCAATTAGGCTTTCCAGGCCCAAATGTAGGCTGTGTTTGAAAGTGGGCCAGAGGGGCTGGGAAGATCACACCCACAAACATGCGATATTTTACAGCTCCACTGGACTACTCTAAGGAACAGCAGGACTTAACAGAGTGTTGTGTATAGTATGAGAGATATGAGATAAAATAAAATGCCAACTCCAGAGGACAAAGATGAATTGCAGGGTTTTAGGAGCTTAGGCAAATATCTACTCAGCCAATCTATTTATCTCCCTGTATCTCAGCTGATAAAGCGGTGGATGGCAGTGTGACCAGGTTGACACTGCAAGTAGTGGAGTTTAATTATTTAAAGACTTATGAAATATTAAGAAACTGTAAATTCAAATAATTTCGAGGTTTTGGAAAGACTTTGTAATCCATACAATTCCGTGAAATTTGCAGAATAAGTCAGGCAGCACTAACATAAACATCAACATAAATGTAAAATATAATGCAGAAATTTACAGATATAAGGTTCATTTAACAACTTTACTGCAAATGGAAATATGAAATATTAATAAAAGCCATGAACATAAATACTTGAAAAGTGCTTGTAAAATGATAATAAAATAGAATGAGCAAATAAAAATGTAGAAAAAGGATTTTTTTTCAATTATAATAAAAATAATGAATGCAAAATTAATTCAATTTCTTAATTTACTGAACAGTCACAGTAATGCAGACGGGTAAGTATGCTGTATAAAAGCTCAGTCAAGTCAACTGGATTCAAATATTTTTTATTTCTGAAATGTCTCACCACTCATCCAAATTCTATGGTAATACCAAGCAGCATATAGGTGTATTTTTTTCCCCACAATGCAATGTTTTTTATTTTTATTATTTATTTATTTTATACTATTATTTTACAAACTTAAATAGTGCTCATTTTGTTTATTTTTCAAAATTATGCTGCTTAGTATTACCGCAGGCGGGGAGTCAGTGAGTGCTTGACTGAGGCTGCACAGTGCGCAATGAGTCTTTGGCTCTGACATCTGATAGGCTGCCATAATCATGTGACACAGCAGATGGTCTGTTATGCCTGGGCTGGTTTTTCACTGGTTTTCACACATAACTTTAATGCATACATCTCAAAATAACTTTAAAGCATATAACTAAAAAAAAAAACCATAACTTTAATGCGTAAAGCTCTCAGAAGTGAAAACAAATTGAACGTTTTGTATCAGAATCAGAATCAGAATCAGGTTTATTGCCATTGTTCATGTAGTACACAAACTAGGAATTTGTCTCGGTGCAATGCTGCAACATTAAACATGATAAGATAAAAGAAATAAACTATACATGCAATAAAGTGTAGAATAAGAGTAAGTGATACTGGTCAGCAGTTAAAATATATTAGCGAGCAGCAGATACTGTGGAGAACTATATAGTGCAGTCGGTAATGCAGGAAGAAAACAGTGATGATTGACATGAGTCTGGTTGAGCTGCTGTACATAGTGCACGAGAGTCAATAAGTCACTTAGTGTTCAGCAGTCTGATGGCAGAGGGGAAGAAGCTGTTCATGTGACGGGAGGTTTTAGTCTGGATGGACCGAAGTCTTCTACCAGAGGGGAGGGGGGCAAACAGTACGTGACCAGGGTGTGAGGGATCGGCTATGATCCGGTCAGCACGCCTCCGGGTCCTGGAGATGTACAGATCCTGGAGAGATGGGAGCTTGCAGCCGATCACCTTCTCAGCAGTGCGCACGACGCGCTGCAGCCTTAGTCTGTCCCTGGCAGTGGCTCCTGCGTACCACACGGTTATGGAGGTGGTGAGGATGGACTCGATGATGGCTGTGTAGAACTGCACTAACATCTTGGTGGGTAGCTTGAGCTTCCTCAGCTGCCGCAGGAAGAACATCCTCTGCTGGGCTTTTTTGATGAGTGAGCTGATGGTCGGCTCCCATTTGAGGTCCCTGGTGATGGTAGTGCCTAGGAAGCGGAAGGAATCAGCAGTGGTGATGGGAGAGCCTGAGAGGGTGAGGGGGGGCAGAGGAGTAGTGACTTTCCTGAAGTCTACAATCATCTCCACTGTCTTCAGAGCGTTCAGCTGCAGGTTGTTATTGTTGCACCAGGACGCCAGCTGGGCCACCTCTCTCCTGTAGGCAGACTCGTCGCCGTTGGAGATGAGCCCGATGAGGGTGGTGTCGTCCGCAAACTTGATCAACTTGACAGACTGGTGGCTGGAGGTGCAGGAGTTGGTGTAAAGGGAGAAGAGTAGGGGGGAAAGTACACAGCCCTGGGGTGATCCGGGGCTGTGTCCGGGGTATCAACAGTGGAATCACGATATTTTTTAAAGTATCGATACTAAAGTATCGACGACCTACAAGCTAACTACCTAGCAAGGAACGGTTCTCCACCAGTTAGCTCCGTTGTCAAAATACCTAGCATAGCTTTGCCTGTGACTAAAACGGCGACACAGTGGGTAAAAGGCGATCAGGCAAAATGAATTTGGAGAAACAGGGCGGTAAAATAAATACCAGTCAAAAGTATCATATCAAAATATCGATAACTAGTGGCCCCGTGTGGAATGGTGAGGGCACATCTTTCTGTAAATGCAGCAAATCTCTGTTTGTGTGTCTGTTCCACACATATCTCTTGAACTGTTTGTCAGACTGGCCTCAGATTTTAAACGTGCTTTCCAGAGAGTATGAGGGTGTGCATCCCTGAGTATGGAGGTGTTCAGAAAAAAATATGTAGTTATTAATAAACATTTTCTGATACGCCTTGCACAGAGGAAGCAGGGCTTGTGGACAAGGTGGATGACTTGCCTATCACAGGGGCTGAGGTCGCCAAGGCGGTTAAAAATCTCCTTGGTGGCCGGACCCCAGGGGTGGACGAGATTCGCCCCGAGTATCTCAAGGCCCTGGATGTTGTAGGGCTTTCATGGTTGACACGCCTCTGCAACATTGCGTGGAGGTTGGGGGCAGTGCCTTTGGCATGGCAAACCGGGGTGGTAGCTCCTCTTTTCAAAAAAGGGGACCGGAGGGTGTGCTCCAACTTTAGAGGGATCACACTCCTCAGCCTCCCTGGGAAGGTCTATGCCAAAGTACTGGAGAGGAGAGTCCGGCTGTTGGTCGAACCTCGGATTCAGGAGGAGCAATGTGGTTTTCGTCCTGGCTATGGCACATCGGACCAGCTCTTTACCCTCTCGAGAATTCTCGAGGGTTCGTGGGAGTTTGCTCAACCAGTTTACATGTGTTTTGTGGCCCTCGTGGTTTTTTGTGGGGGTGCTTCGGGAGTATGGGGTATCGGGCTTGTTGTTACGAGCCATTTGGTCTCTGTACCATCATTGTCAGAGTCTGGTTCGTATTGCCAACACTCAGTCAGACTCATTCCCAGTGACAGTTGGACTCCGCCAGGACTGCCCTTTGTCACTGATCTTGTTCATAATTTTTATGGACAGGATTTCTAGGCGCAGCCAGGGAAAGGAGGGTGTCATGCTTGGTGACCACAGGATCTCATCTCTGTTGTTTGCAGATGATGTTGTCCTGCTGGCTTCATCCAGCAATGACCTACAGCTCTTGCTGGGACGGTTTGCCGCTGAGTGTGAAGTGGCTGAGATGAGAATCAGCACCTCCAAGTTCGAGTCCATAGTCCTCAGCCGGAAAAAGGTGGATTGTCCTCTCTGGGTTGGGGACAGGCTCCTGCCCCAAGTGGAGGAATTTAAGTATCTTGGGGTCTTATTCATGAGTGAGGGGAGAATGGAGTGAGAGATTGACAGATGGATCGAAGCAGCATCTGCAGTGATGCGGACATTGTACCGGTCTGTTGTGGTGAAGAGGGAGCTGAGTTCTAAGGCAATGCTGTTGATTTACCAGTCAATCTACATTCCTACTCTCACCTATGGTCACGAGCTTTGGGTAATGACCGAAAGAACGAGATTGCAGATACAAGCGGCTGAAATGAGCTTTCTCCGTAGGATTGCTGGACTCACCCTCAGAGATAGGGTGAGGAGCTCAGTCATCCGGGAGAGGCTCAGAGTAGAACTGCTGCTCCTCCACATTGAAAGGAGTCAGTTGAGGTGGTATGGGCATCTGATTAGGATGCCTCCTGGACGCCTCCCACTTGAGGTGTTTCAGGCACATCCCACTGGGAGGAGACCCTGGGGCAGACCCAGGACTCACTGGAGAGACTATGTCTCCCAGCTGGTCTGGGAATGCCTTGGTATCCTCTCTGAAGAGCTGGAGCAGGTGGCTGGGGAGAGGGAAGTCTGAGCTTCTCTGCTTGAACTGCTATCTCCACGACTCGGATCTCCGGAAAAGCGGTAGAAGATTGATGGATGGAAGTTTTCACTTCTACCGCTGTTATTCCATTCCACAGGGGCCGCTAGGTATCGATACAGGTAATCGATACTTTGATGTTGATATTTTTGACTATTATTTGTTTACTGCCCTGTTTCTCATAATTCATTTTGCCTGATCACCTTTTACCCGCTGCGTTGCCGTCTTAATCACAGGCGAAGCCATGCTAGGTAGTTATTAGCCAACGGAGCTAACTGCTGGAAACAGTTCCTTGCTAGGTAGTCGATACTTTGGCATCGATACTTTTAAAATATCGCGATACCACTTTGTCGATACAAAACGTGCAATTTGTTTTCCCTTCTGAGAGTTTTACGCATTAAAGTTGTTTTTTTTTTTTAGTTGTATGTATTAAAGTTACGTGTGAAAACCGGTGAAAAACCAGCCGAGGCATAACAGACGATCTGCTGTGCCACATGATTATGGTAGCCGATCAGATGTCAGCGCCAAAGACTCACTACGCACTGTGCAGCCTCATTCATGCTCATCCTCACTTAAGCATGATTCATGCTGTACTTCCCCTGTCAAGCACTTGGTTGCCATGTTTACATAGACACAAGCAGCCAGATTAAAAGCCTGATCGGAATAAAAATGCTTCATGTAAACACACCAATTTGAATATTCTGACCTGATCACACTCAATCGGATCAAAATTTCCTTCCGATTGAGACAGGTGGGTTATGCTGATTGTTAACCTGGTTGGTGTGTGTATAAAACACTTATTCTGAAGTTTGGGTAAAAAATATGTTTACTGTGCATGTCTGTACGTCAGTCACATATCAATGTGACGTATTCCACCTTTACAGCAGCTGGCGAAAGACATGGCGGGCGTAAAACAAATTTTTGATTTTTTTTTGATTTTGTGTACTTTATTGATCACCAGAGGGGAAATTCTGGGCATCCACCTGGATGGTTGAAGCAGCCACGGTACGGCGCTATCCCTTCACCATTCACACACACATTCACACCTAGGCCGACTTTGGAGTCTCCAATTAACCTAACCTGCATGTTTTTGGCCTGTGGGAGGAAACTGGAGAAATCCCAGAGTAAACCCACACAGGCACGGGGAGAACACACAAACTCCACACAGATCACTGTTGGTCAGGGGCTGGGATTGAACCCGGGATCCCATGGCCAAGGGTGAGTTGCTGTGCTGCCGCAGCGCTAACCACTGCGCCACCGCACTGCCCTTTTTCTATTGCCCAAAATAGTATATTGTGGCTTTTTTTCTGGTCTGTATCGTCCTGCTGTCTCCCTCTGTTCATCATATGCAGAAGTATGTACTGCTGGACTTGGAGCTTCATTACGGAGACCAGCAGAAGCAAAAGTACAGTCTGAATAACACAATACAGGTCCATTTCAAAAAGAGAAAGAGCGGGGTTTGTTTACATCGGAAGCTGCTTCTTCTTCTGCTATTTCCAGAATGTCGGATAATTGTGCGCATGTCAAAACGATTAAATCCGTTCAAAAGTGTGGCACATGGAAACGCACGTCCTAATCAGATCAACTTTTTCAGGATCCATGTAAACAGTAAAGTTCTGATCTGAATTGTAATCAGATTGAAGAAATTTTGCACATGTAACCGTGGCTAGTGACTCCCCACCCGCGGTAATACTAAGTAGCATAATTTTGAAAAATAAACAAAATCCAGCTACAATGCTCTGCACTGTGTGTCTGTGTGTGTGTGTGTGTGTGTATATACTGTATATATTTTATAGTAATATGTACATATGTATATTAGCTGCTCTTGCTTGCTTGTTTTTTTTCTTGCCTTCTGATTGTTGCTCTGAGTGTTGCTATCCCTGTGCTGTTGCAATCCTGGAATTTCCCCATTGTGGGACTAATAAAGGCTTATCTTATCTTATCTTATCTTAAAATGAGCACTATTTAAATTTGTAAAATAAGAAAATAAAAATTAAAAAAAAACACTGCATACAGGTTCAAAATCTAAGAAGACTCGAGAGGAGAGAGTCCAATTGGAACGTAAAATAAAAATTCTTCAAGAAAAGGTGTATGTAGGAAGTAACCCACAGTTAGAGAACGAATTACTGATTCTGAGAGCTGAATATGATAAAAAATCAGCGAATAGAGCTGTCTCGAGTCTTCTAAGATTGAAGCAAACTTTTTATGAACAAGGTGAAAAATCAGGAAAATTATTGGCATGGCAGATTAAACAATTAGAATTTAAAACACCAATTACCAGTATTATAAGTAACGGACAGCCAGTTGTAGATCCTTTAGAAATTAATAGCGCCTTTAGAGATTATTATGAAAAACTATATGATACAAAAAATGAAACTGACTTAACAAAACTAAATGGGTTTTTGGGTGGATTATCTATACCATGTATTCCAAATGAAAACAGGGAGATATTGGAGTCTAAAATTAGTCAAGAAGAAGTTGGGCAAGCCATTGATGATATGAAATCAGGAAAAAGAGCAGGACAAGATGGTCTTCCAGTTGACCTCTATAAAAAAATTTAAGAATAAATTAATAAAACCACTTTTGGAAATGGTTTTAGAAGCATTTCAAAATAGTAATTTACCATCATACATGAATAATGCCTTAATTATACTGTTGCCAAAACCAGGTAAACCCTCTAATAAATGTGAAAACATGAGACCAATAAGCCTATTAAATGCTGATCTTAAAATAATCTGTAAAATTTTAGCAAAACGACTACAAGAAATATTACCAAATATTATTAACCGAGATCAGAATGGCTTTATAATGGGAAGACAAGGCTTCCATAATGTAAGAAGACTATTTAATATTATTTATTCCAATAAAGAAGCACCGGATACAGCTCTCCTATCATTGGATGCCGAAAAGGCCTTTGATAGGGTCGAATGGCCCTATCTTTTTGAAGTCCTACAAAGGTTTGGACTTGGAAATAATTTCATAAAATGGGTCCAGATAATATACAATAATGCTACAGCAGAAATCCTAACAAACAGCAATATCTCAAAATCAATAAAAATCAATAGAGGATGTTGACAAGGCTGTCCACTTTCACCTTTATTGTTTACTATGGCAATTGAACTTTTAGCGATGGCAGTACGTTTACATCCACAAATATATGGAATTAAAGTAGGACCAACAGAACATAAAATCTCCCTGTATGCCGATGACATAATTTTGTTTATGTCGAATTTTAAAAAATCAATTCCAACCTTGTTAAATTTAATAAAGAACTTTGGGGAAATATCAGGATATAAAATAAAACTAAATCTTCACTATTAATGCTAAATGAGACCCAGAGAAATCACCCAGCTCCTGAGGTAAATCAATTCAATGTTGTAAATCAGTTAAAAATATTTAGGAATTCAAATTTTGCCTAAGCTAGAATCAGTCGCCAATGCCAACTATGAAGCCTTAATGACAGACATTAATGAGTTACTTCAGAGATGGATGTCACTACCAATGTCGATGAACGGGAGAATTAATATACTTAAAAGTAATATTTTACCAAAAATACTTTATTTATTTCAAAACATTCCTTTACCACCACCTTCAGATCTATTCTCAAAAATTAAAAAAAGTTAGTGGAATTTATATGGAACAATAGGAAGGCTAGATTACGTCTGTCCTTACTATATTTACCATTTGATCGTGGAGGTCTGAAATGTCCAAACTTTATGTTGTATTACTGATCAGCACAACTGAGGTCTATGACATATTATTTTTCATCAAATGATCCTCCTCACTGGACTGAAATGGAATCATACAATTTACCTTTACCTCTTCCCATATTCATATACTCAGACTCGGCTAAAAAAATTACAGAAACAAGTTAAAAATCCAATTGTAAAGCACATGATCAAAATATGGTGTGAAACCAAAAAATATTTAAAAGAACCACACTGTCACAATTTAGCCCAATATGGGGTAATCAATATTTTACACCAGGGAGAGCGGATGCTGTATTTAAAGTATGGAATTTAAAAGGGATTCAAAAGATTCAAGACTTATATTTGTCACGTTCAGATAACATAATGTCTTTTGAAGAACTGAGGATTAAATTCAATCTTAATAGAACACAGTTTATCAAATATCTTCAGCTTAGAAATTTTATTCGATCAAATCAAAATAATGCTCTCACCCGACCTACTTATTCATCCCTGGAAAAAATTTTGGCGAAAGAGAGTAAGAGAAAGCGTATTATTTCAGAGTTTTATCACTCACTGACACTATTCTCAAGTGAAAACTCACAGAAAAGATTGAATTATTGGAAAGAAGACCTGCAAGTTGAAATTTCAGAGGAACAATGGGAAATGGCTTGTGCAGGAGCTCAAACCAAATCAATAAATGTACGTCTTAAACTGATACATTTTAAATGGTTAATGCGGATGTATGTTACACCAGTGGAGTTAAATAGATATAACAAAAACATACCAGATACATGCACAAAATGTATGGAAAGTAAAGGAACCCTATTTCACTGTTTATGGGAATGTAGAAAAATCAGAATGTTTTGGGAAGAGGTGAGGGTAACAATTGAAAAAATAATTTCAAAACAATTCACATTGAACCCTAAACTGTTTTTGTTGGGTCTGCATCCAGAAAAACATAACTTTAATAAGAGTGAAAGAGCATTCATAGACCTCGGTTTGCTTAATGCCAAAAAATGTATTGCACTACTGTGGAAAAAGACTCATAGACCAGATGTGACTCAATGGTTAAGACAGATGTTAACAAACCTTCCACTAGAAAGAATAACATATATACTGAAATTAAAGGAAGGTGTGTTTGAGAATATATGGAGACCTTTCATTGATTATGTAAAGAAATTAAACATAACTTCTGAAGAAGAAGGTGAATGATATGTGTGGACCTTACAAATTCCAAACTGGTGAATGTATATTATGTATTCTTATGTAATAGATTACCTAGACTAAACAGAGGAGCATTGTTGTTGATTTGCTTTCATTAATGGTTGTTGTTGCTTTTAGTACATTTTTTTGTTGTTGTTGTTAGTGTTTTTTTTTAAATTTTTAAATTACTTTAGTGTTAGTGTTTGACTGTTTGTGCCATGTTTGTAAAAAAAGGTTCAATAAAAAATATTGTGGAAAAAAAAAAAAAAACATTGCATTGTGGGAAAAAAAATACACATAAATGCTGCTTGGTATTACCATAGAATTTGGATGAATGGTGAAACATTTCAGAAGTAAAAAATATTTGAATCCAGTTGACTGAGCTTTCATACAGCATACTTACCTGCCTGGATTACTGCAACTCTTCAGTAAATTAAGAAATTGAACTAATTTTGCATTCATTATTTTTATTATAACTAGTGCATACCTGTGCCTGCTCATGCATACCTGTAGAAACCAAGTATAAGCCAGTATTTCTGCATGCCCGTAGAAAGCAGGTCTAAGTGTGGGTGTAAGCAAGCACGTCAGCACTGGTTCAGTGATGCCTGCCTTTGATGGTGTCATCACAAGTCCTATGATCGTGAGTGATCACTGCCTTTGATCTTTGATGATGTCATAGTGAGTCCTATGATCTTTGCCAATGGCATAGCAAGTCCTATGATTCCTGCCTTTGGTCTTTGATGATGTCATAGCGAGTCCTATGATCTTTGATGATGTCATATTGAGTCCTATGATCATGATGTGAGTGTGTCTATGACTATGGTGCCTATATGACATCATACAGACATCATAGGTGATCCTATGATCTTTTAGTGAGTCCTATGGTCATGACAGACAGACACAGATTTCTTGAATTATATATGGAGTATTTATGCTCATATTAATTCAAGAAATCTCTGTCTGTGTGTCACGATCATAGGACTTTGTGTTGCCATGGTAACCATGTCAAAGATCAAAGGTAGGCATCACTTAACGAGTGGTCACGCCAAAGATCAAAGGCAGGTTTCACCATGATTACGGTTGCCATGGTAACCATGTCAAAGATCAAAGGCAGGCATGCAGAGATGCTTGCTTACACTTGCTTTCTACAGGCATACAGAAATAATTGCTTACACTTGGTTTCTACGGGCATGCACGGGTATGTATGAGTGACCCTAAAAGGAGTTGTTCACATGTAACCATGTCAGAGATCAAAGGCAGGCATCACCATGGTTACTGTTGCCATGGTAACAGTAACTTTCTACAGGCATGCAGAAATGCTTGCTTACAGCTGCTCTCTATGGGCATGCAGAAATACTTGCTTATACTTGGTTTCTACGGGCATGCACGGGTATGCACTAGTCAGAATAATAACAGCGGTAGAAGTGAAAACTTTTATTAATAATAATTACATATTTTGTCTGAACACCTCCATACTTAGGGATGCACACCCTCGTACCCTCAGGAAAGCACGTTTAAAAACTGAAGCCAGTTTGACAAACCGTTCAAGAGATATCCGTGGAACAGACAAACACACAAACACACAGAGATTTATAGATAGATTAGTGCCGCTAAAATGCACCCCTCGTCAAAAAAAAGATGTCATATTACATCAGTCCAGCCTTAGCACTCTGTACAGTACCAAGGCAATGAGTTCACTGCTGCATCCGTTACAAAAAACTTGGTGGTGTGGTTCTTGTTTTAGGCAAGAGGATTGTGTACTCCCCGTGTCTGCGTGGGTTTACTCCGGGATTTCTCCAGTTTCTTCCCACAAAAACATGCAAGTTAGGTTAATTGGTATCAAACTGGGGATTCTAAATTGCCCTTAGGTAGGAATGTGACAAGTGAACGGTTGTCTGTCTCTCTGTGTTGGCCCTGTGATGGACTGGCGATCTGTCCAGGGTGTACCCTGCCTCTCGCCCAAAGATGCTGGGATAGGCTCCAGTCCCCCCGCGACCCGAAAAGGATTAAGTGGAAGATGATGGATGGATGGATGGATGGATGGATGGATTACATTACTGGTAACCTGGAGTGGGATGCTGAAGTCAGGATTGTCTCATTCAGCGCTACAAAAACAAAAAATTGTGTGTTTTAAGTCTTTTTTGGTGTTGCATAACTTTCAAACTTACCATAATGAGCAGTGTGTAAAGTCAGGGTTTCCTCTGGTAACATTTCTCGGTGGCGGGCCGTCTCGCCAGAAATATTACTGCCATGCCAAGAAGGAGATATGAATTTAAGAAAAATATACAAGCAATGACTTTCCGCAAGTGCGCACACGAACAACGCGCATGGCTGTCATCCGCGCGGAGTTTAGAAGCGCCCCACCCACGCGAGCTTTCCAGTCAGTCAGCAGGCAGTGTCTCGCTAACGGCAGAGGTACTCCTTTTCCATCTTTGTGGAAAAGGAGTGAAAACTGGGAAGTCAAACAGCAGAAATGGACTCTATTTGAAGAGAAACTTTGTGAAGAAGTCCGGCGCTTCTTTGAAGGTGAAATTCCTGGCGCATCAGCGTCTTGGCGCTACGTATCGTGCGGGAGTGAAACTACAAATGATGGGTCATTTGTAGTTCAGCGGTAGGTCAGCGGGCCTGGGTAGATGAAAAAAGTGAGCATGTACAGCGTCGCGTGTATGCCGGGCTCGTCCAAAGCGTACGCAGACCAAGGCGGACTAGAGGGGAAATGCAGCATGAATAAGGCTTGATTGTCCGACAGAAACATGAGTTTATTAAAGTACTTTAAACGCGGAAAAAAAAATCAGAAGAGGTATGTAAGCACTGGAGGCATTTATCATGGTTTTAACCCACTGGAAACGGGAGCAATAACGGAAGAGTCGCTTAGCTAAGAGATGTGGTTAGAATTCAAATGCAGCCGGCTTCCTATGAAGGGAAAGGCAATGGGGACTACTGAATTGCTGAGGATATATTTCACCAGCCACTAGAATATAAAGTTATGTTCCCAATTATGTACCTGGCAAGTTAAGATGACCGAAATTCACGAAGTCAGTGACTTTAATCCGTCAGCAGCCTTCAGACAAACTAAACGTGCCAACATTTGGATTTCAAAATAAGGGAGGTTTTTCTTGGCGGTGAGGATATTTCTGAAAAAAAAAACCTATAAATATATAGAAATATTATAACAGAAATAACTGCATCCTTGGTCATTTAAGTTAATTTAAATCATTAAATACAATTTTATTAATTTTTTTTCTTTGTAATGAGAGTTAAATTATTGTTTTGTTCTGACTGCAAAATTATGGTCAAAAATATAAATTGTTATAAGGAAAAAATAAAAAAAAAAAAATACCACAGTCTGTTTCAAATTTATTTAAAAAACAGACAAAAATAAGCCATAAAATCCATCCATCCATCTTCTTACACTTAATCCTTTTCGGGTCGCGGGGGGCCTGGAGCCTATCCCAGCATCTTTGGGCGAAAGGCAGGGTCCACCCTGGACAGATTGCCAGTCCATAGCAGGGCCAACACAGAGAGACACACACAACCATTCACTCTCACAGTCATACCCAAGGACAATTTAGAATCTTCAGTTTTGAGGCCAATTGACCTAACTTGCATGTTTTTGGCATGTGGGAGGAAACCAGAGAAATCCCGGAGTAAACCCAGGCAGACACGGGGAGAACATGCAAACTCCACACAGATCACTGTTGGTCGGGGACTGGGATCGAACCCAGGATCCCATGGCCAAGGGTGAGTTGCTGTGCTGCCGCAGTGCTAACCACTTCGCCACCGCATTGCCCAAAGCCATAAAATAATCCACAAGTTTATAATAAAGTTTCAAATGTACAAGAAAAGCCAATTTTACAAGAGGAAATTACAAATTTGAGGAAAATGATTTCAAATTTTGATAAATTTACAGAGAAAAGTAGAAAACTATAAGAAAATTGTTATAAATTTTTGAGAAACACCTCAAACCTTCAAGACTGAAGTCATTACTCATGTTTTAAGTAGGTGCTCTTTGTACCCTTAACTAGAAATTTTTGGTTGTCTCCTTTAATTTACATGGCACTTGATATTTTCTAACCTGTCTGTATACCACCATAGACAGAGAGAGAAGCTGAATTAGACAGAGCTCAGAGAGGGCAAGATGAGACAGAAGAGAGGAGCCAAGGAGAGGAAAGTATTCAGGCAGAGGGTCCAGGAGAGGTGAGAGCAGAGGAAGGAGAGAAGGATGACACCAGTAAAAAGTCCAAATACAGGACGTCCGGGTGGGACCCCAAATGGCCCAATATTCCAACATTCAAGCCTTGGTTGTACAATACTTCAAACTGTAAGTTCCATATGCACAGCAGTGGCTCAGGAGGTAGAGCGGGTTGTCCAATAACTGGATGGTTGGCAGTTCGAATCCCACTCTCCCCAGATATCCTGCCGTTGTGTCCCTGGAAAAGACACTTTACCCACCTTGCCTCCAGTGTCCATAACACTGGGCATGCATGTGTATAAATGTTCGGTGGTGGTCGGAGAGGCTGTTGGCCCGGATTGACAGCCACATTTCCGTCAGGCTGTCCCAGGGCAGCTGTGGCTACAGTAGTAACTTGCCACTACCATTGTCCGTCTGGAGTGAATGAATAATGTATCTGTAAAAAGCGTCTTTGAGTGTCTATGATAAAGTGCTATATAAAGCTGATACATTGTTGTTATTATACGCAAAGTTACTGTGCAAAATTAAAAAAAGAAATAAATAGTATAAAATTAACATATTCAAACATATGTGTTTTCTCCCCCGGAAAAATATGTTGCCACCGAGCCAAGGTCTTTAAGCCAGAGGAAACACTGGTAAAGTATTTATTAATATCGGTCACTCATCAAAACTCTAATGATTAACATGCTGTGGTCATTCACATGACTATAGACAACATTTTTATTCTCTTCATAAAGAGACAAAACTACTGTTAAAAGTTCATTTGCCAGCAGATCCTCACTTTAGATAAGACTATTAATTTCCCACTAGGGAAATGTGACAATATCACAATATTTATTACTCATTTTTCAACATATTAATTCATTAGGGGTTTCCATCCAGCAATGGCTTTTTAGAAGGAAAAGTCTTCACGCCAATAAGGGCTTAATTCCTGAAAATATAAACAGACAAAAACTTTAACATAACTAGGCTTTGGTCTGACATTTCCAGAACATTTGGTGCTGGTTACGGTAAACCATTAACTTGGTCTCTAATGGAACTTGGACACATCTGTATTATTGTTTGCTTCAGCTCCATCGCAGGGTGCGAAGAGTACTTGGCGGGGGCTTTTAAGGGAACAGGGTGCATGCACTATGTACACACTGAGCAATGCTGAACTTGTGTAGGCCAGTGGGGGAGAGGAGGGCCTTGGGGGGGGGGGGGGGGGGTGAAGTGGGGGGGGGGTTTACACCACAGCCCCATAGTGGATTATTCCATCCTTGTGCGTAGTACTATCCTTACAAACACCACAGTAACTAATATATACTGCATGCGCGTTTACTAGTGTTATTACACTTTTTGGGGTGCAGGACATGATCCATAAACACTGACTATGACTGGGAGATTTTTTTAATTACAAGACAAATCGTGCCAAAGCCACACATTTAAGCCTCACAAACTTGCAAAATAAACAGCTCTGAAATAATAAAAAAAATGCGTATTTTGTTATGTCTGAACTTGGAGCCAAGGAGGAGACCAGGAGTTGAGCTAAACACAAGTTTCTTCCACAGGGCGCCGTGCACCCAACTACACCTGCAGCTGCTGACAGAGGTAAAGGCGGAAGAGACCCCCCCCCCCCACTTCTGATACTCAAGGGTTGACAGAACTGGAATATGGAGCCACCACCCCGTGGCCCACAAATAAGAGCTCTAATCATAATATGAACACTAAATAACTACATTACACATTTAAGAAGAAAAATAAGCAAAATAAGGTAAAAACTCAAATTTGTGAGATTAAAAAAATCCCTCCTAACACTAATGTTGACAGGCCCTATTTCCCCCCCCCCCCAAAAAAAAAAACTCAACCTTTTTACTTTTATTTTGAAGCTTCATTGAGAATCCAGACCCAAACTTACTCAAAATTACTCTTTCTGTAGTAGAGGTTATCTAACCTTGAAGTGGAGGATTATGTAATTATGTTTGATGGATATTTGATCATAGTGGTGTCGGGACTTGTCCGGCACACGGACCTGTCACACTGGTTCTGGGCAAGTCTCTACTGTGAGCTGTATGAGTCACTGACAAGACTGTAACTTGACACCAGCTTGAAAGACATCAAAGTATGTCCAAGTTACGGTTAAAAATTAAAACCCCCAGTGTCAACGCATTATTAAAAGGGTACACTAGAGCAGCTCTAGCCGTCGAAGAGTGTCGGCTCGGTTTAGCTCACTTAGCTAGTTAGCTCCTAACCTTGACTACTACCACTTCTACTAGCTAGCTAGCCGTGAGCGGGGCTGACCCACATTCTCTTGGGTGCCTTTAATAATGTCAGCGAGTGAGCTCACCTCTCCCCGCAGTGCCGCTGCTCCACAACACCTCTACGCCACAGAAAGCCGAGATAAGCAAGCGGCGGAAAGAGCGCCGAGTCCCGTCCTGGATCCTCAGATGTTGACAAGTTCGGCTGAAGTCACCAGCAGAAGTTAGCCCACAGCTAACCGCTAACTGCCACATAAACTGACTCGGGCCGCCGTTCGTGCGGCTGAGGAGCGTGCGTGAGCCCACGAGAGAACGGCAAAAATATTGTGGAAACAGTTGATGTTGTGTCACAGGCGAGGATGACAAGTAAAGTGGAAACCCCTCACCAAGGAGGGACTGTGTCAATAGCTGCCTCTGCTTTGCTCCGCTCCTCTCCTCCTCCTCAGTCACATGCCGGACTCCGGAGCGCAGCGCCCCCCCACACGGCACGCATCCGACTGGATCGCGCAGCTTTCTGTCTGAAGAGTCAAGGTCTTTGTGGAGCTGTTTTTCTTGAGCTCTGCAACGTGAACAGATTTTCTGGGGGAAAGATTTGTTTAGTATCAGCAGCACCAGCGCAGGCAAAAACAGACTGTCAGTGTGATTTATCACTATGAAGAAGAATTGTTTTGTGAGAAAAAAAAATGTACACTACTCGCAAAAAGTTGGGGATATTTGGCTTTCGGGTAAAAATTTATGGAAAATGCAAAGTTCACACTACAGTGATATATCATGAAAGCAGGGCATTTAAGTAGAAGCATGCAATGAATTCCTCATCTCAGTTTACTGAAACAAAAGCCAACAACAGTGGGGGGTATACTGTACTGTTATGAACTGTGACGTTGCAACGGTTCACACAATAAGGAGAGATGACTGTGACGAAACTTTATTTATACACACACAAGACAGAACGGAGGGGACGTCATTACACAGGCCCTCGTTTACCTCACGGTGGCACAGACACGTGATTTGGCACTTATAGGGAAACAACGCTATCAACCAGTTTTATTACACAGTTATAATGGCACACACGACTAACGCTTATAACACACAGATACAGTATTTGAATCCTCCGTGGCGCAAGGATGCCTGGAGACTCCTGCCCCCTTATCACAGCCCCAACTTTACACTGCCCCCCCCCCCGGACTGGTTTAAGATAAGATAAGATAAGATAAGCCTTTATTAGTCCCACAACGGGGAAATTCCAGGATTGCAGCAGCACAGGGATAGCAACACTCAGAGCAACAATCAGAAGGCAAGAAAAAACAAGAGCAGCGAGTATACATATGTACATATAAATATATTTTAGCACCTTGGGGGAGCCAGATTATAGATTATTTAGCATCTCAGACAAGAGACAGTGGATAAACATGGGAGAACAATACGCAGGAGGTTCCTGGCGAGATAGCAGGAAGGAGTCAAGGACGTAGGGGGTTGAATGCAGTGTGATGCAAATGTCATGTTGTGTGTGGAGAAATGCCATGAGACTTAAGAGGAGAGTGCCTGCTGAAATGTTCAGTCTGTTCTTTGCTTGTGAGATGTGAGTGTGTAATAAATCGTCTGAAATGAATCTGCCTCTTCATTTGTGTTCCATAATACGTCTGGTGACCCAAGACGTATTATGGAACACAAGGCAAGATCCCCGGAGCCGGCCCGGTCAGGAAGCTACAGCGAGGCGGCAGCCATCTCACAGACAGCCCGGACTGGAACCTCCAGCCACGCGTGTGTGGTTTCAGTCAAGCTACCGGATTTCTGGCAGCACAACCCGCGCTCTTGGTTCCACCTCACCGAGGCCCAGTTCGCCCTCCGGGGAGTAACGACAGACGACACCAGATTCTACCATGTGGTCGCAGCGCCTGACGCCCGCACAGCTCAGCAGGTAGCGAGCCTGCTCGATCAGCCACCAGCCAGCAGCAAATACGAGGCGCTCAAGGTTGCACTCATCCAGCGCTACACGCTCTCGGACTGTGAGAGAGCGGAGAAGCTCCTGACGCGGACCGAGTTAGGAGATGGTTCGGCCGTAGACCTGATGGAGAAGATGCTGGCGTTAATGGGCACGGACGACGGGCACTTTCTGTTTGCCCACCTCTTCCTCCGGAACCTTTCGACAGAGGCGAGAGCGGTTCTGGCCAATTCGCTGTCGCTGGCCGCGCGCAACTACTATGCGCTAGCCCAGGAGGCAGACCGGATCATCCTCACCACCAGGGCGATCACAGTCAACGCGGCAGCGGCGGAGCCCAGCGAGACGACCAGAGGAAGCGAGGAGCCACCGACGGTAGCAGCAGCGGGGGCCAAGGAGTGCCAGAGAGACACGCTCTGTTCCTACCACCGCCGCTTCAGAGAGAATGCACGCAGATGTGCGCCCCCGTGCCAATTCAAGCGCTTGGGAAATGCCAAGGCCGGGGGTCAGTAGCAGCTGCGACCCTCGGTGAAGAGAACAAGCTGCTCTACTTGACAGACGCACGCTCGGGGAGGTGTTTCCTTGTGGACACCGGAGCCCAGAAGAGTTTCATCCTGCCGACCTACGCTGACCGGCTGGCAGGACCTAGCGGCCCTGAGATGTTGGCAGCGAACGGCTCGGATGTTAAGACCTTTGGTGAGAGGACTCTGCTCTTATCTCTACACGGCCATACATATGAGTGGACTTTTGTTGTAGCAGCACTGAATTACCATATCCTGGGGGCTGATTTTCTGTGTGCACACGGTTTACTGGTTGATGTTGCTAACAGGCGCCTGGTTAATGCACTGTCCTTTGACTCTCTCCCCTGTATAGCTCGAGTGACCCAGCCAACAGCACAAGCCAACGTCACAGCTACAGGCGGTAAGTTCCACACACTGCTCACTCAGTTCCCAGCATTCACGGTCCCAACGTTTTCGGCGGCCATCGCTAAACACGGGGTGGAGCACTTTATCACCACCACCGAGCTGCCCGTTTTTGCAAGACCTCGGCGCTTGGACGCAGCTAAACTGGCCATAGCGCGCGAGGAGTTCGCCAACCTGGAAAGGTTGGGCATCAGCAGGCGCTCGAACAGCCCATGGGCTTCCCCGCTACATATGGTCCCTAAGGCTGAGGGATCGTGGCGACCGTGCGGGGATTTCCGCAGGTTGAACAAAGCCATAGCGCACGACCGCTACCCAATTCCCCACATACAGGATTTTTCCGTTCACCTCGCCAGAGCACGCATTTTTTCCAAAATAGACCTGGTCCGCGGTTACCACCAAGTCCCAGTGCGCGCTGAGGATGTACCCAAAACAGTGGTAATAACTCCGTTCGGTCTATTCGAGTTCCTGCGCATGCCATTTGGGTTAAAAGGGGCGGCACAGACGTTCCAGCGCATGATGGATGCAGTGCTGTGCAATCTCCCGTTCGTGTTCATCTACCTGGACGATATCCTGGTAGCCAGTGCGTCCGAAGACGAACACGAAACCCACCTCACAATGGTTTTCCAGAGGTTGGAGGAGCACGGGTTAATAATCAACCTGGTGAAATGCCAGTTCGGCGTGACAGAGATTGATTTTTTGGGGCACCGCGTCTCTCCGGAAGGAGCCATCCCGCTGCCCGACAAGGTGCGCGCCATGGCGGATTTTCCCCGGCCTCAGACGGTCAGGGTGCTGCAGGAATTTTGGGGGATGGTGAATTTTTATAACCGCTTCCTTCCCCGCGCGGCGCAGCTCATGCAACCATTGTACGCCACGCTCAAGAAACAGAAACCCGCGGATAGGGTCGAATGGACCCCGGAGCGAGAGCGGGCGTTCTCGGAAGTTAAAGCGGCCCTGGCAAACGCAGCACTGCTGGCGCATCCGGACCCGGCGGCCCGCATAGCGCTCACCACCGACGCTTCAGACGTGGCCATAGGGGCTGTCGTGGAGCAGCGCGTCGCCGGGGCTTGGCAGCCACTCGCCTTTTTCAGCAGAACTTTGCGCAACAGCGAACATAAATACAACGCGTTCGACAGGGAGTTGCTGGCTCGCCACCTGGCCATACGCCACTTCCAGTTCTGGCTGGAAGGGCGCAGCTTCACCACGTTCGTGGACCACAAGCTGCTAACATTCACGATGGCCAAGGTTTCAGAACCGTGGTCGGGCCGGCAGCAGAGACAGCTGGCCGTGATCTCAGAGTTTACTACCGATATTCAACATGTGTCGGGTAAACTGAATGTGGTGGCGGACTGCCTCTCGCGCGCCATGGTGGCCCCGGTCTGCGTGGGGATAGATTACGCAGCCATGGCCGCGGAGCAGATTAGCGACGCAGACGTGCGCGCGCTCCAGTCTGGACCAACAGGGTTAAGGCTGGAGAGCAGGGTGCTGCAAGATGGCGCCCCCCCTAATCTGCAATGTCTCCACGGGTCGCCCGCGTCCGGTGGTCCCGGTCGCGTGGCACTGCCGCGTGTTTGAGTCGTTCACACTCTGGCGCACCCAGGAGTGCGTGCGTCGGTCAAAATGGTGGGAGAGAAGTTTGTGTGGCCGAGCCTGCGCAAACAAGTGAAGGAGTGGACTGCAGCCTGCGTGGTGTGCCAATGATCCAAGGTACACAGACACACAAAGGCTCCCTTGGAGCCATTTCGTATTCCGGCTAAGAGGTTCGACCATGTTCACGTGGACCTCGTGGGCCCCCTCCCGCCATCACAGGGGTGCATGCACCTCCTGACAGTGGTGGACCGCACCACGCGCTGGCCAGAAGCGGTCCCGCTGGCGGCAACCATGTCTGCAGACGTAGCGCGTGCTTTTTTAACAGCATGGGTGGAGCGTTTTGGAGTCCCATCAGACATTACGTCCAACAGGGGCCCTCAATTTGTTTCCGAACTCTGGTCCGCGATGGCCCGCAGCCTGGGTGTTACAATTCACCGCCCAACCGCGTACAACCCACAGGCCAATGGGTTATGCGAGTGTTTTCATAGATCACTGAAAGCAGCACTCAGGGCTTCATTGACGGATGCAAATTGGGTAGACAGGCTGCCGTGGGTTTTATTGGGGTTGCGCTCCGCGCCAAAAGAGGATCTGGAAGCTTCCCCGGCCGAGCTCGTTTTTGCGCAGCCACTACGGCTGCCCGGGGAATTTCTGCCAGATAATCCCGCGCCGGGCAGCTGCCCGTCTCAGCTTTTGCAGCGTAGCGCAAACACAGGCACGCTGCCGGGCCCTGCCCACCACAGTTTTCCGCGTGTTTTCGTGACTAAAACTTTGAAGAGCGCAGAGTTGGTGTTTGTCAGACACAACGCCCACCACCCTCCATTGCGCCCACCCTATGATGGACCGTTCAGCGTGTTGGAAACAGGGGATAAGCATTTTTTGCTAGACTTGGGGGGTAGGAGGGAAAAAATTGGCATAGACAGACTCAAACCCACTTTCGTTGTGGCGGACGAGCAAGTGCTGTTGGCTAGGACCCCTCGGCGTGGAAGACCCCCACGGAGAGCTCCCCAGGGAAACGATTCACCAGAGCAGCCACACGGACAGACCGAAGTGCCCCCCCCCCCCCAGTCACAGCCCACCCGCAGTCAGACACACTCCCAGCAGCCCCCCACCGGCACAGCAGCGCCACGGAGGCGGTAAACCCCAGTTACAGCAGATACGGGAGGAGACGGAAGCCCAAGCAGCATGTGGACTGATGTTCTATTGTTCTATCTAAGATGCTGGGGGGGGGGGGAAGTTTAGCACCTTGGGGGAGTCAGATTATAGATTATTTAGCATCTCAGACAAGAGACAGTGGATAAACATGGGAGAACAATACGCAGGAGGTTCCTGGCGAGATAGCAGGAAGGAGTCAAGGACGTAGGGGGTTGAATGCAGTGTGATGCAAATGTCATGTTGTGTGTGGAGAAATGCCATGAAACTTAAGAGGAGAGTGCCTGCTGAAATGTTCAGTCTGTTCTTTGCTTGTGAGATGTGAGTGTGTAATAAATCGTCTGAAATGAATCTGCCTCTTCATTTACACACTCCACAATATACACTACCGTTCAAAAGTTTGGGGTCACTTAGAAATTTCCTTATTTTTGAAAGAAAAGCACTTTTTTTCAATGAAGATAACTTTAAACTAATCAGAAATACACTCTATACATTGCTAATGTGGTAAATGACTATTCTAGCTGCAAATGTCTGGTTTTTGGTGCAATACTACATAGGTGTATAGAGGCCCATTTCCAGCAACTATCACTCCAGTGTTCTAATGGTACAATGTGTTTGCTCATTGCGTCCGAAGGCTAATGGATGATTAGAAAACCCTTGTGCAATCATGTTAGGTCTGCAATGCTGTAATTGCTGCAAATGGAGGATTCTTTGACGAAAGCAAAGTTTGAAGGAAAAAATTATTATTTCAAATACAAATCATTATTTCTAACCTTGTCAATGCCTTGACTATATTTTCTATTCATTTTACAACTCATGGTGGTAAATAAGTGTGACTTTTCATGGAAAACACAAAATAATTGTCTGGGTGACCCCAAACTTTTGAACGGTAGTGTATATATATAGACACACAGTGCAGAGCATTGTAGCTACATGGAAAAAATATATGAATATATAAACACACACAGTGCGGAGCATTGTTGCTAGATGGAATGAAACAGCATAACCGTCTACTTAGTTAGCCTACATGGTATGATTATGTACCCATACATATTCTCACCCTCCATAGCGACCGGTATTTTCCTAGTTGTATACCGGAGGGGACCATTGTGTAAATCTATTGCGTCTTTTGCATTCAATACTATTAGGTTGTCACGTCTTTTTGCTATCTCTGTCCCCAGAATAAAAAAGTCCAACTCAAAAGTCCAACACAAATCCATCCAGGTGTCTGGGCGGCCGCCGTTGTTGGCGACCAGCACGCACAGGCCTGTTATTGTCCATTCGCGCCTTGGCCGGGGTATCCGGTTGGGATGAAGCCTCCGGCTCGACCATCCGCCGGACAGATGGCTGGTATGGGGCGAGACAGTCACGGTGAAGCGCCACGAACTGGTTCCTTTTCTGCAGCCTCACCCTGTACACTACATTTGACAGTCTCTGTAGGACCACGCACGGCCCGAAGAATGGCTCGCCAGTTTTGGCGACAGTCCCTTTTTGCGCTCCAGGCAGAAAACTCAGACTCGATCTCCTCGTGCAAAGTCCCTCCCCTGGCAGTGGGAGTCGTATGCCCGCTTCTGCCGACTCCCCGCCACTGCCAGGGCCTCCCAAGCCAGTTCATGCACCGTGTGGAGATGTTCTCTCAAGCAAAACAAATAATCCAACCCTGGTTTGCCCTCTACCTCCGGCTCCGGGGAAGGGGGTGAAGGGCAAACACCAAATCCACCAGTGTGCACAGCTCGCGTCCAAACATCAGTGCTGCAGGAGTGCACCAGGTGGATTCCTGAGCTGCCATGTGGTACGCCCACAGAACAAAGGACAGATGCAGGTCACAGCCTTGCTGTCGCTGGTCCGCTAGGACGGCGAGTTGGGTGGTTAGGGTCCGATTGAAATGTTTGACCAGGCCATCGCTCTGTGGATGCAGCCGGGTGGTCTGGGTCTTCCGGATGCCCAGCTGCCTGCAGACCTCCCCAAAGACCTCTGCCTCGAAGTTCCATCCCTGATCACTGTGCAGCTCCTCCAGTGCGCCAAACCAACAAAACATCTTGTCCACCAGCTTTGATGCTGTGGTGGCGGTGCTCTGATGATGGACTGCATACGCCTCTGGCCATTTGGTGAAGTAATCCATTGCGACCAGCACATAGCGGTTCTCAAAATTCGTGGCCGGGAAAGGGCCCAGAATGTCCACTCCTACCCGCTCCATGGGTGCTCCCACCCCGTACTGCTGCAAGGGGGCGTGGGATTGTTGAGTCGGCCCTTTCTGAGCCGTGCAGATGTCACAGCGGTGGACATGGAGGTCTACGTCCTGGTGACATCCGGGCCAGTAGAACTGGGCCCGAAGACGCTGCAGAGTCTTCATCACCCCAAAGAGGCCCGACCCCCACCGCCCTGTGGACCAACTGGAGCACGTTGGGGCGGAGCTGCCGGGAACCAGCAGCTGCCAGACATGACGCTGCCCAGCTGGAGCCTGCCACTGCAGGTACACAACACCCTCGTGACAGCGCAGATTGGCCCACTGGGAATGTAGGGCCTTGGTCTCTGGGTCCAGCGTGGACACAGCCTCCCAAACAGGCCACTGGCCTGCGTCCAGCCACTGCCGAACCCGGGAAATGACTGGATCTCTATCCTGCTCGTTCTGCAGCTGCTGCGCTCCGAGGGCCTCTGTGACGTCATCGCTGGGGAGAGCTGACTGATTATCCGAGGAGGAGCTGTGCGCTGCTGTGTTATTCCTGTTCACAGTGGTCCGGATAGCAGCAGCCCGTGGAACGGCTTGGTCTCAGTCCTCTGCCTGCTGGCAGTGCCGACAGTCCTCCGCAGCACAGGGACACTGAGACAGCGCATCAGCGTTGGCATGGAGGTGGCTTGCCCGATGCACAATCTGAAAATCATAATCCTGCAGTGCCTCCAGCCATCTGGCCAACTGTCCATCCGGCTCTTTAAAACTCAGTAGCCATGTCAGGGAAGCATGATCCGTCCTGAGCTGAAACCTCCTCCCCCGCCCCCGTACACATACGGGCGAAAATGACGAAGCCCCTGGATGACAGGCAACAGTTCTCGGCGAGTAACACAATAATTCCTTTCGGCTCTGCTGAGAGTGCGGCTGAAAAAAGCAGCTGCCTGCTCTCTGTGTTCTCCCTCCTGGGATAACACCGCCCCGATGCCCTGGTTGCTGGCGTCCGTGTCCATGATGAAAGGGCGGGACGGGTCGGGATACTGCAGGACAGGGGCTTCGATGAGCACCGAGCGAAGCTGGGAAAAAGCAGCGGCACAGTTCTCACTCCACTCAAATGTGCGGCCCTTCTGTGTCAGCTGATGTAGCGGGCTGGCGATGGTGGTGAAATCCTTCACAAACCTATAATAGGAGGCCAGTCCGAGAAAATTCCATAACTCTCCCACGTCCCGCGGCACCGGCCAGTTTTTCTCCGCTGCCACTTTCTCGGTGGCAACTCCTGCTGCGCTGACGACGTAGCCCAGGAAGGTGGTTTCTCGCAGAAATAAGTGGCATTTCCCCGGGTGCAGCCGCAGCCCGGCCTATCAGATGCCATCTAATACTTCCTGGAGGTTGGACAGGGCGCCATCAAAGTCAGCTGCGTGAACCAGCAGGTCATCCAGGTAAACAATGCAGCAGCTCTGGGGCACGTGAGCCAACACTCGCTCCAACAGACGTTCAAAGGTGGCAGGGGTGTTGCAAAGTCCAAACGGCATCACCTTGAACTGATACAGTCTCTGCCCGATGGAGAAGGCTATTTTCTGGTGGTCCTCCTGTGACAGCTCTACCTGTCAATAGCCGCTGTGGAGGTCCAGCGAGCTGAACCAGCTGGAGCCGGTGATGTAATCCAGTGCGTCATCGATGCGGGGCAGAGGGTAGGAATCCTGGCGGGTGACATCATTCAGACACTGGTAATCCACACAGAACAGCCACGAGTCGTCCTTCTTCTTAACCAGAACCACCGGCGCCGCCCAGCTGCTGGAGGGCTTAATAACATCCGCCTCCAGCATTTCCCATATTTTTTGTTCTGCCGCCTTGAAAAAGACAGACAGCGGGAGCGGAGCCGGATCGGCCTGGTCTCACCGGTGTCAATCTGGTGCTATACCAAGCTGGTTCAGGTGCACTCCTTATCCTTGGCAGCGAAGACGTCAATGTAGCAGTCCAACAGCTCCCACAGCTGGCGTCTCTGTCCCAATTCTAGTCGGCTGATGCTCTGCTGGAACAATTCCTCGACCGCCTGCTGTGTTTCTGCTGACACATTGACCCGCTGTGTTGTCTCTATCGGCGATTGCGCTCCCTCTGCTCATGCTGGTGGTGCTGCTGTGTTCAGTTCTGGCGGCAACCCATCTGGTTCGGTCCGTTCTGGCGGCCCCTCGATCACACAGGCCCCCAGGTTCCTCCTCTGGGTCCCGCTGCAGAGCGTGATGGTCCGAGCCCCCAGCAGGAGAGACGATCTGGCAGTGTCAATTGTTGCGTACCATGCTGCGAGTAGACTGAGTCCAAAAATGCAGGGATCTTGAATGTCAGCCAGCCAGAACGGGTGGTTTGTATTCTAGCCGGCCACCCCCACCACAAGAACTCTCCGCCCTCCCAGTCTGGTGTGCTCACTGGTGGCTGTGGCGATGCAGCGCCCAGTGGGTTCCCACCGCTGCGGTTCTGCCTCGTCCGTACCAGGCAGCACTCCGGGTCGGACCAGGGAGATGGTAGAACCGGTGTTGATCAAGGCCTGGAACGGCATGGTGTCCAAGCTGCACTGTAGGTACATCCCTAGCAAGAGTCCAATTCGGCCCAAACATGATGACAGTTTATCGGGGAAAATGTCTATGGGAGGTGGCAGGTCCCCGTCCATACCACCTCGCTCTAGTTTAAAGTCGGTAAGGGGGCGGTTTGTCGCGGGGTGGGTGCCGGTGGGTGCCAGGCAGTACTGCGCGATGTGTCCTGGCTTCCCGCAGCAGAACCACCGTTCCTCGCACCGCCGTTGTCGTCTTCTCACTGGCCACGCCGCTTTGGTCGGGCACAGTTCCTCCTTCTCCTCCTCCCTCTCAGCTGTGGCCTGGAAAGCTCTCTGCTTTGTGATGACACATCAGCTGCATAATCCATCAACGGTCCCACCCGCGCCGCTTCTGCCACAGGCGTCTCCCAGCTGCTTGCGGTGTGAATCTGGACGTGGTCCTGGAGCCGGGTTGGCCGGAGCCCCCGAATGAAGTGCTGGGGGGTGAGCTTCTCCACCGACCCCAGCTCGAAATCCGGGTAGCCACGCCGCGTCAGCAGCTGTATGTCCACTGCATAGGCTCCCAGGCTCTCTCCACTGCCTCGCCGGTGGTTGGCCAGCTGTTCCTGGGTGTGCTCAGCATTGGCTGGTCTCCCAAACTGCCTCCGGAGCATTTCTTGTAGCGCTGGCCAGCTGCGACGTTGCTCAGGCTGGAGGTCGGACAGCGTGCGGACAGCCCTGCCATCCAGGGCCAGCGTGACCTGCACAGTGGTCTCTTCGGGTGTCCAGCCATTCAGCACAGAAGCCAGCTCGACCTGGACCAGATAGTCGTCCAGCAGGGTTTCGCCGCCAAAGCGTGGGAGTTTGGCCCATTGGCAGATTGGTGCGACGGTCGCCTCTTGGTCGATCACTGCCCCTGGTCGCAGTGGAATCGCCGGCCCATCCTGCCCTGAAAAGGGCAGGAAGCAGGGTGGGTTTGCTCTGCTTGGCCCGCTCTCCTTTGAGAAAGGCAGAAGGCGGGGTATGCTGGCCCCGTCAGGTCCGCTGCGCCATTCATCCCGGCGAGCAGCTCCGGGGGTCGGTGTGCCGGCTCTGTTGTCCATCTCCAGCTGAGTGATGAGCCGCTCGAGCTGCTGAATCTCCGTCCTAATTCCGGCTTCCATCTTCTCCATGATCCTACTCCTGACACCAGTGTGACGTTGCAAGGGTTCACACAATAAGGAGAGATGACTTTGACGAAACAGGCTTTATTTATACACACACTCGCAACACAGAAGGGAGGGGAGATCATTTACACAGGCCCTCGTTTCGCTCATGGTGGCACAGACACATGATTTGGCACATATAGGGAAACAATGCTATCACAACCGGTTGTATTACACAGTTATAATGGCACACGAATAACGCTTAGAACACACAGATACAGTATTCGAATCCTCCGCCGCGCAAACATGCCGGGAGACTCCCGCCCCCTTATCACAGCCACTACGTTACAGTATGTAAAACGTGAACCAATGACGAGACCGAATGGTGAACTAGACAGGACTTTATTATAGACTCACAGATTATACAGAGGCGCTCCCGCTAGGCTGAGAGGTGGTCAAAGAGACCGCCCCTCTTCCGCACAGCCCTCTTATACTCCGGGTGGCGGCAGAACTGTAAGGTGAAGTCACCACCCGTGTCACACCATAATATGTCCTAAGAATAACACTACACCCCCGCTTCAAAATGGTCCAAAACACACATACAATTGAGACCCTCCCCAATTTGGAACCCGAATCATGCTTTAAAAGATGTCATTTTAAAGCCGCTAGGTGCCAGTCATTTTTATGACTGGCGCCTAGCAGCTGCCCCAGCCTTGGATGTGCTCTGCAGAGCGTACCCAAATGCCAAGTCACGTTTCGTTACCTTGCATTCATACATGTGTAATGACAATAAAGTTGAATCTCATCGTCTCATCTCAAAAGTAAACATAAATATATCAGAGCCTATAACAGTCACACAAAACAACTAAAGCTAGGGGGAAACAGGTGGACTACTGTTCCGCCCCCACACGGCTAGATGGATTATTCTGCCGTCGCTGCCAGACTATAGTCCTTTAAACATAAAATTGCCATGCTCCTAAAATAAGTAACAGAAAACAATTCCCATAACAGAATATATATACAAAAAGGTTATACCTCCATTAACAAATCCCATAAACAACTTGAATAATTCTAATTTCAACATCAGCATTACTACTATAACCCAGGCAATTTACATACTAACAACATGTATTGAATACATTGCTGCCCCAACTATCAGTCAGTCCCAGTAGAGAAACCACTCCCCGGAGATCCATCAGGCAGGTCCTGTCCCGAGCATCTTCTTCTCTTCGTGCCCGGAGATGACCCACAATGAAGTCTAGACACCTCCATCTCATCATTGGCATGCTGCAGCTCATTGGGATGTCTCCATGAGCCATCAGACAGCTGAAGGTAGCCATCCTCTCGATCAGCCACCACCTGCAGCCGCCCCTGGTCTTCCTGCCATTTGTGCTTTCTACAAACCCCTCTTGACCGGGCCTCCTCTCTGGGTCGGACCACATCAGCGACCCCCAGAGGAGCCCGACTTGGCTTCCAGTGTCTCTGAGTGGCACGTCGTTTTACCATGCCATCCGGTCCTGCCCCGCTCGCTTTCATTTTTGCCACTGGCGTCGCTGTTGTGACCCCCTGCTCCCTAGTCCCTTCCAGCCAAAATCCCGGAGCAGAATGGGCCCACCACTCAGCACCACCCACTGTCATGGGCGTCCCACCGCGTTGCCCAGTTCCCTCAACTAGGGTTATTTTGGCGCTGTCACCGGGACCCTCCCACGATGGCCCTGAATGGAATTGGTCCTGCATATTGTCCAGATTCTAGGCAAAAGTTCGTTCCACACAGCTCCGTCCATCGTTCGCAGAAGTGGCCAGTCCCACAGACCACAGTCTGACCGCTTTTCTGCAACCCGCGACTGTGAGAAGGAGCTCCACAGGGTTTCCCAATCCAACACTGATCTCACCGCTCCCGTGTCAACCAGCAACGACACTGTCACCTCATCCAACTCCACCATGCAGAAAGACTTGTCACTTGGGGATACACTACAAACAACCACGGGAGGCGAAGTGGGGAGATCGTCTATGTGTCTCGGATCTCCTCGCTTGAACCTGTAACATGCCCTGGCGAAGTGATGCAAGAGTCCACACATGCCACAGTGTCGTCCTCTTGCCGAGCACTCTCTAGCCTTATAACGGTGCTTGGTGGACCCACAACCCAAACACCTGGGTGATCCCAGGGCAGACCTTATCTTCACAGCCCTAGTGCATTCCTCCTTCTCCTGCTCACTATCATCGCTGTCCGGGTCCACAGCCTGCGCTGTTGATTGTGATTCAGAATGGTGCAGCGTAGCTCTGTCACCGAGGTCAGGTGACAGTTTGTCTGCTGCTTCACACTGCCGAGCTATCTCCAGAGCCATGGCTAAAGTTAATTCGCCGGAGTGTGTGAGGAGCCTTGACCGTGCCGTCGAGCAAAGTGTGTGCTCCGCCAACTGGTTGCGGACCATCTCTTCATCCAGTGCTCCAAACTGGCAGTCCCCGGTCAGCTGACGCAGGTCTGCGACATACTGCGGCGCGAAAATGTCCCGCCATCAACTCAACAACATCCTCGAAGCTATTGTTAGCACCCAAGGTAGCAAGGATACGCTGTCCTTCCATACCTAAATTATGGACCAGAATTGCCCGAGCTCATTTCTTCTTCAGTTCACCAAGGTTCAGAGCCACCAAGTAATTTTGGAATGCGGCGAACCATCTCGCCCAAGGGACCGGAGGCTCTCCCGGAGACTCCAAAAACAGCCGAATTGTAGACACACCAGCATCCATACTTTTATCTTCATCGCCAAATGTTATGTATGTAAAATGTGAACCAATGACGAGACTGAATGGTGAACTAGACAGGACTTTATTTTAGACTTGCAGATTATACAGAGGTGCTCCTGCTAGGCTGAGAGGTGGTCAAAGAGACTGCTCCTCTTCTGCACGGCTCTCTTATTCTCCGGGTGGCGGCGGAACCGGAAGGTGAAGTCACCACCCATGTCACACCATAATATGTCCTAAAAACACTACATATACCACAACAAAAATGTCAATGTCTCAATAACTTGTCATGTGCCCTTGAGCGTCAATTACAGCTTGATAATGACATCTCATGCTGTTCACAAGTCGACTTTTTGTCTGCTGAGACATGGCATTTCACTCTTCTTGAAGGGTGGCCCTCAGGTCATTGAGGTTGTGGGGTGCAGGGTTATGAGCCACTGCACGGTGGCTCAGCTGATCTTATAGGTTTTCTATGGGATTCAGGTCTGGAGAAAGTGCAGGTCATTCCATTTGAGGTACCCCAGCCTTCAGCAGCCATTCCCTAATGATGTAACCTCGGTGAGCTGGAGCATTGTCATCCATGAAGATGAAATTAGGCCTGTGTTGTTCATGCAGGGGCACAATGACTGTATTAATGATGTTATTCAGGTAGTATCAGCTTGTCACTGTACCATTCACAAGGTTTAGGGCAGTTCTGTATTGATTAGACACACCTGCCCAGACTGTAACACCACCACCACCAAAGTCTCATCTGGTGACAACAGTGGTTGATGCATAGTACTCTCCTTGACATCTCCAACATCGTTGGCTGCCATCATTTCTGCTCAGTGTGAATCAACTTTCATCAGAGAACAGCACTGAGGTCCACTGGTCCCTTGTCCAGTGTAAATGCTCCCTGGATCATGCAAATGACAGTGCCTGGGCCTGGTGGTGTGGTCAGGTACCCTTGCAGGTCATCTAGCCCACAGACCACGCTGATGTAAATGGTTTTGAATGGTCTGACGTGACACTTGGGTGCCTCTCACCTCCCTTAAATGTGCCTGGAGTTGAGTAGCATTCATCATCTGGTTCTGCAGGACACTGTTCACAATGAAATGGTCATCAGTGTGGGATATGGCCAAAGGACGTCCACTTCTGTGCCTTTCTGTGACTCTTCCAGTCTCTCCGTATCTCTGTTGCAATCTGCTGATGACACTCTGTGACACTCTAAGCTCAGTGGCCACTTCCCTCTGAGAACATCCTGTTTGAAGCTTCGCAACGGTGAGGTATTGTTGATCAATTGTTCGGTGTTGTCTTGGTCTCATGATGTCAAAATGTGAACACCATGATGAAGAGGACTGTTTAAATACCAATTCTAATTGAACCAGACAATTTATTGGTCAATTCATGGATCAAACACCTGTTGTGAATTTTGCCATTAAGCACCTTCTTAGAGAACAGCAAGTTATGCAAAAAGTACTGAAACATTGAACAGTTGAACATCTGCATTCAAAAGGTTAGAGAAAGTCAAATTAAGTTCACCTGTAAAGGTTATATTGCATTTTAGGCAAATATCCCTAACTTTTTGTGAGTATATGTAGATGAGTAAAAACCTTTGATTATATTCAATTTCATGCTTTTTAGGCATTGGTGTTATGAGCTAATTTTAGATTTACTTATCAATCAGGGAAACTACTGAGGCCCTCAGGTCATCTAAGGTAAATTAAAAGTGCTGTATAAAACTTTTGAAACAGGTTTCATGACACCTTGTGGTTGCAGTTCACTCAACCTTCAAAAGGTGTCACCAGAACTCTTAATTCCTAAAGTTACAGTCTTTACGACAGATGGTTATGAAGTCTTGGGTCCTATCTTTGAAAAAAAAGTGAATTGATAGAAATTGATCTTTCTGGTCCTGTTTAAATTGTGCAATGGATTTCACAAATGATATTTGTGAATTTTAAATATAATTTTGCAAATCAAGACAGTGCTGTTTTTTGACAGACTGTGAAAGTTGCATTGCATTTTATGTGAGACCGCAATGCATCTCTTGTCGTGAACAGTGCATCATCAGCATGGAATGTGGCAGTCTCCCTAACCAGGTTTATAGCCATCTTCCAGGATGAGGGGCGAAGCATTAGGAGAGGGGAGAATCACTATAAATTGAGACATGTCCTGAGCTTCTCCTGCTCTGAGGGATGATTAGTTGCTTTTGTGCACACAATGTGGGGGACCTGTGTGAGTGGAGAGAAAATGGTGGTGTCATGCATCCTTATAGGCTTTCTAATTATGCATTTTTCATCGCCTTCTACTTAACTATTTTGTGATTAAATTGTGACATTCTTGGCATGCAAAGTATTTTTAATTGGAAAAACATCATGTCTAATTCAAGGTACATACAGTGGTGTGAAAAAGTGTTTGCCCCCTTCCTGATTTCTCATTTTTTTGTATGTTTGTCACACTTAAAGGTTTCAGATCATCAAACAAATTTAAATATTAGACTGTGGGGGCATGGTGTGGGGGGGTTTTCCACCCGGAGTAGGCAGGGGGAAGGGGAGAACAACTGACGGAAGGAGGAGGGTCACCGGGGGGTATTAGACGGGACTGTGGAGTCTATGTGCCCCCCGGGGAGAGTGAAAGCTGCCGGAGCCGCTGAGAGAAGAAGGGTGTTGGGGTGGCACCGGCGTTATGTTATGTTAATGTGCCACGCTTCTCTTTGTTCATACAACAATATATTATGGTCGGAAGTTCTGGGTCTCTATGCATGGAAATAAAAATATAAAAGACAAATGCACGGAGACCCGGGTATTGCTGTTTGCTATACATAATATAGTCGAAAGAATAAAGTCTTGTGTCATTCACCTCATTGCCTCGCCTATTCCTTTCTCCACACTGGTGACCCCAAGACTTGCCATGGAGAACGCGATGAGCACCGCCCCGGAGACTACCTGGAGGGAGAGCACCAGTGCCGCGTGCCCACACTGGTGACCCTAAGATGCGCCATGGAGAGTGAGACAAGCACCGCCCCGGAGACTACCTGGAGGGAGAGCACTAGCGCCGCGTACGCTGTTTCAGTCAAGCTCCCAGACTCTGGCTTCACAACCCGGCAGCGGGGTCTTAGCACATAGAAGCCCAGTTCGCACTCCGCGGGATAACATCGGATGACACAAGGTACTACTAAGTGGTCGCTGCGCCAGACGCGCGCGCCACGCAACAGGCAACAAGCCTGCTTCAGGAACCGACCGGCCGCAGCGAGAGTGAACCTGGCCAACTCGCCGTTGTGGGTTAGTAAGGACTACCAAGCACTGGTGCAGGAAACGGATCCAAAATCCGGCTCAAACGCCCAGTGATGCGTGCCACCATGCCAATTCAAGAAGTCAGGAAATGGCATGGCCAGCAGTCAGTAGCGGCTGCGACTGCTGGCGACAGAAACAAGCTCTTTTTTGTCACAGACACACATTCGGGGAGATGGTTTCTGGTGGACTCTGGTGCCCAGAAGAGCATCATCCTGCCGGTCAATGCAGACAGGGTGGCAGGGGGCAGTGGTCCCAAGCTTAAGCTGCCAACAGATCCACCATCAGGACATTTCACTCACGGCTGGCGCTGCTCTGCAGGTGACATGGAGGAGGGCTCTTGCTGCATGCTGTTTTGTTTTGTTTTTATTGTCGCTGTTCAGTGGCTGGTTATTGTTTGCCAGCGGGGGACTCGATGTGCAATCTATCCACTTAATGTAAGTTGTGCTTTGGACTGTATGTGGCAGGCATGGGGAGTGGAATGGAGGAGGGCAGCATTACTAGCATTGGTGTGGCTAATTTTATCCTGCCAGGCTATCCGGTGCCTAGATGCCGGGCCTACTAGCACTGGCCAACTAGCATACACCAGGATTGAGCTGCTGAGTTTCCAGGATTGCAGGGCATCATTATCACCAGCCCTGCTGAAGGATGTGCCATGGGAAATTTTTCGACACCATCGACCAGACCCTCACCGAGGTAGGAAGGCCAGAAAGAGAGGAAGGACAGGTGGCATTAGGCAGCACGTCCGGAGGGCCACTAAGTTGCCGCTGCTGCCTATGCTATTGTGCAACTCCCGATCACTGAGAAGTAAAATGGATGAACTGCACTCACAAGTTGGAACAAGTTATGAATATTGTGAGTCCGGCTTAATGGCCTTTGTAGAAATTTGACTTGGGGAAGACGTACTGGATAGTTTGATGTCATGATTTATTAAACTGACAGCTCACGTGCACGATGCAACAGCTCAGGAAAGTAACCACACAAAGGGGCACGTTTGACAGTTTATTAAATAGCAAAAGATGTGCACAGCTAAGGAAACAGCCACTCGCCAGAGGAATCAACCTGTGGAGAGAAGACGAGAGCTGTGAGAGGAGGAACGGAGTAAGGGGAAATGGGCGAGCCAAATTGCCACTTACTTGGGGTTCCAAGGAAGAACCGGCAGGACTCCAGCGGGGAACAGACGAACCAGTAGGTTGGGGGAATGAGCTGATAAATAAAAAATAAATAAATAAATCACCCTTTATTGTCATTCAACCATACAACCAATCATGTACAGTAGAACAAAATTGTGCTTTATCCTATCTACAGTGTTAATCACACACACCCCATAGTAGAATCAGAGGGCCGCTGCCATGCAAGACGCCGCCACAGATTTCCCTCCTCCATTCCATTATTTCTGAGCACCAAGCTGGATGGCAGGAAGTTCCGCTTTTATATGGTCTTCGGCATGACCCGGCTGGGATTTGAACCGCTGCCTCCCGGGTGTGGGGCGGATGCTCTACCAACTGAGCCACCACTCCGGTCGCTGATGGTACCTGACCGGGTAGAGGTTAGAAGCCGAGGAATTATGGAGATGTGGCAGGAGAGTGCGTGCAGTCCTGGAGACACACCAGCACGATGGCAGCAACCTGAAGGAGAGAGGAAAGCGAGGTTAGACAGCATGTCCAAACTAGCAGAAACAATACTTGCTTGTCTTAGTTGGGGCAGTAAACCCAGACGAGCCAGTGTTGAATGTGCGGAGAGAGCCTTCTTAAGTACGCTGGCTGATGAGTGGGTGCAGGTACGTCTTCTGCCTCAGCTGCAGTGATGAATTAATGAAACTGAGACGGGATGGGAGGGGCGCGCTCTCACTGCCTGACAGTTTGATACAACTTGATGGATTTACACATATTTGGACACTAATGTCAGTTCAAACAGCCACAGATCTGGGGTGGATGGGTTTGTGAACTGGTGTGATGACCATCAGCTGCAGATTAATACAGAAAAGATGATGAAGATGCTGGTGGACCCCAGGTCAGATGAGGATTACAGCGTCTGCATTTTCTTCGCTGGCTCAGACTGTTTAGTGTCTGTAGAAATATTATGTTGATTTTCTACCAGGCAACCGTGGAGTCTGTGTTACGGTATGGTATTACCAGCTGGTTTGGCAATTTAATGGTTAAATCAAAAGCTCAAATATTAAATCTGATAAAGATAACAGGTAAGATCATGGGTATGGCAGCACCTTCAACTCCCCAAGATCTGTTTGAGCAAGCCATCCTCAGACAGGCAAATTGCCTTTTATCTGATGGTTCTCATGTATTGTATCTCGAATATGTTTTAATGAATTCGGGAAGAAGGTATAGGGTCCCTCTCTGTAAATATAATCAGTACAAGCATTCATTTATTGCCTTGTCGATGAAGCTCATTAATGAGTGGATAAGTCAGGTGAACAGAAGTTAGGGAGACTGTGAGGTTGAGCAGATAATTGCACTCTGTTTGCACTTTGGTGAATTATGTTGATTTTTATTATTGGTGGTTATTTATGTATTGGTTGTATGTACTGTATGTGTTTTGTTGTGCAGCAGATCCCTCTGTCTAAGACAAATCTCTCCCAAAGGAGAGCAGTAAAGGTACTTTGACTTTGACTTTGATGGACACAAATTAGGTCGACTGCCTGTCCTGAATTCTTTTAGGGCTGTGCTCCACGCCTAAGGAGGATTTGGCAGCCTCCGCAGCAGAACTTGTTTTTTTCTCAGCCATTGTGGATCCCCGGAGAGTTTTTACTGGAAAATCCCACACTCTGGCTGGCGACTTTAATCAGTGCAATCTGAGCCACGATCTCCCCCGCTACAAACAGTTTATTAAATGCCCCACCAGAGGATTAAACACACTGGATCACTGTTACACCACAGTGAAAGACGCATATCGCGCTGTCCCTCGAGCTGCGCTGGGATTATCTGATCACGTGATGGTTCACCTCATTCTCACATACAGACAGAGATTGAAGCTCACTAAACCTGTTGTGAGCACTACGAAGATACGGACCAGTGATGCTGAGGAGAAGCTGGAAACGTGCATGGAAATATCTGACTGGGGCATGCTTAAAGGAGCCACGCATGATCTGGATGAGTACACAGACACTGTGAACTCATATATCCACTTTTGTGAAGAGAACATTCTTCCATCACGCACCAGGGTGAGTTACTCTAATGACAAACCCTGGTTCACAGCTAAGCTCAGACAGATCAGGAAGGAGAAGGAAGCAGCGCTGAAAAGTGGAGACAGGGACTGCTACAGGGAGGTTAAATATCGGTTTAACAGAGAGCTGAAGAGGGCTAAATCTGTGTACTCAGAGAGACTCCAGCAGCAGTTCACTGCTAATGATTCGGCTTCCGTGTGGAGAGGACTGAGGCAAATCACCAACTATCGACCTAAGGCTCCTAAAGGTCAGGATGACAAAGCCCTTTGTCAGAGACTGTCCCAACACTATGCCCGTTTTGACACCTCGTCATCTGTGTCCAACTCCCCCCCTCCCTCCAGCTCCACAGCCTCCACATTCCCTACTTCATTTAAGGCACCCCCCCCCCCTCCTCCCCCCCTCCCCTTATCATCAGTGAGCAGGATGTGCTCAAACAGTTCTCCAGACTGAACCCGCGCAAGGCCCCCGGCCCAGACGGCGTGTCTCCCTCCACCCTGAGACTCTGTGCGAAACAGCTGGCTCCTGTATTCACAGACATTTTTAACACCTCCCTTAAGTTATGCCACGTGCCGTCCTGCCTCAAATCCTCCACCATCATCCCTGTCCCCAAGAAGCCACGGATCACTGGACTTAATGACTACAGACCTGTAGCGCTCACCTCTGTAGTCATGAAGTCCTTTGAGCGCCTGGTCCTGTCCCACCTCAAGTCCATCACCACCCCTCTCCTGGACCCGCTGCAGTTTGCCTACCGAGCCAACAGGTCTGTAGACGATGCAGTCAACCTGGCCCTCCACTCCATCCTGCAGCACCTGGACTCCCCGGGAACCTACGCCAGGATCCTGTTTGTGGACTTCAGCTCCGCATTCAACACCATCCGCCCCGCTCTGCTCCGGGACAAGCTGTCCCTGCTCAACGTGCCTGACTCCCTCTGCAGGTGGATCATCGACTTCCTGACGGACCGGAGGCAGCATGTGCGGCTGGGAAAGACTGTCTCAGACTATACTAGCATCAGCACCGGATCACCCCAGGGCTGTGTACTTTCCCCCCTACTCTTCTCCCTTTACACCAACTCCTGCACCTCCAGCCACCAGTCTGTCAAGTTGATCAAGTTTGCGGACGACACCACCCTCATCGGGCTCATCTCCAACGGCGACGAGTCCGCCTACAGGAGAGAGGTGGCCCAGCTGGCGTCCTGGTGCAGCAATAACAACCTGCAGCTGAACGCTCTGAAGACAGTGGAGATGATTGTAGACTTCAGGAAAGTCACTACTCCTCTGCCCCCCCTCACCCTCTCAGGCTCTCCCATCACCACTGCTGATTCCTTCCGCTTCCTAGGCACTACCATCACCAGGGACCTCAAATGGGAGCTGACCATCAGCTCACTCATCAAAAAAGCCCAGCAGAGGATGTTCTTCCTGCGGCAGCTGAGGAAGCTCAAGCTACCCACCAAGATGTTAGTGCAGTTCTACACAGCCATCATCGAGTCCATCCTCACCACCTCCATAACCGTGTGGTACGCAGGAGCCACTGCCAGGGACAGACTAAGGCTGCAGCGCGTCGTGCGCACTGCTGAGAAGGTGATCGGCTGCAAGCTCCCATCTCTCCAGGATCTGTACATCTCCAGGACCCGGAGGCGTGCTGGCCGGATCATAGCCGATCCCTCACACCCTGGTCACGTACTGTTTGCCCCCCTCCCCTCTGGTAGAAGACTTCGGTCCACCCAGACTAAAACCTCCCGTCACATGAACAGCTTCTTCCCCTCTGCCATTAGACTGCTGAACACTAAGTGACTCTCGTGCACCATGTACAGCAGCTCAACCAGACTCATGTCAATCATCACTGTTTTCTTCCTGCATTACCGACTGCACTATATAGTTCTCCACAGTATCTGCTGCTGGCTAATATATATTTTAACTGTTGACCAGTATCACTTAATCTTATCCTACACTTTATTACATGTATAGTTTATTTCTCTTATCTTATCATGTTTAATGTTGCAGCATTGTACCGAGACAAATTCCTAGTTTGTGTACTACATGAACAATGGCAATAAACCTGATTCTGATTCTGATTCTGATTCTGATTCTGACTCGAGGCTGATCTGCCCGTGCAATTTTTGCATGGCTTGGAGGCTTTTAACGTACCGAGCTCAGCCCACCATTGCTTTCACTGCACCTCCGTCCCAAAAAGCTTGCTGAATGCCGGTTTGTTTTCGGCAGGCACGATGTGCACCAGACCCCGCTGCACCCACTGTATGATGGACCGTTCATGGGGTTGGCCCAAGCTCCTTGGCGTGGACGCCCACCGTTGGGGACTCTGCAAAGTGGTGATCCCTTGGCAGGGACCTGCACTCATGAAGATAATGTGTCCCCCCCTTTCTTTCCCTCCACAGACTGACGTGCCCTCTGGTACACATCACCAGCAGGGCAGTTCGACTGGACCGGTGATCCCCCCCACCCCGCCACAGCCGCTATGGGCGCCAGCTCAAGCCCAAAGGACGGGGGGGGGGGGGATGAGTGCCTATTTTAGGTGTGGGGTTTCTCCACCCAGAGTAGGCAGGGGTAATGGGAGAACAATGGATGGAAGGAGGAGGGTCACCAGGGGGTATCAGACAGGACTGTTGAGTCTATGTGCCCCCCTGGGGAGAGTAAAAGCTGCCGGAGCTGCTGAGAGAAGAACGGTGTTGGAGTGGCGCCGGCATTATGTTAATGTGCCACACTTCTCTTTGTTCATACAGCAATGTATTATGGTCGGAAGTTCCGGGTCTCTACGTATGGAAATGAAAATATAAAAGAGGAATGCACGGAGACCCAGGGATCACTGTTTGCTATACATAATATTGTAGAAAGAATAAAGTCTTGTGTTGTTCAGCTCGTTGCCTCGCCTATTCCTTTCTCCACAAGACAAAGATAACACAGGTAAACACAAAATGCAGTTTTTAAATGAAGGTGTTTATTACTAAGGGTAAAAAAAATCCAAACCTACATGGCCCTGTGTGAAAAAGTGATTGCCCCCTGTTAAAACATAAATTAACTGGTTGATCACATCTTTGGAAAGCTGAGTTCAATTTCTCTAGCCAAACCCAGGCCTGATTACTGCCACACCTGATCTCAATAAAGAAATGGCTTAAATAGGACCTGCCTGACAAAGTGAAGTGGACCAAAAGAACCTCAAAAGCTAGACATCATGCTGCGATCCAAAGAAATTCAAGAACAAATTAAAAACAAAGTCACTGAGATCAATCAGTCTGGAAAAGTTTATAAAGCAATTTCTAAAGCTTTGGGACTCCCGTGAACCACAGTGAGAGCCATTATCCACAAATGGTAAAAACATGGAACAGTGGTGAACCTTCCCAGGAATGGCCAGCTGACCAAAATTACCCCAAGAGAGCAGCGACGATTCATCCAAGAGGTGACAAAAGACCCCACAACAACATCCAAAGAACTGCAGGCCTCACTTGCCTCAGTTAAGGTCAGTCTTTGATGACTCCACCATAAGAAAGAGACTGGGCAAAAATAGTCTGCATGGCAGAGTTCCAAGACGAAAACCACTGCTGAGCAAAAAGAACATAAAGGCTCATCTCAGTTTTGCCAGAAAACATCTTGATGATCCCCAGGACTTTTGGGAAAATACTCTGTGGACTGATGAGACAAAAGTTGAACTTTTTGGAAGGTGTGTGTCCCACTACATCCGGAGTAAAAGTAACACAACATTTCAGAAAAGGAACATCATACTAACAGTAAAATCTGGTGGTGGTAGTGTGATGGTCTGGGGCTGTTTTGTTGCTTCAGGACCTGGACGACTTGCTGTGGTAAATGGAACCATGAATTCTGCTGTCTACCAAAAAATCCTGAAGGAGAATGTCCGGCCATCTGTTTGTGACCTCAAGCTGGAGCGCACTTGGGTTCTGCAGCTGGAAAATGATCGAAAATACACCAGCAAGTCCACCTCTGAATGGCTTAAGACAAATAAAATGAAGCCTTTGGTGTGGCCTAGTCAAAGTCCTGACCTGAATCCAATTGAGATGCTATGGTATGACCTTAAATTGGTGGTTCATGCTCAAAAAGCCTCCGATGTGGCTGAATTACAACAATTCTGCAAAGATGAGTGGGCCAGAATTCCTCCACAGTGCTGTATAAGACTCATTGCCAGTTATCACAAATGCTTGATTGCAGTTGTTGCTGCTAAGGGTGGCCCAACCAATTATTTGGTTTAGGGGGCAATCACTTTTTCACATAGAGCCATGTAGGTTTGGATTTTTTTTCCCTTTAATAATAAAAACCTTCATTTAAAAACTGCATTTTGTGTTTACTTGTGTTATCTTTGTCTAATATTTAAATTTGTTTGATGATCTGAAACATTTAAGTGTGACAAACATACAAAAAAATGAGAACTCAGGAAGGGGGCAAACACTTTTTCACACCACTGTATTGACTGAGACCAGAGAATAATTATTTTCTATCCAGTGACTCCCGTTTCCCAAAGATAGGTCCCATCGGTGGCCACAGCCTCTGCTGTTTGCAGATGATGTGGTCCTATTGGTGTCATCAAGCAATGACCTACAGGTCTTATTGGGATGATTTGCTGCCGAGTGTGAAGCAGCCAGGATTAGAATCAGACCTCCAAGTCCAAGTCATGGTCCTCAGCTGGAAAAAGGTGGATTGTCCTCTCCGGGTTGGGGACAATGTCTTGCCCCAAGTGGAGGAGTTCAAGTATTTTGGGGTCTTATTCACAAGTGAGAAGAGAGTAGAGCGGGGAGAGGCAAGTTTGGGCTTCTCTGCTTAGACTGCTGCCTCTGCGACCTGGACCTCTGGATAAGCATTAGATGATAGATGGATGGATAGATAAGTCCCATGAAGTGGTGGTAGAGGGACGGGACTTTGGCACTCTACTATAGGTCAAGAAGCCATCTCATTATCTCTGACTCTTTATGTTTATGTGTTCACCTTTTCATTTAAAAAAAAATAACAGTATTGTTCCCTGTCTCTAACTCTCCTCTTTCAGAGAAATGCAGGTTGCTAAGTTGAGGGGCACACTGAGAATGTACCGTGAATTAAGCCACACATTGTCAAGTAGTGTTGACGCCTACACAATAAATTGTCCTGATAGTGTGTACTTTGCAATGGTTTAAGATTGGGCATAGATGATCTCTGATCCCCTACTCGCTTGTGTCCTTAATTGCAGTACACCGTGTTTTTTTCCCATCGAAGTTTGCCATGTCTTATCTGGCATCCAAGGGGGGTTGAAACGTGATTGGCTTTGGTTGTAGTCTAGCCAAGGAAAAACAAATACTGTGGAGAGAATAACCAGGCCGAACTTTTCCGAGCAGATGAAACTTTATTCCACTCTCTCACATTCACCAGAATCAGAAAACATAACCACCAGGTTGCAGGCACTCTCTTTTATATCACAGCACTAACACTTCTCTGCTACCTGGGGTGCTGCATTAACATATCACTCTCCCCACTCCCCACCTTTGATCTGCCACTTCAGTCTCAGGGAAAACTACTGAGTGGGTTCCCCACACTGCCCCCCCACCCCAGAGTCTCAGACTGAGTCTTAACCCCCATGTCCTTTGGGCTTCAGCCTCCGCCCATAGCTACTGTAATGGGGGATCTTTGGCTCCGAGGCACTGTTGTGCCGGTGGGGGGTTCCTGGGGGTGTGTCTGTCTGTGGGGGGACAATGGGGGGGGGCACCTTCAGCATGCTCGTGTGACTGATCTGACGATTCATTTACCTGGAGAGTTCTCCGTGGGGGTCTTCCATGCCGAGGAGCTCGGGCCAACACCACCTGTTCGTCTGCTAAAACAAAGGCGGGCTTAAGCCTGTCTATACAGATTGTCTCCCGGTGACCCCCCAAGTCTAACACAAAATGTTTGTCCCCGGGTTCCAGCACTCTGAACGGGCCATCGTAAGGCGGGCGCAACGGGGTCCGGTGGGCATCGTGCCTGACAAATACAAACAACACGTCCTTCATGGTTTTTGGCACAAAAGCGTGTGGAAAACAGTGGTGGGCCGGGCCGGGTAGCGTCCCTGCCTCTGCGCTATGTCGTGAACGCGGGGATGGATCAGTGTTCGGCACGGGGTTATCTGGCAAAAATTCCCCAGGGAGCCGCAGCGGCTGGGAAAAAAACAGCTCTGCTAACGCAACCCTAGTAGAACCTACGGCAACTGGTCAACCCAATTTAAATCCGTAAGCGAAGCTCTGAGCGCTGCTTTAAGTGACCTATGGAAATGCTCACATAACCCATTTGCTTGGGGGTTGTATGCGGTCATCCGATGAATTGAGATGCCCAGGCCCCGGGCCATGGTGGACTAGAGGTCGGAAACAAACTGTGGGCCCTGATCGGACGTGATGTCCGAAGGAGCTCCGAAACGTGCCACCCATGTTGTCAAAACAGCGTGTGCCACATCTGCAGACTCGGTGGAAGCTATCGGGACTGCTTCAGGCCAGTGCGTGGTGCGGTCCACCACTGTCAGAAGGTGCGTGAACCCCTGCGATGCGGGAGGGAGCCCACGAGGTCCACGTGAACGTGGTCAAATCTCTTAGCCAGGATATGGAACGGCTCCAAAGGGGCCTTCATGTGCCTGTGCACCTTGGCTCGTTGGTATGCTACGCAGGCTGCAGCCCATCTTTCACCTGTTTGCGCAGGCTCGGCCAGACAAACTTTGCGCCCACCAGTTTGACTGACGCGCGCACTCCTGGGTGCGCCAGGGAGTGAACCGACTCAAAAACGCGGCGGCGCCAAGCGCAGGGGACCACCGGTCACGGGCGGCCTGTAGAGACGTCACAGACTTGGGGGGGGGGGGTCCCCCGTCTTGCAGCACTCTGCTCTCTACCTTTAACCCTGTTGGTCCAGACTGGAGCGCGCAAACGTCCGCATCGCCGATCTGCGTAGTGGCCATGGCCGTGTAATCTATCCCCACGTAGACTGGGGCAACTGCGATGGACTGGCGATCTGTCCAGGGTGTACCCTGCCTCTCGCCCAAAGATGCTGGGATAGGCTCCAGCCCCCCCGCGACCCGAAAAGGATTAAGCGGAAGAAGATGAATGAATGAATGAATGGATGAATGTCGAATGTTGGTTGTAAACTCCGAGATTGCGGCCAGCTGTCTCTGCTACCGGGCCGACCATGGTTCCGAAACCTTGGCCATCACGTATGTTAGTGGCTTTTGTTCCATGAACGCAGTGAAGGTGTGCCCTTCCAGCCAGAACTGGAAGTGGCGTATGGCCAGGTGGAGAGCCAGTAACTCCCTGTCAAACTCGCTGTATTTACGCTCATTGTCACACAAAGACCTGCTAAAAAAGGCGAGCGGCTGCCAAGAACCAGCAACGCACTGCTCCACGACGGCCCCTATGACCACGTCCGATGCTTCGGTAGTGAGCGCAACCCTAGCCGCTGTTTCCGGGTGCGCCAATAGTGCGGCGTTTGCCAGAGCTGTTTTAACCTCAGAAAATGCCTGCTCTCGCTCAGGAGTCCAGTCGACTCTGTCCGCCGGCTTCCGTTTCTTTTGCGTGGTGTACAACGGCTGCATGAGCTGGGCTGCGCGGGGGAGGAAACGATTGTAGAAGTTAACCATCCCCAAAAACTCCTGCAGCGCCCTGACTATCTGAGGCCGGGGAAAATTTGCCACGGCGTGCACCTTCTCCGGCAAGGGTATCGTGCCCTCTGGTAAGATGCGGTGGCCCAAAAAATCGATCCCCGTCACCCCGAACTGGCACTTCGCCGGGTTGATTATTAACCTGTGCTCTTCCAACCTCTGGAAAACTGTCCTGAGGTGGGCTATGTGTTCGTCCTCGGATGCGCTGGCCACCAGTATGTCATCCAGGTAGACAAACATAAACGGCAGATCGTGCAATACCGCATCCACCATGCGTTGGAATGTCTGTGCCGCGCCTTTTAGCCCGAAAGGCATGCATAAAAACTCAAACAGACCAAACGGGGTTATTACTGCCGTTTTAGGTATGTCCTCAGTGCGCACTGGGACCTGGTGGTAACCACGGACCAGGTCTATCTTGGAAAAAATGCGTGCCCCGGTGAGGTGAACGGAAAAATCCTGAATATGAGGGATGGGGTAGTGGTCGTGTGCTGTGGCGTTGTTTAATCTGTGGAAATCTCCGCAAGGCCGCCACGATCCCTCGGCCTTAGGAACCATATGTAGTGGGGATGCCCATGGGCTGTTTGAGCGCCTGATGATGCCCAACTTTTCCAAGTTGGCAAACTCCTCGCATGCTATGGCCAGTGTAGCTGTGTCCAGGCACCGAGGTCGTGCAAAAACAGGCGGCCCCGTAGTGGTAATGAAGTGCTCCACCCCGTGTTTAGTGATGGTCGCCGAAAACGTTGGGACCGTGAGTGCTGGGAACTGGGTGAGTAGTGTGTGGAACTTACCACCTGGAGCTGTGACACTGGCTAGTGTTGTTGGCCCAGTTCCTCGAGCTGTACAGGGGAGAGAATTAAAAGACATTGCGTTAATCAGGCGTCTGTTAGCAACATCGACTAGTAGTCCGTGTGCACACAAAAAATCAGCGCCTAAAATGGGAAGCTGCATGCCTCTATGATGAATGTCCATTGCTATGTACGGCCGTGCAAGGATACAGTCAGTGTCCTCTCTCCAAAAGTCTTAATGTCTGAGTCATTTGCGACCGTCAACTCGGGGCCGCTAGTTCCCACCAGCCGGTCGGCGTAGGATGGCAGGATGAGGCTCTTTTGGGAGCCGGAGTCCACGAGGAACCGTCTCCCCGAGCGTGAGTCTGTCACATAGAGCAGCTTGGTTGCTTCACTGGCGGTCACAGCTGCTACCGACTGCCAGTCCCGGCATTTCCCGAACACTTGAATTGGCACAGTGGCACGCATCGGCGTGTGTCCTCTCCAAAACAGCGGTGGTAGAAACAGAGCGTGTCTCTCCGATGCTTCTTGGCCCCTGCTGCAGTCACCATTGCTGGCTCCTTGCTTCCGCTGGCCATCTCGCTGGGTTCTGACGCTGCTGCGTTCACTGTGAGGGCTCTGGTAGTGAGGATGATCCGATCTGCCTGCTGGGCTAGCGCCCGGTAGTTGCGCGCGGCCAGCAGCGGCGAATTGGCAAGGACCACTCTGGCCACTGTCGGGAGGTTCCGGAGGAAAAGGTGGGCAAAGAGAAAATGCCCGTCATCTGTGCCCATCAATGCCAACATCTTCTCCATCAATTCGACTGCCGACCCGTCTCCTAACTTGGGGTGCGTCAGGAGCTTCTCCGCTCTCTCACAGTCCGAGAGCGTGTAGCGCCGGGTCAGCACAGTTTTGAGAGCACTGTATCTGTCGCGGGCTGGGGACTGTTGGAGCAGGCTCGCTACCTGCTGAGTTGTGCATGCGTCCAGTGCTGTGACCACGTAGTAATATCTGGTGTCATCTGCCGTTATTCCCTGGAGTGTGAACTGGGCCTCGGTGTGAAGGAACCAAGACTTCGGGTCATGTAGCCAAAAGTCTGGGAGTTTGACTGAAATGGCGCACGTGTTGCTGGCACTTCCCGTCCGGGTCGTCTCCGGGGTGTTCGCCTCGCGTTCCATTGTGTGTCAAGGGTCACCAGTGTGGAGAGAATAACCAGGCCGAACTTTTCCGAGCAGATGAAACTTTATTCCACTCTCTCTCACATTCACCAGAATCAGAAAACATAACCACCAGGTTGCAGGCACTCTCTTTTATATCACAGCACTAACACTTCTCTGCTACCTGGGGCGCTGCATTAACATATCACTCCCCACCTTTGATCTGCCACTTCAGTCTGAGGGAAAACTACTGAGTGGGTTCCCCACAATACAAACCTTTCATAGATGTTGTTGTCAATTTTGCAACACTGGCTATGTTTACATGGACACAAGTAACCGGATCAAAAGCCTGATCGGAATAAAAATGCTTCATGTAAACACGACAATCTGAATATTCTAACCCGATCACGCATGTTGACGTGACGTATTTCCGCCTTAGCAGCAGCTAGCAGAAAACATAGCAGGAGTAAAACAAAACTGGTCTGTATCGTCCTGCTGTCTCCATCTGTTCGTCATATGCAGAAGTATGTACTTGTAGCTTCATTACGGAGACCAGCAGAAGCAAAAGTACAGTCTGAATAACACAATACAGGTCCATTTCGACACGAAGCGGGGCTTGGTAACACCAGAAGTTGTTCTTCTACTATTTTCAGAATGTCGAAATGTCGATGTGCGCATGTCAAAATGATTTATTCCATTCAAACGTGTGACACATGGAAACGCACGTCCTAATCAGATCAGCTTTTTCAGGATCCATGTAAACAGTAAAATTCTGCTCTGAACTGTAATCAGATTGAAGAAATTTTGCCCATGTAACTGTGGCCATTGTTGTCGGAAAAGCCAGTTTTTCAGCTTAAATCTATAATTAATCCATGATGACACCTCATGTTTATTTTTGTGTTTTATTAGCATAAACAATCTTATGGATTCTCCTTGAAAGGGTAAAACGGCAGTATCATGTTTATCAATGAAAATAAAAAGCAAAACTTTAGTTTTATGCTCCTATTTTTTTTTTTTTTTTTTACAAAAGGACACGGATCAAAAACTTCTTCTGTGCACACAGAAAGATATACTAATTCCAAACTGTGAAAACAGTTGAACACAAACCCATTATAGCGAGCACTTCTCCTTTTGCAAAGATGATACTTCCAGTGGTCACAGTAAAAAGTCATATTAAAATGTGCAGTTTCTGCAAAATCCAGCTAGCCCAAAACCACAGCGGTCACAAGTTTTGAGGGAGTATGTATTTGGTAATCTGAAGGCAAGTATTTCCACTAGATCAGCTGTCCAATAAATGTCTTTTTCAAGATCAAACAGCATGTTTTACAGTGACTCCTACTACCAAAGCACACGTATGTAGATTTTTTTTCAAGTGTGCATATTCCAAACCACATTTTCATTTTTAATCACAGACTTACAGGATGGGTATTGCTGATAGATTAGGCATTATTTATTGTCAGGGGCAGATCTTCAGGGGGGCAAGTGGCGGCAACTGCCCCTTTGCTGGAGAGCCTTGCCACCCCAGCTGCCCCCACACCAACTTTAATGTCATTGAAATTATACTTATAGAAACACATCACTTGTATGCCCAAAAGCCTTTCATAGCACTGAAATAAAAAGAAGAATTCACCAAAAAAGTATAACTGAAAATAATCTTAAGCCCCTCAAAAATTTAGCTACGGTCCTGCATCAAGCAGGCTTCTGCCTCCTGCTCCCTGGCCTCACACGCTGGTGTGTCACACACACGTAGGAGACGGTGTGTCTGCAACTCAGTAGAGTGGAGCAACTAGTCACCCAGCTTTTCTAGGTGATGTTTTAACACACAAAGTTAAAGTCAAACTAAATTTGTAATGAATGTAATGTATGCTAAAGGTGATGGATAGTCACGGTTCAAAACGTCCATTAATTGCTTGCCAAAAGTGACTCACTTGTGATTTTGTAGAGCATATTTCCCTAGTTAGTTCTGATTATAGTAAATACGAGAGTAGATTATGAAGCATTTAGATGCACTACTGTGGGCAGCACACTGGTGCAGTGGTTAGCACTGCTGCCTGAATTCATGCTGCACCTCTGCTGTCTGCGTACGTGTAACCGGAAACCTCGTGTGACGAAATTTACATCATCGTCTCCACTCCGCTAGTGTCCACAGCGCTTGACTGCATGCAGCCCAAATTTTGTGACCGCGCGGCCTGCCCACGACCTGAACACGTTGAAAAGTGCATGCGCAAGACTGAATAGCCCATCCACGAGGTGGCGATATGGAATAACGTTTGCGCCAGCAGGAACTGAATTTGAATTTTAATTGTTTGAATTTGAATAACTGAATTTGAACCTGAATTAATTAGTTTGAATTATTGCTTTTAAAATCTGAATCGGAATTGCCTAATTTGAAATTGAATCCATTGATTTGAATGTGTATTGCAATAAAATTGAAACTGTATTTCATTTACTTTGAAAAATTTGGCTCCCGAATTCATGATCAGAGTTCAGTTTCACTTCGTGTCATACAAATTCAGTTTATTTCAGGTTTTTGTGCCACACATCCAGGACCTAGCCTCAGTCAAAACTAGTCGAGCACAGATAGAAAGAACTCTGTTTCACGTCTACAACTCTCGCTTTACGTGCTGTTTACCTGTTAATGCCTGCACAGACTTAATTCAAAGTGGTTAATTCAAAGTGATGTCCAGCAGCCACACGCCAGGTTTGTAAAAATAATAATAATGGTGCCATGTATGCATACAAACATTATTAGCCAGGGCAACAGATTGCAGAGATGAACAGCAGAGCCTCCATTCAGGTGTTGGAGGTGTAGCAGCCCAGGAGGAGGTGATCCTGCTGTCAGGACACTGATCTTTCATAAACCAGAGGCTTTCTGTGAGACATGTTTCTTCTACACAAAGTTCAGTGGAGTCAGAAAGTGGACAAAGGTCCATACCTTGTGCTAATATTGGCTATTTAGCATCATAGAAGACATAATTATGACATGATAATAAGAATGAAGCATTCTGCCTTCTCTGAGTTACTAAGGATGGACACTGTAGTTACAGTGGTTGTCTGGCCTTTAAAATTAGGTTTCAAACTAATGAAGCTGTTAGTAGGTTGGCAAGTAAATTAATAATGTTGTTAGCTTGATAACTCGCCACAGTCAGCTGGTAAGATGCTAATGTCAGAAATCAGTACTTAAAAATGACTTTAGATATAATCTATAGATTATCCATCAAAACTGCCACACTTTAGATTTGTAACAGCCTGATAATACATTTAACATATTGATAAAAACCATTGTCATAAAACTTATTGTCATATTTGCCTTGTGACAGTAGATGATCAATAACTGTCCAGTTTTGTCTGTTTCATTATTAACTACACAGAGCTCATCCACAATATTAGTGCAATATTGATTGCATGATAATTTATAATCTGTAACATATCACATGATGTACAGAAACATGATTGTACTAACATGATGACCATATTCAGAGCATACTTGGAGCTTAATCAGAATAAATTATTCTATATTTTCATGTCAGGTGAGTAAATCTCACTAAACATAAGCAAAAATCTGTGACATGTATACTGCATTTTATTTTTTCAACAAATGTGTAGTACATGTGAAGAGTAGACTGCTGTGGTAAAGTTTCAGCCATACATACATTGAACTTAATTATTTTTTAAAATGTTAATTTCTGAAAAGAGAAGAACCAGGTTTATGAGTCTTTAAGTGAATTTATAATTGTATCTAATATAAATCAGGGTTCACATCATTGTCAACTCAGGCTCAGGAAATATGCATTTCTTTTTATCATTTCCTATATGACAGGGGCCACCAAATAAAACTGCAAAAGGTCCGAGCATTGCTACAATGCTCCGCACTTTGGCGCAGTGGTTAGCACCGCGGCAGCACAGTTTACCCTCGGCCGGGGGATCGTGGGGATCATGAGATCGTGGGTTCGATCCCAGCCCCCGGCCAACAGTGATCTGTGTGGAGTTTGCATGTTCTCCCCGTGTTTGTGTGGGTTTACTCCGGGATTTCTCCGGTTTCCTCCCACACGCCAAAAACATGCAGGTTAGGGAGTTAAGGGGCGCTTGCGCACGCAGCGACCGGCAGCTGGTGGCTTGTCACCAGACTGCAGAACAAATCTACCTACGGGTACAAAATAAGTAAAAAAAACCCCAAACTTTGTATATATATTTATGTGTACGTATGTATATCCACTGCTCTTATTTATATTTTTCGTATCTTCTTAATTATTGCTCTGAGTGTTGCTATCCCTGTGCTGTTACAATCCTGGAATTTCCCCATTGTGGGACTAATAAAGGCTTATCTTATCTTATCTTATAAGTCGGTCCTCCTCCCCAGCCGAGGTCCAAACTAGGTGTGGGAATCTTTAGGCACCTCATGATTCGATTATGATTCAGAACTCTGACTTGATTCTAAAACAATTCTCAATGCATCTTGACACATTTTTTTTCTATTCAAGATTTTTCCCTCCCATTGTGTGACAACTTGGCCCTTTTAAAGCAAAGTATTTACTTCCAACATCTTTTATTAAAACAAATAGAAGAGAAACCTGACACATGGTGGCCAATGGTGGCCAGTTGGTTAGGGATGTGGACTGGCGAGCGAAGGGTCGCAGGTTTCATCCCTGGAAAGGCAGGATCAGATCTGGGTGGGACAGATAACATAGCAGTGTTTTCCCCACCCTCCTTAACCCCACTGTGGTGCCCTTGAGCAAGGCTCTGAACCCCAACTGGAGCTGCTCAGTGGTCAGAGGTCAGTCTGTGGTTGTACTGGGCAGCTTCCTGGTGTGAATGTGGGAGTGTGAACAGGGCATCCTTGAAAAAGAGAGGTTGTCTCTCGGTTAAATTACCCTATATAAATAAAGGTTAAATAAAAAAAAAATAAACATGGACAAATTTATCTCAATGTGCTTTTACGAACTGTCATCCTTTCATGGACATTCTTTCAGAAGACCACAGCTGTCTCAAGACAGGCCAGGATTATTTAACTTGCTTTCACACATTATTTTATTAAGCTCATGTTTTAGCTGCTTTTAGCTCTATATTTTTTTTCCACAATATCTTTATTGAACCTTTTTTTTTTTTTTTAACAAACATGATACAAACAAACACTAACACTAAAGTACTACAAAAAAAAAAAATGCACTAAAAACACCAACAACCACCAACAAAATCAAGTCTTCAACAATGCTCCTCTGTTTAGTCTAGACAATCCAATACATAAGTATACATATTATGTTCACCAGTTTGGAATTTACAAGGTCCACACACATCATTCACCTTCTTCTTCAAGAGTTATGTTTAAATTTTTTACATAATCAATAAAAGGTCTCCATATATTCTCAAACACAATTTCCTTTGATTTCAGTATATATGTTATTCTTTCTAATGGAAGGTTTGTTAACATCTGTCTTAACCACTGAGTCACATCTGGTCTATGAGTCTTTTTCCATAATAGTGCAATACATTTTTTGGCATTAAGCAAACTGAGGTCTATGAATGTTCTTTCACTTTTATTAAAATTATGCTTTTCTGGGTACAGACCCAACAAAAACAGTTTAGGATTCAATATGATTTGTTTTGAGATTATTTTTTCAATTGTTACCCTCACCTCTTCCCAAAACATTCTTATTAATCTACATTCCCATAAACAATGAAATAGGGTTCCTTTACTTTCCATGCATTTTGTGCATGTATCTGGTATATTTTTGTTATATCTATTTAACTCCTCCGGTGTAACATACATCCGCATTAACCATTTGAAATGTATCAATTTAAGGCGTGCATTTATTGATTTGGTTTGAGCTTCTGTACAAGCCAATTCCCATTGTTCCTCTGAAATTTCAGTTTGCAGATCTTCTTTCCAGTAGTTTAATCTTTTCAGTGAATTTTCACTTGAAGATAGTGTCAATGAGTTATAAAACTCTGAAATAATACCCTTTCTTTTACTATCTTTCATCATCATTTTTTCCAAGGATGAATAAATAGGTCGAGTGAGAGCTTTATTTTGATTTGATCGAATAAAGTTTCTAAGTTGAAGATATTTAAAAAAACGTGTTCTATTGAGATTAAATTTGATCCTCAGCTGTTCAAAAGACATTATGTTGTCTGCACATGGCAAATATAAATCCTGAATCTTTTGTATCCCTTTTAAATTCCATACTTTATATACAGCGTCCGCTCTCCCTGGTTTAAAATATTGATTACCCCATATTGGACTAAATTGTGACAATAACTGTGGTTCTTTTAAATAGTTTTTAGCTTCACACCATATTTTGATCATATGCTTTACAAATGGATTTTTAACTTGTTTTTGTAATTTTTTTGCCGAATCTGAGTATATGAATATGGGAAGAGGTAAAGGTAAATTGTATGATTCCATTTCAGTCCAGTGAGGGAGATCATTTGATGAAAAATAATATGTCATAGACCTCAGTTGTGCCGACCAATAATACAACATAAAATTTGGACATTTCAGACCTCCACGATCAAATGGTAAATATAATAAAGACAAACGTAATCTAGCCCTCCTGTTGTTCCATATAAATTCCACTAACTTTTTTTTTATTCTTGAGAATAGATCTAAAGGTGGTGATAAGGGAATGTATTGAAATAAATAAAGTATTTTAGGTAAAATATTACTTTTAAGTATATTGATTCTCCCGATCATCGACATTGGTAGTGACATCCATCTCTGAGTTAACTCATTGATATCTGACATTAAGGCTTCATAGTTGACACTGGCGACTGATTCTAGCTTAGGCATAATTTGGATTCCTAAATATTTAAACTGATTTACAACATTGAATTGATTTACCTCAGGGGCTGGGTAATTTCTCTGGGTCTCATTTAGCATTAATATTGAAGATTTAGTTTTATTTATTTTATATCCTGATATTTCCCCAAAATTCTTTATTAAATTCAACAAGGTTGGAATTGATTTTTTTAGATTCGACATAAACAAAATTATATCATCGGCGTACAGGGAGATTTTATGTTCTGTTGGTCCAACTTTAATTCCATATATTTGTGAATGTAAACGTATCGCTATCGCTAAAGGTTCAATTGCCATAGTAAACAGTAAAGGTGAAAGTGGACAGCCTTGTCGACATCCTCTATTGATTTTTATTGGTTTTGAAATATTGTTATTTGTTAGGATTTCTGCTGTAGCATTATTGTATATTATTTGAACCCATTTTATGAAATTATTTCCAAGTCCAAACCTTTGTAGGACTTCAAAAAGAAAGGGCCATTCAACTCTATCAAAGGCCTTTTCGGCGTCCAGTGATAGGAGAGCTGTATCCGGTGCTTCTTTATTAAAATAAATAATATTAAATAGTCTTCTTACATTATGGAAGCCTTGTCTACCCTTTATAAAGCCATTCTGATCTCGATTAATAATATTTGGTAAAATTTCTTGTATTCGTCTTGCTAAAATTTGACAGATTATCTTAAGGTCGGCGTTTAATAGGCTTATTGGTCTCATATTTTCACATTTATTAGAGGGCTTACCTGGTTTTGGCAGCAGTATAATTAAGGCATTATTTATGTATGATGGTAAATTATTATTTTGAAATGCTTCTAAAACCATTTCCAAAAAAGGTTTTATTAATTTATTCTTAAATTTTTTATAAAGGTCAACTGGAAGACCATCTGGTCCTGCACTTTTTCCTGATTTCATATTATCAATGGCTAGCCCAACTTCTTCTTGACTAATTTTAGACTCCAATATCTCCCTGTTTTCATTTGGAATACACGGTATAGATAGTTCGTTCAAAAACCCATTTAGTTTTGTTAAATCAGGTTCATTTTTGGTATCATATAATTTTTCATAGTAATCTCTAAAGGCTCTATTAATTTCTAAAGGATCTATAACTACCTGTCCGTTACTTATAATACTGGTAATTGGTGTTTTAATTTCCAATTGTTTAATCTGCCATGCTAATAATTTTCCTGATTTTTCACCTTGTTCATAAAAAGATTGTTTCAATCTTAGAAGACTCGAGGCAGCTCTATTCGCTGATTTTTTGTCGTATTCAGCTCTCAAAATCAGTAATTCATTCTCCAACCTTGGGTCACTTCCTGCATACACTTTTTCCTGAAGACTTTTTATTTTATGTTCCAATTTAGCTCTCTCCTCTCGAGTCTTCTTAGATTTTGATCCTGTATAACTAATAATATGTCCCCTAATAAAAGCTTTGAAAGCCTCCCACTTTACACATGCTGATGTTTGTGTAGTATTGATGTCAAAGAACTCGTCTATCTGTTTTTCTATATACTTGACAAATTCCTCATCCTGAAGCCATTTATGCTGAAATTGCCATCTACCTGATTCCTTTGTCAATTTTTTATCTACATATATTAGACAACAGGGTGCATGATCAGAGATCACGATGTTATCATAAAAGCAGTTTTGAATCTTGGACCTTAATTCTGTGGAAATCAAAAAATAATCAATACGTGAGAATGTCTTGTAGGTACTGGAATAACAAGAATAGGCTTTAACTTGTGGTTTCATTTCTCTCCATATATCTAACAATCTCAATTCTTTCATAAAATGATTAATAGTCATCCTACATCCAATGTGCGTACAATCCAGTCCTGTTGATCTATCCACACCTGGATTCAATGTACAATTAAAATCCCCTGCTATTATATGTTGCCCTGTAAGTGATGATAAGATGAGAAATAAATTAGCAAAGAACTTCTGATCATCTATATTGGGACCATATAAGTTCACAAGATTTATATTTTCTAATAGCAAAGAACCTTGAATGATTACATATCTTCCAAATTTGTCTCCAATTACATTTTTCACTTGAAAAGGAACTGATTTATGTATGAGAGTCATAACTCCCCTGGCTCGGGATGAAAATGAAGATGTGAATACACTTCCCTGCCATCTACTCCTAATTCTTTTAACATCCTCCTCTATCAGATGAGTTTCTTGTAAAAACACAATTCTTGAACCCATGTCCTTTATTTTATTCATAACTTGTTTAAGTTTTTTTAAATTTTGTAGACCTCTGCAATTCCATGAAGTTAAATTAAGATTAACACTTTGGTCCATGATCAATAGAGAGTTTGGGATTACCTTGCAGTGTAAACATGCTCATACAGAGAAGCAAAAACATGAGTGGTTGAACATTCATCCTACAAACTACACACAAACAAATTTCGCTTTTAGCTCTATATTAATTTTTAAACAAAAAAATATTAAAATGAATTCTTTGTTCAATTTCAAACAAAATGTAATATAAAATTTTATAATACAGGAGAACACTAAATATGTTTGTTGACTCCAAATAAATAGGTCTAAAATTCTAAAATCTACAACTAAAATCCTAAAAGTGTTTGACAGGAGAACACAAACTTAATTGTATTGCATTTTATAAAAAGATTAATATATAAAAAAATAAATTTCACAAAAAGTCCGCCTCTATACAATATTTTCATTGCAGAAAAAACTGTTTCAAACAGAGAAAAAAATGGACACAAAATATAATTCCACAGGACAGAATTCCTTGACATTTTTTAAAATCTCAACAGTAAACTCTGTTACAGCATGGATGGAGCTGTAACTCCATGGTTACAGGGAGAGGGGAGGTGGAACTTTTTATGTTCAGTAACACATGGAGCTTTTATAGTTTTTCCATGTCAGCCTTGTGTGTGTGTGTGGGGCGGGACGGCAGCAGGGAACCTGTCTGACTTTTGCAACCCGCTGCATACTCTCTGGGGTGGTTGGAGCGGCAGAGTCTCTGCAGAGAGTGGTGTTCATGGGACAACAAAGAGGGCAGTCTGCAGCAGGAGGAGAGTGCCCAAGGGCCCATGCCATAATCTGTAAGGCAGTCGCTGATGCAGCAGTTCAGTTCCACTTTTTTCCCACCAAAATAAAACAGTCTTCCTTTTCCCCAAATTGCATCAAAAGGCTTCAGGGTCTGGACAGAGGACTCTCGGGGTCCGGATCTGGACCGGAGTCCGCCAGTTGGTGACCCCTGGTATATGATTTTATTAGAAGTCAGCAAGTCCTCCACCAGTAAGACAACAGAGGTTGTTTGTTCCAATACATTTTACTGCAAATCCATTAACCATCTAGATCAGACCCTGGAACATAGATATGAGTGTAATACCCCCTTTACACAGAGGTGCAGATCTGGCCAATTTTTTTTATCTATCAATGACATTTAATAATTTCCACACTCTTCACAGTGTCCTCAGACTTTTGACTCCATCCAAAACACACACGGATCTCCTATATGATCCCTAAGATTCAAAAATTGGTCCAACATCTCAAAGATCTCCATGCTGTGTTAAGGGGCCCCAAGAGTGTGTAGGTACAAGGTGTAGAAGACTGTAGACAGGTTCCTGTTTGATGCCATCATGTGACTGAATTATTTCACTACAAAAACTCCTAACTTCACCTCTGTGTCCTCTGACAGGGAGGAGATGACCATCAGGATCCTGCTGCTCTTTTTCCTGACCACTTGTGTCAGTTTCCACCTTCACTTTATCAACTCAAGCACACCTGAACAGGTCTGTTCCAGTTCTCAGTGTCTTTGTTGCGCTCTTTTCCAATATGACAGACCTCCTACCAGCCAGAGGAGAACATCAATATCAGACTGGAATGAATGGACCTTAACCTCTAAACACGAGAGACTGAACAGGAGGAATACAGTAAGTACAGCCCCAGTTTATAGCTGTTGGATATACCAACAGCTATAAACCTGATGAACCTGATGAAACAGTACCCTGTGGAGAAGTGTGGGAAGGACGAGGCTGAGTTTATTTCTCAAGTCCAGTTTTATTCACATTCACATTCTCCAACATCCAAAAACAGAAAGAGCAAGGAATCCCCCAACATCTGTCCCTTTAATACCCCAGGACATCAAAGCACACAGTCACATTGTCTTTTAATCCCAAATCACAATGCATCCCCCTCCAGGTCTTCTCATCTCCACCTAAAGTCCTGGTGGTCAGGAAATCCCTCAAGGCCATCTCTTTGCATACAAAAGGCCAGACTTCACATCCTCCTGTTACCCCTAGGAGGTTCAGTCCTTTTGTTCCTCTGAGACGTGAAGCATACAATAAGCATACAGTAATACACATGTGAAGCATATGAAACCCACATATGTGCACCACATGACCCCCCCAAATGTCTAAGATGGAACAACATAACCACAGATTGCATGTCATAATAAAATCACTACATATCAGTCCACGTGCCGCCTGGGCCTCAGCCTTCTCCCGTATTTGCTGTAAGCAGGCTGTACCACTTCCACGGCATCTTCCTGCTGTGGAGCTGCTGCCTGGGGATGAGAACTGTTAGTCAACCTCTGTGGGTGTTCTGGGGAATGCTCTCTAGGGGGTCTGCCGCGCCGAGGAGCCTTAGCCAACTGCACAACTTCGTCAGCTACCACAAAAGCGGGTTTGAGCCTGTTAATGCCAATTATTTCTTTTCTGCCGCCCAAATCTAGCAAAAAATGCTTATCCTCTGTTTCCAGCACTCTATATGGTCCGTCATAAGGAGGGCGTAAAGGCGGACAATGAGCATCATGTCTGACAAAAACAAACTCCGCATTTTTTAAAGCCTTAGGCACAAAAACACGTGGAAAACTGTGGTGAACGGGGCCAGGTAGCGTGCTCGGGCCTGTGCTATTCTGTAACCGCTGAGCCGGGGAGCACTCTGGCGCTGGATTATCTGGGAGAAATTCCCCGGGCAGCCGAAGTGGCTGTGCGAAAACTAGCTCAGCTGGGGAGGCTTCTAAATCCTCTTTAGGTGCAGAACGCAACCCCAATAAAACCCATGGTAGCTTGTCCACCCAATTTGCATCCATAAGCGACGCTCTGAGAGCCGCCTTCAGTGACCTGTGAAAACGTTCGCATAACCCGTTAGCCTGCGGGTTGTACGCGGTCGTGCAGTGGATCGTTGCCCCCAGGCTGCGGGCCATCGCTGACCAAAGTTCGGAAACAAATTGAGGGCCTCTGTCAGACGTAATGTCTGACGGGACTCCAAAACGCGCTACCCATGCCGTTAAAAATGCGTGCGCAACCTCCTCGGCTGTGGTTGACGACAGCGGAACGACTTCCGGCCAGCGCGTGGTGCGGTCAACCATTGTCAGAAGATGAGTGCACCCTTGTGAGGGCGGGAGGGGGCCTACGAGGTCCACGTGGACATGATCAAACCTTTTAGCTGGGATGTGAAACGGCTCCAAGGGAGCTCTCGTGTGTCTACGAACCTTGGCCCGCTGACAAGCCATGCAGGCTGCCGCCCACTCTCTAACTTGTTTGCGCAGGCTCAGCCATACAAATTTCTCTCCTACCATTTTGACCAACGCACGCACTCCCGGGTGCGCCAGAGAATGGATCGAGTCAAAAACGCGGCGGCGCCACGCGGCTGGAACCACAGGACGCGGCCGCCCAGTGGAGACATCGCAGATTAGGTGGGGCATACCGTCTTGCAGCACCCTGTTCTCCAGCCTTAACCCTGTTGGTCCAGACTGGAGCGCGCGCACATCTGCGTCGCTAACCTGCTCCGCGGCCATGGCTGCATAATCTATCCCCATGCGGACCGGGGCCACGCGCACTTCCGCGTTGCTAACCTGCTCTGCGGCCATGGCTGCAGAATCTACCTCCACGCGGCCTGGAGCCGCCACGGCGTGCGAGAGGCAGTCCGCCACTACATTAAGTTTACCCGCCACATGCTGGATATCGGTAGTAAACTCCGATATCGCGGCCAGCTGTCTCTGCTGCCGGCCCGACCAAGGTTCTGAAATCTTGGCCATCGCGAAAGTCAGCGGCTTGTGGTCAACGAACGCGGTAAAACGGCGTCCTTCCAGCCAGAACTGGAAGTGGCGAATGGCCAAGTGGAGAGCTAACAACTCCCTGTCGAATGCGCTGTATTTTCATTCGTTGTCGCGCAGGGTCTTACTGAAAAAGTCAAGCGGTTGTCAGGCTCTGGCTACATGCTGTTCCACGACCGCCCCTATGGCCACATCTGACGCGTCAGTAGTGAGCGCCATGCGGGCCGCAGGGACTTGATGTGCTAACAACGCAGCGTTTGCCAGGTCTGTTTTGACTTCAGAGAATGCGCGCTCTCGCTCCGGAGACCATTCGACTTTATTTGTGGGTTTTTGTTTTTTTAGTGCAGCATACAATGGTTGCATGAGCTGCGCTGCGCGGGGGAGGAAACAGATATAAAAATTCACCATTCCCAAAAACTCCTGTAACGCTTTGACCGTTTGTGGTTGGGGAAAATTTGTTACTGCGCGCACTTTGTCAGGCAGAGGGACCGCTCCTTCTGGGGAGACGCGATGCCCCAAAAAATCAATCTGCGTCACCCCGAACTGACACTTCGCTGGGTTAATTATTAACCCGTGCTCTGCCAACCTCCGGAAAACTGCCGTGAGGTGGTTTTCGTGTTCGTCTTCAGACGCGCTGGCTACCAATATGTCGTCCAGGTAGACGAACACGAAAGGGAGATCGCGCAAAACCGCGTCCATCATGCGTTGGAACGTCTGCGCCACGCCTTTAAGCCCAAACGGCATGCGCAAAAACTCGAAAAGCCCGAAAGGAGTTATTACCGCTGTTTTGGGTATGTCCTCAGCGCGCACTGGGACCTGGTGGTAACCACGTACCAAGTCTATTTTAGAAAAAACGCACGCCCCCGCCAAATGAACTGAAAAATCTTGGATGTGCGGGATCGGGTAGCGGTCGTGCGCTGTAGCGTTGTTCAGCCTGCGGAAATCACCGCAAGGTCGCCACGAGCCATCAGCTTTCGGGACCATGTGAAGCGGTGAAGCCCATGGGCTCTTCGAACACCTGATGATGCCCAACCTTTCCAGGTTGGCGAACTCCTCACGCGCTATGGTCAGTTTAGCTGAATCCAAGCGCCGAGCTTTTGCAAAAACGGGTGGTCCGGTGGTAGTAACAAAATGATCCACCCCGTGTTTAGCCACGGTCGCCGAAAATGTTGGAACTGTGAGTGCTGGGAACTGAGTGAGGAGTGTGTGGAACTTACCACCCGCAGCTTTGACGTTGGCTTGTGCTGTTGGCGGGGCCACTCGAGCTGTACAGGGAACAGAATAAAAAGAGAGTGCATTAACCAGGCATCTGTTAGCAAGATCGACCAACAAACCATGTGAGCACAAAAACTCAGCCCCTAACATGTTGAAATTGACTGCCGCTATGACGAAAGTCCACTCGAATGTACGGCCGTGTAAAGACAGAAGCAGAGTCCTCTCACCGAAGGTCTTAATCGCCGAGCCGTTCGCTGCTGACACCCCGGGACCACTGGAAGGTGCCAGCCGGTCAGCGTAGGAAGGTGTGATGAAACTCAGCAGGGAGCCCGTGTCCACAAGGAAATGCCTCCCTGAGTGCACATCCCTCAAGTAGAGCAGCTTGTTCTCCTCTCCAAGGGCCGCAGCTGCTACCGACCCCCAGTCTTGGCGTTTCCCAAGCGCTTGAAATGGCATGGTGGAATGCACTTGCGTGCCCTCTCTGTGAAGCGGCGATGGTAGAAGCAAAGGACATCGTCTGCTCCGTGTTTCCTGGCCCCTGCTGCCGCCGTCGTCGGTGAGTCTGGTGCTGCAGCCTCTGGCCCCCGGCCCTCTCTGAACGTTGAGCCTGGCTCCGTTGCCGCAGCCGTAGCCGCGTGCCGTTTATTGGCGTCGACGAGTCGTTGCGCCTCCTGGCCCAGCTCGTGGTAGTCTCGTCAGGCCAGCAGTGGTGAACTGGCCAGGGTCACTCTCACCGCTGACGGTAGGATCCTGAGGAAATGGTGGGTGAAGATGAAGTTATCATCTTCGGAGTCTCTCAAACTCAACATCTTCCCCATCAGGTCTGCAGGTCTGTCGCTCTCAAATCCAGTCAGCGCCAGGAGCCTCTCTGCTCGCTCCTCCACCGAGGGGGTGAAGTAACGGATGAGTGCAGCCTTCAACGTGCTGTACTTGTCACTGTCCGGTGGGTGGTTGATCAGGCTCTCCACCCGCCGGGCTGTGTGGTTGTCCAGCTTTGCAACCACATGGTAGAACTTTGTCGTCCACCAAAATCCTCCGGAGGTGGAACTGTGCCTCGACTGCGTTAAACAAGGAGCGTGGATTATTCGGCCAGAAGTCCGGTAGCTGAACTGTGGCTGCATTCGTTTGGCTGGCTCCTGACGAGTCTGGCTCGGGAGATTCGTCTCCGCTCATGATACGTCTTAGGGTCACCAGTGTGGAGAAGTGTGGGAAGGACAAGGCTGAGTTTATTTCTCAAGTCCAGTTTTATTCACATTCACATTTTCCAACATCCAAAAACAGAAAGAGCAAGGAATCCCCCAACATCTGTCCCTTTAATACCCCAGGACATAAAAGCACACAGTCACATTGTCTTTTAATCCCAAATCACAATGCATCCCCCTCCAGGTCTTCTCGTCTCCACCTAAAGTCCTGGTGGTCAGGAAATACCTCAAGGCCATCTCTTTGCATACAAAAGGCCAGACTTCACATCTTCCTGTTACCCCTAGGAGGTTCAGTCCTTTTGTTCCTCTGAGACGTGAAGCATACAATAAGCATACAGTAATACACATGTGAAGCATATGAAACCCACATATGTGCACCACAACCCAACATTTAAAATGAGTGTGTCATGGAGCGGTCCTCACGGACCACTAATGAGATGCTATAGGCAGCTGTAGAGTTTGCACATTTATTAAAGGAAGACATACACTACAAAATAATGAGCCTTGTGGGGCAAAACACAAATAAAGGCTTCACTAGACACTGACGATAAACTGAGAACTAGGAAGACTGATGGAAGACAAGGATACAACACTTACATACCAAAAGCGAGGGCGGAACCTAACGCCGAAAGGAACTGGCTTCGGACGTAGGGAACCCAGTCTGGATAAGGCGAGGTCACAGCCCGGAGTGACAGAAGCTGCTCCCTTAAATAGGGCAAGATGATTAATCAGCTGATGAGGGTGTCATCAGCTGAATCAAAACCAGCTGTTACTGCTTGGCTCTGACAGCCGGAAGCCCTGCAGAGACGCTGTCAGAATAAGAGCTCTGAGAGCCCACCAGAAATAAATACAGAATGGGATGAAAATACTGCATGACCCGAGCGCGGACGAGATCGGCGCTCAGACCATGACAGTACTCCCCCCCCGAAGGAACGCACTCTGGGCATAAACGTAACATCCAAGCCTTCCCCCCACCCAGAAGGCTACGAAATCCCACCCAGGGCGGGTGGAGGGGGGAAAAAGGCTCGGAGGGCAAGAGTCAAAAAAAAGGAAAAAAAACCCCACCAAGGAATGGAACCGGGAAAAAAAAAAAAAAAAGACAAGGGCCAATACAGAACAAATATGAACATGGTGCACAACAGAGCAAGGAAACAAAACCCACAAATATACTCCATAATGCATAGGTAGAAGACAGAACAATGAATGCAAATAACAGATACAAAGCTAAATGACCATAATACACAGGCGTCTCTCAACCAGAGGAAGGGGAAACAAAAAATCACGCTAAATAGCAGCAAGATACAGACAGTTCCACAAACCCAAATAAACTGGCAGGGGCAACAAAAGCGCATATACAGACTACAGAGAGGAAAATGAAAGAAAAAAAAACCCCACACACTAAAGAGCGGCGAAATACAAACAGTTTAGGTAGGGTCCCAATAACCGGGCATAACAGAACCTATCTCGGACTACAGAGGAAAAACAAACAAACACACTAAATAGCGGCGATATACATACAGTTCAGAAACAGTCCAAATCACCAAATACAAAGGAGGAGGAAGAAAAAAGAAACACACGCTACAAGGCGGCGAAATACACAGTTCAATATAGCTCATATACAAAACCCAAGCGCATCCCAAATATTTCAAGGGAGAGGGAAGAGGAGAAAAAAAAACACAGGGATGACGGCAGGCAGAGCACAATGGAGTAAGGAAAAACAATAGTTCAGGCGGTCTACCCGCATTTAGTGTCCACATTGCAGGCAGGGAAACAAGGATGAGTTCAGGCAGCCTAACCCAGTCCCAGGCCAGGGGAAACAGTACCCCTGGTGGCCAGACCAGGTCACCGAACAGAGAGTTCAGTTTGTTGGGTGGCCGACCCAGAACGCCAAACGGGCGAAGCAATCTCCCAGGTGGCCGACCAGCATCATTCAGCCACCAGGACCACAGAAGAGAACTCGGAGACGGCTTCCCTATTGAGAGGAAGAGCGAGGGAGAGCCGAGCCGATAACGGGAAATTCCAGTGGCCCCCAATGGAAGGGAAAAGGGAACGGGGGAAGGAAAAGGGACCAGTCCAGCGTCGACCGGCGGAGGATCTGCAGCTCCTTCTCCAAACTCTACACGGACCGGCGCTGCACTTTCGTTGGGTCCCAAGCGGAACTGTGCTGCACCCACGACGAACCCCGACTGGGCCGGAACCACACCCATGACGGACCCCGATTGGGTCAATGTTGCACCCACGACGGACCCCGACTGGGCCGGAACCACACCCACGACGGACCCCGATTGGGTCAGAGCTGCACCCACGACGGACCCCGACTGGGCCGGCGCAGCACCAGGGACGGCCTCCAAACCCGAACTCGGAACCTCCAGAACAGCGACCGGAATCGACTCATCACTGGTGACCCTGGGAGAAGGCTCAGGAGAGGAAAGAGAACCGGGATCAGGATCACCGGCAGCGACAGAGCCCAGAGAGACAAGCTCGGATGCAGCGGATGGCTGCACCCGGCTCGTGTCCCCGAGAGACAGGCAAAAATGCTCCAGAATAGACAGGAGAAAGATAAAATAGAGCACTTGCCTGATCTCGAATTCTGCTGCTGTCCAGGACTTCGGCGATCTGGGTTCAGCAAGTAGAAGGTCCTCCTCTGGTTCCCACTCGGCTACAGCGGGCTCCGCAGCCAGCATGATGGTATCCACAGTCCGGGGATTCCCTGACGCTGACATCCATGCTGAGGGCCCGCATGGCGTGGTGGCAGGGGATCCGTGACCAGCCAGGTTGGACTGTCCTTCTGTGGAGATCTGGGGACACTTGCTCGTCTGCGCAGGCTCCAATTTGCAGTCCACCCTCCTCCTCTGCCTGTGTCGTGGCTGCGGGGCTGGAACCGGGATCCCCAGGCCCGCAGGCTCCCTCCTTGTCCGACGGCGTAGACCTGGCGCCGAGGAACGCTCAGGGGAAGGAGACACAAAGGTAGCAGGTTCATAATTAATCACTGCAGCAGGTGGAGGGAGCTCAGGGGACTGTGAACCCCAAACTCCACCCCTAGGGGTCAGACAAAGCAATTCACCCAGTGAAGGAAAAGAATGAAAAGGCACTTGCCTGCTCCGCTGAGGGCCGGTGGAAGCTGCTGCAGTGGGCTTGGTTCTTCCCTTCCCCCGCTGGATGGAGACGGAGGGCCACCGGGAAGACGAAGAGGAGCCGCTTGCACCGGATCAGGAACGGGGGCAGCCGGAGACGGACGGACTCAGACCCCACAGCAGCTGGGGGGAGCATCGAGGAGGAGGGAGAAACAGCCGAGGCGATCCGGGAATGAGGAGCTGACGGAACAGCAGGGACAGATGACCCGGAGGCGGAGGCTACTGGGTTTTCCTCCCGTCGTGACGCAGGGGTAACAGCTGGCTGGGAGGCAAAGTTCCTACGGCGACCTGGAACTGGATCCGGACGGGGTTCTCGCTGAGGCTTGATACGGGCCTTGTGATGATGTTTACTGGCAGAGGGCGAGGTCGGGGAACCTCCGCTGCTGCGCAGAGACGGAGACCAGTAATTCGGCGTATTTGGGATAATTATAGAGCTCCGGACTGAGCTCCACCAGTCTAACTGCCGCCGTGAAATGCTTTATGATTTCCAATGGATGGGAAGCAGAGCGAGCCACAGCCACATGGTCCTGAAGGATCACCACAGTCCACTGCGTCTCCTCTGAGGGAATCCCGGCTGACGTCATCCTCCGCTGGGAATGACCCCTGGGTGGTGCGAACTCCTGGACTGGATGGAGGACAGGAATGAGATCCCCGAGGCGAGGAACGAGGATGCCTCCTCTTCGGCTTCCTGCCGGAATTTCCCTTCAACCCATGGAGCTCCTCCTGGAAAGCAGAGATGTCCGCCATCCTCGCTGTGATTTCAGGGTGGTTAGCGTAGCGAGGATGGCCGTTAATAGTTGCCTCAGCGAGGCCCAGGTACCAGCGCGAGCCGCTGGGGACGGGGTTACTGCGAGCGCTGGAGAGGATCCCATTGATCTCGATGAGAGCCATCACTAGCTCGTAGCTTAAACTCATGGCATAGCCCTTGGGTGGTGATGCCATCTCCCAGCACACTGGTACGTGCAAAAGGAAAAAACTACAAGCCCAAACAGTGCCAACTCACGGTCGCCGGCGTCTCGTTTGGCTGCGACCTACTGTCATGGAGCAGTTCTCGCGGACCACTAATGAGACACTATAGGCAGCTGTAGAGTTTGCATATTTATTAAAGGAAGACATACACCACAAAATAATGAGCCTTGTGGGGCAAAACACAAATAAAGTCTTCACTAGACACTGACGATAAACTGAGAACTAGGAAGACTGATGGAAGACAAGGATACAACACTTACATACCAAAAGCGAGGGCGGAACCTAACGCCAAAAGGAACTGGCTTCGGACGTAGGGAACCCAATCTGGATAAGGTGAGGTCACAGCCCGGAGTGACAGAAGCTGCTCCATTAAATAGGGCAAGATGATTAATCAGCTGATGAGGGTGTCATCAGCTGAATCAAAACCAGCTGTTACTGCTTGGCTCTGACAGCCAGAAGCCCCGCAGAGACGCTGTCAGAATAAGAGCTCTGAGAGCCCACCAGAAATAAATACAGAATGGGAGAAAAATACTGCATGACCCGAGCGCGGACGAGATCGACGCTCAGACCATGACAGTACTCCCCCCCCGAAGGAACGCACTCTGAGCGTAAACGTAACATCCAAGCCTCCCCCCCACCCAGAAGGCTACGAAATCCCACCCAGGGCGGGTGGAGGGGGAAAAAGGCTCGGAGGGCAAGAGTCAAAAAAAAAGGAAAAAAAAACCCACCAAGGAATGGAACCGGGAAAAAAAAAAAAAAGACAAGGGCCAATACAGAACAAATATGAACATGGTGCTATGGTAAGAGCTCTGAGAGCCCACCAGGAATAAATACAGAATGGGAGGAAAATACTGCATGACCCAAGCACGGACGAGATCGGCACTCAGACCATGACAGAGTTACATAAAATCATGTAAATTCTTGTTCAACTTGAGTTTAAAAATAAGGAACTTGTGGAAAATGCAACCATATTTATTTCATTTAATTCTGAGATGGTTTGATGTATGCTCTAGTTCATATAGTGTCACTAAAACCCTTAAAATTACTACTAACTAACTAACTAACCTGCACTTATATAGCGCTTTTCTAGTCACAAAGACCACTCAAAGCGCTTTCATTAATACTAACCCTCTATTCTAAGGGCCTATAGGAAACAGATATCTAGGGACAATTTAGAACAGCCAATTAACCTAACATGCATGTTTTTGGCATGTGGGAGGAAACCGGAGAAATCCCGGAGTAAACCCACGCAACACGGGGAGAACATGCAAACTCCACACAGATCACTGTTGGTCGGGGGCTGGGATCGAACCCATGATCCCACGATCCCCACAATCCCCCGGCCAAGGGTAAACTGTGCTGCCGGAGTGCTAACCACTGCGCCACCGTGCAGCCCCCCCAAAAAATCCATCCATCCATCTTCTACCGCTTTTTCAGAGGTCCGGGTTGCGGAGGAAGCAGTTCAAGCAGAGAAGCCCAGACTTCCCTCTCCTCAGCCACCTGCTCCAGCTCTTCAGAGAGGATACTAAGGCATTCCCATACCAACTTGGACACATAGTCTCTTCAGCGAGTCCTGGGTCTGCCCCGGGGTCTCCTCCCAGTGGGACGTGCCTGAAACACCTCAAGTGGGAGGCGTCCAGAAGGCATCTTGATCAGATGCCCAAACCACCTCAACTGGCTCCTCTCGATGTGGAGGAGCAGCAGTTCTACTCTGAGCCTCTCCTGCATGACTGAGCTCCTCACCCTATCTCTGAGGGTGAGTCCAGCAGTCCTACGAAGAAAGCTCATTTCAACCGCTTGTATCCGCGATCTCATCCTTTCGGTCATTAGCCAAAGCTCATGACCATAGGTGAGGGTAGGAATGTAGACTGACTGGTAAATCGACAGCTTTGCCATAGAGTTTAGCTCCCTCTTCACAGCAACAGACCAGTACAACATCCGCTTCACTGCAGATGTTGCTCTGATCCGTTTGTCAATCTCTCGCTCCATTCTCCCCTCACTTGTGAATAAGACCCTGAGATACTTAAACTCCTCCACTTGGGGGCAGGAGCTTGTCCCCAACCCAGAGAGGACAATCCACCTTTTCTGGCTGAGGACCATGAACTCGGACTTGGAGGTGCTGATTTTCATCCCAGCCGATTCACACTCAGTAGCAAACTGTCCCAGTAAAAGCTGTAGGTCATTGCTGGATGAAGCCAACAGGACAACATCATCTGCAAACAGCAGAGATGAGATCCTGTGGTCACCAAGCATGACACCCTACATTCCCTGGCTGCGCCTAGAAATCCTGTTCATAAAAATTATGAACAGGATCAGTGACAAAGGGCAGCCCTGGCGGAGTCCAACTCTCACTGGGAATGAGTCCAACCGAGTGTTGGCAATACGAACCAAACTCTCACAACAGTTGCATAGAGACCAGATGGCTGGTAACAGCAAGCCCGATACCCCATACTCCCAAAGCACCCGCCACAAAAAAAACACAAGAGACACGGTCTTCTCCAAGTCCACAAAGCACAAGTAAACTGGTTGGGCAATCCCTCATGAACCCTCGAGGATTCTCAAGAGAGTAAAGAGCTGGTCTGATGTGCCACGGCCAGGACTTAAACCACATTGCTCCTCCTGAATCTGAGGTTCAACCTACGGCTGGTCCTACCCTTAAAATGTGTGATTAAATTTTTCTTAATATTAATGTAAACTTATTTTTGGATCATGCCTAACCATACTAACTATAAGTATTCAGTAGATTCAACTCAAGTAGTTAAAGAAAATGTAGTAAACGAGTGATCCCTCAAAATTACTTGATATACTAAATTTAATTAATTAAATAACAGTAATAAGTATTCACTAAGCCAAAAAAGAAAAACAGAAAAAAACTTGATGCTTTAACTAGAGTACATGTGACTGTACTCTTTCAGTATCTTGATTTCACTGAATTTAAATAAATGGGAGCAAAGTTTTTCTCATCATATGGGAAATTATTTTCTAATTGTTTTCATATTCTGGCTTAGTGAATACTTAACTGTTTCTACATATGATTTTATTATACTGGAGGGCAAATGTCGGTAGTTTATATTTTAGTCTTTAGAAACAAAAAACACTTGTAAAATTGCAAAGCTGCAAAATTTAATGCATGAATGCGCAAACTTAAAACAGTTGGAAATGTAGATGAAAAAAGTTAAGCAAGAGTGAAAGTGTTACACACTAATACTTTCTTATTTAAGTAGTTTTTTAGGGGACTACTCTTGTATGTATGCAAGCAAGACATATAAGGTAATGCTACTTTTACCTGAGTACATTTTTGAGCTATTCTACCCACCTCTGTAAACAAGGAGATGTTTCTGAAGTCACATGGTTCACATAAGTGCCAATGGGAGTTAAGTTTTAGCACCCTTAACACCATCACAGCTCCTTAGAAGTTAAAGAGCTTACTGTCTTTCTCCTAGTAAAAAGTAATAATTTCAACATGAACTTCCATCCATCCATCCATCTTCTACCGCTTTTCTGGGGGTCCGGGTCGCGGAGGCAGCAGTTCACGCAGAGAAGCCCAGACTTCCCTCTCCCCAGCCACCTGCTCCAGCTCTTCAGAGAGGATACCAAGGCGTTCCCAGACCAGCTGGGAGACATAGTCTCTCCACTGAGTCCTGGGACTGCCCCGGGGTCTCCTCCCAGTGGGACGTGCCCGAAACACCTCAAGTGGGAGGCATCCAGGAGGCATCCTAATCAGATGCCCATACCACCTCGACTGACTCCTTTCAATGTGGAGGAGCAGCGGTTCTACTCTGAGCCTCTCCCAGATGACTGAGCTCCTCACCCGATCTCTGAGGGTGGTTCCAGCAATCCAATGGAGAAAGCTCATTTCAGCTGCTTGTATCTGCGATCTTGTTCTTTCGGTCATTACCCAAAGCTCGTGACCATAGGTGAGAGTAGGAACGTAGATTGACTGGTAAATCAACAGGTTTGCCTTAGAACTCAGCTCCCTCTTCACCACAACAGACCGGTACAACGTCTGCATCACTGCAGATGCTGCTCCAATCCGTCTGTCGATCTCTCGCTCCATTCTCCCCTCACTCGTGAATAAGACCCCAAGATACTTAAACTCCTCCACTTGGGGCAGGAGCCTGTCCCCAACCCGGAGAGGACAATCCACCTTTTTCCGGCTGAGGACGATGGACTCGGACTTGGAGGTGCTGATTCTCATCCCAGCTGCTTCACACTCAGCGGCAAACCGTCCCAGCAAGAGCTGTAGGTCATTGCTGGATGAAGCCAACAGGACAACATCATCTGCAAACAACAGAGATGAGATCCTGTGGTCACCAAGCATGACACCCTCCTTTCCCCTGGATGAACTCGGACTTGGAGGTGCTGATTTTCATCCCAGCCGATTCACACTCAGTAGCAAACTGTCCCAGTAAAAGCTGTAGGTCATTGCTGGATGAAGCCAACAGGACAACATCATCTGCAAACAGCAGAGATGAGATCCTGTGGTCACCAAGCATGACACCCTACATTCCCCGGCTGCGCCTAGAAATCCTGTCCATAAAAATTATGAATAGGATCAGTGACAAAGGGCAGCCCTGGCGGAGTCCAACTCTCACTGGGAATGAGTCCGACCGAGTGTTGGCAATACGAACCAAACTCTCACAACGGTTGTACAAAGACCGAATAGCTCGTAACAACAAGCCCGATACCCCATACTCCCGAAGCACCCCCCACAAAAAACCACGAGGGATGCCTTCTCCAAGTCCACAAAACACATGTAAACTGGTTGGGCAAACTCCCACGAACCCTCGAGAATTCTCGAGAAGGTAAAGAGCTGGTCCGATGTGCCACGGCTAGGACGAAAACCACATTGCTCCTCCTGAATCTGAGGTTCAACCAACGGCCGGACTCTCCTCTCCAGTACCTTGACATAGACCTTCCCAGGGAGGCTGAGGAGTGTGATCCCTCTAAAGTTGAAGCACACCCTCTGGTCCCCTTTTTTGAAAAGAGGAACCATCACCCCTGTTTGCCATGCCAAAGACACTGCCCCTGACCTCCACGCAATGTTGCAGAGGCATGTCAACCATGACAGCCCTACAGCATCCAGGGCCTTGAGGTACTCAGGGCGAATCTCGTCCACCCCCGGGACCCGGCCCCCAAGGAGATTTTTAACCACCTTGGTGACCTCAGCCCCGGTGAGCTTAGGTCAAGCTGACTGGGGCAACATAAACTTGTAACTTCTATACAGGTAAATGGATTAGATTATTTTAAATATTTGAATCAAATCCAGTGTTGTACAGTTGAATAATTCTCACCATACAAAGTTTGTTGCTCCTTTTAATAAAGGACTTTTACAGATATTACACTCTCCATTTTCTTCCATACAGACATTTTTCAAAGGTAATAATAATAATAATGCATCACATTTACAGTATACAGTATAGCGCTTTTCATAGACACTCAAAGACACTTTACAATGGGTGCATTATTCATTCACTCCACAGACAATGGTAAGCTGTCATGTTGACTAAAAGATCAGCTCAAGTGCAGGGTGCGGCACCAAAGGAAAACACTCAACACAGGAAAAAATGTTTGACTCTTTATTAAATTTCAAAAGAAGCTCAAGTAGAGAAACTGTCACTCGCCAGAGGAAAACACAGCCTGTGGAGGAGAGACGAGAACGGTTAATAGGAGAAGGGAGGAAGATGGTGGAAAAACAAACTAGCCACTTATGTGGGTCGAGCAGAGAAGACGAACCGGCAGGGTGAAGCTGGTGAGGATGAGGAAGGGAGATGACCGGGCTGTGTCTGACCGGGTGGAGAGTAGGAGCTGCAGTGGGATGAGGAAGATGAGGCAGGTGAGTGCACCGCAATCCCCGAAGATGCACCGCTCTGATGGCAGCAACCCAAACAAGCCAGTGTTGATTCATTGAAGATCAGATCCTTTTAAACGCTGGTGAGGCAGAGGTAGCAGGTGTGTCTAACCTCCCAGGTGAGATGACTGCCTGAGGAGCTGAGGAAACAGGAGGGAGGGGGTGAGCGCTCACCAGGATATGACAGTTCCCCCCCCCCCCCCCCAAAGGAGCGCCTCCTGGCAGTCCACTGGGTTTCTCCGGATGGGCTTGGTGAAAGGCCTGGACCATCCCTTTATCATGGACAGATGATCTGGGGATCCATGACCTTTCTTCAGGGCCATAGCCCTCCCAGTGGATGAGGCCTTGGCCCTGGCAGCAGACATCCAGGATCTTGCGGATGGTGTAGGTGGTGTGGCTGCCGAGGATCTGAGGAGGAGGAGGCGGCCACGGGGTGGGGAGGCAGAGAGGGCTGGCGGAGAAGGGTTTAATACAAGAGACATGGAAGGTCGGATGTACCCGGAGAGCTCGTGGAAGCTGTAGCCGGACCGTGGCGTCATTGATCACCTCAGCAATGGGGAAAAGACTCAGGAAGCAAGGTGAGAACTTCCTGGATTCCGTCTTGAGTGGAACCTGGTCCGAAGACAACCCCACCTCCTGTCCAACTCTGTACTTCGGTGCTGGGACCCTCCTCCGGTCAGCATAGCGGCGGTTGCGTTCCATGGACAGGAAAAGGGTGGCTCTCTAGAGCTTCTGGCAGCAGCGCATGTGAGCCCCCACAGACGGCACCGCAACCTCCCTCTCCGCCATAGGCAGGGGGGTGGTTATACCCCATGGAGGCCTCGAACTGCGTGAGTCCCATAGCAGAGGAAGTAGCGGAATTGTGTGCATACTCCACCCAGATCAGATGTGTGCTTCATGACGAGGGGTTGTTGGCTGCTACACACCTGAGGGTGGTCTCCAGGGACTGGTTGGTGCGCTCAGCCTGCCAGTTGCTTTGGGGGTGGTGACCAGAAGTGAGGCTGATTGTGGTCCCAAGAGATCGGCAGAAGGACCTCCACACCTGAGAGACGAACTGGGGGCCCTGGTCAGACACGATGTCCACAGGAATTCCATGGAGGCGGATGACATGAAGAGAAATGAGTTCAGTGGTCTCAGTGGCAGAGGACAACTTGGAGAGGGGAACCAGATGGATAGCCTTGGGGAACCTGTTGACCATAGTGAGAATGACCGTCTTGCCGTGAGAGAGGGGAAGTCCAGTGATGAAGTCTACGGCAATGTGAGACCAGGGGCGACTGGGAACAGGGAGGGGATGCAGGAGACCAGCGGGGGGGGGGGGGGGGGGTGGAGTTCGACTTATAATGGGTGCAGGTCTGGCATGCTTTGATGTACTCCTGCACGTCCCTCCGCAGGGTGGGCCACCAGAACACTCACTGGATGAGGTCTATAGAACGAAGAGCTCCGGGGTGGCACGCGAAGTGACTGGAATGGCCCCACTGGATGACGTCACTGCGGAGGGCAGCAGGCACAAACAGGCGGTCTCCGGGGCACCCTGCTGGTTTGGGCTCCAAGGATTGGGCCTGATGGACCCTCTGCTCAATATTCCAGGTAAGGGCACCAAGGATGCACTAAGGTGGAATAATAGGCTGGGAGAGGGAAGGAGGGGTAGCAGGGTTGGAGCTAAACTGTCTGGAGAAAGCGTCCGGTTTGGTGTTGTGCTACCCTGGCCTATATGTGATGGTAAAATTAAATCTGTGGAAGAATAAGGCCCAGTGGGCCTGCCTAGCATTAAGTAGGCGGGCTGACCGCAAGTATTCCAGATCCTTGTGGTTGGTCCACATGACTATGGGATGGATCGCTCCCTCCAACCAGTGCCTCCACTCCTCCAGGGCCAACTTAATAGCTAGGAGCTCTCTATCCCCGACGTCGTAATTCCTCTCGGCTGGTGTGAGCTGCCGAGAGAAATATGCGCATGAGTGGAGCTTCTGATCGGAGGTTGAGCGCTGCGAGAGAACAGCGTCCACCCCTGTGTCAGCAGCATCCACCTCCAGGGAGAACTGGAGCTGAGGGTCGACCTGAGCCAAGATGGGTGTTTCAGAGAACAGGCTCTTTAATTTTGAAAAAGCCTATTCGGCTGCCTCAGACCAGATGAATGGCACCTTAACTGTATTCCACTCGTTCCCCTTGCGAATACGGATTAGGTGATATGCATTAAACAAATCAAGTTTGGAGAAGACTTGCGCGTGCTGGAGGAACTCAAACGCGGAGTTGATCAGGGGTAGATGATATTTGTCCTTGGTGGTGATGGCGTTAAGCTCTCGGTAGTCAATACACGGACGCAGGGATCTGTCCTTCTTTCCAACAAAAAAGAAACCTGCCCCAAGAGGGGCCGAGGATGGCCGAATGAGGCCGGCATTCAGTGAATCTTTAATGTATCTCTCCATTTGCCTCCCTCTCCGGCCCAGAAATGCTATAAAGCCGGCTGGACGGCAGCCATGCACCCGGGAGGAGGTCTATAGTGTAGTCGTACGAGCGATGGAGAGGAAGAGAGAGCGCTCTCGACTTGCTAAAACCCTCCCCAAGGTCATGATACACCTCGGGCACGAGGGTGAGGTCCAGCGGCTCAGCTGGAGGGGAGGAAATGGGCAGAGATGGAGAACACTCAGCTGAATTTAAACATGACGCCAAACAGTATGGACTCCAGGAGGAAATTGAGTTTTGTGCCCAATTAAGAATAGGATTATGCCTCCGGAGCCATGGGTACCCTAAGACCACTGGGGAGGATGAATTTGGAAAAATGAGAAACGATAATTTCTCCTGGTGGTTCCCAGAAAGAAGGACAGAGATCTGTGCCATACGTTGTGAGACGGACGCCACCTTCTGGCTTGATAGGGTTGTGACATTTAAAGGGACGGACACTTTGGTAGTGGGAATTCCCATCTCCTGAATGAGTTGGGAGGAGATGAAATTTTGTTCCGCCCCTGAATCAATAAGTGACATAACCCTCCTATCGACCCCCGGTAATCGGATAAGGGCCGAAATAGAGAGATTACCGGGGAGATGAGAAAGAGTCCCGCCCGTCAGACCCCCCACTGCTACTGACAGGCCGTGTCTTTTGGCTGCAGGTGGCAATCGTCCAGGTTGTGCTTCAAAGAACCACAATACATGCACGCCCCGATTCTCCTCCATCGCAGGTGCTCCTCCGGAGTCAGCCGAGACCGGCCGAGCACCATGGGTTTGGAGGAGGAATTAGCTCCACCTGAGTCAGTAGCTGGGATGGGTACACGCATGAAGGGCAGGTGAGACGAGGAGCTGCGCTCCTTCGCACATTTGCGGTACCGGTTATCCAAACCGACTGCCTGATCTATGAGGCCGTCCAGAGAGGTGGGAACTGCATAAACCACCAGGTCGTCACGGAGGTGAGGGTTTAAACTGTGGAGGAATGCGCTGCTTAAGGAAACGTCGTTCTATCCAAAGTCCACGGCTTCAACCCGAAACTCCACTGAATAGTCGGCCACAGACCGACTACCCTGGCGGAGGGACTGAAGGTGGCTCATAATGTTCCCCTCGCTCTCTTGACAGTCAAATGTGCGGGAGAAATCGGCCACAAATTGATCGACTGTATAGTGTGCGCCCCCCCAGACTATCGAGAACGGACTGGGTGCAACTAAAGCCCCATTTCCACCAGTATCGCCTGGGCTTTACTTTTTTTTACTTGTTTCGGTTTTTCGCCATTTCCACCCAAGTCCTCACGGTTTAACCGTTACGATTTTCGTGCCTGTTCAGAGGCAGGGTACAAGCGAGCGAAAAGCGAGGTGTGAATTGACGTCAATCGACTGCTAAACGCTGATTGGTCAGGGCGTAACGTCACCAAACGCGTCCGTTTTGTTTTCTGTTGAAGCTACACGTCCGCCATTTGTAATTTCAGCGAGTAACCGCAGTGACTGGATTCAAAATTGTGTTTTCATATAACGATGTCCACGCGCAAGTTTATTCCATGAACAAACGAGGAGGTGCGGACTTTTCTGTCCCTCGTAGCCGATGACTACATCCAGAGCGAGTTGGTGGGGCAACTTGCAATGAAAAAATATACCAGGAAGTGTCGGGCCTGCTATTATTGGCAGAGAATTTGGACTCGACACGGCCACGGAATTGGAAAACGGTGACGGTGAGTGTTGTTTTGTTATTGTCCGTCTTCTTGCCTTTCGGTCAAAAGCGCACTTTATTTTAGCAATAAAGAAAGTTGTTTGATTGTGGGCAATTGTGGTGATGGCTAGCCCGCTAATAGCTAGCTACCTCTGTACCTTGCTGCTACCTGGCATCAATCTGCTGAATCGCGCTTTTATTTCAGTATTCACGTGAACAAAACGCTGACGTAAGCTTATTGTATTCTGGTTAAAAAGTTTTGTGTTTGCGGTACATGTTGCACTTTGTTTGTGAGCGTTATTGTGTGTTTTTTTCCGTCTATACACAGTTTTCAAATCCCTTGGGTCCGCCTCACTGGACTGCCCCGGCATCTCCCGGTCAAGTGCTGGTAAGGCACAACAAACTGAAAATTACCACCCGGTTGTTTTTATATGTGATTGTTTTCTATAGACGCATAACAAGGAATTTAAAATGTCTTTCTACGTTTATAAAAATACTAGATTCAGGGGTGTTCATAGCCACAGTGGCCCAGTGTTATAGGTGTGTTGGTGGTGAAATACTGTTGTATTTTCACAAAAAAAAAGGAGCACATGTACCGACTTCAAATCAAAATGCTTGATTGAAATTCTTCAAGTCAGCTAACACTATTAACCCATTCTGATTTATGAGGCCACAGTACAAAGAAATTCTTTTAAAAATAACACATTAAATCAAAATACTTTTTACAATTAATCCTTTTTGAAATGAAGGGGGGCCTAACCACATCACCACAGAAGTTGCTTATAGTCCACTCTACTGAGGGGCAACAACATGACAGTTGAGCTTAAATACAGCAACGAAGCATCCCACCACAGGCTTTCAACAGTTTAATTCCATATTATTTTTTCTGACATGTTTTGATCCGGTGTTATCTAAATACACTGACTTCTGTCTTTCATATAGGCAAGCTGAAGAGGTCCAGCAACATTGCAGACCTTGCATCACTGATGGCCCAGAATCATGCTGAGGAGATGCGGATCCATGAAAGGATGCTCGAACAGCACGAAAGACACCTGCAGTTAGCCGCATTAAGAAGGGATGAGCTGACAGAGACGGCTTCCTTCCACGGAGCCTTCCGAAACCATTTTGGCAGTCTGCTCGAAGTACTGAAAGCTCCCCATTTGTTAACATGTTTTGGGAATATTTGTAATGTAATAAAATGTTAGTCTTTTGGATAAAAGTGTGGTTTGTATATTATAACACTGGATGATAAAGGCGAATAATTACATACACATTCCATTGCCTCATATGACCCTAATCCTGCTGTTCAGCCATAAAGGTGTCAAGATTTTTAATGGTAATGTAATTGTTATTGTTAAATTTAATAAATATTACCACTGCTGTATCCATTGCTCTACATTGGGTACAGTTTTTAAGTAAAATTGTAAGCAGTTGCACAGGTGTAATTTACATTCAGCAGTAGACACTGATAAAGGTGAAAGTCGAATTGGGTAAAAGGTAAGTACATGTGAATTGAATATTATATCGGCATTCCAAATTCTGAGAATTCCAATAAATTATAAGCAGTCTAGTATAATATAAAGCGAAAATACCCATACATGTAAACCCAAATATAACGTTTTCGATGTTGTAAACGTTGACATGTATATGATAAACCTATGCGATTGTGATTCAATAGATCCATAGTGATCTTTGGTTTGAAAAAGAAAATTATAATTTGGTGTTGGCAGTGTGACAATGTCAGTGTATTTAGTAGGATTAAAAAAAGTTTCATCATAAAATTTCTAGGTTCATTGGCAATTCCATCAAACCAAAAGTGAGTTGTCTAGCTGCAGCATATTTTTTTTTGAGTCATTTCTACGTTGTTTTAGTGTGTAATTAGCCACCACTGAACAGATAACCCTTATAAATAACAATAGATTGGAAAAATGATACACAATGGGCCTAGATTTGGATTGGCTTTTTTTATAATATCAATTATTTGGTAAGTTAAAGTTAACTGGAAGTATAACAAGTTTCCACATATAATTCCAAGGTCAATTGGCAATTCCATCAAACCAAAAGTGCATTGTATAGCTGCTGCTTTTTTTGGGAAGTCAGTTTATCATCAGTGTATCATTATTACACAATATACAAAATGGGTCTAGATTTGGATTGGCTTTTTTTTTTATAATATTATAAATTATTTGGTAAGTTAAAGGGGTTTAGGATTAAGCTTCTGCATAATTTTAAATTACCCCGGTGTTTCAGCATTTAATTAACCGTCTGTTAACATTTAACCGTTTTGAACAACAGAGGCGACGTAGTTTAAAAGTGCACAACATTTTATTTAAAAAACACGTTTGACATATGTATGCACATGAACACTGAACAAATGAAATGATCTCTGGATGATCTCTGCTTCATATGCAGCTGCTTCAGATTCCTCCTGGGCAAACGCTATTCTCCTCTCCTGCTCCAACGTGTGTTGTCTCAATCCACGTCGTCTTCTCCTGTAAAATTCTCTTGTCTCGTTAAAGACATTCATTGTGTTAAAAACCGTGGAAATCCTCCGCTCGTAATCTGCTATTTTTTTCTGTGTTGTTGAGGAGTCAGTCTCGTCCTTTATACGTCAGCAGTGTAGCGCCACCTCGATCCCGCCCACCCCAGCAATTCTCGGCTTTCTGCGGTTGTGATGGAGGTGCAGCCGTGGGAGAAACAAGTAGAAAAGAAAAGAAAAGAGTAGCGCAGAACTATATAGTGGAAATGTGGCTTAAGAGCCCGGCCCTGAAGCAGGAGGGTGAAAAAGTGAATTCTGGAGGTGTCATCCGGATACTCCCTCCCCACCTGGCCCAGATAAAGCCAAACCTGGCAGAGTACCTCCCCAGCATACGAGGACAGTGGGGGAATGGAAGTTGTTTGGCGAATGATTGAAGAAACTGGGGCAACAGGTGGAGCGGAAAGATCCGAGCCGGACACATGGGCCAACTGATCAGAAACAGTGCTCAGTTGCTGAGTGAGTAGAGCCACCTGCCTCTCTGTAACGTCGAGGCAGTGGAGTGCTCCGTTGCTGCAGCACCCGCTGAGCTGCCGTCTTGGCTGGCTCGTTCTGTCATGTTGACTGAAAGATCAGCTCAAGTGCAGGGTGCAGCACCAAAGGAAAACACTCAACACAGGAAAAAATGTTTGACTCTTTATTAAATTTCAAATGAAGCTCAAGTAGAGAAACCGTCACTGGCCAGAGGAAAACACAGCCTGTGGAGGAGAAACGAGAGTGGTTAATAGGAGAAGGGAGGAGGATGGTGGAAAAACAAATAAGTCACTTAACATGGGTTGAGCAGAGAACCCAGCACAGAGCCCAGCACGAGAAGATGAACCAGCAGGGTGAAGCTGGTGAGGATGAGGAAGGGAGATGACTGGGCTGTGTCTGACTGGGTGGAGAGTAGGAGCTGCAGCGGGATGAGAAAGATGAGGCAGGTGAGCGCACCATAATCCCCGAAGACACACCGCTCTGATGGCAGCAACCCAAACGAGCCAGCGTTGACTCATTGAAGATCAGATCCTTTTACATGCTGGCGAGGCAGAGATAGCAGGCGCATCTAATCTCCCAGGTGAGATGATTGCCTGAGGAGCTGAGGAAACAGGAGGGAGGGGGCGATCGCTCACCAGGATATGACAGTAAGCTACTAGTGTAGTTGAATGATGGAAACGTCACTGCCAATCCACATCAATGGTCTCTCCAACCACTACCGAACATTTATACACATTCATACCCAGTGTCATAGACACTGGAGGCAAGGTGGGTAAAGTGTCTTGCTCAGGGACACAACAGCAGAATGGCTGGGGAGAGCGGGGTTTGAACCACCAACCCTCTGGTTATTGAATGACCCTTTGTACCTCCTGAGCCACTGCTGAGGTATATCGCTACTTTCAACTACAACTCCCTCAGTCCACTGGCAAATCCTATATAGAGGGGACACACTGGAACAGAATTCTTGGCAGTTATAGGACAGTTACCATAGCAACACAGCACTGAGTGGCAATCACATGGGACAGCTTTATTTTGCAAAGAATGGAATAGAATAGGCTTTTTTGTCATTGTACAGTTGTACAGTACAACAAAATTGTTTGTATTCCACCAGGCTACTGCACAATAAAACAAAATGCAGCAAAACAAAAACAAATCACAAAATATTTAGTCACAGCAGTGCACAGAGTACTTTTTTTTAAACTTTAGATGTGTAATACCATTTACTTGACTGTAGTGATGTGTGGGTAAAACCAAGGAGCACATGGAAAGTGAAGAACTGATTCCAAGCCTTTATTTATTTAATGTTTTGCCAATTAATACAAGATGGAATGATAAGATTAGCTCTCCAAAATGCAAGCAGGTACTCTGTGTACTGCTGTGATTGAATACTGTGTGTATTTATTGTGTTGTATTCCATACACCCTATTTCTGCCACTCATTTTTGCCACTGTGGTTTTTTTTAACTGTCAGGAGTTCTGTTTGGTGACATAAAATGCCACCATGTGGGCAAAAGGTGCAACAACATGTTTGTACTTACAGATAAGAACTTCATTATAATCTGCAGAGCAAATAAGATGCCAAAACAAATTAAAAAAAAATATTGTGGGGTGTCTCATTTAACGCAACATACAGTCCCTCACAGCAGTTCACTATAAACAAAGCCTGAGCCAGTTTCTGTGATACTATCAATGTATAGAGCAGTGAAGCTGTATTTAAACAGCACTTTTCAGAACAAATCTCATTGATTCAATGGGAACTGTATAAAGGTTTTAAAAAAATAAATTCAAAGACTTGTTGCACCAGATAACATTAAATGGATAGCTTAAAAAAAACTACAGATATTTGAAATAAAAAAAAATCATAGTAAAATATGCTAAAAGTGTTGAAATGTGTAAAAAAAGAAATAAATGATGCTATGAGATTTAGAAAAAACGACCCCCATAAGAATTTATTAGCCATCTAATATTTCCAATTCCCAGGCTGCTTATAGGTCATAGAACTTATAGGTCATAGAACTGCTTATAGGTCTAGAACATAGAACGGGCAGCACAGTGGTGCAGTGGTTAGCACTGTTGCCTTACAGCTAGAAGGTTCCTGGTTTGAATCCCCAGGTTGGCAGGGGTTGGAACCTTTCTGTGTGGAGTTTGCATGTTCTCCCTGTGCTGCGTGGGTTTACTCCGGGGGCTCCGGTTTCCTCCCACAATCCAAAGACATGCATGTTAGGTTAATTGGTTGTTCTAAATTGTCCCTAGATATCTGTTTCCTATAGGCCCTTAGAATAGATGGTTAGTATAAGTGAAAGCGCTTTGAGTGGTCTTTGTGACTAGAAAAGCGCTATATAAGTGCAGGTTAGTTAGTTAGTAGTTAGAACTCACATCATTAATAATAAAGTTGAACTTCCTGCAGGAGCAGATGCTGTTCTCTCCTCGTTTCTTGCTCCCGTTTCAGTGCTTTCTCTCGCTTCCTTCTGGGCTCCATGTGCTCTAACTGCATAGTTAGCTTCTCTTCTTCCTTTATTAATTTTCTGTGACATTCTGGTCAGTCACTGCAACAGTTACTGGAGTCAGTTTGTCTTGGCCTGTCCTTGCTACTGATAATACCTCTATCTGCCAAGAATGTGCCGCTAGTCCAGCAAAAGCTAGCAGTACTCAAATACTTTGCAAGCAGTTTCATGAAATGGTCAGTCAGAGAGCAACTCATACCGGCTTGGACGTTGCCCGGGTTTGCAGGGTCAGGAGTTCCTGGCAGCGGAGGGTGGGGGCAGAGCTGCGTAGAGGAATCTGATCAGACCTAAATGAAACAGCCCGAGACAGACTGCTATGATGATGATGATGACTTCATCACCAGTTCTTTTGAAGACCAGGATGTTAAAACAGGAGATCAAGCTCATCTCTGGACCTTTCCTGTTTAAAAAAATAGACATAAATAAATACAAGACATAATGCAAATATGGTATTTACTAAACTAAATACAATCACTTGGTACACAATGAAAGCTGTTTCATTTCTTTTTCCTGTTTTACAAACTGTTGAATTTTCCTGATCTATGACTGTGACTCTGCTCCTGTACCTGGAAATCAGTGTTAGGTTTAAAAATTTTTTCACAAATAAGTTGATTGAAGTTATCTTTTTAAAATAATTATAAAATTTAATGTATTTATGGATGAAACTTTACCACAGCAGTCTACTCTACACATGTACTACACATTTGCTGAAAAAATAAAATGCAGTATACGTGTCACAGATTTTTGCTGATATTTAGTGACATTTACTCACCTGACATGAAAATATAGAATAATTTATTCTGATTAAGCTCCAAGTATGCTCTGAATATGGTCATCATGTTAATACAATCATGTTTCTGTACATCATATGATATGTTCCAGATTACAAATTATCATGCAATCAATATTGCACTAATATTGTGGATGAGCTCTGTGTAGTTAATAATGAAACAGACAAAACTGGACAGTTATTGATCATCTGCTGTCACAAGGCAAATATGACAATAAGTTTTATGACAATGGTTTTTATCAATACGTTAAATGTATTATCAGGCTGTTACAAATCTAAAGTGTGGCAGTTTTGATGGGTAATCTATAGATTATATCTAAAGTCATTTTTAAGTACTGATTTCTGACATTAGCATCTTACCAGCTGACTGTGGTGAGTTATCAAGCTAACAACATTATTAATTTACTTGCCAACCTACTAACAGCTCCATTAGTTTGAAACCTAATTTTAAAGGCCAGACAACCACTGTAACTACAGTGTCCATCCTCTTAGTAACTCAGAGAAGGCAGAATGCTTCATTCTTATTATCATGTCATAATTATGTCTTCTATGACACTAAATAGCCAATATTAGCACAAGGTATGGACCTTTGTCCACTTTCTGACTCCACTGAACTTTGTGTAGAAGAAACATGTCTCACAGAAAGCCTCTGGTTTATGAAAGATCAGTGTCCTGACAGCAGGATCACCTCCTCCTGGGCTGCTACACCTCCAACACCTGAATGGAGGCTCTGCTGTTCATCTCTGCAATCTGTTGCCCTGGCTAATAATGTTTGTATGCATACAGACGTGGACAAAATTGTTGGTACCCCTCCGTTAATGAAAGAAAAACCCACAGTGGACACAGAAATAACTCGAATCTGACAAAAGTGGTCACAAATAAAAATTCTATGAAAATTAACCAATGAAAATCACACAATGCTTTTGAATTGTGGTTCAACAGAATTATTTTAAAAAAACAAACTCATGAAACAGGCCTGGACAAAAATGATGGTACCCTTAACTTAACATTTTGTTGCACAACCTTTTGAGGCAATCATTGCAATCAAACGATTTCTGTGTTATGACCCAAGCGCCGATCTCATCCGCGCTCGGGCCATGCATCATCTCTGCCATCTTTGTCTCTCTGCCATCTTTGTCAGCAGTGGATTACATTCTGGCTCCCCGGGCTCTTACTGTGACAGTGCTCGGTGGGGCTTCCTGCTGTCAAAGCCGATCAGCTGTTCTGCATCACTGCTCGTTAGCTGCCGGCTTTATTAGCAGGCGCTGACAGCAGGTTGATGCAGCAGTATTGTCAAACATTCCTGGTCTACGTTCGTGTCAAGGTTCATGTATGTATTCTTGTTCATGTTCTCGTTAAGATCGTAGGTGGCTGGGTGTAGCCCTACGATACCATGCCTCTTGTAGTGAGTGTTTTTTGCCACAGCGGCTCATAGTTTGTGTTATTGTCTTGTGTCTTGTATATTAAACATCAATGCAAAACTCACTGGTGACTTCTGGCGTCTTATGGTGCCCCGCGAGGGTCACCGCGTGACAGTATACTGCTGCCAAGGCCGTCTAAAAGGAGACGCCACACCGAGACGCCCTTCACCATGAGTTTTGCCGTAGTGTGGAGTTTTTTCCTTTAGTTGGGCTTGGGAGAGAGATGCCCGCCCTCGAGTGTGGTTATTGCCTGGAGTGGCTGGAGGAGATTGACGGCTATCCGACGGAAGCCGCTTGTCTCATGCCCACCGAAGTGGCCGATCACTACTTATTCCTCGCCCAGCGGGCCCTGTTAAGTTACCACCTTACCTCTACTCCGGAGGGAGGGAAGAGGGTATCATGGATTGTGGCACAGCGCGACTTAATTGCAAAGGCGCTCCAGGAAACTCCTCCACCTCCCACGAGGACAGTGTCCCTGGCGAGAGTGGAGATCCATAGGCTGAAGGGAAATTCTGGCAGGAGACCAGCGGATCGGAACCCAGCTCCTGTCACCAGTCCAGTCCCAGTGTCATGTGTTCCTGGGGCCCTCGCTGCACCGTTGGCCAGTAAGCCTCATCGCCGTGCTCCAACCAGGCCCCAACGAGAATCCTGTCCGGATCCAGCTCCGGGTCGTCAGAGGAACCCAGCCTCCCAGTCAGCTGCATCTTTCACGTCATGACAGGAGGGAATCCCCGCAGTCGCTTCCCACGGGTCATCTGTCCCAGCTGTGCTGTCAGCTCCTCATGCCCGAATCGCCCCGGCTGTTGCGTCCTCCTCCTCGACGTCATCCCCAGCGGCTGGGAGTGCTGTAAGTTGTGCTTTGGCGAGGCCCGTCAGCAATCCTCCCCGAGTGGCTCCTCCTCCTCGTCCCGAGGGGCTCGCTGTTACCTCCCGGAGGGGTAAAAGGAAGACTCCACCCGCTGCAGCAGGCACCATCTTCTCTCCGGGAGACAGGCAAGTGCAAGTTCATTCATTCCACCATAATTATGATCTGCCTTGTCTGACTCCTGGGGGCGGAGTTCGGGGTTCGCAGTCCCCCGAGCTCCCACCACCTGCTGTAACTGTAATTCCTAAACCTGCTACCTCTATGTCTCCCTCTGCTGAGTGGTCCGCGACGCCAGGCCTACGTCACCGGATGAGGAGGGGGCCTGCGGTGCTGGAGAGCCTGGTTCCGGCCCTGCAGCCACGCCGTGGACAGAGGAGATGAGCGGACTGCGGCCTGGAGCCTGAGCCGATGGTGAAGCGTCCCCGGGTCTCCTCGCCGAAGCGGTTCGAGCCAGTGGGTCGAGGGTCCCCTGCCCCTGCCCCCACGCCATACGGGTCACCGGCATCAGCGTCAGAGGTACCTCAGGCTGCAGAAACCATCATGCCAGCTGCGGAGCCTGATGTAGCTGAGTGGGAGCCTGCGGACAAACGTCTTCGCCCTGAACCTGGATCAACGAAGTCATGGACGGCGACAGAACCCGAGTGCAGGCACGTGCTCTCTCTTATGTCTCTTTCTCCTGTCTTGGAGCACTTTTGCCTGCCTCTCAGGGAGGCGAGTCAGGGGCAGCCGTCTGCTGCGCCCGAGCTCGTCTTACTGGGCTCTGTCGCTGTCGGTGATGCTGATCCCGGTTCTTCTCTGTCCTCTGAGCTTTGTTGCAGTGTCACCGGTGCGGAGCCAGTCGTGGTCGCTGTGTTGGAGGTTCCAGGTTCGGGGGCAGAGGTCGTCAGCGGTGCTGCGCCGACCCAGTCGGGGTCCTTCGTGGGTGCTGCTGTGGTCCAACTGGGGTCCGACGTGGTTGCACCCAAGGCCCAATCGGGGTCCATCGCGGGAGCTGCTTTGGCCCAATCGGGGTCCGACGCGGGTGCGCCCGAGGCCCAATCGGAGTCCACCGCAGGTGCTGTTTTGGCCCAATCGGGTTCCGACGTGGGTGCAGCCGGGACCCAATCGGGGTCCAGCGGAGGTACAGCGCCGGTGTGGTCCGAGGACGGTGGAGGAGCTGCAGACCCTTTGCCGCCTGACTTAGTACGGGCTCATTTTCGCCTTCTTTCTCCTCTTCGGAGTCATCGCCCCTGCTCATCATCGCCGGGGGCTGTGGGGGTCCCTCTTCGCTCGCCCCGGCTCTCCCATGTTTTGTCCTTGCCAGGGAGGCCGCCGCGGGCTGTTTGCCCCCGGTTCTGGTGGCTGAGGGATGCGGGTCGGCCGCCCGAGGAACTGCTTCACCGGTTCGGCGCCGTGGGTCGGCCACCCGACATGTTGTGTGTGTTATTGGGCGACCTGGTTCGGCCACCGGAGGAGTGGACTTTCCGTGCCTGGGACTATGGTAAGCCGCTCGGTCATGTTCCACCCCCCATGACCACCCGTCGACCGTTGGATGCGGGGAGACCGCCTGAACTGTTCCTGTGGCGTTTGGTCTCCGCCAGTCGTCATGAACTGTCGGGGGTAGAGGTCATTCGTGGTGGTAGTCTGGCCCTGTAATTGTTCTGTTTTTTTGCTGTCCTGTGTGTATTTGATTTGTGCATTTGGGAGTGGTATTCTTGTCATCGTGCTTTGTATTGTTTTGTGGTTTTTTTTCTTGCCTTGTCTTGATCTTGATTTGTGCTTTAAGGAGTGTTGTATTTTTCTGTTATTGAGCCTGTGTAACTGGGTTTCATGTATTTTGGAGTCGTTTTTTTTTTTCCTGATTGTCTGTACCCTGGTTCACTGTCTGTGATTTGATCCTCTCCCGCCGGGCCTGCCTTCCGCCCACCCTGGAGGGGGTTGGGGGGTGGGGGGCTTGGATGTCTATGGACGTTCTGAGCCCGCCCTCGGAGGGAGGGTACTGTTATGACCCGAGCGCCAATCTCGTCCGTGCTTGGGCCATGCATCATCTCTGCCAGCTTTGTCAGCAGTGGATTACATTCTGGCTCCCCGGGCTCTTATTATGACAGCGCTCGGTGGGGCTTCCTGCTGTCAAAGCCGATCAGCTGTTCTGCATCACTGCTCGTTAGCTGCCGGCTTTATTAGCGGGCGCTGACAGCAGGTTGATGCAGCAGTATCGTCAAACATTCCTGGTCTACGTTCATGTCAAGGTTCATGTATGTATTCTTGTTCATGTTCTCGTTAAGATCGTAGGTGGCTGGGTGTAGCCCTACGATCCCATGCCTCTTGTAGTGAGTGTTTTTTGCCACAGCGGCTCATAGTTTGTGTTATTGTCTTGTGTCTTGTATATTAAACATCAATGCAAAACTCACTGGCGACTTTTGGCGTCTTATGGTGGCCCGCGAGGGTCACCGCGTGACATTCTGTAACTGTCAATGAGACTTCTGCACCTCTCAGCAGGTATTTTGGCCCACTCCTCATGAGCAAACTGCTCCAGTTGTCTCAGGTTTCAAGGGTGCCTTCTCCAGACGGCATGTTTCAGCTCCTTCCACAGATGTTCAATAAGATTTAGATCAGGGCTCATAGAAGGCCACTTTAGAATAGTCCAATGTTTCGCTCTTAGCCATTCTTGGGTGTTTTTAGCTGTGTGTTTTGGGTCATTATCCTGTTGCAAGACCCATGACCTGCGACTGAGATCAAGCTGTCTGACACTGGGCAGCACATTTCTCTCTAGAATACCTTGATAGTCTTGAGATTTCATTGTACCCTGCACAGATTCAAGACACCCTGTGCCAGATGCAGCAAAGCAGCCCCAGAACATAACAGAACCTCCTCCATGTTTCACAGTAGGGACAGTGTTCTTTTCTTGATATGCTTCATTTTTGCATCTGTGAACATAGAGCTGATGTGCCTTGCCAAAAAGTTCCAGTTTTGTCTCGTCTGTCCATAGGACATTCTCCCAGAAGCTTTGTGGCTTGTCAACATGCAGTTTGGCAAATTCCAGTCTGGCTTTTTTATGATTTGTTTTCAGCAGTGGTGTCCTCCTTGGTTGTCTCCCATGAAGTCCACTTTAGCTCAAACAACGACAGATGGTGCAATCTGACACTGATGTACCTTGACCTTGGAGTTCACCATGAATGTGTTTAGAGGTTGTTCTGGGCTCTTTTGTTACCATTTGTATTATCTGTCTCCTCCTGGAGCCACATCCAGGGAGGTTGGCTACAGTCCCGTGGATCTTAAATTTCTGAGTAATATGTGCAACTGTAGTCACAGGAACATCAAGCTGCTTGGAGATGGTCTTATAGCCTTTACCTTTAACATGCTTGTCTATAATTTTCTTTCTAATCTCCTGTGACAACTCTCTCCTTTGCCTTTGCTTCCTCTGGTTCATGTTCAGTGTGGTACACACCATGTCAACAAACAGCACAGTGACTACTTGTCACCCTTTAAATAGGCCGACTGACTGATTACAAGTTTGTAGACACCTGTGATGTTAATTAGAGGACACATCTTGGTTGAACATGCCCCTATGATCACATTATTTTCAATCTTTTCTAGGGGTGCCATCATTTTTGTCCAGGCCTGTTTCATGAGTTTGTTTTTTAAAATAATTCTGTTGAACCACAATTCAAAAGCATTGTCTTATTTTCATTGGTTAATTTTCATAGAATTTTTATTTATTACCACTTTTGTCAGATTCAAGTTATTTCTGTGACCATTGTGGGGTTTTTTTCATTAACAGAGGGGTACCAACAATTTTGTCCACGTCTGTACATGACGCCTCTTCTCATACATGACATCATTATTATTATTTTTACAAACCTGGCGTGTGGCTGCTGGACATCACTTTGAATTAACCACTCAAGTCCATGCAGGCGTTAACAGGTATACAGCACGTAAAGTGAGAATTGAGGACATAAAACGGAGTTCTTTCTATCTGTGCTCGACTAGTTTTGACTGAGGCTAGGTCCTGGATGTGTGGCACAAAAACCTGAAATAAACTGAATTTGTATGACAAGAAATGAAACTGAACTCTGATCATGAATTAGGGAGCCGAATTTTTCAAGTAAATGAAATACAGTTTCAATTTTATTGCAATACACATTCAAACCAATAGATAAGATAAGATAAGATAAGATAAGATAAGATAAGCCTTTATTAGTCCCACAACGGGGAAATTCCAGGATTGCAACAGCACAGGGATAGCAACACTCAGAGCAACAATCAGAAGGCAAGAAAAAAACAAGCAAGCAAGAGCAGCTAATATACATATGTACGTATTACTATAAAATATATATATATACACACACACACAGACACACAGTGCAGAGCATTGTAGCTGGATGGAATAAATATGCAAGTATATAAACACACACAGTGCGGAGCAATGTAGCTAGATGGAATAATATGTAGATATATAAATATATAAACACACCCAGTGCTGAGCATTGTAGCTAGATGGAATAAATATGTAAATATATAAACACACACAGTGCAGAGCATTGTTGCTAGATGGAATGAAACAGCATAACTGTCTACTTAGTTATCCTACATGGTATGATTATGTGCCCATACATATTCTCACCCTCCATAGCGACCGGTATGTTCCTAGTTGTATGCCGGAGGGGACCATTGTGTAAGTCTATTGCATCTTTTGCATTCAAAAAACTATTAGTTTGTTACGTCTTTTTGCTATCTCTGCGAGCAGCCCTGCTTAGGTTGTACAGTCTGACAGCCGTTGGTAGGAAGGACCTACGAAACCTCTCGGTTGTGCACCTGGGATGATGTAGTCTGCTGCTAAATGAGCTCCTCAGTGCATTCAGTATGTCCTGCATAGGGTGGAACTCGGACTCCAGCAGAGATGACAGTTTAGCCACCGTCCTTCTCTCTCCTATCTCCTCCATCGGATCAAGGCGCTGCCCCAGGACAGAGCTAGCTTTCTTAATCAGTTTGTTCAGTCTCTTCCTATCGGCTGCAGTAATGCCACTGCCCCAGCAGACCACTCCAAAAGTGATGGCTGATGCCACCACCGTGTCATAGAATGACTTCAGCAGCGCCCCTTGTACACCAAAAGACCTGAGTCTCCTCAGCAGGAACAGCCTGCGCTGTCCCTTCTTGTAGAGTGCATCAGTATTGTGTGACCAGTCTAGTTTATTGTTCAGATGAATACCCAGGTACTTATAGGATGTCACCATCTCGATGTCTGTTCCCTGTATATTTACTGGTACTGTGAGGGGCTGCCCATGCCTGCGGCAGTCCACCACCAGCTCCTTAGTTTTCCTCGCGTTGATCTGGAGGCAGTTCCGATGGCACCAGTCCACGAAGTCCTGGATAAGCCCTCTGTACTCAGCTTCATCTCCATTGGAGATGAGGCCAACGATCGCAGAGTCATCAGAGAACTTCTGTAGATGGCAGTGTGTTGTGTTGTGTGAGAAGTCCGCAGTATAAAGAGTGAACAGGAAGGGAGCCAGCACCGTTCCCTGGGGGGCCCCCGTGCTACTGATGATCGTGTCGGACACACAGTCCCGGGTTCTCACAAACTGAGGCCGGTTCGTGAGGTAGTCCAGGATCCATGATGACAGGTGCTGGTCCACCCCTGCGCGCAGCAGCTTGTCCTTCAGGATCATCGGTTGGATGGTGTTGAAAGCACTGGAGAAGTCAAAGAACATGATCCTCACCATATTCCCGGGCTTCTCCAGGTGGGACAGAGAACGGTGAACGGTGAAGGAGGAAGATCACCGCATCCTCCACCCCAATGCCATGCTGGTAGGCGAACTGGAGTGGATCCATCGCTGGTTCCACCAGGGGGCGGAGGTGAGCAAGGAGCAGTCTCTCCAGGGTCTTCATCAAGTGGGACGTCAAGGCCACCGGTCTGTAGCTGTTCAGGTCTTTGGGGTGGGAAGTTTTTGGTACAGGTACCACACAAGATGTTTTCCACAGCTGTGGTACCCTCCCCAGTTTCAGGCTCATGTTGAAGATATACGTCACAATCCCACACAGCTGGTCTGCACAGGACTTGAGGAGCTTTGCGCTGATGCCGTCCGGTCCCGGCGCCTTCCTCGCCTTGATCTTCCTCAGCTCCGTCCTCACCTGGGTCCTGGTCAGGGTCAGGATGGGGGGCTGTGTGTTGGGAGTGGGGGGGTGTTGGTGGAGTGGGGAGTGGGCAGCAGGACTTGATTTCTTTAGAGGCAGCAGTGGTTGTTGTGCAGTCAGGGGGGAGGGCGGTTGGTCAAATCTATTGAAAAACAGATTCAGGTTGTTCGCCCACTCCCTGCCCCCTGTGGCCTGGGGGGAGGTATTCTGGAGCCCCGAGATGGTTTTGAGGTTTCTCCAGACCCCGCTGATGTCGCTCTGTTGCAGCTTGTCCTCCATCTTCTTCCTGAAGCTGTCCTTGCCTTCTCTGATCTTTCTCCTCAGCTCCCTCTGTACGGACTTCAGCATCTCCCTGTTCCCTGACCTGAAGATCCTCTTCTTCTCTCTCAGAAGTGTTTTTATCTCAGGGTTGATCCAGGGTTTGTTGTTTGAGTGACGCCGTATGGTCTTGGTGGGAACGGATTTGTCCACACAGAAGCTGAGGTAGCCCGTGAAGGTGTGAATGAGGCCATCGATGTCCTCACCATGTGGATCGCAGAGCTGCTTCCAGGCAGTGGCTTCAAAACAGTCCTTTAGAGTGTCCATTGTCTCCTCAGACCATAACTCCACAGTGTGCATGGCCGGAGGTTGTCTGTGCACTAGGGGTTTGTACACCGGCCGGAGATGAACCAAGTTGTGATCCGATCTCCCGAGTGGGGGGAGTTGTGATGAGGTGTACGCCTCCTTAGTGTTTGCGTAGAATAAATCCAGTGTTTTATTGTCTCTAGTGTGGCATGTGACATACTGGGTGAACGTGGGTAGAATGGGAGACAGTGAAACATGGTTGAAATCGCCTGAGATGAGGAGAAGAGCATCTGGGTGTTCTGTCTGCAGCCTGCTGGTTACTGAATGGATGACGTCACGTGCTGTCCCAGCGTTCGCCGTCGGATTTGCATAAACAACAATGCAGATCACGTGTGAGTGTTCTCTCGGGAGATATGTAGGCCTCATGCTAACAGCTAGCAACTCAATGTCTTTGCTGCAGTGTCGTTGTTTAACAGTGATATGTCCCGGTCTGCACCAGTTGTTGTTAACATACATTATCACTCCACCGCCCCTAGCCTTGCCACTGTCTGGTGTTCGGTCAGCTCGTATCATGTGAAAACCCTCCAGCTCAATGTTAGCATCTGCTGCTAGTTCAGTTAGCCACGTCTCAGTAAACAAAAGGAGAGAGCACTCCCGGTATGTGCTATCATAACGGGAGATAGCCGCTAGCTCATCTAACTTTCCCAGTATCGACCGTACATTTCCCATGACAACAGATGGAAGGGAGGGTCTGTACCTTATATTTTTTGTCCTCCGCCTTACTCCAGCCCGGCAGCCGCGGCGTTTTCGCCTCAGTTCTCTCGGTATGTCGAGTTTTTCCAATGGGACTGGGTGGCGGTTGAATGCTAGCAGCTGTTCTCTGCTGTATCGTATCCTGCTATAAACAGTGGCTCCGTCCACCGGCTCAGGAGACATTTAGGACGATCTGTGTGTCCGTGATATAAGTGGGGTGAAAAAAAAAGACGGATCAAAAGAGAGAGGAAGGGAAAAAGACTCGGAATCGAGCCGCTGTTGCAAAAGGCAGCCTACTCGTGTGGCGCCGAGAGAAAAAAAAAAAAAAAAAAAAAAAAAAATAGATAGATTCAATTTCAAATTAGGCAGTTCCGATTCAAATTTTAAAAGCAATAATTCAAACTGATTAATTCAGGTTCAAATTCAGTTATTCAAGTTCATGTAATTAAAATTAAAATTCAGTTCTTGCTGACACAAACCTTATTCTATAGATGCAAAACATTTTGTGTTGGATTTTTTGGGGCGCAAAGAAGCCATTTGTATAGACAGGCTCAAGCCCGCTCATGTTTTGGCAGACGAGCAGGTGGTGATGGCCCAGACTCCCCAGAATGGATGCTCGCCTGCTGCTGCTTCGCAGCTTTGTCTTTCTCCTATAGAAGACCCCTTGACAAGACCTGAGACTGAGTCGTTTTCCTCCCCGCCTTGCACGCCTTGGCCTGGGGACCCCTCAGCTGGCCAGGCGGCACCACGATACGTACAGCCATTATGGGCGATAACTCAAACCCAGGGTACTGGACTGATAAGGCCCTATCTGGGTGTTTGGGTGGGGTGGGGGTGCTGTGTGGCAGACCACTAGGAGGCTCTACTCACACCTAGTGACTTGGGGAGAGGGGAGGAGAGATTTGTGAATATATGTATGCACCTTGGGGCCAAATGTCATTCTCTTTATGTTGGAGTTGAGTAAAGATCTGAACCTGCAGCTCTTGTGTCTCGTCTCTTCATTCCTACACAATGTCATGTGTTATTATTGTGGAAATTTAGAATATGTTTGAAAATCAATAAATTAAAACTATTTGTGACCATAGTGTATGTATTTAACAACAATGACCTGTTTATTTTTTTTTTTGTTCAAAAACTGCCAGTCCTCATGTTTCGATATAGAAGTGATCATAACTACCATTAAGCTACCACTGAGCTTAGGTTACCGTACCAGAATATGTCCCAGATATACCAAGGATTAAGAAAGTCTTAACTAGACTTTGCCACCTCAGATGGTACCAATAAGTGAAATTTTGGGTCTGGACCCATGGACTAACTCTGGTCTTGTTATCAATACTATCTGACTCCAGAATGGAACCAGGACCAGAAATATCTCTGTCTGAAAGCAGCATTTGTGTTACACCACACATCAAGCTTTGAATCACCAGCGCCATGTTCTGTCAACTACCAGTTCTGATGTCATGAATAAACTTGTAAAGCAATACACACAGAAAGTAAGAAATGTTTCTTCCTTTTCAAAATTAATGTGCAAAATTAAATGCAGTAAAGCATTAGTCACAAACCCCATTTCCATCACAGGACAGGGCTGTATGTTAACTTTTTTTGCTCATAGTACTGGTGCTACAGAGGTTCATAGTCATGCAGCACAAGACAAAAACTTGTAGCACAACAAAAACATCTGTTACCTCTCTAAAACTGACTGCAAGGATAAGGACCTGTACTTACAGTGGGGAAAATAAATATTGAACACGTCAACATTTTTCTCATTAAAAATATTTTTGTTGGAGCCATTGACCTGAGATTTTCGCTAGATATTAGTAACAACCCAAGTAATCCATACATACAAAGAAATCAAGGCAACTGTGTTCACAAAACAATTCTATTTAATAAAGCGGAATGACACAGGGAATAACTATTTAACACATGAAGAAAAAGAGTTGCAAAAAGGCATAGAAAGACAAGAAACCATCTGAAATCCATCAGGATTTAGGAAGCCATCCAATCCCCCATCAGTGCAAGTTAATTTCAGCTGGTTAAGTCCTGACTGATAGCCTTTAAAAAGGTCTGTGAATATCAGATTGTCACACCACAAAGAACTCACGATGGGTAAAAGCAAAGAGATCTCTCTAGACCTTCGTAACCTTATTGTTGCAAAACACAATGATGACATTGGTCACAGGCACATTTCTAAACTGCTGAATGTTCCAGTGAGCACTGCCATCATTTGGAAGTGGAAAGAACATCATTTTTCAATAAACAGGCCATGACCAGTAGCTCCTTGCAAGACTTCTGACTGAGGAGTCAAAAGAATTATCAGAAGAGTTATCCAAAAGGCAAAGACCAGTTGTGGAGAGCTCCAGAAAGACCTGGAGTTAGCAGGTACTGATGTTTCAAAGAAAACAATTAGTAATGCACTCAGCCGACATGGGCTGTATGCCCACTCACCTCGCAAGACTCCATTGCTGAAGAAAAAGTATGTTGAAGCTCGTTTAGTTTGCTGCACATTTGGGCAAGCCAGTAAAATACTGGAAGAATATAGTCTGATCAGATGAGACCAAAACTGAACTTTTTGGATGCCACAACCAGTGCTGGGCAAATTACTAAAAAATAGTAACTAGCTACAGTTACTAGTAACTTCTTTTCAAAAGTAACTGAGTTACTTTTGAGTTACTGCATGATTAAAGCAACTAGTTACTAGGAAAAGTAACTTTCATGTTACCTTTAAATGCATACTTAAATCATCTTGCACACACAACAAGATCGAGGGCCCCTTTTCATCAGAAAAAAGAAGAAAAAGAAAACTGATAAAAAAAAGTCTCATCTTACAGAGAAAAAAAATACACAAACTATTGTAATCAGTAGAAAGTCAGACATTTACAAGAAATAAAGCTGTGAATTCACAGAGAAAATTTTGGACCCCCTGGTGGGCCATTTTTGGCTCATGAGTCATATGTTTGACAACCCTAGACCATCCCATTAAAAACACATATTTAGAGGATTTACTTCCATGACATAGTTGCATATCACAACAGCATGTAAATGAATAAGATAAAATAAAATAGAAAGCACAGATAAATGAAAGGTCACCACTTAGAAGAAGCTGTTCTTTACTGCAACAAATTACAGTCACTTTTTCTCTGTGCGTAAGAAAACTTTAAATACATTTAATGCGGACATTAAATGCAAGCTTCTTGCTCAAAAAATACTCATATTTAACCACAGAGGTAGGAGCTGTTAGGGGCTACTCACCGCTCGGACAACAGGTGATCAGGGCCCGATATGAGACGTCGCCACCGCCATGGCATTTCTCCCCACTGGGTTGTGATGTGAACTGGGGCAGGACAGGAAACTGACCCACAGAGGAGACTGTGTGATGGCTGCGTCAGTTACGGCAGGGTTAGTTTATATTTATTTGCTTGCCTTTAGCATGACAACTAGCTAGTAAGCAACATCACGAGCAGGTTGAGAAATAAATTGGGGTGGCAGACCCCAGTTTTACTGGGTGGTTCAAACCTGTTGTTGGCATTAGTACTAGAGCAGGGGTCACCAACCTTTTTGAAACCAAGAGCTACTTCATGGGTTCCGAGTCATGTGAAGGGCTACCAGCTTGACATACTCCTCTAAAATAACAAATTGTGTATATATATATATATATATATATATATATATATATATATATGGGCAGCACGGTGGCGCAGTGGTTAGCACAGTGGCAGCACAGCAAGAAGGTCATGGGATCGATTCCACCCTTGACCATCGTGGGTTCGATCCCACCCCCAGACCATCGGTGACCCTTCTGTGTGGAGTTTGCATGTTCTCCCCGTGTCTGCGTGGGTTTACTCCGGGTATTCCGGTTTCCTCCCACAGGCCAAAGACATGCACGTTAGGTTAATTGGCATCAATTGGGGATTCTAAATTGTCCTTAGGTATGGATGTGAGAGTGAATGGTTGTCTGTCTCTTTGTGTTGGCCCTGTGATGGACTGGCGATCTGTCCAGGATGTACCCTGCCTCTCGCCCAAAGATGCTGGGATAGGCTCCAGCCTCCCGCGACCCGTAAAGGATTAAGCGGTAGAAGATGGATGGATATATATATATATATACAGTATATACTGTATATATATACACTACTGTTCAAAAGTTTGGGGTCACTTAGAAATGTCCTTATTTTTGAAAGAAAAGCACTTTTTTCAATGAAGATAACTTTAAACTAATCAGAAATACACTCTATACATTGCTAATGTGGTAAATGACTATTATAGCTGCAAATGTTTGGTTTTTAGTGCAATATCTACATAGGTGTATAGAGGCCCATTTCCAGCAACTATCACTCCAGTGTTCTAATGGTACAATGTGTTTGCTCATTGCGTCAGAAGGCTAATGGATGATTAGAAAACCCTTGTGCAATCATGTTAGGTCTGCAATGCTGTAATTGCTGCAAATGGAGGATTCTTTGACGGAAGCAAAGTTTGAAGGAAAAAATTATTATTTCAAATACAAATCATTATTTCTAACCTTGTCAATGTCTTGACTATATTTTCTATTCATTTTACAACTCATGGTGGTAAATAAAAGTGTGACTTTTCATGGAAAACACAAAAATTGTCTGGGTGACCCCAAACTTTTGAATGGTAGTGTATATACATAAATAAATAGTTAATTATCAATAACTTAGAGTGGGTAACAGATAAGATCAATATTCAACACTTTATTTTTATTAATCTCAGCAATTGTTCAGATGATCACTTCTACATTTCATTAAAAAAAAAGTCCAGTTTTCACTAGTCCCTTTTAACCATAAAAAACTAAACCCTATTAATAATTCATGAACTATGTTGAACCATGATTGAAAAAGTTATGCAACATTTAAGAACAATCAACTTTCATATTAAATAAATCTTATCACATTTTTAACTGAACAAATCTGCTGCAATTCTGCTCAAAATCTGTTACATTTTATAAACACACTTTTTTGTGTTCTTCTTCACTGGAATTATATCCATACAGTTCTTGCCAAGAATCATGCTTGAGTAATAACCAGCGCTGTCCTTTCATGAGAAGAAGCTAAACAGCACTGAGAGTGGGCAGCAGTTTCACAGTTCACACTCTGAGTGCATCTCCTGATTTGAATAGGATTGTCCATATGCTGCAGTATCAGAAAGCAATATAGTACAGTGCAATTTACACGTCACACAGAACCAAACAACAACAAAATGATCCTCAGATTCAACCAGGTGATTAACTGATGGTTTGCAGCCTTGAATTAAACACAGTTTTTCAACATTTTAATTCACCTTTTCTATGACACTACCATGTTGCCACTGACAACATCTGGTATCCGTTTCTTTTTTAGTGAGAAGACTGGCGTTGTATGTTGTTTACCAGTGTATCGTAGTCAGGTGTGTATCTTGACACTGTAACTCTGAGTGAATCTTGCAGATGTGCATCAGTGAGGCGTGTTCTGTGTGTGTTTTGTAGCTTTCATGACGCGTAGTGAAGTGTTGCTCCACATTGTGCCGCTTCGCCGTCGCCACAGTCGCCCCGCAAATGAAACACACGCAGCTTCCTTTCACGGTAGTAAAAAAGAACTCTTCCTCCCATTCACTTTGAAAATGATAAATTTTCTGTCTTTTTTTTGCCATGTTTTGGGGTAGGAAACTGCATTCCGCTCACCATCTTCACTGCCCGCTAGCTTACTCTCCACAAGCGCGAAGGTTTTGTCATGCGCACAATACTGACCTTTGAACTAGGTCAGAGTTCACCTTAACTTTACGTATAATAAACATATTTTTATTATTTTATTTTTAAGACATTGTCATTTTAAAATCTATATAAATGCAAGTGTGATTTTAAAAAATAGTGGCAGAAAAAATTACATCTTAGACGCAGCTCACTTGGGAGTTGTGCTATTCTTAGAACAGACCTGCGGGCGACTTATATGGTCCTTGTGGGCGACTTGGTGCCCGCGAGCACCGTGTTGGTGACCCCTGTACTAGAGCTTTCTGTTGCTGCTGCAATGTGCAAATGTCTGCAAAAATGTCATTGAATTGTAGTTCTCAATAAAACTGAAACAGGTTTGTGCTTCAGTTATCAGAAGCATTTTAGTAGTAGTTTAGGTGGGCTGACTGTTTATTCCTAATGTATAAACAGAGTACTTATCAAAATATTTATGAGGCAAGACCTTGATATAGGATGATTCAACAGAAGGCATATAGAAGTTAATTATGACTGGTATTTACTGGGCCGTTCAGTACAGGCTCATCCTGTACTCCACACAGGTAGAGGTGCTTTTTTTTCAACCATCTGTTAGATTATTTAAAGGTAAAATTGTGTTATAGGCTGTAATATGCACGATCTGTGATAATGTGTTAGTAAAGCAGATGGCCCTAAGCAACGTCAGAATGAAAACGGGGTGTGTACAATAATTTTCCTCAAAATACGATAATTTTACGCTGCTGGTACGATACTTCAACATTTCCCATCTGGCAATACTGCTCCCGTAAAACAAGCGACACAGGCAAAACACAAGAAGGTGGAATACGAGGTGAATGCTCTGTCTCTGGCTTTTTTGCCAGAGTAAAAGCAAAAAAGGAGAGCCAGAGAAGGCTATAGGCGGTGAGATGACACACTCTGGAAATGTATTGGAGTGTTTAGGAAGCCATAGAGCAGTATCCACCTTATTCCTAGGCCCCATGATGCCTTGCGTGAATTATGGTAGCAACTTCCAGTACTAGTTTAGAACATATTGTTGTCACTGAAAGAGGACACTTTTCCTTGTTAAAAAACAATGACTTCGGCATCAGAAATGCGGGAACATGGCCTCTTGCACCTCACAACATTAACATAATCATACCACTTCCCACGAATATCAAGGGATGGAAAGATGACCTTAAAAAGTGGCCTCGTCCACAGTAGCGCCGTTAGTTAGCGCCGCTGCTAAGATGCTAACGATGTAAACAAATGACCCGTGTTTGCAAAATGAGTCACTTTGAGGACATTTTCAAAACTGATGTAACGTTATTTCGAGTAGTAGTAGTGTTAGTCTTTGCATTCCTTGGGTAATCCCTTTGTCTGTCATGTGTGTGACTCTGTCGTTTGGTTGTCTACTGTCATGCTGCTGTTACACTGTAATTTCCCAGTTTGGGATCAATAAAGTACATCTATCTATCTATCTATCTATCTATCTATCTATCTATCTATCTATCTATCTATCTATATTCTGTATTGAAAGACCTTCAAAATGATATTTAATTTGTAGGTAGTATGCAAAAACTGACCCAGAAAAAGACGATTTGTTTATATTTTAGCTAGGTTGAAAACTCGCATTCAATCGGTCTGGAGTTACATCTTCCGCAAAAACATAGGTATTTTTTATAAAGTATGATTTCTAAGTTTTCCAATGATACCAGGCACTCACAAGGTTTTCCCGGGACTTGCCGCTACCAAACAAAGAAAGAGTCATGATTTATGACTTCTCATTGCCTGTACTCATAATGACGCGGTTGTAGGAGTCAAGAATTGAGGAGACTGGATGATTTTTCCAGTAACTGCTTTAATTCCCCATTCATCCTACGTCCTCTCTCGATCGGAGTGAAAAGAGACAGGACGCAGTCACACACATACATTTATACATTCATCTTCTAACAATACATCACACACAAAAGTCACAATACTCAGCTACATCCTTTCATCTCTAATAGAACACCCAGAGTCCTTCTGTTCTCCTTTCCGACCCCCAAAGGTCAGGCCGGGTAATCTTCTCCTCTCTCCTGAGTCCCCAGGGGGTGCAGACATGTCTTCCTCTTGAGGTGTGAAGTCAATACACATGGCTAGCTCAAAGTCTCTCTTGGCTGAATTCAGCCAGCCACATGTGAGTTACATAGGTTACAACTATGGGCTCCACATCACTCCCCCTTCCACACGAAAGACTGGGCACCCACATACAGTCATACAACAGTCATACAGCACGTCATTTAGCCAGCCACATGTGAGTTATATAGGTTATAACTATGGGCTCCACACGGTGGACATTCCGACCAGCACGTCTCCACCCCAATAAAGTCGCCTGCATTTTGTTAAACTATGTTGGACATAATCAAATTTACCTTAGAGAAGGCGTACGCCACAACACTGTGCTTGTATGTCGCCTGTCACCGTGTGGTGAGAAGCCTCCATTTATCCAGTCTGGCACAACCACGAACTCCAGGAAGTACCAGAACTACGCAAAAACATTCAAAAAATACAAAAATTAGAAGAGCTGAAATTAGCTGCCACTTGAATGGAAAACATGTACTGTATGTGGACTATACATTAAAATGATTGGAAAAACTTTTAAAAACGCTATTTTAAATGCCCCTGCTACTCCACTCTTACTGACTGATTTAACACTGGGTCAGCCAAAACCAGAAGTTCCACCCATAATCGTTCTTACAGCGGCACCCCCAGGAATAAGGTGGATAAAGTGGAAGACATGAGGATACGAACGAGATCACATATGAAGGTAAGCTAATGATAGCGAATGCTACTTTGCTTTAAGTCCGCCGTACTACATTGTTATGTCGGCAAGTTATCGCTATTAGGCACTAAAATATGTATTCTGTGTGTGTGTTTCAGATGGCTCTCTTCTGGCATAAATTATCGCTTAAAACTGTCGGTCTGGGCGTTCAACACAGGCTCCCAGTGATGAGATGCCACCCCAGCTTCACCAACGCGCAGTGGTTACAGAACTTCAGAATGTCTGTAGAAATGTTTAGCATCCTGTGCAACAAATTGCTCTGATCTGTGTGAAAATCATGGAGAGACTGTTGAGACATCATGGGATGTACTGCTCCAGCCGGTGGTGTCGTGGCAAAAAGTGATCAGCTACCAAAACTTGATCGCTAGGTGCCATATTGTAGTTATGGGGTTGTGGGGGCATAGTGGGTAGGGGTTCTCTCAACCCAGACGGGGTAGACAGAAGGGGAGAACAATGGACCAGTGGAGGAGGTGTCACCGGGGGGTATCAGACGGGACACTTAAGCCCCTTTTCCACTAGTGTCAGTTCGGTATGGTACGGTACGCTTTGTAGGCTTTTCCATTAGGGACTGTAATGGTAACGATTCCAATTTTTCGGACCTACTGAAGAGTGGTTCTAACCATGCCGTACCGACACGAAAATGTGACGTAAAAACATTGCAGGCCACTGACTGGTCTGGGCGTAACGTCATGAGAGCGGCGTTTGAGACTGAGTTTATAGAATCACGAGCTGCCATTTGCAAAGATTCGTTCGTGAGCCAGCCAGCAAACGATAATATAAACAACAACAATAAAATGGCTTCACAGAAATCAGACCCACAGAAATTAACACTGTGGTCCAGCAGAGTTTTCTATACGCTTCGGCTGATGAGAGGATCTACCCTGGGAAGTAGATGGAGCCACCCGAACTGAATGTACGGCTGCGGAAGCACCCAACTTCAGTGGTTGAAGCCGTGATATTAGGATATTGAGGACAGTGAGTGATGTGATATGATGTGATATTATGCATCTTTTACGTTACTTATCCCAGCAGTGGAAGGCTCACTTTGAACAGACCACAACAATGTTGCTTGTGTGCCGATAATGAGCTAGCTAGTTAGCTGTCAATGCTAACTCTGTGCTCTGCTTGTATTTTGTGCTTGTGTTGACAATATCTGATGAAATAAGCTAGTTGTAATCCTAGTTAAAAAGGTGTTTTTTTACATGTTGCACTTTCGTGTTGTGTGTGTACTTAAGTTGTGTGTATTTTTGTTGTAGAGTCCGACCAGGATCTGCTTTGACAGTGGCTACGTTTGGCATGACACAGCATGACTGGTAAGTTACCCACCTTGTTATTTATAGTCAGATCTTTTGCTTTTTAAGGTAAAGTATAGGTAAAGTGCCAAATTTAAAGTAGCACAATTTCCACTTGGAAATTGGCCGGTGTATATTATGTTAATGTGCCACACATTCTCTTAGTCCATACAACAATGTATGATGGTTGGAAGTCCGGGTCTCTACGCAAGTAAATAAAGATATAAAAGAGGGATGCACAGAGACCCGAGAGTTCCTCTTTGCTCAGCCGTTTGCTGTACATGATGTAGGAGAAAGAATAAAGTCTTGTGTCGTCCAGCTCATTGCCTTTCTCCACAGCATTATATTATCCGTAAAATATATATTTCAACAGGTAAACAGCACTGAGTTAGGTATAATAAGATATATTTAACAATTATGATGCATTTTAAGCCAAAACAAACTTGATCTAGGATTAAAAGCAATTAAAATAATGCAGTCACAAGGTTATATGGAAAATACTTGGATTTACTGGATATACACAAGTAGATACTGTATAAATATATATTCTCTGCATCAACAATGTATTATACATGTAATCATTTAGTATTACACTTGGAATTTTGACAATAAACCTTTGTACTTTTTGCAGATGTGTCTCCACTTTTGTTTTATGTGTGAAGGTTACCACCAAGTGACATAAATTAAATACTAAAAGATTGGAAAAACTGTCTAAGAACAATCCAGCAGTTTGAGAAATCACTTTTGGTTTGGTGTAAGTCTGTCAACAGAATTATGAGCCATAAAGCAGTTTGTGTTAAAATGTTAAATCCCATTAAACCCTAACCCAGGGGTGTCCAATCATGTGCCATGAAGGTCCAAAGACTCTGCAGGTTTTCCCTTCTACCAAGTCTCTTCAGCAGGTGTTCTCACTGATCAGCACTCAGTGGAATCTGCTGTTGACGACACTGGTTGGAGGTAAAGCCTGCAGGGTCTTGGCCCTTCATGGCACATGATTGGTCACCCCTGCCCTAACCCATTATTAAGAAATCCAGATGCTAATGTGGCCCAGAATTCCTCCATATACTGGTACTGTCATGAAAGTGTGCAGTGTCTTCTGCACTGGCACATCCAACAATACAGTCTCCAGTAAATAACATAATTGTTTTTGGTTACTTTTTCTCAAAAATGAGCCATTATTTTCAACATCATGGATAAATGGTTTGTACTCTTGATTGTTTTCCCACTGGTGTCTTAACAGACAAAATAGAAAATCATGATGCAAACACACGTCACTAAATTGTTTATTACAATCAGCAGCAAATTCCAGATTATTTAGAATGTGCAAAATTAAAAAAAACCCCAAAACTTAAAATGGGTAACACACGCCGGCTACGCTGCCTCACTGAGCAGCAACTGGATGTGCCGCTCACACTGGTCCCAGTTCAGCAGATCTTCAGCCTGCATCTCTGTCAATAGTGATGCAAGGTCCGATTTGGCTGGATCGTTTTCCTCTTGCCTAGATGAAAGACAGAAATGGGTGGTGGTTAATTAATGCAAGTTTAAAACATATTTGGGAAATACACTTGTTGCTAAAAGCCAGTGGTGGAATGAGACAAAAAGTGCTTTGTTGCTGTATTTAACCACAATTTTCATGTAGCTGCGCTTCAGTAAAGTAGATTTTACAAGGGCTGCATTACATTTAAAATCATTTGTTTTTACTGTGGCCTCAGCAATCAGAATGAGTTGATAACTTCAGTTGAATGGAATCTAGTACTTTAACTGAGGGTGTGTATCCCCAAGTATGGAGTCGCTCAGTCAAAATATATAATTTTTATCAATAAAAGTTTAGCCACTGCTCTGTCAACGCTGTGTCGCCCTGGCTTCAAGTGTGGGTGGTGTTTTGTACTTGTATTGCTAAAATATAAAAGGATGCACTACAATGGGTCTCAAATATTTGTAATGTGTCCTGTTATAGTACTGCATGAATTTATTGAGGATAAACTATAAACTACACATATAAACTAAATTATAATGGTGAGTGAACAACTGCCATTCCCCAAAGTGCAAGACACACTATTATGAATATAACTCATAAAAGATCACACAAGTGATCTGACAAAAAATAAATAAATAAATAAATAAATAAATTAACAAGTGGTTTATTTTACAGTGGCTAATATTGGATGTGCCATTTATTTTCAATTATTCTGTAATTAATATTCACACTGTGGAGGAACAAATAAGTTCAGGCGAGACGCTACGAGCTGGAAGGTTTCATAGTTTTATTCCTCCATCATCATGAGACACACTGTAGCACTGTGCGCTGTGCTGTGTGTGCTCCCTGTGTGTGCTCCATGAGGCATGCAAAGCAGGCTCTTTTATACAGACAAGAGAGAATGCATGGCACATTTGCATATTGATATACATATCAGTCAATACATATCAATCGCCTGAGTAACTGGCGCCGGACTTCCTCTCCTTAATCCGGGGATGTATAGCAATAGTCATTGTTCTGATTGTCTCCTAGGGGCTATCTGTCCGTATGCAAATTGTTCTGCTTCATGCCGCCTAGCTGAGTGTGAAGGTTGAATGTCCATGTAGATTGTGGTGGGTCACCACAGGGATCCCCCCAGAACACTCAGCAGGGGGTGCGACACCCCCCCCCCCCCCCGTTTGGCTCCAGCTCCAGTAGGACTGTCAGAGGACATGTCAGTCCATGAGAGGGATGGGGGAGGGGTGGAAAGGGCAGTGTGCTCCGCTCCGAGTTCCAGCACGTTGAACAGCTGTGGATCATGGGCGCACGGGCTGGTATGTTTCGTGCGTAATGGAACAAGACGGCGATCGGCCGGCTTTAGGGAGCGAGGTGTGGGAAAAGTGCTGTGCAGGAGGAGGGAGAGGGGGGTGGGAATAAGCGAGTGCCGGCCCGGGACGTCAAAGGTGTCTGGGCTGCGCAAAAATTGCGTGTGGATCCGCGATGGTGAGGGACTTTCCCATGGCGGAGATCCACAGCGGCTGTGAAAAAAACATTTTATCCGACTCCTCCCGTGGCTCAATCCAACGAGGATGTGGGGAAAGTGAGCGGCCAAATTCAAGGAGTATGCGTAGTGGCTGTGAAACAACTGCAGCTGTGTGAGGGTGTGAGGCGATTTGGCTTTTAGGTGCGGGAAGCAGCTCTAAAGTCATCGGGGAAAGCAATCGGCTAAATTCCCGTTGTGCACCGCGGCTGAGAAACCCATACAAAGTCCTGTGTGTGGGCTGCATGTCCACTCCAGGTGCGCGAGCAGCCCTGAAGGTTCCAAGAGTGGTGATCGGCTGTGTTCCTCGGGCATGTGCAGCGGCGGAGGCCAATGTATCAGTCTGTGGAGCCGGTTTGTCCCTGGTGCATAGCGTGCGCCTGGCGCAGTGACCACATAGCTGGCAGTTGCGCTGTCCTCGTAATCCTGCGGTGTGCGTGTAGGGCTTCTGTGCGTGGGAGGTCTGCTGTCCGGAGTTTAGTCAGAGTTGGGGAGCTCGGTGGAAATCAGCGCAGTCGGCGTTGATGATTGTCCCCGTTCAGGCTGGTTCCTTCGTTCGCTCATGTTGATCATGGTGCGTTTTGGTCCCAGCACTGCGCTCCGATGAGGATGAAGAGGTTGCAGGCATTCTCTGGTCCTCTGCGTCCACAGTGCGGTGAGAGGGATCAGACGGTCATTCTCCCTTGTCAGGTCACCAGTGTGGAGGGAAGAGATCAGGCCAGGGTCGCACCATGACGCGTTCTGGGGCTTTCCCGGTCGGGGTCATCTCCGGGGTGTTCGCCTCGTGTTCCATACTTCATCAAGGGTCACCAGTGTGGAGGAAAAAATAAGTTCAGGCGAGACGCTACGAGCTGGAAGGTTTCATAGTTTTATTCCTCCATCATCATGAGACACACTTGTGCGCTGTGCTGTGTGTGCTCCCTGTGTGTGCTCCATGAGACATGTAAAGCAGGCTCTTTTATACAGACAAGAGAGAATGCATGGCACATTTGCATATTGATATACATATCAGTCAATACATATCAATCGCGTGATTAACTGGCGCCGGACTTCCTCTCCTTAATCCAGGGATGTATAACAATAGTCATTGTTCTGATTGTTTCCTAGGGGCTCTCTCCGTATGCAAATTGTTCTGCTTCATGCCGCCTAGCTGAGTGTGAAGGTTGAATGTCCATGTAGATTGTGGTGGGTCACCACAACACAATCAAATAAATCTCAGTTCAGTCCCTTTCATAGTAAGTGGAAATTGTGCTACTTTAATTTTGGCACTTTACCTATACTTTAATTTAAAAAGCAAAGGATTTGAGTACTTTGTCCACCACTGCTAAAAAAATAACGGGATGTGAAACTTACCACTCATAACACATTCTGTGTAGTGCTAAACGTTGCCAGTGTCACAGCAGATGCTGGTCAGACTCTAGAATGAAAATGCACACAACTTAAGTACATGCACAGCTCAAAAGTGCAACATGTAAAAAAACACCTTTTTAACCAGGACTAACACTAGCTTATTTCATCAGATATTGTCAACACAAGCGCAAAATACAAGCAGAACACGGAGTTAGCATTGACGGCTAACTAGCTAGCTCATTGTCTAAATACAGGAAACAACGTTGTTGTTTGTTCAAAGTGAACTTTCTACTGCTGGGATAAATAACGTAAAAGATGCATAATATCACATCATATCACATCACTCACCATCCTCTATATCCTAATATCATGGCTTTCAACTGCTGAAGTTGGGTGCTCCCATGGCCGTAAATTCATTTCGGGTGGCTCAGTCTAGTTCCCTCTGGATTCTCTCATCAGCCGAAAGGCACAGAAAAGTCTGCTGGACCGCGGTGTTGATTTCTGTGGGTCTGGTTTCTGTGAAGCTATTCTATTGATGTTTATACTGACGCTTGCTTGCTGACTCATGGACGAATCTTTGTAAATGGCGGCTCGAGATTCTGTAATTCAGCCTTAAGACATCGCTCTCATGATGTTACGCCCGGACCAATCAGTGGCCTGCAGTCTTTTGACGTCACATTTTCAGGTCGGAACGGAATGCTCAGAACCACTCAGGAGCACTTCTGAAATATCGGGTCCGAAACCACTACAGTTCGTAATGGAAAAGCCTACAAAGCGTGCTGAATCAAAATGAATAGGGCCAAACAGGTAATAGTGGAGAAGGGGCTAAAGACCACTCTAACCGCTTCACTAGTACTGACCATCTATTCAAAGAACCTATCAGAGATAGATATCTAGGGACCATTTAGAATCACCAACTAACCTAACATGCATGTCTTTGAATTGTGGGAGGAAACCAGAACATCTGGAGTAAACCACACAGCACAGGGAGAACATGCAAACTCCACACAGAAAGGTTCTGTTATAATAAATAAATAGTAAAGATTAGTTAGTTAGAGATTACACAAAGTGCTCTCTCTCTCTCTCTCTCTCTCACTCACACACACACACACACACACACACACACACACACACACACAGCCACACACCGTTTGCACACACACACACACACACACACACACGTTAATTACATATACACCATCCACACCCACAAGCTGCGCGCACACACACACACACACACACACACACACATGCACAAACACACATAGAAGCTCCACAGGAAAGTCTCTGTTCCTGTTTCCATATATGGGCATGGGGGTTGTGTGGGACTAAAGAGGAGACATCTGGAGAGACAGGAGCCAACAGGATGGAAGTCATAAAGAGCTGGGATGACATCTGGAGCCATTTGGACACCAAGAGGACCGGTTCATACCAGTTTGGACAATGGCCAGCGTATTGTTGGAAAGTTTCTGGGAAACGCCCAGTAGTTTGAAGCCTATTTGTAGCTGTGGACTTCTTTGTTCTGGGTCTTTTTCAGGGGGTGGTGAGAGACCCACGGCCATGTTCTTTGACTCCCTGTGTGTTTCAATAAAAGACAAACTGAGAAATAGTATTTCTTCTGTGATTATTGATTGATGAACTGAAAAGATTCTGTTAACTGTCCAAAATTAATTTTTAAAGTTTCATGGTGGAGGGTGCGGGCAGTTGGCCAACTTCATTGACGACGGACGTCGGGACACAAAGTCTTTTCCTGGGTGTCGCAGACAAACCAGGGCCCACTGATCAGATGGTGAGAACCTTTTCTCAAAATCTCTGTAGGATTGTCTGCGACATTCAGTCAAAGTAAGCCTTTTGTCCTGGTTTTTAAATTCTATTGGAAAACTTAATATAAAGATAGTGTTATATTTTGTGGCTATTTTTTATGATTGCAAGAACACACAGGGAGTCTCAAATGCATGCATTCACATTAGGGACAGATCTACGAGCCGCTTTTATAAATAAGGAAGCTTTGCAATGCAAGAACTGTTTTACATTAAGTAGTGAGCATAAATAAGGTGCTGTAATACAAGAACTTAATAACATCAACGAGTGAGTAAAAGGATTAATTCTAATACAAGAACTTAATAACATCAACAAGTGAGAAAAAGGATTAATTCTAATAATAAAAGTTATGGTACAGCGTGAAATCTTAAATACATCAGTAGTGAACGACTGTCCATAAAAATAAAGATAGCTTGTTAAAGTCAGTCAGGGACTGAACTTTATGATATGATACCACTTGTATTGATGACCGAACACGGTTCAATGAAAGTATCCGCTGCATAATGTTAAGCTAAAAGAAAAGAGTATATGCAAATTGAACGGCAGGGAAAGACACACAAACACACAACAAACTCTGCAGATATTGTCCATATTGTGCATGCCGATATTGTATTGATTCTGTCAATCTTGAGGGGATAAATGTGTAGGTTGGGAAATAATGGTGAAAGCCCGGGGGCTGTAAATATCTACTAACTCTTTTCCCCATAGTATATATAGGCGATTTAACCACTTTCACTGTGCAGGAAATGGGGGCGAGTTTGTATCTTTGATCACAAAGGGGTGGGGGTAATTCACCCACTTGCCTGGGTTGAACTGAGAAATTGTGTTTAAACCATGATAAGAGTTACTGAGAGGAGATTGTTTGAGGTAACAGTGCTGAATTGTACACGAAATTAAAGTTGTATGATTATGCTTGCATAAATAATACTGAATTTAAGGGAGACAGCTCTTTAGTTTCTTTGAAAAAACAAGGCGTGGTTTGTGGTCAACAGGCTTTGCGGCCACATTGCACGTTCACATTTGTGCATGACCGAAACGGCCATGTAACATTTCCTTTGCATGAGGACTGCGCATGTGCAGATTAAGCAGTGCAAACGCAAGTTTGAAAATCACCAGGGTGAGTCATCCTGGGCGCCATCTTGGAACTGAGACAGCTAGACCACCTCCAAGCGACATCACTGTGTCTCCTCCTTGAGTGCAGAAGGAACTGCCTCCATCTTGTGGTCAACTATAAGAATTGTATTCTTTCATAAATTTACCTCCAAATTAAACAAAGTGTGAATCTATTAAATGGTAAATGGCATTCACTTTTATAGCGCTTTTCTTCTCATCTAGGATGGCCAAAGCACTTTACAGATCCTGCAATCCACCCATTCACACACTGATGGCAGTGGAGCTGCCATACACAGGTACTGGCCTGACCTACCAGGAGCAACTGGGGGTTCAGTGTCTTGCTCAAGGACACTTCGACAAGCAGACAGCAGACAGAGAGGGAATCAAAACCATGACCCTCCGATCAGTAGTTGGTCACACTACACCTGTGCCACCACTGCCCCCAAGCCAAGGTATAAGCAAATCAAGCTTCCAAGTTAACGTCAAAGGAAATTTTTCCAACAATTTTGGTGTCAAAATCCGGGACCTTAGTATATCTCTGGCTGAAAGTGAATAAGTAGATTTATTCCTAATTATAAAAGGGAATATGTTGTGAAAATCCTAGGTGGAGAATATATAAAATAGGGGTAATTCAAATAGTACTGAAGAAAATGGGAAAAAATAAGAGAAATAAATCTTGTAGAGACTGTTATTGTTGTGCATGTATGGTGAAGTTTGTGTGATGAGAGTGGACAAAAATGGAGAAGGAAATTTGGTTTTAGAGGAAAATTGAAGGCTGATGAATGTGGAAGTTTTGTGCAGGGTATAAGGGGGGAGAGAAAAGTATGGATTGACTGAGGTGCAGAAGTGATTGGAAGAAGGGAAGAAAAAAACTTAAGACTGAGATGCTGCAACAGTGAGATGAAAAAATAATTAGCATGGAAAAAAAAGAACTGAATGGAAAAAAAGACGCTGTATCATGGTTTGTCTATTTCTCCATTAATCTGCTGTGGAGGAACAAAATAAGTTCAGGCGAGACACGGCGAGCTGAAGGTTTAAGAGTTTTATTCCTCCATCATCGTGAGACACACTGCAGCACCGTGTGCTGTGTGTGCGCTCTCCTGAGTGCGCTGTTGTCAGTGAGCTAGTGAGGCATGTAAAGTCAGCTCTTTTATACAGACAAGAGAGAATGCATGGCACATTTACATATTGATATACATATCAGACAATACATATCAATCGCGTGATTAACTGGCACCAGACTCCTCTCCTTACTCCGGGGATGTATAACAATGGGACAAGAGAGAATGCATGGCACATTTACATATCGATATACAGTATTTATCAGTCAATACATATCAATCGCGTGATTAACTGGTTGTCCCCCAAGGGGCTCTCTGTCTGTATGCCAATTGTTCTGCTTCATGCCCAAGCATGTTATGAATGTCCATGTAGATTGTGGTGGGTCACCACACCGCGACGATAACGGTGGTGACTGTGGTCCTGGGCTGGATCCACCTCCCTACCCAGCAACTGTGTGAGTTCCTCTTCAGACCCACTTGAATTGGCCGCAGCCACCCCCTCCGCACCATTGCCTAATGACTCCCTCCTCCCTCCGTGACTACAGTAAAAGAATTTTTTTAAAAAAGGAAGGGACATTGAGTGGCGGGACAAAGATGATCAAACCAACCACACGTAAGTAAAATACATTATATTGTTTTTTCCGTTTCCAAGTGTGAGGACCTAAGTTTGATCAAACGACATTAAAAAGGTCTTAAAGTATTTTATTGTGGGCACATATGTTGGTTACATATGCTCCACAAATATATTGCTGTGTGTTTATTGTGTGCTTCACGTCTCAGGGAACAAAGGGACTGAGCCTACGAGAGGTAACGGGAGAGTGTGAGATTTGGCCTTTGTTTCAAGGAGATGACCTGGAGAGATTTCCGGACCACTGGAGACTAAAGGACGATGGTGTGAAGATCAGAGGAGTTACATTGTGACTGGGATTAAGTACCATGTGACTGTATGTTTGATTAAACACCATGTGACTGCAGTTTTGATGTCCGGGGTATAAAAGACAGATATGAGATGATTCATCCTCTTTTTCCTGCTTTGAAATTGTTGGAGTATGTGATTATGAATAAAGCTGAACCTGAGGAATAAACTCAGTCTCATCCTTCCGCACATTCTCCACACTGGTGACCTTACGACGAAGCATGAGCAGAGATAATTCTCCCGAGCGGGGCTCAGCAGAAGCCAACCTGATGAATGCTGCCACGTTCCAGCTGCTGGACTTCTGGCAGCATAGTCCGCGCTCCTGGTTTAGCGCGGTCGAGGCGCAGTTCAACCTCCGGAGAATCTCGAGAGACGACACAAAATTCTACCATGTGGTGGCGAAGCTGGACAGCCACACAGTCCAGAGGGTGGAGAATCTGGTCAATCACCCACCGGACAGCGACAAACACAGCGCATTGAAGGCTGCGCTTATCAGCCACTTCACCCCCTCGGTGCAACAGTGAGCAGAGGGGCTCCTAGCGTTGACAGAGTCTGAGAACGACAGACCCGTAGACTTGATGGTGAAAATGCTGAGGCTGAGAGACTCCGAGGATGACAACTTTATCTTTGCCCACCTTTTCCTCAGGACCCTGCCGCCAGCGGTGAGAGTGACCCTGGCAGGCTCACCTCTGTTGGCCCGGCGAGACTACCATGAGCTGAGCAAGGAGGCGCAACGACTCGTCGATGCCCACATACGGAGCGCGGTTTTGGCCGCGGCAGCAGAGCTAGGCGCAACGTCCAGAGACGCCATGGGGCCAGTGGTTGCAGCACCAGACTCACCGACGACGGCAGCAGCAAGGGCCAGGCGACACGGAGCGGACGACGTCCTTTGCTTCTACCATCGCCGCTTTGCAGTGAGGGCACACAAGTGCCTCCCACCGTGCCACTTTAAGCGCTCGGGAAACGCCAAGACCGGGGGTCGGTAGCGGCTGCGGCCCTCGGGGAGGAGAACAAGCTGCTCTACCTGACGGATGCACGCTCGGGGAGGCATTTCCTCGTGGACACAGGCTCCCAGCTGAGCTTCATCACGCCTTCCTACGCGGACCGACTGACGCCATCTAAGGGTCCCCGGGTATCAGCAGTTAACGGCTCAGCGATTAAGACCTTCGGTGAGAGGACTCTGCTTCTGTCTTTGCAGGGCCGTGCATTTGAGTGGACTTTTGTTGTAGCGGCAGTCAATTTCAACATGTTAGGGGCTGATTTTTTTGTGCTCACATGGTTTATTGGTTGATCTTGCTAAAAGACGTCTGGTTAATGCACTCTCCTTTCACTCTATTCCCTGCACAGCTCGAGTGGTGCCGCCAACTGCACAAGCCAACGTCACAGCTGCGGGTGGTAAGTTCCACGCACTCCTCACTCAGTTCCCAGCACTCACAGTCCCAACGTTTTCGGCAACAGTGTCTAAACATGGGGTGGAACATTATATCACTACCACCGGGCCGCCCGTTTTTGCAAAAGCTCGGCGCCTGGACTCAGCTAAACTGACCATAGCGCGCAAGGAGTTTGCCAACCTGGAAAAACTGGGCATCATCAGGCATTCGAAAAGCCCCTGGGCTTCACCACTGCACATGGTCCCAAAGGCTGATGGCTCGTGGCGACCTTGCGGTGATTTCCACAGGTTGAATAACGCCACAACACATGACCGCTACCCAATTCCGCATATCCAAGATTTTTCGGTTCATTTGGCGGGGGCGTGCATTTTTTCTAAAATAGATTTAGTACGCGGTTACCATCAGGTTCCAGTGCGCGCTCAGGACATACCCAAAACAGCGGTAATAACTCCTTTCGGGCTTTTTGAGTTTTTGCGCATGCCTTTTGGACTCAAGGAAGCGGCGCAGACGTTCCAACGCATGATGGATGCGGTCCTACGCGACCTCCCTTTCGTGTTCGTCTATTTGGACGACATTTTGGTTGCCAGCACATCCGAAGACAAACACGAAAGCCACCTCACAGCAGTTTTCCGGAGGTTAGCAGAGCATGGGTTAATAATTAACCCAGCGAAGTGTCAGTTTGGGGTGGCGCAGATTGATTTTTTGGGGCATCGCGTTTCCCCAGAAGGAGCGGTCCCTCTGCCCGATAAAGTGCGCGCAATAACAAATTTTCCCCAACCTCAAACGGTCAAAGCGTTACAGGAGTTTTGGGGAATGGTTAATTTTTATAACCGTTTCCTCCCCAGCGCAGCGCAGCTCATGCAACCATTGTATGCTGCACTAAAAAAAATAAAAACCCACGAATAAAATCGAATGGTCTCCTGAGCGGGAGCACGCATTCTCTCAAGTCAAATCAGCCCTGGCAAACGCTGCTTTGTTGGCACACCCAGTTCCAACGGCCCGCATGGCGCTCACCACTGATGCGTCCGATGTAGCCGTAGGGGCGGTCGTTGAACAGTATGTAGCTGGGGCCTGGCAACCGCTTGCGTTTTTCAGCAAAACCTTGCGCGATAGCGAGCGAAAATACAGCGCGTTCGACAGGGAGTTGTTGGCTCTACACTTGGCCATCCGCCACGTCCAGTACTGGCTGGAAGGGCGCCGTTTCACCGCCCTTCACCGCTTGACTTTCGCGATGGCCAAGATTTCGGAACCTTGGTCGGGCCGGCAGCAGAGACAGCTGGCCGCGATATCGGAGTTTACCACCGATATCCAGCATGTGGCAGGTAAATATAATGTAGTGGCAGACTGCCTCTCACATGCTGTGGCGGCTCCAGGCCCCGTGGGGGCAGGCTCTGCAGCCATGGCCGCGGGCCAGGGTAGCGACGCGGAAGCGCGCGCAGCCCCGGTCCGCGTAGGGTTAGATTATGCAGCCATGGCCGCGGAGCAGGTTAGCGATGTGGACATGCGCGTGCTCCAGTCTGGACCAACAGCGTTAAGGCTGGAGGACAGGGTGCTGCAAGATGGCATGCCCCCCCCTAATCTGCAATATCTCCACTGGACGGCCGCGTTCGGTGGTACCAGCTGCGTGGCGCCGCCGCGTTTTTGACTCGATCCATTCTCTGGCGCACCCGGGGGTGCGCGCATCGGTCAAAATGGTAGAAGAGAAATTTGTATGGCCGGGGTTGCGCAAACAGGTCAAGGAATGGGCGACAGCCTGCGTAGCTTGTCAGCGAGCCAAAATACACAAGCACACTAGAGCCCCTTTGGAGCCTTTTCACATCCCGGCTAAGCACTTTGATCATGTGCATGTCGACCTGGTAGGCCCCCTTCCGTCGTCACAGGGGTGCACACACCTTTTGACAATGGTGGATCGCACCACACGTTGGCCGGAAGTGGTCCCACTGGCATCAACCACAGCCGAGGAGGTGGCGCGTGTGTTTTTAACAGCTTGGGTAGCGCGCTTTGGAGTTCCGTCGGACATTACGTCCGACAGAGGTCCTCAATTTGTGTCCGAGCTCTGGTCAGCGATGGCCCGCAGCCTGGGGGTAACGATCCACCGCACTACCGCGTACAACCCCCAGGCTAACGGTTTATGCGAACGTTTCCATAGGTCATTGAAAGCAGCCCTCAGAGCGTTGCTTGCGGATACAAATTGGGTAGACAGGCTACCATGGGTTTTATTGGGGTTGCGTTCTGCACCTAAGGAGGATTTGCAAGCCTCCCCAGCTGAGTTAGTTTTTGCACAGCCTCTCCGGCTGCCCGGGGAATTTCTCCCGGATAATCCTGCGCCAAATTGCACCCCCGCTCAGCGGTTGCAGAGCGACACGGGATCAAACACGCTTCCTGGCCCAGTTCATCACAGCTTCCCACGCGATTTTGTGCCGAAAGCTTTAAAAAATGCGGAGTTTGTTTTTGTCAGACATGATGCTCATCGCCCAAACTTGCGGCCGCCGTACGATGGACCGTTTAGGGTGCTGGAAACGGGAGAGAAGCATTTTTTGCTAGATTTGGGAGACAGAAAGGAGGTAATTGGTATAAACAGGCTCAAACCCGCTTTTGTTTTGGCGGATGAAGCTGTGCAGTTGGCGAGGGCCCCCCGTCGCGGCAGACCCCCTAGAAGGCATTCTCCAGGACACCCACAGAGATTGACTAACAGTTCAACACAGGCAACAGTCCCACAGCAGGAGGACACTGCAGAGGCAGTAAAGCTGGCTTACAGCAAATACAGCAGAAGACTTAGGCCTAGGCAACGGGTGGATTGATATGTAGTAATGTTATTATGTCATGCATCTCTAGTTATGATTGTTCCATCTTAGACATTTGGGGGGGGTGTCATGTGGGCACATATGTTGGTTACATATGCTCCACAAATATATTGCTGTGTGTTTATTGTGTGCTTCACGTCTCAGGGAACAAAGGGACTGAGCCTCCGAGAGGTAATGGGAGAGTGTGAAATTTGGCCTTTGTTTCAAGGAGATGACCTGGAGAGATTTCCGGACCACCGGAGACTAAAGGACGATGGTGTGAAGATCAGAGGAGTTACATTGTGACTGGGATTAAGTACCATGTGACTGTATGTTTGATTAAACACCATGTGACTGCAGTTTTGATGTCCGGGGTATAAAAGACAGATGTGAGATGATTCATCCTCTTTTTCCTGCTTTGAAATTGTTGGAGTATGTGATTGTGAATAAAGCTGAACCTGAGGAATAAACTCAGTCTCATCCTTCCGCACATTCTCCACATTATATACTTTTCTGATAGCAGTTCAAATATTGGGTGTCATTCAAGAACATTTTAGTGCTAGTATGTGTAAATCACGTGTATTTTGCCAGTAAGCTGTGTTAGTACTAACAAGCCACTCCAGATTCAACAAACTGCTCGTAAGTTCTCCCAGCTTGCATAAACAGCATTCGTGAATCAGTAGTCAGTGCATGTTCACGAGAATTGAAGATTGCATAACTGACGCCTAAAACTTCTTCACGTTTCACAATAACTGACCAGCAGTTTCATTCACTAAAAGTCTAAGAGAAAGAGAAGAGAAAAAACCCAGTGAAACTAGTGTTCTCCTGTGTATGAGAGAAAAAAAAAATCAGATTAGTTGTGGTAGGATGGTTTTCTTCTGCAGCGACCGACATGAAGACACAGCATAATCCTGAATGTAATGCTATGTGGTAAAAATAATTTTTGCTGTTTTGGAACGGCATTATTTTAAACAACTATGGCATAAAATACACCGAAACTTGTATTTCAGATGGGCGCCATGATCTGCTTTCAAAACTGTACATGTCCATGTTGCGCTGTGCTGAGACTCTCCCACTTTGCAGAGCATTATGACACATTTCAACAATTTGGTTTTTAAATGTGTTTGTAAAAAGCAATAAAAATTACTCTAGCTAAATTTCACAGTATAGTGTGGAAATAAAGATTACTTTTCCCTTTATTTTTTCCAGCTCTGCACCTTAACCCAGAAGCAAGGTGCACACTTCATGTCAAAGCAATAAAAATCAGAATTATATCCATCTGATCCTATGTGAGTTGATCAATTAGCGATCATCCAAACATTACTGTCATGTTGAACAAGACGTTTTTCACTACACTGTCCTACAGAATAATGGAGCAGTGTGCTCTTACATTACTGGGAAAACAACGTTTAGAATCTTTTTACATCTGATATGATGTGGACATAGATGAAATGATAATGTTTTAAACATCCTTAATTATTTTTAATCAGAACCTGAATCAAAATACGAAATCTAGTTTATAGGGATTAAACTCTTAGACTTGATTCAGACAAATAAAATGGAGAGTTATTTAGTGAAAACTAAGCTTAGAATAACAGCAAACTATTTACACAAAAGTCTTAGCTAGTCTGGATCACTTGTAAATTTTGTTTGACATTATACTAAGTTTTAAGATATTAACAGATTGGTGTACTGTGTCTGAAGATTGGGAATCTAGGTATGAAAGGAAAATAAAAATTTTAAAGAAAAACCTGCACTTATTTATGTGATTGCTGACCCATGGGGCCTGCGTGTCATGGGTGGCTCTCGCGAGCCACCATAAGACGCCACACAGTCACCAGTGAGTTCAGTGAGTTTTATTTACGGTGAGAAAAGTGACAACACAAGCTGCAGAGACAATGACTCTTGAGTCTACTCACAGCAGGAGGCATAGGCTAAACAGCTCTACGGGTCCATAGCAGGAGACAGTCATACTCTAGGCGGGCAAGGTTGGTGAAAATAATAATTACACCAGCTGCTAAGGTAGAGACACACAGAGATCGATACACACCGGGAGGGGTAAGGCTATACAGCACACTTACTAGTCCAGGGGCATGACGGTCAACCCAAGCAGACGTGGTAGGAATAAATCCTAAGCATCCGTCGCGTAACGGAGAGTTAACAGACACTGCTGCAAGGATGTGATCGCTAGCGAGGGTAGAAATAGTCCTGGCACTAACGACCACAAATGCAGCACAGCTGTTCAAAGTTTGACAGCTGAGTGGAAGCCTCCACGAGCACCATCACAATAAGAGCTCGGAGAGCTAGAATCATAACGCCGCTGTCAAACCCTGACAAGATTAACCCGAGCACCAAGGCATAGTGCTCGGGTCATGACAGTAGGCCCCCCTCACTTGACGGGCTCTGAACGTCTAGTAACACCTGCCCCCCCCTCCCCCAACCACAGGGCGAGTGGATTGAGGAACAGGCAAGGAAGGAGCCAAACAAAACCTAACACCCTAAACAGGAAAAGAAATGAATACATCACTTGAAATATCCATCCTATTTCCCCCAGAACAATGACAAAAGAAGAAAAAACAAAACAAGACATGACTACAAAACAAGGAGAACACAATCATACAAAAAAAAAAAACACTTGACCCTGAAAATTTTCCCACCGAGGCCACAGACAACCCATCTAACCCCAGTGTACATAACCTGGCCCAAAAAATATAAACCAACACATAGTAACTATAGGAACAAAACAGGAAATAAATGCAAACACATAACCATGGCGAAAAAAAGGAAAAAATTACATGACGGTAACTATGGAAACAAAACAAGAAGTAAATACAAACACATGAAGACTATGAACAAGAAATACATACTAACACATGATAACTATGAGAAAAACAAGAAATAAATGCACACATGGTAACTATGGAAGAAAAAAAAAACCCCACAAGAAATACGTGCAAACACACCGTGACTATGGGAGAAAAAAAAAACAAAACACACAAAACCAGAAATACATGAACACACCTGGAAACTGAACGAGAACACCATACAATGGCCCCTCAAGAAGAAGAGGGAAACGAACCAAAAACAAAACCTGGCCATAGCCCCTCAAAGGAAGAGGAGGAAACCAAACAAAAAAACAAGACCCAGACTATGGATTACAAAAACTCATGAGGCAATCTAACATTGCTTAGCATAACTTGACTGTGGCTTGACTATGGATTTCAAAACACATAAGGCAACACATAAGGCACATTAGGCAATCAAAAATTGCTTAACATAACTTGACTATGGCTTTCAAATACTCATGAGGCAATCTAAATTGCTTAACATAACTTGACTAAGACTTGACTATGGCTTACAAAACACATGAGGCAACCTAAAATTGCTTTACATAACTTGACAAGACTAGACACTGTATGGGCCAAAGTAAAAAGATGATCGGTGGAGATCCAACGCCCCCCCAGGCAGAGCTCCGGCGACCTCTCTGCCTCTGATGGCCCACGGATAGTCCCACAAAACAGTACATGGTCAGGCAGCCTGCCCCAGTCCCAGGCCCCCAGAAACAAGTCCTCTGGTGGCCGAACCAGGTCGCCCCGTAGCAAACACAGTTTATCGGGTGACCAACCCAAGACGCTGAACGCACAAAGCAGTTCCTCGGGTGGCCGACCCGCATCCCACAACCACCAGGACCGTGGAGGAATAGCATGCAGCCCGCCTAATGACGACAATACATAAGAGCGCAAGACTGCCAGACAAAACCCTCCAACGGCCCCCAGCTGGTGGCTCCTGAGAGGCGAACAATCAAAAAATTGGACCTCCTCGAATCCTGATTGGGTCGCAGCCGCACCTGCGCTGGACCCCCACTGGACCTCGTCGGACCCCGATTGGGTCAGGACGGACCCCGATTGGGTCACCGCTGCACCCACGTTGGACCCCGACTGGGTCACCTCGGCCCACGCGTCGGACCCCGACTGGGTCAGGACGGACCCCGACTGGGTCACCGCTGCCCACGCGTCGGACCCCGACTGGGTCAGGACCACACCTGAGTCGGACCCCGACTGGGTCACCTCGGCCCATGCGTCGGACCCCAACTGGGTCACCTCGGCGATGACCTCCATCCCCGAACCTGGAACCTCCAGTCCCGTGACCTTGACAGATTCCAGACTAGTGACGCTGTGGAGAGGCTCAGAGAACAAGAGAGGACTGGGATCAGTTCCACCGGCAGCGCCAGAGCCCAGCGAGACGAGCTCGGGTGCAGCAGACGGCTGCCCCTCGCACGCCTCCCCATGAGGCAGGCAAAAATGCTCTAACACACCATAAAAGAAAACAAGGAAGAGCACTTGCCTGCACTCGGGCTCTGGAGCCGTCCAGGACTTCGCCGATCCAGGTTCAGACAGACGCTCGTCGTCGGGCTCCCACTCGGCTGTGTCGGGTTCCACAGCCGGCCTGATGGTCTCTGCAGCTGGATCCTCTCGCGCTGGCGTCCACGTCAATAACCCGTATGGCGTGGGGGCAGAGGACCCTCGACCTGCTGACTCGGGCTGCATCTCTGAGGAACCCTGGGGATGCTCACTCGTCGGCTCTGGCTCCTCATCGCAGTCCGTTCTCCTCCTCTGTCCAACACAAGGCTGCAGGGCCGGGATATCTCCCAGAGCAGCAGGCCTCCCCCCCGTTCGATGGCGTGGGACTGACGCCGAGGACCGCTCCGCAGGAGGAAACACAGAGGCAGCAGGTTCGTTATAACTGGCTTCAGCTGGAGAAAGAAACTCGGGGAGCTGCGAACCCCGAACTTCACCCCCAGGAGTCAGACAAGACAAATCACTATAATGACTAGAAAAGTGAAATTGAACTTGCCTGCCTCCCGAAGGTAAGATGGAGCCAGCTGAAGAGGACATTGCTCCTTCCCTCGCTCGCTGGATGGTAACATAGGACCCATGGACGGAGCTCACGGGCACAGGACTCAGCTCACTCACAGCAGCTGGCTGATTGAGGGCGTCATCCCAGCGGCCCGGAACTGGATCCGGAGCAGGAGCTTGCTGAAGACGTGCTTGGCCGCGGCGCCGACGCCTCCGCCGGCCCCCAGATGGTGCGAACTCCCGGACTGGATCGAGGACGGGATCAGGATCCGTAGGCCACGAGCAGGAGTGCCTCTTCTCCTGCTTCACGCCGTGTTCCTCCTCCAGCATCAGGAAAATCTCGCGTTGTGCAGCAATATCTTCCCTCCTCGAGTCGACTTCCGGGTGGTCGGCCCAGCGGGAAGGGAGATGACGAAGAACGTCTTCAGCAGCGTCTAGGTACCAGTGTATACTGTGATGGTAGTCCAGCAGGGAAGCGGAGATGAGCATCTCATCCACGACTTCCAGGAAGCCTGTCAGCTCGAGGCTCGGGCTCACAGTGCGGCCCCTCCGCGACGGCATTCTTCCCACACACTCAGTACCCAGACGGAAACAGCAACTGTCCAAAAACTCAAAACTCACAGGTGAATTGCGTCTCGGGTTGGCGCCACCGTAAACGCCGTTTTGGCAGCAGTGTACTGTCATGGGTGGCTCTCGCGAGCCACCATAAGACGCCACACAGTCACCAGTGAGTTCAGTGAGTTTTATTTACGGTGAGAAAAGTGACAACACAAGCTGCAGAGACAATGACTCTTGAGTCTACTCACAACAGGAGGCATAGGCTAAACAGCTCTACGGGTCCATAGCAGGAGACAGTCATACTCTAGGCGGGCAAGGTTGGTGAAAATAATAATTACACCAGCTGCTAAGGTAGAGACACACAGAGATCGATACACACCGGGAGGGGTAAGGCTATACAGCACACTTACTAGTCCAGGGGCACGACAGTCAACCCAAGCAGACGTGGTAGGAATAAATCCTAAGCATCCGTCGCGTGACGGAGAGTTAACAGACACTGCTGCAAGGATGTGATCGCTAGCGAGGGTAGAAATAGTCCTGGCACTAACGACCACAAATGCAGCACAGCTGTTCAAAGTTTGACAGCTGAGCGGAAGCCTCCCCGAGCACCATCACAATAAGAGCTCGGAGAGCTAGAATCATAACGCCGCTGTCAAACCCTGACAAAATTAACCCGAGCACCAAGGCATAGTGCTCGGGTCATGACACTGCGGCCCCTTTCTTTTATCAAGAAAGCTGAGGAGGAGGAGGGGGAGAAGGACATCAAGTGAGCAGTGGAGGAGAAGGGGCCATGGCCGAGGAGGGAATGCACCCCCACAGTGGAAACTGAGTGATGGCAAGACCGGTGGCTGGGAGGGGGAGGAGCCCATGAGCCACATCCACTACATTAAAAAACAAAACAAAAACAAAACTGGACTGCATGATTAAGACTAAAGCAGATAAGTCGACTCGCTTCTACACATATACAGGAAATTGACAAAGTAGACATTTTCAATTTACCTGAATCTGATCTAATGTAAACAATATAGTGTTTATGTAACCGCTCCCAAAGTCTTCTTCTAGGTCAGAAAACCACGCTCCAACTGCTGTTGACAAGTTTTTTGTTTATTTTGTCACAGCAAATCTTCGCCCTTAAACACTGTGAAAAACTAAAAATACAGACATAAAAAACATGAATACAAAATAAATTATAACACTTAACAAATGTTCATAAACAAAAATAATCACATACCGTGTGCGCCTTCTGCCTAGAATTTAGGAGTTGTTAGTCATGTCACAAATTTCCCAAACAAAGTCCTCTCTCCGCATCTGATTGTGGACAGCCTCCAGCAGCCGTGTGACTCTTTTAATCAGGCATGTGAACAGCGCATGCCTACCACCCATTTTTGCACCATATCAGATCCGGGTTTGCCGCTGGTTTCTCACAAACATGGAGAACATTTAACAGTCCGGCTGGCTGCAGGAAAAACACTTCGTCCTCTCTCCCGACACTCGCTCACACAATGGCGCTGATAGGCGGGGCGAGACACCTGCACGAGCCCCCTTCACGAGCTCTCTGACTCACCCGTGAGCTTGGCAGCATGAGCGCATATGCGCCGCGATATGGAGGAACTGAAAGCGGAGAAAAGGACACCGCTAACGTCCGCAACACTGGCGTACACACCCATAAACAAACATTTCAGAAAAAGAACCAAAAATACATAAACCTTTTCACTGTGACAGCTACATTGCCACCAGAATTACAAAGATTTATATTCACTCAACTTTTAACAAACAAAATTAAATCTTGTAATTTTCCTTGAAATAAATGTAAACCTTCAAATCACATGTTGCTTTAATAGCACTGATATTATTCACTTTCTAGACTTAAGCGTTTCTTTGCCATTACTGTATCATCTGACTTTAGTTTTATTATGTCCTCCCTTTGTAGTCTAGGACTCATTTTCAACTAGAACTATTAGTTTCTGAACAGGTCTCTCAAGAACTGAGACTTGCTTTAAGCATTCACCTTTTTCCCCTAGACCTCTTTCTCAACCTCCCTCCAACTCTAAGGAGGTTATCTACAAGGACAGGATCAAGCTGATGCATTTTGTGAGTTTTTGGTAGTTTAGCTGACTTTTGACTGAACCATTTCAGCTCATCTTCAAATGCCTCCTTTTGTGCTGCCCGAATGAGTGTGAGAGAGGCAACTCTTCTCTCCTCTACACTAATTGGACCTGACCTATCTTCTTTTGCCAGTCTTTTAATCCTTGCTACAACATTGATGGCTGTATTCCAGTCAGAGAATCTTGAAAACCTTTCAAGAAAGTTGTCTCTTTCAACAGCATCTGTCTTCAAAACCTTTACTTCAGGGTCACCTACGAGAAGCTCTGGTGAATGTTGAACTATGACAATTTCACGTTCCCATAAAAACTCAGGCCCAGTGAGTCAGTTTGAGTCAATCAGCTCTGCCACCTTGAGACCTCTAGAAGCATGGTCTGCTGGATTTTGATTGGTTTCAACGTAGAACCATTGCTTTGGATCTGTAGTGTTTCTTATTTTCTGGACGCGATTGACAACAAACACATGAAAGCTCCAGGCTTCATTCTTGATGTACCCGAGCACCACTTGAGAGTCTGTCCAGAAAAACTCTTCGTCGATCTTCAGCTCGAGCTCTGCTCTGAGAAAGTTACTCACACCAGCTGAAACTGCTGCAGCAGTCAGCTCAAGATGTGCGATGGTGACTATGCTTGTGGGTGCCACTCGGGCCTTACCCATGACAAGAGCACATTGAACTTGCACATCAGAAACAATCCTGATGTAGGAACACTGTCCATAACCACTGCTGCTACCATCCGAAAAGTGATGCAACTCAATTTTTTGGATTGTGCCGAGGTATTCAGGAATGAGGCATCTTGGTATTTTAATGTTTTGAAGATTTTCCAAATCCTGGAGCCATATTTCCCACTTGGCCTGGATTTGAGGGGAAACAGGTTCATCCCATCCATCACCCCGTCTGCACATGTCTTGCAGCAGTTGTTTGCCAGTCAAGATGTAAGGAGAGAGAAATCCTAGTGGGTCATACACACTCGCAACTGTTGCAAGAATTCCTCTTCTTGTGGCTGGTTTTTCTTTGAGAATAACACTGAATGAGAACACATCAGCTTCCACATTCCACTTTATCCCTAGTACACTCTGCATTGGAACCTCAGTGTAATTCAGATTTACATCTTTCTTCTCACTTGCATGTTCTGTTTCTGGTATCACCTCCAGAACCTCTTTGTACTTGTGATTTTTTCCTTCTCTTGGATTTGTGTCCAAGAAATCTCGTTCCAGGACTTTGATCACAGAGGAAGGTGTGATGGATGGAAACTCCTTTACAGAGACAGGATTGCAGACTCCTATTACCTCCATTAGACCAGTCCATGGTTTGATGGAACCCACGATAGTCCAGCCTAAGTCTGTTTTGACTGCATATGGATCATAATCATTTCCTGGTATGACCTTCCTTGGTTTTAATGCTCTTGCACAGTCATAGCCAATCAGGAGCCCTGCGGGACAGTCTAACAGATCTGGCATCTCTTCTGCAATGCTTAGAAGGTGAGTCCACTCTTTCGCTGTCTCACGAGTTGGGATACTGTTTTTCTCAAGTGGAATGTATTCCCTTGTATAAGTAGGTGGCAAGACAATATACTCTTGTGAATGGTAACCTCTTACTTTGAGCCCATCTACTCTTTGGCAATGTACAGTTGAACCCCGGTCAGTCATTGTTGTCAACCTTAACTTAACAGGTTCTGTTTTTGCATGAATTTTCTCACAAATATCTTGATCAATGAATGTATTAATCAATACATGAGCCACCGGAGTGGTGGCTCAGTTGGTAGAGCATCTGCCCCACATCCGGGAGGCAAGGGTTCAAATCCCGGCCGGGTCATGCCGAAGACCATATAAAAGTGGAACTTCCTGCCATCCAGCTTGGTGCTCAGCAATAAATGGAATGGAGGAGGGAACTCTGTGGCGGCGCCTTGCATGGCAGCGGCCCTCTGATTCTGCACTTGGGGTGTGTGTGATTTACACTGTAGATAGGTGAAGCACAATCTTGTTCTGCTGTACATGATTGGTTGTACAGCTGAATGACAGTAAGAGTGATTTGATTTGATTGATTTGATTATTGCTGCTTTGAGTGTCCAGAAGTGCATACACCAAGGTCTCTGGACTGTTTTCTGCTGCACAAGAGAGCCATACTGGAACAATCATTGAAGTACGATCACTGTTGCCCACCTTTACACTACATGTAACTGTAGAAGTGCTTTCCTCTTGTGGTGGCATTTCTGGCTTTTCTCCTTGAGGACGTTCCTCGTGAAGTGGAGAGGGGTGGCTTCGCCTACAAATATTACAAGTGACCTTCTGTCGACAGTTTTTGGAGATGTGACCAACCCTAAGGCAAGCAAAACACATGTTATTATCAATGACAAATTTTTTCCTGTCTTTGAGAGGCATTGCTGCAAACTTGTCACACTTATAGATAAAGTGATCTTGCTGACAGCAAATACACTTAATCTGCTTCTTATTCTGAGATGCTAAAGAGCTGGGCTTGGAACCTCTGCCACTTTGGGATGTGGCCTTTGAGGTTTGTTTTGGATAATTGGGTACATTTGTTGTAGCTACCAGGACACTGGCCTTGACACGTTTTTGATCCTTCTCTAGTTTTTCACTTGTATGCTTTAGCGCATAAAGGGAAGAAATAGGATTGCATGCTATGCGCGCTTCTTCTGCCACAAAGTGTGCAAACTCTTCGAAACCTGGATATGCCTTCCCTTCATCCAGTGTTTTAGTGACATGTCTGTTCCAGCGAGTTGTTTCCCAGTCTGGAAGTTTCAGCAGTAATTTCTGATTTTCCTCACAATCATCCAAAACTCCAAGTCCTTGCACATAGGGCATGGCATTTTTACAAGAGATGAGGAAATCACTGAACTCTCTTAGTTTAAGGGAGTCTTTTGGTCCAATCTTTGGCCAGGAACTCAGTTTTCCCCTGAAAGCTCTTTGGACTACAAAGGGGTGGCCATAGCGCTTGTTTAAGGCATCCCAAGCCTGTGTGTATGCTTCTTCATCACTACGATAAAAGGTTCCTTCTAACACTGAAAGCGCCTCACCACTTTTGTATTTTTTCAAATAGAACAGCTTATGCGCTGGATCTGTACAGCTTGTTTCTATCAAAGCCTTGAAGCAAGTGCTCCACTCTGTGAATTTAAGTGGGTCTCCTGTAAACACGAAAGGCTCTGGTGCCGGAAGTCTTGTCATAGCAAGGGATTCCTTGAACGCTTGGACTAGTGAGACTCTCTCACGGCTCAGATATCCTGCCAGAGTTGTGTGGGACTGATGCACTGTGGGGAATATTGATGCGTTTACTCTCAGAGTAAGGAGGGGCCGATACATTTTGTGGAACTTGAGTGCACGGAGGGCTACTATGCTGCATTGGAAGCTGACTTGGAGGCAAAGTACTTTTTACTTCAACATCCTTTATTTCAGCATTAAACCTTGATTCCTCTTCAGCATACACATTGTATTCAGCCTCTATGACTTCAAGATCCCTTTGATCTTCCAGCCATTTTAATTTTTCTTGCTGAGCCAAAATCTCCTTTCTCTGGGCAGATATTTCCATCTCCCTGTTTATTTCAGCCCGTTTTGATGCCAAACGTGCAACTGCATCTGCTTTTTTCGCCGATACATGACTTCCCTGCTGACTATGACTTGACTGACTGCTTTGACTAGTTCTAGACACAGTTGATCCATAAATTGACCTTGCATCTTCTCTTTGGAGTAACTGTAAGAGAGATTCCTTTACAGCTACTGCATCAAATTCCTTAGTATTGTGGCACACATATATGCACATATGTTGGTTTCAGATGCTCCACAGATATATCACTGTTGTAGAGAGCGTGAAATGAAGAGGCTGAATTTATTTCTCAGTTCAGGTTTATTAATCATCTCACATCTCCAACCATCTCTCAAACAGGAAAAAAAAGAACGAACTACTCCAATTCCCCACTTTTATACCTGGGACATCAAAGTACAGAGTCACATTGTCATTAAACCCCCCATCGGCAATACTTCTCCCCCAGGCCTCTTCTTCCTCCACCTGACCCCAGGAGGTCAGGAAGTCCTTTCAGAGTCATTGCTAAAGGTACCTCCACCTCCTACTGTTATCCCCAGGAGGTCCAAACTTATTGTTCCTTCTAAGACGTGAGGTTACAAAATACATATGCAGTCTTAAGCATCTCAATCATTGTGCTATACATATGCAGTCAAAGCATCCAAAATATGTGTGTCACATAACCCCCCCCCCAAACGTCGAAGATGAAACAATACAACATAGTCCACACAACATGATAAAACCACGACATCAGTCCATATGCTGTCTGGGCTTCAACCGTCTTCCAAACTTGCTGTAGGCGGGCTTCGCAGCTCCTGCGGCGCCATCTTGCAGTGAATCTGCTATCTGAGGATGAGAACTGTTAGTTGATCCCTGCGAGGGGTCTGCCGCGTCGAGGAGCCCTCGCCACTCGCACAGTCTCGTCGGCCATCACAAAAGCAGGCTTTAGTCTGTCTATACTAATTGTTTCCCTCCTGTCCCCCAAATCTAGCACAAAATGCTTATCACCTGTTTCCAGCACTCTATATGGGCCATCGCAGGGTGGACGCAGGGCTGGGCGCTGAACCTCGTGCCTGACAAAAACAAACTCGGCATTTTTAAAGATTTGGGCACAAAAACACGCGGAAAGGTGTGGTGAACGGGGCCCGGAAGCATGCCTGCTCCCATGTTGATCAGTGACCACTGAGGAGGGTAACGCCCTGGCGCCGGATTATCTGGCAGAAACTCTCCTGGCAGCCGGAGAGGTTGCGCAAAAACCAACTCCGCTGGGGAGGCTTTTAAGTCCTCTTTAGGTGCAGAACGCAACCCTAATAAAACCCATGGTAGTCTGTTTACCCAATTTGCATCCGTAAGCGACGCTCTGAGGGCTGCCTTCAATGATCTATGAAACCGCTCGCATAAACCATTAGCCTGGGGGTGGTAAGCGGTAGTGCGGTGAATTGTCACACCTAAGCTGTGGGCCATCGCTGACCAAAGCTCAGACACAAATTGAGGTCCCCTGTCGGACGTAATATCCGACGGAACCCCGAAACGCGCTATCCAAGCCGTTAAAAACGCATGGGCCACCTCTGCAGCTGTGGTTGATGCCAGTGGGACCACTTCCGGCCAACGCGTGGTTCGATCCACCATTGTCAAAAGGTGTGTGTACCCCTGCGATGACGGTAGGGGGCCTACGAGGTGGACATGCACAGGATCAAACCTCTTGGCCGGGATGTGAAACGGCTCTAAGGGAGCTTTTGTGTGTTTGTGTATTTTGGCCCGCTGGCAAGCCATACAGGCTCGTGCCCACTCTTTAACGTGCTTGCGCAGGCCCGGCCAAACAGACTTTTCTGCTACCATTTTCACAGACGCGCGCACCCCTGGGTGCGCCAGGGAGTGAATCGAGTCAAAAACGCGGCAGCGCCATGCGGTCGGCACTACTGGACGTGGTTGTCCAGTAGAGACATCGCAGATTAGGGGGGGCATACCATTTTGCAGCCTCCTGTTCTCCAGCCTTAACCCTGTTGGTCCAGACTGAAGCGCGCATACGTCCGCATCGCTACCCTGATCCGCTGCCATGGCTGCATAGTCTATTCCCACGTGAACTGGGGCCGCGTGCGCTTCCGCGCTGTTATTTTGCTCAGCGGCTGCGGTAGTATAATCTACCTCTGCGTGGACTGGTGCGGTTATCGCGCGAGAGAGGCAGTCTGCCACTACATTGAGTTTACCCGCTACGTGTTGAATATCAGTAGTAAACTCCAAATTGCGGCCAGCTGCCTCTGCTGCCGGCCCGACCATGGTTCTGAAATTTTGGCCATCGCAAAAGTGAGCGGTTTGTGGTCGACAAACACGGTGAAACGCCGACCTTCTAGCCAGAATTGGAAGTGGCGAATGGCTAAGTGGAGCACTAACAGCTTTCGCTCGGCCTTGCACAAGGACTTGCTGAAAAAGACCAGCGGCTGCCAAACCCCGGCCACGTGCTGCTCTACTACTGCCCCTATGGCCACGTCTGACGCATCAGTGGTGAGCGCTATGCGGGCCGTTGGGACTGGATGAGCCAACAACGCAGCGTCTGCAAGGGCTTTTTTTTACCTCCGCGAATGCGCGCTCCCGCTCCGGGGACCGCTCGATTGTATTGGAGGGTTTTTGCTTTTTAAGCGCGGCATATAATGGTTGCATGAGCTGCGCTGCGTGGGGGAGGAAACGGTTATAAAAATTCACCATTCCCAAAAACTCCTGTAGTGCTTTGACCGTTTGTGGCTGGGGAAAATCTGCCACTGCGCGCACTTTGTCCGGTAGCGAAACTGCCCCCTCTGGGGAGACGCGGTGCCCCAAAAAGTCTATCTGCGCCACCCCGAACTGGCACTTAGCTGGGTTGATTATTAACCCGTGCTCTCCCAACCTCCGGAAAACTTCCGTGAGGTGTTTTTTGTGTTCTGCTTCGGACGCGCTGGCTACCAAAATGTCGTCCAGGTAGACGAACACAAAAGGGAGATCGCACAAAACTGCATCCATCATGCGCTGGAAGGTTTGTGCGGCGCCTTTAAGCCCAAATGGCATGCGTAAAAACTCAAAAAGTCCAATGGGAGTTATCACCGCTGTTTTGGGGATGTCCTCAGCGCGCAATGGGACTTGATGATAACCGCGGACCAAGTCTATTTTAGAAAAAATGTGCGCCCCCGCCAGATGCACCGAAAAATCCTGAATATGTGGGATTGGGTAGCGGTCATGCGCTGTGGCGTTGCTTAACCTGCGGAAATCACCGCAAGGTCTCCACGAGCCGTCAGCTTTAGGGACCATATGCAGTGGGGAGGCCCATGGGCTCTTTGATCGGCGGATGATGCCCAACCTTTCCAGGTTGGCGAACTCCTCGCACGCTATGGACAGTTTAGCTGCATCCAAGCGCCGAGCTTTCGCAAAGACGGGGGGGCCAGTGGTAGTGATAAAGTGCTCCACCCCGTGTTTCGCAACTGTTGCTGAAAAAGTGGGAACTGTGAGTGCTGGAAACTGAGTGAGGAGTGTGTGAAACTTACCTTACCTTGCCTGCTGTGGCGACGTTGGTCTGTGCTGGTGGCAGGGACACTCGAGCTGCACAAGGAATGGAGTAAAAGGAGAGTGCATTAACTAGGCGTCTATTGGAAAGATCAACTAACAACCCATGTTAGCACAGAAAATCAGCACCTAACATGTTGAAACTCACCGCCGCTATAATAAAAGTCCATTCATATGTGCGGCCGTGCAAGGACAGAAGCAGAGTCCTTTCACCGAAGGTCTTAATGCTCGAGCCGTTTGCCGCTGTTGCTCCGTCACCACGGGGGCCTGCCAGCCGGTCAGCGTAGGTTGGGGTGATGAAACTCACTTGGACGCCCGTGTCCACGAGGAAGTGCCTCCCAGAGTGTGCATCCGTCAGGTAGAGCAGCTTGTTCCGTTCGCCGAGTGTCGCCGCTGCTAGCGACTCCCGGTCCTGGCGTTTCCCGAGCTCTTGAACTGGCATGGCGGTACACACTTGCGCGCCCTCTCTGCGAAACGACGATGGTAAAAGCAGAAGTTGTCTCCTCCGCTGCGTCGGGACTTCGCTGCCGCCATTGTTGGTAGGATCGCCTCTGGCCCCCCGCTGCTCCCGGTCGCCGTGCCGAGATCTGCCGCTGCTGCGGTGGCCGTGTGCTCCTCGCTGGAGTTGAGGATCCGCTGCGCCTCCTGGGCCAGCACGCGGAAGTTCCGCTGGGTCACAAAATGAGAGCCTGCCAGGGTCGCCCTCGTCTGCGATGGTAGGGTTCTCAGGAAGATCTGCGTGAAGAGGAAATTGTCGTTGTCTGAGCCTCTCAGCTGCAGCATGTCTTCCATCAGGTCGACAGGCGTGCGTCCTCCCAAGTCGTGCAGAGCTAGGAGCTTCCTAGCTCTCTCCTCGGCTGAGGGCGTGAAACGCTGGATGAGGGCAGCTTTCAACCCGCTGTATTTGTCTCCAGCGGGTGGGTGCTGCACCAGGCTCCGCACGTGTCGGGCTGTGCGGTTGTCGAGTTTGGCGATGACATGGTAGAATTTTGTGTCATCTGCTGTTATTCCCCCGAGTGCGAACTGGGCTTCGGCCAGGAGGAACCATGAGTCTGGGTTGTCCTGCCAGAACTCTGGTAGCTTGACTGAGACCGCGCTTGCTCCAGCGGTCCCTGGCGAGTCTGGCTCGGGGGAACTGTCTCTGGTCATTGTACGTCTTCAGGTCACCAATGTAGAGCGTGAAATGAAGAGGCTGAATTTATTTCTCAATTCAGGTTTATTAATCATCTCACATCTCCAACCATCTCTCAAACAGGAAAAAAGAGAACAAACTACTCCAATTCCCCACTTTTATACCTGGGACATCAAAGTACAGAGTCACATTGTCATTAAACCCCCCATCGACAATACTTCTCCCCCAGGCCTCTTCTTCCTCCACCTGACCCCAGGAGGTCAGGAAGTCCTCTCAGAGTTATTGCTAAAGGTACCTCCACCTCCTACTGTTATCCCCAGGAGGTCCAGACTTATTGTTCCTTCTAAGACGTGAGGTTACAAAATACATATGCAGTCTTAAGCATCTCAATCACTGTGCTATACATATGCAGTCAAAGCATCCAAAATATGTGTGCCACAACTGTATGCTTATTGTATACTTCACGTCTCAGGGGAACAAAGGGACTGAGCCTTCCAGAGGTAACGGGAGGGTGTGAGATCTGGCCTTTTGTTTCAAGGAGATGGCCTTGAGAGATTTCCTGACCACCGGAGACTAGGAGGTGGATGGTGTTAAGATCGGGGGAAGTTACATTGTGACTGGGATTAAGTACCATGTGACTGTATGTTTGATTAAGCACCATGTGATTGTATGTTTGATGTCCTGGTATAAAAGGACAGATGTGAGAAGATTCATCCTCTTCTTCTGCTTTTGAATGTTGGAGAATGTCATTGTGAATAAAGCTGAACCTGAGGAATACACTCAGTCTCGTCCTTCACACCTCTCCACACTGGTGACCTTACGACGAAGCATGAGCAGAAGTAATTCTCCTGAGCCGGACTCGTCAGAAGCCAGCCTGACGAATGCCGCCACGTTCCAGCTGCCGGACTTCTGGCAGAACAGTCCGCGCTCCTGGTTTAGCGCAGTCGAGGCGCAGTTCAACCTCCGGAGAATTTCGAGAGACGACACAAAATTCTACCATGTGGTGGTGAAGCTGGACAACCACACAGTCCAGAGGGTGGAGAGCCTGGTCAACCACCCACCGGACAGCGACAAGTACGGCACATTGAAGGCTGCGCTTATCAGCCACTTCACCCCCTCGGTGCAACAGTGAGCAGAGGGGCTCCTGGCGTTGACGGAGTTTGAGAACGACAGACCTGCAGACCTGATGGGGAAGATGCTGAGGTTGAGAGACTCCGATGATGACAGCTTTATCTTCACCCACCTTTTCCTCAGGACCCTACCGTCAGCGGTGAGAGTGACCCTGGCCGGTTCACCACTGTTGGCCCGACGAGACTACCACGAGCTGAGCCAGGAGGCGCAGCGACTCGTCGACGCCCACAAACGGAGCACAGCTTCGGCCGCAGCAGCAGAGCTAGGCGCGACGTCCGGAGACAGCATGGGGCCAGAGGCTGCAGCACCAGACTCACCGACGACGGCAGCAGCAAGGACCAGGCGACATGGAGCGGACGACGTCCTTTGCTTCTACCATCGTCGTTTCGCAGAGATGGCACGCAAGTGCATCCCACCGTGCCACTTCAAGCGCTCGGGAAACGCCAAGGCCGGGGGTCGGTAGCAGCCGCGGCCCTCGGAGAAGAGAACAAGCTGCTCTACCTGAAGGACGCACGCTCGGGGAGGCAATTCCTCGTGGACACAGGCTCCCAGCTGAGCTTCATCACGCCTTCCTACGCGGACCGGCTGGCGCCTTCCAGTGGTCCCCGGGTGACAGCAGCGAACGGCTCGGCGATTAAGACCTTCGGTGAGAGGACTCTGCTTGTCTTTGCAGGGCCGTACATTCGAGTGGACTTTTGTTGTAGCGGCAGTCAATTTCAACATGTTAGGGGCTGATTTTTTGTGCTCACATGGTTTATTGGTTGATCTTGCTAACAGACGCCTGGTTAATGCACTCTCCTTTTATTCTATTCCCTGCACAGCTCGAGTGGCCCCGCCAACTGCACAAGCCAACATCACAGCTGCGGGTGGTAAGTTCCACACACTCCTCACTCAGTTCCCAGCACTCACAGTCCCAACGTTTTCGGCGACAGTGGCTAAACATGGGGTGGAACATTTTATTACTACCACCGGCCCACCTGTTTTTGCAAAAGCTCGGCGCTTGGACTCAGCTAAACTGACCATAGCGCGCGAGGAGTTTGCCAACCTGGAAAGACTGGGCATTATCAGGAGGTCGAAGAGCCCCTGGGCTTCGCCGCTCCATATGGTCCCAAAGGCTGATGGCTCGTGGCGACCTTGCGGTGATTTCCGCAGGTTGAATAACGCTACAGCGCACGACCGCTATCCGATCCCGCACATCCAAGATTTTTCGGTGCATTTGGCGGGGGCGCGCATTTTTTCTAAAATAGATTTGGTACGCGGTTACCACCAGGTTCCAGTGCGCGCTGAGGACATACCCAAAACAGTGGTAATAACTCCTTTTGGGCTTTTTGAGTTTTTGCGCATGCCATTTGGACTTAAAGGCGCAGCACAGACGTTCCAACGCATGATGGATGCGGTTCTGCGCGACCTCCCCTTCGTGTTCGTCTACTTGGACGACATATTGGTAGCCAGCGCGTCCGAAGATGAACACAAAAACCACCTCACAGCAGTTTTCCGGAGGTTGGCAGAGCACGGGTTAATAATCAACCCAGCGAAGTGTCAGTTCGGGGTGGCGCAGATTGACTTTTTGGGGCATCGCGTCTCTCCAGAAGGAGCGGTTCCTCTGCCCGACAAAGTGCGCACAATAACAAATTTTCCCCAACCACAAACGGTCAAAGCGTTATAGGAGTTTTTGGGAATGGTGAATTTTTATAACCGTTTCCTCCCTCACGCAGTGCAGCTCATGCAACCATTATATGCTGCACTAAAAAAACAAAAACCCACAAATAAAATCGAATGGTCTCCGGAGCGGGAGCGCGCATTTGCTGAAGTCAAAATAGCCCTGGCAAACGCTGCGTTGTTAGCACATCCAGACCCAATGGCCCGCATAGCGCTCACTACTGACGTGTCAGATGTGGCCATAGGAGCGGTCGTGGAACAGTATGTAGCAGGAGTTTGGCAACCGCTCGCCTTTTTCAGCAGGACCTTGCGCAATAGTGAACGAAAATACAGCGCATTCGACAGGGAGTTGTTAGCTCTCCACTTGGCCATTCGCCATTTCCAGTTTTGGCTGGAGGGACGCAGTTTCACCGCGTTCGTGGATCACAAGCCGCTGACTTTCGCGATGGCCAAGATTACAGAACCATGGTCGGGCCGGCAGCAGAGACAGCTGGCTGCCATCTCGGAGTTTACTACCGATATCCAGCATGTAGTGGGTAAACTTAATGTAGTGGCGGACTGCCTCTCGTGCGCCGTGGCGGCTCCAGCCCGCGCAGAGGTAGATTTTGCAGCCATGGCCGCGGACCAGGTTAGCGACGTGGAAGTGCGCGTGGCCCCAGTCCGCGTAGGGATAGATTATGCAGCTGTGGCCGCGGATCAAGTTGCCGACGTGGACGTGTGCGCGCTCCAGTCTGGACCAACAGGGTTAAGGCTGGAGAACAGGGTGTTACAAGATGGTATGCCCCCCCCCAATCTGCGATGTCTCCACGGGATGACCACGCCCGGTGGTGCCGACCATGTGGCGCCACCGCGTTTTTGACTCGATTCGTTCTCTGGCGCACCTGGGGGTGCGAGCGTCGGTCAAAATGGTAGGAGAGAAATTTGTATGGCCGTGCCTGCGCAAGCAAGTCAAGGAGTGGGCAACAGCCTGCGTGGCTTGTCAGCGAGCCAAAATACACAAACACACTAGAGCTCCTTTGGAGACTTTTCACATCCCGGCTAAGCGATTCAATCACGTGCATGTCGACCTCGTAGGCCCCCTCCCGCCATCACAGGGGTGCACACACCTTTTGACAATGGTGGACCACACCACGCGTTGGCCGGAAGTGGTCCCACTGGCATCAACCACAGCCGAGGAGGTGGCGCGCGCGTTTCTAACAGCATGGGTAGCGCGTTTCGGAGTTCCGTCGGACATTACGTGTGACAGAGGTCCTCAATTTCTTTCCGAGCTCTGGTCAGCGATGGCCCGCAGCCTGGGGATAACGATCCACCGCACTATCGCATACAACCCGCAGGCTAATGGTTTATGTGAGCGTTTCCATAGGTCATTGAAAGCAGCCCTCAGAGCATCGCTTACGGATGCAAATTGGGTGGACAGGCTACCATGGGTTTTATTGGGGTTGCGTTCTGCACCTAAAGAGGATTTAAAAGCCTCCCCAGCTGAGTTGGTTTTTGCGCAGCCACTCCGGCTGCCCGGGGAGTTTCTCCCGGATAATCCTGCGCCAGAGTGCCCCCCCGCTCAGCAGTTGCAGAGCGACACGGGAGCGAGCACGCTTCCTGGCCCAGTTCATCACAACTTCCCGCGTGTTTTTGTGCCTAAAGCTTTAAAAAATGCAGAGTTTGTTTTTGTCAGACATGATGCACACCGCCCACCCTTACGCCCACCTTATGACGGACCATACAGAGTGCTGGAAACAGGGGACAAGTATTTTTTGCTAGATTTGGGGGGCAGGAAAGAAATGATTTGTATAAACAGGCTCAAACCCGCTTTTGTGCTGGCTGACGAAATGGTGCAGTTGGTGAGGGCTCCTCGGCGCGGCAGACCCCCTAGAGAGCATTCCCGAGAACACCCACAGAGATTGAGTAACAGTTCTAATCCTCAAACAGCAGCTCCACAGCGGGAAGATGCCGCGGGGGTGGTAAAGCCCGCTTACAGCAGATATGGAAGGTGACTGAGGCCCAAGCAACATTTGGACTGATGTGTAATAATGTGACCATGACTTGCAAACTGTATTACATTTGTTCCATCTTAGACGTTTGGGGGGGGGGGGTCATGTGGCACACATATATGCACATATGTTGGTTTCAGATGCTCCACAGATATATCACTGTATGCTTATTGTATACTTCACGTCTCAGGGGAACAAAGGGACTGAGCCTTCCAGAGGTAACGGGAGGGTGTGAGATCTGGCCTTTTGTTTCAAGGAGATGGCCTTGAGAGATTTCCTGACCACCGGAGACTAGGAGGTGGATGGTGTTAAGATCAGGGGAAGTTACGTTGTGACTGGGATTAAGTACCATGTGACTGTATGTTTGATTAAGCACCATGTGATTGTATGTTTGATGTCCTGGTATAAAAGGACAGATGTGAGAAGATTCATCCTCTTCTTCTGCTTTTGAATGTTGGAGAATGTCATTGTGAATAAAGCTGAACCTGAGGAATACACTCAGTCTCGTCCTTCACAACTCTCCACAGTATCAACATCTGCATACCGTCTTTGCAGGAGTAGGATTATTTCAGTTGTAACTGAAGTGCAGCTATCAATCTTCCTTCTCATGTCTTGAGATGGTAAAGTAAGTGCACATAAACTTTCATACCTTTGCTTTAGTTCTGACCCACACTTTTCTATTGAATGGATCATTTCACCCAACTCAGTTTTAGAGCACTCTTCCTTAAGTTTAGATCTTGTTAGTTGAATCTCTGCTTTAAAGTTAAGATACGTCGACATAAACTTTCTTTCTCTCTCTGTTATTTCCTTTCTTTTAAACTCAACAATTTTTTCTGTAGGGTGTCTCTCCCTTTCTGATCGTCTCACTTGCGTTTCGACTTGAGATGATGATGATAACCCTATCTTGTGTATTTCAAGATCTCCAATTATTTCTCCTATCCGTGTCTCAATTTCTCGTCTTTTTAAGTTGACAGATTCAGTTTTTAATTTCTCTTCCAACTTTACTTTCTCATCTTCTAGAGCTGCAAGTATTTCCTCTAATGTACGAAACTCACTTGTGCTCTGCTCCATTTTCAAAAATGATTTGAACTAACACTTTTGGAATTTTACAGTGAAAGGAAAGTTAGAAAACTGCTGGGAGAACATACAATAGGAAACAAGTGACACTCTTCAGTAATTTACAACACTTCAATTTTCTTTTACTTCTGTTTCTTTTCTCAATTTAACTTAGGAATTAAAAAGTTCCAAACTGAAAATATACCATCTAACCTGGTACCTTAAAGGTGCTGTGACCTTTTGCAAACTGCATTGTCCATAAATGTCGCTCTGGTACCTCTTCTGTCCGGCTGAATGTCTAGCGGATGTGGGAAGAAGCATGCACGTCTTTTATTTGCTCAGCAAACAAAGTCCTTGAAGCATGGCCCTGCAGGAATCTTGCTGCTTGCTCCTGGATTAGGCACGTTTTTCACTCCTGGATTAGGCACGTTTTTCACTATAACCGCTCCCAAAGTCTTCTTCTAGGTCAGAAAACCACGCTCCAACTGATGTTGACAAGTTTTTTGTTTATTTTGTCACAGCAAATCTTCGCCCTTAAACACCGTGAAAAACTAAAAATACAGACATAAAAAACATGAATACAAAATAAATTATAACACTTAACAAATGTTCATAAACAAAAATAATCACATACCGTGTGCGCCTTCTGCCTAGAATTTAGGGGTTGTTAGTCATGTCACAAATTTCCCAAACAAAGTCCTCTCTCCAAAGTCCTCTCTCCGCATCTGATTGTGGACAGCCTCCAGCAGCTGTGTGACTCTTTTAATCAGGCATGTGAACAGCGCATGCCTACCACCCATTTTTGCACCATATCAGATCCGGGTTTGCCGCTGGTTCCTCACAAACATGGAGAACATTTAACAGTCCGGCTGGCTGCAGGAAAAACACTCCGTCCTCTCTCCCGACACTCGCTCACACAATGGCGCTGATAGGCAGGGCGAGACACCTGCACGAGCCCCCTTCACGAGCTCTCCGACTCACCCGCGAGCTTGGCAGCACGAGCGCATATGCGCCACGATATGGAGGGACTGAAGGAGGAGAAAAGGACACCGCTAATGTCCGCAACACTGGTGCACACACCCATAAACAAACATTTCAGAAAAAGAACCAAAAATACATAAACCTTTTCACTGTGACAGCTACAGTTTACCAGAAGTATTGTTGGAAGTTCAAGGAACTCCTATTAAATTTGTGTGACACAGGTACATGTAGATCGGTAACTTCAGGTAATGACATTCAGGGCTTGACAAAGTCAGAAGAAAAGGTAAGAGTTAAATTTGCAAATGGCAAACTATAGCTGTCAAATCTTTGAAAGTAAAGGGTCCTACTACCGGTAACATTGTTGAAGGGTGGTTCATTTTGTCAAAAGCTACCCATATGTTGAGGAAATAAACATAGTTTATGAGACTTCCAAACTAAAATACTGATACTCACTCGACCTGGTCATGGCTGGACCATGCTCAGTGATATGCTATGCTTTGAGATGACTGTTGTTGTGAAATGGCGCTATATAAATAAAGTTGAATTGAATTGATATCAGATATGTGTAGAAGAGCTACACAGCATTTTACATCCGCAGTTCCTACTGATTGGCAATTTCCAAATCAATATCATTGTACTACATACTATAGGCAATTGAATGGATCTGATCCAAATTATGAACAAATGTTTTTTGCAAATCCATCTTCCAGATTGGTCCTAAAAAACTTGTACTGGTCACCAAGGGGATATGTGTGAGCATTTGTTGTCCTATCTGATGAGGATAAGAGACATTTTAAACAATGGGGGGTTCCACACATCTCTCTGGTCAGACCCAAACACATGGATTGGAAAAATGTTGGATATTTTGTCACCTCTTCTGAGGAATATAACCATCCATGGGAAGCCAACATCTGACCTTAAGATAGAATATTCTCCTAAATTAGAAACATATGCATCGTCACATAACTGGGTAACCACAGCACAAAAGGCTGTGCACATTGACACTCAGAAATCTCCTACATGACCAAGCTTAACATTAACAGAAGAGAGGATGAGCAAATTTGAAGTTCAAATTCTAAATTCATTATGGTAAAAAGATAAAGCAGACGTTGGTTGAACAAAAGAAAGCAAAGTATGTCACTGTAACATCATCAAAGTCACACTATAGACCATATAAAAGACAATATCCTCTCCGTCTAGAAGCTCAAAAAGGTGTTAAACAGGAGCAGCTGATGTCATAGTGTCATGCTCAGTCTCCCTGTTGATGGAAGCATCCTGATTATGCAGGACCTGCAGGAATTAACAAAGCTATAATTCTTTGTGCTCATTGTGTACCAGAATCACACACACTGTTGAATGAACTATAACTCCAAATGCAATTTTTCACAGTGGTAGTAATTAGCAATGCATTTTTAGCATACCAGTACACCCAGATCATCAATTCTGGTTTGCATTCATATTGGAGAACAAAAAGTACATATTCACCAGACTACCACAGGGTTACTGTGAGTCTCCTACAATTTTTCCTTAGGCAATGCCAGCAAATCTTACACATTTTATACCTCCTAATAGGAGCTAAATGCAACTCTATGACATATTGCTGACGTCTCCCGATGAAGAAATATGCAAACAAAACATATTTCCATAGGCTGGAGTCTATAGGTGGTTAACCTGTTGAACTCTGTTCAACTTCCCTAAAAACGCCTAAAAATAACATGCCCAAAGTAAATCAAAAGCTGTTCTTCAACCCTTTGCAGCATCTTCATGGGGTTAGTCTCATTTAACCACTTGCGCTCCGTTGTTCCGCGGGCGGGCAAGTCTCTGCGTCCTAAGACGCACGAGGGCGCACTCATGCGCACTCTGACGCATAGACCAGATTGTGGTGATGTAGGTGATGATGGTGATGTAGTGGCGTCCAAGCGCCACTAAAAAAAAACTGCAGAGACAGCCGCGAACAGATTAGTTCATCTGATTGACCTCTCATTCGACTAATAAGAGCCTTGAATTGGGTTTCTGAAACCTTGAAGAGCCAATGAATGAAAACCTAGGAAGGAGGACCCGCCTACTGTGAACGCAGGAGCCAATTGAAGCACAGAAATTCAGGCTGGGTGAAGAGAGATTTATTGCTGCAGCAGATGAAAACAAAGGACGCTGGACGAATTTACTACAGACCCCGCAGCATGGAGACCACCCACAAGTGGGACCTGCACTCATTCCAGCAGAATAGACGTTTAGGATTCTCTTCCGTCATCATAGACCGACGGAGGCCAACAACAAAGGTCGTAAATCATTCACCAAAACCGCAATAATGGAATTATGTTTTGATCGGGATCCACGAGCCGAGCAGCGTCGCGTTCGTCTTACAATGGGGAAGAGAAGTTCGCCACGACTCTGCTGCTGGGAAGAGGTAAGGTGTTATAAGCTAAATTATTATTTATCCCTGAAAACTGTAATCCAAAAATGACTTTTGACCGATCGGTAAATTACAACTGTACTGCGCACGAAGTACGAAGTGCGTGCGCCGCGATAAACGGTTCATTTGCCGTGTTCGGAACGGTCCGAACGCCCCCGGTCCGCGGGGGGAAGCATATGAGCCTATTCCTTCATGTAGCGATGGCCGTCTTCTGCAGCGAGGGGGGGGGACAACCCCCCCACACACACACACAGTAGCGAGGGGGGGGACAACCCCCCCCACACACACACAGTAGCGGGGGGGGGGGCGCTGTGAAAACATGCAAGGAGTGTAATCCATCATGTAGCGAGGGCCGAACTCCCGTCTTTTTTAGCGGGGGGGGGGGGGGGTTCACACACAGACACAGCCCTGAGTGTGACCTTTCATTAGAGCCCAAAATGAAGATTCTACATTGAATTATTCAAAAGTTACAGATGTTTTTCCAAACTGTGCCATTTGGCACAATTTGGCACAGTTCCAAAACGCCTGGGAACTACCTGAGAACAAAGCTGTGTAAAATATTCATTTTTTGTGGTATTGTTACCAAATTTGGATCTCAGCTTGATAACACTTGGTTCTACATTTCTGTTGCATTTTCCAGCCGGATCGGACAGCTGTGTGTTATTTGTAAGCATTTGTATCCAAAAACCACTGTGTCCAAATTTATTTTCTTCAAGTTCAGTATGTTTAGATGACTGTAACTCAGTGGCCGGAGCACGTAGAGAGATTATGTTTTTTTTGCCAAAAAATTCAAAGTGTTTTCTTTTAAATGAGACCAACCCCATGAAGATGCTGCAAAGGGTTGAATAACTAACTAACTAACTAACCTGCACTTATATAGCGCTTTTCTAGTCACAAAGACCACTCAAAGCGCTTTCATTAATACTAACCCTCTATTCTAAGGGCCTATAGGAAACAAATATCTAGGGACAATTTAGAACAGCCAATTAACCTAACATGCATGTTTTTGGCATGTGGGAGGAAACCGGAGAAATCCCGGAGTAAACCCACGCAACACGGGGAGAACATGCAAACTCCACACAGATCACTGTTGGTCGGGGGCTGGGATCGAACCCACGATCCCACGATCCCCACAATCCCCCAGCCAAGGGTAAACTGTGCTGCCGCAGTGCTAACCACTGCGCCACCGTGCAGCCCGAATAACAGCTTTCGATTTACTTTGGGCACGTTATTTTTTGGCATTTTTAGGAAAATTGCCCGGAGTGCAAGGGGTTAAAAGAAAACACTCTGAATTTTTTGGCAAAACAGTCATAATCTCTCTAAGTGCTCCTGCCACTGAGTAACAAGAAAGTTCGCCTGGTTGTTTTTTTAGATACAGATGCTTGCAAATAACATACAGCTGTCAGATACTAGCTGGAAAACACAACAGAAATGTAGAACCAAGTGTTTTCAAGCTCAGGCCAAAATTTTGTAAAAATACCACAAAAAATGAATATATTACACAGCTTTTTTTTCAGGTTGTAACAAGGCTGTGTCTGTACTGGAAGACCGGAAATACAGCTTTTTTTCCAGTGCGCACTGAGACGCACTAAGATGCAGAGACGTGACCGCCCGCGGAATTCACAGAGTTCAAGGGGTTAAATAAAGGTGCTATTTTTAATCAAGGTTCCCAAATTTATACCTGACCAAAGGGTAAACCCATCCTCCCACAAAAATTATTTCACTATGCTGCTACTTGCACACATGGCCTTTGGCATGTGTCCAAGGGAGGGATGGTGTTATTAGTTTTCACAGCCTATGAGTTTGAAAATTTTGCTCCAAAATTTAGCCAATAATGTCTAATTTGCGCACACAATAATGCCCAGGGCAATGTCAAGACCAGAGAAGGGTAGCTTTCCATCATTAACATACCCATTTCAGAACATTTGCATGGACTTCACTGAACTAAACAAATGTGAAGGGAAGAGATATTGTTTAGTTTTCCTTGTAAAAATCCAGATGCAATTACAGTAGCTAGAAAACTACTAACAGACATTATTCCAAGGTACGGGATCTGAGAGAAAATTTATTCAGATAATGGTACTCATTTTATAAAACAGATTATTTCACATTTAGGGAAAGTGTTGAATATTGATTTGAAACACCATGCAGCATATCACCCACAGTCTGCAGGACTGGTGGAATAACATAACCAGACCATCAAAGAAAGATTGAGAAAACAATGTCAGAAACAGGACAGAATTGGATTTATTGTTTACCATTGATACTATTTTATATGAGAATAATGCCTACAAAAGAAGGTTTATCTCCATTTGAAGTTTACATGAAAAGCCTTAATTAGTACCCCCTCTTAGACCATTCAACCCAGAAGATGAAGAGATTTGTTTAGCAAATTACATGTTAAAAATGTTGACTCAAAAAGATTCTATTCATACTAGTCCTCCCTAGGAAGGAGCACACAGAAGGAAGAATCACAGTGAAAACCAGGACACCAAGTCCTCACAAAGACTGTTAAAAAGAAGACCTGGTCAGAAGCCCCCTGGCAGGGGCCACATAAGGTAATATTGCCAATTCCAACAGCTACAAAAGTACAGGGCAGAGACACTTGGGTACACCTTACACACTGTAAACTACTATCAAAACAAACCACAGAAGCTGTAGGGGGAAAGCCATAGTTCCTGTTGTGGAGGAAGTCTGGGGATACAAAGGGAGTCAGGTATTTTAGCTGACCTGATTGTCTCAAATCTTGGTGAAGAATTAAGAGTCCACAGCAGGTAGAATACACTCAAAATGGCGGACAATGAAATACCCCTCAGAGAATACTGACGTAGATTCCAGTTTTATGAATGGCTCATGTGTGTTCCTCGTACTTATCTTTGCTGAGTCCTCCTGATACGGTTATTGTGCAGCTCAGTGGCTATTTTAAAGGGCTGCACGGTGCACCGGGCTGCACGGTGGCGCAGTGGTTAGCACTGCGGCAGCACAGTTTACCCTTGGCCGGGGGATTGTGGGGATTGTGGGATCGTGGGTTCAATCCCAGCCCCCGACCAACAGTGATCTGTGTGGAGTTTGCATGTTCTCCCCGTGTTGCGTGGGTTTACTCTGGGATTTCTCCGGTTTCCTCCCACATGCCAAAAACATGCATGTTAGGTTAATTGGCTGTTCTAAATTGTCCCTAGATATCTGTTTCCTATAGGCCCTTAGAATAGAGGGTTAGTATTAATGAAAGCGCTTTGAGTGGTCTTTGTGACTAGAAAAGCGCTATATAAGTGCAGGTTAGTTAGTTAGTTAGTTAGTTAAAGGTAACTGGCACATCAATAAATGTCAACATAAAGGAAAAAGGGACACCACCCACCATAACGTGCACTGAAGATAAAGCTTGTGTAGTCCAGTTTGACTACTGTGATATATATAATTGTGACCAGTCCATACATTATGGATCTGAGTCTGTGATGTATGAAAAGAGTCATAAGTACATGTGAGATGAGATGAGATGAGATTCAACTTTATTGTCATTACACATGTATAATACAAGGTAATGAAATGTGACTTGGCATTTGGGCACGCTCTGCAGAGTGCATCCAAGGCCGGGGCAGCCGCTAGGCGCAAGTCATCCAAGGCCGGGGCAGCCGCTAGGCGCAAGTCATGCATGTGCACTCCTCTGTGTAACTGAGCTGATGTGTTCAGTCACACGGGACCCAATGACTTTTAATACTCTAACGCCCATCATATATTAAGAAAACACATATACATTATACAGTCACCCTACCATGGGGCATGTGCTGTGAACATGAGTTTCACATATGGCTGTAAGGAATGCACAATTTGTAACCCTATCAGAATAGCTATAACATCTCCGAAGTTGTCTGACACTGGACAATATTATGTTGGAGTAAATGTACCTGGAAAAGAACCCTTAGAGTGTAGGCATGACCTACTATTCATCCTAATCCTAATTGTGAAGCAGTAACACTATATTCAAACACACACCAAGATATGTAGAACATTTGGAACATGACTGGTTACCTGATTCACATCACCACAGCCATGTATTCACAACCAACTGTTGGTGGGGATATGCAGAGTTCCTTGATAGTAGGACAAATAAAACAAATTTCTCCTGCTCAGAACTTAGGAACATTTCAAACAGTTTCTCCAAGCCATCCTCTGCAGTCATAATCACAGCATCAATGGCGCCAGAGCAGAACAAGACCTTTGAACTAAATGGAGGATGGTGACTCTGTGGACATAGGGTCTACTCACACCTGCCCTTTAACTGGGAGGTGTCTGCGCCCCGTATGACTGACTGACCACGCTATCATTATGTATCTGGATTAAGTCAGACAGTCAGGGCATTGAAAGAGGGGCCTGGAGTACAAACCCCATGATGTAGTCTGAGCAATAGCTATACCAGTTGAATTTAAACATTGGAGTGTTGGCCAAAAGGTCACACTCGCACTATTTCTTTGGACAGGGGTTGGAAAGAATAGTCTTAGGACTACGTTTGGCCAAGATACTGGTTATGAACCCGATGCCTTCACTGCCTGCCTACAATCCTTCTTCGGACGGTGGGCAGGAGTGATAAAAAAAACAACATAATATTATCCCTTATGATTGGAATTACCATCCTTATGTGTGTAGGATGTTGCTGCATTTCCTGTTGTAGAGGCCTTACTGAAAAAACAGTATATGCTGCTGTTGCACGCCAGTATCTCATATCAGCTCAGCAGGAGGAGAGTGACAAGGGCTCAAGTGATGAGGACAATCAGGTTTAAATCATGTCTAACAGTCTCTGCAAGAAAAAAATGTTGGCAGTATGCCTATAATGACTCAAGCAGAATGATTGCATTATGGAAAATTGAGAGGAGACATGAATGCATGATGTAACAGCTGAAAATTATATAGATACATCTATTGGAAGCTTTTTAAGCTTTTATTTTTTTATTGAGATTGTAACACTGAATGTTTGTAAATGATAACTCATTTTTATGGTTGCCAAAGGTAGTAGAAACGAGGTGAGAATTTTTCCTGTATAAATGCCCAAAGAATGAAGACTGAAAAGAAACTGCATTACAATGATTACTTATGAAAATATATACTGCTTATAGGTTTTTCACTCATTTCACATTAAAATAACATCAGGTGTTTGATACCTGTTTATCATAGTTATTGACTCCATGAAAATGGAGTCAAGAGAGGAAATTGTTATAATAAATAGTGAAGATTAGTTAGAGATTACACAAAGTGCTCTCTCTCTCACTCACACACACACACACACACACACACACACACACACACACACACACACACACACACACAAGTTAATTGCATATACACCATTCACACCCACAAGCTGCACACACACACAAACATGCACACACATAGAAGCTCCAAAGGAAAGTCTCTGCTCCTGTTTCCATATATGGACATGGGGGTCGTGTACGACTAAAGAGGAGACATCTGGAGAGACGGGAACCAACAGAATGGAAGTCATAAAGAGTTGAGATGACATCTGGAGCCATTTGAACGCCAAGAGGACTGGTTCATACCAGTTTGGACAATACCAGTGTATTGTTGGAAAGTTACTGGGAAACGCCCAGTAATTTGAAGCCTATTCGTAGCTGTGGACTTCTTTGTTCTGGGTCTTTTTCACCAGAGGGGGCAGTGTGAGACCCACGGCCGTGTTCTTTGACTCCCTGGGGGCTCACCACCTGCAGCAGGGATCATGGTGTTATGTGAACCGGGCAGCAGACTGGGCTTCTCTGCTTGGACTGCTGCCTCTGCAACTCAGATCCCCGGATAAGCGGTAGAAGATGGATGGATTCTTCTCGGCTCCTGTTTTGTTTACACTGTGATGGTGAGTTATATCCAGTCAATCATAAACGCCACCCAGCAGTTTTTTTGGGCTGCACTGAACTACCTATAAGGCAGGGACTTATGTCAGCCTCTATGAGTTCTGGAAAATTCTTCAAACTGGGGCGGTACAGATTCAGGTTCAGGTTCAGGTTACTTTATTTGTACCCGTAGGTAGATTTGTTTTGCAGTCTGGTGACATCCATATTTACAAGCCACAAATTACATTCAACATAGACACAAACACAGGCACACATGAAGCTGACTATAAACATGATAAAAATACTCAAGGCTCCATCAATCAGGGTATAAAAAGACAAAGAGATGGGAGAAAAACCAGAGGTAAGAGAGAAGGGTCATATTAAAAGTTAAAAACTAGTCAAAGAGGTCAAAAACTCAAAGGTCTAAAATCCAATAAAATATTTAGAACCCAAGTAACATCCTACAAAAATAAGTAAATATAAAATGGAGTTAATAAATAGGTACCTAAATTGTGTGCAATATATTGTTACATCTTGTTCAACTCTTCGACAGCAGCAGGAACAAAGCTGTTTTTGTAGCGCTGGGTTCTACTTTTTGGGACAGCAAACCTCCGTCTTGAGGGAAGAAGCTGAAAGTTGCAGTGCAAAGGGTGGGAGTCATCATTTAAAATGGAGGTAGCCATCCTTTGTACTTGTCTGGTGTACAGGGATGTCAGGCTCAGCTGTGGCTCACCAAGCAAACGACTGGACCATCTAACTACCTGATCCAAGGATTTCCTCTGTTTCAGTTTTATCTGACCAAACCATGACACTAAAGAAAAGGATAAAACAGATTCAATAAAAGCCCGATAAAACATTGTCATTATGGTTCGGTCAATTTGGAAGCGTGCAAGTTTTCTCAAGCAATGCAAATGTTGCTGACCCTTTTTGCACACCCTTTCACAGTTCTCTTCAAAGTTTAAATTACTATCAATAATCGTCCCAAGATATTTGTAGGATTGTACACATTCGGTGGTCTGGCCTTTTAGTATGGTGACTTTGTGCCTGGGAGTTTTCCTCCTAAAGTCAATAATCATGTCTTTAGTTTTTGTTGTATTCAGCTGCAGGTAGGAATCCTCACACCAGTGAACAAAATCATCAACTACTGGGCTGTGGCCACTCTCACCATCCTGGAGGAGACTGACAATAACTGAATCATCAGCATACTTTATAATGTGTCTGTTGTCATGTCTGCTCCGACACATGTTTGTGTACAGGATGAAGAGTAGTAGTGACAACACACACCCCTGAGGAGAGCCAGTAGAAGAGCACTTTAGGTCAGACAATGTACCATTGACCCTTACTCTCTGTGTCCTGTTGGTTAAGAAATCCAGAATCCAACCCACCAGATTATTGCTCAAATCAAATTGTTGCAGGATCCTTTCAACTAAGATATGAGGTTGGATTGTATTAAAGGCGGAGGAAAAGTCCACAGATAAAAGTCTGGCGTGTGTCCCATTAAAATCCAGATGTTCAAAAAGCATGTTAAACAGAGTGACAGTGGCATCCTCCACTCCTCTGTGAGGCCTATAGGCAAACTGCAGAGGATCCAATGCATGCTCAGTCTGCTTTAGGACCTCACATCTGACCAGTTTTTCAAAAATTTTCATTAAAATTAAAGTCAAAGCAACTGGTCTAAAGTCGTTTACCATTTTAGGACAGCTGGATTTTGGAACGGGAACAACCACGGCTTCTTTCCATATCTAAGGCACATGTTGTGTCTGTAAGGACTTATTGAAAATGTAATGAAATATAGGACTCAGTTCATGTGCACAGGACTTTACCAAGCGCCCACATATATTATCAGGGCCCTGACTTTTGTTCACTTTTAAGATAAGATAAGATAAGATAAGATAAGATAAGCCTTTATTAGTCCCACAACGGGGAAATTCCAGGATTGCAACAGCACAGGGATAGCAACACTCAGAGCAACAATCAGAAGGCAAGAAAGAGAAAAAAAAACAACAAAAAAAACAACAAAAAAACAAGCAAGCAAGAGCAGCTAATATACATATGTACATATTTTACAGTGCAGAACTCCCTTTTAACATCCTGCACCTTAACTTAATATATGGTTCCAAGGTTGTCATAGCCAGGAGCGGCACTGGGGTTAAGCTCCCAGTGCTCATAAAATGCTCCTTATGGCGTGCATCTCGAAAAGCCTCTGACAACTAAGTCCAACTCCTAACCTGCCCATGTGGTTTAGTCTCTAAGCCCGGCGGAACTGCTTTTACTAATAGGAGAAGGGGCGAGGGCGGATCTCTGGCGTCTTAAAACCAGATGCTTCAGGTAGATGGTGGCTCGTCAACCTGGGAAGGTAGCCCATCTAGGGGAAGGTAAACCCTTATTTCAAACCTCCGCTGCCTTGCGGCATACCCGGTCACAGGAAAGGCTTCAGGAGTCAACCCTGAGGAAAAATCCGGAGTCGGAGCCCCTAAGGCTCAAAATCGTTCTGGCAGCTCCTGCAACGGCGCTGGTGCCAAACTGTAGCAGCTCTGCTGTTCCTTTGGATTCATCAGTGACGTGGAGAGGGGGGATATGCTGCATGGGCAACATCTTGTCCTCCATATCTTTCTGCCCAGGCTTGAATCCTACCAACGCCCAACGCTGGAAGGTAGAACACTGGATCACTGGAGAGGGCACTCCAGCTTCGCCTTTGGCGTAGACAAAACACGGGGAATGACAGTTACCGGTTATAAGCCACCGCTCAATTGGCGTAGAGCGCGGCGCCAGGGGTTGTTCCCGACGGTGGGAGGGATCATCGGATCTCACTGGACAGCTACCGCCCGCCTCAAGCTGGGCAGCCCCCAGCCAATAAGGTGTTGTCCCGCCACAGCTTGCTTTCCTCATTGGGTGCATGGGGATGAGGAGAAGTCCGAACAGCAGGCTGAGAACCTTCGCACCAGGCAAGACAATAAAACAAAAGAGACCAACTCTAAAACTGGGAACTTGGAACGTCCGCACTATGATGACAGGACTTGCTGCTAACCTCAAGGACATCAACAACACCAGGAAGACTGCCATCATCAATAATGAGCTGAAGAGACTGGGAGTGGATATCGCCACTCTCCAGGAAACACGGTTGGCTGACGCAGGCACACTGAGAGAGAAGGACTACACGTTCTACTGGCAGGGAAAGGGCAGTGACGAACACAGGGAACACAGAGTGGGCTTCGCAGTGAAGAACACCTTGCTGAAGATGGTGGAACCGGGCAGCAATGGCTCTGCACGACTCCTCACCCTCCGCCTCAACACCACTCAAGGCCCAGTCACCCTCGTCAGTGTGGATGCCCCAACACTGACAGCCACACCAGAGGCAAAAGACGAGTTCTACGAGAATCTCGCAACAACTGTCAGGATCATCCCCAACTCTGAACAACTCATTCTCCTTGGAGACTTCAATGCCAGAGTGGGTGCTGACCACGACTCCTGGCCCTCCTGTCTTGGACCTTTTGGCGTGGGCAGAATGAACGACAACGGACAGCGGCTGCTCGAGTTCTGCACATATCACGATCTGTGCATCACAAACTCGTTCTTCAAGACCAAGCCCCAACACAAGGTTTCCTGGCAACATCCGCGCTCAAAGCACTGGCACCAGCTGGACTTGATCCTGACCAGGCGCACCTCACTGAAGAACGTGCTAATCACCCGTTCGTTCCAGAGTGCAGATTGCGACACAGACCATTCATTGGTGTGTTGCAAGGTCAAGCTGCAGCTGAAGAAATTCCATCGTGCTAGACAGCCTGGAAAGGCACGGATTGACACCAGCAAGATGGCTCAACCAGAACTTGTTGAGCAGGTTGCCTCCACCTTTGAGAAGGAACTTGGTGTACCACAAGAAGGAGAATCTACAAAGCAGAAGTGGGAAGAGCTGCGAAAAACCATTCACCGCACAGCTTTGGCTACCTTTGGGAGGAAGACCTCGAAGTCACAGGACTGGTTTGATGCCAAGTTGACCGAGATGACCCCCGTCATTGAAGCCAAGCGCTCAGCACTTGCTGAGTACAAGAAGTACCCAAACGAGAAGAATCTCCAGATTCTCAGGGCTGCGAGAAGCAAAGTTCAGCAGACTGCTCGGCGCTGTGCCAACGAGTACTGGACTCAGCTCAGCCAAGACATTCAAACTGCTGCCATAACAGGGAACATCCATGGTATGTACGATGGCATCAAGAAAGCACTTGGTCCGGCTCAGAGCAAGACGGCCCCCCCTCAAATCCTCCACTGGGGAGATGATCACAGAAAAGAACAAGCAGATGGAGAGATGGGTGGAACACTACTCCGACCTCTACTCCAGACAGAACACCGTGACACCGTCAGCCCTTGATGCCATCGACTGCCTGCCATCCATGGACGAACTTGACGCCAAGCCAACCATCGACGAACTCAGCAAGGCCATTGATAGCTTGGCCGCTGGCAAGGCACCCGGCAACGACGGCATACCCCCTGACCTGATCAAGCACTGCAAGACCGCCCTACTGCTGCCATTGCATGACGTCCTCTGCCAGTGTTGGAAGGAAGGTGCCGTACCACAGAACATGAGGGACGCCAAGATCATCACCGTCTACAAAAACAAAGGGGAGAGAAGCGACTGCAACAACTACAGGGGCATCTCCCTCCTCAGCATTGTTGGCAAAGTCTACACACAAGTTGTTCTCGTTAGTCTACAGAAGCTTGCCGAATGTGTCTACCCTGAGTCTCAGTGTGGCTTCCGTGCTGAGCGATCGATGGTAGACATGATATTCTCCATCCGCCAACTCCAGGAGAAATGCAGAGAACAGAACATGCCCCTGTACGTCGCCTTCATCGACCTCACCAAAGTGTTCGATCTGGTCAGCAGAGAGGGCCTTTTCAAGATCCTGCCAAAGATAGGATGCCCACCAAAGTTGCAAAGCCTCATCGAATCGTTTCACACCAACATGCAGGGGATAGTGCAGCACGATGGCAACGTCTCAGAGCCATTCAACATACGCAGCGGAGTGAAACAGGGCTGTGTACTTGCGCCAACCCTCTTTGGGATTTTCTTTGCTATGCTGCAGGGCGGCAGTGGCTCAGGAGGTAGTGCAGGTCGTCCAATAACCACATGGTTGGCGGTTCAAATCCCGTTCTCCCCAGATATGCTGCCGTTGTGTCCCTGGGCAAGACACTTCACCCCAATTGCTCCTGGTGGGTCTGGAAGCGCCATGTTAGGCAGCATGCCACCATCAGTGTGTGAATGTGTGCGTGAATGGGTGGATAGCAGGATCTGTAAAGCGCTTTGGTCATCAAGAGATGAGAATAAAAGCGCTATATAAGTGAATGCCATTTACCATTTACCATTTACCATGCTCCTGAGGCATGCCTTCAGCACAGCAACAGAGGGAATCTACCTGCACACAAGATCTGACGGCAGGCTTTTCAACCTCGCCCGCCTGAAAGCCAGAACCAAAGTACGTGAGGCTCTAATCAGAGACATGCTGTTCGCAGACGACGCTGCAGTCGCAACCCACACACAGCAGGAGCTTCAGACCCTGATGGACCGCTTCTCCCAGGCATGCAAGGACTTCGGGCTTACCATCAGCCTGAAGAAGACTAACGTCTTGGCGCAGGGCACGGAAGTACCACCAATCATCACCATCGACGACTACGAGCTGGAGGTCGTGAATCAGTTCACGTACCTGGGGTCCACGATTAGCAACAACCTCTCCCTCGATACAGAGATCAACAAGAGGATTGGAAAATCAGCCTTCACACTCGCTCGCCTCACTACACGAGTGTGGGAAAATCCCAAACTCTCTGTCAAGACGAAGATGGCAGTGTACAACGCCTGCGTCATCAGCACACTGCTCTATGGGAGTGAGACGTGGACAACATACGCCCGGCAGGAAAAGAGACTGAACTCCTTCCACTTGCGCTGCATTCGCCACATCCTGGACATATCCTGGCAGGACAAAGTGCCCAACACAGAAGTTCTGTCCTGCGCCGGCCTTCCCTCCATGTTCACTCTACTCAGGCAGCGCAGGCTCCGCTGGCTAGGCCACGTTCACCGTATGGAGGATGGCAGAATCTCCAAAGACGTCCTCTACGGAGAACTGGCAACTGGCAGGAGAGACGTTGGCCGCCCACAGCTGCGCTTTAGAGACATCTGCAAGAGAGACATGAAGGCACTGGAGATCAACACAGAGCACTGGGAGGACCTTGCAACGGACGGCTTCAAATGGAGAGGCACCCTGACCAAACAGCTCAAGGCGGGTGAAGAGAGACTGACTGCTGCAGCAGATGAAAAAAGGACCCGCAGGAAGAACCGCCACAGACCCAGCAGCACGGAGATCACCCACAAGTGCGACCTGTGTGACAGGGACTGCCATTCGCGCATCGGCCTGTTCAGCCACAGGCGGTACTGTTCCAGCAGAGTAGACGTTTAGGATTCTCTTCCATGGTCATCATAGACAGAGGCCGACGATTGTCTTTGAGTTTCTGTTTCAAATCTTGGGTTTCTGTGCTAAAATCAAAGGAGTCAAAACGACCATAAAAACAATAAAGAGCATTAGCCAGCTCTGTGTCTGAATTAAAACCATCTCAAAACCCACGATTACTGCGCTCTGTGCTCTGAAGGCCTGCAATAGTTTTCATACTGGCCCAGGCTGAACCAAGTTTCTTTGTTGCCATCTTGCTTTCCAATTCTGATTTATAATTCTGTTTTGCTCTTAAAATTTTGGATTTCAGCTCTTTTGTGACAACCTGTAGCTCAGAAACAGACCCCTGTTTAAAGGCAAGTGCTTTCCTCTGTAAGCAGGATTTAACTGATTTTGTAACCCATGGCTTGTTGTTGGGATATATTTTGACACGTTTACGTGAAATGATCTTATTTTTACAGAAAGCCATGTATGAGCATGTGACGTCCACCAAAGAGTCCAAATCAGCCCCGCAGGACAGTGTGAACATCTCCCAGTCTGTACAGTTAAAGCATTCCTGGAGGCTGTGCACTGAATCTTCTGTCCACACATCAATGTCTCTCGTCTCCACCTTGCCTCTTCTGAGAGCAGTTTTATATGTGGGCAGCAAATACTTTTACAGTGATGTACTTTTACAGGTACTTTTACAGTGATGTGAAAAAGTGTGTACCCTCTTCCCGATTTCTCATTTTTTTGTATATTTGTCACACTTAAATGTTTCAGATCATCAAACAAATTTAAATATTAGACAAAGATAACACAAGTAAAGGCAAAATGCAGTTTTTAAATGAAGGTGTTTATTATTAAGGGTAAAAAAAATCCAAACCTACATGGCCCTATGTGAAAAAGTGATTGTCCCCTAAACCTAATAACTGGTTGGGCCACCCTTAGCAGCAACAACTGCAATCAAGCATTTGCAATAGCTGCCAATGAGTCATTTACAGCGTTGTGGAGGAATTCTGGCCCACTCATCTTTGCAGAATTGTTGTGATTCAGCCACATTGGAGGGTTTTCGAGCATGAACTGCCTTTTTAAGGTCACGCCAGAGCATCTCAATTGAATTCAGGTCAGGACTTTGACTAGGCCACTTCAAAGTCTTCATTTTGCTTTTCTTAAGCCATTCAGAGGTAGACTTGCTAGTGTGTTTTGGATCATTGTCCTGCTGCAGAACCCAAGTGCGCTTTACCTTGAGGTCACGAACAGATGGCTGGACATTCTCCTTCAGGATTTTTTGATAGACAGCAGAATTCATGGTTCCATTTAACACAGCAAGTCTTCCAGGTCCTGAAGCAGCAAAACAGCCCCAGACCATCACACTACCACCACCAGATTTTACTGTTGGTATGTGGCCGCACATGGCCAAAACATAATAAGCAGCATCTTAGATAAGAACAAAGGGCAGAGTTTCCTTGGAGATAACAGGAAGCTGTGAAAGTGTGATCTTTTGTGTGTCAGAGACTGCTAGGGGGATCCTTTGTGCGCCAGAGACTGCGAGGGGGATGTTAAGGTTTTAAGGAAGTGCATGCAATGTGATCTTTGATGTGAATTCAATGTGACCTTTGATATGTAGAAGGACCAGAGTATTTAAGAGAAGAGTTCCGTCTGAGATGTCCTCTTTTCTACTATGCTCATGTGTGAGATGTGTAATAAACTGCCTGAGACAAACTTGCCTCATCATTTACACACTCCACACTGGTGACCCAAGACGAAGCATGCAACACGAAGAGAATTCCCCGGAGCCAGCCTCGTTGGGAGCCCCCAGCCAAATGTATGCGGTTACAATCCAGCTACCGGATTTTTGGCAGCACAATCCGTGCTCCTGGTTCCACCTGGTTGAGGCGCAGTTCGTCCTCCGGGGGATATCGGTGGATGACATGAAATTCTACCATGTGGTTGCAAAGCTCGACACCCACACGGCTCAGCATGTGGAGAGCCTGCTGGATCAGCCACCAGCCAGCGACAAATACGGCGCGTTGAAGGCCGCACTCATCCAGCACTACACACTCTCTGTTGAGGAGAGAGCAGAGAGACTCCTGATGCGGACCGGGTTAGGAGATTGCACGGCTATTGACCTGATGGAGAGGATGCTGAGATTGAAGGGCTCGGACGACGACCACTTCATTTTTATCCACCTCTTCCTCCGGAACCTTCCGTCAGCGACGAGAGCGGCCCTGGCCAGTTCGCCGTTGCTGGCCAAGCGGGACTACCGTGCGCTGGCCCAGGAGGCACACTGGCTCATCATGGCCAGCAGAGAGCTCGCGATCATGGCGGCGGCGACGGAGCTCGGCGCAATGGCCGGAGACAGCGAGGAGCCATCGATGGCGGTAGCAGAACCACCGACGACGGCGGTGGCGGGGGCCAAGGAACGCGGAGGAGACACCCTTTGTTTCTACCACTGCCGCTTTGCAGAGAGGGCACGCAAATGTATACCACCGTGCCAGTTCAAGCGTTCGGGAAACGCCAAGACCGGGGGTCAGTAGCAGCTGCGGCCCTCGGGGAGGAGAACAAGCTGCTCTACTTGACGGACGCAAGCTCGGGGAGGCATTTCCTCGTGGACATCGGCGCCCAGTTGAGTTTCATCATGCCGTCCTACGCCGACCGGCTGGCAGGATCCAGCGGCCCCGAGATGGCAGCAGCAAACGGCTCGGAGATTAAGACCTTTGGTGAGAGGACTCTACTTCTGTCTCTACACGGCCGTGCATTTGAGTGGACTTTTGTCATAGCAGCATTGAATTTCAATATATTGGGGGCTAATTTTTTGTGCTCACATGGTTTGTTGGTTGATGTCGCTAACAGGCGCCTGGTCTTTTGATTCTATCCCCTGTACAGCTCAAGCGTCCCGGCCAACAGCACAATCCAACGTCACAGCTGCAAGCGGTAAGTTCCACACACTGCTCACTCAGTTCCCAGCACTCACGGTCCTGACATTTTCGGCAGCCGTCGCTAAACATGGGGTGGAACATTTTATTACCACCACCGGGCCGCCCATTTTTGCAAAACCACGGTGCTTGGACGCAGCTAAACTGGCCATAGCGCGCGAGGAGTTCGCCAACCTGGAGAGGTTGGGCATCATCAGGCGTTCAAACAGCCCATGGGCTTCCCCGCTACACATGGTCCCTAAAGCTGACGATTCGTGGCGACCTTGCGGGGATTTCCGCAGGTTGAACAACGCCACAGCGCACGACCACTACCCAATTCCTCACATCCAAGATTTTTCCGTTCATTTGGCAGGAGCGTGCGTTTTTTCTAAAATAGACTTGGTCACTGGTTACCACCAAGTCCCAGTGCGCGCTGAGGACATACCCAAAACAGCGGTGATAACTCCGTTTGGTCTATTTGAGTTTTTGCGCATGCCATTTGGGCTTAAAGGGGCTGCACAGACGTTCCAACGCATGATGGATGTGGTGCTGCGCGATCTCCCTTTCGTATTTGTCTACCTGGATGATATTTTGGTAGCCAGCGCGTCCGAAGACGAACATGAAACCCACCTCATGGCGGTTTTCCGGAGGTTGGGAGAGCACGGTTTAATAATCAACCCAGCGAAGTGTCAGTTCGGGGTGACGCAGATTGATTTTTTGGGGCATCGTGTCTCTCCCGAAGGAGTGGTTCCGCTGCCTGACAAAGTGCGCGCGGTAGCAGATTTTCCCCGACCACAAACGGTCAGGGCGTTACAGGAGTTTTTGGGAATGGTGAATTTTTATAACCGTTTCCTCCTCCGCACAGCGCAGCTCATGCAACCACTGTACGCCGCGCTCAAAAAACAGAAACCCGCGAATAAGATCGAATGGTCCCCGGAGCGAGAGCGAGCGTTCTCGGAAGTCAAGGCAGCCCTGGCAAACGCTGCGTTGTTGGCACATCCAGACCCAATGGCCCGCATAGCGCTCACTACTGACGTGTCAGATGTGGCCATAGGGGTGGTCGTGGAGCAGCGTGTAGCCGGGGCTTGGCAGCCGCTCGCCTTTTTCAGCAGGACTTTGCACGATAGTGAACGTAAATACAACGCGTTTGACAGGGAGTTGCTGGCTGTCCACTTGGCTATTCACCACTTCCAGTTCTGGCTGGAAGGGCGCTGTTTCACCGCGTTCGTTGACCACAAGCCACTAACATTCGCGATGGCCAAGGTTTCAGAACCGTGGTCGGGCCGGCAGCAGAGACAGCTGGCCGCGATCTCAGAGTTTACTACCGATATTCAGCATGTGTCGGGTAAACTGAATGTAGTGGCAGACTGCCTCTCACGCGCCGTGGCGGCCCCGGTCCGCGTGGGGATATATTACACAGCCATGGCTGCGGAGCAGGTTAGTGACGCGGATGTGCGCGCGCTCCAGTCTGGACCAACAGGGTTAAGGCTGGAGAGCAGGGTGCTGCAAGACGGTATGCCCCCCCTAATCTGCGATGTCTCCACTGGGCGACCGCGTCTCGTGGTACCGGCCGCGTGGCACCGCCGCGTTTTTGACTCGGTTCATTCTTTAGCGCACCCGGGAGTCACTTCCGCCCTCCCAAGAGAGCAGACGCTTTTTCCTTCTCTCTTGCTCTGACTTTTTTTTCCTTCCTCCCCAACTACTGGATCCCAGCTTGCTGTTGTCTGTCTGCGTCTAACTGCGACCGTCGAAAGAAAGAAATTATGGAGTTAATAAGCTGGGCTTTGAACACAATTGACACTATTTTTTCAACAAGGAAAAGTGCTCCGGGGGAAGCTGTCTGCCCCGCAGGAACGGCTCCAGCGGGCTATTTACGTGACACAAGTAATTGGAAGATCTTGTGTCTCACTAATCTCTCTATCGAAGATATTGAAGATTTGTATGTCTTCGTGATAATGGTGATCGGGATCTTTCTGATTGGAACTGGGATTGTCCTGGTGTACCGCAAATTGCTGAAGATGGATACAACCTATCAAAATGCTGGCCAGGCGAGGTGCATCTGTCAAATTGAAAAATTGGAGAAGACCCTGATAGCGACAAATGGAGAACTGTCTCGGAAGGTGGATTACATCATGGTCTCGCTTAGGTCTTTCCACGATGGATTTAAAGCCCCGCAATGAAGGACTAAGTACTGAATCTACAGAAGAAATAAAAAGCCTTCTCTGTGATCAGTCCGATTTGGCTCAATTTCCCCATGAAAATTCCTCCTGGCTGTCTGCAGTCTGTGTTTTCAAAATCATCGAGCACAAGGCCTTGGACAGCCATCTGGACAGCCTGCCCAGATATTCGCAAGGACGATCGGCGGCAGCCAGACAAAACATCTCCTGCCAAGTGCCCTTGTGTTCTCTTATTATCATCAACATTGCTTCAACAGTGCACACACATTGATCCATGAACTGAATAAAGATACACACACTGCTCTCTTGTGTCTTGTGAATCCTGTTTTGCGTATGTGCATCGAGAGCTTTTTTTTCCCTTGTATTCATAATATTGATTGATTATGCAACCAGTATTCTGAATCAATGATTTTTTTGCTCCTTCCTATTGTTCCTCGTATTATTCTTATTCTTATGCTACCTGTACCCTCTATCCTGTGGGCAGGCGCGTCCCCGATGCAGCCGTGTCACTGGAAATGCAGGTTCATTTTCTGTGTCAAGTCAAATTCTCTCGTATGTTATCAGTGATCTGTTAATGTACTTGGCAATAAATCTTTTCTGATTCTGATTCTGAGTGCGCGCGTCGATCAAGATGGTAGGAGAGAAATTTGTGTGGCCGAGCCTTCGCAAACAAGTGAAAGAGTGGGCAGCAGCCTGCATGGTGTGCCAACGAGCCAAAGTACACAGACACACGAGAGCTCCCTTGGAGCTGTTTCACATCCCGGCTAAGAGGTTCGACCATGTTCACGTGGACCTCGTGGGCGTCCTCCCGCCATCACAGGGGTGCATGCACCTTCTGACAATGGTGGACCGCACCACGTGCTGGCCGGAGGTGGTTCCACTGGCGTCAACCACAGCTGAGGAGGTGGCGCGCGCATTTTTGACAGCATGGGTGGTGCATTGTGGAGTCCCGTCGGACATTACGTCCGACAGAGGCCCTCAATTTGTTTCCGAACTTTGGTCAGCAATGGCCCGCAGCCTGGGTGTCACAATTCACCGCACAACCGCGTACAATCCACAGGCTAATGGGTTATGCGAACGTTTTCATAGGTCATTGAAAGCGGCTTTCAGGGCGTCACTGACGGATGCAAATTGGGTAGACAAGCTACCGTGGGTTTTATTGGGGTTGCGTTCTGTGCCTAAAGAAGACTTGGAAGCTTCCCTGGCTGAGCTCGTTTTTGCGCAGCCACTTCGGCTGTCCGGGGAGTTTCTCCTGGATAATCCTGCATCGGGCAGCTCCCCGTCTCAGCTGTTGCAGCGTACCATTGACACAGGCACGCTGCCGGGCCCCATTCACCACAGTTTTCCGCGCGTTTTTGTGCCTAAAACTTTGAAAAACGCGGAGTTTGTTTTTGTCAGACATGACGCGCATCGCCCCCCACTGTGACCACCTTATGATGGACCGTTCAGAGTGCTGGAAACAGGGGACAAGCATTTTTTGCTAGATTTGGGGGGTAGGAGGGAAAAGGTTGGCATAAACAGACTCAAACCCGCTTTTGTGGTGGCGGACGAGCAAGTGCTGTTGGCGAGGGCCCCTCGGCGTGGAAGACCCCCACGGGGAGCTTCCCAGAGTAAAATTTCCCCAGAACACCCGCAGGGACAGACAAAAGGTTTTCACCCTCAGACAGCAGCTCCCCAGCATGACAGTGCCGCGGAGGCGGTGAATCCTGGTTACAGCAGATACGGGAGAAGACTGAAGCCCAAGCAGCATGTGGATTGATGTGTAATGATTCTGTCACAGCATACAGACTGTTATTCTTTTGTTCAATCCAATATGCTCGGGGTAGGGGGTGGCCGCACATGGCCAAAACATAATGAGCAGCATCTTAGATAAGAACAAAGGGCAGAGTTTCCTTGGAGATAACAGGAAGCTGTGAAAGTGTAATCTTTTGTGTGTCAGAGACTGCTAGGAGGATCCTTTGTGTGCCAGAGACTGCGAGGGGGATGTTAAGGGAAGTGCATGCAATGTGATCTTTGATGTGAATGCAATGTGACCTTTGATATGTAGAAGGACCTGAGTATTTAAGAGAAGAGTTCTGTCTGAGATGTCTTCTTTTCTACTATGCTCATGTGTGAGATGTGTAATAAACTGCCTGAGACAAACTTGCCTCATCATTTACACACTCCACAGGTATGATGTTCCTTTTCTGAAATGCTGTGTCACTTTTATAGCAGATGTAATGGGACACACATCTTCCAAAAAGTTCAACTTTTGTCTCGTCAATCTACAGAGTATTTTCCCAAAAGTCCTGGGGATCATCAAGATGTTTTATGGCAAAAATGGGATGAGCCTTTATGTTCTTTTTGCTCAGCAGTGGTTTTCGTCTTGGAACTCTGCCATGCAGGCCATTTTTGCCCAGTCTCTTTCTTATGGTGGAGTCATGAACACTGACCTTAACTGAGGCAAGTGAGGCCTGCAGTTCTTTGTTGTGGGGTCTTTTGTGACCTCTTGGATGAGTTGTCGCTGTGTTCTTGAGGTAATTTTGGTCGGCCGGCCACTCCTGGGAAGATTCACCACTGTTCCATGTTTTTACCATTTGCGGATAATGGCTCTCACTGTGGTTCGCTGGAGTCCAAAAGCTTTCGAAATGACTTTATGACCTTTTCCAGACTGATAGATCTCAATTACTTTCTCATTTGTTCCTGAATTTCTTTGGATGGCAGCATGATGTCTAGCTTTTGAGGTTCTTTTGGTGTACTTCACTTTGTCAGGCAGGTCCTATTTAAGTGATTTCTTGATTGAGAACAGATGTGGCAGTAATCAGGCCTGGGTTTGGCTAGAAAAAGTGAACTCAGCTTTCCAAAGATGTGATAGACCACAGTTATTTTATGTTTTAATAGGGGAGGAGGGGAGAATCCCTTTTTCACACAGGGCCATGTAGGTTTGGATTTTTTTTTTTTTACCCTTAATAATAAACACCTACATTTAAAAAGTGCATTTTGTGTTTACTTGTGTTATCTTTGTCTAATATTTAAATTTGTTTGATGATTTGAAACATTTAAGTGTGACAAACGTACAAAAAAAAAAAAAAAAGAAATCAGGAAGGGGGCAAACACTTTCTCACACTACTAGTGGAGATACACATTATGGGTGGAGTTCCTGTAAAATTAGTTCCTACTTCCTGCAGTGGAAACAGGGCTGTACTATCAAATTAAAGTAAGACCCCATTCACTGCTTTTACCAATTAGCTGATATAGTTAACATTGTCTTGTGGAAAATGTGAAAATGACGAGGCAGAGTTCATCTCACGAGTCAGGTTTATTCACATCTTCCAACATCAGCAAAACAGAAAATGAGGAAAAAACCCAGACCTTCGTCCTTTAAATACCCAGGACCTTCAAAGCTCACAATCACAATGCATTTAATCCCAAGTAACAATGCATCCTCTCTTAGATCTTATCACCCCCACCTAAAGTCTCTGGCAGCCAGGAAATCCCCCAAGGCCGTCTTTTTGCATACCAAAGACTAAACTCCACATCCTCCTGTTATCTCCAAGGAGACTCAGTCCTTTGTTCAATCTGAGATGTGAAGTCTAAAGTGATATAACCATGTGCATATGTGTCCCACAGTCTAACCAACACTGGCTTTAATGGAAGTTTTCTAAAGTTAGAATGTTTCACTCCTCTAACACTTTGAGGCACTCAGCAGAGGGACTCCTTGAGGTAGCAGTGCAAGATGAGCAAACACAGCTCTTACCCCCAACTTCCACTGACTCCGGTTGCAGTCTGTTATGGCTGCGAGGTGGTTCTTCTTCCCACTCTAGTCAAACTTTTAATCTCCACCAGATATGGTACACCATGGAACAGATCCGATTTGCCACAGTGGGTTGCTAAAAATACAGTATTTTTTGACATATGCTGCATCCAGCACGAAAGGAAATGTCATGGTATCTACTGTATTTGATAATCGTTTGTTCGTTAAACTGGACAGTCAATGGCGTAGTAGCTGGTTCCAGCGTGAGAACATCACCCTGAGAGTGCTCAGATCTCCTGACTGTTGACCTTAAGCACAGCCCAGATGCAAACCCATCATGGATGTGCTTAAAGTCATGGTCAGTGGACAGAGAGGTTGATTGTACATCTGTCCATCCCACTTTTGGTTTTAATATGTTTATTAAAATAGCACACATGAAAAATCACATACATTACAGCTTTTTTTTTTTAAATATAAACACTCAGAACACCCTGCTATGTCCCTGTAGCAGTGCAATTAAAACAAATCAGAAGTTTACATTAGACTTAACGTTAGCTGTATTGAAATAATTTTAAAATTAACATTGCAAAGTTGCACTAATATGACATTAATTGAAAAAAAAAACCTGGGGAGGAATTATAAATATATGAAAAGAGTGAAGATAATTTACAATGTTTGCAAAGACATGAAAGTCAATAAAGTTGTTCCATTTTTGAAAAAACAGTTTTGAATTGCCTCTAACTGTGGAATTGAACTTGTCTAGTTTGATAAATGACACAATGTCTTTGAGCCACATAGAGATAGATGGAGGTTTAGGAGATTTCCAGAGGAGTAGGATACAGAGCCTTGCTAATAGAGAAGTAAAGGCTAATATTCTATGTTGTGTGGGAGTTACTGGGAGGTGAACACCAGGAATCCCAAAGACAGCAATGTGAGGGTCCATTTGAATCTGGGTTCTCAGAACTGTGGACAAGGTAATGAAAAACTCTGTCCAAAACTTCTGCAGCCGACTACAGGAATAAAACATGTGGTGTGGGGGACCCATGCTGTGGTATTCATCTCAGTCTGAAAGGCATGAAGATGCAGTAGTTTCCTCTGACGGAAGAGCATGGAGATCAAAGGGCTGGGGGACAAAAGGAATTGTCATGGGGGAATGAATTGTAATGCAAGACCTCAGGTAGCAGGGACGTGCGAGTGTTGTGATATAAAAGAGTCCCTACCACATGAGGTTAATGTTTCTGATTCTGGAAGATGTGAGAGAGTGAATAAAGTTCATCTGCTCGGAAAGCTTGGTTTGGTTATTCCTTTCTCCACAGTGTCAGGTTACAGGGTGAGGCATGACATCTGTCACACTGGTCCACTATGTTGGGATAGATTTTTGACAGTCTAGACTTTGAGAAATGAACTCTGTTGAGAACCTTAAACTGTATTAATTGTAACCGGACACAAGGTGTACATGATCTAGCAGTGAGAACAGCATTAGCCCACCAATTATCGCCTATCTCAATCTCCCAGCTCCTGCTCCCAGGCCTATTTATTTTTCACTGCAGTACAAAAATCCAGTGCCATGAGAGAATTATAAATTTTGGAGATGACAGATTTTTGACCAAATGCTGAAAGGTTGTCCCATGGTTGATCAGAAGGGAGTGAAGGAAAGCAAGGAAAAAGGGATGAGACAAAGTGTCTAAGCTGAAAGTAAAGAAATAGGTGGGAAGCAGGGAGATTAGTCTGTGGTTAGGTCAGAAAAATTTGCAAAGATGCCATCTTTATAAAGATTGCTAACAATTCTAATTCCTCCGTTATGCCACAGAAGATATGAAGCATTATTAAGAGAAGGAGGAAATAAATGGTTTTTGAATAGTGGCATCTTCACAGATAGACACAGGAACTTGAAATTAAATCACCCTTTATTGTCATTCAACCAATCATGTACAGTAGAACGAAATTGTGTTTTTCCTATCTACAGTGTTAATCACACACACCCCATATGTAGAATCAGAGGGCCGCTGCCATGCAAGGCGCCGCCACAGATTTCCCTCCTCCATTCCATTTATTGCTGAGCACCAAACTGGACGGCAGGAAGTTCCGCTTTTATATGGTCTTCGGCATGACCCGTCCGGGATTTGAACCCCTGCCTCCCGGGTGTGGGTCGGATGCTCTACCAACTGAGCCACCACTCCAGTGTCGTCCAAATGACGTCTAAACTGTGACCAAATCTTAAGAGTGGACGAAACCACCACGTTCTTTGCAAACTTAGCTGGGTTAAAAGGTAACGGAGAAGTTAGCAGTGCTGCAGGTGAAGAAGATAGAAAAGACTGAATTTCAAGTCTACACCATAACTGTTCAGGAAAATGAAGCCAATATAGCAATTTATGAATATGTGAATACCAATAATACAAAAGAAGATTAAGGAGGGAAAGACCCCCATCAGAAGTAAATTTCTGTAACAAGGATAAACTTAGTCTAGGGGTCCTCCCACTCCATAAAAATGAAGAGATAATCTGATCTAAAGATTTAAAGAAGTGCTTGGGTAGGAAAAGAGGAATACACTGAAATAGGTAGAGACACCGAGGCAAGACATTCATTTTAATGGTATCAGTTCTACCTATCAATGATAGAGGAAGAGAGTTCCACCTCTGACAGTCTGCCTTAATCTGAGCAATCAAGGGGGCAAAACTGGCCAAATAAAGTGGTGATAAAGAGCGGGTAATGTTGACCCCCAAATATTTAAACCCCAATGGGCAAATTTTGAAAGGAATCAGAATCAGAATGAACTTTATTGCCAAGCACGTTTACAAGTAAACATACAAGTAAACATACGAGGAATTTGACTTGACATTGGGCGCGCTAGATAAGCGCATCCCAATGATGCGGCAGCCATGCAAAGGCGCCTGTCATACAGTGGAGGGTAAAGAGGGGAAGGGGGAGGAGGGGGAACACATTGGGCGGAGAGAAAAAACATTGTTATCAAAATAAAGCTCGTATAAAGCTCGTAAAAAGCTTGTATGAGCAAAATTGTGATTACATAGAAAAAAACCCTCTAATGCACAATTAGCAGACAATAGATCACACATTAACAAAGCAGCAAGTTGAGAGAGACAGTGTGAGTGTATGTGTGTCAGAGTATGTGTATCAGTCGTGATGTTGTGTGCAGTGTGTGTATCAGTTACTGGTGAACAGCAAAAATCCTCTCTCAGCAACTGGATGTTATGTCTTTAGTGTCTGAGACTTGGATAGCATGTCCACAAGAGATCCAACTCTCAGTGCATGTCCGATGGTAATTTCTAAGCCAGTCATATGGCGCTGTCCTTGAGAGTTCAGATTACTGTACACCAGATTATTTGTGTTAAGGAGAAGCCAGCCGCCTCTACTACCTTATCTTCATCGAGGTGGAATGTAAACAGGGCACCAAAAAAACAAGGTCAAATCTGCACAGTGCACTCAGAGCATAGAATTTTCCTCTTTCATGCGATTCTGTGCTTCATAATTTCCATATACAGGCTTAAAAACATTCCCTGGAGAGCACTAGCGACTCGAGATGTATTCCACCATCTGAATCAGTTACCATTCAGTTCACCATGCCGCTATTCGTGCACTCCCCAACTGGTCGAATTTGATGAAGGAGCTTTGCCTGGGTCCGCATTTTGAACAGCTCTCCCACCTTCCTCAATTTTTGATACATCAGGAAACTCCAAAGCCAAAGAAGAAGTCCTGTGATCATAGCCAATAGATGTCTTCTGCATCTCCAGTCGAATCATACAGACACGAGTTCCCAAAGTCCATGAGTCTCCCCCTTGGGTTCCCCCTGACCCGATCTTCTTTTAGTGGTGTCAATCGCATTTAAGCTGCTTTCCAGATCCATAATTTCCGTTTGGATTAAGATTCAGCCAGAAGAAGAGCGACAAAAACACAGACAAAAACGCAACATTGCAAGCTGGGATCAGAAGGGAGTAGGATTAGGAGGGAGAGGAGGGAGAAAAGCGTCTGCTCTCTCTGAATGCCGGAAGAAGAAGGTGAAGAATGTCAAATTGGGTCAGCTTTAAGGCCAAAGAATTTACAGGAAAGCATACACTCTTGCCAAAATTTACCTTATAGCCGGAAAAAGAACCGAACTTCTCTAATAAGGACAAAATTGGTGGCACACTAATCAATGGCCTGGACACATATAAAAGAAGATCATCCGCATAAAGAGATAGCTTAAGTTCAATGCCAGAGCGAAAAAGACCATGAAATGAAGAAAGATTTTAAAGCCACTGAAAGTGGCTCTGTGGCTAAAGCAAAAAAGAGAGGAGACAAGGGACACCCTTTTGCCCACAAGCCAACCACGCTTGATAGGACTCCTTCTTCAGCTTATTGGCCCCCCTCACCAACTGGAGCTGTGTGTTGAGGTGAGGCCGACAATATCTAGTTGGTATCACTTAACCTCATGCACCAGCTCAGGCTCCTCCCCCACCAGAGAGGTGACATTCCACGTCCCAAAAGCCAGTTTAGGGAGCTTGGGATCAGACCACTAAGGTCTCCGCCTTTGACCACCACCTGATCCACATAGCACCGGCCCCCAATGGTCCCTCCTGCAGGTGGCGAGTCCACTGGAGGAGTAAAAAAAATACAGACCCATCAACAAAAAAAATAATCAATTTGGGAATAGGATTGATGCACCTGTGAAAAAAAAGAATAAGCTCTGACATGCGGATTCAAACGTCTCCACGGGTCAACATACCCATTCTGTAACATAAAATCAGATGTTGATTTGGCCATGCGAGATTGTGTAAAGGATCTGAGACGAGAGCGATCCAGAGATGGATTCATTGCACAATTAAGATCACCACCTAGAATAAGACAATGAGTGTTAAGAAGAGGAAGAGTATGTAATAATTTGTCTGCAAAATCTGGACTCAAAATTTGGAGCATAGATGTTTACTAAAAGAACAGGATTATTAAGTAACACACATGCAATATCAAATATCTGCCATTTTTGTCTACTGTCATTTCAGAAATAGTAAAATTGACACTTTTACTGACTAAAGTAGCCACTCCTCTGGCTTTTGAATTAAAGGATGATTGAAATACCTTACCAACCCATGGACATTTAAGTCTAAAATGTCCACCATCTCGTAAATGTGTTTCTTGCAAAATATTATGTTGTGGAGAGTGCAAATAACAAAGTCAGACATCATGCAGCAGACGACTTTATTCACTCTCACATCAGTCATACACAGAAAAAGCATTCTCTCAATACACCGGGGTCTCTCCTTTTATATCATCCGCCCATCTCACATCTGCATGACATCTCACATCACAATACATTCAACCCTTCTCCCCCCAGCTACTCCTTCCTGCTACCTCACCATAATCTCTCCCATCTCAATACCTATTGTCTTCATCTGTTTACCTTCTGCATCCAGTCTGAGATGCTTATTCCAGTGTCTACACCCCCCCCCCCCTCCAGAATCTCAAACCGAGTTTCAGTCCTCACTTCCTTTTGGCTTCAGTCTCCTCCCGTATCTGCTGTAATGGGGGTTCTCCACCTCCGTGGCGCTGCTGTGCCCGTGGGGGGCTCCTGGGGGTGTGTTTGTCTGTGGGTGGACAATGGCAAGGGGGGGGGAAACTTCGACTTTCCCATGTGGCTACTCTGATGAATCGTTTACCTGGGGAGTTCTCCATGGAGGTCTTCCATGCCGAGGGGCCCGAGCCAACACTTGCTCGTCCGCCACCACAAAGGCGGGCTTAAGTCTGTCTATACATATTTTCTCCCTACGACCCCCCAAGTCTAATAAAAAATGTTTGTCCCCTGGTTCCAGCACTCTGAACGGGCCATCGTAGGGTGGGCGCAATGGGGGGTGGTGGGCATCGTGCCTGACAAACATGAACGTCACGTTCTTCAAAGATTTTGGCACAAAAGCACGTGGAAAACAGTGGTGGGCCGGGCCCGGCAGCGTGCCTGTATCTGCGCTATGCTGCAAATGCTGAGACGGACAGTTGTCCGGCGCGGGATTATCTGGCAAAAATTCCCCGGGGAGCCGTAGTGGCTGAGAAAAAACAAGCTCCGCCGGGGACGCCACCAAATCCTCTTTTGGTGCGGAACGCAACCCCAACAAAACCCACAGCAACCGGTCTACCCAATTTGCATCTGTCAGTGAAGCCCTGAGCGCTGCTTTCAGTGACCTATGGAAACGCTCGCATAACCCATTGGCCTGTGGGTTGTACGCGGTTGTGCGATGAATTGCAACACCCAGGCTATGGACCATCGCGGACCAGAGGTCGGAAACAAACTGCGGGCCCCTATCAGACGTGATGTCCGACGGGATGCCAAAACGTGCCACCCATGTCGTCAAAAAAGCGCGCGCCACTTCCGCGGACGCGGTTTTCGCCAGCGGAACTGCTTCTGGCCAGCGTGTGGTGCGGTCCACCACTGTCAGAAGGTGCGTGAACCCCTGCGATGGTGGGAGGGTGCCCACGAGGTCCACATGGACATGGTCAAAACTCTTAGCCGGTATACGAAACGGCTCCAAAGGAGCCTTCGTGTGTCTGTGTACTTTGGCTCGTTGGCACGCTACGCAGGCTGCCGCCCACTCTTTCACTTATTTGCGCAGGCCTGGCCAAACGAACTTCGCTCCCACCATTTTGACTGACACGCGCACTCCTGGGTGCGCCAGAGCGTGAACTGACTCAAACACTCGGCGGCGCCAAGCAACTGGGACCACTGGGCACGGGCGTCCCGTGGAAACGTGGCAGATTGCAGGGGGCTGCCGTCTTGCAGCACTCTGCTTTCCAGCCTTAACCCTGTTGGTCCAGACTGGAGCGTGCACACGTCCGCATCGCCAATCTGCTCTGCGGCCATGGCTGTATAATCTATCCCTACGCAGACCGGGGCCACTACTGCACGCGAGAGGCAGTCCGCCACCACATTCAGTTTACCCGACACATGCTGAATATCGGTCGTAAACTCCGAGATCGCGGCCAGCTGTCTCTGCTGCCGGCCCGACCATGGTTCCGAAACCTTGGCCATCGCGAACGTTAGCGGCTTGTGGTCCACAAACGTGGTGAAGCTTCACCCTTCCAGCCAGAACTGGAAGTGGCGTATGGCCAGGTGGAGAGCCAGCAACTCCCTGTCGAACGCGCTGTATTTAAGCTCACTGTCGTGCAAAGCCCTGCTGAAAAAAGCGAGCGGCTGCCAAGAACTGGCGACGTGTTGCTCCACGACGGCCCCTATGGCCACGTCCGAGGCATCGGTAGTAAGCGCTGTCCGAGCTGCCGGGTCCGGGTGCGCCAACAGTGTGACATTTGCCACGGCTGTTTTAACCTCAGAGAATGTCTGCTCACGCTCCGGAGTCCATTCGACTCAGTCCGCCGGTTTCCGTTTCTTAAGCACGGCGTACAATGACTGCATGAGCTGAGCTGCGCGGGGGAGGCACCAGTTATAAAAGTTAACCATCCTCAGAAACTCTTGCAGTGCCCTGACTGTCTGAGGCCTGGAAAAATTAGCCACAGCGCGCACCTTGTCGGGCAAGGGTATCGCTCCCTCCGGTGAGACGCGGTGCCCCAAAAAGTCAATCCCCGTCACGCCGAACTGGCATTTCGCCGGGTTGATTATTAACCCGTGCTCTTCCAACCTCCGGAAAACCGTCCTGAGGTGGGTTACGTGTTCGTCCTCGGACGCGCTGGCCACCAGAATATCATCCAGGTAGACAAACACAAACGGCAGATGGCGCAAAACTCCATCCATCATGCGTTGGAATGTCTGTGCTGTGCCTTTTAATCCGAAGGGCATGCGTAAAAACTCAAACAAGCCAAACGGAGTTACTACTGCTGTTTTGGGTATGTCCTCCGCGCGCAACGGGACCTGCTGGTAACCGTGGATCAGGTCTATTTTAGAAAAAATGCGTGCCCCGGCGAGGTGAACGGAAAAATCCTGAATATGGGGAATCGGGTAGCGGTCGTGCGCTGTGGCGTTATTCAACCTGTGGAAATCTCCGCACGGTCGCCACGATCCCTCGGCCTTAGGGACCATGTGTAGCGGGGATGCCAATGGGCTGTTTGAGCGCCTGATGATGCCCAACCTTTCCAAGTTGGTAAACTCCTTGCGCACTATGGCCAGTTTAGCTGCGTCCAGGTGCCGAGGTCGTGCGAAAACGGGCAGCCCAGTGGTGGTTATAAAGTGTTCCACCCCGTGTTTAGTGCTGGCCGCCGAAAACGTCGGGACCGTGAGTGCTGGGAACTGAGTGAGCAGTGTGTGGAACTTACCGCCTGGAGCTGTGATGCTGGCTTGTGTTATTGGCCCACCCCTCGAGCTGTACAGGGGAGAGAATCAAAAGACATTGCATTAACCAGGTGTCTATTACCAACATCGACTAGCAGCCCGTGTGCACACAGAAAATCAGCTCCCAGGATTGGGAAACTCAATGCTGCTATGACAAAAGTCCACTCGTATGTATGGCCGTGTAGGGATAAAATCAGTGTTCTCTCACCAAAAGTCTTAATGTCCGAGCTGTTTACGGCTACCAGCTGGGGGCCGCTAGCTCCCGCTAGTCGATCGGCGTAGGACGGCAAGATGAGGCTCTTTTGGGAGCCGGTGTCTACGAGGAACCGTCTCCCCAAGTGCGAGTCCGTCACGTAGAGCAGCTTGTTCTCTTCACTGGCGGTCGGAGCTGCTACCGACTGCCGGCCTTGGCGTTTCCCGAACGCTTGAATTGGCACGGTGGCACACATCTGTGTGCATTCTCTCCAAAGCGGCGGTGGTAGAAGCAGAGTGCGTCTCTCTGGCGCTTCCTGGCCCCCGCTGCCGCTACCGTCGCCGGCTCCTCGCCTCTGCTGGTCGTCTCGCTGGGTTCCGACACCGCCGCATTCACTGTGAGGGCTCTGGTGGTGAGGATGATCCGATCTGCCTCCTGGGCTAGCGCACGGTAGTCACGCGCGGCCAGCAACAACGAATTGGCAAGGACCACTCTTGCCTCTGTTGGGAGGTTCCGTAGGAAAAGGTGGCCAAACAGAAAATGTCCGTCGTCCGTGCCCATCAACGCCAACATCTTCTCCATCAGTTCGACTGCTGACCCATCTCCTAACTCAGAGCGCGTCAGGAGCCTCTCTGCTCTCTCACAGTCCGAGAGCGTGTAGCACTGGGTCAGCGTGGCCTTGAGAGCCCCGTATTTGTTGTGGGCTGGAGGCTGTTGGAGCTGGCTCGCTACTTGCTGAGATGTGTGAGCGTCCAGCGCTGCGACCACATAGCGCTGCAACCACACTCACATCTGGTGTCATCTGCCGTTATTCCCCGGAGGGCGAACTGAGCCTCGGTGTGGTGGAACCAAGACCGCGGGTCATGCAGCCAAAAGTCCGGTAGTTCGACCGAAACAGTGCACACGTTGCTGGGGCTTTCCGTCCGGGCCGACTCCGGGGTTCTTGGTTTGTGTTCCATAGTTCGTCAAGGGTCACTAGTGTGGAGAGTGCAAATAACGAAGTCAGACATCATGCAGCAGACGACTTTATTCACTCTCACATCAGTCATACGCAGAAAAAGCATTCTCTCAATATACCAGGGTCTCTCCTTTTATATCATCCGCCCATCTCATATCTGCATGACATCTCACATCACAATACATTCAACCCTTCTCCCCCCAGCTACTCCTTCCTGCTACCTCACCATAATCTCTCCCATCTCAATACCTATTGTCTTCATCCAGTCTGAGATGCTTATCCCAGCGTCTACAATGTCAGCTTTCATCCATTTCAGGTGAGCGAACACCTTCGCTCACTTAACTGGGTTATTCAGAGCTTTAACATTCCAACTCAAAAATTTAATAGAACAACCTCCACCTAAACTCCGTGAGCTACACAAATCATGGTCAGTCATTCACAAATAGTCATTGAAGGTAGAATCCCCCCCTAAAAAAAACAAAGAAAAAGACCAACAGGGACATAGCTAAAAGAACAACCCAAACCCAGCCCCCAATAAACACCTTCTCTGTATCCAACCCCAAAGGCTGGAACAGCAGTGTAGACTCCAATAAGAGTCATTCTCTAAGTAGTACCTAAAGTTGCTAGAGCCACAGCTAGAAATAGCAGATGGAACCTGCAGAGTAGAACTAAACAGCATTCAATATCTGGCACTTTGCCATAGTGTTTAATATAACAAATTGCAGAAACAAGCCAGTTTCTTAATTATCTAAAACAAATTTTCACACACAGAAAACCCTGGGCAGACAAACTATTTACAATGTACAGAACAATATATTGTAGGCCTACTTCTTACCGAATATATTCAAGTCTCTTATACCTCAGTTTAGATAACAAAAACATGTCTGTAGATGAGGTCACCTCTCTTGGGCATAAATCAAAACAGCTACTGTAAATAACTAAAATTCAAACCTCTGAAGTATAAAACTCACCAGTATATTAAGGCGTTAAATTTCAAAAAAGGAAAAAGAGGAAAAAACATCAGCCAAAATGATTCCAGTTACCAGATCTATTTGGATATTGACTTGATGAAAAGTCTTTGCTTCCTCTGGAGACATAAAGTCGTGCTGCACCCCCCCGTAGGTGATGCGTAGCCGGCCTGGGTAAAAGAGACCAAACTGGACCCCCGATATCATACAACTGGCGGCAAACCTCATTGAAAGAAGAGCGGGCCCGCGCCGTCCTGGCAGTATGGTCCGGGAAGACTGAAATGGTCGTGTTTCTATGCTTGATCCGCTGAAGTTCCTTTGCTTTCTTCAAAATCTGGGCACAATCAGAGTAATAATGAAGCCTCGCCACTATAGCCCGGGGCCGCTCACCTGCTCTGGGTTTGGCTGCGGGAATTCAATGTGCTCGATCCACCAGCGGCTCCTCTTCAAGAGCGAAGGCCTCCATCAGCAGTTTCGCCACATTAGCCATAGTTGTCAAGCCCGGGTCATCTTCTGGAACGCTGATGATTCTGATATTGTTCCAGCGAGATCTGGACTCCAAGTCTTCACATTTGTCCTCCAGCCTTGCAACAGTTTTAGTTAAATGCTCTACTGTCTTTTGGAGAGCTGTAATGTCATCTGTGCAAATGGATAGGGACCGCTCCACTTCAGCTACGGTACCTTTAAGCCCAGTGAGGCTAACCTGCATGGCGGCTGTATTAGCAGACAGCATCCTTTTCAAGGTCACCAAATCAATCTGGATTGAAGACAGATTGTCGCTGAGAGCCGACTGAAATTCCATTTTGAAAACAGCAGCCACATCGGCCCGGAGAGCTGACAATAATTCAGTTTTCAGCGTGGCTACATCGACTATGGCGGCAGCAGGTAGCTCGTCAGTCACTGTCATCCGCTGGGGGGAGGCTTCACCGCCACATGAGGAGTTGCTTCGAGCAACAGGCCTTTATTTGACGTAGAGGGCATTTTGTATATATATATATATAAAAAAAAAAAAATTGGTGTGCTATATAGTGAACTTAGCAAAAAATTTCTGGCTTGTACAATCAGTAAAAATTGCCTATTAATATAAATATCAAATAACTCTGCAGGAGCTCACTGCAAAGCGATCTATTCCATGTCTCACCAAACTGGAACTCCTGTCCATCCCACTTCTGTGAAATTAAACTCCTACAGTTTTGTTCCAAATGTGTTGAAATGTGCTACCAGGCTTGTTCTATAGTAATAGTGCAAATGAAATGTTAACAATGACCTCTGACCTGTTGACCCCAAACCCATCACTAGGTCAGGGTATAAGCCATCCGAGATTTGTCTTAGATAAACTATGGTATCAACTTGAAAAGCCTACATCATTTCTTTTAGTAGATATTGCATTTAGAAAATTTAGGGAAAAACTGACCTCTAACCTTAACCTCAAGGTCTATAATTCCTGCAAAAATCATCCAGTCACAGCCAAGTTACAATATGTGCATCATCAGTGTATATCAAACCCTGGTACGTTTCAAAACAATCATAACAAAACTGCAGAGCAAGTTGATTTCACAAAAGTGGGACAGACGGGCATAATCACCCTTCAGTCTTGAATAACCCCCCCAAAAGAGACACTCCTTAAAAATTTGCAACTTTATTCATGTAAATCTGCAAAAAATTTTCTTCAAAAATATGAAACTTCTCTCTACAAAATTTGCAGCTTTATTTTCAAAACTGTGAAACTGCAACAGAGGTTGTAGAAGCCTGCATTAAGCCTGATTTATACTTCTGCGTTAACCCTATCTAGAGTCTACAGCACACTGATATCACCATTTACAGATGTGGACAAAATTGTTGGTACCCCTCTGTTAATGAAAGAAAAACCCACAATGGTCACAGAAATAACTTGAATCTGACAAAAGTGGTAATAAATTAAAATTCTATGAAAATTAACCAATGAAAATATTTTGTTGCACAACCTTTTGAGGCAATCACTGCAATCAAACGATTTCTGTAACTGTCAATGAGACTTCTGCACCTCTCAGCAGGTATTCTGGCCCACTCCTCATGAGCAAACTGCCCCAGTTGTCTCAGGTTTGAAGGGTGCCTTCTCCAGACGGCATGTTTCAGCTCCTTCCACAGATGTTCAATAGGATTTAGATCAGGGCTCATAGAAGGCCACTTTAGAATAGTCCAATGTTTTGCTCTTAGCCATTCTTGGGTGTTTTTAGCTGTGTGTTTTGGGTCATTATCCTGTTGCAAAACCATGACCTGTGACTGAGACCAAGCTGTCTGACACTGGGCAGCACATTTCTCTCTAGAATACCTTGATAGTCTTGAGATTTCATTGTACCCTGCACAGATTCAAGACACCCTGTGCCAGATGCAGCAAAGCAGCCCCAGAACATAACAGAACCTCCCCCATGTTTCACAGTAGGGACAGTGTTCTTTTCTTGATATGCTTCATTTTTGCGTCTGTGAACATAGAGCTGATGTGCCTTGCCAAAAAGTTCCAGTTTCGTCTCGTCTGTCCATAGGACATTCTCCCAGAAGCTTTGTGGCTTGTCAACATGCAGTTTGGCAAATTCCAGTCTGGCCTTTTTATGATTTGTTTTCAACAGTGGTGTCCTCCTTGGTCGTCTCCCATGAAGTCCACTTTGGCTCAGACAACGACAGATGGTGCGATCTGACACTGATGTACCTTGACCTTGGAGTTCACCACGAATGTGTTTAGAGGTTGTTCTGGGCTCTTGTTACCATTTGTATTATCTGTCTCCTCCTGCAGCCACGTCCAGGGAGGTTGGCTACAGTCCTGTGGATCTTAAATTTCTGAATAATATGTGCAACTGTAGTCACAGGAACATCAAGCTGCTTGGAGATGGTCTTATAGCCTTTACCTTTAACATGCTTGTCTAATTTTCTTTCTAATCTCCTGAGACAACTCTCTCCTTTGTTTCCTCTGGCCCATGTTTAGTGTGGTACACACCATGTCAACAAACAGCACAGTGACTACTTGTCACCCTTTAAATAGGCTGACTGATTACAAGTTTGTAGACACCTGTGATGTTAATTAGAGGACATCTTGGTTGAACATACCCTTATGATCACATTATTTTCAATCTTTTCTAGGGGGTACCATCATTTTTGTCCAGACCAGTTTCATGAGTTTGTTTTTTTTAAAATAATTCTGTTGAACCACAATTCAAAAGCACTGTCTGATTTTCATTGGTTAATTTTCATAGAATTTTTATTTATTACCACTTATCAGATTCAAGTTATTTCTGTGACCACTGTGGGTTTTTCTTTCATTAACAGAGGGGTACCAACAATTTTGTCCACGTCTATACACTCACACACTGGTTTGGCTGCATTATGGCACAGACACTTCTCAGCCAACCCGTCAAGTGATGTCCTTTATGTACCTTCTATGTTTATGTTAATTCAAACAATGGTGAAGGACAAATAAACTAGTAAATGTCGAACAGCAGCAACTTTTACGTCAGGAGGAGACTGTGTGTGCTACCCCTGAACCACCTGCATATGAATACCTTTGAAATGGGGTGAGAACAAATACAAATGTTCATATTTGTGAATTTCCAATGCTTAGTCAAATCACTTTAGATGTGGTGAAGGAGCAGAGAATTAAAAACAAACAATGAAGCAGACCAATCACAACTGCTGTGGTTTATGTCACAGTTACAGTGCACATCAGGTTATTGTGTAGGTCAATGATTTTCAACCAGTGTACCATCAGGTCAGATGTCCTGCGGGAAATTGTCTACTTTCACTCAGTTGGTTCAAAAAAATGGCGAGGACTTGTGTTGCATTGCTGAGTGCATACATGTGCAGGCACTGCAGGAAGACTGGGACACGGTGCCACCTTCACAGCTTTGGTGGCCACCCAGCGCCTGCAACAAAAACCCCAGGGCGTGGCTGGGGTGGGGTGGGGGGGTTACCACTGCCTCCCCCAGAGACGGTGTCATTCTGGTGTCAGCTGTTCCTGGCATTGGACGGCTAGGCCGTTTCCAGTTTCATGGGCTGTTGGCCCTTGTTGGGGGACCGGCGGCATGTCGTGGGTGGACACAAACATCGGCTGTGGAACTTTGGTCCATCATGGCAGATTGCGAGTAAACTTTTGGAATCTTTGAAACAAACCAAGGAAAAGTATTTTTAACAACATTTGAGGCAAGAAATAGCTGGTGCAGTTAATGAATCTTATTTGACATCAACAGCTGCTGGTTTAAACATTCAGGATGACATCACTGCAGCCGACGGGTGCCAGGTGCCGGACTTCATTTGCATAAAGTTAAAAAGTGGGGTCCAACCCACGTAAATGCAGTACATGTGCATTCATGTTGCACAGACCGGGTTCACGGCTTTCCTGTGACTTTGTATCTAATTGCACTGTGACTAAATTGTCATTAATATGCTGTATAGGCTAACAGTGTGTCATTATGTAACATTTTTGGTTGGTGGTGTGCCACAGGATTTCTTTTTTGGTGTAAAAAATGTCCTGTGGCTCAAAAAAGGTTGAAAAGCACCGGTGTAGGCTACAGTACGGTGTGATTTTGACATGGAAGTATAAATCAGGCTGTAGACTGAAACAGTAAGCACAAACCTTGGAAGTTCAGTTGTGCTCTGTGAAGAGACCTCTAATCAGCTGCTTAAACCTCTCCACAAAACCTAAGGTATGGCAACACTACGGTAACACTAATGTACTCTTAACAATTGCTCCAACGCAGTCTACAGAACACAGCCTTTCTGAAGTAGTGTCACAGAAGTTACAGTGTACGGAGGTGAGGGAACAGCTACGGTCCTCGAGGTCAGCAGGCCATCCATCTTCTGCTTAATCCTTTTCGGGTTGCGGGGGGGGCTGGAGCCTATCCCAGCATCTTTGGGCGAGAGGCAGGGTACACCCTGGACAGATCGCCAGTCCATTGCAGGGTCAACACAGAGAGACACACAACCATTCACTCTCACTGTCAGACTTAAGGACAATTTAGAATCCCCAGTTTGATGCCAATTAACCTAACTTGCATGTTTTTGGCCTGTGGGAGGAAACCGGAGAACTCCCGGAGTAAACCCACGCAGACACGGGGAGAACATGCAAACTCCACACAGATCACTGTTGGTCGGGGGCTGGGATCGAACCCAGGTTCCCCTGGCCAAGGGTGAGTTGCTGTGCTGCCGCAGTGCTAACCACTCCTCCACCGCGCCGCCCCTGTCAGCAGGCCATGAAAACAAAAAAAACAATGCACATTTCATCATTTTGGCCTGAAACCTTCACTCAAAAGTTTGTCAGCAAGTGAGATCCTGAGCAAGTCCTGTTAATGCAGGTACAGCCAAGCTGTCTTTGGGAGCTCTGTGTGTGATATTGGTTAAGCTGGGCTATGAGTCTTTGAGCATGCTGATCTGAGCAAAGATCTTGAGTGCAGGCCCCAGCTTGATGTTCATGGTTCCCATGAGGTGGTCCTCCTTGAGCAGCAGCAGGGCCTGGCCGTCGATCTCCTGACAGCGGAACTCCTCGGCTATCTCTAGGCAGCCTGCAGACATGGACACAGCCGTCAGCTCACACGTCACACCCCCGTGTCAACAACTGGTGCCTGGATTTAAGGCCATCGGATGTCACACTAGATCTCCATTCTCAGGCCAAACTGTGACAATATCTTACCTACAACCCCTGGCAAATATTACAGAATAACCACCCTTGGAGGATTTAACCATGTTATTTTTTTTTGGGGGGGGGGGGGCACAGCTGGTACATTCTGGCTTCATAAACTATACCTTAAAAATTTAACAATTTGCTGTAATTATGGGGACAAACAATGAAGTGCAAATTAGTCTGCAGTTAAAACAGACTGCTTGCAGACTGTAAAGAGCTTTTGCAATTAATTTTTTTTAATTAGAATTTAAAAAAATGTAATTACAGCAGGCATCATTATATTTTTTTATTGATGTCTTTTACAAAATTAAAATTTTCTGCTGTTAAATAAAGAATACTCGTCATACTTGTGATATTTTTCATGACAAAATAAAACTGTGACGATTCCACAATTTTTGCATGAGGTTATATAAAACATTATTACTCAAACTCTTAGGGTGTTTTCACATCTAAATTCATTTACTTTGGTCTGAATCAGTTGACAAGTTTGTTACTTTGGATCATTTTCTCCTTGGTTCGGTCCTCTTTCACACAGGCAAAAATTCAAGCGGACCAAATTCTGTCACATTAAATCCTGCCAGACTTGCGTCAGAACGTTCTCTGCTCTTATTGGTCAGATTTTTTTTTTTTTTTTTTGCTGCAAGAACAGGAAAGGTAAATACAGGAAGTAGGATGACTACTGTGCATTTACGCATTTCTGGGGAGAAAATAATAATCGTAGCATAATCTACGGAGAGGTTTTCATCACCCTGGTTATCGTTTATTACATACGCGCACATACCACTTTGGGGAAATCGTACAGTTTGAAAATGGAGCGTGGCTACAGACAGAAAATAACATGTTAACGTTCATTAATCCTCCAGAACCGTGACGTGCTCAACCACAGATATTTTCAAAGATCTATCAGGTATGTACAGTGGTATGAAATGTTTCACAGTTTGCCGCTGGTCGTGTTGTAGTACGGTCCCTTTCTCACCTGTAGGACCGCACCAGAGTTCACCAGTGGATCTGAATGGACACCACCTCTTTCAGGAGATCTCAGTATGGTTGGCTTGGTGTGCATCTGAGTGTGACTACGTGTTCTCGCTAGACAAAACAAACCACACTAATGGAGAAAATGAAATTGATTTGACTGAAACGAACTAAAGCCTGTAGGTGTGAAAGCACCCTAAGAGAAACTGGCAGACCAGACCAGCTTCATCAACATTTGGGAAATGGTGGCCAAGGTGGCTGTCTATACCTATTTTTTTTTTTTTGGGGGGGGGGGGGGGCTGAAAAGTACATAGTGCTCAGATTTGACCAAATGTGATTTATTTTTCAACATAGTCTGCTCTTCGGTCCGCACACTTCTTCCATCGGTGTTGCAGCACTCGGATCCCTGTGGTTGAAAAATAAACCACATTTGGTCAAATCTGACCACTATGAACTTTTCAGCCCCCCTCATAGAATACAGGTGCATCTCAATAAATTAGAATATTATCATAAAGTTAATTTATTTCAGTAATTCAATTCAAAAAGTTAAACTAATTTATTATAGATTCATTATACACAGAATGATATATTTCAAGTGTTTATTTCTTTTAATCTAGATGATTATGGCTTATAACTCATGAAAATCCCAAAATTCAGTTTCTCAAACAATTTCAATATTACATAAGATCAATCTTAAAATCGATTTTTAATAGAAAAGTTGGCCGACTGAAAAGTATGACCATGTACACACTCAATACTTGGTCGGGGCTCCTTTTGCATGAATTATTGAATTGAAAAGGTTTATTGTCAATACTACCATACGTGCAATACATACAGGAGAATTGAAATTTGACTTGACATTGGGCGCGCCCTATAAGTGCATCCCAAAGCCGCGGCAGCCCGAAGGCGCCAGTCATACAGTGGGGGGTAAAGAGGGAAGGGGTAGGGGATGACACAGTAGGCGAGAGAAAAAAACATAGTTATCAGAATAGCGCTCAGTGAGCGAGATTATGATTACAAGAAAAAAAACCCTCAATGCACATTTAGTAGACAAACAATACACACGTTGACAAAGAGCGATGAGAGACCAGTGTGTGTGTAGTCAGCATATATAATCAGTGTGAGTGCAGTGTTGAATGTATCATTTGTTGATGTACAACAGAGGGGGGCGCCTCCTGGCAACGGATAGTTGCTATGATCATGTTTTCACAACACAGATAAGCATGTCCCAGAGTCACTCTCTCTTCGTGCATGCCAGATGGCAAAGTTCTGTATTAGACACATGATAGCGCTGTCCTTGAAGAGTCCGGTCTGCTGAACAACAGCAATTGATGTTAACTGTTTGGGTTAAAGAGAAGCCAAACTCCTTCCAGCCTTATCTTCCCAGGAGGAATGGATGTCTTCAGGGCGCCGAATCAAGGTCAATAAGCACAGTTCACTTAGAGAAAAAAAAATTTCCCCTCTCATGCGATTCTGTGCATCACAATTTACAGGCTTTAGAATCATTCCCTGGAGAGCACTCAGCGACTCCAGATGTTATCCACCTACCGAAACATAGGTAACATGTCCAAGAGAGTCCATCTCTCTCCCAAGAGAGTCCATCTCTCTTCAATGCATGCCAGATGGTAAATTCCATGTTAATCCCATTTGCCGCTATCGGTGCTCCCCCCAGCTGGACGAATTTGATGAGGGAGCTACGCCGGGACCGCATTTTGATTAGCTCATCCAACTATAATTCCGATACACCAGGAAAACTTCAGGGCCAAACAGAAAATCCTGTGATCATGCCAATCTTCAGTCGAATCATGCGAGTTCCAATTCTTGGGCTCCCCCCTGGCCCGATTTCCCATTAAAGTGGTGTCAATAGCATTAAGCCACAACTCCAATTCCATAATTTCCATTTGGGTCGATGCAGCAGAAGAAGAGCGAGACACAGACAGTACATCGCAAGCAGGGAATCAGTATCAGGGAGAAGGATAGAAGAGGAGAGGAGAGAAAAGCATCTGCTCTCTCTGAAAGCCGGAAGTAGAAGTACTTCCGGCTTACTGCATCAATGCGATGTGGCATGGAGGTGATCAGCCTGTAGTACTGCTCAGGTTGCTTCGATAGCGGCCTTGAGCTCCTCTACATTGTTGGATCTGGTGTCTCTCATCTTCCCCTTGACAATACTCCATAGATTCTCTATGGGGTTTAGGTCAGGAGAGTTTACTAATCAAGCACAGTGATACCATGGTCATTAAACCAGGTATTGGTACTTTTGACAGTGTGTGTGGGGGGGTGCCAAGTCCAGCTGGAAAATGAAACCAGCATTTCCATAAAGCTTGCCAGCAGACAGAAGCACGAATTGTTCTAAAATTTCCTGGCTGTGCTGACTTTGGACTCAATAAAACACAGTTGACCAAGATCAGCTGATGACATACAGTAGCTCCCCAAATCAGGCGCCAAGTCCTGTTATTTGAAAATCAAGGTCCCAGAATCTGGTGGAAGAGGGGAGAGGCACAGAATCCAAGTTGCTTGAGGTCCTGTGTGAAGTTTCCACAATCAGTGACGATAACATCAGTGGAGCCGTCTACCAGGAAATTTTAGAGCACTTCATGGTTCCCTCTGCTGACAAGCTTTATGGAAATGCTGGTTTCATTTTCCAGCAGGTCTCGGCACCTGTCACACTGACAAAAGTACCAAAACCTGGTTTAATGACCATGGTATCACTGTGATGATAGTCCAACAAACTCTCCTCACCTAAACTCCCATACAGAATCTATGGAGTATTGTTAAGAAGAAGATGAGACACCAGACCTAACGATGCAGACGAGCTGAAGGTCACTATCAAAGCAACCTGGGCCTCCATAACACCTCAGCAGTGCCACAGGCTGATCGCCTCCATGACACACCACACTGACACAGTAGTTAATCCAAAAGGAGCCCCGACCAAGTACTGAGTGTGTACATGGACATACTTTTCAGTCAGCCAACATTTCTATTAAAAATCATTTTTTTAAAAATTGACCTTATGTAATATTCTAATTTTGGAGAAACTGAATTTGGGGTTTTCATGAGCTGTAGCCATAACCATCAGCATTAAAAGAAATAAATGCTTCAAATATAACACTGTGTGTAATGAATCAATATATGAGTTTAACTTTTTGAATTACTGGAATAAATGAACTTTTCCATGATATTCAGATTTATAGAGATGCACCTGTACATACACAGATGGGGTCCTATTACGTAGATCTAAAGTGGGCATTTGTGCCACATTTTGCGCCTTGCCTTGCGGAGTCTTTACTTTCTGTTAGTGCATTGTCTGTTTTTCCGCCTTGTGTCCTTGCCACCTAATTAGGAACTGACTTTGTATGCAGTCTTGTGCTTGTAGGAGGGGACTCACTGGAAGGGGATCAGGCTCAGCACGTTCATTGCATTCTCTGCTGACCTCTGGATTAAGGCTAACAAACATGCCAGTGAAATTCAGGATGCGTGCCAACAAATGTAACCTGGAGGAGTGACCTACCTGGCAGAGAGGAGATGAACTCGTAGACTTCTTCGATGTTCCACTGGCCTGGGTTGCTGGGCAGGAAGCACTGTGGCAGCTCAGAGTCTCGCACGGAGGGCACCCGCTGGGCAGCCGGCAGAGGGGACGGGGTTCTTCTGTAGGCAGACAGATCTGAACACTGACTGGACTCTCCCTGTGCAGGGTGGACTGGGTGAGCAGCAGCAGCTGGCTTCTGTGCAGAAGGGGTAGTCTAAGGAAGGATTCATTTGTTGTAATGTATAATTTAGTTTGGTGCTGTTGTGGTCTTTACAAAAAAAAAAAAAAAGAAAAAAAAAGAATGAAAAGTCAGACATCTCACCTTCTTTTTTGATTCTAAGCTGCCATTTTTGGGGTTTCCATTCAGAGCTCTTTGCTTCTTCATGTTCTCCAGGGTTTTGCGATTTGGAAAGAGGCCCATCCTCTTTGTGCATCCCACATTGTAACTACAAGGAGCGACATCACATACATGTTTGAGTCAGAGTCAAGGTGAGTGCTCTGCCACGTGGGTGTCCTCCATGAACTTCCACCTACTTTCAAACAGCCACTTTGAGAGATTTTTTTGCCCAGCAAGATTCGCATGGAGCCAGAAAAATATCTGAGCCTGAAAACTGAGGTAAAAGCAACGTCAGTACAAACTAGCCTGACACCATCAATAATGGCATTTTTTCTATACAGTTACAACTTTTTTACCAAAATTTGAGATTAATAGAGGATAAATTTTCTGCTTTTCTAATAAATTGGTTATATTTTTCTTTGAAAATTTGTTACTTTTTCAGGTACAACTGCAGCCTCTATCCATATAAATTTGTGACATTTCTTCTCGTAAAAAAATCCAATGTTTCCAGTAAATTTGTGTTCTTTCAGAAATTTTATGATTTTTTTCCTTCATAAGATTGCAACTTTTTTCCCTTAAAATTGTCACACTTCTGGTATAAATCTTCTGCTTTTCCAATAAATTTGTTCCTTTTCACATAGATTTGTAACATTCTTAAAAAATTGCAACTATTGCAGTAAATCTGTGTTTTCCTCATAAAACTGCAACCTTTTTATCCTAAATCTGAGATTTTTTTGTATACAGTTTCAGATTTTCTCATAAATTTATTTTCTAGACAAATTAGAATTTTTCCCTCACAAATTTGTGTCCTTATTTCACTGAAAGTTTAGATTTTTTTTGTCAAGGCCTAAAGGAGCCACTGCTTATGGACAAAAGACTCTGGAAGTGCAGGTTGCAGATCCCTGCGTTAGACAGATGCGACCTGAATCAACATCACAGTTAATCAACATATCTATTCTACACAGTCTGTAGTCAGCTGTTGTTAGGACAACATGCTCCTGGTAGGATCTCTCAAGGCAAACTGGTCCTGGGCGATGGACCAGACCAAGACCTGTCAAATGGATCTGCATAAAGAAGTCACATGGACCCTATATACCCTGGCTGACATGGGGTTAACCGGGGTCCTGCCCTGGAGCCTTGTCAAAAGGGAGTTGCTCGACAGTAAGCACTTGGTGACCAGGTTTCTACCTGTAGGACCTGGCAGGGCTCACCCCAAATGAGCCACATGGGTTCCACCTCGAGTGGACTCCCCACCTGCAGGAGAGATCATGGGAATCATGGTGCTGAGACCTTTATCCAGACCTTTGGATAAAGCCTGATTTGTGCTTCTCTGTGGAGCTCATGTTGTACGTTTCATGCATGGCCTACGCAGTTGTCAGCAATTTCTACCTGTGCACTGGTTTGAATGCATTGTTGGGCTGCCAAAACATGTTTCAGCCGATGTGTAGAGTGATTTGTGTTTGTCGGGTGTTTTTGTTTATGAAATGGCAACGGACAAGAGCAGTTTGTGATGGAGTTAGAGCTAATAAATGTTAAGAAAAAGCAACTTTTCACACAACTGTTGCACAGAAAAAAAGAAACTGTGCATGCGACCACCGCTGCTGCAGTTATTTGACAATTATACACAGCCACAAAATGTTCTGTATGTCCTAATTTCCACAATATTCTTTTGAATTTGGACTGTTGTTTAACTGACTCACTTTGGAAGCTGTGCCGCCATGAACGGGCAGAGCGGAGCAGCGACGAGAACCAGGAAATGTGAAGGAGGAGACAAAGTGTACCAGTCACAGCTCTTATGGTCTGCGTCGCTGACGTGCACCTCTCCTCCTCTAGAGAGGGGCATGTCAGGCGACGCAGGGGGATACTGCGTCAACACCGGTGCATAAATCCAGCTTAAAACTAAACTTTTATTTATTTTATATTGCTTACATGTAAAGGGGGATATTCCAAGCCTTTTTAAAATTGTGATAATGATTTACAACTTATTAAAAATCAGAAATCTCGTGTCTCAATATATCAGAACAAGAGCACTCTGAGGCGAATGCAATATCCCCCACCTCCATTTTCTTTGAAGATCCCAACACTTACTGACAGAACAGTTTTCCACTTTTCAATATAATTACTGTGGCAGAACCAAATTATGATAAACCCATCATCCACGAATATACAACCCATAGTTGTAGGTCAGGATCCTGAGTTGAACCTGTGTAGCAAGTATGGTGACCCTAGAGACCTTTACATGTTCTATAGTAAGAGATCATTGGGAGTACCACCCTTAACCTTTGGACCCAAAACCCATAGAGGTCAGGATCCCAAGGTGAACCTGTGTAGCAAGTTTGGTGACCCTAGCTTTTTAAGTTGTTGAGATATAGTTTAAGCCATTTTGATGTTGACCTTTGACCTTGCGATCCCAAAACCACAGTTACACTTCAGGGTCACAGGGTGAATCTGTGTACCAAGTCTGGTGACCCTAACTTTACTCACTGTATAGCAATAAGGCATAGGGAATGTTAACCTTGACCTTTTGATCCCAAACACATAGTCTGAGGTCAGGATCCCAAGCTGAACCTGTGGACCAGGTTTGGTGGCCCTAGCTTTACTGGATTTACAGTAGTAGTAAATGTAGCATTTACCATAGTGCAACTGCAATGCTAACTTTGACCTTTGACCCCAAACCCATAGTTAGGTGAGGGCGTAAGTCATCCAAGATGTGTATTAGATACAACTCCTGTATCGATTTGAAAAGCCTGCATCATTTCTTTCAGTCGTTATTGTGTTTAGAAGATTTAGGGAAAATCTGACCTTTGACCTCTGACCTCAAGGTCATCCAGTGAGAGTCAAATTGCAATATGTGCATCAGCGTATATCAAACCATGGTACCAAGTTTCAAAACAATCGGACCAAAACTGTAGGAGGAGTTGATTTCACAAAAGTGGGACAGACAGACTGACCCATAACAATCCCCCTGCGGTCTTTGCCCAAAGGGCTCTTTGACCAGTGTGGGCTTCGAACAGTGGGGGATAACAACTAATAGCAGCAGCTGTTATATGTTAGCTATGTTGCGAGTTGAAACTAACGTTACAAAACGGAACTTTATGGTGTAGCGTAACGTTTAAAGTTATGTTCTATGCAATGAGCATTGCAATAAATGTGTACCTGTGCTACTGAGTGTTCAGTACAATTACTGCTGCTCTTTAGGAAATAAAGTTCCACACATCTTGGTCAATGCAAGTTTCTTCAATACCAAAAAAAAGTGTCCAATTACTCAAATTCGATTACAGTGACAAATAACTTGATTACTAAAATAATCGATAGCTGCAGCCCTAAAGTCAACAAAGCATTTATTTAGGTAAACATATATAAGAGAACAGTGCACACACACGCACACACACACACACACACTGGAGAAAGTATTAAAAGAGTAGGGGGAAAAAACTAAATAATCAACATGGGCACAATCACACCAGTTCAAGGGTCAAAAAGATGGTTTTGGTTCATTTTCAGTTACCTGCCCAGCCCTTCCACACAGTATGAGACACTACAGGAGAACAACACAGTGATACTGAAGAATGAGTGCAGTATTCTCACCGTTTAGCACACAGTGTAGAGCAGAACCTCTTGGACCTTTTGAAGATATAGGCGAAATCCACCCGGCCGCACAGCTCACAGGTCAGCATGGGCTCCTGCTGGCCCTTCAACTCTGAGGGACACATGCATTCAATCAGAGACACACACCGTTATTATTCATCATCATTCTGCAGTTATTAAAGGGGTTCTTGATTGCACTTTTTACACATTTTAATAGCTCACGTCTTCCCCCCAATCCCCCCTTTGTGATATTGGTGGGTAACTTAAGTTTTTCATTAAAATTGTACAGAAGGAGATAGCCCCCCCCCCCCCCACTGTGGTTAGCTAATTAAATACAGTAATATTAAGAGTGGGAGTGAGGGACCATTGCATCCATTTGCCAAGATTGCTTTTTATATTTATTTATTTATTTATTTTTTTTGGGGGGGGGGTCATGTTATCTTCTGTACACATTTTATGGTTATATTTCTGTCATTTGACAACTCAAGCTCCCCAGCTGTCCGTATATCTCTAGTTAAACAGATTTGTATTTGCAGTAACAGGAAAATACTGTACTTTAAGTAACATGCCCCTAAAACTTCACTAGTCAATAAAACAAACAAAAAAATCTGCCAACAAAAATGTGTATGCAAAGTAAAAGCAGTAAATCTGTTTTATAAATTTAACATCCTTAAGTTTAATCTACACTTTTGCCTGTATTCAGTGACAAGTGTTTTTGTTTGTGAAACATATTGATGAGACATTTTCTACCAACCTGTTTTGTTTTTTTTTACTATCAAACTAATCTAAGTTTATCATTAATTGAAGACTTTTTTAAATAGACTGTTATCTGTCTTCTTGAAGCGTTCCATTCCAACCACAGGTGATGGAGTTCTCCATCTCCTGTGGTTGTGTGACAGGTTGACATCTCGACTCCGTATAAATGTGGAAAATTAGAAATAATACTATTTGTCACCAGAACTTTTTGGCCTGTGTTTTTCATTTAACAGAGCACCAACCGACAAACCACAGGACACGGTGAAATACCTTGGGTACCAGGACTGCCAGCCTGAGCGTTTTAAAATCTGACCAACCTGCTCAACAGTGACCAGACAGACTCTGCTGGAAATGCAGACGGAGGGATTTAAGACAACATACCAGTTTACATTTTAAAAACACCAACATGAACAAACTCAGACGATGATGTGAGACATTTTTAACATTTAAGATACTAAACACAAAATTGGACAACTACAGATCTTTATTTAAATGGGAGGTTTGAACCCAGTGTAGTTGCCATCTTCATCGAGGTACTCATGCTGAATAGGAAAGACAACACAGGATGGTATCTCCACATGGTTCTGCTTTCCCAGGAACCACCAGCACCAGAAAACAGTTGATCCGTAGGCCAAGTATTGAGCATGCCTGTAAATATAAAAAGAGCAGAAATAAGTCATTTGATTTGATGAGCTTGTTTTGTGTTCTTATCTGATGACTTAACATCTGACACCTTAATGTTGGCTTTCTTGGAAAAGAAGCACTCTAAAACCTGGTTTAATTTGTCGGTTGGCGTTTTTGTTACATTAAATTAAAACTGCTGTTGAGCCTTGTTTTTCCTTTCCCTTTTGTAACTCATGTCTTGCAGAATGGGACCCCAGAGGCTGTCTCCTTGATTTGTCAATGTTCTGTCTGGATCATTTCAGATGTACGGATGTAAGGGGATAAGGACTTGTACTTACAGTGGATATAAAAAGTCGACACACCCTTGTTCAAATGCCAGGTTTTTGTGATGTAAAAAACTGAGACCAAGACAAATCATTTCAAAACTTTTTCCACCTTTAATGTGACCTATAACCTGTACAACCCAGTTGAAAAACAAACTGAAATCTTTTAAGGGGAAAAATAAAAAAACTTACAATAACCTGTTTGCATAAATATGCATGTCAAGTGGCCCTCACTCTTGTGAGGTTTGACCAGCAGTTTCCCCCACTTGAATGGGAAGCTTGCTTCGGAAGATAGAACTGGAAGTCACTCAGTGACCAAGACTCAACTTTTCCTTTTCTTTCCTTTTATTTTTGAAAAGTCATCAAGGCCAAGCACAGCCAAGCACAGGCGAAAAACCTTTAAATACAACACAAATAGAGGGTCAAGGAAAATGTAACCCAAGAACCCATAATAAATCAACATAACCCAAAATCAAATACTCAATTTTTAAATTACTAAAACCCAATCTTGAAATAAGTAAAAAATACTCACATCTAAAGCACCCCAAATACTAAATACATCTTAAAACACTGTTCAATAATGATTTTTAACCTTACAACTTTAGCAGCTTTTAACCCCTTGCACTCTGGTCAATTTCCCTAAAAATAACGTACCCAAAGTAAATCAAAAGCTGTTCTTCAACCCTTTGCAGCATCTTCATGGGGTTGGTTTCATTTAAAAGAAAACACTTTGAATTTTTTGGCAAAACAGTCATAATCTCTCCAAGTGCTCCTGCCGCTGAGTAACAGTCATCTAAACATACTGAATCTGAAGAAAATAAAGTTTGCCTGGGTGTTTTTTTTTTAGATACAAATGCTTGCAAATAACACACAGCTGTCAGATACTGGCTGGAAAATGCAACAGAAATGTAGAACCAAGTCTTATCAAGCTGAGGTCAAAATTCTGTAACAACACCACAAAAAATGAATATATTACACAGCTTTTTTCTCAGGTTGTTCCCAGGCGTTTCTGAACTGTGCCAAATTGTGCCAAATGGCACAGTTTGGAAAAACGTCTGTAACTTTTGAATGCTGAAACATAGAAGCTCCATCTTGGGCTCTAATGAAAGGTGACACTCAGGGCTGTGTGTGTGTGTGTGTGTGTGTGTGTGGGGGGGGGGGGGGGTTTATTCATGAATGAATGAACAAACAAGCCCCCCACACACAAAGAAGCATGCCACGTAAAAAATGTGTGGCCTTTTTTTACAAGAAAAAATAACCTACAGTGCAATAAAAATTATACTAAAATATCTGCAATGTAGAGGATAACAACCCCACCCCCCCGCTACAGAGGAGCTCGGTGCACAAAAAACGATCTGTCGACGGTCCGTCATGTGGCTATGACGCACCGTTGTAATTACCGATCAGTCAAAAATCATTTTTATTACTATTTTCAGTGATAAAGAATAATTTAGCTTATAACACTTACCTGTCCACAACAGCAGTGTCGTTGGTGAACATCTGTTCCTCATTGTCAGACGAACATGAAGCTGGTCCGCTTGTTACAGACTCGTGGTTCTGGTCACCCGACCCGGTCAAACCATGATTCCATTATTGCGGTTTTGCGCTTCCATGATTGCGGTTTTGGCGAACGATTTTTCAAAACAAATAAAAACAGTAGTAATAAAAAAAGACTGGCGAACGCTACCGTTACACACAGGTCTCAATGTGTGTCACCCAGCGGCTTACACAAAACAGATTTTACGCACGGGACGCACGCGTTTCAATCATCGAACTTCTCTGCTTCAATTGGCTCGTTGTACTCGCGGTCGTTGGTAGGCAGGTCCTTCTTGCTAGGTTTTCAGTCATTGGTTCTTCAAGGTTTCAGAAACCCAATTCAAGGCTCTTATTAGTCGAATGAGAGGGCAATCAAATCTAAACCAATCAAAACACTCCTTTGGCTTTCTGTTCACGGCTGTGTCTGTACTGGAAGAACGGAAATGCAGCTTTTTTTTTTCAGTGCGCACTGAGACGCACTAGGACGCAGAGACGTGACCGCCCGCAGTATCCCGGCGTGCAAGAGGTTAACTTTCAACTCTTAAAATACACTCCACTTTATACTTTTAAACCCACATGATTTTATAAATATATGACATTTTAACTTACATTTCAAACACATTTTTTAATACATCACATTTAACCTAAACTTGATCAAGTGACTTTCCAAATGCAGCTACAAAGACACATATCACAAATGGATGCTCACCGGCTCCTTCTTCCTTGCTTGAAACAAGCTTTAGTCCTCCAGTCTTTTCCAAAGTCCAAATTCTCCAACCATTTCTCTCACACACTGCTTACTCTCCACTGCCCTGTGAGTAACTACCTCCAAACTCTCTTAATCACCAGATCATTCCCACCTGGTGCAATCAACCAACTGCCCTCAGGCTGGGAAGCACACCCAGATCTAATGCACTCAGGCAGAGAGGGTGTGGCCTGCAGCTCAGCTCAACAATGCACACCCTTAAACTAATACTTTGTTGCAAGACCTTTGGCTTTTATTACAGCACTCAGTCTTTTTGGGTAGGAGTCTATCAGTGTAGCACATCTTGATGTGGCAAAATTTGCCCACTCTTCTTTGCAAAAACGCTCCAAATCTGTCAGATTGTGAGGGCATCTCCTGTCCACAGCCCTCTTCAGATCACCCCACATATGTTCAATCGGCCCAGCCAGGTCTGGACTCTGGCTGGGCCATTCCAAAACCTTAATCTTCTTCTGGTGAAGCCATTCTTTTGTTGATTTGGATGTGTGCTTTGGGTCATTGTCATGCTGAAAAATGAATTACTCTTCATCTTCAGCCTTCTAGCAGAAGCCTGAAGGTTTTGTGCCAACACTGACTGGTATTTGGAACTGTTCATAATTTCCTCCACCTTGACTAAGGCCCCAGTTCCAGCTGAAGAAAAACAGTCCCAAAGCATGTTGATGCCACCACCATGCTTTACTGCAGTGTTGTGTTTGCGCCAAATATACCTTTTGGAATTATAGCCACAAAGTTCAACATTGGTTTCATCAAACCATAACACATTTCCCCACATGCGTTTGGGAGATTTCAAATGTGTTTTTGCAAAATGTAGCTGGGCTTCGATGTTTATCTTCGTAAGATAAGGCTTCCATCTTGCCACCCTACCCCACAGCCCAGACATATGAAGAAGATAGGAGATTACTGTCACATGTATTAAACAGCCAGTACTTGCTGGAAATTTCTGCAGCTTTTTCAATGCTGCTGTTAGCCACTTGGCAGTTTCCCTGACCAGTTTTCTTCTCGTCTTTTCATCAATTTTGGAGGGACGTCCAGTTCTTGGTAATGTCACTGATGTGCCATATTTTCTCCACTTGATGACTGTCTTCACTGTGTTCCATGGTATATTTAATGCCTTGGAAATTCTTTTGTACCCTTCTCCTGACTGATACCTTTGAACAATGAGATCCTGCTGATGCTTTGGAAGCTCTCTGCGGACCATAGGTTGTGTTCTAAGATGTGACTACAAAAATGTCAGGAAAAGCCTACTAGAACAGCTGAACTTTATTTGGGGTTAATCAGAGGCACTGTAAATGGTGGCAGATGTGCGCTGACTCCCGTTCAACATGAGTTTGAATGTGATTGGTTAATTCTGAACACAGCCACATCCCCAGTTATAACAGGGTGTGCATATTTATGCAAACAGGTTATTGTAAGTTTTTTTTTAATTTTTCCCCTTAAAAGATTTCAGTTTGTTTTTCAATTGGGTTGTACAGGTTATAGGTTGTGGGGGACCTAGACGTTACATTCTCCACTCAGACTGAATGGCACAGGAGGAGAGTAGTCGACAGGGGGTCAAGACGGGACAGCGGAGGTGGAGACGCTAAAGGACTGTTAGGCGGATGCGCCGGGCAGACTGTGGCTTCTCCACCGGACTACATGATAATGCGTCGACAGGCTTTGTGATGATGCGCATTGTGATTGTGTGTATTGTGGTGTGAACCACTGGACAGTATGTTAATGCGCCAACAGGCTTGGTGAGGACGTGTATTGTGATTGTGTGTATTGTGGTGAGAACCCCCCAGGTCGCTAGGTGAGGACGTAAGATATAAAAGAGAGATGCCCAGCGACCTGGGTTATTCTTGTTGACTTGTGGTTAGAGAGGATAAAGTCCACTCTGATCCAGCTCACTGCCTCGCCTGCTCATTTCTCTCTACACTGGTGACCTTTGACGTAGAATGGAACTCGAGGCAAACACCCTGGAGACGACCTGGACTGGAGGCGCCAGCACTGCGTGCGCCGTTTCAGTCAAGCTCCCAGAATTTTGGCTACATGACCCGAAGGCTTGGTTCCTCTACACCGAGGCCCAGTTCATGCTCCGTGGAGTGACGGCGGATGACACCAAGTACTACTACGTGGTTGCAGCGCTGGATGCATGCACAACACAGCAGGTGGCGAACCTGCTCCAACAGCCCCCTGCCCGCGGCAAATATGACACTCTCAAGACCACGCAGACCCAGCGCTACACGCTCTCGGACTGCGAGAGAGCGGAAAGGCTCCTGACGCGCTCCGAGTTGGGAGACGGGTCAGCGGTCGAATTAATGGAGAAGATGTTGGCGTTGATGGGCACAGATGGTGAGCAGTTCCTCTTTGCCCACCTTTTCCTCCGGAACTTCCTGACAGCGGCCAGAGCGGTCCTCGCCAATTTGCCGCTGCTGGCCACACAAAACTATCGGGCGCTGGCACAAGAGGCAGACAGTGGAGGTGGAGACGCTAAAGGACTGTTAGGCGGATGCGCCGGGCAGACTGTGAACACCCAGATTAATTGATATAAACAATCTTAGTGATATCTGAAACCTTCAGAGCATGACCTAAAGCTCATCTTAGGTTTTAAACCATAACAATCCATGGTCCCATAATTTTCCTTGAAGGAGAAAGGGGTCTGGTTCTTATGGGTTAAGGACGTTCAGCAATCAAGACAGCAGTCAGAAGACCTGTAAAAGACTGCCACATTATTATCAGCTTTTCCAGACTATAAAGAGTGTATATTTGAGTAATATTTAAGAAGAAGCAGCCATCTCTGTTGTTACTCAGTCCATACAGCCAATCATGTACAGTAGAACGAAATTACGTTTCTCCTATCGACAATGTCAATCACATGTAGAATCAGAGGGGTCACTGCCATGCAAGGCGCTGCCACAAACAACTTCTCTGTCCCCCATTCTATTACGCTGAGCACCAAGCTAGAAGGTGGGAAGTATCATTTTTATATGGTCTTTGGTGTGACCCAGTCGGGACATGAACCCCCAGCCTCCCGGTTGTGGGGCAGATGCTCTATCAACTAGGCCACCACTCCGGTTTACTTCTTTGTAAAAAAAAAAAAGTAAAAAATAAATAAAATAAAAAAAAATGAAGGTTTTATTTCCTTTAAATCTGTCTCAAGTTCTGTTTAAGCTTCAGGCAAGTCTCCACATGTCTCAAACTGACAATGTAACACCACCTGTTAAATTTAACTTAAGTGTAGTCAAGATAATCTTGAAAAATGAAAGCATGATGCTCCTATCCTGATCTATACAGAAAAATAAAACTACAGATGAAAAATGTTATTTTCTTTGCTAGTGCTAATGCTATGTTAGAAAAACACTAGTCTCTAATACATACTGCAAACTCCAATAAAAAGGAAGATTTTTTACCATTCTGTTACAGACGGGATGGATAGGGTCGATCCTCTGATGAATCATTGTTGTCTGGCTCTTCTGGCTGAAAAAGTTACGCTGTATATTCCCAATTCTTTCCCCAGGTTTCAGCTGTGTTTGATTGACAGCTGACACGACACTGTTCCGGGAGTGGGCGTGGTTTCAGTGCCTGCTGCAGACACCCCCCCACCATCTCAGAGCAGAGAGGGCTGGCTGATTTTTCAAGATTTTTAAAGTTGGTTTTACATAAGTGGTGACATTTTTGAACATTCAAATTTGGCTGGACAGTTGATAATACACTTTTGTCTGGTAGACTCAAAACGCATTTACTGATTCACTTGTCAGGGTCTAATGAAATGTCTGTGACATTTTGTTCACATTTTCTGTAATCTTTCTAATTATTGAAGCAAATTTGTGTTTTTTTAAATTTTTCCTGGCTTTCTATAAATGCTCTGATTTAAGGCCTGTCACTTTAATAACCATCCTTCACTGTTTCAACTCTGCCCTCCCTCTTAGGTCAGTTAGCCATTATAGGCGACTAGCTTCTGGCCTCCCAGCTCAGTTGAGCAGTGCTCTGGTTCAATGATCCACAGTCGATGGTGTATCTCACGTCAGTCAGGCCTATTTCCCAATAAATTTTGGTGTGATTCCACAACAAATCACTAGCACCACGCGCTGGATGATTGCCGCAACCTGAGGTGAGCTACTGAGCCAAGGAATCTCAAAGGTTAGTGTGGCTCTGTGGCACTCCACTCTGCTCTCATAGTCAGCTGAAAGCTGGAGTGACACTACCCATGAGAGCAGAGCAGATCCATGGAGGATGGTGGGGTTGCTGGACGTGAGAGCCAGCAGCACCTGGTCCCAGGACATTTTGATTGTAGGGAGCCGGAGGCTTCGTCGTGATTCCGCGGTGGATCATACGTACTGGTGTTATGCCGATAGCTCCCCTGCCAATCGGGGAGAGTTCTCAGCATAATACCAGCCAGTAGCCCTGGTCCCGGGCCATAAAAACGACCGGTGTGCCGTGGCGGGCGATCCACTGCGGAATCACGACAGAATCACTCGGAAATGGGCCGGAGTGAATCAGGTGATAACAGGGATGGCTATTAGGGTGACAAAGATCTGAAGAAAATAATATGAGCTGCGCTTACAGTCAGCGTCCTGGTACCAGTGTTAGCTTGTGGGCTAATAGCTCAGGGGCTAATAGGCTCCTTTTAGCCACCACCTCAATCTACATGATGGACAGCTAAGCGGGCCAATAACAGAGCTGTGGGTGGGTCTCAAGGACAGCAGTGGGTTGGCTTTTTCAAAACTTTACACACACAATTTACCTGGAAGAGTCAAAAAATGTTTTGGGGAGTTTCTCTGAGAGAAAAACGAGATAAAGGCAGTGTGCTTTTTTCAGATAGTTGACATTTTGGAAAATATTTGGCTAATTACATGACCAGCTGACACATTTAAGACAGTTAAAACCTACAAACACACCTTTTTTTCAATCAGTGACCCCTTTAAGGAGCCCATCTGCTAGGAGAGCTGGGGGAAATATCTTGTGGTCACTGGTTTAAAAGTGCACGGCCATTATTTAGTAAGATGTGGCCACGAGAAAAATAAGGACACCTTATGAGGGCTGCTCATTAAGATTTCCCCTGACCCACCTCCAGTTACTTTAGGAGGCTGAATTGTCACACACATAATAATCCACATTTCTATAGGTCAAGTGGTAATTTGCAGCTCTGAACTACTCAGAGTTTCTCTTCTACAGGTGCTAAGGTGGAGTAAGGTGAGCGGTCATCAGGTTCCTTTAGTTGAGAGGCCACACATCACCGGAGACGTTCGATGAGATGAAAGAGACAAGGGGAGGATGCCCCATGGTGTGATGTACAGGTACATCTCAAAAAATTAGAATATCATGAAAAAGTTTTCTGCATTGTTGGGTCTGGTGCCTCTCATCTTCCTCTTGACAATACTCCATAGATTCTCTATGAGGTTTAGGTCAGGAGAGTTTGCTAGTCAATCCAACACAGTGATGCCATGGTCATTAAACCAGGTTTTGATACTTTTGGCAGTGTGTGTGTGTGTGGGGGGGGGGGGGGTGCCAAGTCCTGCTGGAAAATGAAATCGGCTTCTCCATAAAGCTTGTCAGCAGAGGGAAGCATGAAGTGCTCTAAAATTTCCTGGTAGACGACTGTGCTGACTTTGGTCTTGATAAAACACAGTGGACCAATGCCAGCAGATGACCTCTGTTCAGATAAATGTTGCATTTCATTTGTAAATCAAAGCCCCAGAGTCTGGAGAAAGAGTGAAGAGGCACAGAATCTTAAGTTGCTTGAGGTTTAGTGTGAAGTTTCCACAGTCAGTGATGATTTGAGGAACCATGTCATCTGCTGGTGTTGGTCCACTGTGTTTTATTAAGACCAAAGTCAGTGCAGTTGTCTACCAGGAAATTTTAGAGCGCTTCATGCTTCCCTCTGCTGACAAGCTTTATGGAGAAGCTGATTTCATTTTCCAACAGGACTTGGCACCCCCCACACTGCCAAAAGTATCAAAACCTGGTTTAATGGCCATGGCATCACTGTGTTTGATTGGCCAGCAAACTCTCCTGACCTAAACCCCATAGAGAATCTATGGAGTATTGTCAAGAGGAAGATGAGAAACACCAGACCCAACAATGCAGACGAGCTGAAGGTCACTATCAAAGCAACCTGGACCTTCATAACACCTCAGCAGTGCCACAGGCTGATCACCCCCATGCCACGCCACATTGACACAGTAATTGATCCAAAAGGAGCCCTGACCAAGTACTGAGTGTGTACATGGACATACTTTTCAGTCGGCCAACATTTCTATTTAAAAACTATTTTTTTAAAATTAATTTTATGTAATATTCTAATTTTTTGAGAAACTGAATTTGGGGTTTTCACGGGCTGTAAGCCATAATAATCAAAATTAAAATAAATAAACACTTGAAATATATCACTCTCTGTGTAATGAATCTATATAATATATGGGTTTCACTTTCTGAAATGAGTGACAAAAAATATAGAATTTTTTCATGATATTCTAATTTTTTGAGATGCACCTGTAGTCACGCACTGGTATCCACAGTTCAAGTGTGGTTGGACTTCAATGGAAATGGCAGATGAAGACACCATCCATAAAGTGGAGGAATCATCGCATATTAACTTTTGCCACATTTTCTGTACCAAAACTGTGCATCTCTGATTAGATTCAGTGTGCCAAACTGTACCTTTTGGTGAGATGTGCTCCATCTTTGAGTATGCCGTGGGCCTCCTTAGGCTGTCTATTGAGAAAGATGGACGCTCCACCTGCAAACAGTGAAAAACAACAATGAAATAGATGACACAACACTATGAGGAAAGAGATGGGGGGGAAGCATGCTCAGGGACAAGATACTGAAAACCTGAAATCCCGGATATTTTAATAACAGTCTAGCTCTGCTTCAAAGCTGAAATGTCCTTCACACACTGCAGTGACTCCATGGATTCAGAAAGAAATCTAGACGTATACAAGTTTGCGGTTCATACTAAATCAAAATATTAGAAACCATCATTTATTAATAACAAAATTTTTTTTTTTTTTGACTTATTTTGTACCCGTAGGTAGATTTGTTCAGCAGTCCGGTGACAAGCCACCAGCTGCCGGTCGCTGCGTGCGCAAGCGCCCCATATCCCTAACCTGCATGTTTTTGGCATGTGGGAGGAAACCGGAGAAATCCCGGAGTAAACCCACGCAACACGGGGAGAACATGCAAACTCCACACAGATCACTGTTGGCAGGGGGCAGGGATCGAACCCACGATCTCATGATCCCCGCGATCCCCCGGCCGAGAGTAAACTGTGCTGCCGCAGTGCTAACCACTGTGCCACCGTGCAGCCCATGTAATTATCTACTTATTGCTGCACAATTGTGAATCATTTTTTGCAGCCTTCCTCAGGATGGCTTGTTCCAGTGCATGTCTCTTTAAATCCCTAAAACTGCATTTAACACTGCCTTCCCTCTCATGTCACTGTTGCTAATCTTAGCTGGCGAGCTCCTAGCTCAGACCGAGCCTAAAGGTAAAGCCAACTTTGTCATTCAATCCAAACAGCCAATCATGTACAGTAGAACAAAATTACGTTTCTGTTATCTACAATGTTAATCACATGTAGAATCAGAGGGGGTCACTGCCATGCAAGGCGCCACCACAAATTTCCCTCCTCCGTTCCATTATTGCTAAGCACCAAGCTGGACGGCAGGAAGTTCCACTTTTATACGGTCTTCGGCATGACCCGGCTGGGATGTGAACCCAGGCCTCCCGGGTGTGGGACGGATGCTCTACCAACTAGACCACCACTCTGGCAAACCAACGTAAATTTGTTTTAAAGAATGAATGAAATAAAGCATTACTGGTGGTCAGGGGTGTGTGGTTTCAGTGGTCAACAGGATATGATCGGTTCCTGGAGTCCAATAAGACCAGAAACATGAATGAAACAAGACTACTGGCTAAACTTCTAGCTTCAGCTAGCTGCCTTGATGGTGCTAACAGTTTGATGTAGCATCACGGCAAAAATACAACAAAATAAAGCCAGAATGATGCAAGATATATTAGCAACTGATGATTAGTGAACCAGGCAGAAGCAGGGATGTTTATTAGGGTGACTGAAATCTAAAGAAAACTATATAAACCATGCTTTGTAAGCCAACTCCCTAGTACCCCTGTTAGTTCTTAAACTAACACCTTTGGCTCCCCACCCATCTACATGGCAGAAAGCTAGGCTAGCCAATAATAGAGCATCGGCAGATATCAGCAGCTTTCTGCTGGTAACATTTCTGCGTGGCGGCCCACCACACCAGAAACTGAGCCACCACACTAAGAAAAATAAAGGAAGGAATGATGTTTTAGGCTGCATGTCCACCAAACGCGTTTTCTGTTGCCCGACCGCCCTGAGCATTTTTTTTTTTTTTTTTTTAAGTGCTTGTGCGCTGTGCTCTGGGAAAAAAAAGTCTGTGCCCTGTATCCTGGCAACAGCTTGTCACTCTCAGCTCAGAACTTCCGCTTTCCCTATGGTCAGACTTTCTACTTATTTTTTAATAGCAGTCTCTAAATAACAATGGAGAGGAAACGTATTCTAGCATTGGGAACAGCTCTGGATGCAAAATATGATGACACAGACAACAGGAGTCTGAATACAGACTGTATCGGTGTCCCATGTCCCACCCTTCTTTAATTCTGATTGGCTGCTTAGGAAGGTCTGGCATTGAAGCGCTCAGCTGCAGTCTGAAAAGTTGAACTTTTTTTCAATGCTGAGTGCTGCGACAAATAACGGCCACCACCGAGAGCGTTTCAGCGCTGTAAACGCTGGACTACATAGAGAATGAATAGAAAATAGTCACCCAGAGCACAAAAAACCCCCGCGTTTGGTGGACACACAGCATTATCGTGGCTTGAAACCGCTGATATGGGGAACAATAATGAGTTGCTTAGCAAACAGGTGTAGTTAGGCTTCATATGCAGGCTAACTGAGGGAAAGGCAAGGGCGACTGAACTGCTGAGGACTTACTTCACCAGCCACTACAATATTAACTAATTTATGTTCATTATTACGTGCCTGGCAAGTTAAAATGATCAAAATTCATGAAGTCACTGACTTTAATCCGTCAACATTCTTTTTCCTGTTGCCTGGTTGGTGAGGAGAGGTCTAAAAAAAAACTGTAAATACATAAAAATATTATAACAGAAGTAACTGCATCTTCAGTCATTTTTATTTTGAGGGGCAGGTGGTCAAAAAAACCAAACTCTTAAATAATAATGAAAAAGGGAAATTTACATACAGTAGCACAAATTTTACTGTACTTATTTGGTATATCTATTTCATTTTAATACCTATACACTTATTAACATATTTAATACATCATAGATTTTTACAAAATTCGATCCAGCCATTTTGCCTGGATCAAACCCGATACGGTGGATTGGATCGGCTCATCCCTAATATATACAGGCTATATTAAAAACGTTTCACAAAAAAAACTATTTTTTCTTGCAAATTTGTGACTACTGTTGTAAATTTTGGATTTTTTTTCCTCTTAGAAATGTGTGTGTGGCAGGGGGAGGGGGGTTCTGCACTTGGAAGCTCTGGGTTTTCTCAAAAATCTGATGTTTTTCTCATAAATTTGGGACTTGCTTATAATAAATGTGACTTTTTAAGTTGTAAATTATCATATTTTATCGTATTTTTACACTTTTATTCTTGCAAATTTGTAGTGAAACTACATTTATACCCTTGTAGTTCTCCCAAATGTTAACTACTAACTAACTAACTAACCTGCACTTATATAGCGCTTTTCTAGTCACAAAGACCACTCAAAGCGCTTTCATTAATACTAACCCTCTATTCTAAGGGCCTATAGGAAACAGATATCTAGGGACAATTTAGAACAGCCAATTAACCTAACATGCATGTTTTTGGCATGTGGGAGGAAACCGGAGAAATCCCGGAGTAAACCCACGCAACACGGGGAGAACATGCAAACTCCACACAGATCACTGTTGGTCGGGGGCTGGGATCGAACCCACGATCCCCACAATCCCCCGGCCAAGGGTAAACTGTGCTGCCGCAGTGCTAACCACTGCGCCACCGCGCAGCCCTAACTGTATGAATATCACCCACAACCCCCTTGTAAAAAAAATAATGAATCACCTACTGCCTGTACTTTCATAAAGCAATAAATAAATATAAAAGGTGAGGTTTAGGGTAATGATGCACTAACCTGGCTGAGGAAGCAGACGTGCAGCAGGAACGGACTGCAGGTTGCTGTGATTGGTGCTGCAGTTGAATCAACCAGGTGCAGGTGTGTGGACTAAACTATTTTGTACCTTTTTAAAGGGGTGATAGGTACCCCAGACAACATCCATCATTACTGTTAATGCAAAATTCAGTCCCTCAAACACTTCATTCAACCAGGGTGAATTTTACTATGACATTAATTAATTAGAAATTAAAAGAATGCAACACAAAAAACCCCAAACATTTTCATTGAGGGCCTTCTTAACCTGCCATCGCCCAGGGTTTTCGCTTTTAACATTTTTGCGTGGCGGCCTGCCGCGCCTAAAACTGGGCTGCCACGCTAAGAAAATAAATGAAGGAATGATGTTTCACAAGTGCACACCCGAACAATGCATGTGACGGTCACCCACGCGTTAGAATTCTGGAGTGTGCTGCCCGCGTGACCGTTCCAGTCGGCAGGCAGGCCCATCTAGCGTCACTGTCCATGAGGCAAACTTGATTTCGCGTCAGCACGAGCTTATTTAAGTACATTAATGAGGGGAAAAAAAGCAGAAAAGGTATGTAAGCAATGGAGGCATTTATCGTGGTTTTAACCTACTGGTAATGGGAAAAATAATGAGTCGCTTAGCAAACAGGTGTGGTTAGGCTTCATAATCAGGCTAATTGAGGGAATGGCAAAGGTGACTGAATTGCTGAGGATTTACTTCACCGCCACTACAATATTAAGTAATTTATGTTCATTATTATGTACCTGTCAAGTTAAAATGACCGAAATTCACGAAGTCAGTGACCATGTTTACATGGACACAAGTTACCGGATTAAAAGCCTGATCAGAATAAAAATGCTTCATGTAAACACACCAATCTGAATATTCTGACCCGATCACGTGTCAGTTAAAACTGTTTGTCATATGCAGAAGTATGTACTTGTAGCTTCATTACGGAGACCAGCAGAAGCAAAAGTACAGTCTGAATAACACAATACAGGTCCATTTCAAAAAGAGAAAGGCACGAAGCAGGGCTTGCTAACACCAGAAGTTGCTTTTTCTTCTACTATTTTCAGAATGTCGACGTGCGCATATCAAAATGATTTATTCCGTTCAAACATGTGGCACATGGAAATGCACGTCCTAATCGGATCAGCTTTTTCAGGATCAGTAAAGTTCTGATCTGAACTGTAATCAGATTGAAGAAATTTTGCCCATGTAACCGTGGCTAGTGACTAATCCGTCAACATCCTCCAGCCTTCAGACAAACTAAACCTGCCAACATTTGGATTTCAAAATAAGGGAGGTTTTTCCTGTTGTCTGGGTGGAGAGGAGCATTCTAAAAAAAACTGTAAATATATAGAAATAACAGAAATAGTTTGACATTGTAGTCAATTTATTTCATTAAATATAATTTTATTAATAATTATATTTCTTTGAAATTAAAGTTAAATCCAGTGTTTCCTCTGGCTTAAAGACCTTGGTGCAGTGGCAACATATATTTCCAGGGGGTGGGGGGCAGAAAACACATGACACTATTGTAACTGGAATATGTTAAAGTGACACTAGGGTAAAAATCAGGTTTTTTCTGTTAACATGTCTGCAACGTTTCTTGTGATTTACAAGACAAAAAGCAAAATCATTCCAAACTCCCAAGTATGTGTTTTTCTGCTGTGAATGTCTGCTTAAGCTCCACCCCCCAAAAAAGGCAGATTTGGACAGAGCATTTGTAGCTACTTAAGTATTCCTGCTTAGCCTGACTGGTTATAACATTAACTAACTAGAAAAGGACTAAGAGAGTGCAAACCTCCGCCAAGGCTCCTTCTGTCCCTCATGGATCACCTCCAAAATGTAATGGGTTTGTTTTGGAGGATTCTTGCCAACACAGTGTGAGAAGGTAAGAGCCTTGGTGGAGGTATGTGTTCTCGTATCATCACCAAAGTGTTATGGGTTCCTCTCTAGCCCAAGAACTACCTCTGGCAAAAATTTCATCTAAATCCATCCAGTAGTTTTGGAGTATTCTTGCTAACACAGTGTGAGAAGATAAGAGCCTTGATGGGGGTATGCATTCTTGTATCACCACCAAAATGTTATGGGTTCCTCTCTAGCCCAAGGAACACCTCTGGTGAAAATTTCATCAAAACCCATGCAGATGTTTTTGTGTCAACCTGCTGCACAAATACAAACAAGGTCCTTGGTGGAGGTATGCACTCTCAGATCATCACCAAAATTTAATTCATCCTTGGCCCAAGGGCTACCTCTGGTGAAAATTTCATCAAAATCCTTCCAGTAGTTTTTGCGTAATTCTGCTAATGGATGGACAAATGGATGGACGGACAGACAACCCGACAAACCACCCCTGACTGCATAACCTCCTTAGCGGAGGTAATCAGATGGATACTCTTGGCTACCTCAGGGGAAGAGGGAGGAGCCAAGGAGCAGCAGGATTGAGGCTGAGGGGGATGAAGGCGTCTGTTTTGCACAGCAAAGCAGTGAAGGAGGAGGCGATCAACCATGTGCAGGGGCAGCAGCAGAAAGAGAGAGGCAGAGAGAGAGTGTGGACCCAGTTTGAATGTGGCTGAGCCACATTCAACTCAAGCTGCTCTCGGCTCACTTTGCTAGTAAACGGATGCTGCACTATGAGCTGAGAATAGCCACATTCAAATCAGGTCTTCTCCCTGGAGGATGGGAGACTGGTTGTTAGTACGAAGTAAACACATATTTGGCAACTACACATTTCTCTCTCGCCTAGACTGTTTTCAGAAAAATGTTTTGCTTTTTACGTTTGAAGATATAGGCAAAACTTTAATGTCCAAAAATGTCTTGAACATAAACACACTAGCAGCCCACCCACCAGGAGTCGCGGTGACCAATCATGTGCAGCCCTGCAGGTCAGGAGTGCGGTGACCACTCACGTGCAAGCCCTGTTGGCCACCAATTAGAATATTCATAGATCTCCGCATACTTAAGTAGGTGCAAGATTTAAAATCTCTTTCCAAGCAACGCTAAGGCAATGAAAGTTTTTTTGTGTGTAAAAAGCCACAATATACTATTTTGGGCAATACACATTTGTTTTTGAGGTGGTTTTAGAGCTGCCGGAGTGCATCTTTAATTTTAAACTATTTATTTCTCTTTTTTAAAAAATTTTGCACAGTAACTTTGCATATGGAACTTATTTGAAATGCTGTACAACCAAGGCTTGAATCTTGGACTACTGGGCCATTTGGAGTCCCACCCAGACATTTGGACTTCTTACTGGTGTTATCCTTCTCTCCTTCATCTCTTGCACCCACTGCCTGAACACTTTCCACTTCTTGGCTCCTCTCTTCTATCTCATCTTTCCCTCTCTGAGCTCTGTCTTCAGCCCAATTCATAGTGGCAAAAACGTGCCGGTACGGGAGTGAGCGCAGTGGACGCATTCGTGCGCAAACCCTACACAGAGGGTGAGCGCTGACCGAGCGCATGCAGCCTCAAAAAAGTGACCACGTGTACAAGAATGCAGTGGCCACAGTGAACTGCCCATACGCCAGGAAACTCCCGCCATCCTGAAGGGGGAAGTATTGAACAACCCAACTAAAACAGGGACAAGATGAATTTGAACTTTGAGACTTTGATAGACCAAGCAACATGGATGCTGCTAACAACAATAACAACAACAAAAGCTCCTGGCCATCCTCATTGTCATAATAGTCACGTACCTCTAATGCCTCCACCATTTTCTAAAAAACCCTCCACCTCCAAGCTCTTCTTTTGTGTTTCGATTGTAGCTATTCAAATGTTTGGTGGCTCTTGGCTGCCGCCAAGAGTACGGGCATGTCAACTGCAGATTACTCTCAATGCACATGCGTGAAACGCGGCTGCTGAAAGGTAGCTGCGGTGGCTCAAAAACAACTCTAAATATTGCTGTGTATGCAAACGCAGTCCACAGAATGCAAACGTTTTCCTCTCGGAGGGACTCTGAACAGCCCTTTATTCAGGTTCTCTCCCTATCTAGGGTGGTATAGAAACAGGTTAGAAAATACCAAGTGTCATGTTTTGTCCTGCATGATTTTTTTTCGTGATTTATATAAATGACACAAATTTTAATTTTTTTTTATTTTTGTTAGTGTCTTCTTCCATTGAGAAAGAGTAGAAAAGAGAAGGGAAAATACATTCATAATAGTAAATTACTCATGCATACTTAAATTATATGATCAGAGGTGGGTATAGTTTTTAAAAAAAATTAAAAATTTCCTCTTGTAAAATTGTGACTTTTCTTATATATTTGACACTTTATTATAAATTTGTGGTTTATTTCATGGCTAATTTTTGTCTTTTTTTAAATAAAATTATTGTTGGTTTTTTTTAGAAATTTGAAACAGATTGTTGTAAAATTTTGACTTTGAATTGTATGACTCCTCATACAATTTACACTTTTGGCCATAATTTTGCATAGCCAGAATAGAACAATAATTTAACTCTGATTTCTAATAAATATAATTATTAATAAAATTATATTTAATGAAATAAATTAACTAAAATGACTAAAGATGATGTTATAATTTTTCTATATTAGGGGTGGGAATCGCGAGGGACCTCACGATTTGATTTGGATTGCGATACTTGGGTCACGATTCAATCCCATCACAATTCAATGATAATCACGATAATCGAGTATCACGATTAGGGGTGGGTTCAAAAGATCGATACAATGATATAGATCGATCCACGTTTGACTGAGCCAGTATCAATCCACAAAATCCACGGATCGATCTTTTAATAAAATGCTTTTACGTCTGTGAACGTCTGCTGAGTCTGATCGGGTCGAAACCGTGTCAGTGAGCCAGGAACCGAGGCCAAGAACCAGAAACACCCGGAGCACTAACAGAGCTAACAGCTAACAAGCTAGCGGATGTGCTAGTTCTTCTTCTGTGGTGTTACAATGGTTCTCATGCAGCAAGAGTTCCCTGCCGCGCGTGTGCACATCTTTACTTCCATGTTACCATTTTGTACTTGTCGCTACAGAGCTGTGTTGGAACAAAGTCAACGATTGATAAACTAAAAATGCACGGAGACTGGCTGAAACCCATGAACAAAGAGGGAGACTTGGAGCTGCTGAAACTGTAAGTAAAATTTCATTTGTTTGTTTTAACATTTGTGTCGTAAATTAATAATTTATCCGGCATGTTGGTGTTTTCTTTTACAAACTATGGATACAGAGTTAGCTGTTGGTTAAGCACTGTGAATAAATGCAGAATAAAGGTATATTTTATGAGATTATGGACTGCTAGCACTTAAGTGAGAGATCTGAAGATAATGAATCACAATAAAATGAAACTGACAGAATTAATAAAGGTTGCAGTATGAGCCATTTTTACTCAACAGAACTAAACTGAAATGAACAAATCTCTCCAGGAAATGAATTGAAACCCTTTTCAAAAATTGAAAGTTAATCTGTAGTTAAAATATAAACAACAAAAAATAAAAGGAACTAAATTATTAAACCTACTGCGGTGTGGGGATTTAAAAATATGATTATTAATTTTACTGTGAAATCTATTCTTTTCACCTCTCCTTCAGATGTGTGAAGACTGGGTTCCACTCCAGGCTCCATCCTGCACTGAGACGTTCTGAAGGTCAGAGGTTGTCAGTGGAGGACCATCCCTGCTTCATGTGGATTTCAGCACAGAAGATCTCACATTTTTCTGGGTTTTAGTTTGTAAATTCAAGATTCAAGAAGGTGCTACCATAATTTTCTCCATACTCCAACATGCATTCCATGCAATTTAGTTGTTGTAATGACTAATTCTTTTATTTCTTTTTTAATTTAAGTTCTTATTAAGAATAAAATCATTTTTTGACCATTTTACTGAGCATTTAATTCTACATAAATCACTGTTTAACAGGACATTTTTGGCAATGCTGTGCTTTTCTTGTGGTGTTACATAGAACAGCATCACTGTAAACTATGGAAAAAGCAGCTACTTTAAAATATGTACTTCCTCACACAACTTTCAGTGCAAAAAAACTAAAAATGTCACAATTTTTATTGCAACTTTATGGAAAAGCTCCACAAATTCAGGCTTTTTGGGCCACAACAATCACAAAAACAGCCGATGAAATCCCAGAGGGACTGAAATACAATGAGATGATGTCTAAATCAAATCAAATCAACCTTTATTGTCATATTGCTGTACATACAACTGTAGTGCAGGCAAGATGAAATTGTGTTTCATAAGTAAAAGAACATGATTTAAGACACCCTCACACATATCTTCCCCCCCACCCCACCCATTCACACATCCCTGAGACATACTTGAAAAACTAACCAGAACTATAATATACAAATAATATACATAATGTCCGTAGGTGCAGTAGTGTGTATGAGAGATTCCGGATCAACTGTTCAGCATCCTAACAGCTTGTGGAAGGAAGCGGTTTATCAGTCTGGTGGTTCTGCCTCTGATGCTCCGGAATCATTTGCCAGATGGCAGAAGTTCAAAGTGTTCATGCAGAGGGTGGGAACGGTCCTTGACAATGTTCAGTGCCCTGCTCCTACAGCGGTTCTGAAAAAGTTCTTGGACAGAGGGGAGGGAGACTCCAATTACCCTCTCAGCTCCCTTAACTATCCTCTGCAGGGCTTTTTTGTCTGACATACTGCAGCTGGAGTACCATGTAGCAATGCAGTACGTCAGAACACTCTCCACCACACCTCTGTAGAAGGTCCTGAGGATGCAGATGGGGAGAGAGGCCTGTTTGAGTTTCCTCAAGAAGTGCAGTCTCTGCTGGGCCTGCTTCCTGATCCCCAAGGAATTCTTGCTCCAGGTCAGGTCCTGCGAGATCTGCACTCTGAGGAACTTGATGTTCTCCACTCTCTCCACTAAACGGCCACCGATACTGAGGGGGACGTGTTCAGGCTGTGACCGCCGGAAGTCGATAATCATCTCCTTCGTTTTGTCCACGTTGAGCACCAGATTGTTTTCCCTGCACCAGCCCTACAGGTCTCTCACTTCTTCCCTGTACATTGATTCCTCATCCCTCTGAATAAGTCCCACCACCGTGGTGTTGCCTGCAAACTGAATAATCTGGTTCCCCTCGTGTCTGGATACACAGTCATGTGTTAGAAGTGTAAACAACAGTGGACTGAGTACGCAGCCTTGAGGGGATCCGGTGCTCAGCGTGACAGAGTTGGAGATGTTGTTTCCAACCCGAACAGACTGAGATCTCTCAGTCAAGAAATCCAGGATCCAGAGACCTGTGGCGGTGTTCAGACCAAGAAGGAGTAATTTCTCCATCAGTCTCTGGGGAATAATGGTGTTGAATGCTGAACTGAAATCAATGTACAGGAGTCTACATGCTTGATGTATGAATTTGTTCACTGACTCTGGGTTGTTAACTTGACACTACACACCCTTTGCACTAAAGAAAGCACTTGTGAGCACTTTGTGAAATCATAAGTTAAGTTAAATAATAAAAAGTGCATTATTGTAACTGATTTTGGGTCAGTTCTATAGGTGATAAATTATGCATTAACAAAGTTAGAGCATTCTTGGTACAATTTGCAGCAATAGGTCTCAAAGATTTTTTTTTTTCCTGGCAAGTAAAATTTCTATTAAAATGGTAATTTCCTAGATCGAATCGAAATTGAATCAATTCAGAATCTCAAGATTCGGAATCAAATTGATTCTGGAAATTTGGGATCATTCCCAGCCCTACTCACGATCCCATATAGTTCAATTTTTTTTTCCACCTTCTTCAACCTCAAATCATGTAAAACTGTTGACATCTCTTTAATATAAAGTATTCAGTCCAAATGGACAGCAACTGGACAATTTCACAGTAAATTATTTTTAAATGAAATGGTAAATGGTTAATAGCGTTCACTTATATACACCGCATTCCAAACTATTATTCCAAATTATTATGCAAATGACAGTTGTCTCTGATTTTCCTAAATAGTCAATGGAAATGACAGTATAATTTTCAAGTCATCGATGAATTTGTCTGGCAGAGGCCTTTATCTGCACAAATCCGTCTGTGCTCTGAATCAGCCACAAATTTCTTCACGGTACGATGATCACGCTCAAGTTTTCATGAAATATCTAATGTTTTCATACCTTGTCCAAGGCATTGCACAATTTGACGCTTTTTGGCAACAGAGGGATCTTTTTTCTTTCCCATATTGCCTGAAACCTGTGACATGCTTAATAATGTGGAACATCCTTCTGAAGTAGTTTTCCTTTAATTGGGCTCACCTGGCAAACTAATTAGGACAGGTGTCTGAGATTGATAGTGATCCAAAGAGCCCTGAGATACAATACCATCCATAAGTTTAATTGAAAAACAAAAAATTGAATGTTTATGACACTAAAATCCTATTTGCATAATAACTTGGAATGTGGCGTATTATGAAGAGGTTTCCCCCCCTTCTCTCTCTAAAGGTGCATTCACACCAAACGTGAACGGGCGGCGCAAATCCATACAAAGTGAACGGAAAGACGCAAGTACACGTGAATTTGCGCGTCCACGCGTTAGCTAGCTAGCTAGCTAGCTGCACCTTGGACATAGTCCAAGGACGGATAATTTTTTCACACATAAGGAGTTGTTCTGAACTCCTTATACAAAGATATAAAGTGATGATAATCAAGTCAGTGGCGGTAATGCACCTGTAAGCTGGTTGCAAACCACCAATCAAATCTAAAAGAAAAAGAAGAAGGAGATTCTGCTGTCACAGAGTAAAAACATCACCACTGCAGAGTAAAGTAGTTTGAAAATGAAACTCCCACACCAGGAGACAGGAGGACCGGGAACTCTTTAGTTGAATCGGGATTTTGGAGTTCTTTACCCACGGTTTCCAGCCATGGATGTCCTAGCAAGCTAGCAACGTAAACACCCCTCATCTTGTGAACTTTTGGAGGCTTGAGACAACATTTTCAGGTGAGCCCCCGGTCAGATAATGTAAACCTAAGCATGACGTTATTTTTGGGAACTTCCACAGCAGGTTGAACACAGCTGCAGAAGTTTTAAAGACAACTTTGCCTGTCTGCATCTCACTATTCATGTCTGTTCGCGTGTTTACATTGAGTTATAAGATAAGATAAGATAAGATAAGCCTTTATTAGTCCCACAACGGGGAAATTCCAGGATTGCAACAGCACAGGGATAGCAACACTCAGAGCAACAATCAGAAGGCAAGAAAAAACAAGCAAGCAAGAGCAGCTAATATACATATGTACATATTACTATAAAATATATATACACACACACACACACACAGTGCAGAGCATTGTAGCTAGATGGAATAAATATGTAAATATATAAACACCCACAGTACGGAGCATTGCAGCTAGGTGGAATAAATATGCAAGTATATAAACACACACAGTGCGGAGCAATGTAGCTAGATGGAATAATATGTAGATATATAAAAACACAGTGCGGAGCATTGTAGCTAGATGGAATAAATATATAGATATATAAATATAAACACACCCAGTGCAGAGCATTGTAGCTAGATGGAATAAATATGTAAATATATAAACACACACAGTATGGAGCATTGCAGCTAGGTGGAATAAATATGCAAGTATATAAACACACACAGTGCGGAGCAATGTAGCTAGATGGAATAATATGTAGATATATAAAAACACAGTGCGGAGCATTGTAGCTAGATGGAATAAATATATAGATATATAAATATAAACACACCCAGTGCAGAGCATTGTAGCTAGATGGAATAAATATGTAAATATATAAACACACACAGTGCAGAGCATTGTTGCTAGGTGGGATGAAACAGCATAACCGTCTATTTAGTTATCCTACATGGTATGATTATGTGCCCATACATATTCTCACCCTCCATAGCGACCGGTATGTTCCTAGTTGTATGCCGGAGAGGACCATTGTGTAAGTCTATTGCATCTTTTGCATTCAAAAAAAAAACTATTAGTTTGTTACGTCTTTTTGCTATCTCTGCGAGCAGCCCTGCTTAGGTTGTACAGTCTGACAGCCGTTGGTAGGAAGGACCTACGAAACCTCTCGGTTGTGCACCTGGGATGATGTAGTCTGCTGCTAAATGAGCTCCTCAGTGCATCCAGTATGTCCTGCATAGGGTGGAACTCGGACTCCAGCAGAGATGACAGTTTAGCCACCGTCCTTCTCTCTCCTATCTCCTCCATCGGATCAAGGCGTTGCCCCAGGACAGAGCTAGCTTTCTTAATCAGTTTGTTCAGTCTCTTCCTATCGGCTGCAGTAATGCCACTGCCCCAGCAGACCACTCCAAAAGTGATGGCTGATGCCACCACCGTGTCATAGAATGACTTCAGCAGCGCCCCTTGTACACCAAAAGACCTGAGTCTCCTCAGCAGGAACAGCCTGCGCTGTCCCTTCTTGTAGATAATGTAATAATGTAATTGTGCCCCGCAAAAAATTTGACCGTTCGCATTTGGTGTGAACGCACCTTAACTCTTTCTCAATGGAAAAAGAAACACTATAATAAAAATACAAAAAAAGAGATACGTATTTGTGTCATTTATGTAAATCATGACAAAAAAAAAATCATGCAGGACAAAACATGACACTTGGTATTTTCTAACCCGTTTGTATACCGCCATAGACTGAGAGAGAACCTGACTAAGACAGGGCTCAAAGAAGGAAAGATGAGACAGAAAAGAGGAGCTAAGGAGAGGAAAGTAAGTAAGTAGGTAAGTTCCATATGCAAAGCTACTGTGCAAAATTAAAATAAATAAATAGTATAAAATGAATATATTCCGGTTAAAAGAGTGCTGTGCTTTCTGCACCCCCCCCCGAAAAATATATTGCTACCGCGTCAATGTCTTTAAGCCAGAGGAAACACTGATACCATTAACAACATAAACCCTTTCATATCATGTTGCAGAACAGAATAAAATGACTGAACCACCAATTCTAGGCAGAAAGGCAAAAAAATCTTAAAAATGTGCAACTGTTTTTATAAATTTGACTTTTTTTTCATAATTTGTAGATTTTTTTTTCTTTTCTTTAACTTTTCAAGTTTTTTCATGTACATTTGCAAATGTCTCAAATTAACAACTTTTTTCTTGTAAATGTGCAACTTTTTGTTCCTCATTGATGTGCAACTTTTTTCTCATAAATTTGCAAATTTTTATTCCTCATGAATTTTTTTTTTTTGATTTTGTATACTTTATTGATCCCCAGAGGGGAAATTGAGGGCATCCACCTGGATGGATGAAGCAGCCACGGTACGGCGCTATCCCTTTACCATTCACACACACATTCACACCTAGGGCCACTTTTAGAGTCTCCAATTAACCTAACCTGCATGTGCTTTTGGCCTGTGGGACGAAACCAGAGAACTCCCGGAGTAAACCCACGCAGACACGGGGAGAACATGCCAACTCCACACAGATCACTGTTGGTCAGGGGCTGGGATTGAACCAGGAATCCCATGGCCAAGGGTGAGTTGCGGTGCTGCGCAGTGCTAACCACTGCGCCACCTTTTTTCTTGTAAGTTTTCAAATTTTGTCAAAAATTTTCAATCTTTTTCTTGTAAATTTTCAAGTTTTTTTCTAGTAAATATTAAACTTTTTTCTAATAAATGTGAATTTTTTTCTGTAAATTTTCAACTTTATTTCCTGCAAATTTCCATTTTTCCCTCAAATGTGCAACTTTTTTCTCATAAAACTTACAACTCTATAAAAATTTTCACCTTTTTTCTACTAAACTGTCATTTTTCCTTATACATTTGCAAATTTTTTCTTGTAAATTTTTAAACTTTTTTCTTGTAAATCTGCAATGTTCATCTGAATACTGGTTACATTTTTATTTTGTAATTTGCCTTTTTTTTTTTTTTCAAATTGGCATGTTTTTTCATATTTCTCTACCTTTATTCCTGAAAATTTGTACCCAATTTAAATGTATTTGTTTGTACCTTGTGCTAAATTTGTGAATACCCCAAACCCCTTATTAAAAACAAATCTCCCACTGCTCACAATCATACCATGTAGTAGGTTGGGACTTTGTTAGGGTTCATGGATTAGCTCAGGTACTCACAGGGAAAGGTTCTGCTCCCTCCTGGATGACGAAGCCTTCGATAAGATGTGTGAGGATGTGGGACTTGACTAGGGCCTGGGCTGGTTTGCTCTCTCCACTATGTTGGCTGCTGTTTGTGTTCCCATTCCCAGAGGTCATGACTGGAACACAGGCCGCCCCTCACCTGTCAACAGAAGCAGCATGGCAAACTCAAACAAGCGCTGGCCATCTGGACCCAGGCCCCACACAGCTGCTGGTCAGATACACAAAGAACAAAGGGCTCAGATCACTCAGTGGTTGCAGTCCAACTTTACCTTGTTATGATCACAGTACACAGTGGCATCATTATGCTGGTACTGTACAGAACTTTTGGAAACATGAAGCCCAGTTAACTCCAGAAATCCAATTTTAATCAGTTTATTAGTGTGCATGTAAACACCGCCAATGAGAACTCTGCACAAATGGTAGGTTGAATTTTACTGCAGTTCACTTGGTAGACAAAAGGTGTCACTAAAACCAGAGTTTCCAGAAGAACCATATTGTATCTTTAAGTAACATTTTAAAGGTAGACTGCTTAATTTCCTTGCAGAGTTCTTTGTTTTTCAGATCTCGCAGCTCACAGAGCTCCCTAACCACCTTCTTGGAAATCTCATCAAAGTCACTGCTCCAGAACACCTGAACACACACTGCCTATAAACACAGGTAGGTGCTACTCACATTTTTCTTAGGATAGATACTTCTTTAGGTACTACGTTCCTTCTGGATTAGCTGCTTTTGTTAACAACTGATGTTCAAGAAATCACACTAACCATGGGTGGATATTTCATGTCACCGTTTGAGGAGGGGGAACAATAAACAGAACATTTTCTCCAGAGTAAAGATTGAGGGGGACAGTGTAGGTAGTCAGGGCAAATGCAAGATTGTGTTTAGGGGCCCCAATTTTGTAAGAGGGAAGAGTTCAAACCCTTTAAAACATAAACTTTACAAAAACCAAAAACAAACTTCAGTTATTGTTGAGATGAAAAACCTTGACCAGTATTCCTATGAATGCTGCAAACTTAAAAGGAAAAACATCACAAATGAACAACCAAAAAGGTGCAGAATTAAATTTAAAAGAAAAAAGTTGCAAATTTATGAAGAGTAACTAATTCATGTGAAAAAAGCAACAGATTTACAAGAAAAAGGTCACTATTTGATTTTAAAAAAGTTGCAATTTTACAACAAAAAGTAGCAAATTTATGAGAAATGTTTAAAAGCTTTATGAGAAATATTTAAAAGTTCCCCTCAAGGATCGTCACCTTATCACGGTGGGGGATTTGCGTGCCCTAGTGCTCCCAGGAGCTATGCTGTGCGGGGCAATTTGCCTCTGGTAGGGTCACCCAAGACAAACTGGTCCGGGGTGAAGGGCCAGACTAAGAACAATCCAACAGACTCTCATGATGAATGCTACAACAAGGATTCAGTGTACCCTGCCCGGTATGGGGTTACCAGGGCCCCTCCCTGGAGCTAGGGCTGGGGGAGGGGCTCGATGGCTAGCATCTGGTGGCCGGGTTTCCGCCCATGGGACCCAGCCGGGCTTAGCCTGAAGGAGTTACATAGGTCTGCCCTCCAGTGGGCTCACCACCTGCAGGAGGGACCATGGGGGTCCGGTGCTATGTGGATCAGGTGGCGGTCAAAAGCTGAGACCTTGGTGGTCTGATCCCAAGCTTCCTAAACTGGCTTTTGGGATGTGGAATGTCACCTCTCTGGTGGGGAAGGAGCCTGAGCTGGTGCATGAAGCTGCAAGATACCAGCTAGATATAGTCGGCCTCACCTCAACACACAGCTCTGGTTCCGGAACCAGTCTCCTGGAGAGGGGCTGCAGCTTGGCCTACTCTGGAGTTGCCCTGGGCGAGACGCGACGAGCAGGGGTGAGTATTCTTGTATCCACCCACCTTGCTGCCTCTATATTGGAGTTTTCCCTCGGTGGATGAAAGGGTTGTTTCCCTGTGCCTTTGGGTTGGGAAATGGGTCCTGACCGTCATTTGTGCCTATGCACCAAATGATGGTTCAGATTACCCACCCTTTTTGGAGTCTCTGACTGGGGTGCTGGAGAGTGCTCCTCTTGCAGACTCCATTGTCCTACTGGGGGACTTCAATGCGCACGTGGGCAACAACAGTGAAACCTGGAAGGGGGTGATTGGGAGGAATGGCCTGCCCGATCTGAACCCGAGTGGTGTTCAGTTATTGGACTTCTGTGCTAACCACAGTCTGTCCATAATGAACACTATGTTCAAGCATAAGGCTGTCCATATGTGCACCTGGCACCAGGACACCCTAGGTCGCAGGTCGATGATCGATTTTGTTATTGTGTCATCAGACCTGCGACCATATGTCTTTGACACTCAGGTAAAGAGAGATGCAGAGCTGTCAACTGATCACCACCTTGTGGTGAGTTGGATCCGATGGCAGGGGAGGATGCCATTCAGACCAGGTAGACACAAACGTATAGTGAGGGTGTACTGGGAATGTCTGGCTGAGGCCCCTGTCCGTGAGGTCTTCAACTCCCACCTCTGGAAGAACTTCAACCAAATTCCAAGGGAGTCTGGAGACATGGAGTCTGAATGGACCATGTTCTCCACCTCCATTGTTGAAGCGGCTGCCCAGAGCTGTGGCCGTAAGATCATTGGAGCATCTTGTGGTGGCAACCCCTGAACCAAGTGGTGAACACCAGTGGTGGGGCGGGGAGGCATTAAGCTGAAGAAGGAGTCCTATCAAGCTTGGCTGGCTTGTGGGACTTCCAAAGCAGATGAGGTGTACCGGCAAGCCAAGCAGAGTGCAGCTCAGGTGGTTGCTGAAACAAAAACTTGGGTATGGGAGGAGTTTGGTGAGGCCATAGAACAAGACTTTCGGACGGCCTTGAAGAGATTCTGGCAAACTGTCCGGCAGCTCAGGAGGGGGAAGCAGCTTCCTGTCCTCAATGTGTATGGGGCGGACGGGGCACTGCTGACTTTGACTGGGGATATCATCGGGCGGTGGAAGGAATACTTCGAGGATCTCCTCAATCCCACTGACAGGCCTTCCACAGAGGAAGCAGGGCTTGTGGATAAGGGGGACGACTCACCTATCACAGGGGCTGAGGTCACCAAGGTGGTTAAAAATCTCTTTGGTGACTTCCGGGAAGATGGCGGAGAGACATAACACTTAAACAAAGAGCTCTCCCTAGCCGGATTAAAAATCATCGGTAAATGGCCAACTCGACATAAACGAATCAATAAACCAAGGGATGAAAACACGAAGGAACCGGGCACAAGGACAAAAACAGGGTAAAATTGAAGAATTCCTCTCCAACAACGCAGGAAAAACCGCTGTACGCAAAGCCCAAAAAAACGAGATGTCCACAGCAGTGAAAATGGAGGACACCAGACTCGACAACATGAACGCTGGCATCGCCAGTTTGGGTGAAGAGTTGAGAGAATTCAAGCGACAGCTACAACAGGATTTAGCGGCTCTTAAGGAGGAACTGAAAAAAGAAATTAAGGAGGAAATCATGGACCTCCGAAGAGAAATGGAGCGTAAATTAACGGAAAACATGGAGGAGCTGCGCTCCCAGCGGGCGTGTATGACAGAAGCGCAGACCCGAATTTCGGAACTAGAAGATTGGAAAAGCGAGGCAAACGAACAACTACAGACCCTGACGACGCAAACGCAGAGGATGCAGGAGAAAATAAACGACTTGGAGAGCAGATCCCGACGAAGCAATATGCGCATCTTTGGAATTCCGGAGGGCATTGAAGGCAACTCGATGACAAAATTCATGGATCAGTTCTTAAAAAAAGAACTGGAAATACCCGGAGAAACGGATCTGCAGATTCAACGGGCGCACAGAACACCGGCACAGAACCCGAAAACAAACTCTCCACCCAGGTCAGTTGTGGTAAACTTTGTGAAATATGACATAAAGGAAAGAATCCTGACGCAAGCATGGAAAAAAAAGATACGAATCGGCGACAAACAGGTATTTTTTGACCATGACTACCCGACAGAAATCGTGCAGCAGCGGAAGAAATATGCCAATATTAAAAAAACGCTGAAAGAGAAAAAAATTAGATTCCAAACGCCGCTAACGAAAATGAGGATTCATTGGGAGGAAGGCACAAGAACCTACAACACGGCCGAAGAGGCAGCGCGGGATATGATGGAGCGGGGCCTTGAGGTGAGCGTGCCGAAGGAGACGGCTGGAGCAGCGGCGGCCCTGAACGCACCACGACAGACGGAGTGGAGACGAGTGAACGGCGGAAGAAGGGGGAGAGACGTGGAGCAGCGGGCCCAGGACAAGCTACAAGGCTTTCAACTGAAAGCCTAGATCATAACAAAGATTAAGTAAGGCACAGAAGAAATGAAGGCCAAGAAGACAAGGTAAAAGAGAAACAGACGGCTAGGAGAGGTTTAAGTGATATTTGTTGGACATTTCTAGACTTATGACTATTACTTTGATAGTAAATACAGGTCTAGGGAGGGCCCTTCACTCTGTGAAGACAAACCCCCCACCCACCAACAGGGACCAGTGGGCAGAAGAAAGGCCCAAAGTACAGAGGTCGAGTTTTTTTAATGTGTTTTTATATAAATATGTGTTATTTTTGTTGTTAAAGGGGCTAGGAGCACAAGTTAAAAAAATGGAAAAACATGAATATGGGTAAAAATCTTAAGATAATGACACTAAACGTGAATGGTCTGAACTCACCTGTTAAAAGGGAAAGAATAATAAGAAAATTCAAGAAGGAAAAAGCTGAAATTATATTTATGCAAGAGACACATTTGAGCAAGGCAGAACATGTGAAACTAAAGAGATTTGGCTATAAGAACTCCTACTACAGTTCATTTAAGGGAGGAGCAAAAAGGGGGGTTATGATACTAATCTCAAACAAAATACAATTTGAAAGTGAACAGGAAATCCAGGATAAAGAAGGCAGGTATGTAATAATAAAGGGAAGAATAGATGGTATGCAGATCACATTAGTGAACATCTATGCCCCACCAGAAAGTGACAAGGGTTTTTTTCAACATCTGTTTGATCTCATAGCAACACACAGTGAAGGAGTCCTAATTTGTGGAGGAGACTTAAATGCTGTCATGGATCATGAAGTTGACACAACAAGTGTTAAGAAGACAAAAAAACATGTAACAAAGTTCATAAGAACCTCACTGGCAGAAATGGGTATGGTAGACATATGGAGGGACCTACACCCACTCGAAAAAGACTATACACATTATTCAGCAGCCCATAAAGTACACTCTAGAATAGATTACTTCCTTATGAATGAAGGTGACAGACACAGGGTGAGAAATTGTTGGATTGGAGGGGCAGAAATATCAGATCATAATCCTATATACATGGAAATATATTTAAACAATAGAAAACGACAAACAACATGGAAACTTAATGTAGGACTGTTAAATGATGAGAAAATGAAAGAAAGAATAAAAATAAACATAAACGAATATATCCAAGAGAATGACAATGAAGAAGTGGACCCAACAATACTATGGGACGCACTAAAAGCCGTGTTAAGGGGTAAATTAATTGTTGAAACAGGAAAAGCAAATAAGACTAAACTGGAAGCGTATGAACAAAGATGTGAGAGACTAAGGGAATTAGAACGTAAACATCAAAGCACAAATGATCCAAAAATATATCAAGAAATTAAAGAAGAAAAAACAAAGATAAAAGAAACACAAATGGATGAAATTGAAAGGAAAAATAGATATCTAAAGCAAAAATATTATGAAACGGGGCCAAAAGCCACAAAACTGCTGGCAAAACGGTTAAGAAAACAACAAACAATGAATAATGTATACAAGATTAAAGACCCCACCACAAATAAAACCACAGTTAACCCAGAAAACATCGAAGAAATTTTCCATAATTTCTACCAAGAACTATACTCGCAACCTGAAGAAACAAATACTAAAGATATCAAAAAATTTCTAGACACATTGGACTTGCCATCAATAGGAAATCAACAAAATGAAAAACTAACAGCAGAAATAACAACACAAGAGATCAGAGATGTGATTAAGTCACTTAAAAACGGTAAATCACCAGGTAGTGATGGATACCCATCTGAGTTTTATAAACTGTTTATAGAAGAACTCATGCCACAACTCCTAAAGTCATTTAATTGGACGCTGAACAACAACAAAATACCTCCAACATGGAACGAAGCAATCATTTCAGTTATTTTAAAACCAGGGAAAGATAAAGAACAATGCGGAAACTATAGACCAATCTCTTTATTAAATGTAGATTATAAAATATACACAACAATTATATGTAAACGAATAAAGACATTCTTGACGGAATTGATAGAAGATGATCAAACTGGATTCATAGAGGGACGCCAAACACATGACAATATCAGGAGAACAATACATATAATTAACCAAATACATAAAGAAAAGAAAAGTGCAGTAATAATGAGTTTAGACGCAGAAAAAGCATTTGACAGGGTTAACTGGAAATTCCTATATAGTGTACTGGAGCGCTTTGGATTTAACGAAAAATCAGTACAATGCATAAGGACGCTATATCAAGAACCTGTGGCAAGAATCAAGATAAACGGTAGCTTAACAGACAAAGTAAATATACAAAGATCAACTAGGCAGGGATGCTGCTTATCGCCCACCTTGTTTGCTCTGTTCATAGAACCATTGGCTCAAGCGATACGACAAAATAAGAAATTAAAAGGTGTAACAATAAAGGGGGCGGAACACAAGATTGGGCTATTTGCAGACGATATTATAGTTTACCTTGAACAACCAGATAAATCAATAATGGAAATGATGAACTTGATAGAAAATTTTGGAAAATTATCAGGATACAAGATAAACATAACAAAAACACAAATACTGACATTCCACTATAACCCTCTAAACCAGATAACTGATAAGATCAAACTAAACTGGAAGCAAAAAGAAATAAAATACCTTGGAGTGAACATACCTAAAGACCTAAGCAAAATATATAAAGCAAACTATGATAGGTTGGAACAAGAAATAAAAAAAGATATTGATAGATGGTCAATCTTAAATATGGATCTGAATTCAAAAATTGAGACAGTCAAAATCAGCATACAACCTAGATTACTTTACCTCTTCCAGGCTATACCAACAGAGATTCCAGATGCCCAATTCTCAAAGTGGGACAGGATGATATCGAGATTTGTTTGGGGAGGTAAAAAACCAAGAGTGAAATATAAAACCCTCCAATTACCAAAAGAGAAAGGAGGCATGGGCCTACCGAGTCTAAAGGAATATTACTACTCAGCACAAATAAGATATATCATATGTTGGTGCGACGAGGGATATGAGGCAAAATGGAAAGAAATGGAAAAGGAAATTGAGGGACTCCCAGTACAAAGCATAATAGGAGATAAAGATGCATATAAGCAAATCAAACAAATAGACCCAATCACTAAATTTACTTTAGAACTGTGGTATAAAATAGTACAAAAATATAATATAAGGGAAGACATAAAACTATTGAAATGGGTAGCATTTGACAGTCAGTTTGAACCGGCAAAACAAGATAGGGGATACAAAAATCTGGTGAACAAGGGAATCACAGCATGGGGCAATATCGGAAAAAAAGATCTCGGGAGCTTTGTAAATATCAGGAGAAAATTTAAATTAGAAAGATCGGAATTTTTCAGATATCTGCAGATGAGAGATTACTATATGAAGAAGATTAGGCATAACCTCCAAACAGATGTGAACGAGATTATACAACTTATTTTAAGCTCATATGCAGGAAATAAAATAAGAATTATTTCAAAACTATATCAGAAACTTATGACAAACAATCATACAAGTAACTATATAAAGGAGAAATGGGAGAAAGAGCTCAATTTAAACATAACAGAAGAAAGCTGGCAGGAAATATGGAAAACACAACACACATCAACAAATTCAAGGGCATGGAGGGAATTTGGATGGAAAAACCTGATTCGCTTTTTCATTACACCACAGATTCAAGGAAAATATACAAATACCCAATCTTTATGCTGGAGGGGATGTGGGGCTCAAAATGCAGACCACTCACATATGTTTTGGAAATGCTACAAAATATCATCATTTTGGAAATCTATGCATGTGACAATACAGAGGATATTAGGATATAATATACCAATGAACTGTAACCTGATGTACTTATGTGATCTTAAAAAAGACAGTGTTATACAGGCTGAGGACAGATATCTAGTTAAAATCTTGTTGATTGCATGTAAAAAAACTATCACAAAAAAATGGCGATCAGAAGTTCTTCCTGACCAAGAACAATGGACTGACATTGTTGAGGACATACGTATGATGGAAAAACTAACATATCGACGAAGAATGCAAGAAGGAATATGGGAGAAAAAATGGCGGAAATGGACACACTACAAAGTGCAACAACGAGGCAGAAATTGAAAGAATAACCAAAGACACTGAAAAAACCAGAAGAATTAAGAGATGGAAACTAAAAACTTGATGCTCCAACATTTGTCCCCCCCCCCTTTTATTTTTTATTTTTTTTTATTTTTTATTTTTATTTTGTTTATTTTTTTTTTATTTTTCCCTACCCTAACCCCTTTGTTTTTTAAATGTAGAATGTGATCTGAATGCATTATATATGATGAAAAATGAATAAAAATCTAAGTTACAAAAATCTCTTTGGTGGCTGGGCTCTGGGAGTGGACGAGATTTGCCCCGAGTACCTCAAGGCCCTGGATGTTGTGGGGCTGTCATGGTTGACACGCCTCTGCAACATTGCATGGAGGTCAGGGGCAGTGCCTTTGGCATGGCAAAACGGGGTGGTGGTTCCCCTCTTCAAAAAAGGAGACTGGAGGGTGTGCTCCAACTTTAGAGGGATCACATGCCTCCCTGGGAAGGTCTATGCCAAGGTACTGGAGAGGAGAGTCCGGCCGTTGGTTGAACCTCTGATTCAGGAGGAGCAATGTGGTTTTCGTCGTGGCCGTGGCACATCGGACCAACTCTTTACCCTCTTGAGAATCCTTGAGGGTTCGTGGGAGTTTGCCCAACCAGTTTACATGTGTTTTGTGGACTTGGAGAAGGCATTCGACAGTGTCCCTCGTGGTTTTTTGTGGGGGGTGCTTTAGGAGTATAGGGTATCGGGCTTGTTGTTACGAGCTATTCAGTGTCTGTACGACTGTTGTGAGAGTTTGGTTCATATTGCCAACACTCGATTGGACTCATTCCCAGTGAGAGCTGGACTCTGCCAGGGCTGCCCTTGGTCACCGATCCTGTTCATAATCTATATAGACAGGATTTCGAGGCACAGCCAGGGAACGGAGGGTGCCATGCTTGGTGACCACAGGATCTCATCTCTGTTTGCAGATGATGTTGTCCTGCTGTCTTCATCCAGCAATGACCTACAGGCCTTACTGGGACGGTTTGCTGCTAAGTGTGAAGTGGCTGGGATGAGAATCAGTACTTCCAAGTCCGAGTCCATGGTCCTCAGCCGGAAAAAAAGTGGATTGTCCTCTCCAGGTTGGGGACAAGCTCCTGCCCCAAGTGGAGGAGTTTACAGTGCATCTAGAAAGTATTCACAGTGCTTTACTTTTTCCACATTTTGTTGTTACAGCCTTTTCCCAAAAGGGATTAAATTAATTTTTTTCCTCAAAATTCTACACACAACACCCCATAATGACAATGTGATTTTTTTTTTAATTTTTGCAAATTTATTAAAAATAAAAAACTAAGAAATCACATTACGTAAGTATTCACAGCCTTTGCTCAAAACTTTGTTGATGCACCTTTGGCAGCAATTACAGCCTCAAGTCTTTCTGAATATGATGCCACAAGCTTGGCACACCTATCTTTAGGCAGTTTCGCCCATTCCTCTTTGCAGCACCTTTCAAGCTTCATCAGGTTGGATGGGAATCGTCAGTGCACAGCCATTTTCAGATCTCTCCAGAGATGTTCAATTGGATTCAAGTCTGAGCTCTGGCTGGGCCACTCAAGAACATTTACAGAGTTGTCCTGAAGCCACTCCTTTGATATCTTAGCTTAGGGTCGTTGTCCTGCTGAAAGATAAACTGTCGCTCCAGTCTGAGGTCAAGAGCGCTCTGAAGCAGGTTTTCATCCAGGATGTCTCTGTACATTGCTGCATTCATCTTCCTCTCCATCCTGACTAGTCTCCCAGTTTGTGCCGCTGAAAAACATCCCCACAGCATGATATTGCTACCAACCATTGGCGTGGTTATGAAAGCTGCTTGGTTTCCTCCAAATATGACGCCTGGCATTCATGCCAAAGAGTTCAATCTTTGTCTCATCAGACCAGAGAATTTTGTTTCTCATGGTCTGAGTGTCCTTCAGGTGCCTTTTGGCAAACTCCAGGCAGGCTTCCATGTGTCTTTTACTAAGAAGTGGCTTCCATCTGGCCACTCCACCATACAGACCTGACTGGTGGATTGCTGCAGAGATGGTTGTCCTTCTGGAAGGCTCTCCTCTGTCCACAGAGGAATGCTCGAGCTCTGACAGAATGACCATCGGGTTCTTGGTCACCACCCTGACAAAGGCCATTCTCCCCTGATTGCTCAGTTTAGATGGCCGGACAGCTCTAGGAAGAGTCCTGGTGGTTTCGAATTGTCTACAGACAATTCCTTTGACTTCAAAAAAGTGGTAGAGGATGGATGGATGGATGTTTAAAAGCTGCAACTTTGTGAGGAAAAAAGTTGCAACTCTGTAAGGAAAAAGTTGCAATTTTGTGAGAAATAAGTTGCAACTTTGTGAGAAAAAAGTTGCAACTGGGGAGAGAAAAACGTTGCAAATTTGTGTTAAAAAAAATGCAAATTTTTGAGAGAAAAAGGTTGGAAATTTTTGAGAGAAAAAGTTGCAAATTTGGGGAGAGAAAAAAATTGCAAATTTGGGGAGAGAAAAAAGTTGCAAATAGAGAATAAAGTTGCAAATTTGGGAGAGAAAAGTTGCAAATTTGGGAGAAAAAAGTTGCAAATTTGAGGGGAAAAAAAATGCAAATTTGTGAGAAAGAAGTTCCTAATTTGCAAGCTTTTTTCCATTTAGCACTGGTGCTTCAAAGTCTTATGTAAGATAAGATAAGAAAAGCCTTTATTCGTCCCACAATGGGGAAATTCCAGGATTGCAACAGCACAGGGATAGCAACACTCAGAGCAATACTTTAGAAGATAAGAAAATAAGAGCAGTGAACATACATATGTACACATAAATATATATACACAGTACGGAGCATTGAAGCTAACATGATATTAAAAGGTTTATAATGACATTTTTATATAAACCTTTTAATATCATCTTACATAAAACTTTGAAGGTTTTTGATAAAAGGTTTATAATGACATTCATCAAGCATCATCAACTTTCTCAGCATCTGACTTCCGGTTATGGCGGCCGCCTAGAAGGACACGTATCACTCTGCTCTGCTCCTGGAAATAAAGATTCGGCAAATTACACTCTCATTTGGAACAGAACTTTTCCCAGCGTTTGGGTGAGGATATGCCGGTGAAGACTAAGGCTGGGAAATCAGGAGGGGGAAAAATTGAATCGCCGAAGCAGTCCAAATTAACGGACTTTAAAGTTTGTGGCGCAGTAGAAAAAGCTGCGGATATGGTGGATGAAACTAGCGGTGGTGCGGTAACTGCTGCTGCTGACGATGGCGGCACAGGTGCAGTGCTGGCTGCCATTAGCTCAATGAGAGCAGACTTTTCCGCTAAACTTGATGGGATTATGGCAGCGTTGGATGCAATGAGAAAGGAGTTGGGTGACTGCGTGGAGCGAGTGACGCAGGCGGAGCTTCGTGTTTCAAGTGCAGAGGATGAAATCAGCGGACTTCAAATAAAGGTGCGCACTTTGGAAAAAAAAAATAAAGATCTGGAAAATAGCGTTCTGGACTTGGAATCCCGGTCCAGACGGAACAACCTGAGGCTGGTGGGTTTACCGGAGGGAGCCGAAGGTCGTGATTCATGCTCCTTTTTGGAGGGGTGGATCCCGGAGGCGCTGAACAACGTGGAGCTAAAATCATCAGTCGTCTTGGAAAGCTCCCACCGAATTGGCCCACCGAGAGGTAACAAGGCAGCACCGAGGACGTTAATTATGAAGTTTCTCAGCTACAGAGACAGGATGACGATCTCCAACGCGGTGCGGGCCAAAGGAGAAATTAAATACCAAGATCAGCAGGTGCGGTTCTACCCAGATTTGGCCTCAGGAATCCAACAATTAAGGAAGCAGTTTGACCCCATCCGCAAAGAACTGCGCAACCTTGAGATTCGTCATGGAGTGATTCACCCTGCAAGACTTCTGGTCACATATGAGGGCAGAACACACATCTTCAAGACCCCCGAGGAGGCGCAGGAGCTGATCAAGAAGATCCAGGAAGAGACTGGTGGGAGCTAAGAATGAACAGAATATAGGGTAGAATATCTGAGCATTTAACTGATTAGAAGCATATAACAAGATTACAAAATATAGATTTTATTACATATTAAAAAAAAAAAAAAAGTACAAACTTGCTAAAAAATTTTGGAGTTAAATTGGAAAATTACAGAAGAGAGTTAATGTTACGTTATTAAAAGCAGTAGAGTTAGGGTGATTGGGAGGATGAAGAAGGAGTGGCTTTGGCTGATCCTCGTGGGTGTGGAACGGTCGATGGCTATATCGGGAGACGGAATTTTTCTTTTGTTTTTGGGGGGATTGCCACAAATGTGGGAAGGGGGAATTTGTTTGTGTGTAGTTTGTAGGGTGAATGTTCAACCACTCATTTTTTTGCTTTTCTGTTTGAGCATGTTTACACTGCAAGATAATCCCAAACTCCCTATTGATCATAAATCAAAGCGTTAATCTTAATTTAACTTCATGGAATTGCAGAGGTCTACAAAATTTAAAAAAACTTAAACAAGTTATGAATAAAATAAAAGACATGGGTTCAAAAATTGTGTTTTTACAAGAAACTCATCTAATAGAGGAAGATGTAAAAAGAATTAGGAGTAGATGGCAAGGAAATGTTTTCACCTCATCATTTTCATCCCGAGCCAGGGGAGTTATGACTCTCATACATAAATCAGTCCCATTTCAAGTGAAAAATGTAATTGGAGACAAATTTGGAAGATATGTAATCATTCAAGGATCTTTGCTATTAGAAAACATAAATTTGGTGAACTTATATGGTCCCAATATAGATGATCAAAAGTTCTTTGCTAATTTATTTCTTATCTTATCATCACTTACAGGGCAACATATAATAGCAGGGGATTTTAATTGTACATTGAATCCTGGTATAGATAGATCAACAGGACTGGACTGTACGCACAATGGATGTAGGATGACCATTAATCATTTTATGAAAGAATTGAAATGGATAGATATATGGAGAGAAATGAAACCACAAGTTAAAGCATACTCTTGTTATTCCAATACCTACAAGACATTCTCACGTATAGATTATTTTTTGATCTCCACAGAATTAAGGTCCAAGATTCAAAACTGTTTTTATGATAACATCGTGATCTCTGATCATGCACCCTGCTGTCTAATATATGTAGATAAGAAATTGACAAAGGAACCAGGTAGATGGCAATTTCAGCATAAATGGCTTCAGGATGAGGAATTTGTTAAGTATATAGAAAAACAGATAGATGAGTTCTTTGATATCAATACTACACAAACATCAGCATGTGTAAAGTGGGAGGCTTTCAAAGCTTTTATTAGGGGACATATTATTAGTTATACAGGTTCAAAATCTAAGAAGACTCGAGAGGAGAGAGTCCAATTGGAACATAAAATAAAAATTCTTCAAGAAAGAGTATATGCAGGAAGAGATCCAAGGTTGGAGAACGAATTACTGATTTTGAGAGCTGAATATGACAAAAAATCAGCGAATAGAGCTGCCTCGAGTCTTCTAAGATTGAAACAATCTTTTTATGAACAAGGTGAAAAATCAGGAAAGTTATTGGCATGGCAGATTAAACAATTAGAATCTAAAACACCAATTACCAGTATTATAAGTAACGGACAGGTAGTTATAGATCCTTTAGAAATTAATAGAGCCTTTAGAGATTACTATGAAAAATTATATGATACCAAAAATGAATCTGACTTAACAAAACTACATGGGTTTTTGAACGAACTATTTATACCGTGTATTCCAAATGAAAATAGGGAGATACTGGAGTCTAAAATTAGTCAAGAAGAAGTTGGACTAGCCATTGATAATATGAAATCAGGAAAAAGTGCAGGACCAGATGGTCTTCCAATTGACCTTTATAAAAAATTTAAGAATAAATTAACAAAACCTTTTTTGGAAATGGTTTTAGAAGCATTTCAAAATAGTAATTTACCATCATATATGAATAATGCCTTAATTATACTGTTGCCAAAACCAGGTAAGCCCTCTAATAAATGTGAAAATATGAGACCAATAAGCCTATTAAATGCCGACCTTAAGATAATCTGTAAAATTTTAGCAAGACGAATACAAGAAATTTTACCAAATATTATTAATCGAGATCAGAATGGCTTTATAAAGGGAAGACAAGGCTTCCATAATGTAAGAAGACTATTTAATATTATTTATTCTAATAAAGAAGCACCGAATACAGCTCTCTTATCACTGGATGCCGAAAAAGCCTTTGATAGAGTTGAATGGCCCTTTCTTTTTGAAGTCTTACAAAGGTTTGGACTTGGAAATAATTTCATAAAATGGGTTCAGATAATATATAATAATGCTACTGCAGAAATCCTAACAAATAACAATATTTCAAAATCAATAAAAATCAATAGAGGATGTCGACAAGGCTGTCCACTTTCACCTTTACTGTTTACTATGGCAATTGAACCTTTAGCGATGGCGATACGTCTACAGTCACAAATATATGGAATTAAAGTTGGACCAACAGAACATAAAATCTCCCTGTATGCCGATGACATAATTTTGTTTATGTCGAATCTTAAAAAATCAATTCCGACCTTGTTGAATTTAATAAAGAATTTTGGGGAAATATCAGGATATAAAATAAATAAAACTAAATCTTCAATATTAATGCTAAATGAGACCCAGAGAAATTACCCAGCCCCTAAGGTAAATCAATTCAATGTTGTAAATCAGTTTAAATATTTAGGAATCCAAATTGTGCCTAAGCTAGAATCAATCGCCAGTGTCAATTATGAAGCCTTAATGACAGATATTGATGAGTTACTTCAGAGATGGATGTCACTACCAATGTCGATGATCGGGAGAATTAATATACTTAAAAGTAATATCTTACCTAAAATACTTTATTTATTTCAATACATTCCCTGACCACCACCTTTAGATTTATTCTCAAGAATTAAAAAAAAGTTAGTGGAATTTATATGGAACAACAGGAGGGCTAGATTACGTCTGTCTTTATTATATTTACCATTTGATCGTGGAGGTCTGAAATGTCCAAATTTTATGTTGTATTATTGGTCGGCACAACTGAGGTCTATGACATATTATATTTCATCAAATGATCTCCCTCACTGGACTGAAATGGAATCATACAATTTACCTTTACCTCTTCCCATATTCATATACTCAGATTCGGCAAAAAAATTACAAAAACAAGTTAAAAATCCATTTGTAAAGCATATGATCAAAATATGGTGTGAAGCTAAAAACTATTTAAAAGAACCACAGTTATTGTCACAATTTAGTCCAATATGGGGTAATCAATATTTTAAACCAGGGAGAGCGGACGCTGTATTTAAAGTATGGAATTTAAAAGGGATACAAAAGATTCAGGATTTATATTTGCCATGAGCAGAAAACATAATGTCTTTTGAAGAGTTGAGGATCAAATTTAATCTCAATAGAACACATTTTTTTAAATATCTTCAACTTAGAAACTTTATTCGATCAAATCAAAATAAAGCTCTCACTCGACCTATCTATTCATCCTTGGAAAAAATGTTGATGAAAGATAGTAAAAGAAAGGGTATTATTTCAGAGTTTTATAACTCATTGACACTATTTTCAAGTGAAAATTCACTGAAAAGATTAAACTACTGGAAAGAAGATCTGCAAACTGAAATTTCAGAGGAACAATGGGAATTGGCTTGTACAGAAGCTCAAACCAAATCAATAAATGTACGCCTTAAATTGATACATTTCAAATGGTTAATGCGGATGTATGTTACACCGGAGGAGTTAAATAGATATAACAAAAATATACCAGATACATGCACAAAGTGCATGGAAAGTAAAGGAACTCTATTTCATTGTGTATGGGAATGTAGATTAATAAGAATGTTTTGGGAAGAGGTGAGGGTAACAATTGAAAAAATAATCTCAAAACAAATCATATTGAATCCTAAACTGTTTTTGTTGGGTCTGTACCCAGAAAAGCATAATTTTAATAAAAGTGAAAGAACATTCATAGACCTCAGTTTGCTTAATGCCAAAAAATGTATTGCACTATTATGGAAAAAGACTCATAGACCAGATGTGACTCAGTGGTTAAGACAGATGTTAACAAACCTTCCATTAGAAAGAATAACATATATACTGAAATCAAAGGAAATTGTGTTTGAGAATATATGGAGACCTTTTATTGATTATGTAAAAAATTTAAACTTAACTCTTGAAGAAGAAGGTGAATGATATGTGTGGACCTTGTAAATTCCAAACTGGTGAACATAATATGTATACTTATGTATTGGATTGTCTAGACTTAACAGAGGAGCATTGTTGAAGATTTGATTTTGTTGGTGGTTGTTGGTGTTTTTTAGTGCATTTTTTTTTGTAGTACTTTAGTGTTAGTGTTTGATTGTTTGTATCATGTTTGCTAAAAAAAAAAAGGTTCAATAAAGATATTGTGGAAAAAAAAAAAAAAAAAAAACTTTCTCAGCATCTACACTCCAACACTCTGCTCCACTCCAGAGGCAAAAGATCAGTTCGACGAGGCCCTGGATGAGGCAAAATCCAGGATTCCCAGCACTGAAGGGCTGTACCTTTTGGGAGACTTCAAAGTTCAGAGTAGGAGCTGACTCTGAAGCCTGGCCCTCCTGCTTAGGTCACTTCGGCATAGGCAGGATGAATGAGAATGGGGAGAGACTGCTAGAACTGTGCTACTACCATGGCTTGTGTGTCACCAACACACACTTCAAGTGTAAGGAGCTTCACAAAGTCTCCTGAAGACATCCCTGGTCCCACCACTGGCACCAGCTTGACCTTGTCATCACCAGGCATGCAGACCTGAGCAGCGTCCTCTACACTCGCAGTTACGACAGTACTGACTATAACAAAGATCACTCCCTTGTCAGCAGTAAAGTGAGAATGATGCCCAAGAAGATATATCATGCCAAAACTAAAGATCTCCCACACATTAACACCTGCTGTGTAAATGACCCTGAAAGATCTCAGGAGTTTCAAGACATCTTCAAAGAGAAAATGGAGACCTCCAACTTCAACAACAGTGATGCTGACATTAAGTGGTCCCACCTCCAGGAGGCCATCTACCATTCGGCAGTTTCAGCGTTCGGGAAGAAGAGCGCAAGAACACGGGCTGGTACGAAGCACACTGGATGGAGATGCAGCCAGTCACAGAAGCCAAGAGGAAAGCACTGCTGGCCTACAAGCAGAACCTTTGCTCCAGCACGCGATGCCTTCAGAGCTGCACAAAACAAGGCCCAGCATACTGCCCACTGGTGTGCCAACAACTACTGGCTGAACCTGTGCAGGAGGATCCAGTCAGCTGCAGCCAGTGGAAATGCTAGGGGCCATAAATAACGGCATCAAAACAGCCACAGGCCCCAAAGCCACCAAGACTGCACCACTCAAGACGAAAGCAGGGGAAGTCATCACTGTCCAGAGCAAGCAGCTAGAACGATGGGTGGAATACTGCCTAGAGCTGTATGCAACACAGAACATGGTGAGAGACGCTGCCCTGGAAGCCCTACCCAGTCTCCCAGTCATGGAGGAGCTAGACAACCTGCCTACCATGGAACAGCTCAGCAAAGCCATTGACTGCCTCACTTGTGGAAAGGCCCCTGGGAAAGATAGGATCCTGCCAGACATCTTAAAGAGCGGAAGCCAGCACTACTGCAGCACCTACACTACCTCCTCTGCCTCTGCTGGAAGAATGGTTACGTCCCACAAGATATGCGTGATGCCAATACCATCACCCTCTATAAGAACAAGGGTGATCACAATGATTGTAACAACTATCGTGGTATTTCCCTCCTCAGTATAGTTGGCAAAGTCTTTCCCTGTGTCATCTTGGTGTGCCTGCAAAGTGTCGCTTCACGAGTATACCCAGAGTCGCAGTGCGGTCTCAGAGCTGGAAGATCCACAGTGGATATGATCTTCTCCCTCTGCCAGCTGCAGGAGAAGTGTCGAGAGCAGCAGAAGCCACTGTACATTGCCTTCATAGACCTGGCCAAGGCTTTCAACCTGGTAAGCAGAAGTGAGCTCTTCAGCATCCTGCAGAAGACTGGCTGTCCCCCCAGGCTGTTCCACATGGTTACCTCCTTCCATGAGGACATGCACAGCACAGTCTGCTTCAATGGCGAAACATTGGTTACCTTCCCTGTGAGCAGTGGAGTGAAGCAAGGTTGCATCCTGGCACCAACCCTCTTCGGAATCCTCTCTATGCTCTTGCAGTATGCCTTTGCAGACTGCACCAAAGGTATCTACCTCCGCACCAGAGCTGACGGTAAGCTCTACAACATCACTTGACTGCATGCCAAAACCAAGGTCAGGGAGGTTTTTAAACGCGAGATGCTGTTTGCAGATGATGCAGCACTGACATCACACAGCAAAGCTGGACTTCAGCAGTTAGTCAACCGTTTGTCTCATGCCTGTAAGGAGTTCGGACTGACGATCAGTCTGAAAAAGATGAACATCATGGCCCAGAATGCTGACTCAGCTCCAGACATCGTCACTGACAACACCCATCTCAAGGTGATAGACACCTTCACCTACCTTGGGTCTACCATCTCCAGCTCCCTTTCCCTGGATCCAGAAGTGGGAACCAGAATCGTCAAAGCCACCGCTGTCATGGCAAGACTGAACAAGCAAGTGTGGAGCAACAGCCAGTTGACTGACAACACCAAGCTATGCTTCTACCAAGATTGCATACTCAGCACCCTCCTCTATGGCAGTGAGTCCTGGACCATATATGCCAGTCACGAGAGAAGGCTCAACAGCTTCCACCTCCGCTGTCTTCAACACATTCTGCGCATCATGTGGCAGGACAGAGTGACCAACACAGATGTCCTACAGTGTGCTGGGATCCCCAGTTTGCATGTACTACTCAGCCAGAGATGTCTCAGATGGAATGCATCCCAAAGGGCATACTGTATGAGTGGGATCCCGCCTAGTTGGACATCCACAGCTCCACTTCAGAGATGTCTGCAAAAGTGACATGAAGCTGGCAGACATCAATCCCAATACCTGAGAAAGCACAGTGGACAGCCGCGAAGCCTGGAGGGCCAATGTCAAGGACGGCGTGAAGCGAGCAGAGAACACCAGAACATCCAGCTTGTTGACAAGAGAGCCAGCAGGAAAGCAATGGCAGCGTCTGTCACAGCACCATCCTCCTTTGTGTGCAACAGACTGCCATTCTAGAGTGGGACTCCACAGCCACTTTAGGAAATGTCAACCCAACCCCTACCGCTACACCATTGTCTCCCAAGACGAACGGATGCCGATGATGGTAGTGACATTGGGGGGGGGGGGGGGGGAAAATTTCCAGGTTGGGGGGACATGTCCCCCCCCGGCCCCCTCTTGATTTACACCTATGTCACTAATAGCTGTAAACACCAAAACTGAAGTCACATTTAGGGATGTTTACAATTCGACTTTCGGTTAACTGTTGACAAGAATTTAGTCGACTAAATTAAATTTGTTGTCAATTAACTGATAACTCGGCAGTCCGTTCAATGTAGTGGCACTGCCAGTCCTGGTGGGGGCACACCTCATTACCCACTGCCACCTTCTAACCACAACAAGAATTTTTAAAAAAAAGAGCAGAAGACAAAAGCAACCCCTCGGACGTCTCTGCTTGTTCACCGCGGGGCCATTTCGAAAGCGAGTTGAATAAACAGCAGTCCACCTTCAAAAGAATACTGAGAAAGTTAGCAGATACAGAACATTTCTATGACTCATCCTAACCCTGTTAATTACAGACTTGTCAAATGACAGCAGAGGTGGTGGTTGTAGATACCATTTTCTTTAGCACCTTCTTTTTTCTCTGCTGCAGCAATCGTATGAAAAGCCACTTTTTTAACATTTATTAGCTCCAACACAAACACAATCTGCTCTTGACTGTCGCTATTTATTAAACAAACAAAAATCACTCTGAACATCAGCAGAAACCCGTTTTGGTAACACACAAACATATTCAAACAAGAAAAAAAAAATTGACAATGGCGTCAGCAATGTTGCGGGTGCATAATCAAGCTTTAATCTACACCTTTTTTTAATTCAGAATTGATTTTCTGCTGCTGAAATTTAAAGGGGTCATTGCCTGAAAATGGTGCGTTTGTAGGTTTTAACCGTCTGAAATAAGTCTACTGGTCACCTAATTATTCAAACACTTTCAAAATAGTCAATTCTCTTAAAAAACAGCCATTTTATCTAATTTTTCTCTCCCAGAAACGTTTGACCTTAATGTGGAAATCATATACGTCCCATTTTGAAAAAGCCAACCCACTCTTTCTAGCTTGGATGAGCAGCACTGGTTCACTGAGTCACACTTGATGTATCTCGCGTCACTCCAGCCCATTTCCCAATAATTTTGCTGTGATTCCACAAAAAAAAAAAAAAAAAAAAAAAAATCACTAGCACCGCGCAGCCCCCTGATCACCGCAATTGACCTGGCCCGGCACCCAAGGCTCCTGGCTTAGCCGGAGCGAAGCTTGCCGAGCCATTGGATCTCAAAGGACAGTGTCTCGCTCTGCGAGATGCTGCTCCGTTCCCAAAGCCAGCTGGGGGACGTCCCGTTACGAGGCAGCTCCCCTATGCTGCCCGTGAGAGCAGAGAAGAGTTGTGTGGTGTCCCGGAGGACGGTGGGGGAGCTGGCAGTGAGAACCAGCAACCTCCGGCCAGCAGCCTCGGGTTCCGGTGCAGGTGGTTGGTTGCTGCGACTGGTGTGCCGGCATCGGCGATTTGCCGTGGAATCACAGCTAAATTATTGGGAGATGGCCACCACACTTCACAGAGCGCTGAGCCACCTGGAGAACCCAAGTAGCTACGTGAGGATGCTCTTTGTGGACTACAGCTCAGCCTTCAACACCGGGCATCATCCCGGACATCCTGATCAATAAACTGCACCTCCTCCAGACCCCCCCCCCCCCGGCACCTGGATAAAAAAAAAAAAAAACTTTCACCAACCATCCACAAAGTCAAACTTGGCCCCCACCACTCCTCCACACTGTCTCTCAGCCCCGGCTCCCCCCAGGGCTGCATGCTAAGCCCACCACCATACTCCCTGTACACCTTTGACTGTATTCCAACCCACCCAACCACCGTCATCATGAAGTATGCGAACGATATCACCTTGGTTGGGCTTATCACTGATGATGATGAGAAGGCATACAGGGTGGAGGTAGAGAATATGCTGCTGTGGTGCCAAGCAAACAACTTGAAAACTGAATGTCCACAAAAACCAAATAATTCATACTGGATTTCAGGAAGAACAGACAGTACCCCCCCACCACCACCACCACCACCATAAACGGTGACCGCGTGGAAACCATCCCCACCTTCAGGTTCCTGGGCACCCACATCTCCTCTGACCTCTCCTGGACTGTCAACACCGTGGCCGTGGTGAAGAAAGCCCAGCAGCAGCTGCACTTCTGTGTCCTGAGGAAAAATAACCCGGACCAGAAGCTGCTGCTGGCCTTCTACCACTGCTCAGTGGAGAGCGTGCTCACCTACTGTCTGGGTGTATGGTATGCCAGCTCCACGGCTGAAAACAGGAAGGCTGTGCAAAGGGTCATCAACCCCCCCCCCCCCAAAAAAAAAAAATCATCGGCGGCCGTCTGCACTCCCTGGAGGGCATCTCCAGATCCTCCGGTCTCAGAAAGGTCAAGGCTATCACATGAGACCCCTCACATCCTGCCCACCACCTGTTCGACCTGCTCCCCTCTGGACGACGGTTCAGATCAACCAGGTCCCACACCTCCAGACTTACAGTTTCTACCCCTGGGCCATCCAAACTGTAAACAGTCAGAGGCCCCACCCCTCCCTCCGAACGCTCACATGCACAGAATTGAGGACCTTTTTAATTATCACAATAACACATCTGGCTTTGCACTCTGCACTTTCATGTCCATTGACCCATCTATGAAACCACTACCATTCCTGTGTATATTTTCAATAATCCTTGGCCCATTTTATTCATTTGTGTCTTCTGCACTCCGTACTCTTATGTACATAGTTCCATCTGTGAAGCCACAACCATACCTGTGTATTTACTTGTGGGCTATTTTTTTTTATTTCAGACGTATGTTTAATCGTGTATTCTGTAACTGTTTTATCAAATCATTCTATCATACTTTATTGCACAGTAGCCTGGTGGAGCACCCACAATTTTGTTGTACTGTACAACTGTACAATGACAATAAAGCCTATTCTATTATAGTGATTCGAGGTATACTGTGGACCGTGGACTGGTGAACCAGGTGGTAACATGGCTATTAGGGTGACTAAGGTCTGAGGAAAACAACAATATACAGTTGTGCTCATAAGTTTACATACCTTGGTGGAATTTGTGATTTTTTAGGCCATTTTTCAGAGAATATGAATGATAATAAAAAAAAAATTCTTTCACTCATAGTTAGTGGTTGGGTGAAGCCATTTATTATCAAACAACTGTGGTTGCTCTTTTTAAATCATAATGACGACAGAAATTACCCAAATGACCCCGATCAAGTTTACAAACCCTGGAAGTTTTGGCCTGATAATATACACACAAGTTGACACACATGGGTTTAAATGGCTACTAAAGGTAACCATCCTCACCTGTGATCTGTTTACTTGTAATTAGTGTGTGTATAAAAAGTCAGTGAGTTTCTGGGCACTTGACAGACCCTGAATGTTTCATCCAGTGCTGCACTGACGTTGCTGGATTCCGAGCCATGGGGAAAGCAAAAGAATTATCAAAGGACCTGCGGGAGAAGACAGCTGAACAGGAAAAGGACATAAAAAGATATCCAAGGAATTGAGAATGCCATTCACCAGTGTTCAAACTCTAATTAAGAAGTGGAAAATGAGGGATTCTGTTGAAACCAAACCACGGTCAGGTAGACCAACAAAAATTTTAGCCACAACTGCCAGGAAAATTGTTTGGGATGCAAAGAAAAACCCTCAAATAACTTCAGCTGACACACAGGACTCTCTGGAAAAAAAAAAAAAAAAGTGGTGTGGTTGTTTCAAGATGCATAATAAGGAGGCACTACAAGAAAAATGGGCTGCATGGTCGAGTCGCCAGAAAAACGCCATTACTACGCCAATGCCACAAAGCAGCCCGCTTAAAATACGCCAAACAGCACAGAGACAAGCCTCAAAACTTCTGGAACAAAATTATTTGGAGTGATGAGACCAAAATTGAACTTGTTGGCCACAACCATAAACCCAACATCTGGAGGAGTCAACAAGGTCTATGATGAAAAGTCCATCATCCCTACTGTGAAACATGGAGGTGGATGGATGATGTTTGGAGGATGTGTGAGTTACAAAGGCACAAGGAACTGTGCCAAAATCGATGGCAAGATGAATGCAGCATGTTATCAGAAAGTACTGGAAGAAAACTTGCACTCATCAGCCCGGAAGCTGCACAAGGGACACACGTGGACATTCCAACATGACAATGATCCAAAACACAAGGCTAAGTCAACCTGTCGTTGGCTACAGCAGAAAAAAGTGAAGGTTCTGGAATGGCCATCTCAGTCTCCTGACCTTAATATCATTGAGCCACTTTGGGGAGATCTCAAACGTGCAGTTCATGAAAGACAGGCCAAGAATTTACAGGAACTGGAGGCTTTTTGCCAAGAAGAATGGGCAGCTTTAACATCTGAGAAAATCAAGTGCCTCATCCACAACTACCACAAAAGACTTCAAGCTGTCATTGATGCTAAAGGTGGCAATACACGGTATTAAAAACTAGGGTATGTAAACTTTTGATCAGGGTCATTTGGGTAGTTCCTGTTGTCATTATGATTTAAAAAGAGCAAACACAATTGTCTGATAATAAATGGCTTCACTCAACCACTAACTATGAGTGAAAGAAAAGTTTTTGCATTATCATTCATATTCATTTTTTTATATTTTTCGTATCTTCTTAATTATTGCTCTGAGTGTTGCTATCCCTGTGCTGTTGCAACCCTGGAATTTCCCCATTGTGGGACTAATAAAGGCTTATCTTATTCTCTGAAAAATGGCCAAAAAAGTCACAACTTCCGCCAGAGTATGTAAACTTATGAGTAAAACTGTAAGTTGCATTTGGTGCAAGACTCCTAGTACCAGTGTTAGCTGGGGGACTAATAGCTCAGGGGCCAATAGGCTACCTGTAACACCCCTTCCATCTACATGACAGAGCTAGGTGGGCCAATAATAAGAGCAGTGGGTGGGTCTCAAGGATGGTGGTGGTTTGGCTTTGTCAAATCATGACGTATACGATTTACCCAGATGAGTCAAAAACATTTCTGGTGTTTCTGGGAAAGAAAAACAAGATAAAAGGCTGTGTGGGCAGTGACTTCCTCTGGCTTCAAGACCTTGGCGTGGTGGCAACATATTTTTCTGGGGGGCAGAAAACACATGACACGATTGTAACCGGAATATGTTAATTTTACACAATTTTTTAAATTTTGCACAGTAATATTGCATAATGGAACTTACCATTTGAAGCATTGTACAGCCGAGGCTTGAATGTTGGCATATTGGGCCAGTTGGGGTCCCACCCAGACGTCCTGTGTTTGGACTTTTTACAAGTGTCATCCTTCTCTCCTCCCGCCGCTCTCACCTCTCCTGGACCCTCTGCCTGAACACTTTCCTCTCCTTGGCTCCTCTCTTCTGTCTCATCTTTCCCTCTCTGAGCCCTGTCTAATTCAGGTTCTCTCTCTGTCTATAGTGGTATACAAACAGGTTAGAAAATACCAAGTGTCATGTTTTGTCCTGCAGGATTTTTTTCATGGTTTACGGGTAACCAAAATGTGTATTTTTATTCTAGTGTTTCTTTTTTCCATTGACAAAGAGTAGGAAAGGGAAAAAAAAACATTCATAATAGTAATTTACTCATGCATACTTAAATTATATGATCAGAGGTGGATATAGTAGCCAAGAATTCTACTCATGTAAAAGCAGTGCTATGAAATTAATAATTAAAAGTAGACAACCAAAAATTTCTAGTTAAAGGCCAAATGTCACGTAATTTTTTTTTCTAAATGACAATGAATTTAGATAAAATACACATAGCTTAAACCAAATATTCATACCGGAGACCATATCACCCACCTGTATTTATATAATTGCACAAAATACACCAGGCGAAGGCCCCACCTTGCTTGCTGGCTTGTGACAGCCAGTCCAGACCACGCCCATGTTTTTGACGTCACAAGTTGTACCCTGGCTGCCCTGCCTATCCACATTCACACTTATCAACACTGGACAATCATGACGGAAAGTGACAGCGATTGTGAACAAATTAGTTTAGTTTTGTCTTTTTTTTGTCAGTGGTTCAGACAGTGACAGAGGCATAGAACCTTACAGGTTCGAGCCGTCCGAGACGGAATCAGATGCTTTGTCTGATGACAACAGTTCCGACAATGACCAGAGAGCAGAACCAGTGGAAAATGTCATTGAACTGGACATTAATCGCCTCCAGAATTGGGAAGCCAAAGGGGGTCTGTCCAGGGCGCCCCATAAATATTGATTTTTCGGAAGCCATTATTATTACAGTGGAGGAGAGCCGCTGCTGTCAAGAAATTGACCAGATCAATATGAAAATGGAGGCGCATACCTGTCAAGTGAGACGTTTTCGCTGTATTTTAATACGGGGAAAATGCAATTTTAGCAAATACGGGCGTATTGCCATTTCTGTACGCCCAAAAGAAAAATATACGGGAAAAAAAATTATTGAGTGTGTTGAGGAGCACGTCGTGTGTGTGAGACCCACAGCTAGGGTGCTGGCAGATGGCTCAGCGGGAGCTATTCTCACTACATTGAGAAGTGTGGACTCACTCATTAGGCTGATTGTCGGGGCGGGCAGATGGCTCAGCGGGAGCTATTATCACTACAATGAGAAGTCATTAGGATAATGGCTTAACACTTTCAGCTGTGCTGCGGCTGCGGAACAGAGAGGAATCGCCTTACAAATACAGAATTCTGCTTTTTTTATTTTGAGCCTGACGCTGAGTTGTGTTGTCATTGTCAAATATCCATGAATCCTTAAAATATTTGACAATAACAACACGAATTACATTTAAAACATTTCCCAGAAAAGTGTCCCTTATTACCCTGCCGTCCCTTATAGCCGCGTTTTACGGTATTAAAATACGGCGAAAACGTCTCACTTGACAGGTATGAAAACATTTCCCAGAAAAGTGTCCCTTATTACCCTGCCGTCCCTTATAGCCGCGTTTTACGGTATTAAAATACGGCGAAAACGTCTCACTTGACAGGTATGAAAACATTTCCCAGAAAAGTGTCCCTTATTATCCAGCTGTCCCTTATAGCCCCGTTTTAAGGTATGGGTGAAATATCCAATTTTTTCTTTCTTGTTGCTCACTTCAATCTTCCAGTCTCCATATAAACAATCAATCGAAATACCCCAAGCATCAACCTAGGGTACAATCTATTTCGTCACTTCCGCCTTCTTCCCCAGGCGATTCCAGGGGCTGTGAGTAGGAATGTCAGGCCAAGCGCGGCAGTTTTAAATTAACGAATATTCCGGCGTTACTGAAGCATATGCACCAAGACCCGAACGGATCGGTTCCCTTTTATATCTAGTTTCAAGACATTTAAAGTACCCTGTTACGTGACATTTGGCCTTTAAGGGTACAAAGAGTACCTACTTAAAACTTGAGTGATGACTTCAGTCTTGAAGGTTTGAGGTTTTTCTCCAAAATTTATAACAATTTTCTTAGTTTTCTACTTTTCTCTGTAAATTTATCTAAATTTGCAACAATTTTCCTCAAATTTGTAATTTTCTCTTGTAAAATTATGACTTTTCTTGTACATTTGAGACTATTATAAATTTGTGGATTATTTTATGGCTAATGTTTATCTTTTCATAATCCAATCCAACTTTATTTATAAAGCTCTTTAAAAACGACAGTTGGCACAAAGTGCTGTACATCAATGATAAATACAAAAATAAAATACAGCTAAAGTACAAAACAGCACAAACAAAACAATAGTCACACAATAGAGACAATAAGAGCAAATAAAATAAATGTCTCAAACTGGGTCAAAAGCCAGAGAATAAAAATGGGTTTTAAGAGGTGTTTTAAAACTGGACAGTGAAGAGGCCTGTCTGATGGATAAAGGCAGATTATTATAAAATTGATGTTTTTTTAAATAAATGTGAAACAGAATGTGGCAATTTTTTTTTACTTTTTTCCTCACACAATTTAAACTTTTGACCATAATTTTATAGAGCCAGAACAGAACAATAACTCTGAATTCAAAGAAATATAATTCTTAAAATTATATTTAAATAAATTAAATGACCAACTATGCAGTTATTTCTGTTATAATATTTATTATTAGTTAATATTGTAGTAGCTGGTGAAGTAAATCCTCAGCGATTCATCAGTCACTCTTGCCTTCCCTGCAATGTAGCCTAACCAGACCTGCTGGCTAGTGACTCCTCATTGTTGTTCCAGTTACTAACTAACTAACTAACTAACCTGCACTTATATAGTGCTTTTCTAGTCACAAAGACCACTCAAAGCGCTTTCACTAGTACTAACCCTCTATTCTAAGGGCCTATAGGAAACCGATATCTAGGGACAATTTAGAACAACCAATTAACCTAACATGCATGTCTTTGGATTGTGGGAGGAAACCGGAGCCCCCGGAGTAAACCCACACAGCACAGGGAGAACATGCAAACTCCACACAGAAAGGTTCCAACCCCTGCCAGCCTGGGGATTCGAACCAGGAACCTTTTAGCTGTAAGGCAACAGTGCTAACCACTGCACCATCGTGCTGCCCGGTGGTTACCAGCGGGTTAAAACCACCATAAATTCCTCCACTGCTTATCTCTTGTACATTTTTCCACGTTTAAAGTACTTTAATAAGCTCATGCTTCTCTTGGACAGCAATGCTAGAGAGACACTCTCTGCCTGCAGAAATGGTCATGTGGGTGCTGGGTGGGTGGGACACTTCCACGCGGATGACAGTCACGTGCATTGTTCACGTGCACGCTTGCGGAGCGTTTCTTTCATACTCAATTTTTCTTAAATTAATATATCATGCGTGTGGCGGCATACTTCCTTAAGGAGGCGGGCCGCCACACAGAAATGTTACCAGAGGAAACCCTGGTGGTTTTTTTTTTTTTTTCAGAGAATTGACTGCTTTGATATTTTTGGAGCATTACGTGACCAACAGACACATTTCAGACAGTTAAAACCTACAATCACACCATTTTTCAATCAATGGCCCCTTTAATGTTCAACATACAACAAATTACAATAAAACCAATAAATCATTGAGGAATATGACATGATTTTTTTTGTTCAGTAAACAATAATTAGCTTTTTATAATATAGACTGTATTAACACCAAGGGAAATACAGATTCTCAGGAAAAACGCTGCTTATCATTAATCGTTTGATAACGTGAATTTAATGATTAAATTGGTGCCGTGTAGGGCACGTTTGTATAGTTTTGACAAGCCACAAACCTGTGGATTTTTGTAAGCTGGCACAAGCCGCACAGCACAGCCGCAGCCAGCACATGGACACACTGGAAGAAAGACTGCATATGCACAGATTTGCTATTCAACAGTGTAGCAGTCTCATTTGTGAAAACTGCTGAGTTGTGAGCACCCCAAGTGTGAGACAAAATGTTTGTCCCAATTCGGTAAGGTCATTATTCTCTCGTGCAGTCAACTACAAACAAGGCATTATGTGGAATGAGTATGCGTGTTCACTGCCCATATATATGGAGGGACATTCACTGTCAGGATGGCCGGCCACTCGCACGGAATAGTCCATCTTGGGCAACTGGTCAAGCTCACGTACAAAGTCAATGGAAAAAAGCAAACATGTGAACCTGTATTCATGCAAGATGGACCGCGCTCAGCAAAAAACCCGCTTGATGCCTGGTCGCGACAGCCAACCAGCGTCAACACCCCGCCGCCACTCGGAACGAGCACCAACAACGGAGAACAAATTAGTTTGAATATGAGACCACCACCCACCGGAGACAGACAGACCGGAGCTCTGCAGCCGACGTTTGTGTCCACTTGCAACATCCCGCCGGTCTGTCAGCCAGTAAAAGTGGATGCTGGCCCGCCTGTCTGGTGCTCGGAACAGTTGGCACCAGGATGCATTCTTTGGAGGAGAAAGTGCCCCCCCCACACACCAGCCATGCCCTTCCAGAAGCTGCTGTGAGCCCAAGCATGATGGCATTCCCCTGGGATTTCAGCAGCAGGTGCAGGGTGGCCTCAGAAACTGAAGGCGGCCCCGCCCCCTGCAGAAATTTTTATTCTGATTATTCTCCCAAAATTTTAGTTTATTAGTAATTAAATGTGTGTGTGTGTATGTGGGGGGGGGGATTCTACATAATGTACCTTATACTTGTCATTTTTCAGGTTTTTCCATACTCTTAACATGGGAGTGGACAAACGTGCTAGCCGCCTGCAGCTGCAGGTTTATTCAAAGCTTTCAACGTGCTGAAAATAACAACTGTCCACAATATTCTCCAACAAACTGATTTGAACACCCAGAATAAATGGGGAGTTTGTGCCATGAAGTGGGTTTCACGCATCTCTGTTTTCAGTCGCATTAGACCGGCTGACAGGAAACCCTACCCACATTTTAAGAGTTCCGCTTTTATCTTTCCTCCACACTACTCGCAATTAAAAACATAAAAAATTGATAGCCACGCATTAATGTGCGCACAACTACAGGACACAAAATTGCATTTTAAATAATTAAAAAAACTGGCACTCCATCTTTAAAATTGGCATACTGTCCATTTAAGCAGTGCTTTTATTACATACATCAGCCTTTATTAAAATAAACTGTGAGCAATATTTGAAGTGTTGTGTCAGTCTTAAGTGAAATATTGGAGCTGGACTTTGTTGTTTATAGATTAAAGCATAAAGACAGAGTGATTCTTCTCATGCCACAGGCAGGCACACCATAACAATAAAAAACAGTTTTCCCACCAACTTCTAGTAACATCTCTGTGCTGTATAGTTTGGTTAATTTGCCTAGATTTTCAGATTCAACTTTTGTTAACCCTTTAGAAGACTGCCGCTATAAAACAGTAGTTGGCGTGTTTCCACATTAATTTGGATTTAATCACCTATTAAGCTAATGTTCGTCTATTTGCAACAGATGTGCGGTTCGTATTGTTGCTCAGACACTTGTTATGATGGGTGGGTCAAACTGACCACAACAGTATGGACGGCTTAACTCTGACGTATACATTTGTACTCAAGTCCGTGTCAAGTATAATTTCGTGCCGATATAAAGTTTTCCTCTCAATGCGTCCCAGTCCAATGTGACTTCAATGTTTCCTTCTCTTTTTGTCGTGAAAACAAGAGAATTTAGTGTCAATAGGCGGATTTCCAAACGCAGTCCGGCGCGGCTCTCGCCCACAAAGGATCAGCGCTGTTCTGTTTTCAGGAGCCGCCGGCGGCTAAATTCCTGCATCTAGACGCAAAGTACAACCGGTTTATTAGCACATATGGGCATTATATACCATTGTGTAACTGTTAGCTAACTTCCAATAAAGTTAAAAGCGGCTGTAAATAATCGGTGCTTTTGAGCGTTAATAATCCAGCTTCGAGCTGCTAACAAAAAGAAAGCTACTCGGAGCATCACTGCCCGATTCACGACGCACAAACGGACCTTTGTTGCATACAAACTTGAGCTGAACGTGCCACACAAACACGGTGGTCGCTGTGACTTCTGTTTGTATACTGAACTACAGTGAACTACAGAGCGCTGAAACACACTTTGAGTCTTCTTTAAAAAGTGGTCAACCCCCCCGGAGCAGCTCGCTTACTTACTTCAGTCTGAACGCGCCTCCGCGACGGTTACAAACAGGCGGCCCCGTCCCCAACAACAATACTACCGGGGGGGGGGGGGTTCTTTGTTCGGGCCCCTCGGCGACGCTAACGCCGCCTTCTTTCACTCACTCACCCGCCCGAGGAGCCCCTCCGTCGCGGGGAGACGGTTACACCCCGTTACTAACGCCCATTACACCAGAAGACATGCAACGCTTGGACTGGTACGGTCAAGCCGTTACACTGCTGTAAACACCGGGCTCTGTGTGCACGCGCACGTACGCACGCAAACAAAACTTCCGGAGAAGAGCCTTCAAAATAAAGTGCAGATAAAAAAAGAAAAATAAATAAATAAAAATAAATCCGCCTTATTCCTCGCCCAATGAGTCTTCTTCTTCCTCTTAGATTTCATTGGTGGTTGGCAACCAACTTACATGTGCATTACCGCCACTGACTTGATTATCATCACTATATCTTTGTATAAGCAGTTCTGAACAACTCCTTTGTTATGTCCATAATGTAGGAAGGAAGAGTGAGTCCAGACCAGCTGGTCTGGGAACACCTTGGTATCCTCTCTGAAGAGCTGGAGCAGGTGCTGGGGAGAGGGAAGTCTGGGCTTCTCCGCTTGAACTGCTGCCTCCGCGACACGGACCTCCGGAAAAGCGGTAGAAGATGGATGGATGGAAGAGTGAGTCTCACCTGGTTAACAGGGGTTTATTCTATACAATACACAAACTATGTACAGAGGCTTACGGCACTCTCCTGCTGGCCAGGTGGCTCCATGACGAAAGAGGCAGAGCCTCTTCCGCCCACTCTTTTATACCCTGGGCGGCGTCACGACCGGAAACCGGTAGTAGCCACCCCAGTCTATCCCATGACCAACCCGGCCGCCATCTTTGTAATACCAGCCTATTTACATACATAACATTTCACCCCCTCAAAAGAAAAAAAAAAAAAAAAACGCCAAGCACACAAATAACCCACCCAAATTTATCACCCGACACACGCACTAAATCCAAAAATATGTACAGAAAATAAACACCCATCCACTCACACAACTAAGGCTGAGGAGCTGGGTAGACCACCAGCACCCCCTACACGGCTGAGCGGATTATTCTGCTGCTTGGAACAGGAGAATATACAAACAAAATAATAATAGGCCATGTTTCTAACTGAAAGTAATCTCTTTAAACACATTATAACACATAAATAAAGCACAAGACAATCCCTATAGGCGGCCCCCACCCCACAATGGGCACACAGAGTAAAAATGTATAAAAGGGGCAACACAAATAAGACAATCCAATTAAACCAAATTCCAATAAATACTTAAAATCCAATCAATACCAGTCACAGGAGCCAGGCAAACTCTGGAAAAATACTAATGTACATTCACACAGAGAAGCCATCGGCCAGACTAATTCAACCCCAAAATTCAACACAATTTACCAGGGTTGAACACGTCCTACCCCCAAAATTGGGAACATTAAACAATATTTCAATAAAATTTCTTTCAAAATAGCACATAACTTTGCATAGATGAGTCCCACTGGTCAGAACACAAAACAAACATAAAATTTACCATACAAAGAGCTCAAATTTATCAAATTCCCTTACTTTTCACCCTCTTTTTTTATTTTTATTTACTGGGGTACCAAATAGGAAAATGATAGAAAAATTCCATATTATCTATACTATTATTGATATTAATAATGTATTATTATAATTGAGAAGTATCATACCTTTCATATGCCATGTTTAATGTTTTTATATGCATTCCATATAGGATAAGTTTATATATTCTTGGCCTGTTTCTGTGAGCAATTTCAGAGAGTTCAGACAGGGTTAGTACATGCTTAAGGAATGATCTAAGCCATTTATTGTAATCTCTTTGACATGTCCTGTTTCGGGTCACAGGAATGCACAGGAACTCCTCATCTTATAGATTAGTGTTTCATGGACATTCTGTTAGTTTTATGGATCTCATGTCTTCATGATCCATGTCTCCAGAGTGTCTGATGTCCACCTGTCTAAGCTCAGTTATCAGGACTGTCCTGTTCTGTCCCTTCCTTTATCCTCATCCTCCCTCTCCTTTCTCCTACCTATATATATCAGACTTAGAAGAATGGATCCTTTAGAGATTCTAGGTGTGTCTGAATGTCATGCCTTGTAACCTCTCCCCCAAAGTAGCCAATGGGGTGACTCCTTATATTTTTGTAATAAATGTACATAAATTCAACTTTCTGTCTGATTATTTGACTTTGAATAATTTAAGCTCAAAATTATTCTAACAGAAAACCAACATAAAACAGGACTGAAGAAACAACACAAACATGCAAAATAAAACCCTCAGTTCCCAGATGGATCCCTTTCAAGGTGTCTCCATCTCTTCACATCAGGGCTCCTGCTGCACCGTCTCCTCTCCACCTCCGGCAGCCGCAGATCCCTCGAGTGTCTCCAGATGTGGATAGACCTGCGCCCAACTTCCTCCATCCGATCGGGCTCCACTTGGAACCTCCTCTGGTTGTCCCGCTGTTCGCGTGGACTGTGATCTCTGCGTACTCGAGCATCAACCTTGGTCTTTGAGGAAGTCCACTTCCTTTTCATCAGATCACTGGTCCTGTGACTGGCCCCCGACTCCAGCTGCTCCGACATGCGGGCTCTCCTGGGTCTCCTTTTGGCAGGTCATTGCTGGGAGCGCTTTACAATAACCACGCTCCGCGGTCTAGCCCTGTTTTCTCCCGGCGTTGGCACCTTGTCATGATGAGCCTCATCGGGGGTCCCGTCGTGCCATCCAGCACCCTCATCCAGGGCAGCCTGTGTGACGACATCGGGTCTGTCCCAAGAGGTCTCCGCGTGGTGCGGTGTGTGCACTCCCAAATTCACATTGACCATCCAGTCCGAAGCCCACACCTCAGCACCCTCCAAGGCAGGAACAGGTCAGCCCCACAGTCCGCATCCAGACCATTCTTCACCGGAGACGTTCATAATGGAGAATCCAAGGCTATAAAATAGGTTGCAACCCATAACGTTAACACCGGATGCAGAAATGTTAATGCAAACGCTGGGCGCCACACTGTCCTTATATCGGGCCTCCATCTCCACATAGCCCAATATAGCCAACCTGTTCTGCCCATAACCATAATATTCCACTCGTTGCCTTCTTATCTGTCGGTAGGGAAACAGTCTGTCCATGGTTTCAAGATTCAGGACAGAGATCACCACTCCCATGTCCACTAAGAGCGGGACCTCGACTCCATCCAACATGATGTTGCACCCAATTCTCCCTGTCGTCTCTGGGGAGACGGTATGCACAACGGTTGGAGTCTTCTGCGCAGCACCTGGATCTCTCCCACAGCTCCTGAGTACAAAGTTTTCGCACACCCTGGCAAAATGGTTTAAAAGACCGCATTTGCCACAATGCTTTCCTTTCGCCGGGCACATTCTGGACTTATAGTGGTGCTCAGTGGACCCACATCCATAACATTTTGGCGTACCAAGGGCAGACCTTATCCTGACCACGGAGGCAAAATCATCCTCTCCGCACTCGCCATCACAAGGGTCCAGACGCAGTGCCTCAGCGCAAGACACATTCTTCTCCAGAGGGGCCCCTTCAGTTAGGCCCCTCGCGATGGTCTCTGTTGCCTCGTACTGTTGGGCGAGCTCGACAGCCTCTGCTAACGTCATCTCTCCTGGGTGAGTCAACAGCCTGGACCGGGCCGCCATGCAACAGATGTGCTCCGCCAACTGGTCCCGAATCATCTCATCCTCCAGGGTCCCAAATCTGCATTACCTCGCCAGCTCTCAGAGGTCCTCCACGAATCTTCACACAGGCTCTCCCGACCGCTGGCAGCGCTGTCGGAATTCAATGCGTTTCACAATGACGTTCTCCGGCGCCTTAAAGTAGCGTTAGCTACTTAGCTGCTACTTAGCGTTAGCTACGTACCATTAGCTGCACCACATCATCAAAGCTGTCCGCTCCTCCCAAATTCTCAAGAATCCTCTGCCCTTCCATTCCTAAATTATGTACTAATACAGCTCATGCACGGAGCTTCTCCATATCTCCCAAACCAAGTGCAACAAGATAGTTGGTAAAGGCAGCAAACCACCTACGCCACAGCACGAGTGGCTCGCCCGGAGCCTTGAGGAACGGCTGAAAGCTAGCAATAGAGCATTCCATTACCGCTTTTGCCTTGTTGCCATTTGTTATGTCCACAATGTAGGAAGGAAGAGTGAGTCTCACCTCGGTTAACAGGGGTTTTGTGGAGAGAATAACCAGGCCGAACTTTTCCGAGCAGATGAGGTTTTATTCCACTCTCTCTCACATTCACCAGAATCAGAAAACTTCCCCCAGGTTGCAGGCACTGTCTTTTATCTCACAGCACTAACACTTCTCTGCTACCTGGGGTGCTGCATTAACATATCACTCCCCCACACTCCCCACCTTTGATCTGCCACTTCAGTCTGAGGGAAAACTACTGAGTAACTACTGAGTGGGTTTCCCACACGGCCCCCCGCCCCCAGAGTCTCAGACTGAGTCTTAACCCCCATGTCCTTTGGGCTTCAGCCTCCGCCCATAGCTGCTGTAACGGGGGTCTACGGCTCCGAGGCACTGCTATGCCGGTGGGGGGTTCCTGGGGGTGTGTCCGTCTGTGGGGGGACAATGGGGAGGGGGGAAACACCTTCAGCATACTTGTGTGACTGATCTGACGATTCATTTACCTGGGGAGTTCTCCATGGGGGTCTTCCGTGCCGAGGAGCTCGGGCCAACACCACCTGCTCGTCTGCTAAAACAAAGGCGGGCTTAAGCCTGTCTATACAGATTGTCTTCCAGCGACCCCCCAAGTCTAACACAAAATGATTGTCCCTGGGTTCCAGCACGCTGAACGGGCCATCGCAAGGCGGGAGCAATGGGGCCGGTGGGCATCGTGCATGACAAATACGAACGATGCGTCCTTCAAGGTTTTTGGCACAAAAGCGCGTGGAAAACAGTGGTGGGCCAGGCCGGGTAGCGTCCCTGCCTCTGCGCTATGTCTTGAACGCGGGGATGGATCAGTGTTCGGCACGGGGTTATCTGGCAAAAATTCCCCAGGGAGCCGCAGCGGCTGGGAAAAAAACAGCTCTGCTGGGGAGGCAGCCAAATCCTCCTTCAGTGCGGAACGCAACCCTAATAGAACCCACGGCAACTGGTCCACCCAATTTGCATCCGTAAGTGAAGCTCTGAGTGCTGCTTGAAGTGACCTATGGAAACGCTCACATAACCCATTGGCCTGTGGGTTGTACGCGGTCGTGCGATGAATTGAGATGCCCAGGCTCGGGGCCATGGTGGACCAGAGGTCAGAAACAAACTGCAGGCCCCGATCGGATGTGATGTCCGAAGGAGTGCCGAAACGTGCCACCCATGTTGTCAAAAAAAAGTGTGCCACATCTGCGGATGCGGTTGTAGCGGGACTGCTTCGGGCCAGCATGTGGTGCGGTCCACCACTTTCAGGAGGTGCGTGAACCCCTGCAATGGTGGGAGGGGGCCCACGAGGTCTACGTGAACGTGGTCAAACCTCTTAGCTGGGATATGGAATGGCTCCAAAGGGGCCTTCGTGTGCCTGTGTAACGGATGCCAACTAGTATTGTTCGGCGTAGAACGTTAGTAAACCTCCCTCCCGAAAGCCTCATACAGTATCGGTAGCGCTGAGCTATCGGTCGGACCTTTAGCTCAGCGCGATCGTGCTGTGTCTCCCATGCTCCAACTGTGTAGTTGACTGAGAGGTCGCGGGTTTGTGTCCCGAGTGGGGCGAACTGCGCAGGATGATCTCTGTCACAATGGTGCCGTGAACCCGGGATGGGAGTGAGGTTTAAGGGGGAGAGTGTAACGGATGCCAACTAGTATTGTTCGGTGTAGAACGTTAGTAAACCTCCCTCCCGAAAGCCTCATACAGTATCGGTAGCGCTGAGCTATCGGTCGGACCTTTAGCTCAGCGCGATCGTGCTGTGTCTCCCATGCTCCAACTGTGTAGTTGACTGAGAGGTCGCGGGTTCGTGTCCCGAGTGGGGCGAACTGCGCAGGATGATCTCTGTCACACCTGTGCACCTTGGTTCGTTGGCACGCTACGCAGGCTGCGGCCCACTCTTTCACCTGTTTGCGCAGACTCGGCCAGACAAACTTTGCGCCCACCATTTTGACTGATGCACGCACTCCTGGGTGCGCCAGGGAGTGAACTGACTCAAAAACGCGGCGGCGTCAAGTGCGTGGGACCACTGGTTGCAGGCGGCCTGTACAGACGTCACATACGGGGGGGGCATGTTGCAGTACTCTGCTCTCCAGCCTTAACCCTGTTGGTCCAGACTGGAGCACGGAAACGTCCGCATCGCCGATCTGCGCAGTGGCCATGGCCATGTAATCTATCCCCACATAGACTGGGGCCACTAATGCGCGCGAGAGGCAGTCAGCCACCATGGTGAGTTTACCGGCCACATGTCGAATGTTGGTCGTACACTCCGAGATCGCGGCCAGCTGTCTCTGTTGCTGGCCCGACCATGGTTCCGAAACCTTGGCCATCGTGTATGTTAGCAGCTTGTGGTCCACGAACACAGTGAAGGTGCGCCCTTCCAGCCAGAACCGAAAGTGGCGTATGGCCAGGTGGAGAGCCAGTAACTCTCTGTCGAACACGCTGTATTTACGCTCATTGTCACGCAAAGACCTGCTAAAAAAGGCAAGCGGCTGCCAAGAACTGGCAACGCACTGCTCCACAACGGCCCCTATGGCCACGTCTGATGTGTTGGTTGTGAGCGCTATCCTAGCCGCCGGGTCCGGGTGCGCCAGCAGTGCGGCATTCGCCAGAGCTGTTTTAACCTCGGAAAATGCCTGCTCTCGCTCAGGAGTCCAGTCGACTCTGTCCACCGGCTTCGCGTTTCTTAAGCGCGGCATACAATGGCTGCATGAGCTGGGCTGTGCGGGGGAGGAAACGATTGTAGAAATTAACCATCCCCAAAAACTCCTGCAGTGCCCTGACCGTCTGAGGCTGGGGAAAACTCGCCACGACGCGCACCTTGTCTGGCAAGGGTATCGCGCCCTCTGGTGAGATGTGGTGGCCCAAAAAATCGATCCCCGTCACCCCAAACTGGCACTTCGCCGGGTTGATTATTAACCTGTGCTCCTCCAACCTTTGAAAGACTGTCCTGAGGTGGACTACGTGTTCGTCCTCGGACGCGCTGGCCACCAGGATGTCGTCCAGGTAGACGAACACAAATGGCAGATCACGCAACACCACATCCATCATGCGTTGGAATGTCTGTGCCGCGCCTTTTAGCCCGAAAGGCATGCGTAAAAACTCAAAAAGACCAAACGGAGTTATTACTGCCGTTTTAGGTATGTCCTCAGCACGCACCGGGACCTGGTGGTAACCGCGGACCAGGTCTATCTTAGAAAAAATGCGTGCCCCGGTGAAGTAAACGGAAAAATCCTGAATATGAGGGATGGAGTAGTGGTCATGCGCTGTGGCGTTGTTTAATCTGCGGAAATTTCTGCAAGGTCGCCACAATCTCTCGGCTTTAGGAACCATATGTAGTGGGGATGCCCATGGGCTGTTTGGGTACCTGATGACGCCCAACTTTTCCAAGTTGGCAAACTCCTCGCGCGCTATGGCCAGTTTAACTGCATCCAGGCGCTGAGGTCATGCGAAAACGAGCGGCCCCATGGTGGTAATGAAGTGCTCCACACCGTGTTTAGTGACGGTCGCCGAAAAAGTCGGGACCGTGAGTGCTGGGAACTGGGTGAGTAGTGTGTGGAACTTACCCCCTGGAGCTGTGACGTTGGCTAGTGTTGTGGGTCCGGCTCCTTGAGCTGTACAGGGAAGATAATCAAAAGACATTGCGTTAATCAGGCGTCTGTTAGCAACATCGACTAGTAGTCCGTGTGCACACAAAAAATCAGCGCCTAAAATGGGGAAGCTGCATGCTGCTATGACAAATGTCCATTGGTATGTATGGCCGTGCAAGAATACAGTCACTGTCCTCTCTCCAAATGTCTTAATGTCTGAGCCGTTTGCGGCAGTCAGCTCGGGGTCGCTAGTTCCCGCCAGCTGGTCTGCGTAGGACGGCAGGATGAGGCTCTTTTGGGAGCCGGAGTCCACGAGGAACCGTCTCCCCGATCGTGAGTCTGTTACATAGAGCACCTTGCTTGCTTCACCGGCAGTCGCAGCTGCTACCAACTGCCGGTCCCGGCGTTTCCCAAACGCTTGAATTGGCACAGTGGCACGCATCGGTGTGCGTCCTCTCCAAAACGGTGGTGGTAGAAACAGAGCGTGTCTCTCTGGTGCTTCTTGGCCCCTGCTGCAGCCACCATCGCTGGCTCCTTGCTTCCGCTGGCCGTCTTGCTGGGTTCTGACGCCGCTGCGTTCACTGTGAGGGCTCTGGTAGTGAGGATGATCTGATCTGCCTGCTGGGTTTGCGCCCGGTAGTTGCGCGTGGCCAGCAGCGGCGAATTGGCAAGGACTGTTCTGGCCGCTGTCGGGAGGTTCCGGAGGAAAAGGTGGGCAAACAGAAAATGCCTGTCATCTGTGCCCATCAACGCCAACATCTTCTCCATCAATTCGACCGCCGATCTGTCTTGTAACTCGGAGCACGTCAGGAGCCTCTCTGCTCTCTTACAGTCTGAGAGCGCCAGGTCAGCGCAGTTTTGAGAGCACTGTATTTGTCATGGGCTGGGGGCTGTTGGAGCAGGCTCGCCACCTGCTGAGTTGTGCGTGCGTCCAGCGCTGCGACCACGTAGTAATATGTGGTGTCATCTTCAGTTATTCCCCGGAGCGCGAACTGGGCGTTGGTGTGAAGGAACCAAGACTTCTGGTTGTGTAGCCAAAAGTCTGGGAATTTGACCGAAACGGCGCACGCATTGCTGGCACTTCCCGTCCGGGTCATCTCCGGGGTGTTCGCCTTGCGTTCCATTGTGCGTCAAGGGTCACCAGTGTGGAGAGAATAACGAGGCCGAACTTTTCTGAGCAGATGAAACTTTATTCCACTCTCTCTCACATTCACCAGAATCAGAAAACATAACCACCAGGTTGCAGGCACTCTCTTTTATATCACAGCACTAACACTTCTCTGCTCCCTGGGGTGCTGCATTAACATATCACTCCCCCACACTCCCCACCTTTGATCTGCCACTTCAGTCTGAGGGAAAACTACTGAGTAACTATTGAGTGGGTTCCCCACAGTTTATTATATACAATACACAAACTATGTACAGAGGCTTACGGCACTCTCCTGCTGGCCAGGTGGCTCCACGACGAAAGAGGCAGAGCCTCTTCCGCCCACTCTTTTGTACCCTGGGCAGCGTCACCACCGGAAACTGATAGTAGCCACCCCGGTCTATCCCATGACCAACCCAGCAGCCATCTTTGTAATACCAGCCTATTTACATGTACATAATATCCTTATGTGTGAAAAAATCATCTGTCCTTGGACTGTGTCTGAGGTGCGGCCGAATCTTGTGGCTTGAACTCCACGATGTCTTGCGTGAATTATGAGAGCAACTTCCGGTACTAGTTTAGAAAGTGGGGTTGTCATTGAAACGGCACACTTTTCCTTGTTAATAAACAATGACTTTGGCATCACAAATGTGGGAACACAGCTTTGTGCTCCTCAAAAAGAGTAATATAATCATACCACTTCCCGTGACTATGGAGGGATGAGAAGATGACCTTAAAAAGTGGCCTGGCAGACAATAGCTCCGTTAGTTAGCTCCGCTGTTAAAATGCTAATGCTGTAAACAAATGAAAGCTCTGAGATATATCAATGTTTCCACCGCAATAAAGTTGGTTTTATTTTGTTAAAATATGTTGGACATAATCAAATTTACCTCAGAGCAGACATAGAATCTAGTCAGAGCCACAAAGAACCACAACACTGTTCTTGGGTGTTTTAATGTCGGGGTAAAAACAGACAGCTGCAGCTGTTCGTTTTACCCCAAAATTAAAATGCTCATGCTGCTGTCATGCTGTGAATGCTTGTTATTTAATTTAACATGTACAGACATTTTCTGACAATTGTTCAAAATTTTATTGATCTATATTTTGTGATAATTTAAAAATTAATGCTTGCTGAAGCTGCTGTCCATATCCTTCCAATGCAGTGCAATGGAATACAAAAAAAAACAAACAAAAAACAACTATTTGATATCTTTCTTAAATTGTTAAGCTTTAGGAAGCAAACTGTTACTATTGTTTTATTTTGTGGCGGATGACATATAAGAGTTACCCAGTGTAGAGGCACGGAATAAGTGCAGGCACGGCAAACTGAAGTTTAAAAGGGTGTTTTATTCATCCTCCATCACAGGACTCACTCCAGCGCTGTGTAAGCACGCTGGAGTGAGCCCTCAGTCTCTAGTCAGCAAAAAGGCAATGCGTGTGATCAGAAACAGCAATAGTAAGAGAGAGAGCAAGCGATATTCAGTTCACTTATATACCCAGCTAGACAATGCATGCATGGCACATTAGCATTACAGTACAGCAGGAATGCATGGGACATTTACATGAGAGTCACACATATCAACAGCAGGATTACTGGCAGGAAGGAGAGGCTGCCTATTGATATCAGTCCATACATCTCACTGTTCTGCTAATTGCTCCAGCTGAGCGCTCTGCTTGACCCGAAGGCTGTGGGGGTCACCCACAATTTATTATTTTACTTCATGCAGCCTTGCATCTGGTGACATATGTAAACATCAGATCTGTGACATTCATACAATTGAAAACATACCTGGTGCTGTTGTGTCTGTACCACCAATCACACCAACAATCCTTTAGTTTTCAGTGCATGATCTACTCATTGCTGTTGAAGCCACAGATTTAGCTGTGCTTGTGAGGAACCTCAGCCCACGAACAGCAGCAAGTACCAGAACTATGCAAAAACATTGAAAAATATAAAAACTACAAGTGCTGAAATTATCTGCCACTTGACTGCAAAACATGTATGTGGACTATACTTTAAAACAAATTAGAACATGAATAATGCCTTAATTATACTGTTGCCAAAACCAGGTAAACCCTCTAATAAATGTGAAAATATGAGACCAATAAGCCTATTAAATGCTGACCTTAAGATAATCTGTAAAATTTTAGCAAGACAACTACAAGAAATATTACCAAATATTATTAACCGAGATCAGAATGGCTTTATAAAGGGAAGACAAGGCTTCCATAATGTAAGAAGACTATTTAATATTATCTATTCTAATAAAGAAGCACCGGATACAGCTCTCCTATCATTGGACGCCGAAAAGGCCTTTGATAGGGTCAAATGGCTCTTTCTTTTTGAAGTTTTACAAAGGTTTGGACTTGGAAATAATTTCATAAAATGGGTTCAGATAATATACAATAATGCTACAGCAGAAATCCTAACAAACAGCAATATCTCAAAATCAATAAAAATCAATAGAGGATGTCGACAAGGCTGTCCACTTTCACCTTTATTGTTTACTATGGCAATTGAACCTTTAGCGATGGCAGTACGTTTACATCCACAAATATATGGAATTAAAATAGGACCAACAGAACATAAAATCTCCCTGTATGCCGATGACATAATTTTGTTTATGTCGAATCTTAAAAAATCAATTCCGACCTTGTTAAATTTAATAAAGAACTTTGGGGAAATATCAGGATATAAAATAAATAAAACTAAATCTTCAATATTAATGTTAAATGAGACCCAGAGAAATCATCCAGCTCCTGAGGTAAATCAATTCAATGTTGTAAATCAGTTTAAATATTTAGGAATTCAAATTGTGCCTAGTGTAGAAGAGCTGGAAATACCGAGGCGGTTTTGTATCACAAAAGTAGAGTCTTTAATGAACAAACTCTTCTATCTTGTCTCATCTGGTGCAGAGCTTGGCAGAAGGCAAAAAGAGGAAGAATTCTGCCCAGCTCGCTGGTTAAATACAGGCACACATCAAAGACATGCAAAACACAAGCTGAAATCCCCCATTATCTAAATCTCCTATTAGTCCTGTTAACTCCTCCCTTCGCCTTGGGAGGTGATGGGAAAACTTCTCCTCCCTCAGGGGTGAAGGTGTCGAGTCTGTTGCCATGGCGTCCTGTGATGTCATGAGTCTTCACACGGCGGTGAGATTCCTTTGTTCTTTCAGAGGTGTGAAGTTCCTTTGTATATTCTGTCCCAAACATTTCCACATGCTCTAACAAATGTAGGTATGGAATATATGGGTGATACAGTGATCCCTCACTTATCGCGGTTAATGGGTTCCAGAACCGACCGCGAAAAGTGAAAAACCACGAAGTAGCGTCACCCCAATGACGTCATCCATAAACAATACGTACGTTCATTCTCTCACTCTCATATGATACGTGTGTGTGTGTGTGTGTACGTGTACATACATACGTAGATGTAAACAAAGTGTACATAAATATGTTTTTAGAACTCTTTTATTCTTATAACAAGATACGTAACTCAAGATGAAAATGATTTACTGCACAGGTTAATGAGAGCTTTACTGCTCCTCAGGTGACGCCTCATCGTGAGGTGCTGGAGGCGCAGGATCATCGAGGGCAGCTTCCGATAGAGCTGAAGCTGCAGGAGGCGGCGTAGTGCCTCGACGGGAAGACTATTTCGCACAAAATGGCACAAGAGAACAGCAAAAAGTTCCACGCGGCGAGACTAAGTAACACGAGCGATAAAAAGCAATGAATGCGGTCTTTCTTCCCTTCATGGGTGCTCGGCAGGGAGAGGAGGTGGGTGAGACGTCTCGGCCAATCAGCTTGCGGGGTGAAACGTCTCGGCCAATCAGCTTGCGAGATTTCCGAGCCCAGCCAACACGACAACAGCGAACAGAGAGTTGTGCTGCTCTCCGTGTTGACACGTGATGGTCTAATGTAGTCTCCCTGCCTTCTGCTAGCGCCCGCCCATTATTTCTCAATTTTGAATTTTTGATGAATATTTTTGAAAAATCCGCGATGCACTGAGGGCGCGAAAGGTGAAGCGCGAAGTAGCGAGGGATCACTGTATATACCACAGGCCCCCCAAACAACTATGAAGGAACACAGAAAGATTCACAGTCTAGGGTAATTACTAAGACATACTACTTGTTACAGCCGTTGCCACAGAAGAAACTTTCAAGCAGCCATGCTCCTAAGAGAGTTCAGTGAAAACATAACAGCATAGTATAATCATAAATCAGTCCTAAACTGTTGCGGCACAATTGGCGAAAATTTGCAGAGTGGTGTAATCAGTCCCTGTGTAGTCTGGGTTTCAATCTTCTCCCAAAGCTGCTGTAGGTCGGTTTAGGCGTCCTGCTGGGACCTTGTTGTGAGGAATCTGCAGTGTGGGAAGGAGAGAGATTATCTGTTCCCTGCCTGGGGGCTGAGACTTTTTCCTTGGGGGGTCTACCTCGCCGAGGTGCTCGAGCTAGCTGTGCGGGTTCGTCTCTCAACAAGAAGGCAGGTTTGAGTCTGTCAATGCTGACCGTTTCATTTCTATCCCCATAATCAAGCACAAAGTGTTTGTCACCATTTTCCAGCACTCTATACGGGCCATCATATACTGGGCGTAACGTTGGTTTTAGAGCTTCATGCTTAACAAAAACAAACTCAGCGTTTTTTAAAGTTTGAGGAACAAAAACTCGTGGAAAGGAGTGATGAGCTGGACCGTGGAGAAAGTCCGGACTGTTACTGCCTAAAAACCTTGGGACTGGGAGGTGCCCTGGTTCCGGGTTTTCTGGTAAAAATTCACCTGGGAGTCTGATAGGCTGAGCAAAGACTAATTCTGCAGGGGAAGCGTCTAAATCCTCTTTAGGTGCCGCACGCAACCCCAATAAAACCCAGGGAAGTTTATTTACCCAATTTGTGTCCGTTAATGAGGCCCTGAGGGCGGCCTTTAAGGACCTGTGAAAACGCTCGCATAACCCTGAGGGTGATAAGCGGTGGTACGGTGAATTGTTGCCCCTAAACTGTTGGACATGGCTGACCAGAGCTCTGAGACAAATTGAGGCCCCCTATCTGACGTGATGTCTGATGGGACGCCGAAACGTGCCACCCAATTTGTTAGAAAAACGCGAGCGACTTCCTCCGCTGTAGTTGCCGCTAGAGGGACTGCCTCTGGCCAGCGCGTGGTGCGGTCTATCATTGTTAGCAGGTGTGTGAAACCCTGGGAGGAAGGCAGCGGCCCCACGAGGTCGACATGAATGTGGTCGAACCTTCTAGCAGGGATTGGAAAAGGCTCCAGAGGGGCTTTTGTGTGTTTGTGTACCTTGGCGCGCTGACAAGGAATGCAAGTTTTTGCCCATTCTTTTACGTTTTTGCGTAGGCCTGGCCACACAAACTTTTTGGCAACCATTTTGACCGAGGCGCGCACACCTGGGTGCGCGAGGGAGTGAATTGCGTCGAAAATGCGGCGGCGCCAAGCAGCTGGTACTAACGGGCGAGGTCGGCCGGTTGAAACATCGCATATTAGGGGGGGCACGCTGTCGCGCAACCCTTTTTCCTCCAGCCTTAACCCTGTTGGTCCAGACAGGAGCGCGCGCACGTCCGCATCACTACCTTGTTCTTCCACCATGGCTGCATAATCTATCCCTTCATGGATAGGTGCTGCATATGTGTTTGCGTTAGAGAAAAGCTCAGCTGCTGAAGCAGTGTAATCTGTCTCCTCGTGCTCTGGCGGTGCCACAGCGCGAGAGAGACAGTCCGCTACTACGTTAAGTTTGCCCGCTACATGTCGAATGTCTGTGGTGAACTCTGAAATCGCAGCTAGCTGTCTTTGTTGTCTGCCCTACCAAGGTTCTGAAATTTTAGCCATAGCAAAAGTAAGCGGTTTATGGTCCACAAAAGCCGTGAAACTCCGCCCTTCTAACCAAAACTGGAAGTGGCGGATGGATAAATGGAGCGCCAGCAGCTCCCTGTCAAAAGTGCTGTATTTGCGTTCCGTCGGGTTTAGCGATTTGCTAAAAAATGCTAAAGGTTGCCAGACCCCCTTGACAAGTTGTTCTACAACTGCCCCTATGGCCAAGTCTGAAGCATCTGTGGTTAGAGCAATGCGGGCCGAGGGATCTGGATGGACTAACATTGTGGCGTTAGCCAGGGCGTTTTTAGCTTCCGCAAAAGCGCGTTTGCGTTCCGGGGTCCATTCGACCACGTTGGAAGCTTTCTTTTTTTTAAGCGCGTCATACAGGGGCTGCATGAGCTGAGCTGTATGAGAGAGGAAACGGTTGTAAAAATTAACCATCCCAAAAAATTCCTGTAGCGATTTGACCGTTTGGGGCCGTGGAAAACCTTCTATCGCATGAATTTTGTCTGGAAGCGGAGCTGCCCCTTCCGGGGAGACTCTGTGTCCCAAAAAATCAATTTGTGATACGCCGAATTTGCATTTGGCTGGATTAATTATTAATCTGTGCTCTTCTAGCCTCTGAAAAACGGTAGTGAGATGCTGCTCGTGCTCTTCCTCCGATGAGCTGGCTACCAGCATGTCGTCGAGGTAGACGAAAACAAAGGGGAGGTCGCGTAAGACTGCGTCCATCATACGTTGAAAAGTCTGAGCAGCACCTTTGAGGCCGAAAGGCATTCGCAGGAATTCAAAAAGGCCGAAAGGGGTTATAACCGCTGTTTTAGGAATGTCTTCAGCTCGGACTGGAACCTGGTGATAACCGCGGACTAAGTCTATCTTTGAAAAAATGCGCGCGCCTGCTAAATGCAGTGAAAAATCCTGTATATGAGGGATGGGGTAGCGGTCATGCGCTGTAGCGTTGTTTAATCTGCGGTAATCTCCGCACGGTCTCCAAGAACCGTCGGATTTCGGAACCATGTGAAGTGGTGAAGCCCAAGGGCTCTTTGAACGTCGGCAAATGCCTAATTTTTCAAGAGCTGCAAATTCGTCCCTTGCTATGTTGAGCTTGGCCGCGTCTAAGTGGCGAGCTTTGGCAAAAACGGGAGGTCCCGTTGTTGGAATGAAGTGTTTAACCCCGTGTTTGGCTACAGTGGCTGAAAATTTGGGGGTTGTGAGTGCTGGAAATTGGGTGAGGAGTTGCTCAAACTTACCTCCTGCCGTGGTGACGTTGGCCTGCACAGGTGGTGGAGAGACTCGAGCTGAGCATGGAATAGAAGCAAAAGATAGTGCATTAACCAGGCGCCTATTTGCTAGATCAACTAATAACCCATGTGCACATAGAAAATCAGCGCCTAACAAGTTAAAACTCACCGCCGCTACGACTTCCGGTCTGGACGCCATGGTGACTGCAGCTTAACACTGAAGCTCTCAGACCCAATCCAAGATAACACCTTGAAAATCAAACTTAACGGATTTTTGGAGGAGTGAAAATCAAAAGACAAATTCATCATGTCTAAAGGAAAACAGAAGAAACTGAAATTCTCCAGGCCAGGACACGTATCGGCCGGAGAATCTGAACTGGAAGATCTCCGTTCAGAAGACGAGGAACTGGTGATAGCTAACAAAAAGGTTAGCCTGAAATCACTATTTGAAGAGCTACGACGATTTCGCCGAGAAGTTACGGCCGAATTTCGGGAATTCAGAGAAGAATTGAAAAGGACAAACAGCAGAGTGGACCAGGCCGAGAACCGAATCTTGGAAACAGAGGAACGAATAAAAGTGCTCGAAGATTCTGTGCTGGACCTACGTAAAAGACAAGCATCTATAGAGGCTAAGCTAGCCAACCAAGAAGGAAGACAAAGAAGAGACAACATAAGAATTCATGGTCTGATAGAAGGAGCCGAAAACGGTTTTAACTCAATGGCAGAATGCGTGGAATCCTTACTAAGAGAGAAATTGGATATTCCACAAACCACCGACTTGAAGATAGAAAAGGCACATCGTTCATTAGCCGCTAGGCCGGCGGCGGAAGCGCCCCCACGTTCGGTGTTGGTAAGATTTTCCAATTTCAAAATAAAACAAGAGGTTGTAAGACTGGCCTGGCAGAAAAAAGGATTTATGCACCAGGAGAGAAAAGTCTTTGTGGAACACGATTACGCCCCGGAGGTCCTTAAAAAGCGCAGGGAATACAATGACGCGAAAAAGGTGTTAAGAGAGAAGAAATTGCGCTTTCAAACTCCATTTCTTGCGAAGTTAAGGGTCTTCTACGGCGAAGAAACATGTCTCTATAATTCGGCGGAAGAAGCAACAGCTGACATGGCGAGAAGAGGCCTCCCGGTAACGGTATTTAAACCCGCAGCAGACCCGAGTGAGAAGATCAAAGCGCAAACATGGACAACACAAAGACCTTCAAAATCCACGGACCAGCAGCGGGAAACCCAGCGCCAGAGCGTCGCGGATAAACTGTCCGTTTTCAGGTTGGAATAGCGACCTTTTTTTTTTTTTTTTTCTTTTTTCTCTTGAATCAATCCGCACATCCAACCCCCCTCATACAAGGTAACAAACATTAAAGGAGATGCGTATTCAGCATGTGGTAAAACATTTCATGGAACAGTCATAATATTTGAAACAAATAAGTCTTTTTAATAAAAAAAAAAAAAAAACTTGTTAAAATAGAAATGTGACAATAATCCACATGTTCTCCTCATACTAACAAATACTGTTTTTGCGTGAATGTTTGATGTGATGGGGGTGGGAGGGTGCACACAATTTCACAGGGTTTAGGCATAAAAGGAAAAAAAAATCAGTACAAGTTTGGATTGGGTTCTGAAACTCACGTTAAAAGCATGGGACAACTTACAGGGGTAAGAGAGGGCCCTCAACACGTAACAGAGTTTGAGGAATTTCCCTCAGGGCCTTCACTCCATCAAGGCTCTTACAGGGTCTTTAAAAAGACCTCAGCTCAGGAAATTCTTCTGACAGCTTTTTGTTTTAAAGTTTTATACACTATGTTCTTAATGTTTTTCTTGTTTTTAATGTTCTTTCAGTTTCTGAGTAGCACAAAAGACGGCCACCACACAGTTATACTAAACAAAACAACACAATGGAGAAACAGGGTGTAACCAAAATAATTTCATATAATGTAAAAGGAATCCTGAATCCAGTTAAAAGATCCAAGATTCTAGGCAAAATGAAAAAAGACAAAGCAGGAATAATATTTTTACAAGAAACCCACCTAACAGACGTGGAACACAATAAACTCAGTAGACAAGGGTTTAAAATGATCTCTTCATCTTCATATAAGTCAGGGAGGAGGAGGGGAGTAGCGACATTGATATCAACCAAAATTACATTTGAAAAAAAATCAGAACACAAAGATAAAGAAGGGAGATACAGTTTGGTAACTGGGCGGCTAGAGGGAGAAGATATCACCCTGCTGAATGTGTATGCTCCCCCAGGGGCTAACTGGAAATTTTATAAAAATGTATTCGACCTAATGATAACTAAAGCTCAAGGTTTAGTGATATGTGGTGGGGACTTCAATCTTAGACTGAATCCATACTGGGATGCTTCTGGTAATTCTCCACATCAAAATAACACCCAAAACAGGAAGACTCGGATGCTACTAAAAGAAATGGGAATCTGTGACGTGTGGAGGGAACTCAACCCCAGTGTAAAAGACTATACATTTTACTCAACTCCACATTCATCTTACTCAAGGATTGACTATTTTTTTATGTTTAATAGAGACACTGGAAGAGTAAAAACATGTAAAATAGGACTGATGGATCTCTCTGACCACAGTTCGATCTACATGGACTTAAATATCCAAAAATACACAAATAATACATTTTCTTGGAGGTTAAATTCAAATGTCCTGAAAGGACCATTGAAAGATGAATTGGAATCAGATATTCTCAGATATTTGGAAGAAAACGATAATGGAGAAGTATCCCCTTTAATACTGTGGGATGCATGCAGAGCTGTAATAAGAGGGAAGATTATTGCAAAACTGGCAACCCAAAAGAAACTAAGACAAGAAAAACTATCCACATTAGAGTCAGAACTTAGGAACCTAGAAAAAGAACACAAAGGCAACACTCATTCTACTGACTCGCTCAAGATTAAGGAAATTAAAAACCAAATAAATGAGATCTACACAATAGAAATCCAGAAGAAACTTACATTTTTGAAACAAAAATACTATGAAGCAGGCAGTAAATCGGCAAAATTGCTAGCCTATAAATTGAGGAAACATCAAACAGAAAGAGCAATCTACAAAATCAGAGACCCAGTATCAAAGGAAATAAAATTCAGAATTCAGGATATTCTTAAAAGCTTCGAGAATTACTATAAGAACTTATACTCCCACAAAAAACATAAAAACGCATCCGAGGCATTCCTAAACACATTAAACCTTCCCCAACTTACGGAGTCACAAAATAAAACACTACTGTCAGAAATACATCCTAAAGAACTGGAAAAAGCAATTATGAAACTTAAAGCTAACAAATCCCCAGGAGCTGATGGCTATACAGCAGAGTGGTACAAAACCTTTAAACAGCAACTATCTCCTCTCCTCCTGAAAACATTTAATTATGTCCTCCACACAGGGGAAATCCCCCCCTCCTGGAGAGAAGGGGTCATTGCAGTTATACCTAAACCTGAAAAGGATAAACTAGAGTGCTCCAACTACAGACCAATCAGTGTACTAAACCAGGATTATAAGCTTTTTACCATTATCCTTGCCAAAAGGTTAGAAAATATACTGACAGCCCTAATTCATTTAGACCAAACAGGTTTTATAAGACAAAGACAGACACAAGACAACATTCGACGCACTTTACACATAATTCATCATATAAAAAAATATAACTTAAATGCAGTCATATTGGGATTAGATGCTGAAAAAGCATTCGATTCGGTTGACTGGTCTTTTCTATATAGAATCTTATCCAGTTTCAATTTTCATAACAACTTCATTAGAACTATACAGGCATTATATAAAAAACCAACAGCTAAAATAAGGATTAACGGTAATTTATCATCATCTTTTGAACTGGAAAGAGGATGTCGTCAGGGCTGCCCCCTGTCTCCACTGCTCTTTGCAATCTTCATAGAACCTCTGAGCCAATGGATAAGACAAAATCAAAAAATTCAAGGTATTACACTTGGTCAGAAGGAACATAAAATAGCACTCTTTGCTGATGACATTTTAATATACCTAGGGCAGCCGGACACTTCTTTACCAGAACTAACCTCAATTTTTTCAAAGTATGGAGATTTATCGGGGTACAAATTAAACATGCATAAAACCCAAATTTTAACATTCAACTATGACCCAAATCATTATTCACTAAGCAAACTCAAAACTAACTGGGAGTCGGAATCTATGAAATATCTGGGGGTCAATATCCCGAAACAACTCAACAAAATTATATCACTAAACTATGATCCACTGGTGACAAAAATAAAATCTGACCTAACAAGATGGAATATGATACCATTCTTGGGTACTGCACAAAGAATTGAAGCAGTCAAAATGAATATACTTCCACGTCTTCTATACCTTTTCCAAACAATACCGGTAGAACCTCCCAAAAAAACATGGCAGGAACTGGACAGAAGGATCTCTAGATTCATATGGCAGGGCAAGAGACCTAGAATCAGATATAGAACCCTACAGCTAAACAAAGACAAAGGTGGGCTCGCGCTGCCAAATATCAGGGACTACTTTAAAGCCGCACAAATTAAAACTTTAGTAGAGATATCTAACCCAGTCTACACTGCACTTGTTATCAACTGCAAGCCTTTTTATTCCCCACGGGAGTTTGCTTCTTTTATACTGATCGCTGTGTACGCCCCTCCCGACGCGGACACGCGCGAAGCTCAGCGCGTGCTCGCGGATCACATTCAACACACAGAGCGGAGTTTTCCAGACTCGCTGATTATTGTGGCTGGCGACTTTAATCAGTGCAATCTGAGCCACGATCTCCCCCGCTACAAACAGTTTATTAAATGCCCCACCAGAGGATTAAACACACTGGATCACTGTTACACCACAGTGAAAGACGCATATCGCGCTGTCCCTCGAGCTGCGCTGGGATTATCTGATCACGTGATGGTTCACCTCATTCCCACATACAGACAGAGATTGAAGCTCACTAAACCTGTTGTGAGCACTACGAAGATACGGACCAGTGATGCTGAGGAGAAGCTGGAAACGTGCATGGAAATATCTGACTGGGGCATGCTTAAAGGAGCCACGCATGATCTGGATGAGTACACGGACACTGTGAACTCATATATCCACTTTTGTGAAGAGAACATTCTTCCATCACGCACCAGGGTGAGTTACTCTAATGACAAACCCTGGTTCACAGCTAAGCTCAGACAGATCAGGAAGGAGAAGGAAGCAGCGCTGAAAAGTGGAGACAGGGACTGCTACAGGGAGGTTAAATACCGGTTTAACAGAGAGCTGAAGAGGGCTAAATCTGTGTACTCAGAGAGACTCCAGCAGCAGTTCACTGCTAATGATTCGGCTTCCGTGTGGAGAGGACTGAGGCAGATCACCAACTATCGACCTCAGGCTCCTAAAGGTCAGGATGACAAAGCCCTTTGTCAGAGACTGTCCCAACACTATGCCCGTTTTGACACCTCGTCATCTGTGTCCAACTCCCCCCCTCCCTCCAGCTCCACAGCCTCCACATTCCCTACTTCATTTAAGGCACCCCCCCCACCTCCCCCCCTCCCCTTATCATCAGTGAGCAGGATGTGCTCAAACAGTTCTCCAGACTGAACCCGCGCAAGGCCCCCGGCCCAGACGGCGTGTCTCCCTCCACCCTGAGACTCTGTGCGAAACAGCTGGCTCCTGTATTCACAGACATTTTTAACACCTCCCTTAAGTTATGCCACGTGCCGTCCTGCCTCAAATCCTCCACCATCATCCCTGTCCCCAAGAAGCCACGGATCACTGGACTTAATGACTACAGACCTGTAGCGCTCACCTCTGTAGTCATGAAGTCCTTTGAGCGCCTGGTCCTGTCCCACCTCAAGTCCATCACCACCCCTCTCCTGGACCCGCTGCAGTTTGCCTACCGAGCCAACAGGTCTGTAGACGATGCAGTCAACCTGGCCCTCCACTCCATCCTGCAGCACCTGGACTCCCCGGGAACCTACGCCAGGATCCTGTTTGTGGACTTCAGCTCCGCATTCAACACCATCCGCCCCGCTCTGCTCCGGGACAAGCTGTCCCTGCTCAACGTGCCTGACTCCCTCTGCAGGTGGATCATCGACTTCCTGACGGACCGGAGGCAGCATGTGCGGCTGGGAAAGACTGTCTCAGACTATACTAGCATCAGCACCGGATCACCCCAGGGCTGTGTACTTTCCCCCCTACTCTTCTCCCTTTACACCAACTCCTGCACCTCCAGCCACCAGTCTGTCAAGTTGATCAAGTTTGCGGACGACACCACCCTCATCGGGCTCATCTCCAACGGCGACGAGTCCGCCTACAGGAGAGAGGTGGCCCAGCTGGCGTCCTGGTGCAGCAATAACAACCTGCAGCTGAACGCTCTGAAGACAGTGGAGATGATTGTAGACTTCAGGAAAGTCACTACTCCTCTGCCCCCCCTCACCCTCTCAGGCTCTCCCATCACCACTGCTGATTCCTTCCGCTTCCTAGGCACTACCATCACCAGGGACCTCAAATGGGAGCTGACCATCAGCTCACTCATCAAAAAAGCCCAGCAGAGGATGTTCTTCCTGCGGCAGCTGAGGAAGCTCAAGCTACCCACCAAGATGTTAGTGCAGTTCTACACAGCCATCATCGAGTCCATCCTCACCACCTCCATAACCGTGTGGTACGCAGGAGCCACTGCCAGGGACAGACTAAGGCTGCAGCGCGTCGTGCGCACTGCTGAGAAGGTGATCGGCTGCAAGCTCCCATCTCTCCAGGATCTGTACATCTCCAGGACCCGGAGGCGTGCTGGCCGGATCATAGCCGATCCCTCACACCCTGGTCATGTACTGTTTGCCCCCCTCCCCTCTGGTAGAAGACTTCGGTCCATCCAGACTAAAACCTCCCGTCACATGAACAGCTTCTTCCCCTCTGCCATTAGACTGCTGAACACTAAGTGACTCTCGTGCACCATGTACAGCAGCTCAACCAGACTCATGTCAATCATCACTGTTTTCTTCCTGCATTACCGACTGCACTATATAGTTCTCCACAGTATCTGCTGCTGGCTAATATATATTTTAACTGTTGACCAGTATCACTTAATCTTATCCTACACTTTATTACATGTATAGTTTATTTCTCTTATCTTATCATGTTTAATGTTGCAGCATTGTACCGAGACAAATTCCTAGTTTGTGTACTACATGAACAATGGCAATAAACCTGATTCTGATTCTGATTCTGATTCTGATTCTGACAATGGAAGGAGATTGAATGCCAAATAACAAGTGACATCCCCCTACAGGCGATAATAGGGAACAATGCCTTACCTAAGCTTTTGAATAACACTAACCCGTGGATAGAGACCCCGCTAAAAATTTGGTTTAAGATAGTCAGAGAGAATCAAACTAAAGAGCCCTATCGACTTCTGCAATGGATTGCCTATGATCAAGACTTTACTCCTAATAAAACAGACTCCAGATTTAAAAAGTGGAAGGAGAAAGGGCTGATAAAATATTACGATTTTTTTAAAGGGCAAATCTTAAGAAGTTTTGAAGATTTGAAAAAACAAGGCCTAATAAATCAAGACCTTTACAGGTTCTTCCAGCTTAGACACCACATAAACAATATACTTAAAAAGGAGGATTTGGAAAGGGCCCAGTCAGGTGTTCTGAAGGTCTTCTTAATGGCATATAAAGGGATCCCAGGGATCAGATACATTTCTAAAATATACCAAGGTCTTCAAGACTTAAAAGGAGACAACACATCTTATATAAAAGAGAGATGGGAAAAAGAGGGGAATTTCACTTTACAACTGGAAATATGGGAAAAGCTAAATAAACAGCAATGGAAAAGTACCTCATCCCTGCAGTGGAGAGAATTTGGATGAAAAAACTTGGTAAGATTTTTCAGAACACCTGCACAAAACAAATTTACCCATAAGGGGTTGAACTGTTGGCTCTTGTGTGGTGAAAAGACTGCAAATCATTTTCATGTGTTTTGGTCATGCCCAGTTATCCACCAATATTGGACCAATGTACAGACAATATTGGGGAAAATATTCAAAATAACAGTTCCCTTTTCTTTTGTAACTTTGTATTTGGGTTTACTACCGGACTCACTGGAAAGACGAGGAGAAAAATACCTATTCAATGTTTTAATATTGACAAGCAAAAAAGCTCTAACTAAAAAATGGATGTTGAAGGACTGTCCTACACCTGAAGATTGGATTAACGTGATCCAAGACATTTACTCGATGGAAAAGTTGACATTCGCACTGAGACAGGACAAGGATGGGTTCATGAACTTTTGGCAACCCTGGATCGCATATGTGTCTTCCATTAGATCTAATCTTTGACAAATACCATTTCAATAATGGTTCCGCTCTTTGTTCCAACGCTACTCAGATGCTCTTTTACCTTTATTTACTTACTTTTTCTTTTTGTTTGTTTTTTGCTGGTTTGTTTGGTTTTTTTGTTTTTTGTTTGTTTTTTGTTTGTTTTTTTTTCTCTTTAATTTCACTTTTTCTTTCACTTTAAAAAAAAAAAAAAGGGGGTGTTGTAAGAATTAATCTTCCAATGTTGTCAGATATCAGAAAATAAGGGAACATGTGATGAAAATGTAAACAATGCACTGCTGTAACGACCTGTTTACCCTTTACAAAAACTTAAATAAAAAAACAAGAAAACAAAACTCACCGCCGCTACAACAAATGTCCATCTGTAGCTGCGGCCGTGAATGAGGAGGTGCAGGCTCTTTTCACCGAACGTGTCGATGTCAGAACCGTTGGCTGCCACTGCTCCATTGCCTCGGGTGCCCATGGCTCGATCTGCATGGGAGGGCATGATGAAACTCAGCTGAGCTCCCGTGTCGATGAGGAACTGCTTGCCTGTGTGTCCATCCGTCACGTATAACAGCTTGTTTTTCTCGCCGAGAACCGCTGCCGTTAACGGCCCTCGGCTTGGGCGTTTTCCCGACATCGTGAACTTGCAGGGGGGAACGCATTTGTGGGCTTTCTCGGCGAAGTGTTGGTGATAATAACAGACGTCGATCTGTTTGTTACGCTTGGGCCGTGCCGCTGTCACCGTGGGTTGTGGCTCTCCATGGCTCGGGGCGTCAGTTTTGAGGTCCACGGATGCCGCTGTAGGTGTCCGCTCCTTGCAGGCGTTGACGAGCCGATAAGCCTCGCTGGCCAGTGTGCGGAAGTCTTGGTGGGTGTCGCACTTCATATTGGTGAGTGTCCCTCTCATGTGTGGTGGAAGCGTGCTGAGGAAAATAAACTGGAAAAGGAAATTGTCGTTGTCCTCCTCCTTAAGCTGCAGCAAATCCTCCATGAGGGCCTTCGGATTGCCCCCTTTGTGGCCGTAGATCGCCAGGATCCTCTCGGCTCTTTCCTCCGCTGGTGGGACATAGTTCGCCACGATGGTCGCCTTGAGCATCTCATACTTGTCCCGGGCCGGTGGTCGCCGGATCAAGCTCCGCACACACCTCGAAGTGGTGGAGTCGAGCTTGGAGACGATATGGTAGAATTTTGTATCGTCTGCTGTGATGCCCGCCAGTATGAACTGGGCTTCAGCCTGTAGAAACCAAGAGGCGGGGTCTTCTTGCCAGAAGTCTGGCAGCTGGACAGCGACGGCGTTCGTGCACACCATCACTGTTGTGCCCGCCGGGTGAGAGTGCCTTGCCTCGGCTCTCACGGCGGTGCTGGAGCTCGGTTGAGCTCTCTCGGTACCTTCTGCCGGGGGGAACAGCTGTCTGCTTGTTCCCTCGTCTGCGTTGTCGCTGGCGTAAGTCAGATTCGCCGCGGATGAGTCGCTTGAAGAACGCCTCAGGTCCATACTCGCGTCAAGGTCACCAGTGTAGAAAAGCTGGAAATAACGAGGCGGTTTTGTATCACAAAAGTAGAGTCTTTAATGAACAAACTCTTCTATCTTGTCTCATCTGGTGCAGAGCTTGGCAGAAGGCAAAAAGAGGAAGAATTCTGCCCAGCTCGCTGGTTAAATACAGGCACACATCAAAGACATGCAAAACACAAGCTGAAATCCCCCGTTATCTAAATCTCCTATTAGTCCTGTTAACTCCTCCCTTCGCCTTGGGAGGTGATGGGAAAACTTCTCCTCCCTCAGGGGTGAAGGTGTCGAGTCTGTTGCCATGGCGTCGTCATGAGTCTTCACACGGCGGTGAGATTCCTTTGTTCTTTCAGAGGTGTGAAGTTCCTTTGTATATTCTGTCCCAAACATTTCCACATGCTCTAACAAATGTAGGTATGGAATATATGGGTGATATATACCACACCTAAGCTAGAATTAGTCGCCAGTGCCAACTATGAAGCCTTAATGACAGATATTAATGAGTTACTTCAGAGATGGATGTCACTACCAATGTTGATGATTGGGAGAATTAATATACTTAAAAGTAATATTTTACCCAAAATACTTTATTTATTTCAATACATTCCTTTACCACCACCTTCAGATCTATTCTCAAGAATTAAAAAAAAGTTTGTGGAATTTATATGGAACAATAGGAAGGCTAGATTACGTCTGTCCTTACTATATTTACCATTTGATCGTGGAGGTCTGAAATGTCCAAACTTTATGTTGTATTACTGGTCAGCACAACTGAGGTCTATGACATATTATTTTTCATCAAATGATCTCCCTCACTGGACTGAGATGGAATCATACAGTTTACCTTTACCTCTTCCCATATTCATATACTCAGACTCGGCAAAAAAATTACAGAAACAAGTTAAAAATCCATTTGTAAAGCATATGATCAAAATATGGTGTGAAACCACAAAATTCTTAAAAGAACCACACTTACTGTCACAATTTAGCCCAATATGGGGTAATCAATATTTTAAACCAGGGAGAGCGGATGCTGTATTTAAAGTATGGAATTTAAAAGGGATTCAAAAGATTCAAGACTTATATCTGTCATGTTCAGATAACATAATGTCTTTTGAAGAACTGAGGATCAAATTTAATCTTAATAGAAAACATTTTTTTAAATATCTGCAGCTTAGGAACTTTATTCGATCAAATCAAAATAATGCTCTCACCCGACCTACTTATTCATCCTTGGAAAAAATTTTGACGAAAGATAGTAAGAGAAAGGGTATTATTTCAGAGTTTTATAACTCACTGACACTATCCTTAAGTCAAAACTCACAGAAAAGATTGAATTATTGGAAAGAAGATCTGCAAACTGAAATTTCACAGGAACAATGGGAATTGGCTTGTACAGAAGCTCAAACCAAATCAATAAATGTACATCTTAAATTGATACATTTTAAATGGTTAATGCGGATGTATGTTACACCGGTGGAGTTAAATAGATATAACAAAAACATACCAGATACGTGCACAAAATGTATGGCAAGTAAAGGAACCCTATTTCATTGTTTATGGGAATGTAGAAAAATTAGAATGTTTTGGGAAGAGGTGAGGGTAACAATTGAAAAAATAATTTCAAAACAAATCATATTGAATCCTAAATTGTTTTTGTTGGGTCTGTATCCAGAAAAGCACAACTTTAATAAGAGTGAAAGAGCATTCATAGACCTCAGTTTGCTTAATGCCAAAAAATGTATTGCACTATTGTGGAAAAAGACTCATAGACCAGATGTGACTCAGTGGTTAAGACAGATGTTAACAAACCTTCCACTAGAAAGAATAACATACATACTGAAATCAAAGGAAATTGTGTTTGAGAATATATGGAGACCTTTCACTGATTATGTAAAGAATTTAAACATAACTTTTGAAGAGGAAGGTGAATGATGTGTGTGGACCTTGTAAATTCCAAACTGGTGAATGTATAATATACTTATGTAATGGATTGCCTAGACTAAACAGAGGAGCATTGTTGAAGATCTGTCTTTGTTAGTGGTTGTTGGTGTTTTTAGTATATATATATATATTTTTTTTTAAATTACTTTAGTGTTAGTGTTTGATTGTTTGTGTTATGTTTGTAAAAAAAAAGGTTCAATAAAAAATATTGTGGAAAAAAACAAAAAAACAAATTAGAAACACTTTTAAAAACACTATTTTAAATGCCCCACTACGACACTCTTGCTGAACTGATTTAACACTACTTCAGCCATGCCACGAGTCTGAGCACGATGTTTTCCCGTGCTCAGGCTCTCTACTTATTTTTGTTCATCTCCTGTATTTTCTCAGTTTATGTATTATTTCTCTGTATTTTGGGTTTTGTTATATGTTGTTTCTTTTGAAATGAGCTCTCCCCCTCCAGACACTCCCTCCTTGCCTTCATCTTGTATTTGTACTTTGCTCAGTAATTAGGTCTGCCTACCTGCTCATGCGATTCACACCTGATCACACTTGTTATGTTTGATTGCCTGCATTATTTATGACTGCCTGTTCTGTCTACTGATTGTCAGTGCCTCATGGTTGTCATAGTTGTTTTAACTATCCCCTGTTGGAACCCCTTCCCTGTTCCATTGTACATTCCTGTATTTTCACATTATGGCGGCACATGGGGAAAGCATAATTGTGTAACATCTTAGACAAGAACAAAGAGCAGAGGTTCCCTGGTGAGATAACAGGGAGGTGTGAAGGATGAATGCAGTGTGACCTTTTGTGTGTTAGAAACTTCTGGAGGAATGGTAAAGGATTAAGGAAGTGAATGCAATGTGACCTTTTGTGTGTTAGAAGCTTCTAGAGGAATGCCATAGTATTTAAGAGAAGAGTCCTTGCTGAGATGTCATTCTGTCTGTGCTTCTTGTGTGAGATGTGTAATAAATCACCTGAACCAAATCCGCCTCTTTATTTACACAGTCCACACTGGTGACCCAAGACGAATTATGGAACACAATGGAAGATCCCCGGAGCCAACCTCGATGGGAACCCCCAGCCACGCATTTTGGCAGCACAACCCGCGCTCCTGGTTCCACCTAGTCGAGGTGCAGTTCGCCCTCCGGGGGATATCGGCGGATGACACAAAGTTCCACTATGTGGTCGCAACGCTCGACGCCCGCACGGCTCAGCACGTAGAGAGCCTGCTCGATCAGCCACCAACCGACGACAAGTACGGTGCGCTGAAGGCTGCGCTCATCCAGCACTGCACTCTCTCGGATGGTGAGAGAGCAGAGAGACTCCTGACGCGGACCGGGTTGGGAGACGGGTCGGCCATAGACCTTATGGAGAAGATGCTGAGGTTAAAGGGCACAGACGATGACCACTTTATTTTTACCCACCTCTTCCTCCGGAACCTTCCGTCAGCGGCGAGAGCGACCCTGGCCAATTCGCCGTTGCTGGCCAAGCGGGACTATTGTGCGCTAGCCCGGGAAGCAAACCGGATCATCGTCGCCACCAGGGAGTTCACGACCATTGTGGCAGCGACGGAGCTCGGCACGACGACCGGAGGAGGCGAGGAGCCACCGATGGCAGCAACAGAGCCACCGACAGCAGCAGCAGCGGGGGCCAAGGATCGCGAGGGAGACACGCTTTGTTTCTACCACCGCTGCTTCACAGAGTGGGCACGCAAATGTATACCACCGTGCCAATTCAAGCGACTCAGGAAATGCCAAGACTGGGGGTCGGTAGCAGCCGCGACCCTCGGCGAGGAGAACAAGCTGCTCTACTTGACGGACGCACGCTCAGGGAGGCATTTCCTCGAGGACACCGGTGCCCAGAAGAGTTTCATCCGGCCGACCTACGCTGACCGGCTGGCAGGATCTAGCGGCCTCGAGATGGCAGCAGCAAACGGCTCGGAGATTAAGACCTTTGGTTAGAGGACTCTACTCTTGTCTCTTCACGGCCGTACATTTGAGTGGACTTTTGTCATAGCAGCATTGAATTTCCATATTCCGGGGGCTGATTTTTTGTGTGCACATGGTTTGTTGGTAGATGTCGCTAACAGACGCCTGGTTAATGCACTGTCCTTTGACTCTCTCCCCTGTATAGCTCGGGTGACCCGGCCAACAGCACAAGCCAACGTCACAGCTACATGCGGTAAGTTCCACACACTGCTCACTCAGTTCCCAGCACTCACTGTCCCGACGTTTTCGGCAGCCATCGCTAAACACGGGGTGGAGCATTTTATCACCACCACCGGGCCGCCCGTTTTTGCAAGAACTCGGTGCTTGGACGCAACTAAACTGGCCATAGCGCGCGAGGAGTTCGCCAACCTGGAGAGGTTGGGCATCATCAGGCGTTCAAACAGCCCATGGGCTTCCCCGCTACACATGGTCCCTAAAGCTGAGGGTTCGTGGCGATCTTGCGGGGATTTCTGCAGGTTGAACAACGCCACAGCGCACGACCGCTACCCAATTCCTCACATTCAGGATTTTTCCGGTCACCTGGCAGGAGCGCGCGTTTTTTCTAAAATAGACCTGGTCCGCGGTTACCACCAAGTCCCAGTGCGTGCTGAGGACATACCCAAAACAGCGGTAATAACTCCGTTCGGTTTAGTCGAGTTTTTGTGCATGCCATTTGGGCTTAAAGGGGCTGCACAGGCGTTCCAATGCATGATGGATGCAGTGCTGCGCAATCTCCCTTTCGTGTTCGTCCACCTGCACGATATCTTGGTAGCCAGCACGTCCGAAGACGAAGACGAAACCCACCTCACGATGGTTTTCCGGAGGTTGGAAGAGCACGGGTTAATAATCAACCCAGCGAAATGTCAGTTCGGGGTGACACGGATTGATTTTTTGGGGCACCGCGTCTCTCCCGAAGGAGCGGTCCCGCTGCCTGACAAAGTGCGCGCGGTAGCAGATTTTCCCTGGCCACAAACGGTCAGGGCGCTACAAGAATTTTTGGGAATGGTGAACTTTTATAACCAGTTCCTTCCTCGCGCAGCGCAGCTCATGCAACCACTGTACGCCGTGCTCAAAAAACAGAAACCCGCGGATAAGATCGAATGGACCCCGGAGCGAGAGCGGGCGTTCTCGGAAGTCAAAGCAGCCCTGGCAAACGCTGCATTGCTGGCACATCCAGACCCAATGGCTCGCTTAGCGCTCACCACTGACGCTTCAGATGTGGCCATAGGGGCGGTCGTGGAGCAGCGCGTAGCTGGGGCTTGGCAGCCGCTCGCCTTTTTCAGCAGGACTTTGCGTGACAGTGAACGTAAATACAGCGCGTTCGACAGGGAGTTGCTGGCTCTCCACTTGGCCATTCGCCACTTCCAGTTCTGGCTGGAAGGGCACAGTTTCACCGCGTTCGTTGACCACAAGCCACTAACATTCGCGATGGCCAAGGTTTCAGAACCGTGGTCGGGCCGGCAGCAGAGACAGCTGGCCGCGATCTCAGAGTTTACTACTGATATTCAGCATGTGTCAGGTAAACTGAATGTAGTGGCAGACTGCCTCTCGCGCGCCATGGCGGCCCTGGTCTGCATGGGGATAGATTACACAGCCATGGCCGCGGAGCAGATTAGTGACGCGGACGTGCGCGCGCTCCAGTCTGGACCAACAGGGTTAAGGCTGGAGAGCAGGGTGCTGCAAGACGGCATGCCTCCCCTAATCTGCGATGTCTCCACGGGGCGCCCGCGTCCCGTGGTCCTGGCCGCGTGGCGTTGCCGCGTGGCGTCGCCGCGTGGCGTCGCCGCGTGTTTGACTCGATTCATTCTTTGGCGCACCCGGGAGTGCGCGCGTCGGTCAAAATGGTAGGGGTGTAGAGGAGCTGGAAATAATGAGGCGGTTTTGTTTAAAAGCAGCGTTTTAATGATCAGCTCTCCTATCTTGTCTCATCAGGTGCAGAGCGTGGCAGAAGGTAAAAAGAGACAGAATTCTGCCAGCTCGCTGATTAAATACAGGCACACATCAAAAGACAGGCATTACAAAGGCTGACATCCCTCGTTACCTTAATCCCCCCATTGTCCTGTTATTTCCTCTCCTCGTCTTGGGAGGTGATGGGAATTCCTCTCCTCGCCTTGGGGGGTGAGGGTGACTCCTCCGGTCTCCGCCGTCACGCCCTGGGACGTCTTTGTTCTTCACACGGCGGGTGAGATTCCTTTGTCCTTTCAGAGGTGTGAAGTTCCTTACATATGCAGTCACCAAACATCTCACATGTTCTAACATATGTAGGTATGGAATATATGAGTAATATAGACCATAGGCCCCCCAAACAACTAGGAAAGGACAACAGAAAGATTCACAGTCTAGAACAGTTACTACGACATACTACGTGTTAAGCTGTTGCCACAGAAGAACTTTCTAGCAGCCATGCTTCTAAGATAGTTCAGTGGTAATCATAACAGTATAGTAAAATCATAAGTCAGTCCTAAACTGTTGCAGCACAATTAGAGAATAATTGTGGAGTGGTTGGTATCAGTCCCTGTGCTGTCTGGGTTTAATTCTTCTCCCAAAACTGCTGAAGGTTGGTTTAGGCGTCCTGCTGGGACCTTCTTGTGAGGAATCTGCAGTGTGGGAAGGGGAGAGATTATTTGTTCCCTGCCTGAGGGCTGAGACTTTTCCCTTGGGGGGTCTACCTCGCCGAGGTGCTCGTGCCAACTGTGCAGGTTCGTCTTTCAACAAGAAGGCAGGTTTAAGTCTGTCAATGCTGACTGTTTCTTTTCTGTCCCCATAATCAAGCACAAAGTGTTTATCACCATGTTCCAGCACACTGTAAGGGCCATCGAATACTGGGCGTAACGTTGGTTTTAGAGCTTCACGCTTAACAAAAACGAACTCAGCTTTTTTTAAAGTTTGAGGGACAAAAACTCGTGGGAAGGAGTGATGAGCTGGACCGGGAAGAGAGTCCGGTCCGTTGCTGCCTAAAAACCTTGGGACTGGCTCTGGGTTCTCTGGTAAAAATTCACCTGGGAGTCTGAGAGGCTGAGCAAAGACTAATTCTGCAGGGGAAGCGTCTAGATCCTCTTTAGGTGCGGCACGCAACCCCAATAAAACCCAGGGAAGTTTATTTACCCAATTTGTGTCCGTTAGTGAGGCTCTGAGGGCGGCCTTTAAGGACCTGTGAAAACCCTCGCATAACCCATTAGCCTGAGGGTGATAAGCGGTGGTGCGATGCATTGTTGCCCCTAAGCTGTTGGACATGGCTGACCAGAGCTCTGAGACAAATTGAGGCCCCCTATTTGACGTAATGTCTGATGGGACGCCGAAACGTGCCACCCAATTTGTTAGAAAAACGCGAGCGACTTCCTCCGCTGTAGTTGCCGCTAGAGGAACTGCCTCTGGCCAGCGCGTGGTGCGGTCTATCATTGTTAGCAGGTGTGTGAAACCTTGGGAGGAAGGTAGTGGTCCCACTAGGTCGACATGGATGTGGTCGAACCTTCTAGCAGGGATTGGAAAAGGCTCCAGAGGGGCTTTTGTGTGTCTGTGTATTTTGGCGCGTTGACAAGAAATGCACGTTTTTGCCCACTCTTTTACGTCTTTGCACAGGCCTGGCCACACAAACTTTTCAGCAACCATTTTGACCGAGGCGCACACACCTGGGTGCGCGAGGGAGTGAATTGTGTCAAAAATGCGGCGGCGCCAAGTAGCTGGTACTAACGGGCGAGGTCGGCCGGTTGAAATATCGCATATTAGGGGGGGCACGCCGTCGCGTAACCCTTTTTTCTCCAGCCTTAACCCTGTTGGTTCAGACAAGAGCGCGCGCACGTCCGCGTCACTGTTTTGTTCTTCTGCTATGGCTGCATAATCTATCCCTTCATGGATAGGTGCTGCGTATGTGTCTGTGTTAGTGAAGAGTTCCGCTGCTGAGGCAGTATAATCTGTCTCCTCGCGCTGTGGCACCGCCAGAGCGCGAGAGAGACAGTCCGCTACTACGTTAAGTTTGCCTGCTACGTGTCGAATGTCTGTGGTGAACTCTGAAATCGCAGCCAGCTGTCTTTGTTGTCTGCCCGACCATGGTTCTGAAATTTTAGCCATAGCAAAGGTGAGCGGTTTATGGTCTACAAAAGCCGTGAAACTCCGCCCTTTTAACCAAAACTGGAAGTGGCGGATGGACAAATGAAGCGCCAGCAGCTCTCTGTCAAAAGTGCTGTATTTGCGTTCAGTTGGGTTTAGCGATTTGCTAAAGAATGCTAAAGGTTGCCAGACCCCGCTGACAAGTTACTCTACAACTGCCCCTATGGCCAGGTCTGAAGCATCTGTGGTTAGTGCAATGTGGGCTGCGGGATCTGGGTGAACTAACATTGTGGCGTTAGCTAGGGCGTTTTTAACTTCCGCGAAAGCGCGTTCGCGCTCCGGGGTCCATTCGACCGCGTTGGAAGCCTTCTTTTTTTTGAGCGCGTCATATAGGGGCTGCATGAGCTGAGCTGCATGGGGGAGGAAGCGGTTGTAAAAATTAACCATCCCCAAAAATTCCTGTAGCGATTTGACCGTTTGGGGCCGTGGAAAACCTTCTATCGCACGAACTTTGTCTGGAAGTGGAACTGCCCCTTTCGGGGAGACTTTGTGTCCCAAAAAATCAATTTGCGAAACGCCAAATTTGCATTTGGCTGGATTGATTATTAGCCCGTGCTCCTCTAGCCTCTGAAAAACGGTAGTGAGGTGCTGCTCGTGTTCCTCCTCGGACGAGCTGGCTACCAGCATGTCATCGAGGTAGACGAAGACAAATGGGAGGTCGCGTAGGACCGCGTCCATCATACGTTGAAAAGTTTGGGCCGCACCTTTGAGGCCGAAAGGCATTCGCAAGAATTCAAAAAGGCCGAAAGGGGTTATAACCGCCGTTTTAGGAACGTCTTCAGCTCGGACTAGGACCTGGTGATAACCGCGGACTAAGTCTATCTTTGAAAAAATGCGCGCACCCGCTAGATGCAGTGAAAAGTCTTGAATGTGAGGGATTGGGTAGCGGTCATGCGCTGTAGCGTTGTTTAATCTGCGGTAATCTCCGCACGGTCTCCAAGAACCGTCATCGTCATTTCATAGATCATTGAAAGCGGCTCTCAGGGCTTCACTGACGGATGCAAATTGGGTAGACAAGCTACCGTAGGTTTTATTGGGGTTACATTCTGCACCTAAAGAGGATCTGGAAGCTTCCCCGGCTGAACTCGTTTTTGCGCAACCACTTCGGCTGCCCGGGGAGTTTCTGCCAGATAATCCCACACCGGGCAGCTCCCCGTCGCAGCTGTTGCAGCGTAGCATAGACACAGGCACGCTGCCGGACCCTGCCCACCACAGTTTTCCGCATGTTTTTGTGCCTAAAACTTTGAAAAACGCGGAGTTCGTGTTTGTCAGACACGACGTCCACCGCCCTCCATTGCAACCACCCTATGATGGACCGTTCAGAGTGCTGGAAACAGGGGATAAGGATTTTTTGCTAGATTTGGGGGGTAGGAGGGAAAAGATTGGCATAGACAGACTCAAACCCGCTTTAGTGGTGGTGGACGAGCAAGTGCTGTTGGCGAGGGCCCCTCGGAGTGGAAGACCCCCAAGGGGAGCTCCCCAGAGAAAAGATTCCCCACAACACCCACACGGACAGACAAAAAGTTTTCACCCCCAAACATCAACCCCCCAGCTTGACAGCGCCGCGGAGGCGGTGAACCCTGGTTACAGCAGATACGGGAGAAGACTGAAGCCCAAGCAGCATGTGGATTGATGTTTAATGGTTCTATCACAGCATACGGACTGTTATTCTTTTGTTCTATCCAATATGCTCGGCGGGGGGGGGGGGGGGGGTGGTATGGCGGCACATGGGGAAAGCATAATTGTGTAACATCTTAAACAAGAACAAAGAGCAGAGGTTCCCTGGTGAGATAACAGGGAGGTGTGAAGGATGAATGCAGTGTGACCTTTTGTGTGTTAGAAACTTCTGGAGGAATGGTAAAAGATTAAGGAAGTGAATGCAATGTGACCTTTTGTGTGTTAGAAGCTTCTAGAGGAATGCTATAGTATTTAAGAGAAGAGTCTTTGCTGAGATGTCATTCTGTCTGTGCTTCTTGTGTGAGATGTGTAATAAATCGCCTGAACCAAATCCGCCTCTTTATTTACACGCTCCACAACATCACCATTTTCCTGTACTCCTCAGTTGTAAGTTTATTTTTGCTCACTGTATGGACTTTGTGTTTTGTTTATTAAATTGCACAACTAGCAGTTCAGTGTGCGGGTGTTCCTCTCTGCCCCGAAGGGACGATTCATGACGGTAGGCACTGACCAGTTGAGACCCAGCTGCTACTAGCTTGTGTTTTTTTGTTTTTTTCACTCACCTGTTTTTCGGAGCTCACATCATGTCCCCAGCACGCTGGCCTTCAGCCTTCAGAGGAAGATCAACAGCTGGGCCCCCGAGTGAGGAAGAGGACTGGGTCACTGATTTCATCCAGGGCTTCGCGGACGAAGCTCCCACCTCCCGCAGCCCCAAGAAAGCCTGGGAGAGTGTGAATACTGCGGTTGGGATTGTGGAGGTGCACCCTGGGTTGAGGAAGCATCTCCAGTTCGCGGTGCTGCTGGCCACAGTCTCTTCGCTTCAGCAGTTATTCCCCAGGCTGACAAGGGGGCCACTTCCAGTGGAACAGAGTCCAATGCAGAAGCGCTCTCCATGGCAGACATCATCCACTTTCCTCTGCTCACCCGCTCCTGCTTTGCTGGCTCCAAAACACTGCTCCCCTCCGCCCATCCTCCAGTCGCGGTGGAACTGGACTCCCCGGGAGAGAGCCACCTGGGTCAGCCACCTCCCGTTTCCCGCCGTTGCCCAGTGGAACACTGCCAGAGGAATGCCTCCACTTCCCTATCAGCAGCCCATCCTTCGCCGAGGTCAAAAACTCCCGCAGCAGTTCTCTCATCCTGCTCCTCTTCTCCGGCTGTCCCGTCAGCCTCTTGCTCCGTTGCTGCTGCATCCCCCTTTTCCTCGAAGATTCCTCCTGCTGCTGAAGGTCCAGTCACCTCCTTCCCAGCTCCACCTGTCACCACGTCTGCTGGGGCAGCTCCTGTACATTCCTCTGAGGGGCCCGCAACAACAGCAACCATGGAAAGGGCAGATTCCACACCAGCTGCAGTAGACAACATCATGCCCTGGGAACACAGGCAAGTGCTTTTTCATTCTCTATCATCCTCACATGAATCATATTGCCTGACTCCTGGTGGTGAGGCTCAGGTTTCCCAGTCCTCTGAGCTCTCACCTCCTGCTGCAGTCATAATTGCCTCACCTGCTCTCTCCGTGTCTCCTCCTATGCCCCCTGAATGTCGGCCAGTTAAAGAATTGAGCCACCGGATGGTGGAGGAGCCTGTGGCCCTGGAGGACTGGTTCCAGCCCTGCAGCCATGGTTCGGAGGGAGGGAGAGTGCTGTCAGTGAGCTGAAGCCTGCGCCAACAGTTGAGCGTCCCCTGGCTTCAGCAGTGCAGGGTCCAGCACCAATTCAATTCAATTTTATTTATATAGTGCCATTTCACAACAACAGCCATCTCATAGCACTTTCAACTGTAGGGGAAACCCCCACAGTTGCAGAAAAACCCCAGCAATCAGGCGATCCCCTGTGAGCAAGCGCGTGGCGATGGTGGAGAGGAAAAACTCCCTTTTAACAGGAAGAAACCTCCAGCCGAACCAGGCTCAGGGAGGGGCAGCCGTCTGCTGCGACTGGCTGGGGGGTGAGGGGATAGGGAAGATGAAAAGAACAGACATGTAGAGAGCAAACAACACGATGGGGACTCGATCTCTGGGAGAGAACAAACAGATGTTAATGACCAGCAAAAAATAAATATTTCATTGAGAGTGAAGAAAGGAGTGAAGCCCAGTGCATTATTGGAGGTCCCCCGGCTGTCTAAACCTATTAGCAGCATAACTAAGGGAGGGTTCAGAGACACATGATCCCTCCCTAATTGTAGACTATATCAAAAAGGAAGGTTTTAACCCTATTCTTAAAAACAGAGATCGAGTCTGACTCCCGAATCCAGATTGGTAGCTGGTTCCACAAGAGAGGGGCTTGACAACTGAAGGCTCTGCCTCCCATTGTACTTTTGGAGATTTTAGGTATTACAAGTAATCCTGCATTTTGGGAGTGTAGTGCTCTGTTAGGATAATACGGTAGGATCAGATCTTTTAAATAAAAAGGGGCCTGATTGTTTAGGCTTTGTAAGTAAGAAGAAGGATTTTAAACTTAATTCTAAACTCTATGGGAAGCCAATGAAGGGAGGCCAGAACCGGACAGATGTGATCTCTCTTTCTAGTCCCTGTCAAAACTCTTGCTGCAGCATTTTGGATCAACTGAAGACTTTTTAAAGATGTTTTAGGACAACCTGATAATAAAGAGTTACAATAATCTAATCTAGAGCTAACAAAAGCGTGGATCAATTTCTCAGCATCACTCTGAGACAAGATGCTCCTAATCTTGGCAATATTACACAAATGATAGAAGGCAGTCTTAGAAACAAATTTAATATGTGAATTGAAAGACAGATCTTGATCAAAAATAACTTCAAGGTTCCAGAGCTATTAAAAAAAGAGTAACCGCATCCAAACTATAAGTCTGATTTGGAAAGGTATTTCTAAGTTTTTTTGGACCAACAAGAATGACTTCAATCTTATCTGAATTTAATAGCAGGAAATTGCAAGTCATCCGAGCTTTGATTTCCTTAAGACAGGCATCTAACTTGGCTAATTGATTACTATCATCTGGCTTCATTGACAAATATAATTGTGTGTCATCTGCATAACAATGAAAATGTATACAGTGATTTCTAATAATGTTGCCTAACGGAAGCATATATAAACTAAAAAGAGTAGGGCCTAGCACAGATCCCTGTGGAACTCCATGACTGAGCTGTGAGTTGAAAGAAAACTCATTATTGACATGAACAAACTGGAACCTATCAGATAAATAAGATCTAAACCACTGCAACGAAGTTCCATTAAGTCCAACATAGTGTTCTAATCTATCAAGTAGAATATTATGATCAATAGTATCAAAAGCTGCACTAAGGTCTAAAAGGACAAGAACAGAAACAAGTCCATTATCAGATGCAATAAGGAGGTCATTAGTGACCTTCACTAAGGCTGTTTCAGTACTATGATGGATTCTGAACCCAGATTGAAACTCTTCAAGTAAACCATTTCCCTGCAGGTGGCCAAATAATTGCGTAGCAACAACTCTTTCTAAGATTTTTGAAATGAAAGGGAGATTAGAGATTGGTCTATATTTAGCTAAAACTCCTGGATCCAGCGTTGGCTTTTTGAGTAAGGATTTAATTACAGCTGTTTTAAAAGCCTGCGGTACATGACCTAAAGTTAATGAAGAATTGATTATTTGAAAAATAAAGCTACCAACAAGTGGGAAGACTTCTTTAAATAACCTGGTAGGAATAGGGTCTAAAAGACAAGTTGAAGGCTTGGATGAGGAAATTATTTTGTCTATCTCTAAAAGGTCAAGTGGAGTAAACTTATTCAAACAAATATCAATTGAAGGAGTTGTAGTAGTTACTGTATTTAAGTTAACGATGGGAAGAATCTGATTGATTTTATCTCTGATAGATGAAATTTTATTATTGAAAAAGTTCATAAAGTCCTGACTAGTAAGCTCTAAGGGAATGTTAGGATTGACAGAGTCCTGACTCGTTGTCAGCCTGGCTACAGTGCTGAACAGAAACCTAGGATTATTCTTGTTCTCTTCTATTAATGCAGAATAATATCTTGTTCTAGCTTTTCTAAGAGATTTTTTTTATAAATTAAAAGATGATTTCTCCAAGCTAAATAGATTTCATCTGAATTAGTGAGTGCCATTTTCTTTCTAATTGACGAGTCTTCTGTTTTAAGCTACGAGTTTCTGTGTTGAACCAAGGGTTAGAAATCTCTGATAAGACTTTTTCTTTTTTAAAGGGGCCACCAAGTCTAGAGTCTGATGCAGAGAAGCTGTAACACTATCTACCATGCTATCAATTACAGAAGGAGCAAGCTGTCTATAGCTTATTTCTGTTGTGTTGACACACGGCATAGAGGAAACAATCTGCATAAATTTGGTAACATCATCTGAGAGGCATCTACTGTAGTAATATTTTTCTTCAGGAGCCAAATACAGTGGTACCTCTACTTACGAAATTAATTCGTTCCGGAAGTATTTTCGTAACGTGAAAATTCCGTAAGTAGAGACACATTTTACATGTAAATGCCCTAATCCGTTCCAAGCCCCCCAAAATTCGGACATAAATTTTTTATAAATCATAAAAATGCATCAAAACATGTAACAAATACATGTTACAATTAGATTACTGCACAATAAACATAAAATAAGAGTTGTACATAATTTAAAAAAACAAAGAATAAAGTAAAGAATAATAAAAATTATGTTCATTTACCGTTTAACTGCTATCGTCGTCATCGTCACCTTTTGCCTTCTTTGGTTCATGTTCTCTCTCATCAGTGGTTTTTGCCTGACGTTTTGTGAAGAACCGATCCAAGGACGTTTGCTTTTGTCGGCTTTTAACAATCCTTCGGCTTCCTTTTGTTTTAATACCGTGCCGATCGTAGATGTATTACGGCCATATTCTTTGGCGAGATCAACCAAACGCATCCCTTTTTCATACCTTTCTATTATCTCTTGCTTTGTTTGTATGGACAAAAAAACTCTCTTCTTCTTCTTTTCTCCTTTTCCACTTATCTCCATCACTTTCTTGGGGCCCATAGTGAATAAAAGTTAATACTGTACTGTACACACACGTAAAACTGCCCGAACTTCCCCAACACTTCGTGGCCAATGGGATACCAGGAAGATGCTAGGCGATAGCTAATGGCAGAGCAGCTACAAGTATGTTTACGTTCCGTAAACTACGGGAGCTGCGAGGAGCGCATACTTTTTTGCCTTTCGTATCCTGAAATTTCTTTCGTAACAAGAGGCAATATTTTCCCGTTGAGGCGTGTCGTAACCTGAAAATTCCGTATGTAGAGACGTTCGTAAGTAGAGGTACCACTGTAGTCAGAAATAGTAAAATCAAAGGTTAACAGACAATGGTCTGACAGTACAACAGGGAGCAGACCTCCTGTTGCCACGCCGGGTGAGCCACCTGCGTGGGGCACTTTGCTGGGGGGGGGGGGGTCGTGGGACTGCATTGACCACAATGCCTGCTGCAGGGGCTGCTGCAGCAGAGCTGAAGCTGGAGATCTAGAGGGCCGGGCCTGTGACATCGCTGCATGGATCGACGGAGTCCTGGACGGCGGTGGAGCTTGAACCCAGGCAAGTACTGTCCCTTGTTTTTACTGTCTCTATTTTGGAGAGGTCTTGTCTGGCTCTTCGTAGGGAGGGCCAAGTGCAGCCATCAGCTGCACCTGATCTCACCTCGCTGGGCTCCACTGCTGCTGGTGGCCCTGACCCTGTTTCTCTGCCTCTCCTGTTGGAGTCTTTTCCCAGGGTCACCAAGGATGATCCAACTTCGCCAGAGGTCTCTGAGGGTCCAGCCTCACCGCCCGAGATCACCATGGGTCCAGCTTCTCCAGCTGAGGTCATCGCAGGTGCTCCGTCCCAGCCTGGGGCCTACGTGGGTGCTGCTTCCCCTTCAGCTGAGCTCGTTGTGGGTGTTCCGTCCCAGCCTGGGACCTCCATGACTGCAGCTTCCCCATCGGCTGAGGTCTTCATGGGTGTTCCATCCCAGCCCAGGATCTCCGTGGGTGCTGCTCTCCCTCCAGCTGAGGCCATCGAAGATGCTCCGTTCCAGCCGGGGGATCCCGTGGGTGCAGCTCCGCCTTAGGCCGGTTCTCCGTGGGTGTTACACTCCAGCCCGGGGGCCACCGTCGGTACAGCCACATCCCAGTCCAGGACCACCATGGGTGCAGCTATGCTCCCGTTTGGAGCCAAGGCGGGTGCAGCTTTGCTCTAGCCCAGAGCCGCCGCGGGTGCTGCTTCGCCCCAGCCCGGGGTTGGCGAGGGTGCTGCTTTTCCCACACCACGTGTGCTACCATGCCCCAGTCCGGGGCCACTGAGGGCGCTACAGGCCAGTCCGAAAGCGCCGTAGTTCCCTCTTCTCTGCCTGACATCATTGTGGTTCCCTCTCCTCTGCCCGACGTCATTGTGGTTCCCTCTCCTCAGCCTGAGGTCATCGTGGTTCCTCCTCCTCTACCCACCATCATCGTGGGTCCATGTACTCTTCCGTCCTCCACACCACCGATTCTATCCATTGGGCAGCCGCCTTCTGGACTACCCTTTCTGTTCGGGTGGTTAAAGAACTCTGGAAGACCACTCGACAGACTGTGCCACTGGGGTAGGTGGTCCATGTTCTCCGGGAGGCAGCCTGACTCATTCCATTATGCCATCCGCTGGGCGTGGAACTCTGGTCGCCCGCCTGAACTGTTCAGCTCTTCGGTACAGGGGGCTTAGGCAGTTTGGGCTTTGCCTGGTGTGGGTCCAAAGTGTTTTTTTGTTTTTTTGTTTCCTCCTAGCCTGTTCCCCCCACCACCTTCCCAGAGTGGTTTATTGTTCTACTCCTTTTGTTTGGGGTGGGGGTGGGGTCTTTTTTCTTTTTTGATGTTACTCTGGGGTATCTGGAATCCACCCCTTAAGGGGGGGGGGGGCTCTGTCACAAGACTGAGCGCGGTGTTTCACCGTACTCAGGCTGTCTACTTATTTTTGTTCATCTCCTATATTTTCTCAGTTTATGTATTATTTCTCTGTGTTGGGTTTTGTTATTTGTTTCTTTTGACATGGGCTCTCCACCTCCAGACACTCCCTCCTTGCCTTCATCTTGTATGTGTACTCAGCTCAGTAATTAGGTCTACCTGCCCGCTAATGTGATTCACACCTGATGGCACTTATGTTTGATTGCCTGCATTATTTAAGACTGCCTGTTCCATCTACCGATTGTCAGTGCCTCATGGTTGTCATAGTTGTTTCAACTATTCCCTGTCGCAACCCCTTCCCTGTTGAATGAATTTATTTGAATGAATGAATGAATTTGAATGAATTTTAATGAATGAATTTATTTATTTCGGATAGTACATTACAGGTTAAAAGAAACTGTATAATATAACAACAAGGTCAAGTTAGACAAAGACTCCTTCTACTATACAATTCCACGTGAGTTATCCGAAATGGGTGATGGCTGAAGCCGCAGCTTATATTGCCCCTTCCCTGTTCCGATGGGCATTCCTGTATTTTCACCTCACCGTTTTCCTGCACTCCCCAGTTGTAAGTTTATTTTTGCTCATTGCATGGACTTTGTGTTTTGTTTATTAAATTGCACAACTAGCGGTTCAATGTTTGGGTGCTCCTCTCTGCCCCGAAGGGGTCATTCATGACAAGCCGAAACCGGAAGTTGCACCCATAATCATTCCTACAGCGGCACCCCCAGGAATAAGGTGGATAGACATACAGTAAATAGAAAAAATATATAAAAAAGAAAAGTAAATAGAATAAATAAATAGACAAAAAAAAATAGGAAAAATATATTAACACAGGTGGGTGTTACCCAATATTTTCTAACCCATTTATAAGGTCCTGGAGAAAATAATCAGATCGTTCTGCCATGTTGAACTCCCTTTATTACTGCCGGCAGGAGAGAGCGCAGAACCAGCAAGGCCGAGGTTTCTGCACTGCTCTGCTCAAACAAAGGAGGCATCTGGTTTTAAAGGCTCCCCCAGAGCCCCTCCCACATTACCTTATATGGATACATAGAAACTGGCCAAGGAAGAACTAGAACATTCTGGCAGTAGCCTTCAACTGACCATAGTCACACTCAGGACATGCATTAGCGGCAATTGTACAGAAGAAGAAAGACATTTAAACATAACTGCACATCACCTAAATTACACAACAGATTAGTGTATAAGCAGCAAATTTCCACCATGATGAACATGTGAAAAATAAATTTCTACCACATTTTCCTTCTCTTGATCATATATGATCACACAATGTACAAGACAGCCAAAGCAAACATCAGTGAAAGTACACCCTAATTAGGTTTAAACTATCACATGGACAGTGACATAGAATAATGGCATGTGCAAAGAGTCACAAGAGGCTGCTTCTGGATACGTACTCAATGAAGGGCAAGAAAAAGGTGGGGTATAATGTGGAAGGTACGGGGAGGGCTATCTATTTTATACACTAATTAGTCTTTATTGACACAGTCACTACAGTCGTTATCATATGTGTCAATAGAGTAATTATTGGAATCATGCACTTCACGTCTTGTTTGGAGCAAATTGGTTGATGGGGCAGAGTGGTGAACCAATGAGTATATGATCAGTCCAAGCAGGAAAACGACAGGGCTACCCACATATATCATGTCTGTTGTGGTCCAAGCTTGATGATACCCCCGACGTCCTCGGCGGTGCTCCTCTTCAGCAGCCTGGTGCTGCAACAAGTCTATGTTGTCCATCATATCAGTATCAGTGTAAATGAGATGTATGCTCTATGTTTCTACTGAGCAGAGTTCGGCGTACACTCAGGTTGTTTGTGATGGCTGTCAGGTGCAACAGTGTGTGGTCTTATATCTTCACACGGCTCAGCTTCTTCTCATCCTAGTCTACAAAGTGGGGTGGTGATTGTGGCTAATCACTTGCATCTGCTTCTATTCCTCATCTGGTCTGGATTCTTCTGGCTTGACTCCTGGGACCTTTCTGCAATGCATTGCGTGAATCCACGTTGCCCTCTCAGCGCTTTTCACAGCCGTAAACGTCGTCAAAAGAACTTGGTATGGACCCAGCCACCATTTGCTGTGCCAATTCTTTAGTTTGAAACTCTTGACCGCCACCCAGTTACCTGGTTTTATGTTGTGGGGGACTCCCTCTGCTGGCCTGGGCAGGGCAGCCTTTACCTGCTGTGAAATGTTTTGAAGTTGGCAGGACAATGCAGAGCAATAGGATAACATGGCATTTTCAAAATGTGAAGTGGTTAGAGGAGGTGGTGTCTTCCTCTCCACAGAGAAACCTAAAAATGGGGGGCGAGAAAACAAAATCTTGAAGGGTGACATGTTATATTTCTTTCTAACTTGCATGTGCATGTACATGAGTGCTAATGGGAGGCACCTAGTCCAGGGTAGGCCAATTCCATCTCCAAGTTTGGCAAGTTTGCTTTTCAAAGTACCATTTTCACGCTCGATAGTGCCACCTGATTGTGAATGGTAGGCACAATGTTTTCTCAAATCAAGGCCCAATGTAATACTCAAATTGGTCAGTGCTTCATTTACTAAGTGTCTACCATTATCACTGGAGATTTTCTCTGGTATTCCCCATCTGGGAATGATTTCTGACAGTAATGCTCTGGCCACAACGGTGCTTGTTGCATGCTTAGCTGGAAAGGCTTCTACCCATTTGGACCACATGTCAACCACTACCAAACAGTACTTTTTGCCCTCCTGCAGTGGCCGGGTGAGCTGCTGGAACCGGTTTGGGGACCCTGTGAGCATTGTTAGTGGCACAGATTAGACACATTTGCAAAAACTGTCAGCATAAACAGAACCAGTTTGCATATCATCCCTTCTCTTGACACATGGTCTTCCCCATATGTCAATTTAGCAAAATGATGGAAGAAATCCTGGTCTTTGTGACATTCTTTCTTGGTCCATTTCTGACGTTCCTGTGGGGAGGAAAAAGACTGCATGGTAAGAAGTGAGTCAACAGGAGAGGGGGGGTTGGTTAATAGGAGGGCAGACACACGAAGGGGAAGAAGGGGTCATGACATGGGCTGCAGCAAGAGACAGGGCTGCAGCTTTAGCTGCAGCATCAGCACGTGCGTTACCCTTAGACACAGGGTCAGAAGATGAAGTGTGGGCTGTGCATTTGCACATCGCCACAGATAAAGGAAGGAGAATAGCTTCCAGCAGGCATGACACAAGTACAGAATTCTTCACCGGTGAGCTTGCAGAGGGAAGGAAATTACGTTCATGCCAAAGGGCACCAAAGTCATGCACCACTTCAAAAGCGTAACGAGAGTCAGTGTAAATAGTGACCGATTGCCCCGTAGCATAAGTGCATGCCTCTGCCAAGGCAGGTAGTCCAGCAGCCTGTGCAGAAAGATGCGATGGCAAGGCGCCAGAGAGCAACATACAGTGGTCATCACATACTGCCCAACCCACTTTGTTGCAGCCTACAGAGACGTCAACAGAGGCAGAGTTGTCAACATACAGGACAAGGTCTGGGTTCGGTAGTGGAGTGTCGGAGAGGTCAGGTCTGGGAGAGGTGACAAAGTCTAGCAAGGACAAGCAGTCATGGTCACAGACTGTGTCATTGTCACAAGAAGGTGGGGGGAGATCAGTGGCTGGGTTAATTGACTGTGCACAGCGTTTGATGGTAAGGTTTGGTGATCCGAGGAGGGTAGAATAAGCCACCTTGCATGGGAGAGGTATGACGACTTCTGCTCATTCAGAAGTAGTGCAACAGCATGAGGAACATACAGAGTGAGCAGAGAATGCAGAACAATGTCACGGGATGCCTCTACAGCACGTTCTGCTGCAGCCACGGCCCGGAGAGAGAGAGGAAGTCCCGCCGCTACAGTGTCCAATTTGCAGGAGTAATATGCAACTGGCTGAAGTCTGTCACCGTGGGGCTGCAGAGGAACGGAGGTCATGCATCCAGATTTCTCATCAACATACTGAACAAAAGGTTCAGATGGATCAGGAAGTGAAAGTGTTGGAGGAGCCAAAAGAGCTTTCTTCATGTTTTCAAAGGAGTCATTTGCAGTGGGTGTCCACTCAAGAGGGAAGTGTGAGGGACCCTTTGATGGAATGATGTCACACATTGGTCTCTCAATGCATGAAAAATCAGGGATAAAAGAGTGGCAATAGGAAGCCATGCCAAGAAAAGAAAGGAGCTCCTTTTAGTTTTAGGCCTGGTCATGTGACAAATAGCATCCACACGTTTAGGAGAGAGATTTGCCCTGAGTCGATATTTGATGACCCAAAGAGTCTACTGCAGGTTTACAAACTGTAGTTTGGGCTTGGAGGCTTTGTGGCCTTCATCAGCCAAATGGCAAAGAAGTTTGATGGAGTCTGTTTGACACTATGATTCATTAAGTGCACACAGCAAGAGGTCATCAACATACTGAATCAGGACAGAACCCTCTGTGAGTGTTAATGAGCTTACTGAGTCTTTTAAAGCAGCATTATAGATAGTAGGGCTTTCATAATAATATCCTTGAGCTAACCTGGTGAAAGTGTAGAGCGCCCCATTGAGCTGGAATGTAAACCCAGAAAAGATTCAAACCCTGAAGTGATGCTGTCACGCACCTCTGGTCTGAGTGGGTATTGCGAGCATTTGGGTCTGAAATCAGACTTTGGTGCGACTACCACTGGGGAGCAGTTCTTTACAAGACCAGCATCATATTTGCGCTTTACCCACAAAGATAAAGGGACACGTGGTAGCATGTGATCCTCCCCTTCAGATGTAGCAGACAGAGCAAATGGGCATACCCATCTATACTGTCCATCCACATCCAAAGTTTGTATGAAATGTTCACAAGGAAGTGAAACCGTGTGCTCCGCTCTGTACATCTGGAGAGAGGGAGGGAATGCGACAGCAGTAAACTGTAGGTGAGGAAGTGGTGTACATGGAACCCAATCATCTGCACAGTATGTAGCCAGGGCATGAGGACCCATTTCACACCACGCTGAGGATGAGGTTTTGTAAGAGAAACATGTGGGTTGACTGTGTGGAACTGAGAACATGTCTGACGTGAGAGGTGTAAGTGCAATCAAAGTAAAGCAGACGTCAGCCGCCCATATGATATGTATTGTTTGCGGTCGTGTGGGTTTAACTTGTAACCATAGTTTTTCATATGCTGTGTCAGAGCCCCGTGAGAGGTGTGATGTGCAATGCGTCCTGTGTGGTGGCATGGAAACTGTGGCATGTGGTGAAAGTTTCTTTCCCATTTCAATCAAATGGGAGCCTTGCTCTTCATCTGTCAGTGCCCATTCATAAATGTACAGCAAACATGGTATTTTGGCAAAGGTTAAACTGGGAGTTTCAATTTGAGTCCCCTGTGGTGTGCAGGAGAGAGAGAGGGACAAACTGCACATTAAATCTCTACCTAACAGGCTGAAGGGACAATGAGATGAAAATAGGAAGTTGTGAGTGAATGCTTTCCCGTCCACTGTACGTGACAATGGTTTAGTGAAAAAGTCATGTGTGAAACCTCCACTTGCCACTTGTGATGTGAGGGAATGAGAGGTGAGGGGAGGTTTTAACCCAGAGGCTGACGACAACACTGAATTAGTCGCTCCAGAGTCTACCATAAAGTCTATCATCTTCCCTGAAACTTTAATAGGCATAGCATTATCTACTTCACCATCAAAACGTAGTCTCACTTCTTCAAATGCTGAACCTCTAAGGAGAGAAAGAATAAAATCAACTTGGTTTTGGTTGTTTAAACCTCACACTCGGACAGTGCAGTTTACTTCAAGAAATTCATAAACAGAGTGACCATCAACATTAACATCTCCACTGAATAGAATAATTGGGCGCTCTCTAGGTAAATAGACATAAGACCTGTTCATTCCACCACTTAGAGTAGTAATTTGAGCCATAGCTTGATCGTACTTGAAACTTAATTCAGATAACTTGGATTGCATGTCCGCAACAACATCGGTGTCCAGTTCCTCTTCTGGGACATATTCATTATCACTGTCTCTATCTGAAATGATGGAATGCCTTGGAGCTGTACTGGAAGTCCCAGGACATCCCTCTACAGTCACTCCAGTTGAACTTGGCTGCTGCCATCCTTGTCCAAGATGATTTAATAACATGAATGATTAATGATTTAATAACATGAAACAAAAGATCAACAAACAGGAAAAACAGGAACTGAAAGTTTTTGAATGTACGGATCACAACCCACAGGACGTAGAATATAATATAGACCCTGATAATTTATTTAGCTCCATCAATAATAACTGTAGTTACTATACGGATGAACAGTTTAACACAATGGTCACATCTGATTTCAATATTTCTATGATCCACTTCAACGGCAGAAGTCTCTATGCCAACTTTAATAACATTAAAGATTATTTACATCAGTTTAAAGAGCCATTCAATATTGTGGCAATATCAGAGACGTGGCTCAGTGAAGAGAAAGGAGTGGATTTTACCATGGATGGCTATGAATTAAATTATATAAATAGAAAAGTGAAAAAAGGAGGAGTTGCAATTTATGTTGACAAGAGCTTGCAATACAAGGTTGTTGAAAATCTGTCAGTAACTGTGGATGATTTATTTGAATGTATTACAATAGAAATCTGTCTGGACAATGTGAAGAATATAGTAGTGAGCTGTGTATATAGAACACCTGGATCAAACATTGACTTATTTAAGGACTGGATGGAAAAAATGTATGCAAAACTAACTCAAAGTTATGTTCATCTGTGGGGATTTCAATATAGATCTGATGAATTCAAAACAACATAGTTTGACAGAAGAATTTATCAACACAATGTACAGTATGGGCTTACATCCAACAATTACCGGACCTAGCAGAATCACGTCACACAGTGCCACACTAACCGATAACATATTCACAAACATTATGGAAAATAATATTAGGAGTGGGCTTTTATTGAATGATATCAGTGACCACCTGCCGATTTTTGTTGTCTATCAATGTGATTATAGGAAGAAAAAGTATACCAAAAATATTAAATATAAAAGAATAAGAACCGAAGAATCTATGTATTTACTGACAAAGGAATTATTAATACAAGACTGGAAGATAGTTTGTGATGAAAATGATATAAATAAAGCATATGATAAATTTTTACAAATATTTCAATCATTGTACAATAAAAACTGTCCTATAAAACAATACAGTGACAGACAAAAGAAACATATTCCTTGGGTCACCAAGGGGTTAATAAATGCATGTAAAAAGAAGAATACATTATATAAGCAATTCATTAAGTGCAGAAACGGTGGAGGCTGAGATCAAACATAAAAGATATCAAAATAAGCTTACTAATATAATGAGGACCTCTAAGAAAGAATACTACAACAGAATATTAGAGGATAATAAAAATAACTTAATATGGCAAGTACTCAATGGGATTATTAGTAATCGACCTAAGAATGCCAATTATCCAGAATATTTTATTGAAAATGGCAATTTGATAAATAATATGGAGGATGTGGTCAGTGGTTTCAATAAATTTTTTGTAAACGTTGGTCCTGAATTAGCAAAATCAATAGTGACAACAGAAACAAACAACAGTGGTTCTCTAAATGAAATGGAAGATAGAAATCCAAACAATCTTTTTGGGTGCAGTTACTGAAAAGGAAACTATCGAGACTGTGAGTAAATTTAAGACAAAAAAAAAAAAAAAATCGACGGACTGGAATGAAATTGACATGACAATAGTGAAAAAAGTAATTGAAGGAATTGTTAAACCACTCACCCACATCTGTAACCTGTCATTTCAAACTGGTAAATTTCCAAACAAAATGAAAATAGCAAAAGTAATGCCTCTATACAAAACAGGAGACAGTCATTGTTTCACAAATTACAGGCCAGTCTCTTTACTCTCACAATTCTCCAAAATACTTGAAAAAATCTTCACTAAGAAACTGGATGATTTCATTGAAAAACACAACCTCCTTACAGCCAGCCAGTATAGTTTTAGAGCAGATAAACCTACATCTTTGGCACTGATTGAACTTATTGAAGAAATTACTAGTTGTATAGATAAAAAAGTTTGCTGTAGGAGTATTTATAGATTTAAAGAAAGCTTTTGACACCATTGACCACAGAATACTACTAAGGAAACTGGAAAGGTATGGGATAAGAGGGGTCGGACTGGGTTGGGTGGAAAGTTATTTAAGTAACAGATAACAATTTATACAAATTGGTGAGCACAAATCACCCTTCATGGACATCACTTGTGGTGTGCCCCAGGGGTCAGTTTTGGGACCCAAACTCTTTATTTTGTATATAAATGACATATGCCAAGTATCAAAAATTCTGAAATTTATTTTGTTTGCGGATGACACAAATATCCTTTGCACTGGTGAGAATTTGCAGCAGGTTTTAGAGGTGGTCACAACTGAAATGAAAAAGTTAACGCAGTGGTTCAACAAAAATAAATTATCTCTAAATCTGAAAAAAAAAACAACCCCAAAGATTATGTTGTTTGGAAATTATAAAATAAATCATGAAATAATGGTAACGATAGATGATACCAGAATAGAAACAGTACAGGAAAATAAGTTTCTGGGGGTGACGCTAGACAGTAAAATCTGCTGGAAACCTCACATCAGTCACATTCGGGCCAAGTTGGCAAAATGTATAGGGATACTGGGGAAGACAAGACGCATCTTGGACTATAAATCATTGTTCTTACTGTACAATTCACTGTTTCTACCTTATCTTAACTACTGTGTAGAAGTCTGGGGAAACACCTACAAGATCAACCTACAGTCAATATGCACATTACAAAAAAGAGCTATAAGGATAATAAATAATGTAGGATATAGAGACCTGTGGTGAACACTAATGGGACCTGTTGGACCGGTTCTGTGACTCGCATTTTAGGTCAGAACAAAGGCAGGAATCTTAGCCTTGATATGCAAGGCTGGAGACTGTGGGGGGTCGATTAAAGGATGCATGGGAGACAGTGGAAGTGTTATCATGAAGGAAATGCATTGTGACTGTCTTTATTATGCAAGGTGGTCTGTGTGACATGTGATTTATGAGGTGTGAAGTCCCTGTTATTTAAGGACGAGAGTTTACTGATTCTGTCTCTTTTTCTGCTTTGAATGATGGAGATGTGAATAAAGCTGACTCTGAGTGGCAGATTTTCCCCGGCCGCAGACAGTCAGGGCGTTGCAGGAGTTTTTGGGAATGGTGAATTTTTATAATCGTTTTCTCCCCTGCGCGGCGCAGCTCATGCAGCGGCTGTATGCTGCGCTCAAAAAAAAGAAACCCGTGGATAAGATCGAGTAGTCCCCGGAGCGGGACCAAGCGTTCTCGGAGGTGAAGGCAGCCTTGGCAAAGGCTGCGTTGTTGGTACACCCAGACCCAATGGCCCGCATAGCGCTCACCACGGACGCGTCAGATGTGGCCATAGGGGCGGTCGTGGAGCAACATGTAGCCGGGGTTTGGCAGCCCCTCACATTTTTCAGCAGGACCTTGCGCGATAGCGAACGTAAATACAGCGCGTTCGACAGGGAGCTGCTCGCTCTCCATTTGGCCATCCGCCACTTTCAGTTCTGGCTGGAAGGACGCGCTTTCACCGCGTTTGTTGATCACAAACCGCTAACATTCGCGATGGCCAAGGTCTCGGAACCGTGGTCAGGCCGGCAGCAGAGACAGCTGGCCGCGATATCGGAGTTCACCACTGATATTCAGCTTGTGGCGGGCAAACTCAATGTAGCGGCAGATTGCTCCAGTCAGCGTAGGGTTAGATTATGCAGCCATAGCCGCGGAGCAGGTTAATGACGCGGACGTGCGCGCGCTCCAGTCTGGACCAACAGGGTTAAGGCTGGAGAGCAGGGTGCTGCAAGACGGTATGCCCCCTCTAATCTGCAATGTCTCCACTGGACGGCCGCGTCCAGTAGTACCGGCCGCGTGGCGCCGCCGCGTTTTTGACTCGGTTCATTCCTTGGCGCACCCTGGAGTGTGCACGTCGGTCAAAATGATGGGAGAGAAATTTGTGTGGCCAAGCCTCCGCAAACAGGTCAAAGAGTGGGCAGCGGCCTGCACGGCGTGTCAACAAGCCAAAGTACACAGGCACACGAGGGCTCCTTTGGAACCGTTTCACATTCCGGCCAAGAGGTTCGACCACGTTCATGTGGACCTTGTTGGACCCCTCCCGCTGTCACAGGGGTGCACACATCTTCTGACAATGGTGGACCGCACCACGCGCTGGCCTGAAGTGATCCCACTGGCATCAACCACGGCCGAGGAAGTGGCGTGCGCGTTTTTAACAGCTTGGGTGGCGCGCTTCGGCGTTCCGTCGGACATTACGTCGGACATTATGTCCGACAGAGGCCCTCAATTTGTTTCCGAGCTTTGGTCGACAATGGCCCGCAGCCTGGGTGTCACAATTCACCGCACAACCGCGTACAATCCGCAGGCTAATGGGTTATGCAAACGTTTTCATAGGTCATTGAAAGCGGCTCTCAGAGCGTCACTGACGGATACAAATTGGGTTGACAAGTTACCATGGGTGTTATTGGGGTTGCGTTCTGCACCTAAAGAGGATTTAGAAGCCTCACCAGCGGAGCTCGTGTTTGCGCAGCCACTCCGGCTGCCTGGGGAGTTTCTCCCAGATAACCCTGCACCAAACGCCCCCCCGTCTCAACTGTTGCGGAGTAACATAGAATCAAGCATGCTGCCCGGCCCCATGCACCACAGTTTTCCGCGCGTTTTTGTGCCTAAAACTTTGAAGAACGCAGAGTTTGTTTTTGTTAGACACGATGCGCATCGAACCCCACTGCGACCACCTTATGACGGACCATTCAGAGTGCTAGAAACAGGGGACAAGCAGTTTTTGCTAGATTTGGGGGGTAGGAAAGAGAAAATTGGCACAGACAGACTTAAACCCACTTTTGTGGTGGCAGAGGAGGAAGTGCTGTTGGCGAAGGCCCCGCGGCGAGGTAGACCACCACGGAGGGTTTCACACAGTAATGTTTCCCCAAGTAATGTTTCTCCAGAACACCCGCAGAGACTGACAAAGTGTTTCCGCCCCCAGACGGCAAATCCCCAGTGTGACAGCGCCGCAGAGACGGTGAACCCCAGCTACAGCAGATTCGGCAGGAGGCTGAAGCCTATCCAGCATGTGGACTGATGTGTATTGATGCTATCACGGCATGCATGTGGTTATTTTCTTGTTGTTCTGTTTTTCTAAAATGCTGGGGGGGGCTTGTGTGGTGAACACTAATGGGACCTGTTGGACCGGTTCTGTGACTTGCATTTTAGGTCAGAACAAAGGCAGGAATCTTAGCCTTGATATGCAAGGCTGGAGACTGTGGGGGTCGATTAAAGGATGCATGGGAGACAGTGGAAGTGTTATCATGAAGGAAATGCATTGTGAATGTCTTTGTTATGCAAGGTGGTGAAATGCATTGTGACTGTCTATTATGCAAGGTGGTCTGTGTGACATGTGATTTATGAGGTATGAAGTCCCTGTTATTTAAGGACGAGAGTTTACTGATTCTGTCTCTTTTTCTGCTTTGAATGATGGAGATGTGAATAAAGCTGACTCTGAGAAAGAACCCTGCCTCGTCATTTTCACATCTTCCACAGACCATACCAATTCATTGTTTTTAAAGTCACATGTCATAAAGTTCATCGATTTAGTTAAATTTAAGACAGCACAAGTCATGTACTGGGCAATTAATCAACTCCAACTAATATACAAAAAATATTTAAAAAAAAAGAGCCAATGATTATAATTTGAAAGGAGACTTAGTTCTCCTGGAACTGAAACTATGTACAAACAGAAATCAATTCAAAAAGAGGTATAAACATTATTTGCTGAAAGGATATATGTTAGAAGGGTAGTATTTATATGTACAATTCACTATGCTCACTCTGGGACACTATGGTGGGTGGGACAGTACTGTGTATATCTGTGTTGTTTGAGGCTGGTTTTGATGTATAGATAGATGTACTTTATTGATCCCAAACTGGGAAATTACATGGACATCAATGTATGTTAAGATGGATGGGTGTCAATGTTGATATGTACAAAATACAGTTAATTGTTTACTTGGGGTCTTAAATGTGGTAATTTGTATATAATTCACATGGGTGTATTTATGGAAAAGAGGAGTTGGAATTAATAAGTTCCTTCTCCCTTTCGAACACTGTATATTGTTACTTCATTGCATTTGTCATTTGTTTTGTTTTACTTTTTTGTTTGAAATAAAGTATCTATCTATCTATCCATCTCTATTTCTCTCACAACCTTGTCCAGAAGCTCCTCCCAGTCCCAGGCCTTCCCTCAGCTTCGGCCTCTCAGGTTGCACTCCTTTCTCCATGATGGCCACCACTACAGCTATCAATGCACTCAACCACTAGACTCACAGAACTCAATTTTGGCAGAACCCCACTCCTGGTACCAAAAATGTGGTGTCTGGCCGAATGAGCTCAGGACAAAACACAAAATATATAAAGAGGATCTTTATTCTGAATGAAAAAAAAAAACAGTTCTTTGAGTGCATTAACAACTGTAATGGCTTGTCTTCCTGTTTAGAGTAGAACACAAAACCCACATTAACAAGAAAAACAACAGTTATACTTATTAAACAGCAGAATACACCCATGATACTAACTTTTAGCGCATTGTTAAGGGCCCACTTATCTTACCACACATCTCAGCTCCCAACAGTTCTAAAACAAAAGAAAATACATCATCTTCAACTCAAGTCAGTGGCAACAATAAAACATGAAATAACCCAATTAAAATACACCATTAATACCATCAATGACAAAGAAAACCCATGGCCCCCATCCCTCGGGCCTACAAGGTCACCTGGCCCTCCACCACACCAACAAGCCTAAAAACATTACACAAACACCTTTACCTCCTTAATAAATACAATGTTTAGCAAGCTATATCAACTCTCTAAAAAAACATTCACATACAAATACATCTCATAACATTTTACCTAAAATCACTGGCTTGTTCCAAAACTCGGATGTGGTCTTCTGCTTGGGCTATCTGAGCAGAACAAAAGAACTTCCTGTTTTCTATCAGGTATTTATAGTTTTCTCCCCCACCCCCTTCAGCTGCTGCCTACTAAAACCAGGAAAGAGGCTCACAAAATGCCATCGCCCACTAGTGGAGAGGAGAAACATCCCCCTCCCCCATTCTTCCACCTGTTTCAGCAGTGGGGCAGTCACATTAGTCTCCTGGGCTTCTTTGTACTGATGGAATTGGAAGTATCTGGGAACTGCCATCATTAGCTTCCCCCCACCCCTACCCCGACATGTTTCAGTTGTTATATCCACCTTATTCCTAGCCCCCATGATGTCTTTCTTGAATTATGGGTGCAACTTTTTATTTTTTTTAATTTATTTAGAATCCTTTGTTAGTCCCACAATGGGGAAATTACAGGGCATCCACACGGATGGATGAGGCAGCCACGGTGCGGCACGGCAGCCCTTCACCATTCACACACACATTCACACCTAGGGCCACTTTAGAGTCTCCAATTAACCTAACTTGCAGGTTTTTTTGGCCTGTGGGAGGAAACCAGAGAAATCTCGGAGTAAACCCACACAGACACGGGGACAACATGCAAACTCCACACAGATCACTGGTGGTCAGGGGCTGTGATCAAACCCAGGATCCCCTGGCCAAGGTTGAGTTGCTGTGCTTCTTTCATAATGATCGCTGTGTACGCCCCTCCCGACGCGGACACGCGCGAAGCTCAGCGCGTGCTCGCGGATCACATTCAACACACAGAGCGGAGTTTTCCAGACTCGCTGATTATTGTGGCTGGCGACTTTAATCAGTGCAATCTGAGCCACGATCTCCCCCGCTACAAACAGTTTATTAAATGCCCCACCAGAGGATTAAACACACTGGATCACTGTTACACCACAGTGAAAGACGCATATCGCGCTGTCCCTCGAGCTGCGCTGGGATTATCTGATCACGTGATGGTTCACCTCATTCGCACATACAGACAGAGATTGAAGCTCACTAAACCTGTCGTGAGCACTACGAAGATACGGACCAGTGATGCTGAGGAGAAGCTGGAAACGTGCATGGAAATATCTGACTGGGGCATGCTTAAAGGAGCCACGCATGATCTGGATGAGTACACGGACACTGTGAACTCATATATCCACTTTTGTGAAGAGAACATTCTTCCATCACGCACCAGGGTGAGTTACTCTAATGACAAACCCTGGTTCACAGCTAAGCTCAGACAGATCAGGAAGGAGAAGGAAGCAGCACTGAAAAGTGGAGACAGGGACTGCTACAGGGAGGTTAAATACCGGTTTAACAGAGAGCTGAAGAGGGCTAAATCTCTATACTCAGAGAGACTCCAGCAGCAGTTCACTGCTAATGATTCGGCTTCCGTGTGGAGAGGACTGAGGCAAATCACCAACTATCGACCTAAGGCTCCTAAAGGTCAGGATGACAAAGCCCTTTGTCAAAGACTGTCCCAACACTATGCCCGTTTTGACACCTCGTCATCTGTGTCCAACTCCCCCCCTCCCTCCAGCTCCACAGCCTCCACATTCGCTACTTCATTTAAGGCACCCCCCCCTCCTCCCCCCCTCCCCTTATCATCAGTGAGCAGGATGTGCTCAAACAGTTCTCCAGACTGAACCCGCGCAAGGCCCCCGGCCCAGACGGCGTGTCTCCCTCCACCCTGAGACTCTGTGCGAAACAGCTGGCTCCTGTATTCACAGACATTTTTAACACCTCCCTTAAGTTATGCCACGTGCCGTCCTGCCTCAAATCCTCCACCATCATCCCTGTCCCCAAGAAGCCACGGATCACTGGACTTAATGACTACAGACCTGTAGCGCTCACCTCTGTAGTCATGAAGTCCTTTGAGCGCCTGGTCCTGTCCCACCTCAAGTCCATCACCACCCCTCTCCTGGACCCGCTGCAGTTTGCCTACCGAGCCAACAGGTCTGTAGACGATGCAGTCAACCTGGCCCTCCACTCCATCCTGCAGCACCTGGACTCCCCGGGAACCTACGCCAGGATCCTGTTTGTGGACTTCAGCTCCGCATTCAACACCATCCGCCCCACTCTGCTCCGGGACAAGCTGTCCCTGCTTAACGTGCCTGACTCCCTCTGCAGGTGGATCATCGACTTCCTGACGGACCGGAGGCAGCATGTGCGGCTGGGAAAGACTGTCTCAGACTATACTAGCATCAGCACTGGATCACCCCAGGGCTGTGTACTTTCCCCCCTACTCTTCTCCCTTTACACCAACTCCTGCACCTCCAGCCACCAGTCTGTCAAGTTGATCAAGTTTGCGGACGACACCACCCTCATCGGGCTCATCTCCAACGGCGACGAGTCCGCCTACAGGAGAGAGGTGGCCCAGCTGGCGTCCTGGTGCAGCAATAACAACCTGCAGCTGAACGCTCTGAAGACAGTGGAGATGATTGTAGACTTCAGGAAAGTCACTACTCCTCTGCCCCCCCCCACCCTCTCAGGCTCTCCCATCACCACTGCTGATTCCTTCCGCTTCCTAGGCACTACCATCACCAGGGACCTCAAATGGGAGCTGACCATCAGCTCACTCATCAAAAAAGCCCAGCAGAGGATGTTCTTCCTGCGGCAGCTGAGGAAGCTCAAGCTACCCACCAAGATGTTAGTGCAGTTCTACACAGCCATCATCGAGTCCATCCTCACCACCTCCATAACCGTGTGGTACGCAGGAGCCACTGCCAGGGACAGACTAAGGCTGCAGCGCGTCGTGCGCACTGCTGAGAAGGTGATCGGCTGCAAGCTCCCATCTCTCCAGGATCTGTACATCTCCAGGACCCGGAGGCGTGCTGGCCGGATCATAGCCGATCCCTCACACCCTGGTCACGTACTGTTTGCCCCCCTCCCCTCTGGTAGAAGACTTCGGTCCATCCAGACTAAAACCTCCTGTCACATGAACAGCTTCTTCCCCTCTGCCATTAGACTGCTGAACACTAAGTGACTTATTGACTCTCGTGCACCATGTACAGCAGCTCAACCAGACTCATGTCAATCATCACAGTTTTCTTCCTGCATTACCGACTGCACTATATAGTTCTCCACAGTATCTGCTGCTGGCTAATATATATTTTAACTGTTGACCAGTATCACTTAATCTTATCCTACACTTTATTACATGTATAGTTTATTTCTCTTATCTTATCATGTTTAATGTTGCAGCATTGTACCGAGACAAATTCCTAGTTTGTGTACTACATGAACAATGGCAATAAACCTGATTCTGATTCTGATTCTGATTCTGCCGCAGTGCAAACCACTGCACCACCGTCACCATCTAGTCAGAGCCACAAAGAACCACAACACCGTGCTTGGCTGTTTTAAAGTCAAAATTAACATGCTCATGCTGCTGTCATGCCATGAATGCTTATTTAACTTAACACGTACAGACATTTTCTGACAATTGTTTAAAATGTTATTGATCTATATGTTGTGATAATTTAAAAATTAATGCTTGCTGAAGCTCCTAATATCAAGTCCATATTGTTCCAAGGCAGTGCAACGTGTCACGGTGGCCCTCACGAGCCACCATAAGACGCCAGCAGTCACCAGTGAGTTGCAGTGATGTTTTATTAAGAGGTGCAGGAACAGAGGGTAACACACACGACAGTGCAGGTAGGACAATCACAGGATAGCTTTAACAGGGAAGTATAACAGGACATATCATCACAGAATGTACCTTAACAGACGTATCTTAACAGGACGTTTAACAGAGACTGCTGCATCGGGGTGCATTCAGCGCCTGCTTTAACCCTGGTCACTAATGACCCCGAATGCAGCACAGCTGTTGACTCTGACAGCAGGGAGCTCCACCGGGCGCTGTCACAATAAGAGCCCGGGGAGCTAAAAGGAATCCTCTGCTGTCAAAGCCTGGAAAATTATGATATTTTGGGGGAGTGCATAATGTTATAGCATCTTAGGCTAGAACAAAGAGCAGAGTTTTCCTTGGAGATAACAGGGAGGTGTGAAGGATGAATGCAGGTGACCTTTTGTGTATCAGAGTCTGCTAGGAGGATGTTAAGGGATTAAGGAAGTGAATGCAATGTGACCTTTTATGTTTAGAAGCTGCTGAAGGAAAGCCTGAGTATTTAAGAGAAGAGTCTTGTCTGAGATGCTCTCTTTCTGACTATGCTTCCGTGTGAGATGTGTAATAAACTGAGTCAAATCCGCCTTGTTATTTACACACTCCACACTGGTGACCCAAGATGAATCATGGAACACAACGAAAGATCCCCGGAGCCAACCTCGACGGGAGCCCCCAACCACGCAGGTGCTGTTGCTATCCAGCTACCAGATTTTTGGCAGCACAACCCGCGCTCCTGGTTCCACATAGTCGAGGCGCAGTTCACCCTCCAGGGGATATCGGCGGATGACACAAAATTCCACTATGTGGTCGCAGCACTCGACGCCCGCACAGCTCAGCACGTGGAGAGCCTGCTCGATCAGCCACCAACCGAAGACAAGTACGGCACGCTGAAGGCTGCGCTCATCCAGCACTGCACACTCTCGGATGGTGAGAGAGCAGAGAGACTCCTGACGCGGACCGGGTTGGGAGATGGGTCGGCCATAGACCTGATGGAGAAGATGCTGAGGTTAAAGGGCACAGGAGACGACCATTTCATTTTCACCCACCTCTTCCTCCGGAACCTTCCGTCAGTGGCAAGAGCGACCCTGGCCAATTCGCCGTTGCTGCCCGAGCAGGACTATCATGCGCTAGCCCGGGAAGCGAACCGGATCATCGTCGCCAGCAGGGAGTTCACGACCATTGCGGCAGCGACAGAGCTCAGCGCGACGGCCGGAGGAGGCGAGGAGCCATCGACGGCAACAGCAGAGCCACCGACGGCAGCAGCAGCGGGGGCCAAGGACCGCGAGGGAGACAAGTCTTGCTTCTACTACCGCTGCTTCGCAGAGAGGGCACACAAATGTATACCACCGTGCCAATTCAAGCGACTCAGGAAACGCCAAGACCGGGGGTCGGCAGCAGCTGCAACCCTCGGGGAGGAGAACAAGCTGCTCTACTTGACGGACGCACGCTCGGGGAGACATTTCCTCGTGGACACCGGCGCCCAGATGAGTTTCATCACGCCGACCTACGCTGACCGGCTGGCAGATCCTAGCGGCCCCGAGATGGCAGCAGCAAACGGCTCGGAGATTAAGACCTTTGGTGAGAGGACTCTATTTCAGTCTCTGCATGGCCGTACATTTGAGTGGACTTTTGTCATAGCAGCACTGAATTTCAATATACTGGGGTTTGATTTTTTGTGCACACGATTTGTTGGTTGATGTCACTAACAGGCGCCTGGTTAATGCACTGTCCTTTGATTCTATCCCCTGTACAGCTTGAGCGTCCCGGCCAACAGAACAAGCCAACGTCACAGCTGCTTGCGGTAAGTTCCACACACTGGTCACTCAGTTCCCAGCACTCACTGTCCCGACATTTTCAGCAGCCATCGCTAAACACAGGGTGGAGCATTTCATCACCACCACCGGGCCGCCCGTTTTTGCAAAACCTCGGCGCTTGGACGCAGCTAAACTGGCCATAGCGTGCGAGGAGTTCGCCAACCTGGAGAGGTTGGGCATCATCAGGCATTCAAACAGCCCATGGGCTTCCCCGCTACACATGGTCCCTAAAGCTGAGGGTTTGTGGCGACCTTGCGGGGATTTCCGCAGGTTGAACAACGCTACAGCGCACGACCGCTACCCAATTCCTCACATTCAGGATTTTTCCGTTCACCTGGCAGGAGCGCGCGTTTTTTCTAAAATAGATCTGGTCCGCGGTTACCACCAAGTCCCAGTGCGCGCTGAGGACATACCCAAAACAGCGGTGATAACTCCGTTTGGTTTATTCGAGTTTTTGCACATGCCATTCGGGCTTAAAGGGGCTGCACAGACGTTCCAACGCATGATGGATGCAGTGCTGCGCGATCTCCCTTTCGTATTCGTCTACTTGGATGATAACTTGGTAGCCAGCACATCCGAAGACGAACACAAAACCCACCTCACGGCGGTTTTCCGGAGGTTGGAGGAGCACGGTTTAATAATCAATTCAGCGAAGTGTCAGTTCGGGGTGACGCAGATTGATTTTTTGGGGCATCGCGTCTCTCCCGAAGGAGCGGTTCCGCTGCCTGACAAAGTGCGCGCGGTAGCAGATTTTCCCCGGCCGCAAACGGTCAGGGCGTTACAGGAGTTTTTGGGAATGGTGAATTTTTATAACCATTTCCTTCCCCGAACAGCGCAGCTCATGCAACCGCTGTACGCCGCGCTCAAAAAACAGAAACCCGCGAATAAGATCGAATGGTCCCCGGAGCGAGAGCGAGCGTTCTCGGAAGTCAAAGCAGCCCTGGCAAACGCTGCGTTGCTGGCACATCCAGACCCAACGGCACGCATAGCGCTCACTACTGACGCGTCATATGTAGCCATAGGGGCGGTCGTGGAGCAGCGTGTAGCCGGGGCTTGGCAGCCGCTCACCTTTTTCAGCAGGACTTTGCGCGATAGTGAACGTAAATACAGCGCGTTCGACAGGGAGTTGCTGGCTCTCCACTTGGCCATTCGCCACTTCCAGTTCTGGCTGGAAGGGCGCTGTTTCACCGAGTTCGTTGACCACAAGCCACTAACATTCGCGATGGCCAAGGTTTCAGAACCGTGGTCGGGCCGGCAGCACAGACAGCTGGCCGCGATCTCAGAGTTTACTACCGATATTCAGCATGTGTCGGGTAAACTGAATGTAGTGGCAGACTCCCTCTCGCGTGCCGTGGTTGCCCCGGTACGCGTGGGGATATATTACACAGCCATGGCCACGGAGCAGGTTAGAGACGCGGATGTGCACGCGCCCCAGTCTGGACCAACAGGGTTAAGGCTGGAGAGCAGGGTGCTGCAAGACGGTATGCCCCCCCTAATCTGTGATGTCTCCACGGGGCGACTGTGTCCCGTGGTACCGGCCGCGTGGCGCCGCCGCGTTTTTGACTCCATTCATTCTTTGGCGCACCCGGGAGTGCGCACGTTGGTCAAAATGGTAGGAGAGAAATTTGTGTGGCCGAGCCTTCGTAAACAAGTGAAAGAGTGGGCAGCAGCCTGCATGGCGTGCCAACGAGCCAAGGTACACAGACACACGAAAGCTCCCTTGGAGCCGTTTCGCGTCCCGGCTAAGAGGTTTGACCATGTTCACGTGGACCTCGTGGGGCCCCTCCCGCCATCACAGGGGTGCACGCACCTTCTGACAATGGTGGACCACACCACGTGCTGGCCGGAAGTGGTTCCACTGGCGGTAACCACAGCCAAGGAGGTGGCGCGCGCGTTTTTAACAGCATGGGTGGTGCGTTTTGGAGTCCCGTCGGATATTATGTCCGACAGAGGCCCTCAATTTGTTTCCGAACTCTGGTCAACAATGGCCCGCAGCCTGGGTGTCACAATTCACTGCACAACCGCGTACAATCCACAGGCTAATGGGTTATGCGAACGTTTTCATAGGTCATTGAAAGCGGCTCTCAGGGTGTCACTGACGGATGCAAATTGGGTAGACAAGCTACCGTGGGTTTTATTGCGGTTACGTTCTGCGCCTAAAGAGGATTTGGAAGCTTCCCCGGCTGAACTCGTTTTTGCGCAGCCACTGCGGCTGCCCGGGGAGTTTCTCCCAGATAATCCCGCGCCGGGCAGCTCCCCGTCTCAGCTGTTGCAGCGTAGCATAGACACAAGCACGCTGCCGGGCCCTGTTCACCACAGTTTTCCGCGCGTTTTTGTGCCTAAAACTTTGAAAAACGCAGAGTTCGTTTTTGTCAGACACGATGCCCATCGCCATCCACTGCGCCCACTCTGATGGACCGTTCAGAGTGCTGGAAACAGGAGACAAGCATTTTTTGCTAGATTTGGGGGGTAGGAGGGACAGGATTGGCATAGACAGACTCAAACCCGCTTTTGTTGTGGCGGACAAGCAAGTGCTGTTGGCGAGGGCCCCTCGGCGTGGAAGACCCCCGCAGGGAGTTTCTCAGAGAAAAGATTCCCCAGAGCCCCCACATGCACAGACTTTTACCCCTAAATCATCAACCTCCCAGCATTCATCAGCCTTCCAGCATGACAGCGCCGCGGAGGCGGTGAATCCTGGTTACAGCAGATACGGGAGAAGACTGAAGCCCAAGCAGCATGTGGATTGATGTTTAATGATTTTACCACAGTATATGGACTGTCATTCTATTGTTCTATCCAAGACGCTCGGGGGGGGGGGGGGTCGTTTGGGGGAGTGCATAATGTTATAGCATCTTAGGCTAGAACAAAGAGCAGAGTCTTCCTTGGAGATAACAGGGAGGTGTGAAGGATGAATGCAGGTGACCTTTTGTGTATCAGAGTCTGCTAGGAGGATGTTAAGGGATTAAGGAAGTGAATGCAATGTGACCTTTTATGTTTAGAAGCTGCTGAAGGAAAGCCTGAGTATTTAAGAGAAGAGTCTTGTCTGAGATGCTCTCTTTCTGACTATGTTTCCGTGTGAGATGTGTAATAAACTGTCTGAGTCAAATCCGCCTCGTTATTTACACACTCCACAATATAAGGTCCGAGTGCGGATGGAACCAGCACTCGGGATGCAACAGTACCTCCCCCTCAAGGCCGAGCACCTGAGCGGCCCAAGTAACACCCAAGCCCCCCCACCCCACCCCCCTAGGGTGGGTGGATGGGGCGCTGGCAGGAGGGAGAGAGTCAAAAAGAACGAAATAATAACAGGGGACCAACAAAGCAACTATAGAGACAGGTTGAGAGAAAAAAAAAACAATACTCCCTTAAATGTGGGTGACAGGAACAGAACCCAACAGGCAATACATATATCAGTTTTAAACAATAAATTGACATTAGATAGAGGAGGGAAAAAAAAACACCGATTACAGCCGAGAAAAAAAAAAAGGAATGAGACACAAAATCCCATATCAGGCCCCCCCGCACATCCCAAAAGTTTACAGACGAATATAATGAAAAAAACCCGGGATGAGTGCAGTCCTGGCTCTGAGGCATGGAGGCTGAAAGTTCGGGGGGCCGTACGGCATCAAGCGGCCACAATGCAGGCAGGGGGGAAAAGGACAGTTCGGGCGGCCTACCCCAGTCCCATGCTCGGAAACAGTTAATTTCAGGTGGCCGGACCAGGTCGCCAAACAGGGGGTCCAATGGGTTGGAAGGCCGGCCCAGAGAGCCAAATGGGCACGGCAGTCCTTCAGGCGGCCGACCCGCATCGCTAGCCCACCAGAACCGTAGGGGGGAAGTAGCCGGCGGTCTCGCTGGAGAAGGGAAAGACGAGGGAGAACCGGGTGGAGCGTTCGGAACCCCAACGGCCCCAGGTGGAGATGGGTTGAGCTCCTCAGAACGAGGAGGGTGACGATGGTGAAGATGAAGATGATGGAGATGAGCCCGGCCAGTATCCGGTGGCAGGGGATCTGCAGCTTCCCCACCGAACCTGGAAACAGTTGGTGCCACGTCCTCGTCAGACCCCGATTGGATCGCGGTTGCTCCCGCGAAGGACCCCGATTGGGTCTCGGTAGCGTCCGCGTTGGACCCCGATTGGGTAGGCGCCGCACCAGGACCGGCCTCCAACCCCGAACCCGGAACCACTAGCGCAGCGGGCAACTTCAGATCCGCGCCGGCGACCCTGGGAGAAGGCTCGGGAGAGAGAAAAGAACCAGGATCAGGATCACCGGCAGCGCCAGAACCCGGCAAGACAAGCTCGGATGTAGCGGGTGGCCGCACCCGGCTCGCCTCCCCAAGAGACAGGCAAAAGTGCTCTAAGATGGAGTAAAGAAAGACAAAACAGAGCACCTGCCTGATCTCGAGGTCTGAGGCCGTCCAGGACTTCGGCGATCCGGGCTCTGACGGCAGGATGTCGTCTTCAGGCTCCCACTCAGCTACGTTGGGCTCCGCAGCTGGCATGATGGTATGCGCAGCTCCTGGATCCTCCGGCACCGAAGCCCACGCCGACGGCCCGCACAGCGTGGTGGCAGGGGCTCTTGACCCGCTGGACCAGACCGCTCGTCCGTGGAGCCCTGGGGATGCTTCCTCGTCGGCGCAGGTTCCACGCTGCAGTCTGCCCTCCTCCTCCGCCCATGACGTGGCTGCAGAACCGGAACCAGGCTCTCCAGAACCGCAGGCCCCCTCCTCATCCCGTGACGTTGGCCTGGCATCGAGGACCGCTCAGCGGAGGGAGACACAGAGGATGCGGGGTTAATCATTACAGCCACAGCAGGTGGTGGGAGCTCAGGGAGCTGCGAACCCCGAACTCCACCTCCAGGAGTCTGACAGAGCAAATCACAATAACGAGTGTGTGAATGAATTTGGACTTGCCTGTCTCCTGAAGGTTGAGTGGTGCCTGCTGTAGTGGACGTTGATCCTCCCTTTCCCCGCCGGACGGTGACAGCGGGCCTCCTGGAAGGACGAGGTGGATCCACTGGAGATGGTTCCGGGACGGGACTCGCCAGGGCTGGACTCGGAGCACACACAGCAGCCGGGAAATGCGTCGAGGAGGAGGGGGCGACAGCCGAAATGAGCCGGGCACGGGACGCTGACGAGAGAGCGGGAGATGGCCCGGGGGGAGATGAGGCTGTGGGGAAATCCCCTCTGATGAGGCGCAGGAGAGGCAGCTGTGCGAGGGATTAAGCCCTTGCGGCAACCCGGAGCTGGATCCGGACGGGGTTCACGCTGAGGAGGGTTATGGAGGTTACGACGGTCTCTGGTGGAAGGCGAAGCGAAAGTGAGGTCCGGGAACCGCCGCTCCTGTGCGGAGACAGAGGCGAGGAGGGCGTCGAACTCGGGGAAATCACGCAGCTCTGGATTCCTCCCCACCAGTCTAACTGCCGCGGTCACATGCTTAATGATTATGGACGGGTGCACAGCGGAGCGAGCAGCAGCCACATGGTCCCGGACCTTGATTGCGGTCAGCTGCAGCTCCTCCGGGGGCATCCCGAGTGACGTCGTGCTGGATGGGGAAAGACCTCTGGATGGCGCGAACTCCCGGGCCGGAGCGGAGGCAGGAGCGGGGTCCCGAAGCGAAGGGTGACGTCTTCTCCTCTTCGGCTTCCTGCTGGGATTTCCCTCCAACCCACGGAGTATCTCTCGCTGTGCGGCAATGTCCAACCTCCTCGCGCTCACCTCAGGATGACAGGCGAAGTGGGGAAGATAGTCGAGGACCTCCTCAGCTTGGTCCATGTACCGGTGCACGCCACTGCTGAAGTCGAGGAGGGAGGCGATGTTAAGGATTTCGTCCACGCACTCGAGGGCGTCTGCGAGGACATCACTCGGACTCTGAGTGCGGGACCTCCGCGATGGCATGCTTCAGCAACGGTACCCAGACAGGTAAGAGCAACAGTCCAATACTGCTAAAATCATGGTGAATGGTGTCTCGGCGCGACGCCCCTCTCCGGACATACTGGCAGCAGTCTACTGTCACGGTGGCCCTCACGAGCCACCATAAGACACCAGCAGTCACCAGTGAGTTGCAGTGATGTTTTATTAAGAGGTGCAGGAACAGAGGGTAACACACACGACAGTGCAGGTAGGACAATCACAGGATAGCCTTAACAGGGAAGTATAACAGGGAAGTATAACAGGACGTGTCATCACAGAACGTACCTTAACAGACGTATCTTAACAGGAAGATTAACAGGATGTTTAACAGAGACTGCTGCATCGGGGTGCATTCAGCGCCTGCTTTAACCCTGGTCACTAATGACCCCGAATGCAGCACAGCTGTTGACTCTGACAGCAGGGAGCTCCACCGGGCGCTGTCACAATAAGAGCCCGGGGAGCTAGAAGGAATCCTCTGCTGTTAAAGCCTGGAAAATGATGATATAAGGTCCGAGTGCGGATGGAACCAGCACTCAGGATGTAACACAACGAATGCAAAAAAACCCAAAACACCAATTTGAAATCTTTCTTAAATAATTAAACCTTAGAAAGCAAACTGTTACTGTTTTTTATTTATCATTTTACTTCATGCAGCCTTGCATCTGGTGACGTATATAAACGTCAGATCTGTGACATTCATACAAGAGAAAACATACCTACTGCTGTTGTGTCTGTACCACTGATCACACCAACAGTCCTTTAGTTTTCAGTGCATGATCTACGATCTACGCATTGCTGTTGAAGCCAGCACAGATTTAGCTGAGGTTTAGCAGTCTCACACCACGAACAGCAGCAAGTACTGGAACTACGCAAAAACATTCAAAAATACAAAAACTACAAGTGCTGAAATTAGCTGCCACTTGACTGCAAAACAGCTATGTGGACTATACATTAAAATTAATTTAAAACACTTTTAAAAATGCTATTTTAAATGCCCCACTATGCCACTCTTGCTGATTGATTTATCATGACTTCAGCTGAAACTGGAAGTAGCCTCCCCCCCAGTAGTTTTTACAGCAGCGCTCTCAGGAATAAGGTGGATAGTCCTAGAACTGTTTAGAAGCCCCAATCCTGTGTTTTTTTTTTCTTGACTGCTTTGAGCCATTATGAAGCAGAAGTTACTCTGGTTTCAGGTCCATGCACTCTAGTGAGATAGAAAAAAGCTAATGAAATCAACCTGATCACCATTTCGAGCAACAGGAAATACTCTAAAATAACACCAAAGATTGTAAAATACTGGTTTAATTGATTTAGAGTTGATTTTCCTGAACCGGTGGGCAAAAAGTTCCGATTCTTAGCCATTTTAGATGCAACTGTGTAACTGTATTGAAGAAAAAACAAATGAACACTTATATATTTTGTTCTTTTAATAACAGAGTCCGAACAATATCAGACTGTCTGATCAACACAACCATTCTACCAATGCAACCACAGCTCTGACAAGCCCAGGACAAAGCCCAGCGCCACAAGCTGAAGAACACTTGAGTCCACTGCAGCACTTGGTTACTGATGACGTAGCATCCCAGAACCCAGTTCAGGATGCTACACCAGATGAAGTTGAGGTCCAGAGTCCAGTCTACTACAAGCATCCAGATGATGCAAAATTATTTGGTCCAATTCTCCATTCTACACCAGATACATCAGGGAATGGAAATACAGTCCATTACATTATCAGAGATGATGATATTGAATACCATGATTTTGTGCTCGAAGTCCCAATGATGCCAACCAATGACAGTGAAGATTTGCTTGAAGACTCAGGAGTGGTGCATATTGGAAAACAATCTGTAGACAGTGATGATGACTTTGCATCAACCCTTCCATGGACAGAATACCAGTTAGAGGAAAATGGTGCTGATGCCTTACAGGTAAGTGTTTAAATTATTTGTTATAACTTGAAGTCAAGTTTTGTCTTTTAGAAATGCACTGAAGTAGCTGATGGAGGCATCATCTGTGTTCCCTCTTTCTATCTCCTTACATCTAAGCAACTCCACTAACTTGCCAGTTAAAATATCATGTTGCTTTTCTTTTTTTGGGCCATGACAGTTGTGTTAAAAGACTGAGCCTCACATATTTAGGTAATAAATTTTTACTTAACATTATATAATGGTCATAATGCAGATGTTTTTGAATGCATGTATATTACCATCACAATCTTTGAAAAAATAACACATTACATTCTGGATTTTGAATGTCCTGCAATGTCAACATCAATCCAGCCACTGTTTTATTTCAAAGTAAAATCCTTCCAAACAGTGATGGTCTGGCAGTTAAACATCAGTTTTAACAGTCAGTCCTTTTATTTTTTAAGGGAGAATTCATTACAACTCTGCATAACCCTGCAAAATTTCTAGAAAACTTTTCCCAGCTGTTAGCCTGACAGAGACATTCTAACCTGTACACTGTCATAAAAGTATAACCCCCTGTACAACATGTGAACTACAACACACTGGCTCTTCTGTATGAGGAAAAATGCTCCCACCAAAAACTGCAATGTCTTCAGGTTATGCATTATTTTGTATACTCACCACATTTTGTATGTGTTGTATTTTTTAATGTTTAGGCTCCCAAGATTAATATCCCAGTGGTCAGTGTGCCTGCGGCAGCTGGAATCCTTTCTCTGCCACCCTCTTCTCTTGAGGGACCACACAATTCCATAGAGACCAGGTATGCACACATTCGCCAAGTTATGATTGTGGAGGATCTCCTGGAAGGTTTCCATCCATCCATCCATCCATCCATCCATCCATCCATCCATCTTCTACTGCTTTTCCGGAGGTCCGGGTCACGGAGGCAGCAGTTCAAGCAGAGAAGCCCAGACTTCCCTCTCCCCAGCCACCTGCTCCAGCTCTTCAGAGAGGATACCAAGGCATTCCCAGACCAGCTGGGAGACATAGTCTCTCCACCGAGTCCTGGGTCTGCCCCGGGGTCTCCTCCCAGTGGGTGCCTGTGCCTGAAACACCTCAAGTGGGAGGCGTCCAGGAGGCATCCTAATCAGATGCCCATACCACCTCAACTGACTCCTTTCAATGTGGAGGAGCAGCGGTTCTACTCTGAGCCTCTCCCGAATGACTGAGCCCCTCACCCTATCTCTGAGGGTGAGTCCAGCAATCCTATGGAGAAAGCTCATTTCAGCTGCTTGGATCCATGATCTCGTTCTTTCGGTCATTACCCAAAGCTCGTGACCATAGGTGAGAGTAGGAACGTAGATTGACTGGTAAATCGACAACTTTGCCTTAGAACTAAGCTCCCTCTTCACCACAACAGGCCGGTACAACATCCGCATCACTGCAGATGTTGCTCCAATCCGTTTGTCAATCTCTCGCTCCATTTTCCCCTCACTCGTGAACAAGACCCTAAGATACTTAAACTCCTCCACTTGGGGCAGGAGCCTGTCTCCAACCCAGAGAGGACAATCCACCTTTTTCCGGCTGAGGACCATGGACTCGGACTTGGAGGTGCTGATTCTCATCCCAGCCGCTTCACACTCAGCGGCAAACCGTCCCAGCAAGAGCTGTAGGTCATTGCTGGATGAAGCCAACAGGACAACATCATCTGCAAACAGCAGAGATGAGATCCTGTGGTCACCAAGCGTGACACCCTCCATTCCCTGGCTGCACCTAGAAATCCTGTCCATAAAAATTATGAACAGGATCTGTGACAAAGGGCAGCCCTGGCGGAGTCAGGAATCAAACTCTCATAATGGTCGTACAGAGACCGAATAGCTCATAACAACAAGCCCGATACCCCATACTCCCGAAGCACCCCCCACAAAAACCCACGAGGGACGTGGTCAAATGCCTTCTCCAAGTCCACAAAACACATATAAACTGGTTGGGCAAACTCCCACGAACCCTCGAGAATTCTCGAGAGGGTAAAGAGCTGGTCCAATGTGCCACAGCCAGGACGAAAACCACATTGCTCCTCCTGAATCCGAGGTTCGACCAATGGCCGGACCCTCCTCTCCAGTACCTTGGCATAGACCTTCCCAGGGAGGCTGAGGAGTGTGATCCCTCTAATGCTGGAGCACACCCTCCGGTCCCCTTTTTTGAAGAGAGGAACCACCACCCCAGTTTGCCATGCCAAAGGCACTGCCCCCGACCTCCACGCAATGTTGCAGAGACGTGTCAACCATGACAGCCCAACAACATCCAGGGCCTTGAGGTACTCAGGGCGAATCTCGTCCACCCCCGGGGCCCGGCCACCAAGGAGATTTTTAGCCACCTTGGCGACCTCAGCCCCTGTGATAGGCGAGTCATCCCCCTCGTCCCCAAACCCTGCTTCCTCTGTGGAAGGTGTATCAGTGGGATTGAGGAGATCCTCGAAGTATTCCTTCCACCGCCCGACGATATCCCCAGTCGAAGTCAACAGTGTCCCATCCACACCATACACAGTGTGGACAGGGAGCTGCTTTCCCCTCCTGAGCCGCCGGACAGTTTGCCAGAATCTCTTCGAGGCCGACCGAAAGTCTTGTTCCATGGCCTCACCGAACTCCTCCCATACCCAGGTTTTTGCTTCAGCAACCACCCGAGCTGCACTCCGCTTGGCCTGCCGGTACACCTCAGCTGCTTCGGGAGTCCCACAAGCCAACCAAGCTTGATAGGACTCCTCCTTCAGCTTAATGGCCCCCCTCACTACTGGTGTCCACCACTTGGTTCGGGGGTTGCCACCACGAGATGCACCGACCACCTTGCAGCTGCAGCTCTGGGCCACCGCTTCAACAACAGAGGTGGAGAACATGGCCCATTCGGACTCCATGTCTCCAGACTCCCTCGGAATGTGGTTGAAGTTCTTCTGGAGGTGGGAGTTGAAGACCTCCCGGACAGGGGCCTCAGCCAGACATTCCCAGCACACCCTCACTATACGTTTGGGTCTACCAGGTCTGAATGGCCTCCTCCCCTGCCATCGGATCCAACTCACCACCAGGTGGTGATCAGTTGACAGCTCTGCACCTCTCTTTACCCGGGTGTCCAAGACATATGGTCGCAGGTCTGATGACACGATAACAAAATCGATCACCGACCTGTGACCTAGGGTGTCCTGGTGCCAGGTGCACATATGGACAGCCTTATGCTTGAACATGGTGTTCGTTATGGACAAACTGTGGTTAGCACAGAAGTCCAATAATTGAACACCACTCGGGTTCAGATCGGGCAGGCCATTCCTCCCAATCACCCCCCTCCAGGTTTCACTGTCGTTGCCCACGTGCGCATTGAAGTCCCCCAGTAGGACAATGGAGTCTCCAAGAGGAGCACCCTCCAGCACCCCAGTCACAGACTCCAAAAAGGGTGGGTACTCTGAAACATCATTTGGTGCATAGGCACAAATGATTGTCAGGACCCGTTTCCCAACCCGAAGGCGCAGGGAAGCAACCCTTTCGTCCACCGGGAAAAACTCCAATATAGAAGCAGCAAGGTGGGGGGATACAAGAATACCCACCCCTGCTCGTCGCCTCTCGCCTGGGGCAACTCCAGAAAAAGGCCAAGCTGCAGCCCCTCTCCAGGAGACTGGTTCTGGAACCGGAGCTGTGTGTTGAGGTGAGGTCGACTATATCTAGCCGGTATCTCTCAACTTCATACACCAGCTCAGGCTCCTTCCCCACCAGAGAGGTGACATTCCACGTACCAAAAGCCAGTTTAGAAAGCTTGGGATCAGTCCGCCAAGGTCTCCGCCTTTGACCGCCACCTAATCCACAAAGCACCGGACCCCCATGATCCCTCCTGCAGGTGGTGATCCCACTGGAGGGCGGACCCATGTAACTCCTTCGGGCTGAGCCCGGCCAGGTCCCATGGGTGGAAACCCGGCCACCAGACGCTAGCCTTCGAGCCCCTCCCCCAGGCCTGGCTCCAGGGTGGGGCCCCGGTAACCCCATACCGAGCGGGGTACACTGAATCCCTGATATAGAATTTATCATGAGAGTCTGTTGGATTGTTCTTAGTCTGGCCCTTCACCCAGGACCAGTTTGTCTTGGGTGACCCTATCAGAGGCAAATTGCCCCGGACAACATAGCTCCTGGGATCACTGGGGCACGCAAACCCCCCCACCACGCTAAGGTGACGATCCATGAGGGGGCCTGGAAGTTTTCTCTGACAAAAATGTAATCAACATGGAATTAAAGATAGAGTTCAAAAATGAGATGGCCGTTGTAGGCCGTGAGCAGCTCCCTCAAAACGTGGCTAGAAAATGATTTTCGTGGCACCCAACTGGGAACTACGGGATCTTTGATGATTTCTATGTAAAAAAACCCCTGCCGAATCCAAAAATCGATGTTCCCACTGTCAAAGGTGTGGATATCTATGTCAAATTTGCATAAATCCAAGATGGCTGCCACGACTAACCAAGGGAATGAATGGCCTAACATTTCAACCAGTCTACCTAGAAACACGTTTGAGGCCTCTTTTTCGGATAATGTTGAGCCAAGGAATCGATTTCTGAGGTCGACTGTGTGATTGAGGGTCAAAGAACCACGCTAATTTGCATAAATCCAAGATGGCCACCATGGATGGACTAACTTTTTAGCCATTCTACCTAGAATCACGTTGGAGACGTCCTTTTCGGCTAATGTTAACCCGAGAAATCGATTTCCGAGGTCATTAGTGTGACTGAGGGTCAAAGAACCCTGCTGATTTGCATAAATCCAAGATGGCCACTATGGGTGTGGATGGACTATATTTTGAACCACTCTACCTATAATCACGTTTGAGACGTCTTTTTCGGATAATGTTGACCCGAGGAATCGATTTCTGAGGTCAGATATGTGATTGAGGGCTCCACTAATTTTCATAAATCCAAGATGGCCTAACTTTATCAGTACAACTAGAATCATGTTTGAGACATCATTTTCCGATAATGTTATGCCCAGGAATCGATTTCTGAGATCGCTTTTGTGATTGAGGCTCAAAGAACTCCACTCATTTGCATAAATCCAAGATGGCCGCCACAGGCATGGATAGTCCAACTTCTTACCCATTCTACCTAGAATCACGTTTGAGACGTCTTTTCTGCACAATGTTGACCCGAGGAATCGATTTCTAAGGTCAAATATGTGATTGAGGGTCAAAGAACTCCGCTTATTTGCATAAATCAAAAATGGCCGTCATGGATGGATGAACTTTTTTAATCAGTCCACCTAGAATCACATTTGAGACATCATTTTCGGATAATGTTATGCCCAGGAATCGATTTGAGATTGAGATTGAGATTCAACTTTATTGTCATTACACATGTATGAATACAAGGTAACGAAACGTGACTTGGCATTTGGGCACGCTCTGCAGAGCGCATCCAAGGCCGGGGCAGCCGCTAGGCGCCAGTCATAAAGAAGACAGGAAAAAAAAAAGAAAGGATATGACACAATAGGCGAGAGAAAAAAACATGTTTTATCAAATTGACGCTTAATGAGTAAGCGAAATTTTGATTGCAGGCAAAAAAACCCTCAATGCATATTTAGCAGACATTTAGTAGACAAATCACACGCAGAAGGAGAGCAGTGTGTGTATATCGTATGCATGTAGTGTTGTATGCATTGTGTAGTGTAAATGTAACAGTTGTTAGTGAGCAGCAGAGGGCGCCTCCTGGCAGTGGATAGATGTTATAATCATGTGACTTATAAACAAGTCCAGAGTCCAGAGTCTATCTCTCTCTCTCTCTTGCTTGCAGAAGGCACATGGGCATTGTCCTTGAAGGTCCAATCCGCTGACGACAAACAACTGATTGTTGATTGTTTGGGTAGACATGAGCCGATTCTTCCGCTTATCTCAGTCAGGAGGAATGTAAACACGGGGCAAACAAGGTCAAATCAAATCAAATCAGCACAGTGCACTCAGAGAATAGAATTTGTCCTCATCCGTGTAGTTCTGTGCTTCCATTATATATGCAGGCTTAAACTGTTTTTCCATAGAGAGCACAGGGCTTCAGATGTATTCCTTCACTGAATCACTGTCATTCAGTTCACCGTTTGCCGCTACTCGTGCCCTCCCCAACTGGTCGAATTTGATGAAGGAGCTTGCCGGGTCCGCTTGATCAGCTCTCTCACTTTCCTTCAATTTCTGATGCATCAGGGAACTCCACAGCCAAAAATAGAAGTCCTGAGATCATAACCAATAATGTTTCCATAGACGCATGAATTCCAATGTCCATGAGTCTCCTCGTAGGTTCCAATTCTTGGGCTCCCCCTTGGCCCAATTCTTGTTGAAAAATAGTGACAATAGCACATTTAAGCCGCTTCCAAATCCATAATTTCCGTTTAGATTAAGATTCAGCAGAAGAAGAGCGACTAAACACAGACAAAAACGCAACATTGCAAAAGCTGGGAATAGATCAGGAAGGCAGGGGAGGAGGGAAGAAAAATGCGACTGCTCTCTCTCAAGGCAAGATGGAAAAAAAAAATAAAATTCTGAGGTCACTTGTGTGATTGAGGGTCAAAGAACTCCACTCATTTAAATAAATCCAAGATGGCCGTCATAGTCTGTGTGTGTTTATATACTTGCATATTTATTCCACCTAGCTGCAATGCTCCGTACTGTGGGTGTTTATATATTTACATATTTATTCCATCTAGCTACAATGCTCTGCACTGTGTGTTCATATATTCATATATTTATTCCATCCAGCTACAATGCTCTGCACTGTGTGTCTGTGTGTGTGTGTGTATATATATATATTTTATAGTAATATGTACATATGTATATTAGCTGCTCTTGCTTGCTTGTTTTTTTCTTGCCTTCTGATTGTTGCTCTGAGTGTTGCTATCCCTGTGCTGTTGCAATCCTGGAATTTCCCCGTTGTGGGACTAATAAAGGCTTATCTTATCTTATCTTATCTTATCTTATAGGCATGGACAGCCTAACTTCTTAACCACTCTACCTAGAATCACGTTTGATACATCTTTTCCAAATAACGTTGACCCGAGAAATCGATTCCTGGTCAGTTATGTGATTGAGTGTCAAAGAACTCTGCTAATTTACATAAATCTAACATGTATAGCTGTCATATCCTGATACAACCTGTATTCAACCTCCACCTTATTCATCACCAGAATCATCTCCCTTATTTTCTTCCTCCTCTGCTTCCACAGATCTTTCAGATTCTGTAAGAACACGATTCACGTAATCGATGCAGGCGCATAGATCAGTGCAGCTGAGATCCGATGCCTTGCATGTACATCTGCTGGCCTCACACCTACCCCGCTTGCATGAACAGTGCACATAGTTCAAGATCTCTTCAGGCGCCGGACCAGTTTGTTTGGCAACACATTGCTTGACCTTGCAGATGCTTGGCTGATGGTTGCTGCAGCATGGTGAGATCGCAGTCGCTTTTTAGAAGATGGTGTTGGGGGACTAAGTTCTGGTCCGCTTTGCTCCTGAGGCTCAGGAATGTGGGCTTCGGCCAGTCGTTTTTTACGAGCTTCAGCACGTTCCACTCTTGTTTTGTCCGTAAAACGGCTATAGCACACACAATGGTAGCCAAATGTTGGATCAAGGTTGTTTAGATCTGAAAACATATATGGACCATAGGGTATTATAACATTAGGCCTACCTTGTACCCATATGGATATAAAACATATATAGATTGCAGATAATTTTCACAGTAACAGTGAGCTTATAATAGAGACCTTGTGCAACCTAGTCACTGCTCAATGTAAACTTGCAAAATGGCAAGCACAGACCGTGTGCCCATATTTATTGAGAGCATAAAGTATACAGGCGACTGCTGCTGCCATGAGTTGAACCTTTCTTGGGTGACACATCACAAACATATGGGCTTTCCTGAACAGGCCATTTTCCATCCGCCCAAGGCTTGATAGTATGGGTGTGACTATGTGCAAACTATATAAATGTATGCCCAAACTTGTTCCTCCCTCACCTACTAGTACACTGCACCCCTTGGGCTTGGGCTTAGAAGTACATCCAACCCTCAGACTCAGAGTTAAGCTCATTGGGATTGCTACCCTTTTCCCATTTGAGCTACTTTGTGGTAGTGGTATATTTTGACTATAATTCAGGCCCAGGGTGGGTTCTGGGGATAGATGCATCATCAGAGTGAGTCGATCTGCATCATCTAGATCTATACTAGGACTATGTTACCTGGCACCCAGAGTCCCTTGGTTATTAGCCTCCACACCCCCAGATCGGCCTACTCGGAGTCTTAGACCAGGACTAGGTCACCCTGTGAGCGGTTGACAAAGGTTTTAGACATCTAGGGTTCCATTTTAGTTCATATTTAGAGTTACAAATGATCAGAGCCAAACGACTCCAGGGCACACGCAGTACAACCATAAACAATAGCTGCCACTCACCTTTCTCGAACAAGTCGCGACGTTGTTCTGCTACTTTCTGTTGGGGACCGTCAAGTACAAGCCATTTTTGGGCACACTCACATACTTTTGCCCACGATGCTTCAGTAAACGAGTGATACTGCCCAAAAACTTATCGGAAATGTGAATAACACAGGAGAGGCTTTCAGCGCACGCTACCCCTGTGGGTGCTGCCATTTTGTTGTCACATGACCAAAGGGACGACGCTGATTGGTTAAAACGTCCCGGACTGGGCCATGTTTAAGGTAGCCAGACAATTATTACCGACTGACTTCAATCGCATTTTTCATACAGCTATCCACACCTTTGGAAGTGGGAACATCGATATTTTGTCTTACAATAATGTAATCTTAATTTAGTGTCATATCCGGCTCTAGGGAGCCGGGCAATCAGAGCCAGGGGCAAGCCAGTGAGTCGTGATATTTTATTCAGGGTAAAGGGGAAGGGATGAGGAGAGCACAGATACTCATGCAGACGTACACTCACAGGTTGCACAGCGCAGAGGTAAGCAGCTCGTACCGGACGTGGGGGTAACAAGACGTACATACTCACAGCGGGATACAAACACAGGAATGCTGCAAGAGGAGTATAAGCTGACACCAGACGAAGGGGCTTCAGCTTAGCAATGTGTTTATGTCGCAGCCCCGAGTCATCGAGGCTGCTCCTATTTATCCTCATTGGCAGCGCCCCAGCTGATGAAGACTAATTGGCCCCAGCCGTCCATAATGCTGCCAGCTGGGGGCCAGCTGAGACGCTGCTCAATGGGAAGCAGGGATGAGGGAAAACATGGGCTGAGTGCCGAGACGGCATCTCAACCCATGGTGACAGAGCCCCTCCCTCAAGGTCGGGCTCCTGAACGACCAGGAACATCCCAGCCCCCCCCCCCCCTCCCACCTAGGGTGGGAGGAAGGGAGGCGGACCGGAGGGGAAGAAGCCAAGGGAAGGACAACACCAATGGGGCAATGTAGGGTAGCGGGAAAGAAAAACCCAAATACAATACTGACAAAACAGAATAATTAACCCAGGTACAGATGGGGAGAAGAACTGGGTCAGCACGCCGGTTACATACTACCCAGAGAGTACCAACCATGCGTGACCCAGAGCAAGGAAAAAAGAACCACCAAAAAGGTACAGGGCAAAAAATGCTGAGTACGGTTAAATAAAGGGGAACCTATACACAGCGCTAATTTAAGTACATACACACAGTCACCAAGAAAAGTGAGGGTGACTGGAACAAATGACAATTATAGAGCATGGTGTTACGGAAAACAAGGCACATGACTCTATAATGAACCAACAGGACAAAAAAGAAATACTGAGTGCAGGCAAAGAAAAACCCACACACACGAATATATAAATACCCAGTCACCTAAAGAAATGAGTGACTGGAATAAATGGATAACTGCAGAGCATGGTGTTACGGAAAACAAAACATAACTCTACAATACAAAAAACGAGGCTAAAAACATGGCACAAAAAGTAAAATGCTGAGCATGAGCGATGGAAAACACAGCACTATAAAAACGAATCCACCAACAGGACAAAACATTACACCCGAGTGACCTTAATAACAAAAGAAAAAGTGACACCCGAGGTGAATGGCAGGCAGAGTCCAAAAATAGCCGAGATGGCTCCGGAGATCTCCCCGCCCATCGTCCAGCTGGCGAATCAGGGGAAGAGAAGTGTTCGGACGGCGAACTCTGGACCCAGATCCCAGGAATCCAGTCCACCGGCAGCCGGACCAGGCTGCCCAGAGGGAAACACAGACCAGTGGGGGGAACCAGATCACCGAACCGAAAGTTCTGTGGGTCGGGTCGTCGACCCGCATCACTCAACCACCAGGACCGTTGAGACGGGCGAAGGATCAGAGCGGATCCCGGTGGAAGAGGCTCAGGGGAGAGCCGATGACGAGGGCGGCGGGCGTCAGGCCGCAGGAAAACGGCCACCTCCTCACCGGACCTGGACAATACTGGGGCAGCACCCACGTCGGACCCCGATCGGGCCTCAGGCGAACCCACGTTGGACCCCGACTGGGTCTCGGGCGAACCCACGTTGAATACTGCACCAGAACCGACCTCCAACGTTGAACCCGGACCCTCCAGCACCACGAGGAACAGCAACTCCTTGCCGGTGACCCTGGAAGAAGGCTCAGAAGAGAAAACAGAACCGGGATCAGGATCACCGGCAGCGCCAGAACCCGGCGAGACGAGCTCAGACGCAGCGGGCGGCTGCACCCGGCTCGTCTCCCCTGGAGATAGGCTGAAGTGCTCGGGGATAAAAAGAGAGAAAAGAAAGGAGAGCACTCGCCTGATCTCGGGTTCTGACGCCGTCCAGGACTGCGAAGATCCAGGATCCGTCGTCAGGAGGTCGTTGTCAGGCTCCCATCTAGCCGCGTCGGGCCCCGCAGCCAGCACGATGGTCAGCGCAGCTTGAGATCCCTCCAGCTCAGGTAACCCCGCCGACGATCCACTCGGCGTGAAGCTAGAAGAATCTCGTCCCGCCGGACCGAACCGCTCCTCCGTGGAGACCCGGGGACGCTCAGTCGTCGGCGTAGACTCCACGCAGCAGTCAGTCCCCCTCCTCCGTCCGCAATGTAGCTGCGGAACCACAGGCCCTCTCCATATCCCACCACGTTGACCCGGAGCCGGGGACCGCTCGGCGGAGAGAGACACAGAGGATGCGGGATTAGGCATACAGGTTACAGCAGGTGGGGAGAGTTCAGGGAGCTGCGAACCCTGAACTTCTCCTCCAGGGATGTGACAGAGCAAATCATTAAGCAGGTGTGAAAAAACAATGACTTGCCTGCCCCCTGGAGGTTGAGTATCGCCTGCTGTAGTGGAATCTGCTTCTTCCTCTCCCCGCCCGGCGATAACGGAGGACCCCCCGGGAATTCGTCTGAGGATCGCTCGCGTTGTCTCCAGCAGAGAGCTCACCAGGCCGGGATTCCAGGCACACACAGCGGTCAGGAAGCGCGTCGAGGAGGAGGGGGAAACAGCCGGGGTGAGCCAGCCCGAATGTCCAGGAATGACAGCGGGGGAACGAGGCTCAGGGGACGAGGCTGTAGAATCTCCACACTGACGAGGCGAAGGGATGACAGCTGCGTGGGAGGAACGGTCCTGACGATGACCCAGAACTGGATCCGGACGAGGTTCGTGCAGAGGTGACTCGGCGATGTGATGACGACTACTCCCAGGGGACGAAGCGAGGGGGAAACCCAGGATTCGCCGCTCCAGATCGGAGATCGAGACGAGGAAGGCGTCGAGCACGGGAAAGCTTCGTAGCCCTGAAGTCCTCACCATCAATCTCACTGCCGCCGCCACATGCCTGAAGGTGGTGACAGGAAACACAGTAGAGCTCGCGACAGCCACTCGACCCCGGACATAACTGCTGTCAGCTGCGGCTCCTTGAAGGGAATCCCGAGTGACGTGGCGCAGGTCGGGGGAAGTCCTCTGGTTGGCGCGAACTCCCGGACTGGAATAGCGGCAGGAACGGGACTCCGAAGCGGGGAAAGACGTCGCCCACTTCTACTCCCTGCCGGGATTTCCATCCACCCCGTGGAGCTTCTCTCGCTGTGTACCTGCAGCGTCTATCCTGGCACTGTCCTCCAGATGGTACAGAGAGTGAGGGTGACAGTCCAGGAGTTCCTCAGCACGGCCCGGATGCCAGCGTCTCGCGTTGGAGGCGTCGTGCAGGGTGAAAAACGTCCCGTCGACAGCCTCCGAGATGGACCTCAGCTCGTCGCGCTGGCGCCGGAAGTGACTCCTGGGAAACGGCATGCTAGCAGCGCTGACACCCGGACAGAAAGGTACATTTCCACGGCGACTCACGGCCGCCGGTAGCTCTTCTGGCTGCGACATTTAGAAACACTAAAATTTTAGTTCCCCGTTGGGTGCCACGAAACTGAACGAAAAGTGGCAGCTGCTCACGGCCTATTGATGACAGTGGTGTTTCTAGAGAAGTTTACACAGCTTTCTGGGAACGTTTCCTGGAAAACTGCCAAAGGGAAGAGGAAAGAGTACCAAGACTCAGACCTGATTTTTCAGAGGCCCAGTGGCAAGCACTTGGAAGGATTTGGGTAAAGGGACTCATGGCCCCATGGTATGATTCCTGTCAGACTGTCAAAGGTGTTTGTTTTGGCCTGCATCCACGGTATTGATTCAGTTGATACTGCATTGTTTATGTCAGCTTTCTCTAATTACTTATCTGATGGTGAGTGGATTACTGTTGACAAGGCGCTTCAGGGCACACTGGACCAGACAGAAAAGGAGGATTTGCTTGACTTGTTCTCACAAATGGGTTCACACTCCCTCCCTTCTGAACAAACCTTAAAGGTAGCCATTGAAACAATGGCACACAAAGCCATACTACAGGAACCCAAATACATAATTGACTGTTTTTCTTGCAGCCTGAGAAATGTACAGCTAAGTCTGCATCATAAAGCTGATGTGCTGTATTTGTATGAATCCCAAAAAAAACCAACAAACAAGAAGGTAGTTGAAATACTCCAAACAGAGTCAGTTGCTCTGTCACAGAAAGAGCAAACAACATTCAGTTACTCGCAGAGATACACCAAGAATGTAGAACAACACAAGCTGGGAAGTTTTTTTGTGTTTTTGCACTGGATCCTCTGTGCTCTGCACAAACCAGATTGAAGTCACCTTCAGTGCTGAATTTGGCTTTGGAAGAAGGCCTGTTGCTCACATATGTGACACTACCATTGATGTTCCCTAGACTTATAGCTCCTACCCAGAATTCAGAACAGAGTTTGATAATGTTCTTCTATCTGGGAACTTCCTCCTAATGGATGTAATATAAGATCTATGAAAAATATTCATTAAAGAATACAAAATGCATTTACTTTAACATTCCAAACCAGCTACTATTTTCTAACATTCTCTTTGCACGATCACTACAGCTCCAGAAAAAAAAAACAAGGGACCACTACAAAATCTTTCCTAAATTATCATCTCTACATGCACGGCAGACATTCAATTTGAGTATTTGTTGAGTTCCAACACAAGTCGACTTAAGGAGGTTCTGATTAGGTGATCGGGCTGCACGGTGGCGCAGTGGTTTAGCACTGTGGCAGCACAGTTTTACCCTTGGCCGGGGGATCGCGGGGATCATGAGGTCGTGGGTTCGATCCCAGCCCCCGACCAACAGTGAGCTGTGTGGAGTTTGCATGTTCTCCCCGTGTTGCGCGGGTTTACTCCGGGATTTCTCCGGTTTCCTCCCGCACACCAAAAACATGTAGGTTTAGGGCGCTCGCGCACGCAGCGACCAGCAGCCGGTGGCTTGTCACCAGACTGCAAACCAAGTCTACCTACGGGTACAAATAAGTAACAAAAAAAAAAAAAAAAAATTTTAAGTCTGGTAAGACACATGAAAGTGGTGAATAAAAATCAATTACATAAAAAAGTTACAAATATAGGTTGGAGTTCTTCCTCACTAAAAACTTAAGTATTATTGTGTTTAAGAATGAACATGAAACTGTTTTTGTTTTTGCATTGTTTGATTAAAAGCCACATCTAAAAGCCACATCTTTTTTGAATGGTTAGAAACTAGTTCAGTTTACTCAACTCCATTTACTCCATTTACTCAAGCTTTTTTTTTTCTTTTTTTAAAACAAAAACACTTGGTCACAGTCTTTAAGTTACTTTTATTATTAATTTGAAATAACTTCCATTTTAAAATTTTGTTCAGTTGTGTCAACATATCAACAGCTGTGTTATTAGTTATTAGTTAGGAACTGTTTGTGAGCTTGTTCAAACGTTAATAAATTTACTTATCAGAGCTGACTGCATCTGTACTCATTTTTTATGAATTTATTTTATTTTACTGAAATCATTGTTCTTCTTTTGTGTTTCAGTAAATAGTTGTTACTGTCAGTTTCTATATGATATGATTTGGATTATAATAGTAGGAATGTGTTTTCAGATTGCTGTATTTTCTTCAAACATAATGGTTTGTTAAATATTCAGAAGGCAAAGTCAGCTTTTTAGTAGACACTTTATTACTCTGAGGTGGGTAGTAATGAGTTACTCCATGTTATCAAGTCACTATCAAAATTGTATTTTAGAGTGAAACTTTATTGCGGGATACATTTTAATGTTGACCTTTAAAAAGTGTGTTCATATTATACAGTAATATGTAAACTCTCAGGGTTTAGATAATGTTTAACACACAGGATAAAATACCTTTATTCAAAGTTTTAAAACATTTTCTGCAAAGTTGAAAAAGTTCAAGAATTTGTTAATTTTAAATTCAATATAGTTCTTGGGGAAATGGTAGTTAATGTGTAGGTATACTGTACTAAAATTAATTTTGCAGCTATTTTTCAAACGGACAATTTGGTGTCCTATTTTTAAACCAAGTTATATATGGACATAGTCCCTGTGTCTGACAATGTAAAGCAAAGCAGAGGGCTTTAACCTCTAAAATTCCAGTGTTCCACCCGAGGAACATTTCACATTGGCTGGAAACTGGCTGGAATGCTAAGGAGTTTTAAATATACATTTATCGAATGACCAACAGACAGCAGAAAGTGTTATTTTATCTCAGACAGGTTAATTTTTCTCTTAATGATAACTCTGATATTGCTCTTCTATTAAGGCAAAGCAAAGGGGTCTCATGCCTTTGACGTGTTTCAACTGTCGTCTGCAGTCTTCAGAAAGCGTCGTCTGACATCCGTGATGCATCACATCAGCTGTTTTGTCCTTTCCGTAGGCGTGACCTACCTGACAGATCTGCCAGGTTGGTCATGCCCCCCGCCGTGCAATGGTCTCTGGAGGAGAGTGCCCAAGTGTGCGAGAGCATAAAGGCTCCATCATCTCGGTTCATGGTGTTGTGGGCTCGCTTCCTGATTTTAATTGCTTCTTTGATCCAGTGTTTGTGTTCGTTGTCTTCTGATCCAATCTGATCTTAGTTATATTTCCTCCTCGCCACCAGAACCCCTTCCCCGTTCTGGTGAGTTCGTTCTGTGACTCAATCTGTAAGTTTACCTTATCATCTCTTTGGATTTTTGCTCAGATTTTGGATCAGAATTGGAACAGATCCAGTTGGATCAGACAACAAACAAACACTGGATCAAAGAAGCAATTGAAATCAGGAAGTGAACCCACAACACCATGAACCGAGATGATGGAGCCTTCATGCTCTCGCACACTTGGGACTCTCTCTCCTCCAGAGACCATTGCACGGCGGGGGGCATGACCAACCTGGCAGATCTGTCAGGTAGGTCATGCCTACGGAAAGGATAAAACAGCTGATGTGACACATCACGGACGTCAGACGACACTTTCTGAAGACTGCAGATGACAGTTGAAACACGTCAAAGGTATGAGACCCCTTTGCTGTGTCTTAATAGAAGAACAATATCAGGGAAGTGTTATTTTAGGCTTAAAAAGGCATAGCACTATTAGAGGAATATGAGAAATTATGCCAATTTTGTAGTCAGTCACTACCTTCTTACTGAATAAAAGTTATGACTCAGCATTGTGGTCTCTATTCCGAGGACACAGGAGCACAAGGCATATTCAGTCTTTTACCCACCTTGACACTGATCAGCTGCTATGAGCTGGCTGTTTGAGAATCAGAGCCCCCTGCTCTCTACACATCACTGCAAAAGCAATAGGTGACCTTACTGTAACAACGTGCACCTTTAATATTCAGTCTATAGTCCCAGTTCAACAACACGTGCTTTACATGGTTTTAAAATGAGAATTGATGCCAATGTTACATTTGAGTCATTTTAAAGACTAGTCTGAACAACAGTTGTAACCAAAGTTTTTCTCTTCATAATAATAAGAAAAACAAAATGCAACAGTTTAACATTTTATTTAAATAGAATTGTCATTTTGTGCTAACTTACTATGTCTCAAAATATATTCTAAATGTTACATATTCAGGATCACTTTTAATATGTGTTACTTTAAAGCACCTCTGCTGAGGTTTATTTATGTGGCATTTTGATCAATTCATCACAATGATAAAAAACTAACCTATAGCATGGCAACATTTTGATAAAGAACCCACTCTTTATATGCTGAATAAATCTCAGTTCATGGGAGATGACAGCAGTGAAAAATGTTAACGGATTTTGTACTGGAACTGATTTGATCAGCCCTATTTTAATGTCTGATTCAACTGAAGAGTTACATTAATTTCTCCCATACATTGGATGTGTGAGGCTTTACAGAGATGGCCTCTCTAAGGCCTTCCCCTAATGGCCTCTCTAAGATGTATGTACAAGTTCCCAGCTTGATGTGGATCTGTGGGTGGAATCAGATGGGACGCTTTCATAATAATATTGCACAGTTCATAAACATGTGGATCACATGGTATGGTCAGACGAAAGGCACATTCAGTTTTGCATCGCTGAACATGCTCAGCTTCAACAGGACAAAGGAACTCTCTTGTCCTGTAGAGTTCAGGTAAAGCATACCTGCCACTGGGCTGACTACTGGGGACACTGATGTTTTTTATGGTCTGATGGGGTGTGTGTTCCACACCTGTGCTGTGTCATCCAGCTCATCCTGTTAAAAATCCAGAAATATGTTAGGAAAGGACCGTACATAGAATTCAAATAAACATCAGAGTAACAGTTTTGATTTTATATAGCCACAAAGCCTGAAATTTCCCCCTCCTCTTTCCTTGATTCCCTCCACCTTTCTCCCATTCCACATGTTTCTCCTGCTCAACCTACTTTCTCTCTCCCCTGCCCCCTTTACTCATGTCCACCCCTCTTCTGTTGCTCTTCCATCCATTACCATCTCTTTCATTTCTGCCATCCTCTCCTTCCCCTAATTTTTTAATCCAGTTTTCCCTTCTCCCTCCCCCCGTTTGCTCTTCCTGTCTTTCCCCCTTCTAGCTATCTCTGTAAACATCATTTCTCCCTATTTCTCACCATTCTTCTATATTTGTCTCCCTCTTTCTCTCTTCCCTTTATTTCTCATACCCTTCAGCATCAAGCCCTCCCCTCTTGGCCACAGACAGAGCTGGTTCTGCATAAAAAGAGTATGCCCCCCTCAGCCACTAGGGGTTCCCCCAAACTATAAGTTCATCCTAATATTTTTTGGGGAAAATTAAAAATACCTTCAAAATACCTTTTTTTTTCCCTTTTAAATCTGCAGCTTTTTTCTTATACATTTGTTACTTTTTATTGCAAATTTGCAACTTTTTTTTATCTTAAAGCTAAACTATGTAAGACTTTCACCTTAAAATAATGTTTTTCAATATTACTTTTTGGTACATCAACCTTTGATAGAGTGAATGTCATCATATGTCATTTTCCCCCACAGCCTGGGTGGGCTTGCATTGCCTGCAACAGATGTCTTCTTGGTAGGAACACTGAGCAGACTACAACTATGGTGAATATGACCTCAGTCCCAACAGCCAATCACAGGGCAAAACTGTATTTTATTTAACCTTTATTTATACAGGGTAGTTCCACTGAGAGGCAACCTCTCTTTTTCAAGAACGCCCTGCTCACACTCACACAGTTACACATTCACACCAGGAAGATGAACAGTCCAACCACAGACTGACCTGTGGCCACTGAGCAGCTCCACTGGATCAGTTGGGGTCAAGGGCCTTGCTCAAGGGCAGTGGGGGTAAAGCTAGTATTCTGCAAACATATTCTATGTAGGCTGAATCAGTTACAGATTTGGGAGGGAATATTCAAGAATGCTTGAATAATGACCTTTTCCCTTTTCATCCCGTTTATATCCTCTTCTGCCACATGTCTTGACCGCAGGAAGTCCTCTAGGTCCTTCTCCATTTCTACAATAAAAACAGTTGTTAGTTTAGAATGCGATAGCTTATCCACACACAATCATTACTTTTGGTACTACTGCGATATAATGTACACAAGATTAAAGTGATATTTACAGTAACACTCCCAAAGTACTGAGTACACACAATCATAAAAACTACATTGTTCATGTGGAAAACAAATAAAAAAGGACTAAGTTATGACAATACTTGATGTTTGTACAGCCACAATCTTTCGAGAACTTTTGTGGGGAAAAAAACACCTTTGAACTTTTCAAGCTGTCCTCATCTTTGAGAATGTTAATGATTGTTTTTTAAACGCAGATTAATGTTCTTATGTAATTAAATATCAGTACAGGGAGAGTGGGACCTAAACCTCTCCAGAAATTTATTATAAAAGCAAAGTTTTGGTGTATGCATCATAATGTATTGTATACAGTTGCAAACGTCATATAATTATGTTAATTACATAATTAATTACATTGATACATTAATTACAGCAGAGGTAAAATTCATGATTGATCAAAGACAATAAATTACAAATAAAATGAATACAATCAAATGAATGAATTTATTTATTTCGGATAGTACAGTACAGGTTAAAAGAAACTGTATAATATAACAACAAGGTCAAATTAGACAAAGACTCCTTCTTCTATACAATTCCACGTGAGTTATCCGAAATGGGTGATGGCTGAAGCTGCAGCTTATATTGCCCACCCATATTCCATCCAAGAATTCAAAAGAGAAAAAAGAGAAAACAAGACAAGAGCAATTACAATTTAAAACAAAGCTAAGACAAAATGTGACTGAGAGAAAAAAAAAAAGAAAACTAAGCTAAGCTAAGTTAAGCGGTTACTATTCAAAACAAATCTAAGACAAAATGTCACAGAGAAAAAAAGAAAAAAAAACACACAAAAAAAACTCTCAATCTGACTTCAACCCTGCTGCAGGACACAGCTTGTGTCCCTTCTCTGAGAGCCGTGGGCTCGCTCTCGGCGCTCATGCACGGCGCCGGGAGCGGAGCTTGTGACGGCGGTATGATAATAAAACTCTACTTAAAACCTCCACCAACTCTGCATTATTTCATGCCGCCGCAATGCAAGGTGCTGTGTCCATAACTCTTATAAAGACGAGCAGGCTGGAGGTGCAGTGAACGTAGCTTAAACATGCAGGGTCTTTGACACCCCTGGTATATAGTATATTGGTTAATAATAATTCTAAGGGAATTAAGACGGCGAAGCGCGCCTATGCGGAGAAAATCCAGAAACTCCTCTGTGACACAAGGAACACCAGTGTCTTCGACAGGTAAATTCACTGAATTTCTTCCCACTGATTGCTGATCAGTGAAAACACCTGCTGAAGACAGCAGGGTCTTGGCCCTCCATGGAATGAGTTTGACATCCCTCCCTGCTATATAGAAAGAGTAATATTAGCCACCCTCAAACAATTGTGTACCAGCATTTAACACACATTTTTCCTTTATTCACTATCTTTAAAGCTGCTGATGAATCTGACATTAAGTCCCATCCATCCATCTTCTTCCGCTTAATCCTTTTCGAGTCGCAGGGGGCTGGAGCCTATCCCAGCATCTTTGGGCGACATAAAGTCCAATTTTACATAAATTTACATAAAATATTGCATCTTCCTTTGCTGATATGTCTTCATGTCAGGATTTTCTGTCACTTGCATAATCATATTACCTGATTTAACTAATCTGTAAAACAGAAGAACAATAATAAATATATAAAAACATGGGAAACTACTTTGTCAAAATTACAGTGCTTCACTCTGTCATAGGGGACTTATCCAGGGGTGTCCAATTATGTGCCATGGAGTGATAGTGTCCCCCATTTACTGTGGAGAAAATGTTCTGTTTATTGCCCCCCCAAGTGAAATGAAGCATCCGCCCATGAACAAATGTGAAGGAGAAGCTGGGAGGAGACTGCTGCGCTCTCACAGGCATCCAACAGCCCTGTAGTCCCACCTCTGTGCACCGACTTTGGAGCTCCAGTCTGAGGTCTGCTGCTGTTGCTGGGATCCAAACTCTCATGTCATCGCTGGAACTGATGAAAAAGGAGTGTTTGTCGGGGGGCGTTTGTCCGTCTGGGAGCCTGACCTCGGCTGCTCTCGGAAGGAGACTCCTGAAGAAGAGAAGGGTGGCCCCAGGGGAGCCCACAGATGCGGACAGCGAGTGGCAGCTGTGTAGGTGAGATGTACGCAAACCCGTGTGTGCATTGCTGTGCAAGTACATATCATATGTCTTCTGTTTTGGCACATAATTTCATGAAACATTACCTGTTTAATGGTTGCTTACTAAGATTGTTTCCACTGTTTTCATTCCTTTTGTGGATGTGCCCAATTAAATCATACAGCTCCGTTTTGTTGTAATAGGTTAAATTGATACTAATAAGGGGTAAACAATTAAACTGGGGTCTGTATCTTAGTTCCAGAGCCACAAAAATAGAATATAGATACAAATTTACATAAGAAAATAAAAGATTTTCCAGTTTGGTTTTAGAGAAGCCTCAAATTTAAGAGAAAAAAAATATCACAAATTTCAAACTGTTTAAATTACAATAAAGAATAATGCCAGAAAAATGGTTCAGGTTCATAAGAAATTGTTGCATATTTAATGAAAACATGCAAGGAAAAAATAGAAATTGAAAACTCTCAAATTTATGAGAAAAAAAGTTCAACATTTAAGACTGAAGATAAAGGAAAAACTGACCTAATACTAATATTTGTGTCAGTTTATTCTCCAAACTTGACTGTTTTACCTTCATTTTAAGGTTCAAATATGTATCAATGCAGATCTATTTACACACCTGGAAGATAACGTTGTTGTCAAGACCACAGTATCAAAGACCAAGACTTTAAAGGGGTCACTGAAAAATGTTGTTTTGTAGGTTTTAACTTACAGATCAAACAAATTTTAATGTTAGACAAAGACAACATGAGTAAATACAAAGTGCAGTTTTTAAATGATAAATGATGATTTCATTTATTAAGGGAAAAAGCTATCCAACCCTACCTGGCCCTATGTGGAAAAAGTACCCCCCCCCCTCCGTTACATCATGAAATAATTGTGATTAGCCATATTTTTGGGGAAGCTGAGTTCAGTTTCACAGGCTACATCCAGGCCTGATTACTGTCCGACCTGCTGAATTAAGAAACCACTTAAATAGAGCTGTTCTGACAAAGTGAAGTAGGATAAAAGATCTCAAAAAGCAACACATCATGCTGCAATTTAAAGAAATTCAAGAACAAATGAGAACCAAAAACCCAGAAGAACATCCAAAGAACTGCAGGCCTCACTTGGACAATGGTCCATGATTCAACAATAAGAAAGAGACTGGGCAAAAATGACATTCATTATCACGTTTGCCAAAAATAATTGGGAAAATATTCTGTTAACTTACATTACATACTGTATGGCATAAAACTAACAGCTTTTCATAAAAAGAACATCACACCAACAGTCAAACATGGTAGTGATAGTGTCATGGTCTGGGGCTGCTTTGCTGCTTCAGGACCTGGACAAGTTGCCGTAACTGATGGAACCACAAATTCTGCTCTCTACCAGAAAATCCTGAAGGAGAACGTCTGACCATCATGACCTCAAGCTCAAGCCCTCCAATTTGGCTGAATTAAAACAATTCTACAAAGAAAAGTGGGCCAAAATTCCTCAACAGCAACGGAAAGGACTCATTACCAGTTATCAGAGACTTGATTGTAGTTGTTGCTGCCAAGGGTGGAACAACCAGTTATTAGGTTTAGAGGGTAATTACTTTTTCCACATAGGGCCAGGTAGGGTTGGACAATTTTTTCCCTTAATAAATGAAATCATCATTAAACAACTTAAGTTTGCATTTACTCGGGTTCCATCCATCCAGCTATCCATCTTCTACCACTTTTCTGGAGGTCCGGGTCGTGGAGGCAGCAGTTCAAGCAGAGAAGCCCAGACTTCCCTCTCCTCAGCCACCTGCTCCAGCTCTTCAGAGAGGATATCAAGGCATTCCCAGACCAGCTGGGAGATGTAGTCTCTCCAGCGTGTCCTGGGTCTGCCCCGGCGTCTCCTTCCAGCGGGACAGGCCCTAAACACCTCAAGTAGGAGGTGTCCAGGAGGCATCCTGATCAGATGCCCAAACCACCTCAATTGGTTCCTTTCAATGTGGAGGAGCAGCAGTTCTACTCTGAGCCTTTCCCGGGTGACTGAGCTCCTCACCCTATCTCTAAGAGTGAGTCCAGCAATCCTACAGAGAAAGCTCATTTCAGCCACTTGTATCCGCGATCTCATTCTTTCAAGCATTACCCAAAGCTCATGACCATAGGTGAGGGTAGGAATGTAGATTGACCGGTAAATCGACAGCTTTGCCTCAGAGCTCAGCTCCCTCTTCACCACAACAGACCAATACAATGTCTGCATCACTGCAGAGGCTGCTCCAATCAGTCTGTCAATCTGGCATTCCATTCTCCCCTCACTCGTGAATAAGACCCCGAGACTTTAACTCCACCTTTTTCGAGCTGAGGACCATGGACTCCAACTTGGAGGCGCTAGTTCTCATCCCAGCAGCATCACACTCAGCAGCAAACCATCCCAGTAAGACCTGTAGGTCATTGCTGGATGAAGCCAACAGGACAACATCATCTGCAAACAACAGAAATGAGATCCTGTGGTCACCAAGCATGACACCCTCTCCTGGCTGCGCCTAGATATCAATCCGTCCATCCATCCATCTATCCATCCATCTTCTACTGCTTTTCCGGAGGTCTGGGTTGCAGAGGCAGCAGTTCAAGCAGAGACGCCCAGACTTCCCTCTCCCCAGCCATCTGCTCCAGCTCTTCAAGGAGGATACTAAGGCATTCCCAGACCAACTGGGTGATGTAATCTCTCCAGCGAGTCATGGGTCTGCCCCGGGGTCTCCTTCCAATGGGACATCCACGAAACACCTCAAGTGGGATGCGTCCAGGAGGCATCCTGATAAGATGCCCATACCACCTCAACATCATCTGCAAACAACAGAGATGAGATCCTGTGGTCATCAAGCATGTCAGCCTCTGTTCCCTGGCTGCGCCTAGAAATCCTGTCCATAAAAATTATGAACAGGATCGGTGACAAAGGGCAGCCCTGGTGGAGTCCAACTCTCACTGGGAATGAGCCTGACCGAGTGTTGGCAATATGAACCAAACTCTCACAACAGTCGCACAGAGACTAGACAGCTTGCAACAAGTCCGATACTCCATACTCCCGAAGCACTCCCCACAAAGAAACACGAGGGACGTGGTCGAAAGCCCCCCTTTCCCCAGTCCACAAAACGCATGTAAACTGGTTGGGCAAACTCCCACAAACCCCTGAGGATTCTTGAGAGGGCAAAAAGTTGGTCCAGTGTGCCATGGCCAGGATGAAAACCACATTGCTCTTCCTGAATCTGAGGTTCGACCAACTGCCGGACTCTCCTCTCCAGTACCCTGGCATAGACCTTCCCAGGGAGGCTGAGGAGTGTGATCCCTCTAAAGTTGGAACACACCATCGGGTCACCCTTCTTGAAGAGAGGAACCACCATCCTGGTTTGTCATGCCAAAGGCACTGTCTCTGATCTCCATGGAATGTTGCAGAGGCATGTCAACCATGACGGCCCTACAACATCAAGAGCCTTGATGTACTCAGAGTGAATCTCGTCCACCCCCGGGGTGCAGCCACCAAAGAGTTTTTTAACCACTTCGGCAAACTCAGCCCCTGTGATGGGTGAGTCGTCCTCCTAGTCCTCAAGCCCTGCTTCCTTGGTGGAAGGTGTGTCAGTGGGATTGAGGAGCTCCTCGAAGTATTCCTTCTACCGCCTGATGATGTCCCTAGTTGAAGTAAGCAGCACCCCATCTGCACCATACACTGTGTGGACAGGGAGCTGCTTCCCCCTCCTGAGCCGTGGGACGGTTTGCCAAAATCTCTTCAAGGCCAAATGAAAGTCTTGTTCCATGGCCTCACCAAACTCCCCTACACCCTGGTTTTTGCTTCAGCAACCACCTGAGCTGCACTCCACTTGGCCTGCCGATACACTTCAGCTGCTTCGGGAGTCCCACAAGCCAACCAAGCTTGACAGGACTCCTTCATGTTGATGGCCCCCTCACCACTGGTGTCTACCACTTGGTTTGGGGTTGCCACCACGAGATGCACTGATGACCTTGCGGCCACAGCTCTGGGCAGCCACTTCAATAACACAGGGTTACAAAAATAAATTTTTTGTAAGTTGTCTGAGTTTTTTTTTACACTAATTTAAGACAATTTTGCACCGCTGAAGCTGAAAATGACATCCGTTTCTCTCGATCAGGTGCCAAGTAAAAACCTGTACTTACTTAGTACTTACTTAGTACTGTGCCTGTACTTACCTTTATATAAAGGTAAGTACATGTAAATTGAATGTTACGTCATCATTGTTCAAAATTCAGAGAATTTCAAGAAATAAAAAAAGAATTATGCATCATATAAAGCGAAAATACCCGTACATGTAAACAAAAACGTATAAAACAACATGTGGCCATAATCCAAAAAGTTGACCTGATTGAGCAAAACCAATGTGATTTTTGGAATCAACACATCAAAACTGTCCTAAATCAGCTAAAAAAAAAACTTAGTCAATAAATTTGGTGTTGACCAGTGTAATAGAAATGGATAACATTGTCATTCAGACTCCATGTCACCAGACTGCCTTGGAATGTGGTTGAAGTTCTTCTGGAGGTGGGAGTTGACGACCTCCCGGACAGGGGCCTCAGCCAGATGTTCCCAGCACACCCTCACTGTACATTTAGTTCAACCAGGACTGAATGGCATCCTCCCCTGCCATCGGATCCAACTCACCACCAGGTGGTGATCAGTTGACATATCTGCACCTCTCTTTACTCGAGTGTCCAAGACATACAGTCGCAGGCCTGATGACACGATAACAAAATTGATCATCAACCTGCAACCATGGGTGTCCTGGTGCTAGGTGCACATATAGACACCCTTGTGCTTGAACATGGTGTTTGTTATGGACAAACTGGTTAACACAGAAGTCCAGTAACTGAACACCACTTGGGTTCAGATCAGGCAGGCCGTTCCTCCCAATCACGCCCCTCCAGGTTTCACTGTTGCTGCCCACGTGCACATTGAAGTCCCCCAGTAGGACAAAGGAGTCTTCAAGAGGAGCACTCTCCAGTACCCCAGTCAGAGACTCCAAAAAGGGTGGGTACTCTGACCCATCATTTGGTGCATAGGCATAAATAATGGTCAGGACCTGTTTCCCAACTCGAAGGAGCAGGGAAACAACCCCTTCGTCCACCAGGGAAAACGCCAATATAGAGGCAGCAGGGCGGGGGGGGGGGGATATAAAAATACCCACCCCTCCTTGCCGCCTCTCGCCCGGGGCAACTCCAGAGTAGGCCAAGCTCCAGCCCCTCTCCAGGAGACTGATTCCAGAACCAGAGCTGTGTGTTGAGGTGAGGCCGACTATATCTATCCGGTATCTCTCAGCCTCGTGCACCAGCTCAGGCTCCTTCCCCACCAGAGAGGTGACATTCCACATCCCAAAAGCCAGTTTAGGAAGCTTGGGATCAGACAGACAAGGTCTCTGCCTTTGACCGCCACCTGATCCACGTTGCACCGGACCCCCATGGTCCCTCCTGCAGGTGGTGAGCCCACTGGAGGGCAGACCCATGTAACTTCTTCGGGCTGAGCCCGGCAGGGTCCCATGGGCAGAAACCCGGCCACCAGTTGGCATCCATTGAGCCCCTGACCCAGGCCCGGCTCCAGGGTGGGGCCCCGGTAACCCCATACTGGGCAGAGCACACTGAATCCTTGCTGTTACATTCATCATGGGAGTATGTTGGATTGTTCTTAGTTTGGCCCTTCACCCAGGACCAATTTATCTTGGGTGACCCTACCAGAGGCCAATTACTCCGGACAACATAGCTCCTGGGATCACTAGGGCATGCAAACCCCCCACCATGATAAGGTGACGATCCATAAGGGGTTTACTTAGGTTATCTTTGTTTACTCGTGTTGTCTTTGTTTAATATTAACATTTGTTTGATAATCTGAAACATGTACAGTAAGTGTGACAAATGTGCAAAATTCTAAGAAATCAGGTCGGGGGCAAATACTTTTTCACAGCACTGTAGGTTAGTGATTCTGATAGTGATAGGCCAGCAGAGAAGGCCTTGCTCGTATTGTCACTGGAGTTACTTGATTTGAGATTAAAGAGCCAACTTTGTGGAGCACTTTTTCTAAGAATGAAGGCAGCTTCTTAAACCTCACCCCCGCTTGTATTTCTGTGTTCCAGGTGTTCCTTGTTGCCGCTCTGTGGCAGTAGTCGAAGTGTTCGGCGGATTGTGACAGCTTGTGTTCTCTCTTTCCTGGCCCTGCTTGGCTCTGTATCTGTTGACCTCAACTCTAACTTTAACTTGCTGCATGCTACAGAGGCGGCTTATGATGAGCTGACTTCATGCAGGACTCTCGTTCTCCTGCATCTTATTAGCAAACTTCAAATGATGAGACATTTATTTACCAAAGACGCAGTCAATGAGACGATGGAGACAAGTTTTTCGGAGGTACTGTTTCCTCTTTTTGATCACCTCTATGAGGAAATGCTAGGCCAAAGTGATGGACATGGCCTTCCCTGCAGGCCAGAGCTGTCTAGATATTGCCAGGAGTTAAAGGAGAGCATTCAACAACTTTTAAATGACTCGCTAGATACAAATACAGCAAGTGAACATTTTTTCTCTCTGATCATTGAAAGACTGCTGGACATCTGGGGAACAGTGGAGAACACTTTAGTCAGAGTCAAAGAGAACTCTGTCTGGGGAAATGTGCTGTCTGCAAAGCTTCTGGTAACATTCATAGAGCTTAACCATCAACTGAGAGACCTCCAACACAATGAAACTCCACTTGACTTCCAGCATAAATGGACCTGTGTACTGGGCTATCTCAGCTTTGCCAGAGTCTTGACAGAGCAACTGAATTACTGCTGGTTACAGAACATAGACCTTACGTTAAATTCAACCCAGGATGTTCAGCATTCTTCTATTTTTGACACAAGTCAGTGGCAAATCTCAGGAGCAAGAACAGAGCTTCTGTCAGGGTCTCCCACTGGAATCCAAGCTCTGAAAAACACTCACATGTGCCTGTTTGAACATGCAGCGCTAGTGCTTAAGCTACGGTCTAGATCTATCTCTTCAGGCCTCAGTTTGAAGATCTGCCTGCTGGCCATTGCCTGCCTCATCTACCCTGTGGTGATGTTTTCTTTCAAGCAGATGACAGAGTGGATCCAGAACTATGCCCAGAGTTTAAAAGAGAAGACTGAAGACCTGAAGCGGCAAAGGCAGCTGGCTGAAGATCTTCTCCACCAAATGCTCCCAAAGTCAGTTGCCAAGCAGCTCCGCAAGCATAAACACGTTGAAGCAGAAAGCTATGAAAAGGTTGGTATAAAAAAAAAAGGTGAAAAAGGCACAGGTGATATAATGAAACAGTGAAGGTGTCATGCTCTGGACTGGGTTAGACCCTGTCCACGCTTTATATTCTCTTTGTGGACTTACAGTGCATCCGGAAAGTATTGACAGCGCTTCACTCTTTCCACATTTTGTTATGTTACAGCTTTATTCCAAAATGGATTAAATTCATTTTTGTCTTCAAAATTCTACACACAATTCCCCATAATGACATGAAAAAAGTTTTTGAGATTTTTGAAAATTTATTAAAAATAAAAAACTAAGAAATCGCATGTACATAAATATTCACAGCCTTTGCTCAATACTTTGTTGATACACCTTTGGCAGCAATTACAGCCTCAAGTCTTTTTGAATATGATGCCACAAGCTGAGAACACTTATCTTTGGGCAGTTCCGCCCATTCTTCTTTGCAGCACCTCTCAAGCTCCATCAGGTTGAATGGGAAGCGTCGGTGCACAGCCATTTCAGATCTCTCCAGAGATACTCAATTGGATTCAAGTCTGGGCTCTAGCTGGGCCACTCAAGGACATTGACAGAGTTGTCCTGAAACCACTCCTTTGATATCTTGGCTCTGTGCTTAGGGTCGTTGTCCTGCTGAAAGTTGAAATCTCCCGTTTCCTGCCACTGAAAAACATCCCCACAGCACGATGCTGCCACCACCATGCTTCAGTGTAGGGATGGTATTGGGTTGGTGATGAGTGGTGCCTCGTTTTCTTCCAAGCATGACGCCTGGCATTCAAGCCAGAGAGTTCAGTCTTTGTCTCATCAGACTGGGAAATTTTGTTTTTCATGGTCTGAGAGTCCTTCAGGTGCCTTTTGGCAAACTTCAGGCGGACTGCCATGTGCCTTTTACGAAGGAGTGGCTTCCGTCTGGCCATTTTACCATACAGGCCTGATTGGTGGATTGCTGTAGGGATGGTTGTTCTTCTGGAAGGTTCTCCTCTCTCCACAGAGGAACACTGGAGCTCTGTCAGAATAACCATTGGGTTCTTGGTCACCTCTCTAACTAAGGCCCTTCTCCCCCGATCACTCAGTTTAGATGGCCGGCCAGCTCTAGGAAGAGTCCTGGGGGTCCCAAACGTCTTCCATTTATGGATGATGGAGGCCACTGTGATCATTGGGACCTTCAAAGCAGCAGAAATTTTTCTGTACCCTTCCTCAGATTTGTGCCTCGAGACAATCCTGTCTCGGAGGTCTACAGGCAATTCCTTTGACTTCATGCTTGGTTTGTGCTCTGACATGCACTGTCATCTGTGGGACCTTCTATAGACAGGTGTGTGCCTTTCCAAATCATGTCCAGTCAACTGAATTTACCACAGGTGGACTCCAATTAAGCTGTAGAAACATCTCAAGGATGATCAGTGGAAGCAAGATGCACCTGAGCTCATTTTTGAGCTTCATGGCAAAGGCTGTAAATACTTATGCACATGTGGTTTCTTATTTTTTTTTAAAATTTTTAATAAATTAGCAAAAATCTAAAAAAAAATAAAATTCACATCGTCATTATGGGGTATTGTGTGTAGAAGTTTGAGGTAAAATATGAATTTGATCCATTTTGGAATAAGGCTGTAACAAAACAAAATGTGGAAAAAGTGAAGAGATGTGAATACTTTGCGGATGCACTTTATTTTTATTTTATATTTTGTATAATTTATTGATCCCCAGAGGGAAATTCAGGGCATCCACTTGGATGGTTGCGGCAGCCACGGTATGGCGCCAATCCCTTCACCATTCACACACACATTCAAACCTAGGGCCACTTTAGAGTCTCCAATTAACCTAACTTGCAAGTTTTTGGCCTGTGGGAGGAAACCGAAGTACCTGGGGTAAACCCGCACAGACACAGGGAGAACATACAAACTCCACACAGAAGGGTCACTGATGGTCAGGGGGTGGGATGTTTTTTAAAGATTTTTTATTATTATTATCATTATTATCATTATCCCTGGCCATACTTTATGTTCTTGGTTGGTCTCATTATTATTATTATTATTATTATTATTATTATTATTATTATTATTATCATCATTATTATTATTATTATTATTATTATGACTAAGAATCGACTAAGAACAATCCAACAGACTCTCATGATGAATGCAAAAACAAGGACTCAGTGTACCCCGCCCAGTATGGGGTTACCGGGGCCCCACCCTGGAGCCAGACCTGGGGGAGGGGCTCGATGGCTAGCATCTGGTGGCCAGGTTTCTGCCCATGGGACCTGGCTGGGCTTAGCCCGAAGGAGTTAAATGGGTCCGCCCTCCAGTGGGCTCACCACCTGCAGGAGGGACCATGGGGGTCCGGTGCTATGTGGATCAGGTGGCGGTCAAAGGCGGAGACCTTAGCGGTCTGATCCCAAGCTTCCTAATCTGGCTTTTGGGATGTGGAATGTCACCTCTCTGGTGGGGAAGGAGCCTGAGCTGGTGCATGAGGTTGAGAGATACCGGCTAGACATAGTCGGCCTCACCTCAACACACAGCTCTGGTTCCGGAACCAGTCTCCTGGAGAGGGGCTGGAGCTTGGCCTACTCTGGAGTTGCCCTGGGTGAGAGGCAACGAGCAGGGGTGGGTATTCTTACTGTATATCTCCTCACCTTGCTGCCTCTATATTGGAGTTTTTCCTGGTGGACGAAAGAATTGTTTCCATACACCTTCAGGTTGGGAAACAGGTCCTGACCATCATTTGTGCCTATGCACCAAATGATCCAAATCTTGAACTCCCACATCCGGAGGAACTTCAACCACATTCTGAGGGAGTCTGCAGACATGGAGTCTGAATGGGCCATGTTCTCCACCTCCATTGTTGAAGTGGCTGCCCAGAGCTGCGACCACAAGGTCGTTGGGGCATCTCGTGGTGGCAACCCCTGAACAAAGTGGTGGACACCAGTGGTGAGGGAGACCATTAAGCTGAAGAAGGAGTCCTATCAAGATTGGTTGGCTTGTGGGACTCCTGAAGCAGCTGAGGTGTACTGGCAGGCCAAGTGGAGTGCAGCTCAGATGGTTGCTGAAGCAAAAACTCAGGTATGGGAGGAGTTCGGTGAGGCCATAGAACGAGACTTTCAGTTGGCCTCGAAGAGATTCTGGCAAACTGTCCAGCAGCTCCCTGTCCACACTGTGTATAGTGCGGATGGGGCACTGACTTCGACTGGGGATATCGTCGGGCGGTAGGAGGAATACTTCGAGGATCTCCTCAATCCCACTGACACGCCTTCCACAGAGGAAGCAGGGCTTGTGGACGAGGGGGACGACTCGCCTATTACAGGGGCTGAGGTTGCCAAGGTGGTTAAAAATCTCTTTGGTGGCTGAGCCCCGGGGGTGGACGAGATTCGCCCTGAGTACATCAAGGCTCTGGATGTTGTAGGGCTGTCATGGTTGACATGCCTCTGCAATATTGTGTGGAGGTCGAGGGCAGTGCCTTTGGCATGGCAAACCGAGGTGGTGGTTCCTCTCTTCAAAAAAGGGGACCGGAGGGTGTGCTCCAACTTTAGAGGGTTCCGCCGATGGTCGAACCTCGGATTCAGGAGGAGCAATGTGGTTTTCGTCTTGGCCGTGGCACATCGGACCAGCTCTTTACCCTTTTGAGAATCCTCAAGGGTTTTTGGGAGTTTGCCCAACCAGTTTACATGTGTTTTGTGGACTTGGAGAAGGCATTCGACTTCGTCCCTTGTGTTTTTTTGTGGGAGATGCTTCGGGAGTATGGGGTATTGGGCTTGTTGTTACGAGCTATTCGGTCTCTGTACGACCTTTGTGAGAGTTTGGTTTGTATTGCCAACACTCGGTCGGACTCATTCCCAGTGAGAGTTGGACTCCGCCAGGACTGCCTTTTGTCACCCATCCTGTTCATAATTTTTATGGACAGGATTTCTAGGCGCAGCCAGGGAACGGAGGGTGTCATGCTTGGTGACCATAGGGTCTCATCTCTGTTGTTTGCAGATGATGTTGTCCTGCTGGCTTCATCCAGCAATGACCTACAGGTCTTACTGGGACAGTTTGCCGCTGAGTGTGAAGCGGCTGGGTTGAGAGTCAGTACCTCCAAATCCGAGTCCATGGTCCTCAGCCGGAAAATGATGCATTGTCCTGTCTGGGTTGGGGACAAGCTCCTGCCCCAAGTGAAGGAGTTTAAGTATCTTTGGGTCTTATTCACAAGTGAGGAGTGAATGGAGCGAGAGATTGACAGATGGATCGGAGCAGCATCTGCAGCGATGCAGATGTTGTACTGGTCTGTTGTGGTGAAGAGGGAGCTAAGCTCTCAGGCAAAGCTGTTGATTTACCAGTCAGTCTACGTTCCTACCCTCACCTATGGTCATGAGCTTTGGGTAATGACCAAAAGAACGAGATCGCGGCTACAAGCAGCTGAAATGAGCTTTCTTCGTAGGATTGCTGGACTCATCCTCAGAGATAGGGTGAGGAGCTCAGTAAACCGGGAGAGGCTCAGAGTAGAACCGTTGCTCCTCCACATTGAAAGGAACCAGTTGAGGTGGTATGGGCATCTGATCAGGATGCCTCCTGGATGCCTCCCACTTGAGGTGTTTCAGGCACGTCCCACTGGGAGGAGACCCCGGGGCAGACCCAGGACTCGCTGGAGACACTACGTCTCCCAGCTGGTCTGGGAAAGCCCTGGTATCCTCTCTGAAGAGCTGGAGCAGGTGGCTGGGGAGAGAGAAGTCTGGGCTTCTCTGCTTGAACTGCTGCCTCTGTGACCCGGACCTCCGGAGAAGCGGTAGAAGATGGATGGATGGATTATTATTATTATTATTATCATCATTATCGGTATTCTCATTCTCACCTTAGTCACAGTGGTGTGAAAAAGTGTTTCCCCCCTTCCTGATTTCTCATTTTATTGTATGTTTGTCAAATTTAAATGTTTCAGCTCATCAAACAAATTTAAATATTAGACAAAGATAACGCAAGTAAACACAAAATGCAGTTTTTAAATGAAGTTGTTTATGATTACGGGAAAATAAAATCCAAACCTACATGGCCCTGTGTGAAAGTGATTGCCCCCTAAACCTAATAAATGGTTGGGCCACCCTTAGCAGCAAAAACTGCAATCAAGCATTTGCGATAACTGGCAATGAGTCTTTTCCCGCCCTATGGGGGAAATCTGGCCCGCTCATCTTTGCTGAATTGTTGTAATTCAGCCACATTGGAGGTTTTTTGAGTATGGACCACTTTTTTAAGGTCATGCCACAGCATTTCAATCAGATTCAAGTCAGGACTTTGATTAGGCCACTCTAAAGCCTTCATTTTGTTTTTCTTAAGCCATTCAGAAGTGGACTTGCTGGTGTGTTTTGGATCATTGTCCTGCTGCAGAACCCAAGTGTGCTTCAACTTGAGGTCACGAACAGATGGCCGGACATTCTCCTTCAGGATTTTTTGGTAGATAGCAGAATTCATGGTTCCATTTACCACAGCAAGTCTTCCAGGTCCTGAAGCAGCAAAACGGCCCCAGACCATCACACTACCACCACCATATTTTACTGTTGGTATGATGTTCCTTTTCTGAAATGCTGTGTTACTTTTATGTTGGATGTAATGGGACACACACCTTCCAGAAAGTTCACTTTTTGTCTCGTCAGTCCACAGAGTATTTTCCCGAAAGTGTTGAGGTCATCAAGATGTTTTCTGGCAAAACTGAGATGAGCTGTAACGGCTGTAACGTGGAGTCGCCGGACCGGCCGAAGCATTTTGCTGTTCAGGTGGGCCGGAGACAAACTCTGCCTCCGGTGTGCAATCCTGTGGAGGGGGAAAGGGTGGGGAGGGGAAAGACTTAGTCTGCTGCCAACAGTTCTCTGCAGGGGGAACACCAACTTGCGGGGCCACTGTAGGTGGGCATCCGTTCCGGGGAGCTTGAGCCAACACCACCTGTTCGTCTGCCTACACATAAGCGGGCTTAAGCCTGTCAATGCAAACAGTTTCCCTACGCCCCCCAAAGTCTAACACAAAATGCTTTGCCCCGGTTTCCAGCACTCTGAATGGTCCATCATACGGTGGGCGCAGCGGGGTTCTGTGTGTGTCGCGCCTAACAAAAACAAACTTGGCACTCTGTAAGCTCTTTGGGACAAAGGTGTGGGGAAAACAATGGTGTGCCAGGCCTGGCACCTTGACCGGCCCTGTACCGTGAAAAAATTGCGTGGGCAAGTCAGTTCCTGGGTGCGGGGTTTTCTGGTAAAAATTCCCCGGTGATCTGCAGTGGCTGTTAAAAAGCGAGTTCTGCCTGGGAGGCCGCCAGATCCTCCTTAGGTGCGGAGCGCAACCCTAACAGGACCCAGGGCAGGCGGTCGACCCAATTTGCATCCGTGAGTGAAGCTCTGAGCGCTGCTTTAAGTGACCTATGAAAACGCTCACATAACCCGTTAGTGTGGGGGTTGTACGCGGTGGTGTGGTGGATTTTGACTCCCAGTCTCTAGGCCATCGCGAACTAGAGTTCTGAAATGAATTGCGGACCCCTGTCGGAAATGATGTCTGATGGGGATCCGAACTGTGCAACCCAAGCCGACAAAAAAGCGCGAGCCACTTCCGTGGATGTGGTGGAAGCCAGCGGGACCACTTCAGGCCAACGCGTGCTGTAGTCCACGATTGTCAAAAGGTGCATGAAACCTTGTGACAGCGGGAGGGGGCCCACCAAATCCATGTGGACGTGGTTGAACCGCCTAGCTGGAATTTGGAATAGCTCAAGGGGGGCTTTGGTGTGACTGTGCACTTTGGCCTGCTGGCACGCGATGCACACTGCAGCCCATCCCTGCGTAAGTGTGGCCAGACAAATTTCGCCCCCACCAGTTTAACCGAGGCACGCACACCGGGGTGTGAAAAAGAGTGGACTGACTCAAAAACGCAGCGGCGCCAAGAGCTCGGAATCACCGGTCGTGGTCGACTGGTGGAGACGTCGTAGAGGAAGGGGGGAGCACCCTTCTTGCACCACCCTGCTCTCCAATTTTAATCCAGTCAGTGTGGACTGGAGCCCTCAAATGTCCGCGTCCCTGCAGCCATGGTGGGGAAATTTATTCCCATGTCGACCGGGGAGACTAATGCGCGCGACAGGCAGTCGGCCACGACCTTAAGCTTACCGGCTATGTGCTGGATGTCGGTTGTAAACTCCGAGATTGCGACCAAATGTCATTGCTGCTGGGCTGACCACAGTTCTGAGACTTTGGACATTGCGTATGTTTGCGGCTTATGATCAATGAACGCGGTGAACTCATGCCCTTCTATCCAAAATTGGAAGTGGCGCGTCGCCAGGTGGAGGGCCAACAACTCTGTCAAACGTATTGTATTTGCGTTTGTTGTCACGCAAAGTACGGCTGAAAAATGCAAGCGGCTGCCACGCACCGGAAACTTACTGCTCCATCACTGCCCCTATGGCAACGTCAGACATGTCAGTGGTGAGTGCTATCTGTGCTGATGGGGCAGGGTGGGCTAGCAAAGTGGCATTAGCGAGTGCCGTTTTGGCATTTGCGAAAGCCTAGACTCGCACGGGGGTCCAGTCGATGTTTTCCGCGGGCTTCTTTTTCTTGAGCGCGGTGTACAACAGCTGCAGCAGCTGGGCTGCTCGGGGGACGAAACGGTTGTAAAAGATGACCATGCCCAAAAATTCCTGCAGGGCCTTCACGGTCTGTGGACGTAGAAAATCCGGCACGCACCTTACCAGGCAGTGGAATCAAGCCCTTCGGCGAAATGCGGTGACCCAAAAAATTAATCACTGGCACACCAAACTGGCACTTTGCCAGGTTAACAATAAGCCTGTGCACTTCCAACCTCTGGAAAACTAGTTTGAAATGGGCGAGGTGCTCCTCCTCAGACACGCTAGCCACCAGAATGTCGTCTCAGTAGACAAAAACGAAAGGCAGGTCACAGACCACCGAGTCCATCATTCTTTGGAAGGTTTGTGCCTTCCCCTTTAACCCGAACGGCATGCGTAAAAACTCGAAAAGACCAAAAGGAGTTATTACCGCTGTTTTGGGAACATCCTCCACACGCACCGGGACCTGGTGGGAACCGCGGACCAGATCTACTTCCGAAAAAACACGTTCCTGGCCAGGTGCACGGAAAAATCCTGGATGTGCGGGATGGGATACTGATCGTGTTCTGTGGCGTTGTTCAAGCACCGGAAAGTGCTGCACGATCGCCACAACCCATCGGCCTTAGGCACCATGTGTAGTGGGGATGCCCACGGGTTGTTGGAGTGCATAACAATGCCCAGCTGCTCCAAGTTGGTAAACTCCTTGCGCGTGCTGGCTAGTTTAACCCCATCCAGGCACCGAGGTCACCTGAACACCGGTGGGCCTTTTGTGGTTATGAAATGTTCGACCCCGTGTTTGGTTACTGTAGCAAAAAATGTCGGAACCGTGAGTGCTGGGAACTGTGAAAGTAAATGCTGGTACTTACCCCCTGGAGCTATAACGCTAGCCTGTGTTGTTGGCCCAACTCCCCGATTTGTGTAGGGCAGGGAGGTAAAAGAGACAGCATCCGCTAAACATCTGTTGGCAACATCGACTAACAACCCATAAGCACATAAAAAATCTGCGCCTAAAATGGGGACAGAATATGCAGCTACCACAAAGTCCCATTGGTAATTGCATCCGTGTAAGCACACCATCAGCGTCCATTCGCCAAACGTCCTGATGTTGGATTCGTTGGTGGTTGTGAGCTCGGGACTGCTGCCTCCTGCTGATCGGTCTGTGCTAACCGGCAGAATGAGGCTCTTCTGGGAGCCAGAGTCCACTAAGAAATGTCTCCCCGAATGTGTGTCTGTGACGAACAGCAGCTTGTTCCTGTTGCCAGCAGTCGCAGCTGCTACTGACTGCTGGCCGTGCCATTTCCCTAGCTTCTTGAATTGGCACGTGGCAGACAGCGTTGGGCATTCGAGCCAAAGCGGTGGTGATAGACACAGAGTGTCCCGTTCCTGCGTCTCTTGGCATCCGTCCCAGCCACCAGCAATGGCTCCTCGACCTTACTGGAGTCCTTCCTGGATGCTGGTGTCGTTGCATGCACGCTGAGAATTCTGGTCGCTAGGATGATGCGGTCTGCTTCCTGCGCCAGGGCGTGGTAGTTCTTGGTTACCAGCAACAGTGAGCCAGGATCGCCTTCGCTGTAGCAGGTAAGTTCCTGAGGAAGAGGTGGACGAACAGGAAGGATTCGTCGTTCTCCCCCATCTATGCTAACATGCTGTCCATCAGCTCCAAAACTGATCTGTCACCTAACTCTGAGCGTGTTAGGAGTCTCTCTGCTCTCTCACTGTCCAACAGGGTATACCGCTGAATCAGCATCTACTTGAGCGCATCATATTTCCCCTGGGCCAGCGGCTCCTGAAGCAGGCTCGTCACTTGCTGCGTGACGCGCACATCCAGTGCAGCGACCATGTGATATTATTTGGTGTCGTCCGTTGTGATCCTGTGGAGTGCGAACTGGGCTTCCACATGCAGGAACCAAGCGGTTGGATTGTGAAGCCAGAAGTCTGGGAGCTTGACTGTGACGGCGCATGCCGCACTGGTGTTCTCCCTCTGGGCTGTCTCCAGGGCGGTGCTCGGCTCGTTCTCCATTGCACGTCTTAGGGTCACTAATGTGGAAAATGAAAGCAGACGAGGCAGCGAGCTAGACAACACGCGAACTTTGTTCGTCTTCCAACATAAAACACAGATACTCTGACCTAAGTGCCTGAGCGAACTCCTTTATGTACTTTTAATCCCACCTCTGGCACACAGGGTAAACACATTAATATACAGACGTGAAAGACATGCACACACATTAACATGACATTGACACACATGTCACAGAGCAGGTCTTGCTACCATACATTCGCACCCCTGTGTCCTCAGGTGTCAACCTGGCACGGCGCGGGGTGAAACGCACATCTTTGTTTGGCTCCCCTCACTTTCTCCATTAGCATCCCTAACTATCTTCTCCCCCACCAACCCTTTTGTCCTGGGTGGACTGCCATATGTACTGTGTCCACCACAAAAGTTACTTTTCCAAGTAACTAATTACTTTAATCATGCCGTAATTGGTAAAATAACTCAATTACTTTTGAAAAGAAGTAATTGTGACTGTAATTAGTTAATGTTTAGTAACTTGCCCAACACTGTTTACTACTGCATGCTTGTGTAATGTTGCTTGATGAGCCTCGTCAGTGAACTATGAGGGAGAAGAAAAGAGGGAAAACGCAACAAGAAAATGAAACTGGCGTGAAAAGGTTCAATTAACCATAATGCTGATTTAAGGTCAAATTGCCCAGCCCTAACCTTGGTGGATGTATGCACTCTCTGATCACCTCCAAAAATCTAATGGGTTTATCCATAGCCCAAGGGCCACGTCTTGTGAAAATTTCATCAAAATCCATCCAGTAGTTTTTGCATAATTGTGCTAACACATTGCAAAAAGATAGGGCCTTGGTGGAGGTATGCACTTATGGATCACCTCCAAAATTTAATGGGTTCATTTGTAGCCCAAGGGCCACATCTGGTGAAAATTTCATCAAAATCCATCCAGTAGTTTTTGTGTAATCCTGCACAGACAAACAAACCAATGTGAAAACATTGCCTTCCTTAGTGGAGGTAATCAGTCTGTTTTGTGAGTCCAACAATAACCAGTATTGTTTTCACATGATACTCTTGTAGTAATCACTGATGGTTAAATACAATAGCTTTGTTCTTCTACTACCATTATGGTAACTATAACTTGGACAAGACATTTTCCCCCCACTGTCAGGGTGGTGCCATTGTCCAGCGTCTCACATTCTTCTGTGCCCTCATCTTCTTCAGCTCAGGCTTCACCACTTCTCCTGTTTCCAGTGGCACTGCGTGAGGCATCGGTGCCCACACTGCCCATGCACATGAGTGCCTGCTGGTTTTTCGGCACCTTGCCCACTCATCCTATGTTGATAAAAGCAAGATAGCATATGTATACATACCAGTGGTGGATCAAGAAAATTTCACATGGAGTGGCAAAGGGATGCCAAGAGGTCTCAGCAGGGTGGCACTGGACGTCCTTGGTGCAGCATATGAAAATCTATGTAAATGGAGTCAACAAAAGATCCACAAAACAGTTTTAATGTAATTCTGATTTTCAGTAATTTATTTTTTTATTAACATTTCCCATCATTCTGAGCACAGCTGTATCGTTCCTGCTCCACCTTTCTACTCACTCCATAAAATCATGTCACACATGTACAGTATGCCTGACTTTTTGATACCGGAGGCAAAGCAATATGTTGCATCTCTTGATAGAGAAAAGTCCAGCCATAGCCAAGAATTGTACCACGCACCGTGGAAACGTCTTTTAGCTGCTCCATGAAGTGTTTTGGGGAATGTCTTGGCTGCACTGCTGCATCGCCTTTGCATTTTGATCACTGTCAGTGAAACTTAAGCCTCTGAAACGGCGACCATCTGGATTCAGACATTTTTTTAATATCTAAATGCTTCATGAATTGCTCTCATTTTTTATGTATGTGTGTTTTTATACCCAGGTTCTTTGCTATGTTTTTATATATGGTTGTGCTTATTCTGCGGCAAACCAAATTGCCCTTTTGACTCTTTAAATAAAATGAACCTGAATCTGATATTTACTATAATCAGAACTAACTAGAGGAATATGCTCTAACAAAACACAAGGGAGTCACTTTTGGCGAGCAATTAATGGATGTATTGAACCATTCCTATCCACCGCCTTTAGCATACATTACATTCATTACAAATTTAGTTTGACTTTAACTCTGCGTTAAAACGTCACCTAGAAAGCTGGGTGGCTCAGTCATTCCACTCTGCTGAGTTGCAGACACACCATGTTTACATGGTCACGAGTAAACTGATTACTGGAGTAAACCAATAAAGGTAATAAACAGCTTATGGTGTTTACATGCACTGAGTAAACAGTTCACTGGGCAAAGAAACTAGGTGTGTTAATCTGTTTTCTCAAAAACCGTTAGTGAAGCTTTGACCCTGTTTACATGGTCACTAGTAAACCAATTACTGGAGTAAACCGATAAAGGTAATCGGATTACTCTGTTTACATGACAGTTTGAATAATCAGGTAACTGCAGAAAGCTGATTGTAATCGGTTTACTCATGACCATGTAAAAAGGGTCACTGACCATGTTTACATGCACACAAATAATGTGTTATGATTGGATTTCTGGAGTTATCTGATTATTTAAGTTGCCATGTAAACACAATATTCCAATAAAGGCTATGTAACTGGAGTCACTAACTCAAGTGGTTTACCCTCCAGTAATCAGTTTATTTGGTGCATGTAAACATGACAAAACTGATTATTACCATTATCAGTGTATTCCCAGTAATTGGTTTATTGTGCCCATGTAACCGGGGTTGTCTCCTACATGTGTGTGTGTGTGAGACACACCAGCGTTGTGGGGCAGGGGAGCAGGAGGCAGAAGCCTGTTTGATGCAGGGTCGTAGCTAAGTTTTTGAGGGGCTTAAGATTACTTTCAATTATACTTTTTGTATGCCTATAAACATCAAGTGAAACATTACTAGCAGTTTCAGAGGTTTGTTTTTTCTACATCCTCACTAGTGTTAAAGCTGTCACACTTGTTTCCAGACAACGTTGTTAGAGACAGACTATAACCATCACGCTCATCCGCTATTGATATTTAACCCCCAACAAATCCAAATCTTCCAACGCTGTGAGAGCTGGGGAGTTTACCTCGGCAAGATCTGCAAACATGCCGAATGAATGCTGTGTCTGTTGCCTTTGTTGCCATTGTTACTATAATTGCCTATAATTGCCCTGTTCCATATTCATTGGGAGATAAAACAAGTCATATGGCCGAAAATTGCGTCTGCCTTTTTGAAGAGGGTTGAAGCAGCTGTACCTGAAAAGCCCTTTAAAACAGAGGTGGGAGCTGTTGGATATACAGCAGTTGTGGGGTTAATTTTAATGGGATTCTGGACTCTGGAGTAGTTTGCAAAGGAAGACTGACACCTTTTCTTTTCAAAACTTAAAAAAAAGATAAATTTAACGTACATACACACACACACACACACACACACACACACACACACACACACACACACACACACACACACACACACACACACACACACGTTAAATTTCTTTATCTTTATGTGCACACTGGTGTGAAAAAGTGTTTGCCCCCTTCCTGATTTCTCATTTTTTTTGTATGTTTGTCACACTTAGTCTGTGACATAATTCAACCAAGACATCATTAGAAAGAACTACTGTGTTTTTATTCTGTGTTGAAAAAAAAAAAATCAATACAATTTTGTTTCCATATACTACCATAAATTACATCGTGATGCGGAAGATTGCGATGTTCGTTTGTTGAAATTGGGCCAAACGCCGCCGCCATTTTGTGACGTAATGAGGTGAACCAAAGATGTAAACAAGCATGGCTGAGTACACTGAAGCGGAGGAAGTTGTGAGCGATTTCAGCGAAGATTTGAGCAATTTGTCGATAGTTTTTGAGGAAGAAGCAGGATCGAGTGATGAAGAAGAGCAAGTTGGTTCTAACGAAGGACTGCAACCCTATTTACTTGAACCATATTGTTCAGGAAGCGACGATGACTCGCACGTTTCAGAGGATGAAGGGTCCGACGGTGAAGGGTTAGAGATGGACATCGGTTACCTCCAAAACACTGAATGGTAATATACAGATAGATCTAAATTTCCCCGGTCAGGTGGTTGGAGAAATTAAAAAAAAAAACCAAGCTGAGATATTCAGTTTCGGTAGGCAATGAGATTTATAAAACTGAAAACTGAAAAAAGTAATATAACGTTTTTTAACACAAAGTCGTTCCATTTGGAGTAAAGTCAACACTCGGCTTCACAATTCATAGGGGAGGATTTTACTTTCGGCGGAAAAAATATAATAAAATCAGGATCGCCTAATGTGGAAAAAAAAAAAAAATCAATTACAGAAACTCTTTTCCAGGCGAGTTTTGACACTGTTGCTTCTCTGCGCTGTTTTGATATGGACGATCACCAATATCAAAACAGCAGAGAGAAGCAACAGTGTCAAAACTCGCCCGGAAAAGAGTTTGTGTAATTGATTTTTTTTTTCCACATAAGGCAATCGTTATTTAATCATGTGGTTTACAGAAATTTTGGCTTCAATTTTTTATTTCCCTGATTGGGTGCTTGGGGAAAAAAAAAGAAAAAAAAAGAAAGCTCAGCTATTCAGTTTTGGTAGGCAATACGATTTATAAAAATGAAAACTGAAAAAAGTAAGATAACGTTTTTTAACACAAAGCCGTTCCATTTGACGTAAAATGAACACTCTGCTTCAAAATTCATAGGGGATGTAGAATGATGTCATCACGTCGTCACGTCACGTACATGGCACACACACACAGTCAGGACTACTGATATGTACACCTGCTTTCTTCCTGCATTGCTGAATAAAAACATTTGTGAAATAACGCCTTCGGTGCCGTTCTACATGGTGTCAGAAGTAAAGCAGCGGAAACTAATTTTCCTGCCGAACTCTACACAGACCCAGTAAGTCAACTAATTATTTAGTTAGACGTTAGAAGCGTATTCTGTGGTACACGTGTGCCTCCCCCAGCTAACGCTAGCATGGCTGATGGATTCCGCCGTCCGGACCCGCTTGTGTTCAACGACAAAATTGCAGAAAACTGGCGAGTGTTCGAACAAGAATACGACATTTTCATCGCGGCTGCCCACAACGACAAGCCCGACCGAACCAAAGCCTACATACTCCTCAATTTGGCAGGTAGCGAGGCTATTGAAAGGGAACGCACGTTCACCTATGCACCAGCTCAACGGAATAACGAGGGGGAGGAGATCCGTCCGGCAGAGTCACGGGAGGATCCAGAATGCCTAAAAAGAAAGTTCAGATACCTCTGCAGTCCACAGACAAACATCACAATGGAGAGACATGCATTCAACACAAGGAACCAAAAACCCGGTGAGACCATAGAGGCTTATGTAAGCGCACTCCGAAATAAGGCTAAAACGTGTGACTTTGGAGCATTGCATGACGACTTAATTCGTGACCGGCTGGTTGTTGGCATCAGCTCCGATAGCGTGAGGAAGATACTACTGAGAGAGAGCGATTTAACACTACTAAAAGCCATCAAAATATGCCAAATCAATGAACAAACAGAACAACATACTAAAACTCTAGCAACAACACCACGTAGTTCAACAAATGTGGATGCAATACGCCAAGACCGCAGAATGCAAAAAACAGTTCGCCACAAGCAGTACAAAGAACATTACAGTCCCAAATCAGACAACATAAGCTGTACCAACTGTGGACATGAACATCCAGCGAAGAAGGAACTCTGTCTAGCATATGGGAAGCAATGCAATTACTGCAAAAAGCCCAACCATTTCAAAAACTACTGCAGATCGGCAGCAAGAAACAAGCAGTACAAACCTGTCAACCAAATAGCCCAAGCAGACTCCGACAGTGACGGCGAGGACTCTGAATCATTCGACATCAACGGGCTGTCACCAGCCGCAAATAAGATAAACACACTGTCTACTGATGATGTGAAAGAAGAACTACACTGCAATGTAAAACTCAATGGCAAGACACTCAAACTGAAAGTAGACACTGGCGCAAAGTGTAACGTAATCTCCCTGGATGCATTCAGGTATGTGAGAAACGCAGAAAAAATAAACAAAGACAACAAGGCCAGGCTCATCGCTTATGGAGGCACGGTGATAAACACGGAGGGGACTGTGTTGTTCAAGTGCCAGACCAGTGACCAAAGATCCTACAACCTGCGTTTCCATGTAGTAAACGGCAAAGTGCAACCACTGCTAGGGCTCCCGGACTGCATGAAGATGGACCTGATGACTCTGAAAGACCAGGTTTTCCAGGTGAACGTGACCGAACCGAGCTCCTCTCAAAAGTGGTTTAATAACTATGCTGAGCTTTTCAATGGCGAACTAGGTTCACTCCCAGTAACCTATCACATGAAACTGGACCAGAATGTGACACCCGTCATCCGGCCCCCTCGCCGCATTCCAGTTGCCATGATGGACAAAGTGAAAGCAGAACTGGAAAACATGGTGCAGCAAGGAGTCATCACACCCATTTCAGAACCCACTGAATGGGTATCCTCAATGGTAGCGACACACAAAAAGGACACTGACAAGATCCGTGTGTGCATCGACCCAAGAGACCTAAATGAAGCAATTATGCGCCCCCATCATCCCATGCACACAGTCGAGGAAGTTGCTGCACAAATGGCAGGCGCAACCGTGTTTTCTGTGCTTGATGCCAAGAGCTCCTTTTGGCAGGTCAAACTGGACCAAACGTCATCATTCCTCACCACTTTCGCCACTCCATTTGGGCGATATCGATACCTGAGAATGCCATATGGTATCAATGCAGCGTCTGAGGTCTTCCAGAGATCCATGGAGCAAATATTTGCCGGCCTCCCTTGCGCAATAATTGTTGATGACATCATAATCGGTGGAAGAAATCTTAAAGAACACGACGAGAACCTTCAAAAAGTGCTCAACAGGGCAAGGAACGTGAAATTGAGGCTGAACCCCCAAAAATGCAGATTCCAGCTAAAGGAAGTCAGCTACGTGGGCCATGTCTTCACTGAACAAGGGTTGAAACCCGATCCAGCAAAGATCCAAGCGATCACTGACATCCCGGCCCCCCAGGACAAAGCTGCTCTACAACGCTTCCTGGGTACGATAAATTACCTGGGCAAGTTCATTCCAAACCACAGCAACATTGCAGCACCTCTCCACCAGCTCTTGCATAAAGACACAGCATGGACTTGGACTGAACAACAACAAAATGCATTTGACACTCTGAAACAGTGTGTGACATCACCTCCAGTACTCCGGTACTATGACGTACAAACACCAGTCACTCTGACATGTGACGCCTCGCAGTATGGCCTTGGTGGTGCATGTCTCCAGAATGGCAGTCCTGTCGCATATGCCTCTCGCACTCTTACTGAAACAGAAAGAAAATATGCACAAATTGAAAAAGAGCTGCTTGCTGTCGTTTTCACCTGTTTCAAATTCTATGACTACATATACGGAAAACCAGTGATCGTGGAGACAGACCATCAGCCCCTGGTCTCCATCCTGAAGAAACCTCTCCACACAGCGCCTGCGCGTTTACAACGCATGATGCTGAAGCTGCACAAGTTCAACCTCACGCTAGTTTACAAGAAAGGAAAGGAATTGCACTTGGCAGACATGCTGTCCCGTGCACCGAGCAACGCCATAGCCTCACATGCCACTGAACGTGAGGACTTCGAGGTAATGACGGTGCAGCACATCTCATCCAGTCGTCAGGAAGAACTCCGCACACATACAGCGAAAGACACCGCACTCCAGGCCCTGAGCAACATCATCAAGCATGGATGGCCAGATAGGTTGAGCAAAGTACCCGACACAGTGAAAGAATTCTTCCCGTTCCGTGATGAGCTCTGTGTGGAAGATGGAATAATCATGAAAGGTACAAGAGCAACAATTCCACAAACGCTGCACAAAGAATATCTCCTGCTGCTCCATAAAGGACACCCCGGTGCTGAAGCCACCAAGCGGCGAGCACGCAACATAGTCTATTGGACCACAATGACGAGAGACATTGACAATTATGTACAGTCATGCAGCACTTGCAATGCCCTTAAACCACATCAGCAAAAGGAGCCAATGCAACCACACACAGTCCCAGAGCTCCCGTGGTCAATAGTGGCAACAGATCTGTTCGAATGGAACAGCCAGCACTACCTGGTCCTGGTAGACTCCTATTCAGGATGGTATGAACTGGATCCAGTCAAGAAAATCACATCACAATGTGTAATTAACAAGCTGAAACGTCACTTCTCAGTCCACGGAGTCCCCCACAAGCTGCTGTCAGACTGTGGAACACAATTCACTAGTCAGATGTTCCAAGACTTTGCGAAAAGCTGGGATTTCACTCATGTCACCAGCAGCCCTGAGTATCATCAAGCAAACGGGCTGGCAGAGAGAGCCGTACGGAGTGCAAAACGACTGTTGGAAACATCCAAAAGAGACGGTACTGACCTGTTCCTCAATCTTCTGAGCATCAGAAATGTCCCACGAGACGGCACGCTGGGCTCACCTGCACAAAGACTGATGTCCAGAGAGACACGCACAAATATTCCCATCAGCAGGCACCTGCTTAAGCCAATGTCCAAGAATCCAGAGTCGATCCACACCCACCTGTCAAAGAAGAGGCAAGCACAAAAAGGATTCTACAATCGTGGCAGCCGGCCACTTCCCCCGCTCCAAAGCTCCCAAGTAGTACGCCTGCAAACAGAGAAAGGACATGACAAAATTGGCATCATCAAAAGAATCGCAGCAGAGCCACGGTCTTACGTGGTGGAATCAGGAGGAAAAGAATACTGCCGGAACCGGCGACACCTGCTGCCAGTCACAGAACCACCACCAACAGAACCAGAACCAGATCCAGCCTCACCGGCAGACTCACCAACACAGAAGACCAGCAGTGAGACTGTGCCCAGTCTACCCGCATCTCCTCCCAGGCATGATGCCGTGCACACTTCCCCCAGGCAGGCCGCCGTGCCCGCATCTCCTCCCAGGCATGATGCCGTGCACACTTCCCCCAGGCAGGCCGCTGTGCACGCTCCTCCCAGGCTTCCTGCTGCGCACACTGACCACACGCCTGGCCTCCTCGGAGAGCCATCGCTCCCACAAGTCACCGAGACCCCCCTGGCCCGTTCCAGGTTTGGTAGACTCCTGAAGCCTAATCCCAAGTACAATACAGACTGATTGTGACATTTACTGAAGCTGATGTTTTGTAGTTTCGTGTTGAAATATAGACATATTTGCAAGCCAGGCATTAGTTTATTTTCAAGATAGGTATGTTATGTGGTGCCATTGAAAGTTATTTTATTAGTTGTTTATTCGTCACAGTATACTCACTCTCACAGGAATGTGACATGTTTTCTCATACCAATCCAAGAGTCAATAGTGTTCTCTTTGTACCAAAGTTCTATACTAAAGAAGGGGGATGTAGAATGATGTCATCACGTCGTCACGTCACGTACGTGGCACGCACACACAGTCAGGACTACTGATATGTACACCTGCTTTCTTCCTGCATTGCTGAATAAAAACATTTGTGAAATAACGCCTTCGGTGCCATTCTACAGGGGAGGATTTTACTTTCAGCGGAAAAAAATATAAAATCACGATGGCCTTATGTGGGGAAAAAAAAATCAATTACACAAACTCTTTTCCTGGTGAGTTTTGACACTGTTGCTTCTCTGCGCTGTTTTGATATGTTGACATTGTCTTGAGCTGTGGGTTTTTGTTTGAAAACCATAGGTATGGCAGTCGGTTTTAGAACCCGTTTGTAATGAACTTTCAAGCCTAAAGATTCCTGTATAGCAGGCGCCTCCTCAAAACTGTCTGCAGTGAAATGGTTGCTACAGAGTACAGAAGATGGTGTTGGTTGCCATTTGTCCCTTGTTCTCTGTACTTGTTTCACACATTTTTTAAGAAGATCTGGATCTTTTGGGAATGAGAACAGGCTTATACGTTCACTGGAGCAATTGGAACACTCAGCCGCCTCAAGGTTTTGGCATTTCTTCGCTGATATAGAAGCTAAACAGCTTGTTTACATTGACAACACACAGATCAGCCTAGAGGAAACTCTCCTCATGACGTCATATCCGGAAACGAGGCGCATCTCAGGATATCGCGTTAGTGCAACACTGCACAAAATTTGAATTCACTTAGAAATATTTTTCCACTTATTTAGCGTTCTAAGTCAACAGAACCAACTATGTGGACGATTGAAGATAAATTTATACTGATTATTGATCCATAGCTCCTACATCGTGTCACAGACAGTTTAAATGTTTCAGATCAAACAAATTTAAATATTAGAAAAAGATAAGTAAACACAAAATGTACTTTTTAAATGAAGGTGTTTAAATGAAGAATAACCCAGGTCGCTGGCATCTCTCTTTTGTACCTTATATTCTCGCCTAGTGACCTGGGGAGGTTCACATTACAATACATACATTATCCATCCATCTTCTATCGCTTTTCCGGAGGTCCGGGTCGCTGAGGCAGCAGTTCAAGCAGAGAAGCCCAGACTTCCCTCTCCCCAGCCACCTGCTCCAGCTCTTCAGAGAGGATACCAAGGCGTTCCCAGACCAGCTGGGAGACATAGTCTCTCCACCGAGTCCTTGGTCTGCCCCGGGGTCTCCTCCCAGGAGGCATCCTAATCAGATCCCATACCACCTCAACTGACTCCTTTCAATGTGGAGGAGCAGCGGTTCTACTCTGAGCCTCTCCCAGATGACTGAGCTCCTCACCCTATCTCTGAGGGTGAGTCCAGCAATCCTACGGAGAAAGCTCATTTCAGCCGCTTGTATCTGCGATCTTGTTCTTTCGGTCATTACCGAAAGCTCGTGACCATAGGTGAGAGTAGGAACGTAGATTGACTGGTAAATTGACAGCTTTGCCTTAGAACTAAGCTCCCTCTTCACCACAACAGACCGGTACAACGTCCGCATCACTGCAGATGCTGCTCCGATCTGTCTGTTAATCTCTCGCTCCATTTTCCCCTCACTCGTGAATAAAACCCCAAGATACTTGAACTCCTATACTTGGGGCAGGAGCCTGTCCCCAACCCAGGGAGGACAATCCACCTTTTTCCAGCTGAGGACCATGGACTCTGACTTTGAGGTGCTGATTCTCATCCCAGCCGCTTCGCACTCAGCGGCAAACCGCCCCAGCAAGAGCTGTAGGTCATTGCTGGATGAAGCCAACAGGACAACATCATCTGCAAACAACAGAGATGAGATCCTGTGGTCACCAAGCACGACACCCTCGATTTCCTGGCTGCGCCTAGAAATCCTGTCCATAAAAATTATGAACAGGATCGGTGACAAAGGGCAGTCCTGGCGGAGCCCAACTCTCGCTGGGAATGACTCCGACTGAGTGTTGGCAATACGAACCAAACTCTCACAACGGTCGTACAGAGACCGAATAGCTCATAACAACAAGCCCGATACCCCATACTCCTGAAGCACCCCCCCACAAAAAACCACGAGGGACGCGGTCAAATACCTTCTCCAAGTCCACAAAACACATGTAAACTGGTTGGCCAAACTCCCACAAACCCTCGAGAAGTCTCGAGAGGGTAAAGAGCTGGTCCGATGTGCCACGGCCAGGACGAAAACCACATTGCTCCTCCTGAATCCGAGGTTCGACCAACGGCCGAACTCTCCTCTCCAGTACCTTGGCATAGACCTTCCCAGGGAGACTGAGGAGTGTGATCCCTCTAAAGGTGGAGCACACCCACTGGTCCCCTTTTTTGAAGAAAGGAACCACCACCCCAGTTTGCCATGCCAAAGGCACTGCCCCCGACCTCCACGCAATGTTGCAGAGGCGTGTCAACCATGACAGCCCAACAACATCCAGGGCCTTGAGGTACTCAGAGCGAATCTCGTCCACCCCCGGGGCCCGGCCACCAAGGAGATTTTTAACCACCTTGGCGACCTCAGCCCCTGTGATCGGCGAATCATCCCCCTCGTCCACAAACCCTGCTTCCTCTGTGGAAGGTGTATCAGTGGGATTGAGGAGCTCCTCGAAGTATTCCTTCCACCGCCCAACGATATCCCCAGTCAAAGTCAACAGCGCCCCATCCGCACCATGCACAGTGTGGACAGGGAGCTGCTTTCTCCTTCCTGAGCTGCCGGACAGTTTGCCAGAATCTCTTCGAGGCCGACCGAAAGTCTTGTTCCATGGCCTCACCGAACTCCTCCCATACCCTGGTTTTTGCTTCAGCAACCACCTGAACTGCACTCCGCTTGGCCTGCCAGTACACCTCAGCTGGTTCGGGAGTCCCACAAGCCAACCAAGCTTGATAGGACTCCTTCAGCTTAATGGCCCCCCTCACCACTGGTGTCCACCACTTGGTTCGGGGGTTGCCACCACGAGATGCACCGACCACCTTGCGGCCGCAGCTCTGGGCTGCCACTTCAACAACAGAGGTGGAGAACTTGGCCCATTCAGACTCCATGTTTCCAGACTCCCTCAGAATATGGTTGAAGTTTTTCCGGAGGTGGGAGTTGAAGACCTCCCGGACAGGGGCCTCAGCCAGACGTTCCCAGCACACCCTCACTATACGTTTGGGTCTACCAGGTCTGAATGGCTTCCTCCCCTGCCATCGGATCCAACTCACCACCAGGTGGTGATCAGTTGACAGCTCTGCACCTCTCTTTACCCGAGTGTCCAAGACATATGATTGCAGGTCTGTTGACACGATAACAAAATCAATCATCGACCTGCGACCTAGGGTGTCCTGGTGTCAGGTGCACATATGGACACCCTTATGCTTGAACATGGTGTTCGTTATGGACAAACTGTGGTTAGCACAGAAGTCCAATAACTGAACACCACTCGGGTTCAGATCGGGCAGGCCGTTCCTCTCAATCACCCCCCTCCAGGTTTCATTGTTGTTGCCCACGTGCGCATTGAAGTCCCCCAGTAGGACAATGGAGTCTCCAAGAGGAGCGCCCTTCAGCACTCCAGTCACAGACTTCAAAAAGGGTGGGTACTCTGAAACATCATTTGGTGCATAGGCACAAATGATGGTCAGGACCCGTTTCCCAACCCGACGGCGCAGGTAAGCAACACTTTCATCCACTGGGGAAAACTCCAATATAGAGGCAGCAAGGTGGGGGGATACAAGAATACCCACCCCTGCTCATTGCCTCTCGCCCAGGGCAACTCCAGAAAAGGCCAAGCTCCAGCCCCTCTCCAACAGACTGGTTCCGGAACCGGAGCTGTGTGTTGAGGTGAGGCCGACTATATCTAGCCGGTATTTCTCAACCTCGTACACCAGCTCAGGCTCCTTCCCCACCAGAGCGGTGACATTCCACGTACCAAAAGCCAGTTTAGAAAGCTTGGGATCAGTCCACCAAGGTGGATGTGGATTGGTGCTATGAGGATTAGGTGGCGGCCTTTGACCGCCACCTAATCCACATAGCACCGGACCCGCATGATCCCTCCTGCAGGTGGTGAGCCCACTGGAGGGCGGACCCATGTAACTCCTTCGGGCTGAGCACGGCCGGGTCCCATTGGTGGAAACCCGGCCACCAGACGGTAGCCATCGAGCCCCTCCCCCAGGCCCGGCTCCAGGGTGGGGCCCCGGTAACCCCATACCGGGTGGGGTACACTGAATCCTTGATCTAGAATTTATCATGAGAGTCTGTTGGATTGTTCTTAGTCTGGCCCTTCACCCAGGAGCAGTTTGTCTTGGTTGACTCTATCAGAGGCAAATTGCCCTGGACAACATAGCTCCTGGGATCACTGGGGCATGCAAACCCCCCCCACCACGATAAGGTGACGATCCATGGAGGGATACATACAATTACAATTCCCTTTGTCACCCAGCCTGTCGGTGCATTGTTATGCAGTCCAGAGGAGAATGCGTATAATCATGCGGTCCTATGGAGAAAACCACAGTCTGTCCTGCATATTCGTTTAACAGCCTTTTAGCATCTCCTCCTGTGCCATTCAGTCTGAGTGGAGAATGTAATGTTTGGGTCCCCCACATGCCCCCCCCCCGAAAACTCAGACTGGGCCTTAACCCTCATGTCCTGTGGGCTTCAGCCGACATTCGTAGTGACTGTAACGGGGCGTCGCTGGCTCCGAGGCGCTGCTGTGCTGGTGAGGCACTCCTGGAGGCGCAGCAGTCTGTGGAGGAACAATGGGGGTTGGGGGGGAAACACATCTTCACCATGCCATTGTGACTGAGCAGACGAGTCATTTACCTGGGGAGTTCTCAGTGGGGGTCGTCCGCGCTGAGGAGCTCGGGCCAACACCAACTGCTTGTCTGCTATTACAAAGGCGGGCTTAAGCCTGTCTACAGGTTGTTTCTCTGCATCCCCCCAAGTCAAACACAAAATGTTTCTCCCCAGGTTCCAACACTCTGAACAGGCCGTCGTAGGGTGGGCGCAAAGGGGTCCGGTGGGCATCGTGCCTGACAAACACGAATGATGCATTCTTCAAGGTCCTTGGCACGAAAGCGTAGAGAAAACAGTGGTGGGCCGGGCACCGTCCCTGCCTCTGCGCTATGTAGTGAAGGCGGGGATGGATCGTGTTCGGTGCGGGGTTGTCCGGCAAAAATTATCTGGGGAGCCGCAGCTGCTGGGAAAAAAACAAGCTCTGCTGGGGAGGCAGCCAAATCCTCCTTCGGTGTTGAACGCAACCCTAATAGAACCCACGGGAACCAGTCCATCCAATTTGCATCCGTAAGTGAAGCCCTGAGCGCCGTTTTAAGTGACCTATGGAAACACTCGCATAACCCATTGGCCTGTGGGTTGTACGCGGTCGTGCGATGAATTGTGACACCCAGGCTCTTGGCCATCATGGACCAGAGGTTGGAAACAAACTGCGGGCCCCGGTCGGACGTGATATCCCAGGGGGCGCCGAAGCATGCCACCCATGTCGTCAAAAAAGTGCGTGCAACTTCTGCGGACACGGTGGAAGCTAGTGGCACTGCCTCGGGTCAGTGCGTGATGCGGTCCATCACTGTCAGGAGGTGCGTGAACCACTGTGATGGCGGGAGGGGGCCCATGAGGTCCACGTGAACGTGGTCGAACCTCTTAGCAGGGACATGGAACGGCTCAAGGGGGGCCTTTGTGTGCCTGTGCACCTTGGCTCGTTGGCACGCTACGCAGGCTGCAGCCCACTCTTTCACCTGTTTGCGCAGGCTCGGCCAGACAAACTTTGCTCCCACCATTTTGACTGACACGCGCACTCCTGGGTGCGCCAGGGAGTGAACCGACACAAACGTGGCGGCGCCAAGCACGTGGGACCATCGTGTGTGGGTGGCCTGTGGAGACGTCACAGATTAGGGGGGGCTCCCCGTCTTGCAGTACTCTGCTCTCCAGCCTCAACCCTGTTGGTCCAAACTGGAGCACTCAAACATCCGCATCGCTGATCTGCTTGGCGGCTATGGCCGTGTAATCTATCCCTATGTAGACTGGGGCCACTAATGCGCGCGAGAGGCAGTCTGCCACCTCGTTGAGTTTACCGGCCACATGCTGAATGTCGGTCGTAAATTCCGAGATTGGGACCACGCACCGGGACCTGGTGGGTACCCCCACACCAAAGCCATTTCTAAAGCTTCGAGACTCCAACGAACCACAGTGAGAGCCATTACCCACAAATGCCAAAAAAGATGGAATAGTGGTGAACCTTCCCAGGAGTGGCTGACCGACCAAAATTACCCCAAGAGCACAGCGACGACTCATCCAAGAGGTCTCAAAAGACAGGCAAAAATGGCCTGCATGGCAGAGTTCCAAGATAAAAACCACTGCTGAGCAAAAAGAACATAAAGGCTTGCCTCGGTTTTGCCATAAAACATCTTGATGATCCAAGCCTTTTGGGAAAATACTCTGTGGGCTGACAAGACAAAACTGTTTGGAAAGTGTGTGTCCCATTACATCTAGTGTAAAAGTAACAGCATTTCAGAAAAGGAACATCATATCAACAGTAAAATATGGTGTGATGGTCTGGGGCTGTTTTGCTGCTTCAGGACCTGGAAGACTTGCTGTGGTAAATGGAACCATGAATTCTGCTGTCTACCAAAAAATCCTCAAGAAGAATGTCCGGCCATCTGTTCGTGACCTCAAGCTGAAGTGCACTTGGGTTCTGCAGCAGGACAATGATCCAAAACACACCAGCAAGTCCACTTCTGAATGGCTTAAGAAAAACAAAATGAAGACTTTGGAGAGGCCTAGTCAAAGCCCTGACCTGAATCCGATTGAGATGCTGTGGCATGACCTTAAAAAGGCGGTTCATGCTCAAACAATTCAATGTGGCTGAATTACAACAATTCTGCAAAGATGAGTGGGCCAAAATTCCTCCACAACGCTGTAAAAGACTCATTGCGATAACTGGCAAACACTTGATTGCAGCTGTTACTGCTAAGGGAGGCCTAACCAGTTATTAGGTTTAAGGGGCAATTACTTTTTCACGCAGGGCCATGTGGGTTTGGATTTTTTTTTTACCCTTAGTAATAAATGCCTTCCTTTAAAAACTGAATTTTGTGTTTATTTGTGTAATTTTTGTCTAATATTTAAATTTTTTATACAGACGTGGACAAAATTGTTGGTACCCCTTTAATGAAAGAAAAACCCACAATGGTCACAGAAATAACTTGAATCTGACAAAAGTGGTAATAAAAATTCTATTAAAATTAACCAATGAAAATCAGACAATGCTTTTGAATTATGGTTCAACAGAATTATTTTAAAAAACAAACTCATGAAACAGGCCTGGACAAAAATGATGGTACCCTTAACTTAATATTTTGTTGCACAACCTTTTGAGGCAATCACTGCAATCAAACGATTTCTGTAACTGTCGGTGAGACTTCTGCACCTCTCAGCAGGTATTTTGGCCCACTCCTCATGAGCAAACTGCTCCAGTTGTCTCAGGTTTGAAGGGTGCCTTCTTCAGACGGCATGTTTCAGCTTCCACAGATGTTCAATAGGATTTAGATCAGGGCTCATAGAAGGCCACTTTAGAATAGTCCAATGTTTCGCTCTTAGCCATTCTTGGGTGTTTTTAGCTGTGTGTTTTGACTCATTATCCTGTTGCAAGACCCATGACCTGCGACTGAGACAAAGCTGTCTGACACTGAGCAGCACATTTCTCTCTAGAATACCTTGATAGTCTTGAGATTTCATTGCACCCTGCACAGATTCACGACACCCTGTGCCAGATGCAGCAAAGCAGCCCCAGAACATAACAGAACCTCCTCCATGTTTCACAGTAGAGACAGTGTTCTTTTCTTGGTATGCTTCATTTTTGCGTCTGTGAACAGAGCTGATGTGCCTTGCCAAAAAGTTACAGTTTTGTCTTGTCTGTCCATAGGACATTCTTCCAGAAGGTTTGTGGCTTATCAACATGCAGTTTGGCAAATTCCAGTCTGGCTTTTTTATGATTTGTTTTCAACAGTGGTGTCCTCCTTGGTCGTCTCCCATGAAGTCCACTTTGGCTCAAACAATGACGGATGGTGGGATCTCACACTGATGTATCTTGACCTTGGAGTTCACCATGAATATGTTTAGAGGTTGTTCTGGGCTCTTTTGTTACCATTCGTATTATCCGTCTCCTCCTGCGGCCACGTCCAGAGAAGTTGGCTGCAGTCCCGTGGATCTTAAATTTCTGAATAATATGTGCAACTGTAGTCACAGAAACATCAAGCTGCTTGGAGATGGTCTTATAGCCTTTACCTTTAACATGCTTGTCTATAATTTTCTTTCTAATCTCCTGAGATAACTCTCTCCTTTGCTTCCTCTGGTCCATGTTTAGTGTGGTACACACTATGTCACCAAACAGCACAGTGACTACTTGTCACCCTTTAAATAGGCCGACTGACTGATTACAAGTTTGTAGTCACCTGTGATGTTAATTAGAGGACACATCTTGGTTGAACATGTCCCTATGGTCATATTATTTTCAATCTTTTCTTGGGGTACCATCATTTTTGAGTAGGCCTGTTTCATGATTTTGTTTTTTAAAATAATTCTGTTGAACCACAATTCAAAAGCATTGTCTGATTTTCATTGGTTAATTTTCATAGAATTTTTATTGATTACCACTTTTGTCAGATTCAAGTTATTTCTGTGACCATTGTGGGTTTTTCTTTCATTAACAGAGGGGTACCAACAATTTTGTCCATGTCTGTATATATATGCGCACACACACTCAATATAGCCACTCCTCCTCCAGTCTGTGGTTGTATAAAAGTTCATAACCATCCAACTCAAAGTCTGTTCCCATTTCAATGTTAATCCAAGTTTCAGAAATGGCAATGATGTTTAACGACTCTGAGGATTTTAAAGTTTGTGTATAAGCTTCTACTGTTGAAGTGGATAATGGATAACTTGCCTTCAGAATCAATATTACGGTTGTATTGATCAATGCTGTTGTAGTAGTAGGTAATAGTGGGGAAAAAAAAATCATGTCCAGATCAATGTCCTGTTCCATGTCCAGTGTGCTGTATTCAGTATGTTTAAATGTAGTCAGTTTCAGTTGTTCATGTTCCTTTAAGTTCTATATTTGTTTGCTGTCACTGAATGCAAAATGAGTTCTGTCACTATGCATCATGTTTGTGTCAGAAGAACATCTCCTAATCGCTTCATATCCAAGTTTAGCTCAGTTCAGATCATGCATGATGCTTACTAAAACTTATTGTTATTGTTTATAATGATTATAGGCATTTGTCCAGTTCCTTGATGTCTCTGATGGCTATACCTTTTTAAAATAGGTGGCGCGTGTACACACAGTGGCCTCTGTTCATTTTTTTTCCTCTGTTTTTCATGTTTTGAGCTACTTTGTACATAAAACAATTTAACAACACTTAGAGAATGTTGCGCATGAGCTACAGTCGTCAGCCTTCTGGAAATAAGGAATTTTGCCAGAGATAACGTCCCGTATCCAAGCATTACAGAGGAGCTCCATGGCCTAGGGATTTTCCACCAGCCCTCCACGTCCTCAGACTCAACTACTGTGCCCCATCCCAGATGGAGACGCCGTAGACTGAACAGAGGCAGAAGAGAGGTAAATGCGGAGGGATCCGAATAAAAGCTAACTGCTAACCCACACAAACCCCTGGTTCCTTCACTGATTCTGGCCAACGTGCGTTCACTAGAGAACAAAATAGACCACATACAGCTCCTGAGATCCACACAACGTGATGCGTGGAACTGCTGTGTTTTTATCTTTATGGAAACGTGCTTAAATGACAATATACCAGACTGTGCCATTCAGCTAGCTGGGCTAACACGCTATCGGAGCGACAGAGTGCTAATGGTAGGTGCGAAAACCCAGGGTGGAGGCGTGTGTGTTTACATCAGTGATGCTTGGTGCAGAGATACAACTGTCGTACACAGGCACTCTTCTCCATTGGTGGAGTTTATGATCATCAAGTGCAGACCCTTTTACACGCTTAGAGAAATTTCATGTGTGCTACTTGGCGCTGTGTATGTCCCGCCCACCAGCACCAGCGAGAGGAGGGAAGCACTGAAAGTACTCTATCAGGCTATAAGAGAGACACAAACAGAGCATCCAGGTGGATTTCTCATCACAACAGGAGACTTCAACCACGCAGACTTAAAGGCCCTCCTACCAAATCTCTATCAACATGTAAACTCTGAAACAAGGGAAGACAACCTGCTGGATCTGGTGTACACAACCCATAAGAATGCATACAAACCCTCCCCCTCCCCCCTCTGGGCCTCTCTGATTACATCACTGTCCTGTTAAGGCCGGCATACAAACCCAGAGTGAAAGCTATCAGACCAACACAAAGTAGGTACGTGTGTGGCCAGAGGGGGCCACTGATGCTCTGAAAGACTGCTTCAGCATCACAGAATGGGACATTTTCAAGCACGCAGCCACTCACAATGGACACACAAACCTAGAGTAGTACACTGGGGTTGTTGTGGCATATATAGCAAAATGCACTGATGATGTCACTCACTGCAAGACCACCCCTTTTCGTGCTAACCAGAAGCCATGGATAACAGCAGAGGTCCACAGACTCCTGAGGGCTTGGGACACAGCCTTCAGGGTTGGCGACACTGCAGGACTAACAACAGCCAGGGCAAACCTATCCCGTGGCATCAAAGAGGCAAAACAACAGTACATCAAGAAAATATCCGGCCACTTCAACAACACCAGAGATGCACGTTCTCTCTGGCATGGCATACAGACCCTCACCAACTATAAATCTTCACCTCAGACCTGTGCGAGTGACATCACACTGCTCAACAACCTAAACAACTTCTTTGGCCGATTTGAAGCACAAAACAGCAGATCAGCACAGAAGACCACTCCTCCTCCGGACAAGCAGGCCTTGAGTCTGGATCCGGCTAGCATGAAGAGGACCCTCTGCAGGATCAACCCACGCAAGGCAGCTGGCCCAGACAACATACTGGGCAGTGTCCTGAAGGACTGCGTAGAGGAGCTTAAGAATGTCCTGGCCGACATCTTCAACATCTCCCTCACTCAAGCTGTTGTCCCCACATGCTTCAAGACTCCCAAAATAATACCAGTCCCAAACAAGCCCGTCCCATCCAGCTACAATGATTACTGGCCGGTAGCACTGACCCCCACTATAATGAAGTGCTTCAAGTGGCTAGTCATGCAGAACATCAAGTCCACCCTGCCTCCCTCTCACGAACCATTCCAGTTTACATACAGGTCAAACAGATCCACAGAGGATGCCAGTGCTGCTGCTCTCCACCCAGCGCTTACCCACCTGGATTCAAAAAACTCCTACGTGTGGATGCTGTTCTTGGACTTCAGTTCAGCATTCAACGCAATCACCCCCCAGCACCTGATACAAAAACTCAGACACTTAGGACTCAAAACCTCTCTCTGTAACTGGGTGCTGGACTTTCTCACAGGGAGGCCACAGAACGTGCGGGTTGGCAGCAGAACCTCCCAGACCATCACACTGAGCACAGCGGCCCAACAAGGATGCGTGCTCAGCCCGCTGCTCTTCACCCTGCTGACCCATGACTGTGTACCAGTCTACAACACCAACCACATCGTCAAGTTTGCGGACAACATGATGGTGGTGGACCTCCTCACCAACAACGAGGAGGCCAACTACAGAAATGAGGTGAGCCAATTGGTCCAGTGGTGTGAAGACAATAACCTCTTCCAGAATATGGGAAAAACCAAGGAGATTGTGATAGACTTCAGGAGGGGTCACACACACCATCCTCCTCTGATCATCGATGGTGCAGCTGTGCAGAGGGTGAGCAACACCAAGTTCCTGGGGGTGCACATCTCTGAGGACCTCACCTGGTCCAACAACACCACATCACTGGCCAAGAAGGCCCAAACTTGCCTCCATTTCCTCTGCAGGCTGAGGAGGGCACGAGTCCCACCCCACATCATGCAATCTTTCTGCCGGGGCACCATTGAGAGCATCCTCATCAACTGCATCACGATGTGGTACAGAAGCTGCACTGCCGTCTGCCGGAAGACACTACAATGCGTAGTGGATGGGGCCAGGAAGATCATCGGTGCCCCCCTGCACCCCCTCTTGGACATCTATCCCACCCGCCTCACTCGCAGAGCCATCAGCATCACAGGCGACACCTTCCACCCTCTACACTCCCTCTTCAGCCCCCTGCCCTCGGGGAAAAGGTACCAAAGCCTCTGGGCCCGCTCCACAAGACTTTTGAACAGTTTTGTTCATCAGGCCATCAAGACCCCCCCCCCCCCCCCAAGACAGTAACACACTCACCCAATGAAGAGAGAGAGAAACATCATTTCAATTCTCCTGTATGCCCTGCACGTATAGTAGTATTGACAATAAAATCTATGAATCTTGAACTTTGGCTTCCTCTGGAGTTCCATTTAATTTAATGAATATTTTGCAGTTTGCGGTCCATGAATGTTGTATTTTCTCTTGTTTCTTTAAGTTGTATGCTTTTCTGGCTATGTCGGCATTTTGCTTTGTCAGATGTTTGTTCATGTAGACGTTTGATCCTTTCAGCTTTCTTCCTTGTTTTAACAGTGCGTTTGTATTTTCTGTTTGTGAATCTTATGATGATGGCTGGTGTAGCGTTATCATTTTTAGGGTACAGCGGGTGGCATGTCTCAGTGTTGTTGACATCCATTTCAATCCCCTTAAGTTGAAAGAAAGCAGCCACCTGTTGCTCCATTGAGCTAACATCCAGCTCACCAGGTTCTCCTGTCGACAATGATCACCGCCCGGGTGTATGACTGGGGTTTGATGTGAAGCCCGGTCACAATCAGGTCATTGATTTGGGAGTATTGCTCCAACCCCTCCACTCTGTGCTCCAGGACCAACAGACACTGGTCTTTTTCGGTGTTCTGGATTTGGAGAACTTTCACCTCCTCCACCAGGCCCAATATGGCTTTCTGCTGCATTTTGACAGTAGATATGCATATCCTCTGTCATGAACTTCAACGACCTCCTAATGTCATCTCCCTCCTCGGCTGTCAGTGCCTTCTTTGGCCCCATGCTGTTGCTAGGTAATGCTATTGGCGTTGGCTAGCATCAGCTGTTAGCCTAGTTTGCAACTCACTAGCTCGTTGCCATCTTTGTCCTTAATACCAAAATCGGTGTCTTGAACCATGCAATGATCAATCCGAAGGTGTCAACAGATAAGCCGATGTCCATAGTTAAAATCAGTTGCCAGAAAACAGAAAAATTCTCCAAAAGCCAAGTAGTAATGCACAATCACAGACTAGGAACACAACAGGAAGTTCAGATGTCGCAGATCGTATTGCTGCCATCTACTGTTTGGTCCTGGAACTTGTTTGTATTTTGAACAATGACCCTGGTTACATAGAATACAATAGAATAGGCTTTATTGTCATTGTACAGTTGTACAGCACATCGAAATTGTAGGTGCTCCACCAGGCTACTGCGCAATAAAGTAAGTTAGAAGAATTTGAAATAAAACAGTTACAGAACACATGATTAACCATACGACTGAGGTAAAGGTAAAAGTAAAAATAACAAATAGCCCATTGGCTTATACACAGGTACGGTAGTGGCTTCGTGGGTGGAACTATGTACATAAGAGTGCGGAGTGCAGAATGCATAATTGAGAAAATGGGCCAAGGATTATAGAAAAAAAATGTTCAGTAGTGATTTCACGGATGGGTCAATATACATGAAAGTGAGGAGTGCAATAATAGGTGAGTTACAGTGATATTGAGTTATAGTGAGTGAGTTATAGTGATAATTAAAAGGTCCTCAGTTCTGTGTATGTGAGTGTTCGGTGGGGGGGTGGGGTCTGATTGTCTGCAGTTCGGATGACCCAGGGGAAGAAAGTATTTATCAGTCTGGAGGCGTGGGACCTGATTGATCTGAACCGTCGTCCAGAGGGAAGCAGGTCAAACAGGTGGTGGGCGGGATGTGAGCGGTCTCCTATAATGGCCTTGATCCTTGTGAGACATTAGGATGTGGAGATATCTTCCAGGGAGGGCAGAGGGCTGCCGATTTTTTTTTTGGGTAGTCTTGATGACCCTCTGCACAGCCTTCCTGTTCTCAGCCGTGGAGCCGGCGTACCACACACCCAGACAGTAGGTGAGCACACTCTTCACTGAGCAGCGATAGAAGGCTAGCAGCAGCTTCTGGTCCAGGTTGTGCTTCCTCAGGATACGGAGGAAGTGCAGCCGCTGCTGGGCTTTCTTCACCAGGGTCTTGGTACTGACAGTCCAGGAGAGGTCAGAGGAGATGTGGGCTTCCAGGAACCTGAAGGCGGGGGTGTTTTCCATGTGGTCTCCATTTATGAGGGGTGGTGGTGGGGGGGTCCTGTCTGTTCATCCTGAAGTCCAGAATGAGTTATTTGGCTTTTTGGACATTCAGTTACAAGTTGTTTTCTTGGCACCACAGCAGCAGATTCTGTACCTCCGCCCGGTACAGATTCTGTACCTGTTGTCGGTGATGAGCCCAACCAAGGTGGTGTCATCCATATATTTCATGATGATGGTGGTTGGGTGGGTTGGAATATAGTCAAAGGTATACAGGGAGTACAGTAGAGGGCTTAGCACGCAGCTTTGGGGGGAGCCGGTGCTGAGGGACAGTGTGGAGGAGTGGTGGGGGCCAAGTCTGACTGTTTGTGGGTGATTGGTGAGAAAGTTCTTTATCCAGGAGCAGGTGGGGGGGGGGCATCTGGAGGAGGTGCAGTCTGTTGATCCAGATGTCCGGGATGATTGTGTTAAAAGCTGAGCTGTAGTCCATGAAGAGCATCCTCACATAGCTCCTTGGGTTCTTCACGTTGCTCAGCATTCTGTGGAGACGATGGCATCTTCCGTAGACTGGTTCTCCCTGTACGCAAACCGATGGGGGTCGAAGGAGGGGCGAAGACAGTCCCTGATGTGCTGGGACACCAGTCGCTCAAAATATTTCATGACTACAGACGTGAGTGCTATGGGTCTGTAGTCATTCAGGCCTTTTTGGGGATGGGGATGATGGTGGGGGCCTTGAGGCAGGAAGGGACGGTGGCGTGGTCAGGAAGAGGTTGAACAACTTGGTGAGGATCCCTGCCAGCTGGTCAGCATATGCTTTGACTACCGCTCCTGGGATGCCGTCTGGACCAGCAGCTCTGTGAGGGTTCACTGCTGTCATTTTCCTCCTCACCTCATGCACCTGTAGAGAGAGGGGAGAGGGAGGGAGAGAGGGGGGAGGGGGATGGGTTTGAGGGGGAGGTGTGCTCAAACGACAGCAAAGAAGCTGTTAAGCTCCTTAGCCAGAGTGAGGCTGCTTTCTGATGCTGGGGTGCCCTGGCCCCTGTAGTTGGTGAGGGCCTGGATACCTCTCCACATCTGTCGGAGCTTGTTGTCTGTAAGGAAGCCCTCCACCTTCCTCCTCCACCTTCCTCCTATAGGCGTTTTTAGCAAGTTTTATGCCTCTTCTCAGGTTAGCGCTGGCAGTGCTGTACAGAGCTGTCCCTCTGTCTGTTGCGAGTTGCGGGCTCTGATCAGAGCCTGGTCACAATAAACCAATTACTGGCAATAAATTGATAATGCCAATAATGAGTTTTCTTGTGTTTACATAAACTGATTACTGAAGGGTTAACCACTAGAGTTAATGATCACAGTTACAGGGCCTTTATCGGCTTATTCTGTTTACATGGCCACTTGTTTACTGCTGCAGAACCCAAGTGCGCTTCAGCTTGAGGTCACAAACAGAGAGCCGGACATTCTCCTTCAGGATTTTTTTGGTATACAGCAGAATTCATGGTTCCATTTACCACAGCAAATCTTCCAGGTCGTGAAGCTGCAAAACAGCCCCAGACCATCACACTACCACCACCATATTTTAAAAGTTGTAGGGCTAGGTTCAAATATGCTCTGAGTGCATGTAGGCGCAATGAAGAAAGTATCAAATGTGACCAGTTAGCTAGTCATATGAGTGAACTGAACATGGTAGAATTCTGGAAACAAATGAAGGTTATGAGTTCTTACCAGTCTGTTAGATCAAACACTATTGATGGTGTGACTGGTGATGTTAATATTGCTGAAAAGTGGAAATGTCAATATGAAGCTATTTTCAACTCAGTCAAGAATGTTTCTATGAAGGATTCTGTTATGCGTGATGTTCACCTGTATAATGACATGTTTGATACCTCTGATATTTCTGTTGTTACTCCTGTTGAAGTTGTTTCACTGATCAAAGATCTCAAGAAAGGCAAATCAGCTGGACCTGATTGTCTCACTAGTGAATGCCTGATCAATGCTGATTTCAGTTTGTGTATTTTGTTGTCATTGGGTTTTAACTGTATGTTTGTTCATGGTTACATGCCAGATATGTTGATGGATTCTGTTATTATTCCCTTGGTGAAAAACAAGTGTGCCAGTCTGTCTGATATGAACAATTACAGACCTATAGCTGTTGCAATTGTTATATCTAAATTGTTAGAGGGTTTAATTCTGAACAGAACTGAGGATTATCTGTGGACAAATGACAATCAGTTTGGTTTCAAGTCAGTTCATTCAACTGATAAGGCTGTTTATCTACTCCATGAATTTGTTGACTACTTCAGAAGTCAATCCACTAGTGTTTATGCTACGTTCCTAGATGCTAGCAAAGCTTTTGATAGGATTAACCACTGATGTTTGTTTAGAAAATTGATCGATCGAGGTATTCCTATTTATATTGTTAGCATCCTGTTATACTGGTACAGAAGGCAGTCTATGGTTGTTAGGTGGGGCAATGTTACCTCATCTAAATTTTGTGTGACCAATAGTGTTAAACAAGGTGGTATACTGTCACCCTTGTTGTTTAATGTCTATGTTGATGATCTCAGTGTACTGTTGAACAATACTAATGTTGGTGGCTCCATTCAGAATCAGAATCAGATTTATTGCCATTGTTCATGTAGAACACAAACTAGGAATTTGTCTCGGTGCAATGCTGCAGCATTAAACATGATAAAATAAAAGAAATAAACTATACATGCAATAAAGTGTAGAATAAGAGTAAGTAATACTGGTCAGCAGTTAAAATATATTAGCGAGCAGATAATGTGGAGAACCATATAGTGCAGTCGGTAATGCAGGAAGAAAACAGTGATGATTGAAATGAGTCTGGTTGAGCTGCTGTACATAGTACACGAGAGTCAATAAGTCACTTAGTGTTCAGCAGTCTGATGGCAGAGGGGAAGAAGCTGTTCATGTGACGGGAGGTTTTAGTCTGGATGGACCAGAGTCTTCTACCTGAGGGGAGGGGGGCAAACAGTACGTGACCAGGGTGTGAGGGATCGGCTATGATCCGGTCAGCACGCCTCCGGGTCCTGGAGATGTACAGATCCTGGAGAGATGGGAGCTTGCAGCCGATCACCTTCTCAGCAGTGCGCACGACGCGCTGCAGCCTTAGTCTGTCCCTGGCAGTGGCTCCTGCGTACCACACGGTTATGGAGGTGGTGAGGATGGACTCGATGATGGCCGTGTAGAACTGCACTAACATCTTGGTGGGTAGCTTGAGCTTCCTCAGCTGCCGGAGGAAGAACATCCTCTGCTGGGCCTTTTTGATGAGGGAGCTGATGGTCGGCTCCCACTTGAGGTCCCTGGTGATGGTGGTGCCTAGGAAGCGGAAAGAATCAGCAGTGGTGATGGGAGAGCCTGTGAGGGTGAGGGGGGGCAGAGGGGTTGTGACTTTCCTGAAGTCCACAATCATCTCCACTGTCTTCAGAGCGTTCAGCTGCAGGTTGTTGTTGTTGCACCAGGACGCCAGCTGGGCCACCTCTCTCCTGTAGGCGGACTCGTCGCCGTTGGAGATGAGCCCGATGAGGGTGGTGTCGTCCGCAAACTTGATCAACTTGACAGACTGGTGGCTGGAGGTGCAGGAGTTGGTATAAAGGGAGAAGAGTAGGGGGGAAAGTACACAGCCCTGGGGTGATCCGGTGCTGATGCTAGCAGAGTCTGAGACAGTCTTTCCCAGCCGCACATGCTGCCTCCGGTCCGTCAGGAACTCGGTGATCCACCTGCAGAGGGAGTCAGGCACGTTGAGCAGGGACAGCTTGTCCCGGAGCAGAGCGGGGCGGATGGTGTTGAATGCGGAGATGAAGTCCACAAACAGGATCCTGGCGTAGGTTCCCGGGGAGTCCAGGTGCTGCAGGATGGAGTGGAGGGCCAGGTTGACTGCGTCGTCTACAGACCTGTTGGCTCGGTAGGCAAACTGCAGCGGGTCCAGGAGAGGGGTGGTGATGGACTTGAGGTGGGGCAGGACCAGGCGCTCAAAGGACTTCATGACTACAGAGGTGAGCGCTACAGGTCTGTAGTCATTAAGTCCAGTGATCCGTGGCTTCTTGGGGACAGGGATGATGGTGGAGGATTTGAGGCAGAGCGGCACGTGGCATAGCTTAAGGGAGGTGTTAAAAATGTCTGTGAAGACAGGAGCCAGCTGTTTCGCACAGTGTCTCAGGGTGGAGGGAGACACGCCGTCCGGACCGGGGGCCTTGCGCGGGTTCAGTCTGGAGAACTGTTTGAGCACGTCCTGCTCACTGATGACAAGGGCAGGGGGGGAGGAGGGGGGGTGCCTTTGATGAAGTAGGGATCGTGGAGGCTGTGGAGCTGGAGAGAGGGGGGGGGAGTTGGACACAGATGACGAGGTGTCAAAACGGGCATAGTGTTGGGATAGTCTTTGACAAAGGGCTTTGTCATCCTGACCTTTAGGAGCCTGAGGCCGATAGTTGGTGATTTGCCTCAGTCCTCTCCACACAGAAGCCGAGTCATTAGCAGTGAACTGCTGCTGGAGTCTCTCAGAATACACAGATTTAGCTCTCTTCAGCTCTCTGTTAAACCGATTTTTAACCTCCCTGTAGCAGTCCCTGTCTCCACTTTTCAGCGCTGCTTCCTTCTCCTTCCTGATCTGTCTGAGCTTAGCTGTGAACCAGGGCTTGTCATTAGAGTATCTCACCCTGGTGCGCGATGGAAGAATGTCCTCCTCACAAAAGTGGATATAAGAGTTCACAGTGTCCGTATATTCATCCAGATCATGCGTGGCTCCTTTAAACATGCCCCAGTCAGTTATTTCCATGCACGTTTCCAGCTTCTCCTCAGCTTCACTGGTCCATTTCTTCGTAGTGCTCACAACAGGTTTAGTGAGCTTCAATCTCTGTCTGTATGTGGGAATGAGGTGGACCATCACGTGATCAGATAATCCCAGCGCAGCGCGGGGAACAGCGCGATATGCGTCTTTCACTGTGGTGTAACAGTGATCCAGCGTGTTTATTTCTCTGGTGGGGCATTTAATAAACTGTTTGTAGCGGGGGAGATCGTGGCTCAGATTGCTCTGGTTAAAGTCGCCAACCACAATAACCAGAGAGTCTGGAAAAATCCGCTCCGTGTGTTGGATGTGATCCGCGAGCACGCGCTGAGCTTCGCGCGTGTCCGCGTCGGGAGGGACGTACACAGCGGCGAGGATGAATGAGGCAAACTCCCGCGGGGAATAAAATGGCTTGCAGTTAATAAAAAGAAATTCCAGGGCGGAAGAACAGTGTTTGGAACTTACCGTTACATCAGAGCACCAGCTGCTGTTGATGTAAAAGCAGACTCTGCCTCCTGTGGTCTTGCCGGAGAGCTCTGTGTCACGATCAGCATGAAACAGCTGAAATCCCTCGAGGCGCAGCGCGCTGTCCGGTGTGTTTTCCCTGAGCCAGGTCTCGGTAAAACAGAGGGCAGCCGAGGAAGAGAGGTCCTTAAAACGCATCAGCAGTCTCAGTTCATCTACCTTGTTAGAGAGAGAGTTGGTATTGGACAGAAATATGCCAGGCAACGCCATGCGCGTGCCTCTCCTGCGAAGCCGGACGAGAGCGCCCGCTCGTCTTCCTCTCTTTCGCCGTCTCACTTTCCGAGCCAAGCAATGAACCAGATCGGCGGCAGGAGCTAAAAAAACTGGGAGTAGGTCCGTGGGAGTGAAAGTCCTGATATTTAGAAGTTCTTCACGGGTATAAGAGCAAGCAGACACACAATTGACAAACAAAAACAAACAAAGGGCGCAGCGAAGCACCATGGCGACCACTGTGGGCGCCATCTTGGATCAAGGTCCACTGAGGACCATCTTGGATCAAGGTCCATTGATGGTGCACTGTTAAATCACATTTTCTATGCTGATGATCTTTGTTTGTTAAGTTTGTCTACTGCAGCTATGCAACATCTCCTCTCGGTATGTGAGAAATTTGGTGAAAAAAATGACATCTTGTTCAACTGTACTAAATATATGTGTATGGCATTCAAACCGAAGGGTGTCAAAACTTTGGATCCTGTTATGCTACTTTGTGGTAATAGTTTAAACTTTGTTGAAAAAGTCAAATACCTAGGTGTGTGGATTGAATGTGATAAGACCAATGTTGACTGTAAAAGGCAACTCAGGAAACTCTATGCTCAAACAAATTTACTGTTGCGAAATTTCCATAGGTGTTATCCTGATGTTAAATAAGATAAGATAAGATAAGATAAGCCTTTATTAGTCCCACAATGGGGAAATTCCAGGATTGCAACAGCACAGGGATAGCAACACTCAGAGCAACAATCAGAAGGCAAGAAAAAAAACAAGCAAGCAAGAGCAGCTAATATACATATGTACATATTACTATAAAATATATATATATACACACACACACACACACAGACACACAGTGCAGAGCATTGTAGCTGGATGGAATAAATATATGAATATATGAACACACAGTGCAGAGCATTGTAGCTAGATGGAATAAATATGTAAATATATAAACACCCACAGTACGGAGCATTGCAGCTAGGTGGAATAAATATGCAAGTATATAAACACACACAGTGCGGAGCAATGTAGCTAGATGGAATAATATGTAGATATATAAAAACACAGTGCGGAGCATTGTAGCTAGATGGAATAAATATATAGATATATAAATATAAACACACCCAGTGCTGAGCATTGTAGCTAGATGGAATAAATATATAGATATATAAATATAAACACACCCAGTGCAGAGCATTGTAGCTAGATGGAATAAATATGTAAATATATAAACACACACAGTGCAGAGCATTGTTGCTAGGTGGGATGAAACAGCATAACCGTCTATTTATTTATCCTACATGGTATGATTATGTGCCCATACATATTCTCACCCTCCATAGCGACCGGTATGTTCCTAGTTGTATGCCGGAGAGGACCATTGTGTAAGTCTATTGCATCTTTTGCATTCAAAAAACTATTAGTTTGTTACGTCTTTCTGCTATCTCTGCGAGCAGCCCTGCTTAGGTTGTACAGTCTGACAGCCGTTGGTAGGAAGGACCTACGAAACCTCTCGGTTGTGCACCTGGGATGATGTAGTCTGCTGCTAAATGAGCTCCTCAGTGCATCCAGTATGTCCTGCATAGGGTGGAACTCGGACTCCAGCAGAGATGACAGTTTAGCCACCGTCCTTCTCTCTCCTATCTCCTCCATCGGATCAAGGCGTTGCCCCAGGACAGAGCTAGCTTTCTTAATCAGTTTGTTCAGTCTCTTCCTATCGGCTGCAGTAATGCCACTGCCCCAGCAGACCACTCCAAAAGTGATGGCTGATGCCACCACCGTGTCATAGAATGACTTCAGCAGCGCCCCTTGTACACCAAAAGACCTGAGTCTCCTCAGCAGGAACAGCCTGCGCTGTCCCTTCTTGTAGAGTGCGTCAGTATTGTGTGACCAGTCTAGTTTATTGTTCAGATGAATACCCAGGTACTTGTAGGATGTCACCATCTCGATGTCTGTTCCCTGTATATTTACTGGTGCTGTGAGGGGCTGCCCATGCCTGCGGCAGTCCACCACCAGCTCCTTAGTTTTCCTCGCGTTGATCTGGAGGCAGTTCCGATGGCACCAGTCCACAAAGTCCTGGATAAGCCCTCTGTACTCAGCTTCATCTCCGCTGGAGATGAGACCAACGATCGCAGAGTCATCAGAGAACTTCTGTAGATGGCAATGTGTTGTGTTGTGTGAGAAGTCCGCAGTATAAAGAGTGAACAGGAAGGGAGCCAGCACCGTTCCCTGGGGGGCCCCCGTGCTACTGATGATCGTGTCGGAAACACAGTCCCGGGTTCTCACAAACTGAGGCCGGTTCGTGAGGTAGTCCAGGATCCATGATGACAGGTGCTGGTCCACCCCTGCGCGCAGCAGCTTGTCCTTCAGGATCATCGGTTGGATGGTGTTGAAAGCACTGGAGAAGTCAAAGAACATGATCCTCACCATATTCCCGGGCTTCTCCAGGTGGGACAGAGAACGGTGAAGGAGGAAGATCACCGCATCCTCCACCCCAATGCCATGCTGGTAGGCGAACTGGAGTGGATCCATCGCTGGTTCCACCAGGGGGCGGAGATGAGCAAGGAGCAGTCTCTCCAGGGTCTTCATCAAGTGGGACGTCAAGGCCACCGGTCTGAAGCTGTTCAGGTCTTTGGGGTGGGAAGTTTTTGGTACAGGTACCACACAAGATGTTTTCCACAGCTGTGGTACCCTCCCCAGTTTCAGGCTCATGTTGAAGATATATGTCACAATCCCACACAGCTGGTCTGCACAGGACTTGAGGAGCTTTGCGCTGATGCCGTCCGGTCCCGACGCCTTCCTCGCCTTGATCTTCCTCAGCTCCGTCCTCACCTGGGTCTTGGTCAGGGTCAGGATGGGGGGCTGTGTGTTGGGAGTGGGGGGGGTGTCGGTGGAGTGGGGAGTGGGTAGCAGGACTTGATTTCTTAGAGGCAGCAGTGGTTGTTGTGCAGACAGGGGGGAGGGCGGTTGGTCAAATCTATTGAAAAACAGATTCAGGTTGTTCGCCCACTCCCTGCCCCCCGTGGCCTGGGGGGAGGTATTCTGGAGCCCCGAGATGGTTTTGAGGTTTCTCCAGACCCCGCTGATGTCGCTCTGTTGCAGCTTGTCCTCCATCTTCTTCCTGAAGCTGTCCTTGCCTTCTCTGATCTTTCTCCTCAGCTCCCTCTGTACGGACTTCAGCATCTTCCTGTTCCTGAAGATCCTCTTCTTCTCTCTCAGAAGAGTTTTTATCTCAGGGTTGATCCAGGGTTTGTTGTTTGAGTGACGCCGTATGGTCTTGGTGGGAACGGATTTGTCCACACAGAAGCTGAGGTAGCCCGTGAAGGTGTGAATGAGGCCATCGATGTCCTCACCATGTGGATCGCAGAGCTGCTTCCAGGCAGTGGCTTCAAAACAGTCCTTTAGAGTGTCCATTGTCTCCTCAGACCATAACTCCACAGTGTGCATGGCCGGAGGTTGTCTGTGCACTAGGGGTTTGTACACCGGTCGGAGATGAACCAAGTTGTGATCCGATCTCCCAAGTGGGGGGAGTTGTGATGAGGTGTACGCCTCCTTAGTGTTTGCGTAGAACAAATCCAGTGTTTTATTGTCTCAAGTGTGGCATGTGACATACTGGGTGAAAGTGGGCAGAATGGGAGACAGTGAAACGTGGTTGAAATCGCCTGAGATGAGGAGAAGAGCAAATGTATGTTGTTCAAGACTTTCTGCACCTCAATGTATTGCTCACCTCTATGGTTTAATAGCAATGTTGCTGTTAGGAACAAAAACTGCATTGCATATAATAATTCCCTAAGAAGGTTGTTAGCTATACCTCGTAGGTCGAGTGCAAGCGAGATGTTTGTGTCCTTGAATATTCCGTCTTTTGGCGAGTTGTTACGAAAGAATGTCTATAGTTTTATGAGAAGGTTGCTGGCATGTAACAACCATTTTATATCCGCAATTGTTAACTCGTCACTCACACTTCACTCCAGCATTTGGAAGTGGTGGCGTTCTATTTTAAACTGAGTTCATTATTGTATTTTATTGTTGTTATATGAGCGCTGTGTGATTGCTAAATTTTATACATTTTTATTTTTACACGTTTTATACATTTTTTTTTTACTTGTTTTTGTAATTTTTTTGCCGAATCTGAGTATATGGATATGGGAAGAGGTAAAGGTAAATTGTATGATTCCATTTCAGTCCAGTGAGGGAGATCATTTGATGAAAAATAATATGTCATAGACCTCAGTTGTGCCGACCAATAATACAACATAAAATTTGGACATTTCAGACCTCCACGATCAAATGGTAAATATAATAAAGACAGACGTAATCTAGCCCTCCTGTTGTTCCATATAAATTCCACTAACTTTTTTTAATTCTTGAGAATAAATCTAAAGGTGGTGGTAAGGGAATGTATTGAAATAAATAAAGTATTTTAGGTAAGATATTACTTTTAAGTATATTAATTCTCCCGATCATCGACATTGGTAGTGACATCCATCTCTGAAGTAACTCATGAATATCTGTCATTAAGGCTTCATAATTGACACTGGCGATTGATTCGTGCTTAGGCACAATTTGGATTCCTAAATATTTAAACTGATTTACAACATTGAATTGATTTACCTCAGGGGTTGGGTAATTTCTCTGGGTCTCATTTAGCATTAATATTGAAGATTTAGTTTTATTTATTTTATATCCTGATATTTCCCCAAAATTCTTTATTAAATTCAACAAGGTCAGAATTGATTTTTTAAGATTCGACATAAACAAAATTATGTCATCGGCATACAGGGAGATTTTATGTTCTGTTGGTCCAACTTTAATTCCATATATTTGTGACTGTAGACGTATCGCCATCGCTAAAGGTTCAATTGCCATAGTAAACAGTAAAGGTGAAAGTGGACAGCCTTGTCGACATCCTCTATTGATTTTTATTGATTTTGAAATATTGTTATTTGTTAGGATTTCTGCTGTAGCATTATTATATATTATCTGAACCCATTTTATGAAATTATTTCCAAGTCCAAACCTTTGTAAGACTTTAAAAAGAAAGGGCCATTCAACTCTATCAAAGGCTTTTTCGGCATCCAGTGATAAGAGAGCTGTATCCGGTGCTTCTTTATTAGAATAAATAATATTAAATAGTCTTCTTACATTATGGAAGCCTTGTCTTCCCTTTATAAAGCCATTCTGATCTCGATTAATAATATTTGGTAAAATTTCTTGTATTCGTCTTGCTAAAATTTTACAAATTATCTTAAGGTCGGCATTTAATAGGCTTATTGGTCTCATATTTTCACATTTATTAGAGGGCTTACCTGGTTTTGGCAACAGTATAATTAAGGCATTATTCATATATGATGGTAAATTACTATTTTGAAATGCTTCTAAAACCATTTCCAAAAAAGGTTTTGTTAATTTATTCTTAAATTTTTTATAAAGGTCAACTGGAAGACCATCTGGTCCTGCACTTTTTCCTGATTTCATATTATCAATGGCTAGTCCAACTTCTTCTTGACTAATTTTAGACTCCAGTATCTCCCTATTTTCATTTGGAATACACGGTATAAATAGTTCGTTCAAAAACCCATGTAGTTTTGTTAAGTCAGATTCATTTTTGGTATCATATAATTTTTCATAGTAATCTCTAAAGGCTCTATTAATTTCTAAAGGATCTATAACTACCTGTCCTTTACTTATAATACTGGTAATTGGTGTTTTAGATTCTAATTGTTTAATCTGCCATGCCAATAACTTTCCTGATTTTTCACCTTGTTCATAAAAAGATTGTTTCAATCTTAGAAGACTCGAGGCAGCTCTATTCGCTGATTTTTTGTCATATTCAGCTCTCAAAATCAGTAATTCGTTCTCCAACCTTGGATCTCTTCCTGCATATACTCTTTCTTGAAGAATTTTTATTTTATGTTCCAATTGGACTCTCTCCTCTCGAGTCTTCTTAGATTTTGAACCTGTATAACTAATAATATGTCCCCTAATAAAAGCTTTGAAAGCCTCCCACTTTACACATGCTGATGTTTGTGTAGTATTGATGTCAAAGAACTCATCTATCTGTTTTTCTATGTATTTAACAAATTCCTCATCCTGAAGCCATTTATGCTGAAATTGCCATCTACCTGGTTCCTTTGTCAATTTCTTATCTACATATATTAGACAGCAGGGTGCATGATCAGAGATCACGATGTTATCATAAAAACAGTTTTGAATCTTGGACCTTAATTCTGTGGAGATCAAAAAATAATCAATACGTGAGAATGTCTTGTAGGTATTGGAATAACAAGAGTATGCTTTAACTTGTGGTTTCATTTCTCTCCATATATCTATCCATTTCAATTCTTTCATAAAATGATTAATGGTCATCCTACATCCATTGTGCGTACAGTCCAGTCCTGTTGATCTATCTATACCAGGATTCAATGTACAATTAAAATCCCCTGCTATTATATGTTGCCCTGTAAGTGATGATAAGATAAGAAATAAATTAGCAAAGAACTTTTGATCATCTATATTGGGACCATATAAGTTCACCAAATTTATGTTTTCTAATAGCAAAGATCCTTGAATGATTACATATCTTCCAAATTTGTCTCCAATTACATTTTTCACTTGAAATGGGACTGATTTATGTATGAGAGTCATAACTCCCCTGGCTCGGGATGAAAATGATGAGGTGAAAACATTTCCTTGCCATCTACTCCTAATTCTTTTTACATCCTCCTCTATTAGATGAGTTTCTTGTAAAAACACAATTTTTGAACCCATGTCTTTTATTTTATTCATAACTTGTTTAAGTTTTTTTAAATTTTGTAGACCTCTGCAATTCCATGAAGTTAAATTAAGATTAACGCTTTGATTTATGATCAATAGGGAGTTTGGGATTATCTTGCAGTATAAACATGCTCAAACAGAAAAGCAAAAAAATGAGTGGTTGAACATTCACCCTACAAACTACACACAAACAAATTCCCCCTTCCCACATTTGTGGCAATCCCCCCAAAAACAAAAGAAAAATTCCGTCTCCCGATATAGCCATCGACCGTTCCACACCCACGAGGATCAGCCAAAGCCACTCCTTCTTCATCCTCCCAATCACCCTAACTCTACTGCTTTTAATAATGTAACATTAACTCTCTTCTGTAATTTTCCAATTTAACTCCAAAATTTTATAGCAATTTTGTACTTTTTTTAAAAAAAAAAAAAATTTTTTTTTTAATATGTAATACAATCTATATTTTGTAATCTTGTTATATGCTTCTAATCAGTTAAATGCTCAAATATTCTACCCTATATTCTGTTCATTCTTAGCTCCCACCAGTCTCTTCCTGGATCTTCTTGATGAGCTCCTGCGCCTCCTCGGGGGTCTTGAAGATGTGTGTTCTGCCCTCATATGTGACCAGAAGTCTTGCAGGGTGAATCACTCCATGACAAATCTCAAGGTTGCGCAGTTCTTTACGGATGGGGTCAAACTGCTTCCTTAATTGTTGGATTCCTGAGGCCAAATCTGGGTAGAACCGCACCTGCTGATCTTGGTATTTAATTTCTCCTTTGGCCCGCACCGCGTTGGAGATCGTCATCCTGTCTCTGTAGCTAAGAAACTTCATAATTAACGTCCTCGGTGCTGCCTTGTTACCTCTCGGTGGGCCAATTCGGTGGGAGCTTTCCAAGACGACTGATGATTTTAGCTCCGCGTTGTTCAGCGCCTCCGGGATCCACCCCTCCAAAAAGGAGCATGAATCACGACCTTTGGCTCCCTCCGGTAAACCCACCAGCCTCAGGTTGTTCCGTCTGGACCGGGACTCCAAGTCCAGAACGTTATTTTCCAGATCTTTATTTTTTTTTTCCAAAGTGCGCACCTTTATTTGAAGTCCGCTGATTTCATCCTCCGCACTGGAAACACGAAGCTCCGCCTGCGTCACTCGCTCCACGCAGTCACCCAACTCCTTTCTCATTGCATCCAACGCTGCCATAATCCCATCAAGTTTAGCGGAAAAGTCTGCTCTCATTGAGCTAATGGCAGCCAGCACTGCACCTGTGCCGCCATCATCAGCAGTTACCGCACCACCGCTAGTTTCATCCGCCATATCCGCAGCTTTTTCTACTGCGCCACAAACTTTAAAGTCCGTTAATTTGGACTGCTTCGGCGATTCAATTTTTCCCCCGCTTGATTTCCCAGCCTTAGTCTTCCCCGGCATATCCTCACCCAAACGCTGGGAAAAGTTCTGTTCCAAATGAGAGTTATTTGCCGAATCTTTATTTCCAGGAGCAGAGCAGAGTGATACGTGTCCTTCTAGGCGGCCGCCATAACCGGAAGTCCGTTTTATACATTTTTATTTTTTACACATGTTTTGTATATACTATGAACCTTGAGTTTGAAATAAATGTTTGAATTTGAATTTGAATTTTACTGTTGGTATGATGTTCCTTTTCTAAAATGCTGTGTTACTATTACGCCGGATGTAATGGGACACACACCTTCCAAAAAGTTCACCTTTTGTCTCGTCAGTCCATAGAGTATTTTCCCAAAAGTCTTGGATCATCAAGATGTTTTCTGGCAAAACTGAAACAAGCCTTTATGTTCTTTTTGCTCAGCAGTGGTTTTCGTCTTGGAACTCTGCCATGCAGGCCATTTTTGCCCAGTCTCTTTCTTATGATGGAATCATGAACACTGACCTTAACTGAGGCAAGTGAGGCCTGCAGTTCTTTGGATGTTGTTGTGGGGTCTTTTGTGACTTCTTGGATGAGTCGTCGCTGCACTCTTGGGGTAATTACGGTCAGCTGGCCACTCCTGGGAAGGTTCACCACTGATCCATGTTTTCGCTATTTGTGGATAATGGCACTCACTGTGGTTCTCTGGAGTCCCAAAGCTTTAGAAATGGCTTTATAACCTTTTCCAGACTGATAGATCTTGATTACTTTGCTTCTCATTTGTTCCTGAATTTCTTTGGATGGCAGCATGATATCTAGCTTTTGAGGATCTTTTGGTCTACTTCACTTTGTCAGGCAGGTCCTATTTAAGTGATTTCTTGATTGAGAACATGTGTGGCAGTAATCAGGCCTGGGTTTAGCTAGAGAAATTGAACTCAGCTTTCCAAAGATGTGATAAACCACAGTTAATTTCCGACCAACAGTGATCTGTGTGGAGTTTGCATGTTCTCCCCGTGTTGCGTGGGTTTACTCCGGGATTTCTCCGGTTTCCTCCCACATGCCAAAAACATGCATGTTAGGTTAATTGGCTGTTCTAAATTGTCCCTAGATATCTGTTTCCTATAGGCCCTTAGAATAGAGGGTTAGTATTAATGAAAGCGCTTTGAGTGGTCTTTGTGACTAGAAAAGCGCTATATAAGTGCAGGTTAGTTAGTTAGTTAGTTAGTTAATTTATGTTTAAGCAGGGAGGGGGGCAATCACTTTTTCACACAGGGCCATGTAGGTTTGGATTTTTTTTTTTACCCTTAATAATAAACACCTTCATTTAAAAAGTGCATTTTGTGTTTACTTGTGTTATCTTTGTCTAATATTTAAATTTGTTTGATGATCTGAAACATTTAAGTGTGACAAACACAAAAAAATGAGAAATCAGGAAGGGGCAAAACTTTTTCACACCACTGTAGATGTTTTTGAAAATTAACCAAAGACGGAGAAGTTAGATACAAGACATAAGAATAAATTGGTATGGATTATAAGAAAGCATAAGAAACAATATTATATAGTGAGTTATTGAATAAAAGTAGGGATGATATTTAAGCTACAGTACATGTGGAATAATTAATAAGGTAATAAAAAAGTGATGTAAAACCATCTATTCCAAATTCCCTTATGAAAAATAATTTAAATACATGATTAAAAAAAACAGTAAATGAGTTCAATGACTTCTTTGTCAGTATAGGTCCTAGTCGTGTAGCAGGTATTCCTAAAGTAGTAGAAGATGAGTAAGTGATAATACATGAACTGAAAATGTTGATAGTATTTTTCTTGGTAAAAGAGAAAAGGATGAAATAACGAAAATTGTGAAGGATTGTGCAAGTAAGGCATCAACTGACTGAAGATTTCAATATGATATTCATAAAGAATACAATTGAATTGGTTATTGATCCATTTACATATATTTGCAATCTGTCATTCTTAATATGGGAATGCAGAAATAGGCACACCCCATTATTTTCTTATTTTTGGTAAGAGTTTGTAAAAAATGTGTACGTTTGTAATTATTTCTCTTTATTTTATAATAAATGCATTTGTTGCAGTTTTTGTTAATTTTCCAATTCATACATTTAGGGGCAGATTTACTAAGGCAGAGCAAATTAGCGAGTGCACAATTTAGACAGAGCGCCTAAGGAAGTGGCCAATTTTTGCCAGTGATCTACTAACAACGTGCAAAATTATGAACACGGACGCAGTCACTTCATTTCAATAATGGCCACCCATCCACCAAGAACACAGCAAAATGCACAGACACAGCTGATGAGGGAGCAGGTCACCAACACAGGAACAGCCAGTTTGGAGAACCATAATGTATAAAGCTTTTTTTAAAGTTTTTGTTTAAGCACAAACCCCACTAAATTCAGGTTCAGGTTACTTTATTTGTACCCGTAGATAGATTTGTTTTGCAGTCAGGTGACATCCATATTTACAAAGTAAATAAAATAGTGTATTTTTGTTAATTATATTTCAAAATTTAGATTTTCATTTAACATGGCAGACTCTTTCGTTTAATATGTATAAATGAAGCATTTGTATCTAATTTAATAAAGGACTACTCATGAATAAATTGATTATTTAACCAATGTGTTTACTTTATTAAGACTAGAACCATCAAGATGGTCTGATGGAGACTCGGGGGTTTTATTATGTGAATAACTTTGTTTTAAAATCTACAGGTCTTCCAGTTCACAACTTTTTATAAATGCCATTGAGTTACGATGTTGCAATTTCGGGGGATGTTTCTCTGGATCTGTGTGCTCTTTTTGTTAATAATCTCATAGTTGTTTTCCTCCTATATTGTGTATCTTGAACGAGGAGAAAGAAATGGAGAGAAGAGGGAACAGCACAGCAAAAAGAAATACTGTCCATCCATCTATCATCCATCCTCTACCGCTTTTCTGGAGGTCCAGGTCGCGGATGCAGCAGTTCAAGCAGAGAGGCCTAGACTTCCCTCTCCTCAGCCACCTGCTCCAGCTCTTCAGAGAGGATACCCGGACCCAGAGGCGTTCCCAGACCAGCTGGGAAACGGTCTCTCCAGCGAGTCCTGGGTCTGCCCCAGGGTCTCCTCCCAGTAGGATGTGCCCAAAACACCTCAAGTGGGAGGCATCCTGATCAGATGCCCATACCACTTCAACTGGCTCCTTTCAATGTGGAGGAGCAGCAGTTCTACTCCAAGTTTCTCCCAGGTGACTGAGCTCCTCACCCTACCTCTAAGGGTGAGCCCAGCAATCCTATGAAGAAAGCTCATTTCAGCCGCTTGTATCCGCGATCTCGTTCTTTCGGTCACTATCCAAGGCTTATGACCATAGGTGAGGGTAGGAACGTGGATAAACCGATAAATCGACAGCTTTGCCTTAGAGCTTAGCTCCCTCTTCACCACAACAGACTGGTACAACGTCCGCATCACTGCAGATGCTGCTCTGATCAGTCTGCCAATCTCTCGCGCCATTCTCCCCTCACTTGTGAATAAGACCGAGATACTTAAACTCCTCCACTTGGGGCAGGAGCTTGTCCCCAACTCGGAGAGGACAAGCCACCTTTTTCTGGCTGAGGACAATGGACTCAGACTTGGAGGTGCTGATTCTCATCCTAGCCAGAAATACTGTAAATATAGAAATATGGATAGAGGGGGAAAAAAACCCAAAGAAAATTGGCAATGTGGAAGATTTTGCTTCAAGAGCGAGGGGGAGCTAATGGATGGAGATGCGAGGTAAACTCCAGAGTCTGAACCTCTGCAGAAAAGAGAAAAAAGTCACCATCAGCTGACACATCTGTATGTCCACTGCAGGTAGGAAGGGCTCCTATTGTATCCTATTTTATGGATACAAATTCATGTAGTAATGCTATATATAAACAAATGAAATTTTAAAAATAAACTGCCGGCTGATGTCCAGTTCAGCATAACAGCAATCTCTGTGAGACCGTTGATATTCGTATAAACAGTTTTTCTGTCATGCCAAAGAAAGTCACGTACATGGAGAGAAGCTTCTGTCTCTTCTGCCACATGCTCTCGGTTCACGCCAGTGTCTCCTCCTGGCACCAATGATCACTATCATGTCAGGCGCAGATGAATTAAGACAGGCTTTTTTGGGGCATTAAATCCTGGCGCATTTAGCAGGAGACTGACAACCGCTAAACCTTAAATCACCTTGCGTCAGTCATTTAAATACTCCCCTCCCTCAAATTTGCACTTTGACATAACTCCCACAAATACATATGGAATGAGGCCAGGCACAAAACTGACAGTCCACGCCTTTCCACCGCAAATTTTGCCCTGCGCCCTTTAGTAAATCTCAACAGTTTTTTAATGCCAAAACAGGTTTTTTTTTTTTTTTTTTTTTTTTTTGTTACTTATTTGTACCCGTAGGTAGACTTGGTTTGCAGTCTGGTGACAAGTCACCGGCTGCTGGTCGCTGCGTGCGCGAGCGCCCTAAACCTACATGTTTTTTGGTGTGCGGGAGGAAACCGGAGAAATCCCGGAGTAAACCCACGCAACACGGGGAGAACATGCAAACTCCACACAGCTCACTGTTGGTCGGGGGCTGGGATCGAACCCACGATCTCATAATCCCCGCGATCCCCCGGCCGAGGGTAAAACTGTGCTGCCACAGTGCTAAACCACTGTGCCACCGTGCAGCCAAAACAGGGTTTTGCGATGGCACAGCATGTTAGTAAATCTGCCCCTTAGTGTTCACTGGGCAAATTTTCAGTTGTTACCTTTATTCATTGTTATGGCAGATGTCGTTGCATTTTTACACCAATAGGCGGCAGTAGTCAACTATAAGGGAGTGTTGAAGAAGAGAGAGGAAATGGCTGTTGGCACAAATTGAAGCGAGTGAGTGGACCTAGTTGTGTAAAAACGGACTATGAATGAGTAATGTGTGTGCTACCCAATAAAAGAGCAACAAGACACTGAGTTTCTTAATTCAAGTGTCCAACATTAACAGGTGAGTTTCCAGAAAAAATGAAAACCGCAGAAGTAAATCCACTCTATAAAAATGGTGATAAAGTTTTTTTCAATTAACAGACCAGTATCCGTACTTCCACTGTTTTCCAAAGTACAAGAAAAACTACAAAAGCACTCAGAGAGTGCATACCTTAAGGTTCCTTCCGTCCCTCATGGATCACCTCCAAAATGTAATGGGTTTATTTTGGAGGATTGTTGCTAACACAGTGTGAGAAGATAAGAGCCTTGGTGGAGGTATGTGTTCTTGGATCATCACCAGAATGTTATGGGTTCCTCTCATAGCTCAAGGACCACCTCTGGCAATTATTAACCACCACCAAGGGAGGACAGAGGTAATGATTTTAGTGGCATTGGTTTGTTGGTTTGTCTGTTGGTTGGTTTGTTTGTCAGCAACATACTCAAAAAATTATGAACGGATTTTGATGAAATTTTCAGAAAAGGTATGTAATGGCACGGGGACCAAATTATTATATTTTGGTGGTGATTTGGATCACAATGTGGATGCAGAAATGTTTTGAACATTATTACCTCCGCCAAAGGGGGAGGTTATGTGATCATCGGCGTTGATTTGTTTGTTTGTTTGTCTGTTTGTTTGTCTGTTTGTTAGCAAGATAACTCAAAAAGTTATGGACGGATTTTCATGAAATTTTCACAGATTGTCAGAAATGGGGTATCCTACAGATGATTACATTTTGGTGGTGATCCGGATCACCGTCTGGATCCAGGAATTTTTTAAAGGATTCTTTTTTTTTTTTTTTTATTACCTCCGCCAAGGAGGTTATGTGATCATCGGCGTTGGTTTGTCTGTCTGTCTGTTTGTTTGTTAGCAACATAACTCAAAAACTGTATGGGGGAACTGTGGCCGCCATTACGGAAAATGCCATTTTCGTGAATAACTACTGAACCACTAATCCTATCATTGTCAATCCAATTGCTAGTCATATGTTTTCGTGGTCAAGGAATCTGAAAACGTACACACAAACACTGTATGGGGGGAACTGTGGCCGCCATTACGGAAAATGCCATTTTCGTGAATAACTACTGAACCACTAATCCTATCATTGTCAATCCAATTGCTAGTCATATGTTTTCATGGTCAAAGAATCTGAAAACATACACACAAACACTGTATGGGGGGAACTGTGGCGCTTGGCAGAGGTCTGCGCTCTCCGAGTGCTTTTCTAGTTTTATATATTAATCTGGTGCTTTTCATGTACTGCCTCTTTAAGATGTGTCCATTCAGTTACATGTGTGGTCATGCCATAGGGCCACACGCCTCGGCAACCCAGAAGTCAAACACTGCAGAAAAGTAGTAGGGGGCGTGTCCACCAAACTCATTTTTCCTGCTGTGGGTGACTATTTTCTATTCATTCTCTATGTAGTCCAGCATTTACAGCTTGTCAACTTGTCAGACTACTGTACAGCTGTGCTCATCAATGTCAGACCTTTCTAAGCAGCCAATCAGAATTAAGGAAGGGTGGGACATAGGACGCCGGTACAGGAAGACGACAATGGGAGGAGGAGGTGGAGGCTGAACTTTGCTGCATCAAACAATGTGAATTTGTAGTTAACTGCAAAAAAAAAAAAAAAAAGGTATGATACCACACTGTTTAATATTGCTTAATAATTATGAACCTTGTCAGTAAACTGTAATGGAGAGCAGAGTAGGGAAAAAAAAAAAAAAACCTGAAAAATTCCATAAACCATGATGTTGATTTAAGGTGGAATTGCCCAGCCCCAATGTATGGTCAGTTTTTTTTGGGGGGGGGGCAGTGTGGTAGCGCAGTGGTTAGCACTGCGGCAGCACAGCAACTCACCCTTGGCCATGGGATCCCTGATTCGATCCCAGCCCCTGACCAACAGTGATCTGTGTGGAGTCTGCATGTTCTCCCTGTGTCTGCGTGGATTTACTCCGGGAGTTCTCCGGTTTCCTCCCACAGGCCAAAAACATGCAGGGTAGGTTAATTGGAGACTCTAAAGTGGCCCTAGGTGTGAATGTGTGTGTGAATGGTAAAGGGGTGGCGCTTGCAGTGTATGGTCAATATAATTATGACAGTCATTATTATTATGTAGTCTGTTTTGCTGTCATTTCTCTGTCTGTTAATAATAATATCCATCCATCCATCCATCCATCCATCCATCCATCTTCTACCACTTAATCCTTTTTGGGGTCGCGGGGGGCTGGAGCCTATCCCAGTGTCTTTGGGCGAGAGGCAGGGCACACCCTTTACAGATCGCCAGTCCATCACAGGGCCAACACAGAGAGACAGACAACCATTCACTCTCACAGTCATACCTAAGGACAATTTAGAATCCCCAGTTGACGCCAATTAACCTAACTTGCATGTCTTTGGCCTGTGGGAGGAAACCGGAGTACCCAGAGAAAACCCATGCAGACATGGGGAGTGTAATGATAAGAGCAGCCAGAAGATGGCAGTCTATGCCACTGTCCATCCATCCATCTTCTTCCGCTTAATCCTTTTCGGGTCGTGGGGGGGCTGGAGCCTATCCCAGCATCTTTGGGCGAGAGGCAGGGTACACCCTGGACAGATCGCCAGTCCATCACAGGGCCAACACACTGTATTGTGTTAAACCAAGAGTTGTAGTTTTAGAGCAAGATGAGCTGCTGTATGCTATGCTGTTAACATGTGCTTTAGTCAGATGAAGTTTGTACTCTTCAAGTAACATGGTCTTATTATTGAAGAACCCACAATATAAACACAACATGGTGTCAGAAGATGGTCTTGAGGAGTAAATGCCAACACTGAAAAAGCAGGACTGAAACGTTGTGAGCGTGCATTAGCAGCGAGCTGACTCTGCTAGCAAGAAAGTCAATACAGACAAAATGGAGGGATTACAGCCTCCACCCTGCCTTCAGCTGACAGGTAATGTGGCTGAAAACTGGAGAAAATTCAAGCAACGTTTTGAGTTTTACCTAGCAGCAATTGCTGATGAGAAGAGTGAACAATTGAAAGCATCGGTATTCCTGCATGTTGTTGGTGACAAAGCACTGGAAGTATACAACTTCACATTTGATGCCATAGAGGACAAAATGAAGTTGGCCAAAATTATGGAGAAGTTTGAGTCATACTGCATACCTAAAAGAAATGTAACATTTGAGAGGCACAGATTCTTCACGTGTGCAGAAAACAGGAGAGACAATTGATCATTATGTGACTGAGTTAAGAAACAGAAGTGAAACATGTGAGTTTGGAGGACTGACAGACTCTTTAATAAAAGACAGACTTGTGTGTGGGATTCCCGATAACAGTCTGAGAGAGACTATTAAAAGAGCAAGATTTGGATCTGGACAAAGCAATAATGTTATGCAGAGCAGCAGAGACAGTTAAGACACAAACCAAGGAACTGTTCAGTGAATACAGTGGAGAAATACCCATGCAAAACTGTAAAGAAAAGAACACCACTTCAGAAGTCACAAAGGGAGTAAAACCAGCAAACAGAGGTGGACAAGAAAAAAAATATGTGGTCGGTGTGGGAGACGACATCCTCCTAAAATAATGTCCAGCCTTTGGCGAAATGTGCAAGAACTGCAATAAAAATAACCATTTGCTAAGTGCTGTAAAACCCCAACTCAGAACAAGGCATATACAGTGGATGAGTGCGACTCTGAGGAGCTTTATGTTGATGTAGTCACAAAAAATGAAACGAAGAACAAGGACTGGATAATGACATTAAAAATAAATTATATCCATCTGACAATGAAACTGGATACAGGAGCTCAAGCTAATGTGATGTCAGAAGTTACATTCAGGAAACTCAGGCCAAGACCAAAACTTCATGCAACAAATGTTAAAGTAAGTGGATACTCAGGAGCTGGAATACCTGCGAAAGGAAAATGTGCTGTGAAAGTGACACACAAAAACAGGCAGCATACACTTGCATTTATAGTAGTGCCAAAAGATGTGCAGACTATATTAGATTTATCAACTTGTGAGAGACTGAACTTGGTAAAAAGAGTGTACGTCGTTGAAAGTGAAGGAGTCACTGACTATGATGAGCTTCTGAGAGAATATGATGACCTATTTCAGGGTCTAGGATGCCTTCCTGGACAACACATGATCAGGGTTGAAAAATGAGCCACCAGTCATTCATCCTTGCCGAAAAGTGCCATTTGCCCTTTTAAAGCCTCTGAAAGAAGTGTTGACAGAATGAAAAGAATGGAGGTGATAGAAAAGATTGACAAGCCAACAGAGTGGGTGAGTTCCCTAGACAAAAAGAATGGAAAGCCTAGAGTATGCATGGATCCACGGGACCAAACAGAGCAATAAAGCGAGAACATTTTAAGCTTCCTACAAGAGAAGAGATAATGTCACAGTTTGCAAATGCACAGTATTTCAGCAAGCTGGATGCACCGTCAGGATTCTGGCAACTTAAGCTGGATGATGCAAGCTCAAAGCTGTGTACATTCAACAGTCCATTTGGAAGATGCAGGTTTCTCCGTCTACCATCTGGCATTGCTTCAGCACCTGAAGTGTATCACAAGACGATTCACATGATCTATGAGCATTTACATGGTGTGGACACATTAATGGATGACAGTGTGGGGGAGCACAAAAGCTGAACATGATGAAAGACTAAAAAATGTTCTGGAATCAACTAGGAAAGCCAACTTAAGACTGAACAAAAAGAAATGCCAGCTTGAAGTTAGAGAACTGACATTTGAACTGACATTTGTGGGAGACATTTTGAGCAGTGAGGGTGTCAGACCTGATCCCAAAAAAGTATCAGCAATTGTAAACATGCCAAGACCACAGAACAAGAAGGATGTACACAGATTTAATGGCATGATGAACTACATGGGCAAGTTCATTCCAAAACTCTGAGAGGATGGCACCTCTGAGACAGCTGACTGAGAAAAATATTGAGTTTGAATGGAATCATGAACATGAGAATGCATAGAAAGATCTGAAGACAGCGCTTACAGAAGAACCAGTTCTTAGGTTTTATGACCCTGAGAAACCCCTCAAGATTTCATCAGATGCATCACAGAGTGGGTTAGGAGCTGTTTTACTGCAGAAGTATGATGACTGGCAACCAGTAGCATACGCATCACGCTCCATGACAGATGCAGAAAAACGATATGCACAAATTGAAAAGGAACTACTCAGCATCACATTTGCCTGTAAAAGGTTTCATCAGTTTGTCTCAGGACAGTTGATCACTGTGGAAACGGACCACAAGCCTTTGATTGCATTGTTCAAAAAAAAAAAAAAACACTCAATGACTGTCCTTTGAAAATTCAAAGAATGATGATCTGACTGCAACACTACGCGCTAAATGTTGTATACACACCAGGCAAACTAATGTACACGGCTGACACATTGTCGAGAGCAGCTGATCCAAAAGAACCAGTAAACTCCAAAATGGACGATGACATGACCGCCTATACTGATATGATCACAAGTGCACTGCCTGTAGCAGATGCAAAGATGGAGCTGATAAAACATGAAACAGACATTGATGACACATTGTCAAGACTAAAACATGTCACAATAAATGGATGGCCCAACATGAATTAAGACTGCATGCCTGATGTTGCAGAGTACTGGAACTGCAGAGCGGAACTCTGTAGTGGAGCACATCATCTCCAAGGGAAGCAAAATAGTCATCCCAAAAAGTCTGAGAAAAGAAATGCTAAAGAAAATTCACGAAGGTCATCTCGGGATTGAGAAATGTAAGAAAACAGCATGTGAGGTGATGTATTGGCCAAGGATCAACCAAGATGTAACAAATGAAGTGTCAAAATGCACTATATGCCTGAAATATAGAGCAAACAATCCTGCTGAGCCACTGAAACCACACCCAGTCCCAGCAAGGCCATATCAGAAGGTTGGTGCTGACTTGTTTGTTTGTGAGGGAAAAGACTACTTTGTTGTTACAGATTATTATTCTCTGTACCCAAAAGTTTTTAAACTACAAACTACAACAGCAGAAGCTGTGGTATCTTCTATGAAAGCCATATTCTCCCAACATGGTGTACCTAATGAAGTATTCACAGATAATGGCCCACAGTTTGCCAGTGCAACATTCAGACACTTTGCTGAGGAATGGAACTTTGTAGATACTACATCAAGCCCACATTATCCACAGTGTAACGGCCTAGTGGAAAAGTCAGTGCAGATTGTAAAAAGGCTGATGTACAAAGCAAAGGAGAGTGGAGCTGATTTCTACCAGAGCCTGCTGGTGTTCCACACAACTCCTCTGGAATGTGGTATGTCACCTACAGAACTCCTTATGGGACGGTGTTTGAGGTCAAATCTACCCATTCAGGAGAATCTGCTGAAAATGAAGGAAGGTGAAACAGTTAAAGAACACAAAGAACAGCTAAAAGAAGAACAAAGGTTCTATTATGACAGAGGAACACAGAGCCTAACTAAGCTACATGCTGGTGACCAAGTGAGACTTAAAGACAAAACAAACATGGGCACAGAAAGCAACTGTTCTCAGTGAGATCCAGCCAAGGTCAGACACAGTTCAAAGAGAAGATGGTGCAGTTCTGTGGCGTAATCATCGTGACCTTCTTATGAACAGACAACAGAAAGTACAAGAACTGATATTGCTGAACAACCTGAGAGAACATCCGAGACTCCATCACTGGAAGCCATACCACAGGTTCAAAAACAAGTTATCAGAAAGTCTTCAAGACATGTTAAACCACCTGCAAGACTTATTGAGCAGATTTGAGGAATTGTTCTTTAGTTTGTTGTGTAATACCATGCTTGCAGAATTGTTTAAGTTTACTAGAGACAAACTAGAGATGTGTGCTTAAGTTAAGATTACTAAGGTTGACTGTTACACACTAATGGTTTCACATTTACTAAGCCGAGTCTGTTGAAGCTTAAATGTTCATATTGACAGTTTTAAAAGTATAAACACTTATTTTGAGAAAGGGAGGTGTAATGATAAGAGCAGCCAGAAGATGTCAGTCTATGCCATTGTATTGGTGTTAAACCAAGAGTTGTAGTTTTAGAGCAAGAGGAGCTGCTGTATTTTTTTTTTTTTTGATATGATTTTGTATGTTATGCTGTTAACATGTGCTTTAGTCTGATAAAGTTTGTACTCTTCAAGTAACCTGGTCTCATTATTGAAGAACCCATAACAGGGAAAACATGCAAACTCCACTCAGAAGGGTCATGAGTAGAATTGATCCCGTGACCTTCTTACTGTGCTGCCACAGTGCTAACCACTGCACCACCGAGCTGCCATAGAATAATAATAATGGATTGCATTTATATAGCGCCTTTCATTCAAATTTTCAGCAAAGATGTGTAATGGCACACTGAGCACATGGTTAGATTTTGGTGGTGATCTCAAAATGCATACCTCCTCCGAGGTTCTTATCTTCTCACAGAGTGTTAGCAGTGATACTCCAAAACTACTGGATGGATTTGGATGAAATTTTTACCAGAGGTGGCCCTTGGCCCAAAGATGAACTCATTAGATGTTGGAAGTGATCCATGAGTGCATACCTCCGCCAAGGCCCTATCTTGCAATGTGCAGATGGATGGCAATATGGACGGACAAAGGGACAGAGGGGAGGGCAAAGGGAGGGAGGGAGGGAGCCTTGGTGGAGGTATGTGCTCTCTGAGTGCCCTCTAGTTTGTAATAAGATTGGACAAGTTCATTGACAGACACCACATTTTGTGTAGCAGTCAGTATGGTTTTAGAACCAATCACTCAACATCAGTAGCTTTCATTGGTTTAACGTTGGTGTTGGTGATTTTTAAGAAATCACCAACGCGATAGAAAACATTATTTGTTTCTTTGTTGATTTTGATTGTTGAGTTTTTGATTTTTATGCCACCTGAAGGAATGATGCATCTCTGTAAAAGGAATTGGTTTGTGGAATGCAAAGAAATCAAAGAAGCCAAATCAAGCAATATTTTTAAAAAGCTCACAAAAGTCAACATGTTAAAAAAATGTAATAACTGCTAAGGGCTTTCTGTTTGGTTGTGATATATGAAAATGAGGTGTGCCTTGGCAGGTAGTTGTGAGAGGGTATATCAGCCTTATTTTATGTTGTATTTTTAATATTTCTTTTGTTTATATCTTTTTGTAAATAGGGTCATGTAAAAAGGAGCAGTTTATATAAGAGTTTTCTTCCTTCTGCTCCTTCTCATTCTTGTTTTGGATCATTTTGTGTTTGTGTTGGTTTGTTTTCTGAAATAAATAAATATAAAATGAAACATGAAAATTTAATTTTCACACTTTGCAAATTCATCCTGGTTTGGACTCTCTGGTGGGCCAGTGTTTGGCCCACGGGCCCCTGATATAGAGAAAGCATATGATAGTGTGCCAAGAGAGGAAGTGTGGTACTGTATGAAAATCAGAAGTGGCAGAGAAGTATGTGAGGGTGGTGCAGGACATGTATGACGACAGCGAGACGGTGGTGAGGTGTGCTGTAGGAGTGACAGATTGATTCAAGGTGGGGGTGTTATTACATCAGGGATCGACTCTGAGCCCCTTCTTGTTTGCCACGGTGATGAACAGGCTGACAGATGAGGTCAGGCAGGAGTCTCCATGGACCATGATGTTTGCAGACAAGCTTGTGATCTGTAGTGAGAGTAGGGAGCAGGTGGAAGAGAACCTGGAGAGGTGGAGGTATGCTCTGGAGAGAAGAGAAATGAAAGTCACTAGAAGCAAGACAGAATACATGAGTGTGAATGAGAGGGAGGCAGGTGTAACGGTGAAGATGGAAGGAGTAGAGGAAGTGAAAGTAGATGAGTTTAAATACATGGGGTCTAACCATCCAAAGCAATGGAACATGCATGAGAGGTAAAGAAGAGAGTGCAGGCAGGGTGGAGTGGATGGAGACGAGCGTCAGGGGTGATTTGTGACAGAAAGATAGCAGCTAGAGTGAAAGGGACGATTTACATGATGGTAGTGAGACCTGCTATGATGTATGGTTTAGAGACGGTGGCACTGACAAAAAGACAGGAGATGGAGTTGGAGGTGGCAGAGTTGAAGATGCTAAGATTCTCACTGGGAGTGACTACGAGGGACAGGATTAGAAATGAGTATATCAGAGGGACAGCTCAGGTTGAGCTGTTTGGAGACTAAGTAAGAGAGTCAAGGCTGAGATGGTTTGGACATGTGCAGAGGAGGGATAGTGGAGATATTGGACAAAAGATGTTGAAGATGGAGCTGCCAGGCAGGAGGAAAAGAGAAGACCACAGAGAAGATTCATGAATGTAGTGAAGGAGGACATGGAGAGGGTTGGTGTTACAGAGGAAGATGAAGGGATAGGAGAGATGGAGACAGATGATCCGCTGTGGCGACTCCTAAAGAGAGCAGCCAAAAGAAGAAGTAGTTTGTTGTTTGTGCTGGTGTGATTGTGGAAGCTGGGCATCTGTCTCTCCTGTTGCGTTAAAGTCCATCTTCATTATTTTCTTGTGCATTTAAAATGCTAGTTAATAATTGTGTGAAAGAGCTAATGCCAATATTTAAGAAAACAAAAAAAAAACCCTTACCTTTGCCAGCATACTTCCTGCAGGTGTCAAGGGCAAAAGATTCCCTGGGGCTCGTGCACCTAATAAAGGGTTTCAGGAGTGTAAATGCATCCAGTCAATGGGTAGAGGGGGTTTGGTGTCAAATTTAAATGTAAATATTTGTATATATTTTTCCCGGGTGTTTATTTGTTACATTTGAGTTTTGTAAATGCTGTGTAGATATATGGTCTATATGCTTGATAAGGGTTTTTAAGTCATTGCTGAGTGTATATTTAATGTCTGTATACTTATCTGTTTACCTGTGAATATGGTATGCTCCAGTCAGATTAATTATCTCACTAGGTATATAAGCAGTCAGTCTTCATTTATATGGGTTGGGTGTAGGTTTGTCTATATTGGAGTTGGTTGTTCAATCACAGTGTCTGAACTAAATAGAAAATTTGCTTGCTGCAAACTTAAGTGAAGCTCTTCCTTTAAAACGCACCTTGACTACTTGAGCCATATAACATATTTGCAATTTTTTGGCCTAGTTAAGTGAAACTAGACAATTTCCTGCAGCACCCTGAACGTTCTGTCACAGTACCCTGGTTGAAAATCATTGGCATAGACTATAACACGGAAGGATACTGTTCAAAGGGGGGAAAACAGTTCTCATGTACAGAAAGAGTAAACTTGTATGTTTTGAGCTATACATAATATAATATACAAAGATGTAGCAAGAGATATTTCACTGTTGAATTATTGAGTAGGTACGTAGTCATACAGTTGTGGACACAAGTTTACATACACCTCTACAGAGCATGTACATAAGTCTTCAGTGTACCCTGCATCCCTACCTGCAATAGCTAAAGCTATGGTCACAAATACCCTTACAAATGTCTGTGAACACCGTACAAATGATTTTTGGACCATTTTGTACAGCCTTCTTAAGGCAGCTGTAGGAGAATTCAGCATTCGTAGCCCATTTGTAAGTTTAACCAGGTCAATGGTCTTGTCCAAAATTTCTATGAAAACCCCATGAAAACCCCTCATCATAGGGCGGCTGTATGAATGCCATAGGAACAGCATAAGAACTACACAAGATGTTGGCCGTTAGCCTGCCTCAAGAACATCTTAAGTTGTTGTTGAGAGCCCCTTACAGCAGTTGTAGGAAATGTTGTATGAATTCCCCTTCATATGGAAATTCATACAGCGTGCGAAAGGTGGTATTGAGGCGCTCATAAGATGAACATATGGCATTCGTGTGACATTTGTGCAGACAAAATGTGCCAAAAGCCGTAAGATCTTCCTACCAACGACTTGAGAGTGCCGTGAGTTGCTCAAAAATTTTTGTAAGATGGCAGTAAGTATGCCGTAGAAAGATTCCAAGGCACCCTTATGAAGAACGTAAGAACTCTAGGGATCATTGTACGACAAAAAAGCACCTCATTTCTCAAGAATGCCTCAAGTTGCTCTTGCAAATTGAATGGCAGCTGAAAGAAACTATGCGCCCCTACACGAATATCTACAAACTCCAGAATTCCTCGGAACCGGGATATTCTTACGAACCCATCGTTCGTAATAGCTTAAGCTCAAGCCCCTCTCTGACAACCAAAGTGGATAAGCAGCCACAAAATAAATCAGAAGGTGAAAAACAATTTGGCCTAGGCTTAATCTTAACATGACAGCAGATGATTTCTTTACGTCCATTTGCTCCATTTTCCTTCCAGGTGACCATTTTTTTCTCAGATATCGTGGGCTTCACCTCCATCTCTGCATCCTGCACTCCTCTACAGGTGGTGGAGATGCTCAACAACCTTTACATGTGTTTTGACACACGTATCGACTCCTATGATGTCTATAAGGTAACTCACACACAATTTTTTTAAACTAGCCCTTGAGAGGAAAGTAAAGTATAATGATCACCCCATTCCTGTATCTGTGTGTGTATTTTTCTTTTTTTTTTTTTTTTTAGATATCTTTGCTTATTTTCTAACAGCTTCCAGAGGGGTGTACTATGAAGCTCATTAAACATAGCCTGGCTTTCTTAAAACCAGCAGTCAGGATTTTTCACTACATCTCGATGTTTTACTAGAGCAGTGTTTTTGAACGAGAGCTTTTACAGTGAAAAAATCCTGCAGCATCCCATCAACCAGAAATTTTACAAAATGAGACACACACTGTTTATACTACAGTACGTGTGAGACATGGGGCGATTACATACAAAGTCAGTGAAAAGATGCAAACACACACGCATTTGAATACATGCAAATTATTGTCCAAGCGAGTTGGATTTTGTTCAACTCAGGCCAAAAATTGGCTTGATGCTTGGTCACAATAGCCCGTCAGCACTGATATTCCGCCATTACCAGAAGAATAAATTAGTTTGAAAATGAGACCACCACTTACCGGAGACAAATGCGCTCCTGCAAAGGGGGTGCTTTTCACGGCAGACCTGCTTTTCCCACATGGCACTTTGTGTTCGCCGCTTGTTTGGCGCTGTAGGTACCTGACATCTGGACGCAGTTTCTGGAGGGGGTGGTGATAAAGGAAGCAAACTGTGCTCACAGTAGGAATTGAGGGACGTTATGCACGTAAGTTAATAATAAAATAACAACTCAGAGTAAGATGTATGTTTCACACATTCAAGCCTATGCATGCTATTTGGAATACACAATTCCTCTGTATTCATCTAAAAGTGAGCCTGGCCATAATATACAGTATGGCGACTCACTCCCATAAGCCTCTGCGTGGTAACAGAACATGTGGCAGGCCAAACATTTCAAGGGAAGGGCACTGGAAAAATGGACGGTCAGGCCGTCAGTGTAAACAGTCCGAGAATCAGCTGAAGGAAAGGGTGCAGGAGTCAGCTCTTAGCAGTGGCTGGCAGCACTCAGCCACTGCTGAAGATCAGAGCTGTTCATTTATTTTAACTCACAAGTGTGTTAAATAGAATATCTTTAAGAACCAGAGACAATGGGTATTAAAAAGGTGGTTATCTGCTTTCTCCATCAATGTGCAGTTTTCTCTCATTTACTGCATTTGTGATTTTTCTTGTGAATTTGCAAACTTTTTCTGCAAAATATTGCAAATTTCAAATTCAATTTTTTTTTTCAAATTTGGAATATTTGACTTCACAAATGTGTGATTCTGTACTCATACTTGCATACTGCAACTTTTTTTGGTTTTATGAAAACCAAAAGGATCAATGGCTTTAACAGCAGAGCTCTAAGGACCATCAACAACATCAGATGGTACCATCGTCGTCGGCCTCCGTCAGTCTATGATGACCATGGAAGAGAATCCTAAACGTCTACTCTGCTGGAACAGCACTGCCTGTGGCTGAACAGGCCTATGCGCACCGGTGTTCTACCTTCCAGCGTTGGGCGTTGGTAGGATTCAAGCCTGGGCAGGAAGATATGGAGGACATGATGTTACCCATGCAGCATGTCCCCCCTCTCCACGTCACTGATAAATCCAAAGGAACAGCAGGGCTGCTATAGTTTGGCACCAGCGCCGTCGCAGGAGCTGCCAGAACGATGTTGAGCACAACAGAGAACTGCCTTAGGGGCTCCGACTCCAGATTTTTCCTCAGGGTTGACTCCCGAAGCCTTTCCCGTGACCGGGTGTGCCGCAAGGCAGCGGAGGTTTGAAATCAGGGTTTACCTTCCCCTAGATGGGCTACCTTCCCAGGTTGACGAGCCACCATCTACCCGAAGCATCTGGTTTTAAGGCGCCAGAGATCCGCCCTCGCCCCTTCTCCTATTAGTAAAAGCAGTTCCGCCGGGCTTAGAGACTAAACCACACGGGCAGGCTAGGAGTTGGACTTAGTTGTCAGAGGCTTTTCGAGACGCACGCCGTAAGGAGCATTTTATGAGCACTGGGAGCTTAACCCCAGTGCCGCTCCTGGCTATGACAACCTTGGAACCAATGGTTCCAAGGTTGGTTCCAAGGTCCAACACAATGGTACCATCATATCTCCAACAAAGAGCTACGTGCGCACTCATCAGCCCGCAGCCTCCCGCCTCATAATTCCCTGCCGCATCCACTGGTACGGGCACGTCTTCTGCCTTACTCATGTTTGATGCAGCAGCAACGGGATGGAGGAGGCCTCACATCAGATGGATGGATGTGATTACGAAAGACCTCCAGAAGCTTAGCATCGCCCTAGATCACACAGAAGGGCTGGCACAGGACCGCCAGCGATGGAAAGCAGTGGTGTACGTGTCAGCTCTACGCACGATGGAGGCCAACAATCAGCATGACCATGGACTCATCGAGCAAGAGCAATAACTAACTTTTCAAATCTATATCATCGTGTCTAAGACAAATCTTGGACAGTTTAGACTCTGACCTCTGACTATGCGTTTGGTGTCACAAGGTCAGAGGTCACAGTTAGCTTTCCTCATGCCCTGTTGCTATAGAATGAGTAAAGCTAGGGTCACCATATTTTGTATACAGGTTCACCTTGTTACCCTGACCTCTGACTATGGTTTTGGGATTGCAAGGTCAAAGATCAAGGTCAAAATGATGACGTACCATTGGCAGCCACCATTATTATTTTTTAAAAACTAGGATTAGTATTGTAGGCAAGACCAGACCGAAACCATAGTGTACAAAGACGAAGACTTTAAGGGGTTGAGACCAAGTCAAGACAGAGACATTGTGTATGTACAACTTGGTCTCAACTTGATCCTGATCCTTTAAAGTTGTAGTCTTGTCTTTGTCTTGTACACTCCATTCTCAGTCTTCACTACAATACTACTGTCCATTTCCTCACTGATCTGTCTTCATTTCATCTTTGTTTGAAACCATCCAGGTGGAAACTATCGGAGATGCGTACATGGTGGTGAGCGGTCTGCCTGAGAGGAATGGAGACAGACATGCAGATGAGATTGCCAAGATGGCGCTGGATCTGGTAGCAGCCGTCAGGCAGGTCACCATCCCCCACATGCCCAATGAGAGGCTACAACTCCGAGCTGGCATCCACACAGGTGGGGAAACTGCTGCTGGAGAGTGCACTGTACTCCTAGGTGTAAATCAAGGGGGGACATGTCTCCTCCCACCTGGAAGAAAGAGAGAAGTGTCCCTCCAATATCTTCATAAACTTTTATGTATCATGTTACAGAACTGACTAAAATGCATTTTAAGCACAGATACTAAGGATACATGCAAAGCAAATATTTTTGCAGGGAAATTTGCAACTTTTTTTAATAGAGTTGCAATTTTTTCTCATAAATCTGCAGTTTTTTTTCATGTAAATTTGCAATTTTTTTCTTAAGTTTGCAACGTTTTCTCATTAACTTGTAACTTTTATCATGTAAATTTTAGTGGTGTTGGTATTATCGTGTTAATCGCCTGTTAACGCTTCGCCCCCATTAATGGCGACAAATTTTGTGATCGCGGTTAACCGCAGTTAACAGCAGAATGCGCAAACAGTACTTTTTTGGCCTAGCTGCACTCCGTACAGAACTACGGAAGCCACTCTGGCCATACAGACACTGTGAAGTCAAACAAGCTGGATTACAGCCATGGAAATCACCAAAACGCTGTCATGTTTAAGTTTACAATGTTATCTGTTGGAGCTCTCACCTGGATAATTGCCACAGCCTCCTCCAAAACCTGGCCTGGATGTTGGTTGTTCTTTGGAAGCCGGCTAGCTGGCTAGCAGTATAAACAGCTACATGCTATGGATGTAGTGGCTGGCAGCAGCCGACATGGACAGACACTCGCCTGTTTCATCTTCATAGCTTTGGGTCCAACTGTTGGCAGATGAGTAGCAGTCTAAAATTCTCAAGCTGTGTTTGTAATGTCCACTGGCTCCCACGCCCTGTTTTTGCTACGTGGTTGGTGACATCACGGGCGAGATAGTTGTTTATGCTTACAACTTCTCTATTAAAAGGGAAATTGTGTCTGTTGTGACACAATTTTTTTTTTTTTTTTGGACTTATTTTGTACCCGTAGGTAGATTTGTTCTGCAGACCAGTGACAAGCCACCAGCTGCCGGTCGCTGCGTGCGCAAGCGCCCCTTAACTCCCTAACCTGTGTGTTTTTCGCATGTGGGAGGAAACCGGAGAAATCCCGGAGTAAACCCATGCAAATACGGGGAGAACATGCAAACTCCACACAGATCACTGTTGGCCGGGGGCAGGGATCGAACCCACGATCTCATGATCCCTGCGATCCCCCAGCCGAGGGTAAATTGTGCTGCCGCAGTGCTAACCACTGCGCCACCGTGCAGCCCAATGTGTGTAACATTACTGAGTTCTGGTGTCTGTTGTTTGCACATGCAGTAGTGCTTTTGAGGATTTTCTGGAGAATATTCTGGATAGTTTTTATCATTTTGGATATGTTGAGAGCTTTAATAAACCTGCAGGTGAAGAAAGCAAGCATATTGGTGTCATGTCCGCTGCATGATCTTGCAGCGAACATATAAATTGATGCGAGCCCAACGTGCAGTAATGTAGCGTGTTTATTAACAATGGGAAAATGTACACAGAATGTCCAAATAACAGTTACAAATGAGAATGGGTAAGACAACCTGCTGCAAACCTACAGTAGTTGGCTTAAGGAAGTGCCTAACGTGCTCCAAACAATCAGGAGCAGAGGGAGAACGCACAAAAAATGAGGACTTACAGAAATGTTGGAGCGGAAAGGCTCTAAGCAACAATATCATCAGTCCAAAGGAAACGGCCAATAATCCGGTGAGTCAGGATGTCCATGTTTGGTTGACTGAAGCTGCCACACTGACTGCGCACACTGCCTCTCTATAAGTACACAATATACTAATTAAGGCAAGTGGATACAGCCGTGTGGCAAGCAGGTACATAATTAATTGGATAAATGTGTGTATGCGTGTGTGAGTGTGTGTACATGTGTGCATGTGGTGATCCAAACCGCTGGTGAATGTCTGGTGAGAGGAGGAAGGCATGGCCGTAGGACTGGCAGAGAGCTAAGGCTTAATCTACCAGCTGGAATTAATAAGCGAGGATCAAAACCTACAGCCACAGGTCATGGACGGGGTTGAAAACAACCCCAAACATGACAGTGTCCCCGACCCAAGGGGTGGATACCAGACACCCACTGTATCATTGAAACAGAAAACAAAACCTGCTCCCCTCCTCCCCACCCAAAGGCCAACACAACAAACCAGGGTGGGAGGTGGGGGAAAACAGATTAGGAGGGATCGATCAGGACAAGAAAATGCCACAATGACACTTCCCAACCCCAAACTAACTAACCCCCACTCCCCACCCCCAAGAGTCCCACAGTTCAGGGGGCCGGTCAGATTCCAGGGCCCAGCGGACTGCCCACAGAATAGTGTCAGGTGGCCTGCCAGGGCAAACAGGCCACCCGGCAAGGGAACTCAGTCTTTCGGGCAGCCTGCCCACGTGGTTAAGCCACCAGGTCTGGAAGGGCAGGTGAGGCGACGGCCTATCCACTGGGGGGCTGAGAGGTGCATGGCCAGACAGGGGAAGTGGAACCCCTGCGTTCACTGGCGGCGGAGGGAAAAGAACCCCAACGGTGCCCAGTAGAAGGTGGAGGAACATCCACAGGGTCTCCAAAAGGAAAATGACAACCCCGGTGTCCCCAAACTGTCCTGTGGCACCCTTGCCACAGGACAGTTTGGGGACATTTTGGGGACCCCAAGACATTTAATCTTACTCAGATTTCCCTTTTTACAGCAGAACTGTTAAGATTTTTAAGTAAACTGTACAGAACAAAATAAAACTTCTGAGACTGGAACTCTGTCGTACCCGTGGTGGACCTGGGCTGGGCCATGGCTGCATCTGCGGTGGTCCCGGCCTGGGACAACATTGCACCAGTGGTGGCCCCTTCCCGGGACCTCATTGCTCCCACGGCAAGCCACGACCAGGTCTGAGTTGCACCCACGATGGACCCTGACCGAGCCATGGTTGCACCCACGGTGGAGTCTGGCTGGACCCCTGCTGCACGCGCGGTGGGACCCGGCTGGGCCACTGCTGACCCCAATGCCATCTTGGCCCTGGGCCAGCCGACCCGTGTGAGCACCCAAGCTAGGAAGTGATCAATCACAGGCACCCTGGACTGGTACTGGGTGCTCCCGGCGACCACCTCAGATGGAACCTTGGTGACCTCCAGTCGCGAACCTGGAACCCCGGACTCATCTGGCAATGGTGGACTCTCTCCAGCAACCCTGAAAAAGGACTCAGACAGAGAGGATGAAGGGTCAGAGTTGCCAGCAGTGGCAGATCCTGGCAAGGTGAACTCAGGTGCAGCGTTTGGCTGCAGCTGGCTCTCCTCACCTAAAGCTAGGTAAAAATGCTCTATTATAGAAAGGAGAAAGACAAAAGAGAGCATTTGCCTTAGCTCAAGCTCTACCGCCGTCCAGGACTCTGGTGATCCGGGAGATGTCTCCACAGGCTCGACCTCCAAGAGGTTCTACTTGGGTGCTAACTCTGCTGTGGCGGCCTCCACAGCAGGCATGATGGTCATTGCAGTCTTATTCTCCCCAGTTGTCATGATCCACGCAGATGACTCCTCCAGCATGGCGACTGGGACCTGGTTCACCACTGCTTTGGGAGGACAATCCTCCCGGACCTCTGGCTCCTCCTGGTCCTGACTGCTGGGCTCCGGTTCCGGCAGGCAAACAGAGGAAGCAGAAGAAAGCAGAGAGAGAGCTGGTGAACAGTTTTTAACAGCAGCGGGTGGGGAGAGCTCAGGGGACTGCTTTCCCTGAGCCTCCCTACTGGGAATCAGGCAAGACGCTTCATTATTAATGTTAGTCAAATGAAAAATAACTTGCCTGTTTCCCCGGATTATGATGTTGGTTGCTGCTGCTTTGACGTCATCACCCGTCCGTCCGGGAAAGGCGGTGCTAGGCTCTTCTGTAGGACATATGGGAGCTGCCCCTCTTGCCACAGGAACGGGAGACCCCGGTGAGGAAAGCAAGCGCCCCTCTGCTGCCTGCGAACAGACCGAGGAAGACGACCTTGCAGCGGATATGGAGGGAGATTCTGCAGATGGAACTGCTTGGAGAGGTGACTGATGATCTGCTGTAGGGGTAACAGGGCTCGGTGTGGGAGCAGGAGCAGTTAGCGGGGCTGAATTGTTCTTCCAGGATTCCGGGTGACGTCGATGTCACCGGCCTGATCGCGGCCATCTTGGAGCGGGTGATGGAGAAGAAGGAATGATGGCCACCAGCGGAGAAGAGCGTTTCTGTTTAGGCTTGGTGCGGAAAGCCCTTCTCCTCAGATCAGGAAAAGCCTGTTTGAGCATGCAGACGGAGGACAATAATTCGGCGTACTGGGGAATTCCAGAGGCCCGGGTGAGCTGCCAGAATATCCTGAGCCTTAATGAGGCAGTCTCACTTTTCTCTGGGGCTGTAGGCGTCATTGGCAACGTACAGGAACCCTTGGATAGACGCGACTGCCCATTCCTCCTCCATGCTGGGATGTCCCGCTGCCCGTCCACTTCTGCCGGTGTGGAAATGGCTCATCGAGGACATTATGCTCCGAACAGGTTAGTTGGGAAAAAACACAAAAAATGAGTAACACGCTACTTACTGCTTGGGCTCTTTTGGTGGCAGCTTACTGTCATGTGCACTGCGTGATCTTGCAGCGAACATATAAATTGATGCGAGCCCAACATGCCCTAATGTAGCGTGTTTATTAACAATGGGAAAATGTACACAGAATGTCCAAATAACAGTTACAAATGAGAATGGGTAAGATAACCTGCTGCAAACCTAGTTAGCTTAAGGAAGTGCCTAATGCGCTCCAAACAATCAGGAGCGGAGGGAGAAGGCACAAAAAATGAGGACTTACAGAAATGTTGGAGCGGAAAGGCTCTAAGCAACAATATGATCAGTACAAAGGAAACGGCCAATAATCCGGTAAGTCAGGATGTCCATGTTTGGTTGACTGAAGCTGCCACACTGACTGCACACACTGCCTCTCTATAAGTACAAAATATACTAATTAAAGCAAGTGGACACAGCCATGTGGCAAACAGGTGTGTAATTAATTGGATAAATGTGTGTATGCATGTGTGAGTGTGTGTACATGTGTGTATGTGGTGATCCAAACCGCTGGTGAATGTCTGGTGTGAGGAGGAAGGCATGGCCGTAGGACTGGCAGAGAGTAAGGCTCAATCTGCCAGCTGGAATTAATAAGCAAGGGTCAAAACCTACAGCCACAGGTCATGGACGGGGTTCAAAACAACCCCGAACATGACAATTGGTCCACTCCCATGTTTATAACAGTATGAGAAACTTGAAAAATTGCCAACTTAAGGTACACTGTATCCGAATGGAAAAACACGCGATTAACGCATTATTAATCGCGATTAACTCAACATTCCAAAAGATTAATCGTGATTAGAAATTTTAATCTTCCAACACCACTAGTAAATCCGCAGCTTTTTTCATGTAAATTTGCAAATTTTTTCTCAATTTGCAACTTTTTTCTTGTTAATCTGCATCTTTTTTTAATTTGTTTGCAACCTTTTCATCATTAATCTGCAACTTTTTTCATATAAATTTTCAACTTTTCATGTAAATTTGCTCCTTTTTCTCATTAATTCGCAACTTTTTCATGTAAATTTGCACCTTTTTTCTCATTACTTTGCAACTTTTTACATGTAAATTTGCAACCTTTTCCGTCATTTATCTGCAACTTTTTCATGTAAATTGGCAACTTTTTTCTCATTAATTTGCAATTTTTTTCATGTACTTCAATTTCAATTCAACTGAATTTTATTTATATAGTGCCATTTCACAACAGTCATCTCATCGCACTTTCAAAACTGTAGGGAAAACCCCATAATTACAGAAGGACCCCAGCAATTAGACAATCGCCTGTGAGCAAGCGCTTGGCAACGGTGGAGAGGAAAAACTCCCTTTTAGCAGGAAGAAATATTTGTAACTGTAAATGTAAATTTGTAACTTTTTTTCTGATTAATCTGCAAGTTTTTAATGTAAATTTGCAATTTTTCATGTAAAATTGCAACTTTTTCCTCATCAATCTGCAACTTTTTATATAAATTTGCAACTTTTTTCATGTAAATTTGCAATTTTTTTGTCATTAATCTGCAACTTTTTTCATGTAAATTTGCAACTTTTTCTCATTAATTTGCAACTTTTTTGATAAAAATTTGGAACTTTATTTCTCATAAATTTTCATTTTTTTCACATTAATTTACAACTTTTTTCTTGTTAATACACAACAATTTTGGACATTTTTCTTATAAATTTGCAATTTATTCTTGTATGTTTGATTTTTTTCTCGTAAATTTCAGAACATTCCCATGTATGCTGGTCAAATTTTTATTCTGTGTAATGGTGATTTTTTTTATGTTTGTCTGGACAACAACTCATTTTATTTTTTTTAAGTTATATATATTTTCATATATACAGATGTTTTTTTTTCAAGATTTTATAGGGTTTGATTGCTCCCCACAATAAAACCAAAACAGAAATGACCTAGACTACAGTAATGCGTAAAGTGTCCCCCTGTGGCGGTTCGTTTTAACCCCACAACAGACTAAGGACACTCAGCCCTCTTTTCTCTGTTTTCCTGCTACACTACTGAGAAGCAATGTGCCATTCATGTATTTGTGATGCAAACATGCATGTGTTGTGATGTAATGCGCCATTCTATATAGTGTGCATATGGCTTGTCCTTACTATGCTTTTTCTGAGCATCTTAGATGTGCTTTGGTGTATTAATGTCTACAGGTAGACGAGTTTCTTCTGTCTCACCTATGTGATGTTAATCGATGCCTTTCATCCTTTGTATTCATGCATTTTGCCCTTACTGTGACCTAGAGACTCAGATCAATATGTAGATGTGCTTGTTAGCCTCTTTGTCTGACACTTGGAGCAAGGTCTAGCTAATCTGCCCATTGTGATGTATGGCTTACAAATGCAAATACCTCCTGCCTGTTCTGTTGTCCCTTTGATCATTCTAAACTGTGGGGTACGTCTCTTTGATGTATTGTTATGATCAAGTATTTAAGGTGCAACTCTGTAACGCAATCTTTCTCTTACTCTTCTTCTCTCACTCTGATCCTGCAACTGGTAGACACACACGTGTCCTCCTCTCCTTCTCTGAGAGCTTAGGGATCCCGCTCCGGGCTGCTCCACTATGCACCGGAGAGGGGATCCCGTGAAGGCGACATGATATAATAAAACCTGCTTAAAACCGCATCACTGCTTATTTTTCCATGCCGCCTCACTGGTGACCCCTCCAACACGCACACGTTTTGTGCGAAAGCAACCTTCCGAGCTGGACAGCCACACAGCTGCGTTGGTGGCCCCTTGAAGACGCACACGTTTTGTGCAACGCAGCCTTCTGTTTTGGATGGCCACGCTGGCGAACCGACGCTGAAAAAAACGAGCGGCCAGCGAACGCAACACCCGGGCATGAATGCTCCGTCGCCTGAGATCTGCACAACCACGCTGGACCGGCCGCTCTCACTGAGAGCGCACGCACCTCGTCCTCTCTCCACGACGGCAACCTCCAGGGCCGACGGGGAGTGCAGCGCGTGGAACTGAACGCACCATGGCCGCACGAGCGACAACGATCGTCCACTTCCTCACACCGCGCCAACGCAGCTGCATGAGCCTGAGGAACAAAAGATCGTCTATTCCCTCCCGCCGTTCCAACGCCTCTGCACGGGCCTGAGGGACTAAAGATCGTCTATTTCCTCTCAACGCTCCAACGCACCATGGCCAAATCTACAGCAACAGCTCAACCTGGATTTTATTGGCGCCGTCTGCGCTGATCTCCGCCAAGTTTCTGCACCCTGACTCACCACTCCAGCGGCCCACCCACGCACTGAACCCCCGCGCACGCACCGGGGAGTTACAAGGACGGCGCATCACGCATGGGACAAGTAACGGCTCCACAGACTGCCTTCCTCCTTCGCCGCTGCCTTTCAGGGCTGCTCGCTCACCTGAGGTACGCATACAGCATACTGGAAGGATTTGTTAACAGTCTCAGCCACGCCACAGACCGCCATCGTCCTCCGCCGCTGCCCTCAGAACCTTCAGGGTTGCTCGTTCACCTGAAGCAAGCACGCAGCTCGCCACTGGATTTTTTAATGGTCTTAGCCACGGCACAACGGGATTTCAGCCGTCAACTGTTCCCGGGAGCTTTGGGGTTGCTTCAGCACCCAAAACCAACAGTCCCTATGCTTTGTTTACTTTCTCTCTTACAGCCGCTCCTGCTTTTCTTCATGGCCACGAGAGGAGTCAGAGACTAATTTTTCTTCTTGTGGACCGCTGCACGTTCAACGGGACCAGCCCTTCGACATTGCGGACCCACAAGCAATTTTTGCGCGGCTCAGGACGATTTCACAGCTCCTGCCGGCACTTACTACCCCTCCCCTCCCCTCCCCCTCCGCCTGCAGCGAGCTTCTCCCACAGCTCGCTCACACAGATGGATTATCGAGGTCGCGACCCCCTGCCGCGTCCTCTGGGGGGGAGCGTGTGTGGCGGTTCGTTTTAACCCCACAACAGACTAAGGACACTCAGCCCTCTTTTCTCTGTTTTCCTGCTACACTACTGAGAAGCAATGTGCCATTCATGTATTTGTGATGCAAACATGCATGTGTTGTGATGTAATGCGCCATTCTATATAGTGTGCATATGGCTTGTCCTTACTATGCTTTTTCTGAGCATCTTAGATGTGCTTTGGTGTATTAATGTCTACAGGTAGACGAGTTTCTTCTGTCTCACCTATGTGATGTTAATCGATGCCTTTCATCCTTTGTATTCATGCATTTTGCCCTTACTGTGACCTAGAGACTCAGATCAATATGTAGATGTGCTTGTTAGCCTCTTTGTCTGACACTTGGAGCAAGGTCTAGCTAATCTGCCCATTGTGATGTATGGCTTACAAATGCAAATACCTCCTGCCTGTTCTGTTGTCCCTTTGATCATTCTAAACTGTGGGGTACGTCTCTTTGATGTATTGTTATGATCAAGTATTTAAGGTGCAACTCTGTAACGCAATCTTTCTCTTACTCTTCTTCTCTCACTCTGATCCTGCAACTGGTAGACACACACGTGTCCTCCTCTCCTTCTCTGAGAGCTTAGGGATCCCGCTCCGGGCTGCTCCACTATGCACCGGAGAGGGGATCCCGTGAAGGCGACATGATATAATAAAACCTGCTTAAAACCGCATCACTGCTTATTTTTCCATGCCGCCTCACCCCTCAATATTTACTCTGGAGAAAATGTTCTGTTTATTGTTGTATCATCCCATGACTTTACTAAACTTCATGTTTTCTTTTGGTCCGCCCCCCCCACAAGCATTTTTACCTTAAAGGCTTGAGGTTCTCATGACCCATTTCTGTTTTCTGCTGCTCCACAGGTCCATGCGTTGCAGGAATCGTGGGTTACAAGATGCCACGATACTGTCTGTTTGGAGATACAGTCAACACAGCTTCCAGAATGGAGTCCACTAGCTTGCGTACGTGGACCATCACCCCTCTGTACACTGACATATGCGTTCACCACATACAAACTAACTGGAGGTTTATGCCAGTAATGCGCTAATATCTGTAGATGCAGACATTAAGCTTTAATGGATGAAGATTTGTACGGAGATGTGTAAAAATCCAAACAAATACAAATCTGAAATACTGCTGACCTTGTTGAGTTCTGTATATTTGTATATGACTTTTTTCAGCTCAGAGAATTCACACCAGTTCAGAAACCTACTTGGCTCTGATCAAAGACAACGCGTACGAGCTGCAGCTTCGTGGAGAGATCGAGGTTAAGGTACAGGAGCTCCTAGCTTGTTTAGCAGGTAGTGGTAGTTTGACATATCCCCAACAGCACACATACGTCAGGCCAACGTTGACAAGTTTACATCGGGAATACATCTTATAGAGGTCGTTTGCACATTGGCAAGAGGTTGGCTAGACTTCGGCATTATGCCAACATCTAGCCAACCTCTTTTACCCTTCAGCCTCTAAAAGGCCAATGGGATACTGTCGTCACCCCTCCAGGCAGATAGGTGGCGGCAGCACCTACCTTGTGAACACAATAACTCACGAAAGAAATGATGTAGGCCAGGGGTCCGTATTTGTTTTTTCCAGTGGGCCAGAGGTCCAGAGCAGTGCCAATATGCTGTATGGGTGGATATTTCATTTTTACAGGGCTGAAAGTTTCTGGCACCGTGCCTGCGGGGAAAAATGATATGCCTGTAATGGCCCTCAGTAGGCATGCTGCGAACTCCCTATTTGTGGCTCATGAGCTGTGATTCCTTCATTACGTGTTTCGGTTATGTCAGCACCTGTAAACATGGACTGTTATCTCCATGCCAACGATGCACTGACAGCCTGCTAGTGTGCGAGCGGCTGGAGCCCAACGACACTTTTATACTTTCACTTTTGGAGCGGTAGCGGCAGCGGGAGCCTAGATTGAATGAAAATGGTGTGCAGTGTTTCCTCTGGCTTAAAGACCTTGGTGCGGTGGCAACATATTTTTCCGGGGGGGGGGGGGGGAACACATATGTATGAATATGTTAATTTTATACTATTTATTTCTTTTTTAAATTTTGCACAGTAACTTTGCATATAATAATGCATCAGATTTGTATAGTGCTTTATCATAGACACTCAAAGATGCTTTTTACAGATATATTATTCATTCACTCCAGACAGACAGTGGTAGTGGCAAGCTACTACTGTAGCCACAGCTGCCCTGGGACAGGCTGACAGAAACGTGGCTGCCAGTCTGGGCCAATGGCCTCTCCGGCCACCACCGAACATTTATACACATTCATACCCAGTGTTATGGACACTGGAGGCAAGGTGGGAAAAGTGTCTTGCCCAGGGACACAATGGCAGGATATCTGGGGAGAGCGGGATTCAAACCGCCAACCATCCAGTTATTGGACGACCTGCTCTACCTCCTGAGCCACTGCAGTGCATATGGAACTTAAAGTTTGAAGTATTGTACAACCAAGATTTGAGTATTGGAATATTGGGCCATTTGGGGTTCCACCAAGACGTCCTGTATTTGGACTTTTTACTGGTTTGATCCTTCTCTCCTTCCTCTGCTCTCAACTCTCCTGGACCCTCTGCCTGAACACTTTCCTCTCCTTGACTCCTCTCTTCTGTCTTATCTTGCCCTCTCTGAGCTCTGTCTAATTCAGCTTCTCTCTCTGTCTATGGTGGTATACAACAGGTTAGAACATATCAAGTGTCATGTAAATTAAAGGAGACAACCAAAAATTTCTAGCTGAGTTAAGGGTACAAAGAGCACCCACTTAAAACTTGAGTAATGACTTCAGAAGGTTTAAGGTTTTTCTCCAACAATTTTCTTATAATTTTCTACTTTTCTCTGAAAATTTATCTAAATTTGAAACCATTTTAATTTGTAGATTATTTTATGGCTCATTTTTGTCTGTTTTTTTAAAATAAAATTACTGTTTTTTTAAATAAATTTGACACAGACCGTGTTTTTTTTTTTTTTTTTTTTACTTTTTTACTTTTTCCTTATAACAATTCATATTTTTGACCATAACTTTGCAGTTAGAACAGAACAATAATTTAACTCTGATTACAAAGAAAAAATATAAATAAAATTGTATTTAATGATTTAAATTAACTTAAATGACCAAGGATGCCATTATTTCTGTTATAATATTTCTATATATTTATAGTTTTTTTTTAGAAATCTCCTCACCGCCAAGAAAAAGCTCTCTTGTTTTGAAAATCCAAATGTTGACATGTTTAGTTTGTCTGAAGGCTGCTGACAGATTAAAGTCATTGACTTCGTGTATTTCGGTCATCTTAACTTGCCAGGTACGTAATTGAGAACATAACTTAATATTGTAGCGGCTGGTGAAATATATCCTCACCAATTCATCAGTCCCCCTTGCCTTTCCCTTCATATGAAGCCGGCTGCATTTGAATTCTAACTACATCTCTTAGCTAAGCGACTCTTCCATTATTGCTCCCGTTTCCAGTGGGTTAAAACCATGATAAATGCCTCCAGTGCTTACATACCTCTTCTGATTTTTTTTTTCCACGTTTAAAGGTCTGATGACACGTTTTTAACCTTTTTTAGCATGTTGTATAAACCCAAAAGTCATTGTCAATGATCAATATATTTGCAACAGCGCCTGCATAGACTAGTTATCATCAAAGAACAGCAGCCGCTGACTGGACTGTGGAGCCGCCCACCGAATTAAGGGCGGCACCCCCATGACGTAATCGCAGGAACGGACTCCGGAGTTGTTGACTGGAATGACAGCAGCTTTGTGGCTTACAGTTTCTCTGGTTTCTTGTTTTAATTTTACAGCTATGCCTTCGCATTGTGTCGCAGGCTTAGATAAAGTGTGTGATGTGTGAAAGACTACATCACACGCTTCAGCTCGAGCCTGCTCTCCTCTGTACTTTTTATGCAGGAGGAGCGTGAGGAGGGGAAGGATTAATGGATTTACGCGCCGCTTTGACCTACTTTCTCTAATCGCATGACGGTCCGGGCACGTCCCCTCAATCATTATCAACAGGTGATCATGATCATCATCCCGCTGATCATGTTTCCCGGTCCTCGCCCAGGTACTTGTCATCACACCATCACCAGCAGTGCGTTAATGGCAAACGGCCACCAAAATGTACACTGCTGGTCAGCAGTATTGCCATCTGTGCTGTTAGTCTGCCAGTATTTTCAGCACTCTCATGACGTGTTAGCCACTTCACACAGCCATGGTTCTCGTGCGTCCTTGAAGCGATGTCTGCTCTGGTGCGCAACCGTGGTTAATATGTCTCCTTTCCATGTTTGCTGAGCGATGTCGGCCCCGAACGCCTACTGTTTGTGTTTGTGTATTTTTGTAAGTCTTCATCTTTTTGGGAATTTTCTGTCGTTCTATATTAAATGTACTGTGGTGAATTCTGTGCTTAAATCCTCATTATTTCATGCGTCCTCTCCCTGCCCTGCGTAAGAGCGGACGGAGTGGGATGATTTACGCTTAAATAACGAGGATTTACACGAGGATTTAAGCGTAGTATTCACCACAGCACATTTAATATAGAACGACAGACAACTCCCAAAAAGGTGAAGACTTACAAAAATACACTGAAACACAAACAGTAGGCGTTCGGGGCCGACATCGCTCAGCGAACATGGAGAGGAGACCAAGGTTGCGCCCCAGAACCGACACCGCTACAAGGGGCGCAACAGAACCACGGCTGTGTGGAGTGGCTAACACGTCATGATAGTGTTGGCAATATTGGCTGGCTGACAACACGACAGATGATGCACACAAAACATGAACAGCTGACTGTCACTGAGTCTGACTCGCTAGGCACAATGCCCGCTTGGCACAGCTCAAACCTATATGGTTTGATGCCCCCAGATTCTTCATTGTCATCCCATTCTTTGGAACTATAATCGTCTGAAGATTGGACAGCACAAACCAATTCCAGACTACATGTGCTGGAACTATGGTCGATGTTTTCAACTGCTTCCATCCTGTGTGTACAATGGGCAGCCAAGCGCTGTGTTCCGTCGATGACGTTACAACATGGCCGGGGGGTTTTCCAGCCACTGACGCAATGGGTGACGTGGTGCTCATGAAAACGTTGGATATTCGCGTAAAAAAAAGCCTGTTTCACTTAGAACTGCACAGACAAACCAATTTCGTCATGTTGTATTATGTGTTGAAAAATTAGAGGAAGTCAAGAACGTGTCATCAGACCTTTAAAGTACCTTAATAAACTCATGTTTCTGTCGGACAGTCAAGCATTATTCATGCTGCATTTCCCTTCTAGTCCGCCTTGGTCCGCATGCGCTTTGGACGAGCCCAGCACGCACGCGGTGCTGTACATGCTCACTTTTTTCATCTACCCAGGCCAAGCGGTTGACGCACGCACACAACCATCATTTGTAGTTTCACTCCCACCCGATAGATAGCGCCAAGGCGCTGATGCACCAGGATTTTCACCAACAAAGAAACGGCGGACTTCTCCACAAAGTTTCTCTTCAAATAGAGTCTATTTCTGCTGCTTGACTTCCCAGTTTTCACTCCTTTTCCACAAAGATGGAAAAGGAGTACCTCTGCCGTTAGCGAGACGCTGTCTGCTTACTGACTGGAAAGCTCGCGTGGGCGGGGCGCTTCTAAACTCCGCACGGATGACAGCCACGCTCGTTGTTCATGTGCACGCTTGCAGAAAGTCATTGCTTCATATATTTTTCTTAAATTCATATCTCCTTGGCGTGGCGGTAAATTTTCTGGTGGTGCAGGGCACCACCCAGAAATATTACCAGAGGAAACCCTGGCTTGTTCCAAGTTTGCTGCTAAAAGAAAAAGGGAGAGTGAAAATCGGCAGTTCAAAGATGAATGGACTGAGCAATTTGCATTTGTTCTTCCTCCTACCAGCACAAGACCAATGTGCTTAATATGCCAGGAGACCACAACTTGATAAAGAGTTACATCCATCCAGGTGGATGCCCTCAATTTCCCCTCTGGGGATCAATAAAGTATACAAAATCAAAAAAAAATCAAAAAATTTGAAACGGCATTATGAGAGCAAGCATAGGAATTTTGAAGAGACACTTCCTCAAAATTCAGAGGTAAGAACAACAAAAATAAATGCACAGAAATCGTCATGTCAAACTGCAAGGAGGATTCTTGTTACATCTGTGACACAAAAAGCAGCAGAGCTGTGAACGTCTGTTCTGAAAGTGGCTGCCTTCAGCAGCTCCTCCCACAGCAGAACAGCCTGGTGACATGGGCAGAAACCAAGGGAGTCCAGGGGGGACAATTTTTTTTCTTTAAAATATGGAGCTTTTCTCATAAATGTGTAATTTTTTCTCATTAATTTACTACATTTATTTGTAAATGTAAAAATTTTTTGTTGTAAATTTGCCACTTTTCCCTCATAAATCTGCTGTTTTTGCATCTTAAAGCTGTCATTTTTTTCTTGTTAATTTGAAACCTTTTTGTATAATAGATGTGTTTTTTTCCCAGATATTTTTTATTAATTTTTTAACTTTAACAGTAACAAAAACATAAAAACACAAAAGTAAAAACATCCCCTCTCCACCCACCCAGCCCTCCCTCTGCCCTGGCTCATACAGCAATATTGTTCAATATACAGACACACTCAATCTTGCAGTGTTCTCAAACTTACAGAAAGGTTTAGGAATGGTTGCCAGTTATTGTAGAAATCAGCAGTACATCCTTTCATGGCATACTTAATCTTTTCTAGCTTAAGGAAAAAACGTCTTTAATCCATTGTGACACGGATGGAGGAGTAGGAGATTTTCACTGGAGAAGAATCCATCGTCTGGCCAGCAGTGATGTACAGGTACATCTCAAAAAATTAGAATATCATGAAAAAGTTCAATATTTTTTGTCACTCATTTCAGAAAGTGAAACCCATATATTATATAGATTCATTACACAGAGAGTGATATATTTCAAGTGTTTATTTATTTTAATTTTGATGATTATGGCACCGAGTGGTGTTCAGTTATTGGACTTCTGTGCTAACCACAGTCTGTCCATAACGAACACCATGTTCAAGCATAAGGGTGTCCATATGTGCACCTGGCACCAGGACACCCTAGGTCGCAGGTCGATGATCGATTTTGTTATCGTATCATCAGACCTGCGGCCGTATGTCTTGGACACCCGAGTAAAGAGAGGTGCAGAGCTGTCAACTGATCACCACCTGGTGGTGAGTTGGATCCGATGGCAGGGGAGGAAGCCATTCAGACCTGGTAGACCCAAACGTATAGTGAGGGTGTGCTGGGAGCGTCTGGCTGAGGCCCCTGTCCGGGAGGTCTTCAACTCCCACCTCCGGAAGAACTTCAACCACATTCCGAGGGAGTCTGGAGACATGGAGTCTGAATGGGCCATGTTCTCCACCTCTGTTGTTGAAGCGGCGGCCCAGAGCTGCGGCCGCAAGGTGGTCAGTGCATCTCGTGGTGGCAACCCCCGAACCAAGTGGTGGACACCAGTGGTGAGGGGGGCCATTAAGCTGAAGAAGGAGTCCTATCAAGCTTGGTTGGCTTGTGGGACTCCCGAAGCAGCTGAGGTGTACCGGCAGGCCAAGCGGAGTGCAGCTCGGGTGGTTGCTGAAGCAAAAACCCGGGTATGGGAGGAGTTCGGTGAGGCCATGGAACAAGACTTTCGGTCGGCTTCAAAGAGATTCTGGCAAACTGTTCGGCGGCTCAGGAGGGGAAAGCAGCTCCCCGTCCACACTGTGTATGGTGCGGATGGGACACTGTTGACTTCAACTGGGGAGATCGTCGGGCGGTGGAAGGAATACTTCGAGGATCTCCTCAATCCCACTGATATGCCTTCCACAGAGGAAGCAGGGTTTGGGGACGAGGGGGATGACTCGCCTATCACAGGGGCTGAGGTCGCCAAGGTGGTTAAAAATCTCCTTGGTGGCCGGGCCCTGGGGGTGGACGAGATTCGCCACGAGTACCTGAAGGCCCTGGATGTTGTTGGGTTGTCATGGTTGACACGCCTCTGCAACATTGCGTGGAGGTCAGGGGCAGTGCCTTTGGCATGGCAAACCGGGGTGGTGGTTCCTCTCTTCAAAAAAGGGGACCGGAGGGTGTGCTCCAACTTTAGAGGGATCACACTCCTCAGCCTCCCTGGGAAGGTTTATGCCAAGGTACTGGAGAGGAGAGTCCGGCCGTTGGTCGAACCTTGGATTCAGGAGGAGCAATGTGGTTTTCGTCCTGGCCGTGGCACATCGGACCAGCTCTTTACCCTCTCGAGAATTCTTGAGGGTTCGTGGGAGTTTGCCCAACCAGTTTACATGTATTTTGTGGATTTGGAGAAGGCATTTGACCGCGTCCCTCGTGGATTTTTGTGGGGGGTGCTTCGGGAGTATGGGGTATCGGGCTTGTTGTTACGAGCTATTCGGTCTCTGTACGACCGTTGTGAGAGTTTGGTTCGTATTGCCAACACTCGGCCAGGGCTGCCCTTTGTCACCGATCCTGTTCATAATTTTTATGGACAGGATTTCTAGGCGCAGCCAGGGAATGGAGGGTGTCATGCTTGGTGACCACAGGATCTCATCTCTGTTGTTTGCAGATGATGTTGTCCTGTTGGCTTCATCCAGCAATGACCTACAGCTCTTGCTGGGACGGTTTGCCGCTGAGTGTGAAGCGGCTGGGATGAGAATCAGCACCTCCAAGTCCGAGTCCATGGTCCTCAGCCGAAAAAAGGTGGATTGTCCTCTCCGGGTTGGGGACAGGCTCCTGCCCCAAGTGGAGGGGTTTAAGTATCTTGGGGTCTTGTTCACGAGTGAGGGGAAAATGGAGCGAGAGATCAACAGACGGATTGGAGCAGCATCTGCAGTGATGCGGACGTTGTACCGGTCTGTTGTGGTGAAGAGGGAGCTTAGTTCTAAGGCAAAGCTGTCGATTTACCAGTCAATCTACGTTCCTACTCTCACCTATGGTCACGAGCTTTGGGTAATGACCGAAAGAACGAGATCGCGGATACAAGCGGCTGAAATGAGCTTTCTCCGTAGGATTGCTGGACTCACCCTCAGAGATAGGGTGAGGAGCTCAGTCATCCGGGAGAGGCTCAGAGTAGAACCGCTGCCCCTCCACATTGAAAGGAGTCAGTTGAGGTGGTATGGGCATCTGATTAGGATGCCTCCTGGACACCTCCCACTTGAGGTGTTTCAGGCACGTCCCACTGGGAGGAGACCCCGGGGCAGACCCAGGACTCGGTGGAGAGACTATGTCTCCCAGCTGGTCTGGGAACGCCTTGGTATCCCCTCTGAAGAGCTGGAGCAGGTGGCTGGGGAGAGGGAAGTCTGGGCTTCTCTGCTTGAACTGCTGCCTCCGCGACCCGGACCTCCGGAAAAGCGGTAGAAGATGGATGGATGGATGGATGATTATGGCTTACAGCCCATGAAAACCCCAAATTCAGTTTCTCAAAAAATTACATTACATAAAATTAATTTTAAGAAAAATAGTCTTTTAATAGAAATGTTGGCCGACTGAAAAGTATGTTCATGTACACACTCAGTACTTGGTCGGGGCTCCTTTTGGATTAATTACTGTATCAATGTGGGGTGGCATGGAGGTGATCAACCTGTGGCACTGCTGAGGTGTTATGAAGGTCCAGGTTGCTTTGATAGTGACCTTCAGCTCGTCTACATTGTTGGGTCTGGTGTCTCTCATCTTCCTCTTGACAGTCCTCCATAGATTCTCTATGGGGTTTAGGTCAGGAGAGTTTGCTGGCCAGTTAAACACAGTGATGCCATGGTCATTAACCTCTTGCACTCCGGTGTACCGCGGGCGGACACGTCTCTGCGTCCTAGAGCGCACGAGGGTGCTGCGTCCTAGAGCGCACTGAAAAAAAAAGCTGCATTTCCGTTCTTCCACTACAGACACAGCCGCGAACAGAAAGCCAAAGGAGTGCTTTGATTGGTTTAGATGTGATTGACCTCTCATTCGACTAATAAGAGCCTTGAATTGGGTTTCTGAAACCTTGAAGAACCAATGACTGAAAACCTAGCATGAAGGACCCGCCTACCAACGGCTGCGAATACAGCCAGCCAATTGAAGCACAGAAGTTCGAAAGCTGTTTTATGTAAGGCTGGGTGACACACAGGCGTTCGCCAGTCTTTTTTTCTTACTACTGTTAAGATAAGATAAGATAAGATAAGCCTTTATTAGTCCCACAATGGGGAAATTCCAGGATTGCAACAGCATAGGGATAGCAACACTCAGAGCAACAATCAGAAGGCAAGAAAAAACAACATCTAGTAAACATATGTCCATATTACTATAAATGTATATATATAGACACACAGTGCAGAGCATTATGGCTGGTGAATGTGCAGCAGAATTATTTGTTCTTATTTGTTTTGAAAAATTGTTCGCCAAAACCACAATCATGGAAGCGCAAAACCGCAATAATGGAATTATGGTTTGACCGGGTCGCGTGACCAGAACCACGAGTCCGTAACAAGCGGACCAGCGTCATGTTCGTCTGACAATGAGGAAGAGAAGTTCACCAGCGACTTTGCTGTTGTGGACAGGTAAGTGTTATAAGCTAAATTATTCTTTATCCCTGAAAATTGTAATCCAAATGACTTTTGACCGATCGGTAAATTACAACTGTGCGTTATCGCAACATGAAGGACCCGGACCGCTCTGGTCCGGGTCCGTCATGTTGTGAACGCCCCCCCCCCCCCCCGCTACTCTTCTGTAGCGGATTGCAGATATATTGCAGATATTTTAGTCCAACTGTGCGTAGTAGACCGCGGCGCACCGTCACCGCTTTCCGTCATGTAGCGATGGGCAATGTCCGTCCTCTGTAGCCGGGGGGGGGGGGGGGAGTTGTTATCTTCTACATTACAGATATTTTAGAATAATTTTTAGTGCACTGTAGGTTATTTTTTCTTGTAAAAAAAAGCCACACGTTTTTTACGTGGCATGCTTCTTTGTGTGTGGGGGCTAGTTTGTTCATTCATTCATTCATGAATGAATAAACAACCCCCCCCCCACACACACAGCCCTTCACCTTTCATTAGAGCCCAAGATGAAGCTTCTATATTGAATCATTCAAAAGTTACAGACGTTTTTCCAAACTGTGCCATTTGGCACAATTTGGCACCGTTCAAAAACGCCTGGGAACAACCTGAGAAAAAAGCTGTGTAATATATTCATTTTTTGTGGTATTGTTACAAAATTTTGACCTCAGCTGGATAACACTTGGTTCTACATTTCTGTTGCATTTTCCAGCCAGTATCTGAAGCTGTGTGTTATTTGCAAGCATTTGTATCCAAAAAAACACCCAGGCGAAATTTATTTTCTTCAAGTTCAGTATGTTTAGATGACTGTTACTCAGCGGCAGGAGCATTTAGAGAGATTATGACTGTTTTGCCAAAAAATTCAAAGTGTTTTCTTTTAAATGAGACCAACCCCATGAAGATGCTGCAAAGGGTTGAAGAACAGCTTTTGATTTACTTTGGGTACGTTATTTTTTGGCGTTTTTAGGGAAATTGACCAGAGTGCAAGGGGTTAAACCAGGTTTTGATACTTTTGGCAGTGTGTGTGTGTGTGTGTTGGGGGGTGCCAAGTCCTGCTGGAAAATGAAATCAGCTTCTCCATAAAGCTTGTCAGCAGAGGGAAGCATGAAGTGCTCTAAAATTTCCTGGTAGACGACTGTGGTGATTTTGGTCTTGATAAAACACAGTGGACCAACACCAGCAGATGACCTATGTTCAGATAAAAGTAAATTTTGCATTTCATTTGGAAATCAAAGTCCCAGAGTCTGGAAAAGGAGTGGAGAGGCACAGAATCTAAGTTGCTTGAGGTTTAGTGTGAAGTTTCCACAGTCAGTGATGATTTGAGGAACCGTGCCATCTGCTGGTGTTGGTCCACTGTGTTTTATCAAGACCAAAGTCAGCGCAGTTGTCTACCAGGAAATTTTAGAGTACTTCATGCTTCCCTCTGCTGACAAGCTTTATGGAGAAGCTGATTTCATTTTCCAGCAGGACTTGACACCCTCCCCCCCCCCCCCCCCCCCCACACACACACACACACACACACACACACACACACTGCCAAAAGTATCAAAACCTGGTTTAATGACCATGGCATCACTGTGTTTAACTGGCCAGCAAACTCTCCTGACCTAAACCCCATAGAGAATCTATGGAGTATTGTCAAGAGGAAGGTGAGAGACACCAGACCCAACAATGCAGACGAGCTGAAGGTCACTATCAAAGCAACCTGGACCTTCATAACATCTCAGCAGTGCCACAGGATGATCATCTCCATGCCACGCCACGTTGATAGAGTAATTAATCCAAAATTTGCCCTGACCAAGTATTGAGTGTGTACATGAACATACTTTTCAGTCGGCCAACATTTCTATTAAAAAACTATTTTTCTTAAATTAATTTTCTGTAATATTCTAATTTTTTTGAGAAACTGAATTTGGGGTTTTCATGGGCTGTAAGCCATAATCATCAAAATTAAAATAAATAAACACTTGAAATATATCACTCTCTGTGTAATGAATCTATATAATATATGGGTTTCACTTTCTGAAATGAGTGACAAAAAATATTGAGTTTTTTCATGATATTCTAATTTTTTGAGATGTACCTGTAAAGGCAATGATCCCTCTCTGTGTAGAGTTTAAGTGAGCAGACACAGCTGGAGTTCCAAAGATGGCTATCAAGGGGCAGGGATCTACACAAAGTCCCATTACTGTTGACATTGTATTAAATTAACCAGTCCAAAGCCTATGTAAATGAGAACAAGAATAAACATATGGCTTAGATGGCAACTTGAACTCAAACAGCATTCACATTTATCCTCCATTTCTGTGTAAATCTCAGAGAGTCTTGCCTTTGAATAATGAACTCTGTGTACCACCTTAAATTGAATAAGTGAAAGACGAGCACAGGAGGAGACTTTACTAGCTTTGCTCAACATATCGTCCCACCAATCCTGATCAAGGGCGAGGCCTAGCTCGCCTTCCCGCACAGCCTTGGACTTAACTTTTGAGTAATTGCTAAAATCTAGGATCCGATGATATATCTGTGACATGGCTCCTCTATGAGGCATAGAGAAAGTTAACAGTTCCTCCCATGGTTTCAGAGATGGAAGAAAAGAAAAGTCAGGGAATGTATTTATTGGAAACAAAATGTCTGGCTTGAAAGTACCTAAAAAGATTACTGGGAGGTAATTTATATGACAGTACCAGAGTGTTATAAGTGCTGAATATCCCATCTTTATACAAATCCCGGAAACACTGAATACCATTTTTTAAACCACAACATGAAGCTAGAATCTAAATAAGAAGGAGGGAACAGATGATTTTTACACAATGGCCCTAAAAGAGATGGTGCTGCAAATTTAAAATGTTTCCTAAACTGATACCAGATCTTCAAAGAGTTCAGCAAAACAGGATTTTTAACATGCGTAGATAATTTGTTTGGGAGTGAGGAATAAACAAGAGCAGGAATAGAAGTTAACTGACTGCATGATCCTGCCTCAAGTAGGCACCATGACAGGATGGGGGAGTCAAGCCAGCAACAAATTTTATAAATATTAGAAGCCCAATAATAAAACTGAAAATTAGGAAGAGCCAAACCACCACTAAATTTACATCTTTGTAGTAAAGATTTTCGGATCCATGGAGGCTTCGAACCCCAAATAAATGAAGTGATTATTTTATCAAGGGAAAGAGAAAAGGGATTCGGCAAAAATAGGGGTAATGTCATGAATAGGTAGAGAAATTTTGGCAACACATTTATTTTAATGACATTTATCTTTCCAATCAGAGACAGAGGCAGATTATTCCACCTTGACAAATCGGATTTTAAGTTGGCCCAAAAAAGTATCAAAATTAGCCAAAAAAAAGACCTGAGTATGTGTGTGACACCTTAACTCTAAGATATTTGAACCCAGAAGTGGCGAGGTTAAAAGGGAGGTCAGCTTGTTTAAGTTGCAAAGCTGCTTTGTTAACAGGAAAACATTCACTCTTTGGAAAATTTCTTGTAAATTTACATATTTTTAATAGCCTTACAGATCCTTGGCGTTTTTTACATCCTAACGGCAGGGACTATTCTTTTTTCTCTCACGTACACCATACTTATACCAGAATAGATTATTTTTTTGTTGACAATTTATTAATTAATAACCTTTGCTCTTGCAGTTATGATAGCATCTCGGTTTCTGATCATGCCCCTCTTGTACTTAAAATGATCCTCCATGGATGTGACTCCATGAGAAAGCATTGGAGATTGGATCCATTATTACTTACAGATGAAAAATTGGTTACGAATATTTCTTCTAAAATTAATTTTTTTTTGAAAGAAAATAAAACTCCTGGTATGTCAAATAAAACGATATGGGAGGCCATGAAGGCATTTCTTAGGGGGGAATTTATTTCATTGGCAGCATTTAAAAGACGATCCTTAATACAGGAACAGAAGGCTATTTTAGATCAAATCCTGGACATTGACAGACAATATGCTCAATCTCCATCACCCGCTCTGTACAAGGAACGTATGACATTACAAACTAAACTTAATTTACTTTCTACTCGACAAATTGAAGGTTGTTTAATAAGGAACAAGAGTGAATTTTATGAACATGGCGAAAAAACCAGTAAACTTCTAGCTAATCAACTACGTGGTATTAGAGCTAAGCAATTTATTACTGGAGTTAGGACAGATAAAGGAGAGGTGACATCTGACCAACAAGCGATTAATGATATTTTCAGGTCATTTTATTCCAAATTATATACCTCAGAATATACAACAAACTTAAAGGATTTGGAATTTTTTTTTGATTCTATTGATATTCCTTCGATTTCTTCAGAATCTCGGCAAATTTTAGAAGCTCCCATCACAAAAGAAGAAATTCAGCTGGCAATATCATCCATGCAATCAGGAAAATCTCCAGGACCTGATGGGTTTTCCGCTGATTTTTTCAAAAAATTCTCTGATGACCTCGCCCCTTTCCTTTGTCAAGTTTTTACAGAGTCGCTTGACTCTGGTACACTTCCTCCTTCATGCTATCAGGCCTGTATCACTGTGTTGCTTAAAAAGGATAAGGATCCTGTTGATTGTGCTTCTTACAGGCCTATTTCCTTGTTAAATACCGATGTTAAAATTTTGTCAAAGTTGTTAGCTTCAAGGTTGGAAAAGATTCTTCCTTTTATAATTTCACAGGACCAAACCGGTTTCATTAAAAATCACCATTCTTTTTTTAACTTGCGGCGGTTGTTTACTATTATTTATACTCCTCACCACAACATACCTGAATGTCTTATTAGTTTGGACGCTGAAAAGGCATTCGATAGGGTTGAGTGGGAGTATTTGTTTTTTACTTTGGAGAGGTTCGGTTTTGGTCCTTCCTTCTGTTCCTGGATTAAACTTCTCTATGCTAGTTCTTTAGCTTCAGTGTTAACTAACTGTCGCTATTCTGACTATTTTAGACTTTACCGTGGTACGAGGCAAGGCTGTCCTTTGAGCCCGTTGCTCTTTGCCTTGGCAGTTGAGCCGTTAGCTATTGCAATCCGTGGGAGCCGGGACTTTCTAGGCATTCGTAGGGGTGGCATTGAGCATAGGGTTTCACTCTATGCTGATGATCTTTTATTATTTCTCTCCAACCCACTTACTTCATTACCCGCTATACTTAATATTTTGGATAGTTTTAGTAGGTTTTCTGGTTATAAAATTAATCTTAATAAGAGTGAACTGTTTCTGATTAATGAAAAGATTCAAGTTCAGGATTTTGAAAATTTTCCTTTCAAGGTTGTTATTGATCATTTTAATTATCTTGGGATATGTGTCACTAAACAATTTAATTACTTGTTTAAAAATAATTTTCTCCCCTTACTTGACCAGTGCAAGTTAATACTTTCCAAATGGTCCCCATTATCCTTGTCTTTAATTGGCAGAATCAATTCTGTAAAAATTATGTTACTTCCAAAGTTTTTATATTTGTTTCAATGTCTCCCCATTTTTATTCCTAAATCCTTTTTTAAGTCTTTGGACTCTCTGATTACCTCATTTATTTGGAATGGTAAACATCCGAGATTGAGGAAAGTTTTTCTTCAAAGACCCAAATCAGTAGGTGGCATGGCTCTGCCTAACTTTCAATATTACTACTGGGCAGCAAATATCAGGTGCATGTTATATTGGAAACATTTTTATCTGGAACCCAAATCACCTATTTGGATCCTTATGGAGTCACATGTGGACAATCAAACTTCCCTACCGGCAATTTTAGGTTCACCACTTCCCCTTGCTTTGTCTACACTGGGTAATAATAAAGTAGTTCGTCAGTCTCTTAGAATTTGGTCTCAATTCAGGAAAAATTTCGGTCTTCAGTTTTTTTCCATTAGAAGTCCAATTGCCGCAAATCATTTATTTACCCCATCAACTATTGATAGTGCATTTCATATATGGCACAGAAAAGGTTTAAAATCTTTTGCGGATTTATATTTTGATGGTCAATTTGCAAGTTTTTCTCAACTTTCCACCAAATTCGACATCACTTCTACACATTTTTTCCGCTTCCTCCAGGTCAGACATTATGTGCAAACCATGACAAAACAGTTCCCTCAAAAACCTTCTGATAATCCTCTAGATGATTTTTTATTAGTTAAATCAACTTCTAAGGGGGTAATGTCAGTTTTATATAATTTAATTTCAAATTTACAATCTTCTTCTCTGGCCGCTATCAAATTGAACTGGGAACAAGATTTTAATTTTACTTTTACTGATGAACTGTGGGACTCTATTCTTGGCCAGGTTCACACTGTATCAATGTGTGCTCGTCACGCTCTTATTCAATTTAAGATTGTACACCGGATGCACCTGTCCAAGGTTAAGTTAGCACGTATTTACTCGGATATAGACCCAACTTGTGAAAAGTGTGGTAGCGCTCCTGGCACTTTGCTTCACATGTATTGGTCCTGCCCTGCATTGATGAATTTTTGGCATTCTGTTTTTATCACTATGTCTGAAGTCCTGCAATATCAAATTAAACCTGATCCATTATGCGCCATTTTTGGTGTGGCTCCAGAACTTGTCTTGCCAAGTTCCAAATTAAAAGTATTCAAATTTTCATTATTATTGGCCAGACGTGCTGTATTACTGAAGTGGAAAGACTCTTCGCCCCCTTCACATTTACAGTGGATAAAAGATATAATGTCCTGTTTGGATTTAGAAAAAATCAGATATACAGTCTGTGGCTCTGAAAACAAATTCTATAAATTATGGCGCCCGTTTCTTGATTTCTTTGAAAGACCCACGATTATAGTTTCTGAGAAGCCCAATAATAAAACTGAAAATTAGGAAGAGCCAAACCACCACTAAATTTACATCTTTGTAGTAAAGATTTTCGGATCCATGGAGGCTTCGAACCCCAAATAAATGAAGTGATTATTTTATCAAGGGAAAGAGAAAAGGGATTCGGCAAAAATAGGGGTAATGTCATGAATAGGTAGAGAAATTTTGGCAACACATTTATTTTAATGACATTTATCTTTCCAATCAGAGACAGAGGCAGATTATTCCACCTTGACAAATCGGATTTTAAGTTGGCCCAAAAAAGTATCAAAATTAGCCAAAAAAAGACCCGAGTATGTGTGTGACACCTTAACTCTAAGATATTTGAACCCAGAAGTGGCGAGGTTAAAAGGGAGGTCAGCTTGTTTAAGTTGCAAAGCTGCTTTGTTAACAGGAAAACATTCACTCTTTGGAAAATTTCTTGTAAATTTACATATTTTTTCTCACTAAATTTGTAACTTTTTTCTAGTAAACATGACTGTTTGTAAATGTGCAATTGTTTCTTTTAAATTTGCAATTTTCTCTCTCATAAATTTATGACTTTTTTCCTGTAAATTTGCAGCATTTTTCCCATAAGTTTACATTTGTACATTCTTTCTCATAAATTTGTGACTGACAAAAATAATACTTAGTGTCCCCTCAATATTTACTCTGGAGAAAATGTTCTGTTTATTGTCCCTCCCAACATAAAAATGAAATATCTGCCCATGCAGCATGCTTTCACTGCTCCGACCTCTGGTCCACTGGAAAAAACAAATGTGGACCCCCGGCAAAAACATTTGAGGATCCTTGTCCTATAAAAACAAAAAATTTACATCCTATTCCTATACACAGAACTACTTTTTGTCTAAGTGTTGTTGCCGTATGTAGCGTGACTGGAGGCGCGAGTGCAGACTGGAGTGGCCCATATCCCAGTGGGCCGCTTCACTCATGGGTCGGTGTTCTAGTTGGAAGTAAAATTAATTAACACCAATATAATCTGATAACACAGGGTTACAAAAATAATTTTTTTGTAAATTGTCTGTGTTTTTTCAACTGATTTAAGACAATTTTGCACCGCTGAATCCGAAAATGACATCCATTTCTCTTGATCAGGTGCCAAGTAAAAACCTGTACTTACTTAGTACTGTGCATGTACTTACCTTTATATAAAGGTAAGTACATGCAAATTGAATGTTACGTCATCATTCTTCAAAATTCAGAGAATTTCAAGACATAAAAAAGAATTTTGCATCATATAAACTGAAAATACCCATACATGTAAACAAAAACATATAAAACATGTGGCCATAATTCAAAAAGTTGACCTGATTGAGCAAAACCAATGTGATTTTTGGATTCAGCACATCAAAATTGTCCTAAATCAGCTAATAAAAACTTAGACAATAAATTTGGTGTTGACCAGTGTAATCTGTGGCAGGCATGTTGTTAGCACTATCCCGATGTTTAGCAGCCCTAAATCTGCCTGACTGAACTACACACCAGAGCATCCCTCAGAACTTGGTGCCAGTAATGATTGGTCCGACTGAAAGACAGACTGACAGCATTCAACAGGGCGTGGAACTCCAGAAGGTGTGCTCACATTTTGGTGATTAACAAATGGTGGAAATTGATAGAAGAGGTGATTTTCCCAAAGAAAAGTGAGTCAAACGGCACAGGTGAGGGGAGAGGAGGCTGCAGAGGAGTGTGTTCTTGCTGCAGCAGAGAGGCCGTGAGATTTTCAGCACCTCAGCTTAGTGAAGTGACTTTCAGAATAAATTCTATAATATTTAGCTGCCATCAAATAGTTCACAATTCTCTGACTCCGATGTATTTTTCTCATAACTGAAAAGCTAATTAATCCCTCATTATGAAGATTTTTAAATAAAGTTCTAAATTTCCAAGAAAAAATTAGCTACATGAATCTGCAGTATATGTTAGTATGAAAATTTATAAGCAAAAGCTGCAATTTTTATGGTTAAAAAGGAAAAAAAAATACATTCAAAAAGTTCTGAAATTAAAAGAATACAATTTTTTACATGAAGAAAATCACATTTATAGAAAAAGTTGCATATTTATAATAACCTAAACATTCTTAGTAGTTACCAATTATCTTGATTTTAAGATCAAATACTGCTCCATGCAGATTTTTGTGGATGGTTTGGTGAAAAAGCCTCTTTCCACAGTAGATGTTGCTGAATGAAGAAAAAAAACCTTGCTTGTTCTCAGGTGATTTATTATTTTTTAACACGGGGGATGGTAGTGGTCGTGGACTCATATATTTAGTGTAAAGTAAAGCTTATAAATGTAAATTTAGTATAAATTAGCAAGAATAAAGCTGTAAAATATGACAAAGGAGGCCAATTTACAAGTAAAATAGAAAATTTGTGAGAAAAAAGTTACAATTTTGTATGAAAAACATAATGAATGCAGGGGAGAAATGCCACCTTTCTACAAAAACCAATTATAAATTCACAAGAATGAAGTCAAAAATTTAAAGAACAAAAGCTGCAGATTAGTATAGATGTAGTTTTTCCCATTTTCTATGCAATTAGTGAGGTTTTTCTTGTAAACATTCTTGGACATTTTTACCTTTTTTCTGGTAAATTTGTGACAGACATGCATATATTGGAACAGGACATAAAAATCTATATGGAGAAATTACACAATGACATTATATCATTACTGACAATGAACTGACATGACACTGTATTACGATTACGTACTAGGTTAAAATTTCTCATGAATCGCTATTTTGTTTCTGTAGAATTTTTATGCCGCTGAACTGAATTGATCTTCCCCTTTTGCATTCATCTTTCAGTTTCTCATTTATTTGTCAGCTTGTTTACTGTGGTGAACTAAGTTCTATATTCTTGTCAAAACATGTCTGCAATAAAAACTATTGGATAGAAATAAAACTTTTGCTCCAATTTCCTCCACTTGGCAAGAAGTAGGCTGGTCTTGGGCATGAAACCCCCGGGCTGAAAATTGGTCCCACTCTGGCCCTGCGTGAGTGTTTCATCCTTCAACGTACACAAAACCTTTCATACATTCCATAGGATAGAGAGTAAGTTTTTCAATCATAGAGATTATTTCTTTTGAACAAAACAGTTATGGAAATAATGCAGTTTAGAGTATTATATAAAGTTCACTGTTGCTGTTTAATGTGTGCGTGTCCACCTCAATGACCCAGCCCCCAGAAAAAAGTTCAGGCTCAGGAAATTTTTTTGCTTTTTTTTTTTTTTTTTACTTTTTTTTTTTTTTTGCTGTTTTTATGTTGGAAGGGACAGTAAACAGAACATTTTCTCCAGAGTAAATATTGAGGGGACACTATAAATATTATTGTTGTCAGTCAAAAATTCATGAGAAAGAATGCAGAAATGTACACTTATGGGGAAAAAAGCTGTACATTTACTAGAAGAAAGTCATAAATTTATGAGAAAGAAAATTGCAAATTCAAAAGAAGCAATTGTTTACTAGAAAAAAGTTGCAAATTTAGTGAGATAAAATATGTAAATTTATAAGAAAAAACACATCTATTATAAAAAGGTTACAAATTTACAAGAAAAAAATGCAGATTTAAGATGCAAAATCAACAGGTTTATGAAGGAAAAAGTGACAAATTTACAACAAAAAAGTTTTACATTTGCAAATAAATGTAGTAAATTAATGAGAAAAGTTATAAATTTATAACCCCCTTGATTTACGCTCATGTCACCAGGCTGTTCTGCTGTGGGATGAGCTGGGTGAAAGCAGCAACTTTCAGCAGCAGTTAGCAGAACATTAGTGCACATAATTACACCAGAGATGGATGCTCCCACACACACGGACAGCGAGTGCGGTCTTCTAGCTACAGTGGCAGCAAGGCCATCTTGGTCAGTCAAATCTGCTAGTTAAATGGAGTGATCACAAGCACAGGTGTCACTCAATGCACGTACACACCGCTGACGGCAGCGCAGCAAAGTTGGTCAGCACAGAGAAGTGAATATATTAAAGAAAGGTGAAATAAAATAAACAATAATGTAGTCCTTCAGTCAAAAACACAGAATTTCTAACATAAAAATCAGACTTCTAATAAAACTGGACATTTACAACAGAATGCTTCTAATTTACATGAAAAAGGATGTGATAAATTGGCGTGTGTTGGCCATCAACATCACTACCAGAAGAGATCACCATTGGTACAGAGCCACTAGTCAAGTGCAAGACTTTCAAGTATCTAGGGAGTACTGTTTCAGAGAATGCTAGGCTGGAGGAAGAACTATCTCTCAGAATGGGAAGAGCAAGTGCTGTGTTTAGAAACTTGAGGGAGAGACTGTGGCGTAATCGACATCTGTCTATCCGTGTGAAATGCAAAGTGTATAGAGCGACAGTACTGGCTACTTTATTGTATGGTGCTGAAACTTGGACTGTCTACAGAGTGCAGGTAAAGAAACTCCACGTCTCGTGGAAAGACAAGATAACCAACATAGAAGTGTTGAAACGAGTTGGTCTACCATCAATGGAGGACATGCTAATACAGACGAACCTGAGATGGCTTGGACATGTTGAGAGGATGGACCACTAGCGTCTCCCTCGGCAGTTACTGTACTCACAGTTATGTGAGGACAAACGCAATCAGGGTAGACCAAGGCTGAGATTTAAAGACACTGTAAAAAGAAACTTGAAGAAGCTGGATGTAGACAGGAGTTCCTGGCAGCGGAGGGCTAAGGACAGAGCTGCGTGGAGGAATCTGATCAGGCCTAAATGAAACAGTCATTGTCGCCCCCGACAGACTGCTATGATGATGATGAATAAAACTGGAAACAACCCTACTGCTGTCTGACGGTGGCTCTCTGACTTTCGTTTTTGCATCATGTTTTGATCGCTGGTCCATGGTATCAAAAAGGCTTCGGGTCCGGACGGAAGACCCTCTGGGTCCGAATGCGGACTAGGGTCCACTATTTGAGGAGCCAGGATGTAGGCTTTTCAAATCGATACCATAGTTTTCTCCTTGAAAAATCTGGGACAAGTTAAAATTTTGGCTTAGGTCAAGTCTCAGAAAAAAAAAAAAATCAACTTGTAAATGGGATAACTTGTGAATGACATGATGCAGGCTTTTCAATTTGAGGCTGAAGGGTACCTGTAGTGTCTGGGCTTTGCTACTGGCCATGCCCAGCACTTTTCTGTTTTTGTGCATTTTTGGTTTTGTTATTATTATTATTATTATTATTATTATTATTATTATTTTCACTGTTTAGTTTATCCTTTTTTTGCATTTGGTTTTATTTTGAAATCATGCCTGTTGTGTTTCCTGTAGTCTTATTGTTGTAGTCTTCCTCCCTGTCTGCCTTCATGAGTCTCAATTTACTCTTTGGTTACGTAACTCCCATCAGCTGTTCTTCACTTGCCATTATAAGTATCTGTATTTAGGTTCCCCTCATTGTTCAGTTCCCTGCTGTGAGATAACTCCTTGTTATGCTCTCCCTCCTATGGTTTATCCCTGTTGTGGTTAGTGGAAGATGGCGGCGCGCATGGACGCAGCGGCCCCTCTTGGCATCAGCGAGTGTGAGAGTTTTGAGTGTTTTGATCATCCCAGATGTACATTCTGTAAAACTTACAACCGTGAGACCTTATTAAACATCAAGGTACTGCACGCTGCAAGAATCGCGGTGCTCGGTTGTGACTTGGACATTCTACGCCAGCATGGCATTCTGTCGGAGATTCCGCTGGAAGCTACCCGGGAAAGGAGGAGGCGTAAGTGGAGTGAACGCAAGCAAAAGCGAGGAAAAAGGGCCGGGATTCATGCTAGACTAAAGGCTAACCCCTCTAGACCAGCAGTACCGTCGCTCCTTCTTTCTAATGTCTGCTCCCTCGACAACAAGCTGGACGAGCTGTGTCTGCTGAGAGAAACCCAGAGAGAGTGGAGTGACTGCTGTGTGCTTGCGTTGACGGAGACGTGGCTCCACGACAACATCCCTGACGCGGCCATTCAGCTGGAAGGTACAACATTGTTCCGGGCGGACAGAGAAGCTGCTAGCTCCGGTAAGAGCCGAGGGGGGGGGGGGCCTATGCATCTATGTTAACAAGAATTGGTGTGTTAATGCCACTTTAGTATCTAAACACTGCTCTCCGTTGGTGGAGTTCCTTATTGTAAATTGTCGGCCATTTTATTTGCCGAGGGAATTCACCAACGTGTTTGTAGCTGCTGTTTACATAGTGCCTAGCGCTAATGCTAAAGCTAATGCTAAAGAGACACTCGGAGAGCTGCACAATGCTATTAGTGAAATTCAAACTTCACACCCGGACAGTTTTGTGGTGGCTGCGGGGGATTTTAACCACACCAGTTTAAAGACTGTGCTCCCCAAGTTTAAACAATGTGTAGACTTTTAGACCAGAGGAGAGAATATGTTGGACTTCGTGTACACAAACACAGATGCTTATAAGGCAACACCTCGCCCCCACCTCGGCCATTCTGACGACCTATCCGTGATGCTGGTGCCTGCCTACAAACCTCTACTGAAGCGCAGCAGGCCAGTAGTGAAACAAATCAGGATTTGGCCAGAGAGTGCAACCTCAGCACTTAAAGACTGTTTTCTGCACACAGACTGGGAGGTCTTCAAAATAGCAGCCTCCCAGGGAGACAGGACATATGTGGAGGAGTATGCTGAAATTGTCACCAGCTACATCGCAAAGTGCACAGAGGATGTCACTATGGTGAAGACTATCACTGCACGGGGCAACCATAAGCCCTGGATGACTGCAGGGGTGCGCTCACTGCTTAAAGCCAGAGATGCAGCCTTCAGAGCGAAGGACAGGATCGCCCTCCGCTCAGCCAGGTCTGCACTCTCAAAGGGAATTAAGATGGCAAAGTGCGCCTATGCGGAGAAAATCCAGGGACACCTTTGTGACACTAGGAACACCAAGCGGATGTGGCAGGGAGTTCGGGCGCTGACGGACTATAAGTCTAGGCAGGGGGTCGATGATGACGACGCTTCGCTTCCAGACATGCTCAACAACTTCTTTGCACGTTTTGAAGCATCAAACCCGACAATCAGAGGGAGGGCTGGCCCATCTCCACCATCGGTTGGGCCAGCTATCACCATCAACACAGCGGACACACGGAGGACCCTAACCAGGGTCAACCCACGTAAAGCTGCAGGTCCGGACAACATCCCGGGACGTGTGCTCCTAGACTGCACGAGCGAGATGGCGGATGTCCTGACTGACATTTATAACATCTCCCTGAGTCAGGCCATCGTTCCCAGATTCTTTAAGACCTCTACCATAGTACCGGTGGCAAAGAAACCAGTTGTGTCCTGTCTGAATGACTATCATCCTGTTGCACTGACAACAATTGTGATGAAGTGTTTTGAACGGCATGTCAAACCACACATCACAGCCTGCCTCCCTGCATCACATGACCCGCTCCAGTTTGCATATCGTTCAAACCGCTCCACGGAGGATGCTATAGTCCCCACCCTGCACTCTGTCATCACCCACCTGGATCAGAAAGACACCTACGCCAGACTCCTGTACATTGATTTCAGTTCAGCATTCAACACCATTATTCCCCAGAGATTGATGGAGAAATTACTTCTTCTTGGTCTAAACACCGCCACATGTCTCTGGAGGAAGGCCTCGGGACCGGACGGCATCAGCGCGAAGCTCCTCAAGTCCGGTGCAGACCAGCTGTGTGGGATTGTGGAGCACATCTTCAACCTGAGCCTGAAGCTGGGGAGGGTACCACAGTTGTGGAAAACATCTTGTGTGGTACCTGTGCCAAAGACTTCCCACCCCAAAGATCTGAACAGCTACAGACCAGTGGCCCTGACGTCTCACATAATGAAGACCCTGGAGAGACTGCTCCTTGCTCACCTCTGCCCCCTGGTGGGACCAGCGATGGATCCACTCCAGTTCGCCTACCAGCATGGCATTGGGGTGGAGGATGCAGTGATCTTCCTCCTTCACCATTCTCTGTCCCACCTGGAGAAGCCCGGGAATGCGGTGAGGATCATGTTCTTTGACTTCTCTAGTGCTTTCAACACCATTCAACCGATGATCCTGGAGGACAAGCTGCTGTACGCAGGGGTGGACCAGCACCTGTCATCATGGATCCTGGACTACCTCACTAACCTGTCACAGTTTGTGAGAACCTGAGATTGTGTGTCTGACACGATCATTGGTAGCATGGGGGCCTCCCAGGGAACAGTTTTGGCTGCGGACTTCTCACACAACACAACACACTGCCATCTACAGAAGTTCTCCGACGACTCTGCGATCGTCAGCCTCATCTCCAACGGAGATGAAGCTGAGTACAGAGGACTTATCCAGGACTTTGTGGACTGGTGCCATCGGAACTGCCTCCAGATCAACACGAGGAAAACTAAGGAGCTGGTGGTGGACTGCTGCAGGCAAGGACAACCCCTCACAGCACCAGTAAACATACAGGGAACAGACATTGAGATGGTGACATCCTACAAGTACCTTGGTGTTCATCTGAACAATAAACTAGACTGGTCACACAATACCGACGCACTCTACAAGAAGGGGCAGCGCATGCTGTTCCTACTGAGGAGGCTCAGGTCTTTTGGTGTACAAGGGGCACTGCTGAAGACATTCTACGACACGGTGGTGGCATCAGCCATCACTTTTGGAGTGGTCTGCTGGGGCAACTGCATTACAGCAGCCGATAGGAAGAGACTGAACAAACTGATCAAGAAAGCTAGATCTGTCCTGGGGCAACGCCTTGACCCAGTGGAGGAGATAGGAGAAAGAAGGATGGTGGCTAAACTGTCATCTCTGCTGGAGTCCGAGTCCCACCCTATGCAGGACATATTGAACGCACTGAGGAGCTCATTTAGCAGTAGACTACATCAGCCTAGGTGCGCAACCGAGAGGTTTTGCAGGTCCTTCCTACCTACGGCTGTCAGACTGTATAACCTAAGCAGGGCTGCTCGCTGAAAAAAAACGTGACGACCTAATGGTATTGAATGCAAAAGACGCAACAGACTTACACAAATGGTCCCCTCCAGTATACAACTAGGACAATATCAGTCGCTACGGAGGGTGACAATATGTATGGGTACATATTCATACTATGTAGGATAACTAAGTATCAGAATCAGAATCAGAATCAGAATCAGGTTTATTGCCATTGTTCATGTAGTACACAAACTAGGAATTTGTCTCGGTACAATGCTGCAACATTAAACATGATAAGATAAGAGAAATAAACTATACATGTAATAAAGTGTAGGATAAGATTAAGTGATACTGGTCAACAGTTAAAATATATATTAGCCAGCAGCAGATACTGTGGAGAACTATATAGTGCAGTCGGTAATGCAGGAAGAAAACAGTGATGATTGACATGAGTCTGGTTGAGCTGCTGTACATGGTGCACGAGAGTCAATAAGTCACTTAGTGTTCAGCAGTCTAATGGCAGAGGGGAAGAAGCTGTTCATGTGACGGGAGGTTTTAGTCTGGATGGACCGAAGTCTTCTACCAGAGGGGAGGGGGGCAAACAGTACGTGACCAGGGTGTGAGGGATCGGCTATGATCCGGCCAGCACGCCTCCGGGTCCTGGAAATGTACAGATCCTGGAGAGATGGGAGCTTGCAGCCGATCACCTTCTCAGCAGTGCGCACGACGCGCTGCAGCCTTAGTCTGTCCCTGGCAGTGGCTCCTGCGTACCACACGGTTATGGAGGTGGTGAGGATGGACTCGATGATGGCTGTGTAGAACTGCACTAACATCTTGGTGGGTAGCTTGAGCTTCCTCAGCTGCCGCAGGAAGAACATCCTCTGCTGGGCTTTTTTGATGAGTGAGCTGATGGTCAGCTCCCATTTGAGGTCCCTGGTGATGGTAGTGCCTAGGAAGCGGAAGGAATCAGCAGTGGTGATGGGAGAGCCTGAGAGGGTGAGGGGGGGCAGAGGAGTAGTGACTTTCCTGAAGTCTACAATCATCTCCACTGTCTTCAGAGCGTTCAGCTGCAGGTTGTTATTGCTGCACCAGGACGCCAGCTGGGCCACCTCTCTCCTGTAGGCGGACTCGTCGCCGTTGGAGATGAGCCCGATGAGGGTGGTGTCGTCCGCAAACTTGATCAACTTGACAGACTGGTGGCTGGAGGTGCAGGAGTTGGTGTAAAGGGAGAAGAGTAGGGGGGAAAGTACACAGCCCTGGGGTGATCCGGTGCTGATGCTAGTATAGTCTGAGACAGTCTTTCCCAGCCGCACATGCTGCCTCCGGTCAGTCAGGAAGTCGATGATCCACCTGCAGAGGGAGTCAGGCACGTTGAGCAGGGACAGCTTGTCCCGGAGCAGAGCGGGGCGGATGGTGTTGAATGCGGAGCTGAAGTCCACAAACAGGATCCTGGCGTAGGTTCCCGGGGAGTCCAGGTGCTGCAGGATGGAGTGGAGGGCCAGGTTGACTGCATCGTCTACAGACCTGTTGGCTCGGTAGGCAAACTGCAGCGGGTCCAGGAGAGGGGTGGTGATGGACTTGAGGTGGGACAGGACCAGGCGCTCAAAGGACTTCATGACTACAGAGGTGAGCGCTACAGGTCTGTAGTCATTAAGTCCAGTGATCCGTGGCTTCTTGGGGACAGGGATGATGGTGGAGGATTTGAGGCAGGACGGCACGTGGCATAACTTAAGGGAGGTGTTAAAAATGTCTGTGAATACAGGAGCCAGCTGTTTCGCACAGAGTCTCAGGGTGGAGGGAGACACGCCGTCTGGGCCGGGGGCCTTGCGCGGGTTCAGTCTGGAGAACTGTTTGAGCACATCCTGCTCACTGATGATAAGGGGAGGGGGGGGGGGGAGTTGGACACAGATGACGAGGTGTCAAAACGGGCATAGTGTTGGGACAGTCTTTGACAAAGGGCTTTGTCATCCTGACCTTTAGGAGCCTTAGGTCGATAGTTGGTGATTTGCCTCAGTCCTCTCCACACGGAAGCCGAATCATTAGCAGTGAACTGCTGCTGGAGTCTCTCTGAATACACAGATTTAGCCCTCTTCAGCTCTCTGTTAAACCGGTATTTAACCTCCCTGTAGCAGTCCCTGTCTCCACTTTTCAGCGCTGCTTCCTTCTCCTTCCTGATCTGTCTGAGCTTAGCTGTGAACCAGGGTTTGTCATTAGAGTAACTCACCCTGGTGCGTGATGGAAGAATGTTCTCTTCACAAAAGTGGATATATGAGTTCACAGTGTCCGTGTACTCATCCAGATCATGCGTGGCTCCTTTAAGCATGCCCCAGTCAGATATTTCCATGCACGTTTCCAGCTTCTCCTCAGCATCACTGGTCCGTATCTTCGTAGTGCTCACAACAGGTTTAGTGAGCTTCAATCTCTGTCTGTATGTGGGAATGAGGTGAACCATCACATGATCAGATAATCCCAGCGCAGCTCGAGGGACAGCGCGATATGCGTCTTTCACTGTGGTGTAACAGTGATCCAGTGTGTTTAATCCTCTGGTGGGGCATTTAATAAACTGTTTGTAGCGGGGGAGATCGTGGCTCAGATTGCACTGATTAAAGTCGCCAGCCACAATAATCAGCGAGTCTGGAAAACTCCGCTCTGTGTGTTGAATGTGATCCGCGAGCACGCGCTGAGCTTCGCGCGTGTCCGCGTCGGGAGGGGCGTACACAGCGATCATTATGAAAGAAGCAAACTCCCGCGGGGAATAGAAGGGCTTGCAATTGATAACAAGAAATTCCAAGGCAGGAGAACAGTGTTTGGAAATTACCGTTACATCAGAGCACCAGCTGCAGTTGATGTAGAAGCAGACACCGCCTCCTGTGGTCTTGCCCGCAGCGCGCTGTCCGGTATATTTTCCCGGAGCCAGGTCTCAGTAAAGCAGAGGACAGCTGAGGAGGCGAGGTCCTTAAAACGCATCAGCAGTCTCAGTTCATCTACCTTGTTAGAGAGAGAGTTGGTATTGGACAGAAATATGCCAGGCAGTGCCGTTCGCGAGCCTCTCCTGCGAAGTCGTACGAGAGCGCCCGCTCGTCTTCCTCTCTTCCGCCGTCTCACTTTCCGAGCCAAACAATAAACCAGATCGGCGGCAGGGGCTAGAAAAACTGGGAGGAGGTCCGTGGGGGTGAAAGTCCTGATATTTAGAAGTTCTTCACGGGTATAAGTGCAAGCAGACACACAATTGACAAACAAAAACAAACAAAGAGCGCAGCGAAGCACCATGTCGACCGCTGTGGGCGCCATCTTGTTTGATCATGTTTCCAACACGGACAGACTGAGGAAACTGATAAGGAACTGATAGGACTGAGGAACTGATAGAGTTGGAAATCTCCAACTCTATCACGCTGAGCACCAGATCCCCTCAAGGCTGCGTACTCAGTCCACTGTTGTTTACACTTCTAACACATGACTGTGTATCCAGACACGAGGTGAACCAGATTATTAAGTTTGCAGATGACACCACAGTGGTGGGACTTATTCAGAGGGATGAGGAATCAATGTATAGGGAAGAAGTTAGAGACCTGGAGGGCTGGTGCAGGGAGAACAATCTGGTGCTCAACGTGGACAAAACGAAGGAGATGATTATCGACTTCCTGCGGTCACAGCCTGAACATGTCCCTCTCAGCATCGGCGGCCGTTTAGTGGAGAGAGTGGAGAATATCAAGTTCCTCGGTGTGCAGATCTTGCAGGACCTGACCTGGAGCAAGAATTCCTAGGGGATCAGGAAGCGGGCCCAGCAGAGACTGCACTTCTTGAGGAAACTCAAACAGGCCTCTCTCCCCATCTGCATCCTCAGGACCTTCTACGGAGATGTGGTGGAGAGTGTTCTGATGTACTGCATTGCAACATGGTACTCCAGCTGCAGTATGTCAGACAAAAAAGCCCTGCAGAGGATAGTTAAGGGAGCTGAGAGGGTAATTGGAGTTTCCCTCCCCTCAGTCCAAGAACTTTTTCAGAACCGTTGTAGGAGCAGGGCACTGAACATTGTCAAGGACCATTCTCACCCTCTGCATAAACACTTTGAACTTCTGCCATCTGGCAAACGATTCCGGAGCATCAGAGGCAGAACCACCAGACTGATTAACAGCTTCCTTCCACAAGCTGTTAGGATGCTGAACAGTTGATCCGGAATCTCTCATACATACTACTGCACCTATGGACATTATGTATATTATTTGTATATTATAGTTCTGGTTAGTTTTCAGGTATGTCTCAGGGAAGTGTGAATGGCTGTGTTGGGGTGGGGGGTGAGGGTGTGTGTGAGTGTGTCTTAAATTATGTTCTTTTTTTTTTTTACTTACAGTGGGGCAAAAAAGTATTTAGTCAGCCACCAATTGTGCAAGTTCTCCCACTTAAAAGATGAGAGAGGTCTCCAATTTTCATCATAGGTATACCTCAACTATGAGAGACAAAATGAGAAAAAAATATCCAGAAAATCACATTGTCTGATTTTTAAAGAATTTATTTGCAAATTATGGTGAAAAATAAGTATTTGGTCAATAACAAAAGTTCATCTCAATACTTTGTTATATACCCTTTGTTGGCAATGACAGAGGTCAAAGGTTTTCTGGAAGTCTTCACAAGGTTTTCACACACTGTTGCTGGTATTTTGGCCCATCCCTCCATGCACATCTCCTCTAGAGCAGTGATGTTTTGGGGCTGTCGCTGGGCAACAGACTTTCAACTCCCTCCAAAGATTTTGTATGGGGTTGAGATCTGGAGACTGGCTAGGCCACTCCAGGACCTTGAAATGCTTCTTACGAAGCCACTCCTTTGTTGCCCGGACGGTGTGTTTGGGATCATTGTCATGTTGAAAGACCAAGCCACGTTTCATCTTCAATGCCCTTGCTGATGGAAGGAGGTTTTCACTCAAAATCTCACGATACATGGCCCCATTTATTCTTTCCTTTACACGGATCAGTCGTCCTGGTCCCTTTGCAGGAAAAACAGCCCCAAAGCATGATGTTTCCACCCCCATGCTTCACAGTAGGTATGGTGTTCTTTGGATGCAACTCAGCATTCTTTCTCCTCCAAACACGACAAGTTGAGTTTTTACCAAAAAGTTCTATTTTGGTTTCAGAATCAGAATCAGAATGAGATTTATTGCCATTGTTCATGTAGTACACAAACTAGGAATTTGTCTCGGTGCAATGCTGCAACATTAAACATGGAGTAACACTAAAGATAAAAATAAAAAACTATGCATGCAATAAAAGGTAGAATATGAATAAGTAATACTAATCTATGCAATTTTTAAATATATTAATAAGCAGCAGATATTCACGGTGGCGCAGTGGTTAGCACTGTGGCAGCACAGTTTTACCCTCGGCCGGGAGAGCGCGGGGATCGTGGGTTCGATCCCAGCCTCCGACCAACAGTGATCTGTGTGGAGTTTGCATGTTCTCCCCGTGTTGCATGGGTTTACTCCGGGATTTCTCCGGTTTCCTCCCACACACCAAAAACATGCAGGTTAGGGATACGGGGCGCTTGCACACGCAGCGACCGGCAGCTGGTGGCTTGTCACCAGACTGCAAAACAAATCTACCTACGGGTACAAATAAGTAACAAAAAAAAAAATATTGTGGAGTTCCACATAGTGCAGTCGGTAGTGCAAAAAGAAAACAGTGATAATTGTCATGAGTCCAGTTGAGCTGCTGTACGTAGTGCACGAGAGTCTAATAAGTCACTTAGTGTTCAGCAGTCTGATGGCAGAGGGGAAGAAACTGTTCATGTAGCGGGAGGTTTTAGTCTGAATGGACCGAAGTCTTCTGCCTAAGGGGAGGGGGGCAAACAGTGCGTGTCCAGGGTGTGAAGGGTCGGCTATGATCCGACCTGCACGCCTCCGGGTCCTGGAGATGTACAGGTCCTGGAGGGATGGGAGCTTGCAGCCGATCACCTTCTCAGGAGCGCGCACAACGCGCTGCAGTCTTAGTCTGTCCCTGGCGGTGGCTCCTGCGCACCACACGGTGATGGAGGTGGTGAGGATGGACTCGATGATGGCCGTGTAGAACTGCACCAACATCTTGGTGGGTAGCTTGAGCTTCCTCAGCTGCCGCAGGAAGAACATCCTCTGCTGGGCCTTTTTGATGAGGGAGCTGATGGTCGGCTCCCACTTGAGGTCCCGGGTGATGGTGGTGCCCAGGAAGCGGAAGGAATCCGCAGTGGTGATGGGAGAGTCTGTGAGGGTAAGGGGGGGCAGAGGGGCTGTGACTTTTCTGAAGTCCACGATCATCTCCACTGTCTTCAGAGCGTTCAGCTGCAGGTTGTTGTGGCTGCACCAGGACGCCAGCTGGGCCACTTCTCTCCTGTAGACGGACTCGTCGCCGTTGGAGATGAGCCCGATGAGGGTGGTGTGGTCCGCAAACTTGATCAGCTTGACAGACTGGTGGCTGGAGGTGCAGGAGTTGGTGTACAGGGAGAAGAGCAGGGGGGAAAGTACACAGCCCTGGGGTGATCCGGTGCTGATGCTAATAGAGTCTGAGACAGTCTTTCCCAGCCGCACATGCTGCCTCCGGTCCGTCAGGAAGTCGGTGATCCACCTGCAGAGGGAGTCAGGCACGTTGAGCAGGGACAGCTTGTCCTGGAGGAAAGCGGGGCGGATGGTATTGAATGCAGAGCTGAAGTCCACAAACAGGATCCTGACGTAGGTTCCCGGGGAGTCCAGGTACTGCAGGATGGAGTGGAGGGCCAGGTTGACTGCGTCGTCCACAGACCTGTTGGCTCTGTAGGCGACTGCAGCGGGTCCAGGAGGGGAGTGGTGATGGTCTTGAGGTGGGGCAGGACCAGGCGCTCAAAGGACTTCATGACTACAGAGGTGAGCGCTACAGGTCTGTAGTCGTTAAGTCCAGTGATCCGTGGCTTCTTGGGGACAGGGACGATGGTAGAGGTCATCTGACCATATGACATTCTCCCAGTCCTCTTCTGGATCATCCAAATGCTCTCTAGCAAATTTCAGACGGGCCTGGACATGTACTGGCTTAAGCAGGGGGACACGTCTGGCACTGCAGGATTTGAGTCCCTGGCGGCGTAGTGTGTTACTGATGGTAGCCTTTGTTACTTTGGTCCCAGCTCTCTGCAGGTCATTCACTAGGTCCCCCCGTGTGGTTGTGGGATTTTTGCTCACCGTTCTCGTGATCATTTTGACCCCACGGGGTGAGATCTTGCGTGGAGCCCCAGATCGAGGGAGATTATCAGTGGTCTTGTATGTCTTCCATTTTCTAGTAATTGCTCTCACAGTTGATTTCTTCACACCAAGCTGCTTACCTATTGCAGATTCAGTCTTCCCAGCCTGGTGCAGGTCTACAATTTTGTTTCTGGTGTCCTTTGACAGCTCTTTGGTCTTGGCCATAGTGGAGTTTGGAGTCTGACTGTTTGAGGTTGTGGACAGGTGTCTTTTATACTAATAACGAGTTCAAACAGGTGCCATTAATACAGGTAACGAGTGGAGGACAGAGGAGCCTCTTAAAGAAGAAGTTACAGGTCTGTGAGAGCCAGAAATCTTGCTTGTTTGTAGGTGACCAAATACTTATTTTCCACCATAATTTGCAAATAAATTCTTTAAAAATCAGACAATGTGATTTTCTGGATTTTTTTTTCTCATTTTGTCTCTCATAGTTGAGGTATACCTATGATGAAAATTGGAGACCTCTCTCATCTTTTAAGTGGGAGAACTTGCACAATAGGTGGCTGACTAAATACTTTTTTGCCCCACTGTATATGGATGCTGAGAGAAACGCAATTTCACCTTGCCTGCACTACAGTTGTATGTACAGCAATATGACAATAAAGGTCGATTTGATTTGATTTTTGTAACGCTCCAGTCTGAACACTTCCACACCACTCTGGTTAGTTTTTGTATTTTACTTTAAGCTATGGCCACAAAGATTCTTACAAACAATGGGTTCATAAGAATCTCCCAAATCCTATGAATTCTGGAGTTCCCAGACATTTGTGGAGACGGGCATATTTCTGATAGCTGCCGTTCAATTTGCAAGAGCAACTTGAGCCATTCTTGAGAAATGAGGTGCTTTTCTGTTGTACGATGACCCTAGAGTGCTTATGTTCTTTGTAAGTGTAACACTTACTAACACCTACTTAATTTAGGTGTAGTACCCTTTTGGTAGTGTTGTGTTATGGCAGTGTAGTTACCTTAACTTTACTACCTGGACAAAAGGGATATTTGGGCCAGATCAGACAGATGACAGGTTCGTAGGAGCCTGGAGGGCGAAACAACAGATGACACAACCCAGATGTATAAGAACTTGCAACTATGTATATTTCAAAGTTATGTACATATAAACAAAACACAGTGCTGTAACAATAATAAAAAAAAAAATAAATAAAATACTCCAAATATATTTACAATGTGTACAGTTCCATAGTGTCCGTTCCAGGTGATCAGTGGGATCACCTCTAGCAGGCTGTAGGTTCAGGCACTCGGCTCGCCATCCAGATCTGGAGAATCCACGCTTGCAATCCAGCCCAAACAAAAAAAACCTGACCAAGCTAAGTGACACGTGCGTCATGGAGTTCCCGCGCTCAACGTGTGTTTACAGCCTTTGGATCCAAATCAATTTCAGGTTTTATCCGAGACAAAGGCTGCTACTAGCACGTTAGCGTCGCCATGTCATCAAGGACCGTCTCTCTCTTGGTCGGTGTCTTTCAGCGTCTGGTGTGACTGAGCCAAAAAATGCAAGTCATACCCAGACCCGGAGAGAGAGCGCCTAACCCATTGGCTGATGCTGCCAAACAACCGACGCAGCCATTGGTTGCTCAAAATACCAAATAAAAACATTTGGAACTTTATCAAAACTCCCCAGAAAATGTTCCCTACTGTTTTATGAATATATATTTATTTAAATATTCATCTTTAAATTATTTACTCCCATTGTGAAATGGGTGTTTTTCTCTTCAAAAGCGGCATCAATATTCATATTTCCATTCGTGTTTTTAACACTGGGTTACATAAGGGTGCCTTGGGATCCTCCTACGGCGTACTTACTGCCATCTTACAAAAAATTTTGTGCAGCTCACAGCACTCTCAATTCATTGGTAGGAAGATCTTATTGCTTTCGGCACATTTTGTCGGCACAAATGTTGCACCAATGACGTACTTCCGCCTTATGAGTATGTACAGAGATTCGCACAGGGTTTGCTACGACTGCTGTAAAGGGCCCTAAATCAAACTTTATTTATCATTTAAACTTTATTTGTATAGCACTTTTCAAACATTAGATGCTGCACAAAGTGCTTCACCTAGATAAAAACAGTAGACACGTTTAGTTACATGTATTTACACAATATATCCCCACCCCTTCCAACTCTCCCATAAACATACCCACAGAACACACACACACACACACACACCACCCCCTACATCTCTTACACACATATAAAATAAGAGACATTGGTCGGCACCGAGGCACCATGTGAAGGAGTAACCATCCTGTGGAGCCCCCCATGCTGGGAGACCACACAGCCCATAACCACAGAGCGCACCACAGAGGCCGCCCCAACCAGGATAGCTTAAAGAACAACTTAAGGTGTTCTTGAGGCATCGTTATGGCCAACATCTTGCGTAGTTCTTATGTTGTTCCTATGGCATTCGTATGGCTGTGCTACGATGAGGGGTTTTCGTGGGACGTCCATAGAAATTTTGGACAAGACCATTGACCTGGCCACGAACTTATGAATGGTCTATGAATGCTGGATTCTCCTACGGCTGCCTTAAGAAGGCTGTACAAAATGTTCCAAATATCGTTTGTACGGTGTTCGCAGACATTTGTAAGGGTATTTGTGACCGTAGCTTATGTTTCGTGTTTTCCAGCAGGAGTGCCCTAAAAAGCTCCAGTTTTCTCTACTTAGGGCACCCTTTGGGACAGTCATATAGGGACAGCATGGAGGTCACTTCATTAGTGCTCAACTTTACATTGGAAGGGCACCTTAGTTGTATTTTCACCACTTTAAGGACATGTTTATAGCATCCATCAGATTTTTTTTTTTACTCTACATGGCAGAACATCATACTATATTGTACAAAGGACCATCATACAGGGCCTATAATTATTTTTCCCATCCAATAAGGAAATTCTTGTTGAAGCCACTCTTTGTACTAGGTACTTTGTCCTATTTAAATTCTGTACTCCCTTCTCATATTTGTTCATTTCCTACCAGGGTAAAGGCAAAATGCTCACATACTGGCTGATCGGCCATAAGAACTACAGCGTGCAGAATGACAGTCTGGTCTGTCACTGGAACCCCAACCTGACCAGAAAGAAGAAGAAGGTGGCTGGCAGCCAAGTCTCTGTGGGCAATGTGAGTTGAAGTGCTTCTGATCTCTAAATGCAAGATGAGCCATCATTCCTTGCTGTGGCTGCTGCCCTACATGATTTTAAGAGTCCCTATTATTACTTTTTGCATTTCCCCTCTATTATAATGTGTTATGTTGGATTTTTGTGACATTATATGGTCTGTAGAGTCAAACAGCCCAATATCTGCCTGAACAGGAGTTCTATTCAATTCAATTCAACTTTATTTATATAACACCATTTCACAACAACAGTCATCTCATAGCACTTTCAAACTGTAGGGGAAAATCCCAGAATTGCAGAAAGACCTCAGCAATCAGGCGATCTCCTGTGAGCAGCACTTGGTGATGGTGGAGAGGAAAAACTCCCTTTTAGCAGGAAGAAACCTCCAGCAGAACCAGGCTCAGGGAGGAGCAGTCAACTGCTGTGACTGACTGGGGGAGTGAGGGGATAGAGAAGAAGAAGAAAAGAACAGACATATAGAGAGCAAACAGCACAACGGGGACTCAATCTATGGGAGAAAACAAACAGATGTTAATGACCAGCAAAAATATTTCTTTGAGAGTGAAGAAAGGAGTGAAGATCAGTGCATTGTTTGAGGTCCCCCGGCTGTCTAAACCTATTAGCAGCATAACTAAGAGAGAGTTCAGGGTCATCTGATCCCACCCTAACTATAGGCTATGTCAAAAAGGACGATTTTGACCTTATTCTTAAAAACAGAGATTGAGTCTGACTCCCGAATCCAGATTGGCAGTTGGTTCCAAAGGAGAGGAGCCTGATAACTGAAAGCTCTGCCTCCCATTGTACTCTTAGTGTCATGGTCTGGGCTGAGTCCTAGGATCATGCCCACAGTTTGTGTTATTATTATGAATATTTTCCTGTGTTTTGCTTTCTGTGTCTCCCCTGGGTCCTCTGTGATTGTTATTGTGTTCCCCAGTCCTCAGTCCGTCATGTGGTCCCTATTACCAACTGTTGTGGTTCTGTGTCCCACCTTGGTCGTCTGTACAAATCTTGTGTGTGTGTTCCCTGTACTCCCTTTTCTATCATTCTCAGTCCTTCATGTCTTCCATAGTCTTAGCCACTTCTCTTCATGTGTTGCTGATTAATCCCTGATTACTATCCCCAGCTGTCTCATGTTTCCCCTGATCATCTGCTTCCATTTGGTGTGGTGGCATACTGTGGATTTCCCTCTGACTTCTATCTCTTGATTGTATCTGCAAATATCTGTGAATTTTCAGCCTTTCATGGCTCGCTTTATGTTCAGCCCCCATGCTGGTTATTATTTTATGTTTTGGGGAAAATAAACCCAGTTAAACTGAAGTCCTGCCTGTGTTAGAGTCTGCCATTTCTGCTGGTCAGAGGTTACCCATGACACTTAGAGATTCTAGGTATTACAAGTAATCCTGCATTTTGGGAGCATAGTGCTCTGTTAGGATAATAGGGTAGTATCAGATCTTTTAAATAGCAGGCAGTCTGATTATTTAGAGCTTTGTAAGTGAGAAGAAGGATTTTAAACTTAATTCTTTCTTAATTCTTCCAAGACTTTTGGGAAAATACTCTGTGGACTGATGAGACAAAAGTTGAACTTTTTTGGAAGGTGTGTGTCCCATTACATCCAACGTAAAAGTAACACAGCATTTCAGAAAAGGAACATCATATCAACAGTAAAATATGGTGGTGGTAGTGTGATGGTCTGGGGCTGTTTTGCTGCTTCAGGACCTGGAAGACTTGCTGTGGTAAATGGAACCATGAATTCTGCTGTCTACCAAAAAATCCTGAAGGAGAATGTCCGACCATCCATTCGTAATCTCAAGCTGAAGCACACTTGGGTTCTGCAGCAGAACAATGATCCAAAACACACCAGCAAGTCCACCTCTGAATGGCTTAAGAAAAATAAAATAAAGACATGGGAGTGGCCGAGTCAAAGTCCTGACCTGAATTCGATTGAGATGCTGTGGCATGACCTTAAAAAGGTGGTTAATGCTCGAATACCCTCCAGTGTGGCTGAATTACAACAATTCTGCAAAGATGAGTGGGCCAGAATTCCTCCACAGCGCTGTAAAAGACTCATTGCCAGTTATTGCAAATGCTTGATTGCAGTTGTTGCTGCTAAGGGTGGCCCAACCAGTTATTAGGTTTAGGGGAAATCACTTTTTCACACAGGGCCATGTAGATTTGAATTTTTTCCCCTTAATAATAAATGCCTTCATTTAATGTTTACTTGTGTTATCTTTGTCTAATATTTAAATTCGTTTGATGATCTAAAACATTTAAGTGTGACAAACATACAAAAAAATGAGAAATCAGGAAGGGGGCAAACACTTTTTCACACCACTGTATTTGTGGAGAGATTTTGCCCCAAGAGCTTGCCCAAAGATGCTAGGATAGGCTTCAGCCCCTCCGCGACCCGAAAAGGATTAAGCGGAAGAAGATGGATGGATGGATGTAAAGTGCATTATAAATGAAATAAATTATTATTATTATTATTATTATTATTATTACTATTATCCATCTTCTTCCACTTAATCCTTTTCGGGTCGTGGGGGGTGGGGTGGGGGGGCTGGAGCCTATCCCAGCATCTTTGGGCGAGAGGCAGGGTACACCCTGGACAGATCGCCAGTCCATCGCAAGGCCAACACAGAGAGACAGACAACCATTCACTGTCACAGTCATACCTAAGGACAATTTAGAATCCCCAGTTTGATGCCAGTTAACCTAACGTGCATGTTTTTGGCATGTGGGAGGAAACCGGAGAAATCCCAGAGTAAACCCACGCAGACACGGTGAGAACATGCAAACTCCACACAGATCACTGTTGGTCGGGGGCTGGGATCGAACCCAGGATCCCCCGGCCAAGGGTGAGTTGCTCTGCTGCCACAGTGCTAACCACTCCGCCACCGCGCTGCCCTGTTATTATTATTATTATTATTATTACCTCTGCCAGGCCGAAAAGGCCAGGAGGAGGTTATGTTTTTGCCAGGGTTTGTGTGTTTGTCTGTCTGTCTGTCTGTCTGTTGGTTAGCAAGATAACTCAAAAAGTCTTGGACGGATTTCCATGAAACTTTCAGGCCTTGCTGGAAATGGTACAAGGAAGAACTGATTAAATTTTGGGGATGATCCGCATCACCGTCTACATACTGGAATTTTTTAAAGCATTTTTCCACACTGTGACATATGGCCATTTTCAACATGTGCGCAGGCGCAATGGACGGCGCTGGGCGTCGTGTCTGACCAACACAAACTCCGCCTTCTTCAACGTTTTAGCCACAAAAGCACGCGGAAAACACTGCTGGCCTGGGACCGCCAGCCATAGGCGCTGCGCACATTGCGCTGGTCGTCGTGTCTGACCAACACAAACTCCGCGTTCTTCAACGTTTTAGGCACAAAAGCACGCGGAAAACACTGCTGGCCTGGGCCCGCAAGCGTGACTGCTTTTGCGCCACGCTGCAAAACCTGACACGGACACCTGTCCGCCGCCCGATTATTTGCCACAAATTCCCTGCCCAGCTATAGGCGCTGCGTAAAAACGACCTCTCTGCCGGGGAAAATTCTAAATTCTGTTTTGCCGCGGAGCGCAACCCCAATATAATATAAAACCCACGGCAACCTGTCTAACCAATCTGCATCCGTCAGTGGAGGAGATGGACACACCAACACTTCAGTTTATTGCCTCCGCTAAGGAGGCAATGCTTTTACAACCGTAAAACGGGGCTATAAGGGACGGCGGGGTAATATGGGACACTTTTCTAAATGTAATTCTGCTTTTTTAATTTTGCTTCCGCCTAGATTTGATGAAGGATTCATGGATAATTGACAATAACAACACAACTCAGCGTCCTGCTCAAAATAAAAAAAGCAGAATTACATTTAAAACATTTCCCAGAAAAGTGTCCCTTATCAACCCGCCATCCCTTATAGCCCCGTTTTACACTACTGAACCACTAATCCTATCACTATCACATTGATTGTCATTCATTAATTGTCTGTTTATTGCACTGTCCATGTCAAATAAACAAATAATCATTGTGAATCCAATTGCTAGTCAGATCTTTTCATGCTCAGGGAAACTGAAAACGTACACACAAACACTGTATGGGGGGAACTGTGCCGCTTGGTGGAGGTCTGCGCTCTCCGAGTGCTTTTCTAGTTATTATTATTATTAAGCTCTATATAAACAATTGAATTTAAAAAAAATCCTCTGCCAGCTGATGTCCAGTTCAGCACAACACCGATCTCTGTGAGATTGTTTCTGTTCATATTAATCTGTTCTGTCATGCCAAATCAAGTCACATGCAGGGAGAAGCTTCTCCCTCTCTGGCCATGCGCCCTCAGTTCTCGCTGGTGTCTCCTGGCACCTGCGAATGCTGTCATCAGGTGTAGATGAATTAAGACAAACTTTTTTGGGGCGTTAAATCCTGGTGCATTTACCAGGAGACTGACAACTGCAAACCTTAGTAAATCACCTTGCGCCAGTCATTTCAATACCCCTCCCTCAAATTTGTGAGTTGACATGACAATTCCCACAAATACATATGTAATGAGGCCAGGCGCAAAATTAACATTGTCCACGCCTTTTCACTGCAAATTTTGCCCTGCGCCCTTCAGTAAATCTCAACAGTAGTTTTTTAATGCCAAAACAGGGTTTTGCGATGGTGCAGCACGTTAGTAAATCTGCCCCTTAAAAGGTTATGAAAATTCATTCAAATTTAGTAATTTGATGATGCTACCCACCTTCATGATTAAAAAGTATCGGTATTGGCGATACTGGCCCTGTATTTACTTGGTATCAGATCGATACCAAATCTTGCAGTATCACACACCACTACTCTGTGCTGCTCATGTGTGTGTGTGCGCTGCCGGCTTATTTACCTGGCACTGCTGAATCATGTGATGGTAAAACATAAAAACACAAGAGGGAGGAGGAGGAAGTAAGGAGTAGGCGGCGGTATTGCACTTAAACGGTGGTTGCCATCCATCCATCCATCTTCTTCCGCTTCATCCTTTTCGGGTTCTGGGGGGGCTGGAGCCTATCCCAGCATCTTTGGGCAAGAGGCAGGGTACACCCTGGACAGATCGCCAGTCCATCGCAGGGCCAACACAGAGAGACAGACAACCATTCACTCTCACAGTCATACCTAAAGACAATTTAGAATCCCCAATTTTGATGCCAATTAACCTAACTTGCATGTTTTTGGCATGTGGGAGGAAACCGGAGAAATCCCAGAGTAAACCCACGCTGTAAAACCACAAGAAGGAAAAGAGGAGCAAAGCATGCCTGCTCCGTACTGTGACAGGAGCAGCACTTACACAGAGAAAATCGATCTCATTACACTCATATTGATCAGTATCATTACCAACATTGGTATCGATATTATTGATATTTGGATCGATCTACCCACCACTAATTTGGACACAATTCGACTGAGGTGGGCAATATTTCTTAGATGGAAAAAGCAGGATCGCACCAGATTATTAATGGGATTATCAAAGCTGAGAGCCTGGTCAAACGTAACACCTACTAAATATCCAACTTTAGATTGAACCAATTATGACAAAAAAAACAAGACTGCTAATGATAGTACAAGATAGAATCAAAAAGTGTTAAGTGAAAGATAATTGGTAGCCATCCAGTTCTCTATGGCATCAACAGTGTTGAAGGATAGATATTTTTACATTTTGTGGTGAGAAGGAGATGTACAATTGGATATCATCAGCGTCAGGGGTGCAGCAAGCTTTTGAAACGTGTGGGTGTTGTGGTTTGGCCAGTGGGGGGGGGGGGGGTATTTAATATGCAATAGATTTTTACAAAAGCCATGATCTTCACCATTACATGCATCCGGAAAGTATTCACAGTGCTTCACTTTTTCCACATTTTGTTATGTTACAGCCTTATTCCAAAAGGGATTAAATTGATTTTTTCCTCAAAATTCTACACACAATACCCCATAATGACAACATGAAATTTTTTTTTTTTTTTAGATTTTTGCAAATTTATTAAAAATAAAAACTAAGAAATCACATGTACATCAGTATTCACAGCCTTTGCTCAATACTTTGTTGATGCACTTTTGGCAGTAATTACAGCCTCAAGTCTTTATGAATATGATGCCACAAGCTTGGTACACTTATCTTTGGGCAGTTTCACCCATTCCTCTTTGCAGCACCTCTCAAGCTCCATCAGGTTGGATGGGAAGCGTCGGTGCACAGCCATTTTCAGATCTCATACCTGCCAACTTTTCAAACCTGAAAAGCCTAGTAGCTAGCCAGGGTCCAGGGGCCGATGCTAATGCTAATAATAATAATGCTAATATTTGCCATACAAATATTAGCATTAAATCAAGTTAGAATGTAGCTAACAACCTCATATTTCTTCAACTTTCAAACCTGAAAAGCCTAGTAGCTAGCCGGGGTCCAGTGGCCGCAGTGTCAAACAAATATTAGCATTTGACATAGTCACATAGTCACATATTAATTATATTAAAGGTAAAATATCTAAATCAATCGCAATACCACACAGAGCGAAATATTTGCTGAATCAAGATAAGATAAGATAAGCCTTTATTAGTCCCACAACGGGGAAATTCCAGGATTGCAACAGCACAGGGATAGCAACACTCAGAGCAACAATCAGAAGGCAAGAAAAAAAAAAAAAACAAGCAAGCAAGAGCAGCTAATATACATATGTACATATTACTATAAAATATATATATATACACACACACACACAGACACACAGTGCAGAGCATTGTAGCTGGATGGAGTAAATATATGAATATATGAACACAGTGCAGAGCATTGTAGCTAGATGGAATAAATATGTAAATATATAAACACCCACAGTACGGAGCATTGCAGCTAGGTGGAATAAATATGCAAGTATATAAACACACACAGTGCGGAGCAATGTAGCTAGATGGAATAATATGTAGATATATAAAAACACAGTGCTGAGCATTGTAGCTAGATGGAATAAATATGTAAATATATAAACACACAGTGCAGAGCATTGTTGCTAGATGGGATGAAACAGCATAACCGTCTACTTAGTTATCCTACATGGTATGATTATGTGCCCATACATATTCTCACCCTCCATAGTGACCGATATGTTCCTAGTTGTATGCCGGAGAGGACCATTGTGTAAGTCTATTGCATCTTTTGCATCCAAAAAACTATTAGTTTGTTACGTCTTTTTGCTATCTCTGCGAGCAGCCCTGCTTAGGTTGTACAGTCTGACAGCCGTTGGTAGGAAGGACCTACGAAACCTCTCGGTTGTGCACCTGGGATGATGTAGTCTGCTGCTAAATGAGCTCCTCAGTGCATCCAGTATGTCCTGCATAGGGTGGAACTCGGACTCCAGCAGAGATGACAGTTTAGCCACCGTCCTTCTCTCTCCTATCTCCTCCATCGGATCAAGGCGCTGCCCCAGGACAGAGCTAGCTTTCTTAATCAGTTTGTTCAGTCTCTTCCTATCGGCTGCAGTAATGCCACTGCCCCAGCAGACCACTCCAAAAGTGATGGCTGATGCCACCACCGTGTCATAGAATGACTTCAGCAGCGCCCCTTGTACACCAAAAGACCTGAGTCTCCTCAGCAGGAACAGCCTGCGCTGTCCCTTCTTGTAGAGTGCGTCAGTATTGTGTGACCAGTCTAGTTTATTGTTCAGATGAACACCCAGGTACTTATAGGATGTCACTATCTCGATGTCTGTTCCCTGTATATTTACTGGTGCTGTGAGGGGTTGCCCATGCCTGCGGCAGTCCACCACCAGCTCCTTAGTTTTCCTCGCGTTGATCTGGAGGCAGTTCCGATGGCACCAGTCCACGAAGTCCTGGATAAGCCCTCTGTACTCAGCTTCATCTCCGTTGGAGATGAGACCAACGATCGCAGAGTCATCAGAGAACTTCTGTAGATGGCAGTGTGTTGTGTTGTGTGAGAAGTCCGCAGTATAAAGAGTGAACAGGAAGGGAGCCAGCACCGTTCCCTGGGGGGCCCCCGTGCTACTGATGATCGTGTCGGAAACACAGTCCCGGGTTCTCACAAACTGAGGCCGGTTCGTGAGGTAGTCCAGGATCCATGATGACAGGTGCTGGTCCACCCCTGCGCGCAGCAGCTTGTCCTTCAGGATCATCGGTTGGATGGTGTTGAAAGCACTGGAGAAGTCAAAGAACATGATCCTCACCATATTCCCGGGCTTCTCCAGGTGGGACAGAGAACGGTGAAGGAGGAAGATCACCGCATCCTCCACCCCAATGCCATGCTGGTAGGCGAACTGGAGTGGATCCATCGCTGGTTCCACCAGGGGGCGGAGGTGAGCAAGGAGCAGTCTCTCCAGGGTCTTCATCAAGTGGGACGTCAAGGCCACCGGTCTGTAGCTGTTCAGGTCTTTGGGGTGGGAAGTTTTTGGTACAGGTACCACACAAGATGTTTTCCACAGCTGTGGTACCCTCCCCAGTTTCAGGCTCATGTTGAAGATATACGTCACAATCCCACACAGCTGGTCTGCACAGGACTTGAGGAGCTTTGCGCTGATGCCGTCCGGTCCCGACGCCTTCCTCGCCTTGATCTTCCTCAGCTCCGTCCTCACCTGGGTCTTGGTCAGGGTCAGGATGGGGGGCTGTGTGTTGGGAGTGGGGGGGGTGTCGGTGGAGTGGGGAGTGGGTAGCAGGACTTGATTTCTTAGAGGCAGCAGTGGTTGTTGTGCAGACAGGGGGGAGGGCGGTTGGTCAAATCTATTGAAAAACAGATCAGAATCAGAATCAGAATCAGGTTTATTGCCATTGTTCATGTAGTACACAAACTAGGAATTTGTCTCGGTACAATGCTGCAACATTAAACATGATAAGATAAGAGAAATAAACTATACATGTAATAAAGTGTAGGATAAGATTAAGTGATACTGGTCAACAGTTAAAATATATATTAGCCAGCAGCAGATACTGTGGAGAACTATATAGTGCAGTCGGTAATGCAGGAAGAAAACAGTGATGATTGACATGAGTCTGGTTGAGCTGCTGTACATGGTGCACGAGAGTCACTTAGTGTTCAGCAGTCTAATGGCAGAGGGGAAGAAGCTGTTCATGTGACGGGAGGTTTTAGTCTGGATGGACCGAAGTCTTCTACCTGAGGGGAGGGGGGCAAACAGTACGTGACCAGGGTGTGAGGGATCGGCTATGATCCGGCCAGCACGCCTCCGGGTCCTGGAGATGTACAGATCCTGGAGAGATGGGAGCTTGCAGCCGATCACCTTCTCAGCAGTGCGCACGACGCGCTGCAGCCTTAGTCTGTCCCTGGCAGTGGCTCCTGCGTACCACACGGTTATGGAGGTGGTGAGGATGGACTCGATGATGGCTGTGTAGAACTGCACTAACATCTTGGTGGGTAGCTTGAGCTTCCTCAGCTGCCGCAGGAAGAACATCCTCTGCTGGGCTTTTTTGATGAGTGAGCTGATGGTCAGCTCCCATTTGAGGTCCCTGGTGATGGTAGTGCCTAGGAAGCGGAAGGAATCAGCAGTGGTGATGGGAGAGCCTGAGAGGGTGAGGGGGGGCAGAGGAGTAGTGACTTTCCTGAAGTCTACAATCATCTCCACTGTCTTCAGAGCGTTCAGCTGCAGGTTGTTATTGCTGCACCAGGACGCCAGCTGGGCCACCTCTCTCCTGTAGGCGGACTCGTCGCCGTTGGAGATGAGCCCGATGAGGGTGGTGTCGTCCGCAAACTTGATCAACTTGACAGACTGGTGGCTGGAGGTGCAGGAGTTGGTGTAAAGGGAGAAGAGTAGGGGGGAAAGTACACAGCCCTGGGGTGATCCGGTGCTGATGCTAGTATAGTCTGAGACAGTCTTTCCCAGCCGCACATGCTGCCTCCGGTCCGTCAGGAAGTCGATGATCCACCTGCAGAGGGAGTCAGGCACGTTGAGCAGGGACAGCTTGTCCCGGAGCAGAGCGGGGCGGATGGTGTTGAATGCGGAGCTGAAGTCCACAAACAGGATCCTGGCGTAGGTTCCCGGGGAGTCCAGGTGCTGCAGGATGGAGTGGAGGGCCAGGTTGACTGCATCGTCTACAGACCTGTTGGCTCGGTAGGCAAACTGCAGCGGGTCCAGGAGAGGGGTGGTGATGGACTTGAGGTGGGACAGGACCAGGCGCTCAAAGGACTTCATGACTACAGAGGTGAGCGCTACAGGTCTGTAGTCATTAAGTCCAGTGATCCGTGGCTTCTTGGGGACAGGGATGATGGTGGAGGATTTGAGGCAGGACGGCACGTGGCATAACTTAAGGGAGGTGTTAAAAATGTCTGTGAATACAGGAGCCAGCTGTTTCGCACAGAGTCTCAGGGTGGAGGGAGACACGCCGTCTGGGCCGGGGGCCTTGCGCGGGTTCAGTCTGGAGAACTGTTTGAGCACATCCTGCTCACTGATGATAAGGGGAGGGGGGGAGGAGGGGGGGTGCCTTAAATGAAGTAGGGAATGTGGAGGCTGTGGAGCTGGAGGGAGGGGGGGAGTTGGACACAGATGACGAGGTGTCAAAACGGGCATAGTGTTGGGACAGTCTCTGACAAAGGGCTTTGTCATCCTGACCTTTAGGAGCCTTAGGTCGATAGTTGGTGATTTGCCTCAGTCCTCTCCACACGGAAGCCGAATCATTAGCAGTGAACTGCTGCTGGAGTCTCTCTGAGTACACAGATTTAGCCCTCTTCAGCTCTCTGTTAAACCGGTATTTAACCTCCCTGTAGCAGTCCCTGTCTCCACTTTTCAGCGCTGCTTCCTTCTCCTTCCTGATCTGTCTGAGCTTAGCTGTGAACCAGGGTTTGTCATTAGAGTAACTCACCCTGGTGCGTGATGGAAGAATGTTCTCTTCACAAAAGTGGATATATGAGTTCACAGTGTCCGTGTACTCATCCAGATCATGCGTGGCTCCTTTAAGCATGCCCCAGTCAGATATTTCCATGCACGTTTCCAGCTTCTCCTCAGCATCACTGGTCCGTATCTTCGTAGTGCTCACAACAGGTTTAGTGAGCTTCAATCTCTGTCTGTATGTGGGAATGAGGTGAACCATCACGTGATCAGATAATCCCAGCGCAGCTCGAGGGACAGCGCGATATGCGTCTTTCACTGTGGTGTAACAGTGATCCAGTGTGTTTAATCCTCTGGTGGGGCACTTAATAAACTGTTTGTAGCGGGGGAGATCGTGGCTCAGATTTTTTTTTTTTGTTACTTATTTGTACCCGTAGGTAGACTTGGTTTGCAGTCTGGTGACAAGCCACCGGCTGCTGGTCGCTGCGTGCGCGAGCGCCCTAAACCTACATGTTTTTGGTATGCGGGAGGAAACCGGAGAAATCCCGGAGTAAACCCACGCAACACGGGGAGAACATGCAAACTCCACACAGCTCACTGTTGGTCGGGGGCTGGGATCGAACCCACGACCTCATGATCCCCGCGATCCCCCGGCCAAGGGTAAAACTGTGCTGCCACAGTGCTAAACCACTGCGCCACCGTGCAGCCCAGATTGCACTGATTAAAGTCGCCAGCCACAATAATCAGCGAGTCTGGAAAACTCCGCTCTGTGTGTTGAATGTGATCCGCGAGCACGCGCTGAGCTTCGCGCGTGTCCGCGTCGGGAGGGGCGTACACAGCGATCATTATGAAAGAAGCAAACTCCCGCGGGGAATAGAAGGGCTTGCAATTGATAACAAGAAATTCCAAGGCAGGAGAACAGTGTTTGGAAATTACCGTTACATCAGAGCACCAGATGCAGTTGATGTAGAAGCAGACTCCGCCTCCTGTGGTCTTGCCGGAAAGCTCTGTGTCACGATCAGCACGGAAGAGCTGAAAGCCGTCGAGGCGCAGCGCGCTGTCCGGTATATTTTCCCGGAGCCAGGTCTCAGTAAAGCAGAGGACAGCTGAGGAGGCGAGGTCCTTAAAACGCATCAGCAGTCTCAGTTCATCCACCTTGTTAGAGAGAGAGTTGGTATTGGACAGAAATATGCCAGGCAGCGCCGTTCGCGAGCCTCTCCTGCGAAGTCGCACGAGAGCGCCCGCTCGTCTTCCTCTCTTCCGCCGTCTCACTTTCCGAGCCAAACAATAAACCAGATCGGCGGCAGGGGCTAGAAAAACTGGGAGGAGGTCCGTGGGGGTGAAAGTCCTGATATTTAAAAGTTCTTCACGGGTATAAGTGCAAGCAGACACACAATTGACAAACAAAAACAAACAAAGAGCGCAGCGAAGCACCATGTCGACCGCTGTGGGCGCCATCTTGGATCGTGGTTGTTCGCCCACTCCCTGCCCCCCGTGGCCTGGGGGGAGGTATTCTGGAGCCCCGAGATGGTTTTGAGGTTTCTCCAGACCCCGCTGATGTCGCTCTGTTGCAGCTTGTCCTCCATCATCTTCCTGAAGCTGTCCTTGCCTTCTCTGATCTTTCTCCTCAGCTCCCTCTGTACGGACTTCAGCATCTCCCTGTTCCCCGACCTGAAGATCCTCTTCTTCTCTCTCAGAAGTGTTTTTATCTCAGGGTTGATCCAGGGTTTGTTGTTTGAGTGACGCCGTATGGTCTTGGTGGGAACGGATTTGTCCACACAGAAGCTGAGGTAGCCCGTGAAGGTGTGAATGAGGCCATCGATGTCCTCACCATGTGGATCGCAGAGCTGCTTCCAGGCGGTGGCTTCAAAACAGTCCTTTAGAGTGTCAACTATATATATATATATATACACACACACATATACATATGTATGTATGTATATGTATGTATATATATGTGTGTGTATGTATGTATATATATATGTATATGTATGTATATATATATATATATGTATATATATATATATATATATATATATATATATATATGTATATATGTATATCAACCCACATTATATACTTTGTATCATTCATTAATACTCCCATACATGACATATTGTACTGAAGTATGGGGAAATACATATAAAACAAATATATATCCAGTCTTTATGCTTCAGAAGAGAGCTATTAGAATAATAAACAAAGCTGCTTACAGGGAACCAACAAACCCACTTTTTCTTAATTTAAAAGCTCTCAAGTTGAAAGATCTGGTTGACTTTAAAACTGCAGTAATAATGTTTAAAGCTAAGAATCTATCACAGCCCGCAAATATCCAAAAGTTGTTCCAAATAAGGGAGAAACAATATAATTTCAGAGGAACATGTATATTTCAAAAACCTTCAGTGAGAACTACCACCAAGCAACACTGTGTTTCAGTGCAAGGAGTCAGATTATGGAACGATTTTGGACCTGAATTAAAATCATGTACAACGCTTGGACAATTTAAACAAAAACTAAAGGAAGAAATACTCCAAACATATATACAAGATGACATATAAAATCACATAAGGATTGTCATATCCAGTCTGTGTTGTGTTGTTACTTAGTTTTTTATGTCACGTTTTGTCTTAGCTTTGTTCCGAATTGTAATCGCTCTTGTTTTGTTTTTCTTTTGAATTCTTGGATGGAACATGGGTGGGCAATATAAGCTGCGGCTTCAGCCATCACCCATTTCAGATAACTTATGTTGAACTGTATAATCAGAGGAGTTCTTGTTTAATTTGACCTTGTTGGATTTTTTCGGCTTTGTTATATTATTCTGTTTCTTTTTAATCTTTACTTTTAATCTATCCGAAATAAAGATTCATTCATTCATTAAATTTGCATTCAAAAGACTATCTTAAGACTGCATAGAACTTCGAATAGGCCAGATGTGATGTATTATGAATACTAGAAAAGCACTCGGAGAGCGCAGACCTCTGCCAAGCGCCACAGTTCCCCCCATACAGTGTTTAACATCATAAATAAAATATTGAAAATGGCCCTATCTCGCAATGTTAAATAATAAAAAAAAAAAGAATCCTTTAAAAAATTCCTGGATCCAGACGGTGATCCGGATCACCACCAAAATCTAATCATCTGTAGGATACCCCATTTCTGACAATCTGTGAAAATTTCATGAAAATCCGTCCATAACTTTTTGAGTTATCTTGCTAACAAAGAAACAGACAAACAGACAAACCAACGCTGATGATCACATAACCTCCTTGGCGGAGGTAACTAGAAGACTAGAAATATCAGCAGAGTATACTAGCACTGACACAGACACGTGCATAAATGACGGCAAAATCGCTCTGATATTTTATGTGTTTACATGATACACCAAGCATGACGAGGCTTGCAATTACACAGCACATGTTCTTCAAGTTTGCTGCTAGCGTCACTGGCCTTGTGTTTTTTCATTCTTACGTGGTCTTTCACATCGCTGATTCCGCCATGTCCAATCAAAAAGTCTTGTCTACACAAAGTGCAATTTGCATAATTTTCACCCCTTCTTGAGCGAATAATAACTCCCGGAAATGCTTTGCTGTATTCCTCACGAAAAGACTGTAATTTTCGTTTGTGTTTCGCGCTCGTTAGTGATTTTTCTCCAGCAGACTCCATGATGAAAACGTATAATTCTTACCTGATTGCCTCGCGATTGCACATGGAAAATTGGCTCAGACCTCTCGCACATGCGCAATACACCTACATGAAGCAGTGCCGATTGCCTTTGTTCTAAATTTAGATACGATTCTGAGCGACAGCGTGTTTGGAATTGCTTTCGTGTTTTCCGTGTTTTTTTTACCATTTAAAATTTTTGACTGAATTTTTTAGTGAAAAAACGTAATTTTGAATAATAAAACCGGAACCCGGAACGGGGTCTTAAAAACCGGAACCATTACGGCAAAACCGGAGTAGTTGGCAGGTATGAGATCTCTCCAGAGATGTTCAATTGGATTCAAGTCTGGGCTCTGGCTGGGCCACTCAAGGACATTCACAGAGTTGTCCTGAAGCCACTCCTTTGATATCTTGGCTGTGTGCTTAGGGTCATTGTCCTGCTGAAAGATGAACCGTCGCCCCAGTCTGAGGTCAAGAGCGCTCCAGAGCAGGTTTTCATCCAGGATGTCTCTGTACATTGCTGCATTCATCTTTCCCTCTATCCCGACTAGTCTCCCAGTTCCTGCCACTGAAAAACATCCCTACAGCATGATGCTGCCACCACCATTGGCATGGTTATAAGTGGTGCCTGGTTTTCTCCAAACATGACGCATGGCATTCACACCAAAGAGTTCAATCTTTGTCTCATCACACCGGAGAATTTTGTTTCTCATGGTCTGAGAGTCCTTCAGGTGCCTTTTGACAAACTCCAGGCGGGCTGCCATGTGCCTTTTACTAAGGAGTGGCTTCCTTCTGGCCACTCTACCATACAGGCCTGATTGGTGGATTGCTGCAGAGATGGTTGTTCTTCTGGAAGGTTCTCCTCTCTCCACAGAGGAACACTGGAGCTCTGACAGAGTGACCATCAGGTTCTTGGTCACCTCCCTGACTAAGGCCCTTCTCCCCCGATCGCTCAGTTTGGCTGGCCAGCTCTAGGAAGAGTCCTGGTGGTTCTGAACTTCTTCCATTTATGGATGATGGAGGAAACTGTGCTCAGTGGGACTCATTGGGACCTTCAAAGCAGCAGAAACTTTTCTGTACCACCTCCCCAGATTTGTACTTCGAGACAATCCTGTCTCAGAGGTGTACAGACAATTCCTTTGACTTCATGCTTGGTTTGTGCTCTGACATGCACTGTCATCTGTTTGACCTTATATAGACAGGTGTGTGCCTTTCCAAATCATGTCCAATCAATTGAATTTACCACAGGTGGACTCCAATTAAGCTGTAGAAACATCTCAAGGATGATCAGTGGAAACAGGATGCACCTGAGCTCAATTTTGAGCTTCCGTGAATACTTATGTACATGTGATTTTGTAGTTTTTTATTTTTAATAAATTTACAAAAATTTCAATTTTTTTTTTCACATTGTCATTATGGGGTATTATGTGTAGAATTTTGAGGGAAAAAATGAATTTAATCTCTTTTGGAATAAGGCTGTAACATAACAAAATATGGAAAAAGTGAAGCACCGTGAATACTTTCCAGATGCACTGTGTGTATTTACAGAACAAAGGGTCAATGACAAAAAAGAATAGGCAGCTTCCACTGAAAAATAAATCTGTTGAAAATACATCTTTGCAAAAATCTGATAAAAGCCTTTTCTTTCAATGAATAAAATATTAAACCTCCATTTATAGAAGTAAATCCTTTAAAAAAAACAAACAAACAAAACGAGCCATTACGTGCGAGGACAGGAGCAAATGTACAAGAAAAATCATGAAAATATGAGAGAAATTGTTATAAATTCTATAGGAAAAAAGTTGCAAATTTTGTAGAAAAAAGTTGTAAATTTATGATTATATTATAAGTCTGTCGGGGAAAGGTAACAATTTTATCACGAAACATGGCATATTTACAGGGAAAAAAAGTACTACATTTACTACAAAAATAATAAATGTGCCAGAAAAAAGTTGCACATTTCTAGAAGTTGTAACTTTCCAAGAAAATAGTTTACAAGAAAAACCTCACTAATTGGTGAGAAAATTGGACAATTATGAGAGAAAAAGGTAAAAAAAAAAAAAAAGCTATCCACCTTATTCCTAGGCCCCATGATGCCTTGCATGGATTATGGGAGCAACTTCCGGTACTAGTTTAGAACGTGTGGTTGTCAATGAAACAGGACACTTTTCCTTGTTAAAAAAACAATGACTTTGGCATCAAAAATGTGGGAACATGGCCTGTTGCACCTCAAAAACAGTAATAGAATCACACCACTTCCCATGACTATCGAGGGATGGAAGATGACCTTAAAAAGTGGCCTGGCAGACAGTAGCTCCGTTTGTTAGTGCCGCTACGATGCTAGCGCTGTAAACAAATAAAAGCTCTGAGATATATCAATGTCTTCACCGCAATAAAGTCGGCTGCATTTTGTTAAAATATGTTGGACATAATCAAATTTACCTTAGAGCAGACGTACACCACAACACCGGGCCTGGCTGTCATGGTATATACAGACAGCTGCAGACGTTCATTTTACCCCGAAATTCAAATGCTCATGCTGCTGTCATGCCATGAATGCTTGTTATTTAACTTAACATGTACAGACATTTTCTGACAGTTGTTCAGAATTTTATCGACCTATATTTTGTGATAATTTAAAAATTAATGCATGCTGAAGCGTGCTGAAGTCTATATCGTTCCAAGGCAGTGCAACCAATGCAACCCCCCCCCCCCCCAAAAAAACCTGTTTGATATCTTTCTTAAATTGTTAAGCCTTAGGAAGCAAATTGTTGCTATTTTTTATTTATTATTTTACTTCATGCAGCCTTCATTCTGTTGACATACAGTATATAACACATAAACGTCAGATCTGTGACATTCATATAAGTGAAAACATACCTGGTGGTGTTGTGTCTGCCCTGTGTCTGTACCACCAATCACATGAACAGTCCTTTTCCATTTTCAGTGCATCATCTACGCATTGCAGGGTGAGAAGCCTCCATTTATACAGTCTATGGCACAACCATGAACACCAGCAACAAGCACCAGAACTACGCCAAAACATTCAAAAAATACAAAAACTACAAGTGCTGAAATTAGCTGCCACTTGAGTGCAAAACACGTATGTGGACTATACATTAAAATGAATTTGAAAAACGTTTAAAAATGCTATTTTAAATGCCCCTGCTACTCCACTCTTACTGATTGATTGAACACTACCTCAGCCAAAACTGGAAGCTCCACCCATGATCGTTCCTACAGTGGCGCCCCCAGGAATAAGGTGGATAAAAAAACTGGCAATGTTTTTCTTGTAGATGTGTGACTTTTACGTGGGAATGTGGGAGTTTTTCCAGCATTTGGAAGTAACTTTTTTGTAACTTGTACTTTTTTCTAGTAAATTTAGGACTTGCTTATAGTAAATAAATTTTGGAATTTTTAAATTGTAAATTAGCATATTTTATCATATTTTTGCCCCTTTATTCTTGCAAATTTGTGCTGAAATTACATATACTAAATTTATGAACATCCCCTAGTTAAAAAATAAATCACCAATTGTGTGTAAAAACTCTCCAAGAGGGCACTTCAGGGGACAAAGGGGTAGTCCAGGGGCATCACCTCAGCCCTATCTGTGCACGTGCCTGTGGGCGTACTGAACTGACGACAAGTAATAGCCACCTCTGAGTTCTCTGCTCCTCTCTTTGTCTCCCTCACGCTGTTCTTCTTGTCTGCCTTTTCCTTCCTCTTCATCTCTGTCCTCACTACTGGCCACATTCTCACATTATGTGGGGCGTGTGTGTGAGTCACATACCCACCCATCCATCCATCTTCTGCCGCTTAATCCTTTTCGGGTCGCGGGGGGGGCTGGAGCCTATCCCAGCATATTTGGGCGAGAGGCAGGGTCCACCCTGGACAGATTACCAGTCCATTGGAGGGCCGGGTCACATACCCCCCAGTTCAAAACATTTAACACGAAATTGGGAATTTTATATTCACACACACACACACACACACACACACACCAGACACGAGTGCACTTTGGACGGAAATAACCAACACCCATGACACACACGTGTGGCTGTTCTTCCTTCAATAGATCTCTTTCACAAGTTGCAACAAAAAAGAGCTGTATGTAGTTATTTTAATCCTAAATTTATTTCATTGCTCACCTGTGAAGCTTTCAACTTCACTTACAGGAATGCAAATCAGGTGGTGACACTCAAAGGCCAAAGCCGGTCACGGTGCCATGTTGCAAGCAACAGGAGAGGGAGGGGGAAAGGAGGCAGCCACAGAGCCAGAGAATCTGAGCAACTGTAGTAACTGCAGAAAATGTGGGGCTGTTGAATTCCCTCAATGGGAAAAGTGTGGGTGTCAAAGCACCCACATCCCCCACAGGTGCGACACCCATGGTCAGCGTAAAAAGTAATATGAGATTCCTTTCAATGTGCTCAAGATGTGTCTGAGAGGTAGTAGGTCCAATAAAAGAACACTGCTGCATGCAGACTGATGGCCCACAGTACAACAGAAAAAAAAAAGAAGCGTCATGAGTTAAAACGGTGAGGAAAACACCACCTACAATGACCACTGGAGGCAGTGGCAGTTTCAAATATGGGCATCATTCTTTTGGGGGTGCCACGAGAATCAGAAAAATAATAATAAATGATTCATAATTATCTGTACCAAGCGTGTATTTGTGGCAAATGGGCATCCTCTACAGGCGGGATGCTGGCGCCCTCTGGCTGTGGCTGGCAGACTCCACAGATCAAACTACAGTACAGCAGACATTCATAGGGGAGCAAAGGAGGAAAAGAAATGTTAAAAGTAAGTTTTTTGTTTAAATTATGCAGTGGTTTGAATTTTAAAACACTGATCCCTAAAATGCCAACATTTGGTTATTACAGCTTATGTAACATATTTTTTCCCCAATGTGTTGTAGCCAACTGGCTTCAGTTTACTGGCCACGTGAATTAATTTCAGGGCAGTGCAGAGACCATTTGAGAGGCAGGGGTGCAAATAAAAAAAAAAGGGCACATGGAATGAGTGTTGTTAAAAATATGTCAACTTTTTATTTTACTTAATTGGTGTCTATTTTACCTTAATAACTATACACTCATGGTCATATTTAATACCCCACAGATGTTTACAAATTATCAACTCACACAGAGACCACGGTCTTCATCATTAATAATGTAAAGGTCAGTGACAAAAAAATGGGCAGTTTCCACTGAAAATGATTATCTCTTCAAAATAAATATCTTTGCAAACATCTGAAAAAAGCTTTTCTTTCAATAAATAAATTATTAAAGCTTAATTCAAATGAATAACTTTTTACAAAAAATTAAAAAGGCCATTCACCAAAATGATCGCCATCAGCAAAATGATCCAAAACCATCCCCTCTGTTGACCTGCCCCCCCGCCCCCAATCCCTTTAAAGACTGCAAGGATAGTTTATACAGGACAGTGTAGTACAGGTGCATCTCAGTAAATTAGAATGTCATAGAAAAGTTGATTTATTTCAGTTATTCAATTAAAAAAGAAAACTGATAAAAAGATTCATTACACACAGAGTGATATATTCCAAGTGTTTATTTCTTTTAATGTTGATGATTGTCTTATAGCTCATGAAAACTCCAAATTCAGTTTCTCAAAAAATTAGAATATTACATAAATTAATTTTTAAAAATGCATTTTTCATAGAAATATTGGCCAACTGAAAAGTATGTCTATGTATACAGTCAGTACTTGGTCAGGGCTCCTTTTGCATGAATTACTGTATCAATGCGGTGTGTCATGGAGGTGATCAGCCTGTGGTACTGCTGAGGTGTTATGAAGGCCCAGGTTGCTTTGATAATGGCCTTCAGCTCATCTACATTGTTGGGTCTGGTGTCTCTCATCTTCCTCTTGACAATACTCCATAGATTCTCTATGGGGTTTAGGTCAGGAGAGTTTGGTGGCCAATCAAGCACAGTGATGCCATGGTCATTAAACCAGGTTTTGATACTTTTGGCAGTGTGGGCAGGTGCCAAGTTCTGCTGGAAAATGAAATCAGCATCTCCATAAAGCTTGTCAGCAGAGGGAAGCATGAAGTGCTCTAAAATTTCCTGGTAGACGGCTATGCTGACTTTGAATTAAAAAAAAAAAAAAAAATAAAATCCATTTTAAGATAAGATAAGATAAGATAAGCCTTTATTAGTCCCACAATGGGGAAATTCCAGGATTGCAACAGCATAGGGATAGCAACACTCAGAGCAACAATCAGAAGGCAAGAAAAAACAACATCTAGTAAACATATGTCCATATTACTATAAATGTATATATATAGACACACAGTGCAGAGCATTATGGCTGGTGGATGTGCAGCAGAAAGTCTAAGCTCTCTCTCCGCGGATGCAGCGGGCCAGCTGGAAGTCTTTGGGCATGATGGTGACCCCCTTAGCGAAGAAGAGACCACCAGGTGGGCCTCGCTGGTCTCCTGCAGAGCCATGACGGCGAAGCTCAGGAAACGCAGGACGGTCTTGAAGTCCTGAAGTCAGAAATTTTGTGTAATATTCTATTTTTTTGAGAAACTGAATTTGAGTTTTCATGAGCTGTGTCATGAACTGAGTTTGGACCTTCTCCCAAACTCAGTTTTATGGCTTTTCTCTGTCTTTATATTTATCTGTTGTATTTTTGGTGCCCTTTTTGAGTTATCCAGCCTTCTATTTGTTTGTTTATGTTTCAGGTTGTTTTGATTATCTCTTGCTTTATTTGTAGTTATTCTCTAGTCTGCATTTGGTTTTGTTTATATTTATTCTGAGGCTGACAGCAGTCAGGTGCATTTCCAGGTTTATGTTGTGCTGCCTGTCAGCTGCCAGCCACTCCTCCCTCTCATTGCATCCCAGCTGTTTCCAATTATTAATTGTTATTCCCTTCGCCTGCTCAGGTGATCCCACACCTGTTATCATTTATGTTGGAGTTTCATGGCCGCTACATTGAATGTCCATCCACTGAGTTCTCCTCAGGACATTTATCCTGTTTATCCTCATTCCTCGTCTCTTCCTGGCCTTAACAGCTCAGGAGTGCATCCTTTGTTAGTGATCTTGTTTGCATTTTGTGTTTTTGCACTTTTTTGGACTTGTGTTACTTTCTTTAATAAATGCACAATATCATCCAGCACTTGGGTTCGTCTCTCTCTGCCTCGTAGAGGTGAACATGACAAGCTATAAGCCATAACCATCAAAATTAAAAGAAATAAATACTTGAAATATTTCACTCTGTGTGTAATGAATCTATACAATATGAGTTTAATTTTTTAATTGAATTACTGAAATAAATCAACTTTTTGATGACTTTCTAATTTATTGAGATGCACCGATTAGATATTGATATATTCACAGATAGGCAGCGTGGACGTGATGACGCAGGCACGGGTGACGTCATCACGCCGTGCCTATATTAAAAGATTGATGGTGGGAGCTCAGTCTTTTTGGTGCTTCACTTCCAAGTCAACCACAGCCCGTAGCAGCCCATAGCTAGCTTACTGGCTGTTATTCCCAACACGTGTACCACCTGTGTCTGTCTTGTAATAAAGTTCTTGTTTGGTACATCGCCTGCCTCCGCTGTCCTATTTCCAGACATAACACTCTCAATGAGAGGATAGGAGCAAATGTACAAGAACAATCATGAAAATATGAGAAAAAAGGTGAAGCATGGCAGAAGTAAAAAAATAAATAAATAAACTTGGCAGGAAAAAGTTGCAAGAAAAACCTCACTAACTGGTGAGAAAATTGGACATGTGGACATGTATGAGAGAAATGGCAAGTCAAAAAAATGTGTGTGCGTATGTGTGTGTGTGGGGGGGGGGGCAGGGAGGCAGTCTGCCCAGGGCATTGTACAAGCCAGGACCAGTACTGACTGGGGGTCAATAAGGGTGGATTCACACTACAACACTTGGACCAAGTTTTGTTGACGTTTTGGCAAACATCTGGCTCTGCTGATAAAAGTTAATGAAAGTTGGTGTTTGTTGGCAAACGCTGGCGAAAGTTGTATTCTTTGAAAATTTTCAGCATGGTGAAAATTTGCCAATGTTTAGAAATAAACGCTGGTGAAAGCTGTGCTCAGTTTGTAAAAATTCCTGAGCGCTGGGCTTAGTTATGCAGAGTTCATCAAAGTCGGTCTAAGTTAAGCTGCACTGGCAAACGTTGACTGAAATGCTGGTGAAAGCAGATGGTTTTAGACCAAAACTCATTTCAGACATGCATGGAGAGAAGGGGGAATAAAAAAAAGAAAAAAAAATATAATCTCCCAAAATGTGACAGTCCAAACAAATAAAAATTCCTCATTTCGAAATTTATTGTTCTTAATTTTCTGCTCCATACTTAATCATTCTCCAGGATTTATTGGTTTTGTCATGTTCTGGTGAGCACACTCTCCCCCTCCCGTCCTCTTCAACTTTCCCCTACTCCGCGGGCAATTAATCCTCACCTGCATGATGAGACACACCTGCTACCTCTGCCTCGCCAGCGCTTAAATAGACCTTCACTTCTATGCTTCGGCGCTGGCTCATTTGGGATACTACCAGTTTCAGCAAGTAAGTTTAATTCTTCCTCTCGAAGAAAACCCCATTAATATTTTTTCTTCTCCTCCTCAGGTTGGTACCTCCTTCGTGGTGCATCTCTGGGGTTGTTGTTCGCTCACCTGCCTCATCAGCGTCACCACATCAGCAGCCATCTTCATCTGGTCAGACACCTCACCCAGCTCTACTCCTGCCTTCCAGCAACTCCACTTGGTTCGCCAATCGACAGTTAGTCGTAACTTTTCACCGGACTGCCCTGGCTTCCCATTGTGTATCATATGGAGGATGAGGAGAGTGACTTCACACCGTTAACAGTTATCCAGAAAATCCATACATCCGCGGCGGACGGATCTAATCTAATCTAATCTGCTAATTGAATCTAATGCTGCTTGTAGTTTGGGTGGGCAGTAGATGGCATTGGCTGGTTTCTCTGCCGGACTCTCTCTTCCTCCCACGTGAGTGTTGTCCTATTTTTCACTTATCAGTCTCCCTCCTAATCTAACCTGCTGTCGTCTCTCCCTACAGGCTGGGTTTTCCTCTGGCGAGTGGCATTTTTCCTTTGCGAAGCTTTCCTTTTTGTATTAATAAAATTCAAATCAAATTTGCTTTTCTGTGTCATCATGTGTTTTCTCTGGTGTCATTCCCTACACGTGAGCTGTCAGTCATTACCAATCATGACAATGAGCCAGCCATAGTGCAAGCTCAGCGGGCGCAGCATCAGCGGGACACTCCGCTTTGGATCGCTTGGATGCCACAGAGAGGCAGGTGGCCGTGCTTACACAGCAGCTGGGCACGGTTGCCGAACATTTGTCCCATTTGTCCCATCTGGGTTCCACCCCTCTGCTTGTTGCCCCAGTTTCTTCCACCGTGCGCCGAACCACCTCCGTTCCCTCACCAGCCCCGTACACAGGGGAGGTGGGGAAATGTAAGGGCTTTTGTGCCATGTTTGACTGTATTTGGGCCAGGTCGGGGGGGGGAGTACCCGGACGGTACAGCGAAAATTCACTTTATGACCCTCCTGCTGTGAGATTGGGCCCAACTGAGGGCCCTATCTATTCTCTACAGCCTGGAGGGCCCCAATTATTCGTTTGAGAGATTTGTGGCCGAATTCACTCGCACTTTTGACTGTTCAGAAAGTGAGGGGAACATCATGAGCTGACTAATGTCACTCTGTCAGGGGAGCCGGTCTGCCGCCGATTACTCCGTGGAGTTCCGGGTCATTGCGACAGACTCTGGATGGAATGACGTTTTGTTATGCAGCGTCTTCCTCCACGGTTTAAACAAAAACCTCCGTGATGACCTAGTGGTTCATGCCGTTCCCTCCTCCTTGGATGGTCTAATTGATCAGGCTATCAGTCTTGACAACCGATACCACGAGCGCACGAGGGAGTGCAAGACCTCCTCCAACCTGCCCAGTGCGCGCACACCCTCTTCGGCTTCTGATACAGGTGGAGCCGACTCCTCCTCTGAGTCTATGGAGTTCAGCTGAGTATGTTTGACTCCGGGAGAGCGCCAGAGGCGGAGGAGAGTTGCCACCTGCATGTTCTGTGGCTCTCTAAAGCACACACTGCAGGAGTGCCATCTGAAGCCAAAAGATGCGGCCCGTCAGTAGCCGTGGGCGGTCTGACGGGTGGGAAATCCATTCATCTCCCTGGCAACTTCTCCATTTCAGCCCTCATCCAGTTACTGGGGGTCGAAAGGAGAGCTATGGCTTTGACTGATTCAGGGGCAGAGCAGAGCTTCATCTCTGCGCGCTTCATGCCATACCAGAAGGGGGCCCTGACAGTTGTCTGTTTGTCCTGGCCACTCTCCACAGTGATGCCATCAAGTGGGGCCACACCAGCTTTTTTGCTTGCCAGCCTGGGATCACTTGCACCATCAACCTCATTCGTCGGGTGTTCTGGTGGCCCACTCTGCGGACCGACGTCCAGGATTATGTCAACACCTGTCAAGTCTGCTGTCATAATAAATCGGACTCCTCGCCCCCTTCTGGCCTCCTTCATCCACTTCCCATCCCCTGCCGACCCTAGTCCCACATTGCCCTGGACTTTGTTACCGGACTTCCCCCCTCTCAAAGTAACACTGTGATCCTCAAGTGTGTGGATCGCTTCTCTAAAATGGTCCACCTGGTGCCCCTTCCCAAATTACCCTCTACTTCGGAAACGGCGAACCTCCTCACAAACTATGTCATCCGCTTACATGGAATTCCTGTGGACATTGTGTCTGACCGGGGCCCTCAATTTACCTCCCAAGATTGGAAAGCCTTCTGCCGCTCTCTAGGCACCACCGTTAGCCTCACATCTGGGTACCATTGACAGCACAATGGGCAGCCTGAGAGCGCCAACCAATCCTTGGAGGTCACCCTTCGGTGCATGGCAGCCTGCGATCCCAGTTTGTGGAGCTCTCATTTGACCTGGGAGGAGTATTTGCACAATTCTGCCATCTCAACAGCCACCGAATTGACCCCATTTGAGGCATCTATGGGGTACACGCCCCCTCTGTTACCTATGATGGAGAGGGACATGACAGTACCATCGGTGGGGGCCCACACACGCTGCTGTCGCCAGCTCTGGAAGGCCACTCATGCTGCCCTTGCCCGTTCAGTTGAATGCAACCGCCAGTACACTGACCGCAGGGGTACCCCTGCTCCTAAGTATTCTATCGGGCAGCAAGTGTGGTTGTCAGCGGACCAAGTGCCCTTGAAGACGGAGTCAAGGAAGTTCTCTCCTCATTTTCTGGGCCCATTTCCCATCTCTAGGGTTATTAACAACGTCACAGTCCGCTTGAAGCTTCCGCCAGTGATGCGGATACACCCCACATTCCACATTTCGAAGATCAAGCCCCTCTCTGTCACCCCTCTCTGCCTTCCCCCAAAGCCACCTCCTCCCCCTCGGCTCATCAACAGCCAAACCACCTACACGGTCCAGAGGATTCTGTACGTTCGCCTTCGGGGCCGGGGGCTCCAATATCTCGTCCACTGGAAGGGCTACGGACCAGAAGGAAGATTGTGGATCCCTGGTTTGAACTTCCAAGACAAGGGGATGGTCCTGGCCTTTCACAAGGCACATCCCAACAAGTCCAGTGGACCGCCAGTAGGCGCTCCTTGGGGATGGGCACTGTCATGTTCTGGTGAGCACACTCTCCCCCTCCCATCCTGTTCAACTTTCCCCTACTCCGCGGGCAATCATCCTTACCTACGTGATGACACGCACCTGCTACCTCTGCCTTGTCAGCACTTAAATAGACCTTCACTTCTGTGCTTCAGCACTGGCTTGTTGGGTATACTACCAGTTTCAGCAAGTAAGTTTAATTCTTCCTCTCGAAGAAAACCCCATTAATATTTTGTCTTCTCCTCCTCAGGTTGCTACCTCCTTCGTGGTGCGTCTCCGGGGTTGTTGTGTGCTCACCTGCCTCATCATCATCTCCACATCAGCAGCCATCTTCACCCGGTCAGACACCTCACCCTGCTCTACTTCTGCCTTCCAGCAACTCCACCTGGTTCACCGTAAGTGCTGGGCTCCTCTGCTGGGTTCTCTCTTCCTCCCACGTGAGTGTTGTCCTATTTTTCCCTTTTCAGTCTCCCTCCTAATCTAACCTGCTCTCGCCTCTCCCTACAGGCTGGGTTTTCCTCTGGCGAATGACGCTTTTCCTTTGCAAAGCTTTCCTTTTTGCATTAATAAAATTCAAATCAAATTTGCTTCTCTGTGTCATTGTGTGTTTTCTCTGGTGTCACTCCCTACACGTGAGCTGTCAGTCATTACCAATCATGACAGGTTCATCTTCAATTGTGGGGAATCAAACAGCGCTGATGTGGTGTCAAAAAATAAATGACATTTAACAGGATTTTATGTTATTTTAATGGAGAGAGTTGTAACAGTCAAAATATAATCACCCATCATTTTATTTATATGATGATACACTAAACTACTACTACTTTTTATTCCATCCACATTCACATTTTAATTGTGGACTTACTGTTGGAGTCTATAGATAGGCATTAATGTATTATTTTTTTCGGGGAATGAATGAATGCATGAATGAATGGATGAACATGGGAAAAAGGGTATGCAGAAGTAACTACAAAAGGAAAATAAATACTGAAACGTATGCTCAAGGGAAATGTGTTCACTGCAAAATCAGGTTCAGAATGGCTGGAAGCCTCCACAAACCCTGATCTTTATATGAGTGTCACCTAAAGCTGATGTCAGGTGACCTGCGCTGAGTATTCGTTTGCTTAAGTTAACCTAAGTTGGCAACAGCTACACATATGCTAGCCTTAGTTGGTTAAAGTTTGCCAACGCTGAATGCAATGCTGGCAAATGCTAGCAAAAGTTCATAAAAGATCATAGAAGTTGGTGTGCGCTGGAATAAAAAAAAAACCTGCTCATGAACGTAATTTCATTGCTGTTTGGACTAATTTCTCTGATTTTTCAAAATGTCTGTAAAAGTCGGTCCAAACGCTATAGAATTGAGAATATGTATGGGTACATAATCATACCATGTAGGATAACTAAGTAGACGGTTATGCTGTTTCATTCCATCTAGCTACAATGCGCCGCACTGTGTGTGTTTATATATTTATTCCATCTAGCAACAATGCTCCACACTGTGTGTGTTTATATATTTACATATTTATTCCATCTAGCTACAATGCTCTGCACTGTGTGTGTTTATATATTCATATATTTATTCCATCTAGCTACAATGCTCCGCACTGTGTGTTTATATATTTACATATTTATTCCATCTAGCTACAATACTCCACACTGTGTGTTTATATACTCATATATTTATTCCATCTAGCTACAATGCTCCGCACTGTGTGTTTATATATTTATGTATTTATTCCATCTAGCTACAATGCTCCGCACTGTGTGTCTATATATATATATATTTATATGTACATATGTATACTCGCTGCTCTTGTTTTTTTTTTCTCTTGCCTTCTGATTGTTGCTCTGAGTGTTGCTATCCCTGTGCTATTGCAATCCTGGAATTTCCCCATTGTGGGACTAATAAAGGCTTATCTTATCTTATCTTATCTTATCTTATCTTATAGTGTGAACCCAGCTTAATAGCTATGCAGACATCAGAACAATACCATATGTTTGACAATGGCCATTGTCTTTGGGTTTTTGATTGTATGTTGAATTCTAGGGTGTATTAATATAATGCTTAATGCGTGATTTTTGTCTTCTTTATGTATCTGTGTGGCAGTCATCGGTAACAGTTCAGAGCGTCGGTGAAAATGGAGCCACTTCAGTCTCCCTCCACTCATCGGCACTGACTCAAACTCCACCACGGCCTCGGACAGATAAACCCGGCCTGAGCGTCGCGGCTCAGATAGAGACCCACAGTAGCAGCCGCAGCACCCTGGGCTCCATGATAGGGGGGCTGCAGGGGGAAGATGAGAGTCCTCTGCCCAGTCAAACCTGACTTGGTGATGTAGACAACAAAAAGCAGAGGATAGTCTGTATTGTTGTCAAAACTGTTCAGTATTGGACTCATGTATTTAAAATACATGGACTTTGGACTTCCGGTTCCTGTAAGGTGAGGACGCACAAGTAAAGGCTCCCAGTTCGTTTCTGTTTAAAACTCAGTTTAGAGCTAGCGTTTTGAGCTGTTTTGTTTTTTTTTTTGTTACTACTGCTGGAGAATAAACCTGCTCGTGCGAAAAAAGAGAATTTGCCAGTCTCATAACTTAATATTGTAGTGGCTGGTGAAGCAATCAGGCCCCTCATGCTCAGGGAGAACAAAGGGATTTCTCCCACGTGTTTTTTTTTTTCCTACGATCACAATCAATGATCATCGGCCGGGATCATGGGTCCCAAGAAAGCTCAGCAGACTGAGGAGGTGGACAAAATTAAAAAAGCACTGGATTTCTTGGCGGAAGAGATTTCTGCTGTTAAGCTGCAGCAAAGAAACATCCTGGACCTGATCGAGGAGGTGAAAGCGCTGCGGATCCAGAACGCTGAGAAGGAAAAGAGGCTGGCATATCTGGAGAGCAGAGTGTCGGAACTGGAGCAGAACACTCGGGTGAACGACGTGATCATCACGGGGTTCCACATTAAACCCCGATCATACGCGCGAGCGGTGGCCGTGGACAGCAGTGGAAGCCTCGGTGAGCTGGAAGACGAATCCACGGAGCAACAAGTGGCGGCCTTCATGCAGTCCAAAGGAATTCAGCTGGACTGTAACACCATAGAGACCTGCCACCCTCTGCCCAGGAAAAACGGCAACAAACCGTCTGTGATCATGAGGTTTGTGAACAGAAAACACAAGACTGCGCTGCTAAAACAAGGTAGGAAACTGAGAGGAACGAACATTTACATAAACGAGCACCTCACAAAAGAAAACGCAGAAATAGCCAGAAAAGCAAGATACATGAAAAAGCAGAAAAAGATTCAAAACACCTGGACATCAAACTGTAAAATATACATCAAATTAAACGGATCACCTGAAGAAGCCAAGGTCATTAACATCCGTAATATTATGGAACTGGACAAATATCAATGAATATTATGAACTGGAGTCACAGCAACAATCAGACAACTGTAGGACACTGAAGGGACATACTCATCTGCTACAAGACATTTAACAACATGGAACAAAAGATCAACAAACAGGAACAACAGGAACTGAAAGTTTTTGAATATACAGATCACAACCCACAGGACATAGAATATGACATAGACCCTGATAATAATTTATTTAGCTCCATCAATAATGACTGTAGTTACTACACAGATGATCAGTTTAACACAATGGTCACATCTGATTTCAATATTTCTATGATCCACTTCAACAGCAGAAGTCTCTATGCCAACTTTAATAACATTAAAGATTATTTACATCAGTTTAAAGAGCCATTCAGTATTGTGGCAATATCAGAGACGTGGCTCAGTGAAGAGAAAGGAGTGGATTTTACCATGGATGGCTATGAATTAAATTATATAAATAAAAAAGTGAAAAAAGGAGGAGGAGTTGCAATTTATGTTGACAAGAGCTTGCAATACAAGGTTGTTGAAAATCTGTCAGTAACTGTGGATGATTTATTTGAATGTATTTCAATAGAAATCTGTCTGGACAATGTGAAGAATGTAGTAGTGAGCTGTGTATATAGAACACCTGGATCAAACATTGACTTATTTAAGGACTGGATGGAAAAAATGTATGCAAAACTAACTCATAAAGTTATGTTCATCTGTGGGGATTTCAGTATAGATCTGTTGAACTCAAAACAACATAGTTTGACAGAAGAATTTATCAACACAATGTACAGTATGGGCTTACATCCAACAATTATTGGACCTAGCAGAATCACATCACACAGTGCCACACTAATAGATAACATATTCACAAACACTATGGGAAATAATATCAGGAGTGGGCTTTTATTGAATGATATCAGTGACCACCTGCCGATTTTTGTTGTCTATCAATGTGATTATAGGGAGAAAAAGTATACCAAAAATATTAAATATAAAAGAATAAGAACCGAAGAATCAATGTATTTACTGACAAAGGAATTATTAATACAAGATTGGAAGATAGTTTATGATGAAAATGACATAAATAAAGCATATGATAATTTTTTACAAATATTTCAATCATTGTACAATAAAAACTGTCCTATAAAACAATACAGTGACAGACAACAAAAAAAATATTCCTTGGGTCACCAAGGGGTTAATTCATTAAATGCAGACCGGTGGAAGCTGAGATCAAATATAAAAGATATAAAAATAAGCTTACTAATATAATGAGGACCTGTAAGAAAGAATATTACAACAGAATATTAGAGGATAACAAAAATAACTTAAGAGGAATATGGCAAGTACTCAATGGGATTATTAGTAATCGACCTAAGAATGCTAATTATCCAGAATATTTTATTGAAAATGGCAATTTGATAAGTAATATGGAGGATGTGGTCAGTGGTTTCAATAAATTTTTTGTAAACGTTGGTCCTGAATTAGCAAAATCAATAGTGACACCAGAAACAAACAACAGTGGTTCTGTGAATGAAATAGAAGATAGAAATCCAAACACAATCTTTTTGGGCGCAGTTACTGAAAAGGAAATTATCGAGACTGTGAGTAAATTTAAGGACAAAAAATCAATGGACTGGAATGAAATTGACATGACAATAGTGAAAAAAGTAATTGAAGGAATTGTTAAGCCACTCACCCACATCTGTAACCTGTCATTTCAAACTGGTACATTTCCAGACAAAATGAAAATAGCAAAAGTAATACTGTAGGAGTCAAGAATTGAGGAGACTGGATGATTTTTCCAGTAACTGCTTTAATTCCCCATTCATCCTACGTCCTCTCTCGATCGGAGTGAAAAGAGACAGGATGCAGTCACACACATACATTTATACATTCATTTCTAACAATACATCACACACAAAAGTCACAATACTCAGCTACATCCTTTCATCTGTAATAGAACACCCAGAGTCCTTCTGTTCTCCTTTCCGACCCCCAGAGGTCAGGCCGGGTAATCTTCTCCCCTCTCCTGGGTCCCCAGGGGGTGCAGACACATCTTCCTCTTGAGGTGTGAAGTCAACACACATGGCTAGCTCAAAGTCTCTCTTGGCTGAATTCAGCCAGCCACATGTGAGTTACATAGGTTATAACAATGGGCTCCACATCACTCCCCCCTTCCACGCGAAAGACTGGGCACCCACATACAGTCATACAACAGTCATACAGCACGTCACCCCCCCAACAGAATCTCACAGCAACCCAAACAACCTGACCAAAAAAAAAACAAAAAAAAACATCATTCTGCATGCAGCTTAGGTTTCAATCTTCTCCCGAATCTGCTGTATGCAGGTCTCCTGCTCTGTGTTGGGCTGTCCTGCTGTGCATCTGTGGAGTGAGGGGGAGAAGGGTTATTTGCCCTCCGTGGGGGGTCCCAGGGCCGCCCCTTCGGAGGCCTGCCGCGTCGAGGCATGCCCGCCGGCCGTACAGACTCGTTATGCAACACAAAAGCAGGCTTTAATCTATCGATACTGATCGTCTCCCTCCTGCCCCCCAAATCTAGCACAAAATATTTCTCCCCAGTTTCCAGCACTCGAAATGGACCGTCGTAAGGTGGGCGCAGACTATGCTGCTGAGCATCGTGCCTGACAAAAACAAACTCTGCGTCTCGTAAAGCCTGGGGCACGAACACACGCGGGAAAGAGTGATGAGCGGGGCCCGGGAGCATTTCTGCTCCCGTGTTACTCAGAGACCCCCGGATCGGGGGGGGCCCTGGTGCCGTGTGGTCGGGTAAAAACTCGCCTGGCAGCCTGAGCGGTTGTGCGAAGACCAATTCTGCTGGTGAGGCATCTAGATCCTCTTTGGGTGCCGAACGCAACCCCAATAAAACCCATGGTAGTTTGTTTACCCAATCTGTGTCCGTCAGTGATGCTCTGAGGGCTGCCTTCAAAGACCTGTGAAAACACTCGCATAAACCGTTGGCCAGGGGATGGTAAGCGGTCGTGCGATGTACCGCCGCTCCTAAGCCGCTGGCCACTGCTGACCACAGTTCCGACGCAAATTGAGGTCCCCTATCAGACGTAATATCTGACGGGACCCCGAACCACGCTACCCAGGCTGTTAAAAAATCCCGTGCCACCTCTGCCGCTGTGGTCGATGTTAACGGGACCACTTCCGGCCAACGAGTGGTTCGGTCTACCATTGTCAAGAGATGCGTGAACCCTTGTGAAGTGGGCAGGGGGCCCACGAGGTCCACGTGCACATGATCGAACCTTTTAGCCGGAATGTGGAACGATTCTAAGGGCGCCTTAGTGTGCCTGTGAATCTTGGCGCGCTGGCAAGCCATGCAGGTTTTAGCCCACTCTTTCACGTGCTTGCGCAGGCTCAGCCAAACAAACTTCTCCGCCACCATTTTCACCGAAGCGCGCACCCCTGGGTGCGCTAGGGAGTGCACGGTGTCAAAAACGCGATGGCGCCACGCGGCTGGCACCACCGGGCGCGGTCGCCCCGTGGATACATCGCAAATAAGCGGGGGGAAACCGGTTTGTAGATTTCTGCGTTCCAGCCTTAACCCTGTTGGTCCAGACAGGAGCGCGTGCACGTCTGCGTCCTCGCTCTGCTCCGCCGCCATGGCTGCATAACCTATTCCCACGTGGACCGGAGCCGCGCGCGTGTCTGCGCTGTTACCGCGCTCTGGGTAAGCGGCCGCGCAATCCGTTTCCGCGCGGACGGGTGCTGTTACTGCGCGTGACAGACAGTCTGCCACCACATTGATTTTACCGGCTACGTGCTGAATATCGGTGGTAAATTCAGAAATTGCGGCCAGCTGTCTCTGTCGCCGCCCTGACCACGGTTCTGAAGTTTTGGACATCGCAAAAGTAAGCGGTTTGTGGTCGACAAACGCGGTGAAACGCCGCCCTTCCAACCAAAACTGGAAATGGCGAATAGCCAAGTGGAGCGCCAGCAGCTCCCTGTCAAACGCGCTGTATTTTCGCTCAGCCTCGCGTAGGGATCTGCTGAAGAATGCGAGTGGTTGCCAAACCCCGGCAACCTGCTGTTCCACTACGGCCCCTATGGCCACATCTGACACGTCCGTGGTTAGCGCTATGCGGGCTGCCGGGTCTGGGTGGGCCAACAGTGCCGCGTTTGCCAGTGCCCGTTTAACCTCTGTGAATGCGCGCTCCCCCTCCGGGGACCATTCAATCACATGGGAGGGCTTCTGCTTTTTGAGCGTGGTGTACAAGGGCTGCATAAGCTGCGCTGCGTGGGGTATGAAACGGTTATAAAAATTTACCATCCCCAAAAATTCTTGCAACGCTTTTACTGTTCGAGGCTGGGGAAAATCTGCCACTGCGCGTACTTTGGCCGGCAAAGGAACTGCTCCCTCCGAGGAAACGCGGTGCCCTAAAAAGTCGATTTGTGCCACGCCAAAATGGCACTTGGCCGAGTTGATTATCAACCCATGCTTTCCTAACCTCTGAAAAACTGTCGTGAGGTGTTTTGCGTGCTCCTCCTCGGAGGTGCTGGCTACCAAAATGTCATCTAAATAGACAAAAATGAAAGAAAGGTCGCGCAACACTGCATCCATCATCCGTTGGAAGGTTTGTGCGGCGCCTTTAAGGCCAAAAGGCATTCGTAAAAACTCAAAAAGCCCGAACGGGGTTATTACGGCTGTTTTGGGGATGTCCTCTGGTCGGACCGGGACTTGGTGATAACCGTGGACCAGGTCTATTTTAGAAAAAATGCGCGCCTTCGCCAAATGCACTGAAAAGTCCTGGATATGCTCTTCTCCTCATCTCAGGCGATTTCAACCACATTTCACTGTCTCCCATTCTGCCCACTTTCACCCAGTATGTCACATGCCACACTAGAGACAATAAAACACTGGATTTGTTCTACGCAAACACTAAGGAGGCGTACACCTCATCACAACTCCCCCCACTTGGGAGATCGGATCACAACTTGGTTCATCTCCGACCGGTGTACAAACCCCTAGTGCACAGACAACCTCCGGCCATGCACACTGTGGAGTTATGGTCTGAGGAGACAATGGACACTCTAAAGGACTGTTTTGAAGCCACTGCCTGGAAGCAGCTCTGCGATCCACATGGTGAGGACATCGATGGCCTCATTCACACCTTCACGGGCTACCTCAGCTTCTGTGTGGACAAATCCGTTCCCACCAAGACCATACGGCGTCACTCAAACAACAAACCCTGGATCAACCCTGAGATAAAAACACTTCTGAGAGAGAAGAAGAGGATCTTCAGGTCGGGGAACAGGGAGATGCTGAAGTCCGTACAGAGGGAGCTGAGGAGAAAGATCAGAGAAGGCAAGGACAGCTTCAGGAAGAAGATGGAGGACAAGCTGCAACAGAGCGACATCAGCGGGGTCTGGAGAAACCTCAAAACCATCTCGGGGCTCCAGAATACCTCCCCCCAGGCCACGGGGGGCAGGGAGTGGGCGAACAACCTGAATCTGTTTTTCAATAGATTTGACCAACCGCCCTCCCCCCTGTCTGCACAACAACCACTGCTGCCTCTAAGAAATCAAGTCCTGCTGCCCACTCCCCACTCCACCGACACCCCCCCCCACTCCTAACACACAGCCCCCCATCCTGACCCTGACCAAGACCCAGGTGAGGACGGAGCTGAGGAAGATCAAGGCGAGGAAGGCGTCGGGACCGGACGGCATCAGCGCAAAGCTCCTCAAGTCCTGTGCAGACCAGCTGTGTGGGATTGTGACGTATATCTTCAACATGAGCCTGAAACTGGGGAGGGTACCACAGCTGTGGAAAACATCTTGTGTGGTACCTGTACCAAAAACTTCCCACCCCAAAGACCTGAACAGCTACAGACCGGTGGCCTTGATGTCCCACTTGATGAAGACCCTGGAGAGACTGCTCCTTGCTCATCTCCGCCCCCTGGTGGAACCAGCGATGGATCCACTCCAGTTCGCCTACCAGCATGGCATTGGGGTGGAGGATGCGGTGATCTTCCTCCTTCACCGTTCTCTGTCCCACCTGGAGAAGCCCGGGAATATGGTGAGGATCATGTTCTTTGACTTCTCCAGTGCTTTAAACACCATCCAACCGATGATCCTGAAGGACAAGCTGCTGCGCGCAGGGGTGGACCAGCACCTGTCATCATGGACCCTGGACTACCTCACGAACCGGCCTCAGTTTGTGAGAACCCGGGACTGTGTTTCCGACACGATCATCAGTAGCACGGGGGCCCCCCAGGGAACGGTGCTGGCTCCCTTCCTGTTCACTCTTTATACTGCGGACTTCTCACACAACACAACACATTGCCATCTACAGAAGTTCTCTGATGACTCTGCGATCGTTGGTCTCATCTCCAACGGAGATGAAGCTGAGTACAGAGGGCTTATCCAGGACTTTGTGGACTGGTGCCATCGGAACTGCCTCCAGATCAACGCGAGGAAAACTAAGGAGCTGGTGGTGGACTGCCGCAGGCATGGGCAGCCCCTCACAGCACCAGTAAATATACAGGGAACAGACATCGAGATGGTGACATCCTATAAGTACCTGGGTATTCATCTGAACAATAAACTAGACTGGTCACACAATACTGACGCACTCTACAAGAAGGGACAGCGCAGGCTGTTCCTGCTGAGGAGACTCAGGTCTTTTGGTGTACAAGGGGCGCTGCTGAAGTCATTCTATGACACGGTGGTGGCATCAGCCATCACTTTTGGAGTGGTCTGCTGGGGCAGTGGCATTACTGCAGCCGATAGGAAGAGACTGAACAAACTGATTAAGAAAGCTAGCTCTGTCCTGGGGCAGCGCCTTGATCCGATGGAGGAGATAGGAGAGAGAAGGACGGTGGCTAAACTGTCATCTCTGCTGGAGTCCGAGTTCCACCCTATGCAGGACATACTGGATGCACTGAGGAGCTCATTTAGCAGCAGACTACATCATCCCAGGTGCACAACCGAGAGGTTTCGTAGGTCCTTCCTACCAACGGCTGTCAGACTGTACAACCTAAGCAGGGCTGCTCGCAGAGATAGCAAAAAGACGTAACAAACTAATAGTTTTTTTGAATGCAAAAGATGCAATAGACTTACACAATGGTCCTCTCCGGCATACAACTAGGAAAATACCGGTCGCTATGGAGGGTGAGAATATGTATGGGCACATAATCATACCATGTAGGATAACTAAATAGACGGTTATGCTGTTTCATCCCAACTAGCAACAATGCTCTGCACTGTGTGTGTTTATATATTTACATATTTATTCCATCTAGCTACAATGCTCAGCACTGGGTGTGTTTATATTTATATATCTATATATTTATTCCATCTAGCTACAATGCTCCGCACTGTGTTTTTATATATCTACATATTATTCCATCTAGCTACATTGCTCCGCACTGTGTGTGTTTATATACTTGCATATTTATTCCACCTAGCTGCAATGCTCCGTACTGTGGGTGTTTATATATTTACATATTTATTCCATCTAGCTACAATGCTCTGCACTGTGTGTTCATATATTCATATATTTATTCCATCCAGCTACAATGCTCTGCACTGTGTGTCTGTGTGTGTGTGTGTATATATATATTTTATAGTAATATGTACATATGTATATTAGCTGCTCTTGCTTGCTTGTTTTTTTTCTTGCCTTCTGATTGTTGCTCTGAGTGTTGCTATCCTTGTGCTGTTGCAATCCTGGAATTTCCCCGTTGTGGGACTAATAACGGCTTATCTTATCTTATCTTATCTTATCTTATATGCAGAATCGGGTACCGGTCCTGCGCTGTGGCATTGTTCAACCTGCGGTAATCGCCACAAGGTCTCCATGAGCCGTCAGCTTTAGGTACCATGTGGAGGGGGGAAGCCCAAGCGGACTTCGAGCGGCGAATTATGCCCAACCTTTCCAGGTTGGCGAACTCCTCGCGCGCAATGGAGAGTTTAGCTGCATCCAAGCGCCGAGCCTTCGCAAAAACGGGTGGGCCACTCGTGGTAATAAAGTGCTCCACCCCGTGCTTCGCCACCTTAGCTGAAAAAGTAGGACCTGTGAGTGCTGGGAACTGGTGTAGAAGGCTGTGAAACTTACCACCTGCTGTGGCGACGTTGGTCTGAACTGGCGGCGAGTGCATTTACTTGTCGTTTGTTGGCCAGATCAACTAACAAACCATGTGAACACAGAAAATCAGCACCTAACATATTGAAGCTCACTGCCGCCACGATGAAATTCCACTCATAGGCGCGGCCGTGGAAGGACAGAGACAAGGTTCTCTCTCCGTACGTCTTGATGCTGGAGCCGTTGGCCGCTGTCGCTCCGTCTCCGCGGGGTCCCGCGACCCGATCAGCATAGGTGGCAGTGATGAAGCTCCTCTGGGCTCCGATGTCCACTAGGAATTGCCGCCCGGAGCCCGCGTCTGTAAGATAAAGCAGCTTGTTCCGTTCGCCGAGAGTGGAAGCTGCTAACGGCTCTCGGCCCGGTCGTTTCCCTGCTTTTTTGAACTTGCAGGGCGGGATGCATTTGTGCGCCTTCCCAGCGAAACGTCGATGGTAAAAACAGAGGCCGTCATCTCCTCTGCCACGGAATCTCGCTGCTGCTGTCGCCGCTGGGGTGGTCACTGCCGTCTCTGGCTCCACACTGCCCCCGGCCGCCGCGCCGAGGTCTGCCGCTGCCACGGAAGCCTCTTGTTCCTCGCAGGCGTTGAGGAGCCGCTCTGCCTCCTGGGCCAGGTCGCGGAAGTCCTGCTGGGTCAAACATCTCCTGCTGGACAGGGAACCTCTCGTGTGCGCTGGGAGGGTTCTCAGGAAAATATGTTTGAAAAGGAACGCGTCGTTGTTCGTCCCGATCATTTGCAGCATGTCCTCCATGAGGACAGTCGGCCTGCGTCCACCTCTGTCGCGCAGGTCCAGCAGCTGCCTGGCTCTTGCCTCAGACAATGGCACGAAGCTCCTGATGAGGGTGGCTTTCAGCACGTCGTATTTGCCGACAGCGGGTGGTTGCTGCACCAGGCTCCGCACACACCGAGCTGTGCGGCTGTCGAGCGTCGCGATGACATTATGGAATTTAATGTCATCCGCTGAAACTCCCCCCAGCAGGAACCGTGACTCCACATGCTGGAACCACGAGTGCGGGTCGCTTTGCCAGAACTCGGGGAGCTTAATCAGTCTTGTGCCCCTGCTGGCATTCCCCGGTGAATCCGGGTCTGAGCGGCTGTCTCCCAGCTCTTCCATATCGATCACGAGGCTGTCCTCCAGCCTCGGCGTGCTCAGATTCATGCGTAGGTCACCAATTGTAGGAGTCAAGAATTGAGGAGACTGGATGATTTTTCCAGTAACTGCTTTAATTCCCCCACATTCCGAGGGAGTCTGGAGACATGGAGTCTGAATGGGCCATGTTCTCCACCTCTGTTGTTGAAGCGGCAGCCCAGAGCTGCGGCCGCAAGGTGGCCGGTGCATCTCGTGGTGGCAACCCCCGAACCAAGTGGTGGACACCAGTGGTGAGGGGGGCCATTAAGCTGAAGAAGGAGTCCTATCAAGCTTGGTTGGCTTGTGGGACTCCCGAAGCAGCTGAGGTGTACCGGCAGGCCAAGCGGAGTGCAGCTCGGGTGGTTGCTGAAGCAAAAACCCGGGTATGGGAGGAGTTCGGTGAGGCCATGGAACAAGACTTTCGGTCGGCTTCAAAGAGATTCTGGCAAACTGTTCGGCGGCTCAGGAGGGGAAAGCAGCTCCCCGTCCACACTGTGTATGGTGCGGATGGGACACTGTTGACTTCAACTGGGGATATCGTCGGGCGGTGGAAGGAATACTTCGAGGATCTCCTCAATCCCACTGATACGCCTTCCACAGAGGAAGCAGGGTTTGGGGACGAGGGGGATGACTCGCCTATCACAGGGGCTGAGGTCGCCAAGGTGGTTAAAAATCTCCTTGGTGGCCGGGCCCCGGGGGTGGACGAGATTCGCCCCGAGTACCTCAAGGCCCTGGATGTTGTTGGGTTGTCATGGTTGACACGCCTCTGCAACATTGCGTGGAGGTCGGGGGCAGTGCCTTTGGCATGGCAAACCGGGGTGGTGGTTCCTCTCTTCAAAAAAGGGGACCGGAGGGTGTGCTCCAACTTTAGAGGGATCACACTCCTCAGCCTCCCTGGGAAGGTCTATGCCAAGGTATTGGAGAGGAGAGTCCGGCCGTTGGTCGAACCTCGGATTCAGGAGGAGCAATGTGGTTTTCGTCCTGGCCGTGGCACATCGGACCAGCTCTTTACCCTCTCGAGAATTCTTGAGGGTTCGTGGGAGTTTGCCCAACCAGTTTACATGTGTTTTGTGGACTTGGAGAAGGCATTTGACCGCGTCCCTCGTGGATTTTTGTGGGGGGTGCTTCGGGAGTATGGGGTATCGGGCTTGTTGTTACGAGCTATTCGGTCTCTGTACGACCGTTGTGAGAGTTTAGTTCGCATTGCCAACACTCGGTCGGAGTCATTCCCAGTGAGAGTTGGACTCCGCCAGGGCTGCCCTTTGTCACCGGTCCTGTTCATAATTTTTATGGACAGGATTTCTAGGCGCAGCCAGGGAATGGAGGGTGTCATGCTTGGTGACCACAGGATCTCATCTCTGTTGTTTGCAGATGATGTTGTCCTGTTGGCTTCATCCAGCAATGACCTACAGCTCTTGCTGGGACGGTTTGCCGCTGAGTGTGAAGCGGCTGGGATGAGAATCAGCACCTCCAAGTCCGAGTCCATGGTCCTCAGCCGGAAAAAGGTGGATTGTCCTCTCCGGGTTGGGGACAGGCTCCTGCCCCAAGTGGAGGAGTTTAAGTATCTTGGGGTCTTGTTCACGAGTGAGGGGAAAATGGAGCGAGAGATCGACAGACGGATTGGAGCAGCATCTGCAGTGATGCGGACGTTGTACCGGTCTGTTGTGGTGAAGAGGGAGCTTAGTTCTAAGGCAAAGCTGTCGATTTACCAGTCAATCTACGTTCCTACTCTCACCTATGGTCACGAGCTTTGGGTAATGACCGAAAGAACGAGATCGCGGATACAAGCGGCTGAAATGAGCTTTCTCCGTAGGATTGCTGGACTCACCCTCAGAGATAGGGTGAGGAGCTCAGTCATCCGGGAGAGGCTCAGAGTAGAACCGCTGCTCCTCCACATTGAAAGGAGTCAGTTGAGGTGGTATGGGCATCTGATTAGGATGCCTCCTGGACGCCTCCCACTTGAGGTGTTTCAGGCACGTCCCACTGGGAGGAGACCCCGGGGCAGACCCAGGACTCGGTGGAGAGACTATGTCTCCCAGCTAGTCTGGGAACGCCTTGGTATCCCCTCTGAAGAGCTGGAGCAGGTGGCTGGGGAGAGGGAAGTCTGGGCTTCTCTGCTTGAACTGCTGCCTCCGCGACCCGGACCTCCGGAAAAGCGGTAGAAGATGGATGGATGGATGGATGCTTTAATTCCCCATTCATCCTACGTCCTCTCTCGATCGGAGTGAAAAGAGACAGGACGCAGTCACACACATACATTTATACATTCATTTCTAACAATACATCACACACAAAAGTCACAATACTCAGCTACATCCTTTCATCTGTAATAGAACACCCAGAGTCCTTCTGTTCTCCTTTCCGATCCCCAAAGGTCAGGCCGGGTAATCTTCTCCCCTCTCCTGAGTCCCCAGGGGGTGCAGACACGTCTTCCTCTTGAGGTGTGAAGTCAATACACATGGCTACCTCAAAGTCTCTCTTGGCTGAATTCAGCCAGCCACATGTGAGTTACATAGGTTATAACTATGGGCTCCACAATACCTCTGTACAAAACAGGAGACAGTCATTGTTTCACAAATTACAGGCCAGTCTCTTTACTCTCACAATTCTCCAAAATACTTGAAAAAATCTTCACTAAGAGACTGGATGATTTCATTGAAAAACACAACCTCCTTTATGACAGCCAGTATGGTTTTAGAGCAGATAAATCTACATCTTTGGCACTGATCGAACTTATAAAAGAAATTACTAGTTGTATAGATAAAAAAAGGTTGCTGTAGGAGTATTTATAGATTTAAAGAAAGCTTTTGACACCATTGACCACAGAATACTACTAAGGAAACTGGAAAGGTATGGGATAAGAGGGGTAGGACTGAGTTGGGTGGAAAGTTATTTAAGTAACAGACAACAATCTGTACAAATTGGTGAGCACAAATCATCCTTCATAGACATCACTTGTGGTGTGCCCCAGGGGTCAGTTTTGGGACCCAAACTCTTTATTTTGTATATAAATGACATATGCCAAGTATCAAAAATTCTGAAATTTATTTTGTTTGCGGATGACACAAATATCCTTTGCACTGGTGAGAATTTGCAGCAGGTTTTAGAGGTGGTCACAACTGAAATGATAAAGTTAACGCAGTGGTTCAACAAAAATAAATTATCTCTAAATCTAAAAAAAACCCCAAAGATTATGTTGTTTGGAAATTATAAAATAAATCATGAAATAATGGTAACGATTGTAGGGAGCTTGAAATGATGAAGCGATGTGATTTTATAAATCAAGTTTTATTATCAGCTTCAGTCCCTAACATGTCTCATCTGGATGCAGAAGCAGAATGAAGAGGCTGATCGCAGTCAGACCTTCCTACTTATACATCACATCACAAAAGACATTGCATATCAAAGCCGACATCTCCCAAGGTGTTATCTTCCTCCATTGTCTTCTCTCTCCTCCACCTGACCCTGGGGGGTCTGGAAGTCCATTCAGGTCTCCACCGCTGTGCCTCCGTCTACTCCTTGATCTTTGCTGGCGGTCGAGACCTCTTGTCCTGCCCTGAGACGTGAGGTCCTTTCACATATGTAATCACTAAACATTCCTCTTAAGTTTATACATATGCAGGTATGGATATATGAATAATATAAGCCACAGCCCCCCCCCCCCAAACGTCTAAGAAAAGGACAATAAGATTAAGTTTACAGCTTAAGATCACCTTCATGACATATTATACCATTATTCACTTCAACATGAAAAAGGAAAAATATCTCCAGCAGCTATGCATCCTACAAGCTATACAGCATGCACATGTTGAAAATTCAGTGGTAAAAAACAACAGTATAGTCTATGTCATAAGTCAGCCCTAAGACTGCAACGGTACAATCCGACAACACGGATTGATTGGCTGCACGGTGGCGCAGTGGTTTAGCACTGTGGCAGCACAGTTTTACCCTCGGCCGGGGGACCGCGGGGATCATGAGATCATGGGTTCGATCCCAGCCCCCGACCAACAGTGAGCTGTGTGGAGTTTGCATGTTCTCCCCGTGTTGCGTGGGTTTACTCCGGGATTTCTCCGGTTTCCTCCCGCACACCAAAAACATGTAGGTTTAGGGCGCTCGCGCACGCAGCGACCAGTAGCCGGTGGCTTGTCACCAGACTGCAAACCAAGTCTACCTACGGGTACAAATAAGTAACAAAAAAAAAAAAAAAAAAAAAAAAAACATAGTTAACAACCCTTTGTGAATTTTACATCAGTCTATGTGTCGTCTGGGTTTCAATCTTCTCCCGAATCTGCTGTAGGCCCACTTGGGTGTCTTGGCGGGGTCGTCCTGTAAGGGATTTGCAGCTGGGGGAGAAGAGTGGTTGTTTGATCCCTGCGGGGGTGCTGAGTTGTGTCTCTTGGGGGGTCTACCCCGTCGAGGTGCTCTCGCCACTCGTGCAGGTTCGTCTCTCAACATGAATGCAGGTTTAAGTCTGTCAATGCTGACTGTTTCTTTTCTGTCCCCTAAATCAAGCACAAAATGCTTATCACCAGGTTCCAGCACTCTATATGGTCCATCATATGGTGGGCGGAGGATTGGTTTTAAAGCTTCGTGCCTAACAAAAACGAACTCGGCATTTTTTAAGGCTTGGGGGACAAAAACCCGCGGGAAAGAGTGGTGTACGGGTCCGGGGAGCGTGTCCGGTCCCGTGCTGCTTAGGGGCCTCATGGCTGGTAGGTGTCCAGGCTCTGGATGTTCTGGTAAGAACTCACCCGGGAGCCTGAGGGGTTGTGCGAAAACCAATTCTGCCGGGGAGGCGTCTAGATCCTCCTTAGGCGCAGAACGCAACCCTAATAAAACCCAGGGAAGTTTAGTGACCCAATCTGTATCCGTCAGTGAGGCCCTGCGGGCGGCCTTTAAAGACCTATGAAAACGCTCGCGTAACCCGTTAGCCTGAGGGTGATATGCGGTGGTGCGATGAATTGTCGCCCCTAAGCTGCCGGCCATAGCTGACCACAGCTCTGAGACAAATTGAGGCCCCCTATCAGACGTGATGTCCGATGGGACGCCGAAGCGCGCCACCTAGGTTGTTAAAAAAACGCGAGCGATTTCCGCGGCTGTGGTTGACACCAGCGGGACCGCTTCTGGCCAGCGTGTGGTGTGGTCTACCATTGTTAAAAGGTGTGTGAACCCTTGCGACGGTGGCAGTGGGCCCACGAGGTCGACGTGTACGTGGTCAAATCTCCTGGCTGGGATTCGGAAAGGTTCTAGAGGAGCTTTTGTGTGTTTGTGAATTTTGGCGCGTTGGCAAGACATGCAAGTCCTTGCCCATTCCTTTACATTTTTACGCAGGCCTGGCCAAACAAACTTCTCCACGACCATTTTAACCGAGGCGCGCACCCCTGGGTGCGCGAGGGAGTGAACCGCGTCAAAAATGCGGCGGCGCCACGCGGCTGGAACTACCGGGAGAGGTCGGCCGGTTGACACGTCGCAGATTAGGGGGGGAACACCGTCACGCAAACCCCTTTCCTCCAGTCTTAACCCTGTTGGTCCAGACTGGAGCGCGCGCACGTCCGTGTCGCTGCTTTGTTCCGCGGCCATGGCCGCGTAATCTATCCCTACGTGGATTGGGGCCGCGTACGCGTCCGCATTGGCCATGAGCTCTGCGGCTGTGGTAGTATAATCTGCTTCCTCGCGCTCTGACGATGTCACAGCGCGGGAGAGGCAGTCTGCTACCACATTAAGTTTGCCTGCCACATGTCGAATATCTGTGGTGAACTCTGAAATTGCAGCTAGTTGTCTTTGTTGCCTGCCTGACCATGGTTCTGAAATTTTAGCCATCGCAAAAGTGAGTGGTTTGTGGTCTACAAAAGCCGTGAAATGCCGCCCTTCCAGCCAGAACTGGAAGTGGTGGATGGATAAATGGAGCTCTAGCAGCTCCCTGTCAAAGGTGCTGTATTTGCACTCGGTTTGGTTTAAGGATTTGCTAAAGAATGCTAATGGTTGCCAGGTTCCGCCAACCTGTTGTTCCACTACTGCCCCTATGGCCAGGTCTGAAGCGTCTGTGGTTAGCGCTATGCGGGCTGAGGGATCGGGGTGAACCAACAATGTGGCATTCGCTAGTGCACTTTTTACCTCCGCGAAGGCACGTTCCCGCTCCGGAGTCCATTCAGCCGCGTTGGAGGGCTTTTGTTTTCTGAGCGCGGCGTATAGGGGCTGCATGAGTTGAGCTGCGCGGGGGAGGAAACGGTTGTAAAAATTCACCATTCCTAAAAATTATTGTAGTGATCTGACCGTTTGTGGTCGTGGAAAATTTGCTACCGCGCGCACTTTGTCCAGCAATGGGACTGCCCCTTCTGGTGAAACTCTGTGTCCCCAAAAATCAATTTGTGACACGCCGAAACGGCATTTGGCTGGGTTGATTATTAACCCGTGCTCTTCTAGTCTCTGAAAAACTGTCGTGAGGTGTTGTTCGTGTTCTTCCTCTGACGAGCTGGCTACCAGAATATCGTCGAGGTAGACAAACACGAAGGGGAGGTCGCGTAACACCGCGTCCATCATACGCTGAAAAGTTTGAGCAGCGCCTTTGAGGCCAAACGGCATTTGCAAAAATTCAAAAAGACCAAAAGGGGTTATTACAGCCGTTTTGGGAATGTCCTCCGGTCGAACCGGAACTTGGTGGTAGCCGCGGACCAGGTCTATTTTAGAGAAAATTCGCGCACCCGCCAGATGTAGTGAAAAATCTTGGATGTGAGGGATTGGGTAGCGGTCATGCGCTGTCGCATTGTTTAATCTGCAGTAATCACCGCAAGGTCTCCAAGAACCGTCGGTTTTCGGGACCATATGTAGTGGTGATGCCCAAGGGCTTTTCGAGCGCCGAATAATGCCCAATTTTTCTAGGCTGGCAAACTCGTCGCGTGCTATGGCGAGCTTGGTCGTGTCTAAGCGCCGAGCTTTGGCAAAAACAGGTGGGCCTGTTGTGGGGATGAAGTGTTCAACCCCGTGTTTCGCCACTGTCGCTGAAAATTTGGGAACTGTGAGTGCCGGAAATTGGGTGAGGAGTTGGTCAAACTTACCTCCTGCTGTGGTGATGCTGGCCTGCACGGGTGGTGGAGAGACTCGAGCTGAGCAGGGGATAGAAGAAAATGATAGTGCATTAACCAAGCGTCTATTTGCAAGATCAACTAACAACCCATGTGCACACAAAAAATCTGCGCCCAACAAGTTAAAACTCACCGCCGCTATAATAAATGTCCACCTATAGTTGCAGCCGTGAATGGACAGAGGAAGGTTTCTTTCGCTGAAGGTGTCGATGATCAAGCCGTTAGCTGCCATCGCTCCGTTTCCACGGGGTCCCATTGCCCGGTCTGCATTGGACGGGGTGATGAAGCTCACCTGAGCTCCAGTGTCGATGAGGAACTGCCTCCCGGAGTGTCTGTAAGTCACGTAGAGCAGCTTATTTGTTTCGCCGAGAGCCGTAGCTGCTAATCGTTTCCCGGCTTTGTCGTTTCCCGAGCTCTTGAAATTGCAGGGGGGCACACATTTGTACGCCCTCTCGGCGAAACGTTGATGATAATAGCAGAGGTCGTTCCGCTTGCTGCGCCTTGGTCACATCGCTGCCATGGTGGGTGGGCTCTGCTCTGTTGTCTGCGGATCTCCGTTGCTCTGGGCTTCCGCGCCGAGATCTGCAGATGCTGCTGTGGCCATCTGTTCGCCGCAGGAGTTGGTGAGTCGCTGCGCTTCTCGGGCCAGCGCGCGGAAGTCCCGCTGGGTGCTGCACCACATGTTGGCCAGGGTCCCTCTCATGTGCGGCGGCAGAGTGCTGAGGAAGATACGTTGGAAAAGGAAGTTGTCATTGTCTGCCTCCCTCAGCTGCAGCATGTCCTCCATGAGGGTCATCGGTCTGTGTCCTCTGTGGCCGTAAATCGCCAGAATCTTCCCTGCTCTTTCCTCGGCCGAGGGGACGAAGCTCTCGATGAGTGTCGCCTTCAGTTCTTTGTACTTGTCGTGAGCGGGCGGTTGTTGTATTACGCTCCGCACGCATCTTGATGTGGCGGCATCGAGTCTGGCGACGATGTGGTAGAATTTCGTTTCGTCCGCCGTTATTCCCGCCACTGCAAACTGAGCCTCAGCTTGCTGGAACCACGAGCTCGGGTCGCTTTGCCAGAACTCTGGGAGTTTGACGGTGACGGCGCTTGTCTGGGCCGTCTCTGATGTGTCTGCCGGGCGAGAACGCCTTTCTTCCGTTGTCGTGGCAGGGCTGGGGACGGTGCTCGGTTGAGCCCTCTCTGACGATTCTGCTGTGGGGGAACGTCTTCCATCCGTTCCCCTGTCTGCGTTGGCGACGGCGTCAGCCTGGGTCGCCTCTGATGAGCCTGTAGCGGGAGAACGTCTTTGGTCCATCCTCACGTCTGGTCACCAATGTAGGGAGCTTGAAATGATGAAGCGATGTGATTTTATAAATCAAGTTTTATTATCAGCTTCAGTCCCTAACATGTCTCATCTGGATGCAGAAGCAGAATGAAGAGGCTGATCGCAGTCAGACCTTCCTACTTATACATCACATCACAAAAGACATTGCATATCAAAGCCGACATCTCCCAAGGTGTTATCTTCCTCCATTGTCCACTCTCTCCTCCACCTGACCCTGGGGGGTCAGGAAGTCCATTCAGGTCTCCACCGCTGTGCCTCCGTCTACTCCTTGATCTTTGCTGGCGGTCGAGACCTCTTGTCCTGCCCTGAGACGTGAGGTCCTTTCACATATGTAATCACTAAACATTCCTCTTAAGTTTATACATATGCAGGTATGGGTATATGAATAATATAAGCCACAACGATAGATCAAATCAAATCAAATCAAACTTTATTGTCATATTGCTGTACATACAACTGTAGTGCAGGCAAGATGAAATTGCGTTTCTCTCGGCATCCATATAAGAAGCAGCATGATTAAGACACACTCCCACATAGCTCCCACCCCCTCATCCATTCACACATCCCTGAGACATACTTGGGGAAAAAGAATAACTAACTATAATATACAAAATGTCCATAGGTGCAGTAGTGTGTATGTGAGATTCCGGGTCAGCTGTTCAGCATCCTGACAGCTTGTGGGAGGAAGCTGTTGATCAGTCTGGTGGTTCTGCCTCTGATGCTCCGGAATCGTTTACCAGATGGAAGAAGTTCAAAGTGTTTATGCAGAGGGTGAGAATGGTCCTTGACAATGTTCAGTGCCCTGCTCCTACAACGGTTCTGAAAAAGTTCTTGGACAGAGGGGAGGGAGACTCCAATTACCCTCTCCGCCCCCTTGACTATCCTCTGCAGGGCTTTTTTGTCTGACATACTGCAGCTGGAGTACCATGTAGCAATGCAGTACGTCAGAACACTCTCCACCACACCTCTGTAGAAGGTCCTGAGGATGCAGATGGGGAGAGAGGCCTGTTTGAGTTTCCTCAAGAAGTGTAGTCTCTGCTGAGCTCGCTTCCTGATCTCCAAGGAATTCTTGCTCCAGGTCAGGTCCTGCGAGATCTGCACTCCGAGGAACTTGATGTTCTCTACTCTCTCCACTAAACGGCCGCCGATGCTGAGGGGGATGTGCTCAGGCTGTGACCGCCGGAAGTCGATAATCATCTCCTTTGTTTTGTCCACGTTGAGCACCAGATTGTTCTCCCTGCACCAGCCCTCCAGGTCTCTCACTTCTTCCCTGTACATTGATTCCTCATCCCTCTGAATAAGTCCCACCACCGTGGTGTCATCTGCAAACTTAATAATCTGGTTCCCCTCGTGTTTGGATACACAGTCATGTGTTAGAAGTGTAAACAACAGTGGACTGAGTACACAGCCTTGAGGGGTTCCGGTACTCAGCGTGACAGAGTTGGAGATGTTGTTTCCAACCCGGACAGACTGAGGTCTCTCAGTCAGGAAATCAAGGATCCAGAGACATGTGGCGGTGTTCAGACCGAGAAGGAGTAATTTCTCTATCAGTCTCTGGGGAATAATGGTGTTGAATGCTGAACTGAAATCAATGTACAGGAGTCTGGCGTAGGTGTCTTTCTGGTCCAGGTGGGTGATGACAGAGTGTAGGGTGGTGACTATAGCATCCTCCGTGGAGCGGTTTGAACGATATGCAAACTGGAGCGGGTCGTGTGATGCAGGGAGGCAGGCTGTGATGTGTGGTTTGACAAGCCGTTCAAAACACTTCATCACAATTGGTGTAAGTGCAACAGGACGATAGTCATTCAAACATGACACCACTGGTTTCTTTGCCACCGGTACAATGATAGAGGTCTTGAAGCATCTGGGAACGATGGCCTGACTCAGGGAGATGTTATAAATGTCAGTCAGGACATCCGCCAACTCGCTCGCGCAGTCTCGGAGCACACGTCCCGGAATGTTGTCTGGACCTGCAGCTTTGCGTGGGTTGATTCTGGATAGGGTCCTCCGTGTGTCCGCTGTGTTAATGGTAAAAGCTGGTCCGACCGATGGTGGGAGTGGGCCGGCCCTCCCTCTGATTGTCGAGTTTGATGCTTCAAAACGTGCAAAGAAGTCGTTAAGCCTGTCTGGAAGCGAAGCGTCGTCATCATCGACCCCCTGCCTAGACTTAAAGCCCGTCAGTGTCCGAACTCCCTGCCACATCTGCTTGGTGTTCCTAGTGTCACAGAGGTGTCCCTGGATTTTCTCCGCATAGGCGCGCTTTGCCACCTTAATTCCCTTTGAAAGCGCAGACCTGGCTGAGCGGAGGGCAATCCTGTCCTTCGCTCTGAACACTGCATCTCTGGCTTTAAGCAGCGAGCACACCTCTGCAGTCATCCAGGGCTTATGATTACCCCGCACAGTGATGGTCTTCACTGTAGTGACATCCTCTGTGCACTTCGCGATGTAGCTGGTGACCGAATCAGCATACTCCTCCACATCTGTCCTGTCTTCCTGGGAGGCTGCTATTTTGAAGATCCTCCAGTCTGTGTGATGAAAACAGTCTTGCAGTGCAGAGGTTGCACTCTCTGGCAAAATCCTGATTTGTTTCACTGCTGGCCTGCTGCGCTTCAATAAAGGTTTGTAGGCAGGAACCAGCATCACGGACATGTGATCAGAACGGCCGAGATGGGGGCGGGGTAACGCTTTATATGCATCTGTGTTTGTGTACACTAAGTCCAACATATTCTCTCCTCTGGTCTTAAAGTCTACACATTGTTTAAACTTGGGGAGCACAGTCTTTAAGCTGGTGTGGTTAAAATCCCCCGCAACCACCACAAAACTGTCCGGGTGTGACGTTTGGATTTTACTGATTGCATTGTGCAGTTCCCCGAGTGCCTTCTTAGCATTAGCTTTAGCGTTAGCGCTCGGCGCTATGTAAACACCAACTACAAACACGTTGCTGAATTCCCTCGGCAGATAAAAAGGCCGACAATTAACAATAAGGAACTCCGCCAACGGAGAGCAGTGTTTAGACACTAACGTGGCATTAACGCACCAGTTCTTGTTAACATAGATGCATAGCCCACCCCCCCGGCTCTTACCGGAGCTCGCCGTTTCCCTGTCGGCCTGGAACATCGCCGTATCTTCCAGCTGAATGGCCTCGTCAGGAATGTTGTCGTGGAGCCATGTCTCGGTGAAAACAAACACACAGCAGTCCCTCCATTCTCTCCGGGTTTCTTTCAGCAAACGCAGCTCGTCTGCCTTGTTTTCGAGGGCGCGGACGTTTGATAGAAGAAGCGACGGTACCGCTGGTCTGGAGGGGTTAGCCTTTAGCCTAGCATGGATCCCGGCCCTTTTTCCTCGCTTTTGCTTGCGCTCGCACCGCTTCCGCTTCCTCCTCTCCCGGGTAGCTTCCAGCGGGGACTCCGCCAAAATTCCATGCTGGCGTAGAATGTCCAAATCACAACCGATCGCCGCGATTCTTGCAGCGTGCAGTACCTTGATATTTAATAAGGTCTCACGGTTGTAAGTTTTACAGAATGTACGTCTGGGATGAATAAAACTCTCACACTCGCTGATACCAAGAGGGGCCGCTGCGTCTGGGCGCGCCGCCATCTTTTTTTTTTTTTTTTTTTTTTTTTGATGATACCAGAATAGAAACAGTACAGGAAAATAAGTTTCTGGGGGTGACGCTAGACAATAAAATCTGCTGGAAACCTCACATCAGTCACATCCGGGCCAAGTTTTTTTTTTTTTTTTCCACAATATCTTTATTGAACCTTTTTTTTTTTTTTTAACAAACATGATACAAACAATCAAACACTAACACTAAAGTACTACAAAAAAAAAAAAATGCACTAAAAACACCAACAACCACCAACAAAATCAAGTCTTCAACAATGCTCCTCTGTTTAGTCTAGACAATCCAATACATAAGTATACATATTATGTTCACCAGTTTGGAATTTACAAGGTCCACACACATCATTCACCTTCTTCTTCAAGAGTTATGTTTAAATTTTTTACATAATCAATAAAAGGTCTCCATATATTCTCAAACACAATTTCCTTTGATTTCAGTATATATGTTATTCTTTCTAATGGAAGGTTTGTTAACATCTGTCTTAACCACTGAGTCACATCTGGTCTATGAGTCTTTTTCCATAATAGTGCAATACATTTTTTGGCATTAAGCAAACTGAGGTCTATGAATGTTCTTTCACTTTTATTAAAATTATGCTTTTCTGGGTACAGACCCAACAAAAACAGTTTAGGATTCAATATGATTTGTTTTGAGATTATTTTTTCAATTGTTACCCTCACCTCTTCCCAAAACATTCTTATTAATCTACATTCCCATAAACAATGAAATAGGGTTCCTTTACTTTCCATGCATTTTGTGCATGTATCTGGTATATTTTTGTTATATCTATTTAACTCCTCCGGTGTAACATACATCCGCATTAACCATTTGAAATGTATCAATTTAAGGCGTGCATTTATTGATTTGGTTTGAGCTTCTGTACAAGCCAATTCCCATTGTTCCTCTGAAATTTCAATTTGCAGATCTTCTTTCCAGTAGTTTAATCTTTTCAGTGAATTTTCACTTGAAGATAGTGTCAATGAGTTATAAAACTCTGAAATAATACCCTTTCTTTTACTATCTTTCATCATCATTTTTTCCAAGGATGAATAAATAGGTCGAGTGAGAGCTTTATTTTGATTTGATCGAATAAAGTTTCTAAGTTGAAGATATTTAAAAAAATGTGTTCTATTGAGATTAAATTTGATCCTCAGCTCTTCAAAAGACATTATGTTGTCTGCACATGGCAAATATAAATCCTGAATCTTTTGTATCCCTTTTAAATTCCATACTTTAAATACAGCGTCCGCTCTCCCTGGTTTAAAATATTGATTACCCCATATTGGACTAAATTGTGACAATAACTGTGGTTCTTTTAAATAGTTTTTAGCTTCACACCATATTTTGATCATATGCTTTACAAATGGATTTTTAACTTGTTTTTGTAATTTTTTTGCCGAATCTGAGTATATGAATATGGGAAGAGGTAAAGGTAAATTGTATGATTCCATTTCAGTCCAGTGAGGGAGATCATTTGATGAAAAATAATATGTCATAGACCTCAGTTGTGCCGACCAATAATACAACATAAAATTTGGACATTTCAGACCTCCACGATCAAATGGTAAATATAATAAAGACAAACGTAATCTAGCCCTCCTGTTGTTCCATATAAATTCCACTAACTTTTTTTTTATTCTTGAGAATAGATCTAAAGGTGGTGATAAGGGAATGTATTGAAATAAATAAAGTATTTTAGGTAAAATATTACTTTTAAGTATATTGATTCTCCCGATCATCGACATTGGTAGTGACATCCATCTCTGAGTTAACTCACTGATATCTGACATTAAGGCTTCATAGTTGACACTGGCGACTGATTCTAGCTTAGGCATAATTTGGATTCCTAAATATTTAAACTGATTTACAACATTGAATTGATTTACCCTCAGGGGCTGGGTAATTTCTCTGGGTCTCATTTAGCATTAATATTGAAGATTTAGTTTTATTTATTTTATATCCTGATATTTCCCCAAAATTCTTTATTAAATTCAACAAGGTTGGAATTGATTTTTTTAGATTCGACATAAACAAAATTATATCATCGGCGTACAGGGAGATTTTATGTTCTGTTGGTCCAACTTTAATTCCATATATTTGTGAATGTAAACGTATCGCTATCGCTAAAGGTTCAATTGCCATAGTAAACAGTAAAGGTGAAAGTGGACAGCCTTGTCGACATCCTCTATTGATTTTTATTGGTTTTGAAATATTGTTATTTGTTAGGATTTCTGCTGTAGCATTATTGTATATTATTTGAACCCATTTTATGAAATTATTTCCAAGTCCAAACCTTTGTAGGACTTCAAAAAGAAAGGGCCATTCAACTCTATCAAAGGCCTTTTCGGCGTCCAATGATAGGAGAGCTGTATCCGGTGCTTCTTTATTAAAATAAATAATATTAAATAGTCTTCTTACATTATGGAAGCCTTGTCTACCCTTTATAAAGCCATTCTGATCTCGATTAATAATATTTGGTAAAATTTCTTGTATTCGTCTTGCTAAAATTTTACAGATTATCTTAAGGTCGGTGTTTAATAGGCTTATTGGTCTCATATTTTCACATTTATTAGAGGGCTTACCTGGTTTTGGCAGCAGTATAATTAAGGCATTATTTATGTATGATGGTAAATTATTATTTTGAAATGCTTCTAAAACCATTTCCAAAAAAGGTTTTATTAATTTATTCTTAAATTTTTTATAAAGGTCAACTGGAAGACCATCTGGTCCTGCACTTTTTCCTGATTTCATATTATCAATGGCTAGCCCAACTTCTTCTTGACTAATTTTAGACTCCAATATCTCCCTGTTTTCATTTGGAATACACGGTATAGATAGTTTGTTCAAAAACCCATTTAGTTTTGTTAAATCAGGTTCATTTTTGGTATCATATAATTTTTCATAGTAATCTCTAAAGGCTCTATTAATTTCTAAAGGATCTATAACTACCTGTCCGTTACTTATAATACTGGTTATTGGTGTTTTAATTTCCAATTGTTTAATCTGCCATGCTAATAATTTTCCTGATTTTTCACCTTGTTCATAAAAAGATTGTTTCAATCTTAGAAGACTCGAGGCAGCTCTATTCGCTGATTTTTTGTCATATTCAGCTCTCAAAATCAGTAATTCATTCTCCAACCTTGGATCTCTTCCTGCATACACTTTTTCCTGAAGACTTTTTATTTTATGTTCCAATTTAGCTCTCTCCTCTCGAGTCTTCTTAGATTTTGATCCTGTATAACTAATAATATGTCCCCTAATAAAAGCTTTGAAAGCCTCCCACTTTACACATGCTGATGTTTGTGTAGTATTGATGTCAAAGAACTCGTCTATCTGTTTTTCTATATACTTGACAAATTCCTCATCCTGAAGCCATTTATGCTGAAATTGCCATCTGCCTGATTCCTTTGTCAATTTTTTATCTACATATATTAGACAACAGGGTGCATGATCAGAGATCACGATGTTATCATAAAAGCAGTTTTGAACCTTGGACCTTAATTCTGTGGAAATCAAAAAATAATCAATACGTGAGAATGTCTTGTAGGTACTGGAATAACAAGAATAGGCTTTAACTTGTGGTTTCATTTCTCTCCATATGTCTAACAATCTCAATTCTTTCATAAAATGATTAATAGTCATCCTACATCCAATGTGCGTACAATCCAGTCCTGTTGATCTATCCACACCTGGATTCAATGTACAATTAAAATCCCCTGCTATTATATGTTGCCCTGTAAGTGATGATAAGATGAGAAATAAATTAGCAAAGAACTTCTGATCATCTATATTGGGACCATATAAGTTCACAAGATTTATATTTTCTAATAGCAAAGAACCTTGAATGATTACATATCTTCCAAATTTGTCTCCAATTACATTTTTCACTTGAAAAGGAACTGATTTATGTATGAGAGTCATAACTCCCCTGGCTCGGGATGAAAATGAAGAGGTGAATACACTTCCCTGCCATCTACTCCTAATTCTTTTAACATCCTCCTCTATCAGATGAGTTTCTTGTAAAAACACAATTCTTGAACCCATGTCCTTTATTTTATTCATAACTTGTTTAAGTTTTTTTAAATTTTGTAGACCTCTGCAATTCCATGAAGTTAAATTAAGATTAACACTTTGGTCCATGATCAATAGAGAGTTTGGGATTACCTTGCAGTGTAAACATGCTCATACAGAGAAGCAAAAACATGAGTGGTTGAACATTCATCCTACAAACTACACACAAACAAATTTCCCCTTCCCACACTTGTGGCAAACCCCCCAAAATCAAAAGAAAAATTCTGTCTCCCGATATAGCCATCGACCGTTCCACACCCACGGGGAACAGCCTAAGCCACTCCTTCTTCATCCTCCCAATCACCCTAACTCTACTGCTTTTAATGACGTAACATTAACTCTCCTCTGTAGTTTTCCAACTTAACTCCAAAATTTTTAACAACTTTGTACATCATAGTTTTTTTTTTTTGTTTGTTTTGTTTTTGTTTTGTTTTTTTAATATATAATACAATCTATATTTTGTAAACTTACTATTTACTTCAAGTCAGTCAGATGCCTGTGCAAATGCTTAATTATTCTACCTTATATTTTGTTCATGCTTAGCTCCCACCAGTCTCTTCTTCTTCTTTGATCTTCTTGATGAACTCCTGCGCCTCCTCTGGGGTCTTGAAGATGTGGGTTCTGCCCTCATACGTGGTCAGCAGTCTCGCAGGATAGATTACACCATGACGAATCCCAAGGTTGCGCAGCTCCTTACGTATGGGATCAAACTGCTTCCTCAATTGCTGGATTCCTGTGGCCAAATCTGGGTAGAACCGCACCTGCTGGTCCTGGTGTTTAATCTCTCCTTTAACACATGCAGCGTTGAAGATCTTCATCCTGTCTCTGTTGCTAAGAAACTTCATAATTAAGGTCCTCGGCGGTCCCTTATCTCTCCGTGGGCCAATACGATGTGCTTTTTCCAGAACCACTGCTGATTGCAACTCCTCGCTGCCCAGCACCTCCGGAATCCACTTTTCCAGAAAGGAACATACGTCCCGACCTTCTGATTCCTCTGGAAGACCCACCAGCCTCAAATTATTCTGTCTTGACCGAGATTCCAAATCCAAAATATTATCTTCCAGAGATTTATTTTTTTTTTCCAAAGTGCGCACCTTTAATTGAAGACGGGTGACGTCATCTTCAGCACTAGCGAGACGGAGCTCCATCTGCGCCGTTCGTTCTACACAGTCACCCAATTCCTTTCTTATTCCTTCCAACGCTGTCATAATCCCATCAAATCTAGAGGAAAAGTCCGCTCTCATTGAACTCATGGCAGCCATCAGCGCATCTGCGCCTCCCCGCGCAGACATCGCACCGTTGCCAGCCTCCTCCGCCATATATGGAGTTTTGTTTGCTGCGTCACAGACCTGAAAGTCCGTTAATTTGGACTGTTTCGGCGGCTCGCTTTTTCCTTTTCCTGGTTTTCCAGCCTTAGGCTTCGCCGACATATCCTCGCCCAAATGCTGAGATACGTTCTGTCCCAAATGAGAGAGTTATTTGCCGATTTTTTTTCTCCAGGAGCAGAGCAGAGCGAGACACGTCCGTCCTACGTGGCAGCCATAACCGGAAGTCACATCCGGGCCAAGTTAGCAAAATGTATAGGCATACTGGGGAAGACAAGACACATCTTGGACTATAAATCATTGGTCTTACTGTACAATTCAATGTTTTTACCTTCTCTTAACTACTGTGTAGAAGTCTGGGGAAACACCTACAAGACCAACCTACAGTCAATATGCACATTACAAAAAAGAGCTATAAGGATAATAAACAATGTAGGATATAGAGACCATACCAGTTCGTTGTTTTTAAAGTCACATGTCATTAAGTTCATCGATTTAGTTAAATTTAAGACAGCACAAGTAATGTACAGGGCAATTAATAATCAACTCCCAACTAATATACAAAAAATATTTAAAAAAAGAGACAATGATCATAATTTGAGAGGAAACTTAAACTTTACAAAACCCAAGATACGAACAACCAAGAAAAGTATGTGCATATCTGTCTGTGGGGTGGATTTATGGAACAGTCTGGAGCCGGAACTGAAACTATGTACAAACAGAAATCAATTCAAAAAGAGGTATAAACATTATTTGCTGAAAGGATATATGTTAGAAGGGTAGTATTTATATGTATGATTCACTATGCTCACTTTGGGACATTATGGGACACTATGGAATGGTGGGTGGGACAGCACTGTGTATATCTGTGTTGTCTGAGGCTGGTTTTGATGTATGGACATCAATGTATGTTAGGATGGATGGGTGTTAATGTTGATTTGTAAAAAATACAGTAAATTGTTTACTTGGGGTCTTAAAGGTGGTAATTTGTATATAATTCACATGGGTGTATTTATGGAAAAGAGGAGATGGAATTAATAAGTGTTCACCTCTTCCTTCTCCCTTTCGAACAGTGTATACTGTTACTTTATTGCATTTGTCTTTTGTTTTGTTTTTGTTATACTTTTTTGTTCGAAATAAAGTATCTATCTATCTATCTATCTATCTATCTAAAAAAGATAATTAAACTGTACTGTACTTATTTTCTTTCTTGTTTGCATTTCGCCAATTACATGGCGAAGTTTGTGTACAAGCCAACTTCTGTTAAGTATGATCTGATCTGATTTATCAGAAGTTTTAGTTTGACCACTTCTTTTGGAGATTAAACAGATTACTAAAACTAGAGGGCACACAGAGAATGAGACATCTTGTTGGCACAGAAGCAATTAACTTTTGCTGTCACTTTGTGTCCCCAAAGTCGCTTCTGTAGTGTTGTGAGTAATCACACCACATTTCTCTCTTTTACCATTTTGATGAAGATGTTTTCTAAGGGTGCATTCACACGGCCACTGTTTGGTCCGGACCGAAGGAACTCTGCTCCACTTCTGCGGATAGTTTGGTTCATTTGGTGCCATCTGAGCATGAGTTCGAGCTTTGGTGTGCACCAAACAAGCGAAGTCAGGACTGCCTGAAAACGGGGTCTCGATTCCATTGCGAATGAAGTCTGGTGTGCTTCACTTGCAGTGTGAAAGCAAATGGACTATCCAGCAGACCAAAGGGGTAGCCATAGCAACACGTAGTCTGAGAAGAAGAAGTGGCATTTACCGTAGCACATTTTGGGTAGAAAATAACAATAAAGACAACCACATGGATCCAAGAAATCCTTTTACTGGAGAAAGCCGAGGAGAAAAGTTAAAAAATGTCTCATTTGTGGCGAACAAACAATCCGGCTGAAGGGAATGGATTTCAGTTTTCAGTCCTGGCCAATCGATGAGCCATATTTTTTTTTCTTCCTGGTCAGTGGTGGTTTCGGCTACAGCGCCCCAAAGGAGCAGTTGTTGTAACTGTGTGAATTTGTTTAGGAAGTTTGGTCCACTGCAGTGTGAATGCAAACCAAAGCGAGGTGCGAAAAATTCTCGGCATTCCCCACCCAATCGAACCAAGACCCCCGGACTATCTTGGTGTGAATGCAGCCTTAGTTTAATGTTATTTTGTCTATTTGATCTTAAAGAGCAATTCTCAGATTAAGTACACCAGTTAAATAATATGTTGAGAAATAATTTAATAAACATATAATAAAAATATGGTTGTTTAAGTCCTAGACCAACTTTTGACCCTTTGTCAGGAAATCCATCATCAATACTCCATGTTGGTCCCGAAAGACTGTGAGCATGACCTTGCCTGCTGAGGGCTGGACGCGTGGCTTCTTTGGAGATGGTGAGTCATAATGCTTCCATTGCTTGGACTGGGCTTTAGTCTCTGGATCATAGTGATGGACCCATGTTTTGTCCTGCGTGATTAGTCTATCGAAGAAGTCCTCCTGGTTTTCTTGGCACATGGCCAAAGGAGTTTGGGAGCTTGTGGTCCGTTGCTGTGGTCATGGATGATGTTTCCTACAGACCCCACACTGATCTTGACTTCTTGGGCTAGTTGGTGGAGGGTTACTCAGCGATTCTCTAAAATGGTGGCCACCACTTGCCAGATATTGTCTTCATCAATGGTCCACTGAGGTCTCCCAGGAATGGATGCCGTTTCCACCGATGTCTGACCACACTTGAAATGTGGATTACAGTGCTTGACTATGTCATACGATGGGGCATCCTCCCCATAAGTCTCTTTCATCTCATTGAATGTCTCCTGTGGCCTCTCAAGTACAGAAACATGATGACCACTCTGCATTCAACTGGCTTCATGATCATACCTTACTCCACCTTAGGTAGCTGTGTGCATTAACTTTCTTTTCCCCATTCTATTATGCTGGTCACCAAGCTAGAGGGCAGAAAGTACCATTTTTAATATGGTCTTTGTTATGACCGGGCCGGGATTTGAACCCACGACCTCCCGGTTATGGGGCAGATGCTCTACCAACTAGGCAGTGATACTACTCCAGTGAATTACATGAGTAGGTTACTATTTTTCATCTTCTCTGTTATTATCATGGTAATAATACATCAGATTTATATAGCACTTTATTATAGACACTTGTACAAATGGATACATTATTCACTCACTCCACAGACAGACAATAGTAGTGGCAAGCTACTACTGTGGCCACAGCTGCCCTGGGGCAGGCTGATGGAACCGTGGCTTCCAATCCATGCCAACGGCCTCTCTGACCACTGTTGAACATTTATACACATTCATACCCAGTGTTATGGACACTGGAGGCAAGGTGGGTACAGTGTCTTTCCCAGGGACACAACGGCAGAATATCAGAATCAGAATCAGCTTTATTGGCCAAGTATGCACAACACATACAAGGAATTTGACTTTGGCTAAAAACTTGCTCTCGTTGTTCAGGTGAAGGATTTAAATAAGGATTCAATGACAACCAGAGTATGTACAGTAAATTACAGTCTGTCCACGTTTCTATAAAAGGATGCAAATATATACAGGAATATATGCAGTTATTTACTCGGACTAACCACACTTTGCAGAAATATATGAAAAAATATACAATCACACAGTATTTCAATGTGGACTCAGATTCAGTGATATAATGTGAATGAAGTAAAAAGCAGTGTGAGAGTTATGTGCAATGTAATAATGGATGAAAAGTCATGAGTACAGCAACAGGTAGGACTAGGTGAATGTTAGGAGTTCATCAGAGTGATGGCTTGAGGAAAGAAACTGTTCCTGTGACGGGTGGTTTTGACCTTCAGTGATCTGTAACGACGACCAGAAGATAGAAGTTCAAACAGTTTGTGGCCGGGGTGTGATGGGTCAGCACAGATGTTTCCCGCCCGTTTCCTGGTTATGGACCGATATAAGTTCTCAATGGAGGGTAGGTCGGTACCAATGATCCTCTCCGCAGACTTAATGACTTAATGATATCTGGGAAGAGCGGGATTCGAACCACCAACCATCCAGTTATTGGACGACCTGCTGTACCTCCTGAGCCACTGCCGCCCTCAAAAAGCCCTCATTCTGAATATTAGTACATTTCGGTAAATTAGAATACCATGATTTGTAATTGGCAGTGGCTATGGATACGGAAGCTGTATCCCTATACAAAATCTCTACTGGTATGGAAGAGTTGACAATCCGACAAAACCCTTTCAGATCAACACCCAATCAGCTGCTGCTGTGGCTTAGGTAGATAGGGCGTTGGGCCTGTAATCAGAAAGCTGCTGGTTCATGTTACTGCTATTGGCACCTTGCCCACATCATTTTACTTGATATGAGATGAAATTTACATTTAAAATTAAGAGGTTAGCCTTAGAATTTGGGAGTGGATAAGATTAAAAAGGTAGTAAATGGATATTAATTAAAATGAAACAAATAAATGCCTCAGAATTCCATACCCGCAGCCTACTGCTTTTAAAGTGACACTCCACCAAAAATCAAGTTTTGTCTGATGTTAACATGTCTTTAACATGTTTTTTGTGACTTACAAGACATTTTAAGAGCAAAATCAGTCCCAAATTGTGTTTTTCTGCTGTGAATGTCCAGTTAAGCTCCGCCACCCCCCAAAACTGGGAGTCTGGACAGAGCGTTTCTAGCTATGTAAGCATTTCTGCTTAGCATGATTAGTTAATGTTATAACCAATCAGGCTAAGCACTGGGCATGGCTAAACACCATAGTTCACTCCCCCAGGGGAAGAGGGAAGAGCCAACGTGGCTCAGCGGATCAGGGAGGCTTACAGTCTACCAACCACTGACCATGCAGACAATCCACGTCCCTTCTCGGGGATGGCGCGAAACCGACCGTGGTCAACCCACCACTGGGGCTACCATATTCTGAAACCCTGCAGAACACCCGGGACGCAGTCAGCTCAGAGACCAGACTCCACTGGCTGATGCGCCCGCACATGCAGAGTCCCAGAGGCGCCCACCGAGGAATGAGAAGCACATAGTCAGAAGGCCGTACCACAGAGAGACGGGGGGGTGAAGGCGCCAAAACTGCCACTCATCCGTTTTGCATTCTGTGAAGTTTTTTTTTTTTGGGGGGGGGCACAAAATCCACCGGGCACTCTATTCCATCCCTGCCAGGGAGAACAGAGGAGGCGGAAGGCTAGTTGGGGGTACGTGGTGCAATGGCTGGGACGAGGCCGTGTGCGCTGAGGTCGTGGTTCCATGGGGGCCAGCGGGTGCATTGGACCGCCAACCCCCAGTGAGCTGCCTGATGGGCACCTGTCAGCCCCCAGGTGGGACGACCAAGAGCCAGCTCTCTTTGGTGGTAGTCGGCGGTGTGTACATGTACAACTGAATCACGCCGATGTTTTGACTAGCCATTGTTTTGCGAGGCAGTCTTTGGTGTTCTCAGGTCAGTGGAGAGTAGAGGGTTGGCCTTGCAGCATCTGCTGCTGGTGGGCAGAAGTATGGGTGGAGCTAATTAGAATATTTGTAGATCTGCACATACTTAAGTAGGTGCAAGATGTAAAAGCGCTTTCCAAACAATTCTAAGGCAATGAAAGTTTTATTGTGGATAAAAAGGCACAATATACTATTTTGGGCAATACACATTTGTTTTTGAGGTGGTTTTAGAGCCACTGGAGTGCATCTTTAAGATACGCATTGTAGGGAAAATTGGTTATAAGGTACAAAGATTATTAATTTAGACTTAGAGGTGTATGTGACAACGGAGGTTTACTTCATTACCACCAACACTCACAAACAAGAGGAAAACACTCGTAAGGGGCACCAGTCCAAAAAATTGGACAATTTATTTATAATTAGTCTTTATACCTTCAATCAATCAGTCTCAAATATTCATGAATTCTCCTGGGTGACTTTAGAAACAAACACAGGAAAAGACATTAACAGAAACTTCCATGTACCGTTTACGGTTTTAATGATCAGACTCAGATTAAATGACATTACTTTCAATGGATTTGTTGGTAAAGTGAAATGATCACGTATTAAGCATCACATTCAACTTGTAACTGATTATTGAGCAACAGAGTGTAACCACATTTGTGGAGCCAAGGAAACCTTAGTGTGAATTTGTTACTGATGAAAATGTAGACTGAAATAACTGTAACAGAAATATGACGAAAATTGGATGCAAATTTTATTAAGAAAAATATAAAAGCTGATTATATTTAAAAAAAAGAAATTCTGGGTTGCTCTAAAAAGTAAACAATTTAATGAAAAGAGGAATATTATTTCTCTTTAATTCTATAGCTCCGATAAGAGTTATGAACTAGTTTTAAACCTGAGACAAATTATGACATACTTAATCGTTCAAGTAGGTTCATTTTGTCTTCTTTTAATTATTTACCTTTTGTTCTTATTAAAGACAAAAATAGAAAGGAGATGTCTTTACCTTCTTAACATGTTTCGGCTATGCACTGCAGCCTTCATCAGAAGAGTCAGATGATTGCTGCCAGGTGACATTTATCAGCTGACTTTCGTAGGCGGGGCCAGCTCAGCAGACCTGTCAGATCCACCGAGCCGGCCCCGCTTTCCGCCATCAGATGGTCTCAGGAGAATGTGATCCCAGGTGTGGGAAAGCATAAAGCCCCCCCCCCCATCTCAGTTCATGGTGTCTTTTCCCCGGTTCCTGATTTCTATGGCCTCCTTGATCCAGCGTTTGTGTCTGTTGCTCTCTAATCCAATAATTTTTGCGTTGTCCCAGTCCATGATGTGATTATTTCTTTTGCAGTAATCTGATATTGCTGATTTTAATGTTTCTTGTTCTGCCTTTTCTTTTTGTGATCTTGTGAGTCGTCCTTGTGTTTCCTTCTCACATTCCTTATGGTGTTCTTTTTTTTCTTGTGGTGAATGATCAAAAAAATAAGACAGTTATTAGTACACCCTAAGGACAGGATAGAACAAGACAAAAAATGCAATGTAATATATGAAATATCATGCAGATCATGCAACAAAACCTACATTGGAGAAACTGGAAGATCATTCACCACAAGAAAAAAAGAACACCAGAAGGAATGTGAGAAGGAAACACAAGGACGACTCACAAGATTACAAAAAGAAAAGGCAGAAACATTAAAATCAGCAATATCAGAGCACTGCAAAATAAATAATCACATCATGGACTGGGACAATGCAAAAATTATTGGATTAGAGAGCAACAGACACAAACGCTGGATCAAGGAGGCCATAGAAATCAGGAACCGGGGAAAAGACACCATGAACCGAGATGAGGGGGCCTTTATGCTTTCCCACACCTGGGATCACATTCTCCAGAGACCATCTGATGGCGGAAAGCGGGGCCCGCTCGGTGGATCTGACAGGTCTGCTGAGCTGGCCCCGCCTATGAAAGTCAGCTGATAAATGTCAACTGGCAGCAATCAGCTGACTCTTCTGACGAAGGCTGCAGTGCATAGCCGAAATATGTTAAGAAGGTAAAGACATCTCCTTTCTATTTTTGCCTTTAATAAGAACAAAAGGTAAATATGACATACTTAAGGTGATGGACATCGCATTATTCAGCAGATAAATCAAAGGAATCTTGCTCACGTGACCTTTTGTGTTGGGATTTTCTTCAGCTGGATACAGGAGCTGAGGTTTTCTTTGACGATACTGGAAAATATCTGCCAGCAGATATTTCTTCCCATGAAAAGCAGTCGGGAACTGAGATCAGGCGACAATGATGAGGCTGCTAGCCACTGACGTATGTCATGTGGGACAACATGAGAGAGTTTTGTTCCAGCAGCTCTCCCAGGTCCAAATAAATTGGAGATGGTTCAAAGTCTGATCAAAGTCACAGAATTGGAGAGACAAGATTAATAAAAAAAAAATCAAGCCATGAAATCTGAGTCCTTCAGATGTCATGGGGGTTGGCGAAAACAGGTTCCAGTGTGAGGAAAAACGATCAGTCCACTTTAAAACACACGGTGAGTTAACAGGAAAAGTTTAACAGAATAAAATAGAAAAACGTCTGTGAACACAGAGTTTCACTCTATCTAAAAGAGAGAGAAGTTTGACCTCAAAAAAGAAGAAAAAGTATGTCAAATAGGTTCATTTTGATAAATAGAAAGATGTCTTTACCTTCTTTACATGTATTTCCCAGATGTTTAAAAGAAAGAGAATTAAAGCAGGACACACAGACTTAGACAAACTTTCACAAAGACTCTCTCTCTCAAATAGGGCATTCCTCACTTAAAACTGAATAAGTTTCAGGGGAAAAACTTGACTGACATGAAAGGGAACCAGTTATCTCCCATCGCAGGAGGTTTGAATGAACTCTGGTCCAATAAGAAAGCAGTCCTTTGTGTATAACCAACCAATAGAATGAAAGGGGTCATTGTCCAGAGAGGCTGGCTGGTGATTGGCTGAGCCAGTCAGATGACTCCAGTAAGTTTTAGAAGTCAAACACATATTAACTGTGAAATTCACACTATATACTTGTATATAAAATCTAAGCTAACTTCAGTGATTCATGACTAACTTTCAGCGAGCATGCACTTTTATTAACTTGTCCTTCTATAATTAACATGCATTAGAATAAGGTTCATTTAAGCATTTTCAAACATGCAACACATTTAACATCAATGATTAATGAAACATTTCAAACCATTTCAACACATTTCAAAACATTTCAACCACCACGTCATTGTCCAACACAGATGTTGGTCATCTCTTCAAATAGTGTCCTGAGAATTATCCTGAGGAATGAAAACTTGAGAGAGTTAATGTTCAGTCAAAAAACCAAAACCAAAAAAACAGTCCAGCAGTTGACAAAAGTAATGCAAACATATTCCGTAGTTGCCCACCAGGGGGTAATGTTGAGCTGTGGATAATTATTAGTGTCCTGTGGAATTCACTCAAGGGATCTGGAAGACTTCAAACAGTACTTCAAGCATAAAACTGTCTGGTTGGGAGGAAGTTCAGGGATTTATGATTGCAGACTAAATCCGTTCCTGGCACGAAATGTGATCCTTATCATCCTTTTTACCATGGAATGTGTCTTCAAATGGTGGTCCTTAGGTGAAGGACACAATTCTTGACCAGACTTTTGGGTGAAACAATTTCTTTAAGGTGAAGAGTGATTTTATAGAATGGAGCCAAAGGGATTGATGCTACAGCATTAATAGAACGTAGTGGCCAATGCACTATATGCACACTCTTTTCCTTATTCCGCTTTAGCCAGGTCAACAGCTTCTGGTTCAGCTCTGTGCCATTGAAAGGCTATGGCGTTTTTCACTCGATCACTGCAAGACTTACCCAAACTCACAGTAAACAATGTCAGTCGCATGATTCAAGAATTATGTCAGACGTCGGTGACCAAAAAAAAGAAAGGCTTCAGATTTTATGTTTCAAGCTACAGCCACAATTACAAAGGTAAGCATTTTACGTAAAGTGTTAGCCACTAGCATGTTAGCTACTGTGATGATACTGCTGTACTACTGTCTGTTTACAGCTGTCTCAGGTGTTTTTACGTCATTGTCAATCTCAGTTTCAGACAAGGATTTGAGAGCAGGGACGATAACTGTTTGGGCTGAGTGCTACAGATCAATGAAGAAAAGCCAAAAGCCTCACAGTTTGAGTGTAAGAGAAAGTTATCCTGCAGGTTCAGTGCAGGCTTGTTCATGGAAGGTTCCTGTTCATCAGTTTACGTTTCTGTGAATCATAGACCCCGGTTACATGGTCACAATAAACTGATTACTGAGAATAAACTGATGCTGGCAATAATCAGTTTTCTCATGCTTGCATGCATTAATGGCTACTTGAATAATCAGATAATTCCAGAAATCCAATCATAACCGGTTTATTTGTGTTCAAATAAACACAAATAATAGTCATAGTGTTAAAATTAATTGCATACAGCTGAAGGCCTTTATTGCTGATTGTTTATATACTACTCTCAAATTTATACGAGTGTGGCCAAAAACAAATTAAAGTTATGGGATTCACAGAAACTAGATTGAGTCGTGTTCTATTAAATCATTGACAGTCTTAAATGGTGCAAAGGAGTTAATTAGTAACATTTGCTAGTATTTTATCATTCACATATCACGTTTCTCTGGATGTGTAATTGGAGTTGCAGCTGGTGCAGTATGTATTATAACACATTTTGTCTATCATCACAGATAGTGCTGAGGGATATCCGTCCTGTGCAGCTACACAGCTGCCAGTGTACCTGTGTGACAGGTGCAGTATTGTGCAACCATGTAGCAGCTTTGTTGTACCAGACTGCACATTATTCTCAGCTCCAGATCACTGCTGTTCCTCCCATACACAGCTGCACAGAGACTCAAAAGAAATGGCACAAACCAAGAACCGTGGTAACTACATTTTTCTCTCCTTTGATTGCATTATGTTCATCTGTTAAGTTTTCTTAAATATAACCTGTCCTCGTAAATGACATGACAATCATTTCTGCCAGACCCAGGGAAAGAAGATTGGTTGAAGGAATCAGGTTAATATCTGTGTTGATAAAAATAATGTAATCTTTGTAGGAACGCACAATAATAATTTTGTCTGTTCTAGGACGTTGAGGTTGTGAAAGTAGTGCATGTTGCATACAAAGAATCATAACACCTACAAAACTCAAGTCTATATAAACTGGTTGAAAACACAGTATAAACTCACTCTAAAAAGGTTAAAGGGTACCTGTAGTGAATTTTAATCAATAGCTATTTCAAAGGATCAAATACGGTACTAGTGTTTCCGTCCGGTAATTTTGATCATGATTCCTTCTCAAATACGCGGAACTTTCAAGCCACTGCTCTGTCAGCCAGTCATGGTTAGCGACATCTTGCCTCCTCCGTGGCCAGTTTCAGCACGGTAGTGACGCACAGTCGTTGCTTTGTGTCACTGACTGGACTGCCGTATAACAGTCAACAAAGTTTCAACATCACAATTTTATGTAATTTTTTACAACCATGTACAAGCAAATCTACCAGCATATAATTTAATGAAATAAAATTCTAGTATATCAAGATTTGTTCAACCTGTTCTGAAGTTACTTGACTGGGAACTTGCCTATTTGTCAGATCCTCTTCAGCTGCTGGTCCCCAGAAGTAACTGCGGATCATGCGGTCAATGAAGGTCATTTCCAAGGACTGTTTGTATAATATATATCCGTGCAGATTTTGTGCTGTTTTCAAGTCAGATCTCAACCCACTGAGCATCTGCTAAACACATTTACTCGTCCGTGGTAAAGCTGGAATCAACGAGTGTACATCACTTCCAGCTGGCAATTGCTGCTTCCCTTTGGTTTTGACTGAGCGGTTTTCATGGGATAAAATTTTTCTGTATACTGACTCTAGGGGGTTATTTTTACTGAAGAAACACATTTTTGGTTTATAAGTAAAACTTAAAGCAGGATTAATGTTGTTATAGTGGCCAGTACTGGTTTCCTTTAAGAATCACTGCTCTAAATTAGTCATGCGAAATGAACTAAATCTAGCCCCAAGTTTTCCACGCAAATGGCATGTTTCAACTACAATTACTACTTAAATAAAAATAAGTTAGTCTCTATTCTTCGTAATGAAATGCTTTAACTTTTCATCATGTATTTAACCAAGACACTAATATATTTTCTCTCTCTTTTTATAGAAGCAACTTGTATAAGGGAGTTAGTTCACTGCTGCCTGAACTGTCCACACTCAGGGTAGATGAAGTCTGATGATTTTAGTGATTTTCCCACCGACATGGCTCTACTGATAACAACTATGGGTATAGCCAGTGATGTACCTCTGACTGACTCTGTGTTTGGAAAAGTGCAACAAGGTAGTGTATTATCCTATCACATGCCAGCACGGAGAGTGCTGATGACCTGTCCACACACAGATACCCCAGCTCCCCCACAGCTTCCACTGCATGACAGACTGGGACCCTCTACCTGTTCTTTTGTTTGCTCTGAACATCAGCAGCTCCACATATCGTCTCTGGAGACATCATTTGAAACGGCACACAAAATTGAAAACAATACAAAAGAACAAAGTTTGTGTGTTGAGTGGCACCAGCTAAGGCGGCCCCGTGTCACCTCGTCAAGATTCCGGGAGGTGTGTCACACTAGAGCACAGAGCTCAGCTGAAAATCTTGCCAAAAGACTTCTGAGACCAAACTACCAGACAGCAGACATGAGGAGGGGCCTTGACATGGAGCCTGTTGCAGTAGTTAGTACTGCAGAGCAAGGGAGGTCAGCCATTATCCCTGTGGGTTCCTGATCCATCCAGACACATCATGGATGGGGTCGTCACCTGATGGGATTGTGTATGATCCAGAGGAGCAGCATGTTTTTGGCCTTGTTGAAATTAAATGTCCAAATGTATCAAGCTCTGTAGACTGTCCATACATTCAGATCAGTGAGGGTAAACGAACACTGAAGAGATCACATCCTTACTTTTGGCAGATCCAGGGCAAGATGCTGATATCTGGATTGGACTGGTGTGACTTTGTTGTCCACACACAAGAAGACACGTTTATTCAGATGATTCCCAGAGACAAGGAAATGATTGAAATAATCAAAGAAAAAGTTGACTATTTCTTTTTTTATGTGTATCTCTATGCCTCACTTGTAAGTTAGATGGAAATAGGTCTCTGCTACAAAACCAGAATGTGAATCTTGATTGGGTTAAGGTCAATCAAATCTGGACTTTTGATCTGATCACTCAAAACTTACTTGAAATAGTTTGTTCAGAAATAAGTGTTGTACTATGTCTTCTTTGTTTCACAAGTTCATACCACTATAATACACTTTGACAGTCGTTAGTACCTTTTGTAAAATGACGTGTTTACAGTTTACATGATTATTGTATTTTATGCATAAATGTCTACTGCGTGAATGTCTATAGTTAACCATTGTAATAAAGATAAAAAGCATGGAAGCATTTGTTTTGTCCAGAATATGGTAATTATCATAGAAGGTCAGATAAGAAAAATTGACAGATGCAAGGTCCAATATAAAGGGACTTATTAACTTGAGCAAAGAGCATATATTTCAAAAATATTTCATGCAAGTGTACACATACTGTATACAGTAATTGGTATTTACAGATTTTATTATAACTACACACAGATGTGTTTGCAAACATGTCAAGCAGGTAAAGATGGATACTGAACATACATTAACAGTAAATAGAAAAAATGTCTATTAAACAGTTTAAACTTAACTAGATTCATGTATTTTTATATGCACAGTTAATACTTTTTTCACAAAGTGAATCTGGTGGAGTGAATAAGTGCTAAACTGACTTTCTTGCCCATGCTTTTACAAGAGGACCATTTTCATAGTTTGTCAAAAGACATGCAACAGTATACAGCTGATTAATGTTGCCAAAAAGCCGCAGTGGGATCTCGGTGTTGAAGAACTTGTGTTCCTTCACCCTGCATATTTGCCGCTTCACATGCACCCTGAGACGTACAATAGCTTGGGTTTCCCCGACCTCACAAACTGGCGTCTGGGATCTGCCAGAGAGGAATGGTGGCCTATAGATTTTACATGGCACAAAACCATCAACAAGAAAGCCTTGGTCAACCATGATAGCCATCCCAGGGCTCGGAAGGGACAGAATTTTCCCCTCTCTCCACCTCTTTCTCCCTCTACTTTATATGTATCATAACAAAAGCATTATTAAATAAGCTATTCCAAATAATATTCTACCAGTTAATGTCATCATATATTGCATATCCAATACCCATATGTAATACAGAATCTTCAGCATTTCAATTTACTGCAGCATTATATGTACATTTCCTATGGAAACTGCATATTGATAAGTCTGTATGTACAGTGAAATAATCATCCATCTTAATCAAGTCATGTTAGGCTTTATATATATATATATATATATATATATATATATATATATATATATATACACACACACACACACACTGTATATATATATATAATGTGAATGCTGTGGATATTGAAAATGGGCACTTTAATCATGTCAATTTAATATTCATTCAATATTTTTTGTTAGCAGCAGCAGGAATTTACTAAAAGATTTTATTCCATTTTTAGCTTTGTTGCTGTATTTCTTATCATGTCTGTTATGCTACTTTTAAAACACTACAAATAAACGGGGATTCACTAATTCATAAACTGAGATCAGGACATGAACAAATCCATAAAATTAATACATTTAGTGCATTCAGATTTACCTTGTGAAAAAACGGATGTCTCTGTCAGACCCAGCAAAACGCTGTACTCCAAACCGCTGCTTGATGGTTAGCTCCTCGATCCGTTGTTTTAGCTGCTCAATCTCCTCTCTGAGAGACATGTTTTCAGCCAGAGCCATGTCAACGATAGCAGCGTCCGGAGCCGAGGCGTAGTCAGGATCACGGTGTATGCTAGCACTCTGGTTGCTAACTGTGTGATCCAGTGGATCATCCTCCACCTGTCGTTGTCTTCTCTCCCAGACCCCCAGCCTTGACTGTGGAACGGAGTAATTGTTCCATTCAAACAAATAGTCTTTAGTAGTCTTCGTCCAGTCTCAGATGATGGCTCAGGGATGTCCTCCTGTCTGAAATGCTGGCTGCAGACTCTATTAGGGGGGGGGGGGGGGTAACTGTAAAGTTAACTCTCCGGATAGCAACGATCCATTTTCACCTGGTTTCTTCGTGTGACAGAAATGTATGAAAACTAATTACTTTGTTGTACTTACTAGAGGCCTGACACAAAGGTACACAGCAATGTTCCACTGTAGTGCTCTCGGTTTTTTGAAATTTAAACTTCTTTTTCTGCGACATGTCGGCAAGTTGACAGAAACAACAGCAACAGGCGTGGACCGGGAGCGATGCGGCTGGCTAAGGATAAACCGGAATTGGAAAAAAAAAAGCTCTGTGCATATAACGAATTGGATTCAAGCCGTATCTGTAACAAGAATTCTATGGTACGGTTCCGTATCTATAGCCACTGCCTTTGTAATTTAATTTAAAAAAAGATAACCATAATCATCACAAATAAATTAAAACAGCTTAAATATTTCACTGTATTCAAATTCAAATTCAAACGTTAATTTCAAACTCAGGGTTCATATTAAGAGCAAAAACTAAAACGAGTAGAAAATAGATAAACAAATAAATAAAAGTATATACAGATCAACAGACACTCGGCGCTCTTGTAACAACAATAACATACAATAATGGGCTCAGTATAAAATGGAACGCCACCACTTCCAAATGCTGGAATGAAGTGTGAGTGACGAGTTGACAATTGCTGATATAAGATGATTGTTACATGCCAGCAACCTTCTCAAAAAACTGTAAACATTCTTACGTATCAATTCGCCAAAAGACGGAATGTTCACAGACACAAACATCTTGCTTGCACTCGACCTTCGTGGTACATCTAACAACCTTCTTAGGGAGTTATTATATGCAATGCGGATTTTGTTCCTAACAGCAACATTGCTATTAAACCATAAAGGCGAGCAGTACATTGAGGTACAGAAGGTCTTGAACAACATACATTTGGGGAGGGCGGTTGGTCAAATCTATTGAAAAACAGATTCAGGTTGTTCGCCCACTCCCTGCCCCCCGTGGCCTGGGGGGAGGTATTCTGGAGCCCCGAGATGGTTTTGAGGTTTCTCCAGACCCCTCCATTGAGAACTTATATCGGTCCATAACCAGGAAACGGGCGGGAAACATCTGTGCTGACCCATCACACCCCGGCCACAAACTGTTTGAACTTCTATCTTCTGGTCGTCGTTACAGATCACTGAAGGTCAAAACCACCCGTCACAGGAACAGTTTCTTTCCTCAAGCCATCACTCTGATGAACTCCTAACATTCACCTAGTCCTACCTGTTGCTGTACTCATGACTTTTCATCCATTATTACATTGCACATAACTCTCACACTGCTTTTTACTTCATTCACATTATATCACTGAATCTGAGTCCACATTGAAATACTGTGTGATTGTATATTTTTTCATATATTTCTGCAAAGTGTGGTTAGTCCGAGTAAATAACTGCATATATTCCTGTATATATTTGCATCCTTTTATAGAAACGTGGACAGACTGTAATTTACTGTACATACTCTGGTTGTCATTGAATCCTTATTTAAATCCTTCACCTGAACAACGAGAGCAAGTTTTTAGCCAAAGTCAAATTCCTTGTATGTGTTGTGCATACTTGGCCAATAAAGCTGATTCTGATTCTGATTCTGATTTGACATCAGGAGAACATCTATGGAAATTACGCAACAGTAGATTAGTTTGAGCGTACAGTTTCCTGAGATGCCTGTTACAATCAACATTGGTCTTATCAGATTCAATCCACACACCTAGGTATTTGACTTTTTCAACAAAGTTCAAGCTATTACCACAAAGTGGCATAACAGGATTCGACGTATTGACACCCTTTGGTTTGAAAGCCATACACATAGATTTAGTACAGTTGAACAGGATGTCATTTTTTTCACCAAATTTTTCACATACCGAAAGGAGATGTTGCATCGCTGCAGTAGACAAACTTAACAAACAGAGGTCATCAGCGTAGAAAATGTGATTTAACAGTGCACCGTTAAAGGAGCCGCCCACATTAGTATTGTTCAACAGTACACTGAGATCATCAACATAGACATTAAACAACAAGGGTGACAGTATACCACCTTGTTTAACACCGTTGGTCACATGAAATTTGGATGAGGTGACATTGCCCCATCTAACAACCATAGACTGCCTTCTGTACCAGTAAAGCAGGATGCTAACAATGTAAATAGGAATACCTCGATTGATCAATTTTCTGAACAAACACCAGTGGTTAATCCTGTCAAAAGCTTTGCTAGCATCTAGGAACGTAGCATAGACACTAGTGGAATGGCTTCTGAAGTAGTCAACAAATTCATGGAGTAGGTAAACAGCCTTGTCAGTTGAAAGAGCTGATTTGAAACCAAACTGATTGTCGTTTGTCCACAAATAATCCTCAATTCTGTTCAGAAACATACCCTCTAACAGTTTAGATATAACATTTGCAATAGCTATAAGTCTGTAGCTGTTCATATCAGAAAGACTGGCACACTTGTTTTTCACCAAAGGAATAATAACAGAGTCCATCAACATATCTGGCATGTAACCATGAACAAACATACAGTTAAAACACAATGACAACAGAATACACAAATTGAAATCAGCGTTGATGAGGCATTCACTGGTGAGACAGTCAGGGCCAGCTGATTTGCCTTTCTTGAGAACTTTGATCAGTGAATCAGCTTCAACAGGAGTAACAGCAGAAATATCAGAGGCATCAAACATGCCGTTATACAGACGAATATCATGCATAACAGAATCCTTCATTGAAACATTCTTGACTGAGTTGAAAATAGCTTCATATTGACATTTCCACTTTTCAGCAATATTAACGTCACCAGTCACACCATCAATAGTGTTTGATCTGACAGACCGGTGGGAGTTCATAGCCTTCATTTGTTTCCAGAATTCTACCATGTTCAGTTCACTCATGTGATTAGCTAGCTGGTCACATTTGATACTTTCTTCATTGCGCCTGCATGCTCGTAGAGCATATTTGAACCTAGCCCTGCAGTTTTTCATGTTTTCAAATATTGGACCAGAACATGGTTTGCTATTACTCCTCCACCACAAAAAAGCATCCCGAGCAGCTGTGTGAGCCTCGCTAACAACATCATTCCAGCCTGGGACGTTATATTGGGTGGCCACACTGGGACTAGGAATGCATTCACTCACACAGTAATTTAAAGCATCAACAATATCACTGTAGAACCTGTCGATATCGTCCCTGTGTGCCGCACAATTACGGTCGTGACACCTGATGGCGTCCATAGGAGCACGGATGTTACAGAGTTTCCTACGAGTAAGTTTCTTATATCTGAACAGGTCTGACGCTGTGGCATCACGCCATTTGTATGTTCTACTGCCCGTTGTGGTTGAGGGAGCTTCCCGGGGGCCACTTACAGCACTAGAAACCTCAATATCTATAGATAAAGGTACATGATCAGAACTCACATAGTCAAACAGAACTTTGATATTGGACACGTTATCATGGCCTCAGGATGTAGTCACACAGTGATCAAGCCATGATGTAGAGCCATGAGCCACGCTAACATGAGTAAAGGTATCACCTGGTAAGATAATCCTGTCCGAGATGTGTAAGGAGTAACTCTCACAAAAAAACACCAGTTCATCTCCAAAACAACTTGAACGTGCTGTATTAGCGTTGAAGTCACCAATTGTGAACACATATGGAGTTGGAAAGTCCTCGGTGATACGTTTAACAAGACTCAGGCAGTGCAAGTATTCATCCAAGTTTTCAACACTGTCATAGGGGAAATATACACATAATATAAGACAGTGAAAGTCACCCAGGTTGACTTCAATACCTGTAACTCTTAGGCAATCGTAAGTTTTCACAACACAACTGTTCGCAAGTGACTTCCGCCATAGGATACCGACGCCGCCATAGGGGCGACCTAAGATAACACGTTCTTCCGTATCCATAAAAGAAACACCTTGTCCTATAAAGTCACCATGTAATCTGCTCAGAATAGACAGTTCGTTTTCGAACAACCAGTGTTCCTGCAACAACACAATGTCATGGTTATCACATAAACTGGAGATCTCATTGGATGAAGTTTTTACATTCTGGCAGTTAAATGAACATATTCTAAGGTTGGTCCTACTATTGAATGAGTATAATGACAAACACAATAATGACAATCACATGTAGATCATTTCCTCTCAAAAAACTGTCGAAGGTATAAACCAGATGGCCACACATTTTTGTCAAGCAACTTCTTGCTGCAACTGGCAGGACATGTGATCTTAAAAGAGGTGTAACCATCATACTTGGTTTCTAGTTGCTCAATCTTGATATTGTCATTTAATTTAACACGGGTTTCGATGTAGGAGCGTACATGTTGGGGTCTGGTGGTGGGGTCAAGTCGACTGATGAAGACTTGGTGCTTCTTATGACCTTGACCCTGATGCTGCCAGACCACCTACCAGACTTTGGTACAACGCGTAACTGTGAGTGGGGGCGTGTCATGTTGACAACCTGTAGCTGGTTCGTGGTCTGCTTGGCAGTCGGTTGGTTGTCAGACGATTGAAGTACATTAGCATATGATCTCTTCTTCTTCTTGGAACTGCGACTCACAACTTTCTCGAACCCATCCTCGCGCTCTTCGGTAATTACAGCAACTTTGGCAGCTTTGGCAACCCCAGAAGGGCTGCTGCCGACAGCGACATCAGAACAGGCCTCTGTAGAGCTAGCGGCCTCGTCCGCAATCTCCCCATCGGCCGTGGCAGACGGTAGAGGACCACCGTCACACACCGTTACATTGGCGATCGGGGTGTGGACGTCAGCTGCTACCACGTTCTCCCCATCGCTGGTGGTGATGGCAGCACTCTGAGTACTGCCAGCTTCATCGTCGCCTTCCACGACCAGGACGTCAGCTGGAGAGGGTGTGTCGTCGAGTTTGGAGTTAATAGCCGCCACGCCATCCTGGATAGCAAATATCGTTGTGAACACGGTAGCAAGGCTCTCTCCAAGGGACATCACACGGCACACGTCCTTAGACAGCCTGGTAAGGTCAAATGACTCCAACAAAGCTGGTGGCAAATTCTTGAGGTTCAGGGCAACGTATTGTGGTGCCAGCTGACCAGCCTCATTCAGCTTGTGGTAGATGTCGCCGATGTCGTCTTTCTTCTGGTTGTAGCCGGTCCTCTTCTTAAACCGCGAGCTTCCCGCTGGACACTGCTCGAACAGCAACTTCTTTGCTCTTTTAACCTCGTTCACATCGTAGAAGTCGCCAACCCATTTCACAAGATAGGTCTTCGGGACATTACCCATGTTGTTCTGCATAAAGCACAACAGCTCACAGATGGGCCTCTGATGTGGAAGTGCTGAAGTTGGCCCATGCTGGGGATGGTCGTCACTATGGTAGTCTCCAGCCATATCTGACGTTAGTCCATTTAGTCCAGGAGACATTACTGACAGTTATCTAACAAGATACTATCATGTATATAGCACACCAACTTAGGTTTACCGAGGTAGCTTTGAAGCCCAACAGGGGTGCCGTTCAGCGAGGCTGATCATTAGATTGGCGGGGCTAGCGCTAGCTTAGCATTAGCTTTAGCATTAGCTTAGCATTAGCTTAGCAATAGCGTTAGCTTAGCATTAGCGTGATAGAGTCTGTAAGTGCACTCTTGTGCGAATTAATACACACGCGCTCTTGGTTCCACCTCACTTCGGATCAGTTCGCCCTCCGGGGAATAACGGTAGACGACACCAGTATTTACTTTAACCCACGCAAATGACCTTTAGCCCAACTTCGTGGATACCTTCTCACTGCAGTCGTATCTCTGGGGTAGCAGCAGAGGTGGAGAAGCGGTCTTTAGAAGTCTGAAACGGGCCAGAGCCGCCAGAACCGCCGCCAGAACCTTCACCGGGTCAGCGCTGATTGTCGTAAGAGTGTTCCCACATTTGTTGGTGGCCAACAAAAGTCCTTATTTTTGACGGTTTTACTTAAAATTCTCGGCTCATTTCAAACATCGCGGCCGGAAGCTGACCCGGAACCAGAAACATATCATAACATGTACAGTATGTGGAGTGAATGCTCACATTCCTCTATTGTAACTTAAAGCATTTGTAAACTGTTGTTTTGGACTGGAAAAAGCCAGTTTAGAAAGCTTGGGATCAGTCCGCCAAGGTCTCCGCCTTTGACCGTCACCTAATCCACATAGCACCGGACCCCCATGATCCCTCCTGCAGGTGGTGAGCCCACTGAAGGGCGGACCAATGTAAATCCTTCGGGCTGAGCCCGGCCGGGTCCCATGGGTGGAAACCCAGCCACCAGACGCTAGCCTTCGAGCCCCTCCCCCAGGCCTGGCTCCAGGGTGGGGCCCCGGTAACCCCATACCGGGCGGGGTACACTGAATCCTTGATATAGAATTTATCATGAGAGTCTGTTGGAGGCCCCTGTCGGGGAGGTCTTCAACTCCCACCTCCAGAAGAACTTCAGCCACATTCCGAGGGAGTCTGGAGACATGGAGTCTAAATGGGCCATGTTCTCCACCTCTGTTGTTGAAGCTGCGGCACAGAGCTGCGGCCGCAAGGTGGTCGGTGCATCTCGTGGTGGCAACCCCCGAACCAAGTGGTGGACACCAGTGGTGAGGGGGGCCATTAAGCTGAAGAAGGAGTCCTATCAAGCTTGGTTGGCTTGTGGGACTCCCGAAGCAGCTGAGGTGTACCAGCAGGCCAAGCGGAGTGCAGCTCGGGTGGTTGCTGAAGCAAAAACCCGGGTATGGGAGGAGTTCGGTGAGGCCATGGAACAAGACTTTCGGTTGGCCTCGAAGAGATTCTGGCAAACTGTCCGGTGGCTCAGGAGGGGAAAGCAGCTCCCTGTCCACACTGTGTATGGTGCGGATGGGGCACTGTTGACTTCGACTGGGGATATCGTTGGGCGGTGGAAGGAATACTTCGAGGATCTCCTCAATCCCACTGATACGCCTTCCACAGAGGAAGTAGGGTTTGGGGACAAGGGGGATGATTTGCCTATCACAGGGGCTGAGGTTGCCAAGGTGGTTAAAAATCTCCTTGGTGGCCGGGCCCCGGGGGTGGACGAGATTCGCCCTGAGTACCTCAAGGCCCTGGATGTTGTTGGGCTGTCATGGTTGACACGCCTCTGCAACATTGCGTGGAGGTCGGGGGCAGTGCCTTTGGCATGGCAAACCGGGGTGGTGGTTCCTTTCTTCAAAAAAGGGGACCGGAGGGTGTGCTCCAACTTTAGAGGGATCACACTCCTCAGCCTCCCTGGGAAGGTCTATGCCAAGGTACTGGAGAGGAGAGTCCGGCCGTTGGTCGAACCTCGGATTCAGGAGGAGCAATGTGGTTTTCATCCTGGCCGTGGCACATCGGACCAGCTCTTTACCCTCTCGAGAATTCTCGAGGGTTCATGGGAGTTTGCCCAACCAGTTTACATGTGTTTTGTGGACTTGAAGAAGGCATTTGACCGCGTCCCTCGTGGTTTTTTGTGGGGGGTGCTTCGGGAGTATGGGGTATCAGGCTTGTTGTTACGAGCTATTCGGTCTCTGTACGACCGTTGTGAGAGTTTGGTTCGTATTGCCAACACTCGGTCGGAGTCATTCCCAGTGAGAGTTGGACTCCGCCAGGGCTGCCCTTTGTCACCGATCCTGTTCATAATTTTTATGGACAGGATTTCTAGGTGCAGCCAGGGAATGGAGGGTGTCATGCTTGGTGACCACAGGATCTCATCTCTGTTGTTTGCAGATGATGTTGTCCTGTTGGCTTCATCCAGCAATGACCTACAGCTCTTGCTGGGACGGTTTGCCGCTGAGTGTGAAGTGGCTGGGATGAAAATCAGCACCTCCAAGTCTGAGTCCATGGTCTTCAGCCGGAAAAAGGTGGATTGTCCTCTCTGGGTTGGGGACAGGCTCCTGCCCCAAGTGGAGGAGTTTAAGTACCTTGGGGTCTTGTTCACGAGTGAGGGGAAAATGGAGCGAGAGATTGACAGACGGATTGGAGCAGCATCTGCAGTGATGCGGACATTGTACCGGTCTGTTGTGGTGAAGAGGGAGCTTAGTTCTAAGGCAAAGCTGTCGATTTACCAGTCAATCTACGCTCCTACTCTCACCTATGGTCACAAGCTTTGGGTAGTGACCGAAAGAACAAGATCACGGATATAAGCGGCTGAAATGAGCTTTCTCCGTAGGATTGCTGGACTCACCCTCAGAGATCGGGTGAGGAGCTCAGTCATCTGGGAGAGGCTCAGAGTAAAACCGCTGCTCCTCCAAATTGAAAGGAGTCAGTTGAGGTGGTATGGGTATCTGATCAGGATGCCTCCTGGACGCCTCCCACTTGAGGTGTTTCAGGCACGTCCCACTGGGAGGAGATCCCGGGGCAGACCCAGGACTCGGTGGAGAGACTATGTCTCCCAGCTGGTCTGGGAACGCCTTGGTATCCTCTTTGAAGAGCTGGAGCCAGTGGCGGGGGAGAGGGAAGTCTGGGCTTCTCTGCTTGAACTGCTGCCTCCGCGACCCGGACCTCTGGAAAAGTGGTAGAAGATGGATGGATGGATGGATGTTTTGGCTCAAGTAGGTTCATTTTGTCTTCTTTTAATTATTTATCTTTTGTTCTTATTAAAGACAAGAATAGAAAGGAGATGTATTTATGGACATATTTATGGATGTATTTATGGATGGATGTTTTGGACTGGAAAAAGTTCTTTTAATTTTCATCTGAAGTCTAATTAAACTTTTGAACTTCTAGACCCAGCAAGGTTTAAAACAGGATGGACTAGCTTGTTATTTTCTTTTTGACTTTAATGGAGTTGAATATTATTTGTATTATTACAATGATACTATACATGTGTCAGCATCTGTTTGACTGGTTTTTCTGAGGTGCTGTTTTGATATTTTACCCTCTTTTGGCTATTTTTTGGTTGATTTTTCAACTGATTCTGTGTAGTGTAGTATAGTACAGTAGACCTACTTTATAGTCTAGTTTACAACCTTTGACATACGGAAAATATTAACTTCAGGATGACCCCAGCAACTTTGACTGACAACAACAAACAACAGGAACTACAGGAAGCATATGCAGTGCATCCGGAAAATATTCACAGCGCTTCAGTTTTTCCACATTTTGTTATGTTACAGCCTTATTCCAAAATGGATTAAATTAATTTTTTTCCTCAAAATTCTACACACAATACCCCATAATGACAATGTGATTTTTTTTTTTTTTTAGATTTTTGCAAATTTATTTAAACTAAAAAACTAAGAAATCACATCATCATCATGCGTATTTATTTTTGACAGGACACAATTAATCCCTCAGTTGGGGTGGGTCCTGCTTGACTGCACTTCTCAGAGTCCCACTCCAGTGGTTCCTGTCCACTGGTTCAACCTGGGCCAGCTGTAGCTTGACCCGGTCCATACGGACACTCTCTCTAGCCATGTCTTCTTCGGTCTTCCTCTTCCTTGACCTCTGCTGCTACCAGGATTGACCTCCATGACCTTCTTAATCCAGCCAACACTCCTCTCCACATGTACATAAGTATTCACAACCTTTGTCATAAAGCTCAAAATTGAGCTCAGGTGCATCCTGTTTCCACTGAAAATCTTTGAGATGTTTCTACAGCTTAATTGTACTTAATGTGTGTACTTAGTGTACACACATTCACACACTGTCTTACTTAGTGTGTGAATGTGTGTGTGAATGGGTGGATGGCAGGATCTGTAAAGCGCTTTGGTCATCAAGAGATGAGAATAAAAGCGCTATACTGTATAAGTATAGCGCTTATACCAAGTAACCAAGGAATTTACCAATTAATTCATTAAAAATCCTTCAATGTGATTTTCTGGATTTTTTTTTTCTCATTTTGTCTCTCATAGTTGAGGTATACCTATGATGAAAATTGGAGACCTCTCTCATCTTTTAAGTGGGAGAACTTGCACAATTGGTGGCTGACTAAATACTTTTTTCCCCCACTGTATATATATACAGTATATATATATATATATATATATATACAGTATATATATATATATATATATATATATATATCCATCCATCCATTTTCTTCCGCTTAATCCTTTTTGGGTCGCGGGGGGTGGGGTGGGGAGTATAAGAAAAGATAAGCCTTTATTAGTCCCACAATGGGGAAATTCCAGGATTGCAACAGCACAGGGATAGCAACACTCAGAGCAACAATCAGAAGGCAAGAAAAAAACAAGAACAGCTAGTATACATATGTATATATTACTATAAATATATATATATATATATATATATATATATATATATATATATATATATATATAGACACACAGTGCGGAGCATTGTGGTTGGTGAATGTGCTGCAGAAAGTCTAAGCTCTCTCTCCCTCCGTGGGTGCGGCAGGCCAGCTGGATGTCTTTGGGCATGATGGTGGTGACCCTCTTGGCGTGGATGGCGCACAGGTTGGTGTCCACGAAGAGACCCACCAGGTAGGCCTCGCTGGCCTCCTGCAGAGCCATGACGGCGGAGCTCTGAAAGCGCAGGTCGGTCTTGAAGTCCTGAGCGATCTCCCTCACCAGGCGCTGGAAGGGCAGCCTACGGATGAGCAGCTCCGTGGATTTCTGGTAGCGACGAATCTCTCTCAGAGCCACGGTACCGGGCCTGTAACAGTGAGGCTTCTTCACTCCGCCGGTGGCCAGAGCACTTTTCTGAGCAGCCTTGGTGAACCAGACCAGAGCAGACCGCCCGTAAAATCTACTGGAGGAAGAAGCCCCCCAGGAGACAGCTAGCCACCAGGGCTGCTCGGAGAGGCGCTCTGGCCACCGGCAGAGTGAAGAGGCCTCGCCGTCACAGGCCCGTGGCTCTGAGAGAGATCCGTCGCTACCAGAAATCCACGGAGCTGCTCATCCGTAAGCTGCCCGTCCAGCGCCTGGTGAGGGAGATCGCTCAGGACTTCAAGACCGTCCTACTAATAAAGGCTTATCTTATCTTATCTTATCTTATATATATATATATATATATATATATATATATATATATATATATATACAGGTATTTACACAGGGACAAAGAAAAATTCAAGTAAGGCCAACGTCTCTGCGCAGCCACCATCCACAAAACTGCCTCGGAGGCCCCAGGCACCCCCACAGCATACAGTGGGGCAAAAAAGTATTTAGTCAGCCACCAATTGTGCAAGTTCTCCCACTTAAAAGATGAGAGAGGTCTCCAATTTCCATCATAGGTATACCTCAACTATGAGAGACAAAATTAGAAAAAAAAAATCCAGAAAATCAGATTGAAGGATTTTTAATAAATTAATTGGTAAATTCTTCAGTAAAATAAGTATTTGGTCACCTACAAACAAGCAAGATTTCTGGCTCTCACAGACCTGTAACTTCTTCTTTAAGAGGCTCCTCTGTCCTCCACTCGTTACCTGTATTAATGGCACCTGTTTGAACTCGTTATCAGTATAAAAGACACCTGTTCACAACCTCAGTCAGACTCCAAACTCCACTATGGCCAAGACCAAAGAGCTGTCAAAGGACACCAGAAACAAAATTGTAGACCTGCACCAGGCTGGGAAGACTGAATCTGCAATAGGTAAGCAGCTTGGTGTGAAGAAATCAACTGTGGGAGCAATTACTAGAAAATGGAAGACATACAAGACCACTGATAATCTCCTTTGATCTGGGGCTCCACGCAAGATCTCACCCCGTGGGGTCAAAATGATCACGAGAACGGTGAGCAAAAATCCCAGAACCACACAGGGGGACCTAGTGAATGACCTGCAGAGAGCTGGGACCAAAGTAACAAAGGCTACCATCAGTAACACACTATGCCGCCAGGGACTCAAATCCTGCAGTGCCAGATGTGCCCCCCTGCTTAAGCCAGTACATGTCCAGGCCCATCTGAAGTTTGCTAGAGAGCATTTGGATGATCCAGAAGAGGATTGGGAGAATGTCATATAGTCAGATGAAACCAAAATAGAACTTTTTGGTAAAAACTCAACTTGTTGTGTTTGGAGGAGAAAGAACACCATACCAACTGTGAAGAATGGGGGTGGAAACATCATGCTTTGGGGCTGTTTTTCTGCAAAGGGACCAGGACGACTGATCCGTGTAAAGGAAAGAATGAATGGGGCCATGTATTGTGAGATTTTGAGTGAAAACCTCCTTCCATCAGCAAGGGCATTGGAGATGAAACGTGGCTGGGCCTTTCAGCATGACAACGATCCCAAACACACCGCCCGGGCAACGAAGGAGTGGCTTCGTAAGAAGCATTTCAAGGTCCTGGAGTGGCCTAGCCAGTCTCCAGATCTCAACCCCATAGAAAATCTTTGGAGGGAGTTGAAAGTCTGTGTTGCCCAGCGACAGCCCCAAAACATCATTGCTCTAGAGGAGATCTGCATGGAGGAATGGGCCAAAATACCAGCAACAGTGTGTGAAAACCTTGTGAAGACTTATAGAAAACGTTTGACCTCTGTCATTGCCAACAAAGGGTATATAACAAAGTATTGAGATGACCTTTTGTTATTGACCAAATACTTATTTTACCGAGGAATTTACCAATTAATTCATTAAAAATCCTTCAATGTGATTTTCTGGATTTTTTTTTTTTTTTCTCATTTTGTCTTTCATAGTTGAGGTATACCTATGATGAAAATTGGAGACCTCTCTCGTCTTTTAAGTGTAAGAACTTGCACAATTGGTGGCTGACTAAATACTTTTTTGCCCCACTGTATGTGCCCCTGGCCTCTGTCCACGTCCAGGGTCGAAGCCCCTCTGGCGAAGATGTCCCTTCCCGCCATAAGCTTCATCTTCCCTCCAGCCCCACAGTGCTGTTGTCCAGTGCACCGTCCCACTGTGTCCCTCGGACCGCTCCCGACCACCTTCAGCCCCGCCATCATGGCTCCAACTAGTCCAGCCCCCCGTGGCTGCACTCTGGTGAAAATGGAAACTCGCTCGTCGGCGCCGTTCGCTGCCTCGGGTGTCTCGCCGTACCATCCAGCACCCTCGTCCAGGATGCTCCACTGTGCTGCCACCGTGTCCAGCTGCCGCTGCTCAATCTCAGGGCTCTCAGCTTCGCACTCATGGGCAACCCTCTCCAACCTGGGCGTCTCGACGCAGCTCTCGACTCCCTCGTTCCATGAGTCATGCTGCATAGCCTCAGTATCCGGCCACTGCTCACCTCTGGGACATGCACCATCACCCTTGTCGGGCCTGCTCACTGACCTGGGCTCCCCACCGCTGCATCCATCGCTCTCGGTGTTGGTGCTCCGCTGCGCTGTCACCGTGCCCTGTGGCTGCTGCTCCTTTCCGGGGCCATCGACCTGCCTGGACTCGCTCGCCCGCTTTTGGCGTGAGCATCTTGTCCCTGAAGGCCAGCCCAGGGGTTCCGGCATGCCATCCAGCACCCTCATCCAGGGCAGCATGAGAACCGGCATCGGGTCCATCCTGAGGTGGTGTTGCGTGGTGCCAAACGTGCTCTCCCCCTGTATGGCCTCCAGCGGCAGGGCTAATGCGTTCTGCGCCACCTCTCTGCCGTTCTTGCACACCGCGTCGTCTGACCCATTAGCGCCATGGTCCTGGGTCAAGCTGGGCTCCATGGCTGGTTCGCTGTCTTCAACAACTGGGACCTCTTCAACCCGTGGTCCCGGTTCTGCCTCGAGGTCCAGTTTGACACCCTTAGCCGCGTTTCGGTGTGGGATTAGCCTGTCCATTGACTTCAACTGAGCCGCTAGCATTCCCCATCTAACTAGCTCCGTCACCTTTAGCGCCACCAGCTCCTTCACCCGCAGCTCTCTGGCCCTCGTCCGCTTCGCAAAATACGCCACCATGTGCCTGATGGCCTCCTCGTAGCCCTCACTCTTGTCCAGCAAGTTGAGGATCCTTTGGCCCTCCATGCCGAGGTTACGGGCTAGAAGGGCCCGCCACTGTCTCCCGCCAAACCAAGGGAGACCCAGCGAGTTGATATGCTCCTCAAACTCACGTCTCCACTTCAGCCACGAAATCACCGGCTCACCCGGGTTTTCCAGAAACGGCAATAGTCGCTGATTTAGCCAGCACGCTCCCATTCTTCTCCTCGTCGCCAAATGTTATATCTGATAAATGACCAGGACGGAGGCGAGTCTTCATGCAGCAACTAACTAACTTTATTATGTGAACTTGAGTTTATATACAGAGTGGGCCGTGCCCACCTGATGTCACCCTGTGGGTGGGCACAGCATCCCAGACACACACTCTCATACACAACAAACATCCACATATAAAAATAGTGGAGCCATAATACCCGTAATTGCAAGTTCATTGTGGTAGTGGAGGTGCAGACAGTGACAGATTGGACTGCACAGGATCAATATTTCAATAACAGACAGCAGCAGGTATTGTGCAGAGACATGCAGCAGAAGATGTATTACTGCTGGTGTACTAAGTCTTTCTGAGAAAACAACTGAGGTAGTTATTGTGTGGGTGAGTTATTGTGTACGATCCGGGGGGATGGGTGGGGGAAATCGGCGGGGTGTGGTTTATTAAACATTAGATCCCTTGCCTCTAAATCTTTACTAGTACATGACTTAATAAGTGATAACCAAAATGATTTATTTGCACTTACTGAAACATGGTTGCATGAGGAGAACTCTGTGCCGCTAAATGAGTCTACCCCCCCCCCCCCAAATTACTGTAACTTTTAAAAAATAGAGCAGGACGAGGAGGTGGAACCACAGCAATTGCTCACTCCAAAATACTAGCTAATATTAAAAGTAATTTATCCTATAAATCATTACAAATCATCCATAGTAAAATGGTAAATGGCGTTTACTTATATAGCGCTTTTCTCATCTCTAGATGACCAAAGCGCTTTACAGATCCTGCTGTGCACCCATTCACACACTGATGGCGGCAGCACTGCCATGCACAGGCACTGGCATGACCCACCAGGAGCAACTGGGGGTTCAGTGTCTTTCTCAAGGACACTTCGACATGCAAACTGCAGATAGAGCGGGAATTGAATCCCTGACCCTCCAGTCAGTAGTCAGCCACACTACAACTGCACCACAGTCAACCTACTTGTCTTCTTTGGAAAATTCTAGCTCAGTCCACAGCCGACACATTACAAAGCAGCTACAGCTACAGCTACAAAATGAAACCAATGCAGAAGCCAATCCTGTTAGCTGTAGTGTATCGCCTGCCGTCCCCATATTCTGAATTCCTTATTGAATTCTCACAGTTTTTATCTGACCGTCTTCTAATCCCAGACAAATTACTCAGTGTCATAAGTGAGCCCAGTCAAAGCGGAATTCAGGACCCAAACATTGGGCTCAGAATTTAGAGTTTTATTTGAGAGCTGGTCATCCAGAAGCAGCTCAAGGGCTCAAAAGCAAACAAACACAAAAATGGCAAAATCACGGAAGGAATAGGAGCCACCCCCGGCATCATGGAGACAGAGACTTCTGGAGATAGCATGGAGAGTCTCTGACCAGTGGAAGGAGCCATCGAGGAGACGGACTGTGCGGTAGCTGGAGAAGAAGGACAGGCTGGCGTGATAGCCGGTGAGGACGAGCTGGAAGAGGGGGCTGCTGTGGAAATGGTCTCACAGGATGAAGGATGGGCTGCTGGTGAGGAGGAGATGGGGCTTCGGTGATCCAGGGCTGGAGTCAAGGTGGGTTGGAGCTCTGGTGACAGGGGTGGGGCTGGAGCAGACAGGCTGACGGAGGAGGACGGCTGCTTACGCCGCAAACGTGTCGAGGGCTGCTCCAACGCTGACAATTTCCTCTCGGGCTCCTCCTTCGCCTGGAACCCCAGGGTCGGAGAACACTCAGAGGGAGCAGGAAGACATATGGAGAGGGTAAGTGGGATGACAGTGGCTACAGCAGGTGGAGAGACCTATGGGGACTGCACACCCAGAGACTCTCTACCAGAGAGCAGGCAAGAAATGTTCATAAATTTTAGAAACAGAAGGAAGGAAAACTTGCCTGTTCTCCTGGCTGACGGTGTCTCCTGCTGCAGCTAGCGAGGGGTAGCTCCTCACATTGGTTGTAGCGGGGCTGGACTCCTCCATTGACTGTGGAGAAGCCTCCTTGAACAGCGCTGGAGAGGAAATGGCGGCCACCGATCTCTCCTCCTCCGGGCGGCGATCAATCCCCAGCAAAGTCAATCTGGGTTTCTCCCACCCCCGCGGAGAAAGGGCGGACCCGAGTTCTGGAGACGTGGGTGGAGCTGGAGTGGGACAGCTGAGGAAGGAGGTATGCCCTTCATGTCCCGAACGCCTCTTCCGCATCGGGTGCCGCTTTGCCGCTGGCAATTCCCTCCCAGGCTCCTCTCTCCGCAGTGCAAGGATGGAATGAAAAATGTCCGCCGACTCAGGGAAAAACAACAGGTTGGAACATTCCTGTAAAGCCTCCGCTGCGGTATCCTGGATGACACGAACAGCCTTGAAGGAATACTGCCCCTGCGCCCGGGAAAAGGCTTCCTTCAAACGGACCAGCCCATGCCGCTCTATGTTGCTCTAAAAGTCCATTACGGCTCCAACAGCAGGTAAGAAAAAAATGCACAAAAATGAAAAAAGGCACGCTTTGCACTGCTTGGGCTCTATTGGCAGCAGCTTACTGTCATGTTTGCTGCATAACTTCGCAGTGAACATAAGAATTGGCAGCGAGCCCAAAATGCAGCATGTAACGTGTTTATTTACACAAGGGTGAATATACAACAATGTCCAAAAATAGTCACTGTGCCTATGCGTGAGACAACCAGCTACAGCTACATTGGCTGGGGTTACATACAAAACGTGCTCCTGGCTGATTAGGAGTGGAGAGAAAAGGCATAATAACAGGACAGACTTACTAACATGTTGAAGCGGAAAGACTCTGAGGCACAACACTGTTCAGTCCGGGAAAAAAACCAACAGACACCGCCGGAATGTCCAAAGTAGATGTTGAAGCTGCCGCACTAGCCGGTCACACTCTATTCAATAAATACACAATCCCCAAATGAGAGCAAGTGGACACGGCTGTGGCGACAGGTGCGTGGCTGATTGAACTGGTGTGTGTGTGTGTGTGTGTGTGTGTATGTGTGTGTGTGTGTGTGTGTGTGTGCGTGTGGTGATTCAAGCAGCTGGTGAGCGTCTGGTACGAGGGGAAAAGCATGACTGTGGGACTAACAGAGAGCGAGGCTCAATCTTCCAGCTAGAATTAATAAGACATGATCAAAACCTACAGCCACAAGTCATGGACGGGGTGGCGACCCCAAACATTACAGGATCCATGTAAACAGTAAAGTTCTAATCGGAACTGTAATCAGATGGCTAGTGATCATGTCACAGATGCGCTGAATCAAGGCAGCCTACAAGGCCTTTGGGTCTTTTCAGCAGCATCTTTGGTCACGTCATAACATCAAACTTGGCACTAAGATCAAAAGCTACACTATAGCAGTGTTGCCAGCACTTCTATACTCTACTGAAGCTATGATACTTCACTGTAGACACATCAAACAGCTGACTCAAATCCAACTCCACCACATGTGTCAGATCATGAACATCAAATGGCAAGAAAGAGTCCAGACATGACTGTCCTGAAACGAGCAGGAGTTGTGAGTGTAGAAGCCTTGGTTACTGCAGCTCAGCTCCGATGGGCTGGACATGCCTTTCCCATGCCTGATAACCACCTTCCTAAGCAAGTGCTCCACAGTGAATTACTGCTTGGGAAACGGAAATGTGGTGGTCAGAGACTACGTTATAAAGACATCCTGAAATGTTGCATGAAGTGTGCTGAGATTGACACTGATGCCTGGGAACAGCAAGTCTCATCCAGACCAACATGGTGGGGTGTATCACACAAGGTAACCAAACGAGCTGAGGAGAAGTGGGCAACTAGTAGGGAAAATAAGTATTTAAAACGTCAATATTTTTCTCATTAAAAATATTTGTGATGGAGCCATTGACCTGAGATTTTCACCAGATATCATTAACAACCCAAGTAATCCATACATACAATGAAATCAAGGCAAATGTGTTCACAAAACAAGTTATATTTATTAAAGTGGAATGGTACAGGCAATAAGTATTGAACACATGAAGAAAAAGTGCTGCATAAAGGCATAGAAAGCCAAGAAACCAGCTGAAATTCATCAGAATTTATGAAGCCACCCCATCCCTCATCAGTGCAAATTAATGGACTACTTGCACAAAGATTTCTGCGTTTTATTTTTTTATTTTATTTTATTTTTTTTTTGTACTTATTTTGTACCCATAGGTAGATTTGTTTTGCAGTCTGGTGACAAGCCACCAGCTGCCGGTCGCTGCATGCGCAAGCGCCCCGTATCCCTAACATGCATGTTTTTGGCATGCGGGAGGAAACCGGAGAAATCCCGGAGTAAACCCAAGCAACACGGGGAGAACATGCAAACTCCACACAGATCACTGTTGGCCAGGGACAGGGATCGAACCCACGATCTGTGCGATTCCTCGGCCGAGGGTAAACTGTGCTGCCGCAGTGCTAACCACTGCGCCACGTTACGGCTCCATCATTTCCAGTCTAACCATGGCGATATTCTATACCTGTGTTTACAGGAGCTTCCAAAGCTGAATGTCACCGAAGTTCATCAGATTTGTAAACCAATGAAGTCAACGACCAGTAAATTAGATAAGGGTAATATACGCTGTGCTGTATATTCACAACTATGAAGGTAAGAAGGAAGAATAACAATGAGGAATGGAAGCTAATGCTAAGCTATGCTATTCACTAACATCTGCTAACATGAACTAACGTTTCTCTGCTATTTTTACTGTGTGTATTACAGTATCTCACAAAAGTGAGTACACTCCTCACATTTTTGTAAATATTTTATTATATCTTTTCATGGGACAGCACTGAAGATATGGCACTTTGATACAATGTAAAGTAGTCAGTGTACAGCTTGTATAACGGTGTAAATTTGCTGTCCCCTCAAAATAACTCAGCACACAGCCATTAATGTCTAAACCGCTGGCAACAAAAATGAGTACAGTCCGAAGTGAAAATGTTCAAATGGTGCCCAATTAGCCATTTTTCCTCCCCGGTGTCATGTGACTCGTTAGTGTTACAAGGTCTCAGGTGTGAATGGGGAGCAGGTGTGTTACATTTGGTGTTATTGCTCTCACACTCTCATATTGGTCACTGGAAGTTCAACATGGCACCTCATGGCAAAGAACTCTCTGAGGATCTGAAAAAAAGAATTGTTGCTCTACATAACGATGGCCTAGGCTAAAAGAAGATTGCCAACACCCTGAAACTGAGCTGCAGCACGGTGGCCAAGACCATACAGCAGTTTAACAGGACAGGTTCCACTCAGAACAGGCCTCGCCATGGTCGACCAAAGAAGTTGAGAGCACGTGCTAAGCATTATATCCAGAGGTTGTCTTTTGAAAACAGATGTATGAGTGCTGCCAGCATTGCTAAAGAGGTTGAAGGGGTGAGGGGTAGTGTGGGGGTCAGCCCGTCAGTGTTCAGACCATATGCCGCACACTGCATCAAATTGGTCTGCATGGCTTTCGTCACAGAAGGAAGCTCCTTTTAAAGATGATGCACAAGAAAGCCCACAAACAGTTTGCTGAAGACAAGCAGACTAAAGACCTGGATTACTGGAACCATGTCCTGTGGTCTGATGAGACCAGCATAAACTTATTTGGTTCAGATGATGTCATGCTTGTGTGGCGGCAACCGGGGGAGAGTACAAAGACAAGTGTGTCTTGCTTACAGTCAAGTATGGTGGTAGGAGTGTCATGGTTTGGGGCTACATGAGTGCTGCCGGCACTGGGGAGCTACAGCTCATTGAGGGAACCATGAATGCCAACATGTACTGTGACATACTGAAGCAGACCATGATCCCCTCCCTTCGGAAACTGGGCTGCAGTGCAGTATTCCATAACATAATAACCACCCCAAACACACCTCCAAGATGACAACTGCCTTGCTAAAGAAACTGAGGGTAAAGGTGATGGACTGTCCAAGCATGTCTCCAGACCTAAACCCTATTGAGCATCTGTGGGGCATCCTCAAACAGAAGGTGGAGGAGCGCAAGGTCTCGCACATCCACCAGCTCCGTGATGTTGTCCTGGAGAGGAGTGGAAGAGGATTCCAGTGGCAACCTGTGAAGCTCTAGTGAACTCCATAGCCAAGAGAGTTAAGGCAGTGCTGGAAAATAATGGTGACCACACAAAATATTGATATATCTATCTATCTATCTATATATCTATATCAATATTTTGTGTGGTATATATACGTATATATATATATATATACTGTATATATACTGTATATATATATATATATATATATGTATGACATTACTTGCTACACTAACAAGTATCGCACGTGTCTTTTCATTTAGTGTCCAACAAAGACTGAGTCACAGAGCAGGTCTATCTTGATTTGTGTGCTCAGGCGTAGCGTAACATTTATCATGTTGTTGACGCTGTCGCTAATATACTGTGTTCTATTGTCTCACAGTGGGCCTTAAATGCTCAAGGCAAAGGACAAAAACTAATTGATTATTACTCAGGAGGACTTTACCTTGACCTTTTATTACTTTCTACTGGAATATTTGTCTTCTTAGACCACAGGTGTCAAACTCATTCCATGGAGGGCCAAGACCCTGCAGGTTTTACCTCCACCCAGTGTCTTCAACAGGTGATTTCATTGAATTTCTTCCCACTGATTGCTGATCAGTGAAAACACCTGCTGATGACACTGGGTAGAAGCAAAACATGTAGGGTCTTGGCCCTCCATGGAATGAGTTTGACACCCCTGTCTTAGACGGTTATGCTGTTTCATTCCATCTAGCTACAATGCTCTGCACTGTGTGTGTTTATATATTTACATATTTATTCCATCTAGCTACAATGCTCCGCACTGTGTGTTTATATACTCATATATTTATTCCATCCAGCTACAATGCTCCGCACTGTTTATATATTTATATATCTATCCCATCTAGCTACAATGCTCCGCACTGTGTGTCTATATACTGTATATATATACTGTATACTGTATATATATATATATATATATATATATACTGTATATGTACATATGTATACTTGCTGCTGTTGTTTTTCTCTTGCCTTCTGATTGTTGCTCTGAGTGTTGCTATCCCTGTGCTGTTGCAATCCTGGAATTTCCATTCGCCTACAGCGGGAGACAAAGCAAGACGGAGAGGACGGTGACTGGCGCCCGAAAGGACCAAAAGTAATTGGAGCATCTACCGTGACCCAAGCGGAGCTCGGCTGCACCGGCGGTGTGCGGCGTGACTCGGTGGAGGAGCTGTACAGGAGCTCGATTGCGGCAGCGGTGAGCAGAGGGACCAGCAGCGGAGGGGCTAGCTGAGGCCCAGCCGGATTCACTGTTTTTACTATCCACAGGTCAGTAAAATGCCACCAAAGAAGGAGGAAATGGAAGAGATCAAAAAATCTCTGAACTTCGTGTCAAAAGAACTGGCCAAATTGGTTAGCCAGCAGGCCAAAATAATAGGCCTAATGGAAGATGTACGAGCCCTACAATTAACAATTCAAGAAAAAGACAAAAAAATTAAGGGCCTGGAGCAACGCGTCGAGGATCTTGAACAAGGTTCTCGTATGGATGACCTAATTATAAGTGGACTAGACATCAAATATCAGTCATACGCCCATGCCACAACAGGACTGAGAGGTGAGGATGCTCCCATGAGTGAATCAGTCTCCCTAGAAAACCAGGTGCTTCAGTTCCTCAATAGTAGAGATATTAAGGTAGAAGCTAATGCAATTTCAGCCTGTTATGCTTTACCGAAGAAAGATAACAAAATAAAGAAATCAATTGTGATGCGCTTTGTGAACAGAAGGGTAAAGAATGACATACTGAGGCAGGCCAGAAAGTTATGGGGAACACAAGTTTACCTAAATGAACACCTGACAAAAACAAACGCTGAAATAGCACGGCAAGCACGGATGCTGAAAAGACAAAATAAGATACAGGCAACCTGGACAAGAAATTGTAGAATTTGGATTAAACTAAATGGAACACCTGAGCAAGCAAAGAGTATAATGATCAGAGATGCTACTGACTTAGATAAATACAGATGAACACTGATTAAGAAAATTATGAGTCAATGATAATCCATATTCACACACACGGTAAGAATAGTTCTTTTGATACACCATGCCAAAGTACTTTAAAAAAAATAAGCAAAACAAACAAAAACTTATGACTGACTTAAGTAGACATCAATTATCCCCAGTTGGAGGAAGTCATTTGACACAGAGTGAGGAAACTCAAACTCTGAAAATATGCCATTATGCTGAACATAAACCACAAGAGATGGAGAATGATACTGATCCTGATAACCACTTTTTCAATAATATTCATAACCATTGTGAATATTACACTGAAAAGCAATTCAAAAGTCAAGTGCAACTAGATGGTAAACTGTCAGTAATACACTTCAACAGCAGAAGTCTTAACAAAAACTTTCCACAGATTCAGGACTATTTAAAACAGCTAAACAGAAAATTTACAGCTATTGCAGTCTCTGAAACCTGGCTTAATGAAGAGCAGGCTCCCCTGATGGCAATAGAGGGATATCAGATGTTTCATATAAACAGATCTCAAAAAAAGGTGGTGGTGTTGCACTGTATATTGATGACCTGTATAGGTGTAAGCTTGTAAATGGAATGTCCTTTGCACTACCAGGGATCTTGGAATGTGTCACTGTTGAGACTGACCAAGATAAAACAAAAAATCTAATTATAAGTTGTATATATAGAATGCCGGGAACTTGCATTGAGACATTCAGAGATAAATTAGTCGAGCTGTACAAAAATATTACTAGTAAGAAAATGGTAGCAATTTGTGGAGATTTCAATATTGATTTACTGAATCCACATCAACAAAATGTAATTACAGAGTTCATGAACTCTATGTACAGCATGAGTCTATATCCCACAATAACACATCCCAGTAGAATCACAGTTCACACTGCTACACTTATTGACAACCTGTTTGTCAATGTTATTGATAAGAAAATAGAAAGTGGATTATTGATAAATGATATAAGTGACCACTTGCCAACCTTTGCACTTATCCATGGCCACACGGGGGCCAATACAGAAAAAATCTCAAAATCGTTCAGATACAAATCTCCAAATGCAATCAGTTCTTTTAAAGAGGACTTGCTGAAGCAAGACTGGACAGAAGTCTATGTATCAGATGTAAATGAAGCCTATGACACATTTATAAACATTGTAACCACTCTTTATGAAAAAAACTGTCCATTAGTAAAAAAAAAGCTTAAACATAAATTTGCGGATAAGCCATGGTTAACCAAAGGACTGCAAAAGGCGTGTAAAAAGAAAAATTTATTATATAAAGCTTTCCTAAAGAAAAGGACAAAAGAGGCAGAGCAGCGGTATAAAACATACAAAAATAAGTTAACATATATAATAAGATGTAGTAAAAGAGACTATTACAGTAAAGAACTGGAGAAAAACAAAGACAATATTAAAAATACATGGACAATACTTAACAGTATCCTTGGAAATAAAAGCAGAAATACAAGCAACCCAACCAATATTCCAAAAAATAATAAAACGACTCAGAGTGTGAATGTAGCCTCACCTGCAGATGAATTTAATAACTTTTTTGTTAACATTGGTCCTAATTTGGCTCGAGAAATACCCACTACGGTGCCTACAGGTGATACAATATGCAATAACACTGCTATAAAAGACTCCATTTTCATAAAGAACACAGAAGAAAGAGAGGTCATTGAAATTGTTAAATCATTTAAAAGTAAAACATCTACGGACTGTGATGGTATTGACATGCTCTTAGTCAAAACTATTATTGAATGCTTAATAAAACCACTGACGTATAGTGGGGTAAAAAAGTATTTAGTCAGCCACCAATTGTGCACGTTCTCCCACTTAAAAGATGAGAGAGGTCTCCAATTTTCATCATAGGTATACCTCAACTATGAGAGACAAAATGAGAAAAAAAAATCCAGAAAATCACATTATCTGATTTTTAAAGAATTTATTTGCAAATTATGGTGAAAAATAAGTAATTGGTCAATAACAAAAGTTCATCTCAATACTTTGTTATATACCCTTCGCTGGCAATGACAGAGGTCAAACGTTTTCTGTAAGTCTTCACAAGGTTTTCACACACTGTTGCTGGTATTTTGGCCCATTCCTCCATGCAGATCTCCTCTAGAGCAATGATGTTTTGGGGCTGTCGCTGGGCAACACGGACTTTCAACTCCCTCCAAAGATTTTGTATAGGGTTGAGATCTGGAGACTGGCTAGGCCACTCCAGGACCTTGAAATGCTTCTTACGAAGCCACTCCTTCGTTGCCCGGGCGGTGTGTTTGGGATCGTTGTTATGCTGAAAGACCCAGCCACGTTTCATCTTCAATGCCCTTGCTGATGGAAGGAGGTTTTCACTCAAAATCTCACGATACATGGCCCCATTCATTCTTTCCTTTACACGGATCAGTCGTCCTGGTCCCTTTGCAGAAAAACAGCCCCAAAGCACGATGTTTCCACCCCCATGCTTCACAGTAGGTATGGTGTTCTTTCTCCTCCAAACACGACAAGTTGAGTTTTTACAATAAAGTTCTATTTTGGTTTCATCTGACCATATGACATTCTCCCAATCCTCTTCTGGATCATCCAACTGCTCTCTAGCAAACTTCAGACGGGCCTGGACATGTACTGGCTTAAGCAGGGGGACACGTCTGGCACTGCAGGATTTGAGTCCCTGGCGGCGTAGTGTGTTACTGATGGTAGCCTTTGTTACTTATGTCCCAGCTCTCTGCAGGTCATTCACTAGGTCCCCCTGTGTGGTTCTGGGATTTTTGCTCACCGTTCTTGTGATCATTTTGACCCCACGGGGTGAGATCTTGCGTGGAGCCCCAAATTGAGGGAGATTATCAGTGGTCTTGTATGTCTTCCATTTTCTAATAATTGCTCCCACAGTTGATTTTTTCACACCAAGCTGCTTACCTATTGCAGATTCAGTCTTCCCAGCCTGGTGCAGGTCTACAATTTTGTTTCTGGTGTCCTTTGACAGCTCTTTGGTCTTGGCGATAGTTGAGTTTGGAGTCTGACTGTTTGAGGTTGTGGACAGGTGTCTTTTATACTGATAATGAGTTCAAACAGGTGCCATTAATACAGGTAATGAGCGGAGGACAGAGGAGCCTCTTAAAGAAGAAGTTACAGGTCTGTGAGAGCCAGAAATCTTGCTTGTTTGTAGGTGACCAAATACTTATTTTCCACCATAATTTGCAAATAAATTCTTTAAAAATCAGACAATGTGATTTTCTGGATTTTTTTCCCCTCATTTTGTCTCTCATAATTGAGGTATACCTATGATGAAAATTGGAGACCTCTCTCATCTTTTAAGTGGGAGAACTTGCACAATTGGTGGCTGACTAAATACTTTTTTGCCCCACTGTATATCTGTAACCTGTCTCTCCAAACAGGTATATTTCCCAATGCAATGAAAATAGCTAAAGTAATTCCGATATATAAGACGGGTGGCAGAGGGGAATTCTAAAACTACAGACCAACTTCACTATTACCGCAATTTTCCAAGATACTTGAAAAAATATTCTATGAGAGAATTGACAACTTCATACTGAAGAATAATTTATTGTGTGAGCAGCAATATGGGTTCAGACACAAGAAGACAACTGCATATGCTCTAATGGAATTTATAGAAAAAATATCAACAGCCATTGAAAATAAAGAGTATTCAGTTGGAGTATTCCTGGATCTTAAAAAAGCATTTGATACAGTGGATCATAATTTATTATTAAAGAAACTACAAAATTGTGGTATTAGAGGGGTACCACTGTCCTGGTTAAGTAGTTACTTAAAGAATAGATATCAGTATGTATGTGTTAGTAACAAAAACTCACAGTTACTGAAGGTTACTTGTGGAGTCCCACAGGGTTCAGTTTTGGGGCCATTATTATTCAATGTGTATATAAATGACATATGTAAAGTTTCAGAAAAAATGGACTTAATATTGTTTGCCGATGACACTAATCTATTATGCAGTGGAAACAATTTGGAACAACTTCTGGATACACTCGGAAAGGAATTAGGAAAGCTTAAACTGTGGTTTGATTCAAACAAATTAACGCTCAATTTAAGTAAGACAAAACTTATAGTCTTTAACAACCATCACAACAACTCAGTACCTAAACTCAGTGTAAATGGTGTAGAGATTGAAAGGGTGTCTGAAACTAAATTTCTTGGAGTAATAATTGATAATAAACTGTGTTGGAAGTCACATATTAATTATATTAAAGGTAAAGTATCCAAATCAATTGCAATATTACACAGAGTGAAATATTTGCTGAATCAACCCACACTATACACCTTGTATCGTTCATTAATGCTCCCATACATGACATATTGTAATGAAGTATGGGGAAATACATATAAAACAAACATATATCCACTCTTTATGCTTCAAAAGAGAGCTATTAGAATAATAAACAAAGCAGCTTACAGGGAACCAACAAACCCACTTTTTCTTAAACTAAAAGCTCTCAAGTTGAAAGATCTGGTTGACTTTAAAACTGCAATAATAATGTTTAAAGTGAAGAATTTATCACTGCCCGCAAATATCCAAAAGTTGTTCCAAATAAGGGAGAAACGATATCACTTCAGAGGAACATGTATATTTCAAAAGCCTCATCGGCCTCCGTCGGTCTATGATGACCATGGAAGAGAATCCTAAACGTCTACTCTGCTGGAACAGCACCGCCTGTGGCTGAACAGGCCGATGCGCACCGGTGTTCTACCTTCCAGCGTTGGGCGTTGGTAGGATTCAAGCCTGGGCAGGAAGATATGGAGGACAAGATGTTGCCCATGCAGCATGTCCCCCCTCTCCACGTCACTGATGAATCCAAAGGAACAGCAGGGCTGCTATAGTTTGGCACCAGCGCCGTCGCAGGAGCTCCCAGAATGATGTTGAGCACAACAGAGAACTGCCTTAGGGGCTTCAACTCCGGATTTTTCCTCAGGGTTGACTCCCAAAGCCTTTCTCGTGACCGGGTGTGCCGCAAGGCAGCGGAGGTTTGAAATCAGGGTTTACCTTCCCCTAGATGGGCTACCTTCCCAGGTTGACGAGCCACCATCTACCCGAAGCATCTGGTTTTAAGGCGCCAGAGATCCGCCCTCGCCCCTTCTCCTATTAGTAAAAGCAGTTCCGCCGGGCTTAGAGACTAAACCACACGGGCAGGCTAGGAGTTGGACTTAGTTGTCAGAGGCTTTTCGAGACGCACGCCATAAGGAGCATTTTATGAGCACTGGGAGCTTAACCCCAGTGCCACTCCTGGCTATGACGACCTTGGAACCACTCTTCAAAAGCCTACAGTGAGAACAACCACCAAGCAACACTGTGTTTCAGTGCAAGGAGTCAGATTATGGAACGATTTTGGACCTGAATTAAAATCATGTACAACGCTTGGGCAATTTAAACAAAAACTAAAGGAAGAAATACTCCAAACATATATGCAAGATGACATGTAAAATCACATAAGGATTGTCATATCCAGCCTGTGCTGTGTTGTTGCCTAGTTTTTTTTGTTTTTTTGTTTTTTGTTTTTTTGTTTTTTTCTTTTGTCACATTTGGTCTTAGTTTTGTTCTGAATTGTAATCGCTCTTGTTTTGTTTTTCTTTTGAATTCTTGGATGGAATATGGGTGGGCAATATAAGCTGCGGCTTCAGCCATCACCCATTACGGATAACTTTTGTTGAACTGTATAATCAGAGGAGTTACTGTCTAATTTGACCTTGCTGGATTTTATTTCCCCCTTTTGCTATACTATTCAGTTCCTTTTAACCTGTACTATCCGAAATAAAATAAAGATTCATTCATTCATTCCCCATTGTGGGACTAATAAAGGCTTATCTTATCTTATCTTATCTTATCTTTTAATGAGAGGTAGAACTTTTAGCTGTCAGGGTCCTCTTTTTGAGCTAGCTGTTGAACTCAGCTTTAGGAGACAGTCTCCATCTCTGCTTTTACCAATAGGCTGAAAACTTTCTTTTTTGACAAAGCTTATACAGCTCCAGAAAAAATTAAGAGACCAAAGCGAAAATATTCATTATTGTTATTTTATTATTTATATGTATGTGTGTGAGCAAGATGAACAATTTTGTTTTATTCTCTAACCTACTGCAAACAACTCACCCAAATTTCAAGTCAAAATGTCATCATTTAGAGCATTTATTTATAGAAAAATGACAACTGGCCAATCTTTTGAAAAGATTTTTTGCTGTTCATCTATGTTTCAGATTTTAAATTTCAAATGAATAAATTCAAGAATAAAAAGTGATCTCATGTGCACCGGTAATATGGTGCATGTTATGATAATTCATTTTTGATCAGGAAAAAGGAGCTCTGTTGTCAGAAGTGCTTTGTTTAATGATATTTCAGTGGTGTGTTTTGAAATCGCACAGGTCCGGAGCTCAGGTGGAAACAGCATGCACTGGGATTTTCTATTATTTTAATGGAGAGAGTTGTAACAATCATAATATAATCGCCTGTCATTTTATTTATATACGGACATACTAAATAGTTTTGTATTCTATCCACTCTCATTTTAATTGTGGACTTAATGTTGGAATCTATGGATGACTCATTAATGTAGGATTCTTTTTAGGGGAATGAATGAAAGAACAGGAAGCATGTGTGTGTTCTGGTGTGGATGAGGCACACGGGGGGGAGGTGGTGGGATAGGCTACTGCCAGTCTGAAGATTTTAAAGTACAGATCTCTTCTGTGAAAACGTTTTGTCCACTAATTTAAGATAAGATAAGATAAGATAAGATAAGCCTTTATTAGTCCCACAAAGGGGAAATTCCAGGATTGCAACAGCACAGGGATAGCAACACTCAGAGCAACAATCAGAAGGCAAGAAAAAAAAAAAAAAAAAAAAAAAAAAAAAAAAAAAACAACAAGCAAGCAAGAGCAGCTAATATACATATGTACATATTACTATAAAATATATATATACACACACACACACACAGACACACAGTGCAGAGCATTGTAGCTGGATGGAATAATATGTAGATATATAAAAACACAGTGCGGAGCATTGTAGCTAGATGGAATAAATATATAGATATATAAATATAAACACACCCAGTGCTGAGCATTGTAGCTAGATGGAATAAATATATAGATATATAAATATAAACACACCCAGTGCAGAGCATTGTAGCTAGATGGAATAAATATTTGGTGTATGTTGTGCCATTGTATCATGTCTTGTGTCTGTTTGTGCTCACATGTCCCGATTAATGAAAGACTCAGCCAAAATGAGGACAGTTAACTGTTTGAGTGTGACTGTTGCCAAACTGTGACATAACCCCTAGTGGTCAACAATGGTAAAGATTTTTTTTCAAGAAACTAGTCAGATCAGATGTCAGAACTTTCCAAGGCTATAACTTTAAAGTGGTAAGAGATAATGGCTTACTGTCAATTAGAAAGATGTAGAATATGATCCAAAGTTTCAGATAGGAGTGAATTTACACATCTAATTTGCATACAAACAAACAAAGACATTCGTCACTTACCTCTGGCAAAGCGGCGTCCTTTAGCGGCATTCTAGTGGTTATTTTGTCCTCTCCCGGTCATTTTAGCTTTCTGTCCTACATCCAGAAACTGCTATTGATTATTCTACTGTAATTTCGCTTTTATTCCATGGCAATTTATCTTATATTGACGACATACAACCGACGATTGTCCTCCAGTCACATGGCGCTCCAGGTACCGGTAGGTGAATTCAACGAGCCTCACGCTCCCTGTGTTATCAGAACATGTAAGCATCTACCTTCATAAGCTGAATAATCTATTTTTAGAGTCATAGTTGGCAAATTCGGAACCAAATGCTACGAATTTCCTCGTCCGTGGGTGATCGCAAATGTCCACAATGACGGTCTGCATCCATCTTGTGCTGTGATCTCCAAGACGACGAAAAAGAAGGAGGATTTCTTCTTTTCTGGTGTATTACGTGTTGTTCGTGAGTCCTCCAACACGTGCCTGCCATCTTGTGAACTGGCATGATCAGTACAAATCCTCAGTAAAGGTGAACAGTGTTTAGGAAAGTAAAATCAGTTGACAGGCGCAGTGCCGCGCTCTGCCACTAGGGGCACGCGGAATCTCACACTCAAAGGGTTAAATCCAAACTACAGGTTTTGATTTTTTTTTACCCTTAATAATAAACACCTTCATTTAAAAACTGCATTTTGTGTTTACTTGTGTTATCTTTGTCGAATATTTAAATTTGTTTGATGATCTGAAACATTCCACGTACCAAAGAAAGTCCGAAAGTCCACAAGACTTTCGGTCGGCCTCAAAGAGATTCTGGCAAACTGTTCGGCGGCTCAGGAGGGGAAAGCAGCTCCCCGTCCACACTGTGTATGGTGCGGATGGGACACTGTTGACTTCGACTGGGGATATCGTCGGGCGGTGGAAGGAATACTTCGAGGATCTCCTCAATCCCACTGATACGCCTTCCACAGAGGAAGCAGGGTTTGGGGACAAGGGGGATGACTCGCCTATCACAGGGGCTGAGGTCGCCAAGGTGGTTAAAAATCTCCTTGGTGGCCGGGCCCCGGGGGTGGACGAGATTCGCCCTGAGTACCTCAAGGCCCTGGATGTTGTTGGGTTGTCATGGTTGACACGCCTCTGCAACATTGCGTGGAGGTCGGGGGCAGTGCCTTTGGCATGGCAAACCGGGGTGGTGGTTCCTCTCTTCAAAAAAGGGGACCGGAGGGTGTGCTCCAACTTTAGAGGGATCACACTCCTCAGCCTCCCTGGGAAGGTCTATGCCAAGGTACTGGAGAGGAGAGTCTGGCCGTTGGTTGAACCTCGGATTCAGGAGGAGCAATGTGGTTTTCGTCCTGGCCGTGGCACATCGGACCAACTCTTTACCCTCTTGAGAATTCTTGAGGGTTCATGGGAGTTTGCCCAACCAGTTTACATGCGTTTTGTGGACTTGGAGAAGGCATTTGACTGCGTCCCTCGTGGATTTTTGTGGGGGGTGCTTCGGGAGTATGGGGTATCGGGCTTGTTGTTACGAGCTATTCGGTCTCTGTACGACCGTTGTGAGAGTTTGGTTCGTATTGCCAACACTCGGTCGGAGTCATTCCCAGTGAGAGTTGGACTCCGCCAGGGCTGCCCTTTGTCACCGATCCTGTTCATAATTTTTATGGACAGGATTTCTAGGCGCAGCCAGGGAATGGAGGGTGTCATGCTTGGTGACCACAGGATCTCATCTCTGTTGTTTGCAGATGATTTTGTCCTGTTGGCTTCATCCAGCAATGACCTACAGCTCTTGCTGGGACGGTTTGCCGCTGAGTGTGAAGCAGCTGGGATGAAAATCAGCACCTCCAAGTCCGAGTCCATGGTCCTCAGCCGGAAAAAGGTGGATTGTCCTCTCCGGGTTGGAGACAGGCTCCTGCCCCAAGTGGAGGAGTTTAAGTATCTTGGGGTCTTGTTCACGAGTGAGGGGAAAATGGAGCGAGAGATCGACAGACGGATTGGAGCAGCATCTGCAGTGATGCGGACGTTGTACCAGTCTGTTGTGGTGAAGAGGGAGCTGAGTTCTAAGGCAAAGCTGTCGATTTACCAGTCAATCTACGTTCCTACTGTCACCTATGGTCACGAGCTTTGGGTAATGACCGAAAGAACGAGATCGCAGATACAAGCGGCTGAAATGAGCTTTCTCTGTAGGATTGCTGGACTCACCCTCAGAGATAGGGTGAGGAGCTCAGTCATCCAGGAGAGGCTCAGAGTAGAACCGCTGCTCCTCCACATTGAAAGGAGTCAGTTGAGGTGGTATGGGCATCTGATTAGGATGCCTCCTGGACGCCTCCCACTTGAGGTGTTTCAGGCACGTCCCACTGGGAGGAGACCCCGGGGCAGACCCAGGACTCGGTGGAGAGACTATGTCTCCCAGCTGGTCTGGGAACGCCTTGGTATCCCCTCTGAAGAGCTGGAGCAGGTGGCTGGGGAGAGGGAAGTCTGGGCTTCTCTGCTTGAACTGCTGCCTCTGCAACCCGGACCTCCGGAAAAGCGGTAGAAGATGGATGGATGGATGGATGGATCTGAAACATTTAAGTGTGACAAATATACAAAAAAAAAAAAGAGAAATCAGGAAGGGTGCAAACACTTTTTCATACCACTGTATTTGAAAACACAACAGGGTTTTTCACTACACAGAAAAAAAAAATAAATTACGTGGGTTTATGATTAAGTTCCCTACCAAACTGCAACTGGAAAAGTCTGCCCTACCGGGAAAACAGCTGTTGCCATGACTCAGGAGAAGAGCTGGTATGTGTTATAATAAATAAATTGAGAAGATTAGTTAATTAGATATTACACAAAGTGTTTGCATACACACATATCCCTTAAATACACACACACACACACACACACACACACACACACACACACACACAGATATGCAAGTCAGACCCACACATTTACCATTCACACATAAACAGTTGCTTACACACATAATACGCACATACTAAATGCACATGCACACACACATAATAGTTTCACAGGAAAGTCTTTGTTCTTGTTTCCATATCTAACTAACTAACTAACTAACCTGCACTTATATAGCGCTTTTCTAGTCACAAAGACCACTCAAAGCACTTTCATTAATACTAACCCTCTATTCTAAGGGCCTATAGGAAACAGATATCTAGGGACAATTTAGAACAGCCAATTAACCTAACATGCATGTTTTTGGCATGTGGGAGGAAACCGGAGAAATCCCGGAGTAAACCCACGCAACATGGGGAGAACATGCAAACTCCACACAGATCACTGTTGGTTGGGGGCTGGGATCGAACCCACGATCCCACGATCCCCACAATCCCCCGGCCAAGGGTAAACTGTGCTGCCGCAGTGCTAACCACTGCGCCACCGTGCAGCCATATGCCATATATGGGCATATGTAAGGCTGAAGAGAAAGCATGGATGCTGAGAGGAAGTCATAAAGCCATAAAGACAGGAACAGGAGAGAGAAGACATTTGGACAGGATAGAAGTCATAAAAAGAGCTCATCTACTTTGAAATAATGGACATGTATTGCTGGAAAGTAACACCCACCAACTCAGAAGCTATATGTAGGAGGGACTTCCTTTATTCGGGGTCTTTCCAGGACAGCGCTGGGAGGATCTGTGGCCATGTTAACTCCTTGCGTGGTTCAATAAAATTAAGCTGAGAAACAGTATTTCTTCTGTGATTATTGGTTGGTTAACTGAAAAGATTCTGCTAACTGTCCAGAAAATTAATTTTTACATATGGACACACAAACTCATTATCACTATCGTTGTCACTAAACTCACTATTTATTATCTAAGATGACAGTTTAGAAAATTTTAACCTCAATCATTATACCTCGATGAAACAGAGGCATACAGTAATCAGTTAGTGCATCTGTTTGTGGTTGTGTGGGTGTGTGTGTGTGTGTGTCTGTCCGACTCTCTGTTTCAGCTCACCCAGTCAAAATTAAGTGGAACTAAAGGCTCATATCATTGTATCGCCATATTTTCTTGACTTTTAATTTGCCAGAATTGCAAGATAAGGCTTTGTTTTCAAAATAAACACAAATTTAGCTCACCATTTCTGTCAATGCAGCCAAGAAAAACGGACATGTAATAACTATGCCGGGCCAGTAGAGGTTGGAGTGCCACTTTTTTACTGCTGCCCATGCTACCATGCCACAGGCACGGAGGCACAGCAGCTTGGTGCTTTTTGTTCTTTTAAATGATTCAGAATGAAGACTCCGACAGTTGTTTTGAATTAAATGTACAATTTTGCATTCACCAGAGCAGATTATAATCTGCATTAATTAATAGAGCTCTGGCCAAGATGAGCGGCTCCTCTTTCTTGGTTTGAAATAGAAGCTTGGATGTACAATAATATAACTGAAGGAAATTTTACAACTCTGTCAAACTGAGGGACAAAGACAAAGACAAAGACTGACCTCATCTCTGAATTGCAGCCAACTCTCATTCATGGGCAAGCAAGGCTGTGGAGTTAAAAAGCTCCTCAAAAGCTCCTTGCTGGTAAATGCATTTTCACTGTGAATGAGCCCACATTGTCCTCAGTGCAAAACGGAATTGTCCTCCCATTTAAATGCTTTCACGTGAGCATCACATCTTTGATCTCGTGCCCCTGTTTATAAAAGGGAATGAAAGCAATGGCAGTCATTGGTTTATTTTACATTACACCCCAAGCACACCTCTGAATCACTGTTCACTGTTTTCTTTTTGCACTACCGACTGCACTATGTGGAACTCCACAATATCTGCTGCTTGTTAATATATTTAAAAATTGCATAGATTAGTATTACTTATTCATATTCTACCTTTTATTGCATGCATAGTTTTTTATTTTTATCTTTAGTGCTACTCCATGTTGAATGTTGCAGCATTGCACCGAGACAAATTCCTAGTTTGTGTATTACATGAACAATGGCAATAAATCTCATTCTGATTCTGATTCTGATTCTGAATAATTAAAAATGTTAAGACAGCCTTTTTCAACTGTGTGCCCTGGTGGAAAATTCAATTTTGCGTGGCTGTGATAGTGAAATGAACATGGAAACGCCCATAAACTCATCCTGTGCCTCAGGCAACTGACAACTGACAACGTCCTTGTAATACGGCCTTTAGTCTTTTTGATTGTGTTTGTCTTCTCTACATCCTTTTCTTCTTGTTCCTCCTCTTACTCTCAACCCTAAACCTCAAGGAGTCTCCTTCTGCTGCACTTTTTTTCCTGCTAAAACTGAGGTTTTGTCCCCACTGTTGCCAAGTGCTTGGCTCATAAGGGATGGCCTGATTATTGGGGCTCTACGCTTGTTGGGTCTTTACCTTACAACATATAGTGCTTTGAGATAACACTGGTCAACACCAAATTTATTGTCTAAGTTTTTTTTTAGCTGATTTAGGACAATTTTGATGTGCTGAATCCAAAAATCACATTGGTTTTGCTCAATCAGGTCAACTTTTTGAACAATGGCCACATGTTTTTTACATTTTTGTTTACATGTACGGGAATTTTCGCTTTATATGATGCAAAATTCTTTTTTATTTCTTGAAATTCTCTGAATTTTGAACAATGATAACATAACATTCAATTTACATGTACTTACCTTTATCAATGTCTACTATTCAGTTTACAGTACAACTGTACAACTGCTTACAACTTAGCATAAAAACCTGACCTGATTGAGAGACACGGATGTCATTTTCAGATTCAGCGGTGCAAAATTGTCTTAAATCAGTTGAAAAAACACAGACAACTTACAAAAAATTATTTTTGTTATGTTATGTAATTGATTTTAAAAAGTGTTGCCAGTGGTTAAAAGTTTAGACGAGACATTGGTGTGGAGCCTTTTGAATTGAATCCTAATTTTGTTCTCATTTTTTTCAGTGAAGACTGGAAAGGATGCTGTACTTGAGTGTCAGGGTCCCACCAAGTATCCCATCACCCTTCTGGAGTGGACCAGAGAATCTGACGGTCGTGACATCTTTGTAATGAAAGATCAAGTAGTTAAAGATGATTTTCAAGGCCGAGTGAAGCTGAGAGATGCAACGATGAGGAATGGAAATGTTTCTGTGGTTCTGAGGAATGTCACCATCAAAGATGCTGGGACGTACTGCTGTTGCATGTCTGTGAACACAGCAGATATCCCTGAAAAGTTCAACACCATCAACCTGCAAGTTCAAGATGTAGGTAAGTTTATGTGAATTGGAGGAGATTATGAAGTTTAACGCTGAACGGTCAAATAACTGATAGACTGTGGTTACCCACCACAATTTACACGGACATTCAGCCATCACACTCAGCTAGGCGGCAAGAAGCAGAACAATTTGCATACAGACAGAGAGGCCCTAGGGGGACAACCAGAACAATGGACTATTGTTATACATCCCCAGATTAAGGAGAGGAAGTCCGGCACCAGTTAATCACCTCTAAAACCTTCAGCTTGCCATGTCACGCCTGAACTTATTTTGTTCCTCCACACTGGTGACCCTTGATGAAGAATGGAACACGAGGCGATCACTCCAGAGATGACCCCAACCGGGAAAGCTTCAGCACGCGTCACGGTGCACTCCTCGCCTGATCTTTTACCTCCACACTGGTGACCTGACGAGGGAGAATGACCATCTGTTCCCTCTCACCGCGCTGTGGATTCCAGAGGACCAGAGAACACCTGCAACCTCTTCATCCTCACCGGAGCGCAGCGCTGGGACCAAAACGCACCATGAACGACATGAGCGAGCGAAGGAAGCAGCCTGAACAGGGACAATCATCGACGCCGGCTGCTTTGATTTCCACCAAGCTCTCCGACTCTGACTAAACTCCAGACAGCGGACCTCCCGTGCACAGAAGCCCTGCATGCACTCCGCAGGATTACGAGGACAGCGCAACTGCCAGCTATGTGGTCACTGCGCCAGGTGCGCGCCACCCACCAGGGACAAACCAGCTCCACAGACTGATACAGCGTCCTCCGCCGCTGCACATGCCAGAGAAAAATGGCCAATCACCACCCTCTGAAACTTCAGGGCTGCTCACGCACCTGGAGCGGACGTGCAGCCTGCACACAGGACTTTGTATGGGTTTTTAAGCCACGGCGCACAAGGGGAATTTAGCCGATTGCTTTCCCCGATGACTTTAGGGCTGCTTCCCGCACCTAAAGCCAAACTGCCGAGTCCCTGATACAGCCACTACGCATCCTCGGGGAATTTGGCTGCTCGCTTTCCCCACATCCTTGCTGGATCGAGCCGCGGGAGGAGTCAGACAAAATGTTTTTTTCACAGCCGCTGTGGATCTCTGCCAGGTTTACCGGGAAAGTCCCTCACCATCGCGGACCCGTACGCAATTTTTACGCGGCCCAGACACCTTTGACGTCCCGGGCCGGCACTCGCTAACTCCCACCCCCTCCCCCTCCTCCTGCACAGAGCTTTTCCCGCACCTCACTCCCTAAGCTGGCCGATCGTCGTCTGGTTCCATTACGCACAAAACACACTGGGCCGTGCGCCCACGATCCACGACTGTTCAACATGCTGGAACTCGGAGCGGAGCACACTGCCCTTTCCACCACTCCCCCGTCCCCCCCACAGACTGACATGCCCTCTGACAGTTCTACCGGAGCTGGAACCAAACGACGGGGGGGGGGGGGGGGTCACAAACCCTGCTGAGTGCTCTGGGGGGGAGCCCTGTGGTCACCCACTACAATCTACATGGACATTCAGCCATCACACTCAGCTAGGCGGCAAGAAGCAGAACAATTTGCATACAGACAGAGAGCCCCTAGGGGGACAACCAGAACAATGGACTATTGTTATACATCCCCAGATTAAGGAGAGGAAGTCCGGCGCCAGTTAATCACACGATTGATATGTATTGACTGATATGTATATCGATATGCAAATGTTCCATGTGTTCTCTCTTGTCTGTATAAAAGAACTGACTTTACATGCTTCACGGAGAGCACACACAGAACGCACACGCACACACAGGATGCACACACACACAGCACAGTGCACAACGCTACAGTGTGTCTCATGATGATGGAGGAATAAACCTCTGAAACCTTCAGCTCGCCGTGTCACGCCTGAACTTATTTTGTTCCTCCACAAGACCCCTTTTTATTTATTTCTTGCAGATGTCTCTGGAAAAATTAAAAATGGGGGAAGAAGCAAGAATGGAGACCTGAGACTGGCAGCAGTTCTGTTTTTTTTTTTTTTTTTAATTTGGTCCTGTTGGATATAAGGGCCCCTTTACACAGACAGAGATCATTGGATAACCACTGAGACATCAAAAATTGGCCTGATCTCTCAACAATCTCCAAAGGGAAGTGGCCTCTCAATGAGTGCTTTCAAATGATCTCTTAGTATATCTTTCAATGAACTCTACTAGTCTTTCATCAAATGCTCAGTGAACCCTCACTGGTTTCTCAGTCATCTTTGGGGTGGAAAAATTTGGCATTCATTGAAAAATTGGTGAGAGATCATTGGGAGAATGACAAGGTTGTTGTGCAGTCAAGGAAAGCTCATGGAGCACTCAACGATCTCATCAAACAACCAATGTGCGATGAATCTTTCAGCTGTTAGCATGATTGCACCAGGAAATACTAGCGTATAGCATGCTTACACACGTGGATAAAATTGTTGGTACCCCTCTGTTAATGAAAGAATAACCCACAATTGTCACAGAAATAACTTGAATCTGACAAAAGTGGTAATAAATAGAAATTCTATGAAAATTAACCAATGTAAATCAGACAATGCTTTTGAATTGTGGTTCAACAGAATTACTTTAAAAAACAAACTCATGAAACAGGCCTGGACAAAAATGATGGTACCCCTAGAAAAGACTGAAAATAATGTGACCATAGGGACATGTTCAACCAAGATGTGTCCTCTAATTAACATCACAGGTGTCTACAAACTTGTAATCAGTCAGTCCTATTTAAAGGGTGACAAGTAGTCACTGTGCTGTTTGGTGACATGGTGTGTACCACACTGAACATGGGCCAGAGGAAGCAAAGGAGAGAGTTGTCTCAGGAGAGTAGAAAGAAAATTATAGACAAGCATGTTAAAGGTAAAGGCTATAAGACCATCTCCAAGCAGTTTGATGTTCCTGTGACTACAGTTGCACATATTATTCAGAAATTTAAGATTCACGGGACTGTAGCCAACCTCCCTGGACGTGGCTGCAAGAGGAAACTTGATGAAAAATGGAAGAGACGGATAATATGAATGGTAACAAAAGAGCCCAGAACAACCTCTAAACACATTCATGGTGAACTCTAAGGTCAAGGTACATCAGTGTCAGATCGCACCATCCGTCGTTGTTTGAGCCAAAGTGCACTTCATGGGAGACGACACCACTGTTGAAAACAAATCATAAAAAAGCCAGACTGGAATTTGCCAAACTGCATGTTGACAAGCCACAAAGCTTCTGGGAGAATGTCCTATGGACAGATGAAACAAAACTGGAACTTTCTGGCAAGGCACATCGGCGCTATGTTCACAGACGCAAAAATGAAGCAAACCAAGAAAATAACACTGTCCCTACTGTGAAACATGGAGGAGGTTCTGTTATGTTCTGGGGCTGCTTTGCTGCATCTGGCACAGGGTGTCTTGAATCTGTGCAGGGTACAATGAAATCTCAAGACTATCAGACAGACGGCTCCGTGCCGAGGCTTCAGGCAGACTGGGCTATAAAGGCTATATATTGATTAGCCACAGGTGAGCGTGCAGCTGAGGCAGATGACGGCCCAGAGTGGGTCATGAGAGTACTTCCCCCCCCCCCCCCGAGCAGCACCTCCTGGCGCTGGCCTACCTGGGTGCGCCTGATGGAAGTCCTTGATGAGGCGTTTGTCCAGCACAAACAACGGACGCACCCAGGACCTCCACTCGGGGCCGTACCCCTCCCAGTCCACCAGGTACTGCAGGTCGCGACCCTGGTGGCGGACGTCCAAGATGGAGTTGACTTTCCATGCTGGGTCGCCGTCGATCAACACTGGCAGGGGTGGAGCCCTAGGAGGGGGGCAGAGCGGGTTGGAGACCACGGGCTTGACCTGGGAAATGTGAAATGTGGGACAAACACGGAGAGAGGGGGGGAGAGCCAGACGCACAGCCACAGGATTAATCACCCAGACAATCGGGAAGGGCCCAATAAAACGTTGGGCCAGCTTCCTCTTTTCAGCCTTCAGGTTGATGTGCTGGGTTGATAACCCAGCACATCAACAACACATTGATCATCACATTGATCAACATCATCAACACATTGATAACCAACAAAAGGAGAGTGCTCTCTCCTTTTGTTTTCTGAGACGTGGCTAACTGAACTAGCAGCAGATACTAACATTGAGCTGGAGGGTTTCCACATGATACGGGCTGACCGAACACCAGACAGTGGCAAAGCAAGGGGCGGTGGAGTGATAATGTATGTTAACAACAACTGGTGCAGACCGGGACATATCACTGTTAAACAACGACACTGCAGCAAAGACATTGAGTTGCTAGCTGTTAGCATGCGGCCTACATATCTCCCGAGAGAACACTCACACGTGATCTGCATTGTTGTTTATGCAAATCCGACGGCGAACGCTGGGACAGCGCGTGACGTCATCCATTCAGTAACCAGCAGGCTGCAGACAGAACACCCAGATGCTCTTCTCCTCATCTCAGGCGATTTCAACCATGTTTCACTGTCTCCCATTCTACCCACGTTCACCCAGTATGTCACATGCCACACTAGAGACAATAAAACACTGGACTTATTCTACGCAAACACTAAGGAGGCGTACACCTCATCACAACTCCCCCCACTCGGGAGATCGGATCACAACTTGGTTCATCTCCGGCCGGTGTACAAACCCCTAGTGCACAGACAACCTCCGGCCATGCGCACAGTGGAGTTATGGTCGGAGGAGACAATGGACACTCTAAAAGGCTGTTTTGAAGCCACCGCCTGGAAGCAGCTCTGCGATCCACATGGTGAGGACATCGATGGCCTCACTCACACCTTCACGGACTACCTCAGCTTCTGTGTGGACAAATCCGTTCCCACCAAGACCATACGGTGTTGCTCAAACAACAAACCCTGGATCAACCCTGAGATTAAAACACTTCTGAGAGAGAAGAAGAGGATCTTCAGGTCGGGGAACAGGGAGATGTTGAAGTCTGTACAGAGGGAGCTGAGGAGAAAGATCAGAGAAGGCAAGGACAGCTTCAGGAAGAAGATGGAGGACAAGTTGCAACAGAGCGACATCAGCGGGGTCTGGAGAAACCTCAAAACCATCTCTGGGCTCCAGAATACCTCCCCCCAGGCCATGGGGGGCAGGGAGTGGGCGAACAACCTGAATCTGTTTTTCAATAGGTTTGACCAGCCGCCCTCCCCCCTGACTGCACAACAACCACTGCTGCCTCTAAAGAAATCAAGTCCTGCTGCCCACTCCCCACTCCACCAACATCCCCCCACTCCCAACACACAGCCCCCCATCCTGACCCTGACCAGGACCCAGGTGAGGACGGAGCTGAGGAAGATCAAGGCGAGGAAGGCGTCGGGACCGGACGGCATCAGCGCAAAGCTCCTCAAGTCCTGTGCAGACCAGCTGTGTGGGATTGTGACGTACATCTTCAACCTGAGCCTGAAGCTGGGGAGGGTACCACAGCTGTGGAAAACATCTTGTGTGGTACCTGTACCAAAAACTTCCCACCCCAAAGACCTGAACAGCTACAGACCGGTGGCCTTGACGTCCCACTTGATGAAGACCCTGGAGAGACTGCTCCTTGCTCACCTCCGCCCCCTGGTGGAACCAGCGATGGATCCACTCCAGTTTGCCTACCAGCATGGCATTGGGGTGGAGGATGCGGTGATCTTCCTCCTTCACCGTTCTCTGTCCCACCTGGAGAAGCCCGGGAATATGGTGAGGATCATGTTCTTTGACTTCTCCAGTGCTTTCAACACCATCCAACCGATGATCCTGAAGGACAAGCTGCTGCGCGCGCAGGGGTGGACCAGCACCTGTCATCATGGATCCTGGACTACCTCACAAACCGGCCTCAGTTTGTGAGAACCCGAGACTGTGTGTCCGACACGATCATCAGTAGCACGGGGACCCCCCAGGGAACGGTGCTGGCTCCCTTCCTGTTCACTCTTTATACTGCGGACTTCTCACACAACACAACACACTGCCATCTACAGAAGTTCTCTGATGACTCTGCGATCGTTGGCCTCATCTCCAATGGAGATGAAGCTGAGTACAGAGGGCTTATCCAGGACTTCGTGGACTGGTGCCATCGGAACTGCCTCCAGATCAACGCGAGGAAAACTAAGGAGCTGGTGGTGGACTGCCGCAGGCATGGGCAGCCCCTCACAGCACCAGTAAATATACAGGGAACAGACATCGAGATGGTGACATCCTATAAGTACCTGGGTGTTCATCTGAACAATAAACTAGACTGGTCACACAATACTGACGCACTCTACAAGAAGGGACAGCGCAGGCTGTTCCTGCTGAGGAGACTCAGGTCTTTTGGTGTACAAGGGGCGCTGCTGAAGACATTCTATGACACGGTGGTGGCATCAGCCATCACTTTTGGAGTGGTCTGCTGGGGCAGTGGCATTACTGCAGCCGATAGGAAGAGACTGAACAAACTGATTAAGAAAGCTAGCTCTGTCCTGGGGCAGCGCCTTGATCCGGTGGAGGAGATAGGAGAGAGAAGGACGGTGGCTAAACTGTCATCTCTGCTGGAGTCCGAGTTCCACCCTATGCAGGACATATTGAATGCACTGAGGAGCTCATTTAGCAGCAGACTACATCATCCCAGGTGCACAACCGAGAGGTTTCGTAGGTCCTTCCTACCAACGGCTGTCAGACTGTACAACCTAAGCAGGGCTGCTTGCAGAGATAGCAAACTAATAGTTTTTTGAATGCAAAAGATGCAATAGACTTACACAATGGTCCCCTCCGGCATACAACTAGGAAAATACCGGTCACTATGGAGGGTGAGAATATGTATGGGCACATAATCATACCATGTAGGATAACTAAGTAGACGGTTATGCTGTTTCATCCCATCTAGCAACAATGCTCTGCACTGTGTGTGTTTATATATTTACATATTTATTCCATCTAGCTACAATGCTCCGCACTGGGTGTGTTTATATTTATATATCTATATATTTATTCCATCTAGCTACAATGCTCCGCACTGTGTTTTTATATATCTACATATTATTCCATCTAGCTACATTGCTCCGCACTGTGTGTGTTTATATACTTAACATATTTATTCCACCTAGCTGCAATGCTCCGTACTGTGGGTGTTTATATATTTACATATTTATTCCATCTAGCTACTCTGCATTGATGTATGTGGTTATTGTGTATATATTTTTTTTTTTTCCCATCTTTACTTGATTCTTTTTTCTAAAGCCCATCCAGGGACAAGAGTTGCAAATTAGCTAATAGCTATACACTCTATGTGCAACACATCAGATTGATTGTCTTTGATTAATTGTCTATGTTTATTGCACTGTCCCTGTCAAATAAACTAATCTACTACTACTACAATGCTCTGCACTGTGTGTTTATATATTCATATATTTATTCCATCCAGCTACAATGCTCTGCACTGTGTGTCTGTGTGTGTGTATATATATATTTTATAGTAATATGTACATATGTATATTAGCTGCTCTTGCTTGCTTGTTTTTTTCTTGCCTTCTGATTGTTGCTCTGAGTGTTGCTATCCCTATGCTGTTGCAATCCTGGAATTTCCCCGTTGTGGGACTAATAAAGGCTTATCTTATCTTATCTTATCTTATCTTATCTTATAACCATACCTGCTGACCCACCTGATACTGCAGAGCAGGCCTCCTGCGCCGGTTTGCTGTTCTGGCATTGCGCTCGGCCATGCGTAAAAGGGCCTGGGGCGTAGCAGCCCAGAGTCGACAACAGCGCCTCAGGTGGGCATGGACGGAAGGCATGGCCACCTCCCCTTCTTCTTCGGGAAACAATGGGGGATCGTAGCCCAGCGACGCCTTGAACGGTGACACGCCGGTAGCCGAGGACAGAGTCAGGTTATGAGCATATTCAATCCACGGCAGATGACTGCTCCAAGATGACGGGCTGGAAGCGATGACACAGCGCAGAGCGGCCTCCAGCTCCTGATTGGCTTGCTCGCACTGCCCGTTACTCTGGAGGTGATGACCAGAGGATAAGCTCACCGTAGCCCCCAGCGTGTTGCAAAAACTCCTCCAAACATGGGACACAAACTGGGGACCCGATCGGAGACAATGTCCTTGGGGATCCCATGCAGCCACATGACGTGCTGCACCAATAGGTCCACCGTCTCTCGTGCCGTTGGGAGCCCATGCAAAGAGATGAAATGGGCGGCCTTAGAGAAACGATCCACAATGGTGAGCACGGTGTCGAAACTGTTGGACACCGGAAGCCCCGTTACGAAGTCCAAGGAGATGTGGGATCATGGCCTTCCAGGAATCGACAGGGGATGGAGGAGACCCGCTGGTGGTGATGATGATGTCTTCCCGGTGGCGCACTGGGGACAGGCGCGGACATAGTTCATGACGTCATTCCGGAGACCTGGCCACCAGAATGATCTCTGGCGTAGCTCCACCAGGCGGGTAATCCCAGGGTGGCAGGCGAGCTTGGACGAGTGGGCCCAGTGGATCATGTCACCCCGGACAGGAGATGGAACGAACAATCTTCCTGCAGGCCCTCCTCCTGGATCCGGCTCAACCTCCTGCACCTTCAGGACCTTGTCCCTGATCTCCCATGAGAGGGCGCCCACGACACACGAAGCAGGGACGATGGTGTGCTCCTGCCCATCAGAGACCTCCGAAGCAAACTGTCTGGACAGAGCGTCAGGTTTAACGTTCCTCGACCCAGGGCTGTAGGTGATGGTGAACCTGAAGCGCCTGAAGAACAAGGACCACCGCGCCTGGCGGGCATTCAGCCGTTTAGCCATCCTCAGGTACTCCAAGTTCTTGTGGTTGGTCCACACCACGAAGGGTTGCGCTGCCCCCTCCAGCCAGTGCTGCCACTCCTCCAGCGTGAGTTTCACAGCCAGGAGTTCTCTGTCGCCGACGTCATAGTTCCTCTCCATGGGAGACAGCCGCCGAGAGAAGAAAGTGCAAGGGCAGATCACCCCGTCCACCGGATGCTGTGATAAGACTGCCCCCACCCCCGAGTCAGAGGCATCCACCTCAACCAGACACTGGAGAGCGGGATCCACCTGCGTCAGGACCCGGGAGGATGAGAACTCGGTCTTCAGGGTAGCAAAAGCCGCCGCAGCCTCCTCTGTCCACCAGAGCGCCACCTTGGGGGAGGTGAGATGGGTCAGGGGAAGGGCAATCGAGCTGTAGTTAGGTACGAATCGCCGATAAAAATTGGCAAACCCCAGGAATTGTTGCAGCTGTTTCCTCGAAGAGGGTGGGGGGCCAATCCACCACCACCTTCACCTTCTCGGGATCCGGAATGACCTGATTGTGTGAGATGATGAACCCTAGGAAAGAAGTCTTCTCCGTGTAGAACTCACACTTCTCTGCCTTAACAAATAATTTATTCTCCAGGAGTCGCTGAAGAACCCGCCTGACGTGGACCTGATGCTCCTCTCATGACTGGGAGAAGATTAAGATATCGTCCAGGTAGACGAAGACAAAGAACCCAAGGAAGTCCCGGAGAACATCATTAATTAAACGCTGGAAGACGGCCGGAGCGTTGGTGAGCCCAAACAGCATGACCAGATATTCAAAATGGCTGCTAGGGGTCCGGAATCCCGTCTTCCACTCGTCGCTCTCCCGGATCCGCACGAGGTGGTAAGCACTGCGGAGGTCCAGCTTCGTGAACCAGGAGGCCCCCTGGAGGGAGTCGAAGGCAGAGTCCATAAGTGGTAATGTGTACCTGTCCTTGATAGTGATGTCGTTCAGTGCCCGGAAATCAATACACGGGCGAAAAGAACCATCCCTCTTCCCAACAAAGAAGAAACCCGCCCCCACCGGCGACGAGGAGGGCCGAATGATGCCCGAGCTGAGCGATTCCTTGATATACGCATCCATAGCCTCCCGCTCCAGAGCCGATAAGCTGTAAAGGCGGCTCGACGGCAGGGGGCGCCCGGGCGTAGGTTAATGGCGCAGTCGTACGGGCGGTGGGGGGGGGGGGGAGATAGCGCCTGGGACTTACTAAACACCGCTCCAAGGTCATGGAACTCAGGTGGAACTTTGGACAGGTCAGGAGGAGGCAGGGGGGCGGGGGAGGAGAGAGGAACCGAAGGCGAACAAGCTGCAGACTGGAGACACGCATTCAGGCAGAAGGGACTCCAGGCGAGAACACTCCCGGTGCGCCAGTCAAAAGTTGGGTTATGTAGGGGAAGCCAGCGGTAGCCCAAGATGACGGGAGCAGCCGAGGAGGACAGCACAAACAGCCGAAGGTCCTCTCGGTGATTTCCTGAGATGATAGCTGAGACAGGGGCTGTCTGGTGAGTCACTTTCTCCAAGGGAGCCTTTGCCAGAGTGATGAGCTTTAGGGGGATCGGCAGAGTAAGGCAGGGGAGGCCCAGTCGGGTTGCCAGTTTCTCCAAAATGAAGCTCTGCTCGGCCCCTGAGTCCACCAGTGCGTGCGTGAGAAATTCGGTGCATTTATGACAGACCCTAATAGGCAGGAGACATTGTGATAGGGGATTTGGCTGAGATGAGTCCACAAGGCCCCCTATAGTGACTCGCAGACCCCCTCTTTTGGGCCGAACCGGGCAGGCCTCGATCTCGTGCTGGTCATCTCCACAATACATGCACAGACCAAGCTCCCTGCAGCGCTGTCTCTCAGCCAGCAGGAGTTTGCTCTGCCCCATTACCATTGCCTCAGGTTCGTCTGGGCCCTCTAGCGTGGGCAACGCCAAAGATGGGGCCCGAGAGAAGCGTTGAAATTGTCTGCTCGAGCGGCTGGAGGACCTCCGCTCGGCAGCTCGCTCCCTCAGCCTGTTATCGAGATTAATAGTTAAAGAAATCACATCAGAAAGACGTTCAGGTTTATCTAAGGGGGCCAGTTCGTCCCGCAACCTAGGGCTCAGGCTACGAACAAAGATGCTGCAAAGCGAGGCATCCTCCCACCCAACTTCCGCTGCCACCACCCGGAAGTTGACAGCGTAGTCGGCTACAGACCAGCCACCCTGACGAAGGTTTAACAGCTGGGTGGTAAGCACGCTATCACAGTCCGAATGATAAAAAACTTTGTGGAAATCGTGCACGAATTGGGTGTAGGTTAGATTAGCGTAGCTGGGCTTCGCCATAATGGCGTAAGCCCAAGCTAACGTTCGCCCCTCCAACAGATTAGCCACGTAACCAATTCAGCTGTGATTGGTGGGGAAATCCCCCAGAACTGGCTGAAACACCGTCTCGCATTGAAAGATAAAGCCCTGAGCCTCCCCGAGCCTTCCCCTGAAGCGCGTGGGAATGGGAACCGGAGTGAGATGGGTTAGCGAGCCCAGGCTTGCCTGGCTAGGCGGAGAGCTAACGGGGGCTGGCCTACTGCTATGAGCCGGAGGGAATGCTGGCTGACCTTCCAGGCGATCCAACCGGCTGTTGCTCTAAACTAACTGGCTTAAAATGACCTGCTGTTGGTGAGTAATTTGGTCAACTTGAGCCTCTAAATTGTTAAACCGGTGTGCGAGCCTGCTGTTCGCTGGGTCACTCTGACGGAGCCGTACTGACATATTGTTGGACCCAGGGAACACATACACAGGCTCAAGTGCAATTCAATGATCTTTATTTGTGACCAACAGAGGATGTGTGGGTGCGTGTGTGCGTTATGTGAATATGTTGATGGTGAACGAGCTGCCGCCGGGGGCGAGACAGAATGCCGTACAGTCTGGCAACCTAGCAGGTGGTCTGCAGAGGGCGCAGGCTTTGGCTCGTAGCCTCCAGCCAGAGAGACAGCGTCTGCGAGGCACACCCGGGGATGGGCGATGATGATCGGTGAGGTGAGGGGAACGTGCCGCCGCCGTGGAGAGTCGGTTCCGCCGCCAGAGGGATCCACCTGTGCACAGGGGAAAGCCTGGGAGAAAAGGTGAGTAGCAATTATGCTTACTTGTGACGAAGAAATCCTTCAGAAGAAGCACAGGGCTGTATGGAAACAGGCGTGCGAAAGACGAAGGTCTGGTAGCAAGACAGACGGCTCCATGCCAAGGCTTCAGGCAGAGCGGGCTATAAAGCCCGTGATTGATTAGCCGTAGGTGAGTGCGCAGCTGAGGCAGATGACGGCCCAGAGTGGGTCATGACAATAAATATATGTATATATATATATATATATATATATATATATATATATACTGTATATATATACTGTATATTCATTAACTTTTGGCATTTTAAAGACAATACACTTACCAGTGTGCTTTGAGTAGTTTGTTGTACGGACTAATCCTAATCCATGGCAGTGACGATGGTCTGGCTGGCTGGCCCCAAAACAGTTCATCAGATGAGTGGCCCCCTCCAGCTTATATTGTACTTCTGCTCATGTCCACAGAGCCAGGAAATGTCTCCTCTTCGCTCCAAATCTATTTGGTTTTTGCTGCCAAAAAATGATCACCATCTACAGGAGCCAGGAGCGCCCCCTTGTTAAAGGTGTACTGCCTGGTTTCAGTCCACCTACAATTGACATAATGTCGGGCCCAGGGAACACGCACACAGGCCTGAGTGTGATTCAAAAGCTTTATTAAACAACAACAGGTGTTTGGATGCGTGAGTGTGAGGTGTGGATGGTTTGCTGGAGGATAGGGAGCGCCAAAGGCGGAACAGTGCACCGCGCAGCCAGACAACCCTAAGGGCAGAGCAAAGACAAGGGTGAGTAATGGCTTTCACCCCACAGGGTTAACACACAGTGTGCTGCTTACTTGCAGGTGTCGAGGTGGCCGGCGTTGGCTAGTCACAGGACTCCTGCCTGGAGGACAGCGCCCAGATGCACGCTCGGCGAAGCGAGGAAGGGATGGATGAGGATGAGGCGAAGGAGAGGGAAATCTGCCTCCTGGAGGATCCACCTGTGCACAGGGGAGAATACTGGAGAGCAGGTAAGGGAATAACAGCTTACGTGCGTGAGGAACGAAGGCGCAGGCCGGGAAGGAACGGTCGTGCACTGGAGTTGGGAGCGTAGACGAGCAGACGGCTCCAGGCCGATGCTCCAGGCAGAGCGGGTTAAATAGTCCGAGGCTGATGAGGTGCAGGTGTGCACGCCACTGAATCAGATGACAGACGAGAGCGAGTTGTGACAGTACTCCCCCCGCAAGCAGCGCCTCCCGGCGCTGGCTTACCTGGGTGCACCCGGTGGAACTCCGCGATAAGTTGCTTATCCTGCACAAAGGAAGGGTGCACCTGGGATCTCCACTCAGGGCCATACCCCTCCCAGTCCACCAGATATTGTAGCCTGCGACCCCGACGGCGGGAGTCCAGGATGGAGTGACCCTCCACGCCGGGTCGCCGTCAATCATCACGGGAGGGGGAGGCGCCCTAGGAGGAGGACAGAGTGGGTCAGCGATCACAGGCTTGATTTGGGAGACGTGGAATGTTGGACAGACATGGAGGGAGGGGGGGAGAGCCAAACGCACAGCCACTGGATTAATTACCTTAGTCACAGGGAAGGGACCAATAAAGCGTTGAGCCATCTTCTTCTTCTAGGCGTTCAGGTTGATGTCTCGGGTCGATAACCAAACCTACTGGCCCACCTGGTAACGAGGAGCGGCCCTCCTGTGGCAATTTGCTGCATTGGAGTTGCGCGCTGCCATGCATAATAGCGCTTGGCGCATCTTGGTCCACAAGCGCCGGCAGCGTCTGAGATGCGCCTGGATGGAGGGAACTGCCACCTCACCCTCCTCTTTGGGGAACAATGGAGGGTCGTACCCCAGGGACGCCCGGAAAGGAGACATCCCGATGGCCGACGATAAGGTGGAGTTATGGGCGTACTCTACCCAGGGCAGATGAGTGCTCCAGGAAGAGGGACTTGAGGAGGTGATGCAGCGCAAAGCAGCCTCCAGCTCTTGATTGGTGTGCTCGCACTGCCCATTGGACTGTGGGTGGTGACCGGAGGACAGACTCACCGTGGCCCCCAGGGCGTTGCAAAAACACCTCCAGACCTTGGACACAAACTAAGGCCCCTGGTCGGAGACGACATCAGTCGGGATCCCATGTAGCCTGACCACATGCTGGACCAATAGGTTGGCTGTCTCCCGCGCCGTAGGGAGGCCGTGGAGCGGCACGGAGTGGGCAGCCTTAGAAAACCGGTCCACAATGGTCAGGATGGTGTTGTAGGAGTTGGATGTGGGAAGACCGGTGATGAAATCTAGGGCTACATGAGACCAGGGCCTACCGGGGACCGGTAGGGGATGGAGGAGCCCCGCTGGGGGGGAGGTCGAGGTCTTGTTCGTTGCACACTGGGGGCAGGCACGGACATAATTGGCGACATCATTCCGAAGTCCGGGCCACCAGAAGGATCGTTGGAGGAGCTCCACCAGCCGGGAAATTCCAGGGTGACAGCCAAGCTTAGAAGTGTGCGCCCAGTGGATAACGTCACCCCGGACAGATGATGGCACGAACAGCTTCCCAGCTGGGCCGCCGCCAAGATCAGGTTCAGCTTCCTGTGCTCTCCGGACCTTGTCCCTGATGGACCATGAAACGGCCCCCACGATGCACGAGGCTGGCAGGATGGTGTGGTCTTGCTCTTCCGGGACCTCTGGAACAAACTGTCTGGACAGCGTGTCCGGTTTGCTGTTCTTGGAGCCAGGGCGATAGGTGATCGTGAATCTGAAGCGGCCGAAGAACAGAGACCAACGCACCTGGCGGGCATTCAGACGCTTGGCCGTCCTTAGGTACTCCAAATTTTTGTGGTCCGTCCAGACCACAAAAGGCTGCGCTGCCCCCTCCAGCCAATGACGCCACTCCTGCAGCGCGAGTTTCACTGCCAGGAGTTCCCTGTCACCGACGTCATAATTCCGCTCCGCTGCAGACAGGCGCCGGGAGAAGAAGGCACAGGGGCGCACCACCCCGTCCACCGGAGAGCGCTGAGACAAAACTGCCCCCACCCCCGTGTCGGATGTGTCCACCTCGACCAGGCCCTGTAGTGTTGGGTCAACCTGAGTCAGGACCCGGGAGGAGGAGAACTCCATCTTCAGCGTCTCGAAGGCTGACGCCGCTTCCTCTGTCCACCGGAACGGCACCATGGGGGAGGTGAGGCGGGTCGGGGGAGAGGCGATGGAGTTGTACTTTGGTACAAAACGGCGGTAGAAGTTGGCGAATCCTAGGAATTGTTGCACCTGTTTCCTGGATGAAGGAGTGGGCCACTCAACTACCGCTTTGACCTTGGCAGGGTCAGGGAGAAGCTGGTTGTGGGACAGAACGAAGCCCAGGAAGGAGGTCTTGTTGGTGTAGAATTCGCACTTCTCCGCCTTCACGTACAACCTGTTCTCGAGGAGCCGCTGGAGGACCCGCCTCACGTGAGCCTGATGCTCCTCCCGAGATCGGGAGAAGATCAGGATCTTGTCCAGGTAGACGAATACAAAGACCCCCAGGAAGTCACAAAGGACGTTGTTTATGAGTCGTTGGAAGTCGGCCGGAGCGTTGGTGAGTCCAAACGGCATGACCAAATACTCGAAATGGGTGCTGGGCATCCGGAACCCCGTCTTCCTCCTGGATCCAAATGAGGTGGTACGCGCTGCGGAGGTCCAGCTTGGTAAACCAGGATGCCCCCTGGAGAGAGTTGAAAGCGGAGTCCATGAGGGGCAGCGTGTGTTTATCTTTCACCATGATGTCGTTTAAGGCCCGAAAGTCAATACACGGTCGCAGGAACCCATCCTTCTTGGAAACGAAGAAGAATCCGGCTCCGAGTGGGGAAGAGGAGGGGCGGATGATGCCTGCGCTGAGTGACTCCCTAATATATGCGTCCATGGCTTCCCGCTCCGGGGCAGACAGGCTGTAAAGTTGACCAGATGGCAAGGGCGCCCCCGGGCAGAGATTTATGGCGCAGTCATACGGGCGGTGGGGGGGGGGAGACAGCGCTTTGACTTACTGAAGACGAGCCCCAGGTCGTGGAACTCCGGAGGCACCAAGGAGAGATCCGGCGGGGGTGAGTCAGAGGGGGGGACAGGCACAGACGGGGCGCAGGCAGCGGACTGGAGGCAGGTTCCCATGCAGAAGGTGCTCCAGGAGAGGACGCTGCCGGACTGCCAATCAAAAACTGGGTTGTGGAGACGCAGCCATGGGTAGCCCAGATTGACGGGAGCAGCCGAGGTGGGCAGGACGAACAGGCTTAAGTCCTCCCTGTGATTGCCAGAGATGATGACGGAGATGGGTTTGGTTCAATGAGTGACCCTCTCCAGAGGTGTGCGGGAGAGAGTGACAAGGTTAAGAGGGGCTGACAACGCTTGGCACGGAATGCCCAGGCGGTTTGCCAGGCTCTTGGAAATGAAGTTCTGTTCCGCCCCCGAGTCCACCAGTGTGTGAGTGACATGCCCGATGGGGTTATGACAGAACCTAATTGGAAGGAGGCATTTGGAGAGGGGATTAGACTGGATTGCGTCCGCGAGGCCCCCTACAGCGACTTGCGGACTCCCCCTTTTGGCTTAATCGGGCAGGCCTCCACGGAGTGCTGGTCGTCTCCGCAATACATGCCCGAGACACAGGGGAGAAAAAAACCACAATGCTCCATAAAACCATGTACAGGCAAATACAAAGAAAATCAACCCCGGAGACCCCAAAACGAGAGGAAAAAAACTCCCAAGGGCGAAAATTAACCATTACAGCCATCCCTCAAACAGGAGGGGAAACCAAAAAAAAAAAAAATCACGCTAAACGCGGAACAGTAATAAGAACTTAGCTGTATCCACCCAAACACAAGCACAGCAAAGGAAATTCAGTTCGGGGGGTCTCCCCGCACCCAGCGTCCATACCGCTAACAGGGGTGAAGGGAAAAGTTCCGGCGGCCTACCCGAACCCCAGGCCAGAAAACACAGTTCCTCCGGAGGCCGAACCAGATCACCAAACAGAAAGTCTAGCAGGTCGGGCGGCCACACAAGCGAGCCGAATGGGCACGGCAGGCCATCCGGCGGCCGACCCGCATCGCTCAACCACCAGGCCCGTAGGAGAGAGGGAGAGGTCCAAACGGGCCCTAGTGGAAGAGGCTTGGGGAAGAGCTGATGACGAGGTGGTCCAACGTCAGATGGCAGGGGATCTGCAGCTCCCTCACCGGACCTGGACACCACTGGTGCTGAAACCACGTCAGACCCCGATTAGATCTCTGTCAAACCCACGTCGGACCCCGATTGGGTCTCCGTCGAACCCACGTTGGACTCCGAGTGGGTCTCTGACGCACCCACGTTGGACCCCGATTGGGTCTCCGTCGAACCCACGTCGGACCCCGATTGGGCCGGCGCCGCACCAGAACCGAACTCCAATGTCGAACCTGGACCCTCTGGCACCATGGGCAATGGCAGCTCCTCGCCGGCGACCCTGGGAGAAGGCTCAGGAGAGAAAACAGAACCGGGATCAGGATCACCGGCAGCGCCAGAACCCGGCGAGATAAGCTCGGACGCAGCGGACGGCTGCACCCGGCTCACCTCCCCTGGAGACAGGCTAAAATGCTCTAAAGTAAGGAGAAGAAAGATAAGATAGAGCACTTGCCTGATCTCGGGTTCTGACGCCATCCAGGACTGCGAAGATCCGGGATCCAGCATCAGGAGATCGTCGTCAGGCTCCCACTCAGCTGCGTCGGGCTCCGCAGCTGGCATGATGGAAAGCGCAGCTTGTGAGTCCTCCGGCACCGGTGCCCACGCCGACGGCCCACACGGCGTGGTGGCAGGAGAACCTCGTCCCGCTGGACCGGACCGCTCCTCCGTGGAGACCCGGGGATGCTTAGTCGTCGGCGCAGGCTCCACGTAGCAATCCGCTTTCCTCCTCCGTCCACTGTGTAGCTGCGGAACCGGAACCAGGCTGTCCAGAACCGCAGGCCCCCTCCTCATCCCACGACGTTGGCCTGGCGCCGGGGACCGCTCAGCGGAGGGAGACACAGAGGGTGCAGGATTAATGATTACAGCTACAGCAGGTGGTGGGAGTTCGGGGAGCTGCGAACCCCAAACTCCACCTCCAGGAGTTTGACAGAGCAAATCACAAGGTGAATGTGAAAAAACTGGGACTTGCCTGTCTCCTGGAGGCTGGATGGTGCCTGCTGTAGTGGACGTTGCTCCTCCCTTTCCCCGCCGGGCGGTAACGGAGGACCCCTGGGAGGACGTCGGGGAGCCGCTCGTGTTGATTCCGGGATGGAGCTCGCCAGATCAGGATTCTGGATGCACACAGCAGCCGGGGAGCGCGTCGAGGAGGAGGGGGCGACAGCCGAGATGAGCCGGGCCCGGAGCGTTGGCGTAACAGCGGAGGGAGGTGGCTTGGGAGACGAGGCTGCGGGATCTCCTCTCAGAAGAGGCGCAGGAGTGACAGCTGCGTGGGAGAATGAGACCTTGTGGCAACCCGGAACTGGATCCGGACGGGGTTCATGCTGAGAAGAATAGGCAGTGTGATGACGGCTACTCACAGGGGGCGAAGCGAAAGTGAGATCCGGAAATCACTGCTCCTGAGCAGAGACAGAGGCAAGGAGGGCGTCAAACTCGGAGAAGTCACGCAGCCCTGGACTCCTCTCCACCAGCCTAACGGCCGCCGCCACATGCTTTGTAATTGCGGACGGGTGCACAGCGGCGTGAGCAGCAGCCACTCGGTCCTGGACCTTAATAGCAGTCAGCTGCAGATCCTCCGGGGGAATCCTGAGTGACGTCGTGCTGGATGGGGAAAGCCCTCTGGATGGGGCGAACTCCCGGGCCGGAGTGGAGGCAGAAGCGGGATCCCGAAGCGAAGGGTGACGTCTCCTCCTCTTCGGCTTCCTGCCGGGATTTCCCTCCAACCCACGGAGCACTTCTCGCTGTGCAGCTATGGCGTCCCTCCTGGCACAGACCTCAGGATGGTTGGAATGGCGAGGGAGACTGTCCAGGAGATTCTCAGCAAAATTTAGGTGCCAGCATCTTTCGTAGGGGTTGTCGTCCAGGGTGGCGGAGAAGAGCGTCCCGTCGACATCCTCCAAGATGGCTGTCAGCTCGTCGCCCTGGCGCCGAACGCGACTCCTGGGAGACGGCATGTTCTAAGAGCAGGCACCCAGACAGGGAAGACACAAGTCCAAACGGCAAACTCACGGCTGCCGGCAACTCGCTTGGCTGTGACTTACTGTTACGTGTGGCCCTCGCGAGCCACACAATGAGAGCCGAGGGCGAGCCAGTGAGTTTGCGATGTTTTATTGTGAGGAAGGAAAGGAAATAAGGAACACGGCCTCGTGGGGCCAACAAGCACAAATAACCATACAAGTGGAACACTCACATATAATGCAGAACGATGAGTAGGAGGCTAGCGCCAGGCGAAGGGGTTCCAGCCTACGATGTGCGAAGTCACAGCCCCGAATGATCGGAGCTGCTCCCTTAAATACTCATTAGCAGCGCCTCAGCTGATGAGGGTTAATTGGGTTCCAGCCGTCCCGTATAACTGACAGCTGGGAGCCCGCTGAGATGCTGTCACAGTAAGAGCCGGGCTGAGGGGGAATATGGCCTGAGCGCCGGATGACACGGCGTCTCACCCCATGTGACAATTACAGAACTGACATAAATATTATGTTTAAAAGTGTAGTCAGTGTTCGCGTTACAGACTTGATCTAACAACGGCTGATAACTGAAATATTGATGATTACCAGTCTCCTTAAACGTAGCCGCCATTCTCTGCCATTAAAAATAAAACTTTTTGAATGGTAATACAGGTTTGGAACAATAAGAGCAGTGCTCCCAAAGAGACAACAAACTCCTCATGTTGACAAGCTGTTGACAAACTAGCGCTGCTACTTCTTCTGTGGTGTTCTGCAGGGGTGCATAAAGGCACTTCACACTACGTAATGACATAGCCCTGACGTAATCCCCAACTAGCTCCATATCGGTGGAAAACCAACTGGTTCTTTTGAGGCACTACAGCTGAACTGGTTAAGCACTGGCACAAGCCCCAGAACCGAATTAGCACTGGCTCTTATTTTGGTGGAAATGAGGCAACAGGAATGAGTAGGAACATCATAGGCGGTCCTATGAGCGTGACAGACAGATTTCTTGAATTTATAGAGTGATGATTCAGAGTGATATCACTCTATAAATTCAAGAACGCTCTGTGTCTGTCTGTCTGTCCACGATCATAGGACATCATAGGACAGCCTATGATGAGCCTATGATGTCCCTATGATGTCTGCATCATAGGACAGCCTATGACGCTTCTATGATGTCCCTATGCCTTGATGTCTTTATGATGTCATATAGACCATCAGGACTCACGATGCCGTCATACAAACAAAAGGACGATGCCATCATATACACAATAGGACACAACACTTTAAAGCACACCCATTCGAAGCAGTAAATCTGGAAATCTTACAAAATATCACTGTATATATTCAAGAAATCTCTGTCAGTTTCTGTGTAAGTCTGGAAATCTTACTCATCTCCCGATTAACAATAGCACACACTACTTTAAACCACACCCATTCGAAGCAGTACATCATGTCTGTGTGTCACGATCAGAGCACATCATAGTACGGCCTATGATGTCTGCATGATGTCTTATTCAATTCAACTTTATTTATATAGCACCATTTCACAACAACAGTCATCACTTATCTTATAATGATGTTTTATAATGATCCTATGATATCTGCCAACATAGGACTTGTGATGCCATCATATACACAATAAGACTGGCTACCTATGATGTAGGCATGAGGTCCTATGATGCCTGCCTTGATGTCTTTATGATGTCATATAAACCATAACTCACGATGCCTGCCTTCCTTGTCAGAAACAGGAAAGAAGAGATAATAGGACACACTAATTTAAACCAGGATCAAATGCAGGCACCATAGGACTCGCTATGCCATCATCAAAGATCATAGGACATAGGACAGCTTCCAAGATCAAACGCAGGCATGACTCACAATCATAGCACTCATCATAGGACTCACTATGACACCATCAAAAATCAAAGGCAGGCATCACTGGATGAGTGCTGACATGCTTGCTCACACCCTTGCTTACACCTGCTTTCAACAGGCATGCAGAAATACTTGCTTATACTTGGTTTCTATGGCCATGCACAGGTATGCACGGCCATGCACGGGTATGTACTAGTTAGACTGAAGAGCAGAAAACAGCTTTTATTTAAACTTTCCACATAATGTCAAATGACGGAACAAATATTGATTTTCTTCATAAACATTTAAACAACAGAACATGTTTGTTACTTTAAAACATTCATATTAAACTCAGTGCCCATGGGCAACATCAGGCCTATTACACAAGTATAATTAGCCTGGATTAGCCAGGATAATGTCTCATGCAACAGGCATGCAACCCCCTCCATGCATCACCACCTTATTGTGGTTTAGTGGGTTGATAAATTTATCACAGAATTTATCAGGAAAAAAAGTATATTAGAAATGTTACAACTTTCCAGAAGAAATCTTAAATGTCCAAATGTTTAATTTTCTCAACAATTATGAGATGCCGAGTGGCTCACTTATGGGCAGCTTGGTGGGGCAATGGTTAGCACAGTGGCAGCACAGTGAGACTCAAAGATTCAAGATTCAAAGATTTTATTTGTCAGTACTATTATACATACAGGACACACAGGAGAATTGAAATGGCATTTCTCTCTCTTCTGTGGTGTGCATAATATAAAAAAAGAAAAAGGAATAAGGCTGGAAAAAAGAAAACAACAACAAAGAGTGATGCTGTTTTTATAGAGTGAAGTACATGGTGGTAATGCACCTGTAAGCTGGTTGCCAACCGCCATTCAAATCTAGAAGAAGAAGAAGAAAACAACAACAACAACAACAACAACAACAACAACAACAACAACAACAACAGCAGTCTATGTACAGTAATGCAGCCTGTAGTGCAAATGGCCACAAAGGGTAGACCCAGACCTCCTATAGAGCAAATAAAGATAAATGATTAACGATGATAAAACCCAGCAATCCTACATACAGAAAACTAGAGATGTAACCCCGTAGTTGCAGTTCAGTGTAGAAGTGTAGGTGCAGAGAGTGACCGATAGGACTGCACATGATCAGTATAGCAATGACAGACAGACAGCAGCAGATATGGCATTTGCGCAAATGGTTGCAGTTAAAGTGCAGAGACATACAGCAGCAAATGTATTACTGTTGGTGTGCCAGTTTTTCTGTGCCAACAGCTGAGGTAGTTATTGTGCCGGTGATTGCGTTTCGGTCCGGGTGGTGGCGTTCACTTCCATTTCCGCCACCACCCCGTGCCTATAACTAGCAGCAGGCAGGGAGGGCAGGCCTCTTTGCCAGCACCCCTGCCTGGTGGTTGTAGTGTGGAGTTCAGGGCTCAATAAATACAAGTTCAGTTGTGCACCTGGCCTCGTCCTTGTGAATTTATTTTCAGACATAACATTTGGCAACAAGGATAAAAAGTATGGAAACATGTGGGTCTCCAATTCGGCCTTTTCTGGAGCTCCCGGGTGAGCCACCTGTCCCCTGGCCGAGATGGTATGCTGCCTTTAAAACATACATGGTGGCGTTAAATCTGGGCAAGATGGACAAGCTGAGGGCACCCGCGCTGTTGGTGCACAATTTGGGAATTAAGGGCCAATGGATATTGAGCACACTTGGTGATTCGGACGATTTCGAGGATGTGGTTGAGCTGATGGCATGCTATTTTCATGCCCCGGACAGTGCCGTCGTCTGGAGGATCAAGATTCGGCAGCGCCGCCAACAGGTGGGCGAGCCTATTCAGCGGTTTGTAGCCGACTTGAAACTACTGGCTAGTGAGTGTCGGTTCGGGCCGTTGGAGGAGGAGATGGTTTGCGACCAGCTGGCGGAGCATACCAACAACGCTGCAATAAGAACGAAGCTGCTCACAATACCAGGTGACTTGACACTAGCCAGGGCCATTGAGTTAGCTCTTCAGCTGGAGACAGTGGACAGGTTAGCTCTGGAGCTGAGTGAGCGTTTGTCACGTCGACAGCTGGAGTTTCCAGTTGTCACACAAGTAACGGACCCAGACAGCGATGGAAGCGTGAAAGACGATGCTGCAGAGGTCAACGCTGCGAAATTTAGGTCTGCCCCGGGGGAAACCCATGTGTTTGGGTTGTGGGTCAGTGAATCACTGCTTCAAGGCAAGGGACTGCCCGGTGAGAGGGAAACGCTGTGGCAAGTGTGGACGCTTGAACCACTATACCGAGGTGTGCCGTATGTCCGAGCAGGAGAGTCCACAGAGGAAATCAACACCCCCCGTGTTGGATGTGTACATGTGTGTGTGTGTGTAGTAGTGCCCACCCCCTAGGGTGGCGTGAGGTGGGCACAGCCCCTCTGTATATAAACCCCAAGTTCAGTATAATAAAGAGAGTTCCATGTTGCATGAAGTGTCGCCCTCGACTCCCTCATTTCTAGACATAACATTTGGCGATGAGGTAAATTGGAGTTATTTTTAAATAATGAGTAACGCGTGCGGAAACTCTTAGACTCGCTCCAAGGGCAGGGTCTTAGTTTTACGGCCTTAAACAGTGGATGGGCTGTCATGGTCTGAGTGCTGATTCTGTCCGCGCTCGGGTTGTCCAATATTTTCCCTGTTCTTATCTGTTTTGTCTTATGGCCTTCCAGGGCTTTTGTTGTGACAGCGTCACGGTGGGACTTCCGGCTGTCAGAGCCGAGCTGTGCCGTAACAGCTGGATTGCATTCCATTGATTACATTCTCCTTTCCTGATTAATCGGAGTGCATTATTTAAGGGAGCAGCTGAGGGTTTCTCCTTGCTGCAACCTCGCATAACGTTGGCCCCACACAACGTTCACCTGGAGTCCCTAACCCCGACTCCAGTCTCCCTTCTGATTCATCGTGCCTCAGTAACTGTTTTCCTCAGAGTCTGTGATCGAGTGTCTAAGTGTATGTTTGTGTTTTTGCCCCACGTGGCTGTTTATTTTGTCATTTGTATTTTTTGTTAATAAAACATGCAAACTCATCGGCTGGCCTATAGCGTCTCAATGATGTCCCGTGAGGGCCATCCATGACAGTAGGTCACAGCCAGACGAGACGCCGGTCACCGTGAGTTTGTTTTTTTGGGCTTGTAGTTTTCTCCTTTTTTCTGTGTACCAGCATGTTGGGGAATGGCGTCACCTAGAAAGGGCTATTTGTTGGACTTGGGCTACGAGCTAACTATGTCCCTCATCGAAGTAGATGGTATCATCTCGCAAGCTTGTAGTGACTCCACCCCCGACGGTTCACGCTGGTACTTGGACTTCACAGAGGCGTCTCTTATGTGCTTTCCTCGCCATGTCAAGCACATCGAGGGCAGGAAGAGGATGGCGGAAATTACGGCACTTCGGGAGAGGATCCGTGGACCGGAGAGGTATCCCAGCAGGAAGCCGAAGGTGAGGCATCCCCGCTCCTCGCCTCGGGATCTGGTTCCTGTCAACCATCCAGCCCAGGAGGCTACATCACCAAAGTGCCGATCCCATCTGCAGTGGAAGAGGAAGCCAGCCGGGATTCCCTGAGAAGCGTTACAGTGGGCAGCTGAGCTCATCCGGGGCCGTATGGCTGAAGCTCGCTCTTCCTTCCATCCTAGCCAGATCCTGAAACATGTGGTGGCGGCAGTTAGACTGGTGGAGGTCAATCCCAGTCTCAATGATTTTCCCGAGTACGCCGAGCTGCTAGCCTCTGTCTCTGCGCAGCAGCGGTGTTTCCCAGACCTGACCTTAGCCTCGCCCTCTGCCAGTAGACGTCGTCACCCTGCTCACAATCAGCCTCAGCGAGATCCCCGTCCAGATCCTGTTCCGGGTCACTGTGAGAACTCTGCCTCCCAGCCAACTGTTATTCCTGCATCACTACGGAAGGCGCAGACAGCAGCCTCAGCCTTTGGGTCATTTGCTTCCGCTGTTCTGTCAGCTTCTCGTCCCTGAACTGCCTCGGCTGCTCCTCCCTTCTCCTCAGCACTCTCTCCAGCTACTGTGAACTCAGTGAGTCCTGCCCCGGCTGTGCCCTCACCGATTCTGAGCGAGCGGCTCCTCTTCGTCTTCCCGGGGGGATTTGATTGGTGGTTGGCAACCAGCTTACAGGTGCATTGCCGCCACTGACTTGATTATGATCACTCTGTATCTTTGTATAAGGAGTTCTGAACAACTCTTTGTGTGTGAAAAAAATATCTGTCCTTGGACTGTGTCCGAGGTGCGGCCGTCACTAAATCAAGGCTGTATCTATCACTCTTATCATTCTATAAATTCAAAGAATCTGTGTGTCTGTCTGTCTGTCTGTCACGATCATAGGACATCATTGGACGGCTTATGATGTCTGCTTGATGTCCTATGATGATCCTATGATCTCAGGCTACATAGGACCCGCGATGCTGTCATATAGGTGATGCCGTCATACAAACAATAGGACTGGCTACCTATGATGTAGTGTCCTATGATGCCTCCCTGGATCTCCTTATGATGTCATATAGACCATCACAGACGATGCCGTCATATAGACAATAGGACTGGCTACCTATGATGTAGTGTCCTATGATGCCGGCCTTGATGTCTTTATGATGTCATATAGACCGTCACTCACGATGCCTGCCTACCTATGATGGCGTGTCCTATGATGCCTGCCACAGGAGGAGACCCTTCACCAGCATAGGGTATGTCAGACAAGGGATGGACAGACAGGAAACGTGTGGCAGTGCGCCATCCACGTGCTGAGTCACTTGAAGCCTGAAATGCCCGCAAAGCGAGCAACGTTGCACACAAGGCAAGGCACAGACAAGCTGAGACCCACGAGATGCGGAATAGTTGGCTGGCTGCCAACGCTGCATGCCAGGCAAGGCACAGAGAAGCTGAGACTGAATAGGACACACTACTTTAAATCACACCCATTCGAAGCAGTAAATCTGGAAATCACACTCAGTAAGGCAGAAGGAGGCACTCTATAAATTCAAGAAATCTCTGTCAGTGTGTCAGTGTGTCAGTCTGTCACCCGATTAAGAATAGGACACCCTACTTTAAACCACACCCATTCAAAGCAGTACCCATGAAGAATGGCAGTCTTGTAGAATGGCAGTCTACACTACAAATGTGCAAAATGCCAAGCAAAGCACTGATTTTCTCCGGGTGCTCCGGTTTCTGGGGTTCGATGGGCATGCATGGGTCTTCCTGAAAAGGGTCGAAAGCCACTTTTTGCTCAGATCTATTTGTGTGATCCTGTCCATGAACTGGAATTACAACGCACCTATCCCTCAACCAGTCATCTCAACGAAGAAAAAGAACAAGAAGACTCACCAGATGAAGAGCAATACAGTGAGGAGAACTGCTGCACGTCAGAAAAGATGCCATGAAGATGAAACACCTCAGGTTCGAGCAGTACGCCGCAGGCATGACTGTGAACAACACAACCGTCTCAGACAGGAAGAAACCCTTCAGCAACGGGCATGCAGAAATACTTGCTTATACTTGGTTTCGACAGACATGGATGGGTATGCACGGGTATGTACTAGTCACTCTATAAAAGCAAGAAATCTGTGTGTGTGTCTGTGTGTCATGCTTCATAGGACATCATAGGACGGGCTATGATCTCTGCCTGAATATCATAGCACAACGTCATATAGACAATAGGACTGGCTACCTATGATGTCGGCATGATGTCATATGATGCCTGCCTTGATGTCTTTATGATGTCATATAGACCATCACTCACCAAAGAAGAGATACTCATCACCCGATTAAGAATAGGACACAGCACTTTAAACCACACCCATTCAGTCAAACTATATCATGGCAAATTATGTCTCCACCCAAGCTCCCTTTTAGAGCCAATAATAAGGAAGAGAAGGATTCAAGAAATCTCTGTGTGTCACCATCATAGGACCGCCAATGATGTTCCTATGATGTCTGCATGATGTCCTGTGACGTTCCTATGATCTCAAGCATCATGGGACTTGCAAAGCCATCATACAGACAATAGGATGTGCTAAACCAGCATAGGATTAAGCCGTCATAGAGACAATAGGATGCGCTATAAGAGCACAGGATTACCTATGATTTCCCTATGACATCTACATGACACCTGTATGACGTCACAGCGACACCTTCTTCTTCTTCTGTTAGATTTGATTGGCGGTTGGCAACCAGCTCAAAGGTGCATTACCGCCACTCAGTAGAGTCATTTTTGGGGGTTTCGTGACCAACCTCCCAGGACCTTTTTTTCTCACTGGATTTAGCATTCTAGACCCATTTTAATGAAAATAAGCTCCCACGTACCTCCCAAAAATTACGGGAAACATTTTTTTTGCCCAAAATTCAAAATGGCCACCAAAATGCATACCACCACCTATATCTCAGTAACTAATTCAGCTAGGAGGTTGATTTTGGTGTCTAGACATAGGTTTTTGGGGTCAAGCATTCCATTAATGCTATAAGTTTACTTGTGAAACAAACCCATCACGATGAAATCCAATATGGCCGCCAATATGGCCACCGATTAACATTTTTTTTGTTTCTTGACTACTAAGGCACCTAGAAAGCTGATGTTGGTGTCAAAACAGAGGTTTAAGGGGTCATACTATCTGTTTATTCCAATAAAAGTGTGTTTAAATGATTACATAATCGAGAAATCCAAGATGGCGGCCGGCTGTCATTTTCACATGCAATGGACTTTTTCATATCCGTCACCAAATGAGCTAAAAAAAGTCAAGTGAGGCTCCTGTGAACCATCCATTGTGTTCATTAGTGCCCTCATTGTCTATCAAGCTCAAAATGGCCCCCAGCCGCCATCTTGGAATACACTTTACGCAGGCACATTTTCTCTAGACCTTATGTTAATGCCACGCAAACGTCCAACTCAATTACATGTAGTCCACTATCAATCACCACATCACATCATACTAAGATGTCCAACTACACATCACTATCACTACTTGATTCACTATCAATGAATGAGTCACTGTATGAACTTGCGCTATCTGAAGCACTGTCTTCACCACTGCTGCTCTCCTCACTGTTGACTTCTGTGTTCGGTTTCGGCATTGACAGGGGAAGTGGCGGTTGAGTCGATCGTACAGGTAGACATAGACCATTCACCAAATGCCACCCATGACCGATTGGTGATGGGTGACTTTGAAGGTGGAAGTTCGTCAGCAAGTACGCAAGGTAGTTTGTCCTGAGGAGGTGATGATGCAGACTGTCTACGTCTGGTATATACCACAATACCAATGCTGGACCGGAGCCTCTTTGGTGAAAAGAGAGAAGCAGATGGAGATGGATCCCCCTGAACTGATTGATTGTCTCTTTCAAGATCTACCTCTAATTTATGCTTACGTTTCTCGGCTTGAGATAGACAACGCTTGTTAGATAACGTGGTGTAACATGTCTGGTGCATATAATGCCCTTTTGGCCCTTTGGCCCAATCAATATTCCCACATTGAAACCGATCAAGTCCTTTCCATCGTAGAGTTTTTTCACGAATTGAATTCCATTTTTGGTCCTTGGTATTATCCAAAGAGTCACTTTTGGTACATGGTTGACCACAACGTAGAATGCATTCATATTCATCGGAAGACGTTGATGGTAATTCATCGTTGTCACTTGCAGTATCCATTTTATCCCTCACTTTATATGAATAAGTGTCTGAAAACAAAAACAAATTTGTCATTATCAGAACAGAGGAGAGAAAAAGGAGGGATGACAAGACCTAGAGTCAAAGGCCCTTGTACTGTCTACTGTCATTACGGTAGCATTAACAAGCAGCATGGTCAATATGCTAACATTACCTGACTATACAGTATGGAACAAGATTCAGAATTCTAACCTCTCCAGATAAGTTTAAAGCTAAATTTATACATACCTGGCAACCTTGGTTAAACTGGAAAGATTAGGACTACATATTATGGCAGCACAGACGTTACAAAATCACTGCATCCTCTCTCTTGCTATGCAAAAAGGAATCAATGAATCAAGCATAGGATTCCGGGAATCCTAAGGGGATTACCCAAGTGTTCCTCAGTGAAATCACTGAATCAATGCAGGAGCTTTCTAATAATTATTAAAAATGAATGTAAGGATACCTCATTTGACATTTTTAGCTCATTTGGTGACGGATATGAAAAAGTCCATTGCATGTGAAAATGACAGCCGGCCGCCATCTTGGATTTCTCGATTATGTAATCATTTAAACACACTTTTATTGGAATAAACAGATAGTATGGCCCCTTAAACCTCTGTTTTGACACCAACATCAGCTTTCTAGGTGCCTTAGTAGTCAAGAAACAAAAAAAATGTTAATCGGTGGCCATATTGGCGGCCATATTGGATTTCATCGTGATGGGTTTGTTTCACAAGTAAACTAATAGCATTAATGGAATGCTTGACCCCAAAAACCTATGTCTAGACACCAAAATCAACCTCCTAGCTGAATTAGTTACTGAGATATAGGTGGTGGTATGCATTTTGGCGGCCATTTTGAATTTTGGGCAAAAAAAAATGTTTCCCGTAATTTTTGGGAGGTACATGGGAGCTTATTTTCATTAAAATGGGTCTAGAATGCTAAATCCAGTGAGAAAAAAAGGTCCTGGGAGGTTGGTCACGAAACCCCCAAAAATGACTCTACTAACTGACTTATGTTTTCCTCATAGCTTTGTGACGTCTTCGTACAGAGTCACCTATGATGTCCCTATGATGTCTACATGATGTCTCTATGAAGTCACACAGACACCATATAGACTAATTCAAAGAAAATCTGTGTGTGTGTTGCAGTGTCTATCCCTACGGTGTCTATATGATGTCAGATAAAGACCATAGGCACATCATAGTCTCAGTGAAACATCAAAACTTTGCTAAACAAGCAAAACAATACAACAGTGCACTGGCAATGGCAAGTATTGATTGGCATTCCTGCCTTCAACCCAGGCATAAGTATACAAGGTAAAGTTTAGCATTACATGGATGCTCCTCTTCCTGAACAGGGTTGAACACCACTTTTTGCTCAGATCTATTTTCATGATCCTGTCCATGAACTGGAATTATGACACACCTAGCCCTCAACCAGTGGTCTGAACGAAGAAGAAGAACACCCACGAAATGGAGTGCAATATAGTGAGAAGAACTGCTGCACGTCAGAAAAGATGCCCTGACGATGAAACATACCATTGTCTCTTGGAAAAGGTGAAGGGAAAGCAGTAATCAAGAAAAAAAGGAACTCAGCTATGGCAAAAAAGATGGGATGAAGATCATAAAGGTAGGGTCGGGGAGCTTGATGGAAATCAACGCAGACGATGCCAATGATCTTCCCCGTTCAGGCTGTTTCTGTGCGTTGCTCGTGTTGCTGATCCTCATGTCGCTGATCCTCGTGTGTCTTGGTCCCAGTGCCGCGTTCTCCGTCCAGTCCTGGAGGTTGCCATCGTGGAGAGAGGATAAGGCACGCACTCTCCAGTGTGGATGCGAAGGATGTAGGCGATCCCCGGTCTCTGGAATCCACAGCGCGGTGAAAGGGAGCAGACGGTCATCCCACGTCAGGTCACCATGTGGTGTGCGGCATAAGTGAGAGACAGTTCATCTCCGTCAAGTCACCGATGTGGAGAAAAAGGAATCCACAGCACGGCAGAAGGGAGCGATAGCCCATTTCACGTCAGGTCACCAATGTAGAGGGTGTAAGGAAAGGATGTGGAGGCGAGGCACGAGCGGAGGTCAACACAGGTTCTTTATTGACCCTCTAACATAAATACAGCCGGTGGACCCCAGCGTTGCCCACTGGGGCCGAGTGTCTGGTAGAAGAGCCCCTCAACTCTCTCTGCATTCTGCTTATATAGCTTTAATGGTATGCATAAAGAGCTGTGTTAGTGCATTCTGCTTGTGTGTGTACAAAGAGAATGTGTGACACTTTAACATAACACTTGCGACATTCATGACAATACATTCACCCCCCTGCTCTCATTGTCTGTCTAGTTACTCCTTGGGGGGCTACCCCCTTCAGTCCATTGTTCTGCCCCTCTTCCTGCTTCTGGGTGGGAGAAGAATGTCCACCCGCTGTGTCTAGTGTCACCACAGTATGACCTTTTTCCAAATAATTTCTGCAAATCAGACCAAACAGTAAAGACATGGGGACAATCTACAAAAACATGTTCTATACTTTCAACATGGGGGGAGGGGGACGCCATGTATGCGCAGTCCAATCTGCCGTGTGTGCAAGCTCATGAATACGCCAAAATCCAAATCAGGTTGAGCTTCCTTAGAATATTGTCCCTCTTGTGTTGCTGTCGCCCACGTTCGAAGATGGGAGAGGGTCTTGCGCATAAGTACTCCAAATTAGTTTGTCTTCCAAATCGGGTAGCAACAACCCCTACTTGCTCGGAGGAGCCATTTTCGGTTGTATTTATTGTTGTCACTACCTCAGCCACCAGGTGGCATGTTTAATTGCTTGTTGGTAATTGTGGTAACTAAGGAACTGCTGCAGCATCTACAGGTGCTGCTAATTAAGAGACAGTTTATTGACCGTTTTGATCCACAGTGCACTTCCTCTGTATTCCCTACTCCCTGCTCCGTTCTCAGGCAATATCACTTAACCTGCCCTTCACAAAATTTCTCCATCTGAAACACCCTGTAACCGTCACCCCCCTCCTCTGTGCGTTACCATGGTAACCATAGACATGTACTGGGTGGATGATTTATTTTTCTTAAATAAAATATTAATACAAATATATTTCTTTTATTATCAGTTGATGTAAACAATAACCAACATCAATTTAGCTTGTTAACGTTAGCAACAATTGTTTTTCTCGTATTTGAGGTGCAATGGTTCACCTCATCTAACCTTCTTGTCAGCTTCCAGTGAAGTGATGTATGGCTGTTCACTTCTTCCCTGCTCAGTTCTTGCTCTGCCCTCTACATCACTCTGGTCATCTTTTCAAAGTTTCAGGGACCAAAGACAACCTCTTTTTAGTGGTTTTGCTTTATTTCACCTCTCCCCATACACAGATTCTTTTCAGACATCCAGCAGGTGGCAGCAAGCGTGACCTGGCATCCTGTATATTGGAGTCCTGTCAGTAACAGTTTTTCTTCCACCTCTCCTGTAGTCACTTGTGGCCTTAAACTGGCAGGATGGCTGCAGCAGTGCCACCAGAAACTTTTCAAGTTCAGATCATCACCTCCTAAACCAACGACTGACTTCACAGTAACTCCATCCATCCCTCATGTGCAGCAGATGGTGTTTAACTTCTCATGTAAACAAAAATATACAAAAGAACTGGGTGTTCTCTCTCTCTCTCTCTCTCTCTCTCTCTCTCTCTCTCGCTTTTGTTTTTGCAAGTAGATGTAAAAAACAAAGACAGCTTTTGGTGCCCACAAAACACGTGTCTTTTAAATCTGAAGGCACAAAAAATCTAGTGAGCACTTCTTCTTTGCTAAGATAATCCATCTACTTGATAAGTGTGTCATCTCAAGATGCTGATGAAACAGCATGATTGTTGCACAGACGTTTTGCTCACGATGAAAGGACACTCTAAAATGTGTTTTATCACACAACACATTGCCACGGATGCTGACATTTTAAAGTGTGCAAATGTGCATTCTGACAGGATCTGAGTTCAGTGCTGAATAACTGACTGTCAAATTTTCAGCTGCCAGCTGCTGTAAAGCTAATATTAAACACCAGTAAACATGAAATTAATTGAAACTACGCCAGAGTGTTTTATTAAAAAAAAAAAAAAAATTCAGTAGTTTAGTGTTTTTAAATTATCGTTGTGACTGTTGATAATGATAATGCACTCTCATGGTTTTCTCCCATGTTCTCATGCTCCTTTGTCTTTGTCCCTTCATCAGGATTTAGGTGCCCTGAAGACTCCAGACCAGACCCGCCTGGCCATCTGGCGAAGTCTACAGGAAAAGAAACAAGGCACACCACTGCAGCTGCCCACCCCCACTCATCACCATGACTATCACAGCCAGCAGCTGCTTAGCTCCAGCAGCAACATGGCTGCCTCGGCTATGGCGGCCATCGGGGCTGCCAAGGGGGAGCTGCAATGCCAGCGCGTCATGGAAGCTGTGCACTTCCGTGTCCGCCACGCCATCACCATCCCCACCCAACAGGCCAGGTGTTGTCGGGGGGCCCGGGATGGCAGCCGCTGATGAATGGGCCGAGTTTGGTTTCGACACGCCTGACTGCAAGATGTCACGTAAGAAGCACTCGGTCAAGGAGGAATTCATGGAAAGTGATGTTCACTAAGACCATAAAGAATCTTGGGACTCCATTTTCAATGTTATTGTTGGCATAAAGTTAGACAGTGTGGACTGGGTTTTAAATGTGCAGAAACCACATTTCAGTCTCTGACTTTGCAGATATTCGTTCATTTTGAATGTGGGATGTATCAGTTAATGTTCATGACTGTTCTAGTGCAGTCTGAATTTTGTTCTTAAGGTTGATCCACACAAGACATCGAACAACAGGTGACACAAATCATGTCTCTTACTTTTGTGATATGGCATTATGCATTGTCAAGGCAATGCTAAACACAGTGTAGTTTTGATGATTCTAATAAGTGTAGAAAAACAGATTCACTGTGTAATACTGCATGAGGCATTTTTTCTTTTAATTCAAATAAACTCCGTTCAGTTTCTAAAGCACCGACAGCATCATCAGCAGTTCTTTGGATGAAGATCACATGTCAAAGCAGACATATTAGCAACATCTGTTTTCTGGATGCAGGTTTGTTTAGACACAAAAATTCTCTTAGCTGAATTATTTGGTTTTTTTTTCTCTAACTTGAATAAATGTATATTACATATATAGTAAATGTTTTGAACAACATGTTTAAAAATGAGTAGATTATAAATTTTCTGTCTATTGTTTGGTAAAACTATGCTTTCACCATTGTTGTTAAGCAATGTTCATTAAGATGTTGCATTAGCAGAGTATGTGTCAACTTGTATTGTTAAATAGGTGTAAAGCTTTTAGTTTTTATATTGTGGAAATGCATGGTGTTCATTCTTGTAATCAAACAGTACAAAGCAGGCCTAAAAATCTCAAAACAAGAATCAGTGTTACCATGTAACATCATGGATCTAATTGGGTTTCTGAATAGTAATTGAGGGATCCTGCTTGCATAAAAAAGTATATGACACACCAGCATTTCGCCTTTGTATCTGGAAAAAACCTTGCTGGGCAAGGTGCTCTAAAGCTGACTGTGGCGTTACTGTCATGGCACGTCTTTGTAGATATTCAGTCACAACATTCCTGCTTTATTTCTAGGTTGCTTTAGCTTTTTTTCAACATTATATTAATAATCTTTCTACTTTGATGTGATTTGTTCATAGTAAGTAGACCTTTGACAAAATTTCACCCAACTTGCAGCCATTTTCTATCTTCCTTTAACAAAGAAGACTTTGACTTACTGGTGAGAGAAAAAGCACTTTAATGGTATAAAATGGAAATGGATTTATCAGTATTATACATTCACACAATGGAGATTTAAAGTCTTGTTTTGAAATTGTGATTTTTTTAAGCTCTGTAAAAATTAAATTGCCAGTTTTGCTATTTGATCATTTTAACTTGTTTCTGATGTCAAGTTCACCGTTTCTGTTAAAATCATTGATTAAAATGGATTAAAAAGTATAAGGTGTTTGTGACTCGCATGACTGGCTTTTATTTCAGGGTTCTTACACCTTTTCCAAGGTCAAAGCTGTGGCAAATTCCATATTCATATCAACACATTTTGTACATACTGTATTCAGAATGATAATTTCACTTCTTTATCCATATAAGAGATAATTTTAAGCTATAAAAAGAAAAATTGTATTTTCGAAATAGGACAGGAAATGTAAAACATGTTTTTGTATTTTAAATGTGTCACCTGTCTGTCAGCAGACTGCTTGACATCTAACCTGAGACAAATAACCCCCCACCCCATGAAACTAGCTTCACTTTTAATTCTTTACAGAAAATGATTAATTTAATTATGAACATTAGTCTTTGAGATGGGTTCAGTCAGCTGATTGACCTTCTTACAGCATTGTACAAATCAAGACAAAACAACTTGTGAAAAAGCAGCATTAACACCACAAAATGGTGCAAAAACACATAAAGCCAAGTCTGATCAGACTAAAAGACGAATTATATTTTGAGATTATTCTGCATTTTTCCACTTTATATTAACTTGGCAAGAAGGGCTTCCATCTTTACACGCTAGCTTTAGACAGCGCCCCAAGTATGTGTAGAGGCTTGGAAATAGTTAATAGTTATGTAAAAGGTGCTAAAAAGACATTTGGATAAAAAAATTAAAAAAAACAGGCACCCCTACAATTTTTATTTTATTCTTTAATTGTTTTATTTTTCTACAATGCATTTGTAATCCACCTGGTTCCATTATAACTCATGTGAGTTGAGTGCAGTTCCGTACGCCAACCAATAGATGGCGCATGTCGCACAGTGATAGAGAGTAGACTCAGGCACTGGAGGACGAAGAATAAACTCCTTTGTGTGAAATAACAGCACGAAACGTGTTCTGCCTATTGTAGCGGGTTGATTCAACCCCCCACAACACAGAGACAGAACACAGTCAGCTCGCACTCCTTGGTTTTTCCCGCTGCACTACTGAGATGTAATGTGCTATGCATGTATCGTGATAAAATGTGCCATTCATGTATTGTGATGTAATGTGCCATTCATTTATAGTGTTCATGCGTCTTGTCCTTACTGTGACCTAGAGGCTGAGATCGATATGTAGATGTGCCTTGTAACCTCTTTGTCCTGCAAGCCGGAGCAGAGGCTGCATCTGCCTATTGTTATGTAGGTCTTACAAATGCAAATGTCTCATGCCTGTTCTGCAGTCCCTTTGATCAGACCAACTGCTGTGAATCTGCTTTGATGTATTGTTTGAGTTTGGTATAAATACTGCACAGGTTCTGTAACACATCCTCTCATTCCCACTTCTGCAACTGCTGCTGCAGGACACAGACATTGTGTCCTCCTTCTCTGAGAGCCGTTTGGGCTCGCTCCCAGCGCACATGCACGGCGCCGGGAGCGGAGCCCGTGACAGCGGTATGATAATAAACTCTACTTAAAACCACAGCATTCGCTTATATTTTTTATCATCTGCCACACTGGTGACCCCTTGAAGACGCACACGCTTTGTGCAACGCAGCCTTCTGATTTGGACGGCCACGCTGGCGAACCGACGCTGAAAAAAACACGCTGCCAGCGAACACAGCAGCCTGACGAGCTGCTCTCCCTTCGGCTTCAGGGAGACCTCGACGCGGAGCCAACACAGGCGAGCCATTCTCCGGACATCACCCACGACCGGGAAAACTGCAGAAAACGTCATGGCCCAACCCTCGCCTGAGATCGGGACTCCACGCTGGACCAGCCGAGGGACACAGAACGTTTTCTCCCTCTCACCGCTATTCCTCCCTCTCAGCGATCCTACTCATCCACCCGAGCCTGAGGAACAAAGATCGTCTGTTCCCTCCCACCGCTCCAACGCATCTGCACGAGCCCGAGGGACAAAAGATTGTCTATTTCCTCTCACCGCCCCAACGCACCATGGCCAATCTGCAGCCACAGCTCAACCTGGATTTTATTGGTGCCGTCTGCGCCGATCTCCACCAAGATTCTGCACCCTGACTCGTCACTCCAGCGGCCCACCCAAGCATGGAACCCCTGCGCGCGCACCGGGGAGTTATGAGGACGGCACACCACGCACGGGACAATAATGGCTTCACTGACCGCCTTCCTTCTGCTGCACAATGGCCCTTCAGGCTTGCTTGTACACCTGAGGCCCGCAGCTTGTTCACTGGATTTTATGGTCTTAGCCACAGCACACAAGGGGAATTCAGCCGTCAGCTGTTCCCGGGGGGCTTTGTGGTTGCTCCTGCACCTAAAGCCAACACGCCAGTCCCTCTGCTTTTGTCTCTTTTTTTTTCTTACAGCCACTCCTGCTTTTCTTCATGGCCATGGGAGGAGTCAGAGACAAATTTTTCTTCTTCTGATCTCCGCATGTTCAGACGGGACATCGCGGAGCAGCAAACACTTTTGGCGCGACTCGAACGGTTTTCCCGCACCCGGTCAGCATTTGCTACCCCCTCCCCCTCCTCCTGCACAGAGCTTTTCCCTGCTCGCTGCCCAAACTGCAACATCGAGGCCACGGTCCCCTACCGTGCCCTCTGGGGGGGGGGAGCAGTGTAGCGGGTTGATTCAACCCCCCACAACACAGAGACAGAACACAGAGACAGTCAGCTCGCACTCCTTGGTTTTTCCCGCTGCACTACTGAGATGTAATGTGCCATGCATGTATTGTGATGTAATGTGCCATGCATGTATCGTGATGCAATGTGCCATTCATGTATTGTGATGTAATGTGCCATTCATTTATAGTGGTCATGCGTCTTGTCCTTACTGTGACCTAGAGGCTGAGATCGATATGTAGATGTGCCTTGTAACCTCTTTGTCCTGCAAGCCGGAGCAGAGGCTGCATCTGCCTATTGTTATGTAGGTCTTACAAATGCAAATGTCTCATGCCTGTTCTGCAGTCCCTTTGATCAGACCAACTGCTGTGAATCTGCTTTGATGTATTGTTTGAGTTTGGTATAAATACTGCACAGGTTCTGTAACACATCCTCTCATTCCCACTTCTGCAACTGCTGCTGCAGGACACAGACATTGTGTCCTCCTTCTCTGAGAGCCGTTTGGGCTCGCTCCCGGCGCGCATGCACTGCGCCGGGAGCGGAGCCCGTGACGGCTGGATGATATAATTAAACTCTACTTAAAACCACAGCATTCGCTTATATTTTTTATCATCCGCCGCACTATTCTCCTTTCACAGGTTGGTAAACACTAATAATTCAAGAGTGCAGTATAAACTGTAAGAGTCCTAAGATGTCCGAGATTATATTGTGATAAGTGTGAGGCGAAAAGCGGGTTTGTAAGGGTATTTCTGTTAAAGTTGATGTGTTGTTGTATAAGCTAACCCGCTAATGTTAATGATCGAGTGTATGGGACGTGCCACAACAGTGAAATCCGCCCATGTTAGGAACCATTTGCTTACTTTATTTAAAGACATTTATGAAACGGTTTTCATACAGTACGACATTTACTGGTTTTATTTGTCACCAAGTGTGCATATTTCGGGTGTATTACCGAATACCAGGAATACTATTGTAAAAGTGTATTAGATACACAGTGTGTGAATAATGCCACATACTGTACATTTATGACAGTGCTTAAAATGATTAATGTAAATTCATGGGTTATTGTTTAAAATATAAATATTTGAACAAGTTAAAAAGCTATATACAGTGGGGCAAAAAAGTATTTAGTCAGCCACCATTTGTGCAAGTTCTCCCACTTAAAAGATGAGAGAGGTCTCCAATTTTCATCATAGGTATACCTCAACTATGAGAGACAAAATGAGAAAAAAAAATCCAGAAAATCACATTGAAGGATTTTTAATGAATGAATTGGTAAATTCCTCGGTAAAATAAGTATTTGGTCACCTACAAACAAGCAAGATTTCTGGCTCTCACAGACCTGTAACTTCTTCTTTAAGAGGCTCCTCTGTCCTCCACTCGTTACCTGTATTAATGGCACCTGTTTGAACTCGTTATCTGTATAAAAGACACCTGTCCACAATCTCAAACAATCAGACTCCAAACTCCACTATGGCCAAGACCAAAGAGCTGTCAAAGGACACCAGAAACAAAACTGTAGACCTGCACCACGCTGGGAAGACTGAATCTGCAATAGGTAAGCAGCTTGGTGTGAAGAAATCAACTGTGGGAGCAATTATTAGAAAATGGAAGACATACAAGACCACTGATAATCTCCCTCGATCTGGGGCTCCACGCAAGATCTCACCCCGTGGGGTCAAAATGATCACGAGAACGGTGAGCAAAAATCCCAGAACTACACAGGGGGACCTAGTGAATGACCTGCAGAGAGCTGGGACCAAAGTAGCAAAGGCTACATCAGTAACACACTACGCCGCCAGGGACTCAAATCCTGCAGTGCCAGACGTGTCCCCCTGCTTAAGCCAGTACATGTCCAGGCCCGTCTGAAGTTTGCTAGAGAGCATTTGGATGATCCAGAAGAGGATTGGGAGAATGTCATATGGTTAGATGAAACCAAAATAGAACTTTTTGATGAAAACTCAACTTGTCGTGTTTGGAAGAGAAAGAACACCATACCTACTGTGAAGCATGGGGGTGGAAACATCATACTTTGGGGCTGTTTTTCTGCAAAGGGACCAGGACGACTGATCCGTGTAAAGGAAAGAATGAATGGGGCCATGTATCGTGAGATTTTGAGTGAAAACCTCCTTCCATCAGCAAGGGCATTGAAGATGAAACGTGGCTGGGTCTTTCAGCATGACAACGATCCCAAACACACCGCCCGGGCAACAAAAGAGTGGCTTTGTAAGAAGCATTTCAAGGTCCTGGAGTGGCCTAGCCAGTCTCCAGATCTCAACCGCATAGAAAATCTTTGGAGGGAGTTGAAAGTCCGTGTTGCCCAGCGACAGCCCCAAAACATCACTGCTCTAGAGGAGATCTGCATGGAGGAATGGGCCAAAATACCAGCAACAGTGTGTGAAAACCTTGTGAAGACTTACAGAAAACGTTTGACCTTTGTCATTGCCAACAAAGGGTATATAACAAAGTATTGAGATGAACTTTTGGGACTGACCAAATACTTATTTTACAGAGGAATTTACCAATTAATTCATTAAAAATCCTTCAATGTGATTTTCTGGATTTTTTTTTCTCATTTTGTCTCTCATAGTTGAGGTATACCTATGATGAAAATTGGAGACCTCTCTCATCTTTTAAGTGGGAGAACTTGCACAATTGGTGGCTGACTAAATACTTTTTTGCCCCACTGTACATGGGAAGGAGATATAAAAACAATAATTCATTTCATGTTAAGGTAATTTGTTAAAAATGTTAAGTGTACAGTTAATATCACATCGAAAATTGTGATAAATGGACATGATTGTGTTTTGTTTAATGGTGATGTGATCAGATAATGAGAGAGAAACTATGGACTTTGATAGTAAATACTAATCAGTTGATGTTGGTCATGTGAGTGATTTGGAGGAAGAATAAACTCCTTTGTGTGAAATAACAGCACAAAACATGTTCTGCTTATTCTCCTATCACAGGTTGGAGAGTTAACTTCCATATGCACGTTGCCTCCTCCTGGGCCGCTACCCAGGGGAGCATCATATGTGTTGTGTGTGTGGAGGCCATAGTTGTAACCTATGTGACTCACATGTGGCTGGTTGAATTCAGCCAAGAGAGACTTTGAGCTAGCCATTTATTTATTTATTTTACCTTTATTTAACCAGGAAAAAAAACCCCATTGAGATTAAAAACCTCTTTTTCAAGGGAGTCCTGGCCAAGAGGCAGCAAAAAAAAAAAAAAAAAAAATCACAAATACACTTAAAATGACATACAAATCATATAAAACAGTTACAAATTAGTGAGGCCGTCTCAAGTGTTCTCAAACTGGATTTAAAGTCGTTCAATGAAACAAGTTCTGTTAATTTCCAGTCTTTTTGCAACATGTTCCATGTAGAGGGGCTGAGAACATGAAAGCTCTTTTTCCCAGCTCAGTACGGGCAAATGGAACAGAAAGCAACAAATAATCATTAGAACGCAGACCATAAGAATCAACACTTCTCAGTGTGATCAAATTACAAATGTAAGGGGGCAACAGTCCAAGCATGGCCTTGTAAATAAAAATGTACCAGTGAGTCAACCTCCTGGTGGACAAAGAGGGCCATCCCACTCTAGAATACAGTTCACAGTGATGGGTCAAGGCTCTACAGTTTGTAACAAACCTCAAAACAGCATGATATACAGAGTCAATCTTACTCAGACACTGAGCTGAAGCGTTCATATACAAGAGGTCTCCATAATCTAAAATAGATAAAAAAGTTGCAGTAACAAGACGCTTTTTAACCTCAAAAGAAAAATGTTTATTTCGAAATAAAAAACCCAGTTTCAGTTTAAGTTTCTTCACAAGATTTTCAACATGGGGCTTAAAAGTCAGAGTGTCATCAAGCAAGATACCAAGATACTTATACGAGTGAACTGTATTGATATGTGAAGTTCCTATAGAGTCACCACAAGAGGGTAGTATGACCCTGGCCATGACCTGAGTATAAAAGGAGTTGTACATGAGCCACTGTGGTTAGTTGTTGATTGAAGTTGCAGTGACAAGTAAAAGTTCTGACTGACACTCGGTGTGTGTGCGCCTCGTCATTACATGGTACCAGGATAAAAGATACGAACCGACGGCGAAGATGAACGCTCTTCGACAGCCGGACGAGTTAAAGTTGACCGGTAACGTCAACGAGAACTGGAAAGCATTCAAATAAAGTTTTGAACTTTATTCGCTAGCTATCAGTCTCCGTGACGAGGCGAGGAAGATAGCATTACTGCTAACAGTAGCAGGGCGAGCGGCGCTAGATGTGTTCAACACATTCGTCTTCACGGAAGAAGAAAAAGGCAAATTCGACGTCGTAATGAAGAAGTTCGATGATTATTGCACACCGAGAAAGAATGAAACGTACGAGAGGTATGTGTTCAGAAAAAGACTTCAGAAAGAGTCAGAGTCCATCGAGCTGTATGTCACAGACCTACGGTTGAAATGTCAGTCATGCAACTTTGGAACATTGAGTGAGTCAATGATACGGGACCAAATTGTAATTGGGGTCCAAGACAACAAATTGCGGATGCAATTACTTAAAGAGACTAACTTAACGCTGGAGAAAGCGATACAGATTTGCCAAGCGTCTGAGAGTACAAAGGCACAATTAAAGACTTTTAGCAGCAAGGAAAGAAAGACTGCTGAAGTCGATGCAGTGCAGTGTGCGAAGCCGAAAGGAACGTTGTATGCAAGGAAAAGAGATGCAAAGCGCGCGCGCGGGAACTGTGAGCGGTGTGGAATGCAACATGCGCCGAAGCAGTGTCCAGCATTCGGGAAGGAATGTCGCAAGTGTGGCGGAAAAAATCACTTCGCAAAGACCTGCTTCTCGAAGAAGAGGGTGCAACTCGTGGAGAAAAAGAGCGACAGCGAAGAGGATCAGTTTTACGTGGACGCCATCGAGGGAGAGACGAGCGCTGACGAATGGATAGTGTGCCTGGAGATGAATGGCACGGACATGTCACTGAAGCTCGACACAGGTGCGCAGGTAAACATCCTGCCAATGAAAGATTTTAAAAGACTGAAAAACAAACCGAAAATAAGAGATAAAAAGATTAATCTGAGAACATATGACGATAAGCCAATACCCACTAAGGGAATGTGCAGGGTTACACTGTCAAACAAAGATAAGACAGTGAATGTATTGTTTGTACTTGTTGATGGAAATAGACAAGCAATTTTGGGTTTAAAAACATGCGATCAGCTAGGACTGATCAAGAGGGTGAATGTCATTGATACAGACAAGGTGACAGCACGAGAAAATACAGAGGCTACAACAAGTAGGCACAAACACACTGACTGGGTGAAAGAATACAAAGAGGTGTTCAAAGGAATAGGCCGCCTACCAGGCAAACAAAAAATTAGGCTGAAAGAGAATGCAGAGCCAGTCATACATCCAGCAAGAAAAGTGCCAATAGCTCTTAAAAAGAGGCTGAGAGAAACACTAGACTCACTGATAGCAGACGGAGTGGTCAGAAAAATAGAAGAACCAACTGAATGGGTTAACTCACTAGTTATAGTGGAGAAGCCAAATGGAGATTTGAGATTGTGCATAGATCTGAAAGATCTAAATAAAGTAATACAGCGGGAGCATTACAGGCTACCAACAAAATCTGACATAACCAGCACAATGAGTGGAGCAAGCTACTTCACAAAATTAGATGCCAAATCTGGGTTTTACCAAATAGTGCTCGATGAGGAAAGCGCTAAATTGTGCACATTTAATACGCCATTCGGAAGGCATTGCTTTCTACGAATGCCGTTCGGGATTAGCTCAGCCCCTGAAATTTTCCATAGAACTGTGCAGCAATTGTTTGACGGAATAGAAGGGGTGGGAGTTTTTCTTGATGATGTGGTAGTCTGGGGAAAAACAAAAGAGGAACACGACGAAAGGTTGGCAAGAGTTCTCACACAGGCACAAAAGTCAGGTATGAAACTGAATAAGAGTAAGTGCCAATTTGGGGTACAGGAGATTACATACCTGGGAGAGAAGTTATCTGGGGCAGGCGTGCAACCAGATCCGGAAAAAGTGCGGGCCATAGCAGAGCTGCCAGTACCGCAGGACAAAACTGACTTGCAAAGAGCCTTAGGGCTAGTCAATTACATGGGGAAATTTATCCCAAATTTATCAGCTAACACAATAGCTCTTAGAAGCTTGTTAGAGACCAATACAATGTGGCAGTGGATGGCAGAGCATGCCAGAGAATGGGAGTGGCTCAAAAGCAGTCTAATAAAGGAGCCAGTGTTAAAATTCTATGATCAGGACAAACTGCTAAAAGTGTCCACAGATGCGTCCAAAGCCGGCCTAGGAGCTGTGCTATTGCAAAAACATGACACAGAGTGGTATCCAGTCGCATACGCATCGCGCACCATGACAAGCGCAGAAAAAAATTACACGCAAATAGAGAAAGAGACTCTAGGTGCAGTGTTTGGATGTGAGAAGTTTCACGAATATGTGTATGGACGGTCAGTAATACTAGAAACAGACCACAAACCACTGATTGCTATCTCACAGAAGCCACTGGGTGACGCACCACCGCGCATCCAGCGTCTAATGTTAAGATTACAGAAATATGACTTGAAATTTGAGTTTACACCAGGCAAGCAACTAATTGTAGCCGATGCGCTGAGTAGGGCTAGCTTGAGCAACACCAGCAGCACAACAGAGGAAGCTGTGCAAATACATGTAGACTCTATTAAGGCACACATGCCAGTGTCAGATGCAAAATGGACGAAGATAGTGAAAGAAACACAAAAAGAAGAGAAACTAAAAAGAGTAATGGAACAGATACATCAACCAGGACAGGTTATGATTGACAAGCCTTACCAACACTTTAAAGGTGAACTGTCTGTGTTAGATGGGGTTCTGTTAAAGGGTACAAGGATAGTCATACCTACCTCCATGAGATCAGAAATGGTTAAATTAGTGCATGAGGGGCATTTGGGTATTGAAAAGTGCAAAAGACGTGCACGTGATGTTTTGTATTGGCCCAACATGCACAAGGACATTGAGGCATATGTGCAGCGCTGTGAGACTTGCCAGCGCCACAGGTATCAACAGCCAAAGGAGCCTATGAGGCCCCATGAGAAGCCTCAAGGGCCATGGAGAAAAGTGGGCATGGATCTATTTCAGCTTAAGGGCAAGGACTATCTGTTAGTCATGGACTATCATTCCACCTACCCAGAGTTTGCAGGGTTGAGTGACACAACAGCAGAAAGAGTGATTGCACACACAAAGACAATGTTCGCACGCCATGGAATTCCAATGACTGTTGTAAGCGATAACGGACCACAATTCATGAATCAGTGCTTCAAAGACTTTGCAGACACATATGGGTTCAAGCACGTGACCTCAAGCCCTCTGTACCCACAGTCGAATGGGTTAGCAGAGAAAGGGGTGCAAATAGTGAAGCGCATACTGAAAAAGGCTGCAGACAATGCAGAAGACCCACATCTGGCGATCCTGAATTACCGAGCATCACCACTGGAGAATGGACTTTCCCCAGCAGAAATGCTCATGAACAGAAAACTCAGAACGCGACTTCCATCAGCATCTCAGGTGATGGAAAAGAGAGATGTGAGGCGCGATGAGAGGCAAACTGAACTGTACAACAGAACAGCACGACCTCTGAGACCACTTGCACATGAGGACATTGTGCGAGTGAGATGTGATGGAGAATGGGGACCGCTGGCAAAAGTGGTCAAAGAAACAACTCCCAGATCATATGAAGTCATCACAGAGCATGGGAAAACAATGAGGCGAAACCGACGTCACTTACTAAAAGTGCCTCAGACAAAAATGAGAGTCACAGACAGTGAAACAAGCGACATGCCAATTCCCAGCCAAACCGAACAACCAGAAATGGCTGAGAACCAGAACATAGAGACAGACACTAACGAACAGACTGAGGTGACACAAAAGAGATGCTCACAAAGGCAAATTGTGAAACCGAAAAGATTGATTGAGGAAATGTAAGGAGTACTGAGATGAATGAAAAAAAAAAATGTATTGATGTTGAGTTGTAAACAGAGAAAATGTTAAAGTTGTGATTCAGAGTACAAGGTTGACAAAGATGTAAAAAGAAATGGAATTTATTTGGTTTATTGAAATTTGAGAAAAAGTTTATAGTTGGACATGACCTTTACTTGAAAAAAAAAGGGAGATGTATTGATATGTGAAGTTCCTATAGAGTCACCACAAGAGGGCAGTATGACCCTGGCCATGACCTGAGTATAAAAGGAGTTGTACATGAGCCACTGTGGTAGTTGTTGGTTGAAGTTGCAGTGACAAGTAAAAGTTCTGACTGACACTCGGTGTGTGTGCGCCTCGTCATTACATGAACCACCTCAATTTCATTTCACTCAAAAGTGGACACTGTGGGAAAAATTTGTGGACTCTTCCTAGAATTTGAAAACCACATCAGTTTAGTTTTGTCAGCATTAAGGACTAGTTTTAGCTGCCGAAGTGTGTGCTGCACCACATTAAAAGCTTTCTGCAGAGAAGCAACAGCATTAGCAGGGGAAGAGCCAAAGCAGTAAATAACTGTGTCATCAGCATAAAAATGCAAACTAGCATCAGACACATTTTGTCCTAAATCATTAATGTACATAATGAATAGGAGGGGTCCTAATACAGAACCCTGTGGCACCCCCTTGTGGACACTGACAATTTCAGAACACAAACCATCCTATTTAATACATTGGGTCCTGTCACTCAAATAATTTGCGAACCAGGAGACTACATGTTCCGACAGTCCAAAACTGATGAGTCTTTGCTTTAAAACTGTGTGGTCCACAGTGTCAAAAGCCTTTGACAGATCAATGAAAAGTGCAGCACAGTGCCGTTTTTTATCAAGAGCAACAAGTATATCATTGACCACTTTTGTAGCAGCAGTAATAGTGCTGTGCTTTTTTCTAAAGCCCGATTGCAGTTTTGAAAGAAGTTCATTTGAGTATAAAAACTCTTTAAGTTGATCACACACGAGAGATTCAGTCACAGAAAGATTTAAATTCTTCAGAAGCTACGTTTAACCAATCCCAATTGAAGTCTCCTGCTATTAAAAGCTCATTGTAGTTTAATTTGGACAAAAGAAGCTTTAAGGATGATAATGCCTCCTTGGTGGCAGATGGAGGTCTATAACAACCAACAACAGTTATGGAAAGGGATTTGGCTATTTCCATATTCAAGGCCAGAAACTCCATCTGCTTAGAAATGGACTTAGACAACACAATTGAAGCATCAAATCTTGATTTAACATAGGCGGCTACACCACCACCTTTTTTTGGGCCTGTCAGTACGGAAGACATTGTATCCATTTATACTAATATCATCATCTGTGACAGCTTTTGTCAGCCACGTTTCAGAGATGATCACAACATCCGGATCAGTTGATCTAATCCAAATTTTGACCATGTCCATTTTAGGAAGTAAACTGTGCACATTAAGATGAATAATTTTGAGACCAGACATTGATTTAAAATCAGCAGGAGTCTGGATACATTGCAGATCAGGTCCAGGGTTTGGTTGCACATTTCCAGATAATAATAAAAGTAGGACAATCACCAATCTTTGCTTCACATCACATTTTGAAGCAGAATTTTTGTGTATTGAAGCCAGGCGATTCTTTTCATTAAGCAAAAATGTAAGGTCATATAAAGTAAGAACATTTTGAAGTTTAAGTAATTCCCTTGATACCTCTGTCCAGGAATCTATGACCCAGACCAAATGAGTCTGCGATTGCTCATAAACAACATTAAAATCAGTACCACTATAATAAGTGTCCCAAAAACACAACACATTGGCATGGGTACTCACCCAGGGAACACTATTTGATCTCGTGTTCCAGGCTGCCAACAAGCATATTAAAATAATAAAACATGCCATTGTCCTCCACTTTCTGCACATCAGCAGCTTAAAAGTTCTTAAACCAAAAGAAATACTAAAAGAAATAAATACTGCAAGGAGATGTTGCAGGCCCAAGCTAGATATCTCAGCTCCAGGAGTAATATAGGTCTTCCAACCCAATATCCAGGAAAATATTACAGGCTCAAGCTAGTAAGCTCAGCTTCAGGAGAGATGTAGGCCTCCCAGCCCAGTCTCCAGGGGGATGTTGCAAGCCCAAGCTAGTTAACTCAACTCCAGGAGGAATATAAGCCTTCCAGCCCAGTATCCAGGGAGATGTTGCAGACCCAAGCTGGCTAGCTCAGCTCCAGGAGGAATACAGGCTTTTCAACCCAGTATCCAGGGAGATGATGCAGACCCAAGCTAGTTAGTTCAGCTTCAGGAGAGATGTAGGCCTCCCAGCCCAGTCTCCAGAGAGGTGTTGCAGGCCGAAGCTAGTTAGCTCAGTTCCAGGAGGGGTATCGGCCACCCAGTCCAGTCTCCAGGGGGATGTTGTGGGCCCAAGCTAGTTAGCTCAGCTCCAGGAGAAGTAGCAACCTCCCAGCCCAGTCTCCAGGGAGGTGTTGCAGTCTTAGGCTAGCCAGTTCAGCCCCCAGAAGGAGCACAAGCCTCCCAGCCACCTCTCCAGGGAAATGCCACAAGCCCAGCCAACCAACTCGTCCAACTCGTCCTGGGCACAGGCCCAGACCTGTTAGCCGCACTCAAGGGTGGTAGCAGTATTCTTTAAACTTGTTAAAAGTCATTAAACTCATTAAAAGTCCACAATTTACTTAAAACATATAAAGGGATTTCAATAAAAATATCAACTGCAACTTATAAAAAAAAGATATAAATGCAATAAAATCCATTAAAAACAACTTAAACCAGAGAGACACTGAGTAGACAATACACATGCTGCCATCTTGGATTCAGCCATCTTCTGAAATATTTATAAAAATATTTATAAAATATTTATAAAATATTTATAAAATATTTCTTCACACCTCAAGAGGAAGACGTGTCTGCACCCCCTGGGGACTCAGGAGAGAGGAGAAGATTACCTGGCCTGACCTTTGGGGGTTAGAGAGGAGAACAGAAGGACTCTGGGTGTTCTATTACAGATGAAAGAATGTAGCTGAGTATTGAGACTTTTGTGTGATGTATTGTTAGAGATGAGTGTATAAATGTATGTGTGTGACTGCGTCCTGTCTCTTTTCACTCCAATCGAGAGAGGACGTAGGATGAATGAGAATTAAAGCAGTTACTGGAAAAATCATCCAGTCTCCTCAATTCTTGACTCCTACAATTGGTGACCTACGCATGAATCTGAGCACGCCGAGGCTGGAGGACAGCCTCGTGATCGATATGGAAGAGCTGGGAGACAGCCGCTCAGACCCGGATTCACTGGGGAATGCCAGCAGGGGCACAAGACTAATTAAGCTCCCCGAGTTCTGGCAAAGCGACCCGCACTCGTGGTTCCAGCATGTGGAGTCGCGGTTCCTGCTCGGGGGAGTTTCAGCAGATGACATTAAATTCCATAATGTCATCGCGACGCTCGACAGCCGCACAGCTCGGTGTGTGCGGAGCCTGGTGCAGCAACCACCCGCTGTCGGCAAATACGACGCGCTGAAAGCCACCCTCATCAGGAGCTTCGTGCCGTCGTCTGAGGCAAGAGCCAGGCAGCTACTGGACCTGCGCGACAGAGGTGGACGCAGGCCGACTGTCCTCATGGAGGACATGCTACAAATGATCGGGACGGACAACGACGCGTTCCTTTTCAAACATATTTTCCTGAGAACCCTCCCAGTGCACACGAGAGGTTCCCTGTCCAGCAGGAGATGTGTGACCCAGCAGGACTTCCGCGACCTGGCCCAAGAGGCGGAGCGGCTCCTCAACGCCTGCAAGGAACAAGAGGCTTCCGTGGCAGCGGCAGACCTCGGCGCGGCGGCCGGGGGCAGTGTGGAGCCAGAGACGGCAGTGACCACCTCAGCGGCGACAGCAGCGGCGAGATTCCGTGGCAGGGGAGATGATGGCCTCTGTTTTTACCATCGACGTTTCGCTGGGAAGGCGCACAAATGCATCCCGCCCTGCAAGTTCAAAAAGCAGGGAAACGACCGGGCCGGGAGCCGTTAGCAGCTTCCACTCTTGGTGAACGGAACAAGCTGCTTTATCTTACAGACGCGGGCTCCGGGCGGCAATTCCTAATGGACACCAGAGCCCAGAGGAGCTTCATCACTGCCACCTATGCTGATCGGGTCGCGGGACCCCGCGGAGACGGAGCGACAGCGGCCAACGGCTCCAGCATCAAGACGTACGGAGAGAGAACCTTGCCTCTGTCCTTCCACGGCCGGGCCTATGAGTGGAATTTCATCGTGGCGGCAGTGAGCTTCAATATGTTAGGTGCTGATTTTCTGTGTTCACATGGTTTGTTAGCTGATCTGGCCAACAAACGACTAGTAAATGCACTCTCTTTCTGTTCTATCCCTTGTGCAGCTCGGGTGTGCCCGCCGCCAGTTCAGACCAACGTCGCCACAGCAGGTGGTAAGTTTCACAGCCTTCTACACCAGTTCCCAGCACTCACAGTTCCTACTTTTTCAGCTAAGGTGGCGAAGCACGGGGTAGAGCACTTTATTACCACGAGTGGCCCACCCATTTTTGCGAAGGCTTGGCGCTTGGATGCAGCTAAACTCTCCATTGCGCGCGAGGAGTTCGCCAACCTGGAAAGGTTGGGCATAATTCGCCACTCGAAGTCCGCTTGGGCTTCCCCCCTCCACATGGTACCTAAAGCTGACGGCTCATGGAGACCTTGTGGCGATTACCGCAGGTTGAACAATGCCACAGCGCAGGACCGGTACCCGATTCCGCATATCCAGGACTTTTCAGTGCATTTGGCGAAGGTGCGAGTTTTTTCTAAAATAGACCTGGTCCGCGGTTATCACCAAGTCCCGGTCCGACCAGAGGACATCCCTAAAACAGCCGTAATAACCCCGTTCGGGGTTTTTGAGTTTTTACAAATGCCTTTTGGCCTTAAAGGCGCCGCACAAACCTTCCAACGGATGATGGATGCAGTGTTGCGCGACCTTTCTTTCGTTTTTGTCTATTTAGACGACATTTTGGTAGCCAGCACCTCCGAGGAGGAGCACGCAAAACACCCCACGACAGTTCTTCAGAGGTTAGGAGAGCATGGGTTGATAATCAACCCGGCCAAGTGCCATTTTGGCGTGGCACAAATCGATTTTTTAGGGCACTGCATTTCCTCGGAGGGAGCAGTTCCTCTGACGTGTCTGCACCCCCTGGGGACTCAGGAGAGAGGAGAAGATTACCCGGCCTGACCTTTGGGGGTTAGAGAGGAGAACAGAAGGACTCTGGGTGTTCTATTACAGATGAAAGGATGTAGATGAGTATTGAGACTTTTGTGTGATGTATTGTTAGAGATGAGTGTATAAATGTATGTGTGTGACTGCGTCCTGTCTCTTTTCACTCCGATCGAGAGAGGACGTAGGATGAATGAGAATTAAAGCAGATACTGGAAAAATCATCCAGTCTCCTCAATTTTTGACTCCTACAGTGTGCCTTCTTTCCCAAACACAGAACACTCACTGGGTCTCCAGAGCTGGTCTATGCAGGCAAACATGGACACATGGAAACCACAGACCAACCGACTGAGGATACCAAACCCGGGTTTAAGCTGTGGTGGGCCACATATGAATATGCTGGCTGGGTTAGCATTCCAGAAACAAAGATGCTTGACACGACTGTAGTTTTGTCTGCTGGTTCATACTTCTCTCATTTCATATTCTCATTCTACGTCAACATTTCATCCTGTCAGAGATCAAGGGGCTTGGACATACTCATACTCAAAATCCTCATCACACAAATAACAGCCATAGTTTCATGCAAAGATACATTTATTTACATTATATAGTTAATAGTTAAACGGATCTATATCACTCCCCGCCATCTTCCGCTTCACTCTCCTCCTCTCTGGAGAACTATGAGGAGCACTGAAAAGAAGCATACTGGGCCATGTTGGAAAGTCCGTATACTGCACAGCAGCTCAGACCGCAGCGGGATTTCCCCATGTTTTTGACATCAGACCATCCTGTCATGTTCTCTGCGTAAACTGCAGCGAACATATGAAATAGCAGTAAGCCCAAAACGCAGAGTAAGTACCATGTTTATTTACAATGGGTGAATGTATAGAATGTCCAAATACAGTCACAATGGAACAAGGGAAAACACCCGGCTACAAACTTAGTTGGTGAACGAGAATGCCTAACACGCTCCAATTAGGTAGCAATGGAGAAAAAGGCACAGGGAAAGAAAGACTTACAGCTGTGTCGGAGCTGAAAGTTCTGAGGGAACAACACGATTCAGTCCTGGGGTAAACCAACAGAAGCGAGACTGGATGTCCACGGTTGACATTGCTAAGTTGCCATACTAGTTGGTCACACTCCACCCTGTAAATACACAAACCCAGAATGAGGGCAAGTGGACACAGCTGTGTGGCAACCCAGTGCATGACTGATTGAACTATGTGTGTGTGTGTACGTGTGTGTGAGTATGAGTATGAATATGAGTGTGATTGTGTGTGTGTGTGTGTGTGTGTGTGTGTGTGTGTGCATGAGTGTGTGAGTGTGTATGTGGTGAACCAGACAGATGGTGAATGCCTGGTGAGAGGAGGAGGCGTGGCTGTGTGACTGGCGGAGAGCAAGGCTCAATCCGCCAGCTGGAATTAATCATCATCATCATCATCATCATCATCATCATCATCATCATCAATCATCATCATCATCATCATAACAGTTTGTCGGGGGCGACAATGACTGTTTCATTTAGGTTTGATCAGATGCCTCCACACAGCTCTGTAATTCGCCTTCCGCTGCCAGGAACTCCTGACCTAAGTAATAATTAAACCCAACAGCCAGAAGTCATGTTCGGGGTGACGACTCCGAACATAGTGCCCCCCTCTTCAAGGGGTGGAACCAGACACCCACCATACCATCAGAAAAAACAACCTACCCCCCCACTCAAAAGGCCCATACAACAACCCAGGGTGGGAGGTGGGGGAAAAGAGGTTAGAAGGGATTGGTCAGGAAAGGGGACACACCACAAAACAACACACAACACTTTTCCCAACCCCAAAACTAAACTAACCCACCCCACCCCCAAGAACCCCACAGTTCAGGGGGCCGGCCAGAGTTCAAGGCCCAGCAAGTTGCCGTAAGTTCAGGGGGCCGGCCAAAATCCCAGGGCCAGCAGGTGGCCTGCAGAACAGTATCAGGCAGCCTGCCAGGGCATACGGGCCACCCGGCAGGGGAACCCTGTCTTTCAGGGGGCCTGCCCACATGATTAGGCCACCAGGACTAGAAGGGCAAATGAGGCGGTGGCCTACCCACTGGAAAACTGAGAGGTGGGTGGCCGGGCAGAGGAAGAGGAACCCCTGCGGTCAGTGGCGGCGGAAGGGAAAGAACCCCGATGGTGCCCAGCAGAAGGAGGAGGAACACCCACAGGGTCTCCAAAAGGGAAAGGAAGACCCTGGCATCCCCAAACTGTCCTGTGGCACCCCCGGTGGTCCTGACATAGGACTGGAACTTAGTAGAACCCGTGGTGGACCCGGGCTGGGCCATGGCTACATCTGCGGTAGTCCCGGCCTGGGACAATGTTGCACCAGCAGTGGCCCCTTCCCGGGACCTCATTGCTCCCGCGGTGAGCCACGACTGGGACTGCCTTGCACCCACAATGGACCCCGACTGAGCCATGGTTGCACCTATGATGGAGTCCAGCTGGACCCCTGCTGCATCCGCGGTGGGACCCGGCTGGGCCACTGCTGACCCCAACGCCATCTTGGCCATGGGCCAGCCGACCCGTGTGAACACCCAAGCAAGGAGGTGATCGATCACAGGCACCCTGGACTGGGACTGGGTGCCCCCGACAACCACCTCAACCGGAACCTCGGTGGCCTCTGGTTGTGAACCTGGAACCCTGGATTCGTCCGGTGATGGTGAGCTCTCTCCAGCAACCCTGAAAAAGGACTTGGACAGAGAGGAGGAAGGGTCAGAGTCACCGGCAGCAGCAGAGCCCGGCAAGGTGAGCTCAGGTTTGGCTGCAGTTGGCTGTCCTCACCTAAAGCTAGGCAAAAATGCTCAATTATGGAAAAGAGAAAGACAAAAGAGAGCACTTTCCTTAGCTCAAGCTCTATCGCCATCCAGGACTTTGGTGGTCAAAGTGACATCTTCCCAGGTTCGGCCTCCAAGAGGTTCCGCTTGGGTGCTGACTCTGCTGTGGCAGCCTCCACAGCTGGCGTGATGGTCACTGCAGTCTTGTCTCTCCCAGCTGCCTTGATCCACGCTGGTGACTCCGGCATGGTGGCTGGGACCTGGTTTACCATGGCTGTGGGAGGACACCCCTCCTGGACCTCTGGCTCCTCCTGATCCAGACTGCTCGGCTTTGGCTCCAGCAGATACACAAAGGGGAGAGGAGAGAGGGCTGGTGAACAGTTGTTAACAGCAGCAGGTGGGGAGAGCTCAGGGGACTGCTTTCCCTGAGCCTCCCTACCGGGGATCAGGCAAGACATTTCATTATTAATATGAGTCAAATGAAAATGTACTTGCCTGTTCTCCCGGTTTGCGGTGTGAATTGCAGCTGCTGCTGTTTGGACGTCTTCACCCATATGTCCAGGAAAGGCTGTGCTAGACTCCTTGATAGAAAGTATGGGAGCCGCCCCTCTCGCCTCAGGAACGGGAGACCCCGGTGAGGAAAACAAGTGCCGCTCTGCAGGCGGCGAACAGACCGAGGAAGGAGGCTCCGCAGCGGATATGGAGGGAGTTCCTGCAGACGAGACTGCTTGGGACTGATGATCCACTGCGGAGGTAACTGGGCTCGGTGTAAGAGCTGGAGCAGTTAGCGGGGCTGGAACATTCTTCCGGAATTCCGGGTGACACTGACGTCGCAGACCTGGTGGACGCCATCTTGGAACGGGCGATGGAGGACAGGAGAAGATGGCCACTGGCGGAGAAGAGCGTTTCTGTTTGAGCTTCTTCGGAGATCTCCCTCCTTTGCCACCATTTTCGCATTGAAGCGCAGCTATCAGAGAGATCCTCTCCCGATCCTCAGTGTGCTCCTGGAGCTGAGGACACAGACAAGCTGCAGCTTCAGCGAGTCCCAGAAATCATAATACGTCTCTCGGGGTGGAATACAGGCGTCCTGTGGAGATCAGGCCGTCCACCTCCATGAGTGCGTGGCAGCAATCCCACCCGAGATGCATTGGATAACCGCGTCCTCCACCTGAATCCATCCTGGGCTTCAAACCAGGTAAGGGCAATACACAACAATGAGTAACACGTTACCTACTGCTTGGGCTCTTTTTGGAGGCAACTTTCTGTCATGTTCGCTGCGTAAACTGCAACGAACATATGAAATAGCAGCGAGCCCAAAACGCAGAGTAAGTAACATGTTTATTTACAATGGGTGAATGTGTAGAATGTCCAAATACAGTCACATTGAAAAGGGGGTGAGACACCCGGCTACAAACTCAGTTGGTTCAAAGGATGCCTAACGCACTCCAAACAGGCAGGAGCGGAGAAAAAGGCACAAGGACTTACAATAGCGTTGGAGCGGAAAGGCTCTGGAGAAACAACACGATTAGTTCAAGGGTGAGCCCACAGAAGCGAGCCTGGATGTCTGAAGTTGACGTTGCTAAGTTGCCATACTAGCTGGTCACACTCTACCCTATAAATACCCAAACCCAGAATGAAGGCAAGTGGACAGAGCTGTGTGGTGACCCGGTGCGTGACTGATTGAACTATGTGTTTGTGTGCGTGTGTGTCAGTATGAGTATGAGTATGAGTATGAGTCTGAGTTTGTGTGTGTGTGTGTGTGTGTGTGCGTGAATGTATGTGGTGAACCAGACAGCTGGTGAATGCCTGGTGAGAGGAGGAGGCGTGGCTGTGGGACTGGTGGAGAGCAAGGCTCAATCTGCCAGCTGGAATTAATAAGCAATAATTAAACCCAACAGCCACAAGTCATGTTCGGGGTGATGACCCCGAACATGACACATCCACCCGTTTTAATGTCAAAGCTCTCAACTTTTGGGGTGGTGCTGAAGACGTTTTTTCTGCCACTTTTTTCTGCCACCCACAACAAAGATGCAGCCATCAATCACAGAGATGCCAAAGTGACTGCGGAAGGTCTGCATGGGGGGCATTTCCTGCCAACTATTAGTCTCTGTGTTGTAGGCCTCAGCAGTGTTCAGACGACCAGTACTATTGAAACCACCAATCTGAAAAATAAAACATCCAAATGACACTGATGAGTGTTTTTCTGTTTGTGTGTCTGTGTGTCTGTGTGTACGTGCATGCAACAGATATATTGAATCTTGTTTTAAATAAAGAAAAACAATTAGACGAAAGTGAAAAGAAACAAAACTAATGTTGAGATTTCAGGTAAATATTTTCAGAGATCATTGTTGCCAGAATATTATTGTCTTGATTGGCCCTTTCAGGGCAGAAATGAAGCACCAATCACCAGCAATGATTTTGCACCTTTAATTATGAATAAACACAAAATAACAGCCAATAAGCCAATATTGGCTTAACAGCCAATATAATAATAATAGCCAGTAAGGCAACTTACAAAAAAGCAATAACAAAGGACCATGAAGGGCGATTTACAAAAGGTTATTTACAAGGACCACGAAGGGTGACTACAGAAAAATATAATAAAGGTAAACCATGAGAGGTAGCTTACAGTTAAACAGACGAGGTTGCGTACAAGGCAGAAGTAAGACTGGAATCAGAGGTGGGGATTCCAGTCAGCACAAGACAAGCTCGCTGCTGTAGTGATCCCGAGTCCGGGTCGTTTGGTTATTTTCCCTTTTCTGCCTGTATATCTATGCATCCATTCATCCATCCATCTTCTTCTGCTTAATCCTTTTCGGGTCGCCGGGAAGGGGGGGGGGGCTTGAGCCTATCCCAGCATCTTTGGATGAGAGGCAGGACGCAGATTGCCAGTCCATTGCAAGGCCAACACAGAGAGACAGACAACCATTCACTTCTCACAGTCATACTTAAGGACAATTTAGAATCCCCAGTTAGATGCCAATTAACCTAACTTACGTGTTTTTGGCATGTGGGAGGAAACCGGAGAAATCCCGGCATAAACCCACACAGACACGGAGAGAACATGCAAACTCCACACAGATCACTGTTGGTCGGGGGCTGGGATCGAACCCAGGATCCCCCGGCCAAGGGTGAGTTGCTGTGCTGCCGCAGTGCTAACCACTCCTCCACCGCGCTGCCCGGCTGTGTATTTAGTCTTGTTTATAATAGTGATTATTTGTGCTTTTATTTTGACAGCGCCGTGGCAAGACTTCGGCCTGTCAAGTCTGCTCATGGCCTGTCACAGCTGTTTGTGTTTGACTAATTACTTTCAGTCGTCACCTGTTGCATGTTTGAGTGTTAGTTCTCTTTTGGAGTGGCCTAGTCAAAGTCGTGACCTGAATCCGATTAAGATACTGTGGCATGACCTTAGAAAGGCAGTTCATGCTCGAAAACCCTCCAATGTGGCTGAATTACAACAGTTCTGCAAAGATGAGTGGGCTATAAGCACTGTAAGAAACTCATTGCCAGTTATCGTAAACGCTTGATTGCAGTTGTTGCTGCTAAGGGTGGCCCAACCAGTTATTAGATTTAGGGAGCAATCACTTTTTCATACAGGGCCACATAGGTTTGGATTTTTTTCTTTAATAATTAACACTTTAAAAAAATGCATTTTGTGTTTACTTGTGTTATCTTTGTCTAATATATAAATTTATTATTCATTCATTCATTCATCTTTTTCCTCTTCATCCTTTTCAGGTCGTGGGCGGGGGGGAGCCTATCCCAGCATCTTTGGGCGAGAGGCAGGGTACACCCTGGACAGATCGCCAGTCCATCACAGGGCCAACACAGAGAGACAGACAACCATTCACTCTCACAGTCATACCTAAGGACAATTTAGAATCCCCAGTTTGATGCCAATTAACCTAACTTGCATGTTTTTGGCATGTGGGGGGGAACCGGAGAAATCCCGGCGTAAACCCACGCAGACACGGAGAGAACATGCAAACTCCACACAGATCACTGTTGGTCGGGGGCTGGGATCGAACCCAGGATCCCCCAGCCAAGGGTGAGTTGCTGTGCTGCCGCAGTGCTAACCACTCTTCCACCGCGCTGCCCTTTCAATTTATTAGATGATCTGAAACATTTAAGTGTGACAAACATACAAAAAAATGAGAAATCAGGAAGGGGACAAACACTTTTTCACACCATTGTATATCATAACACAGTAATGGTGCTGTTGTGGGGCACATATGTTGGTTTCATATGCTCCACAGATATATTGCTGTATGCTTATTGTTTGCTTCATGTCTCAAGGGAACAAAGGGACTGAGCCTCCTAGGGGTAACAAGGAGGTGTGAGATCTGGCCTTTTGTTTCAGGGAAATGGCCTTGAGGGATTTCTTGACCACCGGAGACTAGGGGGTGGATGATGTTAAGATCGGAGGAAGTTACATTGTGACTGGGATTAAGTACCATGTGACTGTATGTTTGATTAAGTACCATGTGACTGTATGTTTTGATGTCCTGGGTATAAGAAGGACAGATGTGGAAATATTCCTCCTCTTTTTCTGCTTTTGAATGTTGGAGAATGTGATTGTGAATAAGGCTGAACCTGAGGAATAAACTCAGCCTCGTCCTTTCCACACATCTCCACACTGTATATGGAAATACAGTAAAGTTACTGTAAACACTTTTACAGGAACTTACTGGCATCCAGCGCCAGTAAGTTACTGTAAAATTTACAACAACCTTTTTACAGTGTAGGACAATAAGTCAGTCATAATATTTTCATGGTGATAACACATGAATTTGTTTAGGGTTCCTTCAGTGCAGCTAACAAGGCAACTTGGGTAACTTCAATTTTTACCTTTGGTGACCACAGCAGGGCTACATGAAGTAACCACCAGGTGGCAGCATAGACAGACCTGTACTGGCAGATAAGAGGAGCTACTGAGGTTTTACCTGTACCCCCTGATGACATGACAGGTAACAATCTGTCTGTGTGCAACATATTTGTCTGCTGCGTTTTTATGTATCAGGAATTACAGTCATTTGTTGTGCGTTTATCAGCATGTACATCTGCCAGTGATGCACGCCACAGATTACCACATGACTACGGCTCAGAGAGAGAATAGAGGTATGTTATCTCAAACCAAAACACATGACTGCAGCAGAAACCTGAACCTGAACCTGAACAGGTTTTCACTGTGGAAGGTTCAAAGTCATGGTTGTAATAAATGCTTTATACACTACTAACAAAAAGTTAGGGATATTTGACTTTGGGGTGAAATTTATGGAAAATGTAAAAAGTTCACGCTACAGTGATATAACATCATGAAAGTAGGGCATTTAAGTAGAAGCATGCAATGGTGATTTCCTTATCTCAATTTATTGAAACAAAAGCCAACAACAGTGGTGGGTGTACCCCAACAAAAAATGTCAATGTATCATTGACTTGTCATGTGCCCTTGAGCATCAATTACAGCTTGACAACAATGTCTCATGCTGTTCACAAGTTGACTGAAGCATGGCATTCCACTCTTCCTGAAGGGCAGCCCTCAGGTCATTGAGGTTGCGGGGTGCAGGGTTACGAGCCTCTACGTGGTGACTCAGCTGATCCCACATGTTTTCTATGGGATTCAGATCTGGAGAAAGAGCAGGCCACTCCATTTGAGGTACCCCAGCCTCCAGAAGCCATTCCCTAATGATGCAACCTCGATGAGCTGGAGCATTGTCCTACATGAAGATGAAATTAATTACTAACTAACTAACTAACTAACCTGCACTTATATAGCGCTTTTCTAGTCACAAAGACCACTCAAAGCGCTTTCACTAATACTAACCCTCTATTCTAAGGGCCTATAGGAAACAAATACCTAGGGACAATTTAGAACAACCAATTAACCTAACATGCATGTCTTTGGATTGTGGGAGGAAACCGGAGCCCCCGGAGTAAACCCACACAGAAAGGTTCCAACCCCTGCCAACCTGGGGATTCGAACCAGGAACCTTCTAGCTGTAAGGCAACAGTGCTAACCACTGCACCACCGTGCTGCCCACAATTCAATTCAATTCAATTCAACTTTATTTATATAGCGCCATTTCACAACAACAGTCATCTCATAGCACTTTCAACTGTAGAGGAAACCCCCACAATTGCAGAAAGACTCCAGCATTCAGGCGATCCCCTGTGAGCAAAGACTTGGCGACGGTGGAGAGGAAAAACTCCCTTTTAGCAGGAAGAAACCTCCAGCAGAACCAGGCTATTAGGTCTGTGTTGTTCATGCAGGGGCACCATGACTGAATTAATTGTGTTATTCAGGTAGTACTGGCTTGTCACTGTACCATTCACAAGGTGTAGGGCAGTTCTGTGTTGACTAGACACACCTGCTCAGACTGTAACACCACCACCACCAAAGGCTCAACAGTGGCTGATGCATAGCACCCTCCTTTATGTCTCTAACATCGTTGGCGGCCATCATTTCTGCTCAAAGTGAATCAATTTTCATCAGAGAACAGCACTGAAGCCCACTGGTCCCTTGTCCAGCGTAAATGCTCCCTGGCCGTGCAAGACACCTGTGCCTGGTGGTGTGGTCAGGTACTCTTGCAGGTCATCTAACACGCAGACCACACTGATGTAAATGGTTTCTAATGGCCTGGCTTGATACTTGGGTGCCTCTCACCTCCCTTAAATGTGCCTGGAGTTGAGTGGCATTCATCATCTAGTTCTGCAGGGCACTGTTCACAATGAAGCGGTCATCAGTGTGGGATGTGGCCAAAGGACATCTACTTCTATGCTTTTCTGTGACTCTTCCAGTCTTTCTGGATCTCTGTTGCAACCTGCTGATGACACTCTGTGACACTTTAAGCTCAGTTACCACTTCCCTCTGAGAACATCCTGTTTGAAGCCTTGCAATGGTGAGATGCTGTTGATCAGTTGTTAGGTGTTGTCTTGGTCTCAAGATGTCAAAATGAGAACAGCATGATGAAGAGGACTGTTTAAACAGCAATTCTAATTGAACCAGAAAATTTATTGGACGATTCATGGATCAAACACCTGTTGTGAATTTTGCCATTAAGCACCTTGTTAGAGAACAGGAAGTTATGCAAAAAGTACTGAAATATCGAACATGTGCATTCAAAAGGTTAGAGAAAGTCAAATTAAGTTTACCTGGAAAGGTTATAGTGCATTTTAGATGCATCCTGAAATTTCACCCAGAAGCTGAATATCGCTAACTTTTTGTTATTTCCTTGTAAATAAAAAGATGCTTCCCATGACTGTCTCTCCTCCAATATCATTGAAACAGGTTAAAAATGCACATCAAATACATTTTTTCTCATATAGATATATTTGCCATTTTCCCTATTCATACCCACAGATTCTTTGGTTTCAAACATGTTTTTTACCTACATTAAGTAAAATTAATCAAATTATACATATTCACCTGCTTTAATTCCACTTTTTTTTCTTGCTTAAGGAAACTTTTGTTCAAATGCAGTGAAATGATAAACAGGACAAAAGCTTCTTGAACTCAAAGCGTAAAAAAGTTTATCCACAGAGGCAGAAATGTTTCAGTGGTCCCACACATTCTTTGGTGTGCCATCTGTCACGAGAATAATTTCTCATTTATTTTGCTGTTTAATGAGTCTAATGGTGCTTTCAGACTTTCAGACTTTTTGGTTTGATTCAGACCAAAATTTTAGGAAGTTTGAACCACGGTCCAGACCAAAGAGCAGAAATTTGGTCTGGCGAAAGCAGGTGGTCTCGGTCCAGATCAAACTGAACCTTGGTCCGGTTCCTTTATAGAGTGAAAACAATTTTCAGAAATGTTCGGACTTTCAGACCAAACACAAGAAGTTAAGACAGCCAATAAGAGGAAAATGAGCCGTGGTAACATTCAGAGAGAGGAAATATGGTCATTAGTGAAATATAGTCACTTGAAAAAAATCCTAAAAATGCAGAAACTTACCAGATATTTTCAAAGAGGATGGACAGTTATTGGAACAAAATGGATGAAGAGTGACACCTGAAAATCTTCATTCTGACGTGAAAGATAAATGTCCTTTTCAATGAAGACCTGGATACTACTCTAGCCTCGCTAAACTAATATGATTAAATCTAAATGTTTTGGAATGGATGAATAACAAGACTGAGTCAACAGCAAAAAAGTAGGTAGGATTGTAGGTAGGATTGTTTGATAGAAAAAGTATGACAATTGCTGGTGAGTCTTATCCATGTCCAAAAGAAAAAGACCAAATTAGCCTCCTTACGTTGTAAACAGCCAGTCTCATGGAAAAGAGGGTAAATTGCATGTTTACCCCCTTTTTGGAAATGTGTAGTACTTATACTTGATTATTCCAACATAGGCATTTAAAGGGGTCATTTACTGTACTTTTTACACATTTTAACACCTCAAACATGCCTTATTGAAATGTTTGACATATTTTGTTCAAATTTTCTATAATTATTGCAGCAAAATTTCTGAATTTTTTCCAGCCTTTCTCAAATGCCTGGTTTCCCTGTAGGTCTCTTTAAAATTCTAAGACCATTCAACTCTGCCCTTCCCCTTATGTCACTATTGCAAACATTGGCTGTCTAACTCACATCTAGGATTGCCAACTGTCCTGTTTTAACAGGGATGTCACATTTGTTGGGCTAAATATGTTTGTCCCTAGCGGGATGTGGGTTGTCCCATTTTCAAGGCCACCTTAATGAACGGACTAGGCTGGGCTGAAGCCCAGGGGCCTACGAAGATCAGGGCCTATCATGAGCTAATGAAAACAATCACATTGTTGTTAACTGGTCAAATTCTATGTCCATCACTAGATATTCACGTGTGGCTGCTGATTGGTCTAATTTACAATTGCCTCATGTGGGTACCATGCAACAATAGCCTATCACAGGAATTGTGTTGACATGTGACTATGCAAGCACCAGTGCACTCATAAAATTATTGACAGGAAAAGAGCTTAGGGAAAACGAATTGTGCAAAAAATCCCAAAGCGTAAAGGATTTTTCTAAGATGGAGCTTCAATTGGAGGCCAAACTGCTGCACGGAGGAGACAGGTGGGCCATTAAAACATTCACCTGGAGGAGAAGGGTGAAGGGAGAAGAAAGGCCATGATTGCTTACATCAGACACCTGTGTGTGGGACAGTGGACTCTGATCTTGGTTAAAAAGTGGACTGGATCAAGCATGCATCCATAGAGTATGACAATATTTGTGAGCTGGACTTAAAGGATATAATGAAGGATTTTTCTTTAAAGAAGTCCAGAAGAAAGCACTTCTAAAAATGTAAGACATGCTATTTGCAGTGCTTTCAAGCCACCTGTGCAAGTTTTTCATTGCTGCTGTTGATGTTGATGATGATGATGATTGTATTCAATAAATAAAATGTACATGTAAATAAAATACATACAATATACAGTATATCTGTGGTGCAGGTGGAGTGTGGCCGACTACTGATCTAGAGGGTCAGGGGTTCGATTCCCACTCTATCTGTTGTCTGCATGTAGACGTGTCCTTGAGCAAGACACTGAACCCCCAGTAGCTCCTGGTGGGTCAGGCAGCTCTGCCACCATCAGTGTGTGAATGTGTGTGTGAATGGGTAGATAGCAGGATCTGTAAAGCGCTTTGGTCATCTAGAGATGAGAAAAAGTGCTATATAAGTGAATGCCATTTACCATCTATAAATACAGTGGATATAAAAGTCTACACACCCCTGTTCAAATGCCAGGTTTTTGTGATGTAAAAAAATGAAACATGGATAAATCATTTCAAAACTTTTTCCACCATTAATATGACCTATAACCTGTACAACCCAATAGAAAAACAAACTGAAATCTTTTAAGGGGGAAAAAAATTACAATAACCTGGTTGCATGAATGTGCACACCCTTAAACTAATATTTTGTTGCAGCACCTTTGGCTTTTATTACAGCACTCAGTCTTTTTGGGTAGGAGTCTATCAGTGTGGTACATCTTGATGTGGCTATATTTACCCACTTTTCTTTGTAAAAACGTTCCAAATCTGTCAGATTGCGGCGGCAATTCCTGTGCACAGTCCTCTTCAGATCACCCTACAGATGTTCGATCGGATTTAAGTCTGGACTCTGGCTTGGCCATTCCAAAACCTTAATCTTCTTCTGGTGAAGCCCTTCTTTTGTTAATTTGGATGTGTGCTTTGGGTCATTGTTGTGCTGAAAGATGAAGTTGCTCTTTGTCTTCAGCTTTCTAGCAGATGCCTGAAGGTTTTGTGGCAATACTGACTGTGCCATGAGCTGGATATTTTGTCCACGCTTTCTGTTTTGTTTTTTTTAACCATTTGCACCATTATTATCTTTTTGTTATCATTACCTTCACCAAGGGAGGACGGAGATAATATTTTTGGTAGGGTTGGTTGGTTGGTTGGTTGGTTGGTTTGGCTGTTAGCAACATAACTCAAAAAGTTATCAACAGATTTTGATGAAATTTTCAGGAAAGGTGTGTAATGGTACGGGGAATAGATCATTAGATTTTGGTGATGATTTGGATCATGATGTGGATGTAGGAATTTTTTGAATATTATTTTATATGTTAAGCTGGCGCTTTTCATGTACTGCCCCTTTAAGATGTGTCCACTCAGTTACATGCTTGGTCACGCCATAGGGCCACACATCTCGGCAACCTGGAAGCCAAACACTGCAGAAAAAGTATGAGGGGGCGTGTCCACCAAACTCATTTTTCCTGCTGTGAGTGACTATTTTCTATTCATTCTCTGTGTAGTCCAGTGTTTGCAGCGCTGAGCACGTTCATTGTTGAAACACTTTGAGTGCTGGCTGCTTTTCGTCATGATGCTCAGGGCTGAAAAAAGTTCATCTTGTCAGACTACTGTACAGCTGTGCTTGTCAATGTCAGACCTTTCTAAGCAGCCAATCAGAATAAAGGAAGGGCGGGCCATAGGACGCCGGTACAGGAAGATGAGAACAGGAGGTGACGTGGAGGAGGTGGAGGCTGAACTTTGCTGCATCAAGCAATGTGAATTTGTAGTTGATAACTGAAAAAAAAAAAATGGTATGATACCGCACTGTTGTGTAATATTGCTCAATAATTATGAAGCTTATCAGTAAACTGTAATGGAGAAGAAAGGAGGAAAAAAACCCCCTGAAAGATTCAATAAACCCTGATGTGGATTTAAAGTGGAATTGCCCAGCCTCAATGTATGGTCAATAAAATTATGACACTCTTGTTATTATTATTATTTTTATGTAGTCATATAATGTAGTTTTTAGTTTTTGCTGTCATTTCTCTGTCTGTTAATAATAATAATACAGTAATAATAATAATAATAATAATAATAATAACAATAATAATAATAATAATGGATTTCATTTACATAGCGCCTTTCCTTCAAATTTTCAGGAAAGGTGTGTAATCGCACACTGAATACATGATTAGATTTTGGTGATGATCTCAAAATGCATACCTCCTCCAAGGTCCTTATCTTCTCACAGAGTGTTAGCAACAATACTCCAAAACTACTGGATGAATTTGGATGAAATTTTTACCAGAGGTGGCCCTTGGCCCAAAGATGAACTCATTAGATGTTGGAAGTGATCCGTGAGTGCATACGTCCGCCAAGGTCCTATCTCGTAATGTACAGATGGATGGCAATAGGGACAGACAAAGGGACGGAGGCGAGGACAAAGGGAGGGAGGGACGGCACCCTGGTGGAGGTATGCACTCTCTGAGTGCCATCTAGTTCACTATGTCCAACACCAGCTGTTACTTTTGTATGTTTACCATGTGTTTCCCTATCTTAGTCTTGGTTGATCATTGTGTTTTTTGTTCATTATCATGTCTCTATTATGTTCTGTATTTTTTTTTTCCTGTGTGTATGTTTGTTATCTCTCTCTAACTCCCTGATGTCTATTCTCCGCACAGCCCCATCCGTCCTGTCTCCCTCACCTGTAGCTGATCCCCTGTTATCTGTTGGCCTCTGATTAGTCTCACCTGTTTTGTGTTTGGTAATTTAGTTTAGTTTAATGTTTATTTGAAAGGGACATTACATACTAATGAATATTAATACAAATGTAAGTATGCCAGAATTAGCAATACTACTAATTTGCATCAGTAGTCCCCCAGCAGGTCACAAAAACACACAAACAATCATACACGAGCAGAACAACTGCAGTGAAACTGTACAAACTGTATATGCTAAAGTGCAAGAGTTAAGGTGTTACGAGACAAAACATTCAAATGTCACACGAGTCATGAGCTGTGTATGCGTACACACACATGCACCCAAGTACCTCACAGCAACAAGAGACAGTGTTACGTATGCCTCTGCGAGCCATACAATGAGAGCCAAGGGCAGACCAGTGAGTTTGCGATGTTTATTGTTATAAGGGAAAGGAACAAAGGAACAGGGCCTCGTGGGGCCAAAACACAAACGATGACACAAGGATAAACACTTACACACGATGCTGAATGATGAGCGGGTGGCTGGCGCCAGACGAAGGGGTTCCAGCCTTACCCACGCCAGAGAAGAGTGTGGATAATAGTGCGAGGTCACAGCCCCGAATGATCGGAGCTGCTCCCTTTTATACTGGTTGACAGCGCCTCAGCTGATGAGAGGTAATTGGGCTCCAGCCGTCCCGTAGAGCTTGACAGCTGGGAGCCCGCTGAGACGCTGTCACAATAAGAGCTGGGCTGAGGAGGAATATGGCCTGAGTGCTGGATAACACGGCATCTTGCCCATATGACAGACAGCAGCAAACAAGAGAAGGGGCATATGTCTTGTGATGCATGGGCACATGTACAGTATATATGTGTATGCCACAGAGCAACCACTAGTTATGGGTACAGTTTTGGTTGTGTAAAAGCCAGTTTTTACAATGAGTTTTAAGAGTGTTTAGTGTGGTGCGTTCTCTGATTGTAATTCAATTCAATTTCAATTCAACTTTATTTATATAGCGCCATTTCACAACAACAGTCATCTCATAGCACTATCAACTGTAGGGGGAACCCCCACAGTTGCAGAAAATCCCCAGCAATCAGGCGATCCCCTGTGAGCAAGCACTTGGCGACGGTGGAGAGGAAAAACTCCCTTTTAACAGGAAGAAACCTCCAGCAGAACCAGGCTCAGGGAGGGGCAGTCATCTGCTGCGACTGGCTGGGGGGTGAGGGGATAGAGAAGATGAAAAGAACAGACATGTAGAGAGCAAACAGCACGATGGGGACTCAATCTATGGGAGAGAACAAACAAATGTTAATGATAGTGGTATCAATGTAGGTGGTATATTATTCCAGATCTTGGTGCCCCTCACTGATAGCACAGATTGAGCAAATGTGGTGTGTCTGTGGGGACCTCACAGTCTCCTCTAGTGATTGCTCTGGTGGTTGTATCGGTGACAGTTCTCAGTTTAACATATTCTCCCGGACGGGGGGTGCATAGCCATTTCATTTTTTATAGACTGAACAGACAAATTTGAGAGTTTTATAATTTTCAAAAGACAGAAGATTGTATTTCTTGTAAATGTGACAGCATTGATACTGTATGTGGAATCTTTCTTATCAAACCTTTTTATGGCTTTTTTGTATAAAGATTCAGTGGGTTTGATTATGGTTACACCAGTGAGTGACCCATTGGTAAAACAGTAATTGATGTGTGAGAAGATCATTGCATGCAGAAACATTTTGGCTGCACTAACTGTCTTTGATTATGATTGAGATTTTTTTTGATGTGTTTTTTAAAGGTTAATGAGGAGTCTAAAGTCACGCCAAGGTACTTAAATTCCTTGACTAGTTGCAGCTCCTCCCCTTTTAAGAAAATGTTTGAGTTTGTAATATTTGATCGTTGTTTGGTAAACATCATGCAAACAGGTTTTTTTTAGTGTTTAGTAGGAGACATGAATTATTCAGCCAGTCATGGATTTGGGTCATGGCTGTTGTAAGAATACAGATGGCTTCTTGTGGGTTTTTTTTTTTTGCACGTGTGAATATTACTGTGCCATCTGCATACATTTGTTTATGAATGTTTCTGTATGCATTTAGTAAATCATTTACAGTATGTACAAGGAGAATCGTACTGGTCCAAGTATGGTAATCACCAGTTTCCTTTATTAGCCGTCTGTGATGTGGGGTTTGACTGTGAAGAGCGGTGTAGTGGCGGCCACTTCCTCTTCCGCCACTGCACCACCTCTATAAACACCAGTGGGCATCTTGGCTCGGCCTCTTTGCCAACGCCCCTGCCTAACAGCTGTATTGTGGAGAGTGTCGCAAATAAAGCTGAGTCGAGCACCTGGTCTCATTATTTGGAAGGTAATTCTATACACAATATTTTGGTGACAAGGATGAAAGTATGGAGGCGTGTATTTTACCAATTCGGCCCTTACTTGAGCTCCCGGGTAAGCCACCCGTCCCCTGGCCAAGATGGTTTGAGGCCTTCGAGACCTACGTTGTGGCACTCAACCTGGGTGAGATGGACAAGCTGAGGAAACGGGTACTTTTAGTGCACAATTTGGGAATTGAAGGCTAGCGGATCCTATGCGCACTCAGGGACTCGAACAAGTACTAAGACGTGGTCGAGTTACTGGCGTGCCATTTTCGCGCCCTGGACAGCATCATCATCCGCAGGATCAGGTTTCGGCAGTGCCACCAATGGGTGGGTCAGCCTATCCACCAGTTTGTCGCCGACCTGAAATTACTGGCTAGTGAGTGTCGTTGTGGGCCACTGGAGGAGGAGATGGTTTACGACCAGCTGGCGGAGCACACCAACAACGCTGCGATACGGACAAAATTGCTCACAGTACTGGGTGACTTGACACTGGCTAAAGTTATTGAGTTAGCTCTCCAATTGGAGACAGTGGACAAGCTAGCTTCTGAGCTAAGTGGGCGCCAGTCACAACGGCAGCTGGAGTTTCCCACCACAGCGCAAATAGCGGACCCAGACAGTGATGGTAGGATGGAGGACGACGCTGTGGAGACCAGTGCTGCAAAACTTTGGTCTTCCCCGGAAAACCCGTGTGTATGGGTTGTGGGTCTGTGAAACACTGCTTCAAGGCCAGGGACTGCCCAGCGAGAGGGAAGCATTGCTGCAAGTGTTGACGCTTGAACCATTATGCCAGGGTGTGCTGTATGTCCGAGCCGGGGAGCCCACAGGGAAAATCAACCCCCCCACCCCGACAATTGTCCACACAGTGTCTCCGAGTACCAAAAGGTACACGTTCTGCACAGTTGAGCTGGATGGTGAGGAAGTGCCACTGCTGACGGACATGGGGCGGAGGGCTCACTACTGAATTGGGCTATGGTGAGAAAATTCTTTCCCCACTACAGAATTGCAGGAGACCCAGCACCGTTCTATGGTTACGGAGGTGGACAGCTGTGCAAGGTTGGAACGCTGGTGCTGATGGTATGGAACAAGTTGGCGGAGATGACTGACTTTAAGTTCCACATTGACGGCCCGAGGCGACAACATCATGGACTGCGACCTATTTTATGATCTGGAGTTTGCCATTAAAGACGACACTGGGGAGGAATGGTCTGTTTGTGGAACCGGCCGGTTCTGATGGTGGAGGACGACGAAGTGTGGACGACGATCTACTGGGCACCATGGCGGTTGAGCTGGACCATCCTCGCTCAGGTTCGATGCAGGAGTGTCTCAGCACTGGCCCTCGAGATACCTTGGAAGAGGGTAATGAGTGTGACAGTGAGGCGCCTGCATCGAAGAGTGATGCCGACAAGCTACAGTTTTTCCCGGAGCTCGGCTGCAGTAGGCCGGAGGATCTGGGGCTATGACAATGACCGCTGCAGCAGCTTTAAAAGAGGTCGGGGCCAGACCAACAGACACGGAGGGACCGCATGCCGATCAGCAACACTGCAGGCCAAGCAAGACCCCTCTGAGAGTCACGGACCTGGTTTGGGCTCGTGGAGAGAGAAGTCCATGGTGAATACGGGTCAAACGGTAGCCAGAGGGTCACCGACAATGGTTGCACATAGTGGCTAAATGGGTCGCAGCCTACTTTCAGCTGTCAGACGGCTCATGGAGACACGGAAATGAGCTGTGGTGTGCCCGGGACGAGGATTCGGATGGTGGGTCCGGACGAGAGGAGCGATCGATGGCGAGGAAGAGACGCACCATTGTCTACATGTTCAGCTGTGGCCCCGGGGACATGCCGCTCTCAGGGGCGGACTTACTGAGGGATTGCCCGGGGCCCCCGCGAACCAGTTCTACCCCTACTTCGCCACATGGACAGTTGTGTGGGTTTGTTAAAAAAAAAAAGAGAAAGAGCTCCAATGTTGTGAAGCTTGTGTGCTTGCATGTTTAAAAAAAAAAGAAAAAGCATGATGGCTGTATTTAGGAGCGTTTACAGGTTTTGCTGCATGATTGATGCAGTATTAAAAGACAAACCCTATGTGTGTGTGTGTGTGTGTGTGTGTGTGTGTGTAGTGTTTATATATATAGTTTATGTGCTTTGTTCTGTGTGATTTTAATGGTTAATACTACCTTATGCTATATACTGTTATTGTTCTGCACTTTTAGTTCAGGAAACACAGCAATGTTCTAGTTTTAATGGACTTTTAGAGGATTTCAGGTGGAAGAATAACCCAACCTGCTGTGTGGGGTGGGACTATTGTCCACCCGTCCCCCCTAGCTTAGGTTTGTTGTGTGAATGTGATAGGCCCTTTAGTAATTTCAGTTCTATTTTTTTTTAGCGTGTGATTCAGGTCCTAAATTGGGGAGGGTCTTAATTGTACACTACCGTTCAAAAGTTTGGGGTCACCCAGACAATTATTTTGTGTTTTCCATGAAAAGTCACACTTATTTACCACCATGAGTTGTAAAATGAATAGAAAATATAGTCCAGACATTGACAAGGTTAGAAATAATGATTTGTATTTGAAATAATAATTTTTTCCTTCAAACTTTGCTTTCGTCAAAGAATCCTCCATTTGCAGCAATTACAGCATTGCAGACCTAACATGATTGCACAAGGGTTTTCTAATCATCCATTAGCCTTCTGACGCAATGAGCAAACACATTGTACCATTAGAACGCTGGAGTGATAGTTGCTGGAAATGGGCCTCTATACACCTATGTAGATATTGCACCAGAAACCAGACATTTGCAGCTATAATAGTCATTTACCACATTAGCAATGTATAGAGTGTATTTCTGATTAGTTTAAAGTTATCTTCATTGAAAAAAAGTGCTTTTCTTTCAAAAATAAGGAAATTTCTAAGTGACCCCAACTTTTGAACGGTAGTGTATGTGTGGCTTTGGACTTTCTGCAAGGGATGGGGGTGGTGGTGATGTGGGGTTTTATTGTGAAGAGCGGTGTAGTGACGACCACTTAATACCAGTGAGCATCTTAGCTCGGTCTTTTTGCCAACGCCCCTGCCTAGCGGCTGTATTGTGGAGAGTATTGCAAATAAAGCTGACTTCTATCAAGTACCTGGTCTCGTTATTTGGAAGGTAATTCTATACACAATACCGTCCTCTTCTGTTACCTGGTGCTGTAACATTGTTAGTCGCTTTACAACTTGTGTACAGGTTGCACCTCCGGCACCCATTTCTTGTCTGTTCAACCAATCAATCAATCAATCAAACTTTATTTGTATAGCACTTTTTAAACAGTAGATGCAGCGCAAAGTGCTTTACATAGATAAAAACAGTAGACATATTTAGTTACATATTTTACATGATACATCCCCACCCCTTCCAACCTTCCCATAAACACACACACACACACACACACACAAACACACACACACACACACACAGAGGCACATACATCACCCCCTACTTGTCTTATGCACATATAAAGTAAAAGAGACATTGCTCGGCACTGAGGCACCACGTGAAGGAGCAACCATCCTGTGCAGCCCCCCACACCGAGAGACCATACAGCCCGTAACCACAGAAGGCACCACAAAGGCAGCCCCAACCAGGACAGGCAGGGGCCCGCACCACAGCTGTAGGCAGTGGCATAAAGCCCCCACCTACCCAAGCTAGTGCGATCCACGAGACCAACACCCCTGCAGATGGGCCAGGCAGCATCTGGCATGATGGGCCCCACTGAGGAAACACTGGAGATAAAACACATAAAATACAAGATAAAACTAAGAGCACATAGAGCAGAGGGAGCTAAAGATCCATACTTAGAAACTGAGCTAAGAACACATCAAAATAAGAAAATCTAAAAGCAAATGGAGCTAGGAAGAATGTAAAACAATGCTGGGATAGGCTCCAGTCCCCCTGCAACCCGAAAAGGATTAAGCGGAAGAAGATGGATGGATGGATGGATGGATGGAACACAAATGACTACTTCAATAATAGTTAAATGGTTTGTTAAAAGCCAACATTTAAAAAGGTACAAAAAGAAACTAAGAACACATAAAAACAGGAACTAAAAACCCATACTTAAAACCTGAACTAAACACATCAATAAGAAGATGAGGAAAAACTAAGAACAAATGGTGCCAAGAAGAATATAAAACAATGGAACATAAATGACTACTTCAGTAACAGTTAAACAGGTTTATTAAAAGCCTAATTAAAAAGGTGGGTCTTGAGCCTGTTCTTAAAACATCTATTGACTCTGCGGCCCTGAGGCTCTCTGGCAAGTTGTTCTACAGATGACAGATGAGGACCATAATAGTGAAAGGAAGCTTCACCAAAGGTCTTGGTCTTGACTTTGGGAACCATTAAAAGGCCAGTACCAGAGGACCTCGGGGTCTGCGAGGGCTGTTATCTGATTTATATCAAGCTTATGTGTGAGTTTGACAGCTCAGACCGTCTTCATGTTTTCATAATCCTGTTCTGTGCAATAAATCCTTTTGCTCTTCACCATACCCTGCTGAAGGAGTCAATTAGCTGTCTGTCAGAGGCAGCCCTTGACAGACTGGTATTTGGAACTGCTCATAATTCCCTCCACCTTGACTAAGGTCCTAGTTTCAGCTGAAGAAAAACAGCCACAAAGCATGATACTGCCACTACCTTGCTTCACTGTAGGTATGGTGTTCTTTTGGTGATGAGCAATGTTGTATTTGTGACAAATATACCTTTTGGAATTATGGCCAAAATGTTCAACCTTGGTTTCATTGGACCATAATACATTTTCCCACATGCGTTTGGGAGATTTCAAAAGTGTTCCTGCAAAATGTAGCTGGGCTTGGATGTTTTTCTTTGTAAGATAAGGCTTCCATCTTGCCACCCTTCCCCATAGCCGAGACATATGAGGAAGACAGGAGATTTATGTCACATGTACAAAACAGCCAGTGCTTGCCAGAAATTCCTGCATCCCCTTCAATGTTGCTGTCAGCCTCTTGGCAGCCTCCCTGACCAGTTTTCTTTTCATCTTTTCATTAATTTTGGAGGGACGTCCAGTCCTTAGTAACGTCACTGTTTTGTCATATTTTCTCCTCTTGATGATGACTGTCTTCATTGTGTTCCATGGTATATTTACTGCCTTTGAAATTCTTTTGTACCCTTTTCCTGACTGATACCTTTGAACAATGAGATCTCTCTGATGCTTTGGAAGCTCTGCGGACCATGGCTTGTACTGTAAGATGTGACTACAAAAATGTCAGGAATAGCCTACTAGGACAGCTGAACTTTATTTGGGATTAATCAGAGGCACTTTAACATGAGTTTGAATGTGATTGGTTAATTCTGAACAGAGCCACATCCCGAGTTATAAGAGGGTGCGCACAATTATGCAGCCAGGTTATTGTAAGTTTTTTAGTTTTTATTTTTCCCTTTAAAAGATTTCAGTTTGTTTTTCACTTGGGTTGTACAGGTTACCTTAATGGTGGAAAAAGTTTTGAAATGATTTTTCCGTGTTTCATTATTTTACATCACAAAAAACTGGCATTTGAACATGGGTATGTAGACTTTTTATATCCACTGTAGGTTCTACAAATTAGGATAACACAACAAAGTCCGAGCACTTATTTCCATGTTGTGTTTGTTTGAATCAGGAATACGTCACTGATGTAACTTTATGTTGACGGCAGTAGCATCTGTCACACTGTAAAAAGGGAAATCTCAGTCAGATAAAATATCCTAAAGCAAGGCTATGTTTGTTTTTCTCTCACAAGATAATTTTGAAAAGACAAGAATTTCTTTTTGTTGTGCAGTTTTCTGTAAGATTTTACTTGCTTTACGAAGGTTTTTACTTGTTTTAAGCAATTTAATTGTACTTTGTTGGCAGATTTTTTTTTTGTAATTTTAACTAAAATTATCTATTGTCAAAAAAGTTTTTTGTTTATTTTAAGTAAAATTATCTGCCAACAGAGCAAGAAAATTTAACTTATCAAATTGCGTAAAACAAGTTAAAACTATTGGAAAGCAGGTAAAATTTTCTTACACATAAACTGCACAGCAAGAATAAATACCTTTTCAGACAAACCCCCCCCCCCAAAAAAAAACAAAAACAAGAGAAACAGCTTTAATTAATTTCATTTTACTTATATTTGACTTTTTGCAGTGTAGTTGTGTTTTGTAGCTGAAAGTTGCATCAAACATGACATTGAATAACAATATTTTTTAAGGTATTATCAAGATAAAAAAATCCCAACATTGTGGCACCAAGCAATAGTTAAAACCCTCTGTCTCTTATTTGGCTGTGAGAAAGTTGGCAACCCTACTCACATCTACCCTGAGCACATAACTTTGTCTCAGAGAATGCATGAAATAAAGCATGGTGGACAGAGTGTGAGGTTTTAATGAAACAGGACATGACCGTTCAATAGTACAATAAGCACAGAAACATTTGTGAATGAGTGGCTAAACTGCTAGCTTCAGCTAAGCTTTGGTCCTGGTTATAGATAATACTACAAGAAAATAAACTAAAATACCATCAAAGAACAACTTATATGGTCAAATGTGATCGATAAACAAGGATTCTAGTGGGGGTGAATAGAATTTTTATTAAATAGCAAATTAAAACCGGATGGATCTGTTAAGTTATTGCTAGGCAACTTATCCCTCACTTCCTCCCCACCAAGAAAAGTTGTATCTGGTTACAATGATCGACTCTGCCGCCTAGCGCCCTAATGCTAATGGTTCAATGTAAAACAAAATAGGCCAGTATGATGTGAGATATTGTTGACTGTGTGGATTAGTGAACTAGCTGGAAACAGGGATGTCTGTTAGGGTGACTGAAATCTGAAGAAAATAACAGTTTAAACCACACTTGGTGAGCAAATTATTAGCCTTTTGTTTTCTTATTAAAGACAAGGATAGAAAGGAGATGTTTTTATTTAGCTGACACTTCTTCATCAGAAGTGTCAGCTGATTGCTGCAAAGTGTTACGTATGGCTCTTGTGAGCCATAAATAAGAGCCAAGGGCTGACCGGTGAGTTTGCGTTGTTTATTAACAATAGTGAAAGGAACAAAGGAAAATAGCCACGTGGGGCAAAACGCAAACAATACAGACGTACACTTACGAATAATGATGGATGAGAGGAGGGCTGGAGCCGGACGTAGGGGTTCCAGCCTTACCCACACCGGAGAAGAGCGTGGATAATATGCGCGAGGTCACAGCCCTGAATAATCAGGACTGCTCCCTTTTATAGTGGTTGACAGCGCCTCAGCTGATGAGAGGTAATTGGCCTCCAGCCGTCCCATAGAGCTTGACAGCTGGAGGCCCGCTGAGACGCTGTCAAAGTAAGAGGCAGGCTGAGGAGGAATATGGTCTGAGCGTGGATGGCATCGGCGCACAGACCATGTGACAGAACCCCCCCCTCAAGGCCAGGCTCCGAACGGCTAGTAACACCCAAGCCCCCCCCCTCCCCCACCACCACCTAGGGTGGGCGGATGGGGGCGCAGGCCAGAAGGGCGTGAATTGGGAAAAGGAGAGAAAAACCCAACATTAGCAGGGAACAAATGAAGCAATTACAGAGTATGGGGAAAAAAAAGGCACAATACTCCATAGAATGCTAATAATATGCAGTCAGAAAAAAAAAAAAAAACAACATTGGCAGGGGACAAATGAAGCAATTACAGAGTACGGGAAAAAAACACACAATACTCCATAAAATGCTAAGCAATATGTAGACCAGGGGTGCTCACACTTTTTCAGCATGCGAGCTACTTATAAAACAACCAAGTCAAAATGATCTACCCACTACAAAAATGCAAAACATATAATTAAAATTAAAATTAAATAAAAAAATTTTAATTTTAATTTTAATTAAATTAAATTAATTAATCATTTTAATTTTAATTAAATTAAAATTAAAATGAGTCAGCTGCTTCAAGGAATGCTTTTTTTACCATCTCTCCGTCTTGGAAGGACTTATTGTTTTAACGATGGCGTGACTCACCCGGAACGATGCTTCGGTGGTGGCTTTCGCTTTTGAAGTTTGTTGAGTGAAAAATGACTGCTGTCCGGACAACTGGGATTTTAGTTCCTCCACCTTTCTCAGCTGGCTTTTCAGCGGAAAGTCGATGTCGTATTTTCCATGAACAGTCCGACTCATTTTGATCACCATATGTTTTAGCAAGGGCTTAAAACAGGGGTCGGGAACCTTTTTGGCTGAGAGAGCCATGAACACCACATATTTTTAAATGTAATTCCGTGAGAGCCATACAATATGTTTAAAACTAAAAATACAAGTAAATGTGTGCATTTTATGTAATTTCAACACTTTTAAAGTACAATAAGTCTCTGAATTCTTTTTAATAACATTGTTATGCTGTTGCTAATCAATGATGAGTATTTTTTACCATTAATGCGACTTCTGGTGCTCAATATTGGCTGAGCCTGGAGTACCCGGATGTGCAGCGGCTTTTGGGATATTCAAATTCAAACGTTTATTTCAAACTCAGGGTTCATATTAAATGCAGAACTGAAACGAGTAGAAAATAAATAAATAAATGCTTAAATTCAGCGGGCCGTCTCGTGTGATCTGAGCTCGTAATGGCCGCAACACGGAAGATGATTCTAAAACTATATACAGAGCAGCAGACACTCAGCGCTCTTGTAAAAACAAATTCTTTAAAGTTTACAGATTTGTCTGCGAGCCAGATGCAGCCATCAAAAGAGCCACATCTGGCTCGCGAGCCATAGGTTCGCGAGCCAGAATTACCTCAAAATCTGAGGTAATTCGCTGACTAGCTTGTAAGTTTTGCTGCGCTTAGCGCCGTTGTTTACGCATGAGCGGTGACCTAAAGGTCAAAATTCAGTTGTCATCTGAATGGTTGCCCTGTATGTCAATCAAGTGACGGGATGTTTGATAGGCTGACAAATATTTTTTTTAATGTCACGCTGCGATCGACCAGGTTTTGTTTTTTTTTTTCCCAAACTTTATTGAGAACAAGATAAAGGTACAGAAATCAGTCAACAGTCGTACAAACTGCGATCGACCAGTACTACCTCCATGATTGACCAGTAGATCGCGATCGACGTAATGAGCACGTAATGAACAACCCAGGAGACCTTAAAAGGCGAGCAGAGGCTCCTAAGGCGAAATCCACCAGATACAGGGCATCCCTCAAACAGGAGGGGGAGAAAACAAAAAGGCACGCTAACCGTGATACGACTATAAGAAATTATATACCTGTACACTCACAAAACCACAAAGGACTAGGCACAGGAATAACAGCAGAAATTCAGTTTGGGGGGTCTCCCCGCACCCAGCGTCCAAACTGCCAACAGGGGTGACGGGAAACGTTCAGGCGGCCTACCCGAATCCCAGGCCAGGAAAGACAGTACTTCGGGCAGCCAGACCAGACCGCCGAACAGAGAGTCCAATGGGTTGGGTGGCTGAACCAAAGAGCCGAATGGGTACGGCAGTCCCTCTGGCGGCCGACCCGCATCGCTCAGCCACCAGGCCCGCAGGGGAGAGAAAGGCAACGGCTTCCCTGTGGAGGGAAATAGTGAGGGCGAGCCGGGCCAACAGTGAGAGGTCCATATGGGCCCTGGTGGAGAAAGCTTGGGGGGATAATGAGGGTGACGATGATGACGACGGTGAAGAGGGGGATGAAGATGATGATGAGCCGGTCCAGTGTCCGGTGGCAGGGGATCTGCAGCTTCCTCACCAAACCTGGATGCCGCTGGTGCTGCACCCTCATCGGACCCCGATTGGGGTCGCGGCTGCTCCTGCGACGGACCCCGATTGGGTCGGCGCTGCACCAGAACCGACCTCCAACCCCAAACCTGGAACCTCTGGCACAGCGGGCGAAAGCAGCTCCTCGCCGGCGACCCTGGGAGAAGGCTCAGGAGAGAGAGAAGAACCGGGATCAGGATCACCGGGAGTGCCAGAACCCGGCAAGATAAGCTCGGACGCAGCAGGCGGCTGCACTGAGCTCGTCTCCCCAAGAGACAGGCTAAAATGCTCTAAGATATAAAGGAGAAAGACAAAACAGAGCACTTGCCTGATCTCAGGTTCGGATGCCGTCCAGGACTGCGAAGATCTGGGCTCAGACAGCAGGAGGTCATCATCAGGCTCCCACTCAGCTGCGTCGGGCTCTGCAGCTGGCATGATGGTGTGCGTAGCTTGAGAGTCCTCTGGCACCAATGCCCACGCCGATGGCCCACACGGCGTGGTGGCAGGAGAACCTCGACCCGCTGGACCGGACCGCTCCTCCGTGGAGACCCGGGGACGCTTCTTCGTCGGTGCAGGCTCCACGCTGCAGTCCGCTCTCCTCCTCCGCCCACGGCGTAGCTGCGGAACTGGAACCAGGCTCTCCAGAACCACAGGCCCCCTCCTCATCCAGCGACATTGGCTTGACGTTGAGGACCGCTCAGCGGAGGGAGACACAGAGGATGCGGGATTAATAATTAAAGCCACAGCAGGTGGTGGGAGCTCGGGGAGCTGCGAACCCTGAACTCCACCTCCAGGAGTCTGACAGAGCAAATCACAATAATGACAGTGTGAATGAATTTGGACTTGCCTGTCTCCTGGAGGCTGAGTGGTGTCTGCTGTGGCGGACGTTGCTCCTCCTTTTTCCCGCCGGACAGTGACAGAGGGCCCCCTGGGAGGACGACGGGGAGCCGATCGAGATGGTTCTGGGACGGAGCTCGCCGGGCCAGGACTCTGAGCACACACAGTGGCCGGGGAATGCGTAGAGGAGGAGGGGGCGACAGCCGAGACGAGCCGGGCACGGGACGCTGACGAGAGAGCGGGAGAAGATGGCCCGGGAGGGGAGGCTGCGGGAATTCCCCTCTGACGAAGTGCAGGAGTGGTAGCTGTGTGGGGGATTGAGCCCTTGCGGTGACCCGGAACTAGATCCGGACGGGATTCAAACTGAGGATGACAGCCGGTGTGACGATGTTTTCTGGTGGAGGGCGAGGCGAAGGTGAGGTCCGGGAACCGCTGCTCCTGAGCGGAGACAGAGGTGAGGAGGTCGGCGAACTCGGGAAAATCACACAACTCAAGACTCCTCTCCACCAGTCTAACTGTCGCCGCCACATGCTTCATGAGGGATGATGGATGCACAGCAGAGCGAGCAGCAGCCACTTGGTCCCAGATCTTGATTGCAGTCAGCTGCAGCTCCTCTGGGGGAATCACGAGTGACAACGTACTAGATGGGGAAAGACCTCTGGATGGTGCGAACTCCTGGGCCGGAACGGAGGCAGAAGCGGGATCCCGAAGCGAGGGGTGACGACTCCCCCTCTTCGGCTTCCTGCCGGGATTTCCCTCCAGTCCACGGAGTATCTCACGTCGCGAGGCGATGTCACTTCTCCTCGCACAGACTTCAGGGTGGTCGGCTTAGCGAGGAAGATTGTCCAGGAGAACCTCAGCGTAGTCTAGGTGCCAGCGTATGCCGTTGGGATTGTCGTAGAAGGTAGCGGTGAGGAGCGTCCCATCGACATACTCCAGGGCAGTCGCTAGCTCATTACCCAGGCACCGAACGCGGCTCCTGGGAGACGGCATGCTCCCAGAGTTGACACCCAGACAGGAAAGAACAAAGTCCAATTAAGCAAACTCATGGCAGTCGGCAGCTCACTGGCTGTGACCTACTGTTACGTATGACTCTTGCGAGCCATAAATAAGAGACAAGGGCTGACTGGTGAGTTTGCGTTGTTTATTAACAATAGTGAAAGGAACAAAGGAAAATAGCCACGTGGGGAAAAACACAAACAATACAGACGTACACTTACGAATAATGATGGATGAGAGGAGGGCTGGAGCCGGACGTAGGGGTTCCAGCCTTACCCACACCGGAGAAGAGCGTGGATAATATGCGCGAGGTCACAGCCCTGAATAATCAGAACTGCTCCCTTTTATAGTGGTTGACAGCGCCTCAGCTGATGAGAGGTAATTGGCCTCCAGCCGTCCCATAGAGCTTGACAGCTGGAGGCCCACTGAGACGCTGTCAAAGTAAGAGCCAGGCTGAGGAGGAATATGGTCTGAGCGTGGATGGCATCGGCGCACAGACCATGTGACACAAAGTGTCATTTATCAGCTGTTTTTCCTAGGTGGGGCCAGCCCAGCAGAACTGTCAGATCATCCGTCATCTGATGGTCTCTGGAGAATGTAGTCCCAGATGTGGGAAAGCATAAATGCCCCCTCATCTCGATTCATGTTGTCTTTTCCCCACTTCATGATGTCTATGGCCTCCTTGATCCAGCGTTTGTGTCTGTTACTCTCCGATCCAATGATTTTTGCGTTGTCCCAGTCCCTGATTGATTATTTCTTTTGCAGTGATCTGATATAGTTGGTTTTAATATTGCTTGTTATGCCTTTTCTTTTTGTGATCTTGTGAGCCGTCCTTGTGTTTCCTTCTCACATTCCTTCTGGTGTTCTTTTTTCCTTGTGGTGAATGATCTTCCCGTTTCTCCGTAGGTTTTGTTACATGATCTGCATGATATTTCATATATTATGTTGTATTTTTTGCTTTGTTCTATTTTGTCCTTGGCGTGTACTAATAACTGTCTTAATTTTTTGTGTGGTTTTACCGCTGTGTTTGTTATGTGTTTTTTCATGATCCTTTCAATTGGTTCTGTTATCCCTTGGATGTATAGTATGGTTGGCCCTGGGCTGGGGCCCCGCTGGGCTAGCCCCACCTAGGAAAGCCAGCTGATAAATGACATTTCGCAGCAATCAGCTGGCACTTTTGATGAAGACTGTAGTGGACAGTCGAAACATATTAAGGTTAAAACATCTCCCTTCTATCCTTGTCTTTAATTCTTTAATAAGAAAACAAAAGGCTAATAATTAAAAAGAAGACAAAATGAACATACTTGAGCTGGTAAGCAAACTTCTTGTCACAGTGATAGCTACATGACAGACAGTGAGGTTGGTCAATAATAGGGTAGTTGGAGGGTATCAACGATTGTGCTGGGCTGGGTTTACTGTTTTACAGTATGGTGTCCCATGGCAAATCCGAAAGAGTGAGAAACGATATATAAAGTGTGTGTCCCACCTCGGCCTCTGACCACTTCATATCCCTTCAACTCCCTCCCCCATTTCCCCTTGGCTGCTCCAGCATTAGCAAGTCAATTTAAATAAAGTATTAAAGTTATTATACAGCAAGAGGGTCCTATAAATAATATTTATATACAGTATATATCAAATATGTGACCCGTGCTGGCAAAATGAGTCACTTTGAGGAAATTAACAAAACTGATGTTGTGGAAATGTGAGAATGACGAGACAGAGTTTTCTCTCGAGTCAGCTTTATTCACATCTCCAACATCACGAAGCAGAAAAAAGAGAACAACAAAGGGAACTCTCGTCCTTAAATACCAGGACTCTTACAGTTAACAAGTCACATGTCTCACAAACCACATTGCATTATAAAGACAGTAACAATGCATCTTCTCTCCATGATATCACCCCCGCTGTCTACAATGCATCCCCTCTTTAATCCTTTAATTATACCCCACAGTCTCAAGCTTTGCATACCAAAGCTAACACTCTTGCAGCTTCCTGTAATCACCAAGGAAGCTCTGCCCTTGCTTTGGTCTAAAATGTGAGTCCAAAAGCAGGTCACGTATGTGTGTCCACCACACAAAGCCCCCCCAGCATTTTAGAACAAACAAGGGAATAACAACATGCATGCCATGATAGTATCAATATACATCAGTCCACATGCTGTCTGGGCTTCCGTCTCCTGCCGTATCTGCTGTAGCTGGGGTTGGACGTCTCCGCGGCGCTGTCACGCTGGGGGTTTGCCGTCTGGGGGTGGAAACCTTTTGTCAGCACCTGTGGGGGTTCTGGGGAAACATTACTCTGTGAAGCCCTCCACGGGGGTCTACCTCGCTGCGGGGCCCTCGCCAACAGCACTTGCTCATCTGCCACCACAAAAGCGGGTTTGAGTCTGTTTATGCCAACTTTCTCTTTCCTACCCCCCAAATCTAGCAAAAACTGCTTGTCCCCTGTTTCCAGCATTCTGAAGGGTCCGTCATAAGGCGGTCGCAGCGGGGTTTGGTGCGCATCATGTCTGACAAAAACAAACTCTGCGTTCTTCAAAGTTTTAGGCACAAAAACGCGCGGAAAACTGTGGTGCGAGGGGCCGGGCAGCGTGCTTGATTTTATGTCACTCCGCAACAGCTGAGACACGGAGGTGTCTGGCACAGGGTTATCTGGGAGAAACTCCCCAGGGAGCCGGAGTGGCTGCGCAAACACGAGCTCCACTGGGGAGGCTTCTAAGTCCTCTTAAGGCGCAGAATGCAACCCCAATAACACCCACGGTAACTTGTCTACCCAATTTGCACCCGTCAGTGACGCCCTGAGAGTTGCTTTCAATGACCTATGAAAATGTTCGCATAACCCGTTAGCCTGCCGATTGTACACGGTTGTGCGGTGAATTGTGACACCCAGGCTGCGGGCCATTGTCAACCAAAGCTCAGACACAAATTGAGGGCCTCTGTTGGACGTAACGTCCGATGGAATGCCGAAACGCGCCACCCAAGCTGTTAAAAATGCGCGCGCAACCTCCTCGGCTGTGGTTGATGCCAGCGGGACCACTTCAGGCCAGCGCGTGGTGCGGTCCACCATTGTGAGAAGGTGTGTGCACCCTTGTGACAGCGGGAGGGGGCCCACGAGGTCCACATGAACGTGGTCGAACCTCTTGGCCGGAATGTGAAACGGCTCCAAAGGAGCCCTCGTGTGCCTGTGTACTTTGGCTCGTTGACACGCCGTGCAGGCTGCTGCCCACTCTTTCACTTGTTTGCGGAGGCTCGGCCACACAAATTTCTCTCCTACCATTTTGACCGACGCGCGCACTCCCGGGTGCGCCAAAGAATGAATCGAGTCAAAAACGCGGTGGCGCCACGCAGCTGGTACTACTGGACGTGGCTGACCTGTGGAGACATCGCAGATTAGGGGGGGCATACCGTCTTGCAGCACCCTGTTCTCCAACCTTAACCCTGTTGGTCCAGACTGGAGTGCGCGCACATCCGCGTCACTAACCTGCTCCGCGGCCATGGCTGCGTAATCTATTCCTACGCTGACTGGGGCCGCTACGGCACGCGAGAGGCAATCTGCCACTACATTGAGTTTGCCCGCCACATGCTGGATATCAGTGGTAAACTCTGATATCGCTGCCAGCTGTCTCTGCTGCCGGCCTGACCACGGTTTGGAAACCTTGGCCATCGCGAATGTTAGCGGTTTGTGGTCAACGAACGCGGTGAAAGAGCGTCCTTCTAGCCAGAACTGAAAGTGGCGAATGGCCAAATGGAGAGCGAGCAGCTGTCGAATGCGCTGTATTTAGGTTCGCTATCACGCAAGGTCCTGCTGAAAAAGGCGAGGGGCTGCCAAACCCCGGCTACATGTTGCTCCACGACCGCCCCTATGGCCACCTCTGAAGTGTCAGTGGTGAGCGCTATGCGGGCCGTTGGGTCTGGGTGTGCCAACAACGCAGCCTTTGCCAAGGCTGCTTTCACCTCCGAGAACGCTTGGTCCCGCTCCGGGGACCACTCGACCTTATCCGCGGGTTTCTTTTTTTTGAGCGCAGCATACAGCAGCTGCATGAGTTGCACCGCGCGGGGGAGAAAACGGTTATAAAAATTCACCATTCCCAAAAACTCCTGCAATGCCCTGACCGTCTGTGGCCGGGGAAAATCTGCCACTGCGCGCACTTTGTCAGGAAGCGGAACTGCTCCTTCGGGGGAGACGCGGTGTCCTAAAAAATCGATCTGCGCCACCCTGAACTGACACTTCGCTGGGTTGATTATTAACCCGTGATCTCCCAACCTTCGGAAAACTGTGGCCAGGTGTTTTTCGTGTTCGTCTTCGGACGCGCTGGCTACTAAAATATCGTCCAAGTAGACGAATATAAAAGGGAGATCGCGAAGCACCGCGTCCATCATGCGTTGGAACGTCTGAGCCGCCCCTTTAAGTCCGAATGGCATGCGTAAAAACTCGAATAGGCCAAACGGAGTTATTACCGCTGTTTTGGGTATGTCCTCAGCGCGCACTGGGACTTGGTGGTAACCGCGGACCAAGTCTATTTTAGAAAAAACGCGCACTCCTGCCAAATGAACGGAAAAATCTTGGATATGCGGGATTGGGTAGCGGTCATGTGCTGTAGCGTTGTTTAACCTGCGGAAATCCCCGCAAGGTCGCCATGATCCGTCGGCTTTCGGGACCATGTACAGCGGGGAAGCCCACGGACTGTTTGAACGTCGGATAATGCCCAACCTCTCCAGGTTGGCGAACTCCTCGCGCGCTATGGCTAGTTTAGCTGCGTCCAAGCGCTGAGCTTTTGCAAAAACGGGTGGTCCGGTAGTGGTAATAAAATGCTCCATCCCGTGCTTAGCGACTGTTGCCGAAAATGTGTGGACCGTGAGTGCTGGGAGCTGAGTGAGCAGTGTGTGGAACTTACCGCTTGCAGCTGTGACATTGGCTTGTGCTGTTGGCGGGGCCACTCGCGCTGTGCAGGGGATAGAATCAAAAGAAAGTGCATTAACCAGGCGCCTGTTAGCGAGATCAACCAACAAACCATGTGAGCACAAAAATCAGCCCCCAACATATTGAAATTTACTGCTGCTACAACAAAAGTCCACTCAAATGTATGGCCGTGTAGAGACAGAAGCAGATCTCTTCTCACCAAAGGTCTTAATGTCCGAGCCGTTCGCTGCAGTCACCCGGGGACCTCCGGAACCAGCTAGTCTGTCCGCGTAGGAAGGCGTCATGAAACTCAACTGGGAGCCTGTGTCGACGAGGAACTGCCTCCCCGAGCGTGCGTCTGACAAGTAGAGTAGCTTGTTCTCCTCCCCGAGGGCCGCGGCTGCTACTGACCCCCGGTCTTGGCGTTTCCCGAACGCCCGAACTGGCACGGTGGTACACATTTGCGTGCCCTCTCTGCGAAGCGGCGATGGTAGAAACAAAGGACGTCCAATCCACGTTCCCTGGCCCTTGCCGCCGCCGCCGTCGGTGCGTCTGGTACCGCTGCCTCTGGCCTCCTGTCGTCTCCGGTCGCCGCGCTGAGTTCTGCTGCAGCGGCCACGGCTGCGCGCCTCCTGGTGGCATTGACAATCCGCTGCACTTCTCGGCCCAGCGCGCGGTAGTCCCGTTGGGCCAACAGTGGCGAACTGGCCAGGGTTGCTCTCGCTGCTGACGGTATAGTCATGAGGAAGAGCTGGGTGAAAATGAAGTGATCGTCGTCAGAGTCTTTCCACCTCAACAACTTCTCCATCAGGCTCGCAGGCATGTCATTTTCCAACTTTGTCAGCGCCAGGAGCCCCTCTGCTTGCTCCTCTGCCGAGGGGGTGAATTGCTGAATGAGTGCAGCCTTCAACGTGCCGTATTTGTCATTGTCCGGCAGCTGGTCGATCAGGCTCTCCACATGCTGGGCCGTGTTGTTGTCCAGCTTTGCGACTACGTGGTAGAATTTTGTGGCATCTACCGATATCCCCCGGAGGTTGAACTGTGCCTCAACCGCGTTGAACCAGGAGCATGGATTGTTCTGCCAGAAGTCCGGTAGCTGGACTGTTGCGGCATTCGCTTGGCTGGGGGCTCCTGACGAGGCTGGCCCGGGGGAATTCTCCTCTTGCATGATACGTCTTGGGGTCACCAGTGTGGAAATGTGAGAATGACGAGACAGAGTTTTCTCTCGAGTCAGCTTTATTCACATCTCCAACATCACGGAGCAGAAAAAAGAGAACAACAAAGGGAACTCTCGTCCTTAAATACCAGGACTCTTACAGTTAACAAGTCACATGTCTCACAAACCACATTGCATTATAAAGACAGCAACAATGCATCTTCTCTCCATGATATCACCCCCGCTGTCTACAATGCATCCCCTCTTTAATCCTTTAATTATACCCCACAGTCGCAAGCTTTGCATACCAAAGCTAACACTCTTGCAGCTTCCTGTAATCACCAAGGAAGCTCTGCCCTTGCTCTGGTCTAAAATGTGAGTCCATAAGCAGGTCACGTATGTGTGTCCACCACAATGTAACGTTTTTTCCATATTCTGTATTGAAAGACCTTTAAAATGATATTTAATTTGTAGGAAGTGCCAAAAACAAACACCGGAAAAAGATGATTTGTTTATATTTTGGCTAGGTTTAAACTTGTTTTCGATCAGTCTGGAGTTACGTCTTCCACAAAACCATATACATTTTTAGAAAGTACGTTTTCTAAGCTTTCCAATGATACCAGGCACTCATGGGTTTTTTCCCGGGACTTGCTGCTAGCAAACAAAGAAAGAGTCAAGATTTATGACTTCTCCTGCCTGCAGCTCATAATGACGCTGTGTGCATTCGGACTCATTTTGCCAGCATGGGTCTCACACACACAGACACACACACACACACACACACACACACACACACACACACACACACACACACAAACACTCACACACACACACACACACACATATTTAAATATATATATAAAGGCTGTGTGTTGTTTTCAGAGAAGTAAGAATTTTGATTTTTGTTTTTATAATCACGTAGCCTATAGATGCCTTTGAGATGGTCAAAACCTACAAAAACAACATTTTTCAGCCAATGACCCCTACATCTCAAGTGGATGTGTACATCACCCACCAATACATGGGAAGAGTAACGTTGGATTTATGCACCTGCATCATGTTGACGCCATTACCGACATCTGTTGTCCACACAATGCTCTGCAATGTTTTCTTGTGTGTTGGGTGAAATGCGTTGTTCTATTGCCATCACTGGTTTCAGCCAATGTGTGCAGTCATTGGTGTTTGTTGTGTGTTTTTGTTTATGAAATAGCGACGGACAAGAGCAGATTATGATGGAATTGGAGATAATAAATGTTAAGAAAAAGCAACTTTGCATGCGATCGTTGCACAGAGAAGAAGTCGGAAAAAACTGTGTGTGACCATCGCTGCTGCCATCATTTGACTTGATTGACATCTGTGTGATTACTGGGGTTATGAAGACCCACAAAATGTTCTGTATGTGTCATGAACCGAGCCTGTGTTCTCCTGTGGGCTCGGTTAAATAAAGTATTAAAGTTATTATACAGCCGGCCGCTGCTCTGGCCGGCGATCGTTAGGCAGCTGTTTGACCCACTTTCTGGTGGGCGCTGTCTAACATTCGTTGGTCCGACCACACCCCCCCCCCCCCCCTTTCTCTCTGACAGTCAGCTGTGTGCCCCGGTAATTATCTTTCCCACACCTCGCCCAGGTGTTCCTCATTTGTTAGGCCAGCAGTGTTTGTACTTAAGCTTTGCTAGTCAAACACTGCTGGACCATTACACGAGTCACACGGTCGTTTCCCATCATGTGACCGTCACATCCCGAAGGATTGGTCATTTGTGCTCTATGGGAGAATTGGACTTCTTGGACTGCTCCTGCTCGTGAGTAAATTGTCTTGCATTTCTCTGTGCGGTATAGCTGCTACACTTATCTGGTAGCGTTTCTCTCCGCAGCTCTACTGCTACACTTAGGCTGTTGCCCAGTTTGCTTCCCCTGAGTCAGTTGAGCTTCCTAAAGTCTTCCTCGCTCTCCCAAGCGCATGTGTGCTATTTTTATTATTTTCCTGTGGCCACGCTGCACAGTGGTCTGCCCACTGTTTGCTCCTGCGTCAGCCTTTTTGTGTACATCTTTTCCTACCTGTAAGTCTTTAACTGTGTTTTGTCAATAAATGTGTGTTTGGTGAAACCCTGCGTTTAAATCCATCCATCCTTCTCCTTCTCCATGCGCTGTGGAAAAGCGCACGGGGAGTTTGTGACAGAATGGTCCAGCCAGCCGAGAGGATTTAGCGGGTTCACCCACACATCCCTTTCCCTTTTTTTCTTTTTGTGTATCACTTGTTGGGACTAACCTGGTTTTGAGATGTCTTTGGGCTGGCGTTACCCGATGAGTCTCGGCAGGGAATGCTGTCGAGCTCTTATGGACTTTGACGGCCTGATTTATTCAGCGAGCGGTTATTCCACCCCTGCGGAGGTCATGTGGTACATCAAGCTGGCAGAGGTGGAGGTTCAGCGATACCCTTAGCTCTCCGAACATCCCGAGGGAGTTGAGCAGATATCCCAGTTAGCAGCACTCCGACGTGACTACGGCAAGAGGGAGAAAAGGTCTCTGAAGAAGACTCGGCTCGCACCACAGGAGGGCTGCCCCCGGGACGCTGCTGAAGCTGTCCCCCGCCAGGTCTCCGCTCCAGCTCTCACCAAGCCGACCCCAACAAGCAAGGGACAGCGTCATCCTGCGTGGAGGCACTGGGAGAAGCCCTCTCCTCTATCAGCTGCCATCCTCCCTTCAGCTGCTGAGAGGTTCGCTGAGGTCATCCCGGGAACTCCCACCTCCGTTGTCATGGAGACGGCTCCTCTGCAAGCCCTCAAGAGGACCTACGTCACCGCTGGCATGGAGAGGGATGAGTGTCTGCCGCCTGCAGCTGTGGATTTCATCAACCGGGATGACAGGCAAGTATTTTTTCATTCCAAATCATTTATTAACATTGAATCTTGCCTGTCTCCCGAGGGAGAGGCCCAGTATCAGCAGTCCACTGGGGCCTCACCTCCAGCTGCAACTAATGATTGTTTTCTTCCCTTCTCCGTGTCTCCGCCCTTAATTCCTGAGGCCCTGCCGGTCCAAAAACCAACCCGTCAGACGATGGAGGAGGTTGAGGCCCTGGATGATCCTGCCCAGGGGCCCTCACAGAGGCGTTTCCCTGCACCCATGCCGGCGGACGAGGAGTGGTCAGCTCTGCTCGCCGTGCTCAACCGCCGGGTCGAAGAGGAGAGAGGGAGGTCCAAGGACGCGGTTCCCCCCCCACACCTGTTCAACCCCCGGACTCTCCGTCGGATGAAGAGTGGGCGAACCTGCTCGCCGCAGTCAACAGCCGGGTTGAGGAGGAACGTCAGAGTACTAGGACTGCAACCACCATCATGCCTGTTGCGGGGATCGCCGCAGCAGAGTCATTCCCTGGACCAGACCTCCAGCCGACAGGACCCAGACCGTCATTGTCGGCAGCGTCGGAGTCCTGGACAACGATAGAGCTCGAGCACAGGCAAGTTATCTCTCCTGTAGTTCATTTGCCTGTGATTGAGAGATCTTGTCTGGCTCTTGGGGAGGAGAGTCTGGTGTGGCTCCCAGCCGCACCTGGGCTCCCCTCACCAGGTTCTGCCGCTGCTGGTGAGCCTATCCCTTCCTCCTCTCCCATGCTTGTCGAGCCCCTCACTAGGGTCGCCGGATAGGAGCTGCCACCACTGGGGTGGCCTACTGATGACTACGGGAGGCTGGCGGCCCCAGAGGAGGTCAACAGGGGCAGAGCACCGGGCGAGGCAACGGAGTCGACGCACCCAAAATTGTCGGAGTCCTGGAGGGCAGTGGAGCCCGAGTTCAGGCAAGTGTGTTCCAATGTGTCAGTACTGAATATGTCAATGTCACACTGTCCGACTCATGGTTAGGATGGCCCGGGGCAGCTCGTAGTAGCCCTCGGGGCCACCTCACTGGTCTCTGCTGCTGCCGGCAACCCTGACCTGGCCTCTTTTTCTTTCCCTCTGGGTTCGGAACCCCCTGCCAGGGTCGCTGAAGAGCAGATGACCTCACTGGAAGCCGCCGAGGATGGGGTCCAGCGCCAGGTGGCGTGACGAGCACCTCCTCCCTTGCTGGGGAGGCCACCGTGGGAGCAATGAGGCCCCCGATGAGGGTCACCGCTGGTGCAACAGTGCTCCAACCGGAGCCCACCGTGGGTGCAGCCACATCCCAGACCGGGACCAGTGCGGGTGCTGCAGAGCCTCAGCTGGAGGTCACCGTAGGTGCTGCAAGGCTCCCGCTGGAGTCCACCGCGGGTGCAGCGTTGGCCCAATCGGAGTCCTCCGGGGGTGCTGCTGAGCCTCAGCCAGAGGTCACCGCAGGTGCTGCTGAGCCTACGCCAGAGGTCACTGCTGATGCTGCTGAGTCTCAGCCGGAGGTCACCGCGGGTGCAGCGGAGCCAGCCTGGTCGGGGTCCACCGTGGGTGCAGCGGAACCAGCCCGGTCGGTGCCCAAAGGAGGTGCAGTTGTGTCCCAAGTTGGAACCACCGAGGGTGCTGCTGACCACCCGAAGGACGCCGTGGTTCCCTTCTCCCTGCCCGACGCCATGGATGTTCCCTCACCCTGGTCCGGTTTCCCACCAGTGAGCCTTCCGGGGGGGGCAGGCCACCTCCTGCTTCACCCCTTCGGTCCTGGTGGCTAAATAATGCTGGCTAGCTGCCGGAGGAATTGACTCCCCGGATCTGGTGGTTCATGTTTTCCGGCAGGCTGCCGGACTCCGTCCACCGGACCTTCTGCTGGGCCTGGGACTCTGGGCAGCCTCCTGAGCCCCAACGTCCGTGGACTTGGGGGGTTAATTGTCGGCCCTGGGTGGGGTATTGTGTTCTCTCCTTCCTGTTTCCTCTACCTCCTGCTCAGGTTTGTGTTGTTTGTTGCTGTTGCTCCTGTTGGGGGGGGTCTTTATGATGTTACCGTGGGTGTCTGGTAACCACCCCTGGGGGGGGGGGGGGCTATGTCATGAACCGAGCTTGTGTTCTACTGCGGGCTCGGTTCTGATCGTTCTTGGTCTTATGTTGTGTTTTGATTTCTGTCCTGTGTCAGATGTGAGAACCAGGAAATGTGAAGGAGGAGACAAAGCAGAACAATCACAGCTCTTACGCCTACGTCACTGATGTGCACCTCTGCTTCTCTGGAGAGGTGCACGTCTCGACGTGCACGTCTCGACATCCCTTCAAGACGTTCATGGACACAGCGATGAAAAGAGAGACAAGAGGAGGAAACGCGGAAAGCCTGGAGGCATGAAATTAAGCCTGAGGAGACGTCAGTTTAAAAGCATTCCTCTTCCTTCCATGATCTTGGGGAACGTACAATCTCTGAGGAACAAGGTGGATGAAATTCAAGGGAATGTACGCTACCAGAAGGACTTCAAGAACTGCTGTGTCATGGTTTACACCGAGACTTGGCTTAATGCGCATGACCGGGATGCAGATCTGTGGATTGACGGCTTTGGAACCCCACTCCGCTCAGATCGGCAGGAAGAGGTAATGGGAAAACGTCGAGGGGCGGCGTATGTTTATATATTAATAAGCAGTACTGCACATCTGTCATGGTCAGAGAGCGCATCTGCACACCCAATGTGGAGCTGCTGTCCATATCGCTATGCCCCTTTTATCTGCCTCGCGAGTTCCCCCAACTTTTTATAACGACTGTTTACATACACCCGAGGGCAGACGCTGAAACCGCCTCCAGCACCGTCTTTGATGTGGTACAGCGGCTGCAGTCAATTTCTCCAGAGGCACCAAACTTTATTCTTGGGGATTTTAACCATGTTTCTTTAAAGAAGCCACTTAAAAACTTTTATCAGTATGTCTCCTGCCCAACCAGGCGAAAAAAGACATTGGACCTGTGCTATGGATCCATAGAGAGGGCCTATAAATCACTCCCCCTTCCTCCTTTAGGATCCTCAGATCACAACTGTGTACATTTGCTGCCCATGTATAAAACTGCTCTCAGAAGAGGCAAGGTGGAGACCAGAGACATAGATGTGTGGACAGAAGATTCAGTGCACTGCCTCCAGGAATGCTTTAACTGTACAGACTGGGAGGTTTTCACACTGTCCTGCGGGGATGATTTGGACTCTTTGGTAGACGTCACATGCTCATACATGGCTTTCTGTAAAAATATGATTGTTCCACGTAAACGTGTCAAAATATATCCCAACAACAAGCCATGGGTTACAAAATCAGTTAAATCCTGCTTACAGAGGAAAGCACTTGCCTTTAAACAGGGGTCTGTTTCTGAGCTACAGGTTGCCACAAAAGAGCTGAAGTCCGAAATTTTGAGAGCAAAACAGAATTATAAATCAGAATTGGAAAGTAAGATGGCTACAAAGAAACTTGGTTCAGCCTGGGCCAGTATGAAAACTATTGCAGGCCTTCAGAGCATAGAGCGCAGTAATGATGTGTTTTTAGATGGTTTTAATTCAGACACAGAGCTGGCTAATGCTCTTAATTGTTTTTATGGTCGTTTTGACTCCTTTGATTTTAGCACTGAAACCCAAGATTTGAAACAGAAACTCAAAGACAATCAGCACTTTAATATTGAGGTGCAGGATATCAAAAGGGAGTTCTGCGCTGTAAAAGTGAACAAAAGTAAGGGCCCTGATAATATATGTGGGCACTTGGTAAAGTCTGTTGCACATGAACTGAGTCCTGTATTTCATTACATTTTCAATAAGTTCCTACAGACACAACATGTGCCTAAGATCTGGAAAGATGCCGTGGTTGTTCCCACTCCAAAATCCAGCTGTCCTAAAATGGTAAACGACTTTAGACCAGTTGCTTTGACTTCAATTTTAATGAAAATTTTTGAAAAACTGGTCAGATGTGAGGTCCTAAAGCAGACTGAACATGCATTGGATCCTTTGCAGTTTGCCTATAGGCCTCACAGAGGAGTGGAGGATGCCACTGTCACTCTGCTTAACATGCTTTTTAAACATCTGGATTTTAATGGGACACACGCCAGGCTTTTATTTGTGGACTTTTCCTACGCCTTTAATACAATCCAACCTCATATTTTAGTTGAAAGGCTCCTGCAACAATTTGATTTGAGCAATAATCTGATGGGTTGGAGTCTGGATTTCTTAACCAACAGGACACAGAGAGTAAGGGTCAATGGTACATTGTCTGACCTAAAGTGCTCTTCTTCTGGCTCTCCTCAGGGGTGTGTGTTGTCACCACTACTCTTCATCCTGTACACAAACATGTGTCGGAGCAGACATGACAACAGACACATTATAAAGTATGCTGATGATTCAGTTGTTGTCAGTCTCCTCCAGGATGGTGAGAGTGGCCACGGCCCAGTAGTTGATGATTTTGTTCACTGGTGTGAGGATTCCTACCTGCAGCTGAATACGACAAAAACTAAAGATATGATTATTGACTTTAGGAGGAAAACTCCCAGGCACAAAGTCACCGTACTAAAAGGTCAGACCACTGAATGTGTACAATCCTACAAATAACTGGGGCTGCACGGTGGCGCAGTGGTTAGCACTGTGGCAGCACAGTTTTACCCTCGGCCGGGGGATCGCGGGGACCGTGAGATCGTGGGTTCGATCCCTGCCCCCGGCCAACAGTGATCTGTGTGGAGTTTGCATGTTCTCCCCGTGTTTGCGTGGGTTTACTCCGGGATTTCTCCGGTTTCCTCCCACATGCCAAAAACATGCAGGTTAGGGAGTTAAGGGGCGCTTGCGCACGCAGCGACCGGCAGCTGGTGGTTTGTCACCAGACTGCAAAACAAATCTACCTACGGGTACAAAATAAGTAATAAAAAAAACAAAAAAAAAACCAACTTGGGACAATTATTGATAGTAATTTAAAGTTTGAAGAGAACTGTGAAAGGGTGTGCAAAAACGGTCAGCAACATTTGCATTGCTTGAGGAAACTTGCACGCTTCCAGATTGACCGAACCATAATGACAATGTTTTATCGGGCTTTTATTGAATCTGTTTTATCCTTTTCTTTAGTGTCATGGTTTGGTCAGATAAAACTGAAACAGAGGAAATCCTTGGATCAGGTAGTTAGATGGTCCAGTCATTTGCTTGGTGAGTCACAGCTGAGCCTGACATCCCTGTACACCAGACAAGTACAGAGGATTGCTACCTCCATTTTAAATGATGACTCCCACCCTTTGCACTGCAACTTTCATCTTCTTCCCTCCAGACGGAGGTTTGCTGTCCCAAAAAGTAAAACCCAGCGCTACAAAAACAGCTTTGTTCCTGCTGCTGTCAAAGAATTGAACAAGTTGTAACAATATAGTGCACATAATTTAGGTACCTATTTATTAACCCCATCTTATATTTACTTATTTTTGTAGGATTTTATTTGGGTTGTAAATCTTTTATTGGGTTTTAGACCTTTGAGGTTTTTAACCTCTTTGAGTAGTCTTTAACTTTTTAATATGACCCTTCTCTCTTACCTCTGGTTTTTCTCTCATCTCTTTGTCGTTATACCCCGATCAATGGAGCCTTGAGTATTTTTATCATGTCTATAGTCAGCTTCATGTGTGCCTGTGTTTGTGTTTATGTTGAATGTAATTGTGGCTTGTAAATATGGATGTCACTGCAAAACAAATCTACCTACGGGTACAAATAAAGTAACCTGAACCTGAACGTCGGGCAACACAATAGGAATGCACATTGTGTTGCAGCGATATCATCGCAACTGCGTAGTGTTGAAATAGCTGTGTAACTTGTGCTTAATTTTCAAGATTTTTTAATCATAAACCCCCCCCAAATTCTCATAAATTTACTGCATTTTAAGTATATTTCAACTTGTAAAATAGTTGTTTCTCTCAGAACGGTGCATCAATCTTTCTTGTCAGGCCAATATAATATAATAATAGTAGTAGTAGCAGCAGTAGTAGTAGTAAGCTTTTAATTGCAGACTCAAAGTCCATAAAAACTTATAAAACACGGATCATCACAAAAAGAACAACATAATTTTTTTCCCTTTGTCCTGTCAAGCAGCTAGGTGAGCAGAACAGAAATCTGCTTCCCTTATTGTGCCAAAGGTATTTACTTTGCCTAAAGGAGCTTTACACAGTACATATATACAGTGGTGTGAAAAAGTGTTTGTCCCCTTCCTGATTTCTAATTTTTTTGTATGTTTGTCACACTTAAATGTTTTAGATCATCAAACAAATTTAAATATTAGACAAAGATAATACAAGTAAACACAAAATGCAGTTTTTAAATGGTGTTTATTATTAAGGGAAAATAAAATCCAAACCTACATGGCCCTGTGTGAAAAAGTGATTGCCCCCTAAACCTAATAACTGGTTGGGCCACCCTTTGCAGCAACAACTGCAATCAAGCATTTGTGATAACTGGCAATGAGTCTTTTACAGTGTTGTGAAGAAATTTTGGCCCACTCATCTTTGCAGAATTGTTGTAATTCAGCCACAATTGAGGGTTTTCGAGCATGAGCCGCCTTTTTAAGGTCGTGCCACAGCATCTCAGTCGGATTCAGGTCATGACTTTGACTCGGCCACTCCAAAGTCTTCATTATGTTTTTCCTGCGGAAATCTCCGCAAGGTCGCCACGAGCCATCAGCTTTCGGGACCATGTGAAGCGGTGAAGCCCATGGGCTTTTCGAACGCCTGATTATGCCCAGCTTTTCCAGGTTGGCGAACTCCTCGCGCGCTATAGTCAGTTTAGCTGAATCCAAGCGCTGGGCTTTTGCAAAAACGAGCGGTCCGGTGGTAGTAATAAAATGTTCCACCCCGTGTTTAGCCACGGCCACCGAAAATGTTGGGACCATGAATGCTGGGAACTGAGTGAGCAGTGTGTGGAACTTACCACTTGCAGCTGTGACATTGGCTTGTGCTGTTGGCGGGGCCACTCGAGCTGTACAGGGAATAGAATAAAAAGAGAGTGCATTAACCAGGCGCCTGTTAGCAAGATCAACCAACAAACCATGTGAGCACAGAAAATCAGCCCCTAACATATTGAAATTAACTGCAGCTATGACTAAAGTCCACTCAAATGTGCGGCCGTGTAGGGACAGAAGCAGAGTCCTCTCACCAAAGGTCTTAATCGCCGAGCCGTTCGCTGCTGACACCCCGGGACCACTGGAAAGCGACAGCCGGTCAGCGGAGGAAGGCGTGATAAAACTCAACTGGGAGCCTGTGTCCACGAGGAAATGCCTCCCCGAGCACGCATCCTTCAAGTAGAGCAGCTTGTTCTCCTCTCCGAGGACCGCAGCTGCTACCAACCCCCGGTCTTGGCGTTTCCCGAGCGCTTGAAATGGCACGGTGGTATACATTTGCGTGCCTTCTCTGCAAAGCGGCGATGGTAGAAACAGAGGGTGTCTCTTCCGCGATCCTTGGCCCCCGCCGCCGCTGTCGTCGGTGGGTCTGCTACCGCCGTCTCTGGCCCCTAGCCGTCTCTGGCCGTCGCGCCGCGGTCCGTCGCTGCTGCGGTGGCTGCGCGCTGTTTGCTGGCGTTGAGAATCCGGTGCGCCTCCTGGGCCAGCGCGCGGAAGTCCCACTGGGCCAACAACAGCGAACCGGCCAGGGTCGCTCTCGTGGCCGACGGTAGGGTTCTCAGGAAAATGTGGGTGAAGAGGAAGTCGTCGCCGTCTGAGCCCCTCAACCTCAGCATGTCCTCCATCAGGTCAACGGGCGTGCCATCTCCCAAGTCGTTCAGAGCCAGGAGTCTCTCCGCTCTCTCCTGGACTGAGAGAGTGAAGCGCTGGATGAGCGCAGCCTTCAACACGCCGTATTTGTCGTCGGCCGGTGGCTTCTCCAAAAGGCTCTGCACATGCCGAGCTGTGCGGTTGTCGAGCTTGGCAATTACATGGTAGAATTTCGTCTCATCTACAGTTATCCCCCGGAGGGCGAACTGTGCTTCGACCAAGAGGAACCAGGAGCACGGGTTGTCTCGCCAAAAATCCGGTAGCTGGACGGTAGCGGCATACACCTGGCTGGGAGCTCCTGACCCGGCTGGTTCGGGGGACTTTCTTTCACTCATCGTCTTAGGGTCACCAGTGTGGGAATGTGAAAGGATGAGGCAGAGTTTATCTCATGAGTCAGGTTTATTCACATTCTCCAACATCAACAATACAGAAAGAGGAAGAAACCCAGACCTTCACCCCTTTTTTATACCCCAGGAGCTTCAAAGCTCCAGTCACAATGCATTTAATCCCAAGTAACAATGCATCCCTTTCAGATCTTATCACCCCCACCCAAAGTCACTGGCCGCCAGGAAATCCCCCACGACCATCTCTTTGCATACCAAAGACCACATTTCACATCCTCCTGTTATCTCCGAGGACGCTCAGTCCTTTGATCATCTGAGACGTGGAGCATACAGTAAGCATACAGTGATATACATATGAAGCATAAGGTGATATACATTTGTGCATATGAAACCCACATATGTGTCCCACAAGACGAGACTTTATGTCTTTTTGCTCAGCAGTGGTTTTCGTCTTGGAACTCTGCCATGCAGGCCACTTTTTCTCTTTCTTATGGTGGAATCATGAACACTGATCTTAACTGAGGCAAGTGAGGCCTGCAGTTCTTTGGATGTTGTTGTGGAGTCTTTTGTGACCTCTTAGATGAGTCGTCGCTGTGCTCTTGGGGTAATTTTGGTTGGCTGGCCTTTTGTGGGAAGGTTCACCACTGATCCATGTTTTCGCCATTTGTGGATAATGGCTCTCACTGTGGTTCGTTGGTGTCCCAAAGCTTTAGATATGGTTTTATAGCCTTTTCCAGTCTGATAGATCTCAATTACTTTGTTTCTCATTTGTTCCTGAATTTCTTTGGATCGCATCATGATGTCTAGTGAGTATTTGAGGATCTTTTGGTCTACTTCACTTTGTCAGGCAGGTTCTATTTAAGTGATTTCTTGATTGAGAACAGGTATGGCAGTAATCAGGCCTGGGTGTGGCTAGAGAAATTGAACTCAGCTTTCCAAAGATGTGATAAACCACAGTTAATTTATGTTTTAACGGTGGAGGGCAATCACTTTTTCACACAGGGCCTTGTAGGTTTGGAATTTTTTTTTTACCCTTAACCTACAAAAAAAAGAGAAATCAGGAAGGAGGCAAACACTTTTTCACACCACTGTATGTACTGTATATTGTTTATAAACTCCTCTTGTTTTTTTTAACTTTTAACTTTTAATAGTTTATTTAAATTGTTTTCCCCATGAAGGACCGACGGGGAGGGGGGGCAAGAAAAGGGAGAGGAACAGACAAGACAAACAGACTAACACAACTGAAACAAGAAGACAGACTGTTTCTTCTACTGAAAAGGTCTTATCACGAGTCTGGTATCTGCACCTGTTAAAGGAGTGACATAGTATGTGTATGTGTATGCGTGTGCATGAGAGTGTGCGCAAAATAAGTGTGTGAGTGGTTTGCCAGGAAACATACAAAGACGGTGGCAGGTCACAGCAATCCCCCTTCCCCCGGAAACCCCGAGCAAGCAGGACAACACCACCAACCCCCACAGAGCACAAATGTCCCAAGGCCAACAAGCCCCGGGACAGCCAGGCATCTGCCCAGGAGGGATGGCTGAGGGAGGCCGGACATCCAAGCAGGTGGCGCGGCGGCGAGCTGGCCAGCCCTCCACCCCCCCGCCCCAGTGGGGCCAACACCAACCACCGGGCACCATGCACCAGAAGGCCAGTGCCCTCACCCCCCAGGCCAGAAACCTGCCCACGCCCACGGCACGAGCCCCCCTAGACACCCCCACAGCAGGCCCGCCCCCACCCCAGCGCCCCCGACACACACCCCAGGGACCCCTACGCCCAAGGAAGGTGGCAGCAGCCCCCCATCCAAGGGAGCCCATGCAGCCAGGAGGTGCCACCCCCTCAATCCAGCACCCCCAACCAGCACACCATCCATTCCCATGCACTGACACCCTCATGCTCTCATACGCACCCACTCGCACCCACACACATTCACACGCACTCACTCACTCTCACCTGCCCTCTCCCCTACACAATGGCACTTCCAGACCCTCCCACTCTCACCCACTCCTATATTTACTCAGTCATACTCCCACTCCTACTCGCCCTCAGAGTCATCTGCACCTACTCACGCTCACCCATATACACACTGTCACTCACACTCCGATTCACTCACATCCACTCGTGCTCCTACCCACACACTCCCCCACACTCATTCACCTTTATTACTTGGGGTGACCACGGCGCAGATGCAGTGAACATGAACACGCACCAGCGCCCGGCAGTGGCCAGGGAGACTACTGGCGTGGACCAGCAGCTACACCCCCACCGATTCACCCCAAGGCGGCCGCGGTACCAGAAGCACTCACTCTCACTCCCTTTCTCACATCTATTCTTTTGGCAGCACCCAGGGATTTTGACAACATGGCGGGCCCCAGGCCACCAGCCAGACTCCCGGCAGAAGGAGAGCAGCAGATGTAGGGGAAGACCCCCACCCCCCTTGCACGAATCATGATGGGTGTGTGTTAGTTGTGTGGTGTGATTGTGTGGAGGTGTGTGAACTACCAAAGGGCAGTTAAAATTGATAGGATGGTGTGTTGGAGCACAGCTAGCCGCTGCTATAGGCAGTGGGGCTCCCATCCCCCAAGCCCTCAGTGTCTACAGTGCAATTAAAATTGAGGTGAGGGTGACCCCACTGCGCAGTAGACAGAGGGATCCTCTTCACCGACACAGTATGGCACACCCCCACTCCAAAAACTCTTAAGTGTATCTAATAAGATGTATGTTCCACCCATAACTTGGGGGGGGGGGGGGTAAGACTGAGAAGGAGGCAGTCCAAAAGAGAAAACATCCCCCCCAGAAGCCTGCTTCCAAACTGGCTCAGGAGGCCACCCACTGTCCCCAGATCCCAACCTAGGGTGAGGGCCGCCAGGCTGAGAAGCCTAGGACCTGCCAGCGTCGCACCCCAGCACTCCCCAGCACCACAGACATGATGGTGCAGCCACACTTATGCTCTCACACATCTTGTACACACAAACATACGTAAATCTCTGTGTGTGTGTCTGTGCATCTGTCACGTTTATAGGACATCATAGGATGGCTTATGATCTCTGCCTGATCATCATAGGACGTCCTATGAACTCAGGCATCATAGGACTCGCAATGCCGTCATAAAGATATGATGTCTATATGACGGCACATAGACAAATGTGTCTTTATGATATCATATAGACCATCACTCACGATGCCTAGACTAATGTGTCTTTATGATGTCATATGGCTCAAAATTGGCAAGGTGAATAAGTCACAGGGTCAGTCTTTACAGCGCGTTCGTGTGTTCTGCACAACAGATTTCTGCAGCCATGGCCAATTCTATGTTGCCGCGAGCAGAGTTGCCACATCAAGCAGGCTTCATATTGTTGCTCAAGATGAAGAAACTAAGAAAAAGTGTTGCTTTCTCAGCAATGTCGTTTTTAAAGAGGTGCTGACACAGTAAAAATGTGTAACCTTGAAGAATGCCAGTCTACACTACAAATGTGTAAAATGCCAAGCAAAGCGTTGATTTTCTCCGGGTGATCTGGTTTCTTGGTTTCTATGGGCATGCATGGGCCTTCCTGAACAGGGTCAAAAGCCTCTTTTTGCTCAGATCTATTTTCATGATCCTGCCCATGAACTGGAATTACAACGCACCTATCCCTCAACCAGTGGTCTGAACGAAGAAGAAGACCCACCAGATGGAGAACAATAGAATGAGGAGAACTGCTGCACGTCAGAAAAGATGCTGTGAACATGAAACACCTCAGGTTTGAGCAGTACTACTGCTGCAGGCATGACTGTGAACAACACAGCCGTCTGAGACAGGAGGAGACCCTTCAGCAATGGGCATGTAGAAATACTTGCTTATACTTGGTTTCTATGGGCATGGACGGGTATGCACAGGTATGTACTAGTAATAATAATAACAATAATGAATAATGGGCCGGACCCATACGGCACCCCACATGCCAAGCGACACCCTAGAGCACCCATCGTGAGCCCACCAACCACCCAACCCAGACATACATCAATAGTAGCAGGCTATCCTGCAGCCACAGCCGCCCCTGGGCAAACCGCCGGAAACATGGCCGCATTCTCATGCTGATGCCCCCCCCCCCAGCCAGTCCCGAGCACCCACACACACCTATACCCAGCACCACAGACACTGAAGGGAACGCGGCAAAGTGCCCCGCCCTGTGACACAATGGCAGGATGGCTGGGAAAAGCAGGTCCCAAACCGCCAACCCCCAGGCCACCAGAGAGCCCGCCCCATCCCGCCACCCAACGAGGTCTTCCCGCCCACATACACACCCTCCATCCCTGCATGTCCACCCACAGGTGCTTGCACCCACACATACACACATACAATCACCCTTATGTGTACACACATATAACCACCATCACATATGTCCACCTACACCCACACACAACCTTGCATGTTTACACACAACACACATACTCACACATTCACACACACGTGCAAGCACCCATATCGGAGCCCGTACATATACACATGAACCCACACACACCCATACTCACGCACACTTGCACATACACATGTGTACACGTGCACGCAGGCATACACACATACACACGCACATTCACATCCATAGGCCCCGGAGAACGGGGGGGGGGGGGGAGGCCCTGGGATGCAGGTACCAGCACCCGGAGTGCTGCTAGGGCCCCAGGGAGGACATGACCCCGCTACGCAGGGACGCGTTGGGGCCAGCCAGCACCACCTGCACACCCGACACTGGCCCAGAGAGGGAACGCCCCCCTCCCAGCACCAGCGGCCCAGGGCCAGACCCAGCCCCACCTGGAAGGCAAGGCCAGCTGGCCCGGAGCTGTGGTCTGGCCTGGGCCGGGGCCACAACCCCCCCGGCAGCTCTCCTCCACCACCACCAGCAGCCCCTCCCCCGGGCCAGATGCACAGTCACCACGGGACAGCGTCCCCAGACACCGGCCCTAGTGGGTCACAGAATTAATAAGCAGGGACCAGAGACAATTGAATTCAGTTAATTGGTTTTTAGAGGAGGCAGACATTCTCTCCAGGCTAATATAATTTAATAGGAGGGTCTTATCGTGAGTTGTACATAAATTATTTCTTGATTTCCAATTCATGAGGATAGCTTTCTTTGCAATGCATAAGGCAGTGAGAACCATGTGTGACATCTTTACCTCTTTACATCTATACTGTCACTGCCGGAAAGCACATCCAGGTGTATGCTAACCAGAAACCCTGGATGACTAGAGAGATCAGGATGCTGCTTCGGAACAGAGACACCACATTAAGGTCCCAGGATGTGGAACTGTACAGTGAAGCCAGGGCAAATCTGAAAAGGGGCATCAGACAGGCAAAGCTGGACTATAAGAACAAAATCGAGAACCACTTTCACAGCAACAACACGAGGCAGGTGTGGTGTGAGGTCCAAAACATCACACACTACAAGCCCAGAATCAACGCTGTGGAGGGCGATGCAGCGCTGGCGGAGGAGTTGAACTGCTTCTTCGCCTGCTTTGAAGAGGAAATATCAGAAATGACTGCACCTCATCTTCTAGCCAACACCAGCCACAGCTTCATGGTGATGGAGTACAATGTGAGACGTGTGCTAAGGGCAGTAAATCCCAGGAAAGCAGCAGGTCCTGACGGTGTCACTGGTAGGGTGCTGAAAGACTGTGCAGACCAGCTCACAGGGATTTTTACAAAAGTTTTCAACCTGTCTTTAGCCAAGGCCACTGTTCCACCTTGCCTGAAGTCCTCAGCCATTGTCCCTATCCCCCAAAAAAAGACCACCATTATCAGTTTAAATGACTTCCGGCCAGTGGCTCTCACTCCAGTTATTATGAAGTGTTTTAAGAAACTGGTTAGGAACCATATTACTCAAGGACTTCCTTTCCCTTTCGACCCTCACCAGTTTGCATACAGGAACAATAGATCAACAAGATGCTATAGCCACAGCCCTCCACACAACCTTGACCCATTTGGAACAGAAGAACTGTTATGCCAGGCTTCTCTTCATTGATTTCAGCTCTGCATTTAACAGCATCATCCCCAACATTTTGGTAAAGAAATTAAAAGCGTCGGCCTCTCACATTCCATCTGCCTCTGGATAAAGGACTTTCTCAGCAACCACACACAGAGAGTTAAGGGGGGGGGGGGGTCACACCTTTCCCCAGCATTGAGCCTCAGTACTAGCTTCCCTCAGGGATGTGTGTTGAGTCCTCTACTTTATATTCTATATACTCATGACTGCATCTCCACCACCCAGGTAATTCCGTCTTGAAATTTGCAGACAACACGACAGTGGTCGGGCTCATCACAGGGGAAGATGACACTGCATACAGGGCTGAGGTGGAAAAATTAACATCATGATGCAGGAATAATAATTTGGTTTTCAATACCACCAAAACAAAAGAAATAATAGTGGACTTCAGGAAAAATACAGTCAGTCCTCAGCCCTTACACATCAATGGAGACCAGGTGGAAAGGGTTTCTGACTTTAAGTTTTTAGGACTGTACATTGATGACGACTTAATCTGGAAAACCAACACCAAGGCGCTGATCAAGAAGGCACAACAGTGACTGCAATTTCTAAGGGTTTTTAAAAACAATGCCCTAGCTAAGGAGTTGCTGGTGTCCTACTATACAGACGTGGACAAAATTGTTGGTACCTCTCTGTTAATGAAGGAAAAACTCACAATGGTCACAGAAATAACTTGAATCTGACAAAAGTGGTAATAAATAAAAATTCTATGAAAATTAACCAATGAAAATCAGACAATGCTTTTGAATTGTGGTTCAACAGAATTATTTTAAAAAACAAACTCATGAAACAGGCCTGGACAAAAATGATGGTACCCTTAAATTAATATTTTGTTGCACAACCTTTTGAGGCAATCACTGCAATCAAATGATTTCTGTAACTGTCAGTGAAACTTCTGCACCTCTCAGCAGGTATTTTGGCCCACTCTTCATGAGCAAACTGCTCCAGTTGTCTCAGGTTTGAAGGGTGCTTTCTCCCTCCAGACGGCATGTTTCAGCTCCTTCCACAGATGTTCAATAGGATTTAGATCAGGGCTCATAAAAGGCCACTTTGGAATAGTCCAATGTTTCACTCTTAGCCATTCTTGGGTGTTTTTAGCTGTGCGTTTTGGGTCATTATCCTGTTGCAAGACCCATGACCTGCGACTGAGACCAAGCTGTCTGACACTGGGCAGCGCATTTCTCTCTAGAATACCTTGATAGTCTTGAGATTTCATTGTACCCTGCACAGATTCAAGACACCCTGTGCCAGATGCAGCAAAGCAGCCCCAGAACATAACAAAACCTCCTCCATGTTTCACAGTAGGGACAGTGTTCTTTTCTTGGTGTGCTTCATTTTTGCGTCTGTGAACATAGAGCTGATGTGCCTTGCCAAAAAAATCCAGTTTTGTCTCGTCTGTCCATAGGACATTCTCCCAGAAGCTTTGTGGCTTGTCATCATGCAGTTTGGCAAATTCCAGTCTGGCTTTTTTATGATTTGTTTTCAACAGTGGTGTCCTCCTTGGTCGTCTCCCATGGAGTCCACTTTGGCTCAAACAACGACGGATGGTGCGATCTGACACTGATGTACCTTGACCTTGGAGTTCACCTTGAATGTGTTTAGAGGTTTGTAACCCAGCTGAGAAAATGACCTTTTTTTTTTCTCAGATGTCAGTTGTATTAATACAATTGTGTGATTTTATTTTGAAAAACGATTATTTTGGGAAGAGGAAGTGTGATCCTCGTTATCCAACTTTTAAATTTCCGTTTCATGGTCACGTTAGGCGATTGTGGTCTTTTCATTCGTCAAGAGCGATATTAGCCCTGCCTTCCGAGCAGAGGCAGCAGGCGTGCACTCGGTTTTCGGTCTTTTACGATCTGAGAGCGGACGAGAGAGGCTGTGGACGGTCTGTGTTCACACTGATACCTCTTCTTGGTGAGTTTAATTTAGAAAGATGCTGTAAATGAATCTAAACACTGTCCAAACACTAATTTGAAACCTTTATTATCCTAAGTTGATGGGAGCACGAGCTTGAGAGGCCATGAGCCTGTGACTTTGCTGTGTTCACACTGATACCTCATCTTGGTGAGTGAAAACCGAGTGTGTACTAAACAATACATGCTAATGCTAATCGCGAGTGGATTTTTTCTGTTTAAAAGCAATGGAAAAGGCTATTTTTGTGTCTGTATGATTTTCCTAAATGTGATTTCAGTTCCCAACAGTATGCTGAAGTACTTTTAGTTCTTATGGTAAATGGTAAAATGGTAAATGGCATTCACTTATATAGCGCTTTTATTCTCATCTCTTGATGACCAAAGCGCTTTACAGATCCTGCAATCTACCCATTCACACACTGATGGTGGCATGCACTTATGCACTATTTCTGTCGAATGTAATGTTTAGTTCGATGTTAAAAGCACATGGTGTTGGTCTCCTATGTAAATTCATAGGTTATGCTAAACACAGTAGCTCAGACAGGGTTTTACTGATTTTAAAAGGGAATATTGGAAGTAATGGGACAGTATATTCCCTGGCTATGTGATAAATTAATTGTATTTCATTTCATGATTTACAAAGACAAGGTTAAAAAGGATTAATCATAATTTCATGGTTAAATGATGTAGCGATAAAAAGAGGAATTCATTTAATTGGTTACATGAAAAAAAAGTATTTCATGTGCTACCAGAGAGATTGTGAGAAAAGAACACATGCATGCAAGATGTAAGATGTGAAATGTAAGATATTACTATATTACTGGATTGTAACAATAGTAATATGAGAGAAGAATTTAAACACTAAGCTATAGTGTTATATAAGAAGAGATTGGAAAATGAATTACTCTAGCTGTAAACAATAATACCATTATTGTTGTGCAGGCTAGGTTTTTTTGGTTGCTGATTAAGAACCTTCTGGATCCTGGATTCTCTCCGAATGGAGATGGCGAGCCTGACCCGAGACCTGAACCGAGACTGAACCGAGATCTGACCAAGATCTCGATTGAAGAACATCCTTCCTCTCTCCAGTGCACAAAATTCGAAGTGGTAACAACTTAAGCCGCCGCTTTAAAAGAGGAAAAGAAACCTAACTAACTAACTAACTAACCTGCACTTATATAGCGCTTTTCTAGTCACAAAGACCACTCAGAGCGCTTTCACTAGTACTAACCCTCTATTCTAAGGGCCTATAGGAAACAGATATCTAGGGACAATTTAGAACAACCAATTAACCTAACATGCATGTCTTTGGATTGTGGGAGGAAACCGGAGTCCCCGGAGTAAACCCACACAGCACAGGGAGAACATGCAAACTCCACACAGAAAGGTTCCAACCCCTGCCAGCCTGGGGATTTGAACCAGGAACCTTCTAGCTGTAAGGCAACAGTGCTAACCACTGCACCACCGTGCTGCCCGGTGAGTCTGAGTCTCCAACCTGAGTCTGGAGATACAAGATATCTTGACTGGTCAAACGACTAAACCAAAAGGACAAACAAACACTGAGCTCAGTAGGACATTTTTGGGGTTTTATTTCATGCCGGCCATTGTTATATTTGTATAGTTGTAAATTGTTTGTATATATTGTTCGCTTTATCTCTACAAATAACAACCATTATTGCTCATTTCTTGCCTCCAGCTATTTCATTCCACACTCATTTTAATTCCCTATTGTAACCCTTACAAACCTAGCAACTGGTTTACACTTAATAATTTCCCTTACCTAATTAACATAAGGCAAGGGTTACAGGTTGTTCTGGGCTCTTTTGTTACCATGCATATTATCCGTCTCCTCCTGCAGCCACGTCCAGGGAGGTTGGCTACAGTCCCGTGGATCTTAAATTTCTGAATAATATGTGCTATTGTAGTCACAGGAACATCAAGCTGCTTGGAGATAGTCTTATAGCCTTTACCTCTAACATGCTTGTCTATAATTTTCTTTCTAATCTCCTGAGACAACTCTCTCCTTTGCTTCTTCTGCTCCATGTTTAGTGTGGTACGCACCATGTCAACAAACAGCACAGTGACTACTTGTCACCCTTTAAATAGGCCGGCTGACTGATTACAAGTTTGTAGACACCTGAGATGTTAATTAGAGGACACATCTTGGTTGAACATGCCCCTATGGTCACATTATTTTCAATCTTTTCTAGGGGTACCATCATTTTTGTCCAGGCCTGTTTCATGAGTTTGTTTTTTAAAATAATTCTGTTGAACCACAATTCAAAAGCATTGTCTGATTTTCATTGGTTAATTTTCATAGAATTTTTATTTATTACCACTTTTGTCAGATTCAAGTTATTTCTGTGACCATTGTGGGTTTTTCTTTCATTAACAGAGGGGTACCAACAATTTTGTCTACGTCTGTAGATGCTCCGTCGAAAGTGTATTGATTTACTGTATCTCAGTGTGGTTTGCTAGCTGCACTGTCCAAAAAAAAACAGCTCTCCAGAGGATCACACAGCACAAAAGATCACTGGATGTGCTCTCCTCTCTTTAGAGGAGTTGTACAAGTCCCGTTGACACAGAAGAACTCAGAGTATCCAGAAGGACACATTACATCCAGCACACTACCTGTTCCAGCTGTTACCCTCAGGCAGGCTGTATAGGGCAATAAAAGCAAAGACAAATAGACTAAAAAATAGCCCACACCCTAGGGCCGTTGCACTATTAAAGAGCATATGAATTTGCAGCTTATTTGTTTACACAGAGACATATACTGTACATAAAGTTGCATATACTTTCATAAACATGCAGGTTAGGTTAATTGGAGACTCTAAAGTGGCCCTAGGTGTGAGTGTGTGTGAATGGTTGAGGGATAGCGCCCTACCGTGGCTGCTTCATCCATCCAGGTGGATGCCCTCAATTTCCCCTCTGGAATCAATAAAGTACACACAAAAAAAATCTATATATAGTTTTTATACTTGTATTTATTTATATTTGCCTATTGCAAATTTTTAACTTTGTATATATTTTTAACTTTGTATATATTTTTATTTTATTCTTCCTTGCACTGAAAGGGACTGTACATAGTTTTGTTGTACTGTGTAATAAATGATTCTGATTCTAATATATTCATTTCACTTAAATCACCTAGTATACAAAGTGTGGAAGAGGATGGGATATGATACACAAGCCAATTGCCGATAAGTCTTCACATGTCTTCTGCCAGAACTTTTGAACCGGTGTACAGGACCACATAGCATGCATATAACTATCCAGGACATTGCTGGTGCAATGGGAGCAGATATTTGTGTGACTCAGGCCCATTTTGAACACCCTTTGTTCTGTGTAATGAGTTCTATGTAGAACTTTGTACTGTATGAGTTGTAAGTTAGAGTTTTTAGCCATCTTAAAAGTGTTTAAACATAGAGTCCAGAAGCTTTCATCTTTATTAATTGATGGGTATGTGTCCCATTTTGATTTTGGAAGAGATACGGACTCATCCAGTTTTGATAATAGTCCATGTGTTTTCAATCTCAATTTAGGGGAATGAAGATTTAGAAACTCTGTCACCTTAACTGGTACCTCTAAATCCATCTGATTGAGATTGAATCTTGCTTTTATTATGGATTTAAGCTGTCGAGAAACTTTTTATCGCTGATGTCATACTGTGACACCAGTTCCTGGAATTGGATAAAGTGTCCACCTCGAATAAGATGGTCTAAGTTTTTTTATTCCTTTTTCATACCATAGTGGAAATTTTAACATCCTTTTTTGTTGCAGGATATCAGATTAGTCCAAATGGGCGTCAGTTTACAAGGGACAAGTGAAGACCCTGTTATTTTTTAAAAATTTCCGCCAGGCTGTCAGAGAGGAGTTAATGTTAATGCTTTTAAAACTGTCATGGCGTTTGATACAGGGGCTTATAAAAGGTAGGTCAGAGATATTTAGCAACCCACAGAGAGCCTGTTCAGCATCTAACCATGGGTTTCCTAGTGGGATTGATTTTGTCCAGTCTGTTGGCTTATTTGCTTCTCTCATCACAGTCCATCAATCTTTCTTGTCAGGCCAATATGATATAATCGTAGTAGTAGTAAGCTTTTATTTGCAGACTCAAAGTCCATAAAAATACATGAAACATGTATCAACACTAAAAGAACAACAGAAAATTTAAAAAACACAGTGTATATAAAAACAGAGTATAAAAATGTGAGTATAAAACAGAGCATAAAGCAAAATATGACAGCATTTCAGCAACGCATAGTAGTGAGATGCCTTAATAGTTATTGCGGTTGCTGCGGTCACTCTTGTTCTTGTACAGGATTGTGATAGTAGGGTCTCTCATCTCCTGTGGGACTGAACCCTCCTCCCAGCACCTGCAGAGCAGCTGGTGGAGAGTATCAACCCTAATTCTTAGGTGAGAGGGTCACAGTCCACTTATCAGTCTGTTTCCAGGCTTAAGTCCCGCTCACCCCAGCAAGACAGGTGGACAGTGGTGGGAAAGCACCTTATTAACTGGGGGCTGCCCAGTTTAAGCGGGCGGTAGCTATCCAGTGGGGCTAAACAGTCCCTCCCACTGTCAGGAGTGACCCCTGGCGTCTGGCTCTACGCCAATCAAGCCATGACTTAGAACTGGTAACTGCCACTCCCCGGTTTGATTCCATGCCAGGCAGAGCCATACGACATGCTGAAGTTGCCTCTCCAGGCACTTGCCTGGGCAGTGTGTATGGAAAGACTGGTTTGCCCATGTCACACAATCCCCCTCTCGGTCTTGCTGGTAGAGTCCGAAGGAAAGGCGTAGCCAGTATGTTCGGGATCAGGTGGACTGCAGGAGTTGCCAGTCACTGATAAACCATCAGGCTGCCTCACGGGGATCCACTCCGTTTTTTCTGTCAGGGTTTGCTCCCTTAGCCTTAGGCTATCCCAAGCCCAGTGGGACCATATCCCTGGTCAAGGGAGGCTAAGGGTGGACCAACACTTGCCCAAGGTATCCACCCAGGCTAGTGGAGGGAAGGAGGCGCTCTACTGCTCCATTCTAGACCAGCTTCAAGCAGGGTCTAACCACTGCCCTGGACTGGGATATATAGACAGAGGTAATTAACAAACACAAGACCTGGGTGAAGGACCAGACTAAGAACGATCCAACAGACTCTCATGATGAATATTAGAACAAGGATTCAGTGTACCCTGCCCGGTATGGGGTTACCAGGGCCTCACCCTGGAACTAGGCCTGGGGGAGGGGCTTGATAGCTAGCGCCTGGTGGCCGGGTTTCTGCCCATGGGACCCAGCAGGGCTCAGCCCAAAGGAGTTACATGAGTCCGCCCTCCAGTGGGCTCACCACCTGCAGGAGAAACCACGGGGGTCCGGTGCTACGTGGATCAAGTGGCAGTCGAAGGCAGAGACCTTGACGGTCTGATCCCAGGCTTCCTACATTGGCTTTTGTGATGCGAAATGTCACCTCTCTGGTGGGGAAGGAGCCTGAGTTGGTTTATGACGTTGAAAGATACCGGCTAGATATAGTTAGCCTCACCTCAACACACAGCTCTGGTTCTGGAACCAGTCTCCTGGAGACGGGCTGGAGCTTGGCCTATTCTTGAGTTGCCCTGAGTGAGAGGTAATGAGCAGGGGTGGGTATTCTTGTATCCCCCCACCTTGCTGTCTCTAAATTGGAGTTTTCCCCGGTGGATGAAAGGGTTGTTTCCCTGCGCCTTCGGGTTGGGAAACAGGTCCTGACCATCATTTGTGCCTATGCACCACATGATGGTTCAGAGTACCCACCCTTTTTGGAGTCTCTGACTGGGTGCTGGAGGATGCTCCTCTTGGAGCATGCCTTTGGCATAGCAAACCGGGGTGGTGGTTCCTCTCTTCAAGAAAGGGGACTGGAGGGTGTGCTCCAACTTTAGAAGGATCACACTCCTCAGCCTCCCTGGGAAGGTCTATGCCAAGGTACTGGAGAGGAGAGTCCAGCCGTTGGTCGAACCTCGGATTCAGGAGGAGCAATGTGGTTTTCGTCCTGGCCGTGGCACATCGGACTAACTCTTTACCCTCTCGAGAATCCTCAAGGGTTCGTGGGAGTTTGTCCAACCAGTTTATATGTGTTTTGTGGACTTGGAGAAGGCATTCGACCGCATCCCTCATGGTTTTTTGTGGGGGGTGCTTCGGGAGTATGGGGTATCAGGCTTGTTGTTACGAGCTATACAGTCTCTATACAACTGTTGTGAGAGTTTGCTTCGTACTGCCAACACTCAGTCGGACTCATTTCCAGTGAGAGTTGGACTTCACCAGGGCTGCCCTTTGTCACCGATCCTGTTCATGATTTTTATGGACAGGATTTCTAGGCACAGCCAGGGAACGGAAGGTGTCATTCTTGGTGACCACAGGATCTCATCTCTGTTGTTTGCAGATGATATTGTCCTGTTGGCTTCATCCAGCAATGACCTACAGGTCTTACTGGGATGGTTTGCCACTGAGTCTGAAGCAGCTGGCATGAGATTCAGCACCTTCAAGTCCATGGTCCTCAGCTGGAAAAAGGTGGATTGTCCTCTTTGGGTTGGAGACAAGCTCTTGCACCAAGTGGAGGAGTTTAAGTATCTCGGGGTCTTATTCACGAGTGAGGGGAAAATGGAGCGAGAGATCGACAGACGGATTGGAGTAGCTTCTGCAATGATGCGGACGTTGTACCGGTCTGTTGTGGTGAAGAGGGAGCTTAGTTCTAAGGCAAAGCTGTCGATTTACCAGTCAATCTATGTTCCTACTCTCACCTATTGTCACAAGCTTTGGGTAATGACCAAAAGAATGAGATTGCCGATACAAGCGGTTGAAATGAGCTTTCTTCGTCGAACTGCTGGACTCACCGTTAGAGATAGGGTGAGGAGCCCAGTCATTGGGGAAGGGCTCAGAGTAGAACCGCTGCTCCTCCACATTGAAAGGAGCCAGTTGAGGTGGTATGGGCATCTGATCAGGATGCCTCCTGGATTCCTCCCACTTGAGGTGTTTCGGACACGTCCCACTGGGAGGAGACCCCGGGGCAGACCCCAGACTCGTTGGAGAGACTACGTCTCCCAGTTGGTCTGGGAGCACCTTAGTATCCTCTCTGAAGAGCTGGAGCATGTGGCTGGGGAGAGGGAAGTCTGGGCTTCTCTGCTTGACCTGCTGCCTCTGTGACCTGGACCTCCGGAACAGCAGTAGAAGATGGATGGATGGATGGACGCCATACTCTGTACATATGTTAAGGAGCTTCTGCAAATCCACAGTACTTGGACTGAAGATTATAAGGTCATCTGCATACATAAGATCGTTAACCAGCATTTCACCAATCATACACACACACATGCAGGCTGTCAAATGCACGGACAGTTCATCGACATATAAATTTAAATAGAACCGTGGACAAAATTCCCCCCGTCTCACACCATTACTAACTCCAAAGAGGGCCAATATGCTGCCTGCCCATTTAACCTACATCTTCTGGTGAGAATACCAATAGGCCAAAACCGTCACAATGTACCCAGGCGCTCCTCTTTGCTTTCATTTAATAAAAAGTTTTCTGTTGTTGACTCGATCAAATGCTTAGGAAGCGTCAATAAAACACATAAGAACAGATAAGTTTTTGCTCCTATACAGGTTAACTATTTCCTTAAGTGCATATGTATATGCACATGTCAGTCCCATGCTTTGGTTTAAAACCAAACTGATTATCACAGGAAATAATATATCCATTTTCTCTGTCAAACAAGATTCTTTCCAACACTTGATAAGATGCTGGCTAGTGCTATCATCATCATCATCATTATCATCATCTTAACAGTCTGTTGGGGGCGACAATGACTGTGTCATGGTCTGCTCTGTGATTACTGCCATCAGCCGCACGCACACCTGCTCTCCATCTAGTCCTGGCCTATTTATACCGCGCTGCCCAGGCTTCAGTGCGGAGATGTCTCACTGTGCCTCAGACAAGCTTCATCTGCTATCCTCTTCGTCCTTGCCAAAGTCTGCAGTCGATTTTGATCCAAGCCTGCTGTCCTGAAGCCTGAGGGACTTCTTCCACAGCTCACGTAAGCGCCTACTATTCAACTCACCTTATCCTCTAGTCCCCTGTGCACAGGTGGAGCGCCTTGGCGGCTGATTCACTCCTCCTCTGTGGCGGTGGACTCCTCTTCACCCCTCTACATACACCACCTCCATCTCCAAGACTACACACCAGCAGGAGCTGCAAATCTCAGCTGCGGACTCTGTCTTCCTGGCCATAGCCGCCGAGCTAAACCTGAGCCATCCACCATCTCAGCATTCAGTAAGCCTCTGACTAACAGCTCATCATCTGCAGTTTCCTTAATTAACTGTCATGCTTCTGTGTTGCCAGGCTGTACGGTGTCCTACTCTGTCTCCTGCAGTTCCTGCCCACACTTACACACACACACTCACACACTTACAGTGGGGTAAAAAAGTATTTAGTCAGCCACCAATTGTGCAAGTTCTCCCACTTAAAAGATGAGAGAGGTCTCCAATTTCCATCATAGGTATACCTCAGCTATGAGAGACAAAATGAGAAAAAAAAAATCCAGAAAATCACATTGTCTGATTTTTAAAGAATTTATTTGCAAATTATGGTGAAAAAATAAGTATTTGGTCAATAACAAAACTTCATCTCAATACTTTGTTATATACCCTTTGTTGGCAATGACAGAGGTCAAACGTTTTCTGTAAGTCTTCACAAGGTTTTCACACACTGTTGCTGGTATTTTGGCCCATTCCTCCATGCAGATCTCCTCTAGAGCAGTGATGTTTTCGGGCTGTCACTGGGCAACACGGACTTTCAATTCCCTCCAAAGATTTTCTGTGGGGTTGAGATCTGGAGACTGGCTAGGCCACTCCAGGACCTTGAAATGCTTCTTACGAAGCCAATCCTTTGTTGCCCGGGCGGTGTGTTTGGGATCATTGTCATGCTGAAAGACCCAGCCACGTTTCATCTTCAATGCCCTTGCTGATGGAAGGAGGTTTTCACTCAAAATCTCACGATACATGGCCCCATTCATTCTTTCCTTTACACGGATCAGTTGTCCTGGTCCCTTTGCAGAAAAACAGCCCCAAAGCACGATGTTTCCACCCCATGATTCACAGTAGATATGGTGTTCTTTCTCCTCCAAACACGACAAGTTGAGTTTTTACCAAAAAGTTCTATTTTGGTTTTATCTGACCATATGACATTCTCCCAATCCTCTTCTGGATCATCCAAATGCTCTCTAGCAAACTTCAAATGGGCCTGGACATGTACTGGCTTAAGCAGGGGGACACGTCTGGCACTGCAGGATTTGAGTCCCTGGCGGCGTAGTGTGTTACTGATGTTAGCCTTTGTTACTTTGGTCCCAGCTCTCTGCAGGTCATTCACTAGGTCCCCCCGTGTGGTTCTGGGATTTTTGCTCACCATTCTCGTGATCATTTTGACCCCACTGGGTGAGATCTTGCGTGGAGCTCCAGATTGAGGGAGATTATCAGTGGTCTTGTATGTCTTCCATTTTCTAATAATTGCTCCCACTGTTGATTTTTTCACACCAAGCTGCTTACCTATTGCAGATTCAGTCTTCCCAGCCTGGTGCAGGTCTACAATTTTGTTTGTGGTGTCCTTTGACAGCTCTTTGGTCTTGGCCATAGTGGAGTTTGGAGTCTGACTGTTTGAGGTTGTGGACAGGTGTCTTTTATACTGATAACGAGTTCAAACAGGTGCCATTAATACAGGTAACGAGTGGAGGACAGAGGAGCCTCTTAAAGAAGAAGTTACAGGTCTGTGAGAGCCAGAAATCTTGCTTGTTTGTAGGTGACCAAATACTTATTTTCCACCATAATTTGCAAATAAATTCATTAAAAATCCTTCAATGTGATTTTCTGGATTTTTTTTTTCTCATTTTGTCTCTCATAGTTGAGGTATACCTATGATGAAAAATTGGAGACCTCTCTCATCTTTTAAGTAAGAGAACTTGCACAGTTGGTGGCTGACTAAATACTTTTTTGCCCCACTGTACATGCCAATAAACCTAACTGAATCTATTCTTGAGTCTGTGTTTCGTCACTGGGTCACTAAACCATGTCAGTACATCTCTGCCAGAACGACCCAGCTGACAGCGCTTTGGTGCGCCAGTTAAATCATATGGAGATTCGAATAGATCAATTGGTTTATCAGCAACAATCCATATTGTCCCAATTAGCTCGTGTTATGAACCGGCTGGACCAACCAGGCCTCAGTCTTTTCCCCCAGCTTCTTCTGTCCCAAGTAGCTCCTCCTCTCCCGCTAGCTACCCGGCTAACCAGATCAGACCGGGGCCTCCTGCTCGGCTAACCCCCGTTCCTACACCCAGCCGCTTTAACGGTAAGCTAGGGGAGGCTAGGGGTTTTGTTATGCAGTGTGAGGTTGTGTTCCAGCGGGTGCCTGAGGATTTCTCCACTGACCATAATAAGATTGGCTATATGATAAACTTACTGGAGGGGTGAGCGCTAGCTTGGTTTTATGCGGTTATGGCTAGGGCTAACTATGCCAGCCTGACTTTCAGCCATTTCAGTGAGGAATTTAAGGAAGTGTTTGATCATTCTGATCGAAACAGTGTGCTTACCTCCCGGTTGTTAAACCTACGGCAGGGTTCCCAGGCTGAGGCTGACTACGCCGTCGACTTCTGGGTGGTGGCTACTGAGGTGGGGTGGGAGGACGCTTCCCTATGTAGCATTTTCATTAGAAGCCTCAGCCCTAGTCTACGGGATGAGCTAGCGCCCTTAGAAAAGCCCAGTAGGCTATCAGAGCTAATTTCCCTTGCCATCAGCTTAGACAATAGGTTGAGGGAGAGGGCAGCAGAACGTAGATCTTCCAGTCGCTCGGGTGCCCAATATTGCCACGCCCCTCAGTCTTCCCTATTGGCTCTTCCCCTCTCCAACTCTCCAGAGGCAATCCAGGTTGTCTCTGGCGGAGAAACAGTGCTGCTGAGAATTGGGGTTGTATCTGTATTGTGGGAGTGAGGAGCATGAGGTAGCATTATGTCCTCTTCGGCCAAAAGGGGGAGTCCGTGCATCACAGTAGGGGGACTCACGGACTCTCCTCAGTAAAATCCCCTATGTTTCTTTTCCCCATTCGTTTTATGCATAAACATAAGGAGATTCTCACTCAGGCTTTGATTGACTCAGAGGCAGAGCAGAGTTTTATTTCTCGGGACCTGGCAACCCAGTTGGGCCTACCCTGTCTCCCACTGCAGTCACCTCTACGGCTGATTGCCCTGTCCAAAGCTCCTATGGCCGTAATCTCCCAGCAGACAGCCCCAGTTTCTGTCATCATTTCTGGAAATCATCGGGAGGAGTTGCAATTCCTCGTTCTGCCGGTTTCTTCGTCCCCAGTCATCCTTGGTTTCCCCTGGTTGCGCCTCCACAACCCGTCAATTGACTGGCACACTGGGAGTGTCATGTCTTGGAGTTCGTTTTGTCTCGGTGCCTGTCTCCAATCAGCCGCTTGCTCACCATCCATGCCCTTGGGGGCTCCCATTGCCTCGCCTCCTGACCTGTCTAGAGTTCCCCCAGAGTACCATGACCTCGGAGCCGCTTTCAGTAAGACCCAGGCCTTGTCTCCCCCCCCCCACCGCCTGTATGATGGTGCCATAAATCTCCGTCCTGAAGCCCCGCTATCGTCGAGCCCTTTGTACAGCCTGTCACCTCCAGAGCGGGAGGCCATGGAGGCCTATATCAAGGAATCATTAAGTTCCGGCGTTATCTGGCCATCTTCTTTGGCAGTGAGGGCGGGATTTTTCTTTGTCGGCATGAAGGACGGATCTTTGAGGCCATGTATCGACTTTAGGGAGTTGAATAATATCACTGTCAAGGACAAATACACCCTCCCCTTGCTCACCACAGCCTTCGGCTCCCTCCAGGGGGCGTCCTGGTTCACCAAGCTGGAGCTCCGCAATGCTTACCACCTGGTGCGGATCCGAGAAGGCGATGAGTGGGAGACAGGGTTTCGGACCCCCAGCGGGCACTTTGAATATCTGGTAATGCCTTTCGGTCTGACCAATGCTCCTGCGGTGTTTCAGCGCCTTATTAATGATGTGTTGAGGGATTTCCTGGGTGTGTTTGTGCTTGTCTACCTGGATGACATCCTGATCTTCTCACAGTTCTTGGAGGAACATTGCATGCATGTGAGGCGAGTCCTGCAGCGGCTGTTGGAGAATAAGCTGTATGTCAAAGCCACGAAGTGTGAGTTCCAAGTCTCCAAGACGTCTTTTTTGGGATTCATCATCTCTCACAAGGAGATAATCCCGGATCCCGGTAAAATTAAGGTGGTGGTGGAATGGCCGACTCCCTCCTCCAGGAAACAGCTTCAGCAGTTCCTTGGGTTTGCAAATTTTTATCGCCACTTTAATAAGGGCTATAGTACGCTGGCTCTCCCCTTGACACGTCTCACCTCGTCCAAAGTGCCCTTTTGGTGGACGAAGGAGGTGGCTACGGCCTTTTCAGCGCTCAAGGAGCAGTTCTCCGATTCCCCCATCCTGATTCAGGTGGACCCAGCCCTTCAGTGTTTGGTGGAGGTGGACGCCTCGGATTCAGGTGTTGGTGCCGTCCTGTCCCAGCACTCCCCGGCGAACGGAAAGGTATGACCGTGCGCCTTCTTCTCCCGACGGCTGTCTCCGGCGGAACGTAACTACAGCATCGGTGACAGGGAGCTCCTGGCAGTCAAGCTTGTGCTGGAGGAGTGGCGCCATTGGCTGGAGGGGGCCTCTCAGCCGTTCGTGGTCTGGACGGACCACATGAACCTGGAGTACCTTTGGATGGCCAAGTGCCTGAATGCTCGGCAGGCCCGCTGGTCCTTGTTTTTTGGGCATTTTGACTTTACCATCACGTACCGTCCCGGGTCCAAGAACACCAAGCCGGACGCCCTCTCCAGGCAGTTTGCTACCAATGTCTCGGATGCTGAAGATCACCCCATCTTGTCTCCTTCCTGTGTCGTGGGCGCTCTCTCCTGGGGCATCAAGGAGAGGGTCCGGAGGGCGCAGGAGTCTAAAGTGGACCCGGGCGGGGGTCCAGTGGGTAAACTGTTTGTTCCTTCGGCCGTCCGGGGGGAAGTCATTCATTGGGCCCATGCCTCCAGGTTGGCCTGTCATCCAGGGAGAAGACACACGGAGGAACTGCTGAGACGTACGTTTTGGTGGCCCGCCCTCCAAAAGGACGTTGGGGAGTATGTTTGTGCCTGTCCTCAGCGTGCCGCCAGCAAGTCATCTTCTTCCTCAGAATCAGAATCAGAATGAACTTTATTGCCAAGCATGCTTTTACACATACAAGGAATTTTACTTGACATTAAGGTGCGCTCATGTTAAGCGCTCCCTAATGACCTGGCAGCCGACAGGCGCCTCATACAGTGGGGGTAAAGAGAGGGAGGGGGAGGGGGTGACACATTGGGCAGAGAGAAAAAAGCATAGTTATCAAAATAGAGCACATAAGCAAGCAAGATTATGATCACATAGAAAAAAAACCTCTAATTGCACACTTAGCAGACAAGTTACAGTTTCACACATTAACAGAGCAAGTTGAGAGAGACCAGTGTGTGTGTCAGTCATGTGATATTCATGGATGCAGTGTGATGTGTCAGTTACTGGTGTACAACAAAATTCCTCCCCCAAGCAACAACTAGATGTTATGTCCATGGTATCCTAGATACATAGATAACATGTCCACAAGAGTTCATCTCTCTTCAGTGCATGTCAGATGGTAAAATTCCATGCTAGTCACATGATGACGCTGTCTATAGAGAGTTCAGATTGCTGCACATCAGAATGTTTGGGTTAGAGAAAAGCCAAAACTCCCTTCTGCCTTATCTTTTCTCCTGGAGGAATGAGTTCTCCCAAGGACGCCGAATCAAGGTCTGATAAGCACAGTTCACTTAGAGCATAGAATTTTCACCTCTCATGCGATTCTGTGCATCACAATTTACATTTACATTCCCAGGCTTTAAAATCATTCCCTGGAGAGCACCCAGCGACTCCGAGATGTTTGCCACCTTCCGATTCAGTTCGCCATTAACCGCTATCAGTGCCCTCCCCAACTGGCCGAATTGTTGAAGGAGCTTCGCCGGGTCCGCATTTTGACTAGCTCTTTCCAACTTCTTTAGTTTCCGATACACCAGGAAAACTCCAAAGCCAAACAGCAGAAATCCTGTGATCATGAAGCCAAACAGGTAGATGTCTTCCACATCTTCAATCGAAAGATCACAGAGACACATGAGTTTCCAATTGTCCCATGAGTCTCTCACATACCCCGCAGCCGAAGTGCCTGCAGGACATTTGGGCTCCCCCGGGCCCGATTTTCTGTTTGAAAAAGTGGTGTCAATTGCATTTAAAGCCCAGTTCACCAATTCCATAATTTTCCGTTTGGATCGAGATGCAGCGAGAAGAAGAGCGAGACACAGACAGGACACAGCAAGCTGGGATCAGTGAAGGGAGGAGAAGAGGTAGGAGAGGAGAAGAAATGCGTCTGCTCTCTGTGACAGCCGGAAGAAGAAGCTGAACTACTCCATCCTCTCCCCACTCCCGGCAGGCCCTGGTCCCATGTGACATTGGATTTCGTCACTGGCCTTCCTCCCTCCAACAGTCACACCGTAGTGCCCACCATTGTCGACAAGTTCTCCAAGGCTGCTTATTTTGTTCCTTTGCAGGGGTTGTCTACGGCTAGGGAGACAGCTGACTTGCTCGTACAGCATGTGGTGAGGCTACATGGGATCCCCCTGGATATTGTCTCTGACCAGGGGCCCCAGTTTACATCTCAGGTTTGGAGGACGTTTTGCAATGCTCTTGGGGCTACAGTAAGCCTGTCATCCAGTTACCATCCCCAGTCCAATGGCCAGTGTGAGAGGACCGCATTGTGGCCACCACCAATCCTGTGTCTTGGAGCTCGCACCTGCCGTGGATTGAGTATGCCCATAACTCAACAGTCTGTTCGGCCATTGGTATGACCCCCTTCCAGGCCTCGCTTGGAAGGGGGTTCTGGTGGATTCTGTTCCCTGAAGAGGAGGCTGACACCACCGTGCCATCTGTCAGGGCTCACCTAAGGCGCTGTCGCCGGCTGTGGAGGGCGATCTGGACCACTGCCAACCACCGTAGGACTCCAGCTCCTTCTTACCAGGTGGGTCAGCAGGTTTGGTTATCTACCAAGAACATTACTAACTAACTAACTAACTAACTAACTAACTAACTAACTAACTAACTAACTAACCTGCACTTATATAGCACTTTTCAAGTCACAAAGACCACTCAAAGTGCTTTCACTAGTACTAACCCTCTATTCTAAGGGCCTATAGGAAACAGATATCTAGGGACAATTTAGAACAGCCAATTAACCTAACATGCATGTCTTTGGATTGTGGGAGGAAACTGGAGCCCCCGGAGTAAACCCACGCAACACAGGGAGAACATGCAAACTCCACACAGAAAGGTTCCAACCCCTATCAGCCTGGGGATTCGAACCAGGAACCTTCTAGCTGTAAGGCAACAGTGCTAACCACTGCACCACCGTGCTGCCCATTAATTAACATTAATTTGAAGGCTGAAGCTAGGAAGATGACTCAGCGCTGTATTGGACCTTTTGCCATCTCCCGCATTGTCAACCCAGTGTCCCCTCCCTCCGCATCTGTCCTACCTTCCACGTATCGCAAATTAAACCTTTCTGTTCCACCCCTCTGTGTCCCCCTCCCAGGCCCCCGCCTCTGTTGATGATGATCGATGGCGACCCGGAGTGGAAAGTCACCGCCATCCTGGACGCCCGTCATTGGGGTCGCGGCCTGCAGTACCTGGTGGACTAGGAGGGTTATGGGCCAGAGTGGAGGTCCTGGGTGCGTCCTTCCTTAGTCCTGGACAAGGACCTCATCAGGGACTTCCACCGGACACATCCAGGTAGGCTGGAACGACCACCAAGATGCGTTCCATGGGGGGGGGAGTACTGTCATGGTCTGCTCTGTGATTATTGCCATCAGCTGTGTGCACACCTGCTCTCCATCTAGTCCTGGCCTATTTATACCGTGCTGCCCAGGCTTCAGTGCGAAGATGTCTCACCTGCTCCAGACAAGCTTCATCTGCCATCCTCTTCGTCCTTGCCAAAGTCTGCAGTCGACCTTGTTCCAAGCCTGCTGTCCCGAAGCCTGAGGGACTTCTTCCACAGCTCACGTAAGTGCCTACTATTCAACTCACCTTGTCCTCTAGTCTCCTGTGCACAGGTGGAGCGCCTTGGCGGCGGACTCCTGTTCACCCCTCTACATACAACACCTCCATCTCCAAGTCTACACACCAGCAGGAGCTGCAAATCTCAGCTGCGGACTCTGTCTTCCTGGCCATAGCCACGCCAGGAAGGTCCGCTGGGCCGTATTCTTTCTCAGATTCAATTTCACTATCACTTACAGACCTGGCTCACACAACATTAAACCAGATACACTCTCTTGACAATTCTGCTCCAACCATTCAGCCACCCCCCCATCCCTCTCCCAGCCAATCGTCGCGCCTTTGTGCATCCTTGGAGCCCTTAAGTGGGAAATCGAGCAGAGGGTCCGACAAGCCCAGACCCTGGAGCCCAGACCAGCAGGGTGCCCTAAGGACCACCTGTTTGTTCCCGCAACCCTCCGCAGTGACATCATCCAGTAGGGCCACTCCAGTCACTTTACCTGTCATCCTGGGGTAATTCGGATGATAGACCTGATTCGACGAGTGTTCTGGTGGCCCACCCAGCGGAGGGACATTCAAGAATATGTCAAGGCTTGTTAGACATGCGCCCGCAACAAGTCCAACTCCTCACCCCCTGCTGGCCTGCTCCATCCATTACCCGTCCCCAGTTGACCTTGGTCTCATATTGCCTTGGACTTTGTCACAGGACTCCCCTCCCCCACAGGCAAGCCCGTCATCCTTACCATTGTCGACTGATTCTCCAAAGCTATTCATCTGGTACCCCTCCCCAAATTACCCTCCTCCTCCGAAACTGCCGACCTCCTCACCACTCATCTGCCTACACGGCATTCCTGTGGACATTGTGTTTGACCGGGGCCCACTATTCACCTCACAAGTCTGGAAATCCTTCTGATAGTCAATGGGAACCACAGTAAGTCTTACATCTGGTTATCACCCACAAAGCAACGGGCAGGCTGAGCGTACCAATCAGTCTCTGGAGACCACCCTCAGATGTGTAGCAGCCAAAAACCCGTCCTCTTGGAGCATGCATCTGACCTGGGTGGAATATGCCCATTACTCAGCTGTTTCCACTGCCACGGGGCTCACAGCATTTGAGGCTTCTATGGGGTACCCCCCCACACCCCTTTTGCCCATGGAGGAGAGGGAAGTCACAGTGCCGTCCGTGGTGGCTCATGCACGCTGCTGCCGCCGGCTCTGGAGAGCCACCTTCCTCTTCTCTACAGAGCATAACCGCCTGTATGCGGACAGGAAGCAGACCCCAGCTCCCAACTATAAGGTCAGACAGCACGTTTGGTTGTCAGCACACCAAATACCCTTGAAAGCAGAATCAAGGAAGTTATCACCTCACTTCTTGGGTCCGTTCCCTGTCATCAAAATTTTCAATGACTCCACAGTCCACCTACAGCTCCCACGGGCCCTTCGTGTCCACCCGACTTTTCCCAAATCAAACCCCTCTCCGCAAGCCCTCTCTGCACCCCCCCCCCCCAAGCCGCTTCCTCCTCCTCAGATCCCCAATGGCCAGACCACCTACACCATCCAGAGAATTCTGGACATTTGCCGCCAGGGCTGAGGCTTAAAATATCTAGTCCACTGGAAGGGCTACGGCGCTGAAGATAGGTCATGGATCCCCAGATCTTACATCCACGATAAGGGGATGGTCTGGGCCTTCCACCAAGCTCATCTGGAGAAGTCCAGTGGACCACCAGGAGGTGTTCCTTGTGGGGGGTGGCACTGTCATATTCAGCATATTCAGGTGAGCGTGCGCCCCCTCCTTCCTGCCAAAGATTCCCCAGCTCCACAGGCAATCATAACACCTGCGTGAGTGGACACACCTGCCACCTCTTCCTTGGCAGCACTTATAAGGACCATCAGATGGAAGCTTCAGCGCTGGCTCATTGGGTATACTGCCATTGCTAACAAGCAAGTAAGTTTGAATTAATCTCTGAGAATTACTTTCTCATGATCCTTTCTTTATTGCACTGTCCCTGTCAAATAAACTAATCTACTACTACTCCTCTCCTTTCCTAGGTTGCTGCCATCCATGCGATGCGTCTCTGGGGATTGTTGTGCACTCACCTGCTCCATCATCCTTACCCCGCCTTAGCTTCCTACCTCCACCCGGTCAGACATCACCCAGCTTTATTTCAACTGGATTCTCTGTCGGGTTCTCTGCTCGGTTCACGTGAGTGGCAAATTTGGTTTCTTCACTTCCCAACCTCCCTTCTCTCATTAATTGCTCTCGTCTCTTCCCACAGGCTGAATCTTCCTCTGGCGAGTGACGTTTTCTGTGGCAGTGCTTCTCTTTTTGAAATTGATAAACTGTTTAAACGTTGCCTATCTGTGTTGTGAGTATTTTTTCTGGTGTAGCACCCTGCATGTGAGCTGATCTTTCTATCAGTATGACATTTAAGTGTGACAAACACAAAAAATGAGAAATCAGGAAGGGGGCAAATACTTTTTCACACCACTGTATTTCTAGTTGTCATGATTATTCTTATTATTATCATTGTTATGGTCCTGTCTCTCCCGGTCCTCTATTCATGCCTCATGTTTACCCCTTTGTCTCAGTCCATCAGGTTTTTCCGTACCGATAGCCACTCCCTGCTGTTCTGTTATGGATGTCCCTTGCCGGGTATCATAGAGACGCTATAGGCCAACCAGTGAGTTTGCATGTTTTATTAATGAAAGGCACAACGACAAAATAAATAGCCACGTGGGGCAAAAACACGAACATCGACAAGGCTAAGACTATAGACTCAGAGGATAAACTATGAACAGGAGCGAGGCCGGAGCCAACGCTGAACAATAACACACTTAGGTGGAAAAGAGAACGGTGAATCAAAAAGGAGACTGGAGTCGAGGTTAGGGGCACCAGTCATGTACGCAGAGGAGCACGTACAGTTGTGTAGGTCGCAGTGAGGAACGACCATATGAAAAACACAGAGATAAGAACGGGGAAAATACCGGACAACCCGAGCGTGGACAGAATCAGCGCCTAGGCTATAACAGTACCCACCCATTCACAAGGCGCATTCCAGGCACAAACGTAGCATCCCAGCCCCCCCCCCCCCAACCCGAAGGCTACCAGGGCCGACCCAGGGAGGGCGGAGGGGGAAACAGGCCAGGAGGGCGAGAACCAAAAAAGGAAAAATACAACACCAAGAAAAAAAAAAAAAAAAAAAGTAACACACAAGGGACGGGCAGCCAAGATAACTAAAATGATGAGGCTTAAACACAGAAAAACAAAGGCAGAACATGCTACAAATAATCCTCGAGCACAGTGACTCAAATAAACAAAAATATACATAACATCCTGTCCGGTAAGGAAACAAGAGAAAACAAAATACAGGTACATTCCCAAAAATGCACAAGTACCAAAATCCCACCGAGGGAAGAGGGAGAAAAAAAACAAACAAACTCACAAGCAAGAAAACCAAAATACAGGTACTGTACATCTCCAAAAATAATACACAAGTACCATATAACCACTGAGGGGAAAAAAAACTCATTTGCTACAGAGTAGACCAGCAAAAGTACAAATATTGTCCAATACTATCACTCAGGCAAAGACAAAAAAAAAAAAAAGATCATCCCTTCAAACTTACAGTGGGGCAAAAAAGTATTTAGTCAGCCACCAATTGCGCAAGTTCTCCCACTTAAAAGATGAGAGAGGTCTTCAATTTTCATCATAGGTATACCTCAACTATGAGAGACAAAATGAGAAAAAAAAAATCCAGAAAATCACATTGAAGGATTTTTAATGAATTAATTGGTAAATTCCTCAGTAAAATAAGTATTTGGTCACCTACAAACAAGCAAGATTTCTGGCTCTCACAGACCTGTAACTTCTTCTTTAAGAGGCTCCTCTGTCCTCCACTCGTTACCTGTATTAATGGCACCTGTTTGAACTCATTATCAGTATAAAAGACACCTGTCCACAACCTCAAACAGTCAGACTCCAAACTCCACTATGGCCAAGACCAAAGAGCTGTCAAAGGACACCAGAACCAAAATTGTAGACCTGCACCAGGCTGGGAAGACTGAATCTGCAATAGGTAAGCAGCTTGGTGTGAAGAAATCAACTGTGAGAGCAATTATTAGAAAATGGAAGACATACAAGACCACTGATAATCTCCCTCGATCTGGGGCTCCACGCAAGATCTCACCCCGTGGGGTCAAAATGATCACGAGAATGGTGAGCAAAAATCCCAGAACCACACGGGGGGACCTAGTGAATGACCTGCAGAGAGCTGGGACCAAAGTAACAAAGGCTACATCAGTAACACGCTACGCCGCCAGGGACTCAAATCCTGCAGTGCTAGGCATGTCCCCCTGCTTAAGCCAGTGCATGTCCAGGCCCGTCTGAAGTTTGCTAGAGAGCATTTGGATGATCCAGAAGAGGACTGGGAGAATGTCATATGGTCAGATGAAACCAAAATAGAACTTTTTGGTAAAAACTCAACTTGTCGTGTTTGGAGGAGAAAGAACACCATACCTACTGTGAAGCATTGGAGAGGAAACATCATACTTTGGGGCTGTTTTTCTGCAAAGGGACCAGGACGACTGATCCGTGTAAAGGAAAGAATGAATGGGGCCATGTATCGTGAGATTTTGAGTGAAAACCTCCTTCCATCAGCAAGGGCATTGAAGATGAAACATGGCTGGGTCTTTCAGCATGACAATGATCCCAAACACACCGCCCGGGCAACGAAGGAGTGCCTTCGTAAGAAGCATTTCAGGGTCCTGGAGTGGCCTAGCCAGTCTCCAGATCTTAACCCCATAGAAAATCTTTGGAGGGAGTTGAAAGTCCGTGTTGCCCAGCGACAGCCCCAAAACATCACTGCTCTAGAGGAGATCTGCATGGAGGAATGGGCCAAAATACCAGCAACAGTGTGTGAAAACCTTGTGAAAACTTACAGAAAACGTTTGACCTCTGTCATTGCCAACAAAGGGTATATAACAAAGTATTGAGATGAACTTTTGTTATTGACCACATATTTATTTTACCAAGGAATTTACCAATTAATTCATTAAAAATCCTTCAATGTGATTTTCTGGATTTTTTTTCTTATTTTGTCTCTCATAGTTGAGGTATACCTATGATGAAAATTGGAGACCTCTCTCATCTCAGCTCTCCAGCCACTAGCTATGGCTACTACCTCTCTTTCCTCTCCTCCTCTGGTGTGCTCTCTCTGTCAGATGTTTAGCTACACCTCTGCCTCTTTTAGTGATAACGGTAAATGTAATAAATGTTGTCTTTTTGAGGCGCTCGAGGCGAGGTTGCCTGATTTGGAATCCCGGCTCCGCTGCACTGAAACACTGTCTGCGCCAGTTAATCTCGACGGACGCCCATTAGCTGCAGCGGAGCTAGCTAGCTTAGGTCCCACTGTCAGCGGTTCCCCGGCTTTCCTCAGCAGCGAGGAGACTGGGTGGGTGACGGTGAGAAGGAAGCCTAGTCGCAAAGCCCCGGTTCACCACCAACCTGTTCACGTTTCTAATCATTTTTCCCCGCTCAGCGACACACCCGCTGAGGAAAAAACTCTGATCATTGGCGACTCTGTAGTCAGAAACGTGAAACTAGAGACTCCAGCGGCCATAGTCCAATGTATTCCTGGGGCCAGAGCAGGCGACATCGAGTCAAATTTGAAAATGCTGGCTAAAAGTAACTGTAAATACTCCACAATTGTTATTCACGCCGGCATTAATGACATCCGTCTCCGGCAGTCGGAAGTCACGAAACTTAATATAGAATCGGTGTGTGAGTTTGCAAAAACGATGTCTGCCACTGTAGTATTCTCTGGGCCCCTCCCCAATCTGACCAGTGATGACATGTTTAGTCGCTCGTCATCCTTGAACCGCTGGCTGTCTGTGTGGTGTCCTAAAAATGACGTGGGCTACATTGACAATTGGAGCTCTTTTTGGGGAAAACTTGTCACGCCGCACCGCTCATCAACGGCGCCACCTGCTCACACACCTGCTAATCATCAGCGGCGAGGGATAAAAGCCGCCTCGCCCTAAGCTTCGGCCTGAAGCCGTAGACTTCATCGCCCTTCCATGCGAAGCATCAACTCTTTCTTCAGCATCACGCTAAGTGGTAAGAAGATTCCTTACCTTGCCTTTTCCAGTCTGCTCCCCTGTGCACAGGTGGATTCCTCGGCGGCGGACAACTCCGTTCCTCGTCCTTCCTCGCTGCTGCACCGAGTCCTGCAGGTGACTGTCTCCCGGGGTTCCGTCCTTGAAGTGCCTGCCATCAGTCAAATACAAGTAAGCTTCTCTCCCTCGCCTATTCTCCTGCTGTGTTGGTGTGTGCCCGTCACCCTGTGTCTGTTCTTTCCCATAGGGTTGCCGGCTGAACGGTCTCCTGCCTCTGTGCCCGAAGCAGACGCCACCACCAATACATTTACATTCCGCTGACACACACCCATACATCCCTGTTGTTAATAAACAGTTTGAACTACTCCGAGCCTGTGTGTGTGCGTCTCCTGAGCCGAACGTTATGTCAGTACGGCTTCAGCCGAGCGGCTCGGCAGACGGCGGGCTCGCACACCGGTTTACCATCCTCGAGGCTCGAGTGGATCAGGTTGTTTATCAGCAACAGGTGATCCTAAATCAATTAGTAAATTTAACGAACCGATTGAACCGCCTGGACCCCCAACAGCCGTTCCCCCCGGCTCACCAGGGTGGCGCGGCTCCTGCTGTTCCAGCGGCCGTCCAGCCGGCTCCAGTGGCACCGGTTCGGCTTACACCGATTCCGACCCCCGCCCGCTTTAGCGGTAAGCTCGGTGGAGCGCGGGGGTTCATTATGCAATGTGAGTCCGTGTTCCACCGTGTACCCGGAGATTTTCCCTCAGATCACAGCCGAATTGGTTACATAGGGAATCTTCTGGAGGGGCATGCGTTAACTTGGACCTACGCCGTAATGACGAGGCCCAGTTATGCCACCCTCACCTATGACCAATTCGTGAGGCGCTTTCTGGAGGTCTTTGACCATTCTCAAACCGAGACGGTCCAGACCGATCGGCTTCTCGCGCTCCAGCAGGGAAGCCGGTCGTCAGCGGACTACGCGGTCGACTTCCGGGTAGCGGCGGAGGAATTGGGCTGGGAGGAACGCTCCCTCTGTGGCCTGTTCCTCCGCAGCCTCAATGATGATCTGAGGGATGAACTGGCTGGACAGGATATCCCTGAAACGCTAGCGGAGCTAACTTCTTTAGCCATCAGCTTGGACAACAGGCTGCGCGAGCGCTCCTCAGGACGGAAGTCGTCTACTTCGCGCCCTCGGGGAGTCTCGCTGCGCCTGCCCCAAGCTCGCCCCCTGGCGGCACCGCCACCATCGTGCCCCGAGGAGTCGGAGCCGATGGTGACGGGCTGGACAAAGCTCTCTCCGGCAGAGAGACAACGCCGCCGTGAGTTGAATCTCTGCATGTATTGCGGAGACAGTCAACACACGGTGGAGCTTTGTCCACAAAAAGCCAAACGGCGGGGTTCGCGAGTCACTGTAGGGGGCCTCGCAGATGTCAATCGGTTAGGTCCACTCACTCAATTAAAGCTGCCCATCCGTTTCTGCCACAACCCCACTGGGCATCTCACCCACGCACTGGTGGATTCGGGTGCAGAAGGCAGCTTCATTTCACAGAGCCTGGCAACCCGTTTGGGCATCCGCTGTCAGGCACTGAAAAATCCCATCTCCCTTGTCAACCTCTCCCGTGCCTCCCTTGGGAGAGTGTCACACCAAACCATCCCCGTTCCGGTCATCATCTTGGGAAACCACCGGGAGGAGATGACCTTCTATGTCCTCCCCAACTCTGTGTCGCCCGTCATCCTGGGGTATCCCTGGCTTCGCCTTCACAACCCGGTCCTGGATTGGAAATCAGCTGGGATATCGGCATGGAGTACATTCTGCATGGGCACCTGCCTTCAGTCCGCTGCCTGCTCTCCGTCCGCTCCTCCCCCTGCGACGGATGCTGCACCCCCGGACCTGTCTCTGGTGCCTCCGGAATTTCACGACCTGGGTATGGTGTTCAGCAAGACGAAAGCTATGTCTCTCCCCCCTCATCGGCCCTATGACTGTGCCATCAACCTCCGCCAGGGGGCTCCCTTACCTTCTGGTCGGCTCTATAGCCTGTCAGCGCCGGAGAAGGAGACGATGAACGCCTACCTGAAAGAGTCATTAAGTGCTGGGATAATCCGCCCATCATCGTCACCCGTGGGGGCAGGGTTCTTCTTCGTGGGAAAAAAGGATGGGTCCCTCTGCCCTTGTATTGACTACCGGGCCCTCAACGATATCACGGAGAAGGACCGTTACACCCTGCCTCTCATGGACACTGCTTTCCACTCCCTCCAGGGGGCGACCTGGTTCACCAAGCTGGATCTACGCAGCGCTTACCACCTCGTCCGGATCCGGGAGGGAGATGAGTGGAAAACAGCCTTCCGTACCCCGAACGGCCACTTTGAATACCTGGTGATGCCGTTCGGGTTGACCAACGCTCCTGCAGTCTTCCAGCGCCTCATTAATGACGTCCTCCGGGACTTCATCGGCCTTTTCGTGTTCGTCTACCTGGACGATATCCTCATCTTCTCCAAGTCCAGGGACGAGCACCAGGTCCACGTGAGGCGGGTCCTCCAAAGGCTGCTGGAGAATCGTCTGTACGTAAAGGCAGAAAAGTGTGAATTTTACGCCAGGACTACGTCCTTCCTGGGGTTTATCATCGCCCATGACAAGGTGCTCCCAGACCCAGAGAAGGTAAAGGCGGTGGTGGAATGGCCTACACCTGCATCCCGGAAGCAGGTGCAACAGTTTGTTGGCTTCGCCAATTTCTACCGCCGCTTTGTCCCCAACTTCAGTACCATCGTTGGACCACTGACCCGCCTCACGTCCCCGAAGGTCCCGTTCCGGTGGACCGAAGAGGTCGCTGCCGCCTTTGAGGCGCTGAAGGCGGAATTCTCCTCCTCCCGGGTCCTTCGCCAGGTCGACCCCGCGCTGCAGTGCATCGTAGAGGTAGACGCCTCGGACACGGGAGTGGGGGCAGTGCTGTCCCAGCGGTCGCCGGACGATGGCGCCAAACGACCCTGCGTCTTCTTCTCCCGGTGCTTGTCCCCGGCGGAGAGGAACTACGATGTGGGGGACAGAGAGCTCCTGGCCATCAAACTCGCCCTGCAGGAGTGTCGTCACTGGCTGGAGGGGGCGAACCTGCCGTTTGTGGTCCTTACGGACCACAAGAACTTAGAATATCTACGATCTGCCAAGCGCCTGAACGCCCGCCAGGCGCGTTGGTCTTTGTTCTTCGCCAGGTTCCAATTTTCAATCACCTTCAGGCCTGGCTCTAAGAACGGCCTGCCTGACGCCCTCTCCAGGCAGTTCACTCCCGTGGAGTCGGAGGAGACGCTCCACTCCATCCTGCCCAGGTCGTGCGTCATGGGAGCCATCTCGTGGGACATCAAGAGCAAGATCCGGAAGGCACAGGAGGCGGAACCTGATCCTGGCGGCGGACCGGAGGGGAGGCTGTTCGTGCCATCCGCGGTCCGAGGAGAGGTCATCCACTGGCTACACACCTCCAAGCTCACCTGTCACCCTGGCACCTCCCGGATGATAGATCTCCTCCAACGGTCCTTTTGGTGGCCAGGCCTGCGGAGGGATGCAGCCCGCTACGCCCGGGCTTGCCCAATCTGTGCCACCTGCAAGTCGGGAAATGCCCCTCCAGTGGGTCTGCTCCAGCCCCTGCCCGTCCCTGGCAGGCCCTGGTCGCACATCGCGTTGGATTTCGTCACCGGACTCCCTGACTCCAACTCCTATGACACCATCCTGACCATCGTGGACCGCTTCTCCAAGGCCGTGCACTTCGTCCCCCTGCGAGGCCTCCCTACTGCCCTGGAGACGGCGGACCTCCTCGTCCAACACGTGGTCAGGCTGCACGGGATTCCGGTGGACGTGGTCTCGGACCGGAGCCCCCAGTTTTCATCTGAGGTTTGGAGGTCTTTCTGCAACGCCATCGGAGCCAAGGTGAGCCTCTCCTCCGGCCATCACCCCCAATCCAACGGGCAGTGTGAGAGGACCAACCAGGAGCTGGAGGCTGCGCTCCGCTGTGTGTCCAGATCCAAACCCACGTCCTGGAGCAACCATCTTGCCTGGGTTGAATATGCCCACAACACCGCTCGCTCTTCTGCTACAGGGATGTCCCCCTTCAAAGCGTCCCTGGGTTACGACCCCCCGCTGTTTCCGGAGCAGGAGAGTGAGGTAACTGTCCCGTCAGTTAGGGCCCATCTCAGGCAGTTCCGCTCCACCTGGACTGCCGCGCGCAATGCGCTCTTACGCACAGCGGAGCGCAACAGGACTGTGGCGGACCGGCATAGAAGACCTGCCCCGGCGTACAGAGTTGGGCAACTTGTTTACGTTTCCACCCAGGACGTCAGTTTAAAAGGCGAGAGGAGAAAGCTGGCACAGCGCTTCATGGGTCCCTATCCCATCACCTGGATCATCAACCCGGTGGCTGTGCGCGTGGCTATTCCCCCCTCCCTCCGCATTCATCCCACTTTCCACGTGTCGAAGGTGAAGCTGGCAGTCACCGACCCCCTTTGCCCTCCTCCTGCAGCGCAACCCGCGCCCCGGATGATTGGGGGCCATCCGGCCTGGTCCGTCTCCTCCATCCTGGACTCCCGGCGCCGGGGTCGTGGGTTGCAATACTTGGTGGACTGGGAGGGCTATGGGCCCGAGCATCGACAGTGGGTGCCCCTGTCGTTTGTGTTGGACCCATCGCTCATCGCGGACTTCCACCGAGCGCACCCGGATAAGCCATCGCCAGGAGGCGCTGCTAGAGGGGGGAGTACTGTCACGCCGCGCCGCTCATCAACGGCGCCACCTGCTCACACACCTGCTAATCATCAGCGGCGAGGGATAAAAGCCGCCTCGCCCTAAGCTTCGGCCTGAAGCCGTAGACTTCATCGCCCTTCCATGCGAAGCATCAACTCTTTCTTCAGCATCACGCTAAGCGGTAAGAAGATTCCTTACCTTGCCTTTTCCAGTCTGCTCCCCTGTGCACAGGTGGATTCCTCGGCAGCGGACAACTCCGTCCCTCGTCCTTCCTCGCTGCTGCACCGAGTCCTGCAGGTGACTGTCTCCCGGGGTTCCGTCCTTGAAGTGCCTGCCATCAGTCAAATACAAGTAAGCTTCTCTCCCTCGCCTATTCTCCTCCTGTGTTGGTGTGTGCCCGTCACCCTGTGTCTGTTCTTTCCCATAGGGTTGCCGGCTGAACGGTCTCCCGCCTCTGCGCCCGAAGCAGACGCCACCACCAATACATTTACATTCCGCTGACACACACCCATACATCCCTGTTGTTAATAAACAGTTTGAACTACTCTGAGCCTGTGTGTGTGCGTCTCCTGAGCCGAACGTTATGTCAAAACCTGGTCTTATGAGACGAGACAGCATTCATCCCACTTTGGATGGTGCTTCTTTTATCTAACAATCTGGCATCTTTTTTATCCAAATTTCCAAAACCGTGACTACTCAGAGTTGGGACCAGGAAGCAGAGTCGTAGTCTTACACGCCTCTCTGCAGCTCCTCTTCATCCGCCACCCCTCAGCTTAGCCCCTGACTTCCCCATCAGAGAATCGTTGTCTGCTCCCTCCAAAGTAAATAAAAATATAATGTATAAGCATCCCAAAGTGATAAAGCAAAATATTGGTAAAACTCAAATTAAACATAAAGCCTCTAAATTGAATGATTTGGCCTCTGTTCCTCCTCATAATTTAAAAATTAAATGTGGTTTATTAAATATTAGGTCTCTAACTCCCAAGTCTCTGTTAGTCCATGATCTGTTAATTGATCATCAGATTGATTTAATTTCCCTTACAGAGACTTGGTTAGGGCAAGAGGATTATGTTGGTTTAAATGAATCAACTCCCTCTGGTTATTTAAACTGTCAAAATCCCAGAAGTTCTGGTCGTGGAGGAGGAGTAGCAACAATTTACCATTCCAAATTACTAGTTAATGTAAAGCAAAAAACATGTTATAATTCCTTTGAGGGCCTGGTCCTCAGTGTTGGGCACTTTAGCAATTTCAGGTTAAACCCAATTTTATTTGCCATAGTTTATCGTCCCCCATCAACCTATTCAGAATTTTTATCCGAATTTGCTGATTTCTTAGCTGATTTAGTGCTGAAATCTGATAGAATAATTATAGTAGGGGACTTTAATATACATGTGGATGTAGATAGTGACTGCCTTAATGTGGCTTTTAATTCAATATTAGACTCGATTGGGTTTTCTCAGAAAGTAGGAAATTCTACTCATTACCTCCACCATACATTGGACCTTGTTCTGACATATGGCATAGAAATAGAAAATCTTGTAGTGTCTCCTCATAACCCTGTACTGTCAGACCATTGTCTGTTAACCTTTGATTTTACTATTTCTGACTATTTGGCTGCTAAAGAAAAATATTATAACAGTAGATGCCTCTCAGATGATGCTGTTTCCAAATTTATGCAGATTGTTTCCTCTATGCCATGTGTCAACACAACGGAAATAAGCTATAGACAGCTTGCTCCTTCTGTAATTGATAACATGGTGGATAGTGTTTCAGCTTCTCTGCATCGGGCTCTAGACTTGGTGGCCCCCTTAAAAAAGAAAAGTCTAATCAGAGATTTTTAACTCCTTGGTTCAACACAGAAACTCGTAGCTTAAAACAGAAGACTCGTCAATTAGAAAGAAAATGGCGCTCTACTAATTTAGATGAAATCTATTTAGCTTGGAGAAATCATCTTTTAATTTATAAAAAATCTCTTAGAAAAGCTAGAACGAGTTATTACTCTGCATTAATAGAAGAGAACAAGAATAATCCCAGGTTTCTTTTCAGTACTGTAGCCAGGTTGACAAAGAGTCAGGACTCTGTCAATCCTAGCATCCCCTTAGAGCTTACTAGTCAGGACTTTATGAACTTTTTCAATAATAAAATTTCATCCATCAGAGATAAAATCAATCAGATTCTTCCCACAGTTAACTTAAATACTGTAACTACTACAACTCCTTCTATTGATGTCTGTCTTGATGAGTTTACTCCAATCGACCTTTGTGAGTTAGACAAAATAGTTTCCTCATCCAAACCTTCAACTTGTCTTTTAGACCCTATTCCTACCAGGTTATTTAAAGAAGTCTTCCCACTTATTGGTAGCTTTATTCTTCATATAATCAATTCTTCATTAACTTTAGGCCATGTACCGCAGGCTTTTAAAACGGCTGTAATTAAACCCTTACTCAAAAAGCCAACGCTAGATCCAGGAGCTTTAGCTAACTATAGACCAATCTCTAATCTCCCTTTCATTTAAAAAAATCTTAGAAAGAGTTGTTGCTACGCAATTATTCGACCACCTGCAGGGAAATGGTTTACTTGAAGAGTTTCAATCTGGGTTTAGAATCCATCATAGTACTGAAACAGCCTTAGCGAAGGTCACTAACGACCTCCTCATTGCATCTGATAATGGACTAGTTTCTGTACTTGTCCTTTTAGATCTTAGTGCAGCTTTTGATACTACTGATCATAATATTCTACTTGATAGATTAGAACACTATGTTGGACTTAATGGAACTTCGTTGCAGTGGTTTAGATCTTATTTATCTGATAGGTTCCAGTTTGTTCATGTAAATGATGAGTTTTCTTTCAGCTCAAAGCTTAGTCATGGAGTTCCACAGGGATCTGTGCTAGGCCCTACTCTTTTTAGTTTATATATGCTTCAGTTAGGCAACATTATTAGAAAGCACTGTATACATTTTCATTGTTATGCAGATGACACACAATTATACCTGTCAATGAAGCCAGATGATACTAATCAATTAGCCAAGCTAGAAGCCTGTCTTAAGGAAATCAAAGCTTTGGTGACTTGTAATTTCCTGCTATTAAATTCAGATAAGACTGAAGTCATTCTTGTTGGTCCAAAAAACCTTAGAAATTCCTTTCCAAATCAAACTTTCAGTTTGGATGCAGTTACTCTTTCTCTTAATTATTAAGAGAAAGAGTAACTGCATCCAGAGCTATTAAGACTTAATAGCTCTGTGAGGAACCTTGGAGTTATTTTTGATCAGGATTTGTCCTTCAATTCACATATTAAATTTGTTTCTAAGACTGCCTTCTATCATTTGCGTAATATTGCCAAGATTAGGAGCATCTTGTCTCAGAGTGATGCTGAGAAGCTGATCCACGCTTTTGTTAGCTCGAGATTAGATTATTGTAATTCTTTATTATCAGGCTGTCCTAAAACATCTTTAAAAAGTCTTCAGCTGATCCAAAATGCTGCAGCAAGAGTTTTAACAGGTACTAGAAAGAGAGATCATATCTCTCCGGTTCTGGCCTCCCTTCATTGGCTTCCCATAGAGTTTAGAATTAAGTTTAAAATCCTTCTTCTTACTTACAAAGCTCTAACAATCAGGCTCCTTTTTATTTAAAAGATCTGATACTACCGTATCATCCTAACAGAGCACTACGCTCCCAAAATGCAGGATTACTTGTAATACCTAGAATCTCCAAAAGTACAATGGGAGGCAGAGCCTTCAGTTATCAAGCTCCTCTCCTGTGGAATCAGCTGCCAATCTGGATTTGGGAGTCAGACTCGATCTCTGTTTTTAAGAATAGGGCTAAAACCTACCTTTTTGATATAGCCTACAATTAGGGAGGGATCATGTGTTTCTGAACCCTCCCTTAGTTATGCTGCTAATAGGTTTAGTCAGCCGGGGGACCTCCAGTAATGCACTGGGTCTCACTCCTTTCCTCACTCTCTATGAAATATTTTTTTTTTTTGCTGGTCATTAACATTTGTTTGTTCTCTCCCATAGATTGAGTCCCCATCGTGCTGTTTGCTCTCTACATGTCTGTTCTTTTCTTCTTCTCTATCCCCTCACCCCCCAGCCAGTCGCAGCAGATGACTGCCCCTCCCTGAGCCTGGTTCTGCTGGAGGTTTCTTCCTGTTAAAAGGGAGTTTTTCCTCTCCACCGTCGCCAAGTGCTTGCTCACAGGGGATCGCCTGATTGCTGGGGTCTTTCTGCAACTGTGGGGGTCCCCCCTACAGTTGATAGTGCTATGAGATGACTGTTGTTGTGAAATGGCGCTATATAAATAAAGTTGAATTGAATTGAATTGAATCTTTTAAGTGGGAGAACTTGCACAATTGGTGACTGACTAAATACTTTTTTACCCCACTGTACAGAGGGGAAAAAACAAAACAAAACATAACTTACAGGGATGCCGGCAGGTAGAGCACGGAGAGAAAAAAAAAATGCAGTTCAGGCGATCTACCTGCATCCAGATTCCATATGACAGGCCAAAAAAAAAGCAGTTTGGGCAGCCTACCTCAGTCCCAGACCCGGAGAAACAGTACCTCAGGCGGCTGGACCAGGTTGCCGAACCAACAAGGCAATCCTTCGGGCGGCTGACCCAGTATGCCAAACCAGTGAAGCAGTCTCCCAGGTGGCCGACCTGCGTCTTGAGGCCACCAGGAAAGAACTCAGAGGCGGCCTCCCTTCCAAGAGGGATAGCGAGGGGAAGCCGAGCGGAATACAGGGAACCCCAGCGGCACCCGGTGAAGGAAGATTGGGGGAAAGATGAGGGGCCAGTCCAGCGTCAGACGGCAGAGGATCCGCAGCTTCTTCACAAATCTCGAACTGAACAGGCGCTGCGCCTTTGCTGGACCCCGATCAGGCCAGTGCTGCACCCACGACGGACCCCGAATGGGCCGGAGCAGCACCCACGACAGACCCCGATTGGGCCGGCGCAGCACCAGGGATGACCTCCGAGCAGGAACCTGGAACCTCCACGATGACCGGAGCCAACGCATCTCCGGTGACCCTGGGAAAAGGCTCAGAGGAACAAAGAGAACCGGGATCAGGATCACCGGCAGCGGCAGAGTCCGGCGAGACAAGCTCGAATGCAATGGACGGCTGCACCCGGCTCGTTTTCCCGAGAGACAGGCAAGAATGCTCCGGAACGGAAAAGAGAAAGACAAAATAGAGCACTTGCCTGATCTCGGGCTGCACCGCTGTCCAGGACTCAGATGATCCAGGCTCAATTATCTGGAGGTCCATTCCTGGTTCCGACTCGACTGCGGTGGGCTCCGCAGCCGGCATGATGGTTGTCACAGTCTGGGGACTCCCTGGCGCTGAAGTCCACGTTGAAGGCCTGCACGGCGTGGTGACAGGGGATCCGTGACCTGCTGGGTCAGACTGCTCCTCCACGGAGACCCGGGGACGCTTGATCATCAGTGCAGTCTCCAAACGGCAGTCCACCCTCCTCCTCTGCCTGTGATGCAACTGCGGGGCTGGAACCAGGCTCTCCAGGGCCGCAGGCTCCTTCTTCGTCCAGCGGTCTATTCCTGGCACCGGGGGATGCTCACAGAGAGGGGAAGGAGACACAGAGGATGGAGGTTCAAAATTTATGGCTACAGCAGGTGGAGGGAGCTCAGGGGACTGTGAACCCCGAACTCCACCCCCAGGAGTCAGTCAAGGCAATTCATTATATGGAGTGAGAGAATGAAACTGCACTTGCCTGTTCTCCAGAGGGTCGATGGTGCCTGCTGTAGTGGGCTTGGTTCTCCCCTCTCCCCTATGGATGGTGATGGAAGGCCGAAGAGGAGCCGCTCGCACAGGATCGGTGATGGGCGCAGCCGGAGCAGGACTCATTGAACTCACTGCAGCTGGAGAGAGCGTTGAGGAGGAGGAAGGAGCAGCCAAGGCAGTCTGGGAACAAGGAGCTGACGGAACAGTGGGAACAGATGACCCGGAGGCTGAGGCTGCGGTCTGTCCCTTCCGTTGTGACATAGGGATAACAGCTGTTCTCACGGCGGCCCGGAACAAGATCTGGACGGGGATCTCGCTGAGGCTGACTGCAGGCAGGGTGGCGATGTTTTCCGGCAGAGGGTGAGGCTAGGTTCTGGTCAGGAAAGCACCGCTGCTGCACAGAAACAGAGGTTAGCAGCTTGGCATACTCGGGGTTATAATGAAGCTCGGGATTGATCTTCACCAGTCTAGCTGCCACCACCACATTCTTTTGAATGTCATTGGGATGGGAGGAAGAGCGAGCTTCAGGCAAGCGGTCCCTGATGAGCTCAGCTACCCACTGTGTCTCTTCACAGGGGGTCCCGGCTGTCTTCCTCCGCTGCGGATGGGAACCTCGTGGAAGAGCGGCCCTGCACAGGAGACTTCCCCCTCATCAGGACGACCGTGTCCTGGAGAGGAAGTGGAGGTTTCTCGGCAACCCTCTCTATTTGTTCTCGTAGTGCCACTATCACCGTCACTCTCTCCTTCCCCGCTGGAAAGGAGGTCAGATGATAACTTAGTTACGTCCTCTGCCCGAGATCCAGGTGCCAATATGCAGCGTGGGTGGGCATAAGCAGACGGGTGTTGGACAGGTGATCATCCATTTCCCACAACCACTTGGGGCAAAACCCATGCTCGAATGCTGACATCTTCACCAAATAATACTGGCACCCAGAGAAGGGAAAAACTCAAGCCAAAAACAAACTCACGGTGACCGGCGTCTCGTTTGGCTGCGACCTACTGTTATGGATGTCCCTTGCGGGGCATCATAGAGACGCTATAGGCCAACCAGTGAGTTTGCAAGTTTTATTAATGAAAGGCACAACGACAAAATAAATAGCCACGTGGGGCAAAAACACAAACATCGGCAAGGCTAAGACTATAGATTCAGAAGATAAACTATGAACAGGAGTGAGGCCGGAGCCAACGCTGAACAATAACACACTTAGGTGGAAAAGAGAATGGTGAATCAAAAAGGAGACTGGAGTCAGGGTTAGGGGCTCCAGTCATGTACGCGGAGGAGCAATTACAGTTGTGTAGGTCACAGCGAGGAATGAATCTCAGCTGCTCCCTTAAATGGTGAATAAAGGAAAGGAGAACGTAATCAATGAAATGACAATCAACTGTCACAATGAGACTCGGCTTTGACAGCCGAAAGTCCTGTCATGACGCTGTCAAAATAAGAGCCCTGGACAGCCATATGAAAAATACAGAGGTAAGAACGGGGAAAATACCGGACAACCTGAGCACGGACAGAATCAGCGCCCAGGCCATAACATGTTCTCTGATTGCCACCAATTCTGCCCACCTATTCCTTGTCATCTTGATTACCTCCCAGCCTTCATATGTCTGTGCCCAGGTCCTCATCAGATGTGGTGTCGTTAATGTCTTCATGTCAGTCTCGTCAGTGAGTATTTCATGTCACTGTATAATCCCAGTTTAGTCCAGCTTTGCCAGTCGTACTGTTTGTCTTTTGTTTTTGTTTGCAGCCCACGCTCTGCCATTCATTTGTATTTAAGCTTTTGTTAATAAATCATTGTTCTGCACCGTATCTGCCTGCATCTGAGTCCTGTGCCCACAAACTGTTTACAAACATCAGAGCATTTCAAGTTTGGTCAAGGAATGTAACACACAGGAAAACATGAACTGTAAGATCTTTATTTTATAAAGAACTTCAATCAGCTTTCACAGTTTTAACACTGTTGAATGTTGTTTTTTGTGGTTCTGTTTAAAACAAAACTTAACATGAGTCAAGTTGAACACGTCGGATTAATAACAGATAGTGCCCATCATCTCACCTTGATCATGTGATGTGGCAGAGGGATGTCTCATGTCAGGTAAATCAGGTGACTGTTGCTATCGGCTCAGATGACAGTTGTCTGAGTCCCTGTGCACACCTGTGTGGATCCTGTGTGAGTGAGGTAAGAAGTTTGCTGTTGTTACTTCTACTAGATTATCACTTTTGGCTGCCTTTGTACAGATTAAATTTTCAGAATAGCTGTGGTCAACAAAAACATGCCAGTTCAATTCTGTTTTGTTATTTCTCTTTTGGCAATTCATTCCAAGAGGCCCGATAAGATATAAAAATATATTTTCTGGTGAAGCTTAATGTTTAACTGTGAGCTATGCATCCTTCAACTTGACTTGTTTAAACTTTATATCAAATGGGAAATTATTTAATTCTTTCTTGAAAAAGCTGTGAAACAACTGTTTTAATTTTTGATACTCAACTTTAAACATGAGAACAACCTGTTTCTTTTCTGTTTCTCTATTATTACCCGATGTAGTTGAGTTGTTTTTGCTAAATTATATAAACAATTATATAACAATTTGTAAGGTAAAACACAACTAGATCTCTGACGCTATTACGTACCTTACGCACATTACGTAATACGTAAACTCACCTCTAGCCAGCTGCACGTGCACGTGTTGGTAAAATGGGCGATCAGCAGTTGATTCATACCATAGTTTTAGGATCAATCATCTTCGCTTCAGGCTTGGAATTTCAAGGTAATTTTTTCTATATTGTTTCCACTGCAACAACCCAACCTGTACTTAAAGTTAGGTGTTTCATTTTCACTCTTTCCGTGATGAGTCCACGTGGCTTGCATTGTTCATTGTTCATTTGTAATGTTGCTGTTATACTGCTTTATTTCCCCCAAAATCATATTTTAAAACCTTTTTGTTGTTGTATATTGTTGAGGTTTGTCAGTATACACAGTCTCACTTGATTTGTGTGCTCAGGTGTAGTGTAGCGTTTATCATGTTGTTGATGCTGTCGGTAATATACTGTGTTTTATTGTCTCACAGTTGGCCTTAAATGCTAAAGACAAAGGACAAAAACTAATTGATTATTACTCAGAAGGACTTTACCGTGACCTGTTACTACTTTCTACTGGAATATTTCTCTTCTTTATAATTAATCTAGATTACTGCAGCTTCTTTGAGAGGTAAAACTTTTAGTTGTCAGGGTCCTCTTTTTGAGCTAGCTGTTGAACCCCATTTTGGGTTTAGGAGGCAGTCTCCATCTGTGCTTTTACCAATAGGCTGAAAACTTTCTTTTTTGACAAAACTTATACAGCTCCAGAAAAAATTAAGAGACCAAAGCAAAAATATTCATTATTATTATTTTATTATTTATACATATGTGTGTGAGCAAGATGAACAATTTTGTTTTATTCTCTAACCTACTGCAAAAATATCATCATTTAGAGCATTTATTTACAGAAAAATGACAACTGGCCAATCTTTTGAAAAGATTTTTTGCTGTTCATGTATGGTTCAGATTTTAAATTTCAAATGAAATAAATTCAAGATTAAAAGGTAATCTCATGACTTCCGGTCTGGACGCCATGGTGATAGCAACTTAACGCTGAACCTCCCAGATCCAATCCAAGGAAAACATCGTCAAAATCAGACTTAACGGATTTTTGGAAGAATAAAAATCAAAAGACAAAAACACCATGCCTAACCACAAACAGAAGAAACTGGCATTCCCCAGGTCAGGACGCGCGGCGGCCGCAGAATCTGATCCCGAGGACCTCCATTCAGGAGACGAAGAGCTGGGCCTAGCTAACAAAAAGGTTAGCCTGAAATCGCTATATGACGAATTACGACGATTTCGGGCCGAATTTCACGAATTCAGAGAGGAACTAACAAGGACGAACAGCAGATTGGACCAGGCCGAAAACCGAATCTTGGAAGCTGAAGAAAGAGTAAAAGTGCCTGAAGATTCTATGCTGGATTTACACAGAAAACAGTCAAGGCTGGAGGCTAAGCTAGCCGACCAAGAAGGAAGACAGAGACGAGATAACATCAGAATTCACGGTCTGAAAGAAGGAGCTGAAGATGGTTTCAACACAGTGGCGGAATGCGTGGAATCCTTAATGAGAGAGAAGTTGGATATTCCACAAACCACCGATTTGAAAATAGAAAAGGCCCATCGTACATTAGCCGCAAAGCCAGCGGCAGAAGCACACCCGCATTCAGTGTTGGTAAGATTCTCCGATTTCAAAATAAAATAAGAGGTTGTAAGACGGGCTTGGCAGAAAAAAGGATTTATGCATCAAGAAAGAAAAGTCTTCGTGGAGCACGATTACGCCCCTGAGGTTCTTAAAAAGCGACGGGAATATAACAATGCCAAAAAGGTTTTACGGGAAAAGAATCTACGCTTTCAGACGCCATTTCCGACGAAGTTAAGGGTCTTCTACGGTGAAGAGTCATGTCTCTACAATTCAGCGGAAGAAGCAACAACTGACATGGCGAGAAGAGGACTCCCGGTAACGGTGTTTAAACCCGCAGCGAATCTGAGCGAGAGGATCAGAGCTCAAACGTGGTCCACTCAAAGACCTTCTAAATCCACGGGCCAGCAGCGGGAAACCCAGCCCCAGAGCTACAAAGATAAGCTTTCCAGTTCCAGGAAGGAATAGCGACCTTTTTGTTTTTTTCTCTCTTTTCAGTCATTCTGCACTTCCATCCCCCCTCCTACAAGGTAACAAACATTAAAGGAGATGCAGAATCAGCATGTGGTAAAACCTTTCATGGAGCAGTTATAGCATTAGAAACAAATGTCTTCTTAATTTAAAGGAAAAAAAAAATCTTGTTAAAATAGAAATGTAACAATGACCCACATGTTCTCCCCACACTAACAAATACTGTACTAGAGTGAAGGTTTGCTGTGATGGGGGTGGGAGGGTGCACACAATCTCATAGGGTATAGGCATTAAAAAAAAAAAAAACATTACAAATTCGGATTGGGATCTGAAATTCACGTTAAAAACATGGGACAACTTACAGGGGGGTAAGAGAGGGCCCTCAACACGTAACAGAGTTTGAGGAATTTCCCTCAGAGCCTACACTCCATCAGGGCTCTTACAGGGTCTTTAAAGAGACCCCAGCTCAGGAAGTTTTTTTGACAGTTTTTTGTTTTAAAGTTTCGTACACTATGTTCTTAATGTTTTTTATGTTCTTAATGTTCTTTCAGTTTCTGAGTAGCAAAAAAGAGGGCCACCACACTGTTATACTAAATAAGAAAATACAATGGAGAAACAGGGTGTAACCAAAATAGCCTCATATAATGTAAAAGGGATCCTGAATCCAGTTAAAAGATCCAAGATTCTGCGCAAAATGAAAAAAGACAAAGCAGAAATAATATTTTTACAAGAAACCCACCTAACAGACGTGGAACACACTAAACTCAATAGACAAGGGTTTAAAATGATCTCTTCATCTTCATATAAATCAGGGAGGAGGAGGGGAGTAGCGACATTGATATCAACCAAAATTACATTTGAAAAAAATTCAGAACACAAAGATAAAGAAGGGAGGTACAGTTTGGTAATTGGGCGGCTAGAGGGAGAAGATATCACCCTGCTGAATGTATATGCACCACCAGGGGCTAAATGGAAATTTTATAAAAATGTATTCGACCTAATGATAACTAAAGCCCAAGGTTTAGTGATATGTGGTGGAGACTTCAATCTAAGACTGAATCCATACTGGGATGCAACAGGTAATTCTTCACATCAAAATAACACTCAAAATAGGAAAACTCGGATGCTACAAAAAGAAATGGGAATCTGTGACGTATGGAGGGAATTCAACCCCAATGTAAAAGATTATACTTTTTATTCAACGCCACATTCATCTTACTCAAGGATTGATTACTTTTTTATGTTTAATAGAGACATTGGAAGAGTAAAAACATGTAAAATAGGACTGATGGATCTCTCTGACCACAGTCCGATCTATATGGACTTAAACATCCAAAAATACACAAATAATACATTTTCCTGGAGGTTGAATTCAAATGTCCTGAAAGGACCACTGAAAGATGAATTGGAATCAGATATTTTCAAATATTTGGAAGAAAACGATAATGGAGAAGTATCCCCTTTAATACTGTGGGATGCGTGCAAAGCTGTAATAAGGGGAAAAATTATTGCAAAACTGGCAACCCAAAAGAAACTGAGACAAGAAAAACTAATCACACTAGAGTCAGAACTCAAGAACCTAGAAAAAGAACACAAAGACAACACTCATTCTAATGGCTCGCTTAAGATTAAAGAAATTAAAAATCAAATAAATGAGATCTACACAATAGAAATCCAGAAGAAACTTACATTTCTGAAACAAAAACACTATGAAGCAGGCAGTAAATCGGCAAAATTACTAGCCTTTAAATTGAGGAAACAACAAACAGAAAGAGCAATCTACAAAATCAGAGACCCAGTATCAAAGGAAATAAAATTCAGAATTCAGGATATTCTTAAAAGCTTCGAGAATTACTATAAGAACTTATACTCCCACAAAAAACATAAAAACACATCCGAGACATTCCTAAACACATTACACCTTCCCCAACTTACGGAATCACAAAATAAAACACTACTGTCAGAAATACAACCTAAAGAATTGGAAAAAGCAATTATGAAACTTAAAGCTAACAAATCCCCAGGAGCAGATGGCTATACAGCAGAGTGGTACAAAACCTTTAAACAGCAACTATCTCCTCTCCTCCTGAAAATATTTAACTATGTCCTCCACACAGGGGAAATCCCCCCCTCCTGGAGAGAAGGGGTCATTGCAGTTATACCTAAACCTGAAAAGGATAAACTAGAATGCTCCAACTACAGACCAATCAGTGTATTAAATCAGGACTATAAGCTTTTTACCATTATCTTTGCCAAAAGGTTAGAAAACATACTGACAGACTTAATTCACCTAGACCAAACAGGCTTTATAAGACAAAGACAGACACAAGACAACATTCGACGCACTTTACACATAATTCATCATATAAAAAAATATAACTTAAATGCAGTCATATTGGGATTAGATGCTGAAAAAGCATTTGATTTGGTTGACTGGTCTTTCCTATATAGAATCTTATCCAGTTTCAATTTTCATAACAACTTCATTAGAACTGTACAGGCATTATATAAAAAACCAACAGCTAAAATAAGGATTAACGGTAATTTATCATCATCTTTTGAGCTGGAAAGAGGATGTCGTCAAGGCTGCCCCCTGTCTCCACTGCTCTTTGCATTCTTCATAGAACCTCTGAGCCAATGGATAAGACAAAATCAAAAAATTCAAGGTATTACACTTGGTCAGAAGGAACATAAAATAGCACTCTTTGCTGATGACATTTTAATATACCTAGGGCAACCAGACACTTCTTTACCAGAACTAATCTCAGTTTTTTCAGACTATGGAGATTTATCGGGGTACAAATTAAACATGCATAAAACCCAAGTTTTAACATTCAACTATGACCCAAATCATTATTCACTAAGTGAACTCAAAACTAACTGGGAGCTGGAATCTATGAAATATCTGGGGATCAATATCCCGAAACAACTCAACAAAATTATAACACTAAACTATGATCCACTGGTGACAAAAATAAAATCTGACCTAGCAAGATGGAATATGATACCATTCTTAGGTACTGCACAAAGAATTGAAGCAGTCAAAATGAATATACTCCCACGTCTTCTATTCCTTTTCCAAACAATACCGGTAGAACCCCTCCAAAAACATGGCAGGAGCTAGACAGAAGGATCTCAAGATTCATATGGCAGGGCAAGAGACCTAGAATCAGATATAGAACCCTACAGCTAAACAAAGACAAAGGTGGGCTCGCACTGCCAAATATCAGGGACTATTTTATAGCTGCACAAATTAAAACTTTAGTAGAGATATGTAACCCAGTCTACACTGCACAATGGAAGGAGATGGAATGCCAAATAACAAGTGACATCCCCCTACAGGCGATAATAGGGAACAATGCCTTACCTAAACTCTTGAATAACACTAACCCGTGGATAGAGACCCCGCTAAAAATTTGGTTTAAGATAGTCAGAGAGAATCAAGCTAAAGAGCCCTATCGACTTCTGCAATGGATTGCCTATGATCAAGACTTTACCCCCAATAAAACAGACACTAGATTTAAAGAGTGGAAAGAGAAAGGGCTGATAAAATATTACGATTTCTTTAAGGGGCAAACTTTAAGACGTTTTGAAGACTTGAAAAAACAAGGTCTAATAAATCAAGACCTTTACAGGTTCTTTCAGCTTAGACACCACATAAACAATATACTTAAAAAGGAGGATTTGGAAAGGGCCCAGTCAGGTGTTCTGAAGGTCTTCTTAATGGCATATAAAGGGATCCCAGGGATCAGATACATTTCTAAAATATACCAAGGTCTTCAAGACTTAAAAGGAGACAACACATCATATATAAAAGAGAGATGGGAAAAAGATGGGAATTTCACTTTACAATTGGAAATATGGGAAAAGCTAAATAGACAGCAATGGAAAAGTACCTCATCCCTGCAGTGGAGAGAATTTGGATGGAAAAATTTGGTAAGATTTTTCAGAACACCTGCACAAAACAAATTTACCCATAAGGGGTTGAACTGTTGGTGCTTGTGTGGTGAAAAGACTGCAAATCATTTTCATGTGTTTTGGTCATGCCCAGTTATCCACCAATATTGGACCAATGTACAGACAATATTGGGGAAAATATTCAAAATAACAGTTCCCTTTTCTTTTATAACTTTGTATCTGGGTTTACTACCGGACTCACTGGAAAGACGAGAAGATAAATACTTATTCAATGTTTTAATATTGGCAAGTAAAAAAGCCCTAACTAAAAAATGGATGCTGAAGGACTGTCCTACACCTGAAGATTGGATTAACGTGATTCAAGACATTTACTCGATGGAAAAGTTGACATTCGCACTGAGACAGGACATGGATGGGTTCATGAACTTTTGGCAACCCTGGATCGCATATGTGTCTTCCATTAGATCTAATCTTTGACAAATACCATTTCAATGATGGTCCCACTCTTTGTTCCAATGCTACTCAGATGCTCTTTTACTTTTAATTACTTAATTTTCTTTTGTTTGTTTTTTGCTGTTCTGTTTGTTTGTTTATTCGGTTGTTTTTTTGTTTGTTTGTTTGTTTTTTAAATTTAATTCTCTTTAATTTCACTTTTTCTTTCACTTTAAAAAAAAAGGGGGTGTTGTAATAACTATTCTACCAATGTTGCCAAATAGCAAAATATAAGGGAACGTACGATGAAAATGTTAACAATGCAATGCTGTAATGACCTGTATACCCTTTACAAAAACTTAAATTAAAAAAAAAAGGTAATCTCATGCACACCGGTAATACGGTGCATGTTATGATAATTCACTTTTGATCAGGATAAAGGAGCTCTGTTGTCAGAAGTGCTTTGTTTAATGATAGTAGTACATACCCGTCCATGCCCGTAGAAACCAAGTATAAACAAGTATTTCTGCATGCCCGTTGCTGAAGGGTCTCTTCCTGTCTGAGATCAGGTTCAGGTTCAGGTTCAGGTTACTTTATTTGTACCCGTAGGTAGATTTGTTTTGCAGTCAGGTGACATCCATATTTACAAACCACAATTACATTCAACATGAACACAAACACAGGCACACATGTAGCTGACTATAAACATGATAAAAGTGCTCAAGGCTCCACCAATCAGGACATAGGACAAAGAGATAAGAGAAAAACAAAGAGATAAGAGAGAAGGGTCATATTAAAAAGTTAAAGACTAGTCAAAGAGGTTAAAAACTCAAAAGTCTAAACCCAATAAAAGATTAAGAACCCAAATAAAAACCCTACAAAAATAAGTAAATATAAAATAAAATTAATAAATGGGTAACTAAATTATGTGCAATATATTGTTACATCTTGTTCAATTCTTTAACAGCAGCAGGAACAAAGCTGCTTTTGTAGCGCTGGGTTTTGCTTTTTGGGACAACAAACCCCCCTCTGGAGGGAAGAAACTGAAAGTGGCAGTGCAAAGGGTGGGAGTCGTCATTTAAAATGGAGGTAGCAATCCTCTGTACCTGTCTGGTGTACAGGGATGTCTGGCTCATCTGTGACTCACCAAGCAAACGACTGGACCATCTAACTACCTGATCCAAGGATTTCCTCTGTTTCAGTTTTGTCTGACCAAACCATGACACTAAAGAAAAGGATAAAACAGATTCAATAAAAGCCCGATAAAACATTATCATTATGGTTCAGTCGATCTGGAAGCGTGCAAGTTTCCTTAAACAATGCAGATGTTGCTGACCCTTTTTGCACACCCTTTCACAGTTCTCTTCAAAGTTTAAATTACTATCAATAATCGTCCCAAGATATTTGTAGGATTGCACACATTGGCCTTTTAGTACAGTGACTTTGTGCCTGGGAGTTTTTCTCCTAAAGTCAATAATCACATCTTTAGTTTTTGTCATATTCAGCTGCAGGTAGGAATCCTCACAACAGTGAACAAAATCATCAACTACTGGGCCGTGGCCACTTTCACCTTCCTGGAGGAGACTGACAACAACTGAATCATCAGCATACTTTATAATGTGTCTGTTGTCATGTCTGCTCCGACACATGTTTGTGTACAGGATGAAGAGTAGTGGTGACAACACACACCCCTGCGGAGAGCCAGTAGAAGAGCACTTTAGGTCAGACAATGTACCATTGACCCTTACTCTCTGTGTCCTGTTGGTTAAAAAATCCAGAATCCAACCCACCAGATTATTACTCAAATCAAATTGTTGCAGGAGCCTTTCAACTAAAAAATGAGGTTGGATTGTATTAAAGGCGGAAGAAAAGCCCACAAATAAAAGCCTGGCGTGTGTCCCATTAAAATCCAGATGTTTAAAAAGCATGTTAGACAGAGTGACAGTGGCATCCTCCACTCCTCTGTGAGGCCTGTAGGCAAACTGCAAAGGATTCAGTGCATGCTCAGTCTGCTTTAGGACCTCAAATCTGACCAGTTTTTCAAAAATTTTCAATAAAATTGTAGTCAAAGCAACTGGTCTAAAATCATTTACCATTTTAGGACAGCTGGATTTTGGAACGGGGACAACCACAGCATCTTTCCAGATCTTAGGCACATGTTGTGTCTGTAAGAACTTATTGAAAATGTAGTGAAATACTGGACTCAGCTCATGTGCACAGGACTTTACCAAGCGCCCACATATATTATCAGGGCCCTGACTTTTGTTCACTTTTACAGCACAGAACGCCCTTTTAACATCCTGCACCTCAATATTAAAGTGCTGATTGTCTTTGAGTTTCTGTTTCAAACCTTGGGTTTCTGTGCTAAAATCAAAGGAGTCAAAACGACCATAAAAACAATTAAGAGCATTAGCCAGCTCTGTGTCTGAACTAAAACCTTCTAAAAACACACGATTACTGCGCTCTGTGCTCTGAAGGCCTGCAATAGTTTTCATACTGGCCCAGGCTGAACCAGGTTTCTTTGTTGCCATCTTGCTTTACAACTCTGATTTATAATTCTGTTTTGCTCTTAAAATTTTGAACTTCAGCTGTTTTGTGGCAACCTGCAGCTCAGAAACAACCCCCTGTTTATAGGCTGTCCTCTGTAAGCAGGATTTAACTGATTTTGTAACCCATGGCTTGTTGTTGGGATATATTTTGACACGTTTACGTGGAACGATCATGTCTCTACAGAAAGCCATGTATGAGCATGTCACATCCACTAAAGAGTCCAAATCTTTTCCGCAGGCCAGTGTGAACACCTCCCAGTCCGTACAGTTAAAGCATTCCTGGAGGCAGTGCACTATATCCCCTGTCCACACGTTTATGTCTCTGGTCTTTGCCTTGTCTCTTCTGAGAGCAGTTTTATATGTGGGCAGCAAACGTACACAGTTGTGATGTGAGGATCCTAAAGGAGGAAGCGGAATAGACTTATAGGCCCTCTCAATGGATCCATAGCACAGGTCCAATGTCTTTTTTCGCCTGGTTGGGCAGGAGACATACTGATAAAAGTTTTTAAGTGTCTTCTTTAACCCCTTGCACGCCGGTCAATTTCCCTAAAAAGGTCAAAAAATAACGTGCCCAAATTAAAACCAAAGCTGTTCTTCAACCCTTTGCAGCATCTTCATGGGGTTGGTCTCATTTAAAAGACTTTGAATTTTTTGGCAAAACAGTCATAATCTCTCTAAGTGCTCCGGCCACTGAGTTACAGTCATCTAAACATAGTGAACCTGAAGAAAATAAATTTGGCCTGGGTGTTTTTTTGGATACAAATGCTTGCAAATAACACACAGCTTCAGATCCGGGCTGGAAAATGCAACAGAAACGTAGAACCAAGTGTTATCCAGCTGAGGTCCAAATTTTGTAACAATACCACAAAAAATGAATATATTACACAGCTTTTTTCTCAGGTTGTTCCCAGGCGCTTTGGAACTGTGCCAAATTGTGCCAAATGGCACAGTTTGGAAAAACGTCTGTAACTTTTGAATGATTCAATGTAGAAGCTTCATTGTGGGCTCTAATGAAAGGTCACACTCAGGGCTGTGTCTGTGAGTGTGTGTGTGTGTGGGGGGGGGGGGTTGCCCCCCCCCCTCGCTACAGAGGACGGACATCGGCCATCGCTACATGACGGAATAGACTCATGTGGCGATGTGGCGACCGCGGCACAGTCACCGCGGCTTCCCCCCCCCCCTCGCTACAGAAGAATAGTGGGGGGGGGGGGCGTTCACGGTCTGGACGCGGCGAACGACCTGTGTACCGCGGTGCACGAACTTCAGACTTCGTGCGCAGCACAGTTGTAATTTACCGATCGGTCAAAAGTCATTTTTGATTACAATTTTTAGGGATAAAGAATAATTTAGCTTATGACACCTTACCTCTTCACAGCAGTGTCCTGGCGAACTTCTCTTCCTCACTGTCAGACGAACGCGACGCTGGTCCGCTCGTGGTTCTGGTCTCGCGATCCGATCAAAACATAATTCCATTATTGTAGTTTTGCGCTTCCATGATTGCGGTTTTTAGCGAACGATTTTTCAAAACAAATAACAGTAGTAATTAAAAAAAGACTGGCAAACGCGTGTGTGTCACTCAGCCTTCATCGTCGGCCTCCGTCGGTCTATGACCATGGAAGTAAATCATAACGTGTACTCTGCTATAACAAAAACAAAATAAGCACCGCCTGTGGCCGAACATGCCGATGCGCGAATGGCAGTCGCTGTCACACAGGTTGCACTTGTGGGTGGTCTCCGTGCTGCTGGGTCTGTGACGGTTCTTCCTGCGGGTCCTTTTTTATCTGCTGCAGCAGTCTGTCTTCACCCAGCCTTAAAAAAAACAGCTGGCGAACTTCTCTGCTTCAATTGGCTCACTGCATTCACAGCCTTGGTAGGCGGGTCCTTCTTGATAGGTTTTCAGTCATTGGTTCTTCAAGGTTTCAGAAACCCAATTCAAGGCTCTTATTAGTCGAATGAGAGGTCAATCAGATGATCTAATCTGTTCCCGGCTGTGTCTGCAGTGGAAGAACGGAAATGCAGCTTCTGCTGCTCCATCGTGCGTCCTAGAGCGCACGAGGGTGCACGAGAGCGCCCTTGTGCGCTCTGGGACACAGAGACTTGCCCGCCCGCGGTACAACGGAGTGCAAGAGGTTAAAAAAACATGGTTAAAATCCCCTAGGATAAAATTTGGAGCATCTGGGGAAATCGACTGCAACCGCTGTACCACATCAAAGACGGTGCTGGAGGCGGAGTCAGCATTCGCTCTCGGGTGAATGTACAGTCATTATGAAAAGTTGGGGGAACTCGCGGGGCAGATAAAAGGGGCGTAGCGATACGGACAGAAGCTCCACATCGGGTATACAGATGCGCTCTCTGACCGTGACAGATGAACAGTACTGTTTATTAATATATAAACATACGCTGCCCCCTGATGTTTCCCCGTTACCTCTTCCTGCCAATCCGAGCGAAGTGGGGCTCCAAAGCCGTCAATACACAGGTCCGCATCCCGGTCATGCGCCGTAAGCCACGTCTCCGTGTAAGCCATGGCACAGCAGTTCTTGAAATCCTTCTGATATCGTACATTCCCTTGAATTTCATCCACTGAGATGGCTGTGTTGTTCACAGTCATGCCTGCGGCGTACTGCTCGAAACTGAGGTGTTTCATCTTCACAGCATCTTTTCTGATGTGCAGCAGTTCCCCACACTCTATTGCTGTCCAGCTGGTGGGTCGTCTTCTTCTTCTTCTTCTTCTTCTTCTTCTTCTTCTTCTTCTTCTTCTTCTTCTTCTTCTTCTTCTTCTTCGTTCAGACCACTGGTTGAGGGATAGGTGCGTTGTAATTCCAGTTCATGGACAGGCTCATGCAAATAGATCTGAGCAAAAAGTGGCTTTCGACCCTGTTCAGGAAGACCTGTGCATGCCCGTCGAAACCCAGAAACCGGAGCACCCGGAGAAAATCAGCGCGTTGCTTGGCATTTTATACATGTGTAGTGTAGACTGCCATTCTTCATGGGTACTGCTTCGAATGGGTGTGGTTTAAAGTAGGGTGTCCTATTCTTAATCGGGTGACAGACTGACGCACTGACAGAGATTTCTTGAATTTATAGGGTGCATCCTTCTGCTTTACTGAGTGAGATTTCCAGATTTACTGCTTTGAATGGGTGTGGTTTAAAGAAGTGTGTCTATTCGGTCTCAGCTTCTCTGTGCCTTGCCTGGCATGCAGCATTGGCAGCCAGACGACTATTCCGCATCTCCTAGATCTCAGCTTGTCTGTGCCTTGCCTGGTGTGCAGCGTTGCTCACTTTGTGGGCATTTCGGGCTTCAAGGGACTCAACACGTGCATGGCGCACTGCTACACGTTTTCTGTCTGTCTGTGCATCCCTTGTCTGTCGTACCCTATGCTGGTGAAGGGTCTCCTCCTGTGACAGGTATCATAGGACACTACATCATAGGTAGCCAGTCCTATTGTCTATATGACGGCATCACCTATATGACAGCATCGCGAGTCCTATGTAGCCTGAGATCATAGGATCATCATAGGACATCAGGCAGACATCATAGGTCATCCTATGATGTCCTATGATTGTGACAGAATTTATAGAGTGACTTCAGTGGTGTGTTTTGAAATTGCACAGCTCCAGAGCTCATGTGGAAACAGCATGCACTGGGATTTTTTTATTATTTTAATGGAGAGAATTGTAACAATCATAATATAATCGCCTGCCATTTTATTTATATGCGGACACACTAAATAGTTTTGTATTCCATCCACTATCTCATTTTTATTGTGGACTTAATGTTGGAGTCTATGGAAGTACGCATTAATGTAGGATTCTTTTTAGGGGAATGAATGAAAGAACAGGAAGCATGTATGTGTTCTGGTGTGGATGAGGCACACGGGAGGAGGTGGTGGAATAAGCGACTGCCAGTCTGAAGATTTTAAAATACAGACCTCTTCTGTGAAAATGTTTTGTCCACTAATCTGTCATATGTTGTGCCATCGTATCATGTCTTGTGTCTGTTTGTGCTCACGTGTCTTGAGAGTGGCCACGGCCCAGTAGTTGATGACTTTGTTCACTGGTGTGAGGATTCCTACCTGCAGCTGAATACAACAAAAACGAAAGATATGATTATTGACTTTAGGAGGAAAACTCCCAGGCACAAAGTCACCATACTAAAAGGCCAGACCACCGAATGTGTACAATCGTACAAATATCTTGGGACGATTATTGATAGTGGATTGAACTTTGAGGTGAACTGTGAAAGGGTGTGCAAAAAGGGTCAGCAAAATTTGCATTGTTTGAGGAAACTTGCACGCTTCCAAATTGACCGAACCATAATGACTATGTTCTATCGGGCTTTTATTGAATCTGTTTTATCCTTTTCTTTAATGTCATGGTTTGGTCAGATAAAACTGAAACAGAGGAAATCCTTGGATCAGGTAGTCAGATGGTCCAGTCGTTTGCTTGGTGAGTCACAGCTGAGCCTGACATCCCTGTACACCAGACAAGTACAGAGGATGGCCGACTCGATTTTAAATGATGACTCCCACCCTTTGCACTGCAACTTTCAGCTTCTTCCCTCCAGACGGAGGTTTGCTGTCCCAAAAAGTAGAACCCAGTGCTACAAAAACAGCTTTGTCCCTGCTGCTGTCAAAGAGTTGAACAAGCTATAAAAATTATATTGTACATATTTTATATTTACCTATTTTGTAAGATGTGTGCCTGTGTTTGTGTCTATGTTGAATGTAATTGTGGCTTGTAAATATGGATGTCACCAACTGCAAAACAAATCTACCTACGGGTACAAATAAAGTAACCTGAACCTGAACCTGAACCTGTGTCTTGGATTTCTTTTACCCTTAATAATAAACACCTTCATTTAAAAACTGCATTTTGTGTTTACTTGTGTTATCTTTAATATTTAAATTTGTTTGATGACCTGAAACATTTAAGTGTGACAAATATACAAAAAAAAAAAGAGAGAAATCAGGAAGGGCAAACACTTTTTCACACCACTGCATTTGAAAACACAACAGGGTTTTTCACTACACAGAGGAAAACAAACATTATGTGGGTTTATGATTAAGTTCTCTACCAAACTGCAACTGGAAAAATCTGCCCTACCGGGAAAACAGCTGATATGCAAGTCAGACCCACACATTAACCATTCACACATAAACACCAATTACTTACACACATAATACACATACTAAACGCACATGCACACGCACATAATTTTTTCACAGGAAAGTCTTTGTTCTTGTTTCCATACATGGGCATGTGTAAGGCTGAAGAGAAAGCATGGAGGAAGTCGTAAAGCCATAAAGGCAGGAACAGGAGAGAGAAGACATCCGGACAGGATGGAAGTCATAAAAAGAGCTCGTCTACTTTGAAACAATGGACATGTATTGCTGGAAAGTAACACCCACCAACTCAGAAGCTATATGTAGGAGGGATTTCCTTTGTTTGGGGTCTTCCCAGGACAGCACTGGGAGGATCTGTGGCCATGTTAACTCCTTGCGTGGTTCAACAAAGTTAAGCTGAGAAATAGTACTTCTTCTGTGATTATTGGTTGGTTAACTGAAAAGATTCTGCAAACTGTCCAGAAAATTAATTTTTACATATGGACGCAAAAATTCATTACCACTCTCACTATCACTAAACTCACTATTATCTAACATGACAGTTTAGAAAATTTTAACCTCAATCACTGTCATTATACCTCGGTGAAACAGAGGCATACAGTAATCAGTTAGTGCGTCTGTTTATGGCTGTGTGTGTGTGTGTGTATGTGTCTGTCCGCCTGTCTGTTTCAGCTTGCCCGGTCAAAATTAAGTGGAACTGAAGGCTCATTTCATTGTATCACCATATTTTCTCGACTTTTAATTTGTCAGAATTGCAAGATAAGGCTTTTTTTTTTCAAAATAAATACAAATTTATCTCACCATTTTTGTCAATGCAGCCAAGAAAAAAGGACATGTAATAACTATGCCGGGCCAGTAGAGGCCGGAGTGCCACCTTTTTACTGCCGCCCATGCTACCATGCCACAGGCACGGAGGCACAGCAGCTTGGTGCTTTTTTTTCTTTTAAATGATTCAAAATGAAAAGAGCCCGATAGTTATTTTGAATTAAATCTACAATTTTGCATTCACCAGAGCAGATTATAGTCTGCATTAATTAATAGAGCTCTCGCCAAGATGAGCGGCTCCTCTTTCTTGGTTTGAAATAGAAGCTTGGATGTACAATAATATAACTGAAAGAAATTTTACAACTCTGTCAAACTGAGGGACAAAGACAAAGACTGACATCATCTCTGAATTGCAGCCAACTCTCATTCATGGGCAAGGAAGGCTGTGGAGTTTAAAAGCTCCTCAAAAGCTCCTTGTTGTTAAATGCATTTTCACTGTGAATAAGCCCACATTGTCCTCAGTACAAAACGGAATTGTCCTCCCATTTAAATGCTTTCATGTGAGCATCACATCTTTGATCTCATGCCCCTGTTTATAAAAGGGAATGAAAGCAATGGCAGTGATTGGTTTATTTTACATTACGCCCCAAATGCACCTCTGAATAATTAAGAGTGTTAAGACAGCCTTTTTCAACTGTGCACCCTGGCGGAAAATTAAATTTTGCATGGCTGTGATAGCGAAATGAACTTCGAAACGCCCAAAAAACTCATCCTGTGCCTCAGGCAACTGACGACTGACTGTGTCCTTGTAATGCGGCCTTTAGTCTTTTTGATTGTGTTTGTCTTCTCTACATCCTTTTCTTCTTGTCCCTCCTCTCACTCTCAACCCTAAACCTCAAGGAGTCTCCTTCTGCTGCAGTTTTTTTCCTGCTAAAACTGAGGTTTTTTTCCCCACTGTTGCCAAGTGCTTGGCTCATAAGGGATGGCCTGATTATTGGGGCTCTATGTTTGTTGGGTCTTTACCTTACAACATAAAGTGCTTTGAGATAATTGATGGTAAAAACTGTGGCCAGTGGTTAAAAATTTAGATGAGACATTGGTGTGGAGCCTTTTGAATTGAATCATAATTTTGTTCTCATTTTTTTTTCAGTGAAGACTGGAAAGGATGCTGTACTTGAGTGTCAGGGTCCCACCTCTGGTCCATTCCACCTTGTGGAGTTGACCAGAGAATCTGACGGTCGTGATATCGATATCTTTGTAATGAAAGATCAAGTAGTTAAAGAAGATTTTCATGGCCGAGTGAAGCTGAGAGATGCAACGATGAGTAATGGAACCGTTTTTGTGGTTCTGAGGAATGTCACCAAAAAAGATGCTGGGACGTACAACTGTCGTATTTCTGTGAACACAACAGATATTCCTAAAAAGTTCAACACCATCAACCTGAAAGTTCAAGATGTAGGTAAGTTTATGTGACTTGGAGGAGATTATGAAGTTTAACACTGAACGGTCAAATAACTGATGGACCCCTTTTTATTTATTTCTTGCAGATGTCTCTGGAAACATTAAAAATGGGGGAAGAAGCAAGAATGGAGACCTGAGATTGGCAGCAGTTCTGTTTTTTTTTATTTGGTCCTGTTGGATGTAAAGGCTCCGTTATACAGACAGAGATCACTGGATAACCACTGAGACATCAAAAATTGGCCTGATCTTTCAACAGTTTCCAAAGGGAAGTGGTCTCTCAACGAGTGCTTTCAAATGATCTCTTAGCAATCTTTCAATGAACTCTATTGGTCTTTCATCAAATGCTCAGTGATCCCTCACTGGTCTCTCAGCCATCTTTGGGGTGGAAAAATTTGGCATTCATTGAAAAATTGGTGAGAGATCATTGGGAGAATGACAAGGTCGTTGTGCAGTCAAGGAAAGGTCATGGAGCGCTCAACGATCTCATCAAACAACCAATGTGTGATGAATCTTTCAGCTGTTAGCATGATTGCACCAGGAAATACTAGCGTATAGCATGCTTATATGTGTAGCAGCTCAGATGGAAAAAGCAAGATGATGTTTTAAGCTAGTCTTCCAATGTGTGTCATTGTTTACACACATCAGAAGACAGGGTACAAACTTAAAAACATCACGCATTTTCTGAGCTGCTACTTTAGATACTTGATAATTATTTATACAGGAAAGGTTAAACGTAACAAAAGTTACAATCAACTGGCCTGACTCAGTTAAGAACTGGTTTACAGCAGGTTCCTGTTCTGCAGAACATAACAGATCACAATCACCAGACAAAAAATACAAACATCCAAAACCATCCGAGCTATGTCGCATCACAAGATGTGACGTAGCGAAAACAGGAAATAAGAGTAAAAATTAGTGATTGCATGTGACTACTACACATGTAAACATGCTGCATGCTAGTACTTTCTGGTGCAAATATGCTAACGATTGAAAGATTCAAATCAGTGTGTAGAAGGCTTGAGTTTAGTTTTTGTGCTTAGTTTTTATTATTTCCTGTTGTGATGTAGTGCCTTTAGTGCCCATAGTGTACTGCAGGGGTCACCAACGCGGTGCCCGTGGGCACCAAGTCGCCCGCAAGGACCACATGAGTCGCCCGCAGGCCTGTTCTAAAAATAGCACAACTCGCAAGTGAGCTGCTTCTAAGATGTAATTTTTTCTGCCGCTATTTTTTAAAATCACACTTGCATTTATATAGATTTTAAAATGACAATGTCTTAAAAATAAAAAAAATGAAAATATGTTTGTTATACGTAACGTTAAGGTGAACTCTGACCTAGTTCAAAGGTCAGTATTGTGCGCATGACAAAACCTTCGCGCTTGTGGAGCGTAAGCTAGCGGCCAGTGAAGATGGTGAGCGGAGTGCTGTTTCCTAGCCCAAAAACACGGTAAAAAAAAAAAAGACAGAAAATTTATCATTTTCAAAGTGAGCGGGAGGAAGAGTTCTTTTTTACTACCGTGAAAGGAAGCTGCGTGTGTTTCATTTGCGGGGCGACTGTGGCCCACTGCTGCCCACTCTTTTTTTTTTTTTGACTGTAGATTTCTTCTGCAGTCCAGTGACAAGCCACCAGCTGCCGGTCCTGCGTGCACAAGTGCCCCTTAATTCCCGAACCTGCATGTTTTTGGCATGTGGGAGGAAACCGGAGAAATCCCGGAGTAAACCCACACAAACACGGGGAGAACATGCAAGCTCCACACAGATCACTGTTGGCCGGGGGCAGGGATCAAACCCACGATCCCTGCGATCCCCCGGCCGAGGGTAAACTGCTGCTGCGGTGCTAACCACTGCGCCACCGTGCATATAAGCACTCTCAGCGCTGTTTAGCTTCTTCTCATGAAAGGACAGCGCTGGTTATTACTCAAGCATGATTCTTGGCAAGAACTGTATGGATATAATTCCAGTGAAGAAGAACACACAAAAGTGTGTTTATTAAATGTAACAGATTTTGAGCAGAATTGCAGCAGATTTGTTCAGTTAAAAATGTGACAAGATTTATTTAATATGAAAGTTGATTTTTCTTAAATGTTGCATAACTTTTTCAAACATGGCTCAACATGGTTCATGAATTAAAAGGGTTTAGTTTTTTATGGTTAAAAGGGACTGGTGAAAACTGGACATTTTTTTAATGAAATGTAGAAATGATCATCTGAACAACTGCTGAGATTAATAAAAATAAAGTGTTGAATATTGATCTTGTCTGTTACCCACTCTAAGTTATTGATAATTATATATATATAATTATATATATATATATATATATATATATATATATATATATATATATATATATATATATATATACACAATTTGTTATTTTAGAGGAGTGTGTCAAGCTGGTGCCCTTCACATGACTCGATACCCATGAAGTAGCTCTTGGTTTCAAAAAGGTTGGTGACCCCTGGTGTACTGTATTGCGCCTGCCTATTAGAATTGGTAAAGAATTGTTTGCTGCAGTTGGTCTTTAACCATTTCTGCTTGGCACACACACACACACACACACACACACACACACACACACACACCAGTTGCTCCATCCACATTTCAGCTGACAGCAAGTAATGAATACATATTTTAAACCTTTACATTTTCTTTATTCTGTTTAAGATTAACACATTCTTCACTAATGACACTTTAGGCCCCTCCCCTTTTTTAAACTAAGGTTATTAAGGCGAAATGAGAATGATCTGGAGGCAGGTTTAGAGCCTTGTCTGTTTTCTAGTTCAGCTTACAGTGTGTACACTGGTCAACAGTGGTTATTTGGTTTGTGGGATGGTTTCTTCTGACAATGCCATCATGACTGTTTGCATATCCAAATATGTGTGCATGTAGGACAAGGATGTCAGTGTGTGCCCTCTGAGCTGACAAAGTTTCAATAAAGAACATCACTGAAGTTATCGTGTTTATGTTTGATCAAATCATTTCCCATCATAAGAACACACTTTTGTGTTATAATGTAGTGAAGCTACAATTACTGAACAACAGTACACACAGTACAACTGACATGATTTCACATAAAACCCAAGCACAGACAAAAGACTCAATTAGTATCACAATGATCTTTATTGACTGAGTGAATGTGTGTGCAGAGCGAGAGTGGTCTGGCAACCCTGCAGAGAGAGAGGAGAGAAGAGAATATGAGTTTTCTTGTAACAATTGACTGAATAGGCAAAGTAATTCATAGCCTTATGGAGCAAGGAGCAGTAGCAGAAGCACAAAGAAGCAGCTCTGTCCTTTTCCTGGTGCCAGGGTCCCGCAGAGGTGAAGAGGTGTCCGTGTAGATAATAACAGTTCTGAGTGCAGGTGAAACCTCCGCTGAGGGAAAAAGATGAGAGAGTTCAGTCCGGGGGCAGAGACGCTTACGGAGCTGGAGAGAGAATGGAGCTTCCGGCTCACGGGCTGAGATCCGGTCCGCCGCCTAGAGCTGAGGAAGGTCCGCCTGGGGGTTGGTCCACCTGTGCACAGGGAAGAGGAACAAGGAAAGGCAGATGAAAATAACATCAAGCAGTAGGTAGCTTACAGCTGAGTTGGGGAGGTGAAGCTTCCAGACGATGAGGTGCAGATAACTCAGTAGAAAGGGAGGAGAAACTCCAGCTGAAGAAAAGGGTAGACTTGAGTCGTGGAGTTCTTTCACCCCGTTGGAGCGTTGACGTCTCCGTGCAGGAGTGCAGAGCTCCACTCCTCATCAAGGCCGTCTAATTGGGAGGCTCAGATGTGAATGAAACCACAGCTGTGGAAGATAATTAGTGAGCAAGGAAAACATACAACACGGATCACCACACCCCCACACTCATTCCTCATTAATACAACAAAACACACTTTTATACGACACTAACAAAATTGTCAATATATTAGACTGAAGAGCAGAGAACAGCTTTTATTTAAACTTTCTACATAATGTCAAATGACGAAACATATATTGATTTTCTTCATAAACATTTAAATAAGAGAACATGTTTGTTACTTTAAAACATTCATATTAAACTCAGTGCCCATGGACAACATCAGGCCTACTACACAAGTATAATTAGCCTGGATTAGCCAGGATAGTATCTAATAGAACAGGCATGCAACCCCCTCCATGCATCACCACCTTATTGTGGTTTAGGGGGTTGATAAATTTATCACAAAATTTATCAGGAAAAACATAATATTAAAAATGTTACAACTTTCCTCCAAAAAATTTAAAGACACACTCTGGTGGATATAAATCTCCTATAAAAACAAATCTACATTGTCTAAAATAGTATCTTATGCTCTTTTGCCACAAAAAACTTTCATTGTCTTACAGTTTCATGTCAAAATCTTTTCACGCCCCTTCCCAAACACCAGCCCTGCATTCAGTTGACAAAACAATTCGCCGAACATAGTTTGCAAGGCGAACTGACTTAAATGAATGGGCAGTTCTCGGCGAACGGTTTTTCTGTTCGACTCACACATTCTGTAGTTGTGTAGATCTTTGGTCCTCTGTCAGCCAGTAGAAGACCCTAGTAACTACAGCGTAGACTGTAGCCTACTTCAACTTCAAATTACCAAGGAATTCTCCGTTATACCCCCACCAAAAACAATATTTTATGCGTGACATTGTTTTATTTACAACGTGGCATAACCTTTACTCTTAAATTGATGGAATTTCTCCAAAAATAAAAGAAAACAAAAGAATATCACAAACTGTCTGTCATAAGCCTCCTTGTGCGCTATTACGCACCGCACAGAGGAGGAGAAGAAGGAATGGATTTACACGCTGGTTACACCAGTGGTCGCAGTGCTGGATGCTCGCACGACTCAGCAAGTAGCGAGCCTGCTCCAACAGCCTCCAGCCCACGATAAATACGGGACTCTCAAAGCCGCGCTGACCCGGCGCTACACACTCTCGGACTGTGAGAGAGCGGAGAGGCTCCTGAGGCGCTGCAAGTTAGGAGATGGATCGGCGGTCGAACTGATGGAGAAGATGTTGGCGTTGATGGGCATGGACAACGGGCATTTTCTGTTTGCCCACCTTTTCCTCCGGAACCTCCCAACAGAGGCAAGAGTGGTCCTGGCCAACTCGCCGTTGCTGGCCGCGCGTGACTACCGTGCGCTAGCCCAGGAGGCAGATCGGATCATCCTCACCACCAGAGCCCTCACAGTGAACGCGGCAGCATCGGAACCCAGTGAGATGACCAGCGGAAGTGAGGGGCCGGCGAAGGTAGCAGCAGCGGGGGCCAGGAAGCGCCAGAGAGACACACTCTGCTCCTACCACTGCTGCTTTGGAGAGAACACACGCCGATGTGTGCCACTGTGCCAATTCAAGCGTTCGGGAAACGCCAAGGCCAGCAGTCAGTAGCAGCTGTGACCGCCGGTGAAGAAAACAAGCTGCTCTATGTGATGGACTCGCCCTCGGGGAGATGGTTCCTCATAGACACCGGCTCCCAAAAAGAGCCTCATCCTGCCGTCCTACGCCGACCGGCTAGCAGGAGCTAGCAGCCCCGAGCTGATGGCCACAAACAGCTCGGACATTAGGACTTTTGGTGAGAGGACACTGGCTGTATCCCTACACGGCCGTATGTACGAGTGGACATTCGTCATAGCGGCAAGCAGTTTCCCAATCTTGGGCGTTGATTTTCTGTGTGCATATGGGCTGGTAGTCGATGTTGCTAACAGACGTCTGATCAGTGCAATGTCTTTTGATTCTCTCCCCTGTACAGCTCGAGGGGCCTGGCCAGCAACACTAGAAAACGTCACAGCTCCAGGCGGTAAGTTTCACACACTGCTCACTCAGTTCCCAGCACTCACGGTACCGACGTTTTTGGTGGCCATCACTAAACACGGGGTGGAACACTTTATCACCACCACTGGGCCGCCGGTTTCCGCACGACCTCAGCACCTGGACACAGCTAAACTGGCCATAGAGCGCGAGGAGTTTGCCAACTTAAAAATGATGGGCATCATCAGGCGCTCAAACAGCCCATGGGCATCCCCAATACACATGGTCCCTAAGGCCGAGGGATCGTGGCGACTGTGCGGAGATGGCCGCAGATTGAACAACGCCACAGTGCACGACCGCTACCCGTTTCCCCATATTCAGGATTTTTCCGTTCACCTCGCCGGGGCACGTGTTTTTTCTAAAATAGACCTGGTCCGTGTTTACCACCAGGTACCAGTGCGCGCAGAGGACATACCCAAAACGGCAGTAATAACTCTGTTTGACCTTTGAGTTTTTACGCATGCCCTTCGGTTTAGAAGGCGCTGCACAGACATCCCAACGTATGATGGATGCGGTTTTGCACGATCTGCCGTTTGTGTTTGTCTACCTGGATGACATCCTGGTGGCCAGCTCGTCCGAGGACGAACACGTAACCCACCTCAGGACGGTTTTCCGGAGGTTGGAGGAGCATGGGCTAATAATCAACCCAGTTCGGCGTGACGGGATTGATTTTTTGGGGCACCGCATCTCACCGGAGGTAGCGATACCCTTGCCAGACAACGTGCATGCCGTAGCGAATTTTCCCCGGCCTCAGACGGTCAGGGCGCTGCAAGAGTTTTTGGGGATGGTTAACTTTTATAACCGTTCGTCCCCCGCGCAGCTCAGCTTATGCAGTCATTGTACGCCGCGCTCAAGAAACGGAAACCGGCGGACAGAGTCAACTGGAATCCAGAGCGGGAGCAGGCATTCTCTGAGGTTAAAACAGCCCTGGCAAACGCCGCACTGTTTGCGCACCCAGACCCGTGAGCTCGGATAGCGCTCACTACCGATGCCTCAGACGTGGCCATAGGGGCCGTCGTGGTGCAATGCCTCGCCGGTTCTCGGCAGCCACTCGCTGTTTTTAGCAGGGCTTTGCGCGACAGTGAGCGTAAATACAGTGTGTTTGACAGAGAGTTGCTGGCTCTCCACCTGGCCATACTCCACTTCCAGTTCTGGCTGGAAGGGCACAGCTTCACTGCGTACGTGAACCACAAGCTGCTAACGTACGCGATGGCCAAGGTTTTGGAACCATGGTCGGGCCGGCAGCAGAGACAGCTAGCCGCGATCTCGGAGTTTACGACCGATATTCAGCATGTGGCCGGTAAACTGAATGTGGTGGCGGACTGCCTCTTGCGCGCAGTAGTATCCCCAGTCTGCGTAGGGATAGATTATACAGCCATGGCCACAGAGCAGATTGGCGATGCGGATGTGTGCGCGCTCCAGTCTGGACCAACAGGGTTAAGGCTGGAGAGCAGAGTACTGCAGGACGGCCCCCCCCCCCCCAATCTGTGACGTCTCCACGGGACGCCCGCGCCCGGTCGTCCCAGTTGCTTGGCGCCGCTGCGTGTTTGAGTCAGTTCATGCTCTGGCGCACCCAGGAGTGCGCACCTCAGTCAAAATGGTGGGAGCAAAGTTCGTATGGCCAGGCCTGCGCAAGCAGGTGAAAGAGTGGGCAGCAGCCTGCGTAGCATGCCAACGAGCCAAAGTGCACAGACACACGAAGGCCCCTTTGGAGCCATTTCGTATACCGGCTAAGAGGTTCAACCACGTTCACGTGGACCTCGTGGGCCCCCTCCCGCCATTGCAGGGGTTCACGCACCTTCTGACAGTGGTGGACCGCACCACGCGCTGGCCAGAAGCAGTCCCGCTAGCGGCAACCACATCCGGGGACGTGGCACTCGCCTTTTTGACAACATGGGTCGCACGTTTTGGCATCCCTTCGGACATCACGTCCGATAGGGGCCCTCAGTTTGTTTCCGACCTCTGGTCCGCGATGGCCCGTAGCCTGGGTGTCACAATTCATCGCACAACTGCATACAACCCACAGGCCAATGGGTTATGTGAGCATTTCCATAGGTCACTGAAAGCAGCACTCAGGGCTTTGCTTACGGATGCAAATTGGGTAGACCGGTTGCCGTGGGTTCTGTTAGGGTTGCGTTCCGCACCTAAAGAGGATTTGGAGGCTTCCCCAGCGGAGCTCGTTTTTTCTCAGCCACTGCGGCTCCCCGGGGAATTTTTACCAGATAATCCCGCGCCGAAAAACCATCAGTCTCAGTGTTCACAGCATAGCGCGGACACAGGCACGCTACCGGGCTTGGCCCACCACTGTTTTCCATGCGCTTTTGTGCCAAAAACTTTGAAGAACGCAGCGTTCTTGTTTGTCAGGCATGATGCCCACGGCCCCCCATTACGCCCACCCTACGATGGCCCGTTCAGAGTGCTGGAACCAGGGAACAAACATTTTTTGTTGGACTTGGGGGGTCGTCGGGAGAAAATATGTATTGACAGACTCAAGCCCCTTTGTGGTGGCGGACGAGCAAGTGATGTTGGCTTGAGCTCCTTGGCATGGAAGACCCACACTGAGAACTCCCCAGGTAAACGATTCATCAGAGCAGCCACACGGGCAAGTTGAATGTTCCCCCCCCTCGCCATTGCCCACCCGCAGACAGACACACCCCCAGGAGCCCCCCACCGGCACAGCAGCGCCACGGAGTTGAAGAGCCCTCGTTACAGCAGATATGGGAGGAGACTGAAGCGAAAAGGACGTGAGGGTTGACACTCAGTCTGAGACTCTGTGGGGGGCCGTGTAGGGAACCCACGCTAGGATAATCTTCTCAGACTGGAAGCAGAGGGGAGGCAAATAGTCCTTCTGCCGGTAGAGTGTGGGGGATTAAACAGACGAGGACAATAGGTATTGTGATGGGAGAAGTTATGGTGATGCAGCAGGAAGGAGTAGCTGCGGGGACAGTGGGGGAGATGATGTGTTGAATGTATTGTGATGCAAGATCTCAGGAGCAGTGGGAAGGAGTGGAGTGATATATAAGGAGAGACCCTGGTGTATGAGATCAATGCTTTTTCTGTGTATGAATGAAGTGAGAGAGTGAATAAAGTTCATCTGCCGTGCAAGTCTGGTTTCTTATTTGCACTCTCCACAAGACTAGTTAAACCGATATTTTCAGAATTCAGTTTGTGTTTTTCTCTGAGCCTGAATGTGTCGGGGAAATAATTTACCGTTACTATGACAAAAAGGTTGTGTGAAAAAGTAAACTCACTGAGTAAGATTCTGCTTTACTTATGTTTTTTTTTTTTTTCACGTTAATCAGGTTGAAGCAACTTTGGTCGACTACAACAAGCAGGAGAATTAAATAAATACTCCCATGAAACAATTCTGTAAGCATCCGAACAAATAAAAAAAACTGAAGCATGTCAATAGAAACGATTTATTTGTGTGTAACAGTACAGCATATAAAATGCTTGTGATAAATTTATTAAACATCAGCGTGTATTTTCTATCATCACCTCCGATTAACCACAGAAAGGTTGCAGGCATGAAAACAAAATTTTGGTCACTGTGATAGACTAAAATGATGCTTTTGTGGGGACGCACATTCGTGACCTGCTTTTGGACTCACATTTTAGACCAGAGCAAGGGCAGAGCTTCTGTGGTTATTACAAGAAGCTGCAGGAGAGTTAGCTTTGGTATGCAAAGCTTGAGACTATGGGATATAATTAAGGGATTAATGAGGGGATGCATTGTAGATAGTGGTGTGATATCATGCAGAGAGGATGCATTGTTGCTGTCTTTATAATGCAATGGTTTTGTGAGACAGGATTAATGAGGGGATGCATTGTAGATAGTGGTGTGATATCATGCAGAGAAGATGCATTGTTGCTATCTTTATAATGCAATGGTTTTGTGAGACATGTGACCTGTTCAACTAGAAGTCCCAGAGAGGGGCCATTTGGCCTTTTTACCTAGAAAACCCACAAGAGGGGCCAATTGGCCCCAAGTCCCCCCTGTGGTCACTCATTTTGTTATGGTAATGAGGCTGTTAGTGGCAGTGTGTGGGGTGAGGGGTGTGTGGGGTGTGGGGTGAGGGGGTCACACTTCAAACACTTCACACTTCAGTGGTGAAGTCATGTTGGCTACTTCTGTGTGAATGTGAGAATGAGGAATAAAAACACATTCTATTCTAAAATGTTCTTTTGAGAGCAAGCTTTAGTTCTGAGTTCAGTGAACATAGCCATAAAGACTGGACTGAGCTGTATGCAGTGGAAAGGATCAACAGGAAGGAAGGGATCAACACACTGACATTTATTGTTAAAAAAACCCAAAACAAAACATATTTACAAAGAATGAAAAAGCAACTTTTTTTCCCAGTTTTGGTGTGGAGGGTTGTTGCAGAAGTAATTGTTATTTTTGTGTGCTAAAAATAGTAAAAAAAAAAAAGAAATCCAAGCATATTTACAAAGAATGAAAAACCATGCATTATGAGTGAAATACATTTGAGCAGTCACTCACAATCCTGGCACTGCCATTGCTCCTTTCGGCATTTCCCACATGTATATCGGTAGCAGTCAACACAGCGTACAGTTGCATGATTGTCCTTACATTTAATTTTAGCCTGACACTTGGCTCTTTTTCCTAGTTGTGGTGTGGAGGGTTGTTGCCGAAATAATTGTTCCTTTTGGGCCTTTTTCATACCCACATGGGAGTGAGCCAACTCTCTTGCAAGCTCCAGCAGGAAATCCACCCGTCTCTCCTGCCTCCCGGTGCATAATTGATAGAGCATGTGTGCATTCAGTGCTGCCATATCTATCATGTTATAGAACACTGCTACTGGCCAGCGCCGTGTTCCTGCGCGGACAGTGTACTCCCGCACCATCTGGTCCATGACATCGACGCCGCACTTTGTTGTGTTGTAGAGTGTGATGGTGTTAGGCTTCTTTTTGGTGGTATCCTGTGTCTGAATCATGCTGTGCATGCTGCTGAGAACATATACAGTCTTCTTCCGCTTGGGCGCATACACCGTCAGTGTGGCACCAGTGGTTGAAAATACTTGGGTGGTAAATTCATTGCGGTGCATCTGTCTAGTTGACAGTGGAATTTCTTGGCGAATCTTGTTGACTGTGCCGAGGATGGTTGCATTCCGGCTAAGTAGTCGTTTTGCAAGTGACAGTGATGTAAAGAAATTGTCCGTGGTAACATTTCTGCCCTTGTCCAGGAGTGGTTCCATCAGCCTCATGACTACACTCTCAGACACTCTCTCCCCACGAGGCCGAGTGGGGTCCTTGCCAAGATATGGGAGGATGTTTTTTTTTTTTTTTTTTTTTTTTTTTTTTTGTTACTTATTTGTACCCGTAGGTAGACTTGGTTTGCAGTCTGGTGACAAGCCACTGGCTGCCGGTCGCTGCGTGCGCGAGCGCCCTAAACCCACATGTTTTGTTTTTTTTTTTTGGTGTGCGGGAGGAAACCGGAGAAATCCCGGAGTAAACCCGCGCAACACGGGGAGAACATGCAAACTCCACACAGCTCACTGTTGGTCGGGGGCTGGGATCGAACCCACGATCTCATGATCCCCGCGATCCCCCGGCCGAGGGTAAAACTGTGCTGTCACAGTGCTAAACCACTGCGCCACCGTGCAGCCCAATGTTGCAGATGTTGTTCCCGATGTTGCAGACGTATTTGGTTTTCAAGTCACACGCCACCCAAAACTTGATCCCAAACTTGTCTGGTTTAGATGCAATGTACTGTAGGAAACAGCAGCGAGTCTTGGACGGGAAAAGTTGTTCGTCGATGGTGATGTGTCAACCAGGGATGTAGGATGTGATGCAGTTGGTGACAAACAATCCCCATATGTTCGAAATTGCAGCAAACTTATCGGTCTGTGCTCACTCACTGCGGGTGTCTCTGTCATCAAAGCACAGGTGATGCATGATGTTTTGGAAACGCCCTCGGGACATGGTTTCGATGATCTGTGGGCTTCCCAGGTTTTTCAACCAGCAGTCACGCAGTGATGGCACCCTGATGATTCCCCGCATAACGGTGGTAGAAATAAATGCCATTAGTTCAGGGAGGCCCATGAACCAATCCACATGCTCCGTTTGCTTTGCATGTTGAACTGTACATTCTTGAATGATACCAAGCATGTCCAGAGTGATGAAACACAGGAAACTCTGAAGACAACTTGTGATTGACCTCCTGGCCTTAGCTGTTGGCTCTCCATCTGCGTTGTATGGTGATGGCGGGGTGAAATGTGGACCCGTTCCCACCTGTTCTTCATGCCATACTGTGCCGTCTTTCGCAGTCTCTGTCACATCAGTCCCCAGCCGAGCTCTCTTTTTTGGTTGGGGAGTCTCCTCATCTGTAGTGTGAAAAAAATGTAATTATGAGCAATGGGAAAGTCATATGATATCACAAATGCAAGCATAGAAGCTAATAATAATAATCCCAGAACATCTCAAATAGGTTGGCTAAGGTGCAGACACCTCAGGAGAAGTAGAATCAAACAAAACTGACGGCAGTCCGCACTCAGAAACAAAATGGAGGCTCTATTCACATGGTGCTATATTTTCCAACTTCCTCACTGAAATGAAATGTAAAATAGGAAATAATATGAAATGAAATCTTACCTGAAGACGACTGAGACAGCTCGGAGTCTGAATCCACCTGAAGGTTGATGTCTTCTCCATCCGAGTCGCAAGGGTTTGCTCCATCCAGGATCATTTCCAATACCTGTTGAATGTTGAATCTCTGCATCTTCGTTCCTTGGAGAGGAGCTTCTTTCACCACAAAGTTCTTGAGGGAACTGAAGCGATAGTCCATGTGCACTGAGGTATTTATCCATCAAACAATTGTCTGGTTGCAGTCACATGAGTCGTTATGGTCACATGGGACATTCACATGTTCACATTTTAGAATAGAATGTGTTTTTATTCCTCATTGAATTGATGTATGAATTTATTTTCGGATAGTACAGTACAGGTTAAAAGAAACTGTATAATATAACAACAAGGTCAAATTAGACAAAGACTCCTTCTTCTATACAATTCCACGTGAGTTATCCGAAATGGGTGATGGCTGAAGCCACAGCTTATATTGCCCACCCATATTCCATCCAAGAATTCAAGAGAGAAAAAAGAGAAAACAAGACAAGAGCGATTACAATTTAAAACAAAGCTAAGACAAAATGTGACTGAGAGAAAAAAAAGAAAACTAAGCTAAGCTAAGTTAAGCGGTTACTATTCAAAACAAATCTAAGACAAAATGTCACAGAAAAAAGAAAAAAAAACTAAGCTACAACAAAACACAGGCTGGATATGTCAATCCTTATGTGAGTTTACATGTCGTCTTGTAAATATGTTTGGAGTATTTCTTCCTTTAGTTTTTGTTTAAATTGTCCAAGCGTTGTACATGATTTTAATTCAGGTCCAAAATCGTTCCATAATCTGACTCCTTTCTCCTTTCCTCCTGACTCCATTCTCACATTCACACAGAAGTAGCCAACATGACTTCACCACTGAAGTGTGAAGTGTTTGAAGTGTGACCCCCTCACCCCACACCCCACACCCCACACCCCCCTCACACCACACACTGCCACTAACAGCCTCATTACCATAACAAAATGAGTGACCACAGGGGGGACTTGGGGCCAATTGGCCCTCTGTGGGTCTTCTAGGTAGACAGAAAAATGCTGGGACTTCTAGTGTTAACTGTAAGAGTCCTGGTATTTAAGGACGAGAGTTCCCTTTGTCACCCTCTCTTTATTCTGCTTCATGATGTTGGAAGATGTGAATAAAACTGACTCGAGAGATAAACTCTGTCTCGTCATTTTCACATTTCCACACTGGTGACCCTAAGACGTATCATGAAAGAGGAGAATTCCCCCGGGCCAGCCTCGTCAGGAGCCCCCAGCCAAGCGAATGCCGCTACAGTCCAGCTACTGGACTTCTGGCAGAACAATCCACGCTCCTGGTTCAATGCGGTTGAGGCGCAGTTCAACCTCCGGGGGATATCGGTAGATGCCACAAGATTCTACCACGTAGTCGCAAAGCTGGACAACAACACGGTCCAGCATGTGGAGAGCCTGATCGACCAGCCACCGACAAACAACGACAAATACGGCACGTTGAAGGCTGCACTCATCCAGCAATTCACCCCCTCGGCGGAGGAGCGAGCAGAGAGGCTCCTGGGGCTGACGGAGTCGGAAAACGAGATGCCCGCGAACCTGATGGAGAAGTTGTTGAGGTTGAAAGACTCTGACAACGATCACTTCATTTTTACCCACATCTTCCTCAGGACTATACCGTCAGCAGCGAGAGCGACCCTGGCCATTTCGCCACTGTTAGCCCAACGGGACTACCGCGCGCTGGGTCGAGAAGCGCAGCGGATTGTCAACGCCACCAAGCAGCGCGCAGCCGCGGCCGCTGCAGCAGAACTCAGCACGGCGACCGGAGACGACAGGAGGCCAGACGCAGCGGTACCAGACGCACCGACGATGGCGGCAGCAGGGGCCAGGGAACACGGATCGGACGTCCTTTGTTTCTACCATCGCCGCTTCACAGAGAGGGCATGCAAGTGTGTACCACCGTGCCAGTTCGGGCGTTCGGGAAACGCCAAGACCGGGGGTCGGTAGCAGCCGTGGCCCTCGGGGAGGAGAACAAGCTGCTCTACTTATCGGACGCACGCTCAGGGAGGCAGTTCCTCGTCGATACAGGCTCCCAGTTGAGTTTCATCACACCTTCCTACGCGGACAGACTAGCTGGTTCCGGAGGTCCCCGGGTGTCAGCAGCAAACGGCACGGAGATTAAGGCCTTCAGTGAGAAGACTCTGCTTCTGTCTCTACACGGCCGTACATTTGTGTGGACTTTTGTTGTAGCAGCAGTAAATTTCAATATGTTGGGGGCTGATTTTCTGTGCTCACATGGTTTGTTGGTTGAGCTCGCTAACAGGCGTCTGGTTAATGCACTCTCTTTTGATTCTATCCCCTGTACAGTGCGAGTGGCCCCGCCAACAGCACAAGCCAACGTCACAGCTGCCAGTGGTAAGTTCCACACACTGCTCACTCAGTTCCCAGCACTCACGGTCCCCACATTTTCGGCAACAGTCGCTAAACACAGGGTGGGGCATTTTATTACCACTACCGGACCGCCCGTTTTTGCAAAAGCTCGGCGCTTGGACGCAGTTAAAATGGCCATAGCGCGCGAGGAGTTCGCCAACCTGGAGAGGTTGGGCATTATCCGACGTTCAAACAGTCCGAAGGCTTCCCCGCTGCACATGGTCCCGAAAGCTGACGGATCATGGCGACCTTGCGGGGATTTCTGCAGGTTAAACAACACTACAGCGCACGACCGCTTCCCAATCCCACATATCCAAGATTTTTCCGTTCATTTGGCAGGGGCGCGCGTTTTTTCTAAAATAGACTTGGTCCGTGGTTACCACCAAGTCCCAGTGCGCGCTGAGGACATACCCAAAGCAGCGGTAATAACTCCGTTTGGCCTATTCGAGTTTTTACGCATGCCATTTGGACTTAAAGGGGCTGCTCAAACGTTCCAATGCATGATGGACGCGGTGCTTCGCGATCTCCCTTTCGTGTTCGTCTACTTGGACGATATTTTAGTAGCCAGCGCGTCCAAAGACAAACACGAAAAACACCTGGCCACTGTTTTCCGAAGGTTGGAAGATCACGGGTTAATAATCAACCCAGCCAAGTGTCAGTTCAGGGTGGCACAGATCGATTTTTTAGGACACTGCGTCTCCCCCAAAGGAGCAGTTCCGCTTCCTGATAAAGTGCGCACGGTGGCAGACTTTCCCCGGCCGCAGTCAGTCAGGGGGTTGCAGGAGTTTTTGGGAATGGTGAATTTTTATAATCGTTTTCTCCCCCGTGCCGCGCAACTCATGCAGCCGCTGTATGCCGCGCTCAAAAAAAAGAAACCCGCGGATAAGGTCGAGTGATCCCCAGAGCGGGACCAAGCGTTCTCGGAGGTGAAAGCAGTTTTGGCAAAGGCTGCGTTGTTGGCACACCCAGACCCAACGGCCCGCATAGCGCTCACCACTGACGCATCAGATGTGGCCATAGGGGCGGTCGTAGAGCAACATGTAGCCGGGGTTTGGCAGCCCCTCGCTTTTTTAAGCAGGACCTTGCGCGATAGCGAACGTAAATACAGCGCGTTCGACAGGTAGCTGCTGGCTCTCCATTTGGCCATCCGCCACTTTCAGTTCTGGCTAGAAGGATGCTCTTTCAACGCGTTTGTTGACCACAAACCGCTAACATTCGCAATGGCCAAGGTTTCCGAACCGTGGTCAGGCCGGCAACAGAGACAGCTGGCCGCGATATCAGAGTTTACCACTGATATTCGGCATGTGGCGGGCAAACTGAATGTAGTGGCAGATTGCCTCTCGCGCGCTGTGGCGGCCCCAGTCAGCGTAGGAGTAGATTACGCAGCCATGGCCGTGGAGCAGGTTAGTGATGCAGATGTGCGCGTGCTTCAGTCTGGACCAACAGGGTTAAGGCTGGAGAGCAGGGTGCTGCAAGACGGTATGCCCCCCCTAATCTGCGATGTCTCCACCGGACGGCCGCGTCCAGTAGTACCGGCCGCGTGGCGCCGCCGCGTTTTTGACTCGATTCATTCTTTGGCGCACCTGGGAGTGCGCGCGTCAGTCAAAATGGTAGGAGAAAAATTTGTGTGGCCGAGCCTCCGCAAACAAGTTAAAGAGTGGGCAGTAGCCTGCACGGCGTGTCAACGAGCCAAAGTACACAGGCACACGAGGGCTCCTTTGGAGTCGTTTCACATTCCGGCCAAGAGGTTCGATCACGTTCATGTGGACCTCGTGGGCCCCCTCCCACCGTCACAAGGGTGCACACACCTTCTGACAATGGTGGACCGCACCACGCGCTGGCCTCAAGTGGTCCCGCTGGCATCAACCACGGCCGAGGAGGTGGCGCGCGCGTTTTTAACAGCTTGGGTGGCACGTTTCGGCGTTCCGCCGGACATTACGTCCGACAGAGGCCCTCAATTTGTGTCCGAGCTTTGGTCGACAATGGCCCGCAACCTGGGTGTCACAATTCACCGCACAACCGCGTACAATCCGCAGGCTAACGGGTTATGCGAGTGTTTTCATAGGTCATTGAAAGCAGCTCTCAGAGCGTCACTGACGGATTCAAATTGGGTAGACAAGTTACCGTGGGTGTTATTGGGGTTGCGTTCTGCGCCTAAAGAGGACTTAGAAGCCTCCCCAGCGGAGCTCGTGTTTGCACAGCCACTCCGGCTGCCTGGGGAGTTTCTCCCAGATAACCCTGCGCCAGACGCCTCCCCGTCTCAGCTGTTGCGGAGTAATATAGAATCAAGCACGCTGCCCGGCCCCGCGCACCACAGTTTTCCACGCGTTTTTGTGCCTAAAACAGAGTTTGTTTTTGTCAGACACGATGCGCACCAAACCCCACTGCGACCGCCTTATGACGGATTGTTCAGAGTGCTAGAAACAGGGGACAAGCAGTTTTTGCTAGATTTGGGGGGTAGGAAAGAGAAAGTTGGCATAAACAGACTCAAACCCGCTTTTGTGGTGGCAGGTGAGCAGGTGCTGTTGGCGAGGGCCCCGCGGCGAGGTAGACCACCGCGGGGGGCTTCACAGAGTAATGTTTCCCCAGATCACCCACAGGTGCTGACAAAAGGTTTCCACCCCCAGACGACAAACCCCCAGCGTGACAGCGCCGCAGAGACGTTGAATCCCAGCTACAGCATGATACGGCAGGAGGCTGAAGCCTATACAGCATGTGGACTGATGTGTATTGATACTGTCACGGCATGCATGTTGTTATTTTCTTGTTTGTTCTGTTTTTTCTTAAATGTTGGGGGGGCTTTGTGTGGTGGACACACATACGGGACCTGTTTTGTGACTCACATTTTAGGTCAGAACAAAGTAAGAGGCTTCCTTGGTGATTACAGGAAGCTGCAAGAATCTTAGCTTTGGTATGAAAGGCCTGAGACTGTGGGGGGTTTAATTAAAGGATTAAAGAAGGGGTGCATTGTAGACAGTGGAAGTGATATCATGGAGAGAGGATGCATTGTTACTGTCTTTATAATGCAAGGTGATTCATGTGACGGGTGAACTGTAAGAGTCCTGATATTTAAGGACGAGAGTTTCCTGTGTGGCTCTCTTACTGCTTTGAGACGATGGTGATGTGAATAAACCTGACTTGAGAGAGAACTCTGCCTCGTCATTCTCACATCTCCACACTACTTTGGTTGTGCTACTTTGGTTTTGATACTTTACCTATAAAAGCAAAGGATTTCAGTACTTTCCACAGTGGCGAGGTCCGTTGTGGGGCGGCTGCGTTTCCTTTCCTCCTGCCTAGACGAACAACAGAAATGGATGTTGATTAGTTAAAGCAAGTTCAACACTTATACAGTTCAACACTTATACAGGCACATCTCAAAAATTATAATATCATGAAAAAGTTCAATATTTTTGTGACTCATTTCAGAAAGTGAAACCCATATATAGATTCATTACACTGACAGTGATATATTGCAAGTGTTTATTTTAATTTTGATGATTATGGCTGCAGCCCATATTAACCAACACATCAGCGGCCAACATTTCTATTTAAAAACTTAAATTCTATTAAAATAAATAAATGCTTGAAATATATCACTGTCTGTGTAATGAATGTATATAATATATGGATTTCTCTTTCTGAAATGAGTGACAAAAAATATTGAATTTTTTCATGACATTCTAATTTTTGGAGTTGTACCTGTATTAGGGAAATACACTTAAAGTCAGTGTTGGGATGTGACAAAAATGCTTTGTTTCCCTGACAAGCACCGCAGGATCCACTCTGTACAGGTACAAGTACATTATCAATCCAGGGATTTATGGTGGAACAGCACAACAACACTGTTCCAACACCTTTTATGGAAAATCCACAGAATCGGTGTGTGGGTCTATTCTGATGCTTTAGAAAATTATATGAATCACTTTATAAATCGCTGGTTTGAAAAAGCACCTGTACATGTTGAGATTTTGGCTCCTGTGGTTCACTTGACCTGCATCCACAAACACTGAGGGTGTAGTGGATGCGTTCGAATGATGAGGCTGAGTTTTATTTCTCAGGTTCAGCTTTATTGACAGAACACATCCTCTAGCATTCTCAAAGCAGGAAGAAGAGAAAGAATCATCTCACATCACCCTTTTATACGTTTCCAGCATCAGAACTCAAGTCACATGGTGCTTCAGTAAACATACAGTCACAAAGCATCTCTTTGAACCTTCATCATTGTCTCTCATTCATTGATGAACCGGAAATCCCTCCGGGGCATCTTCTTTGGGACAAAAAAGCAAATCTCACACCTCCTCGTTATCTTCTGCAGATTCGAGTCTTTTGTCCTTCCAGACGTGTTAGCCCCCAATACGCATGCAGTCATACCTCTGTGGAAATGTGAGCCCAACATATGTGTCACCACATATAACCCCCCCCCCCCTCCAAATGTCTATTAAGGGCAAAACATGCATGGCATAAAAAAAAAGAAAAAACACAAAACATTCCACATATCACTAATCAATCCACCAGCAGCCTGGGTTTTAACCTTCTGCCGAATCTGCTGCAACCTGGCTTTGCTACCCCTGCAGCGTCTCTCTGCATCAGTGGATTAAAGCTGTTAGCACGCCTCTGTGAAGATTCTGGTGAATGTTTCCTTGGCGGCCTGCCACGGCGGGGGGGGCCTCGCTGGCTGCACTTGCTCATCAGCCAAAACAAAAGCGGGTTTGAGCCTGTTTATGCAGATCAACTCCCTTCTGCCCCCTAATTCTAGCAGAAAATGCTTCTGCCCGGTCTCCAGCACTCTGAAGGGTCCGTCATAAAACGGTCGCAAACTTGGACGCTGGGCATCATGTCTAACAAAAACAAACTCTGCATTTTTTAAAGCCTTTGGCACAAAAACGCGTGGGAAACTGTGATGAACCGGGCCAGGGAGTGTGTTTGCTCCTGAGTCGCTCTGCCACGGCTGAGCAGGGGGGCAATTTGGTGCGGGATTATTGGGGAGAAATTTCCCCGGCAAACGGAGAGGTTGTGTAAAAACTAACTCAGCTGGGGAAGCATGCAAATCTTCTTTAGGTGCAGAACGCAACCCCAATAAAACCCATAGAAGTTTGTCCACCCAATTTGTATCCGTCAGCGACGCTCTGAGGGCTGCTTTTAATGACCTGTGAAAGCGTTCGCATAAACCATTAGCCTGGGTATTATACGCGGTGGTGCGATGAATCTTCACCCCCAAGCTGCGGGCCATCGATGACCATAGTTCGGAAATAAATTGGGGACCCCTGTCGGACGTTATGTCCGACGGGACTCCGAAACGCGCAACCCACGCTGTTAAAAATGCTCGCGCAACTTCTTCCGCTGTGGTTGATGTCAGAGGAATCGCCTCTGGCCAACGCGTGGTGCGATCCACCATCGTCAAAAGATGTGTGTGCCCGTGTGATGGCGGAAGCGGGCCCACCAAGTCAACATGCACGTGGTCAAAACGCTTAGCGGGGATGTGAAAAGGTTCCAACAGAGCCTTAGTGTGTCTGTGTATTTTGGCTCGCTGACACGCTACGCAGGCCGCCGCCCATTCCTTGACCTGTTTGCGCAACCCGGGCCAAACAAATTTCTCCCCCACCAACTTAATTAATGCGCGCACTCCCGGGTGCGCCAGAGAATGGACCAAGTCAAAAACGCAGCGACGCCACGCAGCTGGAACCACGGGGCGAGGTCGTCCCGTGGAGACATCGCAGATTAGTGGGGGCATACCAATTTGCTGCACCCTGTGCTCCAGCCTTAACCCTGTTGGTCCAGACTGGAGTGCGCGCACGTCCACATCATTAACCTGCTCCGCGGCCATGGCTGCATAATCTAACCCTACACAGACCGGGGCTGCGCGCACTCCCGCGTCGCTGCCCGGGCCCGCGGCCACGGCTACAGAGTCTGCCCCCATGGGGCTTGGTGTTGCTACCGCGCGCGAGAGACAGTCTGCCACAACATTGTGTTTACCCGCGATATCAGTGGTGAACTCCGATATCGCGGCTAGTTGCCTTTGTTGCCGGCCTGACCAGGGTTCTGAAATCTTGGCCATTGCAAACGTTAGCGGTTTGTGATCCACAAACGCGGTGAAGTGTCGCCCTTCCAACCAGAACTGGAAATGGCGGATGGCTAAGTGTAGGGCCAAAAGCTCCCTGTCGAACGCACTGTATTTACGCTCACTATCGCGCAGGGTTCTGCTGAAAAACGCGAGAGGTTGCCAAGCACCTGCCACAAACTGTTCAACAATCGCCCCCACTGCTACATCGGAAGCGTCGGTGGTAAGCGCCATGCGGGCCGTTGGAACTGGGTGTGCTAACAAAACTGCGTTTGCCAGGGCTGATTTGACCTGGGCAAAAGCGCGCTCCCGCTCCGGAGACCATTCAATTTTATTTGCGGGCTTTTGTTTTTTTAACGCAGTGTATAATGGCTGCATGAGCCGCGCTGCGCTTGGGAGGAACCGGTTGTAAAAATTAACCACTCCCAGAAACTCCTGTAGCGCCTTGACCGTTTGAGGTTGCGGAAAATCTGTTATTGCGTGCACCTTATCGGGCAGAGGAACCGCTCCTTCTGCCCAAACGCGATGCCCCAAAAAATCAATCTTCGCCACCCCAAACTGGCACTTCGCTGGGTTAATTATTAACCCGTGCTCTGCCAGCCTCCGAAAAACTGCTGTGAGGTGGCTTTCGTGTTCGCCTTCGGACATGCTGGCTACTAAAATATCCAAATAAACGAACACGAAAGGAAGGTTGCGTAAAACTGCATCCATCATACGTTGGAAAGTCTGCGCGGCCCCCTTGAGGCCAAAAGGCATGCGCAAAAACTCAAAAAGGCCAAAAGGAGTTATAACCGCTGTTTTGGGTACATCCTGCACGCGCACTGGAACTTGGTGGTAACCGCGCACCAAGTCTATTTTAGAAAAAATGCGCGCCCCCGCCAAATGAACAGAAAAATCCTGAATGTGCGGAATCGGGTAGTGGTCATGTGCTGAAACGTTGTTCAACCAGCGGAAATCGCCGCAAGGTCGCCACGAGCCATCAGCTTTTGGGACCATGTGTAGCGGCGAAGCCCAGGGGCTTTTGGAGCGTCTAATAATGCCCAGTTTTTCCAGGTTGGCGAACTCCTCGCGCGCGATGGCCAGTTTAGCTGGGTCCAAGCGCCGAGCTTTTGCAAAAACCGGGGGCCCGGTGGTGGTGATAAAATGCTCCACCCCATGTTTAGCCACCGTCGCCAAAAACGTGGGGACTGTGAGTGCTGGGAACTGAGCGAGCAATGTGTGAAACTTACCACCCGCAGCTGAGACGCTGGCATGTGCAGCCGGCGGGGCCACCCGAGCTGTGCAGGGGATAGAATGAAAAGACAGTGCATTAATCAGACGTCTATTAGCAAGGTCAACCAATAAACCATGTGAGCACAAAAAATCAGCCCCTAACATGTTGAAACTGACTGCTGCTACAATAAAAGTCCACTCAAATGAACAGCCCTGTAAGGACATGAGCATGGTCCTCTCACCGAACGTTTTAATCGTGGAGCCGTTCGCTGCTGACACTGACACCCAGGGAGCATCAGCCGTTCCGCGTAGGTGGGTGTGACGAAACTCAGCTGGGAGCCCGTGTCCACGAGGAACTGTTTCCCCGAGTGTGCATCTGTCAAGTAAAGCAGCTTGTTCTCTTCGCCGAGGGTCGCAGCTGCTACCGGCCCTCGGTCTTGGCGTTTCCCTGGCGCTTGAAGTGGCACGGCGGGACGCACTTGTGTGCTTTCTCTGCAAAATGGCGGTGGTAGAAGCACAGGCCGTCCTCCGCTCCGCGCTGCCTGGTCCCCATCGCCGCCGTCGTTGGTGCATCTGGCGCCGCAGCCGCTGGTTCCGAGCCGTCTCCAGGCGTCGTTCCTGGGCTAGCTGCCGCGGCCGAAACCGCATTCCTCTTGTGGGCGTCGACAAGCCGCTGCGCCTCCTTGCTCAGCCCATGGTAGTCTCGCCTGGCCAATCGGGGCGACTCTGCCAGGGCTACTCTCACTGCTGGCGGCAGGGTCCGGAGGAAAAGGTGGGCGAAAATGAATTTGCCATCCTCGGAGTCTTTCAACCTCAGCATCTTCACCATCAGGTCCGCAGGTCTATCGTTCTCCGACTCCGTCAACGTCAGGAGCCCCTCTGCTCGCTGTTGGACCGAAGGGGTGAAATGGCTGATCAGCGCGTCCTTCAATGCGCTGTACTTGTCGCTGTTTGGTGGGTGATTAACCAGATCCTTCACCCTCTGGACCGTGTGGCTGTCCAGCTTCGTTACCACATGGTAGAATCTTGTGTCGTCGTCAGAGATTCTCCGGAGGCTGAACTGCGCCTCGACCGCGCTAAACCATGAGCGAGGGCTGTGCTGCCAGAAATCAGGCAGCCGAATCGTGGAGGCGGCCATCAGGCTGGCTTCCGCCGAGCCCCGCTCGGGAGAATTCTGTCTGCTCATTCTTAGTCGTAGGTCACCAGTGTAGTGGATGCGTTCGAATGATGAGGCTGAGTTTTATTTCTCAGGTTCAGCTTTATTGACAGAACACATCCTCTAGCATTCTCAAAGCAGGAAGAAGAGAAAGAATCATCTCACGTCACCCTTTTATACGTTTCCAGCATCAGAACTCAAGTCACATGGTGCTTCAGTAAACATACAGTCACAAAGCATCTCTTTGAAACTTCATCATTGTCTCTCATTCATTGATGAACCGGAAATCCCTCCGGGGCATCTTCTTTGGGACAAAAAAGCAAATCTCACACCTTCTCGTTATCTTCTGCAGATTTGAGTCTTTTGTCTTTCCAGACGTGAAGCCCCCAATACGCATGCAGTCATACCTCTGTGGAAATGTGAGCCCAACATGTGTGTCACCACAAGGGAGGCTAAACCCTGGCATGTGGACACACATTCTAGGAAGAAATTACACACAATTTAATGCACAGCACCAAAGTGCAGCATGTACACAAACCAGGACTTTAACCAGGATTAACATATTTCATCGTTTTGCTCTCACAAGTGAATACTTAGGACAAAACAAGCGCGAATCAGCAGTTGGTACTAGCTAGCTACTAGCTAATACTCGTTAGCCAGCACAGGACGGCGCTGTATGGCTCAAAAAAAGTGAGCTTACCACCAACAGGATAAATAAGCGAACAGATGCTCAATATTACAAATCACTCACCATTGATGGTTCCTCTCACGTTCGTCTTCAGCTTGTCCGTAGTCCGGTTCTATGCTGGGCTGCATCTGTATCGGTGCGGGTCGCTCCTCACTGTGGATCTGCCACCAAGCAGAGAAAACCCCGGGTCCTCACTAGTGACTTTTGGTGAAGGAGGGGTCTGCACAAGTGGGGGCTGAGGCGGCTTTATCTCACAATTTCTGCTGGGATGTATCTTATCCTGTTGTTTTGGTTCCTCTTGTCTCTTGTCCTGGGGAACTGAATGGCGATGCAGAAAATAGAACAGATTGGAGGTAAACAGCCTCACGCCTGACCTGCTGAGGCTGAGTCCATCGCCCTTAAAAAAGTGTCTGCAGTCCCAGAAAAAGTTGAAGTTGTCAATAAAATAAAGTCATTTGTTTGTACAAGCTTCTGATAGCCATGCATTTAATTTGAACAGTCTGCTGAATCTTTGAACTCCTCCTCTGACCAGTGGTGGTGGGCCACTAATAAACACTTCAGCATTCAGACAGCTGACTGGATTCAACAGTTCCTCAAAGTCCTGTTTCAGCACCTCAGACTGCTGTTTCACAACATCATTTGAGCCCACATGTGGTGGGCTCCAGCTCACACCACCGGAGTGGTGGCTCAGTTGGTAGAGCATCCGCCCCACACCCGGGAGGCAGGGGTTCAAATCCCGGCCGGGTCATGCCAAAGACCATATAAAAGTGGAACTTCCTGCCATCCAGCTTGGTGCTCAGCAATAAATGGAATGGAGGAGGGAACTCTGTGGCGGCGCCTTGCATGGCAGCGGCCCTCTGATTCTGCACTTGGGGTGTGTGTGATTAACACTGTAGATAGGTAAAGCACAATCTCGTTCTGCTGTACATGATTGGTTGTACGGCTGAATGACAATAAGGGTGATTTAATTTAATGTAATGTGAGAGTTTTCACTGTGGGATGATCAGTGACAATCTGCAGGATTTTGTCTCTCATATCAGACACCATATCCCTGGGAAACCACATTATTTTTGTGTGTTTATCACATACGTTTGTCACATCCTTCACAACAGAATCACCAGCAATCAGTTTCAGGCCCAGCTGTTAGCTTTCTTTGTAGCCTTTTACTTTCTGAGTTGTTCTGATTTACCTTGCTGCATGTGGGGGAGATTTTATCCAGATCATCAGCTGGGGATCCAGGGTCCTGCAGTACACTGCAAATTTTCCAATACTTGGTAAGATTTAAAATCTTGTTTTTAGACATGCAAGATAATTCCTCTAATTTTAAGATTTTGTTACTTATTTTAAGCCCTTGACTTTGTAGTATAGTCTTATTATTATATAAAGCCATTATCATTTGACTTATCTAGTTCAGAAATCTTAAAACAATATATATAAGACTTAAAATAAGATATTGTTGATGCCAACATTGAATTGCTTAATTTAAGATTATGGAACATCTAAAAACTCTTGATTTAAGAAATAAATAATTATACTCAATAGGTTGGCTGACTTAAAGGGTAACAAAAAGCAATTTATGAGAATATTTGCAGTATATTAGTGTCATTTTCATTGTGTCAGTGTCTTGGCTAACATAATACTTAATTTTGGAAGAAAATGGCTAGAGACCAACTGTCTTATGCAGGAGAAGTTTATTTACCAGCATAGTGTGAGACAGAGACATGAGCTCAAGACATTGTATTGGCCATTCAAGTCAAAACATAAGGCACCTTAAACAATATTTTGGTCATACAACACAGGCCATACAGTGTGACTTCAACATAATGCATGGCAAATTATATGCAGTGTCTTACTAATTTGGCTATTTCCATCATTACCATACATATTTCAATTTCAATCCAGGAAGGTGAGTAACTTCAGGCTATTTTGCATTAGAACACTAACAATGTCAATAACAGTAAAGGAACATATAGCTTTAAAAAAACAAAGCTTTATAAAAGTTTTATAGTAAATTTTCAACAAATAAAACTTTTCTAACTTGCAGTTAGAAAAAGTTACCACTTTTAAGGACCAGCAACAAGCCAGCACCTGTCTAGACCACAGGGTGATTTCTCTGGCCAATAATATCGCACAGAGTATATTTGATTGGCACAAAGACACTTTCTCTGAAAGAAACAGAAAAATAAGAAGTGTGATCAATGAGCTCATGCACTATTTCTGTAGCCTGGGCCAGAGCAGGCACTGCAACTTCGTATGCAAGTAGGTTTTCATCTAATTTCAAGGTTTCATAGCGCTGATACTCAAAGGCAATAACAGATGAATCAATCAAGAAAATGTCCTTTATCATTCCAAACACTGGCATAGTATCAACCACATCTACAATAATCATAGACTTCCCACTCATGTACTTATTGCCATTGAGTACATACCACTTTACTTTCACAACAGATTGCAAGATTTCTAGTCTCAAAAAATCTCTGACTTTATTCTTTACATATTCAGTATTTGTGACAGCTGATACGGACCCAGATTCTCTTTCATTTGCAAATAGTGGATGTTCGATACCCATTTCATTCTGACAGGATTCAAGAAACTGGTTGTGATTGGCTAAGGATTTACAGACATTTTTAAAATTTAGCTTAGTAGCCCACTGTTTGAAGTAGTGGTGCTTGGCCTCAAATCGCATGCACATGGTTCTTATTAATGGACCCAGTGATCATATTTGACTCGGAAGGTGTAACATGTAATGCTGCTTAGGTATAATGTTGGTTTCAGGAAACAGCTGTTTGAACTGATATAGATGTTGCTCAATCATTCCTTGCAGCCGTAATACAGTTTGTAAAGAAATAGTTGGGGCCAGAACAATCTGAACTATTTCAATTAACTTCATAATGAACCGGATATATTCATTGTCCACACCGTCCAATAAAAAAGGTAAGATTTTTAAAAGTACTAACATTTGTCCACAAGACTGTTTCAATCTGTTGTCATCAGCTGTTAAAGTGCCAAATGTAATAGGGCAAGGTTTATCCCTTACATCAATAGGAGAATATGGAAAATTCTGAATGGCTGAATTAAAATGATCCAGTTCTACCTCTCCTGACAGGATAAGGTGTTTCAATACAAGCTTAATCTCCATTGGAGCAACACCTTCAAAAACAACATGCATTATGTCCTGAGGAGTTTGGTTGATCAGGTCAAATGCAGGAATATTGATAACATCACTTCTCCTGTTAATACCATATGTGGTTCTGAGGGAGGCTTTCAACAAATCTGTGCTTGCTCTTTCTATATCATTACACTGCCTTATATGCTTTTCCAAAGTCCTCTGAACAAAATCATTCTCTTGATAAATTGTTTGCATGTCTTCAAAAGTACATTCACAGTGTCTACATTTGCTATAAGCAAATCCAACACCTTCTTTGAATCCGGCTAATTCATGCTGGGCCAGTGTGTCACCACATATGGCGATTACAGCACCAAACAAATCAGTTTCCCCATTTGGTGTTTCAATCCTAACACCATTACACAGCAGAGTTAGATCTTGAATAATTCTTTTGAGTACAACATCAACACCACACTCTGAAATATCCCTGGCTTTAGCAATAGCAAGGAGTCTTATTGCAGCCAATTTGGACCTAAATTTTGGATCAATATTACCCAAACTATAATAAAACATTAACAGTTTATTTGCAGATGCATGAGGTCCTAATGGGTTGCAGATTTCAATTTCATCCGTGTATAATAGTATTTGTAATGAATTTGGCCTTTGAGAAAATAAAGGATGGGATGCAAACAGGGCTCCATCGTTAAAGTCATACAAAAATCCTTCTCTGCTTCTTGGTGGTACTCTACTCAACATAGTGAAAAGTCTGGAGTTGCTCAATAACTGCTTCAGACTTTGAACTAAAGGGATATAGTAAAAGCTTCTGTTTTGGATAGACATGACTCTTGCACCATTTTGCTTGACCCAACCAATCTTATGGGAGATGACAACTTCCTCTGAGATCACAGGACTGAAGAGTTCTCGAAGAGTCTTGTTCTGTCCGTGTGCGTTGGTTGAGAAAGGATCCTCAAAAGTATCCAGCGTAGACAATGCCTCATCCTGAAGTTCAGAGCTAATCTCAGGATGCTCCTCCAAAACTCTTCTAATTCTCTCCCTAAGCACAGTGATGAGCACAGCTTGATACTGTTGAACCCCCGAGACGATGCTGTTGACAGTTCTCTGTAACAAAAAAAAAATAAATCTTAAGCATTATCAATAATTTCTTTTTCTTTATTGAAAGCTCACAACCATTTTCATGGTACTGAGCACAAACGCAACATTTACAAAACCGAACAGAGCAACGTTACTATTTTAACAAAGGTAAAACCTTTTTCACAAAGGCACAAAGTTTATAATTAACTATTACTTCATTTTGCATCATTAATATTAAATTAAAACACTAAAGAGGCTGTAAAACATATACACCAAAATCATACGAAGTATCAGTGGTGGTGTAAATTTTTTATATTTCAATTGGATGAAATCAAAGTTAGGCTACCTTTATGCTTTTATACTTGAAGTGCATCTTGACAAATGCACACACACTGTGAGCATGCACTTCATTTATCTCTTTTACATTCAATGGAAGTACATCACTAAATTTCCTATACACCTGCTAGACCGTTTAAGTTTATGACTGATATTAATTGATATACTAATTATTATTAATTCAATAATCCTTAATTGACAAAATATTACAGTTATCAATAGCAATTTTAGGACACGATTTATTGAGAATGTATCTTTTCTGTTCCTGACAAACTCACAAGAGAAACACACACTCTTTTACTTACTTGTGACAAATGGCACTGTTCACGAATGTTGAGGGCAAGAGCTGCAGCAGATCTGGTGATGTCATGACTGGCGGTGCATGGTACCACTTCCTTCAAAAGAAAAAAAAAGACTAAATATATTGATTTTAAATTATTGGCATTATAATAGAATTTACTTATTTTTTTCTGTTTATAAGACCAGTAGAGCTTCACAGCTCCTTATAAATGTAAATGCATATTAATAATAAAATACAGCTGGAAACATTTACTAGTGTTCGAAGGAGTGATGGCTGTAAAAAGTGAATATTAAAACATTTAATATGTTACATTAAAATATGTAATATGTACAGGGTGTAACAGGGCCTGAGAAGGCTATTATGTAAAATAAGCCATATTAATGTGACATGTTCAGTATATAGATCTAAATATTTAACTATGTTAGAATTAACGATTGGTTCTCTGTGTTTTAGAAGTCAGAACACATTTGCTTGTTACTTACTGGTAAAAGGACTTCAGGTTGAAGCATTTCAGACCACGATGATTCCGGTGCCATTTCTTCGGAGTTGGTTGTTTCTGGAGAAACACTATCTGCAAAAACTGACACTCCAAACTTCTCCACTCCCATTGAACTCGATGTTGGAGTCGTTGTCCATCCATTTGGCGGGTTTCCATGTTTCAAAAAGGAAGGGTGCGTCCGTTTAATGTGGCGGTAAAAGGAGTTGAAAACTGTGAAATTTTGCTCACAATCATCAATACCACAATAAATCCAAAACTCTGAACTACGCCCATGTACTGCATTGATGTGGCTGAGTAGTAACTTGAGCGACAAAGCAACAAATAATAGACAAATCATGCATCTCCACACCGCCATGGCTCCGAAGTTTTCGTTGTTTTCCGTTGTTTGCGCATGCGCAATGCCACCAGAATGAGCGCGCAGTGGTGTGCAAGTCACTTCGAACATTTGACTACAGAGAGGACTGACTTTGATTTGAATTTCTCTCTTCAGCACAAAGTGTGAAGGTCAGTATCATAATATTTCTGCAAACATAGATATATCTGCAATTTGCATTGGTACAGAGACAGTGCTATCAAACGCATAATGCTATTTATGGTTCGTGCTAGCTCGCGCTAGCTTAGTTAGCTAACATTATTTTTTTTACCTGCATATTTTAACTCTGGTCATTTCTCTAGGTTCTGTTTAACACTTTGAGTCGCGTAGAAGATCAGAATGGATGGGCTGGATGCCAGTATACGCTCAGTGTTGGAGGGTAAGTGGTTGTTTAACATATTTTAGCGGTTAGCTTAGCATTAGCCGACTCGTGTTAGCAGCAAAAACCCACCATGATTCTCGACGTCGCCTTTCAGAAGAAATGTGATTCAAAGCCAGCGATAATTTTTGGTTGTTTTAAGTTCTTAGCCAACAAATGTCTGTTTTATTATTAAGGCTTGAATGTTTTTTTTTTATTCCAAACATGTGACATTTTTTTCTACAGTAATTTTCTGTAGTATTTTAAGATAAAAATGTATGTAGTGGTCAGCCACAATAAAACAGTTCACTCTGGGTTTTAAAGACTTGGTAAAGACTGAAGTTTTGTTCTTTCTGTGCAACAATAATATATATTTTTTCCTAAATGCTCACTACGTAATGAAAATTTACATTCAGTAAGCACCATCTACTATATAAGTATGTGGACACAAATTTCAAATACAGCAAATGCATTAATAGACATGCTAGGTGGAAAGACCTTGGACCCCCCTTTAAAGTAAAAAAAAAGAATTATGTGATTATGTTCAGTATGAAGAGAGTGATGGTGTTTTTTGTGTCTGAAATGGGCACCTTCTTTTGTCCCATTATTTCCATGAAAACAATAGAAATGAGTGTGACCAAAAACGAGTGTTTTCACAAAAATGCCCATAACTTTTTTAATAGATATCTTAATGAAATTTTCCGTGTATATAGATTTAACAGAGGTCATTTGAGTTCACGTATCTAAACCAAATTTACAAGTGCACAGTAATAATACTCATAACAATAATAATTATTATTATTTTGTTCATTTAAAGTATGGAGTTTGAGTTTAATTATTATGTTGCCAGCTATGCAAGTGGATAGAGTAAATAATACTCATGTTGGAGGACAGAAAGACGAAACAAAAAAGCGGAGCTGAAGGTGTGTTTCAATCCCTTGCAAATGCATCCTACGCAGTTGTCTGCACTTGTACTGGGGTGATTTCCGGGAGTTATACAAATTTCTGCAGAGTACAGACAGCCATGAAACGTCTTACAACACACAACTAATAGATATTCTTTGTGTCCATCTACCTTTCAGAAGTGGCCAAAGTGTTTAAACACCGGTTTGTTGACGCTAAACGTACCATTTCGTAAAAACCACAGTTGCGGAATATATGGTGCTTGATTGGCATTTTATGAACACAGGCCTGAAGGTAAAAAAGACTAGCTGAAAAAAAGCTGAGATTCCTAGGGTCAGCCGTTGAATACAGCTAATTTGCCAACCCCACTCAAAGCTATCAGGTGAAACACTGGTCACAGCGCTCTGGGGCAATATGATGGCCGCAGTGTTTTGATTTGTCCACATACCTACTAAATATCAATCAAACAGTAAAATTATGAGCGTTCCTTATTTATCTACGTGCAAGCTTTTCAACTCTTTGTGACATTTAACCCTTATTTGTATATTAGAAGAAAAATATGCATTGAATGTGCTTGGGTTAGCGCCCCTTATTAACATCATACATTTAAAACATGGTATTATATACATGTTTTGTTCTTTTGCTTAACAGCTGCCAACATTGACGAGGAGTCTCTGGCAACTATCAATCGTGACGACCTGAGGGACTTATTCCCTGGTGCTGAAAATTTCTTTCAACGCAAGAAGCTTTGGGATTGCATCAGTCAAATGGTGTAGTAAAATTTTTAACCATTTCAACATTTTGTACTGCATAATTTGTTGCCCATGTGTAATATAAATGTATTTTATATTTGTAATGTGTGCCCTGATTTGTTTCTCAGTTGCTTTTAATATGTTTTGACGGTCTAGTTCAGTTCTCTTCCCATGATGGATTTATCTTAAGGTACATAATGACCTGGGCAGTATAACCTGTTCTTAGAAACTGATACTCCTCAGCACAGCAAGTTTCTCACTCCTTGAATCACTGTGGCATGTTTATGGAACAAGGCTTAACCTTTATTTCTCACATATGTGTGTGTGTGAACAGATGTTATATGTTTTGAGAGTCTGGCCGCAATCGCCTGGGAGCGGGGACTAGCCCCCCCGCTCTCTACGCGATTCCATGGGGGGGGAAGTTGCCTGGCAACGAAGAGTGGCTCCTTCGTTGTGTACGTAACTCTACCCTTTAAAAGGCAGAGGTGTTTTGCCAAACAGTAGAGTCTGCTGTGGATTTCGCGCGAATTGCCAAGCTGATTGATGCACGCGCCTGCCAAAAGACTGCCAAAGGCTCTCCGGTCTTCTGTATTATTGGTAAGGGCTGATGAAATGACATGAAGTGCATTGATCTTTTGTATATGAAGATATGGTCTGTGGGGAATAAGGGAATACAGCTTATTCTAGCAGTCTGTCTAATGTGAATGCATTGATCTTTTGTGTGTGAAGATATGTTCTGTGAGGAATAAAAGACACATTTTATTATAGCAGTTCTTGTCTCAGTGTGAATTCTTTCCTGTGCGCCGACTCCTCACGAACCTGTCTAAATATTTTCATAAAACACCATGCTTAATCCTTTTTTGCCTCCTCCAATACTACTACAGCAAAGACCTGTTGAGCAGATTGCCAACACTGCTGGGAGTCCCAACACTATGGCAGGTGAAGTTTTACCATCAACCAGTCCTGTGCCACCATGCCAGCTAAAAAGTTCCTCTCCCATGCCTGAAACTGATAAAACCATAAAACTGCCAGACCCACCTGAATATGTATTGTACACCGATTCAGAGTTTGAAATGGTGCGCAGCCAGTACTTTTCATTGCTCCGCAATGGAAATGTTAAAGACTTTAAGATGTCTAAGGAGCTCTGCTGCAGACTTGTCCGCAACACTGTCACCAGCATGGTTGCCATTCTGCGTGCCAGTCCAATGGGGAAAGAAGTGAAATACCCTTCCAAACTTGAAATTCGGACAATGGCACAGAAAATTGTTGACTATTACCCAATGTTGCGAGATGCTGACCAGCATATGCCACATGTGAGTATTTATTTTCCATATAAGGGAAAACTTGAAACTATCAGTCTTTGTCTTATCTTGATTTTTACAATCACAGTTGACTATCTACACCAAGTTGTTAAAGCGACTACAAAATATGAGATCTCCAAAGAAGATGCAAGGTTCTATGCCACAACGAGGCAAAGCAAAAAAGACACTGTTTCGCTCAAACTACACTGAAGATGGAGTAGAAAGTGACATCAGTGGTGAGACTAGTAGTGACGTGAGCGGTGACACTGCTGGTTTCAGTGATAGCACTATACCTCTTGAAAGCCATGATGACCTCAGTGAGAACAGCCAAATTCCTGGTACACACTTTGCATTCATTAAGATGTTATCTGAATCATTACGTCAATTTCCAATCTCTTAGTATGGTAATGGTATGATTGTTTTGTTTTTTTCCTTCAGAGAAGGGTTTCTCACCAAAGACATCCCGCAGTGCGAGATCGTCATCCTCATCTGCTTCTGGCTCCTCAAACAGACCATCATCCTCATCACCCCCTGGCTCCTCAAAGAGAGTAGACACAACGCTACAAGCGTCTCCAGATAATGCTACTGGTAAGGCAGTCATTTGCGCTTTCCACATTTTCAAAGCCTAGTGTTATTTACAATCATAATTTCAAAAATTAAAATATCTCACCACAATTTTAGTCAAGGAAGCATTTATGCTGACTAAATTTAGACAAAGTAAAATTAAAGCAGTTCATGAGACAAAAATTGTGACTAAACTTTCAAGATCATTTCATTGATTAATTAAAATTGAATACAAATGGAAAAAAACAGACAGAAGCACTTGAACTTTCTGAGCCTCATTTTGTTGAAAGTCAAAGGAACAACTCTGTGTTTGAGAAGTTCTGTGAAGTCCTACAATATGAATAAATCAGTTTGAAGTTGTTATTGTAAAGCTGACTTAATGTTAGTTTGCTAAATTAAAGGCGTCGGCCGGACGAAATTACAATATCGCTAAAACATATCTTAAATTTGTGTGTGAGACGAGCTAATTTGAACCGCACATGTTTTGGTGTCAACAAATGTCGCATAAGGTGACAATGCGCTATTGAAGTATGATTTCCTTGAGAGCTGTCTGTCTGCCAAGCGATCAGCGGCTAAAATGGCCACTGACTGTGTGACGTCAGGTCAGGGAGCGACCTGAGTAGGAGGAGGAGCACGCTGAGGAACACGCGGTGAGTGTTTAGGAACTTCCCCTGCCTGGGAAAATCAGTTCCGCATGGGTGAATTTCGTTCAGAAAACGCTAAAAAATTGGAATTATGTCGTAAAATCACCCAACATGTGCATTAGACATTTTGATGACAGCGATTTTGAGAATAAGATGCAATTTGAAATGAAATTAGCAAAAAGATTGCTGATAAAAAAATCGGCTGTTCCAACTATATATCCGTTCATTTCAAAGTCCCACTCTCAGACAGTGTCAGTGAAGTGGTGTGAAAAGCAAGGGTGATCTACCGATGCGATCTTTCTGACACTTTCTGACACCTCCTGCTTAAAACCCAAAAAATCAGAAGGATCGTGAGGCCCCGCTTTCACGGTCTGTATTCATACTGAAAATCAAGATCAAGCGAGCTTTTGCCCTTCTGCTCCACGGGAGGTTTCTGTCCTCCCTGAGCTCGCCTTAGGACACCTGCGTTACAGTTTGACAGGTGTACCGCTCCAGTCAAACTCCCCACCTGCCACTGTCCCCGGAGCGGGTCACGCCCGGCATCAGGTCGTTTACGAGTTATTTAGCACCGGGTTCTCCACGAACACGCGTCCGTGAGCGGGGAGGGGCGGCCGCCTTCCGGCCGTCCCCCGGGCCAGTCGCGAGAGCCCTTCCAGCAGCGGCCGGGGCCGGCTATCCTAGGCCAACCTGGGATATCCTTATCTTTCTGATCAACCTTATCTTTCTGATAGCAATCTGCTGTCAGAAAGATAAGTAAACAGGGTAATTTTTCTTTTTTAAATATTCACTGCCAATATTTACTAAAATTATTTACAAGCAATGAATTTCATTGCCTTAACAACTTATCAAATATTAGAATTTTAGGGTATTCATACTAATCAAATATGAAATATTCAGTGCTGTATAGGGAGGTGGTTGTGCCTGTTTGCTCAAGTTATATTTTTATATATGTAATCCAATTTGACACCTCTGGAATGAAATTATGTTGATCTACTGTTTTTGCAGATGTTATCCACTGTCACTCAACCTTCAAATACTGTGGATTTTTTTTTTGAATTTGATTATTCAGCAATTGTCCTCATTGCAGTCATCCATGTGAGGTAACAAGTCACACTAAAGGCTCTCTGTTGGTGATCAAACAACATTGTCCACATTGTGTTGAGGATCTATCCTGGCACAGCCAGCCGATGATCAGGGACATGCCAGCTGGTAACATACAGCTTTCATCCGCCATTCTCTTCACTGGGGCGTCATATGTCAAGGTCCTCAGAGTTCTAAATGCAGCCGGTATCGTTGGAATTTCCATGACCACTTACAAGGAACTTTCGATTTCTAATTTTTATTAAATTAATTTTATTTCAGAATATGTGGATGATCTGATGAATACTCTTTTCGACAAAACCTTGGTTGATCCAACCCACTTATTGGAGCAGTGGCACTCTGTACAAGCCAGAGTTCCAGCAACATTGAGTGCCAAATTTCAGCGTCCCATCAAAGCTGATGCTGTTGAGCAACATGTATCTAGATTTTCAAAATCAAACATGTAAAAGTAGAATAAATTTCCAATTAGCAATGAAAGTTCAGCTTTCAATTGTTAGGGAAGCAACATATTTTGCTAAGACAAAAAAATATAAGCTTAAGATTTTTAGAGAAATGTGCTTTTAAAAATTGCACACAAATTTTACACCATAAAATGGTAGAAAAATTACTCTAATGTATATGAGATCCGACTTTGATGAATGCTGAAATATTAGAATTATAAAATTGACATGCACATTAATAAACTCAATATATGATTTTAAAAAACTTTATTTAAATAACATTGATCACAAATCTAATCTTGGTAGGCAAAATCCCTTGTAGTGATCAGATGGGAATGTTTCTCTGATGAGGCAGGCAACATAACCCTCCCTTCTTCACCTTCAATACCTCCTGGCAGCACCGAGATTCAGTTGATGTTGGCATAATGTTGCATTTCTCACAAGTGCACCTGTTAAAAAAAATGGTATAATCAGATGCTTATAATAAACTAATGGCTCGTGGGAGTGCTATATAAATTGGTCTATGAAGTTTGATTAGAAAATATTTAAAACATGTAAAAAATTTTGAGCAGAAAGAGAATGTTTATAAGTCGCCAAGTAAGGCAGCGAGGGAAAAATTGGCAGTTTTATTTTGATAATTAAGTGTGTGACCATGCATATCGCCTAAAAAAATTTTTCAAAGCATATTTTACCAATATAAATCGGCGAGCCTCTCGTTCTTGCCTCTCGTCCTCTCGTTCTGCTCCGGTCGCTGTTTCGTCCGCGTCTTACGCCGCACCCTCGGGCTCGAACAAATACGGCTGAATAACCCCATCAGCACCACCCAAAACTACTTCATCATCAGATTCGTCAGTTTCAATATCATCACTTATATTGCGGTCGTCATACTCGATAAAATAATCGCTGTCCGAATCACTCTGCTGTCGTTCAGCCATTTCTGCAGGCAGGTTATCATCCATTTCCTGCAGCCATTTCCTGTTTCTCCCTGACCTGACGTCACTGCTGCACGCCCCTATCGAGAGATGGCGGTACTGCAGCATCACTAAGTGAAATATGGGCTATTAACAAATGAAGTCATTTATGGAGGCTGGTGACACATTTTAAATCACGGGAATGGCCAGAATGGAATATTTTCATACAATCAGTTTATTGGTTCAATAAAAAAATGTCACCGTCCGAGGACTTTAACACATATTTTAATTGGCTAAAACTTAATTTATAAAAACGATAAAATCTTGATTAAAACTAAATTATATTCATTCAAAAGACTAGGACTAAAATTTAATAAAAATGTCAAAATTAACACTGGTCATTGTAGATTTTGATTTTCTTACAGTTTGCGCACTGTTATTTACTAGAGGTTGTAGTTTAGACACAAAGAATCAATGTTGTATTATAGAAGCTGTTTTTGTCTATTCTGACTGTGTTGTGTTTAAACATTTTTTTTTAGCAAACCAAGACAGTCTAAAGATCCAGGCCAGACACTACAAGACTCTCAGCAACATGTACAAAAAGCCCAATGCAAAACCCAACCCAACTGATGTTGTCCAAGTTTTGAATCTTGAGTTCAAAGCTAGACGGGCTTTTATTGATGCAGATATTACAACGGAGGAAGAGAGGCCAGCAAAAATTTTTGCAGCATATCCATGCTTCAAAGAAATTAGACATGTAAGGAAGTGTTTTGTGGATTTAGTGCTTCCATTGCAAAGGTTTAGTAGTTTAACTGAATAACATTTGTCTTAGGCAATGGATGAACTGAGCCGAATTGTTGGAGGCACCAACCGTAAATTTATTGAAGAAACTCGAGCAAGATGGTCAACGTTCTGTGCCAATGTGCAGTTTTATGGGATCTGGAAAAAGGTTCTGAAACCACCTGTACCCTTGGATGTACGAGGAGGTAAGTTGTTTTTTTGTCATCCAATTTAGATTATATGGCTAAACCACTTAAGTTATGTTTTTTTTTTTATTACAGTGGATTTCACCATCACCCTGTTCAGTGCACTGCCGTCACTCTTCCCATCACCAGCACTACCTCCAAAGTGACTTGGAAGTGCAAGCGAGGCACTTCTTCGCATCCTCAAAGTAAGACTTAACTGTGTGTGGCTTGCAGCAAACTTTTGCAGCAAATTTTCATGTACAATGTACTCTTAAACTTTGGTTTCACCCTTGCCCTTTTTGCTTTATTCTAGCCAGGGGAGGACCCTGCATTGTACTTGAAGAAGCGTACTCTGTTTTCCCCAGTGCTCCTGTTTGATGGTACAACCTGCATATTAGCAGTAGGAGACATGCCTGTGAGCACTCTACCAAAGGAGGACTTTTGTGATGGAATGTTGGTGCTAATGGCGTATTATTACACATTACACCTGACTTACCTGAAGTGTGTTGCAACAGTCCTCTCTGTCATCCAGACTGAGTGATGTTATTCATGATCAGGATGCCACTAGTGCATATAAGAAAGCATTAGCTGAATGGAAATCATTCTTTGCAAAGTAAGTGACCACACAGTAGGGCTGGGCAATATGGTACAGGATCCTATCAAAATCACGATTTTCATTTTGTTACATTCCCTGTGCATTATTCTTTTAGAGGCAACTGAAGCTATCTGCTTCTTTTTGGGTTTAGATCTGGTATAGTCTTAATTAAAATCTGCTTTACTCTGAGCTTCAGTACTTGCATGATGTGGACATTATTCCCTCCATGGTTTAGTGCTGGTTTAATTCTGGTTCAGTTTGTCATATTGTCTGATTTTTAGACCTGATTTAGGCAGTTTTCTCTCAGTTTATGCCTGCAAGAGTCCTTTCATTTAGTCCTGGGAAATTATCACGTTCTTCTGGGTTTGTATTAGAGTTCCATCTCAGTCGGCCCCTGGTTTAGTCCTTTTTACTTCTGGTTTATACCTTAATTTTTAATCTCCTTTAGTCTGGTTTACTTCTTATTTTAGTAACTATTTAATCCAGGCTTAGTCCTGTCATTTTTTCTATCATCATCTAGCCCTACCACACATTTTGTAATGTTTGTTCTGCTTATCTTTAATAGCAGTTCTTGTGAAAGCACTTTTGTTGCATCTAAGAACATTCAAAAATATTTTATATAATTCGTAATGTTTCATACTGTTCATACTGTTAAAACATTTGTGGTGGAATGGTGTGTTACTACACCATCCAAAGTGGGTTCCTGAAGGCCTCTCTCTGTAAGTGATGTTATTGATAAGCAAGATGCCACTAGTGCATATAAGAAAGCATTACCTGAATGGAAATGGTTAATTGAAAAATAAGTGTCCACGAGTTTTGAATGTCTGTTCTATTTTGAATAGCTGTGCTTGTGATACCCTTGTTTCTGCTAAGGCTATTTAATAATGGTTAAAGAGGCTTGGATGTGTTTCTTTGAAGGCCTAAAAGATGTGATACTCACTTTTGGAAAGTTGTCAAGAGTCATATTTTTGAATTGTACAGGTAAATACAGTCCATATTGACTGATGGGTTGAAATTAAATAAATGCTGTTATATTTCAATTTTTCATTTGTGATTTTTGTTTCACTGGTCCAGATATTGGTTCTTAAAACAAGCTCTAATTTCAATTTTTTGTACCTAGTTTTGGGGGTTCATTTCAAGATGTATTAACTTGATTCAAGGTATAGCTCACTGTTCACTTTCCACCTATTTTTAGTATTATTCACTAATAACAAGAGAACTTCATTGCTAAATCAAGTCTTATTTGCTTATATTAAGTAATTTTTTCTAACAGTTCAATCTTAAAATAAGAATTTTGAGCTTAAAATGACCCTTTGAGTGCTTGCTTGTTTCAAGATTAAATTGTCTTGTTTTAAGATTTCTAGCCAAGTAAAATTATCTTGCTGCATGGACAGATAATTTGACTAGTTTTTAGTATTTTTATCTTGAAATGCAGTATTTTTAACTTGTTTTAAGCTACCCCGTTTTTGCAGTGTAGCGGCACAAATCTGTTCTGAAGTGGCATGTTTGGCTGTTGTGGAGGAAGTTTATTTTTCAGATTTCCTTTGACAGCTATCCATGGCTGTGTCTTGCTGACAGTTGGGTTTTTTTTTTTTTTTTTTTTTTTTGTTACTTATTTGTACCCGTAGGTAGACTTGGTTTGCAGTCTGGTGACAAGCCACCGGCTGCTGGTCGCTGCGTGCGCGAGCGCCCTAAACCTACATGTTTTTGGTGTGCGGGAGGAAACCGGAGAAATCCCGGAGTAAACCCGCGCAACACGGGGAGAACATGCAAACTCCACACAACTCACTGTTGGTCGGGGGCTGGGATCGAACCCACGATCTCATGATCCCCGTGATCCCCCGGCCGAGAGTAAACTGTGCTGCCACAGTGCTAAACCACTGCGCCACCGTGCAGCCGTGGCGTGGGTTGAAGAGGTTCTTGGTCTGCCCGATAATGCAGGCCAGCCATTCACATCACAGATCTCACCAAGGTGGGCTGTTGCTTGTCCTCCCTTCACCCTGTGTGATGATTTATTCTTGGGCTTTGCACCAAGGGCATTCCAGGGAGGACTATCACTTGAATTACTTCTCTGTACACAATCCTCCCATTTCCTCTCAGCCATATTAGCACTGGATAGCTGTGCATTAGCAAGGCCTTGTTTTGATTGATTGATTGATTGATTTTATTTATTTGAACATTCCGACAAAAGAAAAAAAAAAGAATTTAAAACAAAACAAAAATCAAGCCAAAAATAAAATGTTCAAAAGGAGTGGGAAGAAGCCAAATTGGAGCTCCAATTGGTGCTTGGACATCTAAGTATACGCTCAGTACTTCACAACAATGAATTAGGATCATTTGGGGGGAAAAGGTGAGGTAGGAGGGGGATTTTTGGAAAGAAAACGTAGCAAATATATAGGAAACTTTTTAAAAAACTAAAAAAAGTGGCAATTTTATGTGAAAAATCTCAAATTTATGAGGGACAAACGTACCGTTTTAAAGCAAATAACTGAGGTAAATTGTGTTGTGATTTTTTGTCCATTCTGCTTCGATCTTACTTTGCAAGGCTGGACTTGCTCTCCCTCCTATCGCAGTGGATGATCTAATTAAATTGTCTTTTTCAACTGGATTTAACAACAGGAAAATACTGGTGACTTAAGCATGCAGTCAAAGGCTTTTCAAAGACTTTTTGTCATTTTTTTCCCTGTACACTTGACACTTTTTCTCACAAATTTGCCATTTTTTCCCTCCTAAATTTGTCAGTTTTCAACTTCATAAATTTGCCCTTTTCTCAAAAAAGTGCCATTTTTTTAGGGACCTTACCTCTTGTTTCTCATAAATTTGCCAGTTTTTACTTGTAAGTTTGGCACTTTTTTTCACTCATACTGTACACTATTGTACACTTGCCACCAATTTTACATACATTTGCAACTTTTTTCCTCATAAAAATGCCACTTTTGCAGATACAGTTGCTCATGCACCCCAGTTTGTTTGTTTTTTACCTCCGCCAGGCCGGAGGCCAGGAGGAGGTTATGTTTTTGCCAGCGTTTGTCTGTCTGTTTGTCTGTCTGTTGGTTACCAAGATAACTCAAAAAGTTTTGGACGGATTTCAATGAAACTTTCAGGCGTTGTTGGAAATGGTACAAGGAAGAACTGATTAAATTTTGGGGATGATCCGGATCACCGTCTGGATACAGGAATTTTTTAAAGGATTCTTTAACATTGTGATATACGGCCGTTTTCAACATGTGTGCAGGCCCAATGGAGGGCTCTGCTCGTCGTGTCTGACGAACACAAACTCCGCCTTCTTCAAAGTTTTAGGCACAAAAGCATGCGGAACACAGTGCTGGGCAGGGCTCGGCAGCGTGCCTGTGTGCCTGTTTTTGCGCTACGCTGCAAAAGCTCAGACGGGCAGCTGTCTGCCGTCGGATTATTTGGCAGAAATTCCCTGGCCAGCCATAGTAGCTGCGCAAAAAGAAGCTCTCTGCCGGGGAAGATTCCAAATCCTCTTTTGCCGCGGAGCGCAACCCCAATAAAACCCACGCCAACCTGTCTACCCAATTTGCATCCGTCAGTGAAGCCCTCAGTGCTGCTTTCAGTGATCTATGAAAACACTCGCATAACCCATTGGCCTGTGGGTTGTACGCTGTTGTGTCATGATTTCTTTTGTTTTTTCTTTTGAATTCTTGGATGGAACATGGGTGGGCAATATAAGCCGCGGATTCAGCCATCATACATTTCGGATAACTTGTGTTGAACTGTATAATCAGAGGAGTTATTGTCTAATTTGACCTTGTTGGATTTTATTACCCCCTTTGTTATATTATTCACTTTCTTTTAACCTGTACTCTTAATCTATTCGAAATAAAGATTAATTCATTAATTCATTCAATTGCAACGCCCGCAGCCTGGGAGTTTGCAGATGCAGGAGATGGACACAACAGCAACACTTCAGTTTATTACCTCCGCCAAGGAGGTAATGCTTTTACTAATGAACCACTAATCCTATCATTGTGAATCCAATTGCTAGTCATATGTTTTCATGGTCAAGGAATCTGAAAACGTACACACAAACACTGTCTGGGGGGGAACTGTGGCGCTTGGCGGAGGTCTGCGCTCTCCGAGTGCTTTTCTAGTTTTAACTTTTATTTTGACTGCTCAGATGACCCTACACATTATCATACTTGGTTGGGGCTCATTTACCACTAATTGCAGCAAAAATACAGCACAGCATTGACAAATTAGAATATCTGCTTACATATGGCACCACTGATATATACATTTATTTACAGGTACTTGTATATTTTTACAAATGTTTACCTGCTTATATTTATATTGAATTAAAATTCTTGATTCAGGGAATTGTTAGGGCTGGAGAACATGGAAAAAGATGCTGCTGCTGCTGCTGCGATTCACTATTATGATATAACTGAATGTTAACCTTGTGCTTTCACATATTTCTGTCTTAGCTTTGCAAATTCTATATCCGGAGTCAGTTTGTTGTAACACCGAATCGCCTGAGAGGGAAGGAAGCGGATCCCCAGTGGATCCAGTAAACTTATGGACGTATAACATGAACTCATGTATTTCAAATAGAGTTCCCTTTAAAAGCCCAGGGCGTTTTGAGTTGAACAAGAATACTGCCAAGAGCAGTGAAAAAAGAAAAAATCAAAGAATTTAACACGAGCATGGACAATCAATTAGTCAATGTTTCTCCTTTCATGTGCATAAAGGAAGTGTTATTCTTTCACGCATTAGTACTTTCTTTTAAGCGCATTACAACCACAGAATAAAAAAAGACTTAGGTCTGAGGGTAATTCAAAAACCATTAGTTCAGATTTTTTAATAGAAATGTGCAGCACCTGGTTTTATTCTTGAATGACTTGTACAGCATATTTCATTTTTGAATACCACTGTTTAACTTGTACGGGAATAACTGCATAAAATACTAGAAAAGCACTCGGAGAGCGCAGACCTCCGCCATGCGGCACAGTTCCCCCCATACAGTGTTTGTGTGTATGTTTTGAGATTCCTTGACCATGTAAACATATGACTAGCAATAGCATGGTGATTCTCCGCATCATCTGTGTTATCTCCCTGCCTTTTTTTCTTTCTCATGCACTCTGCACTCTGTTGCCTTCTGTGTTTCACACTTTTAGACTTTGAACGAGGCATGACTGGCAATATTGAGCCGATCTTCTTTAAAAAAAAAAAAAAAAAACAACCACCTGGCGGAGGTAATAAGAAAAAAAATCAATTAAAAAAAAAACTAAGCTCGATGAGCTTCAATAGCGCCTGAGTCACTGCATTTCTTCTGTCGCTGCAGCATGGTGATTGTCCGCATCCATCCATCCATCCATCTTCTACCGCTTAATCCTTTCGGGTCGCGGGGGGGCTGGAGCAATGTTAAAGAATCCTTTAAAAAATTTGTGGATCCAGACGGTGATCCGGATCATCCCCAAAATTTAATCAGTTCTTCCTTGTACCATTTCCAACAACGCCTGAAAGTTTCATCGAAATCCGTCCAAAACTTTTTGAGTTATCTTGCTAACCAACAGGCAGACAGGCAGACAAACAGACAAACCCCGGCAAAAACATAACCTCCTGACCTGCGGCCTGGCAGAGGTAAATATATGTCAAGTTCTTAAGGTAATAGAACATCTGAAAGTTACTGCTTAATGGCATGTACAGTAGCTCACAATGTCTTAATGGTTTTATTTTTGTAGGTAAAAATTGTTCTATGGGTGTGCAGTCTAATACTTTACTATAGTGTCATTTTACCCCATCATTCAAGAAGAAAACTAAGACATGGAAGCAACTTTTGTTATAGGTCTGCTGGTCAATTTTTGTAATGGAAGGAATTGCATCGTGGCATGCATTGAGTGTGGGGAGGAGGCGCAACCAGGTGGAGTGACAGAAAATGATTGGCATAGTGGGAAACCAAGTCTTTCATGGATTTCAGCTCCTAGACAACATGGTGGATCGTGAATAAACGTTGTCTGATATCTTAAAGAAAAGACAGAGAAAAGTGTTTTGAATAACATTTGAGAAATAGCAGATGTAGTTTATGAACTCATTGTTATCTGACATCAAAAAACGCTGGCTTAAATGTTCAACACGACGTCGCTGCAGCCACAGCATCCCAAGTGCCAGATCTCATTTGCATAAAATTTAAAAAAAAATACCAACTTTATGCAGAGGAGTGGTATGGGCACCCAAATGTTCTGCGTGTTATTTCACAAAGACACTGAATAGGAAGTGGAGAAATGACGGATCCAGTGGACAAGCACCATTTGTGTGAGATGCAACTTTGACATGAATTCTATAACTTAATAAGGAACACACTATTAAAAACAGACACCCTTTGTAGCAGAATTTACATTATTTGCCAATCCTGGGAGGGACAGTAAAAATATTCTCAAAAATAAACTATAAAATTTGGTGAAAACTGTACTTGTAAGAGTGACTTCACAGACTGATGAATTTAGTAAATTAGGTGCATATTTGTAAGCAAAATTAGAATAGAACAGAAAAAAATTAGTGTCTTTTCTATTAAAAGACAAGGCTAAGACTAAGGCAGTGCAAATTAGTGAGTGTGTAAATTAGGCAGAGCGCCTCAGGGAGTGGCCAATTTTTGCCAGCGATCTATTAACAACACGTAAAATTATGAACACAGACGCAGTCACTTCATTTTAATAATGGCCATACATCCACCAAGAGCACCGCAAAATTGCGCACAGGCACACCTGATAAGGAAGTGGGTCATCAACAAAGGCACAACCAGTTCAGAGGAGCATAATATAAGTTTTTTTAAGCTTTTTTTTTTTTTTTTAGCTTTTTTTAAGCTTTTGTTTAAGCACAAACCCCAGTAAAATGGTTTATTTTTGTTCATCATAAATCAAAGTTTTGATTTTCATTTCACATGGCAGACTCCTTTGTTTAATATGTATAAATTAAGGACTACTCATGAATAAAGTGATTATTTGACCAACATGTTTATTTTATTAACACAAGAACCATCAAGATGGTCTGATGGAGACTCTGGGGTTTTATTACGTGAACAACTTTGTCTTAACAAAATCTACAGGCCTTCCTGTCCATGACTTTCCAGAAATACTGTATGTGTTTTGTCTTTACTGAAGTCTGGAACATAATAAAATTAAACACACACGATTTCACTTATTCCTCGGACGGCCACAGCAGAGACTGCTGTCACTGAGTTACTATGATGTTGCAATGTCGGGGGAAGTTATGGATCTGTGCTCCTTTTGTCCACTCCAGGTAGGAAGGGCTGTACTATTTTATGGATACAAATTCATTGTTTAGGAAAGCTTTTTCATTTTATTTATTTGACCTTTCTTTTACCAGGTAAAATGTTTGAGAGCAATTCTCACCAGGGATGTCCTGGTGTGTCATCATATGTACTGAGTGTTTGCTTTTGTTCTTGTACTTAATCCTATTAATGGAGAGATTTTGCCCGAGATGTAAAGTGCGCTATGAATGAAATAAATTATTATTATTATTATTATTATTATTATTATTATTATTAGGCTATATATAAACAAATGAAATTTTAAAACAATCCTCTGCCGGCTGATGTCCAGTTCAGCACAACACCGATCTCTGTGAGATCGTTTCTGTTCATATTAATCTGTTCTGTTATGCCAAATCAAGTCACAGGCAGGGAGAAGCTTCTCTCCGGCCACGTGCTCTTGGTTCTCTCGCTGTCATAGGCACAGATGAATTAAGACAAGCTTTTTTGGGGGCGTTGCATTTAGCAGGATACTGACAACCGCAAACCTTAATAAATCACCTTGTGCCAGTCATTTAAATATTCCCTTCCCTCAAATTTGTGTTTTGACATGAAAACTCCCACAAATACGTATGCAATGAGGCCAGGTGCAAAATTAACATAATCCCCACCTTTCCACCGTTAATTTTGCCCTGCGACCTTTAGTAAATCTCAACAATAGTTTTTTAACACCAAAATAGAGTTTTGCGATAGCGCAGCACATTAGTAAATCTGCCCCCAAAAGGGAACAATTGAAATGCTAAAAAGAAAGAAGTAGAGAATAGGGCTGTGCAATATGACGATATATATCGGATGGCGAAATAAAAACATGCAACATTTCATCTAAAACTCTATTGACTATATCGGAATATAAAATACACATTATGCTAAGTTGTTGCTAATACGAAACAGTTTATCAGACTATCTTTTCTTTGCTTTAAATTATTGCTGAGTTTCTTAGGTTTGTCTGAAAATTTTTTTTACTGAAGCTGCAAAACTGCGCGATGAAGACACATACACGCAAAATAAATAATAAATAAATTAAAATATGTCAGAGGAGCAAGTTGGCTCTTAATGTAATCGACTTGATTTCTGAAAATTTTAATTAGTCAGGCACCAACAATGAATAAAGTTTAAGTCATCACATGCATTTTATTACATTACCTTTTGTGCCTTTGATTTTCAGATCATGACTAATCTGAAATATTTTTACAAGGAAGCAAACAGGTTAAATCAGGCCAGAATGGCATCTTAAGGCTAATTTTTATCTGCAGACGGCAGTGATGGGTAATTTTCTTACTTTCAGACTGACATTTTTTTTCCATTATTGCTACTCTCCTCTGGCTCAGGAAATATTTAACTTATTGATGTTTACTTCTTATTCATATGATGATTTAGAAGAAAAAACTCAAATTTATGAGACTCAAGTCTCAAATGCACATTAAAAACAGCTTTCTAACAACACTGCAAAATTATGAGGGAAAAAGGTATGTGTAAAAAATGTAAAAAAAAGGAGAGATGGTCCTTATGTGGTTATTATATCTAAACTGTGGAATTTACAGAAAATGTATATTGTGATATACAGTATATCGTTATCATGATATAAGATTACTTATATAAGATTATTTATATCATGATATGAAATTTTGGTCCTCTCGCACAGTCATATTAGAGAACGTCATAAAGTGGAAAAAAATATCTGAGTCTAGAAAAGTAAGTGATGTTTTTTCCCAGATTTTTTTTTTAACTTATCTTTAATTTATGAGGATGCTGTAGGAACTGGAATATTGTGTGCAATACTACAAAAGTGAAAGAAAAATCGTTTAAATTGTACCTGGTTCTAGATCAACATTATTTGCCATTCCTGCTCATTTTTTTTCAAATCCCTCTGTACCTTGTAGTTATAGAGGGATACTGCTGGCAAGCAATAAACTCAAACACATAATCTTCTTTGTAGAGGTAATAAAACTATTTAGCCAGGGGACATTTTCTATAAGGGTTATACATCTTTGGTAGGGGAAAAAAATCTCAGCATACACCGTAATATATAAATGCCAAGGGAAATGCTTTAGAGCTAAATAAATTATTCCATTGCTTCCACAAAGGAGGTTATGCAATAAACATAACACATACAGTAGTTTGCTAGTGTAAAAAGTACAGCATCTCTTCTAAGCATTGCACATTTTAGATTCCCTCCGTGGACACCTAAGCACCCCCTTGCTCACTGAGATCTAAAAAACTCCTTGGTGCTTACTTAATTTGCACATGCCACAGTAAAAAGGATGCTGAATGAAAAACTCATGAATATTGCAAATGCATCTACAGAGCAAAATGTTGTGATGCCACGTCCATATTGGGCTGCAAGTGACAGCAGCAGGTAATTTTGGTTGTAAACAGAAAAAGGAAGTCAAATCTGATTATTACTTCACAAAAATGAAAGTTGTTTTTGACGACCTGAAATTACAGATTGTAGTGATTAGGAGATGACATAATGGCACAATGAAGGACAAATTATACACTACTAGTACTGCAGTCCTATTTACACAGTATGCAGCCAGTTCCCTTAACTCAGCGAACTGCACAAAATGACTTTTCTATCTTTATGAAACCTGAACTTTTTTTTAAATTCTTTTAACGTCTGTTTTTTCCACGACTAGCGGGTTAGACGAGTTGTTGTTATGGCAGACATTGACGTATCTGCCCTATCCTTATAGTTAAAGCTGGAGTTTTTATACCAGATGCCCTTCCTGATGCAACCCTGCCCATTTATCCAGGCTTGGGACTGGCGCAGGGAGTACACTGGTTTGTGCACCCCCTGTGGCTGGGTAACCAACGCTTTCCCTCCACCATTCCAATATTGCTGAGCACCAAGCTGGACGGCAGGAAGTTCCACTTTTACATGGTCTCTGGCATGACCAGGCCGGGACTTGAATCCTAGCCTCCTGGCTGTGGGGCGGATGCTCTACCTCTAGGCCACGGGTCCTGTGAACATCTTACCTTTTATCCAACTGATAATCTGCATGGTTCCCCTCATCAGGAGATTTTTTTTTTTCAAATTATCTCAGTCAAATAAAATGAGACCAACAAAAAATCTTTATTTTAAAAGAGCTTAGCTTAAATCTGCAGGGAACAATCAGTAAAATTAATCTTTCTAAAAGCAGGAATAAAATGCTCATGCTGGGATTCTCTGAACAATAAACACAAAGCAACTAAAAAGGTTGAATAATGAGCTCAAAAGACAAGAAATGCATATAGAAAGAAAGTGAAGTCTTACCGCTGTCCTCCACAGAGAAATGGAACCGATCAGATGTTGCATTTTCTTCCCTCCGCAACACGTAGCAGATGTTCAGGTCATCAATATCAGCTGGAAGAGAAGATTATTTATTCATATCAGTGTATTTCCTTCATCAAACTCAGAGGGAATATATCAAAGAAAAGAAAAAAAATTCACAAACATAATAATAAAATTTTATAACCTGACATTCAATAAAGATGCACAAAAAACTATAGCAATTATAGAATGCAAATGAGCACCAGTGCAGCCTAATCTGCATTTTAAAGAGTCAGTGTAGATGATGCACACTGGAAATGTGCAATTTATCAGTTTGCTCCAACTTTTTAAAAGGTGAAGACTACACTATCAACTGTATCGGGAAGAGATTTGTCCTTGTCAAGATTTGACAAAAATATTTATGTACTTAAAAATTTGCATTTTAAAAACGCAAAAACTTTGATGTAATCCAGGACAGTAAGGCCGCAACCTCTAATCCAAGAACGCTCAAAAAAACCCCAACAGGAATATATTTAAATCCACAAAATGTTTCCACTGGCCTGAAAAACCAGGTGACAGTCACTGTTTTAATGACAGACGAGGTACGGTAAAAACAGGATTGTGATGTTCGCTCACACTTCCACAGCTGTTTTTTCCAAACCTGGTGGAATTACAGGGCTCTCTGTCCGCATTTTTTTGGTCCATAAACACCCATTACAGTGCAACAAAATCAGCAAGACTGTGAAAGGGCTTTCCCCTTTCAAACCACCTCCTTTAATAATAGATGTTGGAGGAAGGAGGTTCATAAAAGTATAAACCCCTTACTCCTGTCGGGGACACATCTTAAAGCTCTTGCAGCTGCCTCTCCTTCTATTCCAACCTGAAGATGGGGACAAAAAATTCTATAACTACCCTGCAGTGATTTCTGCAAGAATATAGCACTCATCCCTTTGCATTAAGCAATATCAGTCTGATCGTACAGCGAGAGAAGGGTCCGCTCCTGAACCTGAGGACCTTACAAACCCAAAGTCAACATCGTGAATGAGGGGGCACGCCACTCATTAAATACAGTGGGGCAAAAAAGTATTTAGTCAGCCACCAATTGTGCAAGTTCTCCCACTTAAAAGATGAGAGAGGTCTTCAATTTTCATCATAGGTATACCTCAACTATGAGAGACAAAATGAGAAAAAAAAAATCCCGAAAATCACATTGTCTGATTTTTAAAGAATTTATTTGCAAATTATGGTGGAAAATAAGTATTTGGTCACCTACAAACAAGCAAGATTTCTGGCTCTCACAGACCTGTAACTTTTTCTTTAAGAGGCTCCTCTGTCCTCCACTTGTTACCTGTATTAATGGCACCTGTTTGAACTCATTATCAGTATAAAAGACACCTGTCCACAACCTCAACCAGTCAGACTCCAAACTCCACTATGGCCAAGACCAAAGAGCTGTCAAAGGACACCAGAAACAAAACTGTAGACCTGCACCAGGCTGGGGAGACTGAATCTGCAATAGGTAAGCAGCTTGGTGTGAAAAAATCAACTGTGGGAGCAATTATTAGAAAATGGAAGACATACAAGACCACTGATAATCTCCCTCGATCTGGGGCTCCACGCAAGATCTCATCCAGTGGGGTCAAAATGATCACGAGAACGGTGAGCAAAAATCCCAGAACCACACGGGGGGACCTAGTGAATGATCTGCAGAGAGCTGGGACCAAAGTAACAAAGGCTACCATCAGTAACACACTACGCCGCCAGGGACTCAAATCCTGCAGTACCAGACGTGTCCCCCTGCTTAAGCCAGTACATGTCCAGGCCCGTCTGAAGTTTGCTAGAGAGCATTTGGATGATCCAGAAGAGGATTGGGAGAATGTCATATGGTCAGATGAAACCAAAATAGAACTTTTTGGTAAAAACTCAACTTGTCGTGTGTGGAGGAGAAAGAACACCATACCTACTGTGAAGCATGGGGGTGGAAACATTGTGCTTTGGGGCTGTTTTTCTGCAAAGGGACCAGGACGACTGATCCGTGTAAAGGAAAGAATGAATGGGGCCATGTATCGTGAGATTTTGAGTGAAAACCTCCTTCCATCAGCAAGGGCATTGAAGATGAAATGTGGCTGGGTCTTTCAGCATGACAATGATCCCAAACATACCGCCCGGGCAATGAAGGAGTGGCTTCGTAAGAAGCATTTCAAGGTCCTGGAGTGGCCTAGCCAGTCTCCAGATCTCAACCCCATAGAAAATCTTTGGAGGGAGTTGAAAGTCCATGTTGCCCAGCGACAGCCCCAAAACATCACTGCTCTAGAGGAGATCTGCATGGAGGAATGGGCCAAAATACCAGCAACAGTGTGTGAAAACCTTGTGAAGACTTACAGAAAACGTTTGACCTCTGTCATTGCCAACAAAGGGTATATAACAAAGTATTGAGATGAACTTTTGTTATTGACCAAATACTTATTTTTCACCATAATTTGCAAATAAATTCTTTAAAAATCAGACAATGTGATTTTCTGAATTTTTTTTTCTCATTTTGTCTCTCAAAGTTGAGGTATACCTATGATGAAAATTGGAGACCTCTCTCATCTTTTAAGTGGGAGAACGTGCACAATTGGTGGCTGACTAAATACTTTTTTACCCCACTGTATTTAAAGAGAATGCCTCATGAGATGTGCCCTGGAAATGGGATGAGTAAATAAAGAGCGAAGGATTGTCTCTTTCACCTGAGTGATTCTTCTGACGAGCTTGTTTGCTCTCTCTCCCTCTCTCATGCCCCTTCCCTCTTTCTTTATTTCTCGTGTCACCTCCACCTCCCCACCCCTCTTTTTCCTCCCCCTCTTTTGCACTCTCCTCCACTTTGCCTGCTCTCTCTTGCCCCTCTTCTGCCCTTTGCCGCTCTTTCCCACTGCACTCTTGTCTCATCTCTCCATTTTTTTCCAAAGACAGACTGCAGCCACGTGGCTGTCAGAAGTGTCCATCTCCCCAAGACTCGAGGGTCCTTTCTCACACTCAGCCCATGTCTGTGCTTATGCCAGAGCTGTGGCACCAGCAGGTGAATTTTCTTACTTGTTGGTTTTAATTGCCTCAGCACGACACCAAATGCTGCATTGATTGCAACACTTTAACCCTCAATCAGTGGCATTGTTCTCTTGATTCTGCCTGCAATATCAACTGCCAGATATGCACAGATGCAAAATAAAAAATGAGTGATTAGATTGTTGTTGTATGGGAATGTATTTTGTTGAGAACTTTCAGTTTTGAAAACTTGTTTCAAATTGGCCTGACCAGGTCAAGCTATCCAAATGTGTTGCAACTCAAATGCCATCCTGTCACTAAAGGTGCGGCGTTGACCTTTTCACATGATCCTCTACTCCTGTCCTGCTTCATTTAACCCACCACTGTAGTGAACATCAGATGTGAACATCCCACCCCCATGAGAGGCAGGAATAATAAATTATTCATCCCTAACCGTCTACAAGACATTTGTGGGAAACTTCAGCCTCTAACTTTGATTGGCTAATTATGATTTGATGAGCAAGGCACATCTGAATCAGGCCCCACAAATTAACTATTGAAATCCCCAAGGTGCCACTTGTCTCCGCCGTGCGACTGTCACGTCTCGGAAGGACTGTTTGTTTGTGCTCGCTGGGAGACTGGGATTACTCGGACTGCTCTGGTGCTGTGAGTAAGACTGTTAGCGTTTCTGAGTGCAGTTGTGCTGCTACGCTTTATTGGTAGCGTTCCCTTGTGTGGCACAATTGCTATGCTTTGGCACTGCTGCCCAGTTGTTTCTCCCTGTCCTGTTGAGTGTCCTGGAGGACTCTAAGTTTACCCAAACTGTCTTGTTGTTTTGTATCATCTATTTTTGTGTCAATAAATGTGTGTTTGGTGTAACCTGCGCTTAAGTTCATCCTTTCTTCTCCTCCTCCGTGCGCTGTGGAAAAGCGCACGGGGGAGATTATGACAGAATGGTCCAGGCAAGAAAAGGATTTAGCGGGTTACACCGATACACACCTATTTCTTTTTTGAATTAACGTCTGCCTATCTGTCTTGGAGTTATGTTGGACTTGGCTGGTATACGAAGTTATCCTCTGTGTCTGGGTTGCCGGGATCTCATGGAGATAGATGGGCTCATTACCTCGGCGAGCATGTATTCCACCCCAGAGGATGTTCTTTGGTATGTGGACTTGGCAGATGCAGCAGCTCGGCGGTGCCCTCAGCTCACAGATCATCTGGAGAGAGCTGAGAGGTCGACCCATTTGCTAACGCTGTGGCAAGAGTTCGGCAGAGGGGAAAAGAAGTCTCCCAAAAAGACCGGGCTTGTGCCGAAGGGAGGGCACTCCCAGGGTTCCGTTGATCCTGTTCCACGCCAGAGTTCGGCGCCAGTTCCTGCTCTGACCCAACCAGCTCCAGCCCCCCGCAGACAGCGTCATCCCACGTCGAAGCACCGGGAGAAGCCCTCCTCGTCAGTAGCAACCGCCATCTTCCCAGCTGCCGTGAGGTCCACTGAGCTCACCCTGGCTACGCTCACCTCCATCGTCATGGAGATGACTCCTCCACAAGTCTCTAGAGGGGCCTACATCACCACTGACACGGAGAGGGATGACTGCCAACGGCCTGCAGCTGTCAACATCAATGACCGAGATGACAGGCAAGTATTTTCTCTTTCCATTCCACCTAATAGTATTGAATCTTGTCTGTCTCCCGAGGGAGAGGCCCAGTTTCAGCAGTCCGCTGGGTCCTCTCTTCCAGCTGCAAGCAATAATTCATTTTTTCCCCTCTCCGTGTCTCCTCCAGTTCTCCCAGAGGGTCTGTTGGCCCAAGGTCAGGGCCATCAGACGGTGGAGGAGCCAGTGGTTTCGGAGGATTCCTTCCCGGAGCCAGCATGGAGAGGTTCCCCTGCAGCCACACCAGATGAATTCCCAGCGTTGGAGCTGCTGCCAGGGGATAATAGGACTGTTACCACCATTTCGCCTGCTGGGGAGGCTGCAGCAGCAGAGTGGGAGCCTGAGCTGGACCTCCTGGAGGTGGGACCCAAGTCTTCATCGTCGAGATCGACGAAGTCCTGGACAGCGGTGGAGCTTGAGCTCAGGCAAGTTTTCTCTCTTGTGTTTCTGATGTCAGTTCTAGAAACATCTTGTCTGGCTCAAGGTGAGGAGAGTCAGATGCAGCGCACAGCCACCCCTGAACTCCCTTCGCGGGGCTCTGCTGCTGCTGGCCCTAATAACTTGGTTTTGTCTCCTGAGTTTTCTTCTAGGGTCACCGGAGAGGAACCATTGTCACCAGGGATTGCCTTAGAACCAGGCCTGCTGCTTGACGACGACGTGAGTCCAGCTTCCCCGCTGCTGGAGCCCATCGTGTGGGTCTCTCTGCAGGCTGTATCTCCATGGGGGCGGCAGGCTGGTTTCGGACCATCATGGGGGCTGCGCTCCAGGATCAGCCCAACATGGGTGCTGTGCTCCTGCTCAGACACGTCATGGATGCCACGCTCTAGCATGGGTTCCATCAAGGGTGCAGCCTTGGCCCGGTCAGGGTCCACTGCGGATGCCGCCGAGCTCCAACTGGAGTCCACTGCAGGTGCTGCAGATCGCCAATTGGGAGTCACCGCGGGTGCTGCTGAGCCTCAGCCGGAGGTCACCGCGTGTGCAGTGGAGCCGGCCCAGTCGAGTCCACCATAGGTGCTGCAGATCTCCAATCAGGAGTCACCGCGGGTGCTGCTGAGCCTCAGCCGGAGGTCATCGTGGGTGCAGCGGAGCTGGCCCAGTTGGGGTCCACCGTGGGCACAGCAGAGCTGGCCAGTCGGGGTCCACCGTGGGTGCAGCGGAGCCAGCCCAGTCAGGGTCCACCGTGGGTACAGCTGTGTCCCATGCTGGGACCACCGAGGGCGCTGCAGATCGCCATGAGGATGCCATGGTCCTCCTCTCCTCCCTATCCTACGCCATGGGGGATTCCTTCCTACGGTCCAGTCACCCACCAGGGAGCCTTCCGGTGGGCAGGCCGCCTCCTGCTTCATCCCACCAGCCCTGGTGGCTTTACAGAGCTGGCCGACCACCTGAGGGACTGAGTCTCTGGGCCAGATGGCCCATGTTTTCTGGCAGGCCACCAGACTGGGTTCGTCGAACTGCCTGCTGAGCCTGGGACTCCTGGTGGCCTCCCGAGCCTCTATGTTGTTGGACTTGGGGGGGGGGGTTAGTTGTGGACCCTGGACGGGGCATTGTGTTCCCTCCTTTCCTGTTCCCCCACCTCCCACCCAGGTTCGTGTTGTTGTTCCTGTTGGGGTTGTGTGTGTGTGTGTGTGTGTGGGGGGGGTCTTTCCTTTTAATATTACCATGGGTGTCTGCTATCCACCCCTAGAAGAAGGGGCTCTGTCACGAACCGAGCCCGTGTTTTCTGTTGGCTCGGTTCTGATCGTTCTTGGTGGCTCAGGCACTGGGTTTATCATGTGTTGTTATCTTTTGATTTCTTGTTGTTTTCATGTCTGTTTATTGTTTCTTTCCATGCCTGTAGCTGTTGCTCTGGCTGACGATCGTTAGGCAGCTGTTTGACCCACTTCCTGGTAGGTGCTGTCTAACATTCACCGGTCTGACCACGCCCCCTTCTCTCTCTGACAATCAGCTGTTCGCCCCGGTAATCATCTTTTCCACGCCTCGCCCAGGTGTTGTCAATTTGTCATGCCAGCGATGTTTGTACTTAGGCAGCTCTTTGCCAGTCAAACACCGCTGGATCATTGTACGTGCTCACACGGTTGTTCTCTGCCGTGTGACTGTCACGTCTCGGAAGGACTGTTTGTTTGTGCTCGCTGGGAGACTGGGATTACTCGGACTGCTCTGGTGCTGTGAGTAAAACTGTTAGCGTTTCTGAGTGCAGTTGTGCTGCTATGCTTTGTTGGTAGCATCCCCTCATGTGGCACAACTGCTATGCTTTGGCACTGCTGCCCAGTTGTTTCTCCCCATCCTGTTGAGCGTCCTGGAGGACTCTAAGTTTACCAGAGCTGTCTCGTCATTTTGTCTCGTCTATTTTTGTGTCAATAAATGTGTGCTTGGTGTAACCTGCGCTTAAGTCCATCCTTCCTTCTCCTCCTCCGTGCACTATGGAAAAGCGCACGGGGGAGCAGTACGTATTTTGAACGGATTTATGTAACACGCACAGACTGCTAATATTATTTTGTTATTTTAGGTTATTTTGTGGCAATAACCCTGTGTGTATAAGCTGGTCTTTTATATTTATCGCTCAGTATGTTTTCATTATTGCTATGTACATATTGTATTCAACTTTTAGGTAATATTGTTTCAAGCATTATTTATTGTTGTAATTATAAGAATGTTAAATGCATGAGTGAACTGTGAGTGTGATAGTTTGTTTTTAGGGAGCAGCATCTCAATTTCGTTACATTGTTTATTAACAATGGAATGACAATAAAGGCACTTTGACTTTGACTTTAATGCAGTGAGGGATTCATCATAATTTTAGCTCCACAAGTTTTGTGTTAGATTAATCAGATGTGACATTTTATCCTGTAGCAGCTTCTAATGTTTTGCCTTATATTGTCATGGAATGCCCTTCCAGGGCAGGTAGACAGGACCCAAACGCCGGAGTACAGTTTGTGTTTATTTACAGAGAAATAATAAACAACTCGAGAGCTGAAAAAGAACAGTACACCAAATGAGGAAAAAACTTACAAACATGAACCTTACAGGACGGAACTGCAGGCAGCACGGTGGAGCAGTGGTTAGCACAATGGCAGCACAGTAAGAAGGTCACGGGATTGATTCCACCCCTGACCATCAATGACCCTTGTGTGTGTAGTTTGCATGTTCTCCCCTTGTCTGCGTGGGTTTACCCCAGGTACTCCAGTTTCCTTCCACAAGCCAAAAGGGTGCAAGTTAGGTTAAGTGGCCGTAGGTGTCAATGTGTGTGTGAATGGTGAAGGGACGGCGCCGTACCGTGGCTGCTTCATCCATCTAGGTGGATGCCCTGAATTTCTCCTCTGGGGATGAATTAAATTCCCCCCTCCCAAAAAAAAAAAAAAAAAAAACTTGGCTAGGTTTAGCAACAGCACGAAGCTTCAACCAGACAGGACCGGGAACGCAAGAACAGAAACAGTAGAACACCACAGGGAGTAGTGCCTACGGTGAACATATACTGTATAGGGAAACTCCAAATTACAAACAGATGTGCGCAATCAAGAACAATCAAATGAGCAACAATGCAAAAACAGCTGGGAACATAAAGAGTACGCTGGAATGGAAGTAAACAAAGGATGCTGTCAAAAAGAAAGCACCAAGGTGCTGATACCTCAGTGCCTGTGGCATGGGGGGCTATAAAGAAGTCACACTGCCACTTCTAGTGGGCAGGCATAGTTTTTGTAGATTAGTTTATTTGACAGGGACAGTGCAATAAACAGACAATTAATCAAAGACAATCAATCTGATGTGTTGCACATAGAGTGTATAGCTATTAGCTAATTTGCAACTCTTGTCCCTGGATGGGCTTTAGAAAAGAGAATCAAGTAAAGATGAAAAAAAAATAAAATAAAATACACAATAACCACATACATCAATGCAGAAAGATTATAAATACACAATTATAAATATTATAATTATTATAAATACACAAATATAACAGCCTGACTCACATTTAACATAAATATTATAAATATTATAAATACACAAATATAACAGCCTGTCTCACATTTAACACATATAACACAACTCACGTTTGCCTATTTCAGGCCTCCCTCCCTTCGTCACTCACTATAAACAAACACATTTATTCCTTCCCTTCATTCACTCTCACTTTGCAGACAATTAATTCATACATGAGTACATTCTTGTTTATTTTTCAGCCAGTTTTTAACATTTTTAGTGAATGTTTTAAAGTCCGTTATTATTTTAATTACATTTGGCATTGTGTTCCAGATGTGACTGCCCTTTATAGAGAAAGCTGTTTGTCCAAATGTGGTTCTGCGGTGGAATATTTTACAGTTATTGTTAACAGAACTCCTGGTGGCTCTGCTGCTGTCCTGTCTTTGGACGAAACCAGCAAGTGGCTCGGGTGCTGATTTATGGAAACATTTGAACGTTAATTTCAGAAAACAGAGGTCAATGAAGCTCTCAAAACTCAATAGGTTGTATTTTTTTAAAACATTACAGTGATGCCACCTAATGGGCTTTTTGTCCAAGATTTTTAGGGTTTGATTATATAATGAACCTATATGTCTTATTGTGGAAGGGGCTGCTTGAGCCCAGACTGTCAAACAGTATGATATATGAGAAAAAACCATAGAATGCATATACAGTGCAGCTGCTTCATAAGTTATGTAATATCTAATTAATTTAAAGCAGTTCAGATTTTTTTTTACTGTTTTTGAAATTTTCTTTATATGAAGATTAAATTTGAGTTGAGGATCTAGTACAATGCCAAGGTATTTGAATTCTGTAGCTAAACTGATGTCATGATCATGTATATTAACTTTAAAACGTTGCAGGTTACATTTTTTGATTGAAAAGCACATTGAGACTGTTTTCTGAAGGTTCAGCAATAGATGGTTCTTGAGGAGCCACTCTTGGACATCAACCATACTTGTAGACAGTACATCTGCAGCCTGTGCTGGAGTCTTGGCAGCTGTGTAAATAACTGCATCATCTGCATAAAGTTGGCATGTTGCAGCTGAGCAGTGTAACGGCAAGTCATTAATAAAAATGCTGAAAAGTAAAGGACCAAGAATGGACCCTTGTGGGATACCCATGCGGTTGTTTAAAAATGAGGATTTATCCTGGTGAACTTTTACACACTGTTCTCTATTCTGGAGATAAGATGCAAACCATTCTAATGTATTTGGGGAGAAGTTAAAAGATACCATTTTGGATAAAAGCAAACTGTGGTTTACAGTATCGAAAGCCTTTTTGAGATCTAGAAAAACAGATCCTACCACATTACCCCTGTCCAAGGACTGTTTGACGTTTTCAATAAGGCAACAATTTGCTGTTTCTGTTGAGTATCCTGGTCTAAAACCAAATTGATGTGGATGAAGAAGTTGACTGTCTTGTAAGTAGTCTATCAGCTGTGTAGCTACAACTTTTTCAAGAACCTTAGATAGGACTGGTAAAATAGAGATTGGGCGGTAATTGCATATATCGTCTTTACTGCCTGATTTATGAACTGGTATGACGACAGCTTTTTTCCAGCCAGATGGAAATGTACTAGACCTAATGGAGAGATTAATGAAATGAGTCAGTGGTTTGATTAATATTTTGCTGTACATTTTGAGAAAGGAGGTGCTCATATTGTAGATATCATTAGTTTTTGAGTTTGACAGTGTTTTAACAATACCAGCAATACCAGCAATTAACTCCTCATTTACCTCATTGCAGCTGCATTGATGGTAAAGGTGAGTTAAGTTTGTGTTTATTTTGAAAATAAAATCTTATCTGGAAAATGTGCAAATTAAAAGTCAAGAAAATATGGCGATACAATGATACAGGCCTTTAGTTTCAGTTGATATTGAGTGGGTGAGCTGAAAAGCTGGTAACAGACAAAGAGACAGATACATACACAGACACATCGAGTGATTACCGTATGCCTACATTGCCTTTGCGCCGAGGCATAAAAATACAGAAGCACAAGAATAAAATTAGGAGCACAAAGAAAAATGCTGGAGTAACAGATTTTATTAATTGAATGCATGTATAGTTACACGATGCCATGCAATAGCAGGTAAACATATCAAAATTTCCAAAAGTAAAAGCATAATTATAAATATTAATTCAGAACGGTTTGGAATGTTTCACACTTATATGTAACGAATATTCAGCTTCTTAAATCTAGCAAAAAACTAAGTTTGTCCAAAAATTATTGAAATACAGTAGTAGTTTCTTGTATAAACAGTAAACATGTAATATTCTTATTTAGCTTCCAGCCTGTTATCTTCACAGCTGCTCTGACTGCTGACCCTCAGGTTCACCACCACCTCAGAGACAAAGAGGAAAGAAAAACAGCAAAAAAAGTGATTATTGTTACAGATGTGATATATATATAAAAAAATACAGATGCCATGTTTCTGCTCAGTTTAATAAATTGCTTGGTGACTGAAGCATGTCACACCATGGTGTTTTTATATTACTGACATTAGTATTAAGACTTTAAAAAAAAAATCAGCTTAACTTCCGAGAAAACAATTTAACAGGTTAAATTAATTTAAGCAAGCAGTCCCCATACAGGGAAAAAATCAGACTTTGGGCAAAAAATGTGACCAAAGTCGCCAGTCACATATAGAACTGCAGTTCTATATGGACTAGACACATCACCCCCACCCCCACCAAAGGCTCAGCTTGTGACAACAGTGGCTGTTGCATAGCACTTTCCTTGACGTCTCCAACATTCTTGGTGGCCATCATTTCTGCTCAACGTGAATTGACTTTCATCAGAGAACTTCATCGAGGCCCACTGGTCCCTTGCCCAGTGTAAATGCTCCTTGGCCCATGCAAGATGATGACGCCTGTTCCTGGAGGAACAGGAGGAACCAGAAGATCCACAGGTTAAAGAGGAACAGGAGGAACCAGAAACTCCACAGGTTAAAAACGAACAGGAGGAACCAGAAGCTCCAATAAACAAAATGTACAGGTGATGACTTTCGTGCTTGGCTTCTTAGCCTGCCGCATCCCCTCCTGTGCTCTTTGGGACAGCTGCAGGGTCGTCAGCTGGAGCCACCGATCAATGATGTTTCACCCCCTATCCAGTACATCTCCTGGTGTGTGTGTGGGGGGGGTGGGGGGTGTCTGTGCTGTGGTTGAATGGGTGTGTCTTCCCGCCACCCCCTGCAACTGACCCTACTGGGGGGCCTTAACCCACACAGTAGCACTCCTCTGAAGCCACAGCCAGTGACTTACCTTCTCAGCTTCTTTCGCCAGTTCTTTGATGGCCCTCTTTAAACTTTCCCCTGAGAGACCAACTTCCCACAGGAGAGGAATCATTGAGCTTCCTGCAAAGCCCCGACATCCAACTTCCACTGGGTGGATTGTTGCAGCCCAGCCTACTTCCCTACACTCTGCTGCTAGCGTTGTGTATTTGAGCCTCTGACTGTCGTTAGCTGCTAGTATCCCCGCCTCCCAAGTGACAGTGAGTTTGACGACTGCAACCTTGCATATAGCTGAGGACCACATGACACAGTCTGGTCTGAGTTTCGTCTTGATAATCTGTGATGGAAAAACCATCTGTCTGCCCAGGTCAGCCTTCATCTCCCCTGCCTTTCCAAGGGTGAGCCAAGATGTTTTTCCTTTGCCTGGGTTCTTATGGACCTCCCCTGCTCTTACAAAGGTCACAAGCTTTTGCTAGGCTGGTGTGGCATTTGCAGTAACTCTGCTCTTCTCCAGGAACTCCCTAGCTTCGACAGCACCTGGTTGTGTCTCCACCTGTAGCGCTCCTGTGTCCACGCCACCTTATACCCTGACAGGATGTTTTGGAGTCCTTTTCTGATTGCACTGCTCAGGGGCATTTGTCTTCATTTCCATACCGCCCCCCCCCCCTCGCTACAGAATAGTAGCGGGGGGGGGGGCGTTCACGGTCCGGACGCGACGAACGACCCGTGTACCGTGGCGCACGCACTTCGGACATCGTGCGCCGCACAGTTGTAATTTACCGATCGGTCAAAAGTCATTTTTGATTACAATTTTCAGGGATAAAGAATAATTTAGCATATAACACCTTACCTCTTCACAGCATTGTCCTGGCGAACTTCTCTTCCTCATTGTCAGACGAACGCGACGCTGGTCCGCTCGTGGTTCTGGTCTCGCGACTCGATCAAAACATAATTCCATGATTGCGGTTTTGGCGAATGAATTACGACCTTTGTCGTCGGCCTCCGTCGGTCTATGATGACCATAAGAGAATCAACTGTAACTAGTTACTATTTTTAGTAACTTGTCCAACACTGATAGTTTGTTATACTCTGATTGGGACTGCTGTTAGCATTTTCCCATTCATGGTTGTTTTGTTCTTATTATACTCCAGATTGGACCGGTCCAATCCTACCAACCACTGAAACCAGAAAGCCCTGATCCTTTATTTCATTCATTCTTGTAGATGATTTCATGTTAGTTACTTTGCTCAGGCTGATTCCCGTCCTTCCGTGTGGTTCAGAGACATGGACCTTTTCAACTGCAGGCACTCGCCACCTCAATGTTAACCACGAAAATTGCCTCCAGTACATCTTAGACATCCGATGATTCCAGCATGTCAACGACGAAGAGAGGTATGCCAGAGCTGGCAACCACCTCCCCAACACCACCACCATCAGGAGAAGAAGAGTTTGGCTTTTGGGCCACATCGTTCATTTGGGAAATGAGGTCATAACCAAACAAATTCTCTCTGATTGTTTCCACCTTCCTCCCAAAGGCTGGCGCCATCCTTGGGGCCACCCAAATCGAACATGGATATTGCAGGTTGACTTCTAGTCAAGCCTCTGAAGAGAGAGGGCCTATTAAAGAAAGCTGTATTTTACTCCATGTTATTATGTTTAATAAATGCTCCTAAGGACTAGAAGAGAGTCCAGCTTTACTTTATCCTCTACATATCGAATCTGAGACATTTCGTGTGATCCTAAATCAGATATATATCTGATACATGGTTGTATGAGTAAACTGAGAATGTTTACACCAGAATTCATGTGACTCATTACTTGCCGTCACTTAGCTGCATTGTTAGCATCCATGCCAGTAGTTACTGCTAAAACAGGTGGTGGTACTGCCATCTGGCTTCTTTCCTTCTTCTGAAATTCTTCACATAGGAAACCAACTGCTGACAGTCCTCCTAGCAATATTATATTATTAGCATATGTACTACATGGAATGTATTTATATATAGCTGAAGTACACAAGTATAACTGATTAAATAAACTTGGTCTTCTTTAAACCTGCAACATGAATATACAGAAAAGTCTTCTTTCATCTGCTCATTTTAGGGGTCTCCACAGTGGATCATCTGTCTCCATCTCACCCTGCCCCTTGCATCTTCCTCTGTAACACCAACCCTCTCCATGTCCTCTTTCACTACATCTGTCATAATCGGCCGTTTCAGGGCAGAAATTAAGACCCCACTCATCAGCTGTGACTTTGCACATTTAATGATAATGAACAGAAATGAACCATGAGGGGAAACAAACAAAAAGGCAATAAATGAAAACCACGAAGGGTAACTTACTATTGGTCAGGCGAGACTTAGTATTGAGCTGAAAATAAGCGGGAATCAGACGGGGATTCCTGTTGGTGCACAGAGAGAGGTCGCAGAGAGGAATAAACCCCGCAAGCAATCTTAAATAATAATAGGGAGAAACCAAATGTGGAACAGGTGTGGATGCATGAGTGAGAAAGTAATCAAGACAACAAAACAGCTGTGACAACCCACAAAAAGATTTCACACAAGGAAGTAGCATACGGCACTGTCAAAATAAAAGTACAGAGAAGTAAACAATGGTGACAGACAAAATAAAAGCACAATCCATAATGAATGAAAATCAAGAACAAATACATATACAGAAAATCACCAGCAAAACCTAAAGACCCAAGCACGGCTCTGACCCGCGCTCGGAATCATGACAACATCCATGAATCTTCTCTGTGGTCTTCCTGTTCTCCTCGTGCCTGGTAGCTCTATCTTCAACATCCTTTGTCAAATATCTCCATTATCCCTTCTCTACACATGTCCAAACCATCTCAGCCTTGCCTCTCTTACGTTGTCTTCAAACCGCTCAACCTGAGCTGTCCCTCTGATATATTCATTTCTAATCCTGTCCCTCCTAGTAGCTCCCAATGAAAATATTAGCATCTTTAACTCTGCCACCTCCAGCTCCACCTCCTGTCTTTTTGTCAGCACTATCCATCCATCCATCCATCCATCCATCCATCCATCGTCTACCGCTTTTCCAAAGGTCCGAGTTGCGGAGGCAGCAGTTCGAGCAGAGAAGCCCAGACTTCCCTTTCCCTAGCCACCTGCTCCAGCTCTTCAGACAGGATACCAAGGCGTTCCCAGACCAGATGAGAGACATAGTCTCTCCAGTGAGTCCTGGGTCTGCCCCAGGATCTCCTCCCAGAGGGGCGTGCCCAAAACACCTCAAGTGGGAGGTGTCTAGGGGGCATCCTGATCAGATGCCCCCTAGACACCTCCCACTTGAGGTGTTTTCTGTAAATTTACACACCCTGGCAAAGTTTGTAAAATGTGTCCCATTCTTTAAAGAAAAAAACATTTATTTAAATCAATCCCATTTTAATAATTTAAAATCCCATTATTATATTAACTAATTATATTCAGGCAGCTCAGTGGCGCAGTGGTTACCACTGTGGCAGCACAGTTAGACGGTCACAGGGTCGATCCCACCCACTAACCATTGCTGTTAAGTTCAAGTTTCCAACACGTTTCATGGGTGACGATTTTATTTAGCTATGACAACTTTTTTAAATCGGCTGCTGCGTCATGAGGCTGAGCGCGGTGTTCCACCGGGCTCATGCTCTCACTTGATTCCTGGTTAGTTCTTGTGTTTTCTCAGTCTTGTGTGATTATTTTGCTATGTATTGTTTCTGGATGGATTATGCCTTTTTGTGTTGCCTCTTTATGTCATTTTAGTTCTCAATGTTATTCTGTTAGTTTTTTTAGGCACCTTTGTTCATCCAGGTCTTACTTTAGTATTGTGTTTATATTTTGTCTCCGTTTGACACGAGTTCTCCACCTTGTTCTCTAGACACTCCCAACTTGTTATCATCTTGTATGTGTTGCTCAGTTTTTTCATGCCTAGTATTGAGGTCAACCTGCCCGCTCATGTGTTCCACACCTGCTGTCATTTGTCTTGATCACCTGCCCGCCCTATTTAGAGTCTGGCTTTGCCGTCACTCCTTGTCAGAGCCTCACCTAGCATCTCCTCATCCCCATCAGAACCCTCACCCTGCTCTGGTGCATTTTCCTGTCTTTTCATCTTGCTGTCTTCATGTTCACCTTGCTGTAAGTTTATTTTTGTGCACTTTTGGACTTTGTGTTTTCCTTGAATAAACATCACAAACTGCAGTTCAGCGCCTGGGTCTTTCCTCGCTGCCCCGAGGGGCAAATCGTAGCATGTTCAAACTTCTATTGTTGCACTTGTCTGCATCATTCATTTCCTAAAAAGTTAATTTATTTATTTATTGTATACATTTTTAATTTGTTCATTTGAAAATAATTTATTTATTGGAGAATTTACTGGTGACAGTTCACTGTTTTTGTCAGAAAAATTGTTCCCACTTTTACAAAAGATGAGCAGTTTTATGTTTTGCATTATGTCTCCTTACTGTACCAAAAATGAAACGAACCATGACCTTAAAACCAAGGGACGTACTGAATCATGATTTGGGGCGTACTCTTACACCCCTAATAGAGAGAGAAAGAGAGATGTGTGTCAGTGAATAATTCTGGTATAAAAGAAATAACTCATACCCTCTCTTTTTCCCACCGGATGGGAGAGTGAGTAGACTACAAACTTCTTTTGAAAATCTGTGGTTTTAAGGGTGCAGGAGTCCCTACTGCCAAGTGTTGAGTGTAGGAGGAGTGGGGGCTGGTAGATGAAGTGTGCTGGGTGGATGGAGTGGACTGAGTAAGGACTGCAGTGTGTGAGGTGATTTTGGCTGTATTAGTAGTGTTTGTGGCACTAGTGTGGATGGTTGTGTTGGTGGTAAAGCAACCAGTACTAGTGGGGATTGTGGTGCTGTTGGCCCTCGTGGTGGCAGCTGTGCTAGAGGAACTGGTGGGAATGGCTGTGTTGGTGGCAGTGCTACTGACACTAGTGGGGATTGTTGTGCTGATGGCACTGGTGGTGGTAGCTGTGGCAGAGGCACTGGTGGAGATGGTTTTGCTGGTGGCAGTTTTGGTGGTAGCTGTGCCGGTTCGCTTTCTTTTTCTTCCTCTCCGCATTTTCTAGAAACAAGGAGAGATGGAATGTCAGTCTTACCCAGGATTTATACTGACTCCAGATGCAGTACGTTGCAGATGCAGTACAGATGGCTCCTTGTGTCTGTCCCTACAAAATCTGTTTGTGTTTTGCAGCGGCATGGATGAGAACAGAGTTTGAAATACAAGATCATACGAGAATTACACAAAATAAGATAAGATAAGATAAGATAAGCCTTTAATAGTCCCACAACGGGGAAATTCCAGGATTGCAACAGCACAGGGATAGCAACACTCAGAGCAACAATCAGAAGGCAAGAAAAAAAACAAGCAAGCAAGAGCAGCTAATAAACATATGTACGTATTACTATAAAATATATATATATACACACACACACAGACACACAGTGCAGAGCATTGTAGCTGGATGGAATAAATATATGAATATATGAACACACAGTGCAGAGCATTGTAGCTAGATGGAATAAATATGTAAATATATAAACACCCACAGTACGGAGCATTGCAGCTAGGTGGAATAAATATGCAAGTATATAAACACACACAGTGCGGAGCAATGTAGCTAGATGGAATAATATGTAGATATATAAATATATAAACACACCCAGTGCTGAGCATTGTAGCTAGATGGAATAAATATGCAAATATATAAACACACACAGTGCAGAGCATTGTTGCTAGATGGAATGAAACAGCATAACCGTCTACTTAGTTATCCTACATGGTATGATTATGTGCCCATACATATTCTCACCCTCCATAGCGACCGGTATGTTCCTAGTTGTATGCCGGAGGGGACCATTGTGTAAGTCTATTGCATCTTTTGCATTCAAAAAACTATTAGTTTGTTACGTCTTTTTGCTATCTCTGCGAGCAGCCCTGCTTAGGTTGTACAGTCTGACAGCCGTTGGTAGGAAGGACCTACGAAACCTCTCGGTTGTGCACCTGGGATGATGTAGTCTGCTGCTAAATGAGCTCCTCAGTGCATTCAGTATGTCCTGCATAGGGTGGAACTCGGACTCCAGCAGAGATGACAGTTTAGCCACCGTCCTTCTCTCTCCTATCTCCTCCATCGGATCAAGGCGCTGCCCCAGGACAGAGCTAGCTTTCTTAATCAGTTTGTTCAGTCTCTTCCTATCGGCTGCAGTAATGCCACTGCCCCAGCAGACCACTCCAAAAGTGATGGCTGATGCCACCACCGTGTCATAGAATGACTTCAGCAGCGCCCCTTGTACACCAAAAGACCTGAGTCTCCTCAGCAGGAACAACCTGCGCTGTCCCTTCTTGTAGAGTGCATCAGTATTGTGTGACCAGTCTAGTTTATTGTTCAGATGAATACCCAGGTACTTATAGGATGTCACCATCTCGATGTCTGTTCCCTGTATATTTACTGGTACTGTGAGGGGCTGCCCATGCCTGCGGCAGTCCACCACCAGCTCCTTAGTTTTCCTCGCGTTGATCTGGAGGCAGTTCCGATGGCACCAGTCCACGAAGTCCTGGATAAGCCCTCTGTACTCAGCTTCATCTCCATTGGAGATGAGGCCAACGATCGCAGAGTCATCAGAGAACTTCTGTAGATGGCAGTGTGTTGTGTTGTGTGAGAAGTCCGCAGTATAAAGAGTGAACAGGAAGGGAGCCAGCACCGTTCCCTGGGGGGCCCCCGTGCTACTGATGATCGTGTCGGACACACAGTCCCGGGTTCTCACAAACTGAGGCCGGTTCGTGAGGTAGTCCAGGATCCATGATGACAGGTGCTGGTCCACCCCTGCGCGCAGCAGCTTGTCCTTCAGGATCATCGGTTGGATGGTGTTGAAAGCACTGGAGAAGTCAAAGAACATGATCCTCACCATATTCCCGGGCTTCTCCAGGTGGGACAGAGAACGGTGAAGGAGGAAGATCACCGCATCCTCCACCCCAATGCCATGCTGGTAGGCGAACTGGAGTGGATCCATCGCTGGTTCCACCAGGGGGCGGAGGTGAGCAAGGAGCAGTCTCTCCAGGGTCTTCATCAAGTGGGACGTCAAGGCCACCGGTCTGTAAATAACCTCACGATCTCGAAAAAGTCCCAAGGGTGACCGAGATGAACCGATCGCAATCACATAATGACAACAAGGAAGTGTGATGCAGCGACTCACCACCTGGGTTTTTGGGCTCTAAATAAAACGAAAGTAGCCTGTTAATTTTAATTCTATGAAGTGTCAAGTTTTTACCTTCTTTGACACAGTGGTAGAGGAGTAGACCTCAGAAAATAAGGCACGATCCTTAAATCGTTTTTAATGATCAAACAGCTATTAAATACTGTGAGATACCATGGGATTTCTTTGCGGACTGTATGCAGCATCTGTCAAAAATAGACTTGTTGCGTTTCATTAGTGAACTGAATCTGACGAGCTGGATTTGTTCCGCAGTGGTCCGGAGCAGGTGGGGGATTAGAAAACTGACGAGAATGGGAACTATATGCTGTGGAGTCTGGATCACAGCCGTAACGTACTGCATCCATAGTCAGTGTAAATCCAGGGTAAGGGTGAATAGGTCTACAGTTCAACTAGAAGATAATTATAAAATTGTAATAATTTCTGGAGGGGGAAGTGTCCATTTTTAATTACTCACACATGACAAAAATACATTTAATAAGTACTTCTGCATGATGAATTGACACTAGAATTAAATAATGGATACATACAGAATCTAGGAAGGTAATCTGTGAGCTGACATCTTCTGATACGCAGTCACTATGGGTAGCTACAAAGGAGGATTATCCTGACAGTTCTAACAGAAATACAGATGATCTGGCTACTTATAATAAGCATATATTTCAGACTGAAAAAAATTATTTAATCTGATTACCTATGTATGATTAGTAAATTACATTTCTTAAATCCAATTAGCCTTGTTGACTACATACGAAGAATAATCAACATTTTGGACAGAAATCCATTTATACGGAATACCAAGATATCATCAGCAACAGACATTTCTTCCAGAAATGCATTTATTGTTACCTACATATTATCATCAATAAACATTTCTGCCAGAAATCCATTCATTCTTTAGACAGCATCATAATGCCTACATGATTTTTTTTGCACTCTAGTGTTTATTAGTTAATTATGTTTATGATAAAAGTGCTTATTTTAGATACTGTAATGAACTGAATTTGAAAGAGCAAAAACTGCACAAAATTATTGCAAGAGAACAATGAATCCTTCAAAACTTCAATTCTTCTTTCCTGCCGTTTGTCTGGACATACACTACCGTTCAAAAGTTTGGGGTCACCCAGACAATTATTTTGTGTTTTCCATGAAAAGTCACACTTATTTACCACCATGAGTTGTAAAATGAATAGAAAATATAGTCAAGACATTGACAAGGTTAGAAATAATGATTTGTATTTGAAATAATAATTTTTTTCCTTCAAACTTTGCTTTCATCAAAGAATCCTCCATTTGCAGCAATTACAGCATTGCAGACCTAACATGATTGCACAAGGGTTTTCTAATCATCCATTAGCCTTCTGACGCAATGAGCAAACACATTGTACCATTAGAACACTGGAGTGATAGTTGCTGGAAATGGGCCTCTATATACCTATGCAGATATTGCACCAAAAACCAGACATTTGCAGCTAGAATAGTCATTTACCACATTAGCAATGTATAGAGTGTATTTCTGATTAGTTTAAAGTTATCTTCACTGAAAAAAGTGCTTTTCTTTCAAAAATAAGGACATTTCTAAGTGACCCCAAACTTTTGAACGGTAGTGTATCTCCTCTCAGATCAGCAAAGGCACTGAGCAGAGAGGGCAAAAAAAAATCCCGAAACAAAAGGATCCATCTTGTCATGCTCGTATGGAGTATACGCACGTGGACAAAATTGTTGGTACCCCTCTGTTTATGAAAAAAAAATCCACAATGGTCACAGAAATAACTTGAATCTGACAAACGTGGTAATAAATAAAAATTCTATGAAAATTAACCAATGAAAATCAGACAATGCTTTTGAATTGTGGTTCAACAGAATTATTTTAAAAACAAACTCATGAAACAGGCCTGGACAAAAATGATGGTACCCTTAACTTAATATTTTGTTGCACAACCTTTTGAGGCAATCACTGCAATCAAATGATTTCTGTAACTGTCAATGAGACTTCTGCACCTCTCAGCAGGTATTTTGGCCCACTCCTCATGAGCAAATTGCTCCAGTTGTCTCAGGTTTGAAGGGTGCCTTCTCCAGACGGCATGTTTCAGCTCATTCCACAGATGTTCAATAGGATTTAGATCAGGGCTCATAGAAGGCCACTTTAGAATAGTCCAGTGTTTGGATCTTAGCCATTCTTGGGTGTTTTTTAGCTGTGTGTTTTGGGTCATTATCCTGTTGCAAGACCCATGACCTGCAACTGAGACCAAGCTGTCTGACACTGGGCACCACATTTCTCTCTAGAATACCTTGATAGTCTTGAGATTTCATTGTACCCTGCACAGATTCAAGACACCCTGTGCCAGATGCAGCAAAGCAGCCCCAGAACATAACAGAACCTCCTCCATGTTTCACAGTAGGGACAGTGTTCTTTTATTGGTATGCTTCATTTTTGCGTCTGTGAACATAGAGCTGATGTGCCTTGCCAAAAAGTTCCAGTTTTGTCTCGTCTGTCCATAGGACATTCTCCCAGAAGCTTTGTGGCTTGTCAACATGCAGTCTGGCAAGAAGTTTGGCCACGAAGTCCACTTTGGCTCAAACAACGATGGATGGTGCGATCTGACACTGATGTATCTTGACCTTGGAGTTCACCATGAATGTGTTTAGAGGTTGTTCGGGCTCTTTTGTTACCATTCGTATTATCCGTCTCCTCCCACGGCCACGTCCAGGGAGGTTGGCTACAGTCCTGTGGATCTTAAATTTCTGAATAATATGTGCAACTGTAGTCACAGAACATCAAGCTGTTTGGAGATGGTCTTATAGCCTTTACCTTTAACATTCTTGTCTATAATTTTCTTTCTTATCTCCTGAGACAACTCTCTCCTTTGCTTCCTCTGGTCCATGTTTAGTGTGGTAAACACCATGTCACCAAACAGCACAGTGACTACTTGTCACCCTTTAAATAGGCCGACTGACTGATTACAAGTTTGTAAATACCTGTGATGTTAATTTGAGGACACATCTTGGTTGAACATGTCCCTATGGTCACATTATTTTCAATCTTTTCTAGGGGTACCATCATTTTTGTCCAGGCCTGTTTCATGAGTTTGTTTTTTAAAGTAATTCTGTTGAACCACAATTCGAAAGCATTGTCTGATTTTCATTGGTTAATTTTCATAGAATTTTTTTTTTTATTACCACTTTTGTCAGATTCAAGATATTTCTGTGACCATTGTGGGTTTCTCTTTCATTAACAGAGGGGTACCAACAATTTTGTCCATAACCACGCATGGCACTAGCATTTCTGACAGAAATAAGATAAGATAAGATAAGCCTTTATTAGTCCCACAATGGGGAAATTCCAGGATTGCAACAGCACAGGGATAGCAACACTCAGAGCAACAATCAGAAGGCAAGAGAAAAACAAGAGCAGCGAGTATACATACACTACCGTTCAAAAGTTTGGGGTCACCCAGACAATTATTTTGTGTTTTCCATGAAAAGTCACACTTATTTACCACCATGAGTTGTAAAATGAATAGAAAATATAGTCAAGACATTGACAAGGTTAGAAATAATGATTTGTATTTGAAATAATAATTTTTTCCTTCAAACTTTGCTTTCGTCAAAGAATCCTCCATTTGTAGCAATTACAACATTACAGACCTAACATGATTGCACAAGGGTTTTCTAATCATCCATTAGCCTTCTGACGCAATGAGCAAACACATTGTACCATTAGAACACTGGAGTGATAGTTGCTGGAAATGGGCCTCTATACACCTATGTAGATATTGCACCAAAAACCAGACATTTGCTGCTAGAATAGTCATTTACCACATTAGCAATGTACCTCCCAAATGTCATGACCTTACAGGCCTGGGTAAGTGCGTCATGCGACGTTTAGCTACTCTGCTGGAACAGCACCGAATGTGGCTGAACAGGCCGATGCGCGAATGGCAGTCCCTGTCACACAGGTTGCACTTGTGGGTGGTTTCTGTGCTGCTGGGTCTGTGGCGGTTCTTCCTGCGGGTCCTTTTTTCATCTGCTGCAGCAGTCAGTCTCTTTTCACCCGCCCTGAGCTGTCTGGTCAGGGTGCCTCTCCATTTGGAGCGGTCCGTTGCAAGGTCGTCCCAGTGCTTTGTATTGATCTCCAGGGCCTTCATGTCTCTCTTGCAGATGTCTCTAAAGCGCAGCTGTGGGCGGCCAACGTCTCTCCTGCCAGTTGCCAGTTCTCCGTAGAGGACGTCTTTGGGGATTCTGCCATCCTCCATACGGTGAACGTGGCCTAGCCAGCGGAGCCTGCGCTGCCTGAGTAGAGTGAACATGGAGGGAAGGCCGGCGCTGGACAGAACTTCTGTGTTGGGCACTTTGTCCTGCCAGAATATGTCCAGGATGTGGCGAATGCAGCGCAAGTGGAAGGAGTTCAGTCTCTTTTCCTGCCGGGCGTATGTTGTCCACGTCTCACTCCCATAGAGCAGTGTGCTGATGACGCAGGCGTTGTACACTGCCATCTTCGTCTTGACAGAGAGTTTGGGATTCTCCCACACTCGTGTGGTGAGGCGAGCGAGTGTGAAGGCTGATTTTCCAATCCTCTTGTTGATCTCTGTATCAAGGGAGAGGTTGTTGCTGATCGTGGACCCCAGGTACGTGAACTGATTCACGACCTCCAGTTCGTAGTCATCGATGGTGATGGTTGGTGGTGCTTCCGTGCCTTGTGCCAAGACGTTAGTCTTCTTCAGGCTGATGGTAAGCCTGAAGTCCTTGCATGCCTGGGAGAAGCGGTCCATAAGGGTCTGAAGCTCCTGCTGTGTGTGGGCTGCGACTGCAGCGTCGTCTGCAAACAGCATGTCTCTGATTAAAGCCTCGCGTACTTTGGTTCTGGCTTTCAGGCGGGCGAGGTTGAAAAGCCTGCCGTCAGATCTTGTGTGCAGGTAGATTCCCTCTGTTGCTGTGCTGAAGGCATGCCTCAGGAGCATAGCAAAGAAAATCCCAAAGAGGGTTGGCGCAAGTACACAGCCCTGTTTCACTCCGCTGTGTATGTTGAATGGCTCTGAGACATTGCCATCGTGCTGCACTATCCCCTGCATGTTGGTGTGAAACGATTCGATGAGGCTTTGCAACTTTGGTGGGCATCCTATCTTTGGCAGGATCTTGAAAAGGCCCTCTCTGCTGACCAGATCGAACACTTTGGTGAGGTCGATGAAGGCGACGTACAGGGGCATGTTCTGTTCTCTGCATTTCTCCTGGAGTTGGCGGATGGAGAATATCATGTCTACCGTCGATTGCTCAGCGCGGAAGCCACACTGAGACTCGAGGTAGACATGTTCGGCAAGCTTCTGTAGACGAACTAGAACAACTCGTGCGTAGACTTTGCCAACAACGCTGAGGAGGGAGATGCCCCTGTAGTTATTGCAGTCGCTTCTCTCCCCTTTGTTTTTGTAGAGGGTGATTATCTTGGCGTCCCTCATGTCCTGTGGTATGGCACCTTCCTTCCAACACTGGCAGAGGACGTCATGCAATGGCAGCAGTAGGGCGGTCTTGCAGTGCTTCCTCAGGTCGGGGGGTATGCCGTCGTTGCCGGGTGCCTTGCCAGCGGCCAAGCTATCAATGGCCTTGCTGAGTTCGTCGATGGTTGGCTCGGCGTCAAGTTCGTCCATGGATGGCAGGCAGTCAATGGCACCAAGGGCTGACGGTGTCACGGTGTTCTGTCTGGAGTAGAGGTCGGAGTAGTGTTCCACCCATCTCTCCATCTGCTTGTTCTTTTCTGTGATCATCTCCCCAGTGGAGGATTTGAGGGGGGCCGTCTTGCTCTGAGCCGGACCAAGTGCTTTCTTGATGCCATCGTACATACCACGGATGTTCCCTGTTATGGCAGCGGTTTGAATGTCTTGGCTGAGCTGAGTCCAGTACTCATTGGCACAGCACCGAGCAGTCTGCTGAACTTTGTTTCTCGTAGCCCTGAGAATCTGGAGATTCTTCTCGTTTGGGAACTTCTTGTACACAGCAAGTGCTGAGCACTTGGCTTCAATGACGGGGGTCATCTCGGTCAACTTGGCATCAAACCAGTCCTGTGACTTTGAGGTCTTCCTCCCAAAGGTAGCCAAGGCTGTGCGGTGGATGGTGTTTCGCAGCTCTTCCCACTTCTGCTTTGCAGATTCTCCTTCTTGTGGTACACCAAGTTCCTTCTCAAAGGTGGAGGCAAACTGCTCACAAGTTCTGGTTGAGCCATCTTGCTGGTGTCAATCTGTGTCTTTCCAGGCTGTCTAGCAAATTTCTTCAGCTGCAGCTTGACCTTGCAACACACCAATGAATGGTCTGTGTCGCAATCTGCACTCTGGAACGAACGGGTGATTAGCACGTTCTTCAGTAAGGTGTGCCTGGTCAGGATCAAGTCCAGCTGGTGCCAGTATTTTGAGCGCGAATGTTGCCAGGAAACCTTGTGTTGGGGCTTGGTCTTGAAGAACGAGTTTGTGATGCACAGATCGTAATATGTGCAGAACTCGAGCAGCCGCTGTCCGTTGTCGTTCATTCTGCCCACGCCAAAAGGTCCAAGACAGGAGGGCCAGGAGTCCTGGTCAGCACCCACTCTGGCATTGAAGTCTCCAAGGAGAATGAGTTGTTCAGAGTTGGGGATGATCCTGACAGTTGTTGCGAGATTCTCGTAGAACTCGTCTTTTGCCTCTGGTGTGGCTGTCAGTGTTGGGGCATACACACTGACGAGGGTGACTGGGCCTTGAGGGGTGTTGAGGCGGAGGGTGAGGAGTCGTGCAGAGCCAGTGCTGCCCGGTTCCACCATCTTCAGCAAGGTGTTCTTCACTGCGAAGCCCACTCCGTGCTCCCTGTGTTCGTCACTGCCCTTTCCCTGCCAATAGAATGTGTAGTCTTTCTCTCTCAGTGTGCCTGCGTCAGCCAACCGTGTTTCCTGGAGAGTGGCGATATCCACTCCCAGTCTCTTCAGCTCATTATTGATGATGGCAGTCTTCCTGGTGTCGTTGATGTCCTTGAGGTTAGCAGCGAGTCCTGTCATCATAGTGCGGACGTTCCAAGTTCCCAGTTTTAGAGTTGGTCTCTTTTGTTTTATTGTCTTGCCTGGTGCGAAGGTTCTCAGCCTGCTGTTCAGACTTCTCCTCATCCCCATGCACCCAATGAGGAAAGCAAGCTGTGGCGGGACAACACCTTATTGGCTGGGGGCTGCCCAGCTTGAGGCGGGCGGTAGCTGTCCAGTGAGATTCGATGATCCCTCCCACCGTCGGGAACAACCCCTGGCGCCGCACTCTACGCCAATTGAGCGGTGGCTTATAACCGGTAACTGTCATTCCCCGTGTTTTGTCTACGCCAAAGGCGAAGCTGGAGTGTCCTCTCCAGTGATTCGGTGTTCTACCTTCCAGCGTTGGGTGTTGGTAGGATTCAAGCCTGGGCAGGAAGATATGGAGGACAAGATGTTGCCCATGCAGCATGTCCCCCCTCTCCACGTCACTAATGAATCCAAAGGAACAGCAGGGCTGCTACAGTTTGGCACCAGCGCCGTTGCAGGAGCTGCCAGAACGATGTTGAGCACAACATAGAACTGCCTTAGGGGCTCCGACTCCGGATTTTTCCTCAGGGTTAACTCCCGAAGCCTTTCCCATGACCGGGTATGCCGCAAGGCAGCAGAGGTTTGAAATCAGGGTTTACCTTCCCCTAGATGGGCTACCTTCCCAGGTTGACGAGCCACCATCTACCCGAAGCATCTGGTTTTAAGGTGCCAGAGATCCGCCCTCGCCCCTTCTCCTATTAGTAAAAGCAGTTCCGCCGGGCTTAGAGACTAAACCACACGGGCAGGCTAGGAGTTGGACTTAGTTGTCAGAGGCTTTTCGAGACGCACGCCATAAGGAGCATTTTATGAGCACTGGGGGCTTAACCCCAGTGCCGCTCCTGGCTATGACAGATGGGATAAAGTGATCAATATAACCATATAACAGTTATTTGTGTGATTTAAAATATGTGTGTGAGCAATATAACCATATAATAGTTATTTGTGTGACTCAAAATATTTGTACTCTGCTTATGTCTAGGTAAAATAACCAATATACCATAATGGAATATATATTGCCAAGTGTGTGGTTCACTCTCTGCAAAATAGTGGACCTTAGTCTCACCACAGAGGATAACAAACACCTGGGATTTATGGGAAGGAGGCACAGTTGCGATAAGGAACGGCTGACCCTGGGCTACTTTGACCTGGGAGGAGGAATGGCCTTCAGTGGATACATTCGGCGACAGGAACAAACCCTCCCTGGACCATACACCTTGACTGTCATCTTGATAATGCATGCTTTCTTCTTTGTTCATTTGTGAATAAATATTCTGGGTCAGGGCCAGCATAGTCAGTCAGACTTCATGAACTGACACGATCTGTTGCTGTCAGGGAGAGAAGGATTGACCCAGCGCTGTAACCTACTATATTCAACTTGCTTGCTTAAATAAATACGTGTTCCAAGTAAACTAATCTCTCTTCTTTGAAAACGAATCTGGGTAAACCATCTACACACATAGACAAGCTTTGAAGAGTAGACTTAGATGGTTTTCTACTGAGTTTTAATCCTAACAATATCTTCTTTATTTTTACAATTACCAAATATCATTACCTTAGTTTTATCTATATTTAGTGATAATTTATTACAATCCATCCATTTTTTTAAGCTTATTTAATTCATTATTTAGAGTATGGATTAGTTGATTATAATTATTTCCAGAATAAAATATATTAGTATCATCAGCAAATAATATTATTTTTAATAATTTAGAAACTTGGAATATATCATTTGGTTCTGATTAAGCACATCGCGTTTCTTTAAAAAGTTTTCTAATCTGTTGTTGAAAAGTTTTTCCAGAATCTTTGAAAATTGTGGGAGAAGCGATACTGGTCTGTAGATTGTGTATTGGTGTTTATTTCCTTGCTTGAATAATGGTATTACTTTTGCTATTTTCATTTTCTGCGGGAATGAGCCAGTTTGAAATGATAGATTACAAATATATGTGAATGGTTTTAATTTTCCCTCAACAGTTCTGTTTACTAGTGCCATATGTAACCCAGCTGAGAAAATGACCCTTTTTCTCACATTTCATTTGTATTAATGCAATTGTGTGATTTTATTTTGAAAAACGGTTATTTTGAACAGAGGAAGTGTGACCCTCGTTATCCAACTTTTAAATTCCTGTTTCATGGTCACGTTGGGTGATCTTGGTCTTTTCATTCGTTGGGAGCGGTATTGGTCCCGCCTTCTGAGCAGAGTGCTGGGGCGTGCACCCGTTTTTCGGTCTTTTGCGCTCTGAGAGTGGACAAGAGAGGCTGTGGACGATCCATGTGGAGGCCTGTGGGTCGTCTTGGTGAGTTTAGTGTAGAGAAGTGCTATAAAAGTAGCAGATATTAAGTCTGAATTTTCCCAGGGTGCTATTTTCGAGTATAACTCGGGTATTGCTGTTGAAGCTCTTGATCCATTGCCATGTACCCATGTATCTGATAGTGGAGCCAGCTATATGATACAATCTCTTGCCAGTGTTTACATGCACCGTGTAGGGAACGATACGACCAAGTCATATCTCACTGATATTAAAAACCTAGCGAAGACGAGTGGCAGAGATTTTGCAGATGTCCTGAAAGACGTGATGTCACAGATTTCTGAGTCAATCAAAGAATCTGAAAATGATCAATCAGAGCAAGTTAAGTTACCTGATAACTTACCTGAAGCTTTCTTGGATGAACCTCAACCTCAGCCTTCTGCAGCTGAGCCCAGTATTCAAGGTGCACAACCAACTAACCAGTCAAATCACACTGTGAGCACCCCAGCTCGAAGTATGCCCACCATTTCTGCACATGATTTAAATCCCCCAGAAGTGCAATGCGTGGTAGTTGAGCACATTGTAAAAAAGGAAGATTTTTCCGTGCAGCCGTTTTCACAAAAGCTCAGAGCTTTTTCTGGCAAAGACCTCCGACCAACTTATGAGCTAGATTATGATACTTGGCGCTCCAGTGTAGAATTAATCTTGACTGATCCTGCTATGTCCAAATTGCAACAATCCCGAAAGATCATTGAGTCTCTTTTACCCCTAGCAGCTGATGTAGTCAAGCGCTTGAACCCCAATAGCTCACCATCAGAATACCTTCAGCTGTTAGATTCTGCTTATGGTACAGTTCAAGATGGCGGAGAGCTTTACGCCAAGTTTATTGACACCTTCCAAAACACAGGTGAGAAACCCTCGTCATATCTACAACATCTTCAAGTAGCTTTCACTCACACTGTGAAGCGTGGTGGTGCTTCAAGCCAGGATTTTGACAGGCTGCTTGTCACACAGTTTTGTTGAGGGTGTTGGGATGATTCCTTTTTAACTGCACTCCAGTTAAAACAAAAACGAACAAATCCCCCAACTTTTCCTCATTTGTTTCTCTTGCAACGTACTGAAGAAGACCAAATTGCTGCCAAAAACTTGCAAATGAGACAACATTTGAGCAGTTCAAAACAAAAAGTGACATCCCACGTGCAAACTGTACAATGTAGTTCAGATGAAAATGAGCACAATATCACATTAAACTCAATTCAAGAACTCTCAAAACAAGTTGCAGAAATTCAAACTCAACTAGTAAAACTAACTGCAAAACCAAAAGCTCAAAACTCAAAAAGTACACCCAGTACAAAGCCAAAAGAGAAACAAAAGTCGAGTAAAGTGACAAAGGAACCCACAGAACAAACGGTCAGAACTCAAAGTACCCCACCCAAACCGTGGTACTGTTTCCAATGTGGAGAGGATGGCCACATCAAGCCGGACTGCGAAAACGAACCAAACCCAGCTTTAATTACCGAAAAGCGTAAGCTGTTTAAAGAGAAACAAAAGAGATGGGAGTCTGAAAATCCCGCAGCTAATAAAGACCGGGTTAAACTAAGAACAGTCTCTATTACGGGGCAAATGGAGACTGTAGCCAGACAATCATGTCCCACTAAGCACAAGCAATGCGCTAACCTTAAGCAGTCTGTTACTAACCCACCTAAGTATAGTCTACCAAAAGGGTTAGTTGGCTCCAAATTCACAGCTGTAGTTAGCATTTCTGATGTTAATGTGCATTGTCTTCTTGACTCAGGGTCACAAGTGACTACAGTCACCGAGTCATTTTACAAACAGAACTTTCCAGATCAAAACCTTAAACCACTCTATGACCTTTTAGAAGTAGAGGGTGCTGCAGGTCAGTTCGTCCCCTATTTAGGTTATATAGAGATGTGTATTACCTTTCCAAAAGACTTCTTATGCAGAGAGATTGACATACTAACCTTAGCTCTCGTTGTTCCAGATGCCAATCCTAATAGTCAGGCACCAGTGTTAGTGGGAACAAACACACTTGATGTTCTTTATGAAAAGTATTTAGAAATCAAGACTCCTGGTTACTTACCTAGTCCTTACGGTTTTAGGACACTGTTGAAAACTCTCGAACTAAGGCATACAAAGAACAAAGATGGGAACATTGGATTAGTTACCTTGTCAGGCAAAGCTCCAGCTGTAATTCCAGCAGGTAAAACTGTAGTTTTGGAGGGGTATGTCACCGTTCACTGTACTTCTGACACCTGTGCTATAGTTGAACACCCCTCTCAGTCTTCCTTGCCTGGTGGCCTTTGTGTTAAAACTTGCCTGACAACACTTCCTTCCTGAGCTCCACACAAAGTGCCTGTAATGATTACAAATGAAACAGAGCAAGATGTCACAATTCCGTCTACTTGTGTCATCGCAGAACTTGGAGCTTTCCATTGTATCCTGTCCCAGCACAATGTCGTCAGTGCAAATGAGTCAGCCACAAACAAGACACAACTGAGTTTCAACTTTGGTGACTCACCAATTCCACAGGAGTGGAAAGAGCGAATAACCAAACAACTAAATGACATCCCGGAAGTATTCGCTTTCCATGATTTGGACTTTGGGTGTATGAGCAAAGTGAAACACTCCATCAATCTTCACGATCCAACTCCCTTTAAGCACCGTGCACGCTCTATACACCCTCAAGACCTTGAGGCAGTGCAAAAAACACCTTCAAGAGCTGCTCGCTGCAGGTGTGATAAGAGAGTCCCAGTCTCCTTACTCGTCCCCCATTGTCGTGGTGAGGAAGCGAAACAATGATGTGCGTCTATGTATAGACTTTCGCAAACTCAATTTGCAAACAAGAAAAGGCTCTTACGCTCTTCCAAATCTAGAGGAGACGTTCTCGGCGCTCACAGGATCCAAGTGGTTTACAGTCCTCAATCTTAAGTCTGGATATTACCAGATTGAGGTAGAAGAAGCAGACAAAGAAAAGACCGCTTTTGTAACACCCCTTGGATTCTAACTAACTAACTAACTAACCTGCACTTATATAGCGCTTTTCTAGTCACAAAGACCACTCAAAGCGCTTTCATTAATACTAACCCTCTATTCTAAGGGCCTATAGGAAACAGATATCTAGGGACAATTTAGAACAGCCAATTAACCTAACATGCATGTTTTTGGCATGTGGGAGGAAACCGGAGAAATCCCGGAGTAAACCCACGCAACACGGGGAGAACATGCAAACTCCACACAGATCACTGTTGGTCGGGGGCTGGGATCGAACCCACGATCCCACGATCCCCACAATCCCCCGGCCAAGGGTAAACTGTGCTGCCGCAGTGCTAACCACTGCGCCACCGTGCAGCCCATGATTCTGGGAGTTCAACCGCATGCCGCAGGGCATAACCAACGCCCCAAGCACTTTTCAGCGGCTCATGGAGCGCTGCGTCGGTAACATGAACTTAAATGAGGTGCTAGTCTTTCTAGATGATCTCATCATCTTTTCAAATAGTTTGGAAGAACATGAACGGTGACTCATGCGGGTACTCCATCATCTTAAAGAGTATGGGCTAAAGCTATCGCCGGAAAAATGTAAATTTTTCCAAACAACAGTCCGGTACCTAGGTCACGTAGTCTCCGAAAGTGGTGTCAAGACAGATCCCGAAAAGATTCAGGCCCTTAAGACCTGGCCACGGCCTAAGAATCTCAAGGAACTGAGATCCTTTTTAGGGTTCTCAGGGTACTACAGACGCTTCATTGAAGGGTACTCTTCCATAGTACGCTCTCTTAACGATCTCACACGCGGTTACCCACCACTCAACAAAAGGTCAAAATCCAAAGTCGCTGACCAAACCTACTTTGATCCCAAACTGCCATTTGACAGTCGATGGACCACAGACTGTCAAAAAGCTTTCGACTCCATCATTGAAAAGTTAACATTAGCTCCTATCTTAGGCTTCGCAGACCCGAAGCTGCCTTACGTACTCCATACTGATGCTAGTACCACCGGCTTAGGTGCAGCACTCTATCAGGAGCAGGACGGTCAGCTTAGGGCCATAGCTTTTGCCAGTCATGGGTTATCAAGGAGTGAAGCACGTTATCCAGCTCACAAGTTAGAGTTTTTAGCTCTAAAATGGTCAGTAACTGAAAAGTTTCATGATTATTTGTATGGTAGTCAGTTCACGGTAGTTACAGATAGTAACCCACTCACATACATATTGACCTCTGCTAAATTAGACGCCACAAGCTACAGGTGGCTTGCAGCTTTGTCTAACTACAACTTTAAGTTACAGTATAGAGCAGGCAAGAAAAACCTAGACGCAGATGGGTTGTCTAGATGTCCCCATGGTGAACTCGTTAACGATGTCCAGTCCAGGAAAGAGCAGGAGCGTGTAAGCCGCTTTGTAGAGCGTCACCTAGCTGACAATGACACCACAGAGCTTGTAAATGGTAAAGCTGTCCAAGCCATCTGTCAAAACCCCCTTGTTAAAATCCATGATGACAGTCAGGATAGTGGTGTTACACTTGTAGAGTCACTTACCATCTCAGCTGACGCGATCCCAGACCTGTATGTTTTGGAGCAACACAATGGCTTACCAACTATCTCTGCCTTGTCTCAAACAGAAATCAAAGACAAACAAAGAGCGGACTCGACAACCAGACAAGTTATTGAACAAATTGAACATGGCCAAACACCCCCACCGACTGCTAGAAAAGAACTCCCAGATCTCCCTCTTTTACTCAGAGAACTCAATAAATTGGAGATTTACAATGAAATGTTGTACAGAAAAAGACAAAATGGAGACCAAGTGACCCACCAGCTTGTTCTTCCTGAGGAGCTCAGAGCTCCCGTACTCCAACGTTTGCACAATGATATGGGCCACTTAGGTATTGGCAGAACCCTTGATCTGGTCAGAACACGATTCTATTGGCCACGTATGGCAACAGATGTCGAGCAAAAGGTAAAAACATGTGATCGGTGCATACAAAGAAAGAGTCCTCCTGAAAAGGCAGCTAGCCTGGTCAACATAACCACCACACGACCTTTAGAGCTAGTCTGCATGGACTTTCTCAGTCTGGAACCAGACAGTAGCAATACCAGCAATATTCTCGTAATGACTGATCATTTTACTAAATTTGCCCTTGCGTTGCCTACCCCAAATCAAAGGTCCAAAACGGTTGCCAGGTGCCTGTGGGATCAATTCATCGTTCACTACGGTATACCTGAGCGCCTGCACAGTGATCAGGGACCTGATTTTGAGGCAAAACTAATAAAAGACCTTTGTGAGATCTCAGGCATGAAGAAAATAAGAACAACCCCATACCTCCCCAGGGGTAACCCCACTGAAAGATTCAACCGAACGCTACTGAGTATGTTAGGAACGCTTGAGTCCAAACAAAAGTCCCACTGGAAAGACTATGTTATGCCGTTAGTACATGCATACAACTGCACACGCAGTGATGTAACCAGGTTTACTCCCTACGAATTATAGTAGAGTCATTTTGGGGGGTTTCGTGACCAACCTCCCAGGACCTTTTTTTCTCACTGGATTTAGCATTCTAGATCTATTTTAATGAAAATAAGCTCCCATGTACCTCCCAAAAATTACGGGAAACCTTTTTTTTGCCCAAAATTCAAAATGGCCACCAAAATGCATACCACCACCTATATCTCAGTAACTAATTCAGCTAGGAGGTTGATTTTGGTGTCTAGACATAGGTTTTTGGGGTCAAGAATTCCATTAATGCTATTAGTTTACTTGTGAAACAAACCCATCACGATGAAATCCAATATGGCTGCCAATATGGCCACCGATTAACATTTTTTTTGTTTCTTGACTACTAAGGCACCTAGAAAGCTGATGTTGGTGTCAAAACAGAGGTTTAAGGGGTCATACTATCTGTTTATTCCAATAAAAGTGTGTTTAAATGATTACATAATCGAGAAATCCAAGATGGCGGCCGGCTGTCATTTTCACATGCAATGGACTTTTTCATATCCGTCACCAAATGAGCTAAAAATGTCAAATGAGGTATCCTTACATTCATTTTTAATAATTATTAGAAAGCTCCTGCATTGATTCAGTGATTTCACTGAGGAACACTTGGGTAATCCCCTTAGGATTCACGGAATCCTATGCTTGATTTATTGATTCCTTTTTGCATAGCATGATGCAGTGATTTTGTAACATCTGTGCTGCCATAATATGTAGTCCTAATCTTTCCAATTTAACCAAGGTTGCCAGGTATGTATAAATTTAGCTTTAAACTTATCTGGAGAGGTTAGAATTCTGAATCTTGTTCCATACTGTATAGTCAGGTAATGTTAGCATATTGACCATGCTGCTTGCTTAATGCTACCGTAATGACAGTAGACAGTACAAGGGCCTTTGACTCTAGGTCTTGTCATCCCTCCTTTTTCTCTCCTCTGTTCTGATAATGACAAATTTGTTTTTGTTTTCAGACACTTATTCATATAAAGTGAGGGATAAAATGGATACTGCAAGTGACAACGATGAATTACCATCAACGTCTTCCGGTGAATACGAATGCATTATCAGATTTATCTCGCGTTTGGACTTCCTCTCAACAAAGATCAGAAAGTTACTCACTTGCAATACGTTGAAAATCTCAAGAAAAGGCTCGAAGAAAGCTACAAGTAAGCTTCACAAAATGCACAAAAGATTGCAGACAAGAACAAGGCCAGGTTTGACTGCAAAATCACTGTTTCTGAACTTGAACCTGGGGATAGGGTTTTAGTTAGAAATTTGAGACTGCGTGGAAAAAATAAGCTTGCTGATAAATGGGAGGCCGACATTCATGTGGTAGTCAAACGTGCAGGTAATTTACCCGTTTACACGGTTAAACCCGAGTCAAAGCAAGGTCCCTCAAGAGCTTTACACAGAGACCTTTTGCTTCCCTGCAGTTTCCTCCCTGTTGCCACAGCAGAAACACCTGAGCCAGAGACTATTCACCGTCCTAAGACACGCCAAACAACTGTTACAGAGAACAATGAACACGAAGAGTTAACTGAAATTGAGAATGAATTTTTGATTCCGTGGGTTGAGGATTCCCCATGTGAGGAGATAACCAGATTTACTACTGTGCATGATTATCCAAAACCTTTGCAAACACTGGAAATGACAAACCCACCTGATTGTGACTTACCTGAAACCACTGCCAATGCAGAACCGGATATGGAGCATAATGCAAATGAGATTGAACTTTCCTATGATTCACCTGTAGAAATGATACCAGATGGAGACAATACTGAAAATGACAAACCTGTGGGAAATGAAACAGTAACAATACTAGAAGAACCTTCTGACAATTCAGTAGAGGAACAAGAACACCAATCAAATGATTTACCTGATGAAATGGACAAAAATGATCACATTACAACTCAACCAATGCGACGATCTGAAAGAATCAGACAGCTTCCAAAAAGACTAGAGTATCCTGAATTAGGAAATCCTCTAGTGACTGTTGTTAAGTCCCTTTTTCAAGGTTTGAATACAGCCTTCTCAGAGTTTCTAAATACTGAATGAATGAATGAATGAATGAATTTATTTCAGATAGTACAGTACAGGTTAAAAGAAAATGTATAATATAACAACAAGGTCAAATTAGACAAAGACTCCTCCTACTATACAATTCCACTTGAGTTATCCGAAATGGGTGATGGTTGAAGCCGCAGCTTATATTGCCCACCCATATTCCATCCAAGAATTCAAAAGAGAAAAAAGAGAAAACAAGACAAGAGCGATTACAATTTAAAACAAAGCTAAGACAAAATGTGACTGAGAGAAAAAAAAAAGAAAACTAAGCTAGGCTAAGTTAAGCGGTTACTATTCAAAAACAAATCTAAGACAAAATGTCACAGAAAAAAAAAAAAACTAAGCTACAACACAACACAGGCTGGATATGTCAATCCTTATGTGAGTTTACATGTTGTCTTGTAAATATGTTTGGAGTATTTCTTCCTTTAGTTTTTGTTTAAATTGTCCAAGCGTTGTACATGATTTTAATTCAGGTCCAAAATCGTTCCATAATCTGACTCCTTGCACTGAAATACAGTGTTGCTTGGTGGTTGTTCTCACTGTAGGCTTTTGAAATATACATGTTCCTCTGAAGTGATATCGTTTCTCCCTTGTTTGGAACAACTTTTGGATATTTGCGGGCAGTGATAAATTCTTCACTTTGAACATTATTATTGCGGTTTTAAAGTCAACCAGATCTTTCAACTTGAGAGTTTTTTGTTTAAGAAAAAGTGGGTTTGTTGGTTCCCTGTAAGCTGCTTTGTTTATTATTCTAATAGCTCTCTTTTGAAGCATAAAGAGTGGATATATGTTTGTTTTATATGTATTTCTCCATACTTCATTACAATATGTCATGTATGGGAGTATTAATGAATGATACAAGGTGTATAGTGTGGGTTGATTCAGCAAATATTTCACTCTGTGTAATATTGCAATTGATTTGGATACTTTACCTTTAATATAATTAATATGTGACTTCCAACACAGTTTGTTATCAATTATTACTCCAAGGAATTTAGTTTCAGATACCCTTTCAATCTCTACACCATTTACACTGAGTTTGGGTACTGGGTTGTTGTGATGGTTGTTAAAGACTATAAATTTTGTCTTACTTAAATTGAGCGTTAATTTGTTTGAATCAAACCACAGTTTAAGCTTTCCTAATTCCTTTGCGAGTGTATCCAGAAGTTGTTCCAAATTGTTTCCACTGCATAGCAGATTAGTGTCATCGGCAAACAATATTAAGTCCATTTTTTCTGAAACTTTACATATATCGTTTATATACATATTGAATAATAATGGTCCCAAAACTGAACCCTGTGGGACTCCACAGGTGACCTTCAGTAACTCTTTTCAGTTTTTGTTGCTAACACATACATACTGATAAATAATATCATACATACTGATAAATACTGACGATGGGCAGTCTTGGTTACACATGCAACGAGACGTGCATGATATTTAGCGCAGGAGGGAGTAACCCAGCTGAGAAAATGACCCTTTTTCTCACATTTCATTTGTATTAATGCAATTGTGTGATTTTATTTTGAAAAATGGTTATTTTGAACAGAGGAAGTGTGACCCTCGTTATCCAACTTTTAAATTCCTGTTTCATGGTCACGTTGGGTGATCTTGGTCTTTTCATTCGTTGGGAGCGGTATTGGTCCCGCCTTCCGAGCAGAGTGCTGGGGCGCACACCCGTTTTTCGGTCTTTTGCGCTCTGACAGTGGACGAGAGAGGCTGTGGATGATCTGTGTGGAGGCCCGTGGGTCATCTTAGTGAGTTTAGTGTAGAGAAGTGCTATAAATAAATCTAAACACTGTCCAAATGCTCATTTGAAACCTTTATTGACCTAAGTTGACGGGAGCACGAGCTTGAGAGGCATGGTGGATGTGTCCTTTGCTGTGTTCACGCTGATACCTCATCTTGGTGAGTGAAAACCAAGTGTGCGCTAAAGGAAGCATGCTAGCGCCGTGCTAATGTTAGCATTATGCTAATGCTAATCGCGAGTGGGTTTTTCCTGTTTAAAAGCAATAGAAAAGGTTATTTTTGTGTCTGTATGGTTTTTCTAAATGTGATTTCAGTTCACAACAGTATGCTGAAGTACTTTTAGTTCTTTTTGCACTATTTCTGGTTGAATGTAATGTTTAGTTGATGTTAAAAGCACATTTTGTTGGTTTCTATGTAAATTCATAGGTTATGCTAAACCCAGTAGCTCAGACAGGGTTTTACTGATTTTAAAAGGGGATATTGGAAGTAATGGGACAGTAAATTCCCTGGTTATGTGATAAATTAATTGTATTTCATTTCATGATTTACAAAGAAAAGGTTAACCCCTTGCACTCTGGTCAATTTCCCTAAAAACGCCAAAAATAACGTGCCCAAAGTAAATCAAAAGCTGTTCTTCAACCCTTTGCAGCATCTTCATGGGTTTGGTCTCATTTAAAAGAAAACACTTTGAATTTTTTGGCAAAACAGTCATAATCTCTCTAAGTGCTCCGGCCACTGAGTAACAGTCATCTAAGCATACTGAACTTGAAGAAAATAAATTTCGCCTGGGTGTTTTTTTGGATACAAATGCTTGCAAATAACACACAGCTTCAGATCCGGGCTGGAAAATGCAACAGAAAAGTAGAACCAAGTGTTATCCAGCTGAGGTCAAAATTTTGTAACAATACCACAAAAAATGAATATATTACACAGCTTTGTTCTCAGGTTGTTCCCAGGCGTTTTTGAACTGTGCCAAATTGTGCCAAATGGCACAGTTTGGAAAAACGTCTAACTTTTGAATGATTCAATATAGAAGCTTCATCTTGGCTCTAATGCAAGGTGGCACTCAGGGCTGTGTGTGTGTGTGGGGGGGGGGTTGTTTATTCATTCATTCATTCATGAATGAACAAACAAGCCCCCACACACAAAGAAGCATGCCACGTAAAAAATGTGTGGCTTTTTTTTTACAAAAAAAAATAACCTACAGTGCACTAAAAATTATTCTAAAATATTTGTAATGCAGAAGATAGCAACTCCCCACCCCCACCCCACCCCACCCCCCCGCTACAGAGGACGGACATCGGCCATCGCTACATGACGGAATAGTCATGTGGCGATGTGGCGACCGCGGCGCACAGTCACTGCGGTCACCGCGGCCCCCCCCACCTCGCTACAGAAGAGTAGCGGGGGGGGGCGTTCACAGTCCGGACGCGGCGCACGAACCGTGTACCGCAGCGCACGGACTTCGGACTTCGTGCGCCGCACAGTTGTAATTTACCGATCGGTCAAAAGTCATTTTTGATTACAATTTTCAGGGATAAAGAATAATTTAGCTTATAACACTTACCTGTTCACAGCAGCAGCATAGCTGGCGAACTTCTCTTCCTCATTGTCAGATGAACAAGAAGCTAGTCTGCTTATTACGGACTCGTGGTTCTGGTCTCGCGACCCAGTGAAAATATAATTCCATTATTGCAGTTTTGGGCTTCCATGATTGCGGTTTTGGCGAACGATTTTTCAAAACAAATAAGAACAGTAGTAAGAAAAAAAGACTGGCATGTGTGTCACCCAGCCTTCGTCGTCGGCCTCCATCAGTCTATGATGACCATGGAAGAGAATCCTAAACGTCTATTCTGCTGGAATAAAAAAAAAAAAAAAAGCACCGCCTGTGGCTGAACAGGCCGATGCGCGAATGGCAGTCCCTGTCACACAGGTCGCACTTGTGGGTGGTCTCCGTGCTGCTGGGTCTGTGGCGGTTCTTCCTGCGGGTCCTTTTTTCATCTGCTGCAGCAGTCTCTCTTCACCCAGCCTTACACAAAACAGCTTTCGAACTTCTGTGCTTCAATTGGCTCGCTGCATTTGCAGCGTTGGTAGGCGGGTCCTTCTTGCTAGGTTTTCAGTCATTGGTTCTTCAAGGTTTCAGAAACCCAATTCAAGGCTCTTATAAGTCGAATGAGAGGTCAATCATATCTAATCTGTTCGCGGCTGTGTCTGTAGTGGAAGAACGGAAATGCAGCTTTTTTTTTCAGTACGCTCTTGGACACAGCGCCCTCGTGCGCTCTTGTGCGCTCTCGTGCGCCCTCGTGCGCTCTAGGACGCAGAGACGTGCCCGTCCGTGGTACACCGGAGTGCAAGAGGTTAATTTATTTAATATATCCTAGACTCCTTTTATATTATTTTTAGTTTCATTTAACATTTTCCTATAGTATAATTTTTTACTAGTTCATATTATTTCAGTTAATTTATTTTTATATGTTTTATATCTGTTTTTCAGATTCCTTGGTTCTTAATTTAATGAAAATTTTACAGAGATAATTTTTCTTTTTACAAGCATTTTGTAGCCCCTTGGTTAACCATGGGCAATTTTTGTATATATGGTTTTTTTTTTATTAATTTCTTTAATTGGACAGTTTTTATCATATAATGATTTAAATATATCAATAAATTTATCATATGCCAAGTCCATTTTTTTCTCTCTATAGACAACATCCCAATTCTGTAACATTAAGTCATCTTTTAAAGCATTGATCTTCTGTTTGTATTCTTTTATAAATAATCGTTTTACATGGTTTATTATCATTCTTACTCTCATTAGCCCCATAATTAACATCTAAAGAAACAAATACAGGCAGGTGGTCACTAATATCATTTATTAGTATACCACTCATCATATTATATTCAGTAACATTGGTAAAAATGTTGTCTATCAGGGTAGCACAGTGTGTCATTATTCTTGAAGGTTTTGTAATCTTTGGAAATAAGGTTAAGCTATACATTGTATCTAAGAAATCTTCAGTTGGTTTATGTTGTTTTGTTTTCATTAAATCTATATTAAAGTCACCACAAATAAAGATATATTTTTGTCTTATTTTTGCATACATCTTTTCCATCCCATTTCTAAATTTTTCCATATCAGATCCCGGTGCTCTATATATATACAACTTACTATTATATTTTTTCTATTTTCCATCATAATCTCAATTGTTAAACATTCCATACTTTCATTCACTGCTGATGTCATGCTGTTCACCTTTTTACTTTTTAATTTTCTATCAACATACAGTGCTACCCCGCCACCACTTTTACATTTCCTATTTTGTGTGTACATTTTATATACATATACTTAAAAATTTACATGTTTTTCTTCATTAATCCATGTTTCACTTATTGCAATAATCCTAAATGGTGTGTTAAACTGATTTAAAAACTCCTTAATACTATCAAAGTTTGCATAGAGACTCCTACTATTGATATGTATTATTGTCTATGATCCAAATTCATAATTCCATTTAATTGTTGTTCATCATTATAAACGCACTTATTATTAATATGATTAAAATAGTTATTGTTTGGGTCAATATCTCCTAAAATGTCTTGTGGTTGCTGTTCAGTATTGACAAAGATTCCAGCTTCAATTTGCCCTAATACACTTTCATTATTAAATGAGGAATGTTCACTGTATTTAGTCACTGGCAGGGTTGTATCATTTTCACAGAGTCCATTTACTTCCAGATTAACTTCTAGCCGCTGGATTTTAGTTTCCAGCGTAGTAATCTTCTATAGAAGTTTGTGGTGGTCTTCTGTAGAAAGGGGAGGCATCTTGTTGATACTTAGCTTTAGCTTGTCAGTCGCTGTAGTTCAGGCTTCAGCTGCTTGTAGACCACGCCCACGTAGCACTGATAAGGTCCAAAAAATGTTAGATCATGGTAATAGTGAGCTATATCTTCAGCGAAATATAATCCCAATGATTTATGAGTATCCAGTAGGCGCTGCCCGTAAGTTTCTTGCAGGGGAAATAAAAATATTGACAGAAAAGCGCAAGCAGAGGGAAGAGCGAAGCAGCAGAGCGTCCTTCCACCAGCAAGGTCAGAAGAGAAACAAAGCAGTTTAATGGTGACTCTTTCACTACTCCTTGAGTGCTGAGGAGAGCAATGATGGTGAAATGTCAGAAGTTGGGAAGTAATATTCAATCGATGATGAAAAGCAACTGTTTGTATAGAAAAACTCAACCAGTTGGGGCCCTGGACTACTGCTCTATAGAAAGCCCAGTGTGCGATTTGTGAAAAAAATGGGGGGGGATTTTTTGAAACATTTTTATTCATAAAAATAATTCTAGAACAGCATGCCTTTATTAAGTATGAAGCCTGTTGGGCATTTTTCTTCTCCAAAAATTAACTAACTAACTAACTAACCTGCACTTATATAGCGCTTTTCTAGTCACAAAGACCACTCAAAGCGCTTTCATTAATACTAACCCTCTATTCTAAGGGCCTATAGGAAACAGATATCTAGGGACAATTTAGAACAGCCAATTAACCTAACATGCATGTCTTTGGCATGTGGGAGGAAACCGGAGAAATCCCGGAGTAAACCCACGCAACACGGGGAGAACATGCAAACTCCACACAGATCACTGTTGGTCGGGGGCTGGGATCGAACCCACGATCCCCACAATCCCCCGGCCAAGGGTAAACTGTGCTGCCGCAGTGCTAACCACTGCGCCACCGTGCAGCCCAAAAATTAACAGATTTTGAACTTCTTGGTATGGAGACTGTTATGTATAGAAATAGTGGTATTAGTAAGATGGCAGCCGGGTTGGCCGGGGAATGGTCGGGAGCTTTTTTTTTGAAAAGTTGAAATAAAATTTGTGATGTTTTGAGGTTTTTTTTGCACTAAAAGTTGTGGAAAGAATTACAAATTTTAAAGCGGATGCTTTATTCCAGCTTACTACAGTGATATTCTATATAACAATACAAGAAAAGCAGAGGACTGTCAAACATTTCCTATTACAGTGATTTGTAAATTAAGCAGAAACTTCTGCTAGACAGAACTCTCTTGTGCAGCAGCAAATACAGACTCTAACACAAAATCCATTACAACAGCTAAACTGTATTGAATGCATGTAAAAGAGTAGAGATTTGGAAATTATAGCACCTTCATTTGAAAATGCCCTACTGTCCCCAACCACTTGGTACTGAGCAGAGAGGAAAAAATAAATAATTTATTCTGTTAGTCTGTATCATCAATTGGAGTCTGTGTTTTTCTGAAAAAAAAAAAAAATTACAGACTGTGGGGAGTGTGAAATGAAGAGGCTGAATTATTTCTCAATTCAGGTTTATTGCAGAAATCACATCCCCAGCTTTTCTCTCAAGAACAGAAGAGACTGAGCTGTGTCAAAACCCTCGCTCTTATACATGAACATCAAGGCAGAATCACACATTGCTGTCAAAACCCCCATTTGACAATAATTCTTCCCTCGAGTCCTTTAGTCCTCCGTCTGGTTCCAGGAGGTCAGGAAGTCCCTTCAGAGTCTTATCACGGCACCTCCGTCCTCCTGCCATTATCCACAGGGGGTCCAGACGTATTGTCCCATCCAAGACGTGAGGTCAATCAACACATGCAGACCTAAGCTTCTCCTTGTGCTTATACATATGTTGGCAAGAATATATGAGCCACATAACCCCCCCCCCCCACAAACGTCAAAGAATGGACAATAAAGCATATTTCACACAACATGGTAAAATCAACAGCATAGTCTACACAACATGATAAAAACACACATCAGTCCATACGCCGTCTGGGCTTCAAACGTCTTCCAAATTTGCTGTAAGCAGGCTTCGCCGTCCCTGCGGCGCCGTCCTGCAGAGAATCTGCTAACTGAGGAAGAGAATGATTATTTGATCCCTGCGGGGGCTCCAGGACATGCTCCCTGGGGGGTTTGCCACGTCGAGGTGCCCTCGCCACTCGTACAGACTCGTCGTTCATCACAAAAGCAGGCTTTAGTCTGTCAATACTAACTGTTTCCTTTCTGTCCCCCAAATCCAGCACAAAATGCTTATCACCTGTTTCCAGCACTCTAAATGGACCATCATATGGCGGGCAGAGGCTGGGTTGCTGAGCTTCGTGCCTGACAAAAACAAACTCGGCATTTTTTAAAGCTTTGGGAACAAAAACACGCGGAAAAGTGTGATGAACGGGACCCGGGAGCAGACATGCTCCCGTGCCGATCAGTGGCAACAGAGCCGGGGGGCGCCCCGGTGCCGGATGCTCTGGTAGGAACTCACCGGGCAGCCTGAGAGGTTGTGCAAAAACCAACTCCGCTGGGGAGGCATCTAAGTCCTCCTTGGGTGCAGAACACAACCCCAATAAAACCCATGGTAGTTTCTTTACCCAATCTGCATCCGTAAGCGACGCTCTGAGGGCTGCCTTCAAAGACCTGTGAAAACGCTCGCATAAACCATTAGCCTGGGGGTGATAAGCGGTAGTGCGGTGAATTGTTGCTCCTAAGCTGCTGGCCATCACTGACCAAAGCTCAGACACAAATTGAGGTCCCCTGTCGGAAGTAATGTTCGACGGAACCCCGAAACGCGCTACCCAGGCCGTCAAAAATGCGCGAGCCACCTCTGCGGCCGTGGTCGATGCTAGTGGGACCACTTCCGGCCAACGTGTGGTTCGGTCCACCATTGTCAAAAGATGTGTGAACCCCTGCAACGACGGTAGGGGGCCCACGAGGTCGACATGCACATGATCGAATCTCTTGGCCGGAATGTGGAACAGTTCTAAGGGGGCTTTTGTGTGCTTGTGAATTTTGGCCCGCTGGCAAGCCATGCAGGTTCTTGCCCACTCTTTCACGTGCTTGCGCAGGCTCGGCCAAACAAACTTCTCCGCTACCATTTTCACAGAAGCGCGCACCCCCAGGTGCGCCAGGGAGTGAACCGAGTCAAAAACGCGGGGGCGCCATGTGGCCGGTACTACCGGGCGCGGCCGCCCGGTAGATACATCGCAGATTAGGGGAGGCATACCGGTTTGCAAAATCCTGCTCTCCAGCCTTGACCCTGTTGGTCCAGACTGGAGCGCGCACACGTCCGCATCTCTACCCTGCTCCGCTGCCATGGCTGCATAATCTATCCCCACGTGAACTGGGGCCGCGTGCGCTTCCACGCTGTTATTTTGCCCTGCGGCTGCGGTAGTATAATCTACCTCCGCGCGGATTGGTGCTGCTACCGCATGAGAGAGGCAGTCTGCCACTACATTGAGTTTACCCGCTACGTGCTGAATATCAGTAGTAAATTCGGAAATTGCGGCCAACTGCTTCTGCTGCCGGCCCGACCAAGGTTCCGAAATTTTGGCCATCGCCAAAGTTAGCGGCTTGTGGTCGACAAACGCGGTGAAACACCGACCTTCCAGCCAGAACTGGAAATGGCGAATGGCTAAGTGGAGCGCTAACAGCTCCCTGTCAAAAGCGCTGTATTTCTGCTCGGCCTCGCGCAAGGATCTGCTGAAGAAGGCCAGCGGCTGCCAAACCCCTGCAACATGCTGTTCCACAACCGCCCCTATGGCCAAATCTGACGCGTCAGTGGTGAGCGCTATGCGGGCCGTTGGGTCTGGGTGAGCGAGCAGTGCAGCGTCTGCAAGGGCTTTTTTCACCTCCGCGAACGCGCGCTCCCGTTCCGGGGACCAATCGATCATATTGGAGGGTTTTTGTTTTTTAAACGCGGCATATAATGGTTGCATGAGCTGCGCTGCGTGGGGTAGGAAACGGTTATAAAAATTTACCATTCCTAAAAACTCCTGTAGTGCTTTGACCGTTTGTGGCCGGGGAAACTCCGCCACTGCGCGCACTTTGTCTGGTAACGGAACTGCCCCTTCTGGGGAAACGCGGTGTCCCAAAAAATCGATTTGCGCCACGCCGAACCGGCACTTGGCTGGATTAATTATTAGCCCGTGCTCTCCCAACCTCTGAAAAACTGCTGTGAGGTGTTTTTCGTTTTCCTCCTCAGAAGTGCTGGCGACTAAAATATCGTCGAGGTAGACGAACACAAAGGGGAGATCGCGTAACACAGCATCCATCATGCGTTGAAAGGTTTGCGCAGCGCCTTTGAGGCCAAACGGCATGCATAAAAATTCAAAAAGTCCAAACGGGGTTATTACCGCTGTTTTGGGAATGTCCTCGGCTCGGACTGGGACCTGATGATAGCCGCAGACCAGGTCTATTTTAGAAAAAATGCGCGCCCCCGCTAGATGCACCGAGAAATCCTGGATGTGAGGGATTGGGTAGCGGTCATGCGCTGTGGCATTGTTTAACCTGCGGTAATCACCACAAGGTCTCCACGAGCCGTCAGCTTTAGGGACCATATGCAGTGGAGAGGCTCATGGGCTCTTCGAACGTCGAATAATGCCCAGCCTTTCCAGGTTGGCAAACTCCTCGCGCGCTATGGAGAGTTTAGCTGCATCCAAACGCCGAGCTTTCACGAAGACGGGTGGGCCAGCTGTGGTGATAAAGTGCTCCACCCCGTGTTTCGCAACTGTTGCCGAAAATGTTGGAACTGTGAGCGCTGGAAACTGGGTTTGGAGTGAGTGGAACTTACCGCCTGCTGTGGCGACGTTGGTCTGCACTGGTGGCGGGGACACTCGAGCTGCACAAGGAATGGAATAAAAACATTAACCAAGCGCCTGTTGGCAAGATCAACTAACAAACCATGTGAGCACAGAAAATCAGCACCTAACATGTTAAAACTCACCGCCGCTACAATAAAAGTCCATTCATAAGAGCGGCTGTACAAGGACAGAAGCAGAGTCCTTTCTCCGAAGGTCTTGATGCTCGAGCCGTTCGCCGCCATTGCCCCGTCACCACGGGGGCCCGCCAGCCGGTCAGCGTAGGTCGGGGTGATGAAACTCACTTGGGCTCCGATGTCTACAAGGAAGTGCCGCCCGGAGTTCGCATCAGTGAGGTGGAGCAGCTTATTTCGTTCGCCAAGAGCCGAAGCTGCTACCGACTCCCGGTTCTGGCGTTTCCCGAGGACTTAAAGTTGCACGGCGGCACACATCTGTGCGCCTTCTCTGCGAAGCGCTGATGGTAAAAGCAGAGGCCATCTCCTCCGCTGCGTCAGGGCCGCGCCACTGCCGTCGTTGGTGTGATTGGTTCCGCTGTCTCTGGCTCTCCGCTGCTCCCGGTCGCCGCGCCGAGGTCTGCCACTGCCGCGGTGGCTGTCTGCTCACTGCAGGAGTCGAGGAGCCGCTGCGCCTCTCAGGCCAGCGCACGGAAGTCCCGCTGGGTCACACAACGCATGCTGGACAGGGTGCTTCTCATCTGCATCGGGAGGTTTCTCAGGAAGATGTGTTTAAATAGGAAATCATCGTTGTCTGTGTCCCTCAGCTGCAGCATGTCTTCCATCAGGTCGACTGGCCTGCGTCCTCCCCGGTCGTGCAGCGCCAGGAGCCTCCTAGCCCTCTCTTCGGCTGAGGGCGTGAAACACTGGATGAGAGCAGCCTTCAGCTCGCCATATCTGTCGTCAGCGGGCGGCTGCTGTACCAGGCTCCACACGCATTGAGCTGTGCGGTTGTCGAGCTTTGCGATGACGTGGTAGAATTTATTGTCATCCGCCGTTATTCCCCCGAGTGCGAACTGTGCCTCGGCCTGGAGGAACCACGAATCCGGGTTGTCCTGCCAGAATTCTGGTAGTTTGATGGAGACGGCGCTCGCTCGGGCAGACTCCGACGAGTCTGGGTCGGGGAAATCGTCTCTAGGCGTTCTCACGTTACTGGTCACCAATGTGGGGAGCGTGAAATGAAGAGGCTGAATTATTTCTCAATTCAGGTTTATTGCAGAAATCACATCCCCAGCTTTTCTCTCAAGAACAGAAGAGACTGAGCTGCATCAAAACCCTCGCTCTTATACATGAACATCAAGGCAGAATCACACATTGCTGTCAAAACCCCCATTTGACAATAATTCTTCCCTCGAGTCCTTTAGTCGTCCGTCTGGTTCCAGGAGGTCAGGAAGTCCCTTCAGAGTCTTATCACGGCACCTCCGTCCTCCTGCCATTATCCACAGGGGGTCCAGACGTATTGTCCCATCCAAGACGTGAGGTCAATCAACACATGCAGTCCTAAGCTTCTCCTTGTGCTTATACATATGTTGGCAAGAATATATGAGCCACACAGATAATATTCACTCCATTTCCATGCCTAACTCCTACCCGTCTGTCCGCTGGGTGTCTTCAGACACACACACACGCACACACACACACACACACACACACACACACACACACACACACACACCTGTCTTGTCAGACATACATCTTATATTTGGGAGGGGGGTTGTCCGTGTTCAGACCAGAGATTCACAGGTTTAAAGCTCATTGACAAGATGTAGTTATGATTTTACCTCTAAATATGTATGAAATTATCAAACACTGGCTGTAGTGTCAGATTTGCTCGTTTGTGATTTTATGGAGTCTCTCATCACGTGCGCTCCTGCAACAGGGTGCTTTTGGGGCAGGCGGATGTTTTTCAACACAAACCCAGCACTTCGTACACGCGGTCAGGATGGAGATGTCCACTTCCAGGCTGGGGGAGACGGAGGAGGGGACGGTGTTGGAAACCTCGTGAGTGAGTGTTTTTTTAAAAATCGCAGTTTTTTTGCTGAAGTGTTCCGTTAATACTTTCTGAAACACGGAAGTGAACGCGGTGCAGCAATACATTTGATTGGTTAGACTGAGTGGCACTGAAATGCCAGAGACAAATTTGATTGGTGAAATTGGCAGAAGTTGATTAGGATTGGCCAAAGTTACAGGAAAGTTGCAGTGATTGGACAAAATTGCAAGGTTGCGCAATAATTACGCTGATTGGCTGATTTTGCCTGAATTGACGTGATCGCAAAATTGCGAAATCTTGGAGGGACTGATCACTTATGGTGCGTTCACACCAAGTGCGAACAGGTGAATTTTTCACGAGGCGCAGTTACATTATAACTCAATGTAAACACGCGACCAGACATGAATAGTGAGATGCAGACAGCCAAAGTTGTCTTTAAAACTTCTGCAGCTGTGTTCAACCTGCTATGGAAATTCCCAAAATAACGTCATGTTTAGGTTTACATTATCCAACCGGGGGCTCACCTGAAAATGTTGTCTCAAGCCTCCAAAACATTGCAAGATGATGTGTGTTTACGTTGCTAGCTTGCTAGCTTGCTGGCAGGAAACTGTGAGTAAATAACTCCCAAATCCCAATTCAGCTGAACTGTTCACCTGTCTCCAGGTGAGTGAGTCAAATTTTCAAACTAGTTTACTCTGCAGTGGTGATATCATTACTTCTAATGACATAGATAGAGCTAGACCGCTCACTGTTCGGCGGACAACAGCGTCGCCATGGCAAATCGGCGCTGACTTCCGGTAGTGGCAAGAAGCTGTGGCGCGCTATTTGATCCTTTCAAAACACATTAACTTCAAAGTCTCCAAACAGTGTTTGATGACACGCTTTGTGTTGTTTCATCACACCAACTGATTGAAAAAGATAAAAACAAAGCACAAGGCATCTTTGTCAGATGATAGTAATCAATTAGCCAAGTTAGAAGCCTGTCTTAAGGAAATCAAAGCTTGGATGATTTGTAATTTCCTGCTATTAAATTCAGATAAGACTGAAGTCATTCTTGTTGATCCAAAAAACCTTAGAAATTCCTTTCCAAATCAAACTTTCAGTTTGGATGCGGTTACTCTTTCTCTTAATAGCTCTGTGAGGAACCTTGGAGTTATTTTTGATCAGGATTTGTCCTTCAATTCACATATTAAATTTGTTTCTAAGACTGCCTTCTATCATTTGCGTAATATTGTCAAGATTAGGAGCATCTTGTCTCAGAGTGATGCTGAGAAACTGATCCACGCTTTTGTTAGCTTGAGATTAGATTATTGTAATTCTTTATTATCAGGCTGTCCTAAAACATCTTTAAAAAGTCTTCAGCTGATCCAAAATGCTGCAGCAAGAGTTTTAACAGGTACTAGAAAGAGAGATCATATCTCTCCGGTTCTGGCCTCCCTTCATTGGCTTCCCATAGAGTTTAGAATTAAGTTTAAAATCCTTCTTCTTACTTACAAAGCTCTAAACAATCAGGCTCCTTTTTATTTAAAAGATCTGATACTACCGTATTATCCTAACAGAGCACTACGCTCCCAAAATGCAGGATTACTTGTAATATCTAGAATCTCCAAAAGTACAATGGGAGGCAGAGCCTTCAGTTATCAAGCTCCTCTCCTGTGGAATCAGCTGCCAATCTGGATTCGGGAGTCAGACTCGAGCTCTGTTTTTAAGAATAGGGCTAAAACCTACCTTTTTGATATATAGCCTACAATTAGGGAGGGATCATGTGTTTCTGAACCCTCCCTTAGTTATGCTGCTAATAGGTTTAGTCAGCCGGGGGACCTCCAGTAATGCACTGGGCCTCACTCCTTTTCTCACTCTCAATGAAATATTTTTTTTGCTGGTCATTAACATTTGTTTGTTCTCTCCCATAGATTGAGTCCCCATCGTGCTGTTTGCTCTCTACATGTCTGTTCTTTTCTTCTTCTCTATCCCCTGACCCCCCAGCCAGTCGCAGCAGATGACTGCCCCTCCCTGAGCCTGGTTCTGCTGGAGGTTTCTTCCTGTTAAAAGGGAGTTTTTCCTCTCCACCATCGCCAAGTGCTTGCTCACAGGGGATCGCCTGATTGCTGGGGTCTTTCTGCAACTGTGGGGGTTCCCCCCTACAGTTGATAGTGCTATGAGATGACTGTTGTTGTGAAATGGCGCTATATAAATAAAGTTGAATTGAATATAATAGCAAACACAGAGCCCCCAATATCCTTCATATTTAGCCTCTTCACACGTTCTGCCTACATGAGGCTACAACAAACAGAGACCACCACACAATGACACGTGCATAATGATTGCTGAATGCTGATGCAGTGATTGTGTCAATAAAAACATTTCATACTTTCTGCAACATTAGTGTTTCACTTACCCTGTTTCATGGGCTCTAGAAAATATTCGAACCAATGCCAAATAAGAAATTTTGTTTTTTAAACAATTTTTCTCCAATTCAAATTGTAGTAGTAGTAGATTAGTTTATTTGACAGGGACAGTGCAATAAACATAGACAATTAATCAAAGACAATCAATCTGATGTGTTGCACATAGAGTGTATAGCTATTAGCTAATTTGCAACTCTTGTCCCTGGATGGGCTTTAGAAAAAAGAATCAAGATAAAAAATATACACAATAACCACATACATCAATGCAGAAAAATTATAAATACACAATTATAAATATTATAAATATTATAAATACACAAATATAACAGCCTGACTCACATTTAACACATATAACATAACTCACATTTGCCTATTTCAGGCCTTCCTCCCTCCGTCACTCACTATAAACAAACACATTTATTCCTTCCCTTCATTCACTCTCACTTTGCAGACAATTAATTCATACATGAGTACATTCTTGTTTATTTTTCAGCCAGTTTTTAACATTTTTAGTGAATGTTTTAAAGTCCGTTATTATTTTAATTTCATTTGGCATTGTGTTCCAGATGTGACTGCCCTTTATAGAGAAAGCTGTTTGTCCAAATGTGGTTCTGCGGTGGAATATTTTACAGTTATTGTTAACAGAACTCCTGGTGGCTCTGCTGCTGTCCTGTCTTTGGACAAAACCAGCAAGTGGCTCGGGTGCTGATTTATGGAAACATTTGAACGTTAATTTCAGAAAACAGAGGTCAATGAAGCTCTCAAAACTCAATAGGTTGTATTTTTTTAAAACATTACAGTGATGCCACCTAATGGGCTTTTTGTCCAAGATTTTTAGGGTTTGATTATATAATGAACCTATATGTCTTATTGTGGAAGGGGCTGCTTGAGCCCAGACTGTCAAACAGTATGATATATGAGAAAAAACCATAGAATGCATATACAGTGCAGCTGCTTCGTAAGGTATGTAATATCTAATTAATTTAAAGCAGTTCAGATTTTTTTTTACTGTTTTTGAAATTTTCTTTATATGAAGATTAAATTTGAGTTGAGGATCTAGTACAATGCCAAGGTATTTGAATTCTGTAACTAAACTGATGTCATGATCATGTATATTAACTTTAAAATGTTGCAGGTTACATTTTTTGATTGAAAAGCACATTGAGACTGTTTTCTGAAGGTTCAGCAATAGATGGTTCTTGAGGAGCCACTCTTGGACATCAACCATACTTGTAGACAGTACATCTGCAGCCTGTGCTGGAGTCTTGGCAGCTGTGTAAATAACTGCATCATCTGCATAAAGTTGGCATGTTGCAGCTGAGCAGTGTAACGGCAGGTCATTAATAAAAATGCTGAAAAGTAAAGGACCAAGAATGGACCCTTGTGGGATACCCATGCGGTTGTTTAAAAATGAGGATTTATCCTGGTGAACTTTTACACACTGTTCTCTATTCTGGAGATAAGATGCAAACCATTCTAATGTATTTGGGGAGAAGTTAAAAGATACCATTTTGGATAAAAGCAAACTGTGGTTTACAGTATCGAAAGCCTTTTTGAGATCTAGAAAAACAGCTCCTACCACATTACCCCTGTCCAAGGACTGTTTGACGTTTTCAATAAGGCAACAATTTGCTGTTTCTGTTGAGTATCCTGGTCTAAAACCAAATTGATGTGGATGAAGAAGTTGATTGTCTTGTAAGTAGTCTATCAGCTGTGTAGCTACAACTTTTTCAAGAACCTTAGATAGGACTGGTAAGATAGAGATTGGGCGGTAATTGCATATATCGTCTTTACTGCCTGATTTATGAACTGGTATGACGACAGCTTTTTTCCAGCCAGATGGAAATGTACTAGACCTAATGGAGAGATTAATGAGATGAGTCAGTGGTTTGATTAATATTTTGCTGTGCATTTTGAGAAAGGAGGTGCTCATATTGTAGATATCATTAGTTTTTGAGTTTGACAGTGTTTTAACAATACCAGCAATTAACTTCTCATTTACCTCATCGATGTGAAAAGTATCTGTTGGAAGTATGGAATTTGTGTTGTTGAGCACATTTGGCAGCACAAAAATTTTTGTTAAGTCTTCCACAGAGCCCACAAAGTGTGAATTAAATTCATTTGCCAAAGTAGCCTTGTCACTGACGGTCTTGCCATTGATTCTAAGTTCCTTTACCCCCTTCTGATCGTTTTTTTTATTAGTTAAGTTATTTAAATGCCTCCATAGGGAACTGTTGTTACCCTTTGCATGATCTATCAGTTTATTGTAATAAGATATTTTTGATTTTCGCAGCTCATGTACCACTTTATTTCTTAAACTTTTGTACACAAGGTGATCATTTTGTAGTTTGGAGGTTAGTGATGTTTTCAGTGCATAGTCTCGCCTCTTCATAAGTTTTCTTATTTCATTATTTAACCATGGTAGGCTAATCTTCTGTTGTCTACTTTTAATTTGCTTTGAAAATTTTTCTATAGACTTTGTGATTGTTGCAGTTATAAAATTACAACAATCATCTACTTCACATGTTGACATGAGCTGCTCCCAATTTTGATTCTCTAAGTAATGTTCAAACTCCTCATTTTTTGATTTGGGGATAATAAAATTTGATTTGTCAATATCGACTCCCCCAAAATACTGTAGTCGCTTTTTAGTAAGTTTCCTGACAGCAAGAACCATGTTATGATCTGAGAGACCAGTTACAAGATTATAGGTTCTGGTTATTCGTTCTGGTTTATTAGTAAATACCATGTCAATAAGTGTTCTGGATTGTTTGGTTATCCTGGTGGGTCCTTTGATGATTTGCTGGTAATTAAATTTAGTCATGAGGCTTTTCAGTTTTTGTTTGTCTTTTTTATCAGACCAGTTGATATTAAAGTCACCATGAATTATTGTTTCTCTGTTCTTCTCAAGTTCAGTTGGACTTAAAAAGCAGCACATGCAGTAATCAAAAATTCCAAATTATGTTTTAGTGTAAAGAGGGATAGAAAATTCACCTTAAGGGGCTTGGTGGTGTAGTACAGGGACTTGGTGTTTCGGCTGTGGTTTGCATGCTGGGCTGCTACGCCAGCGACCCGGGTTCGATTCCCCGCACAGCCATCTTCCCAACTGGCATGCCAGGTCTGGGACTCTGGGTGTCTAATTAATTTGGTACTGTTGCCAGCAGTACTACAGTACAGGAGTACTGTAGGAAATATATATTTCAGAATGAAATTTCATGAACAATTTGCTATAAAATGCCAGCTTTAGGGCAAAAACAAAATGTTTGAAACTTATGAAGTAGCCTATTTCCCCAGAAATAGCGTGCCAAAGTTTTTTAATAAAAGCATTTTGACAATATGACATGCATTGCTTTTTAAAAATCTCACCAAAAGTGTACTTTTCTACATAATTTTCACAAAGTGAACAAAGTACTAATTTTCAGTGCGTCCAAAGGCTTCAAAATATACAGGATTTTTTGCACAAAATACAGGAATTTATAGGCATTGCTGAAAATACTAAGGATATTGGAAGTCACTGATTTCTAAATAGAACTGTTTTAGTAAAGGACTTCCTCACAATAGCCTCATCCACCTGAAACCATAACAACACAGACACGTCTTGCCACTACCGGAAGTCAGCTCCTATTTGCCGCCTCTCAGCGGGCAATGAGCGGTCTAGCTCTATCTATGTCATTGGTTACTTCGGTCACGGCAGAATCTTAAAGCTAGCAGCTAGCTAGCTAGCTAGCCTGGGACGCGAACGCACGACTGCGCAAATTCACGCGTACTCGTGTCTTCCCATTCACTTTGTATGGATTTGCGCCACCCGGTCGTGTTTGGTCTGAGCGTACCTTTACTCTGTTTGACCAGAGGGGGGACAATAACACATCCCCCCTGGGATAAAAAATGAATGACGGTGGGGGGGGGCATCAAAAGCAGAGGGGGGTAAATCCCCCCCCCCCCCATACCCCCCGGCAAATCGCACCCTGAGTAAGCCCTAAAGTCCAGCCCTGGTTAACACAATGTCCATCCATCCATCCATCTTCTTCCACTTAATCCTTTTCAGGTTGCGGGGGGGCCTATCCCAGCATCTTTGGGTGAGAGGCAGGGTCCACCCTGGACAGATCACCAGTCCATCGCAGGGCCAACACAGAGAGACAGACAACCATTCACTGTCACATCCATACCTAAGGACAATTTAGAATCCCCAGTTGATGCCAGTTAACCTAAATTGTGTGTTTTTGGCTTGTGGGAGGAAACCAGAAAAATCCCGGAGTAAACCCATACAGAGCTAAGCAGTCTGCCACTGCGCTGGGCAACATTGGACATAGGAGAAACGTAATTTCCTTCACAGCGGTTTCTTCTTCTTCTTCTTCTTCTTCTTCTTCTTCTTCTTCTTCTTCTTCTTCTTCTTGTTCTTCTTCTTCTTCTTCTTCTTCAGTGGAAGGAATCATTTCTGTGATCTTTCTGGAGGTCCAACAATTCACCCTGGAATGGAGAGGTTACAAATGTAACGTGACACTGCAGTGACTTTATTCGTGATGTCATGGTGATCCTCTACATCTCTAGTGTGAGTCAGCGTTACTGTGAGAGTGATGAAGGCGAGGATGAGATCAGTCTGACAGGAAGGAGAAGAGGAGAGGGATGAAAGCGTGGAAAGATGAGGCTGGGGTGTGAAGAAGCTGACGACCCTCAGTGTTACAAATAATAAGAAAGAAAATGAAGATGATATTAAAGTTGAAGGATTAAAACAATCATTACTGTGATTCAGAGAACTAAGACTGTGAGATCTAATGTCAGGCTCCGTTCAAATTAAATGGTCTGTGGTAATCACTAATAAATGAGTTTATTAATTCAAATATAAAACGGCACAAAAATGTATTCAAATATCAGTTAATTTAGGATAAATCTGAAGATACTGGATGCTTAATATATGCTAAACTACAGCTCAGAAGCACGTTACCAGCAGACTAATCAATAATAACACATTTTAAATAGATCTGGATAGTCCTATTATCCTTCTCATGTAAGGATTCTCTCAATTAAGACAAAATCTGATCACACAGTAGCTCCCTGTGAGGTGGACTGCACAGTGTAGTCCAAATAAAAGGCCAATGCAGAAATGTCAAAAATTTGCATTGTTCTGAAAAGAAAATTTACAGACAGTACTCTATTAGGACAGCACTCAGAGGCGCTCCGTGAGAGCAGGCAAGGCAGGCAAATGCTCGGGGCCCCAGGTCAGAAGGGGGCCTCCAAGGGCTGACCAACTTTGAATCACTATAGCAGTGACAATGTGGAGATTTTGTAATGACAGTGGTGGGGCAGGACTCCTTAAAGGGCCCTACCCCCTCCTCTCACACTTGCAAGTACAGGTGGCTGCCCTACAAAGCCCATTCAACTGACCCAGGCTTTTTTTTTTTTTTTTATTTGTTACTTATTTGTACCCGTAGGTAGACTTGGTTTGCAGTCTGGTGACAAGCCACCGGCTGCCGGTCGCTGCATGCGCGAGCGCCCTAAACCTACATGTTTTTTGGTATGCGGGAGGAAACCGGAGAAATCCCGGAGTAAACCCACGCAACACGGGGAGAACATGCAAACTCCACACAGCTCACTGTTGGTCGGGGGCTGGGATTGAACCCACGATCTCATGATCCCCGCGGTCCTCCGGCCGAGGGTAAAACTGTGCTGCCACAGTGCTAAACCACTGCGCCACCGTGCAGCCAAGCGTAACCAGGCATCACATTGTGACAGGCATCACAAAGGCAGCTACAAACTTTCTCTGTCAACCCTGGCTTTGTGCTTCAGGCTCTGTGCATGCTCACACTCTAAATTTTTGACATGTAATTATTGCATTGTTTCTTTTTTAAAATTTTATGTAGAATTATCATTTCAGTTTATTTAAAATATCTTTTAATTTGATGTGTTACTTGATGTTAATTTTGAATCATTCTTTTGTTATGTCGATGTTATTTTAAAAATCAAGTTGTGGTGGACCACTAGGAGGCTCCACTCACACCCAGTGACTTGGGGAGAAGGGTGGAGAGATGGGGAAACATTTATGTATGTGCATTGGTGCCAAATGTCATTCCTTCTTCTTCTTCTTTTAGAAGCACCATCGTGCAGTGCTAACCACTGCACGGTGGTGCAGTGGTTAGCACTGTTGCCTTACAGCTAGAAGGTTCCTGGTTTGAATCCCCAGGCTGGCAGGGGTTGGAACCTTTCTGTGTGGAGTTTGCATGTTCTCCCTGTGCTGAGTGGGTTTACTCCAGGGGCTCCGGTTTCCTCCCACAATCCAAAGACATGCATGTTAGGTTAATTGGTTGTTCTAAATAGTCCCTAGATATCTGTCTCTTATAGGCCCTTAGAATAGAGGGTTAGTATTAGTAAAAGCACTTTGAGTGGTCTTTGTGACTAGAAAAGCGCTATATAAGTGTAGGTTAGTTAGTTAGTAATTTGACTGGCAGTTGGCAACCAGCTTACAGGTGCATTACCGCCACCTACTCAGCGTTTTCTTGCACTATATCTTTGCATATCCACTGTGTCAAATGTCGTTCCTAACTTTGTTGGAGTTGAATAAAGTTCTGAACTGGCAACTCACGTGTCTCATCACTTCATTCCTCCACACTAGTGGCCTATGACGTCGATAATGTTCAAGATGGAAGACGAAGCAAGCTCCTCTTCGGGAACACCCACAGTATGATCCCGCTGCCTGCTTCATCCACGTGGAGGCTCAGTTTGTCCTCCGTGGGATTTCTGCGGATGACACAAGATACCGTTATGTGATGGCTTCACTCGACCCTCGCTCCACTCAGCATGCCATGAGCCTTCTCCGGGACCCCTCAGCCTGGTGGAAATACGCCGCTGTCAAGCAGCTGCAGTTACAGCGTTACACCCTTTCTGACGGGGAGAGAGCAGAGAAGCTCCTCTCTCACTCTGAGTTAGGCAATGGCTTGTTGTGGAGTTAATAACCACTTGAGGTGTTTTAGGCACGACCAACGAGGAGGAGACCCCTGGGCAGCCCCAGGACACGCTGGAGAGACTATGTCTCCTAGATGGTCTGGAAACGTCTTGGTATCCTCTCTGAAGAGCTGGAGCAGGTGGCTGGGGAGAGGGAAGTCTGGGCTTCTCTGCTTGAGCTGCTGCCTCCGCGACCCGGACCGCCGGAAAAGCAGTAGAAGATGAATGGAAATAATGGAATATCAGTACCATAGCATGATTTCCTGGCATTAATTGTGAAGCATTAAATGATGCGTTAGATTCTTCACTGACTTCAGGGGGTGTTCCAGTAAACGGCTGATTTAATTGAAAAAAGCAACTCCTTGGATAGTGACATGTATTAATAATGAGACTGTTAATGGTGGAGACATCACAAGGTCAGTAAGAGCCTTTGCTTCTCTTACAACCACCTACACACACACGCGCACACACACACACACACACACACACACACACAGAGCCTAGGGCCATTGCAAGTTGAAATGACACATCTTGTGACCTTTGACCTTGAGCACAACGTGGATGCAGATCTCTTAGGATCGTGTGTGTGAACTTGGTGAACACTGGGGCAGTTACCTTGGAAGTCATTTGTGAAATCACATGGGGTCAGCATTGGGGTCAAAGGTCAAAAGGCACAAGAACATGTCACTTCAGCTTTCAGCAGGCCTGGGCTATACACATATACAAGACTTAAAAGAGGGGGGAATAATCCAGAATGTGTGTACTGGTCTGGATTTGACCCAAAATGGTCCATCCTTGGCCCAAGGGCCACCTCTGACGAAGATTTCATCAAAATCCATCCAGTAGTTTTTATGTAACAGACAGAAAAACAAAAAACAAACCACAAATAACATACTGGGTGGAAAAAAATATCCCTTGGTGTGGAAAGAAGCATCTAGAGTATCGACATTAGTCATAATTATAAGGAAAAGGTACAGTGCCTGTTAATATATTGTACTGAAACTTTAGAAGCAAAGCCAGATGAATTATGAAGCATATCTTTATAATAAACATACTCAGTATTCCTGAATGGTTTTAGTGTTACAATCCAAAGCTGGTTTAAAGGGTCGCTGTGATGTCATTTCTCTGGGCATGAGGACAGCCACAGTCCCCTGCAACAAAAAGCACCAACAAGGAAGAATCAGCCACCTCTTTTACAGACCTAACAGACACTCTTAGGGTGGCATTTTGTAATCAATTCCAAAACCACAGAGGCTGCAACTCCACATCACTCCTTCAAGACAAAAGGTTTAAGAGGTGAAAAAGACCGTTTGTCAGGGGAAAACAAGGCAAAAGACTCAGCTTGTGCATCCCATAATGCAATGTGGCACCCTCATCTACCGCAATAAGAGCAAGAGAAGAAAAACGTTGGCCCGTAGATTCTAATCCAGTCAGGTCAAAGGTCACTTGAACTCTGGTACGGAGCATTCCCATTGGTCAGATTTGACCACTATGAACTTTTCAGCCCCCCTCGTACACAAAAACTACTTCATGGATTTGGATGAACTTTTTACCAGAGGTGACCCTTGCTCTAAGGATGACTCCATTAGATCTTGGTTGTGATCTGGGTCAGGATGCAGATTCTGGATCACTTTTTCTCCTTCTTTAACATTGTGAGCTGGTGCCTTGGTGGAGCGGAGCAGTGGACACAGTGATCCAGAATCCACATCTTGACCCGCATCAACTCCTAAATCTACTGGCTTCACTCTTAGGCCAAGGGCCACTTCTGGTGAAAACTTCCTCCAAATCCATCCAGTAGTTTTCACATAATCCTGCCAAGTGACAAACAGAATTCTGAGAGCTTGGGCCTTGGTGGAGGTATGTGCTCTCTGAGTGCCCTCTAGTTTCATTCATTCTTTCAGAAGGTTTTACATCAGTTTGTTCAGATTGTGTTCACCACCACAGCTAGAAAGGAGCCAGCTAATATTAGCAGCATGGCATCAATAAGTGACCTCATCAGTGAGAAAAGACTGAGGGTGGAGTGAACTGGGCCTCGTGAGCATTTCAAGAGACATGCACTAAAATGAGCCCTTCTGAAGGCTGCAAAAGATGCAGTAATGAAACACTGAGGAATCTGGATCAATGCACGTCACAGGCATTTCATCAAGACTTTAGTCTGGTTGAACCAATGAAAGCAGCCTTTACACCACAGTTGTGATTCCAGCACAGCACTGTTTATTGGTCCTGATGAAAATGGCGTTTGTCAGTCAGTAACAAATGCAAGGCAGCGGTCTGTTTCCTCCACGATGAGAGCAAGATACTGGGGTGGAGCTAGTCCACGGGTGGAGCTAGTCTCTCTGCCTCTGATACAGAGAGGCTGGCATGGAGGCCCTGAGGGAGAAGCAGTGCACCATGGGAAGTCATGATGCTGCCACTGGGATAATGGCTCAATGCAGCAGTGGGAGAGAGAGAGACTGAATCTGTCAGCTCTGTCTGTTTGAGAAGCAGCATGCAGAGCTGCTCTTTTATCTGCTGTCGCCTCCTTGTGGTGAAATGTAGCTGTTACAATCTCATCAGCCAATTTCATGTTTGAGGCACACCTGTGAGGGAGGTGGGATGGGGGGCAAAAAATTGAAAAATTTTCCCCACAATTTCATCATAAACCTTTTTTTATATCATGTTACATAACAGAATAAAATGCATCTGAATCACCAATTTTAAATCTGTGACTCTTTCATGTAAATTTGCAACTTTTTCAATTTTAAATCTACAGCTTTTCTTGTAAATTTACATCTTTCTTCCTTGTAAATCTGCATTTTTTTCTCATAAATTTGCAGCTTTTTTCTTACATTCAAAACTTTTTCATAGACTTGCAGTGTTTTTATAGTAAAATTGCAACATTTTTCTCATAAATTTTAAACTTTTTTCTCAAATTTGCAACTTTTTTTCTGGTAAATTTGCAATCTTCATTTTAAATCTGCACATTTTTTCTTGTGAATTTGCAACTTTTTCTCAGAAATTTTCCATTTTTGTAAATTTGCAGCTTTTTTCTTACATTCAAAACTTTCATAAATTTGCAGTGTTTGGACTGTAACTTTGCAACTTTTTTCCTCATAAATTTGCAGCTTTTTTCTTGTAAATTTGCAACTTTTTTCCACATGTATTTGCTATTTTTTTCTTCACAAATTCATTACTTTTTGTCAGAAATGCAACATTTTCTTGTAAATTTGACTTTTTTCTTCTAAATTTTCAAAATTCATGTGGATGCTGGTTTAATTTTTATTCTGTGTAATTGATTACATTTTCTTTGTTCATCTATACAGTGGTTCAAAGTTTTTTATGTTTTTGTTTTTAAGGGTTTGAACTCTCCTCTATGACAAACATAGGAGCCCCTAAAGTCAACAACAGACAACAGTAACAGTGATAGTGTCCCCCTCCATCTTTACTCTGGAGAAAATGTTCTGTTTCTGCTCCCAGAACTGGTGGAACTGAATCAGGTCTGTAGGCCGCTTTGCTCCACATGTCTTTTCAGCGCTGCCCACTAATTTTCTCTGGGACTGAGATCAGAGCTTCATGATGGCCACTCCACAACATTGACTCTGTTGTCCTTAAGCCACTTTGTAACTAATCTGGTGGTATGCTTAGGGTCCGTTTGGAAGACCCATTTGCACCCAAGCTGACTATTCCAGGCCTTGGTCTTGGAGTGATCTTAGTTGGTCGACCACTCCTGGGGAGGGTAACAGTGGTCCTAAAGTTCCTTCATTTGTGCACAACCTGTCTTACTGTGGACTGGTGGAGTCCAAACTCTTTAGAGATGGACCTGCAACATTTTCCAGCCTGGTGAGCATCAACAACCCTTTGTCTTGTTCCTACACACGTGGACAAAATTGTTGGTACCCCTCTGTTAATGAAAGAAAAACCCACAATGGTCACAGAAATAACTTGAATCTGACAAAAGTGGTAATAAATATAAATTCTATGAAAATTAACCAATGAAAATCAGACAATGTGAATTGTGGTTCAACAGAATTACTTGAAAAAACAAACTCATGAAACAGGCCTGGACAAAAATGATGGTACCCCTAGAAAAGATTGAAAATAATGTGACCATAGGGACATGTTTAACCAAGATGTGTCCTCTAATTAACATCACGGGTGACTACAAACTTGTAATCAGTCAGTCGGCCTATTTAAAGGGTGACAAGTAGTCACTGTGCTGTTTGGTGACATGGTGTGTACCACACTAAACATGGACCAGAGGAAGCAAAGGAGAGAGTTGTCTCAGGAGATCAGAAAGAAAATTATAGACAAGCATGTTAAAGGTAAAGGCTAAGGAAGAGAGGAATAATACAAATGGTAACAAAAGAGCCCAGAACAACCTCTAAACACATTCATGGTGAACTCCAAGGTCAAGGTACTGTACATCAGTGTCAGATCACACCATCCGTCGTTGTTTGAGCCAAAGTGCACTTCATGGGAGACAACCAAGGAGGACACCACTGTTGAAAACAAATCATAAAAAAGCCAGACTGGAATTTGCCAAACTGCATCTTGACAAGCCACAAAGCTTCTGGGAGAATGTCCTATGGACAGACGAGACAAAACTGGAACTTTTTGGCAAGGCACATCAGCTCTATGTTCACAGACGCAAAAATGAAGCATACCAAGAAAAGAACACTGTCCCTACTGTGAAACATGGAGGAGGTTCTGTTATGTTCTGGGGCTGCTTTGCTGCATCTGACACAGGGTGTCTTGAATCTGTGCAGGGTACAATGAAATCTCAAGACTATCAAGGTATTCTATTGAGAAATGTGCTGCCCAGTGTCAGACAGCTTGGTTTCAGTCACAGGTCATTGGTCTTGCAACAGGATAATGACCCAAAACACACAGCTAAAAACACCCAAGAATGGCTAAGAGCCAAACATTGGACTATTCTAAAGTGGTCTTCTATGAGTCCTGATCTAAATCCTATTGAGCATCTGTGGAAGGAGCTGAAACATGCAGTCTGGAGAAGGCACCCTTCAAACCTGAGACAACTGGAGCAGTTTGCTCATGAGGAGTGGGCCAGAATACCTGCTGAGAGGTGCAGAAGTCTCACTGACAGTTACAGAAATCATTTGATTGCAGTGATTGCCTCAAAAGGTTGTGCAACAAAATATTAAGTTAAGGGTACCATCATTTTTGTCCAGACCTGTTTCATGAGTTTGTTTTTTAAAATAATTCTGTTGAACCACAATTCAAAAGCATTGTCTGATTTCCATTGGTTAATTTTCATAGAATTTTTATTTATTACCACTTTTGTCAGATTCAAGTTATTTCTGTGGCCATTGTGGGTTTTTCTTTCATTAACAGAGGGGTACCAACAATTTTGTCCATGTGTGTACCAACCACACTTCCACAAACATGCCATGACACGTTGATAGCTCTTTAAATACAACAGGGTGCCCACTCACACCTGACCGTCATCCCGCTGACTGAAAACACCTGAATATTTTCACTTTCAAAAGACCTGCTGATCCTAGAGCTTCACAGACTTTTACAGCCAAACATGATAATCTTCCAAAATACTTCAGTGAAGGCAAAGAATCTCAGAGGGAAGCATGAATGTGATTTATTTAATGAAATAAATTAATAAAAAGTTCAACGTTCTTATTTGATGAATTGTAGACAGATTAGGGCTGTGCTATATGACCAAAATTTCATATCACAATATAAGAACAAAAACATCATGATATAGATTTTCTGTAAATTCTACATTATACATAACCACAAAAATGACCATCTCTCTTTTTTATTTTTTACATGCACCTTTTTCCCCCTCATAATTTTGTAGCGTTAAATAGTTTTTTAATGTGCACTGGAGACTTGATTCTCATAAATTTGAGTTTTTTCTTCTAAATCATATCATATGAATAAAAGCAAACATCAATAAGTTAATTTTTTTTCTTTCTTTCTTTCTTTTATTTAATATGGACATAACAAATTACATTAGTACAATCACAAGGAGAGACCAGATGTTTTGCATAGGTGTATATAGCACAAGTGCTAATTCTCAACACCAGTCCATAGGTGGCTTATATAGGTCATAAATTAGGCTGTACATACAAAATTTACAAGTTAATTAAAATTACAAATACATTACAAATTATAAAGAGAGCAAGAGATCCATGATCACAACAAACACAATTCAGACTAGACATGCACACATTGCTGGTGGGATTTAGCCGATCTTTAGCGCCTCTGTTGAAGAAGTTGGCACTTGTCTCCAATTTTAAGTGAGTTGGCAGAGAGTTCCATAAGTTTACCCCTTTTATGGAGAAAGCAGACTGACCAAATGAAGTTCTAGACATGGTGACAATGCAGTCACCGCTGATGGAAGCTCGTGTGCATCCTCTGCTAGAGCTCGAGCGTCTAGCCACCAACCCAGAGAAAGGAGGTGAAACAAGATTGTATAGACATTTAAAAAACAGTCTGATATTACAGAAGATAATAAATTTTTCAAAAGTAAGAAGATTGTGCTTGACTAAAATACCACAGTGATGCCACCGCATTGGTTTGCGGTCCAAGATTTTTATAGCCTGTTTATATATTGCAATTATGGGTTTTAGTGTAATTTGAGATGTTTGTGACCAAGATGTGATACAGTATGACAGATGTGAAAGATCAATTTCCTTAGCCACAGGAGAATAGCAAAAGCAATCAAACAAAAAACACATAAAAAATATGTGAAAATGAGAAAATTACCCATCCCTTCCATCTACAGATATGAATTAGCTATTAGTTTAAATCAATGAAAATTTAAGTGTAGATCCACAGCCTGATGCCTGCTATTCTGGCCTGATTTAACCTGTTTGCTTCTCAGTAAAGATATTTCAGATTGACCATGATCTGAAAATCAAAGACAAAAGGTAATGTAAAAAAATACATGTGATGAATTTAACTTATTCATTATCGCTACTTGACTAATTAAAATTATTAGAAATCAAATAAATTACAATTAAGAGCCAACTTGCTCCTCCAACCAGTTTTCATTTATTTATTGTTTTTTTTTGTGTGTATGTGCCACCATCATGCATTTTTGCAGCTTTAATATTTTTTTTTTTCAGACAAAACTAAGAAACAATTTAAATGGCGTTCACTTTTACAGCACTTTTTTCTCATCTCTGGATGACCAAAGCGCTTTACAGATCCTGCTATCCACACATTCATGCACTGATGGTGGCAGAGCTGCCATACACACACAGGCGCTAGCCTGGCCAAACAGGAGCAACTGGGGGTTCAGTGTCTTGCTCAAGGACACTTCGGCTTGCAGACTGCAGACAGAACCCCTGACCCTCCAATCAGTAGTCAGTCACACTGCACCTGCGCCACAGTCGCCCCAATTTAAACCAAAGAAACGATGGTCTGATACACTATAACGTTTCCAATCAGCACAACTTAGCATCATCATTTAGCATTTGCTGTTTTATAATTAGACATGGTGTTAACGTTACTTACCTCCTATTAAAACCAGGTTAGCGGACTACCCTCTCTGATGCAGCACGATGGAAAACAGTCCTGCATCCCTGGTAAACAGGAGTAGCAGCTATTTGACCAAACTGGTAGTTTGGAGTTAGCAACCACGGTCTGAAGTCTAGCCACCCACCACACACCTGTTCCGCTGCGCACACTGCGGGGAAGAGGCAGGGCGCTGACAAGTAGTGGTGAGGAGCTTTGCTGAAGAAATGGGAGCATATGCATTTTAAATCACAATTCTAGAGTATTCTATGAAACGATAGATGTTTTTATATCGTCATCCGATATATATTATCTCACAGCCCTGACAGATTCAATTCAACTTTATTTATATAATGCCGTTTAACAACAGTCATTTCATAGCACTTTCAACCTGTAGGGCAAAGACCCCACATTGCAGAAAGACCCCAATAATCAGGCCCCTGTGAGCAGCACTTGGTGATGGTGGGGAGGAAAAACTCCCTTTTAGAAGGGAGAAACCTCCAGCAGAACCAAGCTCAGAGAGGGGCAGTCATGCTGTGACTGACTGGGGGGGTGAGGGGACAGAGAAGAAGAAAAGAACAGAGATGTGTGCTGTGGTGTATGAGGGCAGATTCACGTCTTCTTCGTCCTCTGGTCTCAGTTGTCTGTGTCTTCTGTCAGTGGACTGGTTGGTTTGGGGTCTGAGAGCAGGATCAATGATGGTGTGTGTTCGGGGGGGGGGGGGGGCTGCTGTGCTGCTGGGGCTTCCTCAGATCACCGACTGTCTGAAGAAGAAGAAAAACAAAAGGTTGTTTGAAATATGTGCTTTTCAAGACGTGTTCATCAAATAATAAGATCAGATGTTTAAAAAATACTGTCATGACAACTAGAGTTTAGCACAACTTTCATCTTGTTTTCTTACTTGTTTAGTTGGTGTTCAGTAGATTCTGTGCTTGACTGACGTTCACCCTTGAGCTGCCAGAACCACAGAATCCTGTCCTGACATTAGAAAAACCCATGTTGTCTAATGTCACCAGCATCACCTAAATCCAGGATGATCTTATTCCCTGAGCCTGCTGTGGCTGAGTGTACTGCTGTTCAGCGTTAGCAGCTCACTTCACCACCAGTCACACTCCCTTTCTGCTGTGTGTCCTCCTCGTCTGTCCCTCCGGTCCTGGTCGGTCACGTCTTCACACCGCAGCTGCTGAAGTTCACTCACTGAAATGTGTCACTGGATTGTGGGAGGAAACCAGAACAGCCGGACAACCCAGGCAGCACAGTGGGAACCTGCAGGCCCTGACAGATGACCCTGGCCTGGTGTTGAACCTGAGCTCATCCCCAGACCTTGGTGGCTGATCCACCGTGCTGCCCTGTTGTTGTTGTGGAGGATTTTGTTTCTTTTGTTTTTGTTTGTTTGTTTTGTTGTTGTTGTTGTTTTTGGAGGGGGGTCGTTGTTGTTTTGTTTTTTGAGGGAAGGACTTTTTTGTGTTTGTTTTACTTTATTTTGGGGGGGAGGACTTTACAACTTTTTTCCATAACCTTGCTACTTTTTTCTTGGAAATGTGCTTCTTTTTAAAAATAATTTTGCAGTGTTTTGCTTATAAATTAATGATTGTTTTCTTGTACATTTGCAACTTCTACTTCATAAATTTGCTACTTCTGGGGGAAATTTGCCCATTTTTTTTCTGTTAAGTTTACTGGGGGGGGGGGGGGGGGTTGGTTTTTTTTCCTGTAAATTTGCAGTGTTTTTCTCATAAATTAGTGAGGTTTTCTTTTTCTTGTAAATTTGCAACCTTTCCTTCATAAATTTGCTGCTTTTGGGGAGAAATTTACCAATTTTTTCTCTTAAGGTTGCTCATTTTTTCCTTCAAAATTGCAGTGTTTCTCATTGATTAGTAATTTTTATCTTGTGAAGTTGCTACTTCCTCAACTTTGCTACTTTTTGTAAATGTGCTAATTTTTCTCATAAATTTGGCTCTTTCTTGTGCATTTTTACACTTTTTACAGGTTTGCAATGTTTTTCTCATAAATTTCTGGCTTTTTTAGGTAAATTTGTAACTTCTGTTTCCTAAATGTGCTACTTTTTTGGAAAATTTTGACATTTTTTCTCTTGTTTGCAATTTTTTTTTCTTGTAAATTTGCAACATTTTTTCTGAAGAATTAGCATAAAAATGTTCAAAAAAAAAGTTTACCATTTACACGAAAAAGTAAATTTTCAGCTTTTTTCTCAAATGTGCAACACTTATCTGGACTTATATTAGTTAAAACTTTTGTTCAGTGTAATTAAATTGTAATGTGCAGCTGTTTTAATGTTTAAATTGGCATCTTTTATTATATATTTGCACCTGTATTCTTGCACATTTGTTCCTAATTTACATTTATAAATTTGAACCTTATGCGGTGCCCCCCCCCCCCCCACCTCGTTAAAAAACATAACAGGTCGTCTACTGGTCACAGAGCTTTATTTTGAAATGGAAATGCTATTTTCCATCATTCTCCAGATGATGTTGTGTTGATCGAGACAACAAAGAGGAGTGAAGTTAATTGTGGATTACAGCTCAGCTAGGATAGTTTAAGTTGGGTAAAGACGTTGATGTCTGGTGAGTCAGAAGACTGCAGATGTTTTTACTGCCACTACTGTGACAGGCTGCTCTGACTCTATCTAATTATTACTCTGGTAAATGCTGACCTCCAGTGGTGGAAGATAAAAGTGCACCGAAGCACAGAGACATCTCACATGGTTACATTTGAAACTGTATATGATGCTGAGCACGGTGGGAGAACCGTGGTCACACTTTCAGTTATTTCTAGTTATTTTCTGTACTTTTCCCACTTCAGTTTTATTACTGTATTTGTGCATGGTTTGGTTTGTATTATGTTATCTGAGCTTTCCCTTTGTTTCTGTTTGTTTTGAGTTGTCCTGTTATCATATCTTAAGCCCCTTTTCCACTAGTACCCACTCAGCCCTACTCTACTCTACTCTACCCGGTTTGTAGGCTTTTCCATTAGTACCTGGTACCTGGTGTTATGTATGAGAATATGTGTGTCTGGGATGCCGTGCCCACCCACAGGGTGACGTCGGCGGGCACGGCCCACTCTGTATATAGTTGAGTGTTCTGCTTAATAAAGGGTCAGTTGGTTGCTGCATGAACAAGACTCCAACTCCCATTATTTCCAGACATAACATTTGGCAACGAGGAGAAGAATGGGTGCGTGCAGGATACCTCAGCGACCAATGCCGTTTCTGGAGAACCCTGGCGACCCAGTGATTTCGTGGCCACAGTGGAGACAGAATTTCAAGGAGTACCTCTGAGAGCTGAATATCCCTTGGTTCGACGGGAGACAGCACTGGGCAATCCTGGGTTTTCACCTCGGTGAGGAGGGCCGGAGGATCCTCAACTCACTATGCACGGATAACTCGTACAAAGAGGCCGTCGTGCACATGGAAGCGCACTTCGTAGAGCAGACGGGGATCGAAGAGCTGCAGGTGTAGGAGCTTTTGGCACTAGGGATGACAGAACTAGTTAGCTTGGGAAAGCTAACAGCTCAGTCAAAGTCTATGGACAGGCTAGCTGACAGGCTAGTTTCGTGCTGAAACAAAGCCAGGGGCACCAAGCTGGGCCTCGAGGCAGAACTGGGGCCACAGGTGGCGGAGCTCCTGGCCACTGACGACAGTGGACAAGGTGTAAATGTTGCGCGCCCCGAAGGATGGTCAGGCCCGCAACAGGTGGTGAAGCTGGACGGCGTGAGGGTGCCCATGTTGATAGCCACTGCCGCCACGCAGTCCATCATGAGTGAGGCCTGAGTTCAGAGGCTCACACCCCGGTGCCCGGATGCAGTGGATCTGCCGGACGACAAGGACTCCGGTAACAGCAGGAGTATCACGCTGACGGTGCAGTACAGCGAGAAAACTCTTCCAGCGTTCCAGTTCCAGGTGGCATGCTGGGGCAAAAATGTCATGGGGTGGAACCTGTTTGATGAGCTGGGATTCACCTTGGAAATCAGCGGTCGTATGGTCAGCTGCCCAGAACCAGAGCAGGAGTTAGCCCCGCTGATGGAAGCTGAAGAGCAGGACAGCGGGACCATGTGTGCTGAGAGCTCCGAGGATGAGCCGCAGCCGGACACGATGACGGCGCAGCAGAGCACCAGGACTGAGAGCGCTGGATGCAGTGGTGAGGAACCCGGGTTGGTGAACAAGCCCTGTGAAGGTGATGATGTGTGCCCCAGAGGTGAGCAGCAGAAGGACACAGAGGCGATGCAGCGGGACACCTGGAGCGAGGGGGCCGTGAGCGATGACGACGTGCCCGGATTGGGAGATGGAGCCGACGGGAGTGTCACCAAGAGCCCCGAGTGACAGCAGCTACAGCCAGACGTGGTTGACAGCGCGTTTCAGGACACGAGCTGGTCTGGCGATCTGGGAAGTGATAGTGACTGGAGCGATGATAACCCAGCGAGGGTTGACCCCGGTGCCGGTGGCTGTGTTGCCCTTAGTGTGGGAACCGGACGGCACCGTGGGGTCCCTGTGAGGTAGGCTGCCGAGGCTGGAGGAAAAGAGAGCGGAGCAGGACAAATTAACGCGGTTCTGCAGCGCGCCAAACGCCATCGTCGGGGCAAGAGTTCGGACTGGGTCGACGAGACAGCCAGAGGGGAGACCGCATCGGGTTCCCCTGCAGGTCGGCGGCGAGGTCCGGCCCAGAGAAGAAAAACAGGTTTTGGCAGGTAGAGACATTTTTACTAAGGAGGGGTGTTTCGATCCTGGAGGGAGGCAGCGGCCAGGCTTACTGATGCCATGGGGCTGCCCAGGCCCTCCGTGGCGGTATAGAAGATGGTGGCTGCAAAGAGACATTGGTATTACTTAAAATAAAAGACTTTTGTGTAAATATCTGAATATATGTGATTATGTACAGTCTGTATATATTGAATGCTGGTGTGCATGTGAGTGAATGTATGAGTATTATGGGATTATTTTGTACATTTTAAAGAGATGTGGTCCAAGTCTGAGTTGTTTTGTGTGAATGTGATAGAGTTGTTCTAATATAATATGTTTTTCTCCTTGTTCTTAGTGCGTAATTTGGGTTTCTAAATTTGGGAGGTTCAATTGTGCGTGTGGTGTCACATTTTTCTAAAGGGGGAAGAATGTTATGTATGAGAATATGTGTGTCTGGGATGCCATACCCACCCATGCATGAACGAAAACTCCGACTCCCATAATTTCCAGACATAACACCTGGTACCAGGTACTTTTTTAGTACCTATTCTCTAGCAGAGTACAGCCGTGCTGAGTTGGGCTGAAAATGTGATGTCAACAGACTGCAGGCCACTGATTGGTCAGGGCGTAATGTCATAAAAGCATCCATTTTCTGCAGAATCTCCAAACCGCCATTTGCAAAAGTTCACGGAGTAAACACAATATTAACAGAGATGGGTCTGCAGGTTTCGCGGAAATCTACACTGTGGTCCAATGAGGAGGTGCGGAGTTTTCTGTGCTTGGTAGCAGACCAGAGCGAGATGGAGCGACCCACAATGCAACAGATGGCAGCTCAACATAGATCGGACTACGGACAAGCTGAAGATGAAAGTGAGAGAACCATCGATGGTGAGTGATTTGTGATATTGTGCATTTTTTTGCTAATTTATCCTGCTGGTGGTAAGCTCACTTTTTTTGAGCAATACAATGCCGTCCTGTGCTGGCTAATGAGTGTTAGCTAGTAGCTAGCCAGCTAGTAGCCAACTGTGCTGATTCGTGCTTGCTTTGTCCGAAGTATTCGCTTGTGAGAGCAAAACGATGAAATATGTTAATCCTGGTTTAAGTCCTGGTTTGTGTACGTGTTGCACTTTGGTGCTGTGCATTAAGTTGTGTGTATTTTCTTTCTAGAATCTGTTTCCACATGCCAGGGGTCCGCCGCCCTCAGCATGTTGTGTTTATATTGTGGATACAGGTCAAGAGAACCCCAGGATCCAAAATCTCAACATATTCAAGTGCATTTTCAAACCAGTGATTTATAAAGTGATTCATATAATTTTCTAAAGCCTCAGAATAGACCCACATACCTATTCTGTGGATTTTCCAAAAACAGTGTTGGAACAGTGTTTTTGTGCTGTTTCTGTTCCACCATAAATCCCTGGATTGAAAATGTACTTGTACATGTGCAGAGTGGATCCTGCGGTGCTTGCTGGTCAGGGAAACGAAGCATTTTTGTCACATCCCACCACTGACTTTCACAAGTGTACTTCCCTAATACAGGTACATCTCAAAAAATTAGAATATCATGAAAACGTTCAATGTTTTTTGTCACTCATTTCAGAAAGTGAAATCCATATATTATACAGATTCATTACACAGACAGTGATATACTTCAAGTGTTTATTTATTTTAATTTTGATGATTATGGCTTACAGCCCCTGAAAACCCCAAATTCAGTTTCTCAAAAAATTAGAATATAAAGTAAATATAGAAGATAAAGTCCCAAAACTAAAGTAGCACAATTTCCACTTAATATAAAAGGGACTGAACTGAGATTTAGTTGATTGTGTGAATATTACTTACAGAATAACTGAAAATGACTGGCACATCAACTGTAAAATAAATCACTTGTTAATGTATTTATTTTTTTGTCAGATCACTTGTGTGATCCTTTGTGAGTTATGTTCATAACTGTATAGGTACATCTCAAAAAATTAGAATATCTTGAAAAAGTTCAATTTTTTGTCACTCATTTCAGAAAGTGAAACCCATATATTATATAGATTCATTACACAGAGAGTGAAATATTTCAAGTGTTTATTTATTTTAATTTTGATGATTATGGCTTACAGACCATGAAAACCCCAAATTCAGTTTCTCAAAAAATTAGAATATTACATAAAATTAATTTGAAAAAAATAGTTTTTGAATAGAAATGTTGGCCGACTGGCATGGAGGTGATCAGCCTGTGGCACTGCTGAGGTGTTATGAAGGTCCAGGTTGCTTTGATAGTGACCTTCAGCTCGTCTGCATTGTTGGGTCTGGTGTTTCTCATCTTCCTCTTGACAATCCTCCATAGATTCTCTATGGGGTTTAGGTTAGGAGAGTTTGCTGGCCAATCAAACACAGTGATGCCATGGTCATTAAACCAGGTTTTGATACTTTTGGCAGTGTGTGAGTGGGGGGCGGGGGGGGGGGGTGCCAAGTCCTGCTGGAAAATGAAATCAGCTTCTCCATAAAGCTTGTCAGCAGAGGGAAGCATGGTGCATTCTTAAATTTCCTGGTAGACAACTGTGCTGACTTTGGTCTTGATAAAACATAGTGGACCAGCACCAGCAGATGACCTGGTTCCTCAAATCATCACTGACTGTGGAACTTCACACTAAACCTCAAGCAACTTAGATTCTGTGCCTCTTCACTCTTTCTCTCCAGACTCTTGGACTTTGATTTCCAAATGAAATGCAAAATTTACTTTTATCTGAACAGAGGTCATTGTCAAGAGGAAGATGAGAGACACCAGACCCAACAATGCAGATGAGCTGAAGGCCACTATCAAAGCAACCTGGACCTTCATAACACCTCAGCAGTGCCACAGGCTGATCACCTCCATGCCACGCCACATTGACACAGTAATTAATCCAAAAGGAGCCCCGACCAAGTACTGAGTGTGTACATGGACATACTTTTAATTTGGCCAACATTTCTATTAAAAACGATTTTTTTAAAAATTAATTTTATGTAATATTCAAATTTTTTGAGAAACTGAATTTGGGGTTTTCATGGTCTGTAAGCCATAATCATCAAAATTAAAATAAATAAACACTTGAAATATATCACTCTCTTTGTAATGAATCTATATAATATATTGGTTTCACTTTCTGAAATGAGTGACAAAAAATATTGAACTTTTCATGATATTCTAATTTTTTTGAGATGTACCTGTATCTTGCACTTTGGGGAATGGGAGTTGTTCAGTCACCAATATAATTTAGTTTATATGTGTAGTTTATAGTCTATCGTCAATAAACGCATGCAGTATTATAATAACAGGATGCATTACAAATATGAGACCCATTGTAGTGCTTCCTTTTATATTTTAGCAATGCAAGTACAAAACACCACCCACACTTGAAACCAGGGCAAGAAGAGACACAGCAGTGACAGAGTGGTGGCTAAACTTTTATTGATAAAAATTCCATATTTTAACTGAGCGACTCCATACTCGGGGATGCACACCCTCAGTTAAAGTACTAGATTCCGTTCAAGTGAATGTATTAATTCATTCTGATGGCTGAGGCCACAGTAAAAACAAGTCATTTTAAACGAAACCCAGCCCTTGTAAAATCTACTTTACTGAAGTGCAGCTACATGAAAATTGTGGTTAAATACAACAACGAAGCACTTTGTCACATTCCACCACTGGCTTTTAGCAACAAGTGTATTCCCCAAATATGTTTTAAACTTATTAACCACCACCCAATTCTGTCTTTCGTCGAGGCAAGAGAAAAACGATCCACCCCAGACCGGACCTTGCGTCACTGTTTACAGAGATGCAGACTGAAGATCTGCTGAACCGGGACCAGTGTGAGCGGCACATCCAGTTGCTGCTCAGTGAGGCAGCGTGGCCGGCGTGTGTGACCCATTCTAAGTTTGTTTTTTTTTTACAGTTTGAATTTTGCGTGTTCTGAATAATCTGGAATTTGCTGCTGATTGTAATAAACAATTTAGTGACTTATGTGTTTGCATCATGATTTTCTATTTTGTCTGTTAAGACATTGGTGGGAAAAGAGTCAAGAGTGCAAACCATTAATCAGTGACTTTGAACATAATGGCTCATTTTTAAGAAAAAGTAACCAAAAACAATTATTTTATTTACTGAAGACTGTATTGTTGGATGTGCCAGTGCAGAAGACACTGCACACTTTAGTGACAGTACCAGTGGAGGAATTCTGGGCCATATTAGCATCTGTACTTTATCATAATGGGTTAGGGCAGGGGTGTCCAATCATGTGCCATGGAGGGCCAAGACCCTACAGGCTTTACCTCCAACCAGTGTCTTCAACAGCAGATTCCACCGAATTTCTTCCACTGAATGCTGATCAGTGAAAACACCTACTGAAGAGACTGGGTAGAAGAGACCCTGCAGGGTCTTGGTCCTCCATGGCGCATGATTGGACACCCCTGCGTTAGGGTTTAATGGGAGTTAACATTTTAACACAAACTGCTTTATGGTTCATAATTCTGTTGACAGACTTACACCAAACCAAAAGTGATTTCTCAAACTGCTGGATTGTTCTTAGACAGCTTTTCCAATCTTAGTATTTAATTTATGTCACTTAGTGGTATCCTTCACACATAAAACAAAAGAGACACATCTGCCAAAATTCCAAAGGTTTATTGTCCAAATTCCCAGTGCAATACTACATGAATACATGTATAGTACATTGTTGATACAGAGAATATATATATATATATACGTATATATATATATATATATATTTATACAGTATCTACATGTATTTAGTAAATCAAGTATTTTCCATGTAACCTTGTGACTGCATTATTTTAATTGCTTTTAATCCTAGATCAAGTTTGTTTTGGCCTAAAATGCATCATAATTTTCAAATATATCTTATTATTCCTAACTCAGCACGGTGGTGCAGTGGTTAGCACTGTTGCCTTACAGCTAGAAGGTTCCTGGTTCGAATCCCCAGGCTGGCAGGGGTTGGAGCCTTTCTGTGTGGAGTTTGTATGTTCTCCCTGTGCTGCGTGGGTTTACTCCGTGGGCTCCGGTTTCCTCCCACAATCCAAAGACATGCATGTTAGGTTAATTGGCTGTTCTAAATTGTCCCTAGATATCTGTCTCCTATAGGCCCTTGGAATGGAGGGTTGGTACTAGTGAAGGCGCTTTGAGTGGTCTTTGTGACTAGAAAAGCGCTATATAAGTGCAGGTTAGTTAGTTAGTTAGTTAGAATATATACACGCATGGACAAAATTGTTGGTACCCCTCTGTTAATGAAAGAAAAATCCACAATGGTCACAGAATTAACTTGAATCTGACAAAAGTGGTAATAAATAAAAATTCTATGAAAATTAACCAATGAAAATCAGACAATGCTTTTGAATTGGGGCTCAACAGAATTATTTTAAAAAACAAACTCATGAAACAGGCCTGGACAAAAATGATGGTACCCTTAACTTAATATTTTGTTGCACAACCTTTTGAGGCAATCACTGCAATCAAATGATTTCTGTAATTGTCAATGAGACTTCTGCACCTCTCAGGAGGTATTTTGGCCCACTCCTCTTGAGCAAACTGCTCCAGTTGTCTCAGGTTTGAAGGGTGCCTTCTCCAGACGGCATGTTTCAGCTCCTTCCACAGATGTTCAATAGGATTTAGATCAGGGCTCATAGAAGACCACTTTAGAATAGTCCAATGTTTGTCTCTTAGCCATTCTTGGGTGTTTTTAGCTGTGTGTTTTGGGTCATTATCCTGTTGCAAGACCCATGACCTGTGACTGAGACCAAGCTGTCTGACACTGGGCAGCACATTTCTCTCTAGAATACCTTGATAGTCTTGAGATTTCATTGTACCCTGCACAGATTCAAGACACCCTGTGCCAGATGCAGCAAAGCAGCTCCAGAACATAACAGAACCTCCTCAATGTTTCACAGTAGGGACAGTGTTCTTTTCTTGGTATGCTTCATTTTTGCGTCTGTGAACACAGAGCTGATGTACCTTGCCAAAAAGTTCCAGTTTTGTCTCGTCTGTCCATAGGACATTCTCCCAGAAGCTTTGTGGCTTGTCAAGATGTAGTTTGGCAAATTCCAGTCTGGCTTTTTTATGATTTGTTTTCAACAGTGGTGTCCTCCTTGGTCGTCTCCCATGAAGTCCACTTTGGCTCAAATGACAACAGATGGTGCGATCTGACACTGATGTACAGTACCTTGACCTTGGAGTTCACCATGATTGTGTTTAGAGGTTGTTCTGGGCTCTTTTGTCACCATTTGTATTATCCGTCTCCTCCTGCGGCCTCGTCCAGGGAGGTTGGCTACAGTCCCGTGGATCTTAAATTTCTGAATAATATGTGCAACTGTAGTCACAGGAACATCAGGCTGCTTGGAGATGGTCTTATAGCCTTTACCTTTAACATGCTTGTCTATAATTTTCTTTCTAATCTCCTGAGACAACTCTCTCCTTTGCTTCCTCTGGTCCATGTTTAGTGTGGTACACACCATGTCACCAAACAGCACAGTGACTACTTTTCACCCTTTAAATAGGCCATCTGACTGATTACAAGTTTGTAGATACCTGTGATGTTAATTAGAGGACACATCTTGGTTGAACATGTCCCTATGGTCACATTATTTTCAATCTTTTCTAGGCATACCATCATTTTTGTCCAGGCCTGTTTCATGAGTTTGTTTTTTAAAGTAATTCTGTTGAACCACAATTCAAAAGAACTGTCTGATTTTCACTGGTTAATTTTCATAGAATTTTTATTTATTAACACTTTTGTCAGATTCAAGTTATTTCTGTGACCATTGTGGGTTTTTCTTTCATTAACAGAGGGGTACCAACAATTTTGTCCACAGCTATATTTTGTGGCTAATATAACCCCATAACTACAACCTGGCGATCAAGTTTTGGCAGCTGAACAGTTGTTGCCATGACACCACCACAGACTCAGTGCTACTGGAGCAGGTTCATCCCATGACGTCTCAACAGTCTGTCCATGATTTTCACACAGATCAGAGCAATTTGTTTCACAGGAAGCTACACGTTTCTATAGACATTCTTAAGTTCTGTAACCACTGATCGTTTGTGAAGCCGGGGTGGCATCAGTGAGAGGCTGTGTTGAATGCCCAGACCGACGGTTTGAAGAGGTAATTTTCCCACAACAGAGCCATCTGAAACACACACACACAGCATACATATTTTAGTGTATGTATGCTGGCTGCACGGTGGCGCAGTGGTTAGCACTGCGGCAGCACAGTTTACCCTTGGCCGGGGGATTGTGGGGATCGTGGGATCGTGGGTTCGATCCCAGCCCCCGACCAACAGTGATCTGTGTGGAGTTTGCATGTTCTCCCCGTGTTGCGTGGGTTTACTCCGGGATTTCTCCGGTTTCCTCCCACACGTCAAAAAAACATGCATGTTAGGTTAATTGGCTGTTCTAAATTGTCCCTAGATATCTGTTTCCTATAGGCCCTTAGAATAGAGGGTTAGTATTAATGAAAGCGCTTTGAGTGGTCTTTGTGACTAGAAAAGCGCTATATAAGTGTAGGTTAGTTAGTTAGTTAGTAGTTAGTTAGTTTAGTACCTAATAGCAATAACTTGCAGACATTACAATGTAGTACAACGTACTTAAAGCAAACTAGCATTATCAATCATTAGTTTACCGTCATATGTGATCTGGTTCGTATCCTCACGTCTTCCGCTCTACGGCTTCCTAAACACTCCAGTACTTTTCCAGAGTGTTTCATCTTGCTGCCTATACCCTTTTCTGGTGGTCCTTTTTGGCCTTTATGCTGACAAAAAACCTGAGACAGAGGAGTCGCCTTGTAAAGCCCCCATGTCATGTTTTGCTTGTGTCGCGTGTTTTATGTCACGGGAGCGTGGCGCCATTATACCTTTTGCTCTTATTAAAGACAAAAATAGAAAGGAGATGTTTTTACCTTCTTTACACGTTTCGACTGTTCACTGCAGCCTTCGTCAGAGGCTGCACTTCATCAGTCACTGCAGCCTTTGTCAGTCACTGCAGTCTTCAGTGACTGTTCACTGCAGACATCTGGCGAAGGCTGCAGTGAGTCGAGACATGTAAAGAAGGTAAAAACATCTCCTTTCTATTTTTGTCTTTAATAAGAACAAAAGGTAAATAATTAAAAGAAGACAAAATGAACCTGCTTGAGCTATTAGTGTGGTGCCACCTTGCTGTAAAAAAATCCCACCCACCACAGGCGGTACTCAGCTGTGATGGAAACAGAAGCGGACCAAGTAGAGTAAAGCCAAGTCGAAGTGAGAAGGCCTGAGTGGGTACTAGTGGAAAAGGGGCTTTAGTTTGGTCATTATATTCTTGTTTATTACCTCCGCCAGGAGGTTATGTTTTTGCCGGGGTTTGTCTGTCTGTTTGTCTGTCTGTCTGTTGGTTAGCAAGATAACTCAAAAAGTTTTGGAAGGATTTTGATGAAACTTTCAGGCATTGTTGGAAATGGTACAAGGAAGAAGTGATTAAATTTTGGGGATGATCCGGATCACCGTCCAGAAGAAACCCGCCATTACGGAAAATGCCATTTTCGTGAAAAACTACTGAACCACTAATCCTATCATTGTCAATCCAATTGCTAGTCATATGTTTTCGTGGTCAAGGAATCTGAAAACATACACACAAAGACTGTATGGGGGGAACTGTGGCCGCCATTACGGAAAATGCCATTTTTGTGATTAACCACTGAACCACTAATCCTATCAGTGCGAATCCAATTGCTAGTCATATGTTTTCGTGGTCAAGGAATCTGAAAACGTACACACAAACACTGTATGGGCAGAACTGTGGCCGCCATTACGGAAAATGTCATTTTTGTGATTAACCACTGAACCACTAATCCTATCATTGCGAATCCAATTGCTAGTCATATGTTTTCATGGCCAAGGAATCTGAAAACGTACACACAAACACTGTATGGGGGGAACTGTGGCGCTTGGCGGAGGTCTGCGCTCTCCGACTGCTTTCCTAGTTATTATGTGTTTTTGGATCATCTTGTGTTTTATATTGTATCTTCCTGTGCTTTTACTTTGACAAGGTTCTTTGTTTAATTCCGTTCGCTCTAAGCTAGTTTTGCGGTTTGTCACAGCTGTTATTGTTTCAGTTCATGGTCCTCGCTCCTGTTACCCACACCTGTCTTCATTTGTCTAATTTCTCTTGGTCCTATTTAAGGGATGCCACCCCATAGTTCAGGGCGATGTCCTTCATTGTTCTCCTAGCGTGTGTCCCATGCTTTACCTACTTGGTCACTCCGGCATTTCCACACACCTTTGCCTGCGGTGCTATTTGACCTTCTTGTAATCATGCCTGCAAGCTATCCTGCCCCGTTATATTTTGTGTTTTGGATTAAACCTTTGGGCAGCACGAGGGCGCAGTGGTTAGCACTGTGGCAGCACAGCAAGAAGGTCATGGGATCGATTTCCACCTCTGACAGTCGTGGGTTCGATCCCACCCCCGCACCATCGGTGACTCTTGTGTGTAGAGTTTGCATGTTCTCCCCGTGTCTGCGTGGTTTGCTCCAGGTACTCCAGTTTCTTCCCACAGGCCAAAGACATGCAAGTTAGGTTGATTGGCATCATCTGGGGATTCTAAATTGTCCTTAGGTATGGATGTGAGAGTGAATTGTTGTCTGTCTCTCTGTGTTGGCCCTGTGATGGACTGGCGATCTGTCCAGGGTGCACCATGCCTCTTGCCCAAAGATGCTGGGATAGGCTCCACCCCCCGTGACCCGAAAAGGATTAAGCTGTAGAAGATGGATGAATGGATGGATGGATTAAACCTTTGTAAACTCAGAGTCCAGCATTTGGGTCTCCATTCTGCCCTGAAGGGTAATTCATGACAGTATTGTTCATAGTTTAATTCCATATATTTTATATTCCTTACAATTAAAGAGAAAAAAAATTAACCTTTCTAGTTCTATTTTCATGAATATGAAAACTCAAAATCTAGTGTCTCAGAGGGCTGTTCATTAAAGATTTCCCCTGACTCTGATCCAAACTTGGCAAAGTTGTTAGACTTTCTCTACATAGGTACCACCAAGGGTCACACACTTCTCCCATCGCTTTATGCAGCTGGGGAGACCTCACATGTAGAAGTCTGCAGGTTTTGTCAGAAGCCTTGAGCAAGAAACATGACACTCAGAAATCAGCGTTTCATCATCTTGGAAGTGCTTGCCCTTCAAAAATGACTTCATGGTTGGAAAGAAGTAGAAGTCACATGGTGTGAGGTTGGGAGAAAAAGGGGGTAGATAAGGATTTCATAGCTGCACAACCGTGCATCTCTCTGGGCAACATGTGAGTTGTGAACTGGAGCTGTCTTGCAGGAAGTGGACAACTTTGGTCAGCATGCCACTCCTCTCAGTTTTGATGCCCATCTGCAATTTCTGCTGCAGTGAAACATAAGCCCCTTTTCCCCCTAGTACCTACTCAGCCCTACTCGCCTCGACTCTACTCGGTTTGATGGGTTTTCCATTAGTACCTGGTACCAAGGCCACTGATTGGCCAGGGTGTAATGCCAGTGGATGAGAACGACATCTTCACAAAATTCAAAACCGCCATTTGTAAATTCGGCCGTGAGTTTTTATTATTTCTGTGATAATCAACAAAATAAATGGCTACACACAAATAAACACTGTCACAAAACACTCACCATCTTCCCCATGAGCAGCAGTCAGCTTGGAGACCTCCCGGTGTTTCATTTCGGAATGCTCTGTCAACACCGCGGCTGAAAAGTTCATATAGTGGTCAATTTAAAAAAAAAAAAAGTTTATTTTGAATACTTTATTAATCTCAGAAGGAAATTCAGAGCATCCATGTGGGTGGATGAGGCTGCCACGGTACGGTGCCTATGCCTTCACCATTCACACACACATTCACACCTAGGGCCACTTTAGAGTCTCCAGTTATCCTAACCTGCATGTTTTTTTGCCTGTGGGAGGAAACCAGAGCACCCAGGGTAAACCCACACAGACACGGGGAGAACATGTAAACTCCACACAGAAGGGTCACTGATGGTCAGGGGGTGGGATCGAACCAACGACTTTTTTTTTTTTTTTTTTTTACATTTTCTTCTTTTTACGTGTAAGAGGGCATGCCAAGTCACAGCATTCTGGTACATCACAGCTAAAGTACAGCAAAGACTGAATGAAAAACACTTAACTGTTCTCCTCTCACACACAGTCACACAAACATCCATACAGACCAGAATAATCCAGAACTTCATGTCAGCATTAAGAAGTACCTACAGAAGCGAAACAACACAGATGGATGGTTCATGTCCACACCGACTGCTGGATGGAGTCACACTGACTGACATTTAACCAGCATCCACACCAACGCTGCAAATTTACAAGAAAATAATAACGATTTTACATGAAAAAATTCCAAATTTACATAGTCACAAATTTATGATAAAAAGCTTTAAAACTCATGAAAAAAGTTGAAAATTTACAGGAAGAGTCACAAATTTTTGAGGAAAAGTTGCAAAATTATGAGAAAAAAGTCCATTTTTGAGGAAAAGTCCAAAAACAGTGCAGACAATACAAAAATGCCAAACAAGAAAAACTTACAGGGAAGTGCGCTCCAGCTCTGGGGGAGCTGAGGAAAAACACGGAGGGATAAGTCCAAACAACTTCAGACAATTCAGTAGTGCTGCAGTGAAACCATGAATTGACAGAGCTTAAATACACGGCACACAAATGAGCCGCAGGTGTGGGCAGGCTGAGCGAGCAGGTGACCTAATAGACAATCACTCACAGCTAGCAACTGGGGAACAGACTGTGAGTGGAAGGTGGGTGCGTCTGGGAGAGGAGGAAGGAGGCTCATGTCACAAAACCAAAAATAACAGAAATTGACAAGAAAATAATAACGGACATAAAATACCATACCTGCCAACTACTCCGGTTTTGCCATAATGGTTCCGGTTTTCAAGACCCCGTTCCGGGTTCCGGTTTTATTATTCAAAATTACGGTTTTTCACTAAAAAATTCAGTCAAAAATTTTAAATTGTAAAAAAAACACGGAAAACACCAAAGCAATTCCAAACACGCTGTCGCTCGGAATCGTATCTAAATTTAGAACAAAGGCAATCGGCACTGCTTCATGTAGGTGTATCGCGCATGTGCGAGAGGTCTGAGCCAATTTTCCATGTGCAATCGCGAGGCAATCAGGTAAGAATTATACGTTTTCATCATGGAGTCTGCCGGTGAAAAATCACTAACGAGCGTGAGACACAAACGAAAATTACAGTCTTTTCGTGAGGAATACAGCAAAGCATTTCCGGGAGTTATTATTCGCTCAAGAAGGGGTGAAAATTACGCAAATTGCACTTTGTGTAGACAAGACTTTTTGATTGGACATGGCGGAATCAGCGATGTGAAAGACCTCGTAAGAATGAAAAAACACAAGGCCAGTGCCAGTGACGCTAGCGGCAAACTTGAAGAACATGTGCTGTGTAATTGCAAGCCTTGTCATGCTTGGTGTATCATGTAAACACATAAAATATCAGAGCGATTTTGCCATCATTTACGCACATGTGTCATACAGTGCTAGTATACCCTGCTGATATTTCTAGTCTTCTAGTTACCTCCGCCAAGGAGGTTATGTGATCATCAGCGTTGGTTTGTCTGTTTCTTTGTTAGCATGATAACTCAAAAAGTTATGGACGGATTTTCATGAAGTTTTCACAGATTGTCAGAAATGGGGTATCCTACAGATGATTAGATTTTGGTGGTGCTCTGGATCACCGTCTGGATCCAGGAATTTTTTAAAGGATTCTTTTTTCTTTTTTTTTTTTTTTTTAACATTGCAAGATAGGGCCATTTTCAATATTTTATTTATGATGTTAAACACTGTATGGGGGGAACTGTGGCGCTTGGCGGAGGTCTGCGCTCTCCGAGTGCTTTTCTAGTATTCATAATACATCACATCTGGCCTATTCGAAGTTCTATGCAGTGTTAAGATAGCCTTTTGAATGCAAATTTAATGAATGAATGAATCTTTATTTTGGATAGATTAAAAGTAAAGATTAAAAAGAAACAGAATAACATAACAAAGGGGGAAAGAAAATCCAACAAGGTCAAATTAAACAATAACTCCTCTGATTATACAGTTCAACATAAGTTATCTGAAATGGGTGATGGCTGAAGCCGCAGCTTATATTGTCCACCCATGTTCCATCCAAGAATTCAAAAGAAAAACAAAACAGGAGCGATTACAATTCAGAACAAAGCTAAGACAAAATGTGACAAAAAACTAAGCTACAACACAACACAGACTGGATATGACAATCCTTATGTGATTTTACATGTCATCTTGTATATATGTTTGGAGTATTTCTTCCTTTAGTTTTTGGTTAAATTGTCCAAGCGTTGTACATGATTTTAATTCAGGTCCAAAATCGTTCCATAATCTGACTCCTTGCACTGAAACACAGTGTTGCTTGGTGGTAGTTCTCACTGAAGGTTTTTGAAATATACATATTCCTCTGAAAGGATATTGTTTCTCCCTTATTTGGAACAACTTTTGGATATTTGCGGGCAGTGATAGATTCTTCACTTTAAACATATTACTGCAGTTTTAAAGTCAACCAGATCTTTCAACTTGAGAGCTTTTAATTTAAGAAAAAGTGGGTTTGTTGGTTCCCTGTAAGCAGCTTTGTTTATTATTCTAATAGCTCTCTTTTGAAGCATAAAGATTGGATATATGTTTGTTTTATATGTATTTCCCCATACTGCAGTACAATATGTCATGTATGGGAGTATTAATGAATGATACAAAGTATATAATGTGGGTTGATTCAGCAAATATTTCGCTCTGTGTAGTATTGCAATTGATTTAGATATTTTACCTTTAATATAATTAATATGTGACTTCTATGTCAAATGCTAATATTTGTTTGACACTGCGGCCCCTGGACCCCAGCTAGCTACTAGGCTTTTCAGGTTTGAAAGTTGAAGAAATATGAGGTTGTTAGCTACATTTAGCTAGATTTAATGCTAATATTTGTTTGGCAAATATTAGCATTATTATTATTAGCATTAGCATTATTAGTATTAGCATCGGCCCCTGGACCCCGGCAAGCTACTAGGCTTTTCAGGTTTGAAAAGTTGGCAGGTATGAAATACTCAAAAATACATTGAGAGTCTGAGCTCTGGGCTCAGACTCATGACAGAAAAAGTCAATTTTTTAAGAAAAAAGTAGCAAATTTATGAGAAAATAGCAACACATCTTTCAAATAAAAAGCTGCTTTACATATCAAGTCGCAAGTTTATGAGAAAAAGTTGCGCATTTACAAGAAGTAAAATATTTGACCAACCCATCTGCTATGAAAGTGTCATTCGTCATGATCCCCATGTTTGATTTGGCAAAGATTTTATGCTGGATGCACTTCCTGACCACCCCCCCCCCCCCGAAAATTTACAGGAAAAAAAGTTGCAAATTCATAGGGGAAAAACTGCATATTTAGAGGAAAAAAATGGAAATTTATGAGGAAAAAAAAAATGCAAATTTTGGAGAAAAAATTCAAATTTACAAGAAAAAATGAGCAAATTTAGAGGAAAAACTGCACATTTTTGAAAATAGTTGCAAATTGAGAAAAAAGTTGAAAATTTACAGGAAACAAATGTGCATATTTATGAGAAAAAATTGTAAATTTTTAACATTTTTTGCATTTCTGCTTAGAATTGGTGTTTCAAATCCATTTTATTCAGTTATGTAGCATGATTGAAAAAACATTTACAATGATATTAGATGGACAATTCTCTCCTTTTGTCCAGGTTGGGGGAGAATGTCCCCCTGTCCCCCCATGAGTTACACCTATGAATGGGGATAAGGAGGCTGGTATTGCATCACTTTGCTATCAAGGGGAATAACAACCCCCTCAAATCACATTGTGCAAGAGGTGCATAGATGCATTTCAGAGTTAATACCTACAAAAACACAATTTTGCAGTGAACTGGACCTTTAAGCGGTCAAGAAAATGAATAAATGAATGAAATATGCAGCATTTTTGTCATAAATATGCAGCCTTCTTTTCAGTATACTTTTTCTTCAGTCAGAACAGATAACAGAGCCACCAGCGTTGATCCTTCTGGGAACAGAAAAGCCCACTCAAAAACACAAAACGACACAACTAATCATATTAATGCTAATTTAAAAAAGTTTATTTTCTTTCAATAACCATTTTGTTTAGCTCATGGGGACTCACAAGTGTCCAGAGAACACTTGCAACCCCGTTGTATGTTCGTCACGGTAAACTCATGACACTGATCAACATGACAGTACCCCAACAGCACACATACACCACACCAGCATCAGTCCAACGTGCTATGTTCACACTGGGAATACGTCTTTTTTGCACATTGGCAAGACATTGGCTAGACGTCGGCATTATGTAAACAACCTCTTTCCATGGTGAAGAAAAACCCCTTTACAACATCCACCCAAGTGAGGAACACGCTCCAGGAAGCAGGTGTAGCAGTGCAAACGACCTCTTGTAGATGTATTCCTGACGTAAACCTGCCTTATGTTGGCTGGACGTATGTGTGCTGTTGAGGTCTTATTCACGTGAATAATAACTGTCATGTCGTCAGTCCATATGCCAAATAAAAGTTTTAACAGACACGTTTACAGATGGAGAGCCATGGGTTTACTGCTATGACATGTGAGAGAACAAGAAATGATAAAAGACAAAAGTAACTAAATAAAGAAAATGTCTTTTCAGAGGATCTACTGGTAAGAAATCAATACAAAAATGCATTCTTGTTTTTCAGTTGTGTCTTTGTTACAGAGTTTAACATTAAGTATGTAGTATAGGTACATTTACATTATAATAAACCTCATATCTCGGGGCTGTGATCCTAACAGTGATAGCGCTCATAGCCCAAATCAGTCGTTTGTTCTAGTCTAAGCAAAATTACCTCAACTGATTTGTCACCAAAACAGTTTATACAGTCAAACTGACAGGCTCACAGAACTAACAACATGACATATCTTAGATTTACTTTTTTAGTTTTAAAATTTCTGTTTTGGTCCAGTCACAACAAATTGGATTAAAAGCATCATCATCGTCATCATCATCATCACCCTCTCAGTGTATTTGTCACTGTGTGGTGACGGCTCAGTCATCACACCAACATCTGTCCGTCTTTACTGTGGTTGAGCTGAATTATTGCACTTCTTCAGGAGGAAGTGAAACAGGCGCAGAGTGTGTGTGTGTGTGTGTGTCTGCTGCGCTACGGGTCTGCTTGAGTTGATTTTTTTTTTTTTTTTTTTTGTAATGAGGTCAACACCAACACAGTTATTTCAGCAATATGTCTGCCATTGACAAGGTGAATGAATATTGCTTTTACGTCATTTGATATGTTGTTCACTCTTCAGGAACAATGCCGTATCCTTTTGTACTCTGATTACAGTCCTGTCATTTTTTTATACTACACCCCTCTCCACAGTCCACAAAGGTTTTTAAGCTACTAGCATCCCCCGGGTTTGCATCTGCAGTCCACGCTACGACACTCGCTTTCTGGAGCTGGTGCGGCCCAGGCTGGCCGTGCTGGAGCGCCGTGAGAGAACGGGGGTAGCAGGCGTGGGGGACGCCTCGCTGGGACAGCCGTGCTGGAGCAAAATATCGATGCAGCCTTTGCTCCCTGTTTTCCTGGCTATCATCATGGGGGTCTGGCCTTTGTTATCTTTTGCTTTCACATCAATGCCGTACTGTTGGAGGAGAGATAGAAGACAGAAGATGATTAGAAGATAGTACGGTTATGTAAAATGTAGATTTGGACTACATTTACTGTGGGGAAAAAAGGAAAATTCAGTACATTTTAACAAGAAGTGTAGTAACAATTTGTGCTGGTGGGGCAGAGTTAAGACTGGTTGTTGGACTGGAGCTGGAAAGCCCGGAGGCTGTGGCTGAGAGGAGGATGAGGGACATGATCAAGTCCATCTTGGATAACCCCTCCCACCCTCTCCATGATGAGCTGTGGCAGATGGGCAGCTCATTCAGCCACTGCGTCATGGTGCAAAACTGTCGTGCCTGTTGCCATTACACTGCATAACAGCCAGAGCCACAGCCTGACACAGCACTGACTACCTAACACCTGAATTTTCCTCACAGGGAACACTGCTGCTTTTTTTTAATTTTAAACTTTGTAACATCGGCAGCATTTTACTGGTCAGCATGATGTAAACATGCATTCTGAAGTTTTCAGTGCAAGTTTATGCAAAACTTTAAAGCTGAGTATTTAAGTAGACATTCAGATGAAATTCAAAGTGCCACTTTATGCATGAGGTAAAAATGCTATAGGTCTGTGGATAAAGAAACTACCCCTTTAAGTTGTATTTTGTCATGTTTATTTAGTAGTGGTTCAGATATTATTCTCTGTCCATTCTTAGATTTTAGGTTTGATCTTATTTTGAAGTCCTTCCTGTTCCGGTTCACCTAGGCTTGTTGTTGAAGTCCTGCTTTCCAGTTCACAGTTATAATTTGCTGTTTATATTTCTGTCACCTACCTCTCATCAGCTGTAACTCTCCCCCGAAAGGTAAACCCATGTTATGTCTTTGTTTCTGTCATTTTCCCATCTGGCTTGTACTTTCAGTTTCATTCTTTTGTTTACGTTTCACTTTTAGTGTCTTCCACCCTCCAAGCTGAAAAAGCCACAGCTGCTGGACACACGTCCCTCTGCTCAGTTCTTGACAGAATTCGGCATGATCCTTTACCATGATACTTTTGCAAGTGTTTTATCAAGTTGGTGGTGTTAAGCCCAATTTATAGTGGCAAAAACATGCTGGTACACGAGCGAGCGCAGTGGACATATTTGTGCGCAAACCCTATGCAGAGGGTGAGCGCTGACCGAGCGCATGCAGACCCCAAAAAGTTGTATGTTTGTCACACTTAAATGTTTCAGACCATCAAACAAATGTAAATATTAGACAAAGATAACACAAGTAAACACAAAATGCAGTTTTTAAATGAAGGTGTTTGTGATTAAGGGAAAAAAATCAAAACCTATATGGCCCTGTGTGAAAAAGTGATTGCCCCCTAAACCTAATAACTGGTTGGGCCACCCTTAGCAGCAACAACTGCAATCAAGCATTTGCGATAACTGGCAATGAGTCTTTTACAGCATTGTGGAGGAATTTTGGTCCACTCTTCTTTGCAGAATTGTTGTAATTCAGCTACATTGGAAGGTTTTTGAGCATGAACCGCCTTTTTAAGGTCATGCCATAGCATCTCAATCAGATTCAGGTCAGGACTTTGACTACGCCACTCCAAAGTCTTCATTTTGTTTTTCTTAAGCCATTCAGAGGTGGATTTGCTGGTTTGTTTTGGATCATTGTCCTGCTGCAGAACCCAAGTGAGCTTCAGCTTGAGGTCACGGACAGATGGCCGGACATTCTCCTTCAAGATTTTTTGGTAGACAGCAGAATTCATGGTTCCATTTACCACAGCAAGTCTTCCAGGTCCTGAAGCAGCAAAACAGCCCCAGACCATCACACTACCACCATCATATTTTACTGTTAGTATGATGTTCCTCTTCTGAAATGCTGTTACTTTTACGCTGGATGTAATGGGACACACACCTTCCAAAAAGTTCAACTTTTGTCTTGTCAGTCCACAGAATATTTTCCCAAAAGTCTTGGGGATCATCAAGTAGTTTTCTGGCAAAACTGAGACGAGTCTTTATTTTCTTTTTGCTCAGCAGTGGTTTCAGTCTCAGAACTCTGCCATGCAGACCATTTTTGCCCAGTCTCTTTCTTATGGTGGAGTCATGAACACTGATCTTAACTGAGGCAAGTGAGGCCTGCAGTTCTTTGGATGTTGTTGTGGGGTCTTTTGTGATCTCTTGGATGAGTCGTCGCTGTGCTCTTGGGGTAATTTTGGTCAGCCAGCCACTACTGGGAAGGTTCACCACTGTTCCATGTTTTCGCCATTTGTGGATAATGGCTCTCACTGTGGTTCGCTGGAGGCCCAAAGCTTTAGAAATGGCTTTATAAACTTTTCCAGACTAATAGATCTCAATTACTTTGTTTCTCATCTGTTCCTGAATTTCTTTGACTCACAGCATGATGTCTAGCTTTTGAGGATCTTTTGGTCTATTTCACTTCTTCTTCTTCTCTTGGTTACTGGCGGATAGCAAACAACTGAAAGGTGCATACTGCCACCTACTGTACAAGAGTGTGTAACATTATGTCATCTGTGCCCGACCCCTAAATTCTATGACTTAATCCTGTGTTATTTAAAAAAGAGAAAAAGAGCCCTTCCCGTTGTTCTTAGTGCCTCTCCATTTCCATCTGTTCCCAAAATGCCAGTTAAATCCCATTTCCTACCAGCCTCTCAAACTTCATTTTTCATTCTCTGTCTTTCATTGCCATACCTGTGATAGTGTAATAAGATGTGCTCGACATTTTCTTTTACTCCACATTCTCTACATTTGTCACTTTCGCTTTTCCCCATGGTGAATAAAGTGTCATTTAAACCTGTATGATCCAGTCTGAGTCTTGCCATAATGATGTCTTCCCTCCTGTTTGTTGTTTTATAATTCTTTACTGCAATAGATTTTTGTATTTTGTAATACGATCTACCTTTATTATCTTCATCCTATCTTTTTTGCCATAGCTCACTTCCTTTTTTCTTGATTACTGCTTTCCCTTCACCTTTTCCAAGAGACAATGGTATAGTTATTTCTTTCCCATGTACACTTTTTGCTAATTTGTCTGCACAGTCATTCCCTTTCAACCTTTCGTGTGCAGGAACCCAACAAAACTGAACTTCTCTACCACCCCTGTGTACCCTTAGTAAACTGTGACATAGCTCAATCACCAAGTCTTCCCTTGTCGATTTTAGTGTCTGTAGGGTTTTTAAAGCTGTAAGTGAATCTGTGCACACCACCACCCGGTCCGGTCTGACTTCCTCCACTCACTGCAAACCAATAATTATTGCCACCATCTCTGTTGTAAACACGGATGTATTGTTGGAGAGTCTTTTTGAGATGGTCACTTTAAACCCTGGAATGTATACTCCAACTCCAACAGAGCCCTCTTTGTTCTTTGAACCGTCAGTATAGAGCTGTAAGAAGTTACAGTAATTGTTCCTGAGGTAAATGCTTGTTTTAACACCAACTTCACTCATATGCCAATCCTTTTTCCTCATTAGCAGACTAATGTCTACGTCTTTTCCCGGAAACAGCCAAGGGGGAACATTACTCACTGGACTGGTGTTAGCTATATCAATAGTGTCTAGTCCATACCTTCTGGCTTTTCTTTCAATTGTCCACCCAAACCCATGTCTCTGGAAGTTAGAATATTCCCAGCAATCTTGTAGTGTTGTTTTTGAAATATTCGCTTCCTCACTTCCTTTCAGCTTGACCCAGTATGATAATGCGAGTTTATCTCTTCTCAAATCCATTGGCATTTCTCCTGCTTCTATTAAAACTGCATTGTTTGGTGTTGACAGCTCCAATGCACAGGCAAAGTGCTCTATGCTGCATTCTATCTATTTTTTCCAGAGTCATCTTTGCTGCTGCTCCATAAATCATGCATCCATAGTCTATTGTCGATCTCATTAGTGTTCTGTAAATGTCAATTAATGCCTGTTTATCTGCACCCCATTCGTGTCCAGCTACAGCTTTTATGAGATTAATGACTTTTTTGCACTTTGTCTCCAGATTTTCAACATGAACTCTCCATGTGTATGCACTATCAAACCACAATCCTAGATATCTGAACTCACTCACTTCCTCTATTGGTTGATTATATAATGTTAATGGTTCTGTATCACTTCTGCATTTTTTGTGAAAATCATATAGCAGGATTTACTGTTTGAAAATTTAAATCCTCACTCATGTGACCACTTTTCCACTTTCTCCATTGCTTTCCTGATGTTTTTGAACACAAATTTCTCATTTCTTCCCCTCGTCCATATGGATCCATTATCTGCATATAATGTTGTTTTGATGGATCCCTCTTGATCCTCAAGCATGTCATTACTCATTATGTTGAATAAAACTGAGCTTATCACACTCCCCTGAGGAACACCATTTTCAATTTCAGTCATTAGAAACTTCTGATCCTACTTTAACCCTAATTGTCCTGTGTGTTAAAAAAATCCATTATCCAATTATACATCCAATGCCCATTTTACACCAATGCCCATTTTATTCAATTTGATAAGAAGTCCATCCCTCCACAGTGAGTCATAAGCCTTTTCAATATCCAGATAAACTATAACCATTACTTCTTTCATTTTGAGAGTCTTTTCAATATCATTACTTACCCTAACTACAACATCCACTGTGGATCTTCCTCTTCTAAAACCATTCTGATAGTTGTTTATTAATCGTGTTTGCTCTAGTACATATAAGAGTCTGTAAACTAACACCTTCTCCATCCATTTCCCTAAGTGTGACTTTAATGCTATTGGCCTGTAGTTGCTTGGATGAGCTGGATCTTTCCCTTGCTTATTAAAAGGTAAAATTACAGCCTTTTTCTACCCACTTGGGATAACCCCCTCCTTCCATATTTTGTTAAACAATTTCAGCACCAGTTGCATTGATTGCATAGGCAACTGCCGGAACATTCAATTCAATTCAATTCAACTTTATTTATATAGCGCCATTTCACAGCAACAGTCATCTCATAGCACTATCAACTGTAGGGGGGAACCCCCACAGTTGCAGAAAGACCCCAGCAATCAGGCGATCCCCTGTGAGCAAGCACTTGGCGACGGTGGAGAGCAAAAACTCCCTTTTAACAGGAAGAAACCTCCAGCAGAACCAGGCTCAGGGAGGGGCAGTCATCTGCTGTGACTGGCTGGGGGGTGAGGGGATAGAGAAGAAGAAAAGAACAGACATGTAGAGAGCAAACAGCACGATGGGGACTCAATCTATGGGAGAGAACAAACAAATGTTAATCACCAGCAAAAAAAAATATTTCATAGAGAGTGAGGAAAGGAGTGAGGCCCAGTGCATTACTGGAGGTCCCCCGGCTGACTAAACCTATTAGCAGCATAACTAAGGGAGGGTTCAGAAACACATGATCCCTCCCTAATTGTAGGCTATATCAAAAAGGTAGGTTTTAGCCCTATTCTTAAAAACAGAGATCGAGTCTGACTCCCGAATCCAGATTGGCAGCTGATTCCACAGGAGAGGAGCTTGATAACTGAAGGCTCTGCCTCCCATTGTACTTTTGGAGATTCTAGGTATTACAAGTAATCCTGTATTTTGGGAGCGTAGTGCTCTGTTAGGATAATACGGTAGTATCAGATCTTTTAAATAAAAAGGAGCCTGATTGTTTAGAGCTTTGTAAGTAAGAAGAAGGATTTTAAACTTAATTCTAAACTCTATGGGAAGCCAATGAAGGGAGGCCAGAACCGGAGAGATATGATCTCTCTTTCTAGTACCTGTTAAAACTCTTGCTGCAGCATTTTGGATCAGCTGAAGACTTTTTAAAGATGTTTTAGGACAGCCTGATAATAAAGAATTACAATAATCTAATCTCGAGCTAACAAAAGCGTGGCTCAGCTTCTCAGCATCACTCTGAGACAAGATGCTCCTAATCTTGGCAATATTACGCAAATGATAGAAGGCAGTCTTAGAAACAAATTTAATATGTGAATTGAAGGACAAATCCTGATCAAAAATAACTCCAAGGTTCCTCACAGAGCTATTAAGAGAAAGAGTAACTGCATCCAAACTGAAAGTTTGATTTGGAAAGGAATTTCTAAGGTTTTTTGGACCAACAAGAATGACTTCAGTCTTATCTGAATTTAATAGCAGGAAATTACAAGTCATCCAAGCTTTAATTTCCTTAAGACAGGCTTCTAACTTGGCTAATTGATTACTATCATCTGGCTTCATTGACAGGTATAATTGTGTGTCATCTGCATAACAATGAAAATGTATACAGTGCTTTCTAATAATGTTGCCTAACGGAAGCATATATAAACTAAAAAGAGTGGGGCCTAGCACAGATCCCTGTGGAACTCCATGACTAAGCTTTGAGTTGAAAGAAAACTCATTATTTACATGAACAAACTGGAACCTATCAGATAAATAAGATCTAAACCACTGCAACGAAGTTCCATTAAGTCCAACATAGTGTTCTAATCTATCAAGTAGAATATTATGATCGATAGTATCAAAAGCTGCACTAAGGTCTAAAAGGACAAGTACAGAAACTAGTCCATTATCAGATGCAATGAGGAGGTCGTTAGTGACCTTCGCTAAGGCTGTTTCAGTACTATGATGGATTCTAAACCCAGATTGAAACTCTTCAAGTAAACCATTTCCCTGCAGGTGGTCAAATAATTGCGTAGCAACAACTCTTTCTAAGATTTTTGAAATGAAAGGGAGATTAGAGATTGGTCTATAGTTAGCTAAAGCTCCTGGATCTAGCGTTGGCTTTTTGAGTAAGGGTTTAATTACAGCCGTTTTAAAAGCCTGCGGTACATGGCCTAAAGTTAATGAAGAATTGATTATATGAAGAATAAAGCTACCAATAAATGGGAAGACTTCTTTAAATAACCTGGTAGGAATAGGGTCTAAAAGACAAGTTGAAGGTTTGGATGAGGAAACTATTTTGTCTAACTCACAAAGGTCGATTGGAGTAAACTCATCAAGACAGACATCAAAAGAAGGAGTTGTAGTAGTTACAGTATTTAAGTTAACTGTGGGAAGAATCTGATTGATTTTATCTCTGATGGATGAAATTTTATTATTGAAAAAGTTCATAAAGTCCTGACTAGAAAGCTCTAAGGGAATGCTAGGATTGACAGAGTCCTGACTCTTTGTCAACCTGGCTACAGTACTGAAAAGAAACCTGGGATTATTCTTGTTCTCTTCTATTAATGCAGAGTAATAACTTGTTCTAGCTTTTCTAAGAGATTTTTTATAAATTAAAAGATGATTTCTCCAAGCTAAATAGATTTCATCTAAATTAGTAGAGCACCATTTTCTTTCTAATTGACGAGTCTTCTGTTTTAAGCTACGAGTTTCTGTGTTGAACCAAGGAGTTAGAAATCTCTGATTAGACTTTTTCTTTTTTAAGGGGGCCACCAAGTCTAGAGCCTGATGCAGAGAAGCTGAAACACTATCCACCATGTTATCAATTACAGAAGGAGCAAGCTGTCTATAGCTTATTTCCGTTGTGTTGACACATGGCATAGAGGAAACAATCTGCATAAATTTGGAAACAGCATCATCTGAGAGGCATCTACTGTAATAATATTTTTCTTTAGGAGCCAAATAGTCAGAGATAGTAAAATCAAAGGTTAACAGACAATGGTCTGACAGTACAGGGTTATGAGGAGACACTACAAGATTTTCTATTTCTATGCCATATGTCAGAACAAGGTCCAATGTATGGTGGAGGTAATGAGTAGAATTTCCTACTTTCTGAGAAAACCCAATCGAGTCTAATATTGAATTAAAAGCCACATTAAGGCAGTCACTATCTACATCCACATGTATATTAAAGTCCCCTACTATAATTATTCTATCAGATTTCAGCACTAAATCAGCTAAGAAATCAGCAAATTCGGATAAAAATTCTGAGTAGGTTGATGGGGGACGATAAACTATGGCAAATAAAATTGGGTTTAACCTAAAATTGCTAAAGTGCCCAATACTGAGGACCAGGCCCTCAAAGGAATTATAACATGTTTTTTTGCTTTACATTAACTAGTAATTTGGAATGGTAAATTGTTGCTACTCCTCCTCCACGACCAGAACTTCTGGGATTTTGACAGTTTAAATAACCAGAGGGAGTTGATTCATTTAAACCAACATAATCCTCTTGCCCTAACCAAGTCTCTGTAAGGGATATTAAATCAATCTGATGATCAATTAACAGATCATGGACTAACAGAGACTTGGGAGTTAGAGACCTAATATTTAATAAACCACATTTAATTTTTAAATTATGAGGAGGAACAGAGGCCAAATCATTCATTTTAGAGGCTTTATGTTTAATTTGAGTTTTACCAGTATTTTGCTTTATCACTTTGGGATGCTTATACATTATATTTTTATTCACTTTGGAGGGAGCAGACAACAATTCTCTGATGGGGAAGTCAGGGGCTAAGTTGAGGGGTGGCGGATGAAGAGGAGCTGCAGAGAGGCGTGTAACACTGCGACTCTGCTTCCTGGTCCCAACTCTGAGTAGTCAGGGTTTTGGAAATTTGGATAAAAAAGATGCCAGATTGTTAGATAAATGAGAAGCGCCATCCAAAGTGGGATGAATGCTGTCTCGTCTCATAAGACCAGGTTTTCCCCAAAAAGAGCTCCAATTGTCAATGTAGCCCACGTCATTTTTAGGACACCACACAGACAGCCAGCGGTTCAAGGACGACGAGCGGCTAAACATGTCATCACTGGTCAGATTGGGGAGGGGCCCAGAGAATACTACAGTGGCAGACATCGTTTTTGCAAAGTCACACACCGATTCTACATCAAGTTTCGTGACTTCCGACTGCCGGAGACGGATGTCATTAATGCCGGCGTGAATAACAATTGTGGAGTATTTACAGTTACTTTTAGCCAGCACTTTCAAATTTGACTCGATGTCGCCTGCTCTGGCCCCAGGAATGCATTTTATGACCGCTGGAGTCTCTAGGTTCACGTTTCTGACTACAGAGTCGCCAATGATCAGAGTTTTTCCTCAGCGGGTGTGTCGCTGAGCGGGGAAAAACGATTAGAAACGTGAACAGGTTGGTGGTGAGCCGGGGCTTTGCGACTAGGCTTCCTTCTCACAGTCACCCACCCAGTCTCCTCGCTGCTGAGGAGAGCCGGGGAACCGCTGACAGGGGGGCCTAAGCTAGCTAGCTCCGCTGCAGCTAATGGGCGTCCGTCAAGATTAACTGGCACAGACGGTGTTTCAGTGCAGCGGAGCCGGGATTCCAAATCAGACAACCTCGCCTCGAGCGCCTCAAAAAGACAACATTTATTACATTTACCGTTATCACTAAAAGAGGCAGAGGTGTAGCTAAACATCTGACAGAGAGAGCACACCAGAGGAGAGGAAAGAGAGCTAGTAGCCATAGCTAATGGCTGGAGAGCAAACCACACAGGCAGACAGCAAAACAGGAAGTGACGATACGTTACCACAAGGAAGTGACGATCCCACATAGCATAGCTTAACTGATCATATCCTGGAGCTGTGTATCCACTATCTTGCAAAGCTCTCTTAAGCTCTGACATTGTGAGCTCGAGGTCTAATGCAGTCATATCTTCTTTCACTTCCTTTTTCAAGTTTGCATTTTCTCTGAGTTTATGCTCCCTTTGCTGTCTATGATTCTCACCAAGATGTTCTCCTCTATGCACTGCTGCAAATGCTCTACCTAGGACTTCTGCCTTTTCTTTGTCTGATACAGCCATCTTGTCCCCATCCACTAGAGCTGGGACTTTAACTGATACCCTTTCCCCCTTCATTTTTTTAAACATACCCCAGACATCACCTAGTTCTGTTTTCCTACCAAAGGTGGAACAAAATTCTCTCCATGCTGACCTTTTCCTGTTTTTAATAATCCTTCGAGCTACTGCCCTTTTTTTTAATAATCTATTAAATTTTCACTATTCATATTCTTCCTCAGCTCTCTGAATGCCTTGTTTCGCTCTTTTACTGCAATACTACATTCCTCATTCCACCAGGGTACAACCTTCTTCCTACCCTGTGTTGTTTTCTTAGGTATACTTGCTATTGCAGCATTCAGAATATGATTGGTTACCTGACTTGAACACTCTTCTATGCCACCTTCTAATGTTACCTCTAATGTTACCAAATGGCATGATTGTACAAATGTTCCCCAATCTGCCTTGTCAAAACACCATCTTGTAAAACATCTTCCTTCTTGTATACATGCTTCAGTTTTAATGACTGTAAGTATTGGGAAGTTATCACTTCCCATAGTTGTACTGTTCATAGCCATTCATTCACAGGCACTCACTAAAGAATCAGATACCAGAGTCAGGTCAATACATGATGATGTGCCCCTATGCACATCCACCCTGGTACCTTCACCACCGTTGAGACAAATTAGCGATCTTTCATCTAACATCTCTTCCACAACATTTCCATTGTTATCTGTATGTGCTACCCCACAAGCAATTATGGGCATTAAAGTCTCCACACCATACCTCTTTCATATGCCCTTCCCCTGCCATAACACTGAAAGTATCTGCGTTAACTTTCCACATGGGTTGTAATAATTAATCAGCTTAATATTTCCTTGTCCATTTGGCCTACAAATTTCAATAATATTACACTCTCTATCCTCAGGGGAGGGAATCACCCTATATGCCAGGCCATCTTTAATGGAAGTGGCACATCCTCCTCCATTTACGCTGTTAATTCTATCCTGTCTGATTGAACTATATCCTGGAATGACATAATCTAAGTGAGGTTGATGCCATGTCTCCTGTACACACACTACCTCTAGAACAACTTGTAGTTCGTAAAGATGCTTCTTGAGTTCTTGTCCGTTTGCTATAAGACTCCTCGCATTCCACTGTAGTATGTGTAGTACCATATTGAGATATTAAGTTTCAACACGTGGCTCCCCATTTTCAGCTGTCAATAAACCATGAATCTGGTCAGCTTTGATATCTTTCACCTCTAGGAATCTTTCTGCTGCTTCCACAATGGTTTTGATTCTGTCACTTTTCTTCTTTAGTTGTGCTGCAACATTAATGGTGTGGCAGATAAACGCTACAACATTTGTCCTCTTAACTATCAATGTGTCATCATCCATTTTGCATTTGTGGACACAAAAATTCCTTGCAGTGGCATGATCTTGTGGTTGTGTGGGATTTGTTGATGGCTGTGCTTCCCTTTGAACTGAACTTTTTTGAGGAAGGCCTGTTGTGTTTCTAACCATTCCTGCCTCTCCAACTGTCTTTAGCGCTTCCGCATACAAGATTTTCTTACTTATTCTCATTTCCTGGGCTTGCCTAGCTTCCCTCTGCACAACACATCCTCCATATGCAGCACTGTGGTCACCCCTGCAGTTGCAACACTTTACTTTGGCATCCTTTTCACATTTACCATATTCGTGCTCCCCTCCACATCTAGCACATCTTAACTTTCCCTTACATTGCTGAGCAGTGTGACCCATCCTTTGACATTTGTAGCACCTGAGTGGCTTTGGGACATATTCTCTGACACTGTAATACTGGTATCCTACAGTATTTGGACTGATTTAAGGAGTATTTCCTCAAACTGAATCATTACAGACAGTGCATCCTGCAGTGAACCTTCTCTTTTACTCTTTAGCCTTTTCACATCCTTCACCTTTCCTCCTTGGATCTCATTTTTCACTTCTTCCATAGACATGCACAAAGGGACACCTGATATAACTCCCCTCAAGTCTGCTGTTACGCCAGGAACATGCACCTTCATTTGTGCTCTGTTTAGACATGTCATTGCCAGTATTTTCTCTTGCTGTTATTTACTTGATGCATAAATTAACAGCCGGTTATTATTCAAGAACTTTGCAAACTTAACTCTCCCAATTTCTTTCTCAATTGCTTTTGTTAGCTTAACAGGGTGAAAGTGCCCCCACCCTGACTGAACTCAATGACAACCTTCCACTCATTCCCTACATCATCAAACTGCCATCCATGGTGGCTAATTCATGTTTTCTTCGCATTGTTACTTCCTCCAGCGTCACTCTCATCTGATCCCTTTCTAGCTGTTGGTGGCCTCCTAGCTGGTCTTTTCTGCCCAGGTACTTTCCAGTCCATGCCATCTTTATCAAGCCCGTCAGAGCTAGATGCCATAATCTTACAGTCAGTGTACAGTTCCTGCTATCCGCCACAAACAAACCAGTCCTACCACCAGCCGAACACAGACGTAAATGCCGTCTCAACATTCCATCTGTCGAAGTCTGTCTTCATGTCTGTGTCTTCTTTTTTCAGCCCTGGGATTCCAGCGGCTTAAGTGTCCTACCACTCTCCTGGCCCTGACACATCACCGTCTACTTCACTTTGTCAGGCAGGTCCTATTTAAGTGATTTCTTGATTGAGAACAGGTGTGGCAGTAATCAGGCCTGGGTGTGGCTAGAGAAACTGAACTCAGCTTTCCAAAGATGTGATAAACCACAGTTAATTTATGTTTTAATAGGGGGGCAATCACTTTTTCCACATAGGGCTATGTAGGTTTGGATTTTTTTCCCGTTAATAATAAACGCCTTTATTTACAAACTGCATTTTGTGTTTACTTGTGTTATCTTTGTCTAATATTTAAATTTGTTTGATGATCTGAAACATTTAAGTGTGAGAAATGTACAAAAAAATGAAAAATCGGGAAGGGGGCAAACACTTTTTCACACCATTGTATGTGTTCCATCTAAAATCCAGCAGAAGCCAGCATGCATTGCTGCCAGAGACATTCAGACAGTCCACACCATCGGCCAGCTAGAGGTGGACTTGTCGCTAGTGCTACATGCCCTGTTTAATCAATCATTTCCTGTCTGCAATTATTAGACAACAATGGTGGCAGGTTGGTCTCATGCACTACACTTTATTTATTTTGTACATAATCATTTCTGTACAGATTATGTACAGAATCATTTCTGTACGATTTTAATGTATTTTACTTTGCTGCGCGGCATCAAGCCAGAACTGTCAGATGATTACGTCACCAGCAAATCATCCTCACTCTCTGTGTCTGACGCGTCTTCATTAAAACTATGATGGCATTCAGGTTGTTGGGGGCCCCCTCAGTTGGTTCCTCGCAATGGAAATGACACTTTAGTTTCAAACAAGCAATTTGATTAGACAATAAGGATACCAGGATACTATACAATATTTTCCAATAACTTGACTTGGCTGACTTAAAGTCTCCGTCTTTTGTCCTCTCTGTCTTGCACCACAAACCTCATTTCTGACTCCAAAATGAGGAAAACTGCCAATATCCTGCCAACTTTCATCACATTTTTACACAATAAAACATGCCCCTTTTAAAAAAAAAAAAAAAAAAAAAATTGCAAATTTATGAGAAAAAGTTGCAAATTTTTGAGAAAGAACATTCATAGGAAAAAAGTTGAAACTTGAAACTTTTTTACCCCCCCCCCCACACACACACACACAAATCTGTGAGGAAAAAATTGCAAATTTACAAGGAAGACACTGCAAATTTTGGAGAAAAAAGTTGCAAATTTACAAGAAAAAGTTTCAAATGTACAGAAAAAAAGTTGCAAATTTAAGAGAAAAAAGTTACAAATTTATGAGAAAAGCTCAGATTTTTGAGAAAAGTTGCAAATTTACAAGAAAATGTTTCAAATTTATAGGAAATATCAAATTTTATGAGAAAAAAGTTGGAAATTTGTGAGAAAAAGTTGCAAATTTAGAAGAAAAAGTTTCACATTTATAGGAAAAAAAGTTTCAATTTCATGAGAAAAAAGCTGGTAATTTGTGAGAAAAAGTTGCAAATTTACAAGAAAATGTTTCAAATTTATAGGAAAGTATCAAATTTATGAGGAAAAAAGTTGGATATTTGTGAGAAAAAAATTGCAAATTGACAAGAAAAAGTTTCACATTTGTAGGAAAAAAAGTTTCAAATTCGTGAGAAAAAAGATGGAAATTGTGAGAAAAAGTTGCAAAATTACAAGAAAAAGTTTCAGATTTTTGAGAAAAAAGTTGCAAATTTACAAGAAAAGGTTTCAAATTTATAGGAAAAAGCTGGAAATTTGTGAGAAAAAGTTGCAAAGTTACAAGAAAAAGTTTCAAATTTTTGAGAAAAAAGTTTTAAATTTATGAGAAAAAAGTTTCAAATTTACAAGAAAAAGTTTCACATTTATAGGAAAAAAGTTTCAAATTTACAAGAAAATGTTTCAAATTTATAGGAAAAAGGTTTCAAATTTATGAGAAAAAAGTTGCAAATTTACAAGAAAAAGATTCAGATTTTTGAGAAAAAAGTTGCAAATTTACAAGAAAATGTTTCAAATTTATAGGAAAAACGTTGCAAATTTGTGAGAAAAAGTTGCAAATTTATAAAAAAGTTGCAAATTTTTGAGAAAAAAGTTACAAATTTACAAGAAAATGTTTCAAATTCATAGCAAAAAAGTTTCAAATGAGAAAAAAGTTGGTAATTTGTGACAAAAAGTTGCAAATTTTCGAGAAAAAAGTTACAAATTTACAAGAAAAAGTTTCAGATTTTTGAGAAAAAAATTATAAATTTACAAGAAAATGTTTCAAATTTATAGGAAAAACATTGCAAATTTGTGAGAAAAAGTTGTAAATTTATAAAAAAAAGGTGCAAATTTTTGAGAAAAAAGTTACAAATTTACAAGAAAATGTTTCAAATTCATAGCAAAAAAGTTTCAAATGAGAAAAAAGTTGGTAATTTGTGAGAAAAAGTTTTAGATTTTCAAGAAAAAGTTGCAAATTTACAAGAAAAAGTTTCAGATTTATAGGAAAAAAATTGCTACTTTATGAGAAAAAAATGATTGTGATGTAGAGAAGTGTATTTGCTGAAAAAAATAACTGTTTCTGGGTATTGTGCAGCACACTCACTCCACCCCTCACCCCCGTCTTTCCATCACTGTTTCCTCTAAATGTCACTCCAAGCTTTTCTAAAATGTTGGTAACTGCTGACAGACTGCTGGACTTAAGAGACTGGACTAAAAAAAGTCAGAATTGGTGAGTGTAAAGCTGCAAATTTAGAAAAAAAAGTGTCAAATTCATGTGAAAAAGTCACAGTTTTATCATAAAAAGTAGCAAATTTTAAAGAAAAAATGTCTAAGGAAAAAGAAAAATGTGATAGAAAAACCTCACAAAGGTAAAGTTACTAATCACTACTCCAGTTTCTTCTTCAGTAGCTACAGTATTCCTGACTTTTACTCAAATTAACTTTTGGTGACTGCTCTCACATAGGTGACTATTCAATCCCCTCGGGTAAGGCTACTTTCAGACTACTCCATCCACCTGTGACAGAAACACATGAATGGGTGCAGAAAGGAGAAACCCACCCAGACCAGCAGCTGGGTCATCACTACGTCTCCCAGCTGACAGGCAGCGTGCAGCGCTGTGTGAAGCAGCACAGGTGACCCGGGCGGTGGAGCGTTGATCTGTTCCTTGGTGCTGTGGGCCAGAAGAAGCAGCAGCCCAGGCAGGTCCCTGTCAGTCACCGCAGACAGTAGTCGTACCGGCACGCTCTCCGTCTCTGGAAGCTGCTTCCCTGAAGGTGGATTAAGAGGTGCCACAAACGCCCGCTGTTCGTACTTTGCACGGATCCATGATTCTCTTTCCTCTCTAAGTGGGGACAAAAGAACGAGCAGACAAAGATGTGAATGAGAATACAAGCACATAAAAACATCAGCAAGACTGAAACATGATGCTGGTTCACATTTGGGCTGTGGCAGTATCAGATTTTAACTGCACTGGAAACTGTGTTAGTCATGATCCCGTCACAATACAGTGGTGTGAAAAAGTGTTTGCCCCTTGCTGATTTCTCATTTTTTTGTATGTTTGTCACACTTAAATGTTTCAGATCATCAAACAAATTTGAATATTAGACAAAGATAACACAAGTAAACACAAAATGCAATTTTTAATTGAAGGTGTTTATTATTAAGGATAAAAAAAAAAAATCCAAACCTACATGGCCCTGTGTGAAAAAGTGATTGCCCCCCCTGCTAAAATATAAATTAACTGTGGTTTATCACATCTTTGGAAATCTGAGTTAAATTTTCTAGCCATTTCTAAAGCTTTGGGATTCCAGCGAACCACAGTGAGATCCATTATCCACAAATGGCAAAAACACAGAACAGTGGTGAACCTTCCCAGGAATGGCCAGCTGACCAAAATTACCCCAAAAGCTCAGCGATGACTCATCCAAGAGGTCACAAAAGACCTCACAACAACATCCAAAGAACTGCAGGCCTCACTTGCCTCAGTTAAGATCAGTATTCATGACTCCACCATAGGAAAGGGACTGGGCAAAAATGGCCTGCATTTTGTGGTTCCAAGACGAAAACTACTGCTGAGCAATAACAACAAAGGCTCGTCTCAGTTTTGCCAGAAAACATCTTGATGATCCCCAACAAATTTGGGAAAATACTCTGTGGACTGACGAGACAAAAGTTGAACTTTCTGGAAGGTGTGTGTCCCATTACATCCGGCGTAAAAGTATTTTACGCTGGAGCATTTCAGAAAAGGCATTTCAGAAAAGGAACATCATACTAACAGTAAAATATGGTGGTGGTAGTGTGACGGTCTGGGGCTGTTTTGCTGCTTCAGGACCTGGAAGACTTGCTGTGGTAAATGGAACCATGAATTCTGCTGTCTATCAAAAAATCCTGAAGGAGAATGTCCAGCCATCTGTTTGTGACCTCAAGCTGAAGCACACTTGGGTTCTGCAGCAGAAAAATGATCCAAAACATACCAACAAGTCCACCTCTGAATGGCTTAAGAAAAACAAAATGAAGACTCTGGAGTGGCCTAGTCAAAGTCCTGACCTGAATCCGATTGAGATGCTGTGGCATGACCTTAAAAAGGCAGTTCATGCTCGAAAACCCTCCACAACTTCCTCCACAACGCTGTAAAAGGCTCATTACCAGTTATCGCAAAAGCTTGATTGCAGTTGTTGCTGCTAAGGGTGGCCCAACCAGTTATTAGGTTTAGGGGGCAATCATTTTTTCGCACAGGGCCACGTAGGTTTGGATTTTTTCCCTTACTAATAAACACCTTCAGTTAAAAACTGCATTTTGTGTTTACTTGTGTTATCGTTGTCAAATATTTAAATTTGTTTGATGATCTGAAACATTTAAGTGTGACAAATATACAAAAAAAGGAGTAATCAGGAAAGGGGCAAACATTTTTTCACACAACTGTGTCTATGAAAAATGTGTGTTAAGTTGATCTTAACTTTGCGAATTGCATAATTCAGTGTTTTTCAACCAGGAGTCCTTGGAACGTTCAGGCTTCCCTGGGAAATTTTCTAGTTTTATGTCATCCATCCATCTTCTTCTGCTTAATCCTTTTTTGGGTCGCGGGGGGGGGGGGCTGGACCCTATCCCAGCATCTTTGGGCGAGAGGCAGGGTACACCCTGGACAGATCGCCAGTCCATCGCAGGTCGTAATTGGTCCAAAAAAATTGCAAATAATTTGCTGTTGTTGTGCATGGGTGCATGAGTGCTGACAGCACCCAAGCACAACAGAGGCAAATTATTTACAATTTTCTACTGTTGGTCTCTGTATTCAACGAAGGGTTTTTGCTGAGTAAAAAAACAACTTCCCAGCCAGCATGTCCATGTGGGCCCCACCAACAGTTAAATCTGGGCTGTCTTATGGGTACATGTGGGTTTGTCCACATGGACTTTACCTATTTACCTATTTTCAACTTATTTTCTCATAAATTTGCTGTTTTCTTGGAAATTTATGACTCCCCACCCCCAATTTGATACATTTTTCTCACAGCAATCTTCAACATCTCCCTCAACCAGAACATAGTCCCCTCCTGCTTCAAAACCACAACCATTGTCCCCCTCCCCAAAAAGAGCCCACCGACCTGTATGAATGATTACAGGCCAGTAGAACTCACTCCAATCATCATGAAGTGCTTCGAGAGAGTGGTGCTGCCCCTCATTCAGGACAGCATACCAGGCACCCTGAACCCCCTACAGTACTCCTATCGGCCCAACAGGTCCACCTCAGATGCCACTGCTGCTGCACTCCATTATTCTCTCTCCCACCTGGAAAATAAAGATTCCTACATTAGGATGCTCTTTGTCGACTACAGCTCCGCCTTCAACACAGTCATCCCCCACAAACTCACCAACAAACTGCTTTCACTTGGTCTGCACCCCACCCTCTGCGACTGGCTACTGGACTTTCTAACTGGCAGGCCCAGTCTGTCAGGATGGGTAACAGAACCTCAGCCAGCATCATCACAAACGCAGGTGTCCCACAGGGTTGTGTTCTCAGCCCCATCCTCAACAGCCTCTTCACTCATGACTGTGTTGCCTCCCACAAGGACAATATCATCTTAAAGTTTGTGGATGACACAGCAGTGATAAGAAACATCACTGGTGATGACGAAGCATCCTACAGGAGGGAGGTGGCCAACCTGGTGTCATGGTGGGAGGACAACAGCATCACCCTCAACACGGACAAGACAAAGGAGATGACAGTGGACATGAGGAAAGGGAGGAGGAGACCCCATCGGCCGCTGTTCATCCGGAAGCTTGAGGTGGAGCGGGTGAACAGCTTTAAATACCTGGGCATCCACATCAGCGAGGACCTTAAGTGGACACACAACACCACAGAGCTGGTTAAGAGAGCTCAACAGCGACTGTACTTTCTGAGGAGGCTGAAGAAGATCCTCAACAATTTCTACAGCTGCATCATGGAGAGCATCCTGACCAACTGCATCACTGTGTGGTACGGCAGCACCACGGCCCTGAAGATCATCAGGACTCCACTCCCCTCTCTGCAGAGCATCTACCACCACGGAGTCCAAAGGAGAGCTGACGAGATCCTCCGGGACCCCACCCGCCCCCAGCACAGACTGTTCACACTTCTACCCTCAGGCCGGAGGTACAGAAGTGTGAAATGCAGGACAACCAGACTGAAGAACTCCTTCTTTCCCACTGCCATCAGACTCCTGAACAGATAACAACTCCCAAAACTCCGCAACACAGCTTTGCATATAGGAACTCACACACCGGCTGCTAAATTTACATACTGCTCACCTGTACAGTAGATTCGTATAGTCTCACCCGTCTGATGTCCATATCATCTCTGCTGCTACTGATCATGCACAGTCTACTTGTACTATTGTTACGGAAATAATTTGTAATTATACACTGCTCATTGCACAATGCTCATTTGCACACTGTACATAGGTCCATGCCATCTCAGGTTCATCATCTCTGATATCAATATACCACTATCACTTTAGCCATCCTGTGAATTTTCAATTTCATTCCTCTACTGCCTAACTGCGTGTTGGTGTGTGTGTTATTAGCATCCATTAGTAATAGGACTGAGTTACTGTGTTAGTGTGTCATGACCTATTACAATTGTTGTTTCTGTACCTATTACCTTGGCATTCGTTCAGAGAGCAAAGTAAGAATTTCTTAGCATTTCTTAGCTGTGCACATGATAACTAAGCCTTTGAAATTGAATTTTTTTTAATTTTTCTTGAAAATTTGAAGCTTTGTCATAAATTTTGCAACTTTTTACTGTAAATCTGCAACTTTTTCTTATAATTTGTGATTTTTTCTTGCAAATTTGCAACTTTTTAAAATCATAAATGTGCTAGTTTTTCTAGTAAAATTGTGACTTTATTTTTGAAAGTTTGCTAACTTTTTCTTGTAATTTTGGAACTTTCTCATAAATTTGCCACTTTTTGACTGTAATCTTGCAACTTTCTCTCATAATTTTTTTTCCTTTTTCCTTGCAAATCTGCTAATTTTTTTTGTAAATTTGTGAGTTTTTCCTATAAATTTGCGACATTTTTTCTTGTAAATTCAGAACTTTCTCAAAAAATGTTCAACTTTTTTTACTGTATAAATCTGTGACTTTCTCACAAATTTTCAATTTATTTACTCATACATTTATTCCTTTTTTTGTTAATTTGCAACTTTTTCTAATCATTCCCTCATAAATTTGTAACTTATACTGTCTAATATTTTCTTGTAAATTTGTAACTCTTTTCAAGTGATTTTACAAATTTTTGTTTTAAATTTGCAACTTTTTTCTCCTGAATTTTCACTTTTTTTATCATAAATGTGAGACTTTTTTCTAGTAAATTTGTGACTTTTTGGTTATAAAGTGGCTACTATTTTTGCAAATTTGTCACTTTTTCTTATAAATTTTCAAGTTTTTCCTCATAAATGTGTGACTTTAGTGTAATTTTGCCTGTACCACAGGTTTTAATGAAACCCATGTTAAACCCATGGAGGGCCCAGTTGGATTTACAGAGGGTAAACAGATCACCTGCTTACCTGTACTACAGCTAAAGTCCATGTGGGCAAACACAGATGGGGCCAACATGGAACCCGCGGACAAACCCACATGGGACCCATAAGACAGCCCAGTTTAACCTACAGTGGGGCCCACATGGACATGCTGGCTGGGGAAGGACAAATGCAACAAGGAAGCATCCTTGACTCTAACAGGTGCTGAAAGACTTGGGGCCCTGTTTTGACAGTCTACAACAGGCTTTTGTGCCATGCTTCCCGCCTTGCACCAGTGCTTTTGTTAGTTTATGTCAGAGCGTCATCTGTTTTTTATGCTTTGCTTCATGCCATCTGATTACTAGTAGACAGTGTGCCCACTTTGCACTATAAGGAGAGGGCTTATTTAAAAGAGGCGTGACAGCAGCACAATCTCTGAGCATTGGTATTTTGGTGCATTTTATGACAACGTGCTTCTGATCAGGAAAAAGGAGGTCTGTCATCAGAAGTGCATGGTTAATGTTATTTCAGGGGCGTGGTTTGAAATCATGCAGCTCCTACTGACAGGAGCACATGAGGAAACACAGCATGTGCTGGGATTTTCTGTTATTTTAATGGACAGAATTGTAACAGTAATAATCTAATCAACTGTCATTTTAATTATAATATGATTATACACTTAAGAGCTTTTTTATTTCATCCAAATTTTCATTTTAATCATGGACTTACAGGTGGAGTATAGCCAACAGCTTAGGCATTAATGTGTTTATTTTTAGGCGAATGGATGAATGAACAGGGAGTATATGGATGTGGTACACAGAAGTGTGGTGGGATACTGTCAGTCTGAAGATTTTAAACTGCAAATCTCTCTTCTGTGACAAAGTATTCTGTCCACATACTAATATATCATCATATCATATCAAATCTTGTGTCCATTCGTGTGCATGTGTGCTCTGCCCGGTTAATGAAAAACAGTCAGTCATTGTTTTCTAGTAAATGAGGACAGTTAAATACGAGCTATTTAAAACACAGCAGACAGAGTTTTTCACTGCACAGAGAAAAAAAAACAGTGCGTGGGCTTACAAAATTATTTAACGGATTGTCCTTGTTTCCTGAAGTTTCAAACCCATTCATGTTTGTGTGTTGCATCTGTGCACTCCGCATTAAGCCTGTTATATTCAGCCCAATTGTTCAATCATTTCTCTTTCCCTGTCATCCTCCATAAAATAACTATTTGGACAACAACTGTCATTAATGCCTGGCTTAATGCCAAGCAGCTTTACTATTATGTGCATTTCACTCATGCGCACCCCCTTTTGCCAGCACAAAACGTGTCTTAAACAGGCCAATATGATGACAGTTCACCTTCGATTATGTGCCTCTGATTGGATTACCCAAAACATCTGAATAGGTTTTCACTTTTTGCCTGGTGCAAAGACTGTTTTGTTGCTGGCCGTGATAACAAAACAGACTTTGACACACCCACAAATGCACTCTGAGCCAAAGACAACAGACCATTGAATAGGTCGTCATAATAGTGAACTCAGTCTGTCAGCAGCAACCAACTCATTGACATCACGTGATTGGTTGAACCCACCGTGTTGCATTGGGTGTGGGTTTGGTTCGACCTTGGGTGCAGCTCTCCCAGATGCTGTTGGCCATGTGGTTCCCTATCGCGGCCAGGACTTGCGTGAGCTCTCCGGGCCAGTCATCCAGGTCCAGCGAGCGAACACGGGACAGATGAGTCCCAAGGTTCCTGTGGATCCCCGAGCACTCGATGCAGATCAGTGCACCCAGGTTGAGACTAGCCCAGGTAGGATCTACAAGGTGGAAAGACAGAATTCACGAGTTTAAAAAAACTGCACTGAAGATATCAACACAACTTAAGAAGAATTATACAACAATTAGTTCCAGGATAGAAATTGTAATGGATTGTACCCCAACAGCACACATACACTGGGCCAGTGTTGGCAAGGCAACATTGGGAATACATCTTACAGAAGTTGTTTGCTCATTGGCTAGATGTTGGCCTAATGGAAATTGTGCCGTTTTGTTTTGGGTTCATTAGTACTTCCAAAATTAGCTACCTCACAGTTCAGATTAAAACTTTGTAGCGTACATTTTCTGACAATGTAATTCATGCTTCTGACTCTTTACTTCAAGTGAAGCTGCTTATAAGAAAGTGATGAAGAGAACGTAAACAAAACTGGAGATACTAATCAAGAGCTAGCTAACAAGGTAGTGATTAGCTTACTTCTAAAATTTGTTACCGTGATATTTTGATTGAGCCTCACTGCATAGAATTTCTACTGAAGCTTCAAAAAAGAACTGAATGCTTCTGACTCTTTACGTCATCTGAAGAAGATGGCAAAGTCAACGTAAACAAAAGCAGCAATATTATTCAGGTGCAAGAAGCTCACTCAGCAAAAGACTGGACTCTGGAAAGTATGTACACTACCATTCAAAAGTTTGGGGTCACTTAGAAATTTCCTTATTTTTGAAACAAAAGCACTTTTTTTCAATGAAGATAACTTTAAACTAATCAGAAATACACTCTATACATTGCTAATGTGGTAAATGACTATTCTAGCTGCAAATAATATCTACATAGGTGTATAGAGGCCCATTTCCAGCAATTATCACTCCAGTGTTCTAATGGTACAATGTGTTTGCTCATTGTGTCAGAAGGCTAATGGATGATTAGAAAACCCTTGTGCAATCATGTTAGGTCTGCAATGCTGTAATTGCTGCAAATGGAGGATTCTTTGACGAAAGCAAAGTTTGAAGGAAAAAGTTATTTCAAATACAAATCATTATTTCTAACCTTGTCAATGTCTTGACTATATTTTCTATTCATTTTACAACTCATGGTGGTAAATAAGTGTGATTTTTCATGGAAAACACAAAATAATTGTCTGGGTGACCCCAAACTTTTGAACGGGAGTGTATGGTGGACAGTACCAGATTTTGTTATTCATATTTGTAAAATGACATTAAAGCTATTATATTTTATGCAACAATTTGTTCTGACTGAGAATTCTGTACAATAGAGAGTCCAGGAGTTACTATACTCCTCAATAATTGCACTCAAACGTTTCACTGAATACGTATCACTCTGCTTCAGTTGTGTTCAAATGATCTTTAAATTATAGTTATTATCAGTGGTTTCTTATATGAGAATTGTAATACTGTGTGGAACAGCTTAATTTCCAGACCTCTGTGACCCGGAAGTACCGCCCCTATAAACATCTGGCGAGATGTTTCAGGTCTGTTTACAACAAAACGGAGAAGCTAGAGTTGGATTTATTGTCTCGATTAACCAACAATAATAACTCTGTGGTGATGGAGTCTTTGCTTCATCTGAAAATGCCAAGAAAAAGCTAGCAAAGTGCACAGAAACTAAAACAGAAATGCGCCAAAGCTAAATTGCTGTTAGCCTCTTAATACTATCCTCGATTCCAAACTAAAGGGAGTGAAAGATGTTCAGTTCAAAGGGAACTGAGAACTGTGTAGGGAAGAGGTGAACAACGGTACATCACTTCACTGGAAGTTGACAAGATTACCCATAAGTCATTGCACCTCAAATATGAGTAAAACAAACTATTGTTGCTGACATTATTAACAATGTAAACTAACATTAGTTGCTGTTTATTTCAACTGATAGTGATAAAAATATATTTATATTAACATTTTATTTAAGAAGTATAAAATGTCCACAGTAGTATCAGTATGTGTTGATGGTTACAGTTGTAACGCATAGAGGAAGGAGGTGATGTTGGAGGGTGTTTCAAATGGAGAAATTTTGTGAATGGCACTTAAATGATATTCCCTGAGAATGGAGCAGGGAGTAGGGAATACTGTTGAAATACACTGTGGATCGGAGCATAGCTCTCATCAGCTCAACCGCTTAGGAACGAACGGATGACAAAATGCACAAGCTGAGGTTGTATTTACAGCACTATCCTGATCAGTGACTCATAATCTCAATGTAGTGATAACATAATCATAACTATGTAAAGGACTCCCTTAACGCAGCTAACAAGCTAACTAGCCACTGGCACAAGTCACGTGACCCACAAAACCTACTCAAACATGTGAGCGATATGTATATAAACACTGACTTATGCACTCCCTAATATTTAATTTGGTTACATGTGTGTGAAATGACAATAGACCTATTCTTTTCCATATTATGCTCATTGAGGTGCTTAGCAACAGTTAGCCGGTACATTCGTAAGGCACTATTTTTCTCAGTGGAGGAAAAATAACTTGTTAAATACACAAAAATCTGAATATTTTGTCCTGTTTTGCTGTCATTTATTAAACTGTGCTTGTGAAACTGTTGTATAAAAGCAATATTGCACTGAAGGTCATGCAGTATCATGAACTGATCACGTCCCCTCACGTGATTCCGTCCTCCATTTCACGTTGGGCTTACGACAGCAGCAATATATTCATTGATACCGCACTCACTCTCACGTAATATTGCTGAATTCTTGTTAAGGGTAGGATTGCAGGTGAAGTAAAGGAACTCACTTGGTGCTTCACAGTCCACACACAGACCGTTACCCTTGGCATTTCGGATGGCCTGCAGAGCGACGGCCTCACTCTGACTGCTCCTGCGTGCCTGCACAGACACACATTTGAATCATTTATTTACTCATGAGTTCTGTCTCACAAATGGCGTTGGTAAAGTCAATACTCTGCCATGTGTCTAGATAGAAGCCACATAGATTACCTGGATCTACTGGCATACTATAAATATGTATACAGCATTTTCTTCTGTCTCTTACCTTGTTTCTGCCGCTCTCACATGACTGCAGGCTTGCCAGGATCTGACTCTCTATAGCAGACACCCAGGAGTCTCTTTCCTCCAGACTCTGAGCCTCAAAGTGCCACGTCTGTCCGGTAAAGGACACAATGATAAAGTCTGCATTCTCTTCATCTACAGAGGAAAAAGAAAGCAGGAGAACCTCTGGTTGGCATGTAGGCACTAAACTCATTGAAAATTAGTCTTTGGGGCAGTTCAGTCAGTGGATGAGCTCAAAAAACAAAAACAAAAGAGAGCGAGTCATTAAGTGATGAAAAGAAAGAAGGTGAAATGGAGACTTTTGGGTTAGCACGCCGAACACAAGCAGGGGATGCTAACGAATGTCAAACACATGGAGGAAAATGGCTGCATCAGCCTCACTCGTTACCTGTCTTATTAATGTTTCTCAAGCTACCAAAGCTTTTTAATTTCCACATTTTGCGTTTGGCTGCAGCATGAGAAATAAGCAGAGGAAAGAGAAGGAGAAACGGAGAAAGACAAGAGCAAGCGTCAGGGAAAAATCAGTTAGGGTTATGCTATCTGCACAAAGAGACGAGAACAAAAGATGACAAATATAGTTCATCATTACACTGCATGGAACCTTTGTTAAGGTTTAAAGGAGTCGTTGACTGAAAAATGGTCTGCTTGTTTGTTTGAACCCTTTGACCATTCATCTTTTGGCTGATTATCATTTATTCCCAGCCAGCATGCCCATGTGGGCCCCAGCAAAAGTTAAACTGGGCTCTTTTGTGGGTCCCATGTGAGTCTGTTTGAGGGTTCCATGTTGGCCCACATGGATTTTACCTGTTTACTGGTTTACAACTGATTTTCTCATAAATTTGCTTTCCTTGTGAATTTCTGACGTTTCCCCCCTAATTTGATACATTTTTCTTGAAAATTTGAAACTTTGTCATAAATTTATGATTTTTCTCTTGTAAATCTGCAACTTTTTCCTCATAAATTTTCTTGCAAATTTGCTTTTTTTTTTTGTAATTTTGGAACTTTCTTATAAATTTGCCACTTTTTTTACTGTAATCTCGCAACTTTTTCTCATAATTTTTTTTTAATTTTTTTCCTTATAAACTTGCCATTTTTTTTTATAAATTTGTGACCTTTTCCCATAAATTTGAGACATTTTTGTTGTAAATTTGGAACCACTTTTTTTTTTTACTGTAGACTTACTACTTTTTCTCATAAATTTTGGACATTTCACCATAGATTTCTACCTTTTTTCTCATAAATTTATTTACTCACATATTTGCTACTTTTTTGGGTTACAGGTACATCTCAAAAAATTAGAATATCATGAAAAAGTTTGATATTTTTTGTCACTCATTTCAGAAAGTGAAACCCATATGTTAAATAGATTCATTACACAGAGAGTGATATATTTCATGTGTTTATTTATTTTAATTTTGATGATTATGGCTTACAGCCCATGAAAACTCCAAATTCAGTTTCTCAAAAAATTAGAATATTACATAAAATTAATTTTAAAAAATAGTTTTTTAATAGAAATCTTGGCCAACTGAAAAGTATGTCCATGTACACACTCAGTACTTGGTAGGGGCAAATTTTGGATTAATTACTGTATCAGTAGTCAGCACAGTCGTCTACCAGGAAATTTTAGAGCACTTCATGCTTCCCTCCTGACAAGCTTTATGGAGAAGCTGATTTCATTTTCCAGCAGGACTTGGCACCCTCCCACACTGCTAAAAGTATCAAAACCTGGTTTAATGACCATGGCATCACTATGTTTGATTGACCAGCAAACTCTACCGACCTAAACCCCATAGAGAATCTATGGAGGATTGTCCAGAGGAAGATGAGAGACACCAGACCCAACAATGCAGACGAGCTGAAGGTCACTATTAAAGCAGCCTGGACCTTCATAACACCTCAGCAGTGCCACAGGCTGATCACCTCCATGCCACGCCACACTGATACAGTAATTAATCCAAAAGGAGCCCCGACCAAGTATTGAGTGTGTACATGGACATACTTTTCAGTCGGCCAAGATTTCTATTAAAAAACTATTTTTTAAAATTAATTTTATGTAATATTCAAATTTTTTGAGAAACTGAATTTGGGGTTTTCATGGTCTGTAAGCCATAATCATCAAGATTAAAATAAATAAACACTTGAAATATATCACTCTCTGTGTAATGAATCTGTATAATATATGGGTTTCACTTTCTGAAACGAGTGACAAAAAATATTGAACTTTTTCATGATATTCTAATTTTTTGAGACATACCTGTATTTGCAAATTTTTCTAATTTTTTCCTCATTAATTTGTGACTTTTTTCTTGTAAATTTGCTAATATTTTTCTTGTAAGTTTGTAACTCTTTTCAAGTAATTTTACAATTTTTTCTTGTAAATTTGCAACTTTTTTCTTCTAAATTTTCATTTTCCTCCTAAATTTGTGACTTTTTCCCATAATTTTGTCAGTGACGCCAGTGTTCCTGAAACCTGCTCACCCACATTAAACCATGCCGGGTCCAGAAAGGTTTAAAGCAGGTAAACAGATCACCAGCTCACCTGTACCACAGGTAAAGTCCATGTGGGCAAACACAGATGGAGCCAACATGGAACCCACAAACCCACATGGGAGCCATTGGACAGCCCATAGTGGGACCCACGTGGGCATGCTGGCTGTGTTATGGTTTGATCATCAGAAAAATATCATAACGCTCACTTCCATAAGAGCACAGCCTTTATATCATTAGTCTGTCTAAGAAGCTGTTTTGACTCTTCCAACATCATAAAATGGTAACCGAGCCCATCCTTGATAGTCACCCACTGCTCTATTGGCCAGCCTAGCTGTCTGTCATGTAGATGGGCAGGGAGCTAAAGGCAGTAGCGTCTGAGCTAACAGTGGTTCTAGGAAGCTTGCACCAAGCCACAGGTTTTATTCTTATTTTCTTTAGATTTCAGTCACCATAATCCCTGTTTCCACCTGCTTCTCTAGTCCACAGCCAATAATATAGCTCACCTTAGCTTATTATACCTCCACCAAGAAGGTATAATGTTTTTGTCCGCGTTTGTCTGTCTGTCTATTAGCAGGATTATGCAAAAACTACAGGACAGATTTCGATAACATTTTCACCAGAGGCGGCCCTTAGCCTACGGATGAACCGATGAAACTTTGGAGGTGATCCAGGTCAGGATGCAAATTTTGGATCACTTTTTCACTTTCTTTGACATTGCCAGATAGGGCAGAGCTGTTAAAATGCGGAAAAAGTGCAGTCAGTGACCGCTGTCAGTGACATCTTACGGTCAGGCAGTGAAATCCAGTCCCCATGACTTCTCTCACTTCTCCCGGAGGGTAACCAATGCCCAGTTTGGTGGGCTGCTACCAAAGATCGGTGGAAGGATTTCAAGGATGGATACAAACTCCAGGCACCCTATCTCAGCTGCTCAGCACCTGTGCCCCTGTCTCTGGTGTGTGGTAGTCTGATTTCTTAATGCTAATTGGCTACGGACACCAAGTATCAATTTTAATTTTCACAACCACAGATTTGTTTGTATTTGCATCACACAGAGCACATTTCTTTTCATTGACTTTGTATAAAATCATGTTGCAGGAAACACTCTTTTTGCATTCAGTCTAAATGGACATTAAGAAGTGAATAAGTTTCACACCAAAGCAGCTAAAGCTGTGAGGTGTAAGGTTAAGAGTCAGTAGGGCTGCAGTTCAGTTAAGCCACTTTCAAACTACCCCAGTGATCCAAGTAACCCTGCAAGACCAGGGTTGCCTCTGTCGTTTGAACAGAATCACCCGGGATGAGGTCCCTGGTCATACTGACCCTGCAAGTGAGGAGGGTCGTTGCCCACTTCACCTCGGCACACATTTGATTGGGACCCCAGCCAGCATGTACGTGCGGGCCCCACTATAGGTAAATCTGGGCTGTCTTATGAGTCCAATGTGGATCTGTCCACGGGTTCCATGTCAGTCCCATCTGTGTTTGTCCACGTGGACTTTCTCTGAGGGACAGGTAAGCAGGTGTTCTGCTTATCTGCATTACACATGGGTTCAGTGTGGGAGAGCAGGTTTCAGTAACACTACTGCCAAAAGGACGAGAAAAAAAGTCACACATTTATTAAAAAAAATGCAAATTTATGAGAAAAATGTGAAATATATGAGAAAAAAGTCAGAAATTCACAAAAAAATAGTAGCAAATGTATGCGAAAAGTCACAGCTATATAAGGAAAAAATACAAAAATTTAGGAGAAAAAAGTTGCAAATTTACAAGAAAAAAATTGTAAAATTACTTGAAAAAAATTTACAAACTTACAAAAAATTTTTGCAAATTTGCCAGAAAAAGGTCACAGATTTATGAGGAAAAAAAATCAGAAAAAGTTGCAAATTAACAAAAAAGTAGCAAATATGAGTAAAGAACTGAAAATTTATGAGAAAAAAGTAGCAGCGGACTGAGAAAAGGTACGTGATTGAGATTTTAAATTAAGATGAATAGAATGGGGACTTCCGGTTATGGCTGCCACGTAGGACGGACGTGTCTCGCTCTGCTCTGCTCCTGGAGAAAAAAATCGGCAAATAACTCTCTCATTTGGGACAGAACGTATCCCAGCGTTTGGGCGAGGATATGTCGGCGAAGCCTAAGGCTGGAAAACCAGGAAAAGGAAAAAGCGAGCCGCCGAAACAGTCCAAATTAACGGACTTTCAGGTCTGTGACGCAGCAAACAGGGCTCCATATATGGCGGAGGAGGCTGGCAACGCTGCGATTTCTGCGGGGAATGGCGCAGATGCGCTGATGGCTGCCATGAGTTCAATGAGAGCGGACTTTTCCTCTAGATTTGATGGGATTATGACAGCGTTGGAAGGAATAAGAAAGGAATTGGGTGACTGTGTAGAACGAACGGCGCAGATGGAGCTCCGTCTCGCTAGTGCTGAAGATGACGTCACCCGTCTTCAATTAAAGGTGCGCACTTTGGAAAAAAAAAATAAATCTCTGGAAGATAATATTTTGGATTTGGAATCTCGGTCGAGACAGAATAATTTGAGGCTGGTGGGTCTTCCAGAGGAATCAGAAGGTCGGGACGTATGTTCCTTTCTGGAAAAGTGGATTCCGGAGGTGCTGGGCAGCGAGGAGTTGCAATCAGCAGTGATTCTGGAAAAAGCACATCGCATTGGCCCACGGAGAGATAAGGGACCGCCGAGGACCTTAATTATGAAGTTTCTTAACAACAGAGACAGGATGAAGATCTTCAACGCTGCACGAGCTAAAAAAGGAGAGATTAAACACCAGGACCAGCAGGTGCGGTTCTACCCAGATTTGGCCACAGGAATCCAGCAATTGAGGAAGCAGTTTGATCCCGTACGTAAGGAGCTGCGCAACCTTGGGATTCGTCATGGTGTAATCTATCCTGCGAGACTGCTGACCACGTATGAGGGCAGAACCCACATCTTCAAGACCCCAGAGGAGGCGCAGGAGTTCATCAAGAGGATCAAAGAAGAAGAAGAGACTGGTGGGAGCTAAGCATGAACAAAATATAAGGTAGAATAATTAAGCATTTGCACAGGCATCTGACTGACTTGAAGTAAATAGTAAGTTTACAAAATATAGATTGTATTATATATTAAAAAAACAAAACAAAAACAAAACAAACAAAAAACAAAACAAAACTATGATGTACAAAGTTGTTAAAAATTTTGGAGTTAAGTTGGAAAACTACAGAGGAGAGTTAATGTTACGTCATTAAAAGCAGTAGAGTTAGGGTGATTGGGAGGATGAAGAAGGAGTGGCTTAGGCTGTTCCCCGTGGGTGTGGAACGGTCGATGGCTATATCGGGAGACAGAATTTTTCTTTTGATTTTGGGGGGTTTGCCACAAGTGTGGGAAGGGGAAATTTGTTTGTGTGTAGTTTGTAGGATGAATGTTCAACCACTCATGTTTTTGCTTCTCTGTATGAGCATGTTTACACTGCAAGGTAATCCCAAACTCTCTATTGATCATGGACCAAAGTGTTAATCTTAATTTAACTTCATGGAATTGCAGAGGTCTACAAAATTTAAAAAAACTTAAACAAGTTATGAATAAAATAAAGGACATGGGTTCAAGAATTGTGTTTTTACAAGAAACTCATCTGATAGAGGAGGATGTTAAAAGAATTAGGAGTAGATGGCAGGGAAGTGTATTCACCTCTTCATTTTCATCCCGAGCCAGGGGAGTTATGACTCTCATACATAAATCAGTTCCTTTTCAAGTGAAAAATGTAATTGGAGACAAATTTGGAAGATATGTAATCATTCAAGGTTCTTTGCTATTAGAAAATATAAATCTTGTGAACTTATATGGTCCCAATATAGATGATCAGAAGTTCTTTGCTAATTTATTTCTCATCTTATCATCACTTACAGGGCAACATATAATAGCAGGGGATTTTAATTGTACATTGAATCCAGGTGTGGATAGATCAACAGGACTGGATTGTACGCACATTGGATGTAGGATGACTATTAATCATTTTATGAAAGAATTGAGATTGTTAGATATATGGAGAGAAATGAAACCACAAGTTAAAGCCTATTCTTGTTATTCCAGTACCTACAAGACATTCTCACGTATTGATTATTTTTTGATTTCCACAGAATTAAGGTCCAAGATTCAAAACTGCTTTTATGATAACATCGTGATCTCTGATCATGCACCCTGTTGTCTAATATATGTAGATAAAAAATTGACAAAGGAATCAGGTAGATGGCAATTTCAGCATAAATGGCTTCAGGATGAGGAATTTGTCAAGTATATAGAAAAACAGATAGACGAGTTCTTTGACATCAATACTACACAAACATCAGCATGTGTAAAGTGGGAGGCTTTCAAAGCTTTTATTAGGGGGCATATTATTAGTTATACAGGATCAAAATCTAAGAAGACTCGAGAGGAGAGAGCTAAATTGGAACATAAAATAAAAAATCTTCAGGAAAAAGTGTATGCAGGAAGTGACCCAAGGTTGGAGAATGAATTACTGATTTTGAGAGCTGAATACGACAAAAAATCAGCGAATAGAGCTGCCTCGAGTCTTCTAAGATTGAAACAATCTTTTTATGAACAAGGTGAAAAATCAGGAAAATTATTAGCATGGCAGATTAAACAATTGGAAATTAAAACACCAATTACCAGTATTATAAGTAATGGACAGGTAGTTATAGATCCTTTAGAAATTAATAGAGCCTTTAGAGATTACTATGAAAAATTATATGATACCAAAAATGAACCTGATTTAACAAAACTAAATGGGTTTTTGAACGAACTATCTATACCGTGTATTCCAAATGAAAACAGGGAGATATTGGAGTCTAAAATTAGTCAAGAAGAAGTTGGGCTAGCCATTGATAATATGAAATCAGGAAAAAGTGCAGGACCAGATGGTCTTCCAGTTGACCTTTATAAAAAATTTAAGAATAAATTAATAAAACCTTTTTTGGAAATGGTTTTAGAAGCATTTCAAAATAATAATTTACCATCATACATAAATAATGCCTTAATTATACTGCTGCCAAAACCAGGTAAGCCCTCTAATAAATGTGAAAATATGAGACCAATAAGCCTATTAAACGCCGACCTTAAGATAATCTGTAAAATTTTAGCAAGACGAATACAAGAAATTTTACCAAATATTATTAATCGAGATCAGAATGGCTTTATAAAGGGCAGACAAGGCTTCCATAATGTAAGAAGACTATTTAATATTATCTATTTTAATAAAGAAGCACCGGATACAGCTCTCCTATCATTGGACGCCGAAAAGGCCTTTGATAGAGTTGAATGGCCCTTTCTTTTTGAAGTCCTACAAAGGTTTGGACTTGGAAATAATTTCATAAAATGGGTTCAAATAATATACAATAATGCTACAGCAGAAATCCTAACAAATAACAATATTTCAAAACCAATAAAAATCAATAGAGGATGTCGACAAGGCTGTCCACTCTCACCTTTACTGTTTACTATGGCAATTGAACCTTTAGCGATAGCGATACGTTTACATTCACAAATATATGGAATTAAAGTTGGACCAACAGAACATAAAATCTCCCTGTACGCCGATGATATAATTTTGTTTATGTCGAATCTAAAAAAATCAATTCCAACCTTGTTGAATTTAATAAAGAATTTTGGGGAAATATCAGGATATAAAATAAATAAAACTAAATCTTCAATATTAATGCTAAATGAGACCCAGAGAAATTACCCAGCCCCTGAGGTAAATCAATTCAATGTTGTAAATCAGTTTAAATATTTAGGAATCCAAATTATGCCTAAGCTAGAATCAGTCGCCAGTGTCAACTATGAAGCCTTAATGTCAGATATCAGTGAGTTAACTCAGAGATGGATGTCACTACCAATGTCGATGATCGGGAGAATCAATATACTTAAAAGTAATATTTTACCTAAAATACTTTATTTATTTCAATACATTCCCTTATCACCACCTTTAGATCTATTCTCAAGAATAAAAAAAAAGTTAGTGGAATTTATATGGAACAACAGGAGGGCTAGATTACGTCTGTCTTTATTATATTTACCATTTGATCGTGGAGGTCTGAAATGTCCAAATTTTATGTTGTATTATTGGTCGGCACAACTGAGGTCTATGACATATTATTTTTCATCAAATGATCTCCCTCACTGGACTGAAATGGAATCATACAATTTACCTTTACCTCTTCCCATATTCATATACTCAGATTCGGCAAAAAAATTACAAAAACAAGTTAAAAATCCATTTGTAAAGCATATGATCAAAATATGGTGTGAAGCTAAAAACTATTTAAAAGAACCACAGTTATTGTCACAATTTAGTCCAATATGGGGTAATCAATATTTTAAACCAGGGAGAGCGGACGCTGTATTTAAAGTATGGAATTTAAAAGGGATACAAAAGATTCAGGATTTATATTTGCCATGTGCAGACAACATAATGTCTTTTGAAGAGCTGAGGATCAAATTTAATCTCAATAGAACACATTTTTTTAAATATCTTCAACTTAGCAACTTTATTCGATCAAATCAAAATAAAGCTCTCACTCGACCTATTTATTCATCCTTGGAAAAAATGATGATGAAAGATAGTAAAAGAAAGGGTATTATTTCAGAGTTTTATAACTCATTGACACTATCTTCAAGTGAAAATTCACTGAAAAGATTAAACTACTGGAAAGAAGATCTGCAAATTGAAATTTCAGAGGAACAATGGGAATTGGCTTGTACAGAAGCTCAAACCAAATCAATAAATGCACGCCTTAAATTGATACATTTCAAATGGTTAATGCGGATGTATGTTACACCGGAGGAGTTAAATAGATATAACAAAAATATACCAGATACATGCACAAAATGCATGGAAAGTAAAGGAACCCTATTTCATTGTTTATGGGAATGTAGATTAATAAGAATGTTTTGGGAAGAGGTGAGGGTAACAATTGAAAAAATAATCTCAAAACAAATCATATTGAATCCTAAACTGGTTTTGTTGGGTCTGTACCCAGAAAAGCATAATTTCAATAAAAGTGAAAGAACATTCATAGACCTCAGTTTGCTTAATGCCAAAAAATGTATTGCACTATTATGGAAAAAGACTCATAGACCAGATGTGACTCAGTGGTTAAGACAGATGTTAACAAACCTTCCATTAGAAAGAATAACATATATACTGAAATCAAAGGAAATTGTGTTTGAGAATATATGGAGACCTTTTATTGATTATGTAAAAAATTTAAACATAACTCTTGAAGAAGAAGGTGAATGATGTGTGTGGACCTTGTAAATTCCAAACTGGTGAACATAATATGTATACTTATGTATTGGATTGTCTAGACTAAACAGAGGAGCATTGTTGAAGACTTGATTTTGTTGGTGGTTGTTGGTGTTTTTAGTGCATTTTTTTTTTTTTTGTAGTACTTTAGTGTTAGTGTTTGATTGTTTGTATCATGTTTGTTAAAAAAAAAAAAAAAGGTTCAATAAAGATATTGTGGAAAAAAAAGATGAATAGAATGTAGTCAACTATGCTATTTATGCTCATATGACCAAAGAACATATAGTAGCTAACGCTAATAGCAGTAGCTGCTATATGTTAGTTATGTTGCGAGTTGAAGCTAATGCTACAAAATAGAACTTTATGGTGTAACATAATGATTAAAATTGCATTATATGCAATAAACATTGCAATAAATGTGTACCTGTGTTATTGAGTGTTTGGTACAATTACTACTGTTCTTTAGGAAAGAAAGTTTTGCACGTTAGTCATTGCAAGTTTCTTCAATACAAAAAAAAAGTATCTGATTACTCGAGTGATCATTCGATTACAGTGACAAATTACTGGATTACTAAAATAATGCATAGCTGCAGCGCTAATACATGTCCTGTCACTCACAATGTTGTCCTCAAAGCCAACAGTTGCCTATTTTTTTTCTCCTGAAACCCAGAAGTCACAAAAAAATGACCAAATCCTGTATTCTTTAGTACTAGTTCGATAAGCTTGGTTTGAAAAATGTCCTTGGTTTTTAAGTCACCAGTGTGATCACATTTATTCACGTTTTGGCTCCCTTCCTGTTCACCCTTTATACTGCGGACTTCTCACACAACACAACACACTGCCATCTACAGAAGTTCTCTGATGACTCTGCGATCGTCGGCCTCATCTCCAATGGAGATGAAGCTGAGTACAGAGGACTTATCCAGGACTTTGTGGACTGGTGCCATCGGAGCTGCCTCCAGATCAACGCGAAGAAAACTAAGGAGCTGGTGGTGGACTGCCGCAGGCGAGGACAACCCCTCACAGCACCAGTAAACATACAGGGAACAGACATTGAGATGGTAACATCCTACAAGTACCTGGGTGTTCATCTGAACAATAAACTAGACTGGTCACACAATGCCGACGCACTCTACAACAGGGGTGTCAAACTGATTCCATGGAGGGCCAAGACCCTGCATGTTTTACCTTCACCCAGTGTCTTCAACAGGTAAATTCACTGAATTTCTTCCCACTGATTGCTGATCATTGAAAACACCTGCTGAAGCCACTGGGTGGAGGTAAAACATGCAGGGTCTTGGCCCTCCATAGAATCAGTTTGACACCCCTGCTCTACAAGAAGGGACAGCGCAGGCTGTTCCTACTGAGGAGGCTCAGGTCTTTTGGTGTACAAGGGGCGCTCCTGAAGACATTCTACGACACGGTGGTGACATCAGCCATCACTTTTGGAGTGGTCTGCTGGGGCAACGGCATTACAGCAGCCGATAGGAAGAGACTGAACAAACTGATCAAGAAAGCTAGCTCTGTCCTGGGGCAACACCTTGACCCAGTGGAGGAGATAGGAGAGAGAAGGATGGTGGCCAAACTGTCATCTCTGCTGGAGTCCGAGCCCCACCCTATGCAGGACATACTGGACGTACTGAGGAGCTCATTTAGCAGTAGACTACATCATCCTAGATGCGTGACCGAGAGGTTTCACAGGTCCTTCCTACCTACGGCTGTCAGACTGTATAACCTAAGCAGGGCTGCTTGCAGAGATTGCAAAAAAAAAAAAAAATGTGATGACCTAATAGTGTTGAATGCAAAAGACGCAACAGACTTACACAAATGGTCCCCTCCAGTATACAACTAGGACAATATCAGTCGCTATGGAGGGTGACAATATGTATGGGTACATATTCATACCATGAAGGGTAACTAAATAGACGGTTATGCTGTTTGGTCCATCTAGCTACAATGCTCTGCACTGTGTATGTATATATATTTATATTTTATGTGTACATATGTATATTCACTGCTCTTTTTTTCTTATCTTCTAAATTATTGCTCTGAGTGTTGCTATCCCTGTGCTGTTGCAATCCTGGAATTTCCCCATTGTGGGACTAATAAAGGCTTATCTTATCTTATCTTCTTTGTGCTACGAGGAACACAAAAATCACATTGTTGCGTAGCTTAAAGCCTTGTGCTTCTAATGATGCAAAAATTTATAAGTCTCGGTCTTACAGTTTGTGTTTTATTTATGTTTGTTGCTAATGGAACCTGTGATCTCAGCTAGCCAATTGCAGTTTGAAAGCGGCTTGAGTGACCCCAAGATGTCGTTAAAACTGGAGTTCCACACACCACCTGTAAAATCCCAGAGATTAAGAACATGGTACTGTGTGTTTATTTTAAAATTTCTACAGCCAATACAAGAGCAGCAATGGCCAAAGCCATTTTTAGTCAAATTATGTTTACCTTCCGCTTGCCCAACGGCTGCATCGCCTTTCTGATTCATGCTCTTCTTCCTCCTATTCTTCTTCCTGTCGCTCATGGGAGATGACTGGCCCGGGTCTTTTCCAAAAGGACTGGCTGTTGCTTCAAGAGCATCTGGCGTTTGACACAAAAGCAACAAAATCACACGTGACAGCATGGTTTGGGATTGTATTTGAGTAACTGTCAAAGCTTTTGTCTTGGTGGCCATGACTGCAAGTACTTCCTGCTGGACGTACCGACACTTTGTGCTTTGGTAGACAATGAAGAGGGGCAGCGCTGAAGTCCTCTGTCACCTCCTTGTGGGGACAAACCACCAGAACGATCATCAACCACAGACAGGGTGGCTGGACACAGCTGAGGAACTGAGGTAAACAAGCAAGGAGTTACAGTCAGTATGTCATATTCTCATGATTATCATAAATAATGATGGTACGACCCAGCCAGCATGTCCATGTGGGCCCCATCTGTGTTTGTCCACATGGACTTTACCTGTTTAACTATTTTCATCTTATTACCTCCACCAAGAAGGTAATGTAATCGGGGTGGTTTGTCTGTTTGTCCGTCCATCCGTCTGTTAGCAGGATTACACAAAAACTACTAGATTGATTTGGATGAAATTTTCACCAGAGGTGGTCCTTGGGCTAGAAAGGAACCCATAACATTTTGGTGATGATCTGAGAATGTATACCTCCACCAAGGCTCTTATCTTATCACAGTGTGTTAGCAAAAATCCTCCAAAACTACTGGATAGACTTTGATGCAATTTTCACCAGAATTGGCTTGTTGCCTACACACGTTCCCATTACTTTTTGGAGGTGATCCATGATGGATGAAAGGAGCCTTGGCAGAGGTATGCATTCTGAGTGCTTTTCTAGTTTTCTTATGAATTTGCTGTTTTCTTGCAAATTTGTGACTTTTTCCCATAAATCATTTTCTTGAAAAATCGAAACTTTCTCATATATTTGCAACTTTTTTAGTGTAAACTTGCAACCTTTTCTCATAAATTTTTTAGCTTTTCTTTTGAAACTTTTTTCTTGCATACTTCCTAACTTTTTGTTGTAATTTTGGAAGTTTCTCATAAATTTGCCACTTTTGTTTTACTGTAATCTTGCAACTTTTTCCTCCTCCTCCTCCTCCTCCTCCTCCTCCTCCTCCTCCTCCTCCTCCTCATCATCATCATCATCATCATCATAAAGGATTAGATTTATATGGTGCTTTACATGTAAAGTGACATCTCAAAGCATTTACAGTGAGTCCATTATTCATTCACTCCAGACAGACATTGATAGTGGTAAGCTATTGCTGTAGCCACAGCTGCCCTGGGGCAAACTAACGGAAACGTGGCTGCCAATCCACGCCAACGGCCTCTCCAACCACCACTGAACATTTATACACATTCATACCCAGTGTTATGGACAGTGGAGACAAGGTGGGTAAAGTGTCTTGCCCAGGGACACAACGGCAGGATGGCTGGAGAGAGCGGGATTCAAACCACCAACCCTCCAGTTATTGGACAATCCGCTCTACCTCCTGAGTCATTGCCACCCACATTTCCTTCCTTTGTTCCATTTCTGCTAAGCACCAAGCTGGACAGCAGGAAGTTCTATTTTTATACGGTCTTTGGCATGACCCAGCCAGGACTTGAACCCTGACCTCCCGGTTGTGGGGTGGATGCTCCACCTCTTGGCCACCACTCCAGTATAAATGGCAGCCAACACGAGAGCTGCACATTCACATTCTGTGGCTAGACGCTTTGAACTACTGCGCTCGTTTTTGTGTTTTTCCTGCCTTTTTTGTCCTCCTTCTGCGACAGACTAATTACCTGCAGTTGCCAGGAACTTCTAGGCATTGGCCGCCAACTAAACCCCGACATCTCCAGCGCTTATTCCAGTAATCACCACCTCATCCCTGAGGAGACTGTCAGACCACCAGGTGCTCCCCGGATTGTTATTGGGCCCCGCAAGTGGTGCCGACGGCGACGAGAGAGGAAGCAGAAACGAGGCTGCAGGGCTGGCCTCCGTGCCTAGCTGTGCAAACTACACACCAAACCTCCACTACCTTCAGTTTTTCTCACCAACACCAGATCTTTCACCAACAAAAGGGATGAGCTGCAATCAGAGATCGCCTACAATCGCTACGTCCAGGCCTGTTGTATTCTGATTGTGACTGAATCTTGGTTTCACCCGCTTATCCCAGACGCCACTGTGGAATTACCAGGCTGAACCACGCTCCGTTATGACCGCAACGCTTATTCTGGTAAGGGAAGAGGTAGAGGGCTCTGTGTTTATGTGCTCCAGAAACTAGGTGTAATAACAGCAGAATAATTCACAGTCACTGTTCACCAGACTTAGAAGCCATGTCCTTTCTGTGCAGGCCTTTCTACCTCCCCTGCAAGCTAGCTGCAGTAGTTGTAACAGCTGTTTACATTCCTCGTGATGCTAGCGTTAGCTTAGCACTCAACCACCTCCATCCAGCACATTGTCAGCAGGCAGCAGAGGGATCACCCCGACACAGTCCACATTATTGCAGGGGATTTTAACAAAGCATGCTTAAAGTCTGTACTCCCCAAATTCCACCAACACGTTAAGTGTTCCACAAGAGGGGAAAGAACACTGGATCATGTTTACAGCAACATTAAGCACTCCTATAGAGCCACCCCTCTCCCTCACCTTGGACAATCAGATCATCTCTCACTGCTTCTAATGCCTGCCTACACCCCCAAGGAAGAGTTCCCCTCCCAACCAAACAAACAATTAAAACCTAGCCTAAAAATGTTCTCCTCCAGCTACAGGACTGCTTTAGCTGCACAGACTGGAACATCTTTGAACGGCAGGACCTGGACTCCTACACCGAGTCTGTCCTTTTCTACATTAAATGCTGTGTAGAAAATGTGCCAGTCACCAAACACATTCGGGTCTTTCCAAACCAGAAACCCTGGATGACCAGTGAGGTCCAGGCTCTGATCAGAGCCCACAGCTCAGCCTTCAGGCAGAGGGACAGCTCTCTGTACAGCACTGCTAGAGCCAACCTGAGAAGAGGCATAAAACACGCCAAGAATGCCTACAGGAGGAAGGTGGAGGCTTCTTCAAGGCCAATAACCCCTGACAGATGTGGAGAGGTATCCGGGCCCTCATCAAATACAGGGGCAGCTTCTTTGTCCAGTTTGAGCACACCTCCCTCCACCTGGTTCTCCACCTCCTCCCCTCTCTCTTTACAGGTGCATGAGGTGGGGAGGAAACTGAAAGCAGTGAACCCCCTGCAGAGCTGCTGGCTCTGATGGAATTCCAGGAGCGGTGGTCAAAGCATGTGCAGACCAGCTGGCAGAGATCCTCCCCAAGCTTTTCAACCTCTCCCTGACACACGCCACCATGCCCTCTTGCCTCAAGGCCTCCACCATCATCTCCATTCCCAAAAAGACTGAAATAGACAGCTTAAATGACTACAGACCCATAGCACTCACGTCTGTAGTCATGAAGTGTTTTGAGCGACTGGTGCCCCAGCACATCACAGACTGTCTTCCCCCCTCTGACCCCCACCAGTTTGCCTACAGGGAGAACTGGTCCATGGAAGATGCCATCGCCACCACAATCCAGAGAGCACTGAGTCACCTGGAGAACCCAAGCAGCTATGTGAGGATGCTCTTTGTGGACTACAGCTCAGCTTTCATCGTCATCCCGGATATCCTGATCAACAAACTGCACCTCCTCCAGACCCCCCCACCCCCCCACCCCACCCCACTTGCTCCCGATAAAAAAAACTTTCTCACCAACCGCTCACAGTCAGACTTGGCCCCCACCACTCCTCCACACTATCCCTCAGCACTGGCTTCCCCCAGGGCTGTGTGCTAAGTCCACTACTGTACTCCCTGTACACCTTTGATTGCATTCCAACCCCCCCAAATACCGTCATTGTGAAGTACGTAGACAATACCACCTTAGTCGGGTTTGACACTGACAACGATGAGAAGGCATATAGGGCGGAGGTAGAGAATCTGCTGTTGTGGTGCCAAGCAAACAGCCTGAAACTGAATGTCCAAAAAAACGAAAGAACTCCTACTGGCCATCACAGAAGAACCCTCACATCAAGCCCACCACCTGTTTGACCTGCTCCCTTCTAGACAACGGTTCAGATCAATCAGGACCCACGCCTCCAGACTGACAAACAGATCCTTCTCCTGGGCCATCCGGACTGCAAACAGTCAGAGGCCCCATCCCTCTCCCTCTGAACGCTCACATGCATAGAACTGAGGACATTTTAATTATCACAATAACTCACCTGTCTTTGCATTCCACACTTTCATGTATATTGACCCATCCCTTATTTGTATAACCCTGGGCCATTTTTATTTCAGTTGTGTGTTTAATCGTCTGTTCTGTAACTGCGTTTTATCAAATCCTTCTCTCTTATTTTATTGTGCAGTATCCTGGTGGAGCAAACACAGTTTCATTGTATACTACACAATGACAATAAAGCCTATTCTATCCTATTCTACATATTGTTACTTTTTTTCTTTTAAATGTGCTATTTTCTTGTAAATTTATGACTTTTTCCCACCAATTTATGTAGAATTGTGTAGAATATGTGTAGAATATGAATATGTGTAGAATTTTGAGGGAAAACGTTTATGTAATCCCTTTTGAAATCAGGCTGTAACATAACAAAATGTGGAAAAAGTGAAGTGCTGTGAGTACTTTCCGGATGCACTGTAGTTCCCAGCTGTGAGCTCCAGTGGATGTTTTTCAAACCTAAACATGGCAGCTTTTTGGGGATTTCCACAGCAGATATAGTTTATCAGAGTGCTCACCAATGTGCAGCAAAGCTCGTGCATCTATTACATAGTTACAAATATCAATAAATATTGTTTCTGGCCACTCTGCTGGATTGTTCTTCCACATACTGGCTGGTAGACAGTAGCAACACTTTTCAATATCACAGATTTAAAGTTTTTGATCCTATCTGATTCGATCTTGCAGTGGAAGCTCGTCATAATATTGATATGACATATTGTTTCAATGGTAAACTGCCGGTTTTTAGTACCTCCAAATTTTTCCCGCTGGATTGCCGCCCACCAAGCACCCGGCTGTGTAGACAGCTCTATTTAGCTCTGCTTGGTTGTAAGGAATCTATGGCACAACCACGAACACCAGCAAGTACCAGAGCTACACAAAAACATTCAAAAATACAGAAACGACAAGTGTGGAAATTAGCTGCCACTTGACTGCAAAACACATATGTGGACTATACATTAAACTTAACTTGAAAAGCTTAAACTTTTTAACTTTATGTACTCTTGTTTTATATATTTTCTGCAACTCAAGATTTGTGTTTCCATGTTTTTATATTTCTGCATTTTTTTATAATATACATGTTCAAATTTCTGCATTAAGACCTCAAGAATACAAAAAAGATGGAACTACAATGGGGGAGAGGACACCTACACTTAGATCTGGTCCTTTGTGGGCAACCATATTGCTGATGTGGCCCGGGGTGAAAATGAGTTTACCAGCCCTGATCTAAACCCTCCTCCTGACTTTTCTGCCACGTAGTAACCTTAGTGGTCCAACAGGAGCTGTTGACACTTCGCTCAGAAAAGATGCTCTTTCTTTTGGACCTCATATAATGCAAAGAAAACCTGTTCATATTCATTCTTAAACACCACAATAGTAATGTTCTAACTTAAGAAAAGCTCTGAAATCAGGATTTGGTGGAACAACACTCATTTCTCATCACAACTTTCATGCGTCTTTAAAAGCAGCTCAGCTTTCTTTGAAGGCTTCTGACCATCCATCTTCCTCTTGATCACATTCCAGAAGTTTTCAGTGGAGTTCAGGTCTGGAGGTTGGGCTGGTCTTGATCTGGTGACCTGCTAGCCACACTTTGAACGGCCTGGCCATGTGATTTGGAACATTTTCCTGCTGGAAAATCCAAACACTGTCAGAGGAGCCTTTTTTCTATGGTCTTTCACTCCAGCTGCCTCTTGCCATCCTTTTTTTTTTTGGTCACTTGATGTGATCCTGACATTTCTCAGCGACATTCCAATGACCAGACAATCCAATTCCAATCACCAGACTGCAAAACAAATCTACCTACGGGTACACATAAAGTAACCTGAACCTGAACCTGAACCTGAGCTGGTGGTCACCCCAGTCAGTGGAGACCCTCTGCCAGGCTGTAGCCTTTTTGCCTCCAGTGTCTGCTGTTAGATTCTCTCCTTAACTGCCATCTTTGAAATTTTAACAACAGAAACAACCTGACATTCACTGTATCATTTTCCGAGTTAAAGCCAGAATTGCAACCTCCTTTTCCTCACTTAAAACTTTTATTTTCAACTGTTTTGGCGTGGTCAGTATGTTACATTTTACATTACGATTACCTTTGGGGCTGGAGCCTTGGAGGGGGGAGCCTAGGCTCCAGCCCCCTGTCACCTGAAAAGGATTAAGCGGTAGAAGATGGATGAATACCTTTGGGGCACTGTTAGCACAGTTTTCAGCCTGCAGCTGGTCCTATTGTAGTAAGCATAAGAGTGGTTTTGAGACTTTTCTTTGTTAAGAAAATGTTTCAGATGATCGGCTAATCCAGTGGTCCCCAGCCTTATGCCACAGAGGACCAAGACCCTGCAGGCTTTAACTGTCTTCAACAGGTGAGTTCGCTGAATTTATCCATCTTCTAATTTTTCCAACGTTGTATATCTTGCATCTTTCTGACCTTTTTTATTTCAGCCAGGATGTCCTAGGAAATGGTGCTGTTAGCATAGTTAGCTCAGCTGTGTGAGTCGACAGGGCCGGGTCAATTTTCTATCCAGGCGTCCCAGTGGTTACCATAGCATAGCCTGGTTAGCATTACCTTAGCTGACCAATGGCTTTTTGGAAGTTTTCTATATAATTTATTCACCTTATTAAACATGCGTGACTACAGCCAGGGTTGTTTCTGTGGTCACTGTACCCCAGGGACCGGTCATGTGTTTAATTAGGGTTTTTACATTCTCACACTCAGACAGCTGAGTCAGATCAGGCAGTGTTCCATCCCACAGCCTCTGGCTAACCACCCAGCCACCATGTCCATGTGGGCCCCACCAAAGGTTCAACTGGGCTGTCTGATGGGTCCCATGTGGGTTTGTCCACGGGTTTCATGTTGGCCCCATCTGTGTTTGCCCACATGGACTTTACTTGTGGTACAGGTGATCTGTTTCTCTTATTTAAGCCCACCTGGGCTCCACATGGGCTTCAAATGGGGCCGCAGGGTTCAGCAACCCTGGCAAAATTACTAGAAAAAAAGTCACAAATAAACGACTTCTGCATCTCGGCTCGCGCAAAGCATCATGGGAACGTGGCTACCAAACATGCTCTGTCGATACATTTAATTTATGGAAAGTTCCTGATCTACGAGCATATTGTATGCGTAGGGGTCTTCACGGTTGTACCCGCAAATGCAAGGATAAACTAGTTGCGCTTGCATTCGTGGCCACGTTGCAGAAATTGGCCAAAATGGCCCCCCGTATGTACGCTGACATAGCAGATTTTTTGTTGTCAAAGGACCAAGCACCCTTACTTGCGAGACTCCGAAACGACTACAAAGAAGGTAAGCGAGTGGTCTGACAGCTCAACTTTGGTTTTGTCATTTTGAGTAAATTTCACTACAAGGCATAGCCTGCTTACTTAGATCTATAGGTCGATACAACTATAGTTTAAGTACCACACGTTTTCAATGATTTGCAATTTTATTTTATACCAGCCTACTTATCAATGGCCTTAATTACATGTGTGTGCAGATCAAGCTTCATTACCAATATACAAAGAACTATATCCTAGGTCCAGGCCTGCCTGTCCGTACCTACTACTTCAGGGTTTAGACTCGTGTCAATTAGGCTAGAACTTGAACAATACACAACACTATTTAATTATGTTATAATATAGTCTTACTGCTTTAATCCAACAATTACGTCCATCCGGATCCTTCAGCTCCGTGGGGAATGTACTGTATATAACGTGAAAGGCAGCGGACATGTGCACACACTGGTTCTGAAGTTACACGCATGTATGCTGCAAGTTTGCTTTTTCCACTGCTCTAGATGATACATGCCGTTCCCACACTTCACTACAGCACAATGTGCACCTGGCACAACGACGATTTAAAGCTTGAAGCAGACTTTAAACGGCAATTGTTCAGGTGTGACAGTACTGTCTCTATACAAAATCAAGGCGGCTACCGGAATGTTTGGTTGTCGTGAACTTTGAACTCACATAGTCCGCACATGCGCACTCGTAATGTGAAAGTCACTTATTCATGAGACAACAGTTGCAAATTTATGAGAAAAATTTTGAAAAATTTATGAGAAAAAAGTCACACATTTATGAGGAAAAAATACAAAAATTTAGGAGAAAGAAGTTTCAAATTTACAAAAAAAAGTAAAATTCTTCAAAAAAGTTAAACTTACAAGAAAAATTTAGCAAATTTACTAGAAAAAAGTCACAAATTTATGAGAAAAAATACAAAAACTTGCAAATTAACAAAAAAGTAGCAAACATAAGAGTAAATAAATTGAAAATTTACAAGAAAAAAGTTTGCAAATTTATGAGAAAAAGTCACAATTTTACAAGAAAAACTAACAAATTTATAAAGAAAGAGTTGATTTTTTATAAAGTTGCAAATTTATGAGAAAGTTCCACAATTACAAAAAAGCAAATATGCAAGAATAAAGTCACAATTTTACAAGAAAAGCTAAGAAATTTATAAGGAAAACAGCTGAAAATTTACAAAAAAAAAATCACAAATTTATGAAATAAAGTTGCAAGTTTACAGTAAAAAAAAAAAAAAATGCAAATTTATGAGAAAATAAGTTGAAAATAGATAAATAGGTAAAGTCCATGTGGGCAAACACAGGTGGGGCCGACTTGGAAGCTGCAGTCAAACCCACATGGACCCATAATAAACCTTTGGTGGGGCCCACATGGACATGCTGGCTGGGTAACTAGGAGCTCTCTGAAGGTGCCGTCGACCACAGGTGACAGAAGTAAAGACAGAGGGAGGGTGGAGTGAACTCATTTAAAGTAAAATCCTCCTGAACAGCTCAGTGTGGTGAAGGTTCCTTCACCTGGGTGTACAATGGTACAGCAACAATTAAACTCTGCAGTGTTCTGACCAAAACACCGTCACAGGCAGTTCATTAGCACCTCTGGGAACTGTGTCAGCAGGTAGGAAAGTAGCATGTCATGGTTGCTTCACCCCTCAGACATGCATGTTTCGTTTGTGAGCAGAGGAGAAGAAGTACCTGTACTGGTGCTGTCAGCAGCTGTCAGCTCTTTGCTCAGACCGTTAACTCCAGACGCGGCTCCTAGGGGGACAGGTGAGGGGCCTGCAGGTGCGATGGCTCTTGGAGGACGTTTACCGGGAACTTTGACTGTAACGCGCAGCAGATCGATTTCCTTTCCATGAATATTTTGTGTGTAATCCTGAAAATACATATTTATTATTCATGTTTTTAAAGAGAAAAAAACAGACTGTAATATGTTGGACAATTCTTCTACAGTCAATTTATAAATATATATTTTAATAAACTAGTTTTCTTTTCCCCCCATTCTAAATGATTTTTTTATTACTATCTTCAATGTGTGCTGTGCTTAAATGTATGATACAAATTAAAGTGACTGCTAACAACATTTACTTAGCAAGTACAAGGGGAGCTGAAGAGTTCATCGTGGTCATCTTTGACCAAATGTGATTCACTTTGCAACCGCAGGGATCCAAGCGCTGCAACACCGACGAAGAAGTGGGTGGACCGAAGGGGAGACTATGTCAAAAAATAAACCACATTTGGTGATATTTGACCACAATCAACTTTTCACCCCCACTCACACATCATATTCTAGTCACACATTTTGTAAATATGAATAAATTAAAGGGGTCATTGACTGTCCTTTTTCCATATTTTAACAGCTCACACAGCTTAATGAAGTATTTGTAACATATTTTGCTCACATTTTTTCACTTTTTAATTAGTGAAGAAAATGTATTTTTTATTTTTCCTTGAAATACTGTGATTTAAAACGTTATCACTTTAAGAAATATCTGTCACCTGTTCAACTCTGCTCTCCCTCTTACTAGGGTTGCCAACCGTCCTGTTTTAGCCAGGGACGTCCCCTTTACTGGGCTAAATATGTGTGTCCCAAGCAGGATGTGCGTTGTTCCGTATACGTATATTATACACGGGACAACGCACATCCTGGTTGGGACAAACATATTTAGCCCGATAAACAGGACATCCCGGCTAAAACAGGACGGCTGGCAATCCTACCTCTTACATCAGTTAGCCATTAGCTGACTAGCTTCTAGCCTTGAGCTTTGAGCCTCCTTCTAGCTTGGATGAGCGGCGCTCGTTCTCTGATCCACAGTTAATGGTGTATCTCATGTTACTCCAGACCATCTCCCAATAATTTTGCCGTGATTCCACAACAAATCACTTGCACCGCACACTGCGCAACCCCATGATCGCCATAACCGATCTGGCCCGGGACGTGAGGCTGCTAGTCGAGCCAAGGCGAAGCTTGCCAAGCTGCCGAGACATGGGATCTCAAAGGGCAGTGTCCCCCTCTGTGGGACGCTCTCGAAAGTGGAGCAGAGTCACACGTCCCGGAAGACGGTGGGGGAGCTGGTGGTGAGAACCAGGAACCTCCCGCCAGCAGCCTCGGGTCCTGGTGTAGGAACCACCTACACTGGGCCAGGTTGGTTGCTGCGACCGGCATGCCGGTGCTGACGATTTGCTGGGGAATCACGGAGAAATTACTGGGAGATGGGCTGGAGTGACGTGAGATATACTGTCGACTGTGGACTGGTGAACCAGGTGGTAACAGGGATGGTTATTAGACTGACTAAGATCTGAGGAAAATAACAATATAAGCCACGCTTGATGTGAGCCTCCTGTTACCAGTGTTAGCTGGGGGGCTAATAGCTCAGGGGCTAATAGGCTACCTTTTGCACCCTTTCCATCTACAGTTAGGCCCAAAAATATTTGGACAGTGACACAAATTTTGTTATTTTAGCTGTTTACGAAAACATATTCAGGATACAATTATATAATCAATATGGGCTTAAAGTGCAGACTCTCAGCTGTAATCTGAGAGTATTCACATCTAAATTGGAGCAAGGGTTTAGGAATTACAGCTCTTTAATATGTAGCCGCCTCTTTTTCAAGGGACCAAAAGTAATTGGACAATTGACTCAGAAGGCTGCAAAAAAAAAAAAAATAACAAGGCTGCATGGGCTCTTCCCTCGTTAACCTGTCATCAATTAAGCAGTTAAAAGGTCTGGAGTTGATTCCAGGTGTGGCGTTTGCATTTGGAAGCTGTTGCTGTGAACACACAACATGTGGTCAAAGGAGCTCTCAGTGGAGGTGAAACAGACCATCCTGAGGCTGGAAAAAAAAGAAGAAATCCATCAGAGAGATAGCAGAAATGTTAGGAGTGGCCAAATCAACAGTTTGGTACATTCTGAGAAAAAAGAGTGCACTGGTGAGCTTGGGAGCTCAAAAAGGCCTGGATGTCCACGGAAGACAACAGTGGTGGATGATCGCAGAATCCTCCACAAACCCCTTCACAACATCCACTCAAGTGAAGAACACTCTCCAGGAAGTAGGTGTATCCGTATCTAAGTCTACCATAAAGAGAAGACTTCATGACAGTAAATACAAAGGATTCACCACAAGGTGCAAACCATTAATCAGCCTCAAAAATAGAAAGGCCAGAACTGACTTTGCCAAAAAACACTTGAAGAAGCCAGCCCAGTTCTGGAACAGCATTCTTTGGACAAATGAGACTAAGCTCAACCTGTACCAGAATGATGGGAAGAAGAAAGTTTGGAGAAGAATTGGAACAGCTCATGATCCAAAGCACTACATCTTCTGTAAAACATGGTGGAGGCAGTGTGATGGCATGGGCATGTATGGCTTCCAATGGCACTGGGTCACTTGTGTTTATTGATGATGTGACAAAAGACAGAAGCAGCCGGATGAATTCTGAAGTGTATAGGGATATACTTTCTGCTCAGATTCAGACAAATGCAGCAAAGTTGACTGGACGGCGCTTCACAGTACAGATAGACAATGATCCAAAACAAACTGCAAAAGAAACCCAGGAGTTTTTTAAAGCAAAGAAGTGGAATATTCTGAAATGGCCGAGTCAATCACAAGATCTCAACCCAATCGAGCATGCATTTCACTTGCTCAAGACAAAACTTAAGGCAGAAAGACCCACAAACAAGCAACAACTGAAGACAGCTGCAGTAAAGGCCTGGCAAAGCATCACAAAGGAGGAAACCCAGCGTTTGGTGATGTCCATGGGTTCCAGACTTCAGGCAGTCATTGCCTGCAAAGGATTCTCAACAAAATATTGAAAAGTAACATTTTACTTAGGGTTATGTTTATTTGTCCAATTACTTTTGAGCCCCTGAAATGAGGAGCGTTTGTATAAAAATAGCTACAATTCCTACATGTTTAATCATATATTTTTGTTCAACCCCTTGAATTAAACCTTAAAGTCTGCACTTCAATTCCGTTGTAATTGTTTCATTTCAAATCCAATGTGGTGGCATGCAGAGCCCAAATCATGAAGATTGTGTCACTGTCCAAATATTTCTGGGCCTAACTGTACACAACAGACAGCTTGGCGGGTCAATACTAGAGCAGTGGGCGGGTCTTTAGGACAGCAGTGGGTTGGCTTTGTCAAATCATGACATATACGATTTACCCAGAAGAGTCAAAAACGTTTCTGCAGTTTCTGGGAGAGAAAAACGAGATAAAGGCTGTTTTTTAAGAGCTGTTTTTATATATAGATAGATAGATAGATATGTATTGATAATTATGTGACCAATAGACACATTTCAGACAGTTAAAACTGACAAACACCATTTTTCAGTCACTGACCCCTTTAACACTTCTTAGAAACAACGCACCCACTGTAAAATTTTGGGCCGATATTGATATCAATATTGAAAGCAATAAGTTGGCAGATAGCCTATATTAATTGTTTCTTTCTTTTTTTCTGTTCACCTATTCCATCTTCAATGTCGGGGAGATAAAGAAATGACTTGATGTAACTGAAAGAATAATTGTGCTTACAGAAGCACATGACGCGTTTATCTATACTGCATAACTTGAGCCTGAGCTCTTCACGTGTCTGAAACATCCTAATCACACAGTACATCCTTCTTGGCGCCCCTGAAGGCCTAAGCATGATTAAGCATATTACATCACATTCTTATATGACAAATACAAAGATCATACAGAAGAAGAAGAAAGATGAAACAAAAGAACCTAAGAACCATTATTCTTTCAGTAACATTATAGACCATATGTAGGAAACATGAAAGGCTTGTTTTGAAGCTACAGATATTTTCCACAGTGAACGCTCTGTCAGCTTTTTGCTGACACTGGGCTGCGTTTTACTGCCATATCGATCAGTGCTCTGGTGTTTTCTTACATTGGAGCTGGAGTGGTAGGACAGCGTTCCATTGTTGGACAGGGTAACATATTTCTTCTTCCACTCCTTGTTCAGAGAGCTCCCGCTTCGTTTCCACAGGATGCTCTGTCGAAGACAACAGCCGAGGTCACATCACTCACTACAAACGACACTCAGGATGTGCCTAAATTTAGACTCGATGCGACAATCTTTTAAAATTGTAGCAGCATAACAGAAAGAGTTCCACACCAACAGCTGAGAGTGCTCGTATTAATAGAACACCCTTGAGAGGGGTTGAGGAGGATGAAACAACACTTTTTCCTGCTGTTTATGTAAGATGAAATAAGCAGACAAATGCATTTTTGTTCCCACAACGTTTCTGTCGGTGGAACAGGCACATGTTATCCTGCTACAAACTGCAGTGAATAAACACCCACTTCACTGAGAGCTGTGTGTATTTGTGTTTCTATGTGAGTCAGACCTGTTTGATCGGAACACCTCGCGCACCGCTCAGGTCCCCTTTAACATCGCCGGCCTTTTTCTCCACGTCCCGGTTCTGAAACAAAATCCAAAAGCACCGCTGCGTTATGGAGCAAAGGCCATTTCAGTGGAGAGAGTCAGAGAGGGGCCGGTGGGGTGAAATGATTGTGAGATGATGGGAAGGGGATGGGCGGACAGCCACCACTGACCTTGAAGAGGGAGGGCCGTCTGGGGATGGTCTTCAGTGAACGGGAGTTGACACTGGCCAGCCCGTCTCCCTGTGCACCCCGCAGATCTCTGTGACTCGCCACGGGGGTGGAGGGCAGGGAGTAGGCGTAACCACTACTGGGGCCATTACTGGCCTGGGAGGAGGAGGAGGAGTGGGGAGAGGCGGGGTCACGAGGTCAGGATGCAGAGGATGGAGATGAGAGAGGGTGAGGACGGTTTGAAAGGTGAACCACATTCAGAAAAAGCAATCAGCAGCAGCAGTTCTTCACAGCTGCTGTGACTGGAGGTGATGGGATGGTGATGGATGTGCAGGTTAGTGATAAATGATGCTGAAGGTGCTGCGGTTTGACAGATGATTTTGGTTTTATAATCCATGTATGCAAGTCCCCCTCAAGGTGAATACTTGGCCAATAAAAAAGTACTCAGAAAGCTCTTGATTTTTTTTTTTAAATCTTTTGTTACCTCCACCAAGGAGGTCATGTAATCAGGGCAGTTTGTCTGTTAGTCTGTTAGCAGTAGTACACAAAAACTACTCTGGATTTTGATGAACCTTTCACCAGAGGTGGCCCTTGGCCTCAGGATGAACCCATTAGATTTTGGAGGTGATCCAAGACTGCATACCTTCGCCAAGGCCCCATCTTTTCACAGTGTTTTAGCAGGATTACAGAAAAACTACCGGATGGATTTTGGCTCTTGGGCTACAGATGAATCCATTACAGGTCGGAGGTGATCCATGAAAAGGACGGTCCAGATCAGCATTAAGTTCAAAAGCTGGAGTGGGTGGGGTAGGGGTAACTTGCACATCTGTGACGTGGCCTCAGTGCTGAAGCGTACACACAGGCTTTGGAGCAACATATGCTGCCATCCAAGCAATGTTTTTTCAGGGACGTCCCTTCTTATTTCAGCAAGACAATGCCAATACCCCTGTCAAGACCGTATCTCGCAATGTACAGACGGATGGATGGACGTATGGATGTACGGCTTGACAGATGGACAAAGGGACGGATGAAGCCTTGGAGGAGGTGTGTGCTCTGACTGCCCTCTAGTACTTTTTATTCTACTTTTTATTTTGACTATTCTGATTTGAACTGAATATACTGAAGCAATAAGCAGCTTTTAAAATGAGTAAAATTATTATAATTATAATAACAAATTCAAAAAGGTTGGGATGCTGTGTAAAAGCTAAATCTAAATGTGTGTAAAATCTAAATAAAAACATAATGCAACTAGAGGGCACTTAGAGAGCACATACCTCTGCCAAGGCTCCAACCTTCATTCCCTTCGTCCATCCGTCCATCTGTACCTCTGCCTACCCGACCGTTCCTCTGTACCTCTGTCTTTCCTTCCATCCATCCATCCATTATGAGATAGGGCCTTGGTGGAGATGTGCACTCAGGGTTCATCTGTAGCCCAGGGCCCACCTCTGGTGAAAATTTCATCAAAATCCCACCAGTAGTTTTTGCATAATGCTGCTAACACATTGCGAGAAGATACAACCTTGGTGGAGGTATGTACTTTAAGATCGCCTCCAAAATCTAATGGGTTCATCCGTAGCCCAGGGGCCACCTCTGGTGAAAATTTCATCAAAAGCAATCCAGTAGTTTTTGCATAATCCTCAGACCAACAGATAGACAGACATACAAGCCACCTTGATCACATTCCCTCCTGTTCCATGAAAAATATTAATTCTGCTCAAATTTAATAGCAGCAACATGTCTCACAAGAGTTGGGACAGGGTCAACAAAATGCTGGAAAAGTAAGTGTCTCTAAAAAAAAGAAACAGCTAGACTTGTTTTAAAGATAGATTTTTGCTAGTATGAAAAACAATGGGCTAATTCTAATCCACCCAAAAATATACAGACACTAGCAACTTATGATGCTCTGTCAATTCACATTTGAATCACATTTTAATTGGTTGACAAACAGCCTTGGAGGACACATCTACTCTCTGAGTGCTTGTATTGAGTAGTTATGTAAAGGCTGATTAAACACTGTTCTGATAGATTTGGGGACTTTATTCTCATGAATGTGTGATTTTCCCAAGAATTTGTGTTTGTTCTTGTGAATTTAGGACATTTTTCTTGTAAATTATGAATACTACACACACACACACACACACACACACGTGTCTAAATTTATCTTACCTGCCCAGGGAATGATGCTGATCCAGGTGTGGAGCCTCCAGAGTGACTGGGTGAGTTAGGCAGAGATTTGCAAGCCAGCAGGGCTGCCTGCTTCCTCTGAGCTATGATCTTCTGAGCAGCTGAAAAACATCATTCAGCCACTTTAGAGATGAGATGAGATGAGATTCAACTTTATTGTCATTACACATGTATGAATACAAGGTAACGAAACGTGACTTGGCATTTGGGCACGCTCTGCAGAGCGCATCCAAGGCCGGGGCAGCCGCTAGGCGCCAGTCATGGCGCCTAGCGGCTGCTTTAGTCCACCCTCACTGATATGATAAGCTATAGACAGCTTGCTCCTTCTGTAACTGATAGCATGGTAGATAGTGTTAATGCTTCTCTGCATCAGACTCTAGATATGGTGGCACCTTTAAAAAAGAAAAAGTCTAATCAGAGATTTTTAACTGCTTGGTTCAACACAGCAACTTGTAGCTTAAAACAGAAGACTCATCAATTAGAAAGAAAATGGCGCTCCACTAAATTAGCTGAAATCTATTTAGCTTGGAGAAATCAACTTCTGATTTACAACCAATCTCTTAGGAAAGCTAGAACAAGTTATTATTCCACATTAATAGAAGAGAACAAGAATTAGCCCAGGTTTCTTTTCAGCACTGTAGCCAGGCTGACAAAGAGTCAGGACTCTGTCAATCCTAGCATTCCCTTAGAGCTTACCAGTCAGGATTTTATGAACTTTTTCAATAATAAAATTTCATCTATCAGAGATAAAAATCAGTCAGATTCTTCCCAAAACAGTAACTACTACAACTCCTTCAACTGATATCTATTTGAATGAGTTTACTCCAATTGACCTTTTCGAGTTAGACAAAATAACTTCCTCATCCAAGCCTTCAACTTGTCTTTTAGACCCTATTCCTACCAGTTATTTAAAGAAGTCTTCCCATTTATTGGTAGCTCTATTCTTCAAATAATCAATTCTTCATTAACATTAGGCCATGTACCGCAGGCTTTTAAAACTGCTGTAATTAAACCCTTACTCAAAAAGCCAATGCTGGATCCAGGAGTTTTAGCTAACTATAGACCAATCTCTAATCTGCCTTTCATTTCAAAAATCTTAGAAAGAGTTGTTGCTACACAATTATTTGACCACTTGCAGGGAAATGGTTTATTTGAAGAGTTTCAATCTGGGTTTAGAATCCATCATAGTACCGAAACAGCCTTGGTGAAGGTCACTAATGACATCCTTATCTCATCTGATAATGGACTTGTTTCTGTACTTGTCCTTTTAGACCTTAGTGCAGCTTTTGATACTATCGATCATAATATTTTACTTGATAGATTAGAACACCATGTTCGACTTAATGGAAATTCATTGCAGTGGTTTAGCTCTTATTTATCTGATAAGTTCCAGTTTGTTCATGTCAATAATGAGTTTTCTTCCAACTCAGAGCTCAGTCACGGAGTTCCACAGGGATCTGTGCTAGGCCCTACTCTGTTTAATTTATATATGCTTCCACTAGGCAACATTATTAGAAAGCACTGTATACATTTTCATTGTTATGCACATGACACACAATTATACCTGTCAATGAAGCCAGATGATGGTAACCAATTAGCCAAATTAGAGGCCTGTCTTAAGGAAATCAAAGCTTGGATGACTTGTAATTTCCTGCTATTAAATTCAGATAAGACTGAAGTCATTCTAGTTGGTCCAAAAAACCTTAAAAATACCTTTCCAAATCAAACTCTTTGTTTGGATGCAGTTACTCTTTCTGTTAATAGTTCTGTGAGGAACCTTGGAGTTATTTTTGATCAAGATCTGTTTTTAATTAATTAATATTGCCAAAATTAGGAACATCTTGTCTCAGAGTGATGCTGAGAAACTAATCCACGCTTTTGTTAGCTTTAGATTAGATTATTGTAACTCTTTATTATCAGGCTGTCCTAAAACATCTTTAAAAAGTCTTCAACTGATCCAAAATGCTGCAGCAAGAGTTTTAACAGGTACTAGAAAGAGAGATCATATCTCTCTGGTTCTGGCCTCCCTTCATTGGCTTCCCACAGAGTTTAGAATTAAGTTTAAAATCCTTCTTCTCACTTACAAAGCTCTAAACAATCAGGCCCCTTTTTATTTAAAAGATCTGATACTACCCTATTATCCTAAGAGCACTACGCTCCCAAAATGCTGGATTACTTGTAATACCTAGAATCTCCAAAAGTATAATGGGAGGCAGAGCCTTCAGTTATCAAGCTCCTCTCTTGTGGAACCAGCTGCCAATCTGGATTCGTGAGTCAGACTTGATCTTTGATTTTAAGAATAGGGTTAAAACCTTCCTTTTTGATATAGCCTATAATTAGGGAGGGATCATGTGCTCCTGAACCCTCCCTTAGTTATGCTGCTAATAGGTTTAGACAGCCAGGGGACCTCCAGCAATGCACTGGGCTTCAGTCCTTTCTTCATTCTCAATGAAATATTTTTGCTGGTCATTAACATCTGTTTGTTCTCTCCCATAGATTGAGTCCCCATCGTGCTGTTTGCTCTCTACATATCTGTTCTTTTCATCTTCTCTATCCCCTCACCCCCCAGCCAGCCACAGCCTATGACTGCCCCTCCCTGAGCCTGGTTCCGCTGGAGATTTCTTCCTGTTAAAAGGGAGTTTTTCCTCTCCACCGTCGCCAAGTGCTGCTTACAGGGGATCGCCTGATTGCTGGGGTCTTTCTCCAATTGTGGGGGTTTCCCCTACAGTTGAAAGTGCTATGAGATGACTGTTGTTGTGAAATGGTGCTATATAAATAAAGTTCAATTGAATTGAATTGAATACTGGCTGTGGTTAGAACATACATGACTAAACAGTAGAAGTGAGCATGGTAGCCTGAAATTGCACTCAAGTAGCTAAAAATAGCAATATCTTAAATATATTTATTAGTAAATTTGCAACTTTTGCCAAGAATTTGTAAATTTTATCTTTTAAATTCAAGTTTGTTTTTCTTGTAATTTTGCATTTTTTTTTTCTCTTGAATTTAGTAAATATTTTAAATAAATGAGCATTGGTCCCTATAAATTTGTTATGTTATTCTAGTAAATTTGAAGCTTTTACTGTGATGGTTTTTCTTTGCAATTTTGTGGCTTTTTCTCAAAGTTTTGCACCTTTAGAGAATTTTAAGACTTTAAAATTATGACAAAATACTTATGCAAAAGAGATAATAATTTTCTTTCTCTCTTTCTTTGAAACCACAGGGATTCTCTTGTCAAGGGCAAAAGTGGAATAATTCTGACCTCTGTTAGACCATTAAGTGAGATGGTTGAATGTTGCTACTTAACAAATTGTTACTAGTCGACATGAAGCCATGGACAAAGCTTCTAATATTAGAAGATGTACAGTAGGTTGGTAATTACTCAAGTAATAGGAGTCACAGGAGGAGGGTGCCCTTACTTTGGCCCTTCAAAATGTCTCTGCACATCCATCTGGTAAACCTGGATAAAACAGCCGATGAAACAGCTGATTGTCACAACAACATCACGTGACCCTTCTGATGAAGGCTGCAAGAAGTGGCCGAAACATATGAAGGTAAAAACAACCTTTTTCACTGTCTGATAGAAAAGAAAATATTTTTATAAATACGATAATTGTCGTACGTCTGGCAACACTGTATGGTGTGCGTGCGGCCTACCCCAAAGTACTCCACAAATTTTCACATGAATGATGAACTTCTGCCTTATGAACGCCTCACTACCACTTTACACACGCTGTAAGAATCTCCATATGAACGGGGATTTGTACAGCGTTTCCTACGACCGCTGTAAGGGGCCCTCAAGAGCAACTTAAGGTGTTCTTGTGGCATACGTATGGCCACTGTAGCAATCTGAGGTTCTGGATTGATCTCCTGACCCAAAATAATCCACGAACATCTTGTGTAGTTCTTACATTGTTCCTATGGCATTCGTACGGCCACCCTATGATGAGGGGTTTTCGTTCACAGAAATTCTTGGACAAGACCATCAACCTGGCCACGAGCTTATGAACAGTCTATGAAATCTGGATTCTCCTATGGCTGACTTAAGAAGGCCGTACAAAATGGTCTAAGAATCGTTCATACGGTGTTCTTAGCCGTTCGTAAGGATATTTGTGACTGTAGCATAACACATGATAACTATACAGACCTGACACAGTGCAGCTATATTAGCTAGTGAGCTAGCTCAGCAGTGGACGTTTCTAGAATTCTAAAACTAGTCTCTCTACTAAACATCTGTAGTCCAGGCTCATTCATTAATTCACAGTTGATAATATACCTCATGCCATTCTGGCCTATTTTGTGATTTTTTTATGTCACAAAACGTTTTGTGATTGGTTAATGGGACCATAAGCATGGCGAGCTCAGTGACATGGGGCAGTATGACAGATTTTACGGCCCTGTGTTGTAAATTCTAGTCACTGACTGTGCCACACCAGCTGGTTCATTAATCCACAGTCACTTATATACTGTACCTTGCAGCATTCGGACTTATTTTCCTATATTTTGGAAATGATAACTGATAATTGCTTCCCTTCACTTCGTGGGTGGGCCACCTGAGTCGGCCCCGCACGCGTCCTCCCGGGAGCGTGAGCAACAACTGACCTGCACTCACGCCTCAACAATAACTGGATGGCAAGTGTGAGGCAGACCCTTGTAATTTATTAAAATTTTTCTTGAAAATTTGAACCTTTCCCATAAATTTGCAACTTTTTTTTACTGTAAACTTGACACTTTTTCCTTGTAAGTTTGCTATGTTCTTGTAAATTTCTGAGTTTTTCACATAAATTTGCAACATTTTTCTTGTAAATTTGGAACTTTCTCAAAAAATTTCAACTTTTTTTAACTGTAAACTTACAAATTTTACTCAAATTTGGGACTTTTTTCATAAATTTTCCAATCTATTTAATCATAAATTTGCTACTTTTTTGTTAATTTAATAATAATAAGAAGAAGAAGCCAGGTTTATTGTCATTCAGTCCATACAGCCAATCATGTACAGTAGACAGAAATTACATTTCTCCTATCTACAATGTTAACCACATCTACAATCAGAGGGGCTGCTGCAAACAACTTCTCCTTCCCCCATTCTATTATGCTGAGCACCAAACTAGAAGGTGGGAAGTACCATTTTTATATTGTCTTTGGTATGACCCGGCCAGGACTTGAACCCATGACCTCCCAATTGTGGGGCGGATGCTCTCTCAACTAGGCCACCACTCTGGTAACTTTAAACTTTTTCAATAATTTTCCTCACAAATTTGTGACTTTTTGTTGTAAATTTACAAAAAAATTTTCTTGTAAGTTTGTAACAAGAAATTTTGCAGTTTTTCTCGCCTAAATTTTCCACTATTTTCTCATAATTTCACCCGTGGCGCCAGTGTTTCTGAAAGCTGCTCAGCCACATTCCACCCACTGGGCCCCAGATTTACCTGTGGTATTTTACCTGTACCACAGGTAAAGTGCATGTGGGCAAACAGATGGGGCCAACATGGAACCTGCAGACAGACCCCACATGGGACCCATAAGACAGCCCAGATTTGACCTTTGGTGGGGCCCACTGGACAGGCTGGCTGGGAGCTCGCAAAAAGGTTCCTCATGAATAAATGTAACTTCTTCCTTCCTTCCTCTGTTCAGCTGCAACCGTACTCTCAGCAAATGTAATTAAAAAAAGAGCAAACACAATCGGAGGCAACTCACCCTCTGAAAACACTCGATCAACGTTGAACCCGTAGGTGGCACAGGTCTCATAAAACAGAGAATGGCGCACGTCGATACACAGCTGTCTGGCTCTCTGATCCTCAATCACACGAGGGTTGGTGCTGCTTATTTTATCTGCATACACAAAGCAGAGTCATAACTGCTGCAAAAAAACCCTGCGAAACTCTGTCACGTGGCAGCTGCTTTGAGGGGGGATGCCATCCCCATCCCCATCCATAGCTGGGGAACGGGGGGCAGGGCCCCTCTCAACCTGAACAGAAAGAGAGAAATGTCCCCCAGTATCATCATAAACCTTTATAGATCATATTATACACTTTGAACCACCAATTATAAGCAGAAATGCAAAAAATAAAAATGTCTAAATTTTAAAATTTTTCTTGTAGATTTGCAACATTTTCCCTCGTATATCTGTAACTCTTCTTATAAATTTGTAGCTTTTTTCTTGTAAATTTGCAACTTTTTTCTCATAAATCCATAACTTTTTCTCATACATTTGCAACTTTTTTTTTTAAATTTGTAACTTTTTTCCTCATAAATTTCCAGTTTTTTTCTTGAAACTTTGCAGCTTCTTTCACATAAATTTGCAGTTTTTTCTTAAAAAATTATGACTTTTGTGTCATAAACTTGCCCATTTTTTCTTTCAAACTTTTTCCTGTAAATTTGCAACTTTTTCCCCTCATAAATCCACAACTTTTTTCTCATAAATATGCAACTTTTTATAAAAAAAATTGACTTTTTTCTCATAAATTTTTTCTCATATTTTTTTCTTACAAATTTGCAACTTTTTTCCTGTAAATTTGCAACTTTTTTCTCATAAATCTATGGTTTTCTCATAAATTTGCAACTTTTTTAAATTTGTAATGTTCCCTCATAAATCTGCAATTTTTTTCCTGTAAATTTGAAACTTATTTCTCATAAATCTATGGTTTTCTCATAAATTTGCAAGCTTTTTTTTTTTTTAATTTGTAACGTTTCCTCATAAATCTGCATTTTTTTTCTTGTAAATTTGCAACTTTTTCTTATAAACTTGTTTTTTTTCCTTATAAATTTGCACATTAGTTCTTAAACTTACTAATTTTTTCTTGTAAATTTAATTTTTTTTCTCAGAAATTTGTGATTTTTTTGAATTTTTTTCCTGTAATTTCCAACTTTTTCTTATATTTGCAACTTTTTCTTAAATATCTGTGACTTTTTTCCTCATAAATTTGCAATTTTTTTCTTAAAAATTTATGACTTTTTTGTCATAAACTCGCCCATTTTTCTTGTAAATTTTAAATTTTTTTCTCAAAAAATTGTAACTTTTATCAAAAAATTGCAGACTTTTTCCTGTAAATTTGCAACTTTTCTCCTCTCATAAATCCACAACTTTTTTCTCATAAATTTGCAACTTTTTTCTCATGAATCCATAATTTTTTCTTAAAAAATTGTGACTTTTTTCTCATAAATTTGCTATTTTTTTCTTGCAAATTTGCAACTTTTTTCCTGTACATTTGCACCTTTTTTCTCATAAATCCACAAGTTTTTCTCATAAATTTGCAACTTTTTTTAAAAAAAAAACCTTCGTAACGTTTCCTCATAAATCTGCAAAAAAAAAATTTCTTGTAAATTTGCAACTTTTTTCTCATAAATTTGCTGTTTTTTTCCTCATAAATTTGCAGGTTATTTCTTAAATTTACCAATTTTTTCTTGTAAATTTATTTTTTTTTCTCAAAAATTTGTGACTTTTTTCCTCATAAATTTGCAACTTTTTTCTCATAAATTTGTGACTTTTTTCTCATAAATTTGCAAAATTTTTTATTTGAATTTTTTTCCTGTATATTTCCAACTTTTTCTGTTACATTTGCAACTTTTTTCTTAAATATTTGTGACTTTTTTCCTCAAAAAGTTGCAACTTTTTTCCTGTAAATTTTTTTTACAGGAAATTTTTTTTTTTAAATTTGCAGATTTTTTTCTTTTAATTTTTCAACTTTTTCTTATAAACTTCCAATTTTTTTCCTCAAATTTATGACTTTTTTCCTCATAAAGTGGAATTTTTTTCTTGCAAATTTGCAGTTTTTTACTGTAAATTTCCAACTTTTTTCTGCTACATTTGCAACTTTTCTCATAAAATTTATGACTTTTTCTCATAAATTTGTCATTTTTTCCTATAAATTGTCAACTTTTTTCTCGTAAATGTGCAACACTCATCTGGATGCCGGTTAAATTTTTATTCTGTATAATTATATTATTGTATAGTTGTATTATTCTGTATAAATAAATTGGCATCTTTTATCATATCTTTGCACCTTTAGTCTTTGAATGTATATGTAATTTATATTTATACATTTGCACCTTATGCTAACTTAGATGGTGTTCACTTACATGGTGTTACTGTATATGTGGTGTAGGTGTAGTGTGACCGACCACTGATCGGAGGGTCATGGGTTCAATTCCTGCTCAGTCTGCATGTCAAAGTGTCCTTGAGCAAGACACTGAACCCCCAGTTGCTCCTGGTGGCCAGACTAGCGCCTGTGTGTGTATGACAGCTCTGCTGCCGTGAATGGGTGGATAGCAGGATCTGTAAAGCGCTTTGGTCATCCAGAGATGAGAAAAAGCACTATATAAGTGAACACCATTTACCTTATGCTAACTTAGTGAATACCCCCATCCCCGTCGTTAAAAAATACAAATTGATTACTGGCTACAGTACTGTACAAAGGTCTTAGGCAACCCCTCATTTTTAAAATATTTTTAAGAAAAAATGGAAAGTGTAGTGATTTATTAAAATGTGCAAACAACAAGCTTGAAAGTCAATATTTGCTCTGACCATCTTTATTCTTCAACACAACCTGGACTCTTGTAGCTAGCCTGTCTTGTCATTTCTTTCTTCAACCTTCTTGAAGCTCTTCATTGGATGTTGGCTGACTTTTGTTCCATTCTGTGTCACCATGATCCCACATTTCAAATTTGGACTCATCACTTCGTAAGAGTCTTTTTGTGCAATTTGGCATACCTCAGCCTCTTCTCTCTGTTTCTCCTCCTAAAGAATGACTTCCTGACAGCTAACCTTCTATTGAGACTTTTCTGATGAGGTGCAGTCAATGGCAAATGGATCAACTGAAGGGACCAGGGGAACCTCTCAGGTCTTCGCTGGCTTTCAAATACTGGTCATCTGCTGTAGATGGTTTCTTAGGCCTGACAGTTCTTTTGGCCTTCATTTTTTTCCAGTTTCCTCAAACATGGTAAGCGGACAATGTTCAGGTACTGACTAGACTAAAAATGAGTGAAAAAACTGCCAAGGGCCAAAGAAATTTACTTTAAATTTTAAAAGCCCTTCAGAAAGCCTTGAGAACTCTTCCTTAAGACTGCTTTAAAATTACAAGAAAATCTGACTCCTTGGAAGCAAAACAAAGAAATGAGGGGTTGACTAAAACTTTTGCACAGTACTGTAAATGAACAGCTGCTTCATCAGTATATAGTATAAATGAATGCTCTTGTGAAGCAACAGTACTCTAGAAAAATACTAGATACTACTACTAGGTATCGTAGCAACATGATGAATTACTTCTGAGTGGCAGTAATCTGGTAAAATAGCACATTACTTTTACAAATAACATTATGCAGCACTGGTTTTGCTTGCTGACCTTGGGTACCGACCACAATGACCGGGATGTCCGCGCGGTGTGTGCTGAGCTGGCTGTAGAGCTGGTAAAGTTCCTGGAAACTGGTTTCATTTTCCAGGCTAAAGACCAGGATCACCGCGTCGACCCAGCTGCTAAACTTCACAAGGGAAGAGGGAGGAAGACACAAGCATGACGGGAGATACAAACAAGCAAACTTCTCTGACATAAAGCGTACAATTGCATGAAGAAGTACCTGTGCATCAGGCGGACCGGCTTCCTCACGGATCAGTAATAAATGACTCTGACCATCTACCACCACTTCCTTTTTATAGCGCCCACCTGAAAAGGACAATGACAATTACAGACAAGCTATTTAAGCCGCACAACAGACACACAATGAAGTCAAGTCAACCACTAAATGCAGCCATTGCATAAAAAATATTGGCAACCCTGCATTTCTGTCAGATAACACATCATTTCTCCCTGAAATTTCATTTACAAAACAGCAGCTGGGAGAAGGAAACCTTCAAAAATGAGAGACCTTTAGCAATTGGCAAAGGAAGGGTGGTCTAAATTCTAGAAGAGAGTTGTAAGAAACAGTGACTGTTACAGGAAGTGATTGATTTAACGTATCTCTTCTAAAGGGTGTATGTTTAAGGTACAATAAGTTACACTTGGGCTTTTTTATCAGAATAAATTAACAACTAATTTCTTCAGGAGTGGTTGAGTGCTTTCAGCCCTTGCAGTCAACTGACTGCCTCTGGTTGGATTTGTATTGATTCTCAGACTTATTTACATATAACAGGGAAAATAAGTATTGAACACATCAACATTTAAAATCACCCATTATTGTCATTCAACCAATCATGTACAGTAGAACGAAATTGTGCTTTATCCTATCTACAGTGTCAATCACACACACACCCCATGTGTAGAATCAGAAGGGCCGCTGCCATGTAAGGCGCCGTCACAGATTTCCCTCCTCCATTCCATTATTGCTGAGCACCAAGCTAGACAGCAGGAAGTTCCACTTTTATATGGTCTTCGGCATGACCTGGCCGGGATTTGAACCCCTGCCTCTCGGGTGCGGGGCGGATGCTCTACCAACTGAGCCACTACTCCGGTATTTGTCTCATTAAACATATTTCTGATGGAGCAAGTGACCTGAGATTTTCACCACATATCAGTAACAACCCAAGTAATCCATCCATACAAAGAAATCAAGGGAACTGTGTTCACAAAACAAGCTATATTGAACAATGTGGAATGACACAGGGAATAAGTATTGAACACACTTGGTGAAATTCATTTAACCCCTTGCACTCTGGTCAATTTCCCTAAAAATGCCAAAAAATAACGTACCCAAAGTAAATCAAAAGCTGTTCTTCAACCCTTTGCAGCATCTTCATGGGGTTGGTCTCATTTAAAAGAAAACAATGAATGAATTTTTTGGCAAAACAGTCATAATCTCTCTAAGTGCTCCTGCCACTGAGTAACAGTCATCTAAACATACTGAACTTGAAGAAAATAAATTTCGCCTGGGTGTTTTTTTTTTGATACAAATGCTTGCAAATAACACACAGCTTCAGATCCGGGCTGGAAAATGCAACAGAAATGTAGAACCAAGTGTTATCCAGCTGAGGTCAAAATTTTGTAACAATACCACAAAAAATGAATATATTACACAGCTTTGTTCTCAGGTTGTTCCCAGGCGTTTTTGAACTATGCCAAATTGTGCCAAATGGCACAGTTTGGAACAACGTCTGTAACTTTTGAATGATTCAATATAGAAGCTTCATCTTGGGCTCTAATGAAAGGTGACACTCAGGGCTGTGTGTGTGGGGGGGGGGGGTTGCCCCCCCGCTACAGAGGACGGACATCGCCCGTTGCGCCGCGGTCCATCATGTGGCGATGACGCACAGCTGTAATTTACCGATCAGTCAAAAGTCATTTTTGATTACAATTTTCAGGGATAAAGAATAATTTAGGTTATAACACTTACCTGTTCACAACAGCAGTGTAGCTGGCGAACTTCTCTTCCTCACTGTCAGATGAACGCGACGCTGGTCCGCTTGTTACGGACTCGTGGTTCTGGTCTCGCGACCCGGTCAAAACATAATTCCATTATTGCGGTTTTGCACTTCCATGATTGCGGTTTTGGCGAACGATTTTTCAAAACAAATAACAGTAGTAATTAAAAAGACTGGCGAATGCGTGTGTGTCACCCAGCCTTCGTCATCGGCTTCCGTCGGTCTATGATGACCATGGAAGAGAATCCTAAACGTCTATTCTGCTGGAATAAAAAAAAAAAAGCACCGCCTGTGGCTGAACAGGCCAATGCGCGAATGGCAGTCCCTATCCCACAGGTCGCACTTGTGGGTGGTCTCCGTGCTGCTGGGTCTGTGGCGGTTCTTCCTGCGGGTCCTTTTTTCATCTGCTGCAGCAGTCAGTCTCTCTTCACCCAGCCTTACACAAAACAGCTTTCGAACTTCTGTGCTTCAATTGGCTCGCTGCATTCACAGCGTTGGTAGGCGGGTCCTTCTTGCTAGGTTTTCAGTCATTGGTTCTTCAAGGTTTCAGAAACCCAATTCAAGGCTCTTATTAGTCGAATGAGAGGTCAATCATATCTAATCTGTTCGCGGCTGTGTCTGTAGTGGAAGAACGGAAATGCAGCTTTTTTTTTTCAGTGCGCTCTAGGACGCAGAGCTCTCGTGCGCCCTCGTGCGCTCTAGGACGCAGAGATGTGCCCGCCCATGGTACACAGAAGTGCAACAGGTTAATATTTAGTAGAAAAGCCTTTGTTGGTAATAACAGCTTCCAGATGCCTCCTGTATGAAGAAACTAGACGCAGGCATTGATCAGGAGCCCATTCTTCCACACAAACTGTCTTCAAATCTTGAAGGTTCCGTGGGTGTCTTCTATGAACTCTGATCTTCAGTTCGTTCCATAGATTTTCAATTGGATTCAGGTCAGGTGACTGACTGGGCCATTCTCGCAGCTTTATTTTCCTTCTCTAGAGCCAGTTGAGAGTTTCCTTGGCTGTGTGTTTGGGATCATTGTCTTGCTGAAATGTTCACCCCCGTTTCATCTTCAGCATCTTGGCAAATGGCAACAGGTTCTTATCAAGGATGTCTCTGTACATTTGTCCATTCATCTTTTCTTCAGTTACATGAAGTCTGCCTGTACCATGGGCTGAAAAAAAAACCCCACACCATGATGGGATGTGCAGTGCCATTTCTCCTCCAAACATGCTATGTGTTGTGGCATCCAAAAAATTCAGTTTTGGTCCCATCTGACCAGACTATATTCTCCCAGTATTTTATCAGCAAACTTTAGACGAGCTTCAACTAGCTTTTTCTTCAGCAATAAAGTCTTGCAAGGTGAGCAGGCATACAGCGCATGTCGGCTGAATGCATTACTTGTTATTTTCTTTGAAACACCAGTACCTGCTAACTCCAGGTCTTTCTGGAGCTCTCCATAAGTGGTCTTTGGGTCTTAGATAACTCTTCTGATAATTCTTTTGATTCTTCTGTCAGAAATCTTGTGAGGAGCTCCTGGTCATGGCTGATTTATGATAAAATGTTCTTTCCACTTCTGAATGATGGCTCCAACAGAGCTCACTGCAACATTCAGCAGTTTAGAAATGCACATCTAACCAATGCCATCATTATATTTTGTAACAATAATGTTGCAAAGGTCTAGAGAGAGCTCTTTGCGTCTACCCATCATGAGTTCTTTGTGGTGTGACAATCTGATATTCACAGACCTTTTTAAAGGCTATCAGTCAGGACTTAACCAGCTGAAATTAATTTGCACTGATGGGGGATGGGATGGCTTCTGCCCTGAATTATCAAGAGGGCTTACCAGGGCAGGAGCCCGGGGCCCGGGCTTGTTTGGAGCCCCAAAAGAAACACTTTTTTTTTTTTTTTTTTTTACTAATTCTGCTATGCGCAACATTTATTGGAGGGTCTGTTTTGGCATATCAACTTTTTATTTGTTGTTTTTATTTGTTTTATTGTTGTCTATCCCGCCTGCTTGGACATCATGAGGAAACAGGGAGCACGGGTGGAGCTCTCTGCCAAGAACCTGAAGGTGATGGACCAGATGCCTTCAGCAGCTCCAAGGCTCTACAAGCTGTGTCTGCCGCCTTCAGATGGAGACCTGTAGGAGCGCTGGGGGAGGGTGGAGCAACAGACACCACCATTAACAACCCAAGGATCATTCCAGCATGGACGCCGCGAGAGTCTTCGCCATGACTGAAACTGATACGACTTCTGACGACCAGTGCAGAGTATCTGATGATGGAGGAGAAGGAATTGTAGAGATGTTACTGCTCGTGTTATTAACTGGAATTAACCAAACTACCTGTAACCCAGATCATTTCGCCTTGGACTGCAAGCTCTGCCTCAGCATGGGATGGCATCCCCCAGGGCTCCATGCTGGGAACCCCTTGGTTTTAGCTGCAGGGAAGTCCCAGAACAGACTTTGGAAATTTGATTTTGGAAATAGGAAGTGACGGGAATGATAAAGATGGCAGCGGGGGGGGGGGGGGGCAGTTGCATGTGCAATTACTGTAGGTGTAGTGTGAGTACTGTATTACTGCACTATATGAAGGATAGCTATTTATTGTGTCCAGAAGGAGTTTTTATTCTTGTTTGTATTTTTTAATGGCTCACTTACTCGTATCAGGTATTAGAGTCTAAAAACATTCCAGTACTGAACAGTATTTAAAGGACCAATGGCTTGCCGTCGTAAACTGCTCCTGTTTTTGTTTTTTTTTTTGTTTTTTTAATTTAAGTGCGGGGATCTCAGCGATGTCAGGAAGTGTTGGTCTTCAGGGAGCGAAAAGGGACAAGGTGGAGTCGAGCTAGCTATAATCAGGAGTTTGGATGGCGGAAGCTAAAATCAAACTATAAGATAAATTATTAATATATTAATGCTAGTGGAGAGTTTTTAGCACATTTTTTAAAATTGACTTTTGTGTTGTTTGTTGAAAGAAGTGCACCGATTGGTCCATTCAGTGTTAGCAGAAGAAAAGTGTACTGTAACAAAAAGAGACTGTAGCATCAGTTTACTCTATTTTTTTTGTGTACATACAGATGTTAACGGCGTCAACAGATGGGAGATGAGATTCATTTTACATTATTGCTATAAATTAAGTCTTATTTTTTATGGGAATAATATAGATTATAAAGTGGGGTTTTTGCAATTGTGCATTTGAAGAGAAGCTGTGTAACCTCACTGACGACACGTTGACAACTGTTAAAGATGGCTGACATTGAGGAAGCGTGGTCTGGTTTGAACTGAGCGGCGTCGCTCTGCTGTAGCATGACTAGCTTACGACAGACGTCCAGTTTAATTATCGTTTCAGTGTAAATTCACTAGGCCTCTAAGGATAATTAATATATCAACTTATCATATGAAAATTATTTTTTACACTTGTACAAAATGAGGAGGAAGAATATGAAGGCAGCTCATTTCAGTGTAAACAGCATTATATCATAAGTTCATTTTTTAAAATTATACTTAACACACTGATTTATCGAGGTAATTTTTATAACGTTTGTATACCACTGTTAATAGTCTCTCGGCGCCACACCAGTCGGCTGCCTTTTGCAACAGCGGCTCGATTCCGAGTTTTTTTTCCCCTTCCTCTCTCTTTTGATGCTCTGAGTGTTGCTATCCCTGTGCTGTTGCAATCCTGGAATTTCCCCGTTGTGGGACTAATAATAAAGGCTTATCTTAATTTAATTGGTTCAGAGTTGACATTTGACCTGATTAAGGTTGGCTGTGGGCAGGTAGTGAATGCGTGGATGAATGAATGAATGAATGGTAGTGGTGTCCAAAAGAGGAAAAAGAAGAAAGAAAAACAGGAACGTGAGAAGGAGGTTTTAAAAAAGACTCCTAAATTGACAGTTTTTTTTTTTAAAGTTGCGATACAGCTAGACAGTGTCAACTTTACAGTCATAAAAAGATGTTTGTCATACTGTTAGCATTACAAATGCTAAGATGGGACACGCCTGCAGAGCTGCTGTCTGAAGATCTATCAGTCATACACACTGGGAATACTGATCCAGAAAGGACCGAAGAGCTGCCAGAATAAGGACGCCGAAATCGGAGCATTTGGACGTTCCTACAAAAGTGCCATTTCAATCGCAAACTTCCAAATGGGGAGTACGTTTAAGACAATGGCTTCTGTTTTCTCCTTCCACGGCTGTTTGTATCATTTTGCCTGCTGCATATACAGCGATTTTTTGTTTTCTCTACTAAGCTGAGTTCACACTATAGCGTTTGGACCAACTTTTACAGACGTTTTGAAAAATCAGAGAAATTAGTGCAAATGTTGTGAAATTATGTTCTTGAGCAGGTTTTTTTTTTTTTAATCCAGCGCACATCAACTTTTACGAACTTTAAAAGAGCTTTTTAACTCCACAGCCTTGCTTGGCCATGCAGAGCAATCCGCTACAATTCAGAGATGATGCCAGTCTTTCTCTCTGTCCAGCAGTTATAAAATGTCCTTCAGTTATGTTATCGTTCATCTCGGCCGAAGTTCTATTAATCTGCTCTGATGAATTCAAAATTGTAGATTTAATTCAAAACAACTGTCGGGATATTTCTATTTTGAATCATTCTTTTAAAAGAATGACAGTGAATGAGGTAAACATTGTAAAAACTGTCATCATTTCATAATGAATATGGGGTTTGTGCACACATAACCTGCCCTTCTCCACTTTGCCGGTAGGGCAGACTGGTCTGGCAACGTTTTTTTTCTTCTGTGTAGTGAAAAACCCTGTTCTGGCTTCAAATAGTTAATGTTTAACCCTTGAACAGAAAACACCGGCTGAGTGTGTTTTTTCATTGTCATAATTAAAGTTGTGGGTTGATACAAGATATCTGTCGGGTGTTAGTTCTGATGGCACTATACTGTTCTGCTATTCAAGCTAAACCTAGAACTTTGTGGTCATTCACTTTATTTGGTAATTGGCAGTGGCTATTGATACGGAAGCTGTATCCCTATAAATATCCCTATAAATGTCTATTGGTACGGAAGAGTTGACAATCCAACAAAACCTTTTCACATCAGCTCCAAGCCAGCTGCTGCTGTGGTTTAGGTAGATAGTACGTTGGGTCTGCGATCAGAAGGTTGTTGGTTCATATCCTGCTATTGGAACCTTGTCCAAACCATTTTACAATGAGATGAAATTTAGATTTAAAATTAAGAGGTTAGCCTTAGGATTTGGGAGTGGGTAAGGTTAAAGAGGTAGTAAATATATATTGATGAACATTTTGAAACAAATAAATGCCTTATAAATAAATGCCATAATCCGGCCCTGATTGGTTTCTTAAATTCTGATGGATTTCAGCTGGTTTCTTGGCTTTCTATGCCTTTTGCACCTCTTTTTCTTCATGTGTTCAATATTTATTCCGTGTGTCATTCCACTTTATTAAATATAACTTGTTTTGTGAACTGTGTTCACAAAACAGGGGTCAGTTTTGGGACCCAAACTCTTTATTTTGTATATAAATGACATATGCCAAGTATCAAAAATTCTGAAATTTATTTTGTTTGCGGATGACACAAATATCCTTTGCACTGGTGAGAATTTGCAGCAGGTTTTAGAGGTGGTCACAACTGAAATGAAAAAGTTAACGCAGTGGTTCAACAAAAATAAATTATCTCTAAATCTAAAAAAAAACAAAGATTATGTTGTTTGGAAATTATAAAATAAATCATGAAATAATGGTAACGATAGATGATACCAGAATAGAAACAGTACAGGAAAATAAGTTTCTGGGGGTGACGCTAGACAATAAAATCTGCTGGAAACCTCACATCAGTCACATCCGGGCCAAGTTGGCAAAATGTATAGGGATACTGGGGAAGACAAGACACATCTTGGACTATAAATCATTGGTCTTACTGTACAATTCACCGTTTCTACCTTATCTTAACTACTGTTTAGAAGTCTGGGGAAACACCTACAAGACCAACCTACAGTCAATATGCACATTACAAAAAAGAGCTATAAGGATAATAAATAATGTAGGATATAGAGACCATACCAATTCGTTGTTTTTAAAGTCACATGTCATAAAGTTCATCGATTTAGTTAAATTTAAGACAGCACAAGTCATGTACAGGGCAATTAATAATCAACTCCCAACTAATATACAAAAAATATTTAAAAAAAAGAGACAATGATCATAATTTGAGAGGAGACTTAAACTTTACAAAACCCAAGATATGAACAACCAAGAAAAGTATGTGCATATCTGTCTGTGGGGTGGATTTGTGGAACAGTCTGGAGCCGGAACTGAAACTATGTACAAACAGAAATCAATTCAAAAAGGGGTATAAACATTATTTGCTGAAAGGATATATGTTAGAAGGGTAGTATTTATATGGACGATTCACTATGCTCACTCTGGGACACTATGGAATGGTGGGTGGGACAGTACTGTGTATATCTGTGTTGTTTGAGGCTGGTTTTGATGTATGGACATCAATGTATGTTAGGATGGATGGGTGTTAATGTTGATATGTACAAAATACAGTTAATTGTTTACTTGGGGTCTTAAATGTGGTAATTTGTATATAATTCACATGGGTGTATTTATGGAAAAGAGGAGATGGAATTAATAAGTTCACTTCTTCCTTCTCCCTTTCAAACACTGTATACTGTTACTTTATTGCATTTGTCATTTGTTTTGTTTTTGTTATACTTTTTTGTTAGATAGATACTTTATTTCAATCAGTTGCCTTGATTTCTTGTATGTTTGGATTACTTGGGTTGTTACTGATATCTGGTGAAAATCTCAGGTCAATGGCTCCATCAGAGATATGTTTCATGAGAAAAATGTTGACCTGTTCAATACTTATTTTCCCCGCTGTATGTGTGCTGTTGGAGTTGAGCATTTTTTTCATCAGCGATAAGCAAAAACAAAACTAAAACATATATAAAAAAAAATTAAATTCCAAACTCTAGTGGCCATAAAATCCTTTTATGAACACCTTACCCTCAGGTTTCTCAAGTGCAGAGTAACTGCCTGTAATGTATTTATTCACCAGTGCCGACTTGCCACTTTTCAGGCTCCCCAGAATGCCCTAATAAGGGAAGGAAGGAAATTCAGCACAGAGACGTACACAAACATTAGTGTCAAAGTTTAGAATGCATCAAATAGTATACCTAGAGTAAATGAAAAGTGATTCGGTAAACACTTTAATTACTAAAGCTACAGTCACAAAGATTCTTATGAACGATGGCTTCGTAAGAATCTCCCAGTTCCTACGAATTCTGGAGTTCGCAGACATTCGTGGAGGGGGCATAGTTTCTTATGGCTGCCGTTCAATTTGCAAAAGCAACTTGAGACATTCTTGAGAAATGAGGTGCTTTTCTGTCGTACGAAGGCCCTAGAGTTCTTACGTTCTTCATAAGGGTACCTTGGGATCTTCCTACAGCATACTTACTGCTATCATACGAAAATTTTTGTGCAACTCACAACACTCTCAAGTCGTTGGTAGGAAGATCTTACGGCTTTCGGCACATTTTGTTGGTACAAATGTTGCACAAATAACCTACTTCCGCCTTATAATCGCCTCACTACCACCTTATGCACATTGCACAAATCTCCGTACGAACGGGGATTCGTACAGCGTTTCCTATGACCGCTGTAAGGGGCCCTCAAGAACAACTTAAGATGTTCTTGAGGCATACTTGTGACCAACATCTTATGTAGTTCTTACATTGTTCCTGTGGCATTCGTACAGCCGCCCTACGATGAGGGGTTTTCATGGGGCATTCATAGAAATCTTGGTCAAGACCATCAACCTGGCCACAAACTTACGAATGGTCTACGAATGCTGGATTCTCCTATGGTTGCCTTAAGAAGGCTGTACGAAATGGTCCAAGAATTGTTCGTACAGTGTTCACAACTGTTCATAAGGGACCGTAGCTTCACTAGAAGATTTTTGGTTCTCATTAGTGAGTTTAATCTTACTGTCACAGGATCTTTAGTATCAAGCTGTTATCGACTTAGAAGCACACAAAAAAAATGCTATAAACTGCTCCATTACAAGTGGACCTCTTTTTATTTGTGATTTAATTCTTTATTAATGCTGCAATTAGTTCTGACTGAGCAATATGATTGGATAATAGGAACTCCAGGAGTTACCACATTCCCCAATAACCACACTCAAATGCATCACCAGATAATGGAGCATTCAGACCAAACGCAAAGTGAAAATTCACATTCCTCTATTTGCACAATTAAAGCCTTGTTGGAGGGGTGGGGTTGCCTCCACAACTTCCGCAGCTGCTTTACCTGCTGTGGACATCCCCAAAATGCCGTAGTGTTTGAGCTTACATTATCTGGTGGGGCATACAGGCAAAAAAATTTCACTGCCTCCTCCAGAAATTGCACTTGGATGATGGTGGATATTTTCAGCACTAAACTGAAGCTGGCCCATGTCAAGTTTCAGGAGCAGGAATTCATGGGTGGAAACAGACCACAGATATTCCATCTCAGCTGATCCATCTGTCTCCGGTTGGTGGCAGTCACATCGTCAAACTAGTTTACTCTTCATTGTTGATACTCACTCTGGTGACGGCAGACTATCAACACTGATTGGCTATCATAACTAACTTGCTTGGATAGGGAATTTGCATGTATTCACATCTTTACACTGACTTTATACGTAATCGCGCCATAGGAAAAATTTATTTTGCATTTGGTCTGAACCCACCATTACTCCACTGTGTTCTAATAAATTTTAATTACAATAACTGTCAGTGTACTGTATGCGGGAATTGTAATGTGTTTTGAAAAGAGACAGCCTTCACAACCCAGAAACTGTTATCGTCTGCTGGGTTTATGCTAACAGTTAGCATGTTAGCCCAGTTACCTTAATTTTAAAATTAGTTATCCAAAGTTTAGATGAAAACCTCACAGCATGCAGCTTCTACTGAAGCCTCACCACTTGGTGCATATCTCTGACTCGTGACTTCATCTGATGACGGCAAAGAGAATATAAACAAATGTGGAAATAACGATCAATGATAGTTAGCATGCTAGCGGTTAGTGTACTTCATAAATTAGTTACCCCAAAGTATATCTAAAACTTCACAGTGTACAGTTTCTACTGAAGCTTCAAAATGCATTGCATATTTCTGACATCTTTGCTTACCCCTCGCCTCCATTCATTTTGTCCCCTCCCCTTCTATCCTTGACTCCTTATTTTTCCTGTTCCCCTCCCCTTGTTTCCTTGCCTTGAACTTCTGGCTCCTGTATCTTATTTTGCTCATGTATGTACAGTAGGTGGCACCTCTGAGAAACAATCAAGTAATTCTTGTAAACCTTTCAACTATTGCAATCAGTATAAACAGGTGAAAAACACTAAAATTGACTTTAAAAAACAATCTGCTGAGTTTATGACTGCTCTGTCATGGTCTATACAGACCATGACAGAGTAGTTTGAATGCACTGAATGAAGTACATGTGGTTAAGCATGTTTCACAATACTGGGCTTTCCTGAGAAATTTTATAGTAAATTTCGCCAGTGTAATATACAAATAATAATGCATCAGGTTTATATAGTGTTTTATCACAGACACTCAAAGATGCTTTATTCATTCACTCACTCCAGACAGACAGAGGTAAGCTACTACTGTAGCCACAGCTGCCCTGGGGCAGACCGATGGAAATGTGGCTGCCAATCTGCACCCATGGCCTTTCTGGCCACTACTGAACATTTATACCCAGTGCTATGGACACTGGAGGCAAGGTGGGTAAAGTGTTTTGCCCAGGGACACAAGTGGCAGGATATCTGGGGAGAGCAGGATTCGAACCGCCAACCATCTGGTTATTGGACGACCTGCTCCACCTCCTGAGCCACTGCCGGCCATAAATGTGCCCATTTACGCTGTAATAACTTCTCACAAGAAAAATACAGCAACTTTAGTCATTTTTGTGAATTAATAATTGTATTTTATTGAAACCAGAGTTGGAATCATTATTCTTCTATTCTGGCTCAGAGAATACTTAATTTATTACATTTACTGATACTGTACATTATTTAATATTATTATAAGAGACAGGGCCATTTTTAGGCTGGGTTTATAGATGTATTAGGTGGGTATTTTTTTAAGAAACTCGTCAAAGATTCAATAACAAGAACACAACAGAATGTCAATAAGCTTTTTGTTTCTTTTCAAATTGTTAGGTGTAACTTCTTCTTCCTCCTGAATAGCCAGACAGACTCAGGCTGACAGAAAGGCAACGGTGACTGAAATAACGCTCATTACAGCTGAGTTATACTGAACAGCATCTCTGAGGACACAGCAGCAAAAGACCTCAGCGGCTGCCAATCCCGTCAGCTAAGAACAGGAAAGTGAGGCTATAGTTCACACAGGCTCACCAAAATTGGACAGTAGAAGACTGGAAAAAAGTTGCCTAGTCTGAGTCTCAGCTTTTGCTGCAACATTGGGATGGTAGAATCAGAATTTGGCCTAAACAACATGAAAGAATGGATGCATGAATAGAGCCTCATGAACATGCAGTCAGCAAATCTGCAGCAACAGTGTGATGCTAGCATATCAGTATCAACAGTCTGTGCAACTTGCATGTTGCCCAGACAGAAGCTGTGTGACAACGTCACAGCGTTACGCTGCTGACGGAAGTTATGCATTACCATAGAAATGGCAAAACAAACATGGCGCGGGAACCTGCCACTCTGAAGTTGGAGCATCTGCATCCAGTTGAGTAGAAATATTTAATTTTTAAGGCTGTTTCAGCCACGGTGCAGCAATGTGGATGATCTGCTCATATTTTTTTCCCACACGTCAACTGATGTCTGATGGTGTTGCCGTTTGAAGTGTCCGTAGCTTTATTTCCATTCTGTTTTGGCTGCTTCAAGTTGATTTTATTCAACCACTCAAGAGGGAAAAAAGAAAACACCCATTCAGTGCGACAAGAGCTAAAAAAGCCCCAGGAGACGTCCGTGCAATGAGAGTTACAATGTAGGTAAAGTGATTCAGCATAAAACCCCAACATCCGTGTACACTTAAGATGCAATGGTTTATTTTATTGTAATATTTGATGCAGAATAAAAAAATATTTTAAAGTAAATCTGAGCTGCAGGTTGTGAACTGGAGAAATAAGAGTTCTGGTTTTGTTTTTACTGAATATGTTGAAGGTAAATAACACTGACCTGTGAAACTGTCCTTCACGTATAAATTTAAAAGAAAAAATAGTATTCTGTGATATCATGAAGAATATTATTGTGAAAATTCACAGAAACATTGTGATACCATTTTTAGGCCATATTGTCCACCCCTACTTCTGACACAACCAGCAGACTTCTACAGGTGAGGTCTCCACAGCTGCATAAAGCGATGGGAGAAGTGTGTGACCCTTGGTGGTACCTATGTAGAGAAAGACTAATAACTGTGGCAAGTCTGGTTCCTCTCAGTCCATGGGAAATGGGTCGGGGGAAATCTTTATTGAACAGCCCTCATAATGGAGGGAAAAAAATCCACATAATATTATGAAAACAAAAAAAAAAGGCACCATGAAAATTTGCTCACAATGAAGTATCAGAAAAGTATCTAAAAATACTTCACATTTTTTGCAGTTTCCCTTTTTTGTATTAGTGTGACTAAAAATAGTTTTTTGGCTGTACTGTGATGTCTTGATTTCTTCACTCCTAGAGCAATATATGCAAATTCTTCTCTTTCCTTTTATGCATCTTTGGCGATTGCAAGTTTCCTTACCAGTCTCAGCTCTGGAATAGATCTGCTCAGCATCCACTCCTGGCTGTTTGCAATATTTACTAGGAAGGGAAAAAGACAGAGACAGCAAGTCAGGCTGAGGTGCAGAATTTTCATTACATATACAGTAACAACGGCATCCATTTTAACGGCCTGCGTGAGAGCAATAAATTACACAGCTGCTGCACTGCTGGTGTCACGTATGGCCTGGCGGGTCATTCTAATGAATATAACCTTTCAGCCGCAGTGGGGGATTCAACAAGGTGCAGCTACACATCTTTTTATCCACTTCTTCCCTGGGGCAGTAAATGATGGGCAGATGGTGTCACCGCGGCTGTGACAAACCAACAGTCCAGTTCAGCTACAGTGGCTCCCACTCAAAGATGGCCAACAGATGCAAGGATATGTGTTTATAAGTGCTTTCTCATACCAGAGAGAGTAAAATGTGCAGGCCAGGCTCAAAAAAATGCATATATTACATGTTTACTCACCCATGCAAAATGTGTAATACACACAGAAAAGTGTCTTTTTCTGTATATATTACACATTTTGTAAATAGCACCTTCTAGTGGTTTTAAAAATAAATATAGTCATACAGAGTAACAACCAGTAAAAAGTAGTGGCAAAATGTGCCTTCTAACGGTAAAGTGGAAAGTAGTTTAGATTTGAAAATGGCTGAAAATCTGCCCCTGGCCCTACCATTACCTTAACTATTACAGTAACACGAGTGTCTCACCCTGGCCAGAGACAGGATGGCCTCCACCTGCTTCTAAGATGTTCAGCACATGTGAAGCTCTGCAGTAGCAGACTCACTAAAGGCGACAAAACTGAGGGCAGGACGCGCTCCGTGTATTGGCTACGCATTGGAAGGAGAGACCGTGAGGGTTACGCAGTGGCTTGTAGTGGGCCAGCGTATCAGTTTCACACACGGCCATGATACCAGATTGGAAATATGACCATAGAAATAAGAAACTATGGAAACTTGTGCTGCAACGGTTAGTCAACTAGTCAACTGCCAATAAATTAATCAACTACTAATCTGATAATAGATTAATTACCTATGCATCCTTTTCCAGTGAAAGTTTCAAAATATGATTGTTTCAGGTTCTCAAACATGGAAATTTGCCAATTGTTTTTGTATTATAAGTTGAATAATTTTTGATTTTGTACAAATTTTTTGACAAACCATCTGATGAGGTGACTTTGAGCTCTGGGATATTATAATCGACACTACTGACTGTTTTTTAAATAGACCACATGATTAGTCAGCCATTCGAAAAAATAACTGACAGATTAATTGGTAACAAAAATGATCAGTTGAACAATGACTAATATGCAGACCAAGGGCAAAACACATAGGTGGCATGCTCCCAATGACACCCCACTACGCCTGACATGAGACACACAGCTGTAGTGTCAATGAAAAGCATGACAGAAACCTCATTCAGGGTCACAAACGCTGCCAGTTGTGGGAATCCATCAGCTTTGTTCTGATTCCTCAAACACTGATTGCCATCCCAGCACTTCTGCAAAGGAGAGGTAACTGATACCCAAGACTTCCTGTTCTGTGCCATTATTTACAGTCCCACTGAGGAAAGCAGATGCATTTTTGAAAACCAATACAAAACTGAATCCTGGACAAAAAATTTTCAAGGGGTTCAAGATTAAATTTTACTCTTTGAGCTTCTCTTCTGCCTTACCACTTGACAGTGTACTTCCACGACCAAAACCAACTAAAATTTGATGGTCAATACTGCCTCAAATACAAATCAAATACAAAAAGCCTCGTGTCTTACAGATGTGTACCTTGACTGCGTATATATGCTTGTAAATGTCAGTGTATGTGCTTATTTTGAGATCATCAGTTTGAATGGTCTTGACTTTGTGGATGATATCTGTCTTTATGGAAGTGCCCAATGCAATCAAATGAGAAAGCAGAAGTAGATAACACTGTATTCCTTTTGATATGTGCTAGTAAAACTCAATATGTGACTTTTTTAAAATGTAACCTTTATTTGTACACGGTAGTTCCATTGAGAGGCAACCTCTCTTTTTCAAGGGCGCCCTGTTCACACTCGCACAGTTACACCAGGAAGCTGCCCAATACAACCACAGACTGACCTGTGGCCACTGAGCAGCTCCACTTGAGCAGTTGGGGTTAAAGGCCTTGCTCAGGGGCACCATAGTGGGGTTAAGGAGGGTGGGGCAAACTCTGCTATGTTATCTGTCCCATCCAGATCTAATCCTGTCGGTCCAGGGATCAAACCTGCAACCCTCCGCTAACCAGTCCGCATCCCTAACCATTAGGCCACCACTGCCTAATGATTAGCAGTGGTGGCCTAACCACTGACCCCACAGAATGACCTCACAGTCGAGGGCAAAGAAATCAACTCTGTCTCAGACTTCAAATGAATGGGTATATGAACCAGAAGAATGCATACCACCTTATTTGTATTCGCCAAGGGGACGAGTGGAAGACAGCATTCCATACACGCTCAGGACACCTACAGGCTTTAGTTCATTTCAATCAAACTCAAGCTCATTTTCTCTGTTAGTGCGGTTCGTTTTGTTTGGTGAGAACACGGTAATCGCACTCAGGTCCGCACCAAAGGAACCGTACTGAGACCGCCTGAAGGAGGTGGTCTTGATTCGAATCAACTGGTGAACTCTGGTGCAGTCCTGCAGGTGAACAAGGGACCGTGCTAAAACAAGACCAGTGGCAAACTGTAAAGCATTTTATGCCACTGTACATACCTGATGGATCTTCCAACACACAAGAAAAAATTGACAATCACTGCGTCAACGACAGACGTTGGTAATGGCCTTGATGTGATGCAGGTGCATAAATCCCGCTTAAGGCTGAACAATACTTTTTCTTTTGTGTTTTTCTTCCTGTGTTTAGTCATTTTTATATTGGGGGGGGGGGGGGGTTGTGTTGTGTTCCAGTACCTTTACCTCCCCCACTCCCCAATGAATTGTAGGAGTGTCTGTCTCTCTGTGTTCCAACTTTAAAAATTAATTAAATTAAGAACTGCTAACGCCCCAGCAGTTTTCCAAATCCTCATAAACAACATTGTCAGAGATCTGGGTTACACACTCAAAATATTAATTTTCTTGGGTGAAGTACTGATAAAAAGTTGATGCAGCACAACAAAAATGGTCCACAAGTTTAAACCGCTGACATAAGAGGTTTCAGTGAAATTCAGAGATATTTTAAAGTCTGCAGTTTCTCATACCTGCCAAGCTACGTCCTGTTTTTCCTGCATTTCTCAAATATCTGAAGGCCATTTCACGCTCCCCTCCTGATTTGACGTTTCCCTTGGGAAACTCCAGAAATTTATGGCCTTCACACTTTATCATCGACTGTCTTATAACAATCTGTCATAAGTTTACACTGTTTAAAGCTGTAAGTTTGTAAACCGGTTAAAGTAAGAGAGACAAGGCTGAGATGGTTTGTGCAGAGGAGGGACAGTGGATACAGTAGACAAAGGATGTTGAAGATGCAGCTGTCAGGCAGGAGGAAAAGAGGAAAACTGCAGAGAAGATTCATGGACGTGGTGAAGGAGGACATGGAGAGGGTTGGTGTTACAGAAGAGGATGCAAGGGAGGAGGAGGAGGAGGAAGAAGGAAGAGGAAAAACTGCATAATTGCAAAATGCAGGAACTGTGGTATAAAAGCAATAAGGTCCTATAAATCTCTGTGGTTCTATATTCACTGATAACACCACTCACTCTCTCATAATATTGCTTAATTATTCAACCCCCATTGCAAATTATGTTTGTTTTCAAAATAATCAGGTCCCCAAGTGAGCCTTTATACTGACGCGGGGAGCTGTGAACTCATCCTTTAACTTCTGTTGAGAGCCCGTCTTTAAAATCTGAAGCTATAAATATAAACATTTTACAACAAGGCATCAGTGAAAACTATTATCGTTCACTGCAGAGAGAAGCTCGTGGGTTTTTTTAATAGGAAGTGAGGATAGCATGCAGGACTGTGACTGGTGTGTATGTATGTGCAGCTGATGTTGCAGCACATTCTTCCACATTAGCCTCACACTCCTGCTTTGTAGTAAATGAGTCATCAAGCCCAGCCAGCCTGCGCTCTTGTCTCGTTTCTATTTTCTGATAAATATTAATAATGCACCAGAATATACTAAAGAAGGAAAGTGGGAAAAAAAAACCAGAGGAGACCAAAAGATTTTGGCATGCAAGTCTGGCAGATACTGTGACCTTCAGAAACCGAGAGTGATGAAACCAAAGCGCTGCTCCCAATGTGTGTCAGTCCAACGGCACACAGTGATCACGCGCCAACATCTGTGGGCAGCTCCGTGGGAGACAAAAATGGTCTCCTCTTCCCACACACACACGCACACACGCGCACACACACACACACACTCAGTGCGTCTTTGTCTCCGTCTCTGACTCGGAGCTCTGTTTATGGCCTGCTGCTGGTGCCAGAAGTGATCAGACAGAGTGATCCTTCTGCTGTGATTTCCACGGAAAGCTAATGCCGGTTACCCACGCCGCTCCACGCCAACCACGCCTGATCCAGCGCGGCCCGGCCAGCTAGTCTTGGCAGCAGGCATCCAAAGAAGAAATTCTGTTTTTAGGAATTTTCTCAGAATCCGCTCAAGCTCCTGTCATTGCACACGCACGCACGCACGCACGCACACACACACACACACACACACACCTCCTCCATCCGTTTCGTCAGGCTCTGCCTCTACAGCACCAGCAGCCGGTCCTCCTGGTTGCCATGGCAACACTTCCTCCTGCCTTGAGTGTGTGTGTGTGTGTGTGTGCGCGCGCGCACGCGTGTGTGGTCTCACAACTCGAGTGAATCCACAGTGTGTTGCATGTGTAACGGTGTGAATGCGCAATGACTGAATGAATGCGTAAAACGCACACGCACGGGCGCTCCCAGGGCGGACACATGCATGCGCCGCCTTTGAGCAGCCGCGCCAAGAGGAAGGGACGCGCAGCGGTACGCGTTCGCGGACTCCACTTTATAGCCAGAAATGGCCCCGCTCATCCAAGCGTTCTTTTATCACCCCGGCAGCACGCACATGCTGGGCCAGTGTCAGCAAGTTTACATCAGGAACACACCTCACAGAGGCTGTCTGCACGCTGGCAAGACGTTGGCTAGACACCACCATTACGCCATCATCTAGCCAACGTCTTGCCACTGTGCGGACAACCGCTATAAGATGTGCTCCTGATGTAAACTTGGCGCATCATGCTGCTGTTGGCGGGATGCGCGTGTGCGGTTGGGGTAGTCGCTGTCGGCAATTTTTCTTTCAAGGTGTCTGTTAACTTATTTACAATGTTATGCAAACATTCATGAAGAATTATGTGAATATTTTAGCCAATAGAAATATTTTCTGCCCTTGGTGATGTAAAAAGTCAAAAAACATTTTTCGAATTGAAATGATATGCCCATTAATATTTTCAGGTGAAGAGGCATCAGGATGACCAGATTGCACAAATCCATCAGCTTCTTTAAATCATCTGTTCTTGTTATGCAAATGCATGATTTTTTAACCATTAAATTACCTTCCCTCTCTGTTCACCCACAATAGTGATATAACATATCTATGAACCTAATTTCACACATGTGGGTAGGCGATGTGATGATAAATACCTTGCTGTGATATTGCAGAGCAGATAAAAATAATATGACATGTGGAATCACGCAAAATAGTTTTTTTTAAAAAAATACTGTATTCTCCATAGCCCTCAGTGAATGTCTATAGCAGCCAGTTAAAGTTAAGTACATTAATATATGTGCAGCAGCTGTCATGACCCATAGTAACAGAAATAATACATTATGTCTAGGAACCACAGCCCTTGAAACTCTAATGTATTCTCCATAGCCCCTGTAATATATTGGTTCCAATAATGATCTCTACACAGGTGCCTTGATTGACCTGTTCACCACCTATTACCCACATTTATAGTTTAACTTTGGAATAAACTCAGTATGATGCTTGAAAGGGTTGTTTTTGTTACTCCTGTCCACATCCAAACCATGTAGTGATGTCGGTGTATTCTCCATAGCCCTGTATTTTAATGCACTGGGTTACCTACGTTTACTGTAATGCTGTAACTTGAATACTATTTGAGGATATTTTACAAAATTTTCACATCAAATTTCCAAAACATTCGAGGTTTCAAAGCAAACTTGGTTTAGTTTCTATCTTTGCTCTGATTTTTTTTTTAACCTTTTTGGAATGCAAACTGACATCTTGAAAGAAAAACTGCTTTATAAGAAAGTACCAGCACCAGACCCTTTTACTTATTATTTATTCTATTCAGGTTCACCATTCTATTTTACTTAGAACTCAAAATTGCAAAATATGTGACATATCACACTACTTCTTTTCATACAATACCATTGTCTGTATTGTTTATACAGTACTGCATATATTGAATGCTTGCTTCTTATATCCTATTTTATTGAACCGCAGATGAGAGAGACATTTTTCTCATTAAACATATTTCTGATGGAGACATTGACCTGAGATTTTCACCAGATATCAGCAACAACCCAAGCAATCCATACATACAAAGAAATAAAAGCAATTGAATTCACAAAACAAGTTATATTTAATAAAGTGGAATGACACAGGGAATAAGTATTGAACACATGAAGAGAAAGTGGTGCAAAAAGGCACAGAAAGCCAAGAAACCAGCTGAAATCCAACAGAATTTAGGAAGCCATCCCGTCCCCCATCAGTGCAAATTAATTTCAGCTGGTCAAGTCCTGACTGATAGCCTTTAAAAAGGTCTGTGAATATCAGGTTGTCACACCACAAAGAACTCATGATGGGTAGAAGCAAAGAACTCTCTCTGGACCTTTGCAACCTTATTGTTGCAAAACATAATGATGCCATTGGTTAGAGGCACATTTCTAAACTGCTAAATGTTCCAGTGAGCACTGTTGGAGCCATCATTTGGAAGTGGAAAGAACATCATTTTACCATAAACCGGCCACGACCAGTTGCCTTGATTTCTTTCTATGTATGGATTACTTGGGTTGTTACCGATATGTATGTGATGAAAATCTCAGGTCAATGGCTCCATCAGAAATATGTTTAATGAGAAAAATGTTGAAGTGTTCAATACTTTTCCCCGCTGTATGGCGCAACTGACAATAAATTTTGACTTTACTTTGAAAATTAACAGCTGTAACCTTTTTCCATAAACGAGTCACTTTACAGAAGTAAATTTGCAGTCTGTCTTGCTTTTCTCATATTTTTTCAGTGTAACTTTGAGACATTATTATTGTATCTGCATTAAAATTTGTGACTTTTGTCCCCAGCAATGTACATGTTTTTTAAAACAGACTTTGCACCTTTTAAATTTGGAAGTTTTATATGCGATTTTGGAACATTCAAATAACACTGGCTATTCTTTTTCATGTTTGAAATCATTTTTCTTCTTTCTTTGGTTCTTGTAATTACAGGAAAGACTTTTTCCACAAAATTTGGAGACTGAAAATTTGAGTTTTTTCACTCGTGAATTTACTTTTTCTGGAATTTGTGACTTTGTCATAAATTCATATCTTTTTTCTTCCAACTTTGCAATATTTCCATTGATATTTTAAATTAGAAAAAAAAAAGATTTTTTCTTTTCAAATTTGTTACTTTTTTCTTGTAATTTAGTGAAACTTCCTTTAAAATGTATACTTTTCTAACAAATTTAGAACATTTTATTCATTTCTTATTTTATGATAGCCAAGACAATACCAGGAACTGATAATAAGAACCAGTAACTGGAACCAATACCAGAGACGATACAGGAACTGATACCAGTGATGATACAGTAACCAATCAGTCCCTCCAGGATTTTGCAGGATGTTTTTATGATTGTTACCGCTATCTGCCACGAATGTGCCACTAGTCCAGCACAAGCTAGCGGTACTCAAATACTTTGCAGGCAGTTTCATGAAATGGTCAATCAGAGAGCAACTCATACCGGCTTGGACGTCGCCCATGTTAACAAGGTCAGGAGTTCGTGGTAGCGAGGGGCGGAGGACAGAGCTGTGTGGAGGAATCTGATGGGACCTAGATGAAACAGTCATTGTCACCCCGGACAGACTGCAATGATGATGATGCGGCCCAAAAAGTCTGAATTTGCAGGAGCTTTTTTAAAAAGTTGTGATAATACAGTAGTTGCAATGTTTTTAGAGTATTTTTTGCACTAAAAGTTGTGGGAAGAATTAAAATTTTTAAAGCAGATGTTTTTTTCCAGTTTACTGCGGTGATATTCCATATAACAATACAAGAAAAGCACAGGATTGTCAAAAATTTCCTGTTACGGTGATTTGTAAATTAAGCAGAAACTTCTGCTATACAGAAAAACTCTTTTGTGCAACAGCAAATACAGACTTTAACACACAATATCCATTATAACAGCTAAACTCCATTGAATGCACGTTAAAGAGTAGAGATTTGGAAATTATTGGCAGCACCTTCATTTGAAAACTCCCTACGGTCTCCAACCATTCGGTACCAAGCAGAGAGGAAAAAATAAATAATTTATTCTGTTGTTCTGTATTGCTATTGGAGTGTGTTTTTCTGAAAAAAAAAAAGTTATAGACAATATTTTCTCTATTTCCATGCCTAACTACTACCTGTCTGTCTGCTGCACGTCGGTCTTGACACACACACTTGTCTGTTCAGACACACATCTTTCATTTACGGGGGGTCGTTTGTCTGTCCAGACTGGAGACACACAGCTTTAAAGCTCATTGACCAGATGTAGTAATAATTTTACCTCTAAAGATATATAAAATGTTCAGACACTGGCTGTAGTGTTAGATTTGTTCGTACGGTGTCTCTCCTCACACGAGCTCTTGCAACAGGGTGCTTTTAGGGCAGGCGGATGTTTTTCAACACAAACCCAATGCTTCGTACATGCGTTCAGGATGGAGACATGGCGAGGCATCCACTGGCAGGCTGGGGGAGATGGAGGAAGGGACAGTGTTGGAAACCTCGCGGGTGAGTGTTTTCTTTTTTAAATCACACACTCTGCTGATGTGTTCTGTTAAAACTCACTGTAAACACGGAAGTGAACGTGGTACAGCAATGCATTTGGTTGGTTAGACTGAGCATTTCAGCACCAGTCAGAGACAAATTTGATTGGTGAAACTGGCGGAAGTTGACGAGGATTGGCCAGAATTGCGGGAAAGTTGCGGTGATTGGCCAAAGTTGCAAGGTCATGCAGTAGTTGCACTGATTGGCTGATTTCGCGTTAAGTGATGCAATTGCAGCATCGCAAAATCCTGGAGGGACTGATCAATACCAGAAATAATACAGGAACATACCAGTGACAGTATAGAACCAATTCCAGAGACCAAAACGGGAGCCAATATCAGAGATGACACAGAAACTGATACCAGAGTCTGACACAAGAGACAGAAACCAGGAACTGATCCCAACAACCAATAACTGGAACCAATACCAGAAATGATACAGGAACTGAAACCAGAGACAATACCAGGAACTGGTACCAGAGATGATACAGGAACTGAATCCAGAGACAATACAGGAACCAATACCAGAGACGATACTGGAACTAATACCAGAGACGATACTGGAACTAATACCAGAGACGATACAGGAACTGATACCAGAGACGATGAAGGAACTGATACCAGAGATGATACAGGAACCAATACCAGAGATGATACAGGAACTGATACCAGAGATGATACAAGAACTGATACCAGTGATGATACAGTAACCAATACCAGAGATTATGTAGGGACTGATACCAGGGATGATACAGGAACTGATACAAGAGATGATACAGAAACCAATACCATAGATAATACCTGAACCAATATCAGAGATGATACAGGAACTGATACCAGAGATGATACAGGAACCAATACCAGAGACAATACAGGAAATGATGCCAGAGACTGATACCAGAACCAATACCAGAGATTGATAAGGAACCAGAGATTATACAGGAACTGATACCAAAGGCTGATATCAGGAACCAATTCCAGAGACTGATAACAGACCAATACTAGAAGCCAATACCAGAGTCAATACCAGAACATGGTGAAAGCTCAAATAAGTTAAAGAAAAAAGGAATTTTCTTGGACAAAATATGGCCAAGATAGGTGTCTCTGAATTGTTGGGGGTTTGAATGTTTCTGATGAAAATCTTTATTTCAAAAATGAAAATATTTCAGAAAAAGAACAAAAAATCAAAATTCTGAATACAATACATACTATTCCAAATCAAGCCAATCATTTTGATATACCTTCTGTGGGTTTTACTTTTCAAAGCTGCAGGAGGAAAAACATGTCAACATTCCAGTGGAAGAAGGAGAATAAGCCTGAATACATTTTGAGAGAATAAGTTGGTGTGTTCAGGGCTTTGGACTGGCACACTAAGATCAGTCCTGACAGAGACAATGAAAGCTGGGAGAGAAAGAAAGCATCGTCAAGCGCCAAAACATGTGGTGGGTGGAATATCAAAGATTAGGGCTGTTCTAATTGGCTGTGGATGCTGACTTTCCTTTTTTCAATGTGGCTGAACAAACATCAGCTCATCTATTTAACGGGTGTAAAAAAAAAAATAAATAAAATCAGCCAGAGCTGAGCAATCCCTGTGCAATGGCACCACCAGCTCCTCTCCCCTTTGGCTTCATTAGGAGATTTAAACCCATGCTGGGATAGCTACTTAAGTGTGTTAGTGTCAGGGTGGTGTGCGGAGTGCAGATTAGTCTTCCGGCAGCGTGAAATCAGCCCCCGCTCTGAGGGGGGAATTGGGTTAAAACTGTCAACGGTGATTCTATTGTCAATTCTCGGATCAAAAGGGCTTCATCTATCGCCAATTTGCAGCTGCATGTGCCCTCTGGAAAATGTTTCTCAACACATCCCAGCATCTGAGTCTGGAAAATGTATCCTTAAAAAGATCAACCCCACCCAAGCTTGGCTCGACTCATTTAAAACACTCAAAAAGAAAACTCCTCATTGTAGGGCGGCCATACAAATGCCATAGGAACAACGTAAGAACTACGCACGATGTTGGCCGTAAGTATTTAGGAAACACCCTACGAATCCTCGTTTGTATGGAGATTCGTACAGCATGTGTAAGATGGTAATGAGGTGCTAATAAGACGAAAGTACATCATTCGTGTGACATTTGTGCCAACAAAATGTGCCAAAAGCAATAAGATCTTCCTACCAATGACTTGAGAGTGCCGTGAGTTGCACAAAAATTTTTGTAAGATGGCAGTAAGTATACCGTAGGAAGATCCCAAGACACCCTTACGAAGAACGTAAGAACTCTAGGGTCATCATATGACAGAATAGCAACTCATTTCTCAAGAATGTCTCAAGTTGTTCTTGCAAATTGAATGGCAGCAATAAGAAACTATGCCCCCCTCCATGAATGTCTCAGAACAAATCGTAGGAACTGGGAGATTCTTATGAACCCATCATTCATAAGAATCTTTGTGACCATAGCTTTATCAACTTTGGTGTGCAGCCAAAGTGACTGAATGTCAGTGTTGTATACGTGTATTGAGTGACACCTTGCTCATTGTAAGCATGCCCATCGCAATGTGTGTCTTCACTTTGTGTTCCGAACACAGCTGCCCAGTTGCCAGAAACAACCCTGTGCATGTCCACTACCACCACCAGTGGAAAAAGGAGGGTTGATCAGGAAAGCCGAGAATCCAAAGAAGAACGGACAGAAAAACATGCACCACCATGAGACCAAGCATGGCCACCCTGAACAGCACCATCCACCGAACACCAAGGCAAGGACACAAAAATCACCTCATCACACCCTTTGTTCTCTGGTCCAAAGCACTGGCCAAAGCAAACGGCGCCCCCTCCCCCAACAATCCAAACCACCGCACCACGCTGCCGCCGAACAAGCAGCCAGGCCCTACAAAACGTTCTGCCACAAAAATTTGTGGTTTCTGTTTCAAATATTTTACATCAGTTTTTTCACTTAAAATTAGACGAACGTTTTCATAAATGTACAATTTTTTTTTCAAAAATTTTGTTTTTTTTAATAAATTTGTCATGTTTTTCTTTGTTAATTTGCTACCTTTTCAATTAAATTTACATCTTTTTTGCTGTATATTTATGATTTGTTTCTGAAATTTTGCAACTTTTATTTCAAATTTGTTTATTCTACATTTGTAATGTTTTTGACAGTTTTTTCTGCTTTTTAAATAGTTTTGTCGGGGTTTTTTTCTTGGTAAATTTGTGTGTGGTCAAGTGTTCAACTGAATTTGTGTGTGAGGGCAGAAATTTTATGGCTTTTTCTTGCAAATTTGTGAGTTTTTTTTCCCTCAAAACTGCTACTTTTCCCTAAATTTGTAATATTTTTGGAATAAAATTTGTCATATTTTTCTTTGTAAATTCATTATCATTTCAAGCATTTTTTGTTGGTACATTTATGATTTTTTTTCCTGAAATTTTGTAACTTTTATTTCAAATTTGTGATATTTGCTCTATATTTGTAATATTTTTGACACATTTTTTCCTGCTTTTTAAATAGCTTTGTTATTTTTTTTTTTTTTGGTAAATGTGACCCTTTTCAGGTAAAACTGCAGTCATTTTCAATTAAATTTGTGTGTGTGTTTGGGGGGGTGGGGTTTGTCAGAAACTTAGTGTTTTTTTCTTGTAAATTTGTGAGGGTTTTTCCCCTCAAAATTTGGGACTTTTCCCCTAAATTTGTAATATTTTTTGGAATAAAATTTGTCAGTTTTCTTTGTAAATTTATTACCTGTCTTGGATAAACTGCAGTCTTTTTTCACGTAAATTTATTAAATTTTTTGTCAAAAAAACTGCAACTTTTGTCAGAAATTTTTAGATTTTTTTTTACATTTTTGTAATTTTTTTCTTGCAAATTTGAGGATGTGGGTTTTTTGTAAAAACTTTTTCCTTAAATTTGCAAGATTTCTTTGCTGCTTCTCTTATAAATGTGTCATATTTTTGCTTATGCTTTTTCTTCCTTGAAAACTTGTGGCTTCTCTAATTTTTCTCTCTTTTACGCACAGCCAGTGGCCTCTGAGAGCCTCTGAAAGCCTGTGTAGCACCACATGTGGCTCCAGAGCCGCAGGTTGCACAGTGTTGCCATAAAGCTAATGAAGTGTGGATTAAGGGTTAAGAAGTGACAGAGGAGCGGAGTTGGTGACCTCCTACCTTCCTCCTCACTGGAATCTCTCTGTATGTACACAGGAGGTGCCGTCGAAGAAGACCCCGCTGATCCTGAACTGCTCTTTGTAAAAATGCCGCTGATGAACTTGAGCATCTTCCTGTCCTTGGCCGACCCTCTCTGGCCCTGCTGAGACTGCTGACCTTCTCTCGTCAACCCCAGGTCTTCTGAGAGGCTGTTCAGGTCGCTGTTGTCAAGCGTGCGGCTTTTACCCTTGCGCCCCGGTTTGGAGGCCTGGGTAGGAGGTGCAGGCAGCGAAGTCGAACCACTCTTTAGCCGCTCTTTCCTAGGTATGTCTCTCATCACTGCGACCACACCGCCCCCTACCTCCACCGGCATCCCGGCCTGGGTCTCATCTGACAGGTCCCGCCACACCTCCGTCCGGCTCGCCTCCGCCCAAGACGCCCTGCAGGGCCCCGGGGAGCGTGTCAGCAGGCGGCAGTCCTTGCGGTCGAGGCTCTGGGCTGAGGTTGGGCTCCGCTCACGCCCCTCCCTGGAGTCACGACCACGGGTGGCCACACTGCTGTGAGACTTCAGCAGGCTTACGGGCCGCTGTCCAGCCGGGCGGATAGGTAGGCTGGTCCTGGTGGGGGTGCGGCTGGGCTCTACTGCCTCCGCTGGTGAGGTCGTGGTCAGTGATGGAGACCTGCATTGCTTTGCCTCTGAGGTGGGAAAGATCTTCTCGACAACGTCCGCAGACTTCGTCTTTTGGAGCGTCATCCTCTCAGTCGGTAGGGGGATGGAGAGGTTACGTGGTGGCTTTTCAACACCTTTACCTAGGATGCTGGGGGGCAGTTTATCTTTCAGAGGACTAAATGCTTTTGTCTCTGCATCCTTGAATTCTCCAGAGACCCCTTTCACACTGGCGCCATCCTCAGCTCTCTGTGGCTGCCCTAAAACGACCCCAGATCCATTTGGAGCTCCACCTTCATCCTCCACTTTGACCTCCTCTCCCAACTTTCCGCCTTGCCCGTCCTCGACCTCCTTGCCCTGGGTCTTATTCTTGGCCTCCCCTCCATTCTCCTCCACAGCCTCTACTTTGACCAGGGTGAGGGAAATGAGGTAGGTAGTGCGTTGCTGCAGGGCGCCGCCTCCGCTCATGTGGTCAGGCTTCAATAGATGCACAGTAGATGAATGAAACCAGACAGAGCAGCATGAACAGCTTTGGATGAACTGGAGAGAAAGAACTTATGTGGGGGAAGATTAAGTTTCTCCTTGGAAGACACAACAGTAGAGGGACTGTTGGTTTCATCCATCCCCTCAATCCCTGCCTTTGTTTGGGCCCTTTAGTTTCTTGGATTTCTTCGCTGAATCCCTCCCGACAACCTTCAGGACTGTCGGCGGAGCTCAGGCAGCTCTTTTGTTCCTCTAAACACCCATCGAAAACCTCTCAGCTGCACCTACCCAAAATCTTCATCAGTGTCTGAGGCTTCATTCCTGACTAACTACTTACGTGACCTTATTTCGGTGTGCAGCACCCCACAGCTTTACATGTTGCTCAGTCCAGCATCTTGATTCAGCCGAGAATGACAACTGCCCTGCATCGTACGTCATCGGCAATGTGCTAAAGAGTGGCCATAAAGGTCAAGTCTTTAAAAAATTTAAAAGAGTCACCCTAAAGTGGCCAGAAATCCTGAATGTGGTCCACCTCCAGAAGATTGCAGGCTCTCTCTGCAAGCCTCACATGCACGATGACAGCAGCCGTCCATTCAGGGGGGGACACTGGCGAGAGTTGGGTGGCATCAGGAGGATGAACCTGCGCCGATACCTGGAGGTGCACGACCGAGCGAGGGTGCCATCACGCCCCTCTCCTCATCTCCCGGGCACCCCCCGCCACTGCGTCCTCTGAGCACATCAGGCGCAAAGCATGACAGGAGGCGAGACACTTCTGAAGTGCCTCCGATGACAGACGCTGTCAAACAGGTCCGCGGGGTCTAAAGCGCGTCACATCACACGCACGGCTTTCCTCTTACAAACACACCGACAGGAATGTCCAGCGTCCCTCCCCGTGCGCGCCCCTCCTTGTTTTAACAGGCGTATCCATACAATGCAGAAGGACCCCACTTCTCCTCTTCCCTCTCCTTTCGTATTCTTCTCCTCTTCTCTCTCCCCTGCCTCCTCTCAGACTGTGCAGGGTGCCTGCCTCTCTCTCTTTTTTTAACTGCTCATCCCCTCCCCTCCGTCCATCTTTCTCCCTGCATGCCGGAGACGAGGAGGAGTAGGAGTAGGAGGAGGGAGGTGGCGGGTAACGGATGGCGGTAAAGCAGCAGTGCACACATGAGCTCGACCTGCTAAATGAGTGGCGACTGCAAGAGAAGGGATGAGTGGCAGGGAAGGGCAAGCAAGCAGGAGTCACAACCGGTATTAAACAACATAAAGACGTATGCGTTGTTTGTTTGTGGAGGGAAAAAAAGACACCCGAGCATGTTTCCGTCACAATCATCCACCTTTGACCAAGCACATTCGTGTGTGTGCATCTCTGTGTGGCTCCTCCTCGGTAGGAGGCTTGGCTTGTTTGTTGCTAAGGTGTTGCAATCTTCCTTGCTCTGGTGGCACAATCATCTCCTCCATGCCCTTCCTCCTGCCCCTCCTCCTACTCCTCCCCCCCTTTTCTCGCCTTGGTACATTCTGCATTGAAATTGTTCCCAGGATATCGAAATGGTCTCCCCGTGTGCCCGGCTGTTTTTGTACATGTGAGTGGAAGAGATTTCCTTCGAGTGTATTGATCTGCAGCCCGCTGCCCGCTAACGGCTTGTGTTCATTAGTAGAAGTGGGTTAGCTCTGGGCTACCGGGATGAGAACATATTGGATATCAATATTAGGACCACAGAATGGAAAAAATAATGTTAATATTAATTAAGCACATGCGTTTTATTTTGTCTGTGTTTTTCCATATGCTAGTAGAGAGAAACAGATCTGATATGCTTTACTATAAAGCAAAAAAAAAAAGGGTTAATAGATTTAATTAAGCGATGTTGATTTATCCAGCAGTTCCATCCATCCATCCATCTTCTACTGCTTTTCCAGGAGTCCAGGTTGTTGGGGCAGCAGTCCATGCAGAGTAGCCCAACACCAATAGCACACATTTGTCACTGTAATGTACAAACTTTACCTTGGGAATACATCTTATAGAGGTCGTTTGCTCATTGGCAAGACATTGGCTGAACGTCGGCCTGATGCCCCCAACAACACAGCTCCTGGGATCACTGAGGGGCCATCGTCACCATCATCATCACAGCAGTCTGTCGGGGGCAACAACAGCTGTTTCATTTAGGTCTGATCAGATTCCTCCACGCAGCTCTGTCCTTCGCCCTCCGCTGCCAGGAACTCCTGACCTTGTTAACCCGGGCGATGTCCGAGCCGGTACGAGTTGCTTTCTGACTGACCACTTCATGGAACTGCTTTACTTTATACAAAGGTATAAATGTAGTTTCAATACAAATTTGCAAGAATAAAGGTGCAAAAATATGATAAATATGGTAATTTACAACTTAAAAAGACATATTTACGATAAACAAGTCCCATTTTTATGAGAAAAACATTTGATTTTTGTGAGAAAACCCACAGCTTCCAAATGGCGAACATTCCCCCCCCCACACACTCATTTCTTAAAAAAAAATCTGAACTTTTCAACAGTAAAGTCTCAGATTGACAAGAAAAAAACTTTTTTTGAAACCTATAATTTTTTTAACATTTTTCTCTCATAAATGTCCAACTTTCTCACCAGTTAATGAGGTTTTTGTTGCAAACATTTTTCTTGGAAAGTTAACTTTTTTAAAAATACATTTGCAACTTTTTCCTGATAAATTTATTGCTCTTTTTCCCTATAAATTAACCATGTTTTATGATAAACATGGTACCTTTCCTATAAAGTTTTTCTATAAAATTTGCAACTTTTTCCATTGAATTTTCATAATTTTTTCTTGTCCATTTGCTACTATCCTGTCACTGAAAAACTAAGTTTCCCTATATAAACTAGGCAGTGGCTATGGATACGGAAGCTGTATCCCTATATGAAGTGTCTATTAGTATGGAAGAGATGCCAGTCTGACAAAACCCTTTCAGATCAGCTCCAAACCAGCTGCTGCTGTGGTTTAGGTAGATAGTACGTTGGATCTGTGATCACAAGGTTGCTGGTTCGCATCCTGCTATCGGCACCTTGTCCGCACCATGTTACTTGATATCAGATGAAATTGTCACTTAAAATTAAGAGGTTAGGATTTGAGAGTGGGTAAGGTTAAAAAGGTAGTAAATAGATATTAAAATTTCGAAACAAATAAATGCCTCAGATTTCTGTATCCTGCTGCTTTTAAGACAGGCATTAATAGAACGTAGTGGCCGATCAGATTGGAGCCGTATCTGTAACAAGAATTCTACGGGTACGGTTCTGTATTCATAGCCACTGCCTATAAACTATCTTTACAGTCTTTATGGGGATGGAGGGGGGCAGGTTAACAAAAGCGAGGACTTTGGCCCATTTTGCTGACAGGGGCAATAGACTTTTTAAGTTTTTGGTTTTTTTTCAAACAGTTATTTATTTGAATGGAGGTTTTATATTTTATTTATTGAAAAAACAAGCTTTTTTATATTTTTGCAAAGATTTTTTGTATTTTGAACAGATTTATTTTTTAATGGAACGTGCCCATTTTTTTGTCATTGACTTTTATATAATTAATGATGAAGGCCATGGACTCCATGTTAGTTGATAATTTTGTAAAAACCAATGGGGTATTAGTCATGAGTGTATCGATATTAAAATAAAACAGATATACCAAACAAGTACAGTAAAATTTGTACTCTTTCGTTATTTAGGAGTGGTTTTTTTACCACCTGCCCCCCCCCAAAAAAAATGACCGTGTATATCATATTGGTCTCAATTGGAAACTGGATTTGTTAAAGATGCTCTAGCCAAAAATTGGAAGTATACAAAAGAATAAGACCAATGGAATAGAAACTAGAATATATATGTAAATAAATAAGTGTGTAAATAGAAAAACACTACAGGTCCGTTCTCAAAAGTGCATTATAGACAAAGAGGTTTGGAAATACTGATGACAGTAAACATATTCTCAAAGACAGATAAACAAATCGTATACCAGCATCAAATTGTCCGTAACAGTGGAGCTTACTAGCCAAGGTTTATAATGGAAATGGCCCCATCTTAAATCTTGGAATGTAAAATTGACAATTTTGCCTGTCTATGATGCACCTACGCTTCAGACAAGGCCTGCGTGCACACGGCTGTACATGTGCACCTACTGTTCGCCAAGCATTTGACACACGTGCATAACCATCATCTGCAGTTTCACCCCAGCCTGACAGGTAGCGCAAATGCGCTGACATGCCAGTTTGTTCACTGGTTACACAAAAGAAAAGAAAAGCAAGAGCCACACGCTGTTTTAGCAACGACAATAGTGATTGCATGAAGGCAAGAAAAGGAACTCCCAGGTTCAATACTTTCACTTTTATTTTTATTCATCTTCTTCTCTCTTTTCATCTTTATATACTGTGTTGTAACGCCACCTTTTGAATAGGAGGTTAGACTTTGCGCATGCATGTTCAGCACGCACAGTCAACACGGCCAGAAAATTTTGGCTGCATGTGCTCAGTCATTGAAGGACCTTGCAGAGCCTCATGGACTGCAGAGGATGATAGAATTTACATTACAAGCCTCGCGCTGGAGCAGACACACTAACTATGTACATAGGAGGGGTGGTGGACGGCGTTTGGAATTGACTCCCGCTCCAGATATGTTTAACTGACTCTGTGGGCTCATTTAAAAAGCAGCTGAAAGCTTTTTTGTTTAACAAGGATTTCCATTGAGTTTCAACTGCTTTTTAGTGAAGCAGACTGGCAGCCAATACTACTAGGCCTCACAGGCAGCCACCATCACCAGGCCAGCAGCCACGACCATCAGGCTCCACAGGCAGCCGCCACCACCAGGCTTCACAGGCAGTTACCACCACCAGGCCCTGCAGCCACCTCCATCAGGCTTCAGGCCTGGCACCAGGCCTTACACGCATTCCTGTTGTTGTTGCTGCTTGAAATTTTCATCAACACTGAAATAGTCTTGGAAACAGACTTGTCTCCTTGTCCACTGCAAATTATCGCAAAACTGCAGCAAAATGCCACCTAAGCCAAAAGCAGAGGCCAAATCCGAGGAGGAATATGTTTCCCTTGCACAGGTAAATGACTTACTGCAACAGCAAAAAGAACAAGCACTTTGAATGCCCCAGTCTCTTCCTTATAAAGCTTTATGTCTGACCTTAACTCATTAAGTCCCTAAGCGACATATACTAAACATCCTGGTGTGATGACCATGTGACTGACAGGAAGAGGCCTCTCCAAAATGCTGGTATGGCCTGTGTGCAAATTTCAAGGAAGCAATTTCAAAAAGCTGTTTTTTGATACTACAGGTAATTTCAAACACATTTAACAGTTCCAATGCTTTGATAACATGTCCTGTATTACATTCAACCTGGTCTGACCATATTTGTTGAAGAAAGTAATATCAAACCAGTTACGGAAATACCGCTGTAACATACAGTACATGTCACATTGGGCTTTTAGCCTTAAATTTAACCAACAACAGGAAACTTTCAAAAACCTCATCAAAGTGAGCATGGACTCAGCTAATGCAAGAGTGGAAATGATGACGAGGGAGTTGCAGGACATTAAAACCAGTCTACAGTTCACTCAAAAAGACGTAGATGACATAAAAGCCGATTTGTCGAAACAAGCAGACTGCAACAATGTGCTGCAATCAGATGTTTTTAAAGTGTGTGACAGTCTGTTGACTATCACCGACAAATTTGAATACCTGGAAGGACAATCCCAGAGAAATAACCTAGTCTTTGATGGTGTTGTGGAGGCACCAGGAGAGACCTGGGCCAACACAGAGAAGAAGATTAAAAATATTCTCATGAGAAACTACAGTTACCACCAGGGATCGAGATGGAGAGAGCCCACCGCACTGGGAAACCTGGAGGAGAAAGACCGAGGCCCACTGTGGTCAAGTTCCTGCAGCACAAGGACAGGATGACCATTCTTCAAAGAGCCAAGTCCCTCAAAGGAACAAAAATCTTCATCAATGAGGACTTCACTGATTTGGTAAGAAGGAAGAGAACAGAATTAATGCCAGAGCTGAAAGCTGCAAGAGCACGGGGGGACATTGCCTACTTAAGGTATGACAGACTCATTATTCACCCACGCCATCCCCGTAACAGTACACCAAAATCAATGGAGCCAAAAATCAACCAGAAATGATTGACATTTCATTATCAACTCAGAGATATAAACTGTGCATTTGTTTCCATTGATTGGAATAATTAAGATACAAACTTTTACAGGAAACAACCTCATTTTTAAAGGGTACAAATATACTGAGCATAAGCCACAAAGTGTTGAATATGAAACCGATCCTGAAAATCACTTTTTCATCAGTGTAAAACATCAGTGTAAATACTTCAGCTCAGACCAACTAAAAAATACAATTTCTGACCAATCATTGTCAATAATACACTTTAATAGTAGAAGTCTCAACATGAATTTTTCCAAAATCCAGGACAGTTTGTTGCAATATAAGACAAATTTTTCTGCTGTTGCAATTTCTGAGACTTGGCTAAAAAATTACCAACTTCATACAATGCAAATGAGAGGCTATGATTTCTATACCACAAGCAGGTCAAAAAAAAGGGGTGGTGGTGTTGCTTTATATATCAGGTCCTGCTACCAAAGACAAGTTGTAGATAATATGTCTTTTGAAATGGAAAACATCATGGAGTGTGTAACTGTGGAATTAATTACAACTACAAAAAACATCATAATAACTTGCATTTATAGAGCACCAGGTACCGATATTGACATTTTCAAAGAGAAATTGTCTGAACTTTTCAGTGCAGTAGGTAATAAGAAGCTGGTATTTATTTGTGGAGACTTCATTATTGACTTATTAAATCCAAATGACCATATCCAAATAAGTGAATTCATAAATTCCATGTTTTGTGTGTGTTTCTACCCCTCAATAACATACCCCACTAGAATAACAACACATTCAGCAAAGCTTACTGATAACACTTTCACAAATGTCACTGAGGGGAATGTAACTGCTGGCCTTATTGTCAATGATGTGACAGACCATCTGCCTGTTTTTGTTTCTTCACACACTGGTGTAACACATAACGTTGAAATAGATCAGGTTTTTAAACGACTTGTAACAGAAACCGCAATCAACAAGCTTAGAAATGATCTAAAAATACAAGACTGGAGCGGCGTTTATGTTGACGACATTGATACAGCATATGGAGAATTTGTCTCTATTTTATCACAACTATATAATAAACACTGCCCTCTGGTGGTAAAGGAAACTAAAGTTAAATACAGAGATAAGCCTTGGATCACCAAGGGCCTGCAAAATGCTTGTAAAAAGAAAAACTTGTTATACAAAAAGTTTCTGAAATTAAGAACTGTAGGAGCAGAAAAGAAATACAGGACTTATGAAAATAAACTCATTAGTATTTTAAGATCAAGTAAAAAAAAACATATTACAGTAAATTATTGGAAAATAACAAAACTAATACATGTAATAAATGGAAGGTTGTGGTGGACACACATATGTGACCTGCTTTGTGACTCACATTTTAGATCAGAACAAAGGCAGAGCTTCCTTGGAAATTACAGGAAGCTGCAAGGAGGTTAGCTTTGGTATGCAAGGCTTGAGACTGTGGGGGAGTAATTAAAGGATTAAAGAGGAGATGCATTGTTACTGTGAATTTCAATGCAACGTGGTCTGTGAGACATGTGACTTGTGAACTGTAAGAGTCCTGGTATTTCAGGACGAGAGTTTCCTGTGTTGACCTCTTTCTTCTTTTGAGATGTTGGTGATGTGAATAAAGCTGACTTGAGAGAGAACTCTGTCTCGTCATTCCTACATTCCCACACTGGTGACCCAAGACGTATCATGCAAAAGGAGAATTCCCCCGGGCCAGCCTTGTCAGGAGCCCCCAGCCAAGCGAATGTCGCTACAGTCCAGCTAAGGGACTTCTGACAGAACAATCCGCGCTCCTGGTTCAACGCGATTGAGGCGCAGTTCAACCTCCGGGGGATATCGCTAGATGCCACAAAATTCTACCACGTAGTCGCAAAGCTGGACAACAACACGGCCCAGCATGTGGAGAGCCTGATCGACCAGCCGCTGGACAGCGACAAATACGGCACGTTGAAGGCTGCACTCATCCAGCAATTCACCCCCTCGGCGAAGGAGCGAGCAGAGAGGCTCCTGGCGCTGACGGAGTTGGAAAATGACATGCCCGCGAACCTGATGGAGAAGTTGTTGAGGTTGAAAGACTCTGACGACGATCAATTCATTTTCACCCACCTCTTCCTCAGGACTCTACCGTCAGCAGCGAGAGCGACCCTGGCCAGTTCGCCACTATTGGCCCAACGGGACTACCGCGCGCTGGGCCGAGAGGCGGAGCGGATTGTCAACGCCACCAAGCGGCACGCGGCCACGGCCGCTGCAGCGGAACTCGGCGCGATGACCAGAGATGACAGGGGGCCAGAGGCACTCACCGACGACGGCGGCGGCAGGGGCCAGGGAGCACGGATCAGATGTCCTTTGTTTCTACCATCGCCGCTTTGCAGAGAGGGCACGCAAATATGTACCACTGTGCCAGTTTGGGCATTCGGGAAATGCCAAGACCGGGAGTCGGTAGCAGCCGCGGCCCTCGGGGAGGAGAACAAGCTGCTCTACTTGTTGGACGCATGCTCGGGGAGGCAGTTCCTCGTGGACCCAGGCTCCCAGCTGAGTTTCATCACACCTTCCTACGCGGACAGACTAGCAGGTTCCAGAGGTCCCGGGGTGACAGCAGCGAACGGCTAGGAGATTAAGACCTTTGGTGAGAAGACTCTGCTTCTGTCTCTACGCGGCCGTACATTTGAGTGGACTTTTGTTGTAGCAGCAGTGAATTTCAATATGTTGGGGGCTGATTTTTTGTGCTCACATGGTTTGTTGGTTGATCTCGCTAACAGGCGCCTGGTTAATGCACTTTCTTTTGATTCTATTCCCTGTACAGCGCGAGTGGCCCCGCCAACAGCACAAGCCAACGTCACAGCTGCAAGCGGTAAGTTCCACACACTGCTCACTCAGTTCCCAGCACTCACGGTCCCCACATTTTCGGCAACAGTCGCTAAACACAGGGTGGAGCATTTTATTACCACTACCGGACCGCCCGGTTTTGCAAAAGCTCGGCGCTTGGACGCAGCTAAACTGGCCATAGCGCGCGAGGAGTTTGCCAACCTGGAGAGGTTGGGCATTATCAGGCTTTCAAACAGTCCGTGGGCTTCCCCGCTACACATGGTCCCGAAAGCTGATGGATCATGGCGACCTTGCGGGGATTTCCGCAGGTTAAACAACGCTACAGTGCACGACCGCTACCCAATCCCGCATATCCAAGATTTTTCCATTCATTTGACAGGGGCGCGCGTTTTTTCTAAAATAGACTTGGTCCGCGGTTACCAGTCCCAGTGCGCGCTGAGGACATACCCAAAACAGCGGTTATAACTCCGTTTGGCCTATTCGAGTTTTTACGCATGCCATTCGGACTTAAAGGGGCTGCTCAGACGTTCCAACGCATGATGAACGCGGTGCTTCACGATCTCCCTTTCGTGTTCGTCTACTTGGACGATATTTTAGTAGCCAGCGCATCCGAAGACGAACACGAAAAACACCTGGCCACAGTTTTCCGAAGGTTGGGAGATCAGGGGTTAATAATCAACCCAGCGAAGTGTCAGTTCGGGGTGGCGTAGATCGATTTTTTTAGGACACCGCGTCTCCCCCGAAGGAGCAGTTCCGCTTCCTGACAAAGTGCGCGCGGTGGCAGATTTTCCCCGGACGCAGACGGTCAGGGTGTTGCAGGAGTTTTGGGGAATGGTGAATTTTTATAACCGTTTTCTCCCCCGCACGGTGCAACTCATGCAGCCGCTGTATGTGGCGCTCAAAAAAAAGAAACCTGCGGGACCTTGCGCGATAGCGAACGTAAATACAGCGCGTTCGACAGGGAGCTGCTGGCTCTCCATTTGGCCATCCGCCACTTTCAGTTCTGGCTAGAAGGACGCTCTTTCACCGCGTTCGTTGACCACAAACCGCTAACGTTCACGATGGCCAAGGTTTCCGAACCGTGGTCAGGCCGGCAGCAGAGACAGCTGGCCGCGATATCAGAGTTTACCACTGATATTCAGCATGTGGCGGGCAAACTCAATGTAGTGGCAGATTGCCTCTCGCGCGCCGTGGTGGCCCCAGTCAGCGTAGGGGTAGATTACGCGGCCATTGCCGCGGAGCAGGTTAGTGACGCGGACGTGCGCGTGCTTCAGTCTGGACCAACAGGGTTAAGGCTGGAGAGCAGGGTGCTGCAAGATGGTATGCCCCCCCTAATCTGTGATGTCTCCACTGGACCGCCACGTCCAGTAGTACCGGCCGCGTGGCGCCGCCGCGTTTTTGACTCGATTCATTCTTTGGCGTACCCCAGGGTGCGCGCGTCGGTCAAAATGGTAGGAGAGAAATTTGTGTGGCCGAGCTGTCGCAAACAAGTTAAAGAGTGGGCAGCAGCCTGCACGGCGTGTCAAAGAGCCAAAGTACACAGGCACACGAGGGCTCCTTTGGAGCCGTTTCATATTCCGGCCAAGAGGTTTGATCACGTTCATGTGGACCTCGTGGTCCCCCTCCTGCCGTCACAAGGGTACACATACCTTCTGACAATGGTGGACCGCACCACGCACTGGCCTGAAGTTGTCCCGCTGGCAGCAACCATGGCCGAGGAGGTGGCGCGCGCGTTTTTAACAGCTTGGGTGGCGCGCTTCGGCGTTCCGTCGGACATTACGTCCGACAGAGGCCCTCAATTTGTGTCCGAGCTTTGGTCGACAATGGCCCGCAGCCTAGGTGTCACAATTCACCGCACAACCGCGTACAATCCGCAGGCTAACGGGTTATGCGAACGTTTTCATAGGTCATTGAAAGCAGCTCTCAGAGCGTCACTGACGGATGCAAATTGGGTAGACAAGTTACCGTGGGTGTTATTGGGGTTGCGTTCTGCGCCTAAAGAGGACTTAGAAGCCTCCCCAGCGGAGCTCGTGTTTGCACAGCCACTCCGGCTGCCCGGGGAGTTTCTCCCAGATAACCCTGCGCCAGACGCCTCCCCGTCTCAGCTGTTGCGGAGTAACATAGAATCAAGCACACTGGCCGGCCCCGCGCACCACAGTTTTCCGCGCGTTTTTGTGCCTAAAACTTTGAAGAACGCAGAGTTTGTTTTTGTCAGACACGATGCGCATCAAACCCCGCTGCGACTGCCTTATGACGGACTGTTCAGAGTGCTAGAAACAGGGGACAAGCAGTTTTTGCTAGATTTGGGGGATAGGAAAGAGAAAGTTGGCATAAACAGACTCAAACCCGCTTTTGTGGTGGCAGACGAGCAAATGCTGTTGGCAAGGGCCCTGCGGCGAGGTAGACCCCCGCAGGGGGCTTCACAGAGTAATGTTTCCCCAGAACACCCACAGGGACTGATAAAAGGTTTCCACCCCCAGACGGCAAACCCCCAGCGTGACGGCGCTGCAGAGACGTTGAATCCCAGCTACAGCAGATAGGGCAGGAGACTGAAACCTAGACAGCATGTGGACTGATGTGTATTGATACTATCACAGCATGCATGTTGTTATTCTCTTGTTTGTTCTAAAATGTTGGGGGGTTTGTGTGGTGGACACACATATGTGGCCTGCTTTGTGACTCGCATTTTAGATCAGAACAAAGGCAGAGCTTCCTTGGAAATTACAGGAAGCTGCAAGGAGGTTAGCTTTGGTATGCATATGTGACCTGCTTTGTGACTCACATTTTAGATCAGAACAAAGGCAGAGCTTCCTTGGAAATTACAGGAAGCTGCAAGGAGGTTAGCTTTGGTATGCAAGGCTTGAGACTGTGTGGGAGTAATTAAAGGATTAAAGAGGAGATGCATTGTTACTGTGAATTTCAATGCAACGTGGTCTGTGAGACATGTGACTTGTGAACTGCAAAGTCCTGGTATTTCAGGACGAGAGTTTCCTGTGTTGACCTCTTTCTTCTTTTGAGATGTTGGTGATGTGAATAAAGCTGACTTGAGAGAGAACTCTGTCTCGTCATTCCCACATTCCCCCAAGGTGTTAAATAATATAACAAAGAGAGGAAAACTAAATTCCAACTACATCTCTTATTTAAATTCAGAAAATGGAACAATCAGTGAAAATAGCTTGATCTCCAACATGTTTAATGAATATTTTGTTAATATAGGAAAAAAGATCGCCAACTCCACTGTATCATCAGCAAATACAAGTGGCGCTGACAATGTCGTCAACAGAAACGCTTACTCAATGTTTATGAAAGAAACAGATGAAAAAGAAATTCTTGACATTGTTAACAAATTCAAAGACAAAAAATCAACTGATTGTAATGATTTCAGCATGTTCTTGGTTAAATGTATCATTGATTGTATTGTTAAACGCTTCACTTACATATGCAACATGTCACTTACTGCTGGTAATTTTCCAAAGAAAATGAAAATAGCAAGAGTCGTTCCTCTGTATAAGACTGGTGACAAACACTTATTGTCAAGCTACAGACCCATCTCCTTGTTACCTCAGTTCTCCAAAATACTGGAAAAAATATTTGTTAAGAGACTAAATGATTTCATTGATAAGCAGAATATACTCTGTGAACAACAGTATGGATTCAGGAAGAACCGGACCACCTCACTGGTACTCATGGACTTTGTTGAACAGATTACGGGTGCAACAGATAGAAGAGAATACACAGTTGGAATATTTCTGGACTTACAAAAGGCATTTGATACAGTTGACCATAAATTACTCTTCAGTAAATTATATAAGTATGGCATCAGAGGAATTGCTTTTGACTGGTTACGCAGCTATTTAGAAGACAGATATCAATATGTTCATGTGAATAATACAGACTCTGAGTTGCTGAGGATGACGTGTGGGGTACCACAGGGTTCTGTGCTTGGTCCATTGCTGTTTATTTTGTATATTAATGATTTATGTTCTGTGTCTAAATTGCTCAAGTGTATTTTATTTGCAGATGACACAACTTTTTTTTGTAGGGGAGAAAATCTTAAGCAGCTTCTGGATTCAGTAGAAAATGAACTTAAACAAATCAATCAATGGTTCACTGCCAATAAATTATCTATTCACCTTGGAAAAACAAAATGTATAATATTTGGAAACTGCAAACTATATAATCACAGAAAAATTAAAATAAACAATGTTGAAATTGACACAGTTTTCGAAACCAAGTTCCTAGGGGTCATTGTTGATAACAAACTAAACTGGAAATCACACATAAATTATGTCAAAACTAAAATGTCTAAATCCATTGCCATACTGTATAAAGTTAAGGATCTCCTATGTCAGAAATCTCTTTGCATTTTATATAACTCACTGATAGTTCCTTTTATGACATACTGTGTGGAGATCTGGAGAAACACATATAAAACAAACACAAACTTAATCTTTTTACTACAGAAAAAAGCCATACGCATTGTATCAAAGAAACTTTACCCTGAACCAACAAATCCAATATTCATTCAATTACATACTCTTAAATTTAGAAATCTGGTAGATTATAATGTCATTCAAATCATGTACAAAGCAAATAATAACCAATTATCTGTAAGTATTCAGAGACTGTTTAAAAAAGGGAAAGCAAATATGAGCTAAGAGGTAACTCTGTTTTTAATAAGCCAAAGGTTAGAACAAATACAAAGTATCATTGCATGTCTGTCACTGGAGTTAAACTGTGGAACTGTTGCTCTGAAAATATTAAAACATGTTCAACTCTGAAGCAATTCAAAAAATTGTACAAATATGAGAAAATCTCCCAGTATCTCACTGTAAATGCTGGGAGATAAATTTGTAATAACTTAAAGGTTGGGTTTTTTTTGTCTACTTGTTCTATTTGATTTTCTTTGTTGATTTTGGGTAAGACTTAAATTTTTATGTTATTGATTTTAAAATTGTAATGGGGTAGGCACTATATAAGCACTAGCTTCAGCCTACATCCTTTATGTTGTTTTTTTGTGTGTTCTTATTGTATTGTATGTGTTTATTATTATTTTACCAAATAAATTCATTCATTCATTCACTATAAAGCTAGTATAAAGCCAGCCTTTTTTTTTTTTACTTTTTTTTTAATTTTTGAGAAAGTTCCAAATTTACAAGAAAAATGTCTCAAATTTATGGGAAAAACTCACAAATTTCCAAAAAAAAAACAGGAAATTTACAAGGAAAAAAAAGTAAGAAATTTATGAGAAAAAGATGCAAGATTACAGTAAGAAAAATTTATAAGAAAGTTTAAAAATCTTCAGAAAAAATTATCAAATGGGGGAGTTACAAATTTACAGGAAAATAGCAAATTTATGAGAAAATAAGTTGAAAATAGGTAAAGTCTATGAGGGCAAACACAGATGGGGCCAACATGGGACCTGCGGACAAAACCCACTGGGACCCATAAGACAGCCCAGCTTAAAGCTATGCGGGGCCAACATGGGCATGCTGGCTGGGACCAGTAACCTGCTGAAGAGACTGGGTGGAACAGAAAGCCGGCAGTGGACTCGCTCTCCCTGCCCACCCTGTTATACATAATGTTGTACATACAGTGTTAGAGTTGTGGTTTTCTCGCCGTCAGAGATCAGCTGGTGACCACGACAACATTCATTAGTTCTCCTGACACACCACTGTAGATCTGATGTGAGGAGGACCACACAGTATGTCCCAAAAACTTACAGTACGTACCCATCAGGGGCTGAAAAGGGGAAGAAGAGGAGAGCAGAGGATCAGAGACAAGAGGAAGATATAGTGGCAGTGACTGCGTTGCCTCAGCGGGGAGGAGGTGATGGGCAGGCGGCCTGTTGTTAAGCTTAACTGTTGATCCAGACAGTTTTCATCACTCTGTTCTATTAATTCTATTCACCCTCACTGGAATCCTTGTCCATCTGCAACACTTGACCATATATTTTATTCTTAAAGTTATTTTAGCTTAATTTCATGCAGTATTATCTCTAACCAGGACCAAAGGCAGCTAGCTGAAGCTAGCAGTTTAGCTACTCATTCATGAATGCTTCCGGTCTTATTGTAGTCCAGGGACCAGTCATATCCTATCAACCACTGAAACCACACACTCCTGTCCACCTCTGATGTCTTATTTCATTCATTCTTTTAGACAAATTTATGTTTGCATGTTTTAGTTGGCTCTGGCTCAATCCAACCTAGGAGCGAGTCAGCTTAGATTAGCAATTGTGATGTAAGAGAGCAAGCGGCGTTAATTGCAACTCACCCTGGATTTACACCGACTCCGGATGCAGTCTGTTACGGATGCAGTGCAGATGGGGCCTTGCATCCATCCCTACCATCTTCTTTCAGCTGCTCCCTTCAGGTGTCTCCACAGTGGATCATCTGCCTCCATCGCTCCTATCCCTTCATCTTCCTCTGTAACACCAACCCTCTCCATGTCCTCCTTCACTACATCCGTGAATCTTCTCTGTGGTCTTCCTCTTTTCCTCCTGCCTGGCAGCTCCATCTTCAACATCCTTTGTCCAATATATCCACCATCCCTCCTCTGCACATGTCCAAACCATCTCAGCCTTGACTCTCTTACTTTGTCTCCAAACTGCTCAACCTGAGCTGTCCCTCTGATATACTCATTTCTAATCCTGTCCCTCCTAGTCACTCCCAATGAGAATCTTAAATCTTCAACTCTGCCACCTCCAGCTCCTGTCTTTTTGTCAGCGCCACCATCTTCAAACCATACATCATAGCAGGTCTCTCTACCGTCTTGTAAATCTTCCCTTTCACTCTTGCTGCTACCCATCTGTCACAAATCACCCCAACACTCATCTCCACCCACTCCACCCTGCCTGCAATCTCTTCTTCACCTCTCTTGTGCATTTTCCATTGCTTTGGATGGTTGGCCCTAGGTATTTAAACTCATCTACTTTCACTACCTCTACTCCTTCCATCTTCACCATTACACCTGCCTCCCTCTCATTTACACATGTATTCAGCCTTGCTTCTACAGACTTTGATTCCTCTTCTCTCCAGTGCATACCTCCACCTCTTTAGGTTCTCTTCCACCTGCTCCCTACTCTCACTACAGATCACAATGTCATCTGCAAACATAATGGTCCATGGAGACTCCTGCCTGACCTCATCTATCAGCCTGTTCATCACCATGGCAAACAAGAAGGGGCTCAGAGCTGATCCCTGGTGTAACCCCACCCCCACCTTGAACCCATCTGTCACTCCTACAGCACACCTCACCACCATCTCGCTGTCCTCATACATGTCCTGCACCACACTCACATACTTCTATGCCACTCCTGACTTTTTCATACAGTACCACACTTCCTGTCTTGGTTCCCTATCATATACTTTCTCTAGATCCACAAAGACACAGTGCAACTCCTTCTGACCTTCTCTAGACTTCTCCATCAACACTCTTAGAGCAAACATTGCATGTGTAGTACTCTTTCTTGGCATGAAACCATACTGCTGCTCACTGATTGTCGCCTCTCCTCTTAACCTGGCTTCAACAACTCTTTCCCATATCTTCATAGTGTGGCTGATCAACTTTGTGGCTCTGTAGTTACTCCAGCTCTGAGCATCACCTTTGTTCTTGAAAATTGGTACCAAAACACTTCTTCTCCATTCCTCAGGCATCCTCTCGCTCTCCAAGATTGTGTTAAACAATCTGGTTCAAAGGTCCACTGCCATCTCTCCTAAACATCTCCACACCTCCACAGGGACTGTATGTCATCTGGACCAACCACCTTTCCATTCTTCATCCTCTTCAAAGCTGCCCTCACTTCTGCCTTGCTAATCCTCGGGACTTCCTTGTTCATCATCTTTCCTTCATCCATCCTCCTCTCTCTCTCTCATTTTCTTTATTCATCAGCTCTTCAAAGTACTCCTTCCACCTTCTCAACACACTCTCGTCATTTGTTAGGGCATTTCCATTTCTGCCCTTAATCAGCCTAACCCGCTGCACATCCTTTCCAGCTTGATCTCTCTGTCTAGCCAATTGATACAAGTCCTTTTCTCCTTCCTTAGTGTTTAGTCCAGGGATGTCCAATCATGTGGCATGGAGGGCCAAGACCCTGCAGGTTTTCTCTTCTATCCAGCCTCTTCAGCAGGTGTTTTCACTGATAAGCAATCAGTGGGAAGAAGTTCAGTGAAATTTGCTGTTGAAGACACTGGTTGGAGGAAAAGCCTGCAGGGTCTTAGCCCTCCATGGCACATGATTGGACACCCCTGCTTTAGCCTCTCATACACCTCACTATATGTCTTTTCTTTAGCCTTTTCCACCTCTCTCTTTGCCATGCGCCTAGATTTCAAATACTCCTGTCTATTTTCTTCATCTCCCTGACTCTCCCACTTTTTCTTTGCTAACCTCTTCCTTTGAATACTTTCCTGTACCTCCTCATTCCACCACCAAGTCTCCTTGTCTTCCTTAATCTGTCCACTGGATAGATCACATACCTTTCTACCCATTTCCCTCAATACTTTTGCTGTACTGTCCCAGTCATCTGGTAATTCTTCCCTACCACCCAGAGCCTGTATCAACTCCTTCCTGAACTCTGTGCAAACTTCTTCCTTCTGTAACATCCCCCATTTAATCTTTAGCTCTGCTTTCACTGTTTTTCTTTTCTTGCTTTCCAAAGTCATCCTACAGACTACCATCCAATGCTGTCTAGCTGCATTCTCCCCTGCCACCACCTTACAGTCTCCTATTATTCAGATTTCTCCTTCTGCATAAGATGTAGTCCACCTGTGTGCACCTTCCTCCACTCTTGTAAGTCACCCTATATTCCTCTCTCTTCTTGAAGAATGTGTGCATCACAGCCATTTCCCTCCTTTTAGCAAAATCCACAACCATCTGTCCTTCCACATTTCTCTCACGACCATACCTACCCAGAACCTCCTCATTTTTTTTTTTTTTTTTTTTTTTTTCCTCTCGGCGCCACACGAGTAGGCTGCCTTTTGCAACAGCGGCTCGATTCCGAGTCTTTTTCCCTTCCTCTCTCTTTTGATCCGTCTTTTTTTTTCACCCCACTTATATCACGGACACACAGATCGTCCTAAATGTCTCCTGAGCCGGTGGACGGAGCCACTGTTTGTAGCAGGATACGATACAGCAGAGAAGAGCTGCTAGCATTCAACCGCCACCCGGTCCCATTGGAAAAACTCGACATACCGAGAGAACTGAGGCGAAAACGCCGCGGCTGCCGGGCTGGAGTAAGGCGGAGGACAAAAAATATAAGGTACAGACCCTCCCTTCCATCTGTTGTCATGGGAAATGTACGGTCGATACTGGGAAAGTTAGATGAGCTAGCGGCTATCTCCCGTTATGATAGCACATACCGGGAGTGCTCTCTCCTTTTGTTTACTGAGACGTGGCTAACTGAACTAGCAGCAGATGCTAACATTGAGCTGGAGGGTTTTCACATGATACGAGCTGACCGAACACCAGACAGTGGCAAGGCTAGGGGCGGTGGAGTGATAATGTATGTTAACAACAACTGGTGCAGACCGGGACATATCACTGTTAAACAACGACACTGCAGCAAAGACATTGAGTTGCTAGCTGTTAGCATGAGGCCTACATATCTCCCGAGAGAACACTCACACGTGATCTGCATTGTTGTTTATGCAAATCCGACGGCGAACGCTGGGACAGCACGTGACGTCATCCATTCAGTAACCAGCAGGCTGCAGACAGAACACCCAGATGCTCTTCTCCTCATCTCAGGCGATTTCATCCATGTTTCACTATCTCCCATTCTACCCACGTTCACCCAGTATGTCACATGCCACACTAGAGACAATAAAACACTGGATTTATTCTACGCAAACACTAAGGAGGCGTACACCTCATCACAACTCCCCCCACTCGGGAGATCGGATCACAATTTGGTTTATCTCCGGCCGGTGTACAAACCCCTAGTGCACAGACAACCTCCGGCCATGCACACTGTGGAGTTATGGTCTGAGGAGACAATGGACACCCTAAAGGGCTGTTTTGAAGCCACCGCCTGGAAGCAGCTCTGCGATCCACATGGTGAGGACATCGATGGCCTCATTCACACCTTCACGGGCTACCTCAGCTTCTGTGTGGACAAATCCGTTCCCACCAAGACCATACGGCGTCACTCAAACAACAAACCCTGGATCAACCCTGAGATAAAAACACTTCTGAGAGAGAAGAAGAGGATCTTCAGGTCAGGGAATAGGGAGATGCTGAAGTCCGTACAGAGGGAGCTGAGGAGAAAGATCAGAGAAGGCAAGGACAGCTTCAGGAAGAAGATGGAGGACAAGCTGCAACAGAGCGACATCAGCGGGGTCTGGAGAAACCTCAAAACCATCTCGGGGCTCCAGAATACCTCCCCCCAGGCCACAGGGGGCAGGGAGTGGGCGAACAACCTGAATCTGTTTTTCAATAGATTTGACCAACCGCCCTCCCCCCTGACTGCACAACAACCACTGCTGCCTCTAAAGAAATCAAGTCCTGCTGCCCACTCCCCACTCCACCAACACCCCCCCACTCCCAACACACAGCCCCCCATCCTGACCCTGACCAGGACCCAGGTGAGGACGGAGCTGAGGAAGATCAAGGCGAGGAAGGCGCCGGGACCGGACGGCATCAGCGCAAAGCTCCTCAAGTCCTGTGCAGACCAGCTGTGTGGGATTGTGACGTATATCTTCAACATGAGCCTGAAACTGGGGAGGGTACCACAGCTGTGGAAAACATCTTGTGTGGTACCTGTACCAAAAACTTCCCACCCCAAAGACCTGAACAGCTACAGACCGGTGGCCTTGACGTCCCACTTGATGAAGACCCTGGAGAGACTGCTCCTTGCTCACCTCCGCCCCCTGGTGGAACCAGCGATGGATCCACTCCAGTTCGCCTACCAGCATGGCATTGGGGTGGAGGATGCGGTGATCTTCCTCCTTCACCGTTCTCTGTCCCACCTGGAGAAGCCCGGGAATATGGTGAGGATCATGTTCTTTGACTTCTCCAGTGCTTTCAACACCATCCAACCGATGATCCTGAAGGACAAGCTGCTGCGCGCAGGGGTGGACCAGCACCTGTCATCATGGATCCTGGACTACCTCACGAACCGGCCTCAGTTTGTGAGAACCCGGGACTGTGTGTCCGACACGATCATCAGTAGCACGGGGGCCCCCCAGGGAACGGTGCTGGCTCCCTTCCTGTTCACTCTTTATACTGCGGACTTCTCACACAACACAACACACTGCCATCTACAGAAGTTCTCTGATGACTCTGCGATCGTTGGCCTCATCTCCTATGGAGATGAAGCTGAGTACAGAGGGCTTATCCAGGACTTCGTGGACTGGTGCCATCGGAACTGCCTCCAGATCAACGCGAGGAAAACTAAGGAGCTGGTGGTGGACTGCCGCAGGCATGGGCAGCCCCTCACAGTACCAGTAAATATACAGGGAACAGACATCGAGATGGTGACATCCTATAAGTACCTGGGTATTCATCTGAACAATAAACTAGACTGGTCACACAATACTGATGCACTCTACAAGAAGGGACAGCGCAGGCTGTTCCTGCTGAGGAGACTCAGGTCTTTTGGTGTACAAGGGGCGCTGCTGAAGTCATTCTATGACACGGTGGTGGCATCAGCCATCACTTTTGGAGTGGTCTGCTGGGGCAGTGGCATTACTGCAGCCGATAGGAAGAGACTGAACAAACTGATTAAGAAAGCTAGCTCTGTCCTGGGGCAGCGCCTTGATCCGATGGAGGAGATAGGAGAGAGAAGGACGGTGGCTAAACTGTCATCTCTGCTGGAGTCCGAGTTCCACCTTATGCAGGACATACTGAATGCACTGAGGAGCTCATTTAGCAGCAGACTACATCATCCCAGGTGCACAACCGAGAGGTTTCGTAGGTCCTTCCTACCAACGGCTGTCAGACTGTACAACCTAAGCAGGGCTGCTCGCAGAGATAGCAAAAAGACGTAACAAACTAATAGTTTTTTGAATGCAAAAGATGCAATAGACTTACACAATGGTCCCCTCCGGCATACAACTAGGAACATACCGGTCGCTATGGAGGGTGAGAATATGTATGGGCACATAAACATACCATGTAGGATAACTAAGTAGACGGTTATGCTGTTTCATTCCATCTAGCAACAATGCTCTGCACTGTGTGTGTTTATATATTTACATATTTATTCCATCTAGCTACAATGCTCAGCACTGGGTGTGTTTATATATTTATATATCTACATATTATTCCATCTAGCTACATTGCTCCGCACTGTGTGTGTTTATATACTTGCATATTTATTCCACCTAGCTGCAATGCTCCGTACTGTGGGTGTTTATATATTTACATATTTATTCCATCTAGCTACAATGCTCTGCACTGTGTGTTCATATATTCATATATTTATTCCATCCAGCTACAATGCTCTGCACTGTGTGTCTGTGTGTGTGTGTATATATATATATATATTTTATAGTAATACGTACATATGTATATTAGCTGCTCTTGCTTGCTTGTTTTTTTCTTGCCTTCTGATTGTTGCTCTGAGTGTTGCTATCCCTGTGCTGTTGCAATCCTGGAATTTCCCCGTTGTGGGACTAATAAAGGCTTATCTTATCTTATCTTATCTTATCACCTCTGTTGTCTTCACCTACATGTCCATTAAAGTCGGCTCCAATCGCCACTCTCTCCCCCCTGTGGACACTCTCTACCACTTCATCCAACTTACTCCAGAATTCCTCTCTCTTCTACCTGACATCCAACTTGTGGGGCATACGCACTGACAACATTCAACATCACCTTGAAATACAAGATTGCACAATAATTGTATAAAATAATGCAAGATCTCAAGAAAGATCCAAGTGAGACAGAGGAGAACCAAATGCGATCATGTGATAACAACAAGGAAGCGTGATGTACCGGCTCTCCACCTGGATTTTTGTGCTCTAAATAATACATAAGTAGCCCGTTACACACACTGTGAAGTGTCTGTATGTTATGTCAAGTTTTTATCATCCCTGACACAGTGGTGGAGGAGTAGACCCCAGAAAATAACTGCAATCCAGCTATTAAATACAGATACCATGGCAGTTCTGAGTAAAGTTGCAAAAGATGATTCACAATGATGCTACAAAAATTAAATATTTAAAGGTAATTTGACCAAAATATGTCACAAACATTTCATTAAGACCTGTCAAGGCATGTCAACATATCTTAAGGGAGGTAGGATTAAATTTAAACTCCAACCTACTCTAAGGGCTCTAAGCAGCTGTGCTGTGGGAAACCTATTGTTTTTCTTCTGATTCTTCTTCATCTTCTTATTTTCCTCCAATAAAAGTGGATGGGGAGCAAAAACAGTAATATGTGGAAACTTGAAATTTTACAGTCTGATCAGAAACTATAGCGCTATAATAGTTTTATGTTTTTGCAAATATCTCGAATGGCTGGGCCTAGAGTAAAAAATTTTTCATCATTCTCTTCTCAGACATCTTCTGCAATTTTTCTTCACTGGTCTGCACCACATTTTCACAAATGTGCAAGTGAAGTCAAAATAAACTCCTCCTAGGCCATTCATCCAAATTGCTTGAAATTAAGCAGAGCTCATCTATAGATGCTGATAATGAAAAGTTGTTAATCCATTTTGATTTTCTTGGCCAATCAAGTTGTACGGTTTCTCTTTGGCTTGTAGTTTTGGGTTTAACTTTAGATATACTGATTCAAATTTGATGCAACTTCAGACTCACAATCACAACAGTATTCTTCAACAAAAGATTAAATTTCATGCAATTCTGGTCATGTTCCAAAAAGCATGCTTATGAAATGTCTGTCACTCTTTATTTGTCTTGTCAATGGGACATTTTGTTTGTGTGTGAGAAAGTTGGTGTGGGACCCAAAGCAGTTGTGTGGTTACTGGGGTTCAAAGCCTCCCGGTAACATGTCGTTCATCTGAAGTACAACATACCTGCACTGCTGGGAATCCTTTCAATTGAAGATTTATCATTTTAGAAAGCTAGAGCTAGCATTCCAGCCAATTTCCCTAAAAACGCCTAAAAAATAACATACCCAAAGTAAATCAAAAGCTCTTCAACCCTTTGCAATATATTCATGGGGTTGGGCTCATTTGAAAAACACTATTTTTTTTTTTTTTGGCAAAACAGACAGAATCCCTCTAAGTGCTTCTGCCACTGAGTAGCAGTGGTGTAAATATACTAAATTTGAAGAAAATAAAGTTTGTCTGGGTTAAATTTTCCCAGTGCAGTAGTGCAGAATCCCAATTGTCTAATTATATCACTTTGGCACAGGTTGGCACATACCTTGGTAAAACATTTATAACTTTTGAATGCTTCAACATAGAGGTGTCATCTTGGGCTCTAATGAAAGATGACACTCAGGGCTATCCTGCCCCATATACACTGTCAGTGGTAATGACACAGAGTAAGTAAAGTATAAACACTACACACAAGGTTGGTAGAAGTGACTCAGCTTTGTACAAGTAACTGAGCATTATGTATGGGAGGCACACGGGCTTTATAGGGGGTGTGTGTGATCAACCCAGCCCTATCAGGTATCATTATGTTCAGAAATTAATTGGCTACACAACACATCCATAATCAGCATACTCAGCTGCAACTGGCTCGTTTTGTTCACGTTAGCTGTGGGGCTGGTCCTTCATGCTAAGTAGGTACTCATTGAGTATTGAAGGCTGTGAAAACACAAAGGAAGGGCCTGTTAGGCCAAATGAAGTAGTAATCAAATCTAGACTGTCATTTGAGTTTTTTAGACTTCCGTTTACGTCACTATTGCTATGGGAAATGTAGTTTTTATAGCACATAACCAAAAAAAGCAAGAAGTTAGCTGGATGGATTTTAAAGATGCTGCGATTTTATGGACCTCTAGATGGACAATAAAGTTTACTCAGATGGATCTATTGGACCTTTTGCAATAAAAGTGGACCATATTTGTTGAACTATTATTAATTCCAGGACTCCAAGAAAGCTTCATTGGTGAGTAAATGCTACGTTGCTGTGTTGTACAGGCTAGGTGGCGCATGAGCATGCAGTGGTCTCTCTTATCTATCCACAGAAGACGCCATCTCTGCTGCTCTCCATCACACAGGGGCCCCACAAGGGTGCATATTCAGCCCACTGCTCTTCACCCTGCTGACCCATGACTGTGTACCAGCTTACAACACCAACCACATCATCAAGTTTGCAGATGACACGATGGTGGTGGGCCTCATCACCAACAATGAGGAAGCCAACTACAGAAATGAGATGAGCCAACTGGTCCAGTGGTGTAAAGACAATAATCTCTTCCTGAATGTGGGAACAACCAAGGAGATTGTGGCTGAGTTCAGGAGAGGGGACACACAGCATCCCCCTCTGATCATTGATGGAGCAGCTGTGGAGAGGGTGAGCAGCGCCAAGTTGCTGAGGGTTCACATCTCTGAGGACCTCTCCTGGTCCAACAACACCATATCACTGGCTAAGAAAGCTCAAACTCTCCGCAAAACTGAGGAGAGCACAAGTCCCAGCCCCCATCATGTGCTCATTCTACCAGGGCACCATTGAGAGCATCCTCACCAGCTGCATCACAGTGTGGTATGGAAGCTGCATCACCTCCTGCCGGAAGACACTACAACACACAGTGACAGCAGACAGCAAGATCATCGGTGCCCCTCTGCCCCCCTCTCGGACATCTACCTCGCCCACCTCACCCGCAGAGCCATCAACATTGCAGGCGACACCTCCCACCCCTCATGCTCCCTCTCCAGTCCCCTGCCCTTGGGGAAAAGGTACCACAGCCTGTGGGCCCACTCCACAAGACTGCTAAACAGCTTTGTTCACCAGGCCATCAGGATCCTGAAGTCTTTCGACTCCCCCCCACCCCCCAGACCATAACGCACTCACCCGCACAATAACTATCTCAGCTGTTGGCACAGAAAGACTGGCACACCAACAGTAATACATTTGCTGCTGTATGTCTTTGCACCTTACTGCAACCATTTGCACAAATGCCATACCTGCTGCTGTCTGTTATTACAATACTGATCATGTGCAGTCCTATCTGTCACTGTCTGCACCTACACTGCCGCACTGAACTTGCAACTACGAGTATTACTGCTCTACCTTTTCTATATATAGGGTTGCTGGGTTTTATCGTTTCTTTATTTGCACTATGGGATTTCTGGGTTTTATCTTTTGTTGCTATTTGCACTATGGGTAGCATTACTGTACATAGGCTGCTGTTGTTTTTCAAGCCTTATTCCTTTTTTATATTGCACACACCACTGAAGAGAGAGAACCGGCATTTCAATTCTCCTCTATGTCCTGTACGTATAGTAGTATTGACAAATAAAATCTTTGAATCTTGAAATTTTGAATCTTGTGTTAGCTCGTTAGAAGCTCTATTTAACTCCAGCGTTATGATTGCATCTCAGATCTGTTTTAAATCCAAACGGATGAAATTCTAAGCTTTCAAATGATGTAAGGCATTACTGTCGACTCTAAACAGGTTTACTACACTTCACAGTGTTGTAGCAGAATTATTGAAATGTCCCGTGGGCGGGACACTGGAATGTTAAGGGGTAGCAGTTGTGTGGTGTTGTGGTTTAGGTGAGTGTTTGGTATGCAGGCGGTCCCAGGTTCAGTGCTTGCCAGGGAAGTCTTATTCATCTAAACCAAAATTCAAATATAGCTTGCCTCTCCTGCGCGTTTTAAAGCAACACTATGTAAGATTTTTTTACCTCAAAATCATGTTTGCAAAATTATTTTGAAGGTAGACTGCATTTGACCATGTGAATGTCACTTTCTCCATATCCTGAGAGGGCCCACACTGCCTGCAACAGCTTTATTTGGTGTGATCACTGGGAACACAGCAGCTATGGTGGCTGTTTCCTTGGTCCCAGCAGCGGATCACAGGGCAGGACTTTAGCCACCAACAACAAAAAGCCCTGTGGTTGGCTGTTAGGACTGGTGTCGAGGTCACCATGTTTGTGGTCTTTTCAGTGTTCCTACAAAGAACAAGAAAGTTACATTGTGCTGCTTTAAAAACTAATGTGTAGCACAGCTTAGGTTTTAAATGTTGTTGCTAATCAATACAAGACCTTCAAGTCTACACCTGCTTGGAACCCAATGATCACCCTTTGCGGCTAGATTTATAGTTTTTGGTTTTTTTATTCATCCTTTGGTTTTCATTTTAAACATGTAAATATAAGCAATCAATCAAAACAAAAAAAATGTGGGAGTGCAGTAAATGGGACATTTAAAGCTTCCAAGTGCAGTAGTACAGAATCCCAATTGTCTAATTATTGGTTAGAACTGTTGCTTAAATGAATAAGTAAATGACTAATTAGTTTCAGTTTTCCTAATATAGTGCATTATTTTGTTCAAATAAATTATATTTAAGAGAACTGAACCATATAAAGTTTTTTGACAACAGGAAAAACCACAAGAGGAACTGCTGCAGTTATGCTGCGTGCAATGCTACAGACACTGCAGCAAACATGTATCCATCACCTAGTTATTACAGGACGTAACTTCACATTAATTACTCTCTGGTTACAGGGATTTCCCCCCCCCCCCCCCATCACCACCGCTACCTCCCACCATCATCCTACATTACAGGATGTGATCGTCCACCTGCTCAGCCCGGTCCCCCTCCCATCCACATTCAGTGAGAGGGCAATAACTGCTCCCACTGAATACAAAAGACCTCTGACAACTGCCTCTGCTTTAAGGGGGGGGGGGGGGGGGTGCAGGGTCTACGAGGAATGGCAACCGCAGAGGAGGAGCTGTGTGTAAAACCATAGACAAGAAGATTGCTGATGAGCCGCTCGGTGAAAACCCAAACTCTCAGGGTAGCGGCACGAGTGTGGAATTCATTTCAAACAAGTGCCAGTGTGTGTCGGGGGGCTGCTGCAGTCGGTGAATCTCATTATTGTGAAACAGACACCCACATTTACCACAGACACAGGCGGACGCATGTGCCCACACACACACACACACACACACACACACACACACACACACACACACACACACACACACACACACCCGTGAGTGGGTGCTGTCATATGGACGGTGGCCAAAGGCAGTGGTCATGCTGGGTGATTTTTCATTTCTCCTTCACTGTGAGCTGCCCCCCCTCCATCTTTCCCTCTACCTCCATGCTGCAGTGAGCACCACACCAGTCACACATTTAAATGTCTTCATTTCACCCCACCAGCACCTCTCTCTTCTCTTCTCTCTCTTGCTCTCTTTTTTCCAGCCTTTCCTTGGCAAACCATCAGTTGACTGCATCCCACGCGCTTATTAAGTCCGAAAGTGTTGTGGCTCCCTTTTTAGCAGCGGTGAACCCTACGCTCTCAGATACAGGCCCCCACTGAGGATTCTCTCACTTTGATCCTCGCCTGAGTGCCAAAAATTCGATTAAATGTTGCTACACATAGTGGGGATGCATCTCTGAGCATTGCAGGATCTGCCAGGTCCTAAAAAGGCCTCAAAGCCTGCACCGATCCAGCAGGGAAAGGACTGACCTTCAGTTCAAACAAAGCAACGGGCTCAGAATAAACCAGTCAGTTCAACAGGTAACCTGCCTATTCTGTCCTCATCAGAGGTACAGTCATTCAAAAGAACGGTTTCACAGAAGGCAACATGAAATGGTCACCCTACTGTTACAAATCACATTCATTTATGCTCTGCAGCTAAAGCTACGGTCAGAAATACCATTGCAAACGGCTGCGAACACCGTACAAATGATTTTTGGACCATTTTGTACAGCCTTCTTAATTTGGTCGTAGAAGAATCCAGCATTTGCAGACCACTTGTAAGTTCGTGGCCAGGTCAATGGTCTTGTCCAACATTTCTACAAACACCCCAAGAAAACCCCTCATTGTAGGGTGGCTGTACGAATGTCATAGGAGGAACGTGAAAACTACACAACATGTTGACCAAAAGTATGCCTCAAGAGCACCTTAAGTTGTTTGTGAGAACACCTTACAGCGGTCGTAGGAAATGCCATACGAATCCCCGTTCATACAGAGATTCCTACAGCATGCATAAGGCGTTAGTGAAGCACTCATAAGGCGGAAGTACGTCATTTATGTGACATTTGTGCCAACAAAATGTACCAGAAGTTGTAAGATCTTCCTACCAACTACTTGAGAGTGTGATGAGTTGCACAAAGGTTTTCGTAAGATAGCAGTAAGTATGCCATAGGAAGATCCCAAGGCACCCCTATGAAGAACGTAAGAACTCTAGGGCCATCATACGACAGAAAAGCACCTCATTTCTCAAGAATGCCTCAAGTTGCTCTTGCGAATTGAATGGCAGCTATAAGAAACTATACCTCCTCCACGAATATCTGTGAACTCCAGAATTTGTAGGAAGTGGGAGATTCTTATGAACCCATCGTTTGTAAGAATCTTTGTGACAGTAGTTTTAAGCATGAATCCATTTTAGGATTATATACTGTAGCGAACTCAATATGAGCACCCTACTTGGCTTGCCAAGTGGGTTGACCCTATTGGCGACACAGGTAGGGTGTGGGACTCCGGAACACGAGGCGTGAGTTCAAATCTCCCGGTTGGACGTCGCCATGTCGAGCAGCACGTTACATTGGTGTCAGAAGTGGGATTTACTGGTTCCCAAGCTGTGGTGCGGTGCTGACATCGGGATGATGTCAAGAACCAGAGGGGAGTAATGTAGCGAACTCAATATGAGCACCCTACTTGGCTTGCCAAGTGGGTTGACCCTATTGGCGACACAGGTAGGGTGCAGGACTCCGGAACGGGAGGCATGAGTTCGAATCTCCCGGTGGGACGTCGCCATGTCGAGCAGCACGTTACTATACTATACATAGATTTTAGGCCCGTTTCCCCCCAGAACCAGACTAAAAGTGTAGTGTCTTATCTAATTCTGAAATGACTAAAGTTGACACATAAAAATGTAATTCTGTTTTTCTTTTGTATTCTTCATATAGAGAGTTGGAAATTTATAAAACAAAATTTTTCAAAAAACTACAAAAATATCAAAACGTAAAAATATGAATAAATAGGAAGTCGTGAATTGTAGAAAATACTGTACATAAAACCAAAGAACCAGTTACATGCAGTTTGAAAATATACATGAAATTAAAAAAAAACAACTATGAAAACATAAAAATGTAGAAACACAAATAATCTGCAAGTCTTTAATTTCAAAAATATATATATAAAATGTTAAAGACACACGCCGGTGGATATAAATCCCCTATAAAAACAAAGCGTATATTATTTAAAATGGTACCTTATGCCATTTTGTCTACAAACAAAACCTTTTATTGTCTTACATTTTCTTATCAAAATCTTTTCACTTTCCCCCCCTCCTTCAAACACCAGAACCGGTGATTACTAGGACCATCCACACACCACAAAGCTAATAGTGGCTAGCACTACATTATCAGAATAAATCCTGTGATAAAAAGACTTACTGGCTGAAGGACATGTCCAGCTGTATGCACAGTGGTCCAGGATAATGACTGAAACTGCATCAATTCTTAAAAGCAGTTTAATGGTAAAACCCATCTTAATTTGGGTAGTTTCCAAAGCAGTTTGTTAAGAAACGCTAACTAGCCTGGGGGATAATGTCAGTTAGGCCAGAGAGTCCTGAATGGCTCAAAACTACGGACATGCCAGTGCCATGCATAGTTTCATCACAAAAAACCCCCAAAAAACCTCCGTGTCTAAACTCGCCTTTTTTCAAGGGGTGGGGCTTAAGTGAAACTAAAGCAAAAACAGAGACATGAGACATGTGAGTGATTTCACTCTTGATATGTCTTGTAGTCATATAAAAAAAAAGCATGTTACAGACAATAACAAGACAAAAACTTGATTTTTGGCGGAGTGCCACTAAAAGACCGTTTCTGATCAGGGTACACCTGCTCACATACTTTCACCACTCACTGCATTAAAACGCCTCTTGTGAAAAATACTTGGAGGCTCTAACAATGTCTTCAACCAGTGTAAAGTTGCATCTTTTTTGCAGAAATTTTTGCAAACATGTTCTGCTGAAACTGCAGTCTGCTTTTTAATCCCTGGGCCTTTTGCTGCTTGTCTTGGTGGCTAAAGCAAGCAAACCTGGCTCCCTGTTTGGTTTCAAAATGGGATGTAAATTGAGCTTGAGCGCAAAAGATATACAAACACAGCCAGCATGTCCATGTGGACCCCACCAAAGGTTAAATCTGGGCTGTAATGGGTCCCACATGGGTTTGTCCATATGAAGTTCACCTGTGGTACAGGTGAGCAGGAAATATGTTCACCTGATTTAAACCCAGCTGGGCCCCACATGGGTTTAGTGTGAACAGGTGAGCAGGTTTCAGGAACGCTTGTGCCATAGGCAAAATTATGAGAAACAGTAACAAATTTACGAGACACAAATGTGGAAAATCTATAAGAAAAAAAGTGGCAAATTTACAAAAAATAGCAAAGTTATGAGAGAAAAGTCACAAATTTACTAGAAAAAAGTTACAAATTTATGAGGAAAAAAAGTGAAAATTTGAGAAAAAAGTTGCAAATATACAAGAAAAAAATTGCAAATTTATAAGAAAGTGTAAATTTATGTGACAAATTTACAAAAAAAAATAGCAGCAAATTTATGAGAACATCACGAAATCCTGGAGGGACTGTCTTTTCTTGCACATTTTTTTCAACCTCATCCCTCAACTAAAAAAAAAACCATAATAATGGTAATGACTGATATCAAAATGCTGCCATCTGAATGCCATCACTGAACTGATGACAAAACCGCAATGCATTGTGGGACATGTAGTTTAATGTTACTGTACTCTAATGTAGCACAGAATCGTATTTATAAGACAATCCTATTCTTTTTAAGCTCTTGCGGGCCACAAAATGACATAGTGGCTGGATTCAACCCGTAAGCCTCGAGTCTGACACGTGCTCTTCTGCATACTTTTGACATGTGAAAGCAGCATATTAGCTAACACTAGCAAGTCAGGTTAGCTGCATTCATAAAAACTGCACAGAGATTAGCAGAATAGTGTCAGCTAATAAATAAATTAACTCCTATGCTGTTTCCATACTATAAATTTCTGTGAGCTCTTGTTTGTGACTTTTTGTTTGCACATTGGCAAGCCATAGGCTAGACATCGCCGACATCTAGCCTATGTCTAATAAGATGTATTCCCGACATAAACTTGCCAACATTGGCCCAACGTATGTGTGCTGTTGGGGAGATGTTTTCTAAACTTTCATCCACAGTCTACTGTTGTCTGTTTCTAGGCAAAATCAGTGCCACACAACTGGGCCACAAAACTGGCCCCTGGCATTGCTGAATCTTATCTTGTCTATAGGCTGATATCAGCCAACAAGGTGAATATCGGTCAATATAGATACATTGGTCGATATAAAAACGGACTTTGGTACAAGATTTAAATTTTTTGTATTTCCCTTTTGTGTGTAACCAAATATTTTTAAATGGCGGTATTACTGTCTTTGTGTTCCATAGGAAGTTGACTACTTCCTCATGTTTCGCATGAACATCTCAGTTTAAACCGAAAACAGGCAAGAGGCTCTACAGTAACTCATTGTGTCACATTAACAAGAATTGGTTGGAAGTAGAGGTATGAGGAAATGACGTAAAACTGATCTGCTTCATATGAACAGGTCCTGTTTGTCTGAAAGGAAGTGGCTTTGAGGGCAGTTGCAGATTGGCAGGCAGGAAGTAGGCCACTTGGCAGCTTTCACCCTGCTGCCATGGCGTTGGTTGCTGAGGGATGCTCCCACTGGTAGCTGCTGCATGGCAGCTGCCATGAGTTGAACATTTGGCCTCAGCGCAAGACCGGAGTGGATATAAACACTATTCCCCTCAAAAAGTCATCAAATGACACAGGAAGTTGGTGAATCACCTACATCCTCGTACTTCCCCTCACTTTTTCACTAAAGCAATGAAAACAACAATGAACTGGGGCTTATCAGATAAGGAAATGCACTAAAGCAAGCATCTTGTCAATACAGAAGCTTCTGAAGAAGTACAGTTTGGCGTACAGGTAGTATACCACATTCATCAACAAGCAGAAGTTAACTGACTAAAGAAGAGCAGCTTACCTTGAATGCTGTGAAGGTAAACCTTAAGGCCGGAGCGCAGCTGTTGGTCCTCCACCCTTTCAAACTGCTTGGCAAGTCTGGCGATTGCACTCTGGAGGGATTCATGCCTCTTGACCTCTGCTTTTATTGCAGTGGAATTCACCGATTTACTATTACTGTTCATCCTGACGCACTGATCGGCTGCAAAGTGCTACTTCAGCCCATTTGAACTCCTGACTGTTGGTTCCACCAAGAACAGCTCAAAGTTCAGACACAGATCCAGCAGTGGCAGCTCTAGGTTGTCTCTCTTTCACTTGCTCTCCAGACCACAAGAGTCAGATCACGACAATGTGCATCTCAGTTTCCTCTGCAGGTTTGAGCTGAACTGAATTCACTTCCTTATTTCAAGCCTTCACTATGAGGCAGCTCTGTCTGCTGTGGTGTCAGATGATTAAAAGGCAGCTGAGGCTCTCACTTCACATAACTGCTCCTGTATTTATGGTGATGGAGAAATATGATAATCTAAGATGCTATTATCACAGTGTTCCAGTCTCAGAAAATCAGAGGACATTCTATTTTAGCCAAAATATATAGGTATATGTGTATACCAGGGCTGTTCATTAAAGATTTCCCTTGGCTCACTTCTGGTTATTGTAAGAGGCTGAAATGTCACATGTATAGTAATCCGTATCTCTAAAGGTCACGTGTTAATTTGCAGTTCTGAACTCCTAAGAGTTCTCTTTGAACTAAGGTGGAGTAAGGTGTGATAATGGAGTCAGCTGAATGCAGAGCGATCATCAATTCAATTCAATTCAATTCAATTCAGTTCAATTCAGCTTTATTTATACTGCGACACATCACAATAGAAGTCGTCTCGTGGCGCCACAGTGCAGAAAAAAACCCCACAGTCTCAGAAAAACCCAGCAATCAGACGATCCCCTGTGAGCAAGCACTTAGCGACAGTGCAGAGGAATAACTCCATTTGGCAGGAAGAAACCTCTAGCAGAACCAGGTTCAGGGAGGGGCAGTCATCTGCTGCGACTGGCTGGGGGTGAGGAGATAGGGATGATGGAGAGGACAGACACAAAGAACATAACAGTAAGACGCCAAGTGTGGCGTAATCCCCACAACAGCTGGACAGGCACAGCAATGTGTGTATTAATGTCTACAGACAGCCCGCTTCTTCTGGCTTTTTCCGGCTCACTACTGTGATGTTAATGTGCCATTCATGCATTGTGTTCATGCTTCCTGTCCTTACTGTGTCTAGACACTGATGACAATATGTAGATGTGCCTTGTAACCTCTTGCAATCTCCTTATTGTTATGTGTGTCTCTCAAATGTAAATGCCCATACCTACTGCTGTGAATGCCTTTCATGTATTGTCTGTAGTTGGGTATATAAACTGCAACATTCTGTAAATCTCTCTCTCATTCTCTGCTACTGCTCATCTGCTCACTTTGCTGGAGAGTCTCTCTGGGCTCGCTCATGGAGTGAGCCCCGTGATGGCGGTATGATAAAAAACCTACTTAAAACCTCACTTCGCTGCCTTTATTTTATCTGCCGCCGCACTGCCAAGTACATTATTGGAGGTCAACCAGCAGTATGGATCAAATAACAACAGAACAAAAATGGGGTTAAGAGACACAAAATCCCTCCTTAAATGTAAGCTATATTAAAAAGGAAGGATTTTACCCTGTTCTTAAAAACAGAGACCGAGTCTGACTCCCGGACCCAGAGTGGTAACTGGTTCCAGAGAGAAGGAGCTTGGTAGCAGAAGGCTCTGCCTCCCACTGTACTTTTGGAGATTCTGGGCACCACAAGTAATCCAGCATTTTGGGAGTGTAATGCTCTATTGGGATGGTAAGGTAATATCAGATGTTTTATATATAGGGGGGCCTGATTATTAAGAGCTTTGAAAGTAAGAAGAAGGATTTTAAACTTGATTCTAAATTCTATGGGAAGCTAATGAAGGGAGGACAGAACCGTAGAGATATGATATCTTTTTCTAGAACCAGTTACACCAACTCTAGCAGCAGCATTTTGAATCAACTGAAGATTTTTTAAGGACACTTTAGGACAACCAGATAATAACGAATTACAATAATCTAATCGAAAGCTGACAAAGGCGTGAATCAGTTCCTCAGCATCGTTCAGAGACAAGATGCTCCTGATCTTGGCAATATTGTGCAGATGATAGAAGGCAGTCTTAGAAACAAATTTAATATGTGAATTAAAGGGCAAATCTTGTTCAAAAATAACTCCAAGGTTCCTCACAGAACTATTCACAGTGAGAGTGGCGGCATCTAAACTAAGGGCATAATTTGAGAAGGAATTTCTAAGATGTTTTGGGCCAACAAGAATGACTTCAGTCTTATCTGAGTTTAGAATTTAATAGTAGAAAATTACAAGTAATCCAAGCTTTGATGTCCTTAAGACAGGCATCTAACTTGGCTAATTGATTACAATCATCGGGCTTCATTGGCAGGTATAGTTGTGTGTCGTCTGTGGAACAGTGAAAATGTATACAGTACTTTCTGATGATACTGCCTAACGGGAGCATATATAAACTAAAAAGAGTAGGGCCTAACACAGATCCCTGTGGAACTCCGTGACTGAGCTTTGAGTTGGAAGAAAATTCATCATTGATGTGAACAAACTGAAATCTATCGGACAAATAAGATCTAAACCACTGCAACGGAGTTCCATTTAGTCCAACAAAGTGTTCTAATCTATCAAGTAGAATGGCATGATCGATAGTGTCAAAGGCTGCACCGAGATCTAAAAGAACAAGAACAGAGACAAGTCCCTTATCAGATGTGATCAGGAGGTCATTGGTGACCTTCACTAAGGCAGTTTCAGTGCTGTGATGAGCTCTGAACCCAGATTGAAACACCTCAAACAAACCAACTCCCTGCAAATGGTCAAATAATTGTGCAGCAACAACTCTTGCTAAGAAGAATACGGCTACCAGTAATTGGAAAGATAATTTTGAATAACCTGGAAGGAATAGGGTCCAAAAGACAAGATGAAGACTTAGATGAGGAAATTATTTTATCCAACTCATCAGGTTCCTGTACTTGAGAGGACACACACCGCGGGAGACGTTCTTTGAAAGGAACCTATGGGAGGATGAACCATGGTATGACGTAGTCAAGCACTGGCATTCACAGTTCAAGTGTGGTTGGTCATCGATGGAAGCGGCACCCATTCCAGTGCACCACTGATGCAGACACCATCCGGTAAGTAGAAGGCCACCATTTTTAGAGGACTGCCACATAACTGTTCACCAACTAGCCCAAGATGTCAAGATCAGTATTTTTTTTTTTTTTGTTACTTATTTGTACCCGTAGGTAGACTTGATTTGCAGTCTGGTGACAAGCCACCGGCTGCTGGTCGCTGCGTGCGCGAGCGCCCTAAACCTACATGTTTTTGGTGTGCGGGAGGAAACCAGAGAAATCCCGGAGTAAACCCGCGCAACACGGGGAGAACATGCAAACTCCACACAGCTCACTGTTGGTCGGGGGCTGGGATCGAACCCACGATCTCATGTTCCCCGCAATCCCCCGGCCGAGGGTAAAACTGTGCTGCCACAGTGCTAAACCACTGCGCCACCGTGCAGCCGGTGGTGCAGCACGGCTGCACCGTGCAGCCGACTCCAATATGGAGTCTTAGAAAAAATTATCCATGCAGAAGTGGAAAGGAGGAATCAGTCACATGGTCCCAGGCTCTTTTAGCCATGTGCTAAGAAAACTAGGAGGACTTCATTGACAGATTAATCACGCAGGACAAAACATGGGCCCATCACTATGATCCAGAGACTAAAGCCCAGCTGAAGCAATGGAAGCACTATGACTCACCACCTCTGAAGAAGGTATGTGTCCAACCCTCGGCAGGCAAGCTCCTGCTCACAGTCTTTTGAGACCAGCATGAAGTACTGATGATGATTTCCTGGCAGAGGGTACCACAATTACTGGGACTTCACTACTGCAGAAATTGGGGAAGGTCATCCAAACAGAAAGGTGTGGCATCCTGACCAAAGATGTCTGCCTCCTGCAAGACAGCACCTTGGCTCACAACTCGCATGTTACCCAGATGGAACCACGGTCCTGCAGCTATGAAATCCTTCCTCATCCCCCTTACTCTCCAGACCTAGCACCATATGACGTCTGTCTCTTTCCAACCATTAAGCCATTTTTGAAGGACAAGCACTTCTGAGACGATGAAATGCTAGTTTCTGAGGTCAAGTCATGGCTTCTGACAAGAAAAAAATTACATCATTTTTTTTCTTGCAGCTTGTTCTTGACACATCATCGTGGCAGAACTTTTGTGTGGTATCTGATAACTATTGTGTGATTGGTCAGAAATTTGAATTTCCCAGGAGTTCTGCACTTGAGTTTCTTGTGAAGTATGGAATGTCCTGGCCAGAAAAAACTTAGTTTGTGTTCTTGCCACGTCAAGGAAAAGAACAAATTTCTATGTGCTTGCAAAGTATGTACAGGCCTTTACCGGTGGAAGGCCATGCCCAGTTTATGCGCGGTGGCACAGAATAATGACTGAAACTGCATCGGCCCTTAAAAGCAGTTTAATGGTAAAACCCATCTTAATTGGGTCAAGTTTTCAAAGCATCTGTCCAAAAATGCTAACTGGCCCTGGAGGCTAACTTCAGTTGGGCCAGACAGTCCTGATTGGCTTAACACTAAGGACTTGTATAGCTACATCACCAAAAACACTCTGTCTAAACTCACCTTTTTCAGGGGGCGTGGCTTAACTGAAACTTTAAAGCAGAAAAGCAGAGGCATGAGACATTTTGCTCTTGATATGTCTTGTAAGTCGTAAAAAATGTTACAAACATGTTAAAAAGGAAAAAAAGATTTTTGGTGGAGTGTCACTTTAAATACTATCATGCTGCAAATATTTGTCAGTCACCTATGTTGCTGTATGCATTGTTGTAGAAGTCTTAAGTAATAGTGTTTAATCTCCTCATGGCAATAACATGACATACAGTAAAACGGTCATGGGAGAGATTTAGAGCCAAATTATATCAAATTGTTCTTCTATTCAGGCTTAGTTGCAAAAGATAAGAAAAAGTCCTGCAAATTTAGGAGAAAATTCACAAATTTTCATTTGTGAAAAAAGTCAGTTTTATGAGAGGGCCTCAAATGTACAGGCAAGATTTTTCAGTAAAAAAACATGCAAATTTTCATGGAAAAAGTTCCCAATTCATGTGGGGAAAAAACTTCTATGCATTCAAAAAACTATCTATGAAGAAAAAGTAAAAACCTCAAACTGGTGACAGTCAAGTTGTTCCTAATCAAGTACCCTTTTTCCTTCTCTTAATCAAATCATTATTGATGGCTATTTATATATTTCAGTAATTAATGATAACTTAATGCTTCTTTTAATTAAGCACAATCTGCTCTGGTCTGCAGCCCTACAGCCAGCGCTACACTCACACATGCACAGTGAAAGTGAGGTGTGGTGGATCCAGCAAGTGGTTCAAAGGATGGGTCTCACACCTCTTTACGTCTACCTGTCACTTTTACCCATCATTATCAACACTTATAATTGTTACTAATCCTCATTTTGCTGCACCAAACCACAGATTACTTTTCATATTGTTAGGAAGGAGTTAGCCAAGATTGGTAGTAGCAGATGTTTTTCTTTAGACAATGGCTATGGATACAGAACCGTACCCATAGGATTCTTGCTACAGATACGGCTCGATTCTGATTGGCCAGTATGTTCTAATAATGGGTTTCTTAAAAGCAGTGGGCTACAGGTACGGAAATCTGAGGCATTTATTTGTTTCAAATTTTTAATTAATATCTATTTACTACATTTTTAACCTTACCCACTCCCAAATCCTAAGGCTAATTTCTTAGTATTAATTGTAAATTTCATATCAAGTAAAATGGTTTGAGCAAAGTGTTGATAGCAGGACATGAACCAGCAACCTTCTGATCACAAGTCTACCATACTATCTACATAAACCACAGTGGCAGCTGGCTTGGAGCTAATCTGAAAAGGTTTTGTCAGATTGTCAACTCTTCTGTACCAATAGACATTTGGTATAGGGATACAGCTTCCATATCCATAGCCACTGCCTTTTCTTGTGCACCGCTTGAATTTGATAGAAAGAGGCTGTTGTTGTTTTAGTATGAGCAAAATATTAAAGCCAAAGTGTCACTGTTTTTATGTATCACCATGTACCACTCACTAACTAGAAGCCAGGGATGAGATGTATGAAAGTTGTTGTGTGGCCTGCCAGTCACCCATCATCATGAACATGAGAAATGTTTTTCAGCGAAAACAGATGGGTTCAGGTGAGAGCCTAAGATCAAAATAATATGAATTCACTGCCCACAATAGGTGACCAGATGTCCTGGAAAAATTTCTGGTCAGTCCATAATGAACTCTGTCTTGTTTGCTCTGAAAAGCGTGAAGCTATAGTAAAATAAGATAAGCCTTTATTAGTTCCACAATGGGGAAATTCCAGGATTGCAACAGCACAGGGATAGCAACACTCAGATCAACAATCAAGAAGACAAGAAAAACAAGAGCAGCGAATATACATATGTACATATAAATATATAAACACACAATGCGGAACATTGTAGCTAGATGGAATAAACAGCATAACCATCTGCTTAGTTATCCTACATAGTATGAATATGTACCCATACATATTGTCACCCTCCGTAGCGACCGATATTGTCCTAGTTGTATACTGGAGGGGACCATTGTGTAAGTCTATTGCGTCTTTTGCATTCAATACTATTAGGTCATCACGTTTTTTTGCTATCTCTGCGAGCAGCCCTGCTTAGGTTATACAGTCTGACAGCCGTAGGTAGGAAGGACATGCGAAACCTCTCAGTTGTGCACCTAGGATGATGTAGTCTGCTGCTAAATGAGCTCCTCAGTGCGTTCAGTATGTCCTGCATAGGGTGGGACTCAGACTCTGGCAGAGATGACAGTTTAGCCACCATCCTTCTCTCTCCTATCTCCTCCACTGGGTCAAGGCACTGCCCCAGGACAGAGCTAGCTTTCTTGATCAGTTTGTTCAGTCTCTTCCTATCGGCTGCTGTAATGCCACTGCCCCAGCAGACCACTCCAAAAGTGATAGCTGATGCCACCACCGTGTCGTAGAATGTCTTCAGCAGCACCCCTTGTACACCAAAAGACCTGAGTCTCCTCAGTAGGAACAGCCTGCGCTATCCCTTCTTGTAGAGTGCGTTGGTATTGTGTGACCAGTCTAGTTTATTGTTCAGATGAACACCCAGGTACTTGTAGGATGTCACCATCTCAATGTCTGTTCCCTGGATGTTTACTGGTGCTGTGAGGGGTTGTCCTTGCCTGCGGCAGTCCACCACCAGCTCCTTAGTTTTCCTCGCGTTGATCTGGAGGCAGTTCCAATGGCACCAGTCCACGAAGTCCTGGATAAGTCCTATGTACTCAGCTTCATCTCCGTTGGAGATGAGGCCGACGATCGCAGAGTCATCAGAGAACTTCTGTAGATGGCAGTGTGTTGTGTTGTGTGAGAAGTCCGCAGTATAAAGGGTGAACAGGAAGGGAGCCAAAACCGTTCCCTGGGGGGCCCCCGTGCTATCGATGATCGTGTCGGACACACAATCCCGGGTTCTCACAAACTGAGGCCGGTTAGTGAGGTAGTCCAGGATCCATGATGACAGGTGCTGGTCCACCCCTGCGCACAGCAGCTTGTCCTTCAGGATCATCAGTTGGATGGTGTTGAAAGCACTGGAGAAGTCAAAGAACATGATCCTCACCGCATTCCCGGGCTTCTCCAGGTGGGACAGAGAATGGTGAAGAAGGAAGATCACTGCATCCTCCACCCCAATGCCATGCTGGTAGGCGAACTGGAGTGGATCCATCGCTGGTCCCACCAGGGGGCGGAGGTGAGCAAGGAGCAGTCTCTCCAGGGTCTTCATCATGTGGGACGTCAGGGCCACTGTTCTGTAGCTGTTCAGGTCTTTGGGGTGGGAAGTCTTTGGTACAGGTACCACACAAGATGTTTTCCACAACTGTGGTACCCTCCCCAGCTTCAGACTCAGGTTGAAGATGATCTCCACAATCCCACACAGCTGGTCTGCACAGGACTTGAGGAGCTTTGTGCTGATGCCGTCCGGTCCCGACGCCTTCCTCGCCTTGATCTTCCTCAGCTCCGTCCTCACCTGGGTGAGGACGGAGCTGAGGAAGATCCTTGGTGACAACATGACCCTTAGTGAGGGTCATGTTGGGGGGCTGTGTGTTGGGAGTGGAGGGGTGATGGTGGAGTGGGGTGTGGGCAGCAGGACTCGATGTCTTTAGAGGCAGCAGTGGTTGTTGTGCAGTCGGGGGGGGGGGGAGGCTGCGGTTGGTCAAACCTATTAACAGTAACAGTATGAACAAGATGGTGCAGCACTCACCCAGATCCACAACACCATATTTATACAACAGGTGTCAGGAGAATTGCTGATAGAGAAACTAACTGCAGTCAAGTCAGTGTCTTGATTTCTGAATTATTACTCACAAAACCAATAACCACTTAGAAAACTACTTCATTTTATTTCTCTAATAAATTCCTTGTGTAAGGTCAGCTGGCTATGTCAAAGAAACAAAGAGAAATCAATTTAGCTTCAAGAAGAAGCCATGTCTGCATGGTCTCACCACTGCAGTCTTTCAAGAGAAGCTTTATTCCTTCACTGAGAATCACTGAGTGAACCTTACATAACTTAAAACTGAGTTTTCAGACTTCCGGTCTGAACGCCATGGTGATAGCAACTTAACGCTGAACCTCCCAGATCCAATCCAAGGAAAACATCTTCAAAATCAGACTTAACGGATTTTTGGAAGAATAAAAATCAAAAGACAAAAACACCATGCCTAACCAAAAACAGAAGAAACTTGACATTCCCCAGGTCAGGACGCGCAGCGGCCGCAGAATCTGATCCCGAGGACCTCCATTCAGGAGACGAAGAGCTGGGCCTAGCTAACAAAAAGGTTAGCCTGAAATCGCTATATGATGAATTACGACGATTTCAGGCCGAATTTCATGAATTCAGAGAGGAACTAAAAAGGACCAACAGCAGAATGGACCAGGCCGAAAACCGAATCTTGGAAGCTGAAGAAAGAATAAAAGTGCTTGAAGATTCTATGCTGGATTTACACAGAAAACAGTCAAGGCTAGAGGCTAAGCTAACCGACCAAGAAGGAAGACAGAGACAAGATAACATCAGAATTCACGGTCTGAAAGAAGGAGCTGAAGATAGTTTCAACACAGTGGCGGAATGCGTGGAATCCTTATTGAGAGAGAAGTTGGATATTCCACAAACCACCGATTTGAAAATAGAAAAGGCCCATCGTACATTAGCCGCAAAGCCAGCGGCAGAGGCGCCCCCGCGTTCAGTGTTGGTAAGATTCTCCGATTTCAAAATAAAACAAGAGGTTGTAAGACAGGCTTGGCAGAAAAAAGGATTTATGCATCAAGAAAGAAAAGTCTTCGTGGAGCACGATTACGCCCCTGAGGTTCTTAAAAAGCGACGGGAATATAACGACGCCAAATAGGTTCTACGGGAAAAGAATCTACGCTTTCAGGCACCATTTCCGGCGAAGTTAAGGGTCTTTTACGGTGAAGAGTCATGTCTCTACAATTCAGCGGAAGAAGCAACAATTGACATGGCAAGAAGAGGGCTCCCGGTAACGGTGTTTAAACCCGCAGCGAATCTGAGCGAGAGGATCAGCGCTCAAACGTGCTCCACTCAAAGACCTTCTAAATCCACGGGCCAGCAGCAGGAAACCCAGCCCCAGAGCTACAAAGATAAGCTTTCCAGTTCTTTTCAGTCATTCTGCACTTCCATCCCCCCTCCTACAAGGTAACAAACATTAAAGGAGATGCAGAATCAGCACGTGGTAAAACCTTTCATGGAGCAGTTATAGCATTAGAAACAAATGTCTTCTTAATTTAAAGGAAAAAAAAAAATCTTGTTAAAATAGAAATGTAACAATGACCCACATGTTCTCCCCACACTAACAAATACTGTATTAGAGTGAATGTTTGCTGTGATGGGGGTGGGAGGGTGCACACAATCTCATAGGGTATAGGCATAAAAAAAAAAAAAAAAATCATTACAAATTCGGATTGGGATCTGAAATTCACGTTAAAAACATGGGACAACTTACAGGGGTAAGAGAGGGCCCTCAACACGTAACAGAGTTTGAGGAATTTCCCTCAGAGCCTACACTCCATCAGGGCTCTTACAGGGTCTTTAAAGAGACCCCAGCTCAGGAAGTTTTTTTGACAGTTTTTTGTTTTAAAATCTTGTACACTATGTTCTTAATGTTTTTTATGTTCTTAATGTTCTTTCAGTTTCTGAGTAGCAAAAAAGAGGGCCACCACACTGTTATACTAAATAAGAAAATACAATGGAGAAACAGGGTGTAACCAAAATAGCCTCATATAATGTAAAAGAGATCCCGAATCCAGTTAAAAGATCCAAGATTCTACGCAAAATGAAAAAAGACAAAGCAGAAATAATATTTTTACAAGAAACCCACCTAACAGACGTGGAACACACTAAACTCAATAGACAAGGGTTTAAAATGATCTCTTCATCTTCATATAAATCAGGGAGGAGGAGGGGAGTAGCGACATTGATATCAACCAAAATTACATTTGAAAAAAAATCAGAACACAAAGATAAAGAAGGGAGGTACAGTTTGGTAATTGGGCGGCTAGAGAGAGAAGATATCACCCTGCTGAATGTATATGCACCACCAGGGGCTAAATGGAAATTTTACAAAAATGTATTCGACCTAATGATAACTAAAGCCCAAGGTTTAGTGATATGTGGTGGAGACTTCAATCTAAGACTGAATCCATACTGGGATGCAACAGGTAATTCTTCACATCAAAATAACACTCAAAATAGGAAAACTCGGATGCTACTAAAAGAAATGGGAATCTGTGACGTATGGAGGGAATTCAACCCCAATGTAAAAGATTATACTTTTTATTCAACGCCACATTCATCTTACTCAAGGATTGATTACTTTTTTATGTTTAATAGAGACATTGGAAGAGTAAAAACATGTAAAATAGGACTGATGGATCTCTCTGACCACAGTCCGATGTATATGGACTTAAACATCCAAAAATACACAAATAATACATTTTCCTGGAGGTTGAATTCAAATGTCCTGAAAGGACCACTGAAAGATGAATTGGAATCAGATATTTTCAAATATTTGGAAGAAAACGATAATGGAGAAGTATCCCCTTTAATACTGTGGGATGCGTGCAAAGCTGTAATAAGGGGAAAAATTATTGCAAAACTGGCAACCCAAAAGAAACTGAGATGAGAAAAGCTAATCACACTAGAGTCAGAACTCAAGAACCTAGAAAAAGAACACAAAGACAACACTCATTCTAATGGCTCGCTCAAGATTAAAGAAATTAAAAATCAAATAAATGAGATCTACACAATAGAAATCCAGAAGAAACTTACATTTCTGAAACAAAAACACTATGAAGCAGGCAGTAAATCAGCAAAATTACTAGCCTATAAATTGAGGAAACAACAAACAGAAAGAGCAATCTACAAAATCAGAGACCCAGTATCAAAGGAAATAAAATTCAGAATTCAGGATATTCTTAAAAGCTTCGAGAATTACTACAAGAACTTATACTCCCACAAAAAACATAAAAATGCATCCGAGGCATTCCTAAACACATTACACCTTCCCCAACTTACGGAATCACAAAATAAAACACTACTGTCAGAAATACAACCTAAAGAATTGGAAAAAGCAATTATGAAACTTAAAGCTAACAAATCCCCAGGAGCAGATGGCTATACAGCAGAATGGTACAAAACCTTTAAACAGCAACTATCTCCTCTCCTCTTGAAAACATTTAACTATGTCCTCCACACAGGGGAAATCCCCCCTCATGGAGAGAAGGGGTCATTGCAGTTATACCTAAACCTGAAAAGGATAAACTAGAATGCTCCAACTACAGACCAATCAGTGTATTAAATCAGGACTATAAGCTTTTTACCATTATCCTTGCCAAAAGGTTAGAAAACATACTGACAGACTTAATTCACTTAGACCAAACAGGTTTTATAAGACAAAGACAGACACAAGACAACATTCGACGCACTTTACACATAATTCATCATATAAAAAAATATAACTTAAATGCAGTCATATTGGGATTAGATGCTGAAAAAGCATTTGATTCGGTTGACTGGTCTTTCCTATATAGAATCTTATCCAGTTTCAATTTTCATAACAACTTCATTAGAACTATACAGGCATTATATAAAAAACCAACAGCTAAAATAAGGATTAACGGTAATTTATCATCATCTTTTGAGCTGGAAAGAGGATGTCATCAAGGCTGCCCCCTGTCTCCACTGCTCTTTGCAATCTTCATAGAACCTCTGAGCCAATGGATAAGACAAAATCAAGAAATTCAAGGTATTACACTTGGTCAGAAGGAACATAAAATAGCACTCTTTGCTGATGACATTTTAATATACCTAGGGCAACCAGACACTTCTTTACCAGAACTAATCTCAGTTTTTTCAGACTATGGAGATTTATCGGGGTACAAATTAAACATGCATAAAACCCAAGTTTTAACATTCAACTATGACCCAAATCATTATTCACTAAGTGAACTCAAAACTAACTGGGAGTTGGAATCTATGAAATATCTGGGGATCAATATCCCGAAACAACTCAACAAAATTATAACACTAAACTATGATCCACTGGTGGCAAAAATAAAATCTGACCTAGCAAGATGGAATATGATACCATTCTTAGGTACTGCACAAAGAATTGAAGCAGTCAAAATGAATATACTCCCACGTCTTCTATACCTTTTCCAAACAATACCCGTAGAACCCCCCAAAAAAACATGGCAGGAGCTAGACAGAAGGATCTCAAGATTCATATGGCAGGGCAAGAGACCTAGAATCAGCTATAGAACCCTACAGCTAAACAAAGACAAAGGTGGGCTCGCGCTGCCAAATATCAGGGACTATTTCATAGCTGCACAAATTAAAACTTTAGTAGAGATATGTAACCCAGTCTACACTGCACAATGGAAGGAGATGGAATGCCAAATAACAAGTGACATCCCCCTACAGGCGATAATAGGGAACAATGCCTTACCTAAACTCTTGAATAACACTAACCCGTGGATAGAGACCCCGCTAAAAATTTGGTTTAAGATAGTCAGAGAGTATCAAGCTAAAGAGCCCTATCGACTTCTGCAATGGATTGCCTATGATCAAGACTTTACCCCCAATAAAACAGACACTAGATTTAAAGAGTGGAAAGAGAAAGGGCTGATAAAATATTACGATTTCTTTAAGGGGCAAACTTTAAGAAGTTTTGAAGATTTGAAAAAACAAGGTCTAATAAATCAAGACCTTTACAGGTTCTTTCAGCTTAGACACCACATAAACAATATACTTAAAAAGGAGGATTTGGAAAGGGCCCAGTCAGGTGTTCTGAAGGTCTTCTTAATGGCATATAAAGGGATCCCAGGGATTAGATACATTTCTAAAATATACCAAGGTCTTCAAGACTTAAAAAGAGACAACACATCATATATAAAAGAGAGATGGGAAAAAGAGGGAAATTTCACTTTACAACTGGAAATATGGGAAAAGCTAAATAAACAGCAATGGAAAAGTACCTCATTCCTGCAGTGGAGAGAATTTGGATGGAAAAATTTGGTAAGATTTTTCAGAACACCTGCACAAAACAAATTTACCCATAAAGGGTGGAACTGTTGGCGCTTGTGTGGTGAAAAGACTGCAAATCATTTTCATGTGTTTTGGTCATGCCCAGTTATCCACCAATATTGGACCAATGTACAGACAATATTGGGGAAAATATTCAAAATAACAGTTCCCTTTTCTTTTATAACTTTGTATTTGGGTTTACTACCGGACTCACTGGAAAGACAAGGAGATAAATACTTATTCAATGTTTTAATATTGGCAAGTAAAAAAGCCCTAACTAAAAAATGGATGCTGAAGGACTGTCCTACACTTGAAGATTGGATTAACGTGATTCAAGACATTTACTCGATGGAAAAGTTGACATTCGCACTGAGACAGGACATGGATGGGTTCATGAACTTTTGGCAACCCTGGATCGCATATGTGTCTTCCATTAGATCTAATCTTTGACAAATACCATTTCAATAATGGTTCCGCTCTTTGTTCTAACTCTACTCAGATGCTCTTTTACTTTTAATTACTTAATTTTCTGTTTGTTTGTTTTTTGCTGTTCTGTTTGTTTATTCGTTTTTTTGTTTTGTTTTGTTTTTTTAATTTAATTCTCTTTAATTTCATTTTTTCTTTCACTTTAAAAAAAAAGGGGGGGTGTTGTAATAACTATCCTACCAATGTTGTCAAATAGCAAAATATAAGGGAGCGTGCGATGAAAATGTAAACAATGCAATGCTGTAATGACCTGTATACCCTTTACAAAAACTTAAATTAAAAAAAAAACAAAAACTGAGTTTTCAATTCCTACTTTTATCTCAGTTTTTTTATTCATGTTTTTACACCGATTATTCCAAGCAAACAATTTGACTGGACAACAGGGACTCTAGGAGTTACTGTATTCCTGGACACCTGCACTTGGATATTTCACCAGGCATCACTCCACTTCAGCAATGGTCCAATAATTGCTAATTACAGTAGCTTAACAATCTGTGGCTTCTTCTAATACATGAGGATTTTAATGCAGTGTTGTGCACTTTATTTTGCACAGTGCTATTTGAAAAACGACAGCCTTTACAACCTTGAAATTGTGCTGTTGATGAGATGATGAGATGAAATGAACTTTATTGTTCCCAAGGGCACATTTGTCTTGGATGGTAGTGTAAAAAAAAAAAGTGCAATCATCAACAGTACAAAACACAGACAACACACCCATTACCCATCAAGACTGAATGAAAGACAGAGCTAATAAAAATAATTAATTCACCTCATAAAAACCACATAACCACCAAAAAACACAAAAATAATGAAAATAATTAACTACCAAGTCAATGTAAGTTTAAAAAGTCTAAACACTATGGTCGACATAATCAACTGTGAATATTGTAAATTTTGCTTAACAGTGTAACCAAAAAATTAATTGAACTGATTTTTTTACATGCTCTGACTGAGGGCAGAGGCTCATATTCTGTAAAAAGAATGTAAGAAGAGACCATTGTGATTTTCTGTGCTAATTTAATTGCAGCTCCTTTAATTCAGCAATATTACACAAGAGTGAGTTCAGTGTCATGAGTATTCTAACTCCAGCAGAGTGTGATACGCGGAGGGCACAAGAGTATCACACCCTGCTAGAGTTAATATATTCATGATGCTGTGGAAATCCACTCAGTATGTTTCCACTCAGACGGAAGGGCATGGCAGGATGAGATACATAACAGAGGTGCAGGACTGTCTATGGTTTTCGCATGAGGATATGCATCCTCCTCCGGTCTGCATGTTAATGTGCTGGGTGACAAGGGGAATTGTCGGGGGGGGGGGGGGGTTTGTGTGTTGATGCGAACAGTGACAAAGGGAATGGGAATGGCAAATGCATTTATGTTAATGCAGCACCACATGTCGCAGAGCGAGTTGTATGCTATTAAAGGAGAGGTGCCCGCGACCTGTTTTTTATGCTTGTGATTCTTGTGAATGTGAGAGAGAGATTAATAAAGTCAGCTCTGTTCTGGACCGCCTCACCTGATTATTCCTCTCTCCACAATACTGTAACAAACTCAAGTGTAATATTGGTTTTATACAACAGTTCCATAAGCACAAATTTATTAAAATTTATTAAAAGACAGCAATACTGGACAAAATATTATGATTTGTTTGTTTAACCAGTTATTTTGCACAGCTGAGAAAAAATAGTCCCTTCTGAATGTAGCAACTAGCCAGTAACTGTTGCTAAACATCTCAATGAGCATGAAGACGTCGGTCATGTCACACACGTAAGCAAATTAAATATTGTCAAGTGCAAAAGTAATAAGTGTTTATAAAACATACCTGTTAAGTCGATACTTCAAAAAATCCCAGATCAAATCGTATCCAACACCGGTCGACAAAAGCCAGCAGTTACCATGCTAGCAATTTAGCACATTTTGTTCACTTTTCCTCACATTTTCAGTTGAACCAAAGAGTCCATTGTGGGGGCATGGTGTGGGGATTCTCCACCCAGAGTGGGGAGCCAGGGGGAACATGGAACAATACGCTGAAGGAGGAAGTGCTACCGGGGGGTCTCAGACGGGACAGAAAAGACTATTCGCCCCCTGGGGAGTTTAGGCAGCGCTAGAGCCGCTAGAGGGGGAGAAGGTGTGAGAAGCAGTTCTGGTGCTTTGTGATGTTAATGTACCACGCATGTCTTTGTTCCACACATTGTATGATTGTCACGATTTCTGGGTCTTAATGCACAGAATTAAAGGTTATAAAAAGGAGGTGCATGAAGACCCGGGAGATTTGACTGTACTGAATGTTGGAGAAGGAATGAAGTTCATGTGTTGTCCAGCTCATTGCCTCTCCTGCTTCCTTTCTCCACACCATCACCACAAAGGTATTGTGGTTTGTTAATCAAGGCAATAAATCAAACTCTAGCACTGCCTATTTCTTTTAAACACACGCTTAATGATCTTAAAATGACTGAGTAGACAGAAGCAGACCTTTGCAAAAGAGTGGGACTTCCTGGTCACAGATGTATAATTTCTTGTCGGGATGGGCGTATCAAAACTGAGGTATCGAAACTTCGATACATCTGGTCAATACTTTGGAGTAGATACAGTACTTTTTAAAATATCGTGATACCACTATGTTGATACAAAACGTGCAATTTGTGTTCACTTCTAAGAGTTTTAGGCATTAAATTTATGTGTGGAAACCGGTGAAAAACCACCCCAAGCATAGCTGGTCTGCCATGTATGATTATGACAGCCTATCAGATGTCAGAGCTGAAGACTCACTGCACAGCCAAGTGCTCCCGTGCAGAGTGAGCTCAACAGCATCGGGGGCGACAGAAGAAGTATTATTTCTTAAATGTTTCACCATTCATCCAAATTCTGTGGTGATGCCAAAAAGCATAAAATTTGAAAAATAAACTAAGCACTATGTAAGTTTGTAAAATAAGTGTAAAAATAAAATAAATAAATAATGAACTTATTAGTGCTAACTAGAATTGGCAATCATTAGCTTACCTTCATATGTGATGTAGTTTGTATCCTCACGCCTTCCACTGCCCCATGGCTTCCTGTATTCTCCAGTACTTTTCCAGTGTTTCTTCTCGCCGCCTGTAGCCTTTTCTGGCTCTCCTTTTTTGCCTTTACTCTGGCAAAAAGCCAGCGAGCAGCAGGCTCACCTCCATATCCATCTTGTGTTTTTCTTGTCACATACAAACAATGTCATGGGAGTGTCGGGCTGCCTTGCTATAAAGATCTCACTCACTTAAGGTGGTATTCCGTTATAATGGAAAACGAACAACACCGTGGCGAGTCGGACTGAGTATGTGCTAGTGGAATTATTATTATTCTCAACACAGGGTCCATGCTATTTGCTGTCCAAAATAGCAGAAAAACAATGTGGCATGTGACCACTGACATCATGTGCAACCCCTCTATATGCTGCTTGGCATTACCATAGAATTTGGATGAATGGTGAAACATTTCAGAAGTAAAAGATATTTGAATCCAGTTCAGAAGCTTCACCAAATTAAGAAACTGAATTAATTTTGCATTCATTTTAAGTTTTAATAATTTTTTTATTGTAACTGAAAAAAAAAATTATTTTATTTTTTTATTTACGTTGCTCATTGTTCTACTTTATTATCATTTTATAAGCATTTCTTTCAAGTGTTCATGAGTTTTATTCATATTTCATATTGCCCTTGCAATAAAATTGTTAATGAAACTGCAGTCGTGATTTTGGGCAAAAAGTATCGGTATTGAAGAAAAAGTCCCATAAATTAATGACATCATATCGAAAGGAAAACTACTGGTATCGCCAATCCCTAATTTCTTGTCAAACAGTGCTTCACTGGAAATTAAGGTATCCAAAACAGTGCTGCAATTGTCAGAGCTGACTGAAAAATACTGTTAGTAATTAACGTTACTAGAACACCTCGGAAGCGGAATGATGCATATCCAGTGAAACTGGAGTGCAATTATCGCAGATTATAGTAAAACTCCTGGAATCCTTATTGTCCAATCAAATTGATCAGTCAGAACTAACGGTTGTAAAAATGACCTTAAGTGGTGGCTACTCTTTCATTACCATCACTTTGACAGTAGTCTTTAATTTGTTAATTCTTGTTTTTGACTGAATAGATAAGTTGTAGGAGCAGACAACCATGCTCTAACTCTCCAGTATAGCTTAGTAAAAGGTGTTCTGGGTTCATGATAAGTTAGCTCATTTAGCTTATTTAAAATTTGTAAAAGCTAAATAGAGATTAAAACCTCATAATGTACAGGTTCTAGTGAAGTCTCAGACCATGATTCATACTTCTTGTGGTCTATATTTATCATATATTCCATAACCTACATATGTTGAAGCATGTGAGAATGTTTGGTGATTACATATGTAAGGCGACTTCACACCTCAGAACAGGACAAAGAGATCTCAACCGCCAGTGAGGATCAAAGAGTTTCCCAGGCACTGCGGTGGAGACCGGAGGAGCTGCCCTGACCCCCCAGGGCCATGAGGAGGGGTACAAAGACAATGGGGGGATTAAGATAAGGAGGGATGTCAGCTTTGGATTTGCATGTCTTCTGTTATGTGCAAGTATAAGTTCTGAGAGCCAGAGGTGTTCGGCCTCTTTTTCCTTCTTCTGCTGCTGCACTAGGATGAGACTTGTTAGAGGAGCTGATAATAAACTTTGGTTTATATATCACATCGCCGCGTTCTTCCAAGCTCTTCTACACTGGTGACCCTGACGCGAGGATGGACCAGAGGCGTTCCCCCGCGATCGACTCATCTGTGGCGACCCAGGCAGACGCCGGCGCCCACGCAGACAGGGGAACAGATGGACGACGTTCCCCCACGGCAGAAGTGATAGAGAGGGCTAAACCGAGCACCAGCGCAGCTGTGAGAGCCGAAGCAAGGCACTCTCACCCTGCGGACACAGCAGTGACGGTCTACACAAACGCCGTCACCGTCAACCTGCCAGACTTCTGGCAGGAAGACCCCGCCTCGTGGTTTCTGCAAGCTGAAGCCCAGTTTGCACTTGCGGGCATCACGGCTGACGATACAAAGTTCTATCACATCGTCGCCAAACTCAACGCCGCCACTTCGAGATGTGCGCGGAGAATAATCCAACGGCCGCCGGCCCAGGACAAATATGAAGAACTGAAAGCGACTATCATGGCAAATTACATCCCCTCAGCCGAGGAGAGAGCAGAGAGGATCCTGGCGGTTTACGGCCAGAGAGGAGGCAGACCCAAGGCCCTCATGGAGGACTTGCTGCAACTTAAAGAAGAGGACAATGACAACTTCCTCTTCCATTTCATATTCCTCAGTACGCTGCCGCCACACATGAGAGGGACACTGGCCAACATGCGATGCAGCACCCAGCAAGACTTCCGCATGCTAGCTCACGAAGCTCAACGGCTCGTCAACGCCTGCAAGGAGCAGACACCCACAGCAGCATCCGCAGACCTCAACGCTGATGTCCGGAGCCACGAGGAGCCACAAATCACCGAGCAGAATCAGCCTGCGGTGACAGCGACACGGCCAGGACGCAACAGACGGAGCGACGTTTGTTATTACCACCACTGCTTCGCCGAGAAGGCTTACAAATGCGTTCCCACCTGCAAATTCACAATTTCCGGAAAACGCCGAAGCCGAGAGCCGTTAACAGCGACGGTTCTCAGCAAAAAAAGCAAGCTTTTATATGTGACGGACGGACACACCGGCAAGCGGTTCCTTATCGACACGGGAGCTCAACTAAGTTTTGTCATGCCCTCCCAAGCAGATCGGGCCATGGGCACCCGGGGCAATGGAGCGGTGGCAGCCAATGGCTCCACCATCGACACTTTTGGCGAAAAGAGCCTGCACCTCTGCATCCACGGCCGCAACTACAGATGGACATTTGTTATAGCGGCGGTAAGTTTTAACTTGTTGGGCGCTGATTTTTTGTGTGCACATGGGTTATTAGTTGATCTAGCGAACAGGCGCTTGGTTAATGCACTGTCCTTTGCTTCTATTCCCTGCTCAGCTCGACCTTCTCCACCAACAGTGCAGGCTAGCGTCACCACAGCAGGAGGTAAGTTTGATCAACTCCTCACCCAATTTCCAGCACTCACAATTCCCAAATTCTCAGCCACAGTGGCTAAACACAGGGTTGAACATTTTATTCCCACAACGGGCCCACCCGTATTTGCCAAAGCTCGGCGCTTAGACGCGGCCAAGCTCGCCATAGCTCGGGACGAGTTTACCACCCTTGAAAAATTAGGCATTATTAGACGCTCGAAAAGCCCCTGGGCCTCACCACTTCACGTGGTTCCGAAATCCGACGGTTCTTGGAGACCGTGCAGCGATTACCGCAGATTAAACAATGCGACAGCGCATGACCGCTACCCAATTCCTCACATTCAGGATTTTTCACTGCATCTGGCGGGTGCGCGCATTTTTTCAAAAATAGACCTGGTCCTCGGTTATCATCAAGTCCCAGTTCGAGCAGAGGACATTCCTAAAACAGCTGTAATAACCCCTTTCGGCCTTTTTGAATTTTTGCGAATGCCTTTCGGCCTCAAAGGCGCTGCTCAAACCTTTCAGCGGATGATGGACGCAGTATTACGCGACCTCCCTTTTGTTTTCGTCTACCTCGACAATATGCTGGTAGCCAGCCCGTCTGAGGAAGAACACGAGCGGCATCTCACTATGGTTTTTCAGAGGCTAGAAGAGCACGGGTTAATAATCAATCCAGCCAAATGCAAATTCGGCGTGTCACAAATTGATTTTTTAGGACACAGAGTTTCTCCGAAGGGGGCAGTCCCACTTCCAGACAAAGTTCACGTGATAAAAAGTTTCCCACGGCCACAAACGGTCAAATCGCTGCAGGAATTTTTGGGAATGGTTAATTTTTACAACCGTTTCCTCCCCCACGCAGCTCAGCTCATGCAGCCCCTATATGACGCGCTCAGAAAACAAAAAGCTTCCAACGAGGTCGAATGGACCCCGGAGCGCGAACGCGCCTTCGCGGAAGTAAAGAGCGCCCTAGCTAATGCCACATTGTTGGTTCACCCCGATCCTTCGGCCCGCATTGCGCTAACCACAGACACTTCGGACCTAGCTATAGGGGCAGTTGTAGAACAACATGTCAGCGGAATCTGGCAACCTTTGGCATTCTTCAGCAAATCGCTAAACCAAACCAAGCGTAAATACAGTACTTTTGACAGGGAGCTGCTAGCGCTTCATTTATCCATCCGCCACTTCCAGTTCTGGTTAGAAGGGCGGAGTTTCACGGCTTTTGTAGACCACAAACCGCTCACCTTTGCTATGGCTAAAATTTCCGAACCGTGGTCAGGCAGGCAACAAAGACAGCTGGCTGCGATTTCAGAGTTCACCACAGACATTCGACATGTGGCAGGCAAACTTAACGTGGTAGCAGACTGCCTCTCTCGCGCTGTGACATCGTCAGAGCGCGAGGAGACAGATTATACTACCTCAGCCGCGGAACTCTTCACCAACGCGGACACATACGGGGCCCCAATCCATGCAGGGATAGATTATGCAGCCATGGCAGAGGAACAAAGTAGTGACGCGGACGTGCGCGCACTCTTGCCTGGACCAACAGGGTTAAGGCTGGAGGAAAGGGGTTTACGCGACGGCGTGCCCCCCCTAATATGCGATATCTCAACCGGCCGACCTCGCCCGTTAGTCCCAGCTGCATGGCGCCGCCGTATTTTCGACTCAATTCACTCCCTCGCGCACCCAGGTGTGCGCACCTCGGTTAAAATGGTCGCCGAAAAGTTTGTGTGGCCTGGCCTGCGCAAAAACGTAAAAGAATGGGCAAAAACTTGCATTTCTTGTCAGCGCGCCAAAATACACAAACACACAAAAGCCCCTCTGGAGCCTTTTCCAATCCCTGCTTAAAGGTTCGACCACGTTCATGTCGACCTCGTGGGACCACTACTTTCCTCCCAAGGTTTCACACACCTGTTAACAATGATAGACCGCACCACGCGCTGGCCAGAGGCAGTCCCTCTGGCGTCAACCACAGCGGAGGAAGTCGCTCGCGTTTTTTTGACAAACTGGGTGGCACGTTTCGGCGTCCCATCGGACATCACGTCCGATAGGGGGCCTCAATTTGTCTCGGAGCTTTGGTCAGCCATGGCCAGCAGCTTAGGGGCAACAATTCACCGCACCACCGCTTATCACCCTCAGGCTAATGGGTTATGCGAGCGTTTTCACAGATCTTTAAAGGCCGCCCTCAGAGCCTCACTAACGGATACAAATTGGGTAAATAAACTTCCCTGGGTTTTATTGGGGTTGCGTTCTGCGCCCAAAGAGGATCTAGACACCTCTCCAGCAGAATTAGTTTTTGCACAACCTCTCAGGCTCCCAGGTGAATTTTTACCAGAGAACCCAGAGCCAGGGCATCTTCCAGCCCCGAGGTTTTTAGGCAGCAATGGACCGGACTCTCTCCCCGGTCCGGCTCATCACTCTTTTCCACGGGTTTTTGTCCCACAAGCTTTAAAGAACGCTGAATTCGTTTTTGTTAGGCATGAAGCTTTAAAACCAACTTTCCACCCACCATACGATGGGCCATTCAGAGTGCTGGAACCTGGTGATAAACACTTTGTGCTTGATTTTGGGGATAGAAAAGAAACAGTCAGCATTGACAGACTTAAACCTGCCTTCTTGTTGAAAGACGAGCCTGCACGGTTGACGAGAGCACCTCGGAGGGGTAGACCCCCCAAGAGAAAAGACTCAGCCCCCCTGCAGGGAACAAATAATCACTCTCCTTCCCAAGCTGCAGATTCCTTACAGGAAGGTCCCAGCAGGACGCCCAAGCGGACCCACAGCAGTTTCGGGAGAAGATTAAAACCCAGACGGCACAGAGACTGATACAAACTACTCAACAGTTGTTCACTAACTGTGCTGTAACAGTTTAGGACTGACTTGTGATTTTACTATACTGTTATGATTACCACTGAACTCTCTTAGGAGCATGGCTGCTGGAAAGTTTCTTCTGTGGCAAGAGGTGTAGCAGTTAGTATGCCATAATAATTATCTTAAACTGTGAATTTTTCTATTGTCCTTTTCTTAGTCGTTTGGGGGGGGCTGTGGTCTATATGTATCATATATTCCATAACCTACATATGTTGAAGCATGTGAGAATGTTTGGTGATTACATATGTAAGGCAACTTCACACCTCAGAACAGGACAAAGAGATCTCAACCACCAGTGAGGATCAAAGAGTTTCCCAGGCACTGCGGTGGAGACCGGAGGAGCTGCCCTGACCCCCCAGGGCCATGAGGAGGGGTACAAAGACAATGGGGGGATTAAGATAAGGAGGGATGTCAGCTTTGGATTTGCATGTCTTTTGTTATGTGCAAGTATAAGTTCTGAGAGCCAGAGGTGTTCGGCCTCTTTTTCCTTCTTCTGCTGCTGCACTAGGATGAGACTTGTTAGAGGAGCTGATAATAAACTTTGGTTTATATATCACATCGCCTCGTTCTTCCAAGCTCTTCTACACTTCTGATGTTTTACATCATCTAGGGATGCCAATAAGAAGGCAGATAACAGAAATAAAAGCTGAGTTGTAGATTAAGCACTAGCAAGCTAGCTAACAGGCTACTGGAGCAACGTGCCCTATATATATATATACGTATATACTGTATATATATATAGTATGGCAGCTCTGCCGCCATCAGTGTGTGAATGTGTGCGTGAATGGGTGGGTAGCAGGATCTGTAAAGCACTTTGGTCATCCAGAGATGAAAAAAAGCGCTATATAAGTGAACGCCATTTACCATTTTTACCATATATATATATATATATATATACACTACCGTTCAAAAGTTTGGGGTCACTTAGAAATTTCCTTATTTTTGAAAGAAAAGCACTGTTTTTTTCAATAAAGATAACTTTAAACTAATCGGAAATACACTCTAATATCTAATATACATTGCTAATGTGGCAAATGACTATTATAGCTGCAAATGTCTGGTTTTTGGTGCAATATCTACATAGGTGTATAGAGGCCCATTTCCAGCAACTATCACTCCAGTGTTCTAATGGTACAATGTGTTTGCTCATTGCGTCAGAAGGCTAATGGATGATTAGAAAACCCTTGTGCAATCATGCTAGCACAGCTGAAAACAGTTTAGCTGGTTAGAGAAGCTATAAAACTGACCTTCCTTTGAGCAGGTTGAGTATCTGGAAAAAATTATTATTTCAAATACAAATCATTATTTCTAACCTTGTCAATGTCTTGACTATATTTTCTATTCATTTTACAACTCATGGTGGTAAATAAGTGTGACTTTTCAAGGAAAACACAAAATAATTGTCTGGGTGACCCCAAACTTTTGAACGGTAGTGTATGTATATATATATATATAGTGGGGCAAAAAAGTATTTAGTCAGCCACCAATTGTGCAAGTTCTCCCACTTAAAAGATGAGAGAGGTCTCCAATTTTCATCATAGGTATACCTCAACTATGAGAGACAAAATGAGAAAAAAAAAATCCAGAAAATCACATTCAAGGATTTTTAATGAATTAATTGGTAAATTCCTCGGTAAAATAAGTATTTGGTCACCTACAAACAAGCAAAATTTCTTGCTCTCACAGACCTGTAACTTCTTCTTTAAGAGGCTCCTCTGTCCTCCACTCGTTACCTGTATTAATGGCACCTGTTTGAACTCGTTATCAGTATAAAAGACACCTGTCCACAACCTCAAACAGTCAGACTCCAAACTCCACTATGGCCAAGACCAAAGAGCTGTCAAAGGACACCAGAAACAAAATTGTAGACCTGCACCAGGCTGGGAAGACTGAATCTGCAATAGGTAAGCAGCTTGGTGTGAAGAAATCAACTGTGGGAGCAATTATTAGAAAATGGAAGACATACAAGACCACTGATAATCTCCCTCGATCTGGGGCTCCACGCAAGATCTCACCCCGTTGGGTCAAAATGATCATGAGAACGGTGAGCAAAAATCCCAGAACCACACTGGGGGACCTAGTGAATGACCTGCAGAGAGCTGGGACCAAATAACAAAGGCTACATCAGTAACACACTACGCCGCCAGGGACTCAAATCCTGCAGTGCCAGATGTGTCCCCCTGCTTAAGCCAGTACATGCCCAGGCCCGTCTGAAGTTTGCTAGAGAGCATTTGGATGATCCAGCAGAGGATTGGGAGAATGTCATATGGTCAGATGAAACCAAAATAGAACTTTTTGGTAAAAACTCAACTTGTCGTGTTTGGAGGAGAAAGAACACCATACCTACTGTGAAGCATGGGGGTGGAAACATCATGCTTTGGGGCTGTTTTTCTGCAAAGGGACCAGGACAACTGATCTGTGTAAAGGAAAGAATGAATGGGGCCATGTATCGTGAGATTTTGAGTGAAAACCTCCTTCCATCAGCAAGGGCATTGAAGATGAAACGTGGCTGGATCTTTCAGCATGACAATGATCCCAAACACACCACCCGGGCAATGAAGGAGTGGCTTCGTAAAAAGCATTTCAAGGTCCTGGAGTGGCCTAGCCAGTCTCCAGATCTCAACCCCATAGAAAATTTTTGGAGGGAGTTGAAAATCCGTGTTGCCCAGCGACAGCCCCAAAACATCATTGCTCTAGAGGAGATCTGCATGGAGGAATGGGCCAAAATACCAGCAACAGTGTGTGAAAACCTTGTGAAGACTTACAGAAAACGTTTGACCTCTGTCATTGCCAGCGAAGGGTATATAACAAAGTATTGAGATGAACTTTTATTATTGACCAAATACTTATTTTACCGAGGAATTTACCAATTAATTCATTAAAAATCCTTGAATGTGATTTTCTGGATTTTTTTTTTTTCTCATTTTGTCTCTCATAGTTGAGGTATACCTATGATGAAAATTGGAGACCTATCTCATCTTTTAAATGGGAGAACTTGCACAATTGGTGGCTGACTAAATACTTTTTTGCCCCACTGTATATATATATATATATATAGATAGATAGATAGATAGATAGATAGATAGATAGATAGATAGATAGATAGAGAGAGAGAGAGAGAGAGAGAGAGGGGGTTTCCTCTGGTAACATTTCTTGGTGGTGGCCCGCCTAGCCAGAAATTTTACCGCCACCCCAAGGCCATATGAATTTATCTGACATTTTTATTCTCCAGTGGCAGTGACGAAAAGCAACAGCTGAAAATGCTAGCTCTAAACTGAGGTCCTTCAACAGCTGCCTAGAGAGGTGCCTGGTGAGAATGCCTGAGCGCACAACTATAACTGCCTAAACAGATCATTCTGTACATGAACACATATTGTGGTGAATTATGTCTTTATGGCAGCGCGGTGGAGGAGTGGTTAGCACTGTGGTAGCACAGCAACTCACCCTTGGCCGGGGGATCATGGGTTCGATCCCAGCCTCTGACCAGCAGTGATCTGTGTGGAGTTTGCATGTCCTCTGCGTGGGTTTACTCTGGGATTTCTCTGGTTTTCCTCCCACATGCCAAAAACATGCAAGTTAAGTTAATTGGCATCACACTGGGGATTCTAAATTGTCCTTAGGTATGACTGTGAGAGTGAATGGTTGACTGTCTCTCTGTGTTGGCCCTGTGATGGACTGGCGATCTGTCCAGGGTGTACCCTGCCTCTCGCCCAAAGATGCTGGGATAGGCTCCAGCCCCTCCACGACCCAAAAAGGATTAAGCGGAAGAAGATGGATGGAGTCCACTACAGTTCCCTATTATGTACCTGGCAGGTTAAGATGACCGAAATTCACAAAGTCAATGACTTTAATCTGTCAGCAGCCTTCAGACTAATTAAACGTGTTGTAGCCACTCGTGTGACTTACTTAATGCTTTGCATAATGCCTCACATATTAGATAAGAACAAAGTACAGGAAACTGTGAAAGTGTAACCTTTGGTATGCAGAGACTGCTTGGGGGGGATCCTTTGTGTGCTGAGAGACGGCTGGGAGGCAAAAGACTGTGAGGGGGATGCTATGGGATTTAAGAGGAAAGGCATTGTTACTTGTGATTATAATGCAATGTGACTTGTGAGCTGTGAGAGTCCTGGGTATATAAGGGACGAGTTTTTTCTGTGATGTTCTCTTTTCTACTTTGCTCATGTTGGAGCGTGTAATAAACTGCCTTGGGATAAAACCTGTCTCATCAATTACACACTCCACAGTGTCAACATTTGATTTCAAAATAAAGGAGGTTTTTCCTGCTGTCTGGGTGGTAAGGAGATTTCGTAAAAAAAAAAAACCAAAAAAAACTATAAATATAAAGAAATATTATAACAGAAATAACGGCATCCTTGGTCATTTAAGTTAATTTATTTCATTAAATACAATTTTATTCATATTTTTTCTTTGTAATAAGAGTTATTATTGTTCTGTTCTGACTGCAAAATTATGGTCAAAAATGTAAATTGTTATAAGGAAAAAGTAAAAAAAAAATTACCACAGTCTGTTTCAAATTTATCTGAAAAAACTGTAATTTTATTTTTAAAAAAAAACAGACAAAAATTAGTCATAAAATAATCCACAAATTTATAATAAAGTTTCAAATGTACAATTAAAGTCAATTTTACAAGAGGAAATTATAAATTTGAGGAACATGGTTTCAACTTTAGGTAGATTTACAGAGAAAAGTAGAAAACTATAAGAAAATTGTTATAAATTTTTGAGAAAAACCTCAAACCTTCAAGACTGAAGTCATCGCTCAAGTTTTTAAGTGGCTGCTCTTTGTACCCTTAACTCAAGCAGAAATTTTTGGTTGTCTGCTTTTAACTATTAATTTCAAAGCACTGCTTTTACATGAGTAGAATTTCTGGTTACTATACCCACCTGATCAAATAATTTAAGTATGCATGAGTACATTACTATTATGAATGTTTCTTTCCCTTCCCTACTCTCTCAATGAAAAAAAAAGAAACACTAGAATAAAAATACAAAAAATACACACATTTTTGTCATTTATGTAAACCATGACAAAAAATCCTGCAGGACAAAATATGACACTTGATATTTTCTAACCTGTTTTTATACCACCATAGACAGAGAGAGAACCTGCATTAGACAGAGCTGAGAGAGGGCAAGATGAGACAGAAGAGAGAAGCCAAAGAGAGGAAAGTGTTCAGGCAGAGGAAGGAGAGAAGGATAACACCACTAAAAAGTCTAAACACAGGATGTCTGGGTGGGACCCCAATTGGCCCAGTATTCAAGCCTCGGTTGTGCAATACTTCGAATGGTAAGTTCCATATGCACTGTTACTGTGGTAAAATTTTAAAAAGAAATAAATAGTATAAAATTAAAATATTCCTGTATGTTTACCCCCCACCCCCCGAGGAAAAATATGTTGCCACCGGGCCAAGGTCTTTAAGCCAGAGGAAACACTGTGTGTATATACTGTATATATATTTATCAGTAGCAAGGACAGGCCAAGACAAACTGACTCCAGTATCTGCTGCAGTGACTGACCAGATGATAAGTTTGTTTGTCTCTGCTCTTTGTGTAGTGCATGTCACGATGCACCGACTGGCAAAAGTCCACCACAGACCTTGCGACAGATGTGCTTATCTGCCAGGATGTCCAGTCTCACTATGAAAGCAGTTTCATGAAATGGTCAGTCAGAAAGCAACTCATACCGGCTCGGCAGGGTCTGGAGTTCCTGGCAGCAGAGGGTGGGGGACAGAGCTGCATAGAGGAATCTGATCAGACCTAAATGAAACAGTCATTGTCACCCGCGACAGACTGCTATGATAATGATGATGATATACTGTATATTAGTAGTTACTCTTGAAAAAAGCTACTTGTAGCATGTACTTGTACATGTAGCAATATTCTTTCAAAACAATATAACATTATATATGGGCAGCTTGGTGGAACAGTGGTTAGCACCGTGGCAACACAGTAAGAAGGTCGTGAGTTTGATCCCACCCCCTGACCATCAGCGACCCTTCTGTGTCGAGTTTGCATGTTTTCTCCGTGCCTGCGTGGGTTTACTCTGGTTTCTTCCTACAGGCCAAAAACATGCAAGTTAGGTTAATTGGAAACTTTAAAAGTGGCCCTAGGTGTGAATGTGTCATAAACCTCCGTGCACCATGGCTCAGCGCACGAGAGAGAATGAAACCCAAAAGCAAGAGTTGATGGTGCACTTTTATTAAATTAAATCACCCTTTATTGTTATTCAACCAATCATGTACAGTAGAACAAAATTGTGTTTTCCTATCTACAGTGTTAATCACACACACCCCATATGTAGAATCAGAGGGAAACTGCCACACAAGGTGCCGCCACAGATTTCCCTCCTCCATTCCATTATTGCTGAGCACCAAGCTGGACGGCAGGAAGTTCCACTTTTTTTATATGGTCTTCGGCATGACCCGGCCGGGATTTGAACCCCTACCTCCCAGGTGTGGGGGCGGATGCTCTACCAACTGAGCCACCACTCCGGTTATTAACAAACACAAAGAAAATAAGTCCAATAATCACCACATTCGGTTCAGTTTAACCACACAATTGTAGTGATATTTAATAAAATATCGTGTAATAAGGTACAGGAATTATTTATTTTATTTAATAGTGGGTGTGCGAGGGGACAGAATTAAACCATCACCCCAACACTCACTAAATAAAATAGGAAAGCACCCGTAAAAGGGGGCACCAGTTCTAAAAGAACAACTTGTATTATTAACTTAATTTCAATTAATTAATTTCCGTACCTTCAATTACTTAATGGATCCATCTCAAAATTTAAGGGAGTTCTTTTCCTGCTGTGGTCTAGGAAACATATATGCGAAAGGAAAATGCTTCAACTTCTCTCATTTACACTTTTATTAAACTTATTCAGGTTACATGATATGGCATTCAAATGATGGAAAAACAGATTCAAATGATAAAGGGATGTCTAATATCATGTCAACTGTTAGTGGATTCCTGAACATAAAATCTAGAATTAGACCTTTGTGGATCCAAGAGGAAACCAGATTTTATGTTTCAACTGTAATGGAAGGCTGAAATACTGTATCTAACAAAACCAGAATGCAATTTTATGGGGGAAATTCCATAAGCTGATTATCTAAAAATGAACTTCTGAATTAATCTACAAAAATGAAAGGAGGTTACTTAAAAATGAATAAGAATCTTCCTTCAGTTTATAGCTTTGTCCTATGGCTGATGGACTAATTGTACCATGAAATACTGGTTATGTTCAATTGCAACTGAAATTTTTAGGGCATCACGTTTAAACCCAGCAGATAGGAAAATGGGAGTCTCGCTTACGAACAGCTGTAGGTCCACGTGTTCAGCGGGTTGGTGCCGGCTGGGGTTTTTCAGGTTGGGACAGGGATAAAGCGACTGCTGTAAGGCTTCTCGATGTTCACAACCAACCGTAAGAAGTGTAGACTCGGCCAGGGGCTTACAGGCGGACAGCGACAGGGAGCAGTGATGACTGTCTTGGAGCAGGCGTGGAGTCCTTCAGCAACCCGTCCGAATTTATGATGGCTCTGGCTGTGGAGTAGACCAAAAACTGAAGGAAGAACGTTTCAGCCAGTTTCACCCATGAGTTCCTGGTTTCTTCACGAGATCAGGCGTGGACGAGGCCGAAAAGAAAGTCCAAAAAAACCAAAAAAACAATCTCTGTTCACTTTAAAACAGGAAAATTAAAAGTCCACTTTAACTGCATGGAAAGTTAGAAAAATCAAAGAAAAAAAACATTCAACAATTGAAAAACATTCAAAAGGATTTTGAGAGTTTGACTTTCTTTAAGGCAAGCTCTCCTCAGTTAACCAGAAAAACAAGAAAACTAATGCAGGATTTGACAAAGTTCACACACAAAAGACTTCTTAAACTTCACAGAACAATTTAGACAAAAGAAAACTGCAAGGAACTACAAAGAACTCTGAAGGAGTGAAATCAAAAACTTTCTGTTCTTTTTCCGATCTAGATCTTTTCTTTTCTCGTAACTTCTTCATCTAATTTTTCTTCCTCTCCTCCTACTACATGCAGGGTGGCTCTTGTGCATTTAACTGAAGTGCACTGCTGGGTCAAAAACAGGGTCGGCCGCAAGACAGGCCAATCAGCTTTCATAAAGAAGAGTTTGAATAGGCTTTTGTCCAATGAGGGAACATCTCTTTGTTTGGGAACAGCCAATCAAATGAAAAGGGGCATTATCCAGTGGAAGGTAGTCTAGGGAGTGGTTATCATGAATGATAGCATACTGAGATTGATACCCATTCAGTTCTTATGAAATTATGTGCTCAATGTAAAATCTAACTAAATTAAGTGACTCGGCTAATATTCAATTATCATGCATTTATACCATTACTAATAGTATTAACATTCATTTGAATAACACTCATGAAAATAAACATTCCTAATACATGTTCCTAATACATGCACTCACATTTAAATCAAGGATTAATGAATTACTGCAAACCCTGGTCAGTGATCAAAAGGGTGATGAAATTCCACAGTGTCCTTGGAATCCCGGGGAGATGATAGCTGGAAGAAAAGCTTAATGTTTACTCAGAATGGACAGTCAGATTACACAATGAAACATATTCCATAGATGTCCACTAGGAGGTACTGTTGAGCTGTAGATGATTTTGTAGAAAATTGTTTTAGGTCTCTGACAGGTGAGAGGGTCCTCGGATCCATCCAAAGGAGGAAGAAGGCCATATATCTGCCCGCTTAAGAAGTTTATGACTTTTTAAGAGCATCAGTTCCTGTAAAGCTACTATCAGCATCAACTGTCCATTTTGGGGATCTAGACTTCATGAGTTTTATGGTCCACTTAAGCCTTTAAAAGCAAATCCTTATCAAGTCTATCTGTACAAAAGTGAAGTTATTTACACTGGGGTCCTGTTGAAGACAGCATTCTTGACCAGACCTTGAGTGAGAGTTGCTTTAAAATGAAGAAAAGTGAAATTTCTGTAAAATGAAGAAAAGTGATCTCCTGGATTGGCCTGAGAAGACGTTGATGCTACACAATATATGGAGAGGTGCAATGACAGGGTTAGGCCACCAACCATACAGGGCGCCCGCCGAATGCTCTACACTGTAGCAATCAGTGGGAAGAAATTCAGAGAAATCACCTGCTGAAGACACTGGGTGGAGGTAAAACCTGCAGGGTCTTGGCCCTCCATGGAATGAGTTTGACACCTGTGCTCTACAGCCTGGCGAATACGGAGCCTAGTGCTGCAGGGCTGTGTTGGGCACAAAACAGGAAAGGCGAGCAGCCTAGTGCTGCAGGGCTACTAGCACAAGAGGAAAGGCTAAAGACAGGTCTGGAGCTGATCCAGGGCAAGCCATGCAGTCTGGTGGATGAAGATAGGAGGCTTAGGCAGCCGCGAACACCCAGGGATAGATCGTCTGAAGATGTCAGGCTGAATGCGTGAAGGGAGTGGAATGTCATTCATGGAGAACTAACTGCCATGAACGAGGGTGAATGCCCCGACAATCTCTTTCCTCCAAAGCGGCAAACAAATACTCCTGAAGCAAACGAGGAAAGAGATTGCCGGTGCGAGAACGCGTGGGCAGGACTGACTGGCATCTGGTGTGTGAGAGGGCGTGTAAATGAGAGTGAATGGAGCGTGTGCGTGTGTGTGTGTGCGTGTGGGTGTGTGTGTGTATGTGTGTGAACACCTGTGACAGTGCAGCTGATAGCACTAGACAGGAGGAGGGGGCGTGCCTGAGCTGTCAGAGGAAAACTAGGGCAAAACATAACAATGAGTCAGAACTGGGTTTACCCTCCAAACCCAGATTCATGACAGAATGTGTGTGTGAATGGTGAAGGGATTGGCGCCACACTGTGGCTGCCTCATCCATCCATGTGGATGCCCTGAATTTCCCTGTGGGATTGATAAAAGTATACAGAATATCCAGCCAGCCATCCATCCATCTTCTACAGCTTTTTCTGAAGTCCGGGTTGCAGTGGCAGCAGCTCAAGCAGAGAATTCCAGACTTCCCTTTCCCCAGTCACTTGCTCCAGCTCTTCAGAGAGGATACCAAGGCATTCCCAGAAAAGCTGGGAGACATAGTCTCTCCACCGAGTCCGGGGTCTGCCCCGGGTCTCTCCCAGAGGGACATGCCCGAAACACCTCAAGTGGGAGGCGTCCAGGAGACATCCTGATCAGATGCTCATACCACCTCAACTGGCTCCTTTCAATGTGGAGGAGCAGTGGTTCTACTCTGAGCCTCTCCCCGATGACTGAGCTCCTCAACCTATCGCTACGGGTGGGTCCAACAATCCTATGGTGAAAGCTCATTTCAGCCGCTTGTATCCGCGATCTCATTCTTTCGGTCATTACCCAAAGCTCATGACCATTGGTGAGGGTAGGAACATAGATTGACTGGTAAATCAACAGCTTTGCCTTAGAGCTAACAGGCCGGTACAACGTCCGCATCACTGCAGATGCTGCTCCGATCCGTCTGTCAATCTCTCGCTCCATTCTCCCCTCACTCGTGAATAAAGACCCCAAGACAACTTAAACTCCTCCACTTGGTGCAGGAGCCTGCTCCAAACCCGGAGAGGACAATCCACCTTTTTCTGGCTGAGGACCATGGACTCGGACTTGGAGGTACTGATTCTCATCCCAGCCGCTTCACACTCAGCAGCAAACGGTCCCAGTAAGACCTGTAGGTCATTGCTGGATGAAACCAGAAGGACAACATCATCTGCAAACAGAAGTGGGATCCTTGATTGGACTCCTTCTTCAACTTAATAGCCCCCCTCACCACTGGTGTCCACCACTTGGTTCGGGGGTTGCCACCACGAGATGCCCTGACGATCTTGCGGTCACAGCTCTGGGCAGCCGCTTCAACAATGGAGATGGAGAACATGGCCCATTCAGACTCCATGTCTCCAGACTCCCTCGGAATGTGGTTGAAGTTCTTCCGGAGGTGGGAGTTGAAGACTTCCCAGACAGAGGCCTCAGCCAGACATTCCCAGCACACCCTCACTATACGTTTGGGTCTACCAGTTCTGAATGGCATCCTCCCCTGCCATCGGATCCAACTGACCACCAGGTTATGATCAGTTGACAGCTCTGCACCTGCCTTTACCTGAGTGTCCAAGACAAATGGTTGCAGGTCTGATAACACGATAACAAAATCGATCATCGACCTGCGACCTAGGGTGTCCTGGTGCCAGGTGCACATATGGACACCCTTATGCTTGAACATGGTGTTTGTTATGGACAAACTGTGATTAGCACAGAAGTCCAATAACTGAACACCTCTCGGGTTCAGAACGGGCAGGCCGTTCCTCCCAATCACCCCCCTCCAGGTTTTACTGTCATTGCCCACGTGCGCATTGAAGTCCCCCAGTAGGACAACGGCATCTCCAAGAGGAGCACTCTCCAACACCCCAGTCAAACACTTTAAAAAGGGTGGGTACTCTGAACCATCATTCCATTCATATCATAGGAACAAATGATGGTCAGGACCCGTTTCCCAACCCCAAGGCACAGGGAAACAACCTTTTCATCCACCGGGGAAACCTCCAATATAGAGGCAGCAAGGTGAGGGGATACAAGAATACCCACCCCTGCTCGTCACCTCTCGTCCGGGGAAACTCTAGAGTAGGCCAAGCTCCAGCCCCTCTCCAGGAGACTGGTTCCGAACAGGAGCTGTGTGTTGAGGTGAGGTCAACTATATCTAGCTGGTATCTCTCAATCTCATGCACCAGCTCATGCTCCTTCCCACCAGAGAGGTGATATTCCACATCCCAAAAGCCAGTTTAGGAAGCTTGGGATCAGACCGCCAAGGTCTCTGCCTTTGACCACCACCTGATCCACATAGCACCAGACCCCCATGGTCCTTCCTGCAGGTGGTGAGCCTACTGGAGGGCAGACCCATGTAACTCCTTCGGGCTGGCCCGGCCACAAGACGCTAGCCATCGAGCCCCTCCCCCAGGCCTGGCTCCAGGGTGGGGCCCCAGTAACCCCCATACCGGGCGGGGTACACTGTATCCTTGTTGTAGCATTCGTCATGACAGTCTGTTGGATCGTTCTTCGTCTGGCCCTTCACCCAGGACCAGTTTGTCTTGGGTGACCCTACCAGAGGCAAATTTCCCTGGACAACATAGCTCCTGGGATCACAAGGGCACGCAAACCCCCCCACCACGATAAGGTGACTATCCATGAGTGGTATATAAAAATATAAATATAAGGGGCATGCAAAATAAAATATGTATAAAACACACACAGAGAGAGCATGGAAAATAAGTATTGAACACGTTGTGGAGGAAAAAGATCAGGCAAGATACGATGAGCTGGAAAGTTGCAAAGGTTTTATTTCCTCCAACATAATGAGATACACATCGTAGTTCAGTGAACTACTGTGCTGTTGAGACATGTCACACAAGCTCTTTTATACAGTGATACAGGCAGAGAGAATGCATGGCACATTAGCATATCAGTCAATAAAACATGATTAGCATGACACTGGTTGGCTCGAGGACGCATGCATACAGTCCCGTCTGACTGCCTCCTGTGGCTCTTTGTCCGTCTGGGAATTGTCCTCTGTATGCAAATTGTCCTCTGCTTCCTCCAGACCTGCTGAGTATGCTAAATGTCCGTGCAGAGTGTGGTGGGTCACCACAGGGCTCCCCCCAGAACACTCAGAAGGGGCTGTGACCCCCCCCACCACCACCACCACGGTTGTTTGGGCTCCAGCTCCGGTAGAACTGTCCTGCTGTAGAGGAGTGTAGGAGGGCATGTCAGTCTGTGGGAGGACGGGGGGGGGGGGGGGGGGGTGGAAAAGACAGTGTGCTCCGCTCTGGGTTCCAGCACGTTGAACAGCCATGGATTGTGGGTGCACAGGGCCGGTGCGCGTCGTGAGTAATAGAACCAACCGGAGATTGGCCGGCTTTAGGGAGTGAGGTGTGGGAAGAGTGCTGTGGAGGAGAAGGGGGAGGGGGGTGGGAGTAAGTGAGTGCCGGCCCGGGACATCAAAAGTGTCTGGGCTGTGCAAAAATTGCGTGTGGATCCGCGATGTTGAGGGACTTTCCCAGTCAACCTGGCGGTGATCCGCAGCGGCTGTGAAAAAATTAAGTCTCTGACTCCTCTCGCGGCTCGGTCCAGCAAAGATGTGGACGCGCGTGACGTCATCCATTCAGTAACTGGCAGGCTGCAGACAGAACACCCAGATGCTCTTCTCCTCATCTCAGGCGATTTCAACCATGTTTCACTGTCTCCCATTCTACCCACGTTTACCCAGTATGTCACATGCCACACTAGAGACAATAAAACACTGGACTTATTCTACGCAAACACTAAGGAGGCGTACACCTCATCACAACTCCCCCCACTCGGGAGATCAGATCACAACTTGGTTCATCTCCGGCCCGTGTACAAACCCCTAGTGCACAGACAACCTCTGGCCATGCGCACAGTGAAGTTATGGTCTGAGGAGGCAATGGACACTCTAAAGGGCTGCTTTGAAACCTCCACCTGAGAGCAGCTCTGCGATCCACATGGTGAAGACATCGATTGCCTCACTCACACCATCACAGACTACATCAGCTTCTGTGTGGACAACACCGTTCCCACCAAGACCACACGGTGTTGCTCAAACAACAAACCCTGGATCAACCCTGAGATAAAAACACGTCTGAGAGAGAAGAAAAGGATCTTCAGGTCGGGGAACAGGGAGATGCTGAAGTCCGTACAGAGGGAGCTGAGGAGAAAGATCAGAGAAGGCAAGGACAGCTTCAGGAAGAAGATGGAGGACAAGCTGCAACAGAGCGACATCAGCGGGGTCTGGAGAAACCTTAAAACCATCTCTGGGCTCCAGAATACCTCCCCCCAGGACACGGGGGGCAGGGAGTGGGCGAACAATCTGAATCTGTTTTTCAATAGGTTTGACCAACCGCCCTCCCCCCTGACTGCACAACAACCACTGCTGCCTCTAAAGACATCAAGTCCTGCTGCCCACTCCCCACTCCACCATCACCCCCCCACTCCCAACACACAGCCCCCCAACCTGACCCTCACTAAGACCCAGGTGAGGACGGAGCTGAAGAAGATCAAGGCGAGGAAGGTGTCGGGACCGGACGGCATCAGCGCAAAGCTCCTCAAGTCCTGTGCAGACCAGCTGTGTGGGATTGTGGAGTACATCTTCAATCTGATCCTGAAGCTGGGAAGGGTACCACAGCTGTGGAAAACATCTTGTGTGGTACCTGGACCAAAGACTTCCCACCCCAAAGATCTGAACAGCTACAGACCAGTGGCCTTGACGTCCCACATGATGAAGACCCTGGAGAGACTGCTCCTTGGGGTGGAGGATGCGGTGATCTTCCTCCTTCACCGTTCTCTGTCCCACCTGGAGAAGTCCAGGAATGCGGTGAGGATCATGTTCTTTGACTTCTCCAGTGCTTTTAACACCATCCAACCGATGATCCTGAAGGACAAGCTGCTGTGCACAGGGGTGGACCAGCACCTGTCATCATGGATCCTGGACTACCTCACTAACCGGCCTCAGTTTGTGAGAACCCGGGACTGTGTGTCCGACACGATCATCGGTAGCACGTGGGCCCCCCAGGGAACGGTTTTGGCTCCCTTCCTGTTCACGCTTTATACTGCGGACTTCTCACACAACACAACACACTGCCATCTACAGAAGTTCTCTGATGACTCTGCGATCGTTGGCCTCATCTCCAACGGAGATGAAGCTGAGTACAGAGGGCTTATCCAGGACTTTGTGGACTGGTGCCATAGGAACTGCCTCCAGATCAACGCGAGGAAAACTAAGGAGCTGGTGGCGGACTGCCGCAGGCAAGGACAACCCCTCACAGCACCAGTAAATATACAGGGAACAGACATCGAGATGGTGACATCCTATAAGTACCTGGGTGTTCATCTGAACAATAAAGTAGACTGGTCACACAATACTGACGCACTCTACAAGAAGGGACAGCGCAGGCTGTTCCTACTGAGGAGACTCAGGTCTTTTGGTGTATAAGGGGCGCTGCTGAAGACATTCTATGACACGGTGGTGGCATCAGCCATCACTTTTGGAGTGGTCTGCTGGGGCAGTGGCATCACAGCAGCCGATAGGAAGAGACTAAACAAACTGATCAAGAAAGCTAGCTCTGTCCTGGGGCAGCGCCTTGACCCAGTGGAGGAGATAGGAGAGAGAAGGATGGTGGCTAAACTGTCATCTCTGCTGGAGTCCGAGTTCCACCCTATGCAGGACATACTGAATGCACTGAGGAGCACATTTAGCAGCAGACAACATCATTCTAGGTGCACAACCGAGAGGTTTCGCAGGTCCTTCCTACCTACGGCTGTCAGACTGTACAACCTAAGTAGGGCTGCTTGCAGAGATAGCAAAAAGACGTGACAACCTAATAGTTTTTGAATGCAAAAGACGCAATAGACTTACACAATGGTCCCCTCCGGCATACAACTAGGAAAATACCGGTCGCTATGGAGGGTGAGAATATGTATGGGCACATAATCATACCATGTAGGATAACTAAGTAGACGGTTGTGCTGTTTCATTCCATCTAGCTACAATGTTTCGCACTGTGTGTGTTTATATATTTACATATTTATTCCATCTAGCTACAATGCTCCGCACTGTGTGTTTATATATATATTTACATATTTACTCTATCTAGCAACAATGCTCCACACTGTGTGTGTTTATATATTTACATATTTATTCCATCTAGCTACAATGCTCTGCACTGTGTTTATATATTCATATATCTATTCCATCTAGCTACAATGCTCCGCACTGTGTGTTTATATATCTACATATTATTCCACCTAGCTACAATGCTCCGCACTGTGTGTGTGTATATATCTACATATTATTCCATCTAGCTACAGTGCTCCGCACTGTGTTTATATATCTACATATTATTCCACCTAGCTACAATGCTCCGCACTGTGTTTATATACTCATATATTTATTCCATCCAGCTACAATGCTCCGCACTGTGTTTATATATTTATATATCTATCCCATCTAGCTATAATGCTCCGCACTGTGTGTATATATATATATATATATATATATATATATATTTATATTTATATGTACATATGTATACTTGCTGCTCTTGTTTTTTTCTCTTGCCTTCTGATTGTTGCTCTGAGTGTTGCTATCCCTGTGCTGTTGCAATCCTGGAATTTCCCCATTGTGGGACTAATAAAGGCTTATCTCTCTTAATCCACACATACAAAGAAATCAAAGCAACTGTGTTCACAGAACAAGTTATATTTAATAAAGTGGAATGACACAGTGAAAAAATATTGAACACATGAAGAAAAGAGGTGCAAAAAGGCATAGAAAGCCAAGAAACCAGCTGAAATCCACCAGAATATAAGAAGCCATCCCATCTGCCATCAGTGCAAATTAATTTCAGCTGGTTAAGTCCTGACTGATAGCCTGTAAAAAGGTCTGTGAATATCAGGTTGTCACACCACAAAGAACTCACTATGGGTAAAAGCAAAGAGTTCTCTCTAGACCAGGGCTATTCAATTACAAAATCAGCTGGGCCACAATTTGAAATAAAAACATGTAACTGGGCCACACATGTTCAGCGATCTGTTGAATATGACAGATTTCAAACCAATACAGATCAATATGATGAAAAATATGCACTTTTTATTCATTGTCTTGGTTTTAAATGTGCGCTTGGCACATGACAAAGGCACATCAAAAGTGCATAAAAATACAATTACAGTGTTGGGGTTGAGCAGAACTTGTCATAGAAATATTTTTCCTGTTGTACAACAGTTAAATAAATAGAATGGGGAAATAACCATTTTGGTCACATCTTACTCAGGCAATCTCAAAGTGTATAGAAACTCACTGTGCACTGTTAGTATCATTAACATTTGTTTCCCTTTTGAAATAAAATGTATTACATCCTGGTCATAACTGACCTTGGCACATCACAAAGTGCATTTAGTTGAATAAAAAATGAACCATCAAACACTTACAAACCCCCCAAGAAAAGACTGATAGCATTAACAAACACTGCACATCCACTATTATGGTTTGTTTTGTTTTAAATCACCACATGTGAGTAGGAACCTATTTTTATAACTACACATTCCATTACACACATATATCAGTCAACCAAAAATTTAGTAGTTAAGGATGCAAAAAGCACCCACTCAAAAACTTGAGTAAAGACTTCCGTCTTGAAGGTTTGAGGTTTTTCTTGAAAATTTATAACAATTTTCTTGTAGTTTTCTACTTTTCTACTTTTCTCTGTAAATTTGAAACCATTTTCCTCAAAACTGCAATTTCCTCTTGTAAAACTGACTTTTCTTGTATATTTGAGACTTTATTATAAATTTGTGGATTTTTATGGCTAATTTTCGGCTATTTTTTTAAATAAAATTACAGTGGGGTTTTTTTATAAATTTAAAACAGACTGTGGTAAAAATTTGACTTTTTCCTTATACAATTTACACTTTTGACCATAATTTTATAGAGCCAGAACAGAATAATAATTTAACTCTGATTTCAAAGAATTTTTTTTATAAAATTACATTTAATGAAATAAATTAACTTAAATTACCAAAGATGCAGTTATTTCTTTTAAAATATTTCTACATATTGATAGTTTTTTAGAAATCTCCTCACCAACCAGACAGCAGGAAAAACCTCCCTTATTTTAAAATCCAAATGTTGGCAAATTTAGTTTGTCTGAAGGCTGCTGACGGATCATTAAAGTCACTGACTTTGTAAATTTCGGTCATCTTAACTTGTCAGGTACATAATAATGAACATAAATTATTGTAATGGCTGGTGAAGTAAATCCTCACTGATTCAGTCTGTCTTGCCTCTTTCCCTGCATATGAAGTCTAAACACACCTGTTTGCTCAGAGATTTATTGTTCCCATTACCAGTTAAAACCACCATAAAGGCCTCCAGTGCTTACATACCTCTTCTGACTTTTTCCGTGTTTAAAGTACTTTAATAAGCACATGCTTCTCTCGGACAATGATGCGAGACGCCCTGCCTGGAAGGTTTGCTCTGCCTCTGACTGGAATGGTCACACGGGCAGGGTGCTTCTGAGCTCCACACGGATGACAGTAACACACGTTGTTCGTGTGCACAATTGCGGGCCGTCATTCCTTTGTGGGAGCATGGTGTTGGACTTCTCCACCCAGAGGACAATGGGCCGAAGGAGGAGGTATCACCGAGGGGTATCAGATGGGACGGTAAGAACTATGTGCCCCCCCGGGGAGAGGAGTAAATGCTGGAGAGAAGAAGTGTGTTGGAGCATTGCCTGTGTTATGTTATTTTAATGCGCCACACAATTCTCTGTTCAAATAACAATGGTTGTGGTTGGAAGTACCAGGCCTCAATGCATGGGAATAAAGATATAAAAGAGAAATGCACAGTGGCTTGGGATGCTCTTTTGCTATACTGTTTGATGGAGAAAGAATAAAGTCTTGTGTCGTTCAGCTCGTTGCCTTGCCTGCATCCTTTCTCCACACTGGTGACCCCAAGATGTTCCATGGAAAACGAGCCAAGCACCCCCCCGGAGACTGCCTGGAGGGACAGCACCAGTGCCGCGTGCATGGTCCCAATCGAGCTCCCAGGCTTCTGGCTTCACAGCCCGACAGCGTGGTTTTTGCACATAGAAGCCGAGTTTGCACTCTGCGGGATAACAACGGACGATACCAGGTATTACTACGTGGTCGCTGTGCTGGATGCACGCCGCACGCAACAGGTGACGAGCCTGCTCCAGGAGCTGCCAGCCCAAGGTAAATATGAGGTGCTCAAGAGGATGCTTCTCCAGTGCTATACCCTTTCTGACAGTGAGAGGGCAGAGAGGCTCCTAACGCATTCGGAGTTAAGGGACAAATCAGCAGTGGAGTTGATGGAGAGCATGTTGGCGCTGAGGGGGAAGGATGATGAATCTTTCCTGTTCACCCACTTGCTCCTCAGGAACCTACCAGCTACAGCGTGGGCAATCCTGGCCAACTCGCCACAGCTGGTTGCTAAGGACTACCGCACCCTGGCGCAGGAATCGGACCACATCATTTCAGCAACCAGAACTCTCAGCGTGCAGACAGTGGCACCGGCATCCATGAGGGACTCCAGCGATGGCAAGGAGCCAGTCGTGGTAGCCGGGACAGACACCAGAAGACGAAGGAATGAGGCGATCTGTTTTTATCATCACCGTTTCTGCTCAGATGCCCAACGCTGCCTGTTGCCATGCCAATTCAAGAAACCGGGAAGACGGCACTTTCGGAATTCAGTGGCAGCTGCAACCGATGGCGACAGGAACAGACTGCTTTATGTCACAGACACACATTCGGGGAGACAGTTTTTGGTGGACTCCGGCTCCCAGAAGAGCCTCATCCTGTTGGTCAATGCAGACAGGGTGGCAGGAGGCAGCGGTCCCGAGCTCACGGCCGCCAATGGATCCACCATCAGGACATTTGGTGAGCAGACACTGACAATATGCTTACACCGACGCAACTTTCAGTGGGACTTTGTGATAACTGCATGTTCCGGCCCCACTTTAGGAGCAGATTTTCTCTGTGCTTATGGATTGTTAGTCGATGTTGCTAATAAGAGATTAGTGGACGCGTCTCTTCTATCTCACTGCCCTGCACAGCTCGGGGAGCTGGGTCGACAGCGCTGGCTAATGTTATAGCTCCAGGTAAGTACCAACATTTTCTAGCACAATTCCCAGCACTCAAAGTCCCGAGTTTTTCAGCTACGGTAACAAAACACGGGGTCAAGCACTTTAAAAGGGCAAAAGGCCCGCCAGTGTTTGCGCGTCCTTGGTGTTTGGACGCTGCTAAACTGGTCAGCGCAAGAGAGAAGTTTGCCAACTTAGAGCAGTTGGGCATTGTCAGGCACTGCCAACAGCCCGTGGGCATCCCCGCTACACATGGTGTCCGTGCAGTGATTTCTGGCACTTGAACAATGCCACAGAACACGATCACTGTCCTATTCCACACATCCAGGATTTTTCCATGCACCTGGCCGGGCCAGTGTTTTTTCCAAAGTGAATTGGTCTGCGGTTACTCCAGGTCCTGGTGTACACGGAAGACGTTCCAAAAGCAACGGTAATAACTCCTTTCAACCTTTTTGAGTTTTTATGCATGCCGTTCGGATTAAAAGGCGTGGCGCAGACCTTCCAGAGGATGATGGATGCAGTGCTTCACAACTTGCCCTTCATGTTTGTCTACTTAGACGACATTCTGGTAGCCAGCTTGTCGGAGGAGGAGCACATCGCCCATCTCAAGACAGTTTTCCAGAGGCTGGAAGCGCATGAATTGATAGTTAACCCCGCGAAGTGCCAGTTCGGTGTGCCAGTGATTGACTTTTTGGGCCACCGCATTTCGACGGAGGGCACGATCCCGTTACCGCACAAGATGTATGCGGTGTCGGATTTTCCACATCCACAGACCATGAGGGCACTACAGGAGTTTTTGAGAACTGGGAAAACCATTTCCTTCCCCGAGCAGCCCAGCTGATGCAGCCGCTGTATGCCACGCTTAAAAAAAAGAAGCCTGCGGAAAACATCGACTGGACTCCCGAACAAGTCCAGGCTTTTACAAACGCCAAAGCAGCGCTGGCGAATGCCACGTTGCTGGCCCACCTGAATCCGTCTGCACGGATAGCGCTCACCACGGATGCGTCTAATGTTACCATAGGGGCAGTGGTGGAACAGTTCGTGGCAGCCGCTCGCATTTTTCAGCAAAACTTTGCGCAACAACGAACACAAATACAGCACATTCAATAGAGAATTGCTGGCTCTCCACCTGGCGATACGCCATTTCCAGTACTGGCTGGAGGGGCGCGAGTTCACTGCATTCGTAAATCATAATCCGCTGACATACGCCATGTCCAAGGTTTCCGAACCGTGGTCGGTCCAGCAGCAACGGCAATTGGCCACAGTTTCAGAGTTTACAACCGACATTCAACACGTTGCCGGTAAACTCAACATCGTAACTGATTGCCTGTCGCGTGCGTTAATCACCCTGTTCTATGTGGGAATAGATGTTCCCGCCATGGCTGGGGAGCAAGCCAAGGACGCGGACATTTGCGCGCTCCAGTCTGCGCCAGTGGGGTTAAGGCTGGAGAGCAGGGTGGTGCAAGATGGGTGCCCTCCCTTGCTCTGCAATGTCTCCACTGGCCGCCCGCGCCTGGTGGCTCCGAGCTCTTGCCACCATTGCGTGTTCAAATCGGTCCACTCCCTTTCACACCCGGGAGTGTGCGCTTCAGTGAAGCTAGTGGAGGCGAAATTCGTCTGGCCGCGCTTGCGCAAAGACGTGAAAGAGTGGGCTCCAGCTTGCATCGTGTGCCAACGGACTAAAGTGCACAAGCATACCAGAGCTACCCTCAAGCCATTCCAAATCCCGACTAGGAGGTTCAACCACGTCCACGTGGATTTGGTGGGAACCCTCCCACCGTCGCAAGGTTTCACACACCTTTTGACAGTCGTGGACCACACCACGCACTGGCCTGAAGTGGTCCCGCTGGCTTCTACCACGTCCGCGGAAGTAGCGCGCGCTTTTTTGTTGGCTTGGGTTGCACGTTTCAGATCTCCATCGGACATCACATCCGACAGGGGTCCACAATTTGTTTCGGAACTCTAGTCCACGATGGCCTAGAGCCTGGGGGTCAAAATTCACCACACTACTGTGTACAACCCCAAGGCTAACGGGTTATGCAAGTCTTTTCATAGGTCGTTTAAAGCAGCGCTCAGAGCTTCACTCACGGACACAAATTGGGTCGACTGCCTGTCCTAGGTTCTTTTAGGGCTGCTTTCCGCTCCTAAGGAGGATTTGGCAACCTCCCCGGCAGAACTCGTTTTTTCTCAGCCGCTGCAGATCCCAGGAGAGTTTTTACCGGAAAACCCCACGCCCGAGGCTGATCCGCTGGCTCAATTTTTACACAGTATGGAGGCTGTGAGCGTACCGGGTCCGGCCCACCATTGTTTTCCCCGCACATTCGTCCCAAAAAGCTTGCAGAAAGCCAGTTTTGTTTTTGTCAGGCACGATGCACACCGGACCCGCTATGCACACCGTACGATGGACTGTTCAGGGTGTTGGAACCTGGGGAGAAGCATTTTGTGTTAGACTTGGGGGGACGTAGGGAGACCGTCTGCATCGACAGGCTGAAGCCCACTTTTGTGCTGGCTGACGAGCAGGTGGTGTTGGCCCAAGCTCCCCAGTGTGGCCGCCCACCGTTGGTGGCTCCGCAAGTTGGTGACCCCTCGGCAGGGACCTGCGCTTGCAAAGTTGATGTGTTTTCTCCCCCTTCCTTTTTCCCTCCACAGACTGACGTGCCCTCCTGTACACCCCGCCAGCAGGGCTGGTCGACTGGATAGGTGACCCCCCACTACAGCCGCTATGGGCGCCAGCTCAAGCCTAAAGGATGGGGGGGGTGTTATTGCCCCTTCTGGGTGTTGGGGGGGCTGTATGGGGGCATGGTGTTGGACTTCTCCACCCAGGGGACAATGGACCAAAGGAGGAAGTGTCACGAGGGGTATCAGATGGGACAGTAAGGACTATGCGCCCCCCGGGAGAGGAGTAAATACCAGAGAGAAGAAGTGTGTAGGAGCATTGCCGGCATTATGTCATGTTAATGCGCCACACAATTCTTTGTTCAAATAACAATAGTTATGGTCGGAAGTGCCGGGCCTCAATGCATGGGAATAAAGTTATAAAAGAGGAATGCACAGAGGCCCAGGATGCCCTTTTGCTATATTGTTTGATGGAGAAAGAATAAAGTCGTGTTGTTCAGCTCGTTGCCTTGCCTGGATCCTTTCTCCACACCTTCATATTTTTTCTTAAATTTATATTTCCTTGCCGTGGCCTGGGCCCACATGCCACTTGGAGGTTGCTTCTGGGCTGCATGTGGCCCGCGGGCCACTAATTGAATCAGCCTGCTCTAGACCTTCACAGCCTTATTGTTGCAAAACATCATGATGGCATTGGCTAGAGGCGCATTTCTAAACTGCAGAATGTTCCAGGGAGCACTGTTGGAGTCATCATTTGGAAGTGGAAAGAACGTCATTTTACCATAAACCGGCCACGACCAGGAGCTCCTTGCGAGATTTCTGACAGAGGAGTCAAAAGAATTATCAGAAGAGTTATCCAAGAGCCAAAGACCACTCGTGGAGAGCTCCAGAAAGACCTGGCGTTAGCAGGTACTGGTGTTTCAAAGAAAACAGTACTCAACTGACATGGGCTCTATGCCTGCTCACTTCGCAAGACTCTATTGCTGATGAAAAAGCATGTAGAAGCTTGTTTAAAGTTTGCTGCACAACATTTGGGCAAGCCAGTAAACTACTGAGAGTATATAGTTTGGTCAGATGAGACCAAAATTGAACTTTTTGGATGCCACAACAAACAGCATGTTTGGAGGAGAAATGGCACTGCACATCAGCCTCAAAACACCATACCAACATTGACGTTTGGAGATGGGAGCATTATGGTGTGGGGTGTTTTTCAGTGCATGGTACAGACAGACTTCATATAATTGAAGGAAAGATGAATGGACAAATGTACAAAGACATCCTCGATAAGAACCTATTGCCATCTGCCAGGATGCTGAAGATGAAATGAGGGTGGAGATTTCAGCAAGACAATGATCCCAAACAGACAGCCAAGGAAACTCTCAACTGGCTCCAGAGAAGGAAAATAAACCTGCTAGAATGGCCCAGTCAGTCACCTGACCTGAATCCAATTGAAAATCTATGGAACGAACTGAAGATCAGAGTTCATAGAAGACACACACGGAATCTTCAAGATGTGAAGACAGTTTGTGTGGAAGAATGGAATAAAATCACTCCTGGGCAATGCTTGCGTCTAGTTTCTCCATATAGGAGGTGTCTGGATGCTGTTATTACCAACAAAGGCTTTTCTGCTAAATATTAAATGAATTTCCCCAAGCGTGTTCAATACGTATTCCCTGTGTCATTCTACTTTATTAAATATAACTTGTTTTGTGAACATAGTTGCCTTGATTCCTTTGTATGTATGGATTACGGGTTGTTACTAATATCTGGTGAAAATCTCAGGTCAATGACTCATTCAGAAATATGTTTAATGAGAAAAATGTTGATGTGCTCAATACTTATTTTCCCTGCTGTATATATAAAATCAGTTGCTATTATTATTGTTGTCAACTTATCATTGACATTTGTGGAAGCTGGCTAAAAAGATTAAGCTTGTAGATAGCCACAGGAAAAGACTACTGTATTAAGGACTTTATTATGTGTTGAAACACGGTACAGCATAAAAAAATGCTTACGCTGTTCTTTAAATCTGTTGTATTTGCTTAAAATCAAGCTTGTGGGGAACGTGAAATGAAGAAGCTGAATGGTTTTGTAATTCAGATTTAATGTCGGCTTCACATCCCCAACATGTCTCACCAAAAGCAGAAAGAGGCTGATCGCAGTCAGACCCCCATATTTATACATCACACAACAAAAGCCAACATCACACATCCTTGTCATATCCTTCTAATCATCCAATGTCTCCTTCCAATGTCCTCCTGTTCCTTCGCCTTACCCTGGGGGTCAGGAAGTCTTTTCAGGTCTTCACCGCCGCGCCTCCATCTCCTCGTTGTTCTCCGCAGGCGGTCCAGACCTATTGTCCTCTTCTGAGACTTGAGGTCATTCCACACATGCAATCACAAAACATCCCCCTGTGTCTATACATATGCAGATATGGATATATGAACTACAGCCCCCCCCCCAAACGTCTAAGAAAAGGACAATATATTTAGGTTCCCAGAATATAGTGACATGACTGGCATAACTATACAAGTTGACCACACCAACAGCATACTTTATACGGCATGATCACGTTAAAAACACAGTGATAACAGTAACAGTATAGTCTATGCCCCATTTCCGCCTTAAAACTGCCATGATAACCCCGACAGCATATCTTAAAACACATTATCACATTCACATCAGTCTGTGTGTCGTCTGGGTTTCAATCGTCTTCCAAATCTGCTGTACGCCTGCCTCGGCGTCCCAGCGGCGCTGTCTTGTAAGGAATCTGCAGCTTGAGGAAAAGAGTGGTTATTTGATCCCTGCGGGGGGGCTGGGACGTGTCCCTTGGGGAGTCTACCACGTCGAGGTGCTCTCGCCACCCGTACAGGCTCGTCACTCAACATGAAGGCAGGCTTGAGTCTGTCATTGCTGACTGTCTCTTTTCTATCCCCCAAATCCAGCACAAAATGCTTATCTCCAGGTTCCAGCACTCTATATGGACCATCATATGGTGGGCGGAGGGTTGGCTTTAAAGCCTCGTGCCTAACAAAAACGAACTCGGCATTTTTTAAAGCCTGGGGAACAAAAACCCGCGGGAAAGTGTGATGAACAGGGCCCGGGAGCATGTCCGCTCCCGTGCTGCTAGTGGCCTCAGAGCTGGGAGGCGCCCCGGCTCTGGATGTTCTGGTAAGAATTCACCGGGGAGCCTGAGAGGTTGTGCAAAAACTAATTCTGCTGAGGAGGCATCTAGATCCTCCTTGGGCGCAGAACGCAACCCCAATAAAACCCACGGTAGTTTGTTAACCCAATCTGCATCCGTTAGTGACGCTCTGAGGGCCGCCTTCAAAGACTTATGAAAATGCTCGCATAAACCATTAGCCTGGGGGTGATACGCGGTAGTACGATGGATTGTCGCCCCTAAGCTGCTGTCCATCGCAGACCAGAGCGTGGTGTCAGCCAGGGCTCTTTTTACTTCCGCGAACGCGCGTTCCCGCTCCGGGGACCACACGACCTCATTGGAGGGCTTTTGCTTTCTAAGCGCAGCATATAATGGCTGCATGAGCTGAGCTGCGCGGGGGAGGAAACGGTTGTAAAAATTTACCATTCCCAAAAACTCCTGCAGTGATCTGACCGTTTGTGGTCGGGGAAAATTTGCCTTGTCAGGCAATGGGACTGCCCCTTCTGGGGAAACGCGGTGTCCCAAAAAATCGATCTGCACCACGCCGAATCAGCACTTGGCTGGATTAATTATTAACCCATGTTCTTCCAACCTCTGAAAAACTGTAGTGAGGTGATTTTCGTGTTCCTCCTCAGACGTGCTGGCGACTAAAATATCGTCAAGGTAGACAAACATGAAAGGAAGATCACGTAACACAGCGTCCATCATACGCTGAAACGTTTGTGCTGCGCCTTTAAGGCCAAACAGCATGCGCCCTCCTTGGCCATACATCGCCAGTAGTCTCTTGGCCCTTTCCTCGGCCGAGGGCACGAAGCTCGCGATGAGAGTAGCCTTCAGCTCCTCGTATTTGTCGCTGGTGGGCGGCTGCTGTATCACGCTCCGCATGCATTGTGCTGTGGCGGCGTCGAGCATAGCGATGACGTGGTAGAACTTGGTTTCGTCTGCCGTCACCCCTGCGAGTGCGAACTGTGCCTCAGCCTGCTTGAACCACGAGTTCGGGTCGTTCTGCCAGAATTCTGGGAGCTTGATGGCGACGGCGCTCGCTCGGGCCGCCTCCGACGAGTCTGCAACGGGGGAACGCCTTTCATCCATTCTCACGTACTGGTCACCAATGTGGGGAACGTGAAATGAAGAAGCTGAATGGTTTTGTAATTCAGATTTAATGTCGGCTTCACATCCCCAACATGTCTCACCAAAAGCAGAAAGAGACTGATCGCAGTCAGACCCCCATATTTATACATCACACAATAAAAGCCAACATCACACATCCTTGTCATATCCTTCTAATCATCCAATGTCTCCTTCCAATGTCCTCCTGTTCCTTCGCCTGACCCTGGGGGTCAGGAAGTCTTTTCAGGTCTTCACCGCCGCGCCTCCATCTCCTCGTTGTTCTCCGCAGGCGGTCCAGACCTATTGTCCTCTTCTGAGACGTGAGGTCATTCCACACATGCAATCACAAAACATCCCCCTGTGTCTATACATATGCAGATATGGATATATGAACTACAAAGCTGTATATTCAAGTGCTTTACTTCTAAAGTGTAATTTGTAATGCTGTAGTATTGGATGTGAGAGCTGGAGAACTGTCTGAGTTTCAGCTAATTTGGTTTTATAAGGACATGCCACATGCAGTTCAGGGCCATTTGTCCATGGAAGAATGGAAATAAGGTGAGGAGGAAACACGTGTGTGATAGGGGTCCTTTGGAAGATTCATAACCTCACTTCCAAAGGAGAGACCAACTGGACTGTGGGGAATTTCACGGTCCGGCCAAAATAAAATCTGGAACAAGAAAGAAGAAAGAAGAATACTGGGAAAGAATACAAAAAAGAAAAAAAGCTGAAGCTCACATTTCCAGCATTTGAAGATTATTCCAGTATTCATGAACAGAGTGGTTTACCCCTACTAGTCCTGTGGGTTTTTTTCACTGTGGTTCTTACATCATTGTAAAAAGTTGTGTTTTTAGTGCATATGACCTATAGAGTCCTGAATAATTATTTTTGGCACACTAAAAAGATTGCATATCCTTGGAGCTTCAACAAAGTGACTAAAACTGTTGGACCAATCATCACCATCAACAGCCGGACAGACCCACAGACGTGTGTAGATGGGGTGGCCTCCTTCACCATGTGTGCTCATTAGCAAGCAGTTCAGAACACTGGAGGTCTGCATGATGAGCTACTGGAGCAGTTAGCTCACCTCATAGTTCATCATCAGTTCTTCAGTCAGTTAATATCCTTTGCCGTCCTATGGATGCGTTAGAGCAGGGGTGGGCAAACTACGGCCCGCGGGCCACATCCGGCCCATTGGTCTTTTTAATCCAGCCCGACAAAGATTGGTACATAATTGCCCAAATCAAATCATATCATAATTATGACTGCATTCATTTGACCTTGTCCTGTAATGCCTGGTCATTCCACCAGGCAGCGCATTAGGTGCAGCAAAACACTTGATTTTGCAGAGCCCGGGCTACTCTTTGTTATTACTCTGCTACTGCTCTGACAGCAGAACCCATTTGCAACAATGAGTGGGCCAAAGAAAAGAAAAGTCAACAGCGAGTGCCGAGTGTTTAATAAGTAATGGACAACTAAATACTTTTTCACTAAAGTCTGGTCAAAGGCTGTATGTCTTATTTGCCAAGAAATTGTCACGGTTTTAAAGGAATACAATGTCAGTCGTCACTTTTCCACCAAGCATGCTAATTACACTAACAACCAGTCAATGCAAGAATGGACAGCTACTGCTCAGAGGTTGGTAACTAAATTGCAGGCTCAGCAAAACACCTTTATCCGACAAACTGCCATCCAAGAATCAAGCACAAAGGCAAGTTATTTGCTGGCATTCAAATTAGCAAAGACCAGTAAGCCTTCCTCCAAAGGGGAGTTTCTCAAACAGTGCATGGTAGAGACAGCAGGTATCTTGTGTCCTGAGAGCAAAAACAAATTTGAAAAAATTAGCTTATCACACAGGACAGTGACTCGCCGTGCTGAGCTGATTGATGAAGACTTAGCTAGCAAGCTAAACAAAAAAGCGGAGTTATTTACATTATATTCCTTGGCACTGGATGAAAGTAATGACATTAAGGACGCCAATCAGCTTTTAATTTTCACCAGAGGGATTAATGACAATTTTGAGATAACGGAGGAGTTTTTGGCCATGGAATCCCTAAAAGGGAAAATGCGGGGAGAGGACTTGTATAACAGCGTGTCGGGGGTCATCATGAGGCACAAGCTACCTTGGAGTAAGCTCGCCAACATTACCGCAGATGGATCGCCAAATCTGACAGGAAAAAACGTCGGGTTGCTCAAAAGAAACCAGGAGAGGGTGAAAGAGGACAACCCCAAACAGGAGGTAATTTTCTTATACTGCATAATCCACCAGGAAGCACTGTGCAAATCCATATTGCAGCTTGACCACATAGTGAAGCCAGTTGTAAAGCTCGTTAACTTTATTCGAGCAAGGGGACTGCAGCATCGTCAGTTTATTAAGTTTCTTGAAGAGACTGACACCGATCACCAGGACTTGCTTTACCATTCCAATGTCCGCTGGTTAAGTCTGGGGAAAGTATGTCAATGAGTGTGGGAGCTGAAACAGGAGATTATCTCATTTTTGGAGCAACTTGAGAAAGCGGACGATTTTCCTGAGCTGACTAATACCGATTGGCTTTGTGATTTAGCTTTTGCTGTGGACATACTGACACACATGAATGAGCTGAACGTGAAGCTACAAGGGAAAGACCAGTTTGTGCATGAAATGTACACAAACGTCAGAGCCTTCAAAACCAAGCTAGCTTTATTCTCAAAGCAAATGTCAAACAAGTCATTCACTCATTTCCCCACGCTGGCTACACTGAAAGAGGCCCCTCAACATGTGAAAAAAATACAGGAAATCACTGGATGACCTGCATGGAGAATTCTGCCATCGGTTCTCTGATTTTGGAAAAATTGACAAGTCACTTCAGCTGTTGTCATGTCCCTTCACACAAGATCCTGAAACGGTGCCACAGGAGTTGCAGTTGGAACTAATTGATCTCCAATGTGACACCATCTTGAAGGAGAAGTTCCACTCTCTTAAACTGGATGAGTTTCATGGTTCATTAAGCCCAGCAAAATTTCCAAACATCCAGAAGATGGCACAGAGGATGCTAGTGTTGTTTGGATCTATGTATGTCTGTGAACAGACTTTTAGTGTGATGAACACCAACAAAGCACCCCACAGATCCCAGCTGAGTGATGAACACCTCAGATCTGTTCTGAGAATTGCCACAACAAAACTAACAACAGACTTCGACGCACTGGCAAAAGAGGGTGATCAACAACACTGCTCCCACTAAAAGTGAATGTAAGTATTAACACTGTAATGTCATTTTTATGTTTATCTTTGATATGCTGATATGATATTATATGCTTTGATATGCATCTGGTGCTGGCCCAGCCCGTCTGGGCCACATTGTGTGTGGCATTGTGTGTGACATTGTGTGTCACTGATGAACTGTAAATGATTTCTTCCCCTCGATGGTGTTAATACTGTTTTAACTTTGACCATGCTAAATGCTAGTTAATTAGTGTTTAGCTTGTGTGTAGCAACCTGTGCATTAGTGTTTCCTTTAAGACTTTAATATAATTGAGCCACAATACATTTGGTTGTGTCCGAGTGCTGTAAATTGGAATGGTTATGCCTTATGGTGTTGCTGTGTTACTGTTTGAATAAAATTATGGAAGTTTTCATTAATCATTTAAACCTCTTAATATATTCTTTAGGTTAGTTTTGATTTTACTGATTTGAAAACTGTTTCGAAATGTGCTATTTTTTGTTATAATTTCTTCTTACCAGAAATGACTGGATTTTTAGTCATTTTCATTAAAATGTAATAATAAAATTTAAATAAGTGAAGAAATCAATGTTCTTCTGTGGAAGTATCTATTGTTGTCTGTCCCATGATTAATTACATTAATGGGTATATAAGACTACTGCCATCTGAAGGTAAAACAAGTGGATGGTTGCTAATTTAGAAGTAAAATCATGCAAACGTGAATGAAAAACGTCACAAATTTATCACAAAACCTGAACATTTATGGAACAAAATAGCACCTTTTATTAGGAAAATGGCACAAATTTGAGGAAAAAAAGCAACTTTGCAAGGAAATTCGGTTGCAAATATTACAAAAAGTCAAATGTACAAAAAAAACCTTCAAAATTAGCAAGAGTAAACATTACTACTCAAGTAACTTGATATTTTCTACTGTTACTCACGTATTTTTACTGATGATTATTACTCATACTTGAGTAATTACAATTAAGAGATAATGCTACTTTTATTTGAGAACATTTTCTGGACACCCCACTACTCAAGGAGGTTTTTTTTTAGTAGAAACTATTCTTATTGAAGTAACTATACTTCAGTATGAAAAAGTAGCCTAGGAGAGTGATTCAGAGATGCATACAGAGGATACTAATAAAGAAAATTTCAACATTTTTATCAAAAGTAGATATTTGTCTAAAATTCCAAATAGCCCTTTTATGTGTGCCTTGGCTTTAATAAGCTAATAAATCACCATCCTCTTTACAGTAAAATCCAACATACCTGTGACAAAATCAGAAGAACAAAGCCATGTTTCGGTGCTGGGATTCCAGTTGCTTCTGCTGATTGCAGCGACCCATTTTCTTCTCCTTTCTTTAGTTTTCGGCAGTCTGTAAAAGGATAGCTCAGACTTCTTGCAGAATCTATTTGAACAGTCAAATGCAGAACAGCTCTTCACCATTTTAGATGTGCTTTGAAGGCATTAAAATGCATGAAAGTGGCTGAAATACCAGCAGTAGTGTTAGCTGGATTGCCTTGAAAACCAAAGGAATCCTCAGGCAAAGTTGCAGTTTGTCACACAAACTTGAATGGGTGGCTTACATGGTGGTGATGACAAACACACACAAGCACCTAGAAACGTCTCTAGTTGAGTCCTCTCCTCAGGTCGGTGCTGCCGACTGTACCGGGAAGCTAGACTAAGCTAGGCTAATGCATGGTTAGCCGCTAACTAACAAAACTGGACTTTCTGGATGACCTTACAGTGTAAGTCTTACACTGAAAAAAATATCTAAAATTTTAAAAAAAATTAGAGCGTACACAAGTTTCAAACATGTCGCCTCAAAAGTTGATTAAACCAGCCCGTCCTCATTTTACGTGTTTTTTGCTGCATTCCAAATGATTCAAACCAATGGTGGCACACATTCTTTTTGCCACTCAGTGCTGAGTAGAAACAATAACTTCCGGGATTGCAACGTCATGTGCATCTATTGTCTATCTTATCTTTATATCTGTAAATTTAAGAAATCTCTGTGTGTTTGTTTGTGTGTGTCTGTCACGATCATAGGACATCATAGGACGGCCTATGATATCTGCCTGATATCCCATGATGATCCTATGATCTCAGGCATCATAAGACTCGCGATGCCGTCATAAAGATATGACGCCTATATGACGTCATATAGACACAGCACATCATAAGATGCCCTATGATGTCGGCATGATGTCCTATGATGATCCTATGATATCAGGCAACATAGGACTTGTGATGTTGTCATATAGACAAATGTGTCCAAATGTGTCTTTATGATGTCCTATAGACCATCACTCACGATGCCTAGACTAATGTGTCTTTATGATGTCATATGGCTCAAAATTGGCAAGGTGAATAAGTCACAGGGCCAGTCTTTACAGCGCGTTTGTGTTTTCTGCACAACAGATTTCTTCAGCCATGGCCAATTCTACATTGCCGGGAGCAGAGTTTCCAGATCAAGCAGTCTTCATATTCTTGCTCAAGATAGAGAAACTAAGCAAAAGCGTCGCTTTCTGAGCAATGTGGTTTTTAAAGAGGTGCTGACACGGTAAAAATGTGTAACCTTGAAGAATGCCAGTCTACACTACAAATGTGTAAAATGCCAAGCAAAGCGCTGATTTTCTCCGGGTACTCCAGTTTCTTGGTTTCTACGAGCATGCATGGGTCTTCCTGAACAGGGTCGAAAGCCACTTTTTACTCAAATCTATTTTCAGGATCCTGTCCATGAACTGGAATTACGACGCACCTATCCCTCAACCAGTGGTCTGAACGAAGAAGAAGAAGAAGACCCACCAGATGGAGAGCAATAGAATGAGGAGAACTGCTGCACGTCAGAAAAGATGCCGTGAAGATGAAACACCTCAGGTTCCAGCAGTACGCCGCAGGCATGACTGTGAACAACACAGCCGTCTGAGACAGGAGGAGACCCTTCAGCAGCTGGCATGCTGAAATACTTGCTTATACTTGGTTTCTACAGGCATGGACGGGTATGCATGGGTATGTGTACTAGTTCCCTCAATTGCAATTACAGCCCAGTTAATTGTGTATTACCACGATTGACCTAAAGATGGCAGTGTTGGTCCATATTATTTGCCAAAAGTCACTTTTCAGCTGAGTATGTATTTTATTACACTGTTTAGAATTATTCACTTTTCTTTTGGTGAAATTTATGTGTTATTGATTATATCCCTTTTAGACCACAATCTGACTTTGCATCCATGTCAGTAGTTGGCAAGTATTGAGAAGTTGCCTAAACTTGGAATAAACCTTGTAAATTGCATTTCTGACTCAGGTGTTCTTACCGACACACCAGGGAGTCCGTTACACAATTTTAACAAAATCTTAATGTAGCATTCTAGCCCATCAAAGGGGCTGAGGTCGCCAAAGTGGTTAAAAAACTCTTTGGTGGCCAGGCCCCGGGGGTGGACAAGATTTGTCCTGAGTACCTCAAGGCCCTGGATGTTGTAGGGCTGTTTTGATTGACACACCGCTACAACATTGCATGGAGGTCAGGGACAGTACCTTTGGCATGGCAAACCGAGGTGGTGGTTCCTCTTTTTAAGAAGGGGGACCTGAGGGTGTGTTCCATCTTTAGGGGGATCACACTTCTCAGCCTCCCTGGGAAGGTCTATGCCAGGGTACTGGAGAGGAGAGTCCGGCCGTTGGTCTAACCTTGGGTTCAGGAGGAGCAATGTGTTTTTTGTCCTGGCCGTAGCACATCGGACCAACTCTTTACCCTCTTGAGAATCCTCGAGGGTTTGTGGGAGCTTGCCCAATCAGTCCTCATGTATGTTGTGAACTTGGAGAAAGCATTCAACCGCATCCCTCGTGGTCTCTTGTGGGGGGTGCTGCAGGACTATGGGGTATCGGGCTTATTGCTACGAGCTATCCAGTCCCTATACGACCATTGCAAGACTTTGGTTTGTATTGCCAACACTCAGTTGAACTCATTTCCAGTGAGAGTTGGACTTCGAAGGGGCTGCCCTTTGTCACCAATCCTGTTCATGATATTTATGGACAAAATATCTAGGCACAGCTAAGGAACAGAGGGTGTCATGTTTGGTGACGACGGGATTTCATCTCTGTTGTTTACAGATGATGTTGTCCTGTTGGCTTCATCCAGCAATGACCTACAGGCCTTGCTGGGATGGTTTGCCACTGAGTGTGAAGCAGCTGGGATGACAATCAGCACCTCCAATTCCGAGTCCATGGCCCTCAGCCAGAAAAAGGTGAATTGTTCTCTCCGGGTTGGGGATGAGCTCCTGCCCCAAGAGGAAGAGTTTAAGTATCATAGGGTGTTGTTCACGAGTGAGGGGAGAATGGAGCAAGAGAATGACAGATGGATCGATGCTGCAGTGATGTGGATGTTGTACCGGTCTATCGTGGTGAAGAGGGAGCTGAGCTCTAAAACAAAGCTGTCGATTTACTGGTCAATAAAGAAGATATACATATTCATATAGATAATGTGATTATTGAAAAAGTTAAGGAGATCAAGTTTTTGGGTGTAATACTAGATGATAAAATTAGTTGGAAACCACACGTCAGATACATACAAAACAAAGTTGCAAAAAATATTGCAATTATAAATAAAATTAAGCAGGTCCTAGATTACAAATCACTTCATATCTTGCATTGCTCGTTAGTACTTCCATACTTGACCTATTGTATAGAGGTCTGGGGTAGCAGTTATAAAAGTAAACTTAATTCATTGCTAATATTACAAAAAAGGGCAGTCCGTGTTATACACAAAGTCGGGTATCTCGAACATACTAATTTATTGTTTTTACATTCAAAGTTATTGAAATTATGTGATCTGGTTCATTATTACACAGCACAATTAATGTTTAAAGTCAGTAAAAACCTTTTGCCACACAATATACAAAATCTTTTCAGTGAGAGAGAAGGGAAATATAATTTACGGGGGAACACAAAATTTAAAATGCACTTAGATCTACTAGGAAGGGTTTTTGTGTGACTGTGTGTGGGGCAAAATTGTGGAATGGGTTGGGGGAGAAACACAGGCAATGTCCAAACATCCATATATTAAAATCAACATATAAAGAAATGATTTTTGAGCAGTATGAAAATGAAGGGCAGTGATTTTACAATGTGTCTTCAGTGAGGGAAGGTTGTTGTGTGTGTTATTGTGTTATGGTGATTGTGATGGTGATGGTGTTGTCTGTGTTTGTGTTGAACATGCCAGAAGAGTTTGTTTATTGTTGTTGCAATATTGTTGGATGTTGGTATTGTTGTCAATATGGACTGTTGTTGTGTCATTTCTGTTGTATAATTTGACTATGGGGTGTATTATGGTGAATGTGGTTGTGGGGTGAATGATGATTAAGAGTGATACTGTAATTTCATAAGCGTTGGCTTCTTCCCACTCCTTTTGAACATTTTATTTTTTGTGGGGGGGCTTGTTTTTTGTTTTGTTTTAAATTCTTTTTTTTCTTTTTCAGAATGTTCAAATAAATAAAATCAATCAATCAATCAATCAATCAATCTATCTATCTAGCTAGCTAAGTTCCTACCCTCACCTTTGGTCGTGAGCTTTGGGTAATGACCGAAAGAACGAGATCGCAGATACCAAGCAGCTGAAATGAGCTTTCTCCATAGAATTGTTGGACTGACCCTTAGTGATAGGGTGAGGAGCTCAGTCATCTGGGAGAGATTCTGAGTAGAACTACTGCTTCTCCGCATCAAAAGGAGCCAGCTGAGGTGGTTTGGGCATCTGATCAGGATTCCTCCTGGACGCCTCCCCCTTGAGGTGTTTTGGGCATGTCCCACTGGGAGGAGACCCCGGGGCAGACCCAGGACACGCTGGAGAGACTATGTCTCCCAGCTGGCCTAGGAATGTCTTGGTATCCTCTCAGAAGAGCTGGAGCAGGTGGCTGGGGAGAGGGAAGTCAGGACTTCTCTGCTTGAACTGCTGCCTCTGTGACCCGGACCTCCAGAAAAGCAGTAGAAGATGGAATGGATGGATGGATGGATGGATGGATGGATTAATCTAGCAATGTACCAAGAGCATACAGACTGACAGGAGAGTTACCCTTAACAGGCATGGCTGGTAGGGTATTCAGTTAAGGAGTGATTCTGCTGAATGTTATGAGATGAAACAGATCAGGCATCTGGATGAAAGTAGTTAGTAGCTAGACATGTCTCCTTAACACCAACCGAGGCAGTCGTGGCATATTTAAGATATTGTAACAATACTCTCATGTACATCTCATGCTTAAATAAAGATCATATTGCTCCTGCCTCATAAAAGATGCATGTAACACAAGGAATGCAAACAATTTGGTCATGACCTTTGTGCATCTGAGGAAGAGGCGCCAAGTTTTGTAAACGGTTTAGTTTAATTATAACTTTATTTCATTCAATAAAACACGCATTAAAACAAAACAAGACAAAATGTCCGTAAACTGAAAGAATGAAAGGGAAAATCTTATGAAATCAGCCCCTTTTATCACAGTTCTACTGTTACTATAATATAATATAATATACAAATAATACTATATACAAATGAAAAAGAAGTAACACAAATTAAACAAATGCTGCAGATTGTTACACCATCCTATCTACTTATTTACAAAACTTGGCATTTGACTAACACATTTCATTATATATGTTTATTGCATAATTTTTATGATTTTTTTTTTAAATGCAATGGCAGTCCCTGCTGTTTTGGCTTCTTTGTTCAGCTTATCCCAAAGACGGACTCCCTTCACAGACATACACAGTTCCCTCAGTTTGGTCCTAAATCTTGATGTTTTAAAGATCCCTGTTCCTTTTAAGTTATAATGGCATTCTCTTTTTTCATATATCCTTTGAATATTGTTTGGTAATGTATTTTTATTTGCTTTGAACATAATTAGCAAAATGCAGTATTCAACTAATTCATGAAACTTTAGTTTTAGTTGATAAAATAGAGGGCCTGTTGGTTCTTTATAGTTCTTTCTACTGAACCAGATCAAGTTTACATATTTGTGAGCACAACCACAGACACCATGCTGCTGCACACTGTGTCAGTCACCTCTGAAAAGAGGGGAAAAGATGCGATCAGACATATGGTGTTCAACACTGTGGGAGGAGGTAGGTGAGAGTCAACCCATACCCTCACCAGTGACAGCACCCCGGCCAGGGTAGCTGTTGTTGGGAAGAAAAATTCTGGGCTCTGACACCCAGCATCCCAGAGAGTTTGGCAGGCCAGCAGGTGGAGGATTACCTGGTGAGGGAGCAAAGCAAAAAGGAAAACTGCTTGGCTCCTTCAAAGAAAGTAACCAGTGAGGATAATGAGTTGCTTTTTCTCACTGTCAGCTGTGGGGGCAAGTGAGAGGTTGAGTACATGCCAGAGAGAGAGAGAGACTTTGACTTTCTTAAAACTGACTAAATACCATTCAACAGGAACAAATGAAATATTTGTTTTACAGAAACCAGACTAACTCAAAATATTCTTGAAGATCAATTCATTATTTTCCACACAACACTGTACTGCTTGCAAGCACCACATGATGGAAAAACTTTCTAGGTCCCCCATCATTCTGTAATAGCTGAAATCAATGATTAAACGAGCCTTCAACATTCTAATGAACACAAGAACAGCATCATCATCTGCCAGTCTTTCAGTTTTGCTCCGTCTGCTCAGGTACACTGCCACTTTAGCCGTTCCGAGGATAAAATTAAATAACTGACATTTCACTTTGTTCCTCTGAGAATACTTATAGCCCAGAATGAATGTTTGTCTGGAAAAAGCCTCACCAAACAGCCTAAAAAGATTCTCCAACATTGTAAATATTGTTATTAACCGATAACATTCCATAAAACAGTGGAAAATACTTTCATGAGCAGAACAGAAAGGACATTGACAGCTAACTGAACAGTTATTACAGAAACAAAGCATTTGTTGCAATAGTACGATGTAAAACCCTCCACTGGAGTGTTATGTATGAGAATTTACCTTTGGGGCTTGCCGTAGCACCGCCGGGGTGGGGGGAAGTTGGTGATGTCAGGCGGGCTACGGTGGTGAATATAAATTGGAATAAGAACAGAATAAAGTCAGTTGAATGTTCCTCAAGAAGCCCTCCGCTCTGTGTCATTTACGATATAACATTTGGCGACGACAGAGAAAATGGGCATGTGTATTGTGGAGCCACCTCCATTCCTACAGTGCCGAGGTATGCCAATTATACCATGGGCACGGTGGAAGGGTATGTTCGAGGTTTATGTGGCGGCGGCCGGACTTGGCGATATCTCCGACGACAGGCGGAGTCTGTTGGTGACCATCTGGGTGCAGAAGGACAGCGCATTTTCTTTAGTCTGTGTGGAGATGGCTCGCTGGAAGATGATTTGTTAAAGATGGACAGTCTTTTTGGTGACAATTCCACAGTCACCAAAAGAAAATACAGATTTTTTAGCCGTGTTCAGCATGCTGGTGAGTCCACTTTGACATTTCTTATGGAACTGCGCAGTCTAGAGGGAAAGTGCAGTTTTGGGCCACTAGCGGATGAGGTAGTGAGGGACAAATTAGTCCATGGCACGACCAACCAGTGGCTGGGGGACATGCTAAGGTTAACTCGGTGGCCTTTGTCTCTGGATGAGGTCGTGGATTTGGTGAAATTACAGGAGTCTGCGTCTCTACAGAGGCTAAGTGTTTCAGCTAGCGAGGAGCTGGCGGACTGGGCCTCCACGCAAAGGGCGGCGGTTAGCATGCTAACAAGGCCTCGAGGGCAGACTGGGAAGAAAAAGAGGAAGAAAAGGCAGCCAGTGGGATGCAACGGGGCCCATGTATCATTGGCGGACCCAGCGAGGGACGGACCCCAGGAGACGGGCCGTGTGTGTGTGGCACATGGAGGAAGACGGCCTCTCAAATGGTATGTGGTACAGCTGGACAATGTTGAGGTGCCTCTTATGGTGGACTCAGGGGCCGGCAGGTCTATCCTGAGCTAATCCACGCTAAAGAGACTGCTCCCGGCGAAAACTATCAAGGCAGGAGCGGTGAGGATTTTCGGCTATGGCCACACTGAGATCAACATGGTGGGCATGGCGGAGTTCGACGTGACATGCAGTCCGAAGAGGGTGCCTAAATTTGCTTTCCAGGTGGCACGACAGGGGGTGGACCTGCTTGGGATTGATCTGTTGGGAGAGCTGGGTTTCTTCATGGGGGACCCGGTGGGCTCTGTGGTGTTAACGGCGTACACGGACTGGCAGCTCTGTTGGCCAGCGTTGTTCATGGGCCTGGGCCGGATAGATGCTGTCTTTCATCACCCGCTGGTTAACGAGTCGGTGATGCCTAGGATTCAACCGTTACGGCACCTGCCCCTGGTGTTCCGTGACGAGGTCTTGGCGGAACTATCTAAGCTGCTGGATGCTGGGATCATTGAGAAGGTGGACGCCTCGCCTTGGATTTCTAATTTTGTGGGAGCGAAGAAAAGGGGGGGGAGTTCAGGCCTTGTATAGACTTGCGGATGGTGAACAAGGCGATAATCCCAGACAAATACCCACTTCCGACAATGGAGAAGCTCACAGCAACGTTCAGTAGATCCCAGGTGTTCACAAAGCTAGACCTCCAACAGGGCTACCTGCAGGTGCCGCTCCACCCAGACAGCAGGAACTTGATGGCGTTTGTGACTCACATGGGGGTTTTTCGTTATACCTGAATGCCGTTTGGACTGAGCTCCACCCCCAGCTGTTTTCAGAAGGTTATGTCAACGATGCTGGCGAGTCTGAAGTGCGTGGTAGCCTATTTAGATGACATTGTGGTACATAGCACGTCAAGGGAGACGTATGATGAGAGACTGGAGAAAGTACTAAAATGACTGCAGGACTACAGGGCCACCCTGAATGGAGAAAAATGTCTCTTTGCGGCAGACGCCATCGAGTTTGTGGGTTTTCGACTGATGGGAAAGGGCCTGCAGCCATTGCATTTGAACGTGGAGGCAGTCCTTCGCATCCCGGACCCTTCTACACCTGCCCAGATCTCATCATTCCTTGGCATGGTGAATTTTTATGGGCAATTCATCCCGCATTACTCAGAGACGATTGAGCCCTGTTGAAACAAGACGCAGCATGGGAATGGACACCAGCCTGTTCGGCGGCAGTCTCCAAACTTAAACAACAACTCACCTCTCCACCGGTGTTGGCGCACTTCGATCCTAACCTGGAAATGGTGGTGACCTGCGGCGCATCTAGGTCGGCATGTCTCAAATCCAAGGAAGCACTGAAAGACCAGTGGCATTCACGTCTAGGTCTCTCTCGGGGGCGGAGCAAAAGTACACTGTGGGCAAGAGGGAGGCACTAGCCTGTGTCTGGGCATGTGAGAGGTGGCACATATACCTCTACGGGTGCCATTTCACACTGAGAACTGATCATGGGGCGCTCACAACCTTGCTGGAGACGTCAGGGTCGGGGCATAGACCGCTGAGGATACATAGGTGGTCTGAGCGACTAAGGGCCTACGATTTTACCACCAAGTTTACGCCTTGCAGGGAGAATATAGTGGCGGACCACTTATCCCGGGCCACTGTGGAGTCTTCGCTGGCAGATGACGAGGTCACCGGCTCTGCTGAGGATGAACTGATCAACGCTTTGTGCAGACCACTCCAGGGAGTCGTTTTTCCCCAGGAGCTCAGGGAAGAATCAGAATGAGATCCGATCCTGGTGCAGTTATGAAAGGTGATCCGAGAGGGATGGCCTGCGAAGGTGCGGGGTGACCTGACACCCTATCACCGTTTCAGGGATAAGCTAAGCTACTGGAATGAGGTATGCATGGCCAGGGGCCAGTGCGCCCTAATCCACACTTCCCTGAGGGTGTGGGTCCTGGACATGTTGCATGACGGCCACCTGGGGGTAGTAAGAGTGAAACAGCATAGCAGGAGATCGGTCTGGTGGCCGGGCATTGATAATGATATCGAGGCCATGGTGAAGCACTGCGTGCCATGCTTGGAGGGTGGCAAGACCGGCGGACCTCCTCCCCCACCACTTAGGCCAGTGGTATTTCCGGAGGGGCCTTGGAAGCATGTAGAACTGGACATCTGCGGTGAACTCCATGCAGCGCCTTTTAACAGCCAGTTCCTGCTGGTAGCTTATGATGTATTCTCAAAATGGCAGGAGGTGCTACCCACCAGCTTGGTGACAACGGAAGTGGTTACGGGGTTCCTGATGTCCTTGTTCACCAGGTGGGGAATCCCAGACACACCCACAACGGACAATGGACCACAGTTTGTATCAGGGGCATTTGAGGAGTTTGTGACCAGCAAGGGGGTGGAGCACATCAAGACGGCATTCTACCATCCACAGGCCAATGGCGGGGGTTGAAAGGTTCAATAAGACCTTAAAGAACAGACTGAGAGCACACCTGGCGGATGGTTTTCCTTTCTCGGATGCCCTCCAGAACACTTTACTTCACTACAGGGCATCGGTCCACACAACGACAGGCTGTTCCCCGGCGGCCCTTATGTTAGGACGAGAGATATCTCTACCGGTAAATTGGTTGGGGCCTCCAAGGGTGGCTTCCCGAATGGATGAAGTGGCGTTGAGGAGCAGCGTCACAGGTCAGCAGTGTAAGATGAAGAGGAGATTCAACAGGAGGCATAGAGCAAGGGACCACAGCCTGAAAGAGAGAGATCAGGTGTGGATCAAGCACCCCATTCGGTCCCACAATTTGCAGCCCCTTTGGACGGGACCTCGGGAGATCACGAGGCAGCAAGGCCCAGACACTTGAACTTGACGATGGGTCCAGTTGGCATGCCAGCAGACTGAGGCGTGCATTACCTGACCGGGACTTAGACACCACGGGGCAGCTCAGTGTGAGTTGGTACTGGACAGCCCCACCTGATGTAGACTCACAGGTGGTACCGACAATGCCTGGTGCAGAGTCCCCTAGTGGGGGACCCCTGGCTAGAGTACGTCGGAGGCCTGTGAATTTGGACAATTATGTTCCTAGGACTATTATGGACAGTGCCGGTTGGACTTAGTGGCAGAATAACCCGCTCCAGCCTGGCAGGGTGCTCTGGTAGTCTAACCAGACACCTGTAGGTTCACTTGTTTACAGTTTTAAAAAAAAACAAAACAAAAAAATGTGTTCTGTGTACATTGTGTTATCTGGTGTTGATTTTGATTTAGTAATATGTATAGTTAGAACTTGTGAGGGGGTGGAATGTTATGTATGAAAATTGACCTTTCGGGCTTGCCGTAGCACTGCCGGGGTGGGGGGAAGTTGATGACGTCAGGCGGGCTACGGTGGCAAATATAAATTGGAATAAGAACAGAATAAAGTCAGTTAAATGTTCCTCAAAAAGCTCTCCGCTCTGTGTCATTTACGATATAACATGGAGGTCAGCAACTTTTTTCACTAATTGTGGCTTATACAGAGCCCTCCACTCAGGTTTAGTGTTGTCACTCAGACCAAAGTAAGCTCTCCATGGAGTATCACTTCTTTCATTTAATTTATCTTTAAGGTTTTAACAAACATTGTGTAGATCAATTTCTTGAGACCATCAGCCACAGTGACTATAGAGTAGCAACAACTCTTTAGGAGAGAGCTGTTGTGCTCATCAGGAACTGGGGAGACACCCAAAAGAAGGAAAACCCCAGTAGCAGCAGGTTGAACAACACCATCAAAATACTGGTGAAGCAGAGCATGTTCATTATTTGACAAAGCTTCTTTCCACCAATCCAGCAGCAGAGCAATCTACGGACAGAGTTCACTCCTAAATGAGAAGCGAAGCAAGCAGCATTGTCCAGGTTTATTCCTGCAAATTCAAGTACATGTCCAAGGGTTACCACCGAGGACTCTCAAAACCATTTAAGAAGGGTTGGTCCCATCTGACAGGCAGTGCTGAGAAGAGCTTCATGCACAACTGGCTCGTGAAGAAGCCAGTACAGTGAAACATGCTGCCCCAGTCACTCCTTTTGTAATGAACCCTCATGCGCCATTACGCTGCACACAGAGGGCAGAATGAAAAACCCAATCGCAGGAGTAGATTCGTGCACTTTATTAACAAAAACCCCAAAATAACAAGTCCAGCAAACAATCATGCAGTGAACAGCGAGTTGAATAGATGCAATGATTACAACTGAGGCCACCAGACAAACAGGGACGCCTCCTGGATGCTCTACAGCCCAGGGGAGGGAATGCCTAGTGCCGCAGGGCAATTGTCGGCACGGGGAGAAAGGCAAACATAGACTAATGGTGCTGGAGCGATCCGGGGCTATCCGGGGCTGTCCGTGCAGTCCGGTGGATGAAGCAGAAACAGGCTGAAGATAATCCGTAGGGAGAGGTGACTTGCATACACGGAGGTACACGCTGCCATGTATGAAGTGCAATGCTCCGGCGGTCTCTTCCTACTAACACAGCGTTTAAGTAATCATAATTTTAATGAGGGAAGAGACCGCCGGTATGAGGATGCGTGGGCTGAACATAATTGATACCATGTGTGCATAAGTGAGTGTCTGAGCGTGTGAATGGGAGTGAATAAAGTGTGTGTGTGTAAGTGTGTGAAACACCCATAATACGGAACAGCTGGTGATACTGACAGGAGGAGGGGGCGTGCCCAAGCTGTCAGGGAGCGGAGGACCCAAAGGACTCCCTGAGGCACCTGATGGAAAATAAATAGAGAGACAGGTCAGAACTGGGTTTGGGACCACCAAACCCAGGTTCATGACACTTTTTTCAACAGGTTCCACACTTTTAAAAAGTCCACAATAAAAACCAGGCAGTCCACTGGTGTTAAGCTGTTTTGAGTCTAACAGGAATAAAGATTTATTCAGACCCAGACCTCCCAGCTGGCTCAAGATGATGCTAGCCAGTGGTCTCCACACCAAGTCTGTGGGTCCATACAGAAACGTTTGTATGAACTGAAAACCAAATGTTGCCCCTCTGCTGTTCAGGTGAATTAGGCCCTGCCCTCCCTCATCCCTTGGCAGGTACAGTACACTTTGAAGAATCCAATGCAGCTTGTCCCAGAAGAAGTGCCTGAATCCTTGACAACAAACCTCAAGGAGGGTCAACACAAGACAATCGATGCCACAGAGTAGATGAAATCAGATTGTGACAAGAACTCTGCCTCTGTAGGACATTTTGGTTAAAATCCATTTCCAGTGAGCAAGTAGACCTTTAACCTTCTCAAGGATATCTGCCCAGTTCTGGAGAACAAAGGTGTCATCTCCCAAAAACACTCCTAAATATTTTAGCCCACCCCTCTTCCAAATTAACCCTGCAGGCAACTTGACCTTTTTCTCCAGTCCCTCCAACACTGAGCACTTCACTTTTATCTCAGTTTACTTTGGCTGAGGACAAAGAGCCAAACTGGTAAATGACCTGCACCAGAACATCAATATCATGTTGAGCGTTAACTAAAACAACCAGATCATAAGCATATGCTGATAACTTAAAAGGTTTTTCACAACCAGGTACAGTCAGGCCTTGAAGTTGGGACCTCAGCTTGTACAGCAAAGGTTCAAAAGCCAGAGAGTATAACATGCCAGACAAGGCACATCCTGGTCTCATTCCTCTCTGAACCTGAAATAGAATGCTCAGTCCACCATTGATCTTCAGTACTCTGAATATTATGGTACAATGTTTTGATGCTGTCATGAACCGAGCCGGTGTTGTCCTTTTGGCTCAGTTCTGACCATTCTCTGTGGCTCAGGCTCAGTATATTTGTGTATTTTGTTATCTTTTGAGTTCTTGTAGTTTCTATGGCTTTTGTTCTTTTCTTTTCCATGTCTGTAGCCACCACGCTGGCCGGCAGCTGTTAGGCAGCCTCCTTGACCTACATTCGTGTGGGCGTTGTCTAACACTTGCCGGTCCAACCATGCCCCCTCTCTCTTGACAGCCAGCTGATTCCCCTCCAGTAATTGTCTGTTCCGCGCCTCGCCCAGGTGTACCCAATTTGTGTTGCCAGCAATGCTTGTACTTAAGTGGCTTTTGCCAGTCAAGCATTTCTGGACCATTGTGTGTGTATACTCCTATGGATGTGTATTGTCATTTGGATGTATCGTCTAATGAGGGAGCTGGGACCTACACTGTCGCTACTCCCCTCAGTGTAGTTACCCGTTGTGTGTGCTTGTTGGTTTGACTTGGACTGCTCCTGTTCTGTGAGTACTTACTGTTCGCGTTTCCCCTTGCAGTCTAGCTGCTACGCCTTGGCACTGTTGCCCAGTATCAGTCTCCAGAGCCAGTAGAGCATCCTGGAGGTCTCTAAGTTAACCTGAGTGACTTACAGTGTGTTATTTTGTACTGTCTGTATTGTGGCCACGGTACACTATGGTCTGCCCGCTGTACATTTATCATGTGAGTCCCTTTAATGTACACCGTTGCCTTTTTGTAAGTCTTTATTTTGAAACTGTTTGTCATGGGTGGTCCTCGCGGGCCATTAATGAGACGCTATAGGCCAACCGGTGAGTTTGCATATTTATTAACAAAGGTAAAAGATGACCAAAATAAACCACCACGTGAGGCGAAAACACGAACATCGACTACAGCACAGACACAGTAATGAATAAACTTGGGCTAAGGAATGAACTTACATAGACTTGGAGAATCACAGGGTGACTGGAGCCGGGGTTAGGGACTCCAGCCGAACATTGTATGGAGGCAACGTAGTGTGAGGTCGCAGCCAGGAGTAACCTCAGCTGCTCCCTTAAATAAGGCACAACATAAATCAGGCAATGAGAAACTAATCAGTAGAATGTGAATCAGCTGTCACGATGCAGCTCGGCTCTGACAGCCAGAAGTCCCACTGTGACGCTGTCACAATAAAAGCCCTGGAAGGCCATATGACAACAGAACAGGGAAAATGCCGCACAGCCCGAGCGCAGACAGCATCAGCGCTCAGACCATGACAATACTCCCCGCTCAAAAGGTGCACTCCAGGCACAAACATAACATGCAGCCCCCCCCCCCAACCAGAAGGATACTGGGTCCGACCCAGGGAGGGTGGAGGGGGAACCAGGCCAGGAGGGCAAGAACCACAAAAAGAAAAGGGGAACACTATAACAAGGGGAAAAAAACAGAGGGCAACAAAGATAATCCAAAATGATGAGGCTAACGCGTCATAAATAACCCTAGAGCACAGTAAACACCACAAGAATAAACTCTGCCTTATGACTGAAAAGGAGACAAGAAAACTGAAATGCAGGTACATAACAAAAATATACAGTACCCTAAAAACACCAGGGGAGAGAAAAAAAAACCCCTCAAGCTTCAAAGTGGAGCAGTCGCACTACAGATATCCAAAAAAAAAAAAAAAAAATCCCAGGCAAAGGAGAAAAAACAAAAGAGCATCTCTTAAACTACAGAGAACAAAAATACAGGCACATAAAATACAGAGTACCCTATAACACCAGGAAAATAACTCAACATGCTACAGAGCAGTGATACTACAAATATAGACCATTATAAACAGGCAAAGGCAACAAAAGAGTATCTCTCAAACTACAGAGGAGGGAGAGAAAAAAAAAATCACTACAGGGATGCCGGCAGGTAACGCACAAGGCGAACAAAGAAAAAACAGTTCTGAAGGTCTACCCGCATCCATAGTCCAACTCGCAGGCAGGGAAAAAAGAAACAGTTTGGGCGGCCTACCCCAGTCCCAGGCCCGGAGAAACAGTACCTCTGGCAGCCGGACCAGGTCGCCGAACAGAGAAGACAGTCCGTCGGGTGGCCGACCCAGAATGCCGAACCAGCGAAGCAGTTTCCCGGGCGGCTGACCCATGTCATTAGACCACCAGAACCGGAGGGAAGAACTCAGCGGCAGCCTCCCTACTGAGAGGGACAGTGAGGAGAAGCCGAGCCGAATCCGGGGAACCCCAGCAGCACCCAGTGGAGGAAGATAAGGGGAAAGATGAGGGGCCAGTCCAGCATCGAACAGCGGAGGATCTGCAACTCCTTCTCCGAACTTCAACAGAACCAGCGCTGCGCTCTTGCCGGACCCCGATCGGGACAGCACTGCACCCACGACGGACGCCGACTGGGCCGGAACAGCACCCATGACAGACCCTGATTGGGTCAGAGCTGCGCCCACGATGGACCCCGACTTGACCAGTGCAGCACCAGAGATGACCTCCGAGCACGGACCTGGAACCTCCAAGACAATGACTGGAACAGGCTCGTCACCAGTGACCTTGGGAAAAGGCTCAGAGGAAGAGAGGAAACCGGGATCAGAATCACCGGCAGCGGCAGAGCCCAGCGAGACAAGCTCAGATGTAGCGATCGGCTGCACCCGGCTCGTTTCCCCGAGAGACAGGCAATAATGCTCCAGAATAGAAAAGAGGAAGACAAAATAAAGCACTTGCCTGATCTCGGGCTCTACCGCCATCCAGAACTTCGACAATCCAGGTTCAACGAGCTGGAGGTCCACTCCTGGTTCCCACTCGACTGTGGTGGGTTCCGCAGCCGGCATGATGGTCATCACAGTCTGGGGATTCTCTGGCGCTGAAGTCCACGCCGAAGGCCCGCACGGCGTGGTGGCAGGGGATCCATGGCCTGCTGGGTCAAACTGCCCCTCCACGAAGACCCGGGGATGCTTAATAGTCAGCGCAGGCTCCAACCAGCAGTCCGCTCTCCTCCTCTGCCTGTGACGTGGCTGTGGGGCTGATACCAGGCTCTCCAGGGCCGCAGGCTCCTTCTTCGTCCGGCGGTGTATTCCTGGCACCAGGGGATGCTCAGGGGAAGGAGACACAGAGGATGCAGGTTCACAATTAGTAACTGCAGCAGGTGGAAGGAGCACAGGGGACTGTGAGCCCCGAACTCCACCCCCAGGAGTCAAACAAGGCAATTCACACAGTGAAGGAAAAGAATGAAAAGACACTTGCCTGCTCCACTGAGGGCCGATGGACACTGCTGCAGCGGGCTTGGTTCTCTCCTTTCCTCTCTGGATGGTGACGGAGGGCCCCCCGGGAAGGCGAAGAGGAGCCGCTCGCACCGGATCAAGAACGGGTACAGCCGGAGACGGACTCGTGGAGCTCACAGCAGCTGGAGAGAGCGTCGAGGAGAAGGGGGGAGCAGCCGTGACAGTCCGGGGACGAGAAGCTGACAAAACAGCGGAAACAGATGACCCGAAGGCGGAGGCTGCTGTCTTTCCCTTTCGTCGAGACACAGGGACAACAACTGGCTGGGAGGCAGAGTCCTTTCAGCTACTCGGAAGTGGATCTCGCTGAGCCTTATCACGAGCATGTTGATGATGTTTACCGGCAGAGGGCGAGGCAAAGGTGAGGTCAGGGAAATGCCGCTCCTGTGCGGAGACAGAAGCTAGCAGGTCAGCGTACTCGGGGTAATCATGGAGTTCGGGACTGAGCTCCACCAGTCTGACTGCCGCCGTCACATGCTTCATGATTTGGGTTGGATGAGAGGAAGAGCGAGCCTCAGCCACACAGCTCTGGATGAGCTCAGCTGTCCACTGTGTCTCTTCCGGGGGAATCCCGGCTGATATCCTCCTCCACTGTGGATGGGAACGGCCCTTGGGTGACGTAGACTCCTGGGCTGGACGGATGACAGGAACTGGATCCCGAGGCAAGGAGCAGGAATGCCTCACCGTCAGCTTCCTGCCGGAGTTTCCCTCCAGTCCACGGATCTTCTCCCTCGTCAAGACAACCGTGTCCCGGAGAGGAGGTGGAGGCTCCTTGGCCACCCTCTCTATTTGTCCCCGTAGCGCCACTATCAAAGTCACTCTCTCCTTTCCTTCCAGAAAGGAGGTCAGATGATATCTTAATAACGTCCTCTGTGCGAGATCCAGGTGCTCATATGCAGCGTAGGTGGGCATTAGGAGACGGGCGTTGGCCAGGTTACCATCCACCTCCCGCAACCACTCAGGGCAAAACCCACGCTGGAATGCTGACATTGTTTATCAAAAAAACTGGCACCCAGAGAAGGGGAAAAACTCAAGCCTAAAAACACAAACTCACGGCGACCGGCATCTCGTTTTGGCTGCGACCTACTGTCATGGGTGGCCCTCGCGGGCCATTAATGAGACGCTATAGGCCAACTGGTGAGTTTGCATATTTATTAACAAAGGTAAAAGATGACCAAAATAAACCACCACATGGGGCGAAAACACGAACATTGACTACAGCACAGACACAGTAATGAATAAACTTGGGCTAAGGAATGAACTTACATAGACTCGGAGAATCACAGGGTGACTGGAGCCGGGGTTAGAGACTCCAGCCAAACGTTGTATGGAGGCAACGTAGTGCGAAGTCGCAGCCAGGAGTAACTTCAGCTGCTCCCTTAAATAAGGCACAACATAACTCAGGCAATGAGAAACTAATCAGTGGAATGTGAATCAGCTGTCACGACACAGCTCGGCTCTGCTGGCACGACACAGCTCGGCTCTGACAGCCAGAAGTCCCGCCGTGACACTGTCACAATAAAAGCCCTAGAAGGCCATATGACAACAGAACGGGGAAAATGCCGCACAGCCTGAGCGCAGACAGCATCAGCACTCAGACCATGACACTGTTTGCCTTTTGTGTAAATAAATGTGCTTGTGGTGTAACTTGCGCGTAAATCAATTTCTCCTTCCCCTCCTCCGTGCGCTGCATAAAAGTGCACGGGGAGGCTTGTGACAGATGTAATTAATAAGACACGGATTAAAACCAAAAGCACCAAGTCTGTCCCATAAACATTGGCGTTCAACACGGTCAAAGACTTTTTCCTGATCATTCATTCATTCATCTTCTTCCGCTTAATCCTTTTCGGGTCGCAAGGGGGCTGGAGCCTATCCCAGCATCTTTGGGCGAGAGGCAGGGTACACCATGGACAGATCGCTAGTCCATCGCAGGGCCAACACAGAGAGACAGACAACCATTCACTCTCACAGTCATACCTAAGGACAATTTAGAATCCCCAGTTTGATGCCAATTTACCTAACTTGCATGTTTTTGGCATGTGGGAGGAAACTGGAGAAATTCCGGAGTAAACCCACGCAGACACGGGGAGAACATGCAAACTCCACACAGATCACTGTTGGTCGGGGGCTGGGATTCCCGATCAATCGATTAAAAAAAAAAAAAAATTTTAGACCAAAGCGTTTTGAGACTTCTAACAAATCTCTGATCAAAATGATATTATGTGAAATCAGGCTTCCAGGTACACAATAGGTTTTATGAGTTTCTGTATTGGCTTTTATTTTGACAGTGTTTGTTTACTTCCCTTCTAGCGCAGCTCATCCTTATTTTACTCACTGGTCATGGCTGTTGCTCATTATTCTCATTATGTTCATTTCTATTTATTGGGTTTCACTCCCTCATCCCATTGTTGGGTTCTCGTCATTACTTTCAGTTGTGAGTATCGTTGTTTGGGTTCCGTCCCCCAGCGTTCCTGTTTCAGCTGTAATGTATGACTTTATGTTCAGCTTTCATGCTGCAGTTTATCTTTATTAAATTATGCTTCAACTTCACCCAGCGAGTCAGTCTGTTCATCTGCCCCGGAGGGGCGTACATGACATAATCAGAGTGAATGACTTGTTCCATTACTTTGCTTAGCCATGTTGCAAGAACTTTAGAAAGGATTTTATAGTGTGAGCACAGCAGCGACAAAGGCCTCCAGTTCTTAATGAGCTGCAAATCACTGTTTTTAGGTAGTAGTGTGATGACTGCACTCTGCAGCTCAGAGGTAAAACCTCTGATGAGACAGTCATTCAACCATCCATCCATCCATCCATCCATCTTCTACCGCTTTTCCGGAGGTCCGGGTCGCGGAGGCAGCAGTTCAAGCAAAGAGGCCCAGACTTCCCTTAACCCCAGCCACCTGCTCCAGCTCTTCAGAGAGGATACCAAGGCGTTCCCAGACCAGCTGAGAGACATAGTCTCTCCACCGAGTCCTGGGTCTGCCCCGGGGTCTCCTCCCAGTGGGACGTGCCTGAAACACCTCAAGTGGGAGGCGTCCAGGAGGCATCCTAATCAGATGCCCATACCACCTCAACTGACTCCTTTCAATGTGGAGGAGCAGCGGTTCTACTCTGAGCCTCTCCCGGATGACTGAGCTCCTCACCCTATCTCTGAGGGTGAGTTCAGCAATCCTACGGAGAAAACTCATTTCAGCCGTTTGTATCCGCGATCTTGTTCTTTCGGTCATTACCCAAAGCTCGTGAGTAGGAACGTAGATTGACTGGTAAATCGACAGCTTTGACTTAGAACTAAGCTCCCTCTTCACCACAACAGACCAGTACAACGTCCGCATCACTGCAGATGCTGCTCCAATCCGTCTGTCGATCTCTCGCTCCATTTTCCCCTCACTCGTGAACAAGACCCCAAGATACTTAAACTCCTCCACTTGGGGGAGTGGGTTGGAGCCACTCTGGGTTGGAGCCTGTCTCCAACCCAGAGAGGACAACCCACCTTTTTCCGGCTGAGGACCATGGACTCGGACTTGGAGGTGCTGATTCTCATCCCAGCCGCTTCACACTCAGCGGCAAACCGTCCCAGCAAGGGCTGTAGGTCATTGCTGGATGAAGTCAACAGGACAACATCATCTGCAAACAACAGAGATGAGATCCTGTGGTCACCAAGCATGACACCCTCCATTCCCTGGTTGTGCCTAGAAATCCTGTCCATAAAAATTATGAACAGGATCAGTGACAAAGGGCAGCCCTGGCGGAGTCCAACTCTCACTGGGAATGACTCCAACCGAGTGTTGGCAATATGAACCAAACTCTCACAACGGTCGTACAGAGACCGAATAGCTCGTAACAACAAGCCCGATACCCCATACTCCCGAAGCACCCCCCACAAAAAAACACGAGGGACACGGTCAAATGCCTTCTCCAAGTCCACAAAACACATGTAAACTGGTTGGGCAAACTCCCACGAACCCTCAAGAATTCTCGAGAGGGTAAAGAGCTGGTCCGATGTGCCACAGCCAGAATGAAAACCGCATCGCTCCTCCTGAATCCAAGGTTCAACCAACAGCCGGACTCTCCTCTCCAGTACCTTGGCATAGACCTTCCCAGGGAGGCTGAGGAGTGTGATCCCTCTAAAGTTGGAGCATACCCTCCGGTCCCCTTTTTTGAAGAGAGGAACCACCACCCCGGTTTGCCTTGCCAAAGGCACTGCCCCCAACCTCCACGCAGTGTTGCAGAGGCGTGTCAACCATGACAGCCCAACAACATCCAGGGCCTTGAGGTACTCAGGGTGAATCTCATCCACCCCTGGGGCCCGGCCACCAAGGAGATTTTTAACCACCTTGGCGACCTCAGCCCCTGTGATAGGCGAGTCATCCCCCTCGTCTCCAACCCCTGCTTCCTCTGTGGAAGGCGTATCAGTGGGATTGAGGAGATCCTAGAAGTATTCCTTCCACCGCCCAACGATATCCCCAGTCGAAGTCAACAGTGTCCCATCCGCACCATACACAGTGTGGACAGGGAGCTGCTTTCCCCTCCTGAGCCGCTGGACAGTTTGCCAGAATCTCTTCGAGGCCGACTGAAAGTCTTGTTCCATGGCCTCACCGAACTCCTCCCATACCCGGGTTTTTGCTTCAGCAACCACCCAAGCTGCACTCCGCTTGGCCTGCCGGTACACCTCAGCTGCTTCAGGAGTCCCACAAGCCAACCAAGCTTGATAGGACTCCTTCTTCAGCTTAATGGCCCCCCTCACCACTGGTGTCCACCACTTGGTTCGGGGGTTGCCACCACGAGATGCACCGACCACCTTGCAGCCGCAGCTCTGGGCCGCCGCTTCAACAACAGAGGAGGAGAACATGGCCCATTCAGACTCCATGTCTCCAGACTCCTTCGGAATGTGGTTGAAGTTCTTCCGGAGGTGGGAGTTGAAGACCTCCTGGACAGGGGCCTCAGCCAGACGTTCCCAGCACACCCTCACTATACGTTTGGGTCTACCAGGTCTGAATGGCTTCCTCCCCTGCCATCGGATCCAACTCACCACCAGGTGGTGATCAGTTGACAGCTCTGCACCTCTCTTTACCTGGGTGTCCAAGACATACGGTCGCAGGTCTGATGACACGATAACAAAATCGATCATCGACCTGGGACCTAGGGTGTCCTGGTGCCAGGTGCACATATGGACACCCTTATGCTTGAACATGGTGTTCGTTATGGACAAATTGTGGTTAGCACAGAAGTCCAATAACTGAACACCACTCGGGTTCAGATCGGGCAGGCCATTCCTCCCAATCACCCCCCTCCAGGTTTCACTGTCATTGTCCACGTGCGCATTGAAGTTCCCCAGTAGGACAATGGAGTCTCCAAGAGGAGCACCCTCCAGCACCCCAGTCACAGACTCTAAAAAGGGTGGGTACTCTGAAACATCATTTGGTGCATAGGCACAAATGATGGTCAGGACCCGTTTCCCAACCCGAAGGTGCAGGGAAGCAACCCTTTCGTCCACCGGGGAAAACTCCAATATAGAGGCAGCAAGGTGGGGGGATACAAGAATACCCACCCCTGCTCATCGCCTCTCGCCCGGGGCAACTCCAGAAAAGGCCAAGCTCCAGCCCCTCTCCAGGAGACTGGTTCCAGAACCGGAGCTGTGTGTTGAGGTGAGGCCGACTATATCTAGCCGGTATCTCTCAACCTCGTACACCAGCTCAGGCTCCTTCCCCACCAGAGAGGTGACATTCCACGTACCAAAAGCCAGTTTAGAAAGCTTGGGATCAGTCCGCCAAGGTCTCCGCCTTTGACCGCCACCTACTCCACATAGCACCGGTCATTCAACACTTCTAACAAATTATCACATCATCACAGGCCAAAAAGTTTTATAAACGTTAATCAGCAATCCATCTATTCCTGGAGCTTTTCCAGTTTGCATGCTCTGTATAGCAGCATGCAGTTGATCAGAGGTGAGTGATGCCCCTAAAGCCTCATTACAGCTTTGATCAACCTGAGGAAGACCCTCATAGAGGCTTGGAGCCACAGACTGATTTTCTTGGAATTCACACTTGAACAAATTACTGTAAAAACTGACAGCATGTTTACAGATTGCAGCATGTTCAGTTAAGACTAATCCAGGATCAGTTTCATACTGTTGTAGAGAGAGAAATGAGCAGGCGAGGCAGTGAGTTGGATCAGAGTGGACTTTATTCTCTCTCTATCCATAAGTCAACAAAAATCTTAACCCAGGTCGCTGGGCATCTCTCTTTTATATCTTACATCCTCGCCTAGCAACCTGGGGGGTTCACACCACAATACAAACAATTACAGTCTACGTTGTCACCAAGCCTGTCGGCGCATTATCATTCAGTCCGGTGGAGAAGGTACATTATCATGCAGTGCGGTGGAGAAGCCACAGTCTGCCCTGCATATCTGCCTAACAGTCTTTTAGCGTCTCCACCCCTGCTGTCCCGTGTCGACCCCCCATCGGCTTCTCTCCTCCTGTGCCATTCAGTCTGAGGGGAGAATGTAAAGTCTAGGTTCCCCCCTCCCCGAACACTCTGAATGGGCCTTAACCCTCATGTCCTGTGGGCTTCAGCTGATGTCCGTAGCAGCTGTAACGGGGGGTCACCAGCTCTGAGGCACTGCTGTGCACTCCTGGAGGCACGTCCGTCTGTGGGGGAACATTGTGGGGTTGAGGGGGAAAACACATCTTCACCATGCCATTGTGACTGATCTGACGAGTCATTTACCTGGGGAGTTCTCAGTGGGGGTCGTCCGCGCCGAGGAGCTCGGGCCAACACCACCTGCTCGTCTGCTAATATGAAGGCGGGCTTAAGCCTGTCTATGCAGACCGTTTCTCTACATCCCCCCAAGTCTAACACAAAATGTTTATCGCCAGGTTCCAACACTCTGAACGGGCCGTTGTAGGGCGGGTGCAACGGGGTCCGGTGGGCATCGTGCCTGACAAACACGAACAACGCATCCTTCAAGGTCCTTGGCACAAAAGCGCGGAGAAAGCAGTGGTGGGCTGGGCCGGGTACCGTCCCTGCCTCTGCGCTACGTAGTGAAGGCGAGGATGGATCGGTGTTCGGTGCGGGGTTGTCAGGCAAACATTCTCCAGGGAGCCACAGCAGCTGGGAAAAAACAAGCTCTGCTGGGGAAGCAGCCAAATCCTCCTTCAGTGCTGAACGCAACCCTAATAGAACCCACAGCAACCGGTCCACCCAATTTATGTCCGTAAGCGAAGCCCTGAGCACTACTTTAAGCGACCTATGGAAACGCTCGCATAACCCGTTGGCCTGGGGGTTGTACATGGTCGTGCGATGAATGGTGATGCCCAGGCTCCGGGCCATCATGGACCAGAGATTGGAAATGAGCTGCGGGCCCCGGTCAGACGTGATATCCAGAGCGGCGCTGAAGCATGCCACCCATGTCACCAAAAAAGCCCGTTCAACTTCTGCGGACGTGGTGGAACCTAGCGGCACCGCTTCAGGCCAGCGCGTGATGCGGTCCACCACTGTCAGGAGGTGCGTAAACCCCTGCGATGGCGGGAGGGGGCCCACGAGGTCCATGTGAACGTGATCGAACCTCTTAGCCAGGACATGGAACGGCTCAAGGGGGGCCTTTGTGTGCCTGTGCACCTTGGCTTGTTGGCATGCTACGCAGGCTGCAGCCCACTCTTTCACTTGTTTGCGCAGGCTCAGTCAGAAGAACTTTGCTCTCACCATTTTGACTGATGCGCGCACCCCCGTGTGCGCCAGGGAGTGAACCGACTCGAAAACGTGGCGGCACCAAGCGTGTGGGACCACCGGGCGTGGGCGGCCTGTGGAAACATCACAGATTACAGGGGCCCCCCGTTTTGCAGTACTCTGCTCTCCAGACTTAACCCTGTTGGACCAGACTGGAGCGCGCAAACGTCTGCGTCGTGGACCTGCTTGGCGGCCATGGCCGTGTAATCTATTCGTACGAAGACTGGGGCCACTAATGCGCGCAAGAGGCAGTCTGCCACCACGTTGAGTTTACCGGCCACATGCTGAATGTCAGTCGTAAACTCCGAGATCGTGGCCAGCTGTCTCTGCTGCCAGGCCGACCATGGTTCCGAAGCCTTGGCCATAGAGTACGTTAGCAGCTTGTGGTCCATAAACGCAGTGAAGGTTCAATTCAATTCAGCTTTATTTATGTTGCGCCATATCACAACAAAAGTCATCTCATAGCACTACCAAATGCAGGGAAAGCCCGACAATTGCAGAAAGACCCAGCAATCAGATGATCTCCTGTGAGCAAGCACATAGCGACGGTGGAGAGGAAAAACTCCCATTTAACAGGAAGAAACCTCTAGCAGAACCAGGCTCAGGGAGGGGCAGTCATCTGCTGCGACTGGCTGGGGGTGAAGGGATAGAGAGAATGAAGAGAACAGACATAAAGAACATGAACGGTAGAAGCCACATTATTGGAGGTCACCCGGCAGTCTGAATCTATTAACAGCAAAACAAAAGGGGGGTTAAGAGACATAAGATCCCTCCCTAATCGTAGGCTATATTGAAAAGGAAGGATTTTGCCCTGTTCTTAAAAACAGAGATTGAGTCTGACTCCCGGACCCAGAGTGGTAACTGGTTCCACAGAGAAGGAGCTTGATAGCAGAAGGCTCTGCCTCCCATTGTACTTTTGGAGATTCTAGCTATTACAAGTAATTCAGCATTTTGGGAGCGTAGTGCTCTGGTAGGATGGTAGGGTAATATCAGATTTTTTATATAAAAGGGGGCCTGATTATTAAGAGCTTTGTAAGTGAGAAGAAGGATTTTAAACTTAATTCTAAACTCTATGGGAAGCCAATGAAGGAAGGCCAGAACCGGAGAGATATGATCTCTCTTTCTAGAACCAGATAAAAGTCTTGCAGCAGCGTTTTGGATCAACTGAAGACTTTTTTAAAGATATTTTAGGACAACCTGATAATAGCAAGTTACAATAATCTAATCTAGAGTTGACAAAGGCGTGGATCAGTTTCTCAGCATCATTCAGAGACAAGATGCTCCTAATCTTGGCAATATTGCACAGATGATAGAAGGCAGTCTTAGAAACAAATTTAATATGTGAATTAAAAAACAGATCTTGATCAAAAATAACTCCAAGGTTCCTCACAGAACTATTCAGAGTGAGAGTAGCGGCATCCAAATTAAGAGTATGATTTGGAAAGGAATTTCTAAGGTTTTTTGGACCAACAAGAATGACTTCAGTCTTATCTGGGTTTAATAGCAGAAAATTACAAGTCATCCAGGCTTTGATTTCTTTAAGACAGGACTGGACTGTAATTTCCCAGTTTGGGATCAATAAAGTACATCTATCTATCTATCTATCTATCTATCTATCTATCTATCTATCTATCTATCTATCTATCTATCTATCTATCTAACTTGACTAATTGATTACAATCATCGGGTTTCATTGACAGGTATAATTGTGTGTTGTCTGCGTAACAATGAAAATGTATACAGTGCTTTCTAATGATATTACCTAACGGAAGAATATATAAACTAAAAAGAGTAGGGCCTAACACAGATCCCTGTGGAACTCCATGACTGAGCTTAGAGTTGGAAGAAAACTCATCATTGATGTTAACAAACTGAAGTCTATCGAACAAATAAGATCTAAACCACTGCAGCGAAGTTTCATTTAGTCCAACATAGTGTTCTAATCTATCAAGTAGAATGTCATGATTGATAGTATCAAAGGCTGCACTAAGATCTAAAAGGACAAGTACAGAAACAAGTCCATTATCAGATGCGATAAGGAGGTCATTAGTGACCTTCACTAAGGCTGTTTCAGTGCTGTGATGAACTCTGAACCCAGATTGAAACTCTTCAAATAAACCATTTCCCTGCAAGTGGTCAAACAATTGCGCAGCAACAACTCTTTCTAAGATTTTTGAAATGAAAGACAGATTATAGATTGGTTGATAGTTGGCCAAAACTCCTGGGTCAAGCGTTGGCTTTTTGAGTAAGGGTTTAATTACAGCAATTTTAAAAGCCTGCGGTACATAACCCAAAGTTAAAGAAGAATTAATTATATGAAGAATATGGCTACCAATAATTGGGGAGACTATTTTAAATAACCTGGTAGGAATAGGGTCTAAAAGACAAAATGAAGGCTTAGATGAGGGGATTATTTTATCTAAGTCTAAAAGGTCAATTGGAGTAAACTTATCTAAACAGATATCAAATGAAGGAGTTGTAGTAGTTAATGTACTTAAGTTTACGGTGGGAAGAATCTGACTGATTTTATCTCTAATAGATAGAATTTTATAATTGAAAAAGTTCAAAAAGTCCTGACTAGAAAGCTCAAGGGGGGTGCGAGGATTGACTGAGTCCTGACTCTTTGTCAGCCTGGCTATAGTTTTGAAAAGAAGCCTGGGGTTATTCTTATTCTCTTCTATTAATGCAGAGTAATAACTTGATCTAGCTTTTCTAAGAGATCTTTTTTTATAAATTAAGAGATGATTTCTCCACGCTAAATAGAATTCATCTAAATTAGTAGAACACCATTTTCTTTCTAATTGACAAGTCTTCTGTTTTAACCTATGAGTTTTTGTGTTAAACCAAGGGGTTAGAAATCTCTGATTAGACTTTTTCTTTTTTAAAGGGGCTACCAAATCTAGAATCTCTGTGGTATTCCTGAGGATACCGCAGAGTTCATGGAGTACTCCACCCAGGTCAGATGTGTGCTCCAGGAGGAGGGATTATCGGCTGCTACGCACCGCAAGGCAGCCTCCAAGGACTGATTGGCACGCTCCGCCTGCCCATTGCTCTGAGGATGATTTCCTGAAGAAAAACTCACAGTGGTTCCCAGGGTCCAGCAAAAGGCGCTCCAGACCTGGGACGTGAATTGTGGACCCCGGTCAGACACAATGTCTACAGGGATGCTGTGGACCCGGATGACGTGATCGGTGAGGAGGACCGCTGTCTCCAAGGCCGATGGAAGTTTAGGGAGGGCCACCAGGTGGACCGCCTTGGAGAAGCGATCCACGATGGTCAGTATCACAGTCTTGCTGTGGGAGGAGGGCAGTCCAGTCACGAAATCCACAGCAATATGGGACCATGGACGACCAAGGATAGGGAGGGGGTGGAGGGATCCGATGGGGTAGAGGAGTCTGATTTCCCCTGGACGCAGGTCTGACAGGCCTTCACATATTCTTGTATGTCCCGCCGCAGCGTGGGCCACCAGAATGCTCACCGGACGAAGTCCACAGTTCGAGCGATGCCTGGATGGCACACGAAGTGACTGGTGTGACCCCACTGGATGTCATCACTGTGGAAAGTGGTCGGGACATACAGGCAGTTTTGGGGGCACCCTACTGGCACAGGCTCCTGGGACTGGGCCTGACGGACCCTTTGCTCAATATCCCAAGTAAGGGCTCCAAGGATGCACGAAGGCGGTATGATGGTTTGGGGGGGGGGGGGGCGGCTACCTCGCCGGAATCAAACTGCCGCGATAGCGCATCCGGTTTAGTGTTCTGGGTGCCAGGCCGGTAAGTGATGGTAAAATTAAATCGCGGTAAATCTGGTGCGGTGGAATTTCTTCAGCTGCAGCTTGACCTTGCAACACACCAATGAATGGTCTGTGTCGCAATCTGCACTCTGGAATGAGCGGGTGATTAGCACGTTCTTCAGTGAGGTGCGCCTGGTCAGGATCGAGTCCAGCTGGTGCCAGTGATTTGAGCGCGGATGTAGCCAGGAAACCTTGAGTTGGGGCTTGGTCTTGAAGAACGAGTTTGTGATACACAGATCATGATGTGTGCAGAACTCGAGCAGCCGCTGTCCGTTGTCGTTCATTCTGCCCACGCCGAAGGGTCCAAGACAGGAGGGCCAGGAGTCATGGTCAGCACCCACTCTAGCATTGAAGTCTCCAAGGAGAATGAGTTGTTCAGAGTTGGGGATGATCCTGACAGTTGTTGCGAGATTCTCGTAGAACTCGTCTTTTGCCTCTGGTGTGGCTGTCAGTGTTGGGGCATACACACTGACGAGGGTGACTGGGCCTTGAGTGGTGTTCAGGCGGAGGGTGAGGAGTCGTGCAGAGCCATTGCTGCCCGGTTCCACCATCTTCAGCAGGGAGTTCTTTACTGCAAAGCCCACTCCGTGTTCCCTGTGTTCCCTGTGTTCGTCGCTGCCTTGTCCCTGCCAGTAGAACTTGTAGTCCTTCTCTCTCAGCGTGCCTGCATCGGCCAACTGTGTTTCCTGGAGAGTGGCGATATCCACTTCCAGTCTCTTCAGCTCATTATTGATGACGGCAGTCTTTCTTGTGTCGCTGATGTCCTTGAAGTTAGCAGCTAGTCCTGTCATCACAGTGCGGACGTTCCAAGTTCCCAGTTTTAGAGTTGGTCTCTTTTGTTTGGTTGTCTTGCCTGGTGCCAAGGTTCTCAGCCTGCCGTTTGGACTTCACCTCATCCCCATGCACCCAATGAGGAAAGCAGGCTGTGGCGGGACAACACCTTATTGGCTGGGGGCTGCCCAGCTTGAGGCGGGCAGTAGCTGTCCAGTGAGATCAAATGATCCCTCCCACCGTTGGGGACAACCCCTGGCGCCACACTCTACGCCAGTTGAGCGGTGGCTTATAACGGGTAACTGTCATTCCCCGTGTTTTGTCTACGCCGAAGGCGAAGCTGGAGTGTCCTCTCCAGTGATCCGGTGTTCTACCTTCCAGCGTTGGGCATTGGTAGGATTCAAGCCTGGGCAGGAAGATATGGAAGACAAGATGTTGCCCATACAGCATGTCCCCCCTCTCCACGTCACTGATGAATCCAAAGGAACAGCAGAGCTGCTACAGTTTGGCACCAGCGACGTCGCAGGAGCTGCCAGAACGATGTTGAGCACAACAGAGAACTGCCTTAGGGACTCCGACTCCGGATTTTTCCTCAGGGTTGACTCCTGAAGCCTTTCCCGTGACCGGGTATGCCACAAGGCAGCGGAGGTTTGAAATCAGGGTTTACCTTCCCCTAGATGGGCTACCTTCCCAGGTTAACAGGCCACCATCTACCCGAAGCATCTGGTTTTAAGGCGCCAGAAATCCGCCCTCGCCCCTTCTCCTATTAGTAAAAGCAGTTCTGCTGGGCTTAGAAACTAAACCACACGGGCAGACTAGGAGTTGGACTTAGTTGTCAGAGGCTTTTTGAGACGCACACCATAAGGAGCATTTTATAAGCACTGGGAGCTTAACTCCAGTGCCGCTCCTGGCTATGACAACCTTGGAACCATGAACTCAGCAGACACGAAATTACCCTCTGACCCCGAGTCAACCAGTGCCTCAGTCCTCCTCTCAACCCCTGGCAATTGCACGAGGGCCAAAATTGAAAAATTACCAGGGGGAAAGATTTGGTCCCGCCCGCCAGACCCCCCATGGTTACTGACAGGCCGCGTCTTTTAGCCGCTGGTGGCATTCGTCCAGGCTGTGGTTCGTTAAGCCACAGTACGTGCACACGCCAGCCCTTCGCCTTCGCTGGCGCTCATCATTGGTCAAGTGCCGAGAGAGCTCCATCGGTTCAGGCGAAGAGCTGGCGCTGCCAGTGCCAGTAACTACAGCGGACACATGCTCAGCCCGCGGGCGAGAGGACTCGTGCTCCTTCGTGCACTCACGGTAACGGTTATCCAATCCAACAGCCAGATCTATGAGACCGTCGAGAGTGTCCAGGACAGGGTGAACCGCCAGATCATCACGGAGTTGATCGTTCAACCTGTGGAGGAACGCACTGCGTAACACAGTATTGTTCCACCCCGAATCAGACGCAACAACCCGGAACTCCACTGAGTACTCGGCCACAGACAGGGTGCCCTGGCGGAGCGTCATCAGGTGGTTCATTACGTTGCCCTGACTCTCGGTCCAGTCAAACGCACAGGAGAATGCGGCCACAAATTGCTCAAGCGTATACTGACGCCCCTTGGGGTTGTCTAACGTGGACTGTACCCAATCGAGGGCTCGATCCCTGACCAACTAAGATTCGTGCGAATATGGCGGCGCACACAGTTGCAGCGGCTCAGTGGTTCACCAGTCGGAGCGGTATTTGGATGTGTTTTTTGTTTTATGTGTTTGTTTTGTGCACATTCTGCCGAGCAAATATCACCTATAGCCGGCATGATATTCTGAAGATCGGAATATGCTACGAGGGGAAAGTCACAAGTGAGTTTCTCCTCTCACACAAGATCCCGGTGGAAGTAACGAGGAGTCCCGGCTCTCCATGGATTACCATCCCAGTGGGGAGGAGGCACAGGCGGCGGAGGGAGAGGAAGCAGAAGCGGGGCTGTAGGGCCGGCGTGCTAGTAAGGCTACGGAAGCAGCCATTCAAACCACCGCTTCCCAGCCTTTTCCTCTCAAACGCCAGATCTCTCGTGAACAAGATGGAGGAGCTAAGGTTACAGATTAAGGTAAACAACTGTGCCAGGGATGTATGCATTCTTCTTATCACCGAGACCTGGCTTCAACCATTTATCCCAGACTCAGCTATTGAGCTAGCTATTGGGCTACACAGTGCTATGACTGAACAGCGGATTCCGGTAAGAGCAGAGGAGGGGGGCTCTGTGTGTACGTAAATAACAGCTGGTGTACTAACTCAGTGATTATGGAAAGTCACTGTTCATTGGACATAGAGTATCTAACTGTTAAGTGCAGACCTATTTACCTCCCTAGGGAGTTTACTGTAGTTTTGGTAATGGCTGTCTACATTCCACTGGATGCTAATGCTAACTCAGCTATCGGATTGCTACATGCTAGCATTAGCTATACACAGAGTATTTACCCTGACGCTGTGCAAGTTATAGTGGGGGATTTCAATCATGCAGACTTAAAGGCAGCACTCCCTAAATTCCATCAGCATGTCAAGTGTGCTACTAGGGGAGTGAACACTCTGGACAAGGTCTATTCAAACATCAAACTGCGCTATAGGGCTAGACCATTACCTCATCTGGGCCAGTCTGACCATCTGTCCATGCTATTAATTCCTGCATATGCCCCCCTCAGAAAAACTGCTCCCATCATCTCTAAGACTGTTGCCATATGGTCGGAGGATGCTTCCCAGCAGCTGCAGGATTGCTTCGACAGGACCAACTGGGAAGTCTTCGAACATCAGGACCTGGAGCTGTTCACAGATAGTGTGCTGTGCTATATCAAGAACTGCATAGACACTATCACAGTGAACAAACGGATCCGTATCTTCCCTAACCAGAAGCCCTGGATGAACCGGGAGGTCCAGCAACTGCTGAGGGAGAGAAATATCGCCTTCAGGTCTGGTAACAGCGAACTCTACAGCACAGCTCGGGCCAACCTGAAGAGGAGCATCAGAGAGGCTAAGGCAGACTATAGGAGGAGGATTGAGGACCATCTGGATAGCAATAATAGCCGGCAGGTGTGGCAGGGTATCCAGCACCTGGCCAACTATCGAACTAATCCGGGAACCGCGGTAGGTGACCTCACGCTGGCGGAGGAGCTGAATATCTTCTTTGCCCACTTTGAGGTCGCTGCACCTGTCTCGGCCAACCTACACCAGGCCCACAGCAGTATGTTCCTCACTTTGGAGGAACATGAGGTGAAGCGCACCCTGCGGTCCATCGACCCAAGAAAAGCAGTGGGTCTGGACAGTGTCCCGGGACGTGTGCTGAGGGACTGTGCAGATCAGCTGGCTGGAGTCTTTACTAAGATTTTCAACCAATCCCTGGCACAGTCCACTGTCCCATCCTGCCTGAAGTCCTCCACCATAGTCCCCTTACCCAAGAAACCTCACATCTCCAGCCTCAACGACTACAGACCAGTCGCACTCGCCCCGGTGGTGATGAAGCACTTTGAAAGGCTGGTCCGTAGTCATATCATAGCAGCACTGCCCCGCAGTCTTGACCCCCACTAGTTTGCTTACAGAGTGAATCGATCCACAGAAGATGCGGTGGCCACAACACTCCATGCCACTCTAGCTCACCTGGAGCGGCAGAGAAGATATGTGCGGATGCTCTTCGTGGATTACAGCTCTGCATTTAACACCATTCTTCCACACAAACCGGTGGTCAAGCTGGGGGACCTGGGGCTTCCTCAGGCCATATGTATGTGGATCAGCAGCTTCCTCTCTGATCGCAGACAGAGAGTCAGGGTGGGCCATCATACATCTTCGGCCCTAAGCCTCAGTACCGGACCCCCCCAGGGCTGTGTGCTGAGTCCCCTGCTCTACTGTCTGTATACACCCGACTGCACCATTGCCCATCACAATAACACCATCGTGAAGTTTGCAGACGATACTACAGTGGTGGGTCTCATTTCGGGGGGGGGGGGGGGACGAGTCTGCCTACAGAGATGAGGTGGTGCGGCTGTCGTCATGGTGTAAAGACAATAACCTTCTCCTGAGCACCTCTAAGACTAGGGATGTAACAATATCAAAATCTCACGGTACGATATGATTTCGATATTGATCTCGGTACGATATTTGTTGCGATATTGTGGAGAGGCTCACGGTATTGTAAAATAGCTCATAATATTGTGTTTGTGATGATAATAACCAAAAACTGCCATTAAATCTGTTTTTGCCAGTCACCAGGCCATTTATTTTTATATTTATGGATCATGACAACATAAAATGCTGATCACTTAGTGCTTTTAAAGTGCAAGTTCAAGTCAGGAACATTAATATACCATTTGGTAATATTTGGTCACATTGTGGAGAGTTGTGAAGGACGAGACTGAGTGTATTCCTCAGGTTCAGCTTTATTCACAATGACATTCTCCAACATTCAAAAGCAGAAAAAGAGGATGAATCTTCTCACATCTGTCCTTTTATACCAGGACATCAAACATACAATCACATGGTGCTTAATCAAACATACAGTCACATGGTACTTAATCCCAGTCACAATGTAACTTCCCCCGATCTTAACACCATCCACCTCCTAGTCTCCGGTGGTCAGGAAATCTCTCAAGGCCATCTCCTTGAAACAAAAGGCCAGATCTCACACCCTCCCGTTACCTCTGGAAGGTTCAGTCCCTTTGTTCCCCTGAGACGTGAAGTATACAATAAGCATACAGTGATATATCTGTGGAGCATCTGAAACCAACATATGTGCATATATGTGTGCCACAACATAACTGATTCTTCTTATGTGCAAGGATCATACTAAGCAGCAACTAGAACAACTGTAAACAACAATAGGGAATTCCCTTTAAGAGCAAACAAAGATCAAGTTAAGCCAGGTTCAATGTGTAAAGTAAAATTAATCATAAATGTGCTAGGGCCTAGCAGGCTAGGCAAATAAAAACAGCCTGTTGAAACAATTAAGTCAGGCAAAAAGCCTACTGGAAAACATTGACCTATCCTTTAGCTTATGTTCAAGTTTTTCTTCAGAAAGATCAAAAGATCTACATTGCAAGGGAGAAGAAGAGACCTCTGGGCATTTACAATATCCCCTGCTGCAGAAAATACTCTCTCACTGGGCACTGAGGTAGCGGGTATACATAGGTAGGTCTTTGCTAATGAGGACATTATCTTTGCTAATGAGGCCATTGTCTGTCCGCCACCCTCTCTCCTTTAGTGTTTTTAGACATGGCAAAAACAAAATGCCTCCACACATCTGATTTAAAAGTTGCTAGGGTTTGCACAATCTCAACTTCCTGGGTGTTTTCTTTAGTATTTACGTGAGCCGAACTTTGTCCGCCGCCATATTTGTTGTGTGGGCAGCGCTCAACAACAGTTCTTGTGACGCCGCCGCGCAAAGGATCATGGTCTGTGTAGTTTACAATGCTTTGTTGCACGGGAGCCTGCTTATTACTTCTTGTTTTTTGACAGATACCCACCCTCTTAATACCGTAACACAACCACGAAGGTATCGAGACACTTTTACTACCGCGATATCGCGATAACGTCAATATCGTTACATCCCTATCTAAGACTAAAGAGTTGATAATAGACTACAAGAGGAAGGAGACAGAGATTCCCACTCTCATCATCAGCGGGGACTGTGTAGAGAGGGTAGCTGACTTCCATTTCCTGGGAATCCATATGGAGGAGAACCTGTCCTGGAGTGTGAACACCTCTGAGCTGGTGAAAAAGGCCCAGCAGAGACTGTGCTTCCTGAGGAGTCTCAGGAAGGAGAACATCACACAGAAGCTGCTGGTGTCCTTTTATCGAGCTTCAATTGAGAGCATATTAATATACTGTAAATGCATCTGGTACAGTAGTTGTACAGTAGCTCAGAGGAAAGCACTCCAGAGGGTCATTGACACCGCCCAGAAGATCATTGGCTGTCCTCTCCTCACGCTGGAAGACCTACACTGCTCTCGTTGCCAGAAGAAAGCCCAAAATATTTTAAAGGATACTTCACATCCTGGACACTCACTGTTTGAACTACTGTCATCTGGGAAACGATATTGTGACGTTTGCAAGGTTCACACAAAGAAAATGGAGCAAGATGGTTGTGATCAACGGGCTTTATTTTACACACACTCTGAGCACAGGCAGGAGGGGAGGTCATTCTCCCAGACCTCCGTTTAAATCACAGTTACACACGCATAATAAATCTTGCCTATGAAATACTGCTGGGTAATTATAACTGCGTTATAATTACCCAGCAGCAGAATAGCTCAGTAATAACATTTACTACACACACAAAGTAACGTTTCAACTGGCAAAGCATGCTGGGAAATCCCTGCCCCCCTTAAAATGACCCCGACGTTACACTGCCCTCCCCTGGACTGGTTTCTGTCCCCAGAAAATTCAAAGTCCACTTTCAGAAATCCAACGCGAGTCAGCCCGGTGCCAGGGCGGCATGCACGGGCCATCCAGTGTCCATCTGAGTCTCGGTCGGAATATCTGGTTGGGGTAGGGTTCCGGTTTGGCCACCAGCGGGCGGATGGACACATCTGACAGCCTCTGTAGGACCACGCACAGTCCCTTCCCTGGCAGCGGGAGTCCCAAGCCCGCTCCGGCCAACTCCCACCGCTGCCAGGTCTCCCAGGCGGCCGCTGGCCCGCGTCCATGCGTCCAGCCCTTGCCGCGCCTGGAAAATGGCCGGATCTTCATCCTGCTCGCTCCGCTGCTGCGCGTCTGCTGCGCCGAGGGCCTCCGTGACGTCACCGAAAGGGAAAGCATCTGCGGGTGGCGGTAGGACTACACAGTTCCTCCTCTGGCAGCGGGAGTCACGACTCCCACCGCTGCCAGGACCTCCCAGGCGGCCGCTGGCCCGCGTCCAGGCGTCCAGCCCCTGCCGAGCCCGGGAAAAGACCGGATCTGTCCTGCTCGCTCCACTGTTGCTGCGCTCCAAAGGCCTCTGTGACGTCACCGCCGGGGGGAGCATCTGCAGGAGGCGGCTTTTTCTCCGTCCATGCCACCTCGCTCTAATTCAACGTCGGCGAGGGGCCAGTTTGTTGTGCGCTGTGTGCGGGGCAGTACCATGCGATGTACCTGGCTCTGTGCAGCGGAAGACCCCCTTCATCGCGTCGCCGCCGCTGTCTCCTTCATGCACGCGCTGCTGTGATCTGCCGTAGCTCCTCCTCCCACTCTCTCTCAGCACGGTGGTTTCCTCCGATGACCAGTCGTTCAGCGCGGCAGCCAACTCGACCTGGGCCCGGTGGTCGTCCAACAGGTTCTCGCCGTTGTAGTGGGGAATCTTGGCCCGCTGCTGGACGGATGGGACGGTCATCTCCCGGTCAATCGCTGCTCCTAATTGCTCTGGAATCGCCAGCCCGTCCTGCCCTGAAAAGGGCGGGAAATGGGGCTGGTTTGCTCTGCTGAGTCCCGTCGAGTCCGCTGCTCCGTCTATCGCGGCAAGCCTCTCCGGGGGGGGGGGGGGGGCCGGCGTCTCAGCTCTATGCTCCGTTCCCAGCCGAGCGATGAACCGCTCCGGCCGTTGGACCTCCGCCTGGATCCTCATCTTGCTCCATCCCCACTCCTGACACCAGTGTGACGTTTGCAAGGTTCACACAAAGAAAATGGAGCAAGATGGTTGTGATCAACGGGCTTTAATTTACACACACTCTGAGCACAGGCAGGAGGGGAGGTCATTCTCCCAGACCTCCGTTTAAATCACGGTTACACACACATAATAAATCTTGCCTATGAAATACTGCTGGGTAATTATAACGCAGTTATAATTACACAGCAGCAGAATAGCTCAGTAATAACATTTACTACACACACAAAGTAACGTTTCAACTGGCAAAGCATGCTGGGAAATCCCTGCCCCCCTTAAAATGGCCCCGACGTTACAATATAGACAAATGAACACAAGGACAAACAGACTCAAACACAGCTTCTACCCAACAGCAATAACCATTCTGAATAAAACGAGGAAGTAATGTGCTAAATGGACATGATTGTATGTTGTTGAATGCTCTTTGCAATGAGTGTGTGTGCATGATGTCCTGTGTTGATGTCTGTGTGAATGTGGCTAGTTATTTATTCTTTTAATTATTATTTTTAACTGGTTTTTAGTAATTTTAGGTCTATGTTTTTTATAATGGGGCAATGGTTTTATAAATGGGGCACTGACTGGAGAGCACTTTGAATTTCATTGTACCTGTGACAATGACAATTAAAGATCTATCTGTCTATCTATCTATCTATCTATCTATCTAACAAAGTAAAAAATTGGATCTTGGCTACGTTGTTTGGGTACTCCTCCCCAACCTGCTCCAGGTACATTTGAACTTAAATTAGAAAACCCTTACATTTCCCCACCTCCCCCGCGTACAGGGAAGGTGTGGGAACGGAAGTAGTACAGCGCACCGTAGTGCGCGGAGGAGGCTGGGGGGGAGCGGCCAGAAGAGGCACTGTAGCCCAAAGTTTCATCATATTGGATACCTGTTGTGTCAACACAGCGAGCTGGTGCTTGGTCGCCACTAGGCAATCCATAGCTGACAGCTCCTGTGGTGCGGCATCGGTTGCACAATCTTCCTGGCTGGCTCGTTCTGTCATGACTAATAAAACTTGACAGCACACGTGCACGATGCCAAAGCACAGGAGGAACCACACAGAGGGGCACGTTTGAGAGTTTTATTAAATATCAAAAAACCAAAGCGCACAGCTGCAGAAACAGTCACTCGCCAGAGGAATGGCCCTGTGGAGAGAAGACAAGAGCTGTGAGCAGAGGAATGGAGTAAGGGGAAATGGGTGAGCCAAATTGCCACTTACTTGGGAAATCTAGGGATGACCGGCAGGACCCAGCGGGGAATAAACGAACCAGTAGGGTAAGGGGAGAAGATGAGCTGATGGTGCCTGACTGGGTGGAGTAGGAGCTGAGGACGGTGAGATGTGGCAGGGGAGCGCGCACAGTCCAAGAGACACACCTACACGGTGGCAGCAACCTGAGGAAGGAAGAGAAATAAGGTGAGACGTGTTCACACTTATTGTTTAAATTTGCTTGCCTGTTAGCGGGCAGTATACCCAGACGAGCCAGCATTGACTGCGTGGGGAGAGCCTCCTTAAGTACGCTGGCTGATGAGTGGGTGCAGGTGTGTCTTGTGCCTCAAGTGTCGTGATGAGTTAGTGAATGTGAGGCAGGATGGGAGGGGCGCACTCCCGCTGCCCATGACATCTTGGCCATCCTGTTGTATTACTCCAGACTCCCCAACATTCTTCTGACTGTCCAGCTGGATGTCAGTTGTTCCATCCTGCTCATCCTCATGTATGTCTTTTACCTGACTTCTTCCCTCTTCCCCACTCACACTCCCCTGCCTGTCTTGCATTGTTTCATTTTTCTTATCCACAGTGCTCTGGTTATCATGACTTGTCACCCCAGGTTCAATCTGTTTCTGGATTACAGTTTGTTGTCCTCCAGCAGTGGCATTATTGCTGTTGGTCTGTCCAGAGGAAGATTTTTTCACAGGACATGCTCTAACTAGATGTTCTTCACTGCCATAGCTGAAACATTTCATAGTGTCTGATGTTGCAAAGCTCACATAAACCCATCAATTCTGTTTAAAAACTAAGTTTAAATCCTCACTTCTGTTGTTCAAAATCATGTAGGCTTCCCTCCTTTGGGACACCACATGCAGTAGTGGGGATGTGCAGCCCGAGTGAATCTTTCTGACTTGTGAAGTAATTTTTCCATGACGAGACAACTGTCTGGTTAAGATTTCATCTCTGATAAAAGGAGGAACATTAGACAGCACTACCTTTTTGCTGAGGTGACAAAAGGGAGAACAGGCACGAAAGTATCATGCACAACCGTTCCATATTCTACCACCGTGTTAGCCTTTTCAATGTCACGGTGGCCCTCGCGAGCCACCAGAAGACGCCACAAGTCACCGGTGAGTTTGCAAAGATGTTTATTATTAAGGGCAAGGGAACAGAGGATAACACAAAGTAATGAAGCACTGGAAAGTAATGAGCCACGATGGGCAAAAACACACTACAGTGCAGGACAGGATCACAACAGAGTAAACTTACAATTGGAATGACGAGTAGAGAGTGTCTGAGCCGGGGGATGCCCGATGCGTCAGACGATTAAGAGTCTTTGAAGGTTAACAGAGACTGCTGCATCAGGGTGCATTCAGCGCCCGCTTTTAACGCCGGACACTAATGACCCCGAATGCAGCACAGCTGTTTGGCCTTGACAGCAGGAAGCTCCACCAGGCGCTGTCACAATAAGAGCCCGGGGAGCCAGAGAAGAAAACCCTGCTGTCAAAGCCTGAAAAGGATGACATATGACCAGAGTGCAGACAAGATCGGCACTCGGATCATATCAGTACCTCCCCCTCGAGGGCGGGCTCAGAACCCCCAATGACACCCAAGCCCCCCACCCCCACTAGGATGGGCGGAAGGGGCGCAGGCCAGGAGGGAGCAAACCAGAAAAGACAAAAAAAACATGACGATGACAGGGAGCAAACGAAGCAATTACAGAGTAAGGTAGGGAGAAAGAAGAAACAACCCTCTATAAAGTGTGGATGATACATAGACAAGATCAAAAAAAGATGCAACAACAGAAGGAGGCCTATGACTAAAACACCCAGGCCCATAAGACATAATGTGGCCAATACAAATCATCCCTCAGACAGGAGAGAGGGGAGAGGAAAAAAAAGACACGCTAAACAGTGGTAATCCATCGATCAAAATAAGGCACATGACAACATACCATGATCGAGGCAGATTGAAAAAATAACACAACTACAGGCTTTGACAATAGAGAAAACCAATTCCAGAGGCAAAAATACACCAACTAATACAGGCAACAAATGGACATTTGAAAAGGGAAAAAACTAACAAAAACACCGGCTAAAGGAAGAGTGAGAGATGCATAACTACAGACACAAGACCCCCACACATCCCAAGAGCTTACAGACATGAAGATGAAAAAAAAAAAACCCGGGATGACGGCAGTCCTGGTTCTGAGGCATGGAGGCAGATAGTTCGGGGGGCCGCCCAGCATCCAACGGCCATGTAGCAGGCAGGGGGGAGAAGGACAGTTCAGGCGGCCTACCCCAGTCCCATGCCCGGAAATACAGAGTTTCTGGTGGCCGGGCCCGATCGCCGAAAAGGTGGAAAAGTCCGTCGGGTGGCCGCCCCAGAACCCCGAAGCAGCGAAACAGCTCGCCAGGCGGCCGACCCGCATCACACAGCCACCAGGACCGTAGGGGGGAAGTAGAGGATGGTTTCCCTGGAAAGGAGGAAGACGAGGGAGAGCCAGGTGAAGTGTTCGGAACCCCAACGGCCCCAGGTGGAGATGAGCTGTGATCATCTGGAGGACGAGGATGATGAAGATGATGATAAAGATGAGGAAGAAGATGAGCCAGTCTAGTGTCCGGTGGCAGGGGATCTGCAGTTCCCTCACTGACCTTAGACTCTGCTGGTGCTGCACCCTCGTCGGACCCCGATTGGGTCACGGCTGCACCCGCATCGGACCCCGACTGGGTCGGCGCCGCACCAGTACCGACCTCCAACCCCGAACCCGGACCATCTGGCACAGCGGACAAGATCAGCTCCGCGCCGGCGACCCTGGGAGAAGGCTCGGGAGAGAGAAAAGAACCAGGATCAGGATCACAGGCAGCGCCAGAACCCGGTGAGACAAGCTCGGATGCAGTGGGCGGCTGCACCCGGCTCGCCTCCCCAAGAGACAGGCAAAAATGCTCTAGAACGGAAAAGAGAAAGACAACCCAGAGCACTTGCCTGATCTCGGGTTCCGACGCCGTCCAGGACTCCGATGATCCGGGCTCAGACAGCAGGAGGTCGTCATCAGGCTCCCACTCATCTACGTCGGGCTCCGCAGCTGGCATGATGGTGTCCGCAGCCTGAGGATCCTCCGGTACCGACGTCCACTCCGACGACCCACATGGCGTGGTGGCAGGAGACCCTCGACCCGCTGGACCAAACCACTCGTCCGTGGAGACCCGGGGACGCTTCTTCATCGGCGCAGGTTCCACACTGCAGTCCGCTCTCCTCCTCCGCCCACGACGTGGCTGCGGGACCGGAACCAGGCTCTCCAGAACCACAGGCCCCCTCCTCATCCGGCGACGTTGACCTGGCGTCGAGGACCACTCAGCCGAGGGAGACACAGAGGAAACGGGATTAACAATTAAAGCTACAGCAGGTGGTGGGAGCTTGGGGGGCTGCGAACCCGGAACTCCACCCCCAGGAGTCAGACAAGGCAAACTACAATGAAGAGGATATGAGTGAACTTGGACTTGCCTGTCTCCCGGAGGGAGGATGGCGCCTGCTGTAACGGACGTTGCTCCTCCCTTTCCCCGCCGGATGGTGACAGAGGGCCCCCTGGGAGGACGAGGGGGAGCCGCTTGCGAAGGTTTCCGGGACGGGGCTCTCCAAAACAGGACTCCAGGCACACACAGCAGCCGGGAAAGGCGTCAAGGAGGAGGGGGCAACAGCCGAAACGAGCCGGGCACGAAGTGCTGACGGGACAGCAGGAGAAGATGGCCCGGGGGGAGAGGCTGCGGGGATTCCCTTCTGACAAGGCGCGGGAGTGACAGCTGTGTGGGAGGTAGAGCCTTTGCGGCAACCCGGAACTGGATCTGAACGGGGTTCTCGCTGAGGTTTCTTCACGGCTTGGTGACGGCATTGACTGGCAGGAGGCGAGGCGAAGGTGAAGTCTGAAAAACGCCACTCCTGTGCAGAAACAGAGGCGAGCAGGTCGGCATATTCGGGGTAACCATTCAGCTCAGGATTCCTCTCCACCAGCCTGACAGCCACCCTCACGTGCTTGATGATTTGAGTGGGATGAACAGCGGAGCAAGCAGCAGCCACTCGGTCCCAGATGTCAATTGCTGTCAGCTGCAACTTCTCTGGGGAAATCCCGACTGACGTCATGCTCATTGGGGAAAGACCCCTGGATGGAGCGAACTCCCGGGCCGGAACGGAGGCAGGAGCGGGATCCCGAAGCGAGGGGCGACGATTCCTCCTCTTTGGCTTCCTGCCGGGGTTTCCCTCCAGCCCACGGAGTATCTCACGCTGTGCAGCGATATCATCTCTCCTCACGCTGACTTCAGGGTGATAAGCGAAGCGGGGGAGATGATTAAGAACGTCCTCAGCTTGGCCCAGGTACCGGTGCACATCGCTGTGGAAGTCGAGGAGGGAGGCGGCGATGAGGATTTCATCGACACACTCGAGGGCGTCCGACAGCTCGTCGCTCCGACTCTGAGCGCGGACCCTCCGCAACGGCACGCTTCCAGCACGGTACCCAGACAGGAAGGAGCAGTCCAACTGCAAACTCACCGGCAACGAAGTCTCGGTGTGGCGCCTCTATTTAGATGTCCTGGCAGCAGTCTACTGTCACGGTGGCCCTCACGAGCCACCAGAAGACGCCACAAGTCACCGGTGAGTTTGCAAAGATGTTTATTATTAAGGGCAAGGGAACAGAGGATAACACAAAGTAACGAAGCACTGGAAAGTAATGAGCCACGATGGGCAAAAACACACTACAGTGCAGGACAGGATCACAACAGGGTAAACTTACAATTGGAATGACGAGTAGACAGTGTCTGAGCAGGGGGATGTCCGATGCATCAGACGATGAAGAGTCTTTGGAGGTTTAACAAAGACTGCAGCATCGGGGTGCATTCAGTGCCCGCTATTAACGCTGGACACTAATGACCCCAAATGCAGCACAGCTGTTTGGCCTTGACAGCAGGAAGCTCCACCGGGCGCTGTCACAATAAGAGCCCGGGGAGCCATAGAGGAAAACCCTGCTGTCAAAGCCTGAAAAGGATGACATATGACCCGAGCACGGACGAGATCGGCGCTCGGATCATATCACTCAATAGTGTCAACAAAAATGACAACTGCATTATTCATATGTGCAGCAGATTTAATGCCGTCACAGCCAACATGCTGACCCACTGCAAGACTGCAGTTCTCAACTGAACAGGCAAAAGCTGGTGCAACTTTAAAGCCATGTTTTCTGGTTAAACTGGATAAATCCATACTAGGCAATTAGCAATCAGCCAGCCACCAATCAAACAAACAAATCAAGCTCCCTTCAACCAAACTGTCTATTTACAAACCACTGCTGTACTATTTACAACCCTCCACCATAGAACCTAAACCACACTATTAGCAATATGTACAAAAAAAATGATAGAATATTGACAGAAAGTTAGAAAACACAATCTTCCTCTCACACATCCTCTCAGTGCACTGCAGTAGGACAGCAGGAGGAGGAGGTCATGAAACAGCAGGCTTGCTGAATACCTGGTAATTTTTTCATACATAAGGAGTTGTTCAGAACTCCTTATAAGAACTCTTTATACAAAGATACAGAGTGATGATAATCAAGTCCGTGGCGATAATGCACCTGTAAGCTGGTTGCCAACTGCCAATCAAATCTAAAAGAAGAAGTGCACTCACGAGAGAGATTTTTTTTGATTTTTCAACACACCTTTATTGTCACAAGTTCAACAGAAAAACACTCCAACTAAAAAAAAGTAGCGAAAAGTAAATTAATTCACTGACAAGAAATCAAAGACACAAGCAACTAAACCAAGTAAACTAAAGCAAAAACTTGCTTCTTACATCAGAACCACACCATAGATAAGGTTCCCCTCCTTAACACAACACAGCTTAAAACACCACATAGCGTCGAAAGTTCCAACATTTTGCATCAGATGATAGTAACTGTAATCAATCATTATTCGAGTCTTGATCATGCTTACCAGCATGTCTTTAAACGTTACAGTCCAGCATTTGTTCAATTTTTTTTCCCTACTATCATAAATAACCATTTTAGCCTGACCCAGGGTGAAATTTAACAGTTCACTTTTTCTCTTGCTTCTCTGTCTGTATGGAAAATCCAAGATAAAAATCTGCAGGGAAAATACTTCTCCAAACAGATAAAACAGCTTCCCCAAAAAAACAAACAACAATTGCAGTCTGTTACAGTCCAGAAAACAATGGAACACAGTCTCTTTCTGAGGACAAAATGGACAAACCTCAACAACATTTGGGTTTAAAATAGAGATAAAAGCATTTACAGCCACAGCACCGTATAAAACTCGCCATTGCAGGTCTCCAATCTTCTTAGTTAATGGTGGTTTATAGAGTGCTCTCCAGGCAGGCCTCACCTCTGAACCCAAACCCGAATGTTTCCTCCATGGTGTATCAGCTCGACCTTTTAATTTATTCACATTTTGAACTTTCACCAAGAGTCCATACGTTTTTTTACCAGAAGAGTCACAAATGTTAATGTGTTCAGAGTTTAAAAACACACCAGTGCCATCTTTAAAATCAGGAGATAAAACACTAAAAGGAAAAGGCTCATCAGCAGTTTGCACAGAATTTTTGCAGTGTAAAACAATAGCAAGTACCAAAAGCCAGTTTAGAAACTTTCCAGCACCCCTCTGACTGGGGTGCTGGAGAGTGCTCCTCTTGGAGACGCCATTGTCCTACTGGGGGACTTCAATGTGCACGTGGGCAACAACAGTGAAACCTGGAAGGGGGTGATTGGGAGGAACAGCCTGCCCGATCTGAACCCGAGTGGTGTTCAATTATTGGACTTCTGTGCTAACCACAATTTTTCATAACGAACACCATGTTCAAGCATAAGGGTGTCCATATGTGCACCTGGCACCAGGACACCCTAGGTCGCAGGTCAATGATCGATTTTGTTATCGTGTCATCAGACCTGCGACCATATGTCTTGGACACTCGGGTAAAGAGAGGTGCAGAGCTGTCAACTGATCACCACCTGGTGGTGAGTTGGATCCAATGGCAGGAGAGGATGCCATTCAGACCTGGTAGACCCAAACGTATAGTGAGGGTATGCTGGGAACGTCTGGGTGAGGCCCCTGTCCAGGAGGTCTTCAATTCCCACCTCAGGAAGAGCTTCAACCACATTCCGAGGGAGTCTGGAGACATGGAGTCTGAATGGGCCATGTTCTCCACCTCCATTGTTGAAGCAGCTGCCCAGAGCTGCAGCCGCAAGGTCGTCGGGGCATCTTGTGGTGGCAACCCCTGAACCAAGTGGTGGACACCAGTGGTGAGGGGGGCCATTAAGCTGAAGAAGGAGTCCTATCAGGCTTGGTTAGCTTGTAGGACTCCCGAAGCAGCTGAGGTGTACCGGCAGGCCAAGCGGAGTGCAGCTCGGGTGGTTGCTGAAGCAAAAACTCGGGTATGGGAGGAGTACGGTGAGGCCATGGAGCAAGACTTTCGGTCAGCCTCAAAGAGATTCTGGTAAACTGTCCAGCAGCTCAGGATGGGGAAGCAGCTCCCTGTCCACACTGTGTATGGTGCGGATGGGGTGCTGTTGACTTCCAGTGGGGATATCATCGGGCGGTGGAAGGAATACTTCTAGGATCTCCTCAATCCCACTGATACGCCTTCCACAGAGGAAGCAGGGCTTATGGACGAGGGGGATGACTCGCCTATCACAGGGGCTGAGGTCGCCAAGGTAGTTAAAAATTTCTTAGGTGGCCAGGCCCCGGGGGTGGATAAGATTCGCCCTGAGTACCTCAAGGCCCTGGATGTTGTAGGACTGTCATGGTTGACACGCCTCTGCAACATTGCATGGAGGTCAAGGGCAGTGCCTTTGGCAAGGCAAACCGGGGTGGTGGTTCCTGTCTTCAAAAAAGGGGAGTGGAGGGTGTGCTCCAACTTTAGAGGGATCACACTCCTCAGCCTCCCTGGGAAGGTCTATGCCAAGGTACTGGAGAGGAAAGTCCGGCAGTTGGTCAAACCTCGGATTCAGGAGGAGCAATGTGGTTTTCGTTCTGGCTGTGGCACATCGGACCAGCTCTTTACCCTCTCGAGAATTCTCGAGGGTTCATGGGAGTTTGCCCAAACAGTTTACATGTGTTTTGTGGACTTGAAGAAGGCATTCGACCGCATCCCTCATGGTTTTTTGTGGGGGGTGCTTTGGGAATATGGGGTATCGGGCTTGTTGTTACGAGCTATTCGGTCTCTGTACGACCATTGTGAGAGTTTGGTTTGTATTGCCAACACTCGGTTGGACTCATTCCCAGTGAGAGTTGGACTCCGCCAGGGCTGCCCTTTGTCACCAATCCTGTTCATAATTTTTATGGACAGGATTTCTAGGCACAGCCAGTGAACGGAGGGTGTTACACTTGGTGACCACAAGTTCTCATCTCTGTTGTTTGCAGATGATGTTGTCCTGTTGGCCTCATCCAGCAATGACCTACAGTTCCTGCTGGGATAGTTTTGCCGCTGAGTGTGAAGCAGCTGGGATGAGAATCAGCACCTCCAAGTCCGAGTCCATGGTCCTCAGCCGGAAAAAGGTGGATTGTCCTCTTCGGGCTGGGGACAGGCTCCTGCCCTAAGTGGAGGAGTTTAAGTATCTTGGGGTCTTATTCACGAATGAGGGGAGAATGGAGCGAGAGATTGACAGATGGATCGGAGCAGCATCTGCAGTGATGTGGACGTTGTATTGGTCTGTTGTGGTGAAGAGGGAGCTGAGTTCTTAGGCAAAGCTGTCGATTTACCAGTCAATCTACGTTCCTACTCTCACCTATGGTCATGAGCTTTGGGTAATAACCAAAAGAACAAGATTGCGGATACAAGCAGCTGAAATGAGCTTTCTCCGTAGGATTGCTGGACTCACCCTCAGAGATAGGGTGAGGAGCTCAGTCATCCGGGAGAGGCTCAGAATAGAACCGCTGCTCCTCCACATTGAAAGGAGCCAGTTGAGGTGGTATGGGCATCTAATTAGGATGCCTCCTGGACGCCTCCCACTTGAGGTGTTTCGGGCACGTTCCACTGGGAGGAGACCCCGGGGCAGACCCAGGACTCGCTGGAGAGACTACGTCTCCCAGCTGGTCTGGGAACACCTTGGTATCCTCCCTGAAGAGCTGGAGCAGGTGGCTGGGGAGAGGGAAGTCTGGGCTTCTCTGCTTGAACTGCTGTCTCTGCAACCCGGACCTCCGGAAAAGCGGTAGAAGATGGATGGATGGATGGATGGAAACAATAGCAGAGTGTTCTTCTGTGATGAGGCAGTCTCTCCAATCTTTCAGCAAGTTTATTATAACTCTGACTGAAGAAACACCAAGAGCCGAGCACAGGGCAACAACATTGTCCAGGTTAGGACCACATAAGTTCACCAAGTGTCCCAGCGTTGTAACCTTTGCAGAAAGGAACTTTTTTAAAACAGAAGGTCCTTAAACATTACCCACATCAAAATGGGTCCCAAACACAAGTGGTTCCTTTAAAAGCCAAAAAGGTGACAAGGAAGGCTGGGGAGAGTTCTTTTTAAAAAAAAAAAAAGTCCCCAGATTTTAAAAGCACTTTGATAAAACTGAGGAAGTTCTGGGAGTTTTTGGTTCTTTAAGTCCATTAAAAACAATGACTCCTCTAGTCCCAGCTCCCCACAGCGAGCCAGGACAGCTCTGGCAATAGGTCTCCACACAAGGTCGAGACGGCCACTCAGCAGTCGCTGAATGAACTGCAGGCAAAAGACGGCCCCCCTGCTGGCCAGATGGATGAGTCCTCGACCACCTTCTTCCCTAGGTAAAAACAGGATGCTCTGTGGAACCCAGTGAAGATGGTCCCAGAAAAAGTCCACAATTATAGATTGTATTCTGGCCAGCAAATTGGTTGGAGGGTCCAAACAAGACAGTTGATGCCACAGCATTGAAGCAGTTAAGTTGTTAATGATTAAAGCACGACCTCTGAAGGATAAGTTTGGCAAAATCCATTTCCATTTTTTTAATCTTCCTTCAACTTTTTCCAAAAAAAACGCTCAATTTTTCCCATTAAAAGTATGATTTCCTAAAAACACACCAAGATATTTGAAACCACCTTGTGTCCAAGAAAGGCCACCAGGTAGGGCAATTTTTTGTAGTCTACTCCCCATCATTACAGCTTCACTTTTACCCCAATTCACTCTCGCTGAGGAGCACTCACCAAAAAAATTAACAGTTCTTAAAAGGTAATCTACATCATTTTTGATTTCTTGTAAAAACAACAACATCATCAGCATATGCAGACACTTTAAAAACAGAGTCAGTGTTGGAGACTTTAAAACCAGCGAGGCCTTGCCTTAGTTTACAAAGGAGGGGCTCGATGGCAAGAGAGTACAGCATACCTGAGAGGGGGCAGCCCTATCGGACACCCCTCTCAACTTTGAAAGGAGCGCTCAAACCACCATTAATCTTAAGAATACTCTCAATGTCTTTATACAAGGCCTGGATCTTGGCGATGAACCCTGAGCTGAAACCAAAGGCTTCTAGCGTCTGCCAAAGGTATGGATGTTCAACTCGGTCAAATGCCTTTTCTTGGTCTATTGAAATGAGACCAAGTTCCTTGACCAATGAGCTGGAGAGGTCCAAAACATCACAAATTTAAAAAAAAAATGTTGTCTGTAACCAACCTATCAGGTACACAGTAGGGCTGGTCTACATGTATGACCTGCTCCATCACCTTCTTCAGTCTGTTAGCCAACACTTCGGAGAGAATTTTTTAGTCAGTACAGAGGAGGGCCACTGGATGCCAGTTTTTAATGTCTTTCAAGTCACCTTTCTTGGGAAGGAGGGTGAGGACTGCCCTCCTACAACTTAGGGGCAGGTGACACTTCCACAGATGGTCAGACAGTACTTCCAGCAAGTCCTCACAGATCTCAGACCAAAATGTCTTGTAGAACTCCGATGGTAGACCATCTATCCCTGGGGATTTTCCACACTGAAGAGATTGGACAGCCACTCCTAGTTCTTGCAGAGTGATCTCACTCTCCAGCTCTGCATTCATATCAGCCATCACCTTCAGCAAGTCTGTCAAAAAAACGACTCAGCACATGCGGTTTCTCAACAAACTCTTTCTTAAAGAGATCTTTACAGAAAGCAGCTGCAAAGCGTCGGATCTCTGCAGACTCATGGATCAGCCGCCCGTCTTTAGAGCTGAGAGAGTGGATCATCCTCCTCTGACCATTCTTCCTCTCCAAACCAAAGAAAAAATGAGATGGAGCGTCCATTAGTGCGATGTTCTGAAACCTACTGCATACCACAGCGCCCCTAGCGGCCACACCCAGTAAGTCAGTTAAAACAGACTTTTTGCCATTGAGGGCCTCAAAATGTCCTCTTTCTCCTGTGGAGCCTGACAAAGACTGCAGCTCCACTACTTCTCTCCCCAGGTCCCTGACAGACCTGGCCAAGTCTCCAGAGACATTGCGAGTATACTGTAGGCACAGATTCTTTATTTGACTCTTCCCTACATCCCACCACTGCTGCAAAGAACTAAAATTTGATTTTGTTAATTTAAAATTACTCCAAAAAAAACATAAAAGCAGTTTTAAAACTTTTATTCGATAAAAGTGATGTGTTAAAATGCCAGTATGCACCACTGCACTTTATATTCTTGATATTCTTGATTCACTTCCGGTTCCTGTAGGGTGAGGACGCACAGGTAAAGGCTCCCAGTTCGTTTCTGTTTAAAAGGCAGTTAAACACAGTTAGAACGCAGTTTGGAGCTGGCATTTTGAGCTTTTTTTTGTTGCTGCCGTTGGAGAGTGAACCTGCTCGTGAGAAAAAAGGAGAAATTGCCAGTAGTGGCCGGTGAGGCAATCGGGCCCCTCGCGCTCAGGGAAAACAAAGGGATTTCTCCCACGTGTGTTTTTTTCCTACAATCAAAATCAGCGATCATCGGCTGGGATAATGGGTCCCAAGAGAGCTCTGCAGGATGAGGAGGTGGATGAAATAAAAAAAGCGCTGGATTTCTTGGCGGAAGAGATTTCCGCTGTAAAGACGCAGCAAAGAAGCATCCTGGACCTAGTAGAGGAAATAAAAGCGCTGCGGAGCCAGAACGCTGAGAAGGACAAGAGGCTGGCGTATCTGGAGAGCAGAATGGCGGAAATGGAGCACAACACTCGGGTGAACGACGTGATCATCACGGTGCTCCACATTAAACCCCGATCATACGCGAGAGCAGTGGCCGCAGACAGCAGTGGAAGTGAGCTGGAAGAGGAATCCGCTGAGCAACAAGTGTCGGCCTTCATGCAGTCAAAAGGAATCCAGCTGGACTGCAACAACATTGAGTCCTGCCACCCTCTGCCCAAGAAAAACAGCGACAAACCGGCTGTGATCATGAGGTTTGTAAACAGAAAACACAAGACTGCGCTACTGAAACAAGGTAGGAAGCTGAAAGGAACGAACATTTACATAAACGAGCACCTCACGAAAGAAAACGCAGAAATAGCCAGGAAAGCAAGATACATGAAAAAGCAGAAAAAGATTCAAAACACCTGGACATCAAACTGTAAAATATACATCAAATTAAATGGATCACCTGAAGAAGCCAAGGTCATTAACATCCGTAATATTATGGAACTGGACAAATATCAATGAATATTATGAATTGGAATCACAGCAACAATTCAGACAACTGTAGGACACTGACTCATTTACTCATTTACATTTACTTACTCATCTGCAACAAAATATTTAACAACATGAATCAAAAAATCAACAAACAGGAACAACAGGAACTGAAAGTTTTTGAATACACAGATCACAACCCACAGGACGTACAATATAACATAGACCCTGATAATAATTTATTTAGCTCCATCAATAATGACTGTAATTACTACACAGATGAACAGTTTAACACAGTGGTCACATCTGAGTTCAATATTTCTATGATCCACTTCAACAGCAGGAGTCTCTATGCCAACTTTAATTACATAAAAGATTATTTACATCAGTTTAAAGAGCCCTTCAATATTGTGGCAATATCAGAGACGTGGCTCAGTGAAGAGAAAGGAGTGGATTTTACCATGGATGGCTATGAATTAAATTATATAAATAGAAAAGTGAAAAAAGGAGGAGGAGTTGCAATTTATGTTGACAAGAGCTTGAAATACAAGGTTGTTGAAAATCTGTCAGTAACTGTGGATGATTTATTTGAATGTATTACAATAGAAATCTGTCTGGACAATGTGAAGAATGTAGTAGTGAGCTGTGTATATAGAACACCTGGATCAAACATTGACTTATTTAAGGACTGGATGGAAAAAATGTATGCAAAACTAACTCATAAAGTTATGTTCATCTGTGAGGATTTCAATATAGATCTGATGAACTCAAAACAACATAGTTTGACAGAAGAATTTATCAACACAATGTACAGTATGGGCTTACATCCAACAATTACCGGACCTAGCAGAATCACGTCACACAGTTGCCACACTAATAGATAACATATTCACAAACATTATGGAAAATAATATCAGGAGTGGGCTTTTATTGAATGATATCAGTGACCACCTGCCGATTTTTGTTGTCTATCAATGTGATTATAGGGAGAAAAAGTATACCAAAAATATTAAATATAAAAGAATAAGAACCGAAGAATCAATGTATTTACTGACAAAGGAATTATTAATACAAGATTGGAAGATAGTTTATGATGAAAATGACATAAAAAAGCATATGATAATTTTTTACAAATATTTCAATCATTGTACAATAAATACTGTCCTATAAAACAATACAGTGACAGACAACAACAAAAAAATATTCCTTGGGTCACCAAGGGGTTAATAAATGCATGTAAAAAGAAGAATACATTATATAAACAATTCATTAAATGCAGAAAGGTGGAAGCTGAGATCAAATATAAAAGATATAAAAATAAGCTTACTACTATAATGAGGACCTGTAAGAAAGAATATTACAACAGAATACTAGAGGATAACAAAAATAACTTAAGAGGAATATGGCAAGTACTCAATGGGATTATTAGTAATCGTTCTAAGAATGCAAATTATCCAGAATATTTTATCAAAAATGGCAATTTGATAAATAATATGGAAGATGTGGTCAGTGGTTTCAATAAATTTTTTATAAACGTTGGTCCTGAATTAGCAAAATCAATAGTGACACCAGAAACAAACTACAGTGGTTCTGTGAATGAAATAGAAGATAGAAATCCAAACACAATCTTTTTGGGTGCAGTTACTGAAAAGGAAATTATCAAGACTGTGAGTAAATTTAAGAACAAAAAATCAACGGACTGGAATGAAATTGACATGACAATAGTGAAAAAAGTAATTGAGGGAATTGTTAAGCCACTCACCCACATCTGTAACCTGTCATTTCAAACTGGTACATTTCCAGACAAAATGAAAATAGCAAAAGTAATACCTCTATACAAAACAGGAGACAGTCATCGCTTCACAAATTACAGGCCAGTCTCTTTACTCTCACAATTCTCCAAAATACTTGAAAAAATCTTCACTAAGAGACTGGATGATTTCACTGAAAAACACAACCTCCTTACAGATAGCCAGTATGGTTTTAGAGCAGATAAATCTACATCTTTGGCACTGATCGAACTTATAGAAGAAATTACTAGTTGTATAGATTAAAAAAAAGGTTGCTGTAGGAGTATTTATAGATTTAAAGAAAGCTTTTGACACCATTGACCACAGAATACTACTAAGGAAACTGGAAAGGTATGGGATAAGAGGGGTAGGACTGAGTTGGGTGGAAAGTTATTTAAGTAACAGACAACAATTTGTACAAATTGGTGAGCACAAATCACCCTTAATGGACATCACTTGTGGTGTGCCCCAGGGGTCAGTTTTGGGACCCAAACTCTTTATTTTGTTTATAAATGACATATGCCAAGTATCAAAAATTCTGAAATTTATTTTGTTTGCGGATGGCACAAATATTCTTTGCACTGGTGAGAATTTGCAGCAGGTTTTAGAGGTGGTCACAACTGAAATGGAAAAATTAACGCAGTGGTTCAACAAAAATAAATTATCTCTAAATCTAAAAAAACCCAAAGATTATGTTGTTTGGAAATTATAAAATAAATCATGAAATAATGGTAACGATAGATGATACCAGAATAGAAACAGTACAGGAAAATAAGTTTCTGGGGGTGACGCTAGACAATAAAATCTGCTGGAAACCTCACATCAGTCACATCCGGGCCAAGTTAGCAAAATATATAGGTATACTGGGGAAGACAAGACACATCTTGGACTATAAATCATTGGTCTTATTGTACAATTCACTGTTTTTACCTTATCTTAACTACTGTGTAGAAGTCTGGGGAAACACCTACAAGACCAACCTACAGTCAATATGCACATTACAAAAAAGAGCTATAAGGATAATAAACAATGTAGGATATAGAGACCATACCAATTCGTTGTTCTTAAAGTCACATGTCATAAAGTTCATCGATTTAGTTAAATGTAAGACAGCACAAGTAATGTACAGGGCAATTAATAATCAACTCCCAACTAATATACAAAAAATATTTTAAAAAAGAGACAATGATCATAATTTGAGAGGAGACTTAAACTTTACAAAACCCAAGATACGTACAACCAAGAAAAGTATGTGCATATCTGTCTGTGGGGTGGATTTGTGGAACAGTCTGGAGCTGGAACTGAAACTATGTACAAACAGAAATCAATTCAAAAAGAGGTATAAGCACCATTTGCTGAAAGGATATATGTTAGAAGGGTAGTATTTATATGTACGATTCATTATGTTCACTCTGGGACATTATGGGACACTATGGAATGGTGGGTGGGACAGCACTGTGTATATTTGTGTTGTTTGAGGCTGGTTTTGATGTATGGACATCAATGTATGTTAGAATGGATGGGTGTTAATGTTGATTTGTAAAAAATACAGTAAATTGTTTACTTGGGGTCTTAAAGGTGGTAATTTGTATAAAATTCACATGGGTGTATCTATGGAAAAGAGGAGATGGAATTAATAAGTGTTCACTTCTTCCTTCTCCCTTTTGAACAGTGTATACTGTTACTTTATTGCATTTGCCATTTGCTTGTTTTTGTTATATTTTTGTGTTCGAAATAATCTATCTATCTATCTATCTATCTATCTATCTATAAAAACGCAACACTGAACCAGAGAGTGATCTGTAAAGCCAACAGGGACTATAAAAGCACTTTTAAAAATGCTAAAATGGTGCTTAAAACTGTAAACCCTATCTAGTCTAGCTAAGGACAGAATATTGTCCTTGCTATGGCTCCATGTGTACTGTCTAGCCTTACCATGAAAATTTCTCCACACATCACACAGATCATGAGTTTCTATAAGACCCTTTAAACTTCCCTTGGATGCAGCATGTAGCTCTGAGTGATTCCTGTCCATGAAAGGATTTTCTGTACAATTAAAATCACCTCCCACAAATAAAAAGTCATCATTACTGCAATTTTTGATCGTGTCATTTAAAATATTTAAAAAGGCCAGTCTTTCTGTGCCTACGGTTGGAGCATACACATTTATAAAAACAACTTTCACATTCTCAAAAACAGCTTGAACTTTTAAAATGTGGCCTGCAATTATCTCATCAATGTCATAAGAAAGTGGAATAAAATCTCGAGAAAATAAAATACCCACTCCACCAATGCTGCTATTTTTGTGACTGAGGATAACTTCCCCTTGAAAATCCCTCCTCCAATCAGCAGCATTGTCCTCAGAACTATGAGTTTCCTGAACAAAGAGAACATTAATTCTCTTACATTCTGCAAGAGTAAAAACACACGCTTGCTTGGACATTTCTCTTGCTCCACTGATATTGAGTGTGCCAAAATTAAAACTACACATGTGTGTAACAGAGCAAAACCAATACAACAGAGAAGAAAAAATGAGCAATAAAAAACTAATCATCTTGGGCAATTTGGTTCTTAACTTTTAGTACAAGCTTTTTTAGTCTGTAGATCTCCTGATCAGTGAAGCTTTCCTGCTCAAGCTCTCCCCTGTTTTTCATGTAGGCCCGAGCAGAGTCAACAAAACGTTTTAGGTCAGGGAAAAAGTTTTCAACTTTAACCATTCTGGATCCCTTAGTGTCCTGCAAAAACGTCTGTATTTTTGTGAAAGGGTAACCACCTCCACTGGCCACATCATCACTGCTTTCACCATCACTCTCTATCTCAGACCCAGCATAAGAATCTGGTTGAGATAGAGAAACCTCAGAACTTTCTTTGACAACCCTTTTCACTTTACTCCTCTGCTGTTTGTTTTCCAAATTCTTCCGTTTGACTGAAGCTTTAGATAACTCTTCATCTATCTCAATGTCATCCTCATCCTCCAACACTGACTCAGCCACCCTGGTAGCTGTCTCCTTGTTTTTCACTCACCCTGTGCTGTGATTTTATATTCATTTTTATAGTCCCACCATTTGCCTGTGCCTCATTTGGCTCATCTGTCTGATCCTGAGCGGGATCCCTCTCGGTAATTTCACCCTTGTCCACAATGTTGATCTGCGCATTAGCCCTGCGATGTACTTTAACTTTTGTTGTTGTTCCATTTATGACTGACAGGCTGGCTGCGGAGGGCGGCAAAGCCGCCCTGCCGCCAGACGGACCCGCGGCCTCGGCCAAAGCGCCCAATGGTGTGGCCGTGCCAGCAGCCTCAGAGGACGGCCAAGCCGCCCCGTGGCCATGGCGCCCGACGGCAAGGCCGCACCAGCAGCCTCCCCCGGGCAATCACCCCCCACTCCCTGAGGTCATGATCGAATCAAATGCCCCTCCATTCGGCAGCCAAAACACTTCATATTATCAGAGGTGACATGGATGGTATAATCAAAGCCGTCAATCAGGTACTTAAATATGAGGTTGAGGCTTTCCTCGCTGTTCTTTAAAATCATGAGCGCCTGTCGTCTAAAGACGTGTGTAACCCAGCTGAGAAAGTGACCCAATTTTCTCAGATTTCATTTGTGTTAATGAAAGTGTGTGATTTTATTCTGAAAAACGGTTATTTTGGGAAGAGGAAGTGCGATCCTCATTATCCAACTTTTAAATTCCCATTTCATGGTCACGCTGGGTGATCTTGGTCTTTCCATTCGTTGAGAGCGATATTAGCCCCGCCTTCCGAGTAGAGGCAGCAAGCGCGCACTCGGGTTTCGGTCTTTCACGATATGAGAGCGGACGAGAGAGGCTGTGAGCGATCTGGTTCACACTGATACCTCTTCTTGGTGAGTTAATTCAGAAAAAATGCTATAAATGGATCTAAACACTCTCCAAACGCTAATTTGCAACCTTTGTTATCCTAAGTTGACGGGAGCACGAGCGTGAGGGGCATTGTGGCTGTGTCCTTTGCTGTGTTCACACTGATACCTCATCTTGGTGAGTGGAAACCAAACAATACATGCTAATGTTAGCATTATGCTAATGCTAATCGCGAGTGGATTTTTTCCTGTTTAAAACCAATGGAAAAGGCTGTCTTTGTGTCTGTATGGTTTTCCTAAATGTGATTTCAGTTCCCAACAGTATGCTGAAGTACTTTTAGTTCTTATGCACTATTTCTGTCAAATGAAATGTGTAGGTTGATGCTAAAAGCACATGGTGTTGGTCCCCTATGTAAAAGCATAGGTTATGCTGAACCCAGTAGCTCAGACCGGGTTTTACTGATTTTTAAAAGGGAATATTGGAAGTTATGGGACAGTATATTCCCTGGTTATGTGGTAAATTAATTGTATTTCATTTCATGATTTACAGAGACAAGGTTAGAGAGGATTAATCATAATTTCATGGTTAAATGATGTAGAGATGAACAGAGGAATTCATTTAATTGGTTACATGAAAAAAAAGGGTATTTCATGTGCTACCAGAGAGATTGTGAAAAAAAGAACAAATGCATGTAAGATGTAAGATGTGAACTGTAAGATATTACTATATTGCTGGATTGTGATAATAGTAATATAAGAGAAGAATTTAAACACTAAGCTATGGTGTTATATAAGAAGGGATTGGAAGACGAATTACTCTAGCTGTAAACAATAATAATAATACCGTTATTGTTGTGCAGGCTAGGTTTTTTTGGTTGCCGTCCAAAAACCTTCTGGATCCTGGATTTTCTCCGAATGGAGATGGCGAGCCTGACCCGAGATTGAACCGAGATTGAACAGAGGTCTGACCAAGGTCTCAATTGAAGGACATCCCTCCTCTCTCCAGTGGACAACATTGAAGTGGTAACAACTCAAGCTGCCGCTTTAAAAGAGGAAAAGAAACCTGAGCCGGGAGATACAAGATATCTTGACTGGTCAAATGGCTAAACCAAACGAACAAACAAACACTGAGCTCAGTAGGACATTTTTGGGGTTTTATTTCATGCCGGCCATTGTTATATTTGTATATTTGTACATTGTTTGTATATTTTGCTCCTTTTATCTTTATTAATAACAGATATGAATTGCTCATTTCTTGCCTCCAGCTATTTCATTCCACACTCACTCTAATTCCCTATTGTAACCTTACGAACCTAGCAACTGGTCTACACTTAATAATTTCCCTTACCTAATTAACATAAGGCAAGGGTTACAATAAGAAGTGGCGAGCCCAGCCAGGAGCCTTTTTTTTCCTCTCCCTTACGTTATTTCAAGCCTATAACGTACCCAAAATGGATATTGTTGAGCGTGAATCTGTGAAAATTCCAAATGCAGTGATAATGAGTGAAATCGCTGGAGATGAGCAACTTGATGAGATGATCAAGTTACATCACACTGATATTAAAAACCTAGCGAAGATGAGTGGCAGAGATTTTGCAGATGTCCTGAAAGACATGATGTCACAGATTTCTGAGTCAAATCACACTGCGAGCACCCCAGCTCGAAGTATGCCCACCACTCCTGCACATGATTCAAATCCCCCAGAAGTGCAACGTATGGTAGTCGAGCACATTGCAAAAAAGGAGGATTTTTCCGTGCAGCCGTTTTCACAAAAGCTCGGAGCTTTTTCTGGCAAAGACCTCCGGCCAACTTATGAGCTAGATTATGATATTTGGCGCTCCAGTGTAGAATTAATCTTGACTGATCCTGCTATGTCCAAATTGCAACAATCCCGAAAGATCATTGAGTCTCTTTTACCCCCAGCAGCTGATGTAGTCAAGTACTTGAACCCCAACAGCTCACCATCAGAATATCTTCAGCTGTTAGATTCTGCTTATGGTACGGTTCAAGATGGTGGAGAGCTTTACGCCAAGTTTATTGACACCTTCCAAAACACAGGTGAGAAACCCTCATCATATCTACAACGTCTTCAAGTAGCTTTGACTCACACTGTGAAGCGTGGTGGTGCTTCAAGCCAGGATTTTGACAGGCTGCTTGTCATACAGTTTTGTCGAGGTTGTTGGGATGATTCCCTTTTAACTGCACTCCAGTTAAAACAAAAACGAACAAATCCCCCAACTTTTCCTGATTTGCTTCGCTTGCTACATACTGAAGAAGACCAAAATGTTGCCAAAGCCTTGCGAATGAGACGTTTGAGCAGTTCAAAACAAAAAGTGACATCCCACATGCAAACTGTGCAATGTAGTTCAGATGAAAATGAGGACAAAATCACGGTAAACTCAATTCAAGAACTCTCAAAACAAGTTGCAGAAATTCAAAATCAACTAGCAAAACTAACTGCAAAACCAAAAGCTCAAAACTCAAAAAGTACACCCAGTACAAAGCCAAAAGAGAAACGAAAGCCGAATAAAGTGACAAAGGAACCCACAGAAAAAACAGTCAGAACTCGAAGTACCCCACCCAAACCGTGGTACTGTTTCCAATGTGGAGAGGATGGCCACATCAAGCCGAGCTGCGAAAACGAACCAAACCCAGCTTTAGTTACCGAAAAGCGTAAGCTGTTTAAAGAGAAACAAAAGAGATGGGGGTCTGAAAATCCCGCAGCTAATAAAGACCGGTGAAACTAGGAACAGTCTCTATTACGGGGCAAATGGAGACTGTAGCCAGACACTCACGTTCACTTAAGTACAAGCAACGCGCTAGCCTTAAGCAATCTGTTACTAACTCACCTAAGTATAGCCTACCAAAATGGTTAGTTGGCTCCAAATGCACAGCTGCAGTTAGCATTTCTGATGTTAATGTGCATTGTCTTCTTGACTCAGGGTCACAAGTGACTACAGTCACCGAGTCGTTTTACAAACAGAACTTTCCCGATCAAAGCCTTAAACCACTCTATGACCTTTTAGAAGTAGAGGGTGCTGCAGGTCAGTCCGTTCCCTATTTAGGTTATATAGAGATGTGTATCACCTTTCCAAAAGACTTCTTATGCACAGAGATTGACATACCAACCTTAGCTCTCGTTGTTCCAGATGCCAATCCTAATAGTCAGACACCAGTGTTAGTGGGAACAAACACACTTGATGTTCTTTATGGAAAGTATTTAGACATGAAGACTCCTGATTACTTACCTAGCTCTTACAGTTTTAGGACACTGTTGAAAACCCTCGAACTAAGACATACAAAGAACAAAGATGGGAACACTGGATTAGTTACCTTGTCAAGAAAAGCCCCAGCTGTAGTCCCAGCAGGTAAAACTGTAGTTTTAGAGGGGTCTGCCAACGTTCACTGTACCTCAGACACCTGTGCTATAGTGGAACATCCCTCTCAGTCTTCCTTGCTGGGTGGCCTTTGTGTTAAAACTTGCCTGGTAACACTTCCTTCCCGAGCTCCACACAAAGTGCCTGTAATGATTACGAATGAAACAAAGCAAGATGTCACAATGCCGTCCACGTGTGTCATCGCAGAACTTGGAGCTTTCCATCGTATCCTGTCCCAGCACAATGTCATCAGTGCAAATGAGTCGGCCACAAACAAGACACAACTGAGTTTCAACTTTGGTGACTCACCGATTCCACAAGAGTGGAAAGAGCGAATAACCAAACAACTAAATGACATCCCGGAAGTATTCGCTTTCCATGATTTGGACTTTGGGTGTACGAGCAAAGTGAAACACTCCATCAGTCTTCATGATCCAACTCCCTTTAAGCACCGTGCATGCCCTACACACCCCCAAGACCTTGAGGCAGTGCATAAACACCTTCAAGAGCTGCTCGCTGCAGGTGTGATAAGAGAGTCCCAGTCTCCCTACTCGTCCCCCATTGTTGTGGTGAGGAAGCGAAACAATGATGTGCGTCTATGTATAGACTTTTGCAAACTCAATTTGCAAACAAGAAAGGACTCTTACCCTCTCCCAAATCTAGAGGAGACGTTCTCGGTGCTCACAGGATCCAAGAGGTTTACAGTCCTCGATCTTAAGTCTGGATATTACCAGATTGAGGTAGAAGAAGCAGACAAAGAAAAGACTGCTTTTGTAACACCCCTTGGATTCTGGGAGTTCAACCGCATGCCGCAGGGCATAACCAACGCCCCAAGCACCTTTCAGCGGCTCATGGAGCGCTGCGTCGGTGACATGAACTTAAATGAGGTGCTAGTCTTTCTAGATGACCTCATCATCTTTTCAAATAGTTTGGAAAAACATGAACGGCGACTCATGCGGGTACTCCATCGTCTTAAAGAGTACGGGCTAAAGTTATCGCCAGAAAAATGTAAATTTTTTCAAACAACAGTCCGGTACCTAGGTCATGTAGTCTCCGAAAGCGGTGTTGAGACAGATCCCGAAAAGATTCAGGCCCTTAAGACTTGGCCACGGCCTAAGAATCTCACGGAACTGAGATCCTTTTTAGGGTTCTCAGGGTACTACAGACGCTTCATTGAAGGGTACTCGTCTATAGTACGCCCTCTTAATGACCTCACATGCGGTTACCCGCCACTCAACAAAAAGTCAAAATCCAAAGTCACTGACCAAACCTACTTTGATCCCAAACTGCCATTTGACAGTCGATGGACCACAGACTGTCAAAAAGCTTTCGACTCCATCATGGAAAAGTTAACATCAGCTCCTATCTTAGGCTTTGCAGACCCGAAGCTGCCTTACGTACGCCATACCGATGCTAGTACCACTGGCTTAGGGGCAGCACTCTATCAGGAGCAGGACGGTCAGCTTAGGGCCATAGCTTTTGCCAGTCGCGGGTTATCAAGGAGCGAAGCACGTTATCCAGCTCACAAGCTAGAGTTCTTAGCTCTAAAATGGTCAGTAACTGAAAAATTTCACGACTGTTTGTATGGTGGTCAGTTCACGGTAGTTACAGATAGTAACCCACTCACCTACATATTGACCTCTGCTAAATTAGACGCCACAAGCTACAGGTGGCTTGCAGCTTTGTCTAACTACAACTTTAAGTTACAGTATAGAGCAGGCAAGCAAAACCTAGATGCAGATGGGTTGTCTAGACGTCCTCATGGTGAACTCGTTGACGATGTCCAGTCCATGAAAGAGCAGGAGCATGTAAGCCGCTTTGTAGAGTGCCACCTAGCTGACAGTGACACCACAGAGATTGTAAATGATGAAGCTGTTCAAGCCATTTGTCAAAACCACCTTGTTAAAATTCATGATGACAATCAGGATAGTGGTGTTACACTTGTGGAGTGACTTACCATCTCAGCTGACGCAATCCCAGACTTGTATGTCTTGGAGCAAGACAATGGCTTACCCACTATCCCTGTCTTGTCTCAAACAGAAATCAAAGACAAACAAAGAGCGGACTCGACACTCAGACAAGTTATTGAACAAATCGAACGTGGCCAAACACCCTCACCGACTGCTAGAGAAGAACTCCCAGATCTCCCTCTTTTACTCAGAGAACTCCATAGGTTTTTTTTTTTTTTGTTACTTATTTGTACCCGTAGGTAGATTCGGTTTGCAGTCTGGTGACAAGCCACCGGCTGCTGGTCGCTGCGTGCGCGAGCGCCCTGAACCTACATGTTTTTGGTATGCGGGAGGAAACCGGAGAAATCCCGGAGTAAACCCGCGCAACACGGGGAGAACATGCAAACTCCACACAGCTCACTGTTGGTCGGGGGCTGGAATCGAACCCACGATCCCCCGGCCGAGGGTAAAACTGTGCTGCCACAGTGCTAAACCACTGCACCACCGTGCAGCCACTGCGCGATGTACAATGAAGTGTTGTACAGAAAAAGACAAATTGGAGACCAAGTGACCCACCAGCTCGTTCTTCCCGAGGAGCTCAGAGCTCCCGTACTCCAAAGTCTGCACAATGACATGGGCCACTTAGGTATTGACAGAACCCTTGATCTGGTCCAAACACGATTCTATTGGCCATGTATGGCAACAGATGTCGAGCAAAAGGTAAAAACATGTGATCGTGCATACGAAGGAAGAGTCCTCCTGAAAAAGCGGCTAGCCTGGTCAACATAACCACCACACGACCTTTAGAGCTAGTCTGCATGGACTTCCTCAGTCTGGAACCAGACAGTAGCAATACTAGCAATATTCTCGTAATAACTGATCATTTTACTAAATTTGCCCTTGCGTTGCCTACCTCAAATCAAAGGTCCAGAACGGTTGCCAGGTGCTTGTGGGATCAATTCATTGTTCACTACGGTATACCTGAGCGCCTGCACAGCGATCAGGGTCCTGATTTTGAGGCAAAACTAATAAAAGACCTTTGTGAGATCTCAGGCATAAAGAAAATAAGAACAACCCCATACCACCCCAGGGGTAACCCTACTGAAAGATTCAACCGAACGCTACTGAGTGTGTTACAAAGCAACAATAACGACCTTTTTATCAGCAACCTACGTCTGAATCTACGTCTCATCCCGGAGCTCTGGAGAATTCCCGACGCTCGGCAGGCTTCCCGGCCGACCGGAAGTGCTCACAGGCAGAGTAAAGATCGTAAACAAAGGAGGGGTAAGCGCAGTGGGCTAAGAGCTAAGCTAAAGCTAACACCGCACCGGCTATCGCTACCCAGTATTTTCCTTGCTAATGTACGGTCTCTGGCGAGCAAAATGAGTGAACTACGGCTTCGGATCACCAACAATAAGAGACTTATGAACTGCAATATCATGATTTTTACGGAAACATGGCTTCACAGTGGAATACCCGACAATGCTATCGAGCTAGCCGGCCTACACACGCTCCGGGCAGACAGAGCAGCAGTTGACTCCGGTAAGACAAGGGGGGGGGGGAGTGTGCATTTCTATTAACAAGGCTTGGTGCACGAACTCTGTCACTGTTGAGAGACACTGCTCAGCTAACCTGGAGTTTCTCATGGTTAAATGTAGACCTTTCTATCTGCCACGCGAGTTCACTTGTACCATCATAACAGCCGCTTACATTTCTCCGGATGCTAATGCTAAGCTTGCTATGAAAGAACTGCATGCAGCTATTAGCAAACAACAAACTGCACACCCAGAGGCAGCATTTATTGTGGCGGGTGATTTTAACCACTCTAACCTCAAGACAGTGCTTCCTAAATTCTACCAGCATGTCTCCTGTCACACAAGAGGGGACAAAACATTGGACCATGTTTACACCAATATTGTGGGAGCCTACACAGCAACTCCCCTCCCCCACCTAGGTCAGTCTGATCACTTATCAGAATCAGAATCAGATTTATTGCCAAGCACATTTACAAGTAAACAAATAAACATACGAGGAATTTGACTTGACATTGGGCGCGCACGAAAGGCGCATCCCAATGATGCGGCAGCCATGAAAGGCGCCTGTCATATGGGGGGGTGAAGAGGGGGGAGGGGGAAGGATAGGGAAAAACACAATCGGAGAGAGAAAAAAGCATTGTTGATCAAAATAGAGCTCATTTTGTGACCAAAATTTTGATTACAAGAAAAAAACTCTCAAATGCACAATTAGCAGACAATAGATCACACAATGACAAAACAGTAGTTGAGAGAGTCAGTGTATTGTGAATATATATCAGTAATTGTGTCAGTAGTGTAATGTTGAATGCAAGTGTAGGTGTGTCAATTGCTAGTGAACAGCAGAGGGCGCCTCCTGGCAGTGGATAGATGTTAAAGTCATGTGATCTAAACAGTCTAGAGTCTCTCGCTCTGCTTGCAGATGGTAAATTGTCACATGGTGCACTGTCCTTGAACGTTCATCTGTTGAAACAATAACAACTGTGTCTTTGTTTGGGTTAGCAGGCAAAGCCGCTCCTTTCGCTTATCTACATCAGGAGGAATGTAAACACGGGACACCAAAGACAAGGTCAAATCAAATCAGCACAGTGCACTTCAGAGAATAGAATTTTTCCTCACCCGTGCAATTCTGTGCTTTCATAATTTCCATGTGCAGGCTTTTGAGCTGCACGGTGGCGCAGTGGTTAGCACTGCGGCAGCACAGTTTACCCTTGGCCGGGGGATTGTGGGGATTGTGGGATCGTGGGTTCGATCCCAGCCCCCGACCAACAGTGATCTGTGTGGAGTTTGCATGTTCTCCCCGTGTTGCGTGGGTTTACTCCGGGATTTCTCCGGTTTCCTCCCACATGCCAAAAACATGCATGTTAGGTTAATTGGCTGTTCTAAATTGTCCCTAGATATCTGTTTCCTATAGGCCCTTGGAGTGGAGGGTTGGTATTAGTGAAGGCGCTTTGAGTGGTCTTGGTGACTAGAGAAGCGCTATATAAGTGTAGGTTAGTTAGTTAGTTAAACTTCTTTCCATGGAGAGCACAGGGCTCCAGATGTATTCCTCCACTGAATCACTGTCATTCAGTTCACCATTTGCCGCTGCTCGTGCCCTCCCCAACTGGTCGAATTTGATGAAGGAGCTTGCCGGGTCCGCTTTGATCAGCTCTCTCACCTTCCTTCAATTTCTGATGCATCAGGGAACTTCACAGCCAAAAATAGAAGTCCTGAGATCATAACCAATAATGTTTCCACAGACGCATGAAATCCAATGTCCATGAGTCTCCTCGCAGGTTCCAATTCTTGGGCTCCCCCTTGGCCCGATTCTTGTTGAAAAATAGTGACAATAGCACATTTAAGCCGCTTCCAAATCCATAATTTCCATTTAGATTAAGATTCAGCAGAAGAAGAGCGACTAAACACAGACAAAAACGCAACATTGCAAAGCTGGGAATAGGTCAGGAAGGCAGACGAGAGGAGGGAAGAAAAATGCGACTGCTCTCTCTCAAGGCAAGAAGAAGAAGGGTTAAGAAGGGTTACTTATCCTTGTTCCTTACCCCCAAGTATGTACCGCTCATCAACCGGGTGAAGCCATCAGTGAGGACCATCAAAGTGTGGCCAGAGGGGGTTGACTCTGTACTCCAGGAGAAGTTTAGGAACACAGACTGGAGTATGTTCACCTCTCAGGTTACCTGTGGCTCCCACATAAACATCAACTCTTACACCCACTCAGTCCTGGACCATATCAACACCACTATTGACAGTGTCACCACAGAAAGACAGATCACCACGTACCCAAATCAGAAGCCGTGGATGAACAGAGAAGTGCGGCTTCTGCTAAAAGCACGTAACAATGCCTTTAGATCTGGTGATGCACAGGCCTACAGTTCATCCAGGGCAGATCTGAAGAGGGGCATCAAGAAGGCCAAGCACAGCTACAAGCTGAAGGTGGAGGAACATTTTGGGGACTCTGACCCCCGACGTATGTGGCAGGGCATTCAAGCTATCTCTGATTATAAGCCCAGCAACTCCATACCTATAGCCATGACTGTGCCCTTTCTCAGTGAGCTAAATGACTTCTATGCTCATTTTGACAAGGACAACAACGAAAAGAACATCAATTTCCCACCCTCTGATGACCTCCACCACCTCACACTCACCCACACAGTCATGTCAACGTACGTAAGGCTGCTGGCCCTGATGGCATTCCTGGGCGTGTGCTGAGGGCATGCGCTGAGCAGCTGGCAGGGGTCTTCACAGACATCTTCAATCTGTCCCTGGCCCAGGCCGTGGTACCAGCGTGCTTCAAGACCACTTCAATAGTACCAGTGCCGAAACATTCAACACCATCGTGCCTAAATGACTATCGCCCTGTGGCACTGACGCCCATAGTCATGAAGTGCTTTGAGCGACTGGTCTTGGCACAGCTCAAAAAAGGCCTGCCCCCTACACTGGACCCTCATCAGTTCGCCTACCGGAGCAACAGGAGTACAGAGGATGCGGTTTCTACAGCGCTGCACTATGTACTCTCACACCTGGATGACAAGAACACCTACGCAAGAATGCTGTTTGTTGACTTCAGCTCAGCATTCAACACAGTTATCCCCTCCAAGTTGCTCACTAAACTTGGGGACCTGGGAATCAGTACCTCCACCTGCAACTGGATCATGGATTTTCTGACCAACAGACCCCAGCATGTTAGGTCAGGCCCCAACCGTTCTTCCGTCATCACACTCAACACTGGTGTACCACAGGGCTGTGTGCTCAGCCCATTCCTCTACTCCCTCTACACCCATGACTGCAGGCCTATGTATGGATCCAATTCCATCATAAAGTTCGCAGATGACACCACGGTGATTGGACTCATCAGGGACAACGACGAGTCAGATTACAGGGCAGAGGTTGAGCACTTGGCTACTTGGTGCACTGACAGTAACCTGCTCCTTAACACCAGCAAAACCAAGGAGCTCATAGTGGACTACAGGAAGGAGAGGGAAGAGACACATGACCCCATCCATATCAATGGCATAGCTGTTGAATGTGTCCCCAGCTTCAAATTCCTGGGGACCCACATCTCAGAGGACCTGTCCTGGTCAGTTAACACCACCAGCCTGATCAAGAAGGCCCATCAGCGCCTCTTCTTCTTGAGGACACTGAAGAAGAACCATCTGTCAACTGACATCCTGGGCAACTTCTACCGCTGCGTGATAGAGAGCACCCTGACCAACTGTATCACAGTCTGGTATGGGAGCTGCTCTGTCGCTGACTGCAAGGCGCTGCAGCGGGTGGTGAAAACCGCCCAACGCATCACAGGGACTCCACTTCCAGTTATAGAGGACGTCTACAGGAAAAGATGTCTGCGCGGGGCACGCAGCATTCTTAGGGACTCCAACCATCCTGCTCATGGACTGTTCCAGCTTCTCCCCTCCAGAAGACGTTTCAGAAGCCTTCGGACTAGAACCAGCAGGTTTAGGAACAGTTTCTTTCCAACAGCTGTCACGTTATTGAACTTAGTTCCCCGCTGACTCTCTCACCATCATCTCTTACCATTCTCACCTGTACATAACTGCATAACTACATAACTACATCTAACTTATTGCACATTATTTGCACATAACAGTACTCTTAACTTTCTGCACTGCTGCATATATTTGCATATATTTGCTTAAATTGCACATACTGTTAATTACCGTATATACTGCACTGCTGTCCTTTGCACTTCTGATTGGATGGTAAACTGTGTTTTGTTACCTTGTATTCATACATGTGTAATGACAATAAAGTTGAATCTAATCTAATCTAATCTAATGTTAGGAACGCTTGAGTCCAAACAAAAGTCCCACTGGAAAGATTATGTTATGCCGTTAGTACATGCATACAACTGCACATGCAGTGATGTAACTGGGTTTACTCCCTACGAATTAATGTTTGGTAGAAAACCCAGATTGGCAGTTGATCTAACGTTCGGACTTCCTCTCAACAAAGATCAGAAAGTTACTCACTTGCAATACGTTGAAAATCTCAAGAAAAGGCTCGAAGAAAGCTACAAGTTAGCTTCACAAAATGCACAAAAGATTGCAGACAAGAACAAGGCCAGGTTTGACCGCAAAATCACTGTTTCTGAGCTTGAACCTGGGGATAGGGTTTTAGTTAGAAATGTGAGACTGCGTAGAAAAAATAAGCTTGCTGATAAATGGGAGGCCGATATTCATGTGGTAGTCAAACGTGCAGGTAATTTACCCGTTTACACGGTTAAGCCCGAGTCAAAGCAAGGTCCCTCAAGAACTTTATACAGAGACCTTTTGCTTCCCTGCAGTTTCCTCCCTGTTGCCACAGCAGAAACACCTGAACCAGAGCCTATTCACCGCCCTAAGACACGCCAAACAACTGTTGCAGAGAACAATGATCACGAAGAGTTAACTGAAATTGAAAATGAATTTTTGATTCCGTGGGTTGAGGATTCCCCATGTGGAGAGATAACCAGATTTACTACTGTACATGATTATCCAAAACCTTTGCAAACACCGGAAATGACAAACCCACCTGGTTGTGATTTACCTGAGACCACTGCCAGTGCAGAACCGGATAGGGAGCATAATGCAATTGAGATTGAACCTTCCTATAATTCGCCTGTGGAAATGATACCGGAAGGAGACAATACTGAGAATGACAAACCTGTGGAAAATGAAACAGCAACAATACTAGAGGAACCTTCTGACAATTCAGTTGAGGGGCAAGAACACCAATTGAATGATTTGCCTGATGAAATGGACAAAAATGATCACATTGCAATTCAACCAATATGACGATCTGAAAGAATCAGACAACTCCCAAAAAGACTAGAGTATCCTGAATTAGGAAATCCTCAAGTGACTGTTGTTAAGTCCCTTTTTCAAGGTTTGAATACAGCCTTCTCAGAGTTTCTAAATACTGACGATGGACAGTCTTGGTTACACATGCAACGGGACGTGCATGATATTTAGCAGGGGAGGGTGTAACCCAGCTGAGAAAATGACCCTTTTTCTCAGATTTCATTTGTGTTAATGAAAGTGTGTGATTTTATTTTGAAAAATGGTTATTTTGGGAAGAGGAAGTGCGATCCTCGTTATCCAACTTTTAAATTCCCGTTTCATGGTCACGTTGGGTGATCTGGGTCTTTCCATTCGTTGAGAGCGATATTAGCCCCGCCTTCCGAGTAGAGGCAGCAAGCGCGCACTCGGGTTTCGGTCTTTCACGATATGAGAGCGGACGAGAGAGGCTGTGAGCGATCTGGTTCACACTGATACCTCTTCTTGGTGAGTTAATTCAGAAAAAATGCTATAAATGGATCTAAACACTCTCCAAACGCTAATTTGCAACCTTTATTATCCTAAGTTGATGGGAGCACGAGCGTGAGGGGCACTGTGGCTGTGTCCTTTGCTGTGTTCACACTGATACCTCATCTTGGTGAGTGGAAACCAAACAATACATGCTAATGTTAGCATTATGCTAATGCTAATCGCGAGTGGATTTTTTCCTGTTTAAAACCAATGGAAAAGGCTGTCTTTGTGTCTGTATGGTTTTCCTAAATGTGATTTCAGTTCCCAACAGTATGCTGAAGTACTTTTAGTTCTTATGCACTATTTCTGTCAAATGAAATGTGTAGGTTGATGCTAAAAGCACATGGTGTTGGTCCCCTATGTAAAAGCATAGGTTATGCTGAACCCAGTAGCTCAGACCGGGTTTTACTGATTTTTAAAAGGGAATATTGGAAGTTATGGGATAGTATATTCCCTGGTTATGTGGTAAATTAATTGTATTTCATTTCATGATTTACAGAGACAAGGTTAGAGAGGATTAATCATAATTTCATGGTTAAATGATGTAGAGATGAACAGAGGAATTCATTTAATTGGTTACATGAAAAAAGGGTATAAAGAACACATGCATGTAAGATGTAAGATGTGAAATGTAAGATATTGTGGGAATGTGGGAATGACGAGACAGAGTTCTCTCTCAAGTCAGCTTTATTCACATCACCAACATCTCAAAGAAGAAAGAGACCAACACAGGAAACTCTCGTCCTTAAATACCAGGACTCTTACAGTTTACAAGTCACACGTCTCACAGACCACGTTGCATTATAATTCACAGTAACAATGCATCTCCTGTTTAATCCTTTAATTACCCCCCCACCCACCACAGTCTCAAGCCTTGCATACCAAAGCTAACATCCTTGCAGCTTCCTGTAATTTCCAAGGAAGCTCTGCCTTTGTTCTGATCTAAAATGTGAGTCACAGAGCAGGTCACATATGTGTGTCCACCACACAAGCCCCCCCCCCCAACATTTTAGAACAAACAAGAGAATAACAACATGCATGCCGTGATAGTATCAATACACATCAGTCCACATGCTGTCTAGGCTTCAGTCTCCTGCCGTATCTGCTGTAGCTGGGATTCAACGTCTCTGTGGCGCCGTCACGCTGGGGGTTTGCCGTCTGGGGGTGGAAACCTTTTATCAGTCCCTGCGGGTGTTCTGGGGAAACATTACTCTGTGAAGCCCCCCAAGGGGGTCTACCTCGCCGTGGGGCCCTTGCCAACAGCACTTGCTCGTCTGCCACCACAAAAGCGGGTTTGAGTCTGTTTATACCAACTTTCTCTTTCCTACCCCCCAAATCTAGCAAAAACTGCTTGTCCCCTGTTTCTAGCACTCTGAACGGTCCATCATAAGGCGGTCGCAGCGGGGTTCGATGCGCATCGTGTCTGACAAAAACAAACTCTGCGTTCTTCAAAGTTTTAGGCACAAAAACGCGCGGAAAACTGTGGTGCGCGGGGCCGGGCAGCGTGCTTGATTCTATGTTACTCCGCAACAGCTGAGACGGGGAGGCGTCTGGCGCAGGGTTATCTGGGAGAAACTCCCCGGGCAGCCGGAGTGGCTGCGCAAACACGAGCTCCGCTGGGGAGGCTTCTAAGTCCTCTTTAGGCGCAGATCGCAACCCCAATAACACCCACGGTAACTTGTCTACCCAATTTGCATCCGTCAGTAACGCTCTGAGAGCTGCTTTCAATGACCTATGAAAACGTTCGCATAACCCGTTAGCCTGCGGATTGTACGCGGTTGTGTGGTGAATTGTGACACCCAGGCTGTGGGCCATTGTCGACCAAAGCTCAGACACAAATTGAGGGCCTCTGTCGGCCATAATGTCTGACGGAACGCCGAAGCGCGCCACCCAAGCTGTTAAAAATGCGCGCGCCACCTCCTCGGCCGTGGTTGATGCCAGTGGGACAACTTCAGGCCAGCGCGTGGTGCGGTCCACCATTGTCAGAAGGTGTGTGTACCCTTGTGACAGCGGGAGGGGGCCCACGAGGTCCACATGAACGTGATCGAACCTTTTGGCTGGAATATGAAACAGCTCCAAAGGAGCCCTCGTGTGCCTGTGTACTTTGGCTCTTTGACACGCCGTGCAGGCTGCTGCCCACTCTTTAACTTGTTTGCGAAGGCACGGCCACACAAATTTCTCTCCTACCATTTTGACCAACGCGCGCACCCCAGGGTGCGCCAAAGAATGAATCAAGTCAAAAACGTGGCGGTGCCACGCGGCCGGTACTACTGGACGTGGCCGTCCAGTGGAGACATCGCAGATTGGAGGGGGGGGCATACCGTCTTGCAGCACCCTGCTCTCCAGCCTTAACCCTGTTGGTCCAGACTGAAGGGCGCACATCCGCGTCACTAACCTGCTCCGCGGCCATGGCTGCATAATCTACTCCTACGCTGACTGGGGCCGCCACGGCGCGCGAGAGGCAATCTGCCACTACATTGAGTTTGCCCGCCACATGCTGAATAACAGTGGTAAACTCTGATATCGCGGCCAGCTGTCTCTGCTGCCGGCCTGACCACGGTTCGGAAACCTTGGCCATCGCGAACGTTAGCGGTTTGTGGTCAACGAACGCGGTGAAAGAGCGTCCTTCTAGCCAGAACTGAAAGTGGCGGATGGCCAAATGGCGAGCCAGCAGCTCCCTGTCGAACGCGCTGTATTTACGTTCGCTATCGCGCAAGGTCCTGCTGAAAAAGGCGAGGGACTGCCAAACCCCGGCTACATGTTGCTCCACGACCGCCCCTATGGCCGCATCTGATGCGTCAGTAGTGAGCGCTATGCGGGCCGTTGGGTCTGGGTGTGCCAACAACGCAGCCTTTGCCAAGGCTGCTTTCACCTCCGAGAACGCTTGGTCCCGCTGCAAGGACCACTCGACTTTATCTGCGGGTTTCTTTTTTTTGAACGTGGCATACAGCGGCTGCATGAGTTGCGCCGCGCGGGGGAGAAAACGGTTATAAAAATTCACCATTCCCCAAAACTCCTGCAATGCCCTGACCGTCTGCGGCCGGGGAAAATCTGCCACCGCGCACACTTTGTCAGGAAGCGGAACTGCTCCTTCGGGGGAGACGCGGTGTCCTAAAAAATCGATCTGCGCCACCCCGAACTGACACTTCGCTGGGTTGATTATTAACCCGTGATCTCCCAACCTTCGGAAAACTGTGGTCAGGTGTTTTTCGTGTTCGTCTTCGGATGCGCTGGCTACTAAAATATCGTCCAAGTAGACGAACACGAAAGGGAGATCGCGAAGCACCACGTCCATCATGCGTTGGAACGTCTGAGCAGCCCCTTTAAGTCCGAATGGCATGCGTAAAAACTCGAATAGGCCAAACAGAGTTATTACTGCTGTTTTGGGTATGTCCTCAGCGCGCACTGGGACTTGGTGGCAACCGCGGACCAAGTCTATTTTAGAAAAAATGCGCGCCCCTGCCAAATGAACGGAAAAATCTTGGATATGCGGGATTGGGTAGCGGTCGTGCGCTGTAGCGTTGTTTACCCTGCGGAAATCCCCGCAAGGTCGCCATGATCCGTCAGCTTTCGGGACCATGTGTAGCGGGGAAGCCCACGGACTGTTTGAACGCCTGATAATGCCCAACCTCTCCAGGTTGGGGAACTCCTCGCACGCTATGGCCAGTTTAACTGCGTCCAAGTGCCGAGCTTTTGCAAAAATGGGCGGTCCGGTAGTGGTAATAAAATGCTCCACCCCGTGTTTAGCGACTGTTGCCGAAAATGTGGGGACCGTGAGTGCTTGGAACTGAGTGAGCAGTATGTGGAACTTACCGCTTGCAGCTGTGACGTTGGCTTGTGCTGTTGGCGGGGCCACTCGCGCTGTACAGGGGATAGAATCAAAAGAAAGTGCATTAACCAGGCGCCTGTTAGCGAGATCAACCAACAAACTATGTGAGCACAAAAAATCAGCCCCCAACATATTGAAATTCACTGCTGCTACAACAAAAGTCCACTCAAATGTACGGCCGTGTAGAGACAGAAGCAGAGTCTTCTCACCAAAGGTCTTAATCTCCGAGCCGTTCACTGCTGTCACCCCGGGACCTCTGGAACCTGCTAGTCTGTCCGCATAGGAAAGTGTGATGAAACTCAACTGGGAGTCTGTGTCCACGAGGAACTGCCTCCCCGAGCGTGCGTCCAACAAGTAGAGCAGCTTGTTCTCCTCCCCGAGGGCCGCGGCTGCTACCGACCCCCAGTCTTGGCATTTCCCGAACACCCGAACTGGCACGGTGGTACACATTTGCATGCCTTCTCTGCGAAGCGGCGATGGTAGAAACAAAGGACGCTTCGTTCCCTGGCCCCTGCCGCCGCCGTCGTCGGTGAGTCTGGTACCGCTGCCTCTGGCCCCCTGTCATCTCCGGTCATTGCGGCGAGTTCCGCTGCAGCGGCCATGGCCACGCGCCGCTTGGTGGCGTTGACAATCCGCTGCACCTCTCGGCCCAGCGCGCGGTAGTCCCGTTGGGCCAACAGTGGCGAACTGGCCAGGGTCGCTCTCGCTGCTGACGGTAGAGTCCTGAGGAAGAGGTGGGTGAAAATGAAGTGATCGTCGTCAGAGTCTTTCAACCTCAACAACTTCTCCATCAGGTTCGCGGGCATGTCGTTTTCCAACTCCGTCAGCGCCAGGAGCCTCTCTGCTTGCTCCTCCGCCGAGGGGGTGAATTGCTGGATGAGTGCAGCCTTCAACGTGCCGTATTTGTCGCTTTCCGGTGGCTGGTCGATCAGGCTCTCCACATGCTGGGCCGTGTTGTTGTCCAGCTTTGCGACTACGTGGTAGAATTTTGTGGCATCTACCGATATCCCCCGGAGGTTGAACTGCGCCTCAATCGCGTTGAACCAGGAGCGCGGATTGTTCTGCCAGAAGTCCGGTAGCTGGACTGTAGCGGCATTCGCTTGGCTGGGGGCTCCTGACGAGGCTGGCCCGGGGGAATTCTCCTCTTGCATGATACGTCTTGGGTCACCAGTGTGGGAATGTGGGAATGACGAGACAGAGTTCTCTCTCAAGTCAGCTTTATTCACATCACCAACATCTCAAAGAAGAAAGAGACCAACACAGGAAACTCTCGTCCTTAAATACCAGGACTCTTACAGTTCACAAGTCACATGTCTCAAAGACCATGTTGCATTATAATTCACAGTAACAATGCATCTCCTCTTTAATCCTTTAATTACCCCCCCCCACAGTCTCAAGCCTTGCATACCAAAGCTAACATCCTTGCAGCTTCCTGTAATTTCCAAGGAAGCTCTGCCTTTGTTCTGATCTAAAATGTGAGTCACAAAGCAGGTCACATATGTGTGTCCACCACAATATTACTATATTGCTGGATTGTGATAATAGTAATATGAGAGAAGAATTTAAACACTAAGCTATGGTGTTATATAAGAAGGGATTGGAAGATGAATTACTCTAGCTGTAAACAATAATACCATTATTGTTGTGCAGGCTAGGTTTTTTTTGGTTGCTGTCCAAAAACCTTCTGGATCCTGGATTTTCTCCGAATGGAGATGACGAGCCTGACCCGAGATTGAACCGAGATTGAACAGAGGTCTGACCAAGGTCTCAATTGAAGGACATCCCTCCTCTCTCCAGTGCACAACATTGAAGTGGTAACAACTCAAGCTGCCACTTTAAAAGAGGAAAAGAAACCTGAGCCGGGAGATACAAGATATCTTGACTGGTCAAACGGCTAAACTAAACGAACAAACAAACACTGAGCTCAGTAGGACATTTTTGGGGTTTTATTTCATGCCAGCCATTGTTGTATTTGTATATTTGTACATTGTTTGTATATTTTGCTCCTTTTTTCTTTATTAATAACAGATATGAATTGCTCATTTCTTGCCTCCAGCTATTTCATTCCACACTCACTCTAATTCCCTATTGTAACCCTTACGAACCTAGCAACTGGTCTACACTTAATAATTTCCCTTACCTAATTAACATAAGGCAAGGGTTACACATGACATGCTTTAATTGCGGGGACTTACAACCAAGAGGGATATGTTTAATGGGGGACAAAAGCTGGCCGTATCTCGACAGCTCCTTCTCCAACAGCTCATTCTTTAAAAACGGTGGGACATTTGATATTGTGATTCTTTTACGCGGGATTTACCAGAGACAGAACAGGAACCAGTGTGTCTTTAATTACAACCCCACTCTCCACCACCTGATTAACTTTTTCAACACTGTCCAGGAAAATTACCATGGCATTATTCATTCTGGAAGCAGACCTGACGCTTTCATAGCTGACCAACTCCCCCACAGCCAGACTACAATCTTCCACCGAGCAGCTGACAGCCGGAGCCAGTTTGACAGCATGCCGGCGTGTCAGCTTCTCGAACCTGGAGCCTCGCTCCAAAACCATGTGACCAGCAAAGCTGGAAGCAGAAATCCCCCTCCCAGAACACCTATCCCACCCCAAAACAACGAAACTTAAGATTATTTAACAAAAAAAAAAAACCCCACCACAAACACAAAAAGATAGAGAAAAGTTTGAGACAACTCACACTGTCACAAACTCCTAGCTCACACTCACGACCACACCCACTTAGAGAGAAAGAGAGAGAGAGCGAGAGAATGGCTGAGAGTGGGTCATGACCAAATGGACAAAGGGATCCTGGTAGAGGTGACCAGGAAATTCTACAAGGTGGGGAACCAGACCAGGAAACCAATCAGCCAGTTACCTCTGTGTTGGTGATCTTGGGGATGGCATGGCTACCTGGGACCCTGCCACTGATGGTTTTAAAAAAAAGGTCTCTGCCCTGTATCCTTGTAACCACTTGATCTATCACTCAAAGCTTGCCATCGGCATTTCACACGCAAATCTTTTTCATCTCATTGAACGTCTCCCATGGTGTGCAGCCTTTCAAATACAGGAACCTGATGACCGCTTTGCATTCAGCTCCACTTGCATTTACTCCACCTTAGCACCTTAGACCTATAGAAATTTGGATTTTTATAAATGTGACATTTCAGCCTCCTACAATAACCGGAAGTGGGTCAGGAGAGATCTATAATGAGTAGTCTTTGTATGTGCAGTACATACATTTGAATGAATGGCCTATAGGAGGAGTTCATTTTAAGCTCACTTGCACAGGTTTGAAAATGTGGTGCAGGAAACTTCATTTTTCAAGCTTACAACCATTGAAGAAAAGTTGTGGAAGATTTCAATTCAGTTCAATTCATCTTTATTTATATAGCACCATATCACAACAACAGTCATTTCATAGCACTTTCAAATGTCGGGAAAACCCCACAATTGCAGAAAGACCCCAGCAATCAGACGATCCCCTGTGAGCAAGCACATAGTGGCGGTGGAGAGGAAAAACTCCCATTTAACAGGAAGAAACCTCTAGCAGAACCAGGCTCAGGGAGGGTCAGTCATCTGCTGCGACTGGCTGGGGGGGTGAGGGGATAGAGAAGATGAGAAGGACAGACATAAAGAGAGCAAACATTAATGGAGAGAAGCCAAGTACATTATTGGAGGTCACCCGGCAGTATAAATCTATTAACAGCAAAACAAAGGGGGGGGGGGTTAAGAGACACAAGATCCCTCCCTAATCGTAGGCTATATTGAAGAGGAAGGTTTTTACCCTATTCTTAAAAACAGAGATCGAGTCTGACTCCCAAACTCAGATTGGTAACTGGTTCCACAGGAAAGGAGCTTGATAGCAGAAAGCTCTGCCTCCCATTGTATTTTTGGAGATTCTAGGTATTACAAGTAATCCAGCATTTTGGGAGCGTAGTGCTCTGTTAGGATGATAGGGTAATATCAGACCTTTTATATAAAAGGGGGCCTGATTATTAAGAGCTTTGTAAGTGAGAAGAAGGATTTTAAACTTAATTCTAAACTCTATGGGAAGCCAGTGAAGGGAGGCCAGAACCAGAGAGATATGATCTCTCTTTCTAGTACCTGTTAAAACTCTTGCAGCAGCATTTTGGATCAACTGAAGACTTTTTAAAGATATTTTAGGACAACCTGATAATAATGAGTTACAATAATCTAATCTAGAGCTAACAAAAGCGTGGATCAGTTTCTCAGCATCATTCAGAGACAAGTTGCTCCTAATCTTGGCAATATTGCACAGATGATAGAAGGCAGTCTTAGAAACAAATTTAATATGTGAATTAAAAAACAGATCTTGATCAAATAATAACTCCAAGGTTCCTCACAGAACTATTCAGAGTAAGAGTAGCGGCATCCAAATTAAGAGTTTGATTTGGAAAGGTATTTCTAAGGATTTTGGACCAACAAGAATGACTTCAGTCTTATCTGGGTTTAAGAGCAGAAAATTACAAGTCATCCAAGCTTTGATTTCCTTAAGACAGGCATCTAACTTGGCTAACTGATTACAATCATCGGGCTTCATTGACAGGTATAATTGTATGTCATCGGCGTAACAATGAAAATGTATACAGTGCTTTCTAATGATGTTGCCTAATGGAAGCATATATAAACTAAAAAGAGTAGGGCCTAACACAGATCCCTGTGGAACTCCATGACTGAGCTTAGAGTTGGAAGAAAACTCATTATTGATATAAACAAACTGAAGTCTATCGGACAAATAAGATCTAAACCACTGCAGCGAAGTTCCATTTAGTCCAATATAGTGTTCTAATCTATCAAGTAGAATATCATGATCGATAGCATCAAAGGCTGCACTAAGATCTAAAAGGACAAGTACAGAAACGAGTCCATTATCAGATGCGACAAGGAGGTCATTAGTGACCTTCACTAAGGCTGTTTCAGTGCTGTGATGAATTCTGAACCCAGATTGAAACTCTTCAAATAAACCATTTCCCTGCAAGTGGTCAAATAATTGCGTAACAACAACTCTTTCTAAGATTTTTGAAATGAAATGCAGATTATAGAATGGTCATAGTTAGCCAAAACTCCTGGATCAAGCGTTGGCTTTTTGAGTAAGCTTTTAATTTCAGCAATTTTAAAAGCCTGCGGTACATGACCTAAAGTTAAAGAAGAATTGTTTATTTGAAGAATACGGCTATCAATAAATGGGAAGACTTTTTTAAATAACCTGGTAGGAATAGGGTCTAAAAGACAAGTTGAAGGCTTGGATGAGGAGATTATTTTATCTAACTCTAAAAGGTCAATTGGAGTAAACTTATCTAAACAGATATCAATTAAAGGAGTTGTAGTAGTTGCTGTACTTAAGTTTACTGTGGGAAGAATCTGACTGATTTTATCTGTAATAGATAAAATTTTATGATTGAAAAAGTTCAAAAAGTCCTGACTAGAAAGCTCTAGGGGGATGCAAGGATTGACAGAGTCCTGACTCTTTGTCAGCCTGGCTATAGTGTTGAAAAGAAACCTGGGATTATTCTTATTCTCTTCTATTAATGCAGAGTAACAACTTGTTCTAGCTTTTCTAAGAGATTTTTTTATAAATTAGGAGATGATTTCTCCACGCTAAATAGAATTCATCTAAATTAGTGGAATGCCATTTTCTTTCTAATGGACGAGTCTTCTGTTTTAAGCTACGAGTTTCTGTGTTAAACCAAGGGGTTAGAAATCTCTGATTAGACTTTCTCTTTTTTAACGGGGCCACCAAGTCTAGAGTCTGATGCAGAGAGGCTGTAGCACTATCTACCATGCTATCAATTACAGAAGGAGCAGGCTCTCCATCTTTTATTTCCGTTGTGTTGACCCATGGTATAGAGGAGACAATCTACAAAAATTCGGTAACGTCATCTGAAAGACATCTGCTGTAGTAATATTTTTCTTTAGGAGTGAAATAATTACAAATAGTGAAATCATAGGTTAACAGACAATGGTCTGACAGTACAGGATTATGAGAAGACACTACCAGACTTTCTATTTCTATACCATCAGTCAGAACAAGGTCCAATGTGTGGTGGAGATAATGGGTAGAATTTTCTACTTTCTGGGAAAACCCCATTGAGTCTAATATTGAATTGAATGCCTTATTAAGACAGTCACTATCTACATCAACATGTAGTATATTAAAATCCCCTACTATAATTATTCTATCTGATTTCAGCACTAAATCAGCTAAAAATTTGGCAAATTCAGATAAAAACTCTGAGTAGGCCGAGGGAGGATGGTAAACTATGGCAAAGAAAATTGGGTTCAAGCTAAGACTGCTAACATGCCCCATACTGAGGACCAGGCCCTCAAAGGAATTAAAACGTGATTTTTGCTTTACATTAACTAGCAATTTAGAATGGAATATTGCCGCTACTCCACCTCCACGACCAGAGCTTCTGGGATTATGATAGTTTAGATAATCAGAGCCTCTCCCGGATGACTGAGCTCCTCACCCTATCTCTGAGGGTGAGTCCAGCAATCCTACGGAGAAAGCTCATTTCAGTCGCTTGTATCCGCGATCTCGTTCTTTCGGTCATTACCCAAAGCTTGTGACCATAGGTGAGAGTAGGAACGTAGATTGACTGGTAAATCGACAGCTTTGCCTTAGAACTAAGCTCCCTTTTCACCACAACAGACCGGTACAACGTCCGCATCACTGCAGATGCTGCTCCAATCCGTCTGTCGATCTCTCGCTCCATTTTCCCCTCACTCGTGAACAAGACCCCAAGATACTTAAACTCCTCCACTTGAGGCAGGAGTCTGTCCCCAACCCGGAGAGGACAATCCACCTTTTTCCAACTGAGGACCATGGACTCGGACTTGGAGGTGCTGATTCTCATCCCAGCCGCTTCACACTCAGTGGCAAACCATCCCAGCAAGAGCTGTAGGTCATTGCTGGATGAAGCCAACAGAACAACATCATCTGCAAACAACAGAGATGAGATCCTGTGGTCACCAAGCACGACACCCTCCATTCCCTGGCTGCGCCTAGAAATCCTGTCCATAAAAATTATGAACAGGATCGGTGACAAAGGGCAGCCCTGGCGGAGTCCAACTCTCACTGGGAATGACTCCGACCGAGTGTTGGCAATACAAACCAAACTCTCACAGCGGTTGTACAGAGACCGAATAGCTCGTAACAACAAGCCCGATACCCCATACTCCCGAAGCACCCCCCACAAAAATCCACGAGGGACGCGGTCAAATGCCTTCTCCAAGTCCACAAAACACATGTAAACTGGTTGGGCAAACTCCCACGAACCCTCAAGAATTCTCGAGAGGGTAAAGAGCTGGTCCGATGTGCCACAGCCAGGACGAAAACCACATTGCTCCTCCTGAAGCCGAGGTTCGACCAACGGCCGGACTCTCCTCTCCAGTACCTTGGCATACACCTTCCCAGGGAGGCTGAGGAGTGTGATCCCTCTAAAGTTGGAGCACACCCTCCGGTCCCCTTTTTTGAAGAGAGGAACCACCACCCCGGTTTGCCATGCCAAAGGCACTGCCCCCGACCTCCACGCAATGTTGCAGAGGCGTGTCAACCATGACAACCCAACAACATCCAGGGCCTTGAGGTACTCAGGGCGAATCTCGTCCATCCCCGGGGCCCGGCCACCAAGGAGAATTTTAACCACCTTGGCGACCTCAGCCCCTGTGATAGGCGAGTCATCCCCCTCGTCCCCAAACCCTGCTTCCTCTGTGGAAGGCGTATCAGTGGGATTGAGGAGATCCTCAAAGTATTCCTTCCACCGCCCGACGATATCCCCAGTCGAAGTCAACAGTGTCCCATCCGCACCATACACAGTGTGGACGGGGAGCTGCTTCCCCTCCTGAGCCGCCGAACAGTTTGCCAGAATCTCTTTGAGGCCGACCGAAAGTCTTGTTCCATGGCCTCACCAAACTCCTCCCATACCCGGGTTTTTGCTTCAGCAACCACCCGAGCTGCACTCCGCTTGGCCTGCCGGTACACCTCAGCTGCTTCGGGAGTCCCACAAGCCACTGCTCCTCCACATTGAAAGGAGTCAGTTGAGGTGGTATGGGCATCTGATTAGGATGCCTCCTGGATGCCTCCCACTTGAGGTGTTTCAGGCACGTCCCACTGGGAGGAGACCCTGGGGCAGACCCAGGACTCGGTGGAGAGACTATGTCTCCCAGCTGGTCTGGGAACACCTTGGTATCCCCTCTGAAGAGCTGGAGCAGGTGGCTGGGGAGTGGGAAGTCTGGGCTTCTCTGCTTGAACTGCTGCCTCCGTGACCCGGACCTCCGGAAAAGCAGTAGAAGATGGATGGATGGATGGATAGATAACCAGAGGGAGTTGATTCATTTAAACCAACATAATCATCTTGCCCTAACCAAGTCTCTGTAAGGGATAATAAATCAATCTGATGATCAATTAATAGATCATGAACTAGTAGAGACTTGGGAGTTAGAGACCTAATATTTAACAAACCACATTTAAGTTTTAAATTATGAGGAGGAACAGAGGCCAAATTATTAAATTTAGAGACTTGATGTTTAATTTGATTTTTACCAACTTTTTGTTTAATCACTTTGGGATGTTTATACATCATATTTTTATTAACTTTGGGGGGAGTAGACAAAAATTCTCTAAGGGGGAAGACAGGGGCAAAGTTGAGAGGTGGCAGATGAGGAGGAGCTCCAGAAAGGTGTGTATTTATCTAGTTATGTTGTATTTGTCTTGGGTTATAATATTTTGGGTAACGGGAGACAGACACAACCTCTATGGGGTTATAAACTGAAGACTGATCTAAACAGTGAGGATTATTTGGATTAATATGATTAATATGAGAAGTGAAAACAAAGAAGGGCTGGTTGGCAGACCCAGGAACTTCGGGGTGAGTTAACGCACCAAATTTCAGTCACTGTACTAAAAAACGCTGAATGGAATAGAACAGATTGTCCCTTAAAACACGTGCACCAAGTCTATTTGGATGGATGCCATCAGGCCTCATAAATGATGGGCGGTTCCAAAACAGGTTGAAATTGTCTACAAAACCAATGTTAAAAGAAGGACGTGTAGAACACAACCAGGTATTAAGGCTGAGAGTTCTGCTAAAATAATTGCAACCTCGTCTGAAAGGTGCCAAAGGCCTAGAGATAAACACACGTCTGCCACAGTTCATAGGAGTGGACAGAAGACTCTTGAAGTTACTTTTTAAGATCTCCGATGCTTCATCTGGGATGTTGTTACATCCAACATGTACAATGACAGTTTTAGCGTGGGGGAATTCATTTAATAGGTCAGGGGTAAGAGCCTCAATGTCAGACACTCTAGCCCCAGGAAAAAATTTAGTGACACAGTACCTGCTTCTGACGTTCCTCATAATCGAGTCACCAATTACCAACATTGTCTGGGGGGCTTTGTTGGTGGTTTCTGAAGTGGTGGATAATTTTGCCGATGTTGTTGTTGTGATGATGGGGTGATGCGCTCTCTTCTTTTTGGAGCTGGTGTATAATTTGGCACACCTAAATTAGTTTTAATCCAGGGCTTGTGGGTTTGGGCCGCCGCTGAAGGAGGAGGAGGAGGAGGAGGGGTGGCCATGGGAGGATGATCGACGTCCAGGTGGGGAAAATCTTCCAGGGAAAGGATGTCGAATCTGTTTTCCAGTAGCAAGGGACAAGTAGAGGCGCGGCCATGTCTGGTCAATCGCCGATGTTTGCTAGTTGGCCCAACCAAGGTTCAGGGCGCGCATTGAGGATGAGAAAAAACACGCGGGGCTTTGGGTTTAGCTCTGAGCTGAAGCCAGTGTTTATTACAGGGGTCCTGGACATCTGAAGAGACCGGAGCAGGGGTGGAAGTGGATGGCGATGTGTTGAATTCACCCAGGTAAATAGCCGTCTCTGCCAGCTGCAAGTCGGTTGCCGGGGCCAATGTTTGCCCGAGAATTATAGTGTCAAGGTGGTCTTCAGCCTCCCGAATCTTATAGAGGTTGGAGAGTCTCACTTCCAACTCAGAAACAAGTTCATCATTCTATTCAGAGAATAAAATGATGAAAGAATTTTGATTGATAGACGAATCAGAGCAGCATCTGCAGGGATGCGGACGTTGGACTGGTCTGTTGTTGTGAAGAGGGAGCTGAGCTCTAAACAAGAGGCTGAAATGAGCTTTCTTCATGGTGTGGCTGGACTCATCCTAAGAGAGAGTGAAGAGCTCAGTCATCCAGGAGAGGCTCAGAGTAGAACCGCTGCTCCTCCACATTGAAAGGAGACAGTTGAGGTGGTTTGTGCATCTGATCATCATGCCTCCTGGACACCTCCTACTTGAGGTGTTTTGGGCACGTACCACTGAGAAGAGGTGCCTGCCAAAACACGGAACGAATGGTATGGAATGGAACATTCTGTCCGTGTTCCATATGAAATGTTCTGTCAGTGTTCCGTACAGAACATGTTCCGTCGGTGTTCTCTACGGGACGTCAACCGAGCCTGCCTGCTGTCAGTCCTACTAGCTAGCGGTGTCAAGTGTGCTACAAACATGTACATGTAACGTTAGATATGGAACCTTCCTTATGGAACGCTAGTGGTCCTGCTAGGTTCATTCTGTACACATTCTGGAACATGCGCCGTACGTGCAATTATCATTAAATAAATGCATACAATTAAAAATTAACAAACACACCATAAGGCTTGTTGGTTGGCAGGTTGCTTGGTTGTGTCCATGCAGTACTATTAGTCCTGCTATATTTGTTCCGTCCGTGTTCCGTCTGAAACATATGGAACCTTTCGTGTCTCCTGGAAAAAATATGCTTTTGTGATATGTTTTACATTTTGCTTGTCATTGCAGAGACGGTTTGTTTATGAAGCATTTTTTTTATAAAACCTGTGGCGGTTCGTTTTAACCCCACAACAGGCTAAGGACACTCAGCCCTCTTTTCTCCGTTTTTCTGCTGCATTACTGAGAAGCAATGTGCCATTCATGTATTTGTGATGCAAACATGCATGTGTTGTGATGTAATGCGCCATTCTGTATAGTGTGCATATGGCTTGTCCTTACTGTGCTTTTTCTGAGCATCTTAGATGTGCTTTGGTGTATTAATGTCTACAGGTAGACGAGTTTCTTCTGTCTCACCTATGTGATGTTAATCGATGCCTTTCATCCTTTGTACTCATGCGTCCTGTCCTTACTGTGACCTAGAGACTCAGATCAATATGTAGATGTGCTTGTTAGCCTCTTTGTCTTGCACTTAGAGCGAGGTCTAGCTAATCTGCCCATTGTGATGTATGGCTTACAAATGCAAATACCTCCTGCCTGTTCTGTTGTCCCTTTGATCATTCTAGACTGTGGGGTATGTCTTTTTGATGTATTGTTATGATCAAGTATTTAAGGTGCAACTCTGTAACGCAATCTCTCTCTCTTCCTCTCTCACTCTGATCCTGCAACAGGTGGACACACTGTGTCCGCCTCTCTTTCTCTGAGAGCCTAGGGATCCCGCTCCGGGCTGCTCCACTATGCACTGGAGAGAGGATCCCGTGAAGGCGACATGATTAATAAAACCTGCTCAAAACCACAGCACTGCTGCTTATTTTTTCATGCCGCTTCACTGGTGACCCCTCGAACACGCACACGTTTTGTGCGAAAGCAACCTTCCGAGCTGGACAGCCACACAGCTGCATTGGTGGCCCCTTGAAGACGCACACGTTTTGTGCAACGCAGCCTTCTGTTTTGGATGGCCACGCTGGCGAACCGACGCTGAAAAAAACGAGCGGCCAGCGAACGCAACACCCGGGCATGAATGCTCCGTCGCAGCGGCCTACTGGTTCCCCCTCCCTGCGGCTTCAGGGAGACTTCGACGCGGAGCCAACACAGGCGAGCCGTTCTCCGGACATCACCCACGACCGGGTAAACTGCAGAAAACGTCATGGCGCGACCCTCGCCTGAGATCTGCACCACCACGCACGGGACGCATACGGCTCTACAGACCCCCATCATCCTTCGCCGCTACAAACAGAGCCTTCAGGGCTGCTCTCACACCTGGAGGCACGCACGCAGCGTGCTCGAAGGATTTGTTAATGTTCTCAGCCACGGCACACATAGGGAATTCAGCGGTTTTGCGGTTCCCGAGGCTTTAGGGTTACGCCTGAACCTAAAGTCAACACGCCAGTCCCTCTGCCCTCATCACAGCCGCCATTCAGCCTCGTCTTTTCTTCATGGCCGCACGAGCGACAACGATCGTCTCCTCCCTCTCACCGCTCCAACGCAGCTGCACGAGCCCGGGGCACAAAGATCGTCTATTTCCTCTCACCGCTCCAACGCACCATGGCCAAATCTACAGCAACAGCTCAACCCGGATTATATCGGCGCCGTCTGCGCTGATCTCCGCCAAGTTTCTGCACCCTGACTCACCACTCCAGCGGCCCACCCACGCACTGAACCCCCGCGCACGCATCGGGGAGTTACAAGGACGGCGCATCACGCATGGGACAAGTAATGGCTCCACAGACTGCCTTCCTCCTTCGCCGCTGCCTTTCAGGGCTGCTCGCTCACCTGAGGCACGCATGCAGCATACTGGAAGGATTTGTTAACAGTCTCAGCCACGCCACAGACCGCCATCGTCCTCCGCCGCTGCCCACAGAACCTTCAGGGCTGCTCGTTCACCTGAAGCAAGCACGCAGCTCGCCACTGGATTTTTTTAATGGTCTTAGCCACGGCACAACGGGATTTCAGCCGTCAGCTGTTCCCGGGAGCTTTGGGGTTGCTTCAGCACCCAAAGCCAACAGTCCCTATGTTTTGTTTACTTTTTTTTCTTACAGCCGCCCCTGCTTTTCTTCATGGCCACGAGAGGAGTCAGAGACTAGTTTTTCTTCTTGTGATCTCCGCACGTGCAACGGGACAACCCCTCGACGTCACGGAGCAGCAAGCAATTTTTGCGCGGCTCAGGACGATTTCACAGCTCCTGCCGGCACTTACCACCCCTCCCCTCCCTCCCCCTCCGCCTGCAGCGCTCACACAGATGGATTATCGAGGTCGCGGCCCCCTGCCGCGTCCTCTGGGGGGGAGCGTGTGGCGGTTCGTTTTAACCCCACAACAGGCTAAGGACACTCAGCCCTCTTTTCTCCGTTTTTCTGCTGCATTACTGAGAAGCAATGTGCCATTCATGTATTTGTGATGCAAACATGCATGTGTTGTGATGTAATGCGCCATTCTGTATAGTGTGCATATGGCTTGTCCTTACTGTGCTTTTTCTGAGCATCTTAGATGTGCTTTGGTGTATTAATGTCTACAGGTAGACGAGTTTCTTCTGTCTCACCTATGTGATGTTAATCGATGCCTTTCATCCTTTGTACTCATGCGTCCTGTCCTTACTGTGACCTAGAGACTCAGATCAATATGTAGATGTGCTTGTTAGCCTCTTTGTCTTGCACTTAGAGCGAGGTCTAGCTAATCTGCCCATTGTGATGTATGGCTTACAAATGCAAATACCTCCTGCCTGTTCTGTTGTCCCTTTGATCATTCTAGACTGTGGGGTATGTCTTTTTGATGTATTGTTATGATCAAGTATTTAAGGTGCAACTCTGTAACGCAATCTCTCTCTCTTCCTCTCTCACTCTGATCCTGCAACAGGTGGACACACTGTGTCCGCCTCTCTTTCTCTGAGAGCCTAGGGATCCCGCTCCGGGCTGCTCCACTATGCACCGGAGAGAGGATCCCGTGAAGGCGACATGATTAATAAAACCTGCTCAAAACCACAGCACTGCTGCTTATTTTTTCATGCCGCTTCAAAAAGTTAAAGACTAGTCAAAGAGGTTAAAAACTCAAAAGTCTAAAACCCAATAAAAGATTTAGAACCCAAATAAAAAACCTACAAAAATAAGTAAATATAAAATAAAATTAATAAATAGGTAACTAAATTATGAGCAATATATTGTTACAGCTTGTTCAATTCTTTAACAGCAGCAGGAACAAAGCTGCTTTTGTAGCGCTGGGTTTTACTTTTTGGGACAGCAAACCTCCGTCTGGAGGGAAGAAGATGAAAGTGGCAGTGCAAAGGGTGGGAGTCATCATTTAAAATAGAGGTAGCAATCCTCTGTACCTGTCTGGTGTACAGGGATGTCAGGCTCAGCTGTGACTCACCAAGCAAACGACTGGACCATCTAACTACCTGATCCAAGGATTTCCTCTGTTTCAGTTTTATCTGACCAAACCATGACACTAAAGAAAAGGATAAAACAGATTCAATAAAAGCCCAATAAAACATTGTCATTATGGTTCGGTCAGTTTGGAAGCGTGCAAGTTTCCTTAAACAATGCAAATGTTGCTGACCCTTTTTGCACACCCTTTCACAGGTCTCTTCAAATTTTAAATTACTATCAATAATCGTCCCAAGATATTTGTAGGATTGTACACATTCAGTGGTCTGGCCTTTTAGTACAGTGACTTCGTGCCTGGGAGTTTTCCTTCTAAAGTCAATAATCATATCTTTAGTTTTTGTCGTATTCAGCTGCAGGTAGGAATCCTCACACCAGTGAACAAAATCATCAACTACTGGGCCGTGGCCACTCTCACCATCCTGGAGGAGACTGACAACAACTGAATCATCAGCATACTTTATAATGTGTCTGTTGTCATGTCTGCTCTGACACATGTTTGTGTACAGGACGAAGAGTAGTGGTGACAACACACACCCCTGCGGAGAAGCAGTAGAAGAACACTTTTGGTCGGACAATGTACCATTGACCCTTACTCTCTGTGTCCTGCTGGTTAAAAAATCCAGAATCCAACCCACCAGATCATTACTCAAATCACATTGTTGCAGCAGCCTTTCAACTAAAATATGAGGTTGGATTGTATTAAAGGCAGAAGAAAAGTCCACAAATAAAAGCCTGGCGTGTGTCCCATTAAAATCCAGATGTTTAAAAAGCATGTTAAACAGAGTGACAGTGGCGTCCTCCACTCCCTGTGAGGCCTATAGGCAAACTGCAAAAGATCCAATACATGCTCAGTCTTCTTTAGGACCTCAAATCTGACCAGTTTTTCAAAAATTTTCATTAAAATTGAAGTCAAAGCAACTGGTCTAAAATCATTTACCGTTTTAGGACAGCTGGATTTTGGAAGGGGGACAACCACAGCATCTTTCCAGATTTTAGGCACATGTTGTGTCTGTAAGGACTTATTGAAAAGGTAGTGAAATACAGGACTCAGCTCATGTGCACAGGACTTTACCAAGCGCCCACATATATTATCAGGGCCCTGACTTTTGTTCACTTTTACAGCACAGAACGCCCTTTTAACATCCTGCACCTCAATATTAAAGTGCTGATTGTCTTTGAGTTTCTGTTTCAAATCTTGGGTTTCAGTGCTAAAATCAAAGGAGTCAAAATGACCATAAAAACAATTAAGAGCATTAGCCAGCTCTGTGTCTGAATTAAAACCATCTAAAAATACACGATTACTGTGCTCTGTGCTCTGAAGGCCTGCAATAGTTTTCATACTGGCCCCGGCTGAACCAAGTTTCTTTGTTGCCATCTTGCTTTCCAACTCTGATTTATAATTCTGTTTTGCTCTTAAAATTTTGGCCTTCAGCTCTTTTGTGGCAACCTGCAGCTCAGAAACAACCCCCTGTTTAAAGGCAAGTGCTTTCCTCTGTAAGCAGGATTTAACTGATTTTGTAACCCATGGCTTGTTGTTGGGATATATTTTGACACGTTTACTGTATGTGGAACGATCATGTCTCTACAGAAAGCCATGTATGAGCATGTCACATCCACTAACAAGTCCAAATCTTCTCCGCCGGCTGGTGTGAACACCTCCCAGTCTGTACAGTTAAAGCGTTCCTGGAGGCAGTGCACTGAATCCTCTGTCCACACGTTTGTCTCTGGTCTTCGCCTTGTTTCTTCTGAGAGCAGTTTTATATGTGGGCAGCAAATGTACACAGTTGTGATCTGAGGATCCTAAAGGAGGAAGGGGAATAGATTTATAGGCCCTCTCAATGGATCCATAGCACAGGTCCAATGTCTTTTTTCGCCTGGTTGGGCAGGAGACATACTGATAAAAGTTTTTAAGTGTCTTCTTTAAAGGAACATAGTTAAAATCCCCAAGGATAAAATTTGGAGCCTCTGGGGAAATCGACTGCATCTGCTGTACCACATCAAAGATGGTGCTGGAGGCGGAGGCAGCATCCGCTCTCGGGTGAATGTACACAGTCGTTATGAAAAGTTGGGAGAACTCGCAGGGCAGATAAAAGGGGCGTAGTGACATGGACAGCAGCTCCACATCTGGTGTACAGATGCGCTCTCTGACCGTGACAGAACTCAGAACTCAGAACTCAGAAAATATTTATTGCCAAGTACATTCACAGTAAACAACTGATAAACATACGAGGGATTTGACTTGACACTGAAAACGACATAGTTGGCATTTCCGGTGACGCGGCAGCGTCGGTAACGTGCCTGTCAGCAGACTGGGAACAGGAAGCATGAGGGAGGAAAGGATAAACACAATAGGAAAGAGCAAAAAAGCATTGTTTGTCAGAATACCGGTCATTAATGATCAATATTATGATTACAAGAAAAAAAGCTCTCAATGCACAAGTAGCAGACAATAGAATCTATACAAGGACACAAAGAGAGCAGTGAATGAATAATCTTCTCATCAGTTTATTGAGTCAGTGTGAGTGTGGTGTTGAGTGAGGGTGTTTATATCAGTTAAGAACAACAAAGTCTCTTCAGCAGGAGATGTTGTGTCTAGCGTCTGGCGCTTGTGTCCTTGCACAGCAGATGGAAAAGTTTGCCAGACAGCTGGCTGTCCATGAGAGTCAATGCTGCTCACATGTTTTGAAAACAAAAACTGCAGATAATCTGGAGGACTTTGATTGTAAGGGCAGGTCAAATAAGTCGAATAGTACTGACTTCAGAGAAAGAAACTTTATATTCTCTTACAGATACAGTACTTAAATCCTTCATTGCTGGACGTTGAATTCTTCATGGACGGCTCTCAGCGTGATCATGATGTAATCCATTTTCCTAGACAGTTCTCCATTAGCCGCTGTCAGAGTCCTGCCCAATTGGTCAATTTGATGGTTAAGCCTCGCCGGGTCAGCATTTTGATAGGCTCCGTCCATCTTCATCAATTTACGGTACACCAGAACAATCCCAGATCCAATCAGTAAGATTCCGATGACCATTGCTACGAAGATGTATAAATCTTCAACATCTTCGATAGAGAGATCACACAGGCACAAGAGTTTCCAATTACTTGTGTCCTTCAAATAGCCCGCGGCCGCTGTTCCTGCGGGGCAAACTGCCTCCCCCGGGGCACTTTTCCTCATTGAAGAAATAGTGTCAATTGCGTTCAAAGCCCAGCTTATTAAATCCATAATTTTGTTCGATAATCAGCAGTAGGGACACGCAGACAGACGATAGCAAGCTGGGATCCAGTCAGTTAGGGAAGGAGAGAGATAAAGAGCCGGAGCTGGAGAGAAAGAAAAAGCGTCTGCTCTCTTTGGGAGTACAGATATACAGTACTGTTTATTAATATATAAACATACGCTGCCCCCCTGACGTTTTCCCGTTACCTCTTCCTGCTGATCCGAGCGAAGTGGGGCTCCAAAGCCGTCAATCCACAGGTCCGCATCTCGGTCATGCGCCGTAAGCCACGTCTCCGTGTAAGCCATGACACAGCAGTTCTTGAAATCCTTCTGATATCGTACATTCCCTTGAATTTCATCCACTTTATTTCTCAGGGATTGTACGTTCCCCATAATAATGGAAAGAAGAGGAATGCGGTTAAGATGATGCCTCCTCAGGTTTAATCTTACGCCTCCATGCTTTCCGCGTTTCCTCCTCTTGTCTCTCTTTTCATTGCTGTGTCCATGAAAATCTCTTAAAATAAAGTCCGGCAGTTGCGGCACGGACTCAATCACAGATGCTGCATTATCCATGTTTAAATGCAGTAACATGTCTCTGAAATACTGCATTCTTCCCGGCATGATCGCGATCGCGCTTACCTCCAAGACAAAGAGCCGGTAGGAAAAAAACGACAGTGCAAAAACAAGGAGGAAATCCATACTGATGGAACCAGGGAGCTCTTCCTTATATAGTCCACAAACATTCAAGGACAAAAACGACACAGAGAATTACGTTGAAACACATTAAAGTGCATAAAAACAAAGACACAGACGTCGAACTTTTTCACCCACTGCCGGTCGCTGCGTGCGCATGCGCCCTATATGGGTGTTGGAGGGGCCAGCCAAGGGCGCCAGAGCGCTGGGGGTATGAAGTAAATAAAGATGTGCCTTTCGCCCCTGCTGTGCCAGGCTCACACCTGAGGATGCAGGGGCTCCTATGTATTGTACTAAGCCTTGCTCTGTGACGTGTGTGTTAATGTGTATGATGATGTGTGTTCATGCTTTGTAACTGGTATGTTAATGTGTTTACCCTGAGTGCCAGTGGCGGGAAGAAAATGTATAAAGCAGAGCGCTTTGGCACTCAGAGTTAGTCTGTTCTGTGTTGGAGGAGAAATAAACTTCTGTGTCGTCAGCTCGTGTCTTGTCTGCTTACATTCTCCACATTGGTGACCTAGAGACGTGAAATGGAAAACAGACCGAGCACCACCACGGAGACACTCCTGGTGGAGTCTCCCACCACTGCATGCGCGGTTGCAGTCAGACTCCCGAACTTTTGGCTTCACGACCCAGCGGCTTGGTTTATTCATGTGGAAGCCCAGTTCACCCTTCGCAGAGTCGTGGCAGATAACACAAAGTGTCATCATGTGGTGGCAATGTATAAAGTAGATCGCTTTGGCATTAAGTTAGTCTGTTCTGTGTTGGAGGAGAAATAAACTTCTGTGTCGTCAGCTCGTGTCTCATCTGCTTACATCCTCCACAGTGTATAGTTTTTGTAATTTATCTGTCATGCCTTGCTTGGCGTTTTACACATTTCAGCGACAGTTTTTTGATGTCTTCTTCAGATCTGTGTTCTCGTCCTTGACATGAGGGATGAAACGACTCCCTACATTTACAACATTCAAAGTACAAACTTGAATCCTTTTGAATTTGAATCCTCATCAAACGTTACATGTACATGTTCATAGCATGCTTGACACCACTAGCTAGTATGACTGCTCTGTACAGGATGCATATGAAGTCATATTGACATAGAACTGACAGCAGGCAGGATCGGTTGATGTCCCATACAAAACATGTACGAAACATGTTCCACACGGAATGCCGAAAGAACAGTACAGAACGCCAATGGAACGTTTCATACCGTTCGTTCCGTGTTTTAGTAATTGCCCTGAGAGGAGACCCCAGGGCAGACCCAGCACACGCTGGAGAGACTATGTCTTCCAGTTGTCATGGGAACACCCTGGTGCCCCTTCTGAAGAGCTGGAAGAGATGGCTGGGGAGAGGGAAGTCTGGGCTTCTCTACTTGAACTGCTGCCTCCACGACCCAGATCACTGGAAAAACAGTAGAAGATGGATGGATGGATGCTTTCCTCTCCTCTCTCCTCTTATGTCAGTTCCTGTCCAGACCCCATCATCATCACTTTAGTAAAAATACAAAACCTTGCATATTTGTATCTGAGAGTTTCTGCTGTGGAAACCATGTCACGGTCAAAACCTAGACACACAGATACAACAGAACTACCTCCTCTATCCTAATGATCAAGATTTTCTGGCTGAAGGAACCAAGAACAAACTGATGTGTAACCATTTAAGCAATATTTTAAACCCATTTCGACCAAACAGGAATGGCATTATCCAGCTCTTCTCACAATTGGACACCAGGAAATTTAGAAGCAACTGTCTAACTTACCCAGTACACCCCAAAACAAAAGAAGTTCACTTTAAAACCTTAATATCTATCCAACCAGTGAAATGCTAAGAAAGACATTTAATACTGAACATAATAACTGCAGCGTTTGTGATACAGTTATTAATAACCCTTGTGGGCACATATGCGGTTTCCATATGCTTCACATGCTTGTTACTGTATGCTTATTGTTTACTGCACATCTCAGAGGAACAAAAGGTCTGAACCTCCTAGGGGTAGCAGGAGGATGCGAAGTCTGGCCTTTTGTATGCAGAGAGACGGCCATAACGGATTTCCTGACCACCAGGACTTCAGGTGCAGACAGAAGACCTGAAGGGGGGTGCATTGTGTTTTGGGATGTAAAGACAATGCGACTGTTTGCTTTGATGTCCTGGGGTATAAAGAGGGCAGCTGTGGGGGCAGCTCTTCCTCTTATCTGTTTTTGGATGTTGAAGAATGTGCTTGTGAATAAAAACTGATTTTGAGTAATAAACTCAGCCTCGTCTTTCCACACAATCTCCACACTGGTGACTCTACGACGTATCATGAGTGGAGACGAATCTCCCGAGCCAGACTCGCCAGGAGCCAGCCGAACGAGTGCAGCCACAGTCCACCTGCCGGACTTCTGGCCGAACAATCTGCGCTCCTGGTTTAACGCAGTCGAGGCACAGTTCAACCTCCGGAGGATTTCGGTAGACACCACAAAGTTCTACCATGTGGTTGCAAAGCTGGACAACCACACAGCCCAGCGAGTGGAGAGCCTGATCAACCACACGCCGGACAGCGACAAGTACAGCAAGTTGAAGGCTGCACTCATTCGCCATTTCACTCCCTCGGTGCAGGAGCGAGCAGAGAGGCTCCTGACGCTGACTGAATTTGAGGACGACAGACCTGCAGACCTGATGGGGAAGATGTTGAGTTTGAGAGACTCCGAAGATGATAACTTCATCTTCACCCACCTCTTCCTCAGAACCCTACCGTCAGAGGTGAGAGTGACCCTGGCCAGTTCACCACTGCTGGCCCAACGAGACTACCACGAGCTGGGCCAGGAGACGCAGCGACTCGTCGACACCAGTAAATGACGCGCGGCTGCGGCAGCAGAGCCAGGCGCAACGTCCGGAGACGGCAGGGGGCCAGAGGCTGCAGCACCAGACGCACCGACAACGGCGGCGACAAGGGCCGGGAAACACGGAGCAGACGACGTCCTTTGCTTCTACCATCGCCGTTTCGCAGAGAGGGCACGCAAGTGCATTCCACCGTGCTACTTCAAGCGCTCGGGAAACGCCAAGACCGGGAGTCGGTAGCGGCTGCGGCCCTCGGAGAGGAGAACAAGCTGCTCTACTTGAGGGATGCGCACTCGGAGAGGCACTTCCTCGTAGACACGGGCTCCCAGCTGAGTTTCATCACACCTTCCTACACTGACCAACTGACGCCTTCCAGCGGTCCCCGGGTGTCAGCAGCGAACGGCTCGGCGATTAAGACCTTCGGTGAGAGGACTCTGCTTCTGTCTTTACATGGCCGCACTTTTGAATGGACTTTTGTCATAGCGGCAGTCAATTTCAACATGTTAGGGGCTGATTTTTTGTGCTCACATAGTTTGTTGGTCGATCTTGCTAACAGACGCCTGGTTAATGCACTCTCTTTTTCTTCTATTCCCTGTACAGCTCGAGTGGCCCTGCCAACAGCACAAGCCAATGTCACAGCTGCAGGTGGTAAGTTCCACACACTCCTCACTCAGTTCCCAGCACTCACGGTCCCAACATTTTCGGGGACAGTGGCTAAACACGGGGTGGAACATTTTATTACTACCACCGGACCGCCCGTTTTCGCAAAAGCTCGGCGCTTGGATTCAGCTAAACTGACCATAGCGTGCGAGGAGTTTGCCAACCTGGAGAGGTTGGGCATCATCAGGCGTTTGAAGAGCCCATGGGCTTCACCGCTTCACATGGTCCCGAAAGCTGATGGCTCGTGGCGGCCTTGTAGTGATTTCTGCAGGCTGAACAATGCTATAGCGCACGGCCGCTACCCGATCCCGCACATCCAAGATTTTTCAGTTCATTTGGCGGGGGCATGCGTTTTTTCTAAAATAGACTTGGTACGTGGTTACCACCAGGTCCCAGTGTGCGCTGAGGACATACCCAAAACAGCGGTAATAAATCCCTTCTGGCTTTTCGAGTTTTGGCGCATGCCGTTTGGGCTTAAGGGCACTGCGCAGACGTTCCAACGCATGATGGACGCGGTTCTGGGCGATCTCCCTTTCGTGTTCGTCTACCTGGACGACATATTGGTAGCCAGCGCGTCCGAGGACGAACACGAAAACCACCTCACGGCAGTTTTCCGGAGGTTGGCAGAGCACGGGTTAATAATTAACCCGGCGAAGTGTCAGTTCGGGGTGATGCAGATTGATTTTTTGGGCCATCGCGTCTCCCCAGAGGGAGCGGTCCCTCTGCCTGACAAAGTGCGCACAGTAACAAATTTTCCCCAGCCACAAAAGATCAAAGCGTTACAGGAGTTTTTGGGAATGGTAAATTTTTATAACCGTTTCCTCCCCCGCGCAGCGCAGCTCATGCAACCATTGTATGCTGCACTAAAAAAACAAAAACCCACAAATAAAGTCGAATGGTCTCCGGAGCGAGAGCGCGCATTTTCCGAAGTCGAAACAGCCCTGGCAAACGCCGCGTTGTTAGCACACCCAGTCCCAGCGGCCCGCATGGCGCTCACTACTGACGCGTCAGATGTGGCCATAGGGGCGGTCGTGGAACAGTTTGTAGCTGGAGCCTGGCAGCCGCTCGCCTTTTTCAGTAAGACCCTGCGCGACAGCGAACGAAAATACAGCGCATTCGACAGGGAGTTGTTAGCTCTCCACTTGGCCATTCGCCACTTCCAGTTCTGGCTGGAAGGACGCCGTTTCACCGCATTCGTGGACCACAAGCCGCTGACTTTTGTGATGGCCAAGATTTCAGAACCTTGGTCGGGCCGGCAGCAGAGACAGCTGGCCGCGATTTCGGAGTTTACTACCGATATCCAGCATGTGGCGGGTAAACTTAATGTAGTGGCGGACTGCCTCTCGCGGGCCGTGGGGGCTCCCGCCCACACGGAGGTAGATCCTGCAGCCATGGCCGCGGAGCAGGTTAGCGACACGGAAGTGCGCGCGGCCCCAGTCCGCGTGGGGATAGATTACGCAGCCATGGCCACGGAGCAGGGTAGCGACGCGGATGTGCGCGCGCTCCAGTCTGGACCAACAGGGTTAAGGCTGGAGAGCAGGGTGCTGCAAGACGGTATGCCCCCCCTAATGTGCGATGTCTCCACTGGGCGGCCGCGTCCGGTGGTTCCAGCCGCGTTGCACCGCCGCGTTTTTGACTCGATCCACTCTCTGGCGCACCCGGGAGCGCGCGCGTCGGTCAAAATGGTAGGAGAGAAATTTGTATGGCTGAGCCTGCACAAACAAGTTAGAGAGTGGGCGGCAGCCTGCACAGCCTGCCAGCGGGCCAAGGCTCATAGACACACGAGAGCTCCCTTGGAGCCGTTTCACATCCCGGCTAAAAGGTTTGATCATGTCCACGTGGACCTCGTAGGCCCCCTCCCGCCCTCACAAGGGTGCACACATCTTCTGACAATGGTTGACCGCACCACGCGCTGGCCGGAAGTGGTCCCGCTGTCGTCAACCACAGCTGAGGAGGTGGCGCGCGCGTTTTTAACTGCATGGGTAGCGCGTTTTGGAGTCCCGTCGGACATTACGTTTGACAGAGGCCCGCAATTTGTTTCCGAACTTTGGTCAGAAATGTCCCGCAGACTGGGGGCAACGATCCACCGCACGACCGCGTACAACCCGCAGGCTAACGGGTTGTGCGAACGTTTTCACAGGTCATTGAAGGCGGCCCTCAGAGCGTCGCTTACGGATACAAATTGGGTGGACAAGCTACCATGGGTTTTAGTGGGGTTGCGTTCTGCACCTAAGGAGGATTTAGAAGCCTCCCCAGCTGAGCTAGTGTTCGCACAGCCACTTTGGCTGCCTGGGGAATTTCTCCTGCACCAGAGCGCTCCCCGGTTCAGCGGTTACAGAATAGCACGGGCCCGAGCACGCTACCGGGCCCCGTTCACCACAGTTTTCTGCGTGTTTTTGTGCCTAAGGCTTTAAAAAATGCGGAGTTTGTTTTTGTCAGACATGATGCCCATCGTCCGCCCTTGCGCCCACCTTATGACGGACCATATAGAGTGCTGGAAACAGGGGATAAGCATTTTTTGCTAGATTTGGGGGGCAGAAAAGAAAGAATTGGCATTAACAGGCTCAAACCCGCTTTTGTGTTAGCTGACGAAGTTGTGCAGTTGGCGAAGGCTCCTCGGCGTGGCAGACCCCCTAGAGGGCATTTCCCAGAACACCCACAGAGGTTGACTAACAGTTCTCATCCCCAGGCAGCAGATCCACAGCTGGAAGACGCCGTGGAAAGGGTACAGCCTGCTTACAGCAGATATGGGAGGAGGTTGAGACCTAAGCGGCACTTGGACTGATGTTTAGGGATTTTATTATGACATGCAATCTGTGGTGATGTTGTTCCGTCTTAGACGGTTGGGGGGGGGGGGTCATGTGGGCACATATGCAGTTTCCATATGCTTCACATGCTTGTTACTGTATGCTTATTGTTTACTGCACATCTCAGAGGAACAAAAGGTCTGAACCTCCTAAGGGTTGCAGGAGGATGCGAAGTCTGGCCTTTTGTATGCAGAGAGACGGCCATGAAGGATTTCCTGACCACCAGGACTTCAGGTGCAGACAGAAGACCTGAAGGGGGGTGCATTGTGTTTTGGGATGTAAAGACAATGCGACTGTTTGCTTTGATGTCCTGGGGTATAAAGAGGGCAGCTGTGGGGGCAGCTCTTCCTCTTATCTGTTTTTGGATGTTGGAGAATGTGGTTGTGAATAAAAACTGATTTTGAGTAATAAACTCAGCCTCGTCTTTCCACACAATCTCCACACCCTGATCATTTGTTTTTTTCCACTGTATGTACTCTGGAACATTCTGGGAGAACTTCCAAGACTGGCTGTCAACCAAAATCCTGCTGTCCTGTCTTCTTAATAGAGAAAAAAGACAGTAAATGTTACTTGATTCACATGAACATCCTGATAGTCCTGGGGAAATTATTTATCTGTACATCCAAATGGAGAAAAACAAAAGTCCCTCTTCCCCATCTTCCAAAGGGACCTGATGGACAACCACCACACTTCCCTGAGACCAGTGAAAGGAAAACACCACAAATCTCTCCTTAGAGCTTATTATGAACTGAAATTTTCAACAGCCTCTCTGGACTCAAGAATAACTGGTGAATTGGTTAATTTTGTTTATTTATTTAATTAACTAATTTATCTATTTTTAGTTTGTTTAACCTTTGTGTTTCTTTAGTTAAGCTGAATCAGTGCTATCTTCACCATGCTTTTTAAATGCGCATATGTTCTCTTCCGCTGTGCCTTGCTGTCAACTTTAGACTTCAAAAAAGGACAGGAAACGATGACGTACGTCGCCAACATGACGTCACGCGTAGCGCTGACAGCAGCAGTCCCGTCCTCTTTCTCGGCTGTTTGGGGCAGAAGTGCTCATCACCACTGTTCTTCTTTACGTCCTCCCAGCAGAGGCTCTTTTAACTTGTCCATTCAGCCAAAGGACGTGTTTCAAATATGGTGTGTGGCGGCTTCACTTGTTCCAAGAACGCTCTGTGTTCCCTCAATGTGGTTTACATGGTGAGTGTGGAGAACCAATGCTAAGTCCTAGCTAGTTGCCCTGGCTGAGGCTAACTAGCTTGAAACTGAAGCAGCGTAGCGTAATGCTGATAAGATTTAACTATTTATCTCCTGGTTTCATTGTGCAGATGATCTCTGGTATGTATCCGACTGTAATAGTTACTGCTTTGAAAGTCGATACTATTTGGTATAGTTGAGCCCTTTAGCTTCACCTGTAGAAAGTAGCAGCAGTTAGCTTGTTGGCTAGCGGTATTGTGCGTAGAATGGCTGTTAACTAAGAGGCCAGCTGACCTGAAAAATGTTTACTGATACGTTTGACTTGGTTATCTTCTTCTTCCTCTTGTCTGCTGACTTTGTCACGGTAACATTGAATGGATTCGTTCCTCTGCCTATGTTGGTGTCATGTGAGTTTAAGCCAGCACGCTGGCCTCCACAGCTGTAAACAAGTACCAGAAAAACAGGAACTCTGTTCTTCCCTTGCTACTACCACACTTAAAAAAAAAAAAGAAATAGGCAGTGGCTAGAATGTTTTCTATGGACGCGGCTCGAATCCTCATGACTAGTTGGTGTCACGTGACTCTGTATGCCGTACCTCATTCACATAACTTTACGAATACGTTCTGTTAATGCTGTGTCTTCTGCGGGAGCGGCTATAAGGCTATCTGCACATACGGGTACTTGCATGTGAATGCGCAAAGCGCGGAGGTAAGAAAAACTGGCAGCTTACCATTGAAACAAGATAAGATGAGCCTTTATTAGTCCCACAATGGGGAAATTCCAGGATTGCAACAGCACAGGACTAGCAACACTCAGAGCAATAATTTAGAAGATAAGAAAATAAAATAAGAGCAGTGAATATACATATGTACACATAAATATATATACACAGTGCGGAGCATTGTAGCTAGATGGAATAAACGACATAACCGTCTATTTAGTTACCCCACATAGTATGAATATGTACCCATACATATTGTCGCCCTCCGTAGCGATTGATATTGTCCTAGTTGTGTACTGGAGGGGACCATTTTGTGTAAGTCTGTTGCGTCTTTTGCATTCAGTACTATTAGGTTGTCATGTTTTTTTGCTGTCTCTGCGCACAGCCCTGCTTAGGTTATAAAGTCTGACTGCTGTAGGTAGGAAGGACCTGCGAAACCTCTCGGTCGCGCACCTAAGATGGTGTAGCCTACTACTAAATGAGCTCCTCAGTGTGTTCAGTATGTCCTGCATAGGGTGGGACTTGGATGCCAGCAGAGATGACAGCTTAGCCACCATCCTTCCAGGGATGGCAATTTTCTGCCGATCCGCGGATTTCCGCCGATTTATTTTCAAATTGATCATTTCTGTGAATCGTCTAAATCCGTTGAGAAAATTTTAGGGGGGGTAAGGTACCTTATTGTCACCGATGTTACCGATTTTAGCGAAAATCAACACGATAACATAAGCATTCAGCGCTTCCCCAGGTCAAGTCTCCCGCGATAACCCGGATGTTTTGTACTCAAGCTACTGCTGTATTGTAAACGGCCCTGCGATTGGATAGTTGCAAACGATTGGACCAATCAAATGGCTCGTTGTATGCTTTGTCAAAAATTAATGGCGGCGTGTTCGTGTTGGAATTCTGAGCTTTCGGTATCGTTTTCAGCGGAATTATGAGATTTTTATCGAAGGATCAAGAGTCATCAGTGCTAGAAATAGACAAAAGTGTCAAAAATAAGTTCCGATGGAATTGGCTTGAGAGAAAAGTGACGGTAAAGGTGAAAATTGGCTCAAAGTTCGACGAGGTAACAGAAACACTCTGACAATTTCTGAAGAAACCAGACGTGGCCGGAAAAGCTTTTTGTGTGTATTGTAAAGACTTTATTAACTATGGATCACGTGGATGTGTGGTGCTGTCAGACCACGCATCAAAAGTGAAGAAACATGCCGACTACCTTGGAAGTGACTTGTTGACCAGTGTAAATGGTGTAATAAACTCTTATAGAACTGTTAAATATGTTGGACTAAAGACAGTGAGACAACATTGAAGAAAAAGTAAGTTAACTTTTCATTAAATTTAATGATTTATCTAAGTCTAGTATTTCATTTTATTTTTTTTTTATCATTTTTTTCAGTCTAAATTACTTCTGTTTTACTGAAAACCTCTCAGCTTCAGGGGGGCTGTGCCCCCCTGGCCCCCCCATAAGTCAGTCGACCAAATTAGATTTCAGCTGAAATCAGAATTTCCTGTTGCCATCCCTGTCCTTCTCTCTCCTATCTCCTCCACTGGGTCAAGGCACTGCCCCAGGACAGAGCTAGCTTTCTTGATCAGTTTGTTCAGTCTCTTCCTATCGGCTGCTGTGATGCCACTGCCCCAGCAGACCACTCCAAAAGTGATGGCTGATGCCACCACCAAATTGTAGAATGTCTTCAGGAGCACCCCTTGTACACCAAAAGACCTGAGCCTCCTCAGTAGGAACAGCCTGCGCTGTCCCTTCTTGTAGAGTGCGTCGGTATTGTGTGACCAGTCTAGTTTATTGTTCAGATGAACACCCAGGTACTTGTAGGATGTCACTATCTCAATGTCTGTTCCCTGTGTGTTTACTGGTGCTGTGAGGGGTTGTCCTTGCCTGCGGCAGTCCACCACCAGCTCCTTAGTTTTCCTCGCGTTGATCTGGAGGTTGTTCCGATGGCACCAGTCCACGAAGTCTTGGATAAGTCCTCTGTACTCAGCTTCATCTCTGCTGGAGATGAGGCTGACGATCACAGAGTCGTCAGAGAACTTTTGCAGATGGCAGTGTGTTGTGTTGTGTGAGAAGTTTGCAGTATAAAGGGTGAACAGGAAGGGAGCCAAAACCGTTCCCTGGGGGGGCCCCCCGTGCTGCCAATGATCGTGTCGGACACACAATCCCGGGTTCTCACAAACTGTAGCCGGTTTGTGAGGTAGTCCAGGATCCACGATGACAGGTGCTGGTCCACCCCTGCGCACAGCAGCTTGTCCCTCAGGATCATCAGTTGGATGGTGTTGAAAGCACTGGAGAAGTCAAAGAACATGATCCTCACCACGTTCCCAGGCTTCTCCAGGTGGGACAGGAAACGGTGAAGAAGGAAGATCACTGCATCCTCCACCCCGATGCCATGCTGGTAGGCGAACTGGAGTGGATCCATCGCTGGTCCCACCAGGGGGCGGAGGTGAGCAAGGAGCAGTCTCTTCAGGGTCTTCATCAGGTGAGACATCAGGGCTACTGGCCTGTAGCTGTTCAGGTCTCTGGGGTGGGGAGTCTTTGGTATGGGTACCACACAAGATGTTTTCCACAACTGTGGTACACTCCCCAGCTTCAGGCTCAGGTTGAAGAAGCAATACAACATATCAATATTATGATGAGCTTTCACCACAAGATCGGATCAGATATGATCAAAAACTTTAAATCTGTGATCTCAAAAAGTGTCCCAAGCGTCTCTCAGCCAGTATGTGGAAGAACAATTCAACAGACTGGCCAGAAACAATATTTACTGATATTTGTAATGACGAATAAATGCGCTAGCTTGGCTGTACATTGGCGGAACACTCCAATAATAGAAAATAAATTGTATCTGCTGTGCAAATCCCCAAAAAGCCGTCATGTTTAGGTTTGCAAAATTTATCCACCAAAGCTCACAGGAAAAACAGCCTCCTGTCTCCTGTACACTCCTGTTTATTTACACTCATTCACCCGACACAATCCCGACACTTTGTTTCAGCTTCTACAGAGCTTTGGTCCATTTGCCAGCAGGTGAGTGTCAGTCTTATTTTTAAACTAGTTTAACTCTTTAACTGGCAAGATTTCATGGACAGATCACGCCCCTACCGACACAGTGCAGCGCTGCACCTGTCATGTGATGTCAGAAACTCCCCAGTTGACTTAAGTTGTACAAAGGATTCCACCTCACAAGGTGGCAGACACGTATAACTTACTGCTCTTGCCTTGGAGGACCGATGGTGGGCATCATAAAACCTCACTTCTGGACACCACAGAAGAAGAGTTTGTAAATGAATGTTGATGTTTGCTATCGCAAGAAGGAGGAAGCATTTTCTTGCGAATTTGCCATGATTCTAAAAAGAGATTATTTAGCTTATGAATGTAAATGTTTACATTTTGTTATAACAGAGGGTGAAGCTGGCTGATATTCACCTGCTGTTGACCGCAGCGCCATGTGACTAGGGGAGAACAATTGGTTCCATGTCGCCATATACAATAAATAGCGCGGAATAAAAGCGAAATTGATTGATTGAACAATCATAACAGTTTCTGGATGTGAAGGGGAAAAATAAAATGACTGACAGAAGAGAAAATAACGACCAGGACTGTCTGTGTTTGTTTACATTGTACTGCATTGTACTGATTTTCTGGTTCATATACTTTGAAGATAAGAGAACAAAATGGCCAAAACAAGAAACGGTGACAAAAAGCAAAACCATTCTTTGTGTAAATATGTCCAAAGTCCACTTTTGACTGAAAGTTACATAATTCGATATGGCTGTCGTGGCATTATGCAAATTAGATGCATAAATTTACTCCTTTCTCAAACTTTGGATCATATTCTACATCTTTCTAATTGACAGTAAGCCATTGTCTCTCACCACTTTCAAGCTACAGCCTTGGAAATCTCTGACATCTAAAGTGAACATTTTCTTGAAAAAAATCTTGACCACTAGAGGGTTAAGGAGCAATTTGGCACCTGTGCCGGTCAAGACGTTTTGCAGTGTTAATATGTTTACTCTGAGGCTGATAAACAGCTCAAATTGGAATCAATATTCCTACGGAGCCAATGTGTTTCTGTGCTAATGCTATTCTAGCTATTAACTCCCTGTGATGCAAATTCGGGTGTTTTTCGCATGTTCGCTACTGCCTACACTTAAAGTGTAGGCAAGTTACTTTTAATGATAAGAGTCATAGCTTGGTAAACAGACATACCTGCACCAGGAGCAATCTCCATTTCTGGCCAGAGGGAGATGTGGGTCATATCATCCCTCAGCCAACTCGTATGAAAAGGCAGCCCACAAAATCCGCCTTTGGTAATCTCTGCTGGCTGATATGAGTCTAAAAAACTTGTATTCTGATTGCTGTCACCATCTTCCATAAGATGGTGATGGCTAAATTCAATTCAGCTTTATTTATATAGCGCCATTTCTCAACAACAGTCATCTCATAGCACTTTCAATTATAGAGGAAACCCCCAAAGTTGCAGAAAAACCCCAGCAATCAGGTGATCCCCTGTGAGCAAGCACTTGGCAACGGTGGAGAGGAAAACTCAATCTATGGGAGAGAACAAACAGATGTTAATGACCAGCAAAAAATAAATAAATAAATAAAATTAATTGACAGTGAAGAAAGGAGTGAAGCCCAGTGCATTATTGGAGGTCCCCCGGCTGTCTAAACCTATTAGCAGCATAACTAAGGGAGGGTTCAGAGACACATGATCCCTCCCTAATTGTAGGCTATATCAAAAAGGAAGGTTTTAACCCTATTCTTAAAAACAAAGATCGAGTCTGACTCTCGAATCCAGATTGGCAGCTGGGTCCACAGGAGAGGAGCTTGATAACTGAAGGCTCTGCCTCCAATTGTACTTTCGGAGAGTCTAGGTATTACAAGTAATCCTGCATTTTGGGAGCATAGTGCTCTGTTAGGATTATACGGTAGCATCAGATCTTTTAAATAAAAAGAGGCCTGATTGTTTAGAGCTTTGTAAGTAAGAAGAAGGATTTTAAACTTAATTCTAAACCTCTATGGGAAGCCAATGAAAGGAGGCCAGAACTGGAGAGATATGATCTCTCTAGTACCTGTTAAAACTCTTGCTGCAGCATTTTGGATCAAATGAAGACTTTTTAAAGATGTTTTAGGACAACCTGATAATAACAGTTACAATAATCTAATCTAGAGCTAACAAAGGCATGGATCAGTTTCTCAGCATCACTCTGAGACAAGATGCTCTTAATCTTTGCAATATTACGCAAATGATAGAAGGCAGTCTTAGAAACAAATTTAATATGAGAATTGAAAGACAGATCGTGATCAAAAACAACTCCAAGGTTCCTCACAGAGCTATTAAGAGAAAGAGTAACTGCATCCAAACTAAATGTTTGATTTGGAAAGGTATTTCTAAGGTTTTTTTGGACCAACAAGAATGACTTCAGTCTTGTCTGAATTTAATAGCAGGAAATTACAAGTCATCCGAGCTTTGATTTCCTTAAGACAGGCTACTGACTTGGCTAATTGATTACAATCATCTGACTTCATTGACAGGTATAATTGTGTGTCATCTGCATAACAATGAAAATGTATACAGTGCTTTCTAATAATGTTGCCTAACAGAAGCATATATAAACTAAAAAGAGTAGGACCTAGCACAGATCCCTGTGGAACTCCATAACTGAGCTTTGAGTTGAAAGAAAACTCATTATCGACATGAACAAACTGGAACCTATCAGATAAATAAGATCTAAACCACTGCAACAAAGTTCCATTAAGTCGAACATGGTGTTCTAATCTATCAAGTAGAATATTATGATCAATAGTATCAAAAGCTGCACTAAGGTCTAAAAGGACAAGTACAGAAACAAGTCCGTTATCAGATGCGATGAGGAGGTCATTAGTGACCTTCACTAAGGCTGTTCCAGTACTATGATGGATTCTAAACCCAGATTGAAACTCTTCAAGTAAACCATTTCCCTGCAGGTGGTCAAATAATTGCGTAGCAACAACTCTTTCTAAGATTTTTGAAATGAAAGGGAGATTAGAGATTGGTCTATAGTTAGCTAAAACTCCTAGATCCAGCGTTGGCTTTTTGAGTAAGGATTTAATTACAGAAGTTTTAAAAGCCTGCGGTACATGGCCTAATGTTAATGAAGAATTGATTATTTGAAGAATAAAGCTGCCAATAAGTGGTAGCTTTATTGGTAGCAACTGGCTACATGAGCCAGTTGCACACCATTTCGACATTTTCTTTGTTTAAATTTAGCCAACATTGCCATAGAAATGCATTGAAATCGTCATTTTTTTATACCTCCACGCGTCGTTCTGCACATTCATGAGATCGGTGACGTAAGCTTAGACAACCCTATGAATATGGAACTGTACCTGTAGAATTGCTTCCTCCAGATACAGCTCAAATCTGATTGTGTCACATGACATGCGGTACCGCATTCACAAAAATCTATGAATATGTTATATTAATGCCGTTGCCCTACGTTCATTGTCTGTTATTACGAAAGAGTTGATCAATCTGACAAAAGTTTTTCAAATCAGTCGCTGTAGTGTAGGTGAAAAGTGGTCTACCTGTGATCCAAAGGTGAGTGGTTCATCTCCCACTGTCTTTGTAATGAGTGTGTTTGAATATATGATTTCTGTGAATGGGTAGATAATCGAATCTGTTAAGCACGTTGGTCATCGGTTTACTGTCAAGTGCCCCCATAACCAACTCACCCCATCAAGTGATGGCCTGTGGTGCGGCACAGCGAACGAGCCTAACTCAGCAGCGTCATTTTCTGTTGTTTGTTGAAATTTCTGAATATCTGGCCAGAACTTTTTTCTGCAAGAGAGGAGGTTTTTTATTTTTAGTGTTACAGTTTTAATAAAAATATGTATTTTTAACACATCTATTTTAACCATACTTTTAATTTCTTTGAAATTAAAACATGTGACTGGCTATTGTGGGTCTCAGACTTTTTGTTTTAAACATATTGCTTTCTTCAGGAATGATCCGAATTAAGTATGCTGCAGCCTCTTGTACAAGTCTGCAAGAGAGGAGAGCTTTTTAGTTTTCAGTGTTAGTTTTAATAAAAATGTATATTTTCAAGCCATCAATTTTATCCATACTTTTAATTTCTTTGAAATTAAAACACTTGACTATAAAACCGTGGGTTTACCGTCAAGTCCCCCCATGACCAACAATGATCCAAATTAAATGGTACTGCAGCCTCTTGTAATCAAAGTCAATTATATTCAAGCCCAAACAGAATATGGTTGCCTATTATGACCTACTTACCAGTACCACATACACAATGCTGCCATCGCACAGCAGGGCTTCCTGTCATGGCCGTACCCCCTTGGCACAAACCAGGCAGTTGTTGTCTTCCATTATGAGAGTTCAGGTAATGCACAGCCTACATTTATATGCTTGTGGGGCGAGTTGGGTGTGGAGCAAGCAGGTTATGGGGCGGCTGTAACTGGAGGCCATGGGGGCCATGTAGGTTTGGATTTTTTTCCCCACTTAATAATAAGCACCTTCATTTAAAATCTGCATTTTGTGTTTACTTGTGTTATCTTTGTCTAATATTTAAATTTGTTTGATGAGCTGAAACATTTAAATGTGACAAACATACAAAAAAATGAGAACTCAGGAAGGGGACAAACACTTTTTCACACCACTGTATATTGATTTAATTATGGAAGTGTCTATTGATACGGAAGCTGTATCTCTGTATGGCATGTCTATTGGCATGGAAGAGTCGACAGTCTGACAAAACCTTTTCAGATCAACTCCAAGCCTGCTGCAGCTGTGGCTTGGATGATAGTGTGGTGGTCCTCTGATCAAAGGCTTGCTGGCTTGCATTCGGTTCTCGCTGCCATGATCACATTATTTCACTTGATGGAATTTAGAATTAGAGTTAAGAGGGTAAGGTTAAAAAGGTAGTAAATAGATATTAATTAAAAACTGAAACAAGTAAATGCCTCAGAATTCCATACTTGTAGCCTGCTGCCTTTATGATGCGGCATTAATAGAACATATGGCCAAATCAGATTTGATACATGTCTATAGCAAGAATTCTGTGCGTACAGTTCCATATCCGTAGCCACTGCTTATAATTAGATAGCAAAAACATATTGTGATAATTTAAATTTAAGATTTTAGGTTGGTTGGCAAAATCATTATGAACAAATGTAAATATTGTATCTGTGATAATGTGATTAATGATATAAGGGCTGTCCCAAATACCAGGTTTGGGACTGTGAGCATTCTAGAACAGTCCAGGGTGGATATCTGATTGGTGTTGTTTTTCTTCTTCCTCAGTGGATTGCATCAGTGTCTTCTCACAAATTAGTGACTTGGGAATTGTTTACCTTTCTTTCTTTCTTTCTTTCTTTCTAGCACTGATTGTTTTTGTGGTTTTAAAAACACTGCTTGTAAATTTGTCACTTGTGCGCACAAATTTACTTCTTTATTCTTATAAATATGCATTTTTTTTCTTCATTAATGTTGAGGTTTTTTGTAAAATTTGCAAATTTTCTCATACGTTGAAGGTGTATATTTAGATTTTTTTTGTTATCAAATTGAGACATTTTATATGACCAGTTTGCTACTTTTTTTCTTGGAATTGGTTAGTTTAAATCATAGGTTCCATTAACTCTCACCAGGATCTGGTTTCCTGCAGATAAGCTTGCATTTCTCTGGTTTTGGAGGAGGGTTATTTGGGCAATTTGAAAGACTTTTTAATGAAGTTTATCTCCTAAATTTACAATGTTTTTCATAAATTTTAGAATTTTTTTTTTTTTTATGTACGTCAAAGTCATAGGGAGCATGTGATTGTGCACAAATGAACCAGATGTAACTCGGGGGAGGGGGGCATAAATATCCATACATACATGCACATACATACAGACATACACCAGTGACACAATGCATCTGGCATGCATTAAACGTTGTGATACAGAAAGAGCGATACCAAGATTATCATATAGAAAGTTGCTGTACGAATGAACATTTTAGACATCTGCTGAGATGTTAAGTGGCGGCTGTGGCGCAGGTGTAGTGTGGCCAACTACTGATCAGAGGGTCAGGGGTTTGATTCTCACTCTGTCTGCAGTCTGCATGTCGAAGTGTCCTTGAGCAGGACACTGAACGCCCCAGTTGCTCCTGGTGGGTCAGGCCAGCACCGGTGCATGGCAGCTCTGCCGCCATCAGTGTGTGAATGGGTGGATAGCAGGATCTGTAAAGCGCTTTGGTCATCTATAGATGAGAAAAAGTGCTATATAAGTGAATTCCATTACCATAATTTGTGCTCACTCATTTCAATCATTCCCATTTTAATCAGTTACCCTGCAGAATGGTCCATGGGATCCCATGATATCCTTTTTCTATTGTTCGATCAGTAATTTTATAATATTGTGTTCTGAGTTTTGGACACCAATGTTATGGAAAGGTGAAGCAAAAACAAAAAAAAACAAAAGTAAAGCTGGGAAATGTGGTATTGAGGCGGCATGGAAAAATAAGCTGCAGTGCTGTGGTTTTAAGCAGGTTTTATTATATCATGTCGCCTTCACGGGATCCCCTCTCCGGTGCATAGTGGAGCAGCCCGGAGCGGGATCCCTAAGCTCTCAGAGAAGGAGAGGAGGACACGTGTGTGTCTACCAGTTGCAGGATCAGAGTGAGAGAAGAAGAGTAAGAGAGAGATTGCGTTACAGAGTTGCACCTTAAATACTTGATCATAACAATACATCAAAGAGACGTACCCCACAGTCTAGAATGATCAAAGGGACAACAGAACAGGCAGGAGGTATTTGCATTTGTAAGCCATACATCACAATGGGCAGATTAGCTAGACCTCGCTCCAAGTGTCAGACAAAGAGGCTAACAAGCACATCTACATATTGATCTGAGTCTCTAGGTCACAGTAAGGGCAAAATGCATGAATACAAAGGATGAAAGGCATCGATTAACATCACATAGGTGAGACAGAAGAAACCCGTCTACCTGTAGACATTAATACACCAAAGCACATCTAAGATGCTCAGAAAAAGCATAGTAAGGACAAGCCATATGCACACTATATAGAATGGCGCATTACATCACAACACATGCATGTTTGCATCACAAATACATGAATGGCACATTGCATCTCAGTAGTGTAGCAGGAAAACAGAGAAAAGAGGGCTGAGTGTCCTTAGTGTGTTGTGGGGTTAAAACGAACCGCCACACACGCTCCCCCCCAGAGGACGCGGCAGGGGGTCGCGACCTCGATAATCCATCTGTGTGAGCGAGCTGTGGGAGAAGCTCGCTGCAGGCGGAGGGGGAGGGAGGGGAGGGGTAGTAAGTGCCGGCAGGAGCTGTGAAATCGTCCTGAGCCGCGCAAAAATTGCTTGTGGGTCCGCAATGTCGAAGGGCTGGTCCCGTTGAACGTGCAGCGGTCCACAAGAAGAAAAATTGGTCTCTGACTCCTCTCGTGGCCATGAAGAAAAGCAGGAGCGGCTGTAAGAGAGAAAGTAAACAAAGCAGGGGGACTGTTGGTTTTGGGTGCTGAAGCAACCCCAAAGCTCCCGGGAACAGCTGACGGCTGAAATCCCGTTGTGCCGTGGCTAAGACCATTAAAAAATCCAGTGGCGAGCTGCGTGCTTGCTTCAGGTGAACGAGCAACCCTGAAGGTTCTGAGGGCAGCGGCGGAGGACGATGGCGGTCTGTGGCGTGGCTGAGACTGTTAACAAATCCTTCCAGTATGCTGTATGCGTACCTCAGGTGAGCGAGCAGCCCTGAAAGGCAGCGGCGAAGGAGGAAGGCAGTCTGTGGAGCCGTTACTTGTCCCATGCGTGATGCGCCGTCCTTGTAACTCCCCGGTGCGTGCGCGGGGGTTCAGTGCGTGGGTGGGCCGCTGGAGTGGTGAGTCAGGGAGCAGAAACTTGGCGGAGATCAGCGCAGACGGCGCCAATAAAATCCAGGTTGAGCTGTTGCTGTAGATTTGGCCATGGTGCGTTGGAGCGTTGAGAGGAAATAGACGATCTTTAGTCCCTCAGGCCCGTGCAGAGGCGTTGGAGCGGCGGGAGGGAATAGACGATCTTTTGTTCCTCAGGCTCATGCAGCTGCGTTGGCGCGGTGTGAGGAAGTGGACGATCGTTGTCGCTCGTGCGGCCATGGTGCGTTCAGTTCCACGCGCTGCACTCCCCGTCGGCCCTGGAGGTTGCCGTCGTGGAGAGAGGACGAGGTGCGTGCGCTCTCAGTGAGAGCGGCCGGTCCAGCGTGGTTGTGCAGATCTCAGGCGACGGAGCATTCATGCCCGGGTGTTGCGTTCGCTGGCCGCTCGTTTTTTTCAGCGTCGGTTCGCCAGCGTGGCCATCCAAAACAGAAGGCTGCGTTGCACAAAACGTGTGCGTCTTCAAGGGGCCACCAACGCAGCTGTGTGGCTGTCCAGCTCGGAAGGTTGCTTTCGCACAAAACGTGTGCGTGTTGGAGGGGTCACCAGTGAGGCGGCATGGAAAAATAAGCTGCTGTGCTGTGGTTTTAAGCAGGTTTTATTATATCATGTCGCCTTCACGGGATCCCCTCTCCGGTGCATAGTGGAGCAGCCCGGAGCGGGATCCCTAAGCTCTCAGAGAAGGAGAGGAGGACACGTGTGTGTCTACCAGTTGCAGGATCAGAGTGAGAGAAGAAGAGTAAGAGAGAGATTGCGTTACAGAGTTGCACCTTAAATACTTGATCATAACAATACATCAAAGAGACGTACCCCACAGTCTAGAATGATCAAAGGGACAACAGAACAGGCAGGAGGTATTTGCATTTGTAAGCCATACATCACAATGGGCAGATTAGCTAGACCTCGCTCCAAGTGTCAGACAAAGAGGCTAACAAGCACATCTACATATTGATCTGAGTCTCTAGGTCACAGTAAGGGCAAAATGCATGAATACAAAGGATGAAAGGCATCGATTAACATCACATAGGTGAGACAGAAGAAACCCGTCTACCTGTAGACATTAATACACCAAAGCACATCTAAGATGCTCAGAAAAAGCATAGTAAGGACAAGCCATATGCACACTATATAGAATGGCGCATTACATCACAACACATGCATGTTTGCATCACAAATACATGAATGGCACATTGCATCTCAGTAGTGTAGCAGGAAAACAGAGAAAAGAGGGCTGAGTGTCCTTAGTCTGTTGTGGGGTTAAAACGAACCGCCACAGTATTTATAAATTGTAGCACAACCCATCATAATGACAGTAAGTCATAACAAAGGGAAAATTATGTAAAACAGCAATAAAATACTAATATAATATGTAAGAGCGTGCATAATGGCCACCAGATGTCACTGTTCTTAGTTAGAATGAAGCCTGTAAGCTTTGAAAGGCTCAGCGCTTCAGTGAGGCTTCAGCTGGCCATTACTGCTGAAGAGCTGTAGCATTTACTGTTGTTTAGCTACTTGAGGATTTCGGTCGCAGATCCGCACCATCTGCATGCACCCTCTGGTGGTGAAGATTTTTTTCAAGAAAATACTCAGTTTAGATATCACAAATTCCAAAGGCTGTAACTTGAAAGTGGTAAAAGATAATGGCTTACTGTAAATGAGAAAGATGTAGAATATGAGCCAGAGTTTATGATGGGAGTAGATTAATGCATCTAATTTGCATAATGTGACAGCAGCCACATCAGATTGCATAACTTTCGGTTAAAGTGGACTTTGGACATATTTACATAAAGGATGGTTTTGTTTTTTGTCTCTGTTTTTGTTTTTTGTTACCTTCAAAATATATGAACCAGAAAATCAGTAGAATGGAAACAAACTGATAAAAAACATCAGACCTACCGCTTGTCATGTGTCTCCATGCGTCTGTATGCTCACCCCGGTCCTTATTGTCTTCTGTCAGTCATTTTGCTTTCTCTCCCACATCCAGAAACTCTCACATTTGTCTTCTGATTTATTCCACCTCAATTTCGGTTAGTTTGCCCCGCGGAACCGGCAGTATTGTCCTGTACATCACGTGCAGCTTCATCAATGGCGGACGAAAAATGTTCCACTCCGGTCCATCTTGTTCTGTCCAGAAGGTAAATGTTTCCCTTCAGAAGATAAATAATCCCTTTTAGAATCATAGCTGGCAAAATTTGGAGCAAATGCTTTCTCTTTATGGAATATATGTTGCGCAGTTGTTTATACACCTCTTCTTCTGCACCCCAGAAGTGATATCAGATTCAATGCAGTTCTGGTTTTGCTGATCTCAGTCCTGCAGTGCAGACCAGTAAGCTATATGTGTCTGCCATCTAGTGATGTAAAATGCTTGGTACATCTGGGTTTATTTTGGGGTTTTTTCCCAGACTTTTTGACCAGTCACATGACAGGCACAGCTCTGCAACACCAGCCACAGGAGAGGTAGCTCATGTAATCAACTTTAATCCTTAAGGAGTTAAAAGCAGCCTATCATGCACATTTACTGCTGTTTACAGCCTGTTAATAAGATGAGATAAGATAAGCCTTTATTAGTCCCACAACGGGGAAATTCCAGGATTGCAACAGCACAGGGATAGCAACACTCAGAGCAACAATCAGAAGGCAAGAAAAAAAAGCAAGCAAGCAAGAGCAGCTAATATACATATGTACATATTACTATAAAATATATATATAAACACACACACAGACACACAGTGCGGAGCATTGTAGCTAGATGGAATAATATGTAGATATATAAACACCCACAGTACGGAGCATTGCAGCTAGGTGGAATAAATATGTAAATATATAAACACACACAGTGTGGAGCATTGTAGCTAGATGGAATAAATATGTAAATATATAAACACACACAGTGCGGAGCATTGTTGCTAGATGGGATGAAACAGCATAACCGTCTACTTAGTTATCCTACATGGTATGATTATGTGCCCATACATATTCTCACCCTCCATAGCGACCGGTATTTTCCTAGTTGTATGCCGGAGGGGACCATTGTGTAAGTCTATTGCATCTTTTGCATTCAAAAAACTATTAGTTTGTTACGTCTTTTTGCTATCTCTGCGAGCAGCCCTGCTTAGGTTGTACAGTCTGACAGCCGTTGGTAGGAAGGACCTGGGTAATGCTGGCTTTACTCCTGCTCTGATCAACACAGGCTCCGGTGCACACCGCTCCCTCACTTGCTGTCTTGCTCAACTAGTCGCACAAGGCGTCACCTAGGTTTCGATTAGCACTTCCTCTGCTGGAAGACACTATAGTTGCATTTAAGAAGGAAGTTTCAAACACGATCAAATGTGATCTAAATAAAAGATTTTTGGGAATGGACTGCCGGGCCACCCTGAATGAGGGTGGAGTCGGCAGTTGGCCATCATGCTCCTGTGAAGACATGGAGCATAAGCTCCACAGAGGGCCTAAAATCAAGCTTTACCTGCTGTACACCCAGCTGCTGTCTGGTGGAGGTACGCACAATTCCTCCAGCATCAATACACGTCCATTTCCCTGTCCGACGACACTCCACAGCGAGTGTATTACGGAGAGTAAGCAGCGCAGTCTATCTCCATTTTCCTGTGCAACAGTCCAGCACCAGTGTGAAGAGAGAGGCATGTGGAGAAAGCAGTAGAGTACGCAAGATTGGATCCAGGATGCGCTTGATTCCTTGCACGATGTACACCTCTAGGGGGTTATATGAGCAGATGAATTAAAAAAAATAAATAAATATAGGTAAATGCAAATATAGTTTTGGTGTCCCGGCACCCAATGGTAACCTGTACCTACGTCTGTCCGTCAGTCCACAACGCCTATATTCTGGAAAGAGACTTGTGGATCTTAAGGTCCGCCCACCGTGTTGGATGCGTGTTTATGGTTTGCCACATACATACATACCCACGCCGCAGAATCCCTTTATTTTTATATATATATATATATATATATACTGTATATGTGTGTGTGTGTATGTATACTGCTCAAAAAAATAAAGGGAACACTTTGAAAACACATCAGATTTTAATGGGAAAAAAATAAGCTGGATATCGAAATTGTGGCAGGCTAGTCCAGCTTACTCAGATTAATCTGAGTAAGCTGGACTATATATATATAAAATATGAGAGGGAGAGAGATAAATAAATGTTTGTGTACGGCCCTACTCTTATCATTGTCAGGTAAGTGGCTGCATTTAAGTTTTTTTTGTCTGTCTCCTTCATGTGTCCAGAAGACCAATCCAAACTGTAATTAATCAAATCTAATCAAAGCTCATCATGGATAGAGCTAAGACAGTCATTACATTGAGTCTTGATGTTGCTCACTTTTTGTTCTCTTGAGTCTGTTGTTAATGTTTGTAAAGACATCCTGGTGGACTGGCTGCCAGAAGACAAAAACGTGTGACACGACTGCCCAGTCAAGACACTCTGGACCATGCACACATGCCAGAAATGTTGTTGACAGCTGAGTCACTTCATCTGTCACGAGTGTGTTGCTGCCTGTGCAGGGTAGAGTCAGGAGACGAGCCAGATTTGTGAGGCCAGAGTTGAAAAGGAAATGTCAGTGAAGTTTGAAATAAACCGTAAAAGTAAGACAAAAATAACCATGAGTTGTCACAAGAGATTATTCAATCATTTAAACTGAAAAAAAAACTGGCTTCTCCATCAACAGTGTTAAATAAATTATTTTTTTTTAATTGTGGTATTTTTTACCCTATAAACTTGCGACTTTTTTTAAAATGAGTTTTTTCCACATACATTTATGACTTCTTTATAAAATTGAGACTTTTGTTTTCTAATAAATTTGAGACATTTTTCCTTTAAAAAAAAAAAAGACATTTTTTTCCGCAAAAATTTGAGATTTTTCCTCAAAAAATTGAAACTTTCTTCCCTTATAACTTTGACACTTTTTTCATCATAAATTTGTGACTTTCTTCCTGTTAAGTCACAAGTATTGCTTGTGGTTTTAGCTTCTATATTCGGGTATTTTCCTTGAACAACTTAATTTTCTAGCAGCATCATTGACCCTGTGGAATGTCAAATGTTTTGTGAGTTCAGTCATTTTAGTTCCAGTAAATAATTAGGAAAGGCTGATTGTAATGTGGTCACATGCTGTATGCAAGGCCTTAAATTTGATCAAACTGAGGAGCTAAAAAGTCTTAAACTGACGAAATCCTGCAGTGGAGCGTTGAGGATTGCCGCTCTGACCGTTTGACTGACTTGATGTGTCCCAGAGCTCCATGAAGACCATCCCAGAGTTTAGCGTGTAGACCAAGGATGGGCGATCCTGTCCCACGGAGGGCCATTCCGCTGCTGGTTTTCTGTTCTGCCCAGTCTCTTCAGCAGGCTTTTTTCCTCATAATTTACTGCTTTTTTTCATAGTAATTTGAAATGTTTTCCTCATAAATTTCCAACTAGCCTTTTTTTTCCTTCGATAAATTTGCACCTTTCTCTTGTGAATTTGCAACTTTTTTCTCATAAACTTGCATCTTTTTTCCTCGTAAATTTGCTACTTTTTTCTGGGAAGTTTGCAACTTTTTTCTCGGAAGTTTGCAACTTTTTTTTCTCAGAAATTTGCAACTTTTTTTTCTCAGAAATTTGCAACTTTTTTTCTCATGAATTTGCAGCTTTTTTTCCTTATACATATGCAGCCTTTCTCAAATTTGCAACTTTTTTCCTCTCATAAATTTTCAGCTTTTTTCTCATAAATTTTCAGCTTTTTTCTCATAAATTTGAAACTTTGTTCTCAGAAATTTGCTACTTTTTTCCTTGGAAATTTGCTACTTTTTTCTCGGAAATTTGCTACTTTTTTTCTCAGAAATTTGCTACTTTTTTCCTTGGAAATCTGCAGCTTTTTTCCTTGGAAATCTGCAGCTTTTTTCCTTATACATTTGCAGCCTTTCTCAAATGTGCAACTTTTTTCCTCTCATAAACTTGCAACTTTTTTCTCATAAACTTGCAGCTTTGTTCTCGGAAATTTGCTACTTTTTTTCTCAGAAATTTGCTGCTTTTTTCTCAGAAATTTGCTGCTTTTTTCCTTGGAAATCTGCAGCTTTTTTCTCGGAAATTTGCAACTTTTTTTTCTTGGAAATTTGCAACTTTTTTTTCTTGGAAATTTGCAAGTTTTTTTTCTCGGAAATTTGCAACTTTTTTCTCAGAAATTTGCAACTTTTTTCTCATGAATTTGCAGATTTTTTCCTTTTACATTTGCAGCCTTTCTCAAATTTGCAACTTTTTTCCTCTCATAAACTTGCAACTTTTTTCTCATAAATTTGCAACTTTTTTCTCATAAATTTGCAGCTTTGTTCTCAGAAATTTGCTGCTTTTTTCTCGGAAATTTGCAACTTTTTTTCTCGGAAATTTGCAACTTTTTTCCTGGAAATTTGCAACTTTTTTTCTCAGAAATTTGCAACTTTTTTCCTGGAAATTTGCCACTTTTTTTCTCAGAAATTTGCAACTTTTTTCCTGGAAATTTGCAACTTTTTTTCTCGGAAATTTGCAACTTTTTTCCTGGAAATTTGCAACTTTTTTCTCAGAAATTTGCAACTTTTTTCCTTATACATTTGCAGCCTTTCTCAAATTTGCAACTATTTTCCTCTCATAAACTTGCAACTTTTTTCTCGGAAATTTGCAAATGTTTTTCTTGGAAATTTGCAATTTTTTTTTTTTTTTTTTTTGGAAATTTTCTGCTTTTTTTTCTTGGAAATTTTCTGCTTTTTTTTCTTGGAAATTTTCTGCTTTTTTTTCTCGGAAATTTTCTGCTTTTTTTCTTGGAAATTTGCTGCTTTTTTTCTCAGAAATTTGCTGCTTTTTTTCTCTGAAATTTGCAGCTTTTTTTCTTGGAAATTTGCAACTTTTTTTTCATAAATTTGCAGCTTTTTTCCTTATAAATTTGCAGCCTTTCTCAAATTTGCAACTTTTTTCTTCTCATAAATTTGCAACTTTTTTCTTGGAAATTTGCAAATTTTTTTCTTGGAAATTTGCAAATTTTTTTCTCGGAAATTTGCTGCTTTTTTTCTCGGAAATTTGCTGCTTTTTTTCTCGGAAATTTGCTGCTTTTTTCCTTGGAAATCTGCAGCTTTTTTCTCGGAAATTTGCAACTTTTTTTTCTTGGAAATTTGCAAGTTTTTTTTCTCGGAAATTTGCAACTTTTTTCTCAGAAATTTGCAACTTTTTTCTCATGAATTTGCAGATTTTTTCCTTTTACATTTGCAGCCTTTCTCAAATTTGCAACTTTTTTCCTCTCATAAACTTGCAACTTTTTTCTCATAAATTTGCAGCTTTGTTCTCAGAAATTTGCTGCTTTTTTCTCGGAAATTTGCAACTTTTTTCCCTCGGAAATTTGCAACTTTTTTCCCTCGGAAATTTGCAACTTTTTTTCTCGGAAATTTGCAACTTTTTTTCTCAGAAATTTGCAACTTTTTTTCCTGGAAATTTGCAACTTTTTTTCTCGGAAATTTGCAACTTTTTTCCTGGAAATTTGCAACTTTTTTTCTCAGAAATTTGCCACTTTTTTTCTCAGAAATTTGCCACTTTTTTCCTGGAAATTTGCCACTTTTTTTCTCAGAAATTTGCAACTTTTTTTCTCGGAAATTTGCAACTTTTTTCCTGGAAATTTGCAATTTTTTTCCTTATACATTTGCAGCCTTTCTCAAATTTGCAACTATTTTCCTCTCATAAACTTGCAACTTTTTTCTCGGAAATTTGCAAATGTTTTTCTTGGAAATTTGCAATTTTTTTTTTTTTTTTTTTGGAAATTTGCTGCTTTTTTTTCTTGGAAATTTTCTGCTTTTTTTCTCGGAAATTTTCTGCTTTTTTTCTTGGAAATTTGCTGCTTTTTTCTCGGAAATTTGCTGCTTTTTTTTCTCGGAAATTTGCAACTTTTTTTCTTGGAAATTTGCAACTTTTTTTTCATAAATTTGCAGCTTTTTTCCTTATAAATTTGCAGCCTTTCTCAAATTTGCAACTTTTTTCTTCTCATAAATTTGCAACTTTTTTCTCCGAAATTTGCAAATTTTTTTCTCGGAAATTTGCTGCTTTTTTTCTCGGAAATTTGCTGCTTTTTTTCTCGGAAATTTGCAACTTTTTTTCTCGGAAATTTGCAACTTTTTTTCTTGGAAATTTGCAACTTTTTTTTCATAAATTTGCAGCTTTTTTCCTTATAAATTTGCAGCCTTTCTCAAATTTGCAACTTTTTTCCTGTCATAAATTTGCAGCTTTTTTCTCATAAATTTGCAACTTTTTTCCCTAATAATTTGAAACTTTTTCCTCATAGATTTCCAACTAAATAGATGAGTATCACAATGTACATAAAAATTGCCAATTTAATGCAAAAATGAACATTTACAAATTTATGGGGAAATTTAAAAGAAAAAAAATAAGAACAAGTAATAAAACTCAAAAATAAGGGAAGTTGCATATTTTAAGAGGGGTGAATCACAAAGCGGGTGTTTTCACTGACCTGCTGAAGAGACCGGATGGAACAGAAAACCTGCAGTGGAATAGCCCTCACTGCCCACTCCTGATAAACGGTATAGGAATGAGACCATAGCATTGTGATAATCTCTGCCTCAGCTGATTCTACTTTTCTCTGCTTTTAGCTGGTCGGGCTGCTGCTGGTCGGGGTAGCGGCGTGGGGGAAAGGATACGGCTTGGTCTCCAGCATCCACATTATCGGCGGGGTCATCGCAGTGGGCGTGTTCCTGCTGCTCATCGCTGTCGTTGGACTCGTTGGAGCCATTCATCACCACCAAGTCATGCTCTTCTTTGTATCCTTCCCGTTTCCTCCAGTTTGTGGTCACATTTGTGTATTTAATATAGGTGTAGCACCCAGAATTAAAAGGTAAACATTTCATGTTTATTACAGGTAAAATGTCACCAGAGTGGTGGACTAGTGGTAGAGCACCTGCCCCACAGCTGAAAGATCATGGGTTCACGCCCCAGTCGGGTCATATCAAGGACTAGAACAGTGGTACATTCTGCCTTCTAGCTTGGTACTCGGCATAATACAATGGGGAAAGGAAAGTTAACAAACAGCGACAAGAGAACTGACAGTGTTGCTTTAACTACTTGCAGTAGCTGTGTGACCTGGGGTCATAGAAACACAGTCCTAGCTTAGCTTAGCAGTTCACGGATCAAAGAGCAGTTCCCGTCTTTAAAGAGACAAACCACTGGACCAGCACCATCCATGAGCCAGTCCCAAACCACAGAACCAGACTTCAGGAAAAGGTTGGCGGTCCATATGTCCCCATATTATGACAGCAATACTTAAACAAATTGAGCTGCACATCCAGAATTTAATAAAATGAGGAGTGTGGGCCATGAATCTAACTTTGAGTGGTGCCATAGGCTGACCAATGGAAACAGTACCCGCATTTTGAAAGTTCCACTTTTTTTGTGTGTAATCGTGATCCAAAAAATTGTCACCATTAAACGGGGCATTGTGTTCTCATGCGATAATGCATTAGTTTGCCCACCAATAATTCACTTGTTTTGGATGGGGAAAAGAGAGGTACACCTGTAAATTAATAAATAAAACTATTTTAATTTTATCCTACAGATAAGGATTCATCCTGGTCTGTTTGCCACTGCTACCTCCATTCAGTTGTAGGCAAACATTTGGGCTCCCTTTAACATTTAGCATATTTTGATTTTTTTTTTTTTCCCCCGTTAAAAAGATGAAAAAAATGAAGGATATGGGGAAAAAAGAGCAATATTCCTACCAAAAAAAATTATTTCTTAAAATTAAAAAAAAAAAAAAACAAATGCATACACAATTGCAGCATGTGGACAAGTTTGGGCACCCTACACATTCAGCACTTGGTAAGCCCCCCAGACGTCAGGCTTGTGTAGATACTCCTTTACTCACTTTTGACATTGGAATTTTATGAGAATGCAGGTAAAATTTTCTCCTACAGACTCTTGCATGGTGGTCCTCTTTGCACAAATATTGCTGCTCAGTTAAATGATGCACCACCACTCTCGAGTTTGCTAAATTTTGCTGCAGGATTTTGCAGTCAGATTGGATTGTGATTTGTCATTCTGATCAGGCCATGTGCAGCTCTTTCCAAGATTTGTCTTGGTCTGTCTGATCTCATCCTATCCACCTTATTCCTAGGCCCCATGATGCCTTGCGTGAATTATGGTAGCAACTTCGGGTACTAGTTTGGAACATGTGGTCGTCACTGAAACGGGACACTTTTCCTTGTTAAAAAACAATGACTTCGGCATCAGAAATGTGGGAGCACGGCCTCTTGCACCTCAAAACAGTAACATAATCATACCACTTCCCACGACTATCGAGGGATCAGAAGATGACCTTAAAAAGTAGCTTGCTAGACTGTAGCTCCGTTTGTTAGCACCACTGCTAAGATGCTAACGCTGTACACAAATGACCTGTGCTGGCAAAATGAGTCACTTTGAGGACATTTTCAAAACTGATGTAACGTTATTTCCATATTCTGTATTGAAAGAACTTCAAAATGATAATTTGTCGGAAGTCGCAAAAACTGACCCAGAAAAAGATGATTTGTTTATATTTTGGCTAGGTTGAAAACTCGCATTCGATCGGTCGGGAGTTATATCTTTCACAAAAACATAGGTATTTTTAGAAAGTACCATTTCTAAGCTTTCCAATGATACCAGGTATTCACAGGGTTTTCCCAGGACTTGTCACTACCAAACAAAGAAAGAGTCATGATTTATGTCTTCTCACTGCCTGTAGCTCGTAATGACGCTGTGTGCATTCCGACTCATTTTGCCAGCACGTCTCCACTGCTATAAAGTCGGCTGCATTTTGTTAAAATATATTGAAAGGGCCTATATCATGCTATTTTAAGCCTTTCAGAGTAAACTATATGCATGTATGTGATAGTATATTACCTTTGGTACACTGGAGAATGAATTTCTTATGAAATATGAGTTATTTTCGCGAGCCTGGAAGTAAGATGCCTCGATCTCTGAGGCTCCGCCTCTCCTTCTTGTGGCTGCCGCCCATTTCATCACGTAACCCCTGAGCCGGCTGCTGCAGCGTGTCGCTGGGTTACGCTAACGAAAACAAGGAAGGCTGAACAAACACCTAAATCTCTCACAGCCAAAGACACATTTACGCCACTTAGAAGACAACGTCTTACGTAAAAAAGCAAACAGTTGTTGTCACTGAGCAGATTAGGTGCGAGAGAAACTACTTCTTCACAGCGTCGATGCTAAAGTGAAAGAGTTTTGCCGATCACCGCTCCGTTAGCTGCGCGGAGAAAGTGGGTGTGTGCGTTAGCCTGGGGGCGGTGCTGGCAGCACAGGCACTTCCTGGAGTGGGCGGCTCACCCACGTTCATACGTATGAACGTGGGGACCCAGTCATTATCAGGGACAGGGCGGAGCAGCAGCTCAGAGAGCAGGGTTGAGGAGGAATACTCAGAGATGCGTGAATGGAGCAAAATACCACTTTGGGGGTGTTTTTGGTGAGGAATTAACATTATAACATGCTTAAAAGCTCAAAAGTCGATTTTGCATGATATAGGCCCTTTGAACATAATCAAATTTACCTTAGAGCAGACGTACGCCACAACACTGTACTTGGATGTCGTCTGTCACCATGTGGTGAGAAGCCTCCATTTATACAGTCTGGCACAATCACGAACGCCAGCAACAAGTACCAGAACTACGCCAAAACACCACTCTGTGTTTCCTCTGGCTTAAAGACCTTGATGCGGTGGCAACATATTTTTCCCCCGGGGGTGGTGGGGGTAAACATACCAGAATATGTTAATTTTTATACTATTTATTTCTTTTTAAAATTTTACACAGTAACGTTGCATATGGAACTTACTATTTGAAGTACTGTACAACCGAGGCTTGAATATTGGGCCAGTTGGGGTCCCACCCAGACATCCTGTGTTTAGACTTTTTAGTGGTGTTATCCTTCTCTCCTTCCTCTGCCTGAACACTTTCCTCTCCTTGGCTCCTCTCTTCTGTCTCATCTTGCCCTCTCTCAGCTCTGTCTAATTCAGCTTCTCTCTCTGTCTATGGTGGTATAGAAACAGGTTAGAAAATATCAAGTGTCATGTTTTGTCCTGCAGGATTTTTTTGTCATGGTTTACATAATTGACAAAAATATGTGTATTTTTTTATTTTTATTGTAGTGTTTCTTTTTTCCATTGCGAGAGTAGGGAAGGGAAAGAAACATTCATAATAGTAATGTACTCATGCATACTTAAATTATATGATCAAGCGGGTATAGTAACCAGAAATTCTACTCATGTAAAAGCAGTGCTTTGAAATTAATAATTAAAAGTAGACAACCAGAAATTTCTACTTGAATTAAGGGTACAAAGAGCAGCCACTTAAAAAACTTGAGTAATGACTTCAGTCTTGAAGGTTTGAGGTTTTTCTCAAAAATTTATAACAGTTTTCTTATAGTTTTCTACTTTTCTCTGTAAATCTAAAGTTGAAACCATGTTCCTCAAATTTGTAATTTCCTCTTGTAAAATTGACTTTTCTTGTACATTTGAAACTTTATTATAAATTTGTGGATTATTTTATGACTAATTTTTGTCTATTTTTAAAATAAAATTACTGGGGGTTTTTTTAGATAAATTTGAAACATCCATCCATCCATCCATCTTCTACCACTTTTCCGGAGGTCCGGGTCGCAGAGGCAGCAGTTCAAGCAGAGAAGCCCAGACTTCCCTCTCCCCAGCCACCTGCTCCAGCTCTTCAGAGGGGATACCAAGGTGTTCCCAGACCAGCTGGGAGACATAGTCTCTCCACCGAGTCCTGGGTCTGCCCCGGGGTCTCCTCCCAGTGGGATGTGCCTGAAACACCTCAAGTGGGAGGCGTCCAGGAGGCATTTGAAAAAATGCCTCCTGGACATAAATTTGAAACAGACTGTGGTAATTTTTTTTTTTTTTACTTTTTCCTTATAACAATTTACATTTTTGACCATAATTTTGCAGTCAGAACAGAACAATAATTTTACTCTGATTACAAAGAAAAAATATTAATGAAATAAATTAACTTAAATGACCAAGGATGCCATTATTTCTGTTATAATATTTCTTTATATTTATAGTTTTTTTTTTGTTTGTTTGGTTTTTTTTTTTAGAAATCTCCTCACCACCCAGACTGCAGGAAAAACCTCCTTATTTTGAAATCAAATGTTGAGACATTTAGTTAGTCTGAAGGCTGCTGACAGATTAAAGTCATTGACTTCGTGAATTTCGGTCATCTTAACCTGCCAGGTACATAATAGGGAACTGTAGCGGACTCTAAAGATATAATTCACCACAATTTGTGTTCATGTACAGGATGATCTGTTTAGGCAGTTATAAGTTGCAAAGTGACTACACGGCCAGGAGCTGGTCTCCTAGTATCACAATATCTGGCCGGGAAGCGCCTACAATTCGATTCTTTTTTTTTTTTTTTTTTAATTCAATAGTAGAAAATACACACAAATTACAAATATGCTAATAATTCAAGTAAATACCTCCTAATTTGGCTATTAGGTTAAAAAAAAAGCACATATTTATTTATTTTCCATCAGGTGTGTCAGGGAGTCCTTTGGGTCCAACAGCTCGGGCACTCGGCAGCTCGGGTGTTTCACACACGTACACATCCACACTTCATTCATTCCCATTTACACGTTTTGGGGTCTTGTTCAATACAACGCACGAAACCACTCCTGCACGTGGGTTTTTCATTCACTAAGTGGCTCCTGGCCACGTAGTGCAGACTTAAATGGCAGGCTCCCGGCCATTTAGCAACGGCCGTTACATAGTTATGCACTCAGGCTTTCTCATCAGGCACCTCTCTAGGCAGCCGCTGAAGGACCTCAGTTTAGAGCTAGCGTTTTTAGCTGTTGCTTTGTCACTGCCGCTGGAGAATAAAAACAACTCGCCTGCGCTGGCAATTTCTCTCTTTTCTCGCACGACTCATAACTTAATGTTGTAGTGGCTGGTGAAATATATCCTCAGCAATTCATCAGTCCCCCTGCCTTTCCCTTCATATGAAGCCGGCTGCATTTGAATTCTAACCACATCTCTTAGCTAAGCGACTCTTCCATTATGGCTTCCGTTTCCAATGGGTTAAAACCATGATAAACACCAGTGCTTACATACCTCTTATGATTTTTTTCCGTGTTTAAAGTACTTAATAAACTCATGTTTCTCTCGGACAGTCATGGTTAGCGAGACACTGCTGACTGACTGGAAGAGTCGTGTGAGCGGGGCACTTCTAACTCTGCGCGGATGACGGCCACATGTAGTTTGTGTGCGCGCTTGCGGAAAGTCATTACTTCACATATTTTTATTAATAAAATTATATCGGCTTGGCGTGGTGGTACGACTTCTGGTGAGGCGGGCCGCCACAGAGAAATATTACCAGAGGAAACCCTGACTCTTCACTCTATAAATTCAAGAAATCTATCAGTGTGTCATGATCATAGAACCGCCTATGATGTCTCTATGATGTTCATATGATCTCAGGCATCATAAGAATCGCGATGCCGTCATATAGACAATAGGACTCGCTAAAAGATCATAGGACTGCCTATGATGTTCCTATGATGTCTACATGACGTCATGTAGACACCATAGTATAGAGTCGCTGATGATCTTCCTGTGATGTCTACATTACTATATGACATCATATAGACACCGTATCTTCAGCAGGTGTTTTCCACTGATCAGCAATCAGTGGGAAGACATTCAGTGAAGTCACCTGTTGAAGGCACTGGGTGGAGGTAAAACCTGCAGGATCTTGGCCCTCCATGGAATGAGTTTGACACCCCTTGTAAACTGATTCCAGAAAATCAGTGTGTGTGTCAGTGTCGATGCCTATGGTGACGGAACAATGCATTGGCAATGGCAAGTATTGGCATTAAGGAGATCCCTGCTTCAACCCAGGCATACGTATACAAGGTAAAGTTTATCATTACATGGAGTGGAAGAAGATGGATGGATGGATGGATGGATGGATGGATGGATGCTCCTCTTCCTGAACAGGGTCGAAAGCCACTTTTTGCTCAAATCTATTTTCATGATCCTGTCCATGAACTGGACAATGTAACAATGCACCTATCCCTCAACCAGTGGTCTGAACAAAGAAGAAGAAGAAGAAGATGACCCACAAGATGAAGAGCAATAGAGTGAGGAGAATTGCTGCACGTCAGAAAAGATGCCATGAAGATGAAACACCTGAGATTCCAGCAGTACATCGCACCCTTCTGAGACAGGAGGACACCCTTCACCAGCATAGGGTATGACAGACTTTAAAGCACGTTGCTAGGACATCATAGGACAGCCAATGATCTCTGCCTCATCATCATAGCATGTCCTATGAACTCAGGCATCATAGGACGACCCGCCATGCCTACATGACGGCAAATGTGTAGCCTTGATGAATGAGTCTACACTAGAAATGTGTAAAACGCCAAGCAAATCGCTGATTTTGTCCATCATGTCCTATGATCTCAGGCATCATAGGAAATGTGTCTTTATGATGTCACATAGACCATATGTCTTTTGATGTCACATAGACCATCTGTCTGTGTCTTCTGATCTCTGCCTGAACATCATAGGATGTCTTATGATCTCAGGCATCATAGGACACATAGACAAATGTGTCTCTATGATGTCACATAGACCGTGTGTCTTTGAACTCAGGCATCATAGGACACATAGCATTGGTGTCTTCCTGAACAGGGTCGAAATCGTCTTTTTGCTCAGATGTATTTTCATGATCCTGTCCATGAACTGGAATTATGACGCACGTATCCCTCAACCAGTGGTCTCAACGAAGAAGAAGACCCACCAGATGGGGAGCAATAGAATGACGACAACTGCTGCACGTCAGAAAAGATGCCATGAAGATGAAACACCTGAGGTTCCAGCAGTACATCGCACCCTTCTGAGACAGGAGGACACCCTTCACCAGCATAGGGTACGACAGACTTTAAAGCACGTTTGTAGGACATCATAGGACAGCCTATGATCTCTGCCTCATCATCATAGCGCGTCCTATGAACTCAGGCATCATAGGACGACTCGCCATGCCTACATGACAGCAAATGTGTAACCTTGACGAATGCCATTCTACACTAGAAATGTGTAAAACGCCAAGCAAAGTGCTGATTTTCTCCGGGTGCTCCGGTTTCTTGGTTTCTATGGGCATGCACGGGCCTTCCTGAACAGGGTCAAAAGCCACTTTTTCAGGATCGTCCCCATGAACTGGAATTACGGCGCACCTATCCCTCAACCAGTGGTCTGAACGAAGAAGAAGACCCACCAGATGGAGAGCAATAGAATAAGGAGAACTGCTGCACATCAGAAAGGATGCCGTGAACAATGAAACACCTCAGGTTCCACCAGTACGCTGCAGACATGACTGTGAACAACACAGCCGTCTGAGACAGGAGGAGACCCTTCAACAACAGGCATGCAGAATTACTTGCTTATACTTGGTTTCTACGGGCATGGACGGGTATGTACTAGTAACTTAAATAATAAAAAGTGCATTATTGTAACTGATTTGGGGTCAGTTCTTTATGTGATAATTTATGTATTAACAGAGTATTCCTGGTACAATTTGCAGCATTAGGTCTCAAGATTTTTTTTTTTTTCCTAGCAAGTAAAATGGCTGTTAAAATGGAAATTTCCCACATTGAGCTGGGATCGAATCAAATGGGAATTGAATTGATTCAGAACCTCAAGAATCGGAATTGATTGTGGAAATTAGTGATGATTCCATCTTGCATACAGTAGTTCTTACATTGTTCCGATGGCATTCGTATGGCTGCCCTACAATGAGGGGTTTTTGTGGGATGTTTGTTGAAATCTTGGACAAGACCATCGACCTGGCCACAAACTTGCGAACAGTCTAGCAACATTGGATTCTCCTACGGCCACCTTACAGTGCATCTGAAAAGTATTCACAGTGCTTCACTGTTTACACATTTTATGTTACAGCCTTATTCCAAAATGGATTAAATTTATTTATTTCCTCAAAATTGTGCACACAATACCCCATAATGATAAAGTGAAAAAAACATTTTTTGAGATTTTTGCAAATTTATTAAAATTTAAAAAAAAAATAATTAAGAAATCACATGTACATAAGTATTCACAGCCTTTGCCAGGAAGCTCAAAATTGAGCTCAGGTGCATCCTATTTCCACTGATCATCCTTGAGATGTTTCTACAGCTTACTTGAAGTCCATCCATCTTCTTCCGCTTAATCTTTTTCGGGTCGCGGGGGGGCTGGAGCCTATCCCAGCCCACCTGTAGTAAATTCAGTTGATTGGACATGATTTGGGAAGGCACACACCTGTCTATGTAAGGTCCCACAGTTGACAGTGCATGTCAGAACACAAACCAAATGGTCACTCTGTCAGAGCTCCAGGGTTCCTTGTTCCTTGAACTCTTGGCGTGAATGCCAAGTATCATGTTTGGAGGAAATCGGGGACCGCTCATCACCAGGCCAATACCAGCCCTCCAGTGAAGCATAGTGGTGGCAGCATCCATGCGGTGGGGAAGTATTTCAGTTGCAAGAACTGGGAGACTAGTCAGGATGAGAGGGAATGATGAATGCAGCAATGTACAGAAACATCCTTGACGAAAACCTGCTCCAGAGCGCTCTTGACTTCAGACTGGGGTGACGGTTCATCTTTCAGCAGGACAGCGACCCTAAGCACACAGCCAAATATCAAGGAGTGGCTTCAGGACAACTTTGTGAATGTCCTTGAGTGGTCAGCTGGAGCCCAGACTTGAATCCAATTGAACATCTCTGGAGAGATCTGAAAATGGCTGTGCACCAACACTTCCCATCCATCCTGATGGAGTTTGAGAGGTGCTGCAAAGAGGAATGGGCCAAACTGCCCAAAGATAGGTGTGCCAAGCTTGTGGCATCATATTCAAAAAGACTTGAGGCTGCAATTGCTGCCAAAGGTGCATCAACAAAGCATTGAGCAAAGGCTGTGAATACTTATGTACATGTGAATTTCTTAGATTTTTATTTTTAATAAATTTGCAAAAATCTCAACTTTTTCACATTGTCATTATGGGGTGTTGTGTGTAGAATTTTGAGGGGGAAAAAATGAATTTAATCCATTTTGGAATAAGGCTGTAGCATAACAAAATGCAAAAAGTTGAGCGCTGGAATACTTTCCAGATGAGCACTGTATGGCCATATGAATTGGTCCAAAAATTTGTACGTTGTTCACAGCCATTTGTAAGGGTATTTGTGACCATAGCTTTAATACCAGCAAGTTCATAAATTATTAGTACAGTTGTATGTAATATCTTTGCCATATTTAGTATGGTTTCTTTAACCTCTTTGTCAGTACATGGTCATTCTCTTCATTGTTTTCCTCTTCCAATTTGGAGTTTCTTGTTCTTGCCTGGCGATGAACCAAGGACAGCAGGTGAGCTAATGCATGGTTTAATTTGAGTAAAGCATATATTTATTGCATGAGGGGGAGTGTGGTATCAATGTATACAGCACTTCGTAATTTGGTTGTGGGCCTGACGCACAGTAGAGGGCTGAAGGCATCATTGCAGTCATAAGAAACAATAGATTATGATTTATTGTTATGTTGGTCTGCCAAGACTAGTAGCACTACATGAAAACAAGTAGTGCCAAACTGCCACACTTAATTGTTGCTAACACAAACAAGTGAGTGTAATATAGAAGGTAACGGCTTTAAAATTTTACATACATGTTCAATTACATTTGTTATGCACAAGTCCTTATTTAGTATTTGCATACTTATCCATACTTACTAGGAGAAACTCTTATTTCAGATATCTACAATGTATTTTGGATGTCCAAAATTATATTATAGATATCTGGAATGTTTATCCAAAATGAAATATCCAGAATGAAAATTATGACTAGTAACAACTGGATTGTAACTGTCTTAAATAATAGTTTCTCTTTGTAAGAATTCTATTTCAGATATCCAGAATGTTCATTCTAGATAGGAAGAATATAATTGTAGATATCTGAAGTGAAAACCCAATACACATGAATGGGGAAAAGTGATGTCTTTCTCCTAGGGAGAATGATGTCATCGATATCTGAAAAGATCATTATGGAGAGGAAGAATTTCATTGTGGATATCTGAAATGTTCATTTTTACTAGAAAAATTGAATTATTGATATCTACAATACATATCCAGGCTAGCTATTAAATGTTAAAACGGCTTGCCATAGGCACTTAATTCTAGAAGTACCCAAACATGGATAAGAAGGCTAACGTGTAGCATGAACTACAGATATATTGGGGAAAAATGTGGACACACCCCATTGAAACTGCACCGGTCTATATAAAAAAGTACTGGGCATTATTGTAAGCTTATTTTCCTAATTATAAGAAGCCACCAATAATTACTGCAATTACCAGTTATTAGAACATCACAGAAACAGTGATGCATAGCCACTGAAAAGTCAATCTGCAGTTGTTGTCCAGGCAAATTTCTTGGTAGGAACTAATTGAGGTATAAACATATTTATACAACAGTTGATTCCGAGCAGTCCGATTGGACAATAGGGGTTGCAGGAGTTACTATTTTCCTGGATAATCACACTTGGACATTTCACAGAATATGTTATCACTCCACTTCAGCTGTGTTCTAATAATCTTTAAATTATAGTTAATATCAGTGGCTTCTTATAATATGGGAGAATTGTAATACTGTGTTGGATACTTTAATTTTCACAGTGAGGCACTGTTTGACAGGCCTAAAAATTCAGACTGCCGTGACCTGGAAGTCCCGCCCTTGTAAACATCTGCCTAGTCATGTTTGTTTACACCAAAATAAGCAAGCTACAGTTGGTTTTATTGTCTCGGCTAGCCAACCATAATACTGTTGTGGCGATAGACATTTTATTTCATCAGAAAATTCCCCCCAAAAAGTGAGTGAAATGCACAGAGACTAACACAGAAATGCGCCAAAGCTAAATTGCTAATGTGCTAATTAACTGCCAGTAGGAGTCGCGTGACCCACAGACCCTACTCAGAGGTGACCAGTATGTAGATAAACTGAACTGGACAGTGCTTAATTTAATTACATGTGTGTGAAATGACAATGCGCCTACTTTCTGTGTTGTGCTCATTGAGGTGCTTAGTAGCAGTTGACTGGGGTACATTCAGAAGGGACTGTTTTTCTTAGGAAAGAAAAATAACCAGTTAAACAAAAATGTTTTGTCCTGTATTGTTGTCATTTTATAAGCTGTGCTTGTAGAACTGTTGTGTAAAAGAAATTACAGTTTGTGTGGTATCATGAACATACCACTGTTCTGATTTGGTCACAGGGCCGAAGATGTCCTCGCAGTAATATATTCATGATACTGCACTCCTCTGGTGTAATAGTTCTTAAATATCCTCACTAATATTATTTTCTTTTTTTTTAGAAAACGCTCCTGAACAAAGCTTGGGAAATTATGAACAATAAGACAAAGGCAGACCTGGAGGTCCGACTCGATTGCTGCGGGCTGTTCAATATCACTGAGCATAACCAGGACATTGCCAGTTGTCCAGCTGTAAGCCTCACATATAACTTGGTGTTGCTCTTCCAGTTTCTACCAGTTAATGATAATTGGGACATTTTTCCTCTCTTTTGCCTTACAATAAATCAATATTTGTGATTCTTAAACTTATTTTCAGTAACACAGTATAACCAGGCCCTAAGACTCTATTTTGACACAGTAAAGGAAGAAGGTACGCAACTTGCTGTTGTCTTAGTAGGGCTGGGTAATATAGATCAATAATTATATCCCAATGTTATTCTGGATCTCATTACACTCTATGCCTGCATATAGTGTACCCGCATACCTATTCGGGTAGACCTGTGTGTTACGTCAGGGTGTTGGACTCCCCTGCCTTGCATCGTCTCGGGTGGCCCTTGGGCAAGGCCTAGTACCCGTCAGCCCCCCTTGTCCAGGTACGACAAAACTGTTGGCAGCAGGTCAGTGGATTGGGAGGGCAGGTGGGAGCATATTGCTAGAACCGGCTGTACTACTATGGCACTTGGCAATCACTGTTATGGAGTGGATTCGGCATGGGCCATCTGGTCAGTTGGCAACTACTGCAGGACAACCTTTACAGCTTTCGAGGACGGTTTTGCCCTGGTGTACCCCAAGTCAAGAAGTAGAAGTCCAGAGAGAGTGGTCGGTGAGTGAACAACTCCAACACTCAAAATTACTGTCAAAGGCGAGTAGAGGTGAAGGTGGTGATCATATCAGATAACTCCAAATCTAAACCTTCAACTCTGTCAGTGAAATTGATGGACTGCTGGGGAGAAACACACGTGGACAAAATTGTTGGTACCCCTCTGTTAATGAAAGAAAAACCCACAGTGGTCACAGAAATAACTTGAATCTGACAAAAGTGGTAATAAATAAAAATTCTATGAAAATTAACCAATGAAAATCAGACAATGCTTTTGAATTGTGGTTCAACAGAATTATTTTAAAAAACAAACTCATGAAACAGGCCTGGACAAAAATGATGGTACCCTTAATATTTTGTTGCACAACCTTTTGAGGCACTCACTGCAATCAAACGATTTCTGTAACTGTCAGTGAGACTTCTGCATCTCTCAGCAGGTATTTTGGCCCACTCCTCATGAGCAAACTGCTCCAGTTGTCTCAGGTTTGAAGGGTGCCTTCTCCAGACGGCATGTTTCAGCTCCTTCCACAGATGTTCAATAGGATTTAGATCAGGGCTCATAGAAGGCCACTTTAGAATAGTCCAATATTTGTCTCTTAGCCATTCTTGGGTGTTTTTATCTCTGTGTTTTGGGTCATTATCCTGTTGCGAGACCCATGACCTGTGACTGAGACCAAGCTGTCTGACAATGGGCAGCACATTTCTCTCTAGAATACCTTAATAGTCTTGAGATTTCATTGTACCCTGCACAGATTCAAGACACCCTGTGCCAGATGCAGCAAAGCAGCCCCAGAACATAACAGAACCTCCTCCATGTTTCACAGTAGGGACAGTGTTCTTTTCTTGGTATGCTTCATTTTTGCGTCTGTGAACATAGAGCTGATGTGCCTTGCCAAAAAGTTCCAGTTTTGTCTCGTCTGTCCATAGGACATTCTCCCAGAAGCTTTGTGGCTTGTCAACATGCAGTTTGGCAAATTCCAGTCTGGCTTTTTTATGATTTGTTTTCAACAGTGGTGTCCTCCTTGGTCGTCTCCCATGAAGTCCACTTTGGCTCAAACAACGACTGATGGTGCGATCTGACACTGATATACCTTGATCTTGCAGTTCACCATGAATGTGTTTAAAGGTTGTTCTGGGCTCTTTTGTTACCATTCGTATCATCCGTCTCTTCCATTTTTCATCAAGTTTCCTCCTGCAGCCATGTCCAGGGAGGTTGGCTACAGTCCCGTGGATCTTAAATTTCTGAATAATATGTGCAACTGTAGTCACAGGAACATCAAGCTGCTTGGGGGTGGTCTTATAGCCTTTATCTTTAACATGCTTGTCTATAATTTTCTTTCTAATCTCCTGAGACAACTCTCTCCTTTGCTTCCTCTGGTCCATGTTTAGTGTGGTACACACCATGTCACCAAACAGCACAGTGACTACTTGTCACCCTTTAAATAGGCCGACTGACTGATTGCAAGTTTGTAGACACCTGTGTTGTTAATTAGAGGACACATCTTGGTTGAACATGTCCCTATGGTGACATTATTTTCAATCTTTTCTAGGGGTACCATCATTTTTGTCCAGGCCTGTTTCATGAGTTTGTTTTTTAAAGTAATTCTGTTGAACCACAATTCAAAAGCATTGTCTGATTTTCATTGGTTAATTTTCATAGAATTTTTATTTATTACCACTTTTGTCAGATTCAAGTTATTTCTGTGACCATTGTGGGTTTTTCTTACATTAACAGAGGGGTACCAACAATTTTGTCCACGTGTGTATATACGAATATATACAGTGGTGTGAGAAAGTGTTTGCCACTTCCTGATTTCAATTTTTGTATGTTTGTCACACTTAAATGTTTCAGATCATCTAACAAATTTAAATATTAGACAAAAATAATACAAGTAAACACAAAATGCAGTTTTTAAATTAAGGTGTTTATTATTAAAGGGAAAAAATCCAAACCTGCATGGCCCTCTGTGAAAAAGTGACTGCCCCCTAAACCTAATAACTGGTTGGGCCACCCTTAGCAGCAACAACTGCAATCAAATGTTTGCGATAACTGTCAATGAGTATTTTACAGCGCTGTGGAGGAATTTTGGCCCACTCATCTTTGCAAAATTGTTGTAATTCAGCCTGAACCACCTTTTTAAGGTCATGCCACAGCATCTGAATCGGATTTAGGTCAGGACTTTGACTAGGCCACTCCAAAGTCTTCATTTTGTTTTTCTTAAGCCATTCAGAGGTGGACTTGCCGGTGTGTTTTGGATCATTGTCCTGCTGCAGAACCCAAGTGCACATCAGCTTGAGGTCACAAACAGATGGCCGGACATTCTCCTTCAGGATTTTTTAGTAGACATCAGAATTCATGGTTCCATTTACCACAGCAAGTCTTCCAGGTCCTGAAGCAGCAAAACAGCCCCAGACCATCACACTACCATCACCATATTTTATTGTTGGTATGATGTTCCTTTTCTGAAATGCTGTTACTTTTACACCGGATGTAATGGGACACACACACCTTCCAAAAAGTTCATCTTTTGTCTTGTCAGTCCACAGAGTATTTTCCCAAAAGTCTTGGATCAAGATATTTTCTGGCAAAACTGAGGGGAGCCTTTATGTTCTATTTGCTCAGCAGTGTTTTTTGTCTTGGAACTCTGCCATGCAGGCCATTTTTTCCCAGTCCCTTTCTTATGGTGGAGTCATGAACACTGACCTTAACTGAGGCAAGTGAGGCCTGCAGTTCTGTGGATGTTGTTTTAGGGTCTTTTGTGACCTCTTGGATGAGTTGTCGCTACGCTCTTGGGGCAATTTTGGTCGGCCGGCCACTCTTGGGAAGGTTCATCACTGTTCCATGTTTTCACCATTTGTGGGTAATGGTTCTCACTGTGGTTTGCTGGAGTCCCAAAGCTTTAGAAATGGCTTTATAACCTTTTCCAGACAGATAGATCTCAATTACTTTGTTTCTCATTTGTTCCTGATTTTCTTTGGATCGCAGCATGGTGTGTATTCTTTTGAGGATCTTTTGGTCTACTTCACTTTGTCAGGCAGGTCCTATTTAGTGATTTCTTGATTGAGAGCAGTACAAATAAAGGAACCTGAACCTGAGAACAGGTGTGGCCATAATCATGCCTGAGTGTGGCCAGAGAAATTGACCTCAGTTTTCCAAAGATGTGATAAACCACAGTTAATTTATGTTTTAACAGAGGGGCAATCACTTATTCACACAGGGCCATGTAGGTTTGGATTTTTCTTACCATTAATAATAATCCTCTTCATTTAAAAACTGCACATTTTGTGTTTACTTGTGTTTTCTTTGTCTAATATTTAAATTTGTTTGATGATCTGAAACGTTTAAGTGTGACAAACGTACAAAAAAAGAGAAATGAGGAAGGGGGAAAACACTTTTTCACACAACTATATATAATCACACACAACTCACAAAAAAGTTAGGGATATTCAGCTTTTGAGTGCTTTGGGTACTTTTGAATGTCCAACTGTTCAATGTTTCAGAACTTTATGCATAACTTGCTGTTCTCTAACAAGGTGCTTAATGGCAAAATTCACAACAGGTGTTTGATCCATGAATTGACCAATAAATTTTCTGGTTCAATTAGAATTAGTATTTAAACAGTCCTCGGCATCATGCTGTACTCATTTTGACATCTTGAGACCAAGACAACACCTAACAATCGATCAACAGTACCTTGCCATAGGCTTCAAAGAGGATGTTCTCAGAGGGAAGTGGCCACTGAGCTTAGTGTCACAGAGTGTCATCAGCAGGTTGCAACAGAGAGAGTGGAAGAGTCACAGAAAGGCACCGAAGTGGACATACTTAAATTAAATTAAAAATTAACTTAAATCACCCTTTATTGCCATTCAGCCATACATGTACAGTAGAACGAAATTGTGCTTTATCGTATCTACAGTGTCAATCACACACACCCCATGTGTAGAATCAGAGGGCTGCTGCCATGCAAGGCGCCGCCACAGATTTCCCTCCTCCATTCCATTATTGCTGAGCACCAAGCTGGACGGCAGGAAGTTCCGCTTTTATATGGTCTTCGGCATGACCCGGCCGGGATTTGAGCCCCTGCCTCCCAGTTGTGGGGCGAATGCTTTACCAACTGAGCCACCACTCTGGTCTTTGGCCACGTCCCACGCTGATGACCGTGGCATTGGTGAGCAGTGCCTTGCGGAACCGGATGATGAATGCCATTCAACTCCAGGTACATTTAAGGGAAGTGAGAGGCACCCAAGTGTCACGTCAGACCATTAAAAACCATTTACATCAGCGTGGTCTGTGTGTTAGATGACCTGCAAGGGTACTTGACCACACCAACCAGGCACAGGTGTCATCGTCTTGCATGGGCCAGGGAGCATTTATGCTGGACAAGGGACCACTGGGCCTCAGTGCTGTTCTCTGATGAAAGTCAATTCACGGTGAGCAGAAATGATGGCTGCCAATGATGTTGGAGACGTCAAGGAGAGCGCTATGCATCAGCCACTGTTGTTACTAGATGAGCCTTTGGTGGTAGTGGTGTTACAGTCTGGGCAGGTGTGTCTAGAGTCAATACAGAACTTCCCTACACCTTGTGAATGGTACAGTGACAAGCCGATACTACCTGAATAACATCATTAATCCAGTCATTGTGCCCCTGCATGAACAGCACAGGCCTAATTTCATCTTCATGGAGGACAGTGCTGCAGCTCATCGAGGTTGCATCATTTGGGAATGTCTGCTGGAGGCTGGGGTACCTCAAATGGAGTGGCCTGCACTTTCTCCAGTCCTGAATCCCATAGAAAACCTATGGGATCAGCTGAGTCGCTGTGTAGAGGCTCCTAACCCTGCACCCCACAACCTCAATGACCTGAGGGCCGCCCTTCAAGAAGAGTGGAATGCCATGCCTCAGCAGACAATAAGTTGACTTGTGAACAGCTTGAGACATCGTTGTCAAGCTGTAATTGATGCTCAAGGGCACATGACAAGTTATTGAGACATTGACACATACAGATACAGTGGTGTGAAAAAGTGTTTGCCACTTCCTGATTTCTCATTTTTTTTGTGTTTGTCACACTTAAATGTTTCAGATCAAACAAATTTAAATATTAGACAAAAATAACACAAGTAAACACAAAATGCAGTTGTTTTTTTTTTGTAACTTAGATTTTTATTCATTTTTCATTATATATATTGCATTCAGATCACAGTCTACATTTAAAAAACAAAGGGGCTAGAGTAAGAAAGAAAAAAAAAAAAAAAAAAAGGGGGGGGGGACAAATGTTGGAGCATCAAGTTTTTAGTTTCCATCTCTTAATTCTTCTGGTTTTCCCAGTGTCTTTGGTTATTCTTTCAGTTTCTGTCTCGTTGTTGCACTTTGTAGTGTGTCCATTTCCGCCATTTTTTTTCATATAGTCCTTCTTGCATTCTTTGTCGATATGTTAGTTTTTCCATCATACGTATGTCCTCAACAATGTCAGTCCATTGCTCTTGGTCAGGAAGAACTTCTGATCGCCATTTTTTTGTGATTGTTTTTTTACATGCAATCAACAAGATTTTAACTAAGTATCTGTCCTCAGCCTGTATTACATTGTCTCTTTTAAGATCACATAAATACATCAAGTTACAGTTCATTGGTATATTATATCCTAATATCCTCTGTATTGTCACATGTATAGATTTCCAGAATGATGAGATTTTGCTGCATTTCCAAAACATATGTGAGTGGTCTGCATTTTGAGCCCCACATCCCCTCCAGCATAAAGATTGGGTATTTGTGTATTTTCCTTGAATCTGTGGTGTAATGAAAAAGCGAATCAGGTTTTTCTATCCAAATTCCCTCCATATCCTTGAATTTGTTGATGTGTGTTGTGTTTTCCCTATTTCCTGCCAGCTTTCTTCTGTTATGTTTAAATTGAGCTCTTTCTCCCATTTCTCCTTTATATAGTTACTTGAATGTTTGTTTGCCGTAAGTTTCTGATATAGTTTTGAAATAATTCTTATTTTATTTCCTGCATATGAACTTAAAATGAATTGTATAATCTCGCTCACATCTGTTTGGAGGTTATGCCTAATCTTCTTCATGTAATAGTCTCTCATCTGCAGATATCTGAAGAATTCCGATCTTTCTAGTTTAAATTTTCTTCTGATGTTTACAAAGCTCCCGAGATCTTTTTTTCCGATATTGCCCCATGCTGTGATTCCCTTGTTCACCAGATTTTTGTATCCCCTATCTTGCTTTGCCGGTTCAAACTGACTGTCAAATGCTACCCATTTCAATAGTTTTATGTCTTCCTTTATATTATACTTTTGTACTATTTTATACCACAGTTCCAAAGTAAATTTAGTGATTGGGTCTATTTGTTTGATTTGCTTATATGCATCTTTATCTCCTATTATGCTTTGTACTGGGAGTCCCTCAATTTCCTTTTCCATTTCTTTCCATTTTGCCTCATATCCTTCGTCGCACCAACATATGATATATCTTATTTGTGCTGAGTAGTAATATTCCTTTAGACTCAGTAGGTCCATGCCTCCTTTCTCTTTTGGTAACTGGAGAGTTTTATATTTCACTCTTGGCTTTTTACCTCCCCAAACAAATCTTGATATCATCCTGTCCCACTTTGAGAACTGGGCATCTGGAATCTCTGTTGGTAGAGCCTGGAAGAGGTAAAGTAATCTAGGTTGTATGCTGATTTTGACTCTCAATTTTTGAATTCAGATCCATATTTAAGATTGACCATCTATCAATATCTTTTTTTATTTCTTGTTCCAGCCTATCATAGTTTGCTTTATAGATTTTGCTTAGATCTTTAGGTATGTTCACTCCAAGGTATTTTATTTCTTTTTGTTTCCAGTTTAGTTTGATCTTATCAGTTATCTGGTTTAGAGGGTTATAGTGGAATGTCAGTATTTGTGTTTTTGTTATGTTTATCTTGTATCCTGATAATTTTCCAAAATTTTCTATCAAGTTCATCATTTCCATTATTGATTCATCTGGTTGTTCAAGGTAAACTATAATATCGTCTGCAAATAGCCCAATCTTGTGTTCCGCTCCCTTTATTGTTACACCTTTTAATTTCTTATTTTGTCGTATCGCTTGAGCCAGTGGCTCTATGAACAGAGCAAACAAGGTGGGCGATAAGCAGCATCCCTGCCTGGTTGATCTTTGTATATTTACTTTGTCTGTTAAGCTACCGTTTATCTTGATTCTTGCCACAGGTTCTTGGTACAGCGTCCTTATGCATTGTACTGATTTTTCATTAAATCCAAAGCGTTCCAGCACACTATATAGGAATTTCCAGTTAACCCTGTCAAATGCTTTTTCTGCGTCTAAACTCATTATTACTGCGCTTTTCTTTTCTTTATGTATTTGATTAATTATATGTATTGTTCTCCTGATATTGTCATGTGTTTGGCGTCCCTCTATGAAACCAGTTTGATCATCTTCTATCAGTTCCGTCAAGAATGTCTTTATTCGTTTACATATAATTGTTGTATATATTTTATAATCCACATTTAGTAAAGAGATTGGTCTATAGTTTCTGCATTGTTCTCTATCTTTCCCTGGCTTTAAAATAACTGAAATAATGGCTTCTTTCCATGATGGAGGTATTTTGTTGTTGTTCAATGTCCAATTAAATGACTTTAGGAGCTGTGGCGTGAGTTCTTCTATAAACAGTTTATAAAACTCAGATGGGTATCCATCACTACCTGGTGATTTACCATTTTTAAGTGACTTAATCACATCTCTGATCTCTTGTGTTGTTATTTCTGCTGTTAGCTTTTCATTTTGTTGATTTCCTATTGATGGCAAGTCCAATGTGCATAAAAAATTTTTAATATCCTTAGTAATTGTTTCTTCAGGTTGCGAGTATAGTTCTTGATAGAAATTATGGAATATTTCTTTGATGTTTTCTGGGTTAACTGTGGTTTTATTTGTGATGGGGTCTTTAATCTTATATACATTATTCACTGTTTGTTGTTTTCTTAACCGTTTTGCCAGCAATTTTGTGGCTTTTGGTCCCATTTCATAATATTTTTGCTTTAGATATCTATTTTTCCTTTCAATTTCATCCATTTGTGTTTCTTTTATCTTTATTTTTTCTTCTTTAATTTCTTGATATATTTTTGGGTCATTTGTGCTTTGATGTTTACGTTCTAGTTCCCTCAGTCTCACATCTTTGTTCATATGTTTCCAGTTTAGACTTATTTGCTTTTCCTGTTTCAACAATTAATTTAACCCTTAACACGGCTTTTAGTGCATCCCATAGTATTGTTGGGTCCACTTCTTCATTGTCATTCTCTTGGATATACTCGTTTATGTTTACTTTTATTCTTTCTTTCATTTTCTCATCATTTAACAGTCCTACATTAAGTTTCCATGTTGTTTGTCGTTTTCTATTGTTTAAATATATTTCCATGTATATAGGATTATGATCTGATATTTCTGCCCCTCCAATCCGACAAGTTCTCACCCTGTGTCTGTCACCTTCATTCATAAGGAAGTAATCTATTCTAGAGTGTACTTTATGGACTGCTGAATAATGTGTATAGTCTTTTTCGAGTGGGTGCAGGTCCCTCCATATGTCTACCATACCCATTTCTGCCAGTGAGGTTCTTATGAACTTTGTTACATGTTTTTTGTCTTCTTAACACTTGTTGTGTCAACTTCATGATCCATGACAGCATTTAAGTCTCCTCCACAAATTAGGACTCCTTCACTGTGTGTTGCTATGAGATCAAACAGATGTTGAAAAAAAACCCTTGCCACTTTCTGGTGGGGCATAGATGTTCACTAATGTGATCTGCATACCATCTATTCTTCCCTTTATTATTACATACCTGCCTTCTTTATCCTGGATTTCTTGTTCACATTCAAATTGTATTTTATTTGAAATTAGTATCATAACCCCCCTTTTAGTTCCTCCCTTAAATGAACTGTAGTAGGAGTTCTTATAGCCAAATCTCTTTAGTTTCACATGTTCTGTCTTGCTCCAATGTGTCTCTTGCATAAATATAATTTTGGCTTTTTCCTTCTTGAATTTTCTTATTATTCTTTCCCTTTTAACAGGTGAGTTCAGACCATTCACGTTTAGTGTCATTATATTAAGATTTTTACCCATATTCATGTTTTTCCATTTTTTTAACTTGTGCTCCTAGCCCCTTTAACAACAAAAATAACACATATTTATATAAAAACACATTAACAAATCTCGACCTCCGTACTTTGGGCCTTTCTTCTGCCCACTGGTCCCTGTTGGTGGGTGGACGGAATGTCCTCACCGAGTGAGGGGCCCTCCCTAGACCTATATTTACTATCCAAGTAATAGTCATTAGTCTAGAAATGTCCAACAAAAATCACTTAAACCTCTCCTAGCCTTTTGTTTCTCTTTTACCTTGTCTTCTTGGCCTTCATTTCTTCTGTGCCTTTCTTAATCTTTGTTATGATCTCGGCTTTCAGTTGAAAGCCTTGCAGTTTTTCCTGGGCCCGCTGCTCCACGTCTCTCCCTCTTCTTCTGTCGTTCACTCGCCTCCACTCCGGCTGTCGTGATGCTTTCAGGGCCGCCGCTGCTCCAGCCGCTTCCTCCGGCACACTCACCACAAGGCCCCGCTCCATCATGTCCCGCGCTGCCTCTCTGGCTGTGTTGTATGTCTTCACGCCGTCCTCCCAATGAATTCTCATCTTCGTTAGCGGCGTTTGGAATCTTAATTTTTTTCTCCTTCAGCGTTTTTTGAATGTTGGCATATTTCTTTCTCTGCTGCACAATTTCTGTCGGGTAGTCATGATCAAAGAATATCTGCTTGTCGCCGATTCGTATCTTTTTTTTCCACGCTTGTGTCAGGATTCTTTCCTTTACATCATATTTCAGAAAGTTCACCACAACTGACCTGGGTGGAGAGTTTGGTTTCGGGTTCTGTGCCGAGGCTCTGTGCGCTCGTTGAATCTGCAGATCCGCTTCACCGGGCAGCTCCAGCTCTTTTTTTAAGAACTGATCCATGAATTTCGTCATCGAGTTGCCTTCAATGCCCTCCGGGATCCCGAAGATGCGTATATTGCTCCGTCTGGACCTGCTCTCCAGGTCGGTTATTTTCTCCTGCATCCTCTGCGTTTGTGCCGTCAGGGTCTGCAGCTGCTCGTTTGCCTCGCTCTTCCAGTCTTCCAGCTCCGATATTCGGGCCTGTGCTTCTGTCATACACGCCCGTTGAGAACGCAGCTCCTCCATGTTTTCTGCTAGCTTGTGCTGCATTTCTCTTCGGAGGCCCATAATTTCCTCCTTCATCTCTTTTTTTCAGCTCCTCCTTAAGAGCCGCTAAATCCTGTTGGAGTTGCCGCTTGAAGTCTTTTAACTCTTTACCTAGATTGGCGATGCCAGTGTTCATGGTATCAAGTTTGGCGTCCTCCATTTTCCCTGCTGTAGTCACCTCGTTTTTTTGGGCCTCGTGTTCAGCGATTTCTCCTGCGTTGTTGAAGAGGAATTCTTTAATTTTACCCTGCTTTTGTCTGTGTGCCCGGCTCCTTCATGTTTTCATCCCTTGGTTTATTGATCCGTTTATGTCGAGTTGGCCATTTACCGATGATTTTTAATCCGGCTAGGGAGAGCTCTCTGTTTAAGCGTTATGTCTCTCCGCCATCTTCCCGGAAGTCCCCAAAATGCAGTTTTTAAATGAAGGTGTTTATTATTAAGGGAAAAAAATCCAAACCTACGTGGCCTTGTGTGAAAAAGTAATTGACCCCTAAACCTAATAACTGGTTGGGCCACCCTTAGCAGCAACAACTGCAATCAAGCGTTTGTGATAACTGGCAATGAGCTTTACAGCGCTGTGGAGGAATTTTGGCCCATTCATCTCTGCAGAATTGTTGTAATTCAGCCACAATAGAGGATTTTTGATCATGAACCACCTTTTTAAGGTCATGCCACAGCATCTTAATCAAATTCAGGTCAGGACTTTGACTAGGCCACTCCAAAGTCTTCATGTTGTTTTTCTTAAGCCATTTAGAGGTGGACTTGCTGGTGTGTTTTGGACCATTGCCCTGCTGCAGAACCCAAGTGCGCTTCAGCTTGAGGTCACGAACAGATGGCTGGGCATTCTCCTTCAGGATTTTTTGGTAGATGGCAGAATTCATGGTTCCATTTACCACAGCAAGTCTTCCAGGTCCTGAAGCAGCAAAACGGCCCCAGACCATCACACTACCACCACCGTATTTTACTGTTGGTATGATGTTCCTTTTCTGAAATGCTGTGTTACTTTTACACCGGATGTAATGGGACACACACCTTCCAAAAAGTTCATCTTTTGTCTCATCAGTCCACAGTGTATTTTCCAACACTCTTGGGGATCATCAAGATGTTTTCTGGCAAAACTGAGACGAGGCTTTATTCTTTTTGCCTAGCAGTAATTTTTGTCTTGGAACTCTGCCATGCAGGCTATTTTTTCCCAGTATCTTTCTTATGGTGGAGTCATGAACACCTTAACTGAGGCAAGTGAGGCCTGCAGTTCTTTGGATGTTGTTTTGGGGTCTTTTGTGACCTCCTGGATGAGTCGTAGCTGCACTCTTGGGGTAATTTTGGTCGGCCAGCCACTCCTGGGAAGGTTCACTGCTGTTCCATGTTTTTGCCATTTGTGAATAATGGCTGTCACTGTGGTTTGCTGGAGTCCCAAAGCTTTAGAAATGGCTTTATAACCTTTTCCAGACTGATAGATCTCAATTACTTTTGCTCATTTGTTCCTGAATTTCTTTGGATCGCAGCATGATGTCTAGCTTTTGAGGATCTTTTGGTCTACTTCATTTTGTCAGGCAGATCCTATTTAAGTGAATTCTTCATTGAGAACAGGTGTGGCAGTAATCAGGCCTGGGTGTGGCTAGAGAAATCGACCTCAGCTTTCCAAAGATGTAATAAAAAATAAAATAAAAGTTAATTTATGTCTTAACCGGGAGGGGGCAAAATCACTTTTTCACCGAGGGTCATGTAGGTTTGGATTTTTATTTCCCTTAATAATAAATACCTTCATTTAAAAACTGCATTTTGTGTTTACTTGTGTTATCTTTGTCTAATATTTAAATTTGTTTGATCTGAAACATTTAAGTGTGACAAACGTACAAAATAAAGAGAAATCAGGAAGGGGGCAAACACTTTGTCACACCACTGTATATGCCGGTATACAATGAGTTGAGCTAGGGCCACCAATGTTTGTACACCAGTTCACCCTGACCTATGTCTATAGTTTTGGGATTGCAAGGTCAAAATGCCATATAAACTACATCTCAACAACAGAGGCTGAGGTCTACGACTGGCAGCCACAATTATTTTCTAACTTGCAAAAATCTTCACTCCAGAGTAGATAATGTATATACAGTATAATTGGATACAGCATAATGTCACAATACAGTGGCGATATTGTCTTGATTCAGGGATACCAATATTGCAATATGATTAATAAATGTTGCAAATATAAATGTAAATATTTTGGTTCCAGAGTAATCAAAACAGATGACTTTTCTCACCATAGATGGTACTAGTTGCTCACTGTCAGCACATAAATGAGTGACTCGTGATCCAGGAGAGAGTTAGACTAGACAAAGACAGGGTTGGGAAATCGCAATTTATATTGCAATACTGAACATATCACAAGATCATGATAATATTGTATCATGGCCGAAATATTGAGATATATTGTATCGTGGGGGGCTCTACCTATTTCCATCCCTAATATGTACAAGGTTTAATTCACATAGGAAATAGTTGTGTAACACTGAGTATATAAAGGGGAAGAAATGGAAACTTACTTTTTTCGTCCTCAATAAAACTCACGTTTGTATAAATCCAGTGAAAACAATACACAGAAACCTGACGGAGCTTCTCACACCTGCGAACAGTCACCACAAGTATTCTTCGTTGCTTATTTTTTGTTTTGAATGTTTCTAAGAAAATACAGTTTGTGGTTTGGTGAGCTGCTCGCTCTTATTTTGAAATTTATTTGAAGGTAGCGCAGATATTTTTAAGTCCCTGCACAGTCAGACTTCAGCTAGTTCAATTTCAATTCATCTTTTATATAGCACCATTTCACAACGACAGTCATCTCGTAGCACTGTCAAACTGTAGGAGAAAACCTCACAATTGCAGAAAGACCCCAGCAATCAGGTGATCCCGTGTGAGCAGCACTTGGTGATGGTGGAGAGGAGAAGCACCCTTTTAATAGGAAGAAACCTGCAGCAGAACCAGGCTCAGTGAAGGGCAGTCATCTGCTGAGACTGGCTGGGGGGTGAGGGGATAGAGAAGAAGAAAAGAACATACATGTAACGAGCAAACAGCACGACGAGGACTCGTTCTATGGGAGAGAACTAACTGATTTTAATGACCAGCAAAAATATTACATTGAGAATGAAGAGGAGTGAAGCCCACTGCATTGTTCAGGGTCACCTGATCCCACCCTAACTAATAGGCAAGGCAAGTTTAATTGTATTGCACATTTTGTGTACAAGACAATTCAAAGTGCTTTACATAAAACATTAAAGCATTACAGCAAGTTGCAAAAGGAATGCAAAAGAATTTAAAAGCAAACTTTAAAAAAGGAAACAAAAACAAGGTAAAATAGAATAAGACAGAAAAAGTGCAAGAAGTAAAATTAACAGCATATTGCAGGAGATCAACAATTGTTCTGCTGAAAGGCCACGGCAAATAGGAGAGTTTTTTAACCTGGATTTAAAGCAGCTGAGCGTTTCAGCAGCCCTGATGCTTTCAGGGAGTTTGTTCCACGTGTGAGGAGCATAGAAACTGAACATTGCCTCACCATGTTTGGTTCTAACTCGGGGCAGTAGGCCTGACCCTGATGACCTGAGGGCTCTGGGTGGGTCATAATGGACTAGCAGATCTGAAATGTATTTTGGCCCTAAACCATTCAGAGCTTTACACCGCGTTCCAAATTATTATGCAAATGATATTTGTCTCTGATTTTCTTAAACAGTCTATGGTAATGACAGTCAGTGTAATTTTCAAGTCATCATCTGTTAGAGTATAATTCAAATTTTATTGAACAAACCTCCCAATGATGCCTTCTATTTTATTTTTTTTTTTACAAAAATAAAAAACTCTAAATGCACTGTCCCAAATTATTATGCACAACAGAGTTTCAAAACATTTTATTGGTTGTAAAGAACTGAAAATGGTTATTTGTTGAAGTTGCAGCATGAGGAGGTCATATTTACTGAAATCAAAATATATTTCAATCAAAAACATCTTAACAGGCCAAGTTACATGTTAACATAGGACCCCTTCTTTGATATAACCTTCACAGTTTTTCCATCCATTGAACTTGTGAGTTTTGGGAGAGTTTCTGCTTGAATTTCTTTGCAAGATGTCAGAATAGCCTCCCATAGCTGCTGTTTTGATGTGAACTGCCTCCCACCCTCATAGATCTTTTGCTTGAGGATGCTACAAAGGTTCTCAATCGGGTTGAGGTCAGGGGAGGATGGGGGCCACGCCATGAGTTTCTCTACTTTTATGCCCATAGCAGCCAATGACACAGAGGTATTGTTTGCAGCATGAGATGGTGCATTGTCATGCATGAAGATAATCTTGCTACAGAAGGCACGGTTCTTTTTGCACCATGGAAGAAAGTGGTCAGTCAGAAACTCTATATACTTTGTCAAGGTCATTTTCACACCTTCAGGGACCCTAAAGGGACCTACCAGCTCTCTCCCCATGATTCTGGCCCAAAACATAACTCTGCCACCTCCTTGCTGACGTCGCAGCCTTGTTGGAACATGGTGGCCATCCGCCAATCATCTACTACTCCATCCATCTGGACCATCCAGGGTTGCACGACACTCATCAGTAAACAAGACTGTTTGAAAATTAGTCTTCATTTATTTCTGGGCCCACTGCAACCATTTCTGCTTGTGAGCATTGGTTAGGGGTGGCCGAATAGTAGGTTTAGGCACAACTGCAAGCCTCTGGAGGATCCTACACCTTGAAGTTCGTGGGACTCCGGAGACACCAGCAGCTTCAAATACCTGTTTGCTGCTTTGTAATGGCATTTTAGCAGCTGCTCCTTTAATCCGATGAATTTGTCTGGCAGAAACCTTCCTCATTATGCCTTTATCTGCACAAACCCGTCTGTGCTCTGAATATGCCACAAATTTCTTCACAGTACGATGATCATGCTTAAGTTTTCGTGAAATATCTAATGTCTTCATACCTTGTCCAAGGCATTGCACTATTTGACGCTTTTCAGCAGCAGAGAGATCCTTTTTCTTTCCCGTATTGCTTGAAACCTGTGGCATGCTTAATAATGTGGAACATCCTTCTTAAGTAGTTTTCCTTTAATTGGGCTCACCTGGCAAACTAATTATGACGGGTGTCTGAGATTGATATCAGTGATCCAAAGAGCCCTGAGACACAATACCATCCATGAGTTTAATTGAAAAACAAAAAATTTAATGTTTGACACTAAAATCCTATTTGCATAATATTTTGGAACACGGTGTATAAACCAGCAGCAGTATTTTGAAATCTATTCTTTGACAGACAGGAAGCCAGTATAAAGATCTGAGGACTGGAGTTATATGGTCCACTTTTTCAGTCTTAGTGAGGACTCGAGCTGCAGCGTTCTGAACCAACTGCAACTGTCTGATGGTCTTTTTAGGGAGACCTTTGAGGACATTGTTACAGTAGTCCAGTTTACTGAAGATAAATGCATGGCCAAGTTTTTCTAGGTCCTGCTGAGACATCAGCCCTTTAATCCTTGCTATGTTCTTTAAGTGATAGTAGGCTGACTTCACTACTGTCTTAATGTGGCTGTTAAAATTGAGGTCCGAATCCAGAACCACACTCAGATTTCTGGCTTAGCTGTTGGTTTTTAGCATCATTGATTGAAACTGAGTACTAACTTTGAGTCTTTCTTCTTTGTGCTCCTAAAACTATTATTTTGGTTTTGTCTTCATTTAACTGAAGAAAATTCTGGCGCATCCACTCTTTAATTTGACCAATGCGTTTGATCAGGGTTTTAATTGGACCATAGTCTCCTGGTGAGACAGTTATGTAGATTTGTGTATCATCTGCATAATTATGGTAATATCTTTTGCTGTTTTTTATGATTTAAAGCAGACTGACAGATGAAAATTCAATATCGTTAATTCATATCTCAAATTGTTGTCTGAGACGAGCTAAGTCGAACCGCACATGTTTTGGTGTCAACGAATGTCGCATAAGGTGACAGTGCGCTCTTGAAGTATGCTGTTGTGGAGAGCTGTCTGACCCAGCCAAGCGATCAGCGGCTAAGATGGCCACTGACTGTGTGACGTCACCACCGGCAAACACACGCACACAGTCAGCGACCAGTGCTGTGTTTTGCTTCATGCAACACTTGATGTTTACGTTTTAAAATCGGCAATTACGGATATTTCTCGGAATACTTGTGGATTACAAATAGATTATTTATGAAGATTAGGATTTCAGGAATCGAATTAATATGGTTTGGCGTTGTGTTGTCTACGGGTGCGATGGGATACCTGCTGTGTTTTGCTTCATGCAACACTTGATGTTTACATTTTAAAATCGGCGATTACGGATATTTCTCGGAATTACCAAATATTTTCATGATCATAAGAACGGTTAGGGGGAAAAAACATGCTGAAGAAAGACAGTTTAACTCACCGGTTACTTATATTGGAAGTCCATCCTCCTGTGTTTTTTAGAAGCAAAGTTCTCAATTACAGAGACATACAGTGTTCCCTACTGCTTCAGCTTCTGTTTAAAGCAGACTCCAGTGAAATGGTACCCAGGTTTGTCAGTCTTTCTTGTCCACATATATTTTGCAGGTGTCACGGCTCGCCGCTCTCAGGCATCTGCCTCAGCTGCGCGCACACCTGCACCTCGTTAGCGCCCTACATGTGCAGTAGACATTTCGTTGACAGCGATTTCGAGAATAAGATGCAATTTGAAATGAAATTTGCAAAAAGATTGGTGATAAAGAAAACGGCTATTCCAACTATATATCCCTCGATTCCCAAGTCTGACTGTGAGACAAGTGTCAGTGACAGTGGCGTGAAAAGCAAGGGTGATCTACCGATGCGATCAGCTGTCAGAAAACGAGAAGTAAACAGGGTAAGTTTTGTATTTTTAATATTCACAGCAAATGTTTACTAAACATTTTAAATGAATTCCAAGCAATGGATGATTTTCAAAATCAAACATGTAAAAGTAGAAGAAATTACCAATGACAGTTCAGCTTTCAATTTTTAGGGAAGCAACATATTTGCTAAGAAAAACAAATATAAGCCTAAGATTGTAAGAGAAATGTGCTTTTAAAAATGGAACCCCAATTTTCTACCATAAAATGGTGCCCATTATAACTGTGAAATGTTATTTATTGGAATATAATAATTGCTATATCTGGAAACTAGTTATTTTCTTAATCTGTAGTGATACTCCATTGATTTTTGTATTTCTTTGTATATTTCTGCTGTGTTTTCAAACATTCATACAAAGGTGGTATAGTATGTAATATTTCTTTTCAAATTGAGAAGAATTTAGTGTGTTCAAATTGTTCAAATGTATATGACATGCGACTTTGATGAATGCTGAACTATGAGATTTATAACATTGACATGAACATTAATTAACTCAATATATGATTTTACAAAACTTTATTTAAATATCATTGTTCACAAATCTAATCTTGGTAGGCAAAATCCCTTGTAGTGATCAGATGGGAATGTTTCTCTGATGAGGCTCACCGCACAGGCAGGCAACATAACCTTCACTTCTTTCCCACAAATAAGGCTGAATACCCCCCTCAGCACCACCCAAAACTTCTTCATCATCCGATTCCTCATTTTCAATGTCATCATTTATATTGTGGTCGTCAAACTCGACAAAATAATCGCTGTCCGAATCACTTTGTTCTCGTTCTGCCATTTTCTTTGTATTGCTGTGGTGACGTCACTAATGCCCGCACCTATCGAGAGATGGCGGTACTGCAGCCTCACTAAGTGAAGGCTGGGCTATGAGCAAATAAGGTCATTTATGGAAGCTGGTGACACATATTAAATTGCGGGAATAGACAGAACAGAATATTTTCATACAATCAGTTGATTGGTTCAATAAAAATATGTCACTGTCCGTCTGCTTTAAGCTAGTGGGAGCATATAGATGTTGAAAAGCAAAGGTCCCAAAATGGAACCTTGGGGAACTCCACAGGTTATTTTTGTTCGCTCAAATTGGTAGTTACCTATAGACATAAAATAGTCCCTGTCCTTTAAATAGGACTCAAACCAGCTAAGTGCTGTACCAGAAAGTCCCACCCAGATTTTCAGCTGGTCTAGTAAGATGTTATGGTCGACCGTGTCGAATGCAGCACTGAGGTCCAGTAGAACCAAGACTGAAAGGTTGCCATTATCTGTATTGGAGTGGATGTCATGAAGGACCTTAACTAGAGCTGTCTCAGTGCTGTGGTGTGGCCGAAAACCTGACGGGAAGACATCAAAACAGTTATTTAATGTCAGGAAGTTGTACAATTGTTGAAAAACAGCTTTTTCTATTATTTTACTCAGAAAGGGGAGGTTTGATATGGGCCTACAGCTGTTCATGAGTGAGGTGTCTAGGTTGCTCTTTTTTAGAAATGGCTTGATAACAGCTGTTTTTAAGCAGTGAGGGAAGACGCCTGAATGCAGAGACATATTTATGATCTGTAGTAGATCTGAGGTCATGCAATATGAAACGTTTTTAAAAACCCCTGTTGGGAGGGTATCAAGGCAGCAGGTAGTGGATTTCAGGTGGTGTATGATGTCAGTCAGGATTTTATGATTGATTGGAAAAAAATTTGTCATGGTGTTTACGTCTTCTCTACATGGACACAGAGGAAGCACAAGTCCAGCACCTGGCATAGGAGCACTGACTGTCTAATTTTCTGAATTTTGTCAGTAAAGAAAAAGGCAAAGTCATTGCAGGCACGGTTGGATAGAAGTTCAGGAGCTACTGGCACAGGGGGATTTTGTTAGCCTGTCGACAGTAATGAACAAGGTGCGTGCATTATTGTCGTTTTTAGCAATGATGTCAGAAAAATATGCTTGCCTCGCATTCCTCAGCTCCAAATTATAAATGCTCTGTCTCTTATTATAGATTTCATAATGAACCTGTAATTTAGTTTTTCGCCACCTGCGTTCAGCTTTTCGACACTCTCTTTTTTCAGCTCTTACTAGTTTGGCATTTCTCCATGGAGGTTTCTTTTTAATAGTGACCACCTTCACCTTCATGGGAGTAATGGCATTGATAATATTTGTAATTTTCTCATTGAAATTTTCTGCAAGCTCATTTAGTGAAGGTGAAGAGAGGGGGCGTGAGGAAAAAGCTTGGATGAATGTTTCACTGGTGTACTGTTTTTTTGATGACCTCTGGGCATCTCTGTTGACATTAATAGCACTCTCAAAGAAAACACAAGAATGGTCAGAGAGCACATAGGCTTTGTCAAAAAAAGGGAAATTTTAACCATTCTTAAAAACAGAGATCAAGTCTGTCTCCTGAATCCAGATTGGCAGCTTGTTCCAAAGGAGAGGAGCCTGATAACTGAAAGCTCTGCCTCCCATTGTACTGTTAGAGATTCTAGGCATTTCAAGTAATCCTGCATTTTGAGAGTGAAGTGCTCTGTTTTCCCGATTTATACCATATTGCCCATCTTTTATCTCAAATGGAAACTGTATCACTATAACCTTAATACTTGGTATATTACCCAGCCCTATATCTTGTATAACAAGTCTTTTCAAAATGCGCTTTTTAAATTTTTCATTCTTTTTTGTGTCATTCACTCCAGCAATGCAAACCACATGGTGAATGTAAGTTCTGCGGGAATTTGATGTTGGATCATGCGACAGAAGCGCTGAAGATCCTTGGAGGTGTAGGGCTCTTCTTCAGCTTCACAGAGGTGAGCATCTGAGTCTCAAACACAAGGCCTGGATTTACACTGATGTTGTCTGGAGTCATAGCTTTTAGCAACAGGCAGTTGCCTTTTTGTTCACATTGGAGATTTTTGAAGTTGGTTTCATTCCCTGATCTGCCTAATGGTGCCGGAATGTGGTTAGTCATGTCACTCAACTCGGAAATCAGAAGTGATTTGAATATGCAATTTTTTTGTACCAGATTTAAACTTTTCTTTTTGTTTGTTTTTATACTTTATTAATCCCAGAGGGAAATTCAAGGGCATCCGCCTGGATGAGGCAGCCATGGTGCAGTGCATAACATAACTTGCATGCTTTTGGTATGTGGAAGGAAACCGGAGTACCCGGAGTAAACTTGCACAAGCATGGAGAGAGCATGCAAACTCCACATAGATGGGCCTTGCTGGCAGGTGGATTTCAACCTACAACTTTGTTACTGTGAGGCGATAGTGCTAACCACTACACCACCATGCTGCCTGCTGTCTTTTGCATGTTTAAGATAAATTTCAGTAACAGTAAACTGGTGATTAGTGAGGCCATCCAAGCCCCCATCTTGAAGTGAAACCGTCATATCTGTATCTGTCCTGGCCAAACACAATTTTGTTATATTTCGGCTGTAACATCCAGGTGCATTTGGCTGCTAACGTTAGCTTGTCTGAGCAGCCACAGCCAGCTTTTTTGTCCAACTTCAAGTTCAAGCTGTCGGTCTGTTAGCCAAGCCAATCGGCATCAATTTGTCTATTTTTTTAACTCACTCCGGCAAAGCCAAAAGCAGCTAGTGTGATAGTGTAGTGTCATCCAACCATCTGTCTGTCTGTCCATCCATATTTCATGTAAATCGCTACTCCTCCTAGCCATTTGCCCCAAAGGTCACCAAACTCACTTGTAATGATCCTCTGCATCTTGGCTGTGCTTAAGGTAAAGGTCAATGGTCAGGAGATCTGAGCACTCTTAGGGTGATTTCATCAGGCTGGAATGAGCTACTCCCATTTTAAATTTTCATCTTTTTTCTTGTGAATTGGCAGTTTTTCTTATATGTGCAGTTTTTTCCTCATGTAAACCTTTTTTTTTTTTTTCTTTAGGCAGCACCATGTTACTTTCCTGTTTCTGGTAGGAATCCTGAAAAGACAATAGCCAAGTCCCAATTGCCAATCACAGGATGGCTTGTTAGTTGATGGCTAAAGTTGTGCCGCTTAATTGGTTATTGGGACTTGGGCTGGAAAACGTGCCAGGTATAGTCTTTTCAGTAATATCAGTTAAATGGGGTGGTTGGAGGTGATGCGGGCCCACTCAGGCTACGATGGAAGTAACTTGGAGTGGGGCAAAAAAAATTGATAGTGTAGTATCATGATACTTTGTGTCTTTGATACCGTATCATATCAGAGGAAACAGTTTTGTAATACTTAGAAGTATTAATAAATATTGTAAATCAGTTTTTGGAGGTACCAGAGTCATTTAAAAAAATTACTTTTCAGTCCACTAGATGGTGCTAAATGCTCACTGTCTGGTTAGGTCAGCATGGCAAATTAGTGACTCATCAGATCTAGCAGGAGTTGAACAGGACAGATCAGGGGCTTCTGATGATTCCCACCCCTGGAAGACCTGGTCAGAGGTTGATATACTTTCTCAGTGATTTTGGAAGTGTTATTTTAAGGTGAAAATCTACATGGCATTGCTTTAAAAAGGTATATTTTAAAAATCCTGTGAATGTGTCTAACCACTAGTAATGTGTGTTCCTTCACCCACAGATCCTTGGAGTGTGGCTCGCTGTGCGCTACCGAAACCAGAAGGACCCACGAGCAAACCCCAGCGCTTTCCTATAGTCCGTCTCGCATCATGGCATCGTCATAGCATTTCAGGCACACTGGTACCCACAGAATATTGCACATCTAGAGGACAACATGCGTAAGTACAGAACCACAGTGAGACAGAATGGACGAGAGCACGCAGCACCTGACAAACACTGAGAAACTAAACGCAAACACCATCTGAAACTGAGGAAACCCAACGACTGTCCACAGAAAGGGCTCCAGCTGGAAATACCTGGATGCTTGTGTATGAAGGGAGGACTTGTAATACTAAGAAGTGTAACTCTTTGGTATCAAGACCCATCCTTGATTTGAGCGTCAGGTTTCCAGATTGTGGCTTGCCACCTAATGATTGACAAGATTTCTCTGCATGTGCCCGGATCAGCACCGTCTTTCAGTCTCATTCCACACACCAGAACAAACGGTGTGCAGTAACGAGTAACTTGTATGCACTTTGAAATTCTCGTTGTGTCTCTACTGTAATGCCACCTCTTTAATGAGAACTATACTCCTATTGTAAGTGCTGTCAGTGGTGTGTGCACAAGCATGTCCAGTGTAATGAGAAAGTCAGTGCATACATAGTGGATGTGTGCTGTAAAGTAGCTTTTGAAAATCAGACAAAAAAGGTATGTGAATGTTTTGTTTTTGTTTTTTATCTGAGATGCGACAGATGCTGGTATTGGTTAGGAAATAAGAGTAGATTTTAGGAAACGTAGTTGCAAATCATTCAAGTTCAAGTATTTATGATCTGTAACTGAGCCAACTAACTCTTTCAGTTAGAAATGCCAATGGGCTGCAGCCGTAATGTTGTACATAATATTTATAATGGGTCATTCCACCTCAGCTGATCAAACGCCACCTGCTTCACCCACTTACGTTTGCCTGGAAACATTTCAGGAGGTACACACTTCTTAAAGGGGAGAACTGCCAAATTTTATTCATAACTATTGTTATTTTCTCATTAAAAAAAAAGTCCTGGTGAAGTTTTCAGGCCTGTTTTGAGGAGCGTTTTCTGAGGAGCCTCTTTATCCCCTGCCAGTCAAAACCTTTGGGCGAAGACCGAAGAGCGATTATGTTAGGGGTCAGTCCGTCCGTCTGTCCCACTTTTGTGAAATCAGCTCCTCCTACAGTTTTGTTCAAATTGTTTTGAAACTTTGTACCATGGTTTGATATACACTGATGATGTGCATATTGCAATTTGACTCTCCTCGGATGACTTTGAGGTCAGAGGTCACATTTTCCCTAAATCTTGTAAACATAGTAACTACTGAAAGAAATGATGTAAGTTTTTCAAATTGATACAGTAGTTGTATCCAAGACAAATCTTGGCCGACTGGCACCCTGACCTGACTATGGGTTTGGGGTCAAAAGGTCAAAGTTAACATTCAATTTGCACTACGATAAATGCTAAATTTACTATTACTATAAAGCTAGGGGCACCAAACTGGGTACACAGGTTCATCTTGGGATCCTGACCTCTGACTAGTGGTTTGGGGTCAAAAGGTAAAGGTTAGCATTCCCTATGCCCTATTACTGTACAACGAGTAAAGCTAGGATCACCCTGTGACCCTGAAGGGTGACTATGGATTTGGGATTGCAAGATCAAAAGTCACCATCAAAATGGCTTATAAACTATACCTCAACAACAAAGAAGGCTAGGGTCACCAAACCTGGTAGACGGGTTCTCTCTGAAGCTGGATTCATAGTACTTTTCCGCTCAGGTGCGTGTCTGCTTTGGATGAGGCCGGCGCGCACACAGTTGTGTGTGTATATACGTCACTTTTTTCGTCTGCCAGGCCAAGTGGTTGACACATCCACACAACTGTTATTTGTAATTTCACCCCAGTCCTGTGGGTGGTGCAAATGCACTAATACACCAGTTTGTTCACCAGCTATATAAAAGTGAAGAAATGCAAGATAAACACACATTTTTTGTAGCAACAACAATGGCATCGTTTCAAGGAAAAGGAGGCTGCAAAATGATTCATGTATGTTTATTCTGGTCAAGCCGCACCGTCAGAAAATTTGGGCTGCACGCGGACATCCGCGAAAGGGGTCTGCGGACACTCGCGGACTGGAGACGATTACAAAATTTTCATCACACAAGCCCCGCAGTCGAGTGGACGCGGACATCGGAGGTGCAGCCTAAATCTAGCTTGAGACCATGACCTCTGTCTAAAGGTTTGGGGTCAGAGGGCCAGAGGTCAAGGTTGGCACTCCCTCTGATCTCTTACTATAGAACGTGTAAAACTCTCTAGGGTCACCAAATCTGCTACACAGGTTCACCTCGGGATAATTACCTACAACTATGGGTTGGATATTCGTGAATCAGGGATGGCAATTTTCCGCCAATCCGCGGATTTCCGCCGATTTATTTTCAAATTGATCATTTCTGTGAATCATCTAAATCCGTTGAGAAAATTTTAGGGGGGGTAAGGTACCTTATTGTTACCGATTTTAGCGAAAATCAACACGATTACATAAGCGCTCGGCGCTTCCCCAGGTCAAGTCTCCTGCGATAACCCGGATGTTATGTACTCAAGCTACTGCTGTATTGTAAACAGCCCTGCAATTGGATAGTTGCAAACGATTGGACCAATCAAATGGCTCGTTGTGTGCTTTGTCAAAAATTCATGGCGGCTTGTTCTCAGGGATGTGATTTCCGGTAATTCGCCGAATTCCGCTTTATTTTATCTTCCAGGAAGATAAAGTACGTTAAGTACGTTAGCGGCTTGTGGTCCACGAACACAGTGAAGGTGCGCCCTTTCAGGCAGAACTGGAAGTGGCGTATGGCCAGGTAGAGAGCCATTAACATACCTGCGAACTACTCCGGTTTTGCCGTAATGGTTACGGATTTCAAGACCCCATTCCGGGTTACGGCTTTATTAATCAAAATTACGGTTTTTCACTAAAAATTCAGTCAAAAATTTTAAATCGTAAAAAAAAACCACGAAAGCAATTCCAAACACGAGATCGCTAGGAATCATATCTAAATTTAGAACATAGTCACGTCAGTAGCGTTTCTTTTCGTGGTTCGCTGCTACGCTTTACCTGAAGCGTTTGCTAAGCTAACGCTATTGCTATTGAGGGTATTGAGGTTTCTATTCTCGCGCGAAATCCCGGAGAGGCGTGCGTACATGGCGAGATGTAAACATGATGTAAACTGCTGCAGACGTTCGCACGCCTGCACTTCAGCCCTGGCAAATGGACCCTGGATTCGACATCTAAAGGGAGAATACATTTTATATAATGCCTAAGATTCTGAAGAACATGTGCTGTGTAATTGCAAGCCTTGTCATGCTTGGTGTATCATGTAAACACATAAAATATCAGAGCAATTTTACCGTCTTTTACGCGCGTCTGTTAAACAGTGCTAGTACCCTGCTGATATTTCTAGTCTTCTAGTTACCTCAGCAAAGGAGGTTATGTGATCATCAGCGTTGGTTTGTCTGTTTGTTTGTTAGCAAGATAACTCGAAAAGTTATGGATGGATTTTCATGAAATTTTCACAGATTGTCAGAAATGGGGTATCCTACAGATGATTAGATTTTGGTGGTGATCCGGATCACCGTCTGGATCCAGGAATTTTTTAAAGGATTCTTTTTTTTTTTTTTTAATTTAACATTGCGAGATAGGGCCATTTTCAATATTTTATTTATGATGTTAGACACTGTATGGAGGGAACTGTGGCGCTTGGCGGAGGTCTGCGCTGTCCGAGTGCTTTTCTAGTATTCATAATACATCACATCTGGCCTATAAAGTTCTATGCAGCGTTAAGAGTCTTTTGAATGCAAATTTAATGAATGAATGAATCTTTATTTCGGATAGATTAAAAGTAAAGATTAAAAAGAAACAGAATAATATAACAAAGGCGAAAAAATCCAACAAGGTCAAATTAAACAATAACTCCTCTGATTATACAGTTCAACATAAGTTATCTGAAATGGGTGATGGCTGAAGCCGCAGCTTATATTGCCCACCCATGTTCCATCCAAGAATTCAAAAGAAAAACAAAACAAGAGCGATTACAATTCGGAACAAAGCTAAGACAAAATGTGACCAAAAAAAACTAACAACACAACGCAGGCTGGATATGACAATCCTTATGTGATTTTACATGTCATCTTGTATATATGTTTGGAGTATTTCTTCCTTTAGTTTTTGTTTAAATTGTCCAAGCGTTGTACATGATTTTAATTCAGGTCCAAAATCGTTCCATAATCTGACTCCTTGCGCTGAAACACAGTGTTGCTTGGTGGTAGTTCTCACTGAAGGTTTTTGAAATATACATGTTCCTCTGAAATGATATTGTTTCTCCCTTATTTGGAACAGCTTTTGGATATTTGCGGGCAGTGATAGATTCTTAGCTTTAAACATTATTACTGCAGTTTTAAAAGTCAACCAGATCTTTCAACTTGAGAGCTTTTAATTTAAGAAAAAGTGGGTTTGTTGGTTCCCTGTAAGCAGATTTGTTTATTATTCTAATAGCTCTCTTCTGAAGCATAAAGACTGGATATATGTTTGTTTTATATGTATTTCCCCATACTGCAGTACAATATGTCATGTATGGGAGTATTAATGAATGATACAAAATATATAATGTGGGTTGTTGATTCAGCAAATATTTCGCTCTGTGTAGTATTGCAATTGATTTAGATATTTTACCTTTAATATAATTAATATGTGACTTCTATGTCAAATGCTAATATTTGTTTGACACTGCGGCCCTTGGACCCCGGCTAACTACTAGGCTTTTCAGGTTTTAAAGTTGAAGAGATATGAGGTTGTTAGCTACATTCTAACTTGATTTAATGCTAATATTTGTTTGGCGTCGGGGGGGCTTCGCCCCCCTGAACCCCCCACCAAGACTTTGTCCTGGACCTACCGGGGCCTGCGGCCCCTGGACCCTGGCTAGCTACTAGGCTTTTCAGGTTTGAAAAGTTGGCAGGTATGCATTAATTCTCTGTCGAACACGCTGTATTTACGCTCACTGTCATGCAAAGACCTGCTAAAAAAAAAAAAAGGTGAGCGGCTGCCAAGAACCGGCAACGCATTGCTCCATGACGGCCGCTATGCCCATGTCCGAGGCGTCGGTAGTGAGTGCTATCCGAGCCGCCGGGTCTGGGTGCGCCAGTGTTTGCCAGAGCTGTTTTAACCTCAGAACGCCTTCTGCCGTTCAGAAGTCCAGTCGACTCTGTCCGCTGGTTTCCGTTTCTTGAGTGCGGCGTACAACGGCTGTATGAGCTGGGCTGCGCGGGGGAGGAAACAGTTATAAAATTTAACCATCCCCCAAAACTCCTGGAGCGCCCTGACATTGATGATGAGGAGAAAAAAATAGCAAAACAATTTAGTTACATTACGTTTATGATTCCAAACAGTTTGAAATTGACAGTGCACAGTGGATATTGACTCATAACTTTTGAATATTTCTAAGACTTGGCTACATCAGTGATTGTGCAAAATGAACTGCTCAAGACTCAATGGAGATTGAAACTGGTGATCTGAAATGAATGCTAAAATTATAAAAAGTAATGGTATGTTGGAATTTTATTTCTATTATGGAATAGATAAAATTAACTGATTTTGATTTGATCAAGTGTTAAAGCATGTGATGGATAATGCTTGTTGGAATATTTTAGGAATGCTATCTTCTTGGAACATAAGTCAATATTATACAGTAATAAGTGGCATTCAGCTGTTTGTTTTATGTCATTTAAGCACAGTTCTGGTACTTAAAAATCATAAAAACCCAGGAGCTTCAGGGGGCTTCGCCCCCCTTGCCCCTAACACCGCTGGGGGACTGCATCCCCCAGACCCCCTGCTAAATTTTCAGATAATTTCCCCAAGCCCAAATCACATCCCTGGTTCGTGTTGGAATTCTGAGCTTTCGGTATTGTTTTCAGCAGAATTATGAGATTTTTATCAAAGGATCAGGAGTCATCAGTGCTAGAAATGGACAAAAGTGTCAAAAATAAGTTCCGATGGAATTGGCTTGAGAGAAAAGTGACGGTAAAGGTGAAAATTGGCTCAAAGTTCGACGAGGTAACAGAAACACTCGGACAGTTTCTGAAGAAACCAGAAAAGGAGATGAAGTTCAAAGTTCAGAGACTGACACAGCTTGCTGCCAAAAGGAAGAGAGTTTCACATTAGAAGTGACTTGGTGACCAGTGTAAATAGTGTAATAAACTCTTCTAGAACTGTTAAATATGTTGGACTAAAGACAGTGAGACAACATTGAAGAAAAAGTAAGTTAACTTTTCATTAAATTTAATGATTTATCTAAGTCTAGTATTTCATTTTTTTTATCATTTTTTTCAGTCTAAATTACTTCTGTTTTACTGAAAACCTCCCAGCTTCAGGGGGGCTGCGCCCCCCCGGCCCCCCCATAAGTCAATCGACCAAATTAGATTTCAGCTGAAATCAGAATTTCCTGTTGCCATCCCTGGTGAATGATGGGCTTATCATAATTTGGTTCTACCACAGTAATTATTTTGAAAAGTTGAAAGCTGATCTCAGTCAATAAGTATTGGGATCTTCAAAGAAAATGGAGGCGGGGGATATTGCACTCGCCTCAGAGTGCTCTTGTTAATATGCTTTTCGCTTGGAATCTGCTTGAAGAGTTCCTGTTGTGCTTTTTGGGCTTTTCTCTTTGTTGTAGTGTGTTATGTAAGATATTTATGCCCCACCGGTGGAAGACCAAATGGGGATTATGTTATGGGGCAGTCCGTCATTCCGTCCCACTTTTGTGGGATGACCATTACTCCTGCTATAGTTTGTTCCAATTTTCTCACAGAAACAAGAACTACAGAGCTGCCTGAAATGGCTTGTTTGGATTTGCTGCTCTCTTCCATGAGGTAAACGTGTAAAAAGTAGCTGAATATCTGGCTCGTCTGGCACATCCTCTCCACAAAGGAGAGGGAGGGATGTTTTGGAACTCGTGCTTCAAAACTGCAGTGCAACTAGCTTAAATAGCAAGCTAGCTCAGCACTTCTTTGTAAATTCTTGTCACTAAACAGCCATATTCCCAGCTCCTTCATTAATCTGCGGCCATTAATATGCAGTGGCTTGCAAAAGTATTCACCCCCTCAGCATTGTTCCTGTTTTGTTAATGTTGCAGCCTGATAAGATAAGCCTTTATTAGTCCCACAATGGGGAAATTCCAGCATTGCAGCAGCAAAGGGATAGCAGCACTCAGCAATAGTTAATAAGATAATAAGATAAGAGCTGGTTAGCCAGAGCAGTAAATGAATATACATATGCACAGTTATATACACAGTGTAGAAACACTGATGCTACAATAATTTAGATGAATTTTGTTCTCATTAATCTACACTCAGTACCCCATAATGATGAAGTGAAAAGTGAATTTTAGTAAAGTTTTTAGAAAGGAAAAAAAACTGCAATATCCCATGTCCAAAAGTATACAGACACATTGCAAAAACACTTGAAACTGAGCTCAGGTGCCTCCCATTTCTCTTGATCATTGCTGAGATGTTTCTGCACGTTGACTGGGGTCCACCTGTGGTAAGCTAAAGTGATTGGACCTGCTTTGGAAAGACACGCACCTCTCTGCAGAAGGCCTCACAGCTGACAGTGCATGTCATAGCAAAACCTAAGCCTCAAAGGAACTGCCTATAGAGCTCAGAGACAGAGCTCTTGCAATATATAGATCTGGGGAAGGCTGCAAAAAATGTGTGCTCCACTGAAGGTTCCCAAGAGCACAGTGGCCTCTATAATCAGGGCTGAGAATCCTCCACGGAATTCCGCGGATTTGATCATGTCTAGGGTCATTCTCATGAATCGTCTAAATTCGAGGAGAAAATTTTATGGTGGTTGGGGGGGGGGGGGTATGTTATGGCCGGCGAGTCGTATTTTTGATCGCCTGCTAAAATCCACCAGGCAGAACGCGCTACCCAGCAAGATCAGTAATGTAATGTAACAAGGCCACTGATTGGCTGATACTTATTGAAGCAACCAATCGGCGATTTTGTTAGATTTCCTTTGTCATATCCAACACGTGGAGCGAAATGCAAATGGCGGACAGTTCAATCAGTTCAGTCAACCGAGTTTTCCCGATTTCGTGAAAATGGTGAACCTAAAACTCACGAAAGACAACAAAGCAAGAATTTTAGAAATCGACAAAGGGATAAGGAACAAGTTTCGTTGGGAATGGCTCGAAAAAACTGTGTCAATGACTGTAAAGATTGGTAAAAATACCGAAGTTGTGGTTGAAAAAATGGCCGACTTCATAGCGAAATGCAAAGTACCGGGGAAAGCCCAGTGTGTTTATTGCAACGATTTCTTGAGTTACGAATCTCGTGGTTGTGTTGCCTTAGTTGAGCACTGTTCAAAACAGAAACATCTCAAAATTGTGGCTACAAGGAGCTCGAACTACTCGCTTGGTGCTGCATTCAAAACGATCGATGGACACGGTCAAATTCAGATGCCAGTCAATCAAAGTTCATCACAATCGGCCCCGATTACAGCAATTAGTGATCGGAAGACACATTCCGAGGTAAGATTTTTTTCTCATTGTAAGTAATGTACTTGAGAATTTTCGCGTAATAAATTTGTTATGAAATAGTATGTGTAAGTTGTGATGTCATTCCTGTTTTGAAACACTAATTGTATTTGAATGCTGATAATTGATTATTAATAGATAAATGTTATTACATATATTCTCACAATTTGAAATGCAAGCTAAGAATTTTGAATATAATTTATCATTTTTTGTTTCACTAGGAGGAGTTACATAATGCATGTGTAAGTTTTTTTGTCATGGGTGGTGATGGGTTGCCTTTCCTAAGATATTTTTGCTTTTATTAATAAACATAATTACTTTATGGTCATTGCATAAAAATATTAAACATCTTTTAGGTTTTACTTACTTTCTTAGATTTTCTTTCAAATATTAAAATATACTAATATGCAACTTTTTTATATTCCTAGTAACACTAACAAATGCACACATTAATAAATCAAAATGTTTGCAGAATGTTGGTATATTTTAATAAATGGGTGATGGACTTGGTGATGGAATTTTGTTAATATTTATAATTTATTTTACTTGGTTAAATTATTTTGTCTGTTCTAGAACTATGTAAATGTAATTCTGTGTCAGTTCTAAACATATTAAATAGTAGTAAAATATAATTTAGTATTATTACATCAACATACCGTTCAGATATCATAAATTTACACATGTGATGCAGCAGCAGATTAAAAAGGTAAACTATAAATGCATTTGTACTTACTTCTAACTTTAAATATAAGACCACATTTGAGCATTCTAAAACACCAGATTTCGTTAGCTCCTGGGGGGCATTGACCCCCAGACCCCCTACCAAGGCTCCGCCTTGGATCCGGCTTGGGGGCCTGCGTCCCCCAAGACCCCCGGCTTAGTTTCCTCTTTTTTTCCCAAACCCCATTCTCATCCCTGTATAATACTCACTTGAAAAGTTTGTTTAATTGCACTTAATAGGTTCAAAAATTACAAAGAATTTTCTGTTGTTAAGTGTCATGCCTGTATTGGCTCTTCCATGTTAATGGGTGGCAGTGTGAACGCAATCTTCCTTCTTCTTCTTCTTCTTTGTCTTGTGAAACCACACCCACAACCACTGCAGCCACCACGGGAATCCCCAAAAACAGCTGCCGTGCCCACAGTGCCATCTAGGAGTGGCACACCAGCTGGAAAAATGCCACCACCTCCCTCAATAAAACAGTCTCTCCAGGATTTTGTGGGATGCTTTTATGATTATTGTGGCCCAAAAAGCCTGAATTGGCAAGAGCTTTTTTAAAAAGTTGCGATTAAAGTTGCAATGTTTTTAGAGTGTTTTTTGCACTAAAAGTTGTGGGAAGAATTACAGATTTTAAAGCAGATGTTTTTTTTTCCAGTTTACTGCAGTGATATTCTATATAACAATACAAGAAAAGCACAGGATTGTCAAACATTTCCTATTAAACAGTGATTTGTAAATTAAGTAGAAACTTCTCCTGTACAGAAAAACTCTTTTGTGCAACAGCAAATAGAGACTTGAACACAATATCCATTACAACAGCTAAACTGCATTGAATGCATGTTAAAGAGTAGAGATTTATAAATAATTTGCAGCACCTTCATTTGAAAACTCCCTACAGTCCCCAAGCACTCGGTACCAAGCAGAAAGGAAAAAATAAATAATTTATTCTGTTGCTCTGTATTGTCTATAGGAGTCTGTGTTTTTCTGGGAAAAAAAAAACAGACAATATTCTCTCTCTTTCTGTGCCTAAGCCCTGCTGTCTGTCTGCTACACGTCTTGACACACACACATTTGTCTCTTCAGACACACATCTTTGGGGGGCGGGGGGTGTCCAGACCAGAGAGCCTCAGCTTTAAAGCTCATTGACAAGATGCAGTAATAATTTTACCTCTAAAGATGTATAAAATGTTCAAACACTGGCTGGAGTGTTAGGTTTGTGGTTTTATGGCATCTGTCCTCACACGCACTCCTGCAGCGGGGTGCTTTTGGGGCAGGTGGATGTTTTTCAACACAAACCCAGCACTTCGTACACGCGGTCAGGATGGAGACGTGGCGAGACGTCCACCGGCAGGCTGGGGGAGACGGAGGAAGGGACGGTGTTGGAAACCTTGCGGGTGAGTGGGTTTTTTTAAAATCACACACTCTGTTTTTGCTGATGTGTTCCGTTAATACTCACTGTAAACACGGAAGGGAACATGGAAGTGAACGCGATGCAGTGACACATTTGATTGGTTAGACTGAGCATTTCAGCGCCAGTCAGAGACAAATTTGATTGGTGAAATTGATGGAAGTTGACAAGGACTGGCAAAAACTGCAGGAAAGTTGCGGTGATTGGACAAAGTTGCAAGGTCGTGCAGTAGTTGTACTGATTGGCTGATTTCACGTGAACTGACATGATCGCAACATCATGAAATCCTGGAGGGACTGATAAACCGCAACCGGTGATCAGCTGTCCCCAGCACCAAGCAAGTCATGGACACAAAACACCACGGAGCTCCGACAGTGTTGTACCGAGAAAAGCGTGCCTGCCATGAAAAGCATCCCCCTTCGCGGGAGCACATCTGCTCCAGTAAGTGGCGGTCTCATTTTCAAGCTAATTTATTCTCCCTGTAATGGTGGAATATCAATGCTAATTGGCTGTCCACGACCAAGCATCGCACAAATTTGTGGCCTGAACTGAACAAAATCCACATCATGCAGACATGAATTTGCCTTGCTTTGGTAGCAAATGCGTGTTTGTGTCTTTCCGTTGAAGTTATATGTAATCACACTGCGTTTCACACAGACTAGAAACAAATTACAAGACTAAATAGTCATTATATATGCTATAATAGACTACAATGTGTCTTTATATCATATTTGGTTTGTGGGGTGCCACAAGATTTTTTTCAATGTAAAAAGGGTGCCATGGCTCAAAAAAGTTTGAAAAACACCGAGTAATCGTTGGTTCACGTTCAACTGATTGATGTATAAATAGTGGTGTCACTTTTAATCGCGATTAATCTCATTTAGATAATAGGGCAGTTCACATCTGCTGATTCACATCGCACTAATAAGTGTTTTACTGCATTTTATCGCACTTTAACTGCGTACTGCGATTAGTCACATTTTGCCATTAAGTCGACCCAGCTCTCTCCTGCCTATGTGCTGCCTATGACAAAAATTGTGATTAATCGCGGTTACACATTTAACTTGCCCTGTGCGATTAATTGCGATTAAAGTGACACCACTAATTTTTTTTTTATATAGAAGTGTATATTTTAACACTCGTAAAAGAGGCGCTAGGGTAAACTAGAAAAAATGTTTCCATTGTGGAACTTGTGTATTCCCCATGTTACACCACAAAGCTACTGCCGTTATATAAAATTACCCTGTTATTGTTGTGGGAAAATGATGCCTTGTGGGAGGGATGAAATAAGAAATCCCATCATGGTTGTTTTATTATTTTAATCTGGAAAGAGGATCAGCATAGCAGCTCTCTGTCCATGCTGATACCAGAAGTGGGAGAATGTCTGGGTTAAATAGAGGTGACCCTGAGGTGTGTCAGGATTCTCAACAACGGGAGATCATAGCAGAAGGGTTGTAAGCTTTCAACATTTTGTTTGGTATCTACAGGGGTCAATAAAGGGAGAGCACAACACGGGTAGAGCTTTACACGTGGATGGCACAAAGGGGGAGCACAACAAAGGGAAGCTTCGCATATGGGAAGCACATTGGACATCTTGCTTGGTAATTACTAAAGGCATCCATAATTGGAGTAGCAAGAAATGCATGGTGAGGAAGAGAATTCCATAGCTGGCCAGTTCTTGAAATGTATGAGGACAGATGGAGCGTAGTATCAGACTTGGGAAGTTCTAACAGAATCTGTCAGAGTCAATAGGAAATGCCTACTGCTACTGACTATGGCCATTGTGAGTTTTAAACATGAGCCGTGCTTTTTATCCTCCGCCAGTCAAAGCTAAAGGAAGATTATGGTATGGGTCTGTCCGTCTGTCTGTCCCACTTTTATGAAATCAACTCCTCCTACAGTTTTGGTCTGATTGTTTTGAAATTTGGTGCCATGGTTTGAGATACTCGGATGATCCGCATATTGCAATTTCACTTGCATCGGATGACCTTGAGGTCAAAGGTCAGAAGTCAGAGTTTCCCTAAATCTTCTAAACACAATAACTACTGATAGAAATGATGCAGGCTTTTCAAATTGATACAGTAGTTGTATCTAATACACATCTTGGACGACTTACACCCTCACCTAACTGGTTTGGGGTCAAGGGGTCAAAGGTAACATTGCAGTTGCACTATGGCACAGGTGTCAAACTCATTCCATGGAGGGCCAAGACCCTGCAGGTTTTACCTCCACCCAGTGTCTTCAACAGGTGATTTCTCTGAATTTCGTCCTACTGATTGCTGATCAGTGAAAACACCTGCTGAAGAGACTGGGTGGAAGTAAAACCTGCAGGGTCTTGGTCCTCCATGGAATGGGTTTGACACCCCTGCACTATGGTAAATGGCAAATGCTACATTTACTATTACTATAAGATGAGTAAAGCTAGGACCACCCAACCTGGTATACAGGTTCACCTTCAGATCCTGAACTCGGACTACAGGATTGGTGTCAAAAGGTCAAGGTTAACATTTCCTATGCCTTATTACTCTACAATGAGTACAGCTAGGGTCACCATACTTGCTACACAGGTTCACCTCAGGATCCTGCCCTACAGCTATGGCTTGCATATTCATGAATGCTGAGCTTATCATAATTTGATTCTGCCACAGTAGTTATATTGAAAAGTTGAGAACTGCTGTCTGTCAGTATTAGGATCTTCAAAGAAAACGGAGGTGGCATTTATTGCACTCACCTCAGAGTGCTCTTGTTAACATCAATATTCCTGAAGACAGACACACAGATTTGTGCTTAAAAAAAACTGAAGTTCTTTTCTATATGAAGCAGTTTTAAAGTTTGTTCTCAGAAAACACTGCTCATAACAGACATGGAAACATTCCCACCTTCATCACATGAAACTAATGACAGTAGAAAGCTAAAACATCTGGCCCTGAAGAAGTGTGTGTACCCCATGGATTTTCCTCAGGCAAATGTGACAGGGTTGAGAAAGGAATTTTTCTTAAATTTGCTCGTTTGACTTGACCCCATGCAGTAGTTCTCAGAGTTCTCTTAGCTTTACTGTGTAGTCAGGAGGTTTTCTTGCAGCGCTGAGCTCTCTTAAACCCTCGGTAACCCTCCCTCCCTCCCTCCATTAGTCTCTGCATTTCCTTCTGTGTTTCAGGTTAGGGTTGCTTAGCATAGATTCTGCTCCTAGAAAAGTGGATGGAAGTGGGCATCGTTGCCTGCTGTGTAACTGGAAGAAACGGTGATGTGAAACAGATTAATACAGTTGCGTACATTTGGCAAAACTGCTAATCGCAATTCAAGTTTTGCTTTTATATGACTAATGTAAGAATTCCCTTTTTTCCCATTTAAGTTCCATCTTCTCCGTTGTCATTATTTTGGGTTTATTAGTGTTAAATGTTTTGTAAATATTTCAGGATCTATTTAAGTTAAGCTTGGTGCACATGAAGCCGACATGTAGTTTTGATGATGTTTTTGCCTGATATTTGACACTTCCTGTTATTATAAACTGTACCTGCTCAGGCTGTCTTTTAATGTTTTATTTTTTTCCTCTTGAACTGGTTTTAACTTAAAGAACTAACACACGCTGTAATTACATATGAATTACATGTTTTCTTGAAGCTATCAACTGATACCGGTTTTTGTGCTGCTTGTATGCATTTAAGGGTGTAACAAAAAAATCCTCAATAAAGATCTTGAGAATTAGTGGATTATATTACACCTCAGTTTGAATATGTGTCCTCATGTAGTTCAAATGTATCTCGGATTTTTGAGACCTAATTTTCCAAATAATAAAACCTCAAGTTGGAAATGGTGTTCCTTTAATTATTGTTTGTCAGATGATGTCGGGGTTTTTTCTTGCAGCCCTGGGAGGGAGAACAAATTTCTGTGTTCTGCGTATGGAAGGGCCTTTAGGTAAGTGAGGCCTACAGTTCTTTAGACAATTCTTCTTCTGGGTTATTTTCCCATCTGTTAAGATAAGATAAGATAAGCCTTTATTAGTCCCACAACGGGGAAATTCCAGGATTGCAACAGCACAGGGATAGCAACACTCAGAGCAACAATCAGAAGGCAAGGAAAAAAAAAAAAAAAAAAAACAAGCAAGCAAGAGCAGCTAATATACATATGTACATATTACTATAAAATATATATATACACACACAGACACACAGTGCAGAGCATTGTAGCTGGATGGAATAAATATAATTTATTTTATTATTTTGTAGTAAAGTTGCAACTTTTTAATCAAACTGACTTTTTTTTCTTGTAAATTTGCTACTTTATCATAAATTTGCCATTTTTAATTTTGCAACTTTTTTCTCAAATTTTCAACCTTTTTGTTGTAGAGTTTCAACTTTTTTAATCAAATTGTGACATTTCTTGTAAATTTGCTACTTTCCTCACAAATTTGAAACTTCTTTTAATTCCGTAACTTTTTTCTCCTAAATTTGCTACCTTTTTATTGTAAAGTTGCAACTTTTTTTAATCAAATTGTGACTTTTGTAAATTTGTTACTTTTTTCTCAAATTTGCAATTTTTTTCTTGTAAACATGCAAATTTTTAAAATCAAATTGTGGCTTTTTTTTCTTGTAAATTTGCTGCTCTTCACATAAATTTTCTATTTTCTTAATTTTGCAACTTTTTTTCTCAAATTTGCTACTTTTTTGTTGTAAATTTGCTACTTTTTTGGATGAATTTGTCACTTTTTTCATAAATTTTTGTATTTTTTCTTGTAAACATGCAATTTTTTAAAAATCAAATTGTGGCTTTTTTCTTCTTTAATTGCTACTCCACATAAATTTTAGATTTTTTTTTTCCTTTTTTCAACTTTTTTATTGTAAAGTTTCAACTTTTTTAAATCAAATTGTGACTTGTAAATTTACTACTTTTTCCTCATAAATTTTCAACTTTTTTGTTGTAAAGTTGCAACTTTTTTAATCAAATTGGGACTTTTAAATTTGTGACTTTTTCACATGAATTGTCACTTTTTTCATAAATTTGCAACTTTTTCTCTTTTTTTTCTCATAAACATGCAATTTTTTAAAAAATCCTGGATTTTTTTCTTGTAAATTTGCTACTCTTCACATAATTGTGGGCAGCTGGGTGGAGCAGTGGTTAGCACTGTGGCAGCACAGTAAGAAGGTCACGGGTTCAGTTCCACCCCGACCATGTGCGGAGTTTGCATGTTCTCCCCGTGTCTGCGTGGGTTTACCCCGGGTACTCCGGTTTCCTCCCACAGGCCAAAAACATGCAGGTTAGGTTTACTGGAGACTCTAAAGTGGCCCGAGGTGTGAGTGGTGAAGGGATCGGCACAGCAGTGTGGCTGCCTCATCCGTCCAGGTGGATGCCCTGAATTTCCCTCTGGGATTAATTTTTATTTAACCTTTATTTATACAGGGTAGTTCCATTGAGAGGCAGCCTCTTTTACAAAGACGCCCTGTTTACACACACATTCACACCAGGAAGCTGCCCAGTCCAACCACAGACTGGCCTGTGGCCACTGAGCAGCTCCACTGGCGCAGCTGGGGTTAAGGGCCTTGCTCAAGAGCACCACAGTGGGGTTAAAGAGGGTGGGGCAAACACTGCTATGTGATCTGTCCCACCCAGATCTGATCCTGCCAGTCCAGGGATCGAACCCGTGATCCTCCTCTCACCAGTCCACATCCGTAACCATTAGGCCTCCACTGTCCACATGCCCACATTAATAAAGTATACAAAAAATTGCTAATTTTTTCTTGTAAATTTGCTGCTTTTGTCATCATAAATCTACAACTTTTATGTTGTAAATTTTGCACTTTTTTTCTAAATTTCCAACATTTATTTGAATGATGGTTAAGTTTTTATTTTATGTAATGCCTGAAAAGTTTTTACTTTCCAGCCCATTCTTTGACTGAGGTTGTGCCGGCAGTGGAGTTTGACACCAGAGATGTTCCCCTCTTCACCACATGATGGCGGTAGAGAGCGAGCAGCTGCCATTTCTCTTCCCCCCCACTCACTGTTCCCTCAGCCCAGCTCTGACATGGGTAAATGAGTCCAGACAAGCAGAGAAATCCTGCACAGAGGTGTTCACTCCTGTGACTGTTAGCACACAGGCTGACTCCGGCCCAGGTGATGCTGAACGGCACCAACATGGCAGCCGTGCAACTGATTCGCCAAGCCAGTGGGTTTTTTGTTAATGCATGTGATATTCCTCCAGAAGACTATTAATCCCTTCAGCTGGGTTGGGTCCAGAAATGTAGGAGAGTGGGTGGGGGAGCAGAAGGAGAACTCACATACAGAGACAACACAGGAGGGAATTATCTTGATACCTTTAAACCAAGATTGTCCTAAATGAAGCTCCCCCGCTCCTCATCCTGATGAGCTACAGCCCATCAGACTCGAAGCATGTTTGAAGGATTTCTTTTTACTTTCTAGAACATTATAGTATTATTTTGTCATATAATTTATGAAATAAGCCATAGAAATAACCATGGAGTGTCACCAGCAATTAAACATTTAAGCTAAAAAAATACAACTGGCTTCTCCAACAACAATATTATGTCCTGGTTAGTCCTATTCAAGTTTTTATTTTTTAGTTGCAAAGAAAGACTTGTTTTTGTTTGGCATCTGCATAGACTACTACCTCGAACCAGAGTCAATCACGTTTTGACTCACTGTCAAATAAGACCCCAACAACTAACATACGTCTGGCCTACATGTGCCCAGTGTACAAAGTTTGCACTAGTATGCATCTTCTAGAGGTCATTTGCACATTGGCAAGACATTGGCTACATGTCAGCGTAATGTTTGAGTAAAAAAAAATGTAAAGACAAAGTTGAAAATTAACCAAAAAAAGTAATAAATATATGAGAAAAGATAAATTTACAGTAAAAAAAAAAGTTGAAAATTTGAGGAAAATTCCAACTTTACACAATTTGTGCAAATTTATGGAGAAAAAGTAATAGATTTACAAGGAAAAATGTAACATTTATGAGGGAAAAAGTTGAGGTTACAGTTAAAAATGACAAATTTATGAGAGTTCCAAAATTACAAGAAAGTTTGCAAATTTGCAAGAAAAAAAAAATCACAAATTTATGAGAATGGTGCAAATTTACATAAAGTTTCAAATTTTCAAGAAAAAATTACCAAATTGGGGGGGAAGTCACAAGCTTACAAGAAAATAGCAAGTTTTGAGAAAAGTTGAAAATAGGTGAACAGGTTAGGTCCATACTCAAGTACGTACATTTTGTCTTTTTCAATAATTAACTTGTGCTTTTATCAAACAAAAAGGTAGAAGATGTTTGTTTTTTTACCTTGACATGTTTCAACTGACGCCTGCAGTCTTCTTCAGAAGCATCGGCTGCTTGCGGTGACGTGTCGTTTTATCAGCTGTTTTCCTTAGGCGTGGCCAGCCTGATGGACCTGACAGATCCACCACGCTGGCCTCACCTCCCATCATCAGGTAATCTTTGGAAGATGGAGTCCCAGGTGTGGGAGAGCATGAATGCTCCCTCATCCCGCTTCATGGTGTCCTTTGCACGTTTTCTGATTTCTGTGGCTTCCTTGATCCAGTGTTTGTGTTTATTTCCCTCTGATCCAAAGATTTCTGTGTTGTCCCAGTCCATGGACTGGACACGCTGATGCAGAAGACTGCAGGTATCAGTCGAAACATGTCAAGGTAAAAAAAACAAAAAAACATCTACCTTTTTGTCTGATTAAAAAAAGAAACAGTAAATTAATTGTATGTTAAGTCCATGTGGGCAAACATAGATGGGGCTAACATGGAACCCATGGACAAACCCACATGGGACCCATAAGACAGCCCAGTTTAACCTTTGGTGGGGCCCACCTGGACATGCTGGCTGGATAGTGGGAATATCTGGTCTTGCCGTAAATTGGTTTTCTTCCCATCTTGCTGGCAAGTCATTTTCAGTTTCAGGTGGTATTACTCAAGGATTTATACTAGGTCCACTTTTATTTTTACTCTGTATTCTTCCTTGAGGCTAGATTATTGATAGTTTTTAGTTTATTTCCCATCACTTATATGCTGATGACATCCAACTGCATTTATCTTTTAGGGCTTTGCGTGTTGAAGCACCTAGCTACATTATTGAGCTGCTCCACCCAGGTGAGACTCTCAGATCAACTAATAAGGGTCTTCTTATGGTTCCATGAGCCCGACTGAAAATTAAGGGTGATCATGCTTCTCAGGCCCAAGATCCAAAGCTGTCCCCAACAGCACATATGCACTGGGCCAACGTTGGCAAGTTTACATCAAGAATACATCTTGTTGAGGTTGTTTGTTCTTTGTGAAGACATTGGCTAGACGTCAGCATTAGGACGACAATGTAAACTTTGCACATTGGGCCAACATTGGTCATTTTCCTGAAAATGCAGGAACATTTATATAAGTGAAATATGCCTGCTAAAGGCTTTCGGGTCTTGACCATTTCCGATGGCTGGAGACTAGTGTCTTTTGAAAATGCAGCACAGCTCGCATCCCTTGCTGTCCCTGTCAGCATGTTCTCCTGAGGGCTGGGCGCCAGTCCCCCACCCTGTGATGCATGTCCATATGCCGGGTGTATTAGTTTGGAGGAGCTGTGGAGAACTGCACCAACAGGGATGGCCATCTGTCCTCTTACAGATATAGCATGGGCTCTGTGAGTGCACAAAGACAGGATCTTAAAGCATTTGGTCTATTATATCACAGAGCTGTGGTGGGTGTTTTTTTGCAGGAGCTCAGTGGATAGTATGAGTAATTATGTACAGCATGACAGCATGGGGCATGACACAAGTGCATTCAGGCCAGCAGGGGTCAACCATTTATTCCCTGTATAGTACTACTGTATATTTCCAGCAGAGGAGGTGGTATTTATGTATTCTGGCAGGTCCCATTTACAGCACTTTTCTCCACATGTTGACAGCTCCTACAGGTCTTAATAAAATGTTTGTGACATTTGCCAAATTACCTTTTGGTTGTTGCAGCATCATTGTGAATAATTTTGATTGCCTTCCAATAAATAATTTACAAAGCCAAATATTTTAGTCTGTTATATGATATAATTAGCTGGCAAAAGTAAATTGTAATATTTAACAAGGCCAATAAAAATACCGATTTTAGGCCCTAAAGCAGAGGTTGGCTCCTAGGAAAAGAGTTCTTGGACAAAAAAAACATACTATACAAATATAGTCTGCCATAGTATGCCAGTCTTTCTCTTTGTCCATGAGGTTGATAGTTTCCTTCAGTTATATTATAATCAACCCGATCTCACAAAAAAAAAAAAAAAATGCATGATTGTTCAGAGCTTCTCTTTTAAACCAAGAAAGAGGAGCTGCCTATCTTAGCCTGAGCTGTATTAATCTGCTCTGCTGAATGCAAAATTGTAGATTTAATTCAAAACAACTGTTGGGATATTTTTTATTTTGAATCATTCTTTTAAAAAAATGACAGTGAATGAGGTTAAAATTGTAAAAACTGTCATCATTAGATAATGAATGAGGTCTGTGCGCACAAACCAGCTCTTCTCCAGGGTTATGATGACAGCTGTTTTCCTGGTAGGACAGACTGGTCCCTCTGTGATCCAGTAGAGAACTGAATCATAAACCCACATAACATTTTTTCCCCTCAGTGTAGTGGGAAAACCCTGTTGTGTCTTCAGATAGTTCGTATTTAACTGTCCTCATTTCAGCTGAGTGTGTTTTTTCATTAATTGGGACACGCAAGCACAAACGGACACGAGACATGATGATGCGATATGGTGACTCAACACGACATTAGTGGACAAAACGTTTTCAAACAAGAGGTCTGTAGTTTAAAATCTTAATACTGACTGTAGTCTACCTCTCTTCCCCCATGTGCCACGCAGCCACGCCAGAACACACAGACACACACACACACTCCCTGTTCATTCACCTAAAAAATTCATACATTAATGCCTAATCCAGGGGTGTCCAACCATGTGCCATGGAGAGCCAAGACCCTGCAGGTTTTACCTCCAACCAGTGTCTTCAACAGCAGATTTCTGTGAACTTCTTCCCACTGATTGCTGATAAGTGAAAACACCTGCTGAAGAGACTGGGTAGAAGAGAAAACCTGCAGGGTCTTGGCTCTCCATGGCACCTGGTTGGACACCCCTGGCCTAATCTATAGACTCCAACATTACACACGTGGACAAAATTGTTGGTACCCCTCTGTTAATGAAAGAAAAACCCACAATGGTCACAGAAATAACTTGAATCTGACAAAAGTGGTAATAAATAAAAATTCTATGAAAATTAACCAATGAAAATCAGACATTGCTTTTGAATTGTGGTTCAACAGAATTATTTTAAAAAACAAACTCAGGAAAAAGGCCTGGACAAAAATGATGGTACCCTTAACTTAATATTTTGTTGCACAACCTTTTGAGGCAATCACTGCAATCAAACGATTTCTGTAACTGTCAGTGAGACTTCTGCACCTCTCAGCAGGTATTTTGGCCCACTCCTCATGAGCAAACTGCTCCAGTTGTCTCAGGTTTGAAGGGTGCCTTCTCCAGACAGCATGTTTCAGCTCCTTCCACACATGTTCAATAGGATTTAGATCAGGGCTCATAGAAGGCCACTTTAGAATAGTCCAATGTTTGGCTCTTAGCCATTCTTGGGTGTTTTTAGCTGTGTGTCTTGGGTCATTATCCTGTTGCAAGACCCATGACCTGCGACTGAGACCAAGCTGTCTGACACTGGGCAGCACATTTCTCTCTAGAATACCTTGATAGTCTTGAGATTTCATTGTACCCTGCACAGATTCAAGACACCCTGTACCAGATGCAGCAAAGCAGCCCCAGAACATAACAGAACCTCCTCCATGTTTCACAGGGACAGTGGTCTTTTCTTGGTATGCTTCATTTTTTGCATCTGTGAACATAGAGCTGATGTGCCTTGCCAAAAAGTTGCAGTTTTGTCTCGTCTGTTCATAGGACATTCTCCCAGAAGCTTTGTGGCTTGTCAACATGCAGTTTGTCAAATTCCAGTCTGGCTTTTTTATGATTTGTTTTCAAGAGTGGTGTCCTCCTTGGTCGTCTCCCATGAAGTCCACTTTGGCTCAAACAATGACGGATGGTGCGATCTGACACTGATGTACCTTGACCTTGGAGTTCATGAATGTGTTTAGAGGTTGTTTTGGGCTCTTTTGTTACCATTCGTATTATCCGTCTCCTTCTGCAGCCACATCCAGGGAGGTTGGCTACAGTCCCGTGGATCTTAAATTTCTGAATAATATGTGCAACTGTAGTCACAGGAACATCAAGCTGCTTGGAGATGGTCTTATAGCCTTTACCTTTAACATTTTTGTCTATAATTTTCTTTCTAATCTCCTGAGACAACTCTCTCCTTTGCTTCCTCTGGTCCATGTTTAGTGTGGTACACACCATGTCACCAAACAGCACAGTGACTACTTGTCACCCTTTAAATAGGCCGACTGACTGATTACAAGTTTGTAGACACCTGTGATGTTAATTAGAGGACACATCTTGGTTGAACATGTCAATATGGTCACACTATTTTCAATCTTTTCTAGGGGTACCATCATTTTTGTCCAGGCCTTTTTCCTGAGTTTGTTTTTTAAAATAATTCTGTTGAACCACAATTCAAAAACATTGTCTGATTTTCATTGGTTAATTTTCATACAATTTTTATTTATTACCACTTTTGTCAGATTCAAGTTATTTCAGTGACCATTGTGGGTTTTTCTTTCATTAACAGAGGGGTACCAACAATTTTGTCCACGGCTGTAAGTCTGCAGTTAAAATGAGAATGTGGATAGAATAAAAAAAAAAAAGTTTAAGGTGTGATCATATTATAAGTAAAATGACGAGCAATTATATTATGACTGTTACAACTCTCTCCATTAAAATAACAGAAAAATCCAGCGCTTTCCATTTCCTCATGAGCTCTGGAGCTGCACGATGACATGGTGTGGGTTTGTGAGACTCAGACATTTTTTTTTGGTTTTTTTTGGACTTATTTTGTACCCATAGGTAGATTTGTTCTGCAGTCCGGTGACGAGCCACCAGCTGCCGGTCGCTGGGTGCGCAAGCGCCCCTTAACTCCCTAACCTGCATGTTTTGGCATGTGGGAGGAAACCGGAGAAATCCTGGAGTAAACCCACACAAACACGGGGAGAACATGCAAACTCCACACAGATCACCGTTGGCTGGGGGCAGGGATCGAACCCACGATCTCATGATCCCCGCGATCCCCCGGCCGAGGGTAAAACTGTGCTGCCGCGGTGCTAACCACTGCGCCACCGTGCAGCCCGTGTACCTATGTACCTGTACATAGGTACAGAACCACCACAGAAACACATTTAAGGATATTTATTAAATAAGAGAGAATGAATGAAGATGTCGGTGTGCTGGCAGTCCTGGGGGGAGAACAAAGAAGACAGTGAGTAATAGTTCTTAATGTTTATTGAGAATACTAGGCTGGAATAATTTGTTCTCTTACTCTGGTACTGTAACAGTGTAGGTAGATGGTGGGGAGAGTGAGGAGACCGCCGCACACCAGCACAGGATGACTGGAGCAGGTAGGTGAAGGGTGATTGGCAGGGAAATCTTCAACCTGAACCAGACTGGGGAGATGGGTTAGCTGATGGCTAATAAGATAAGATAAGCCTTTATTAGTCCCACAATGGGGGAAATTCCAGGATTGCAACAGCACAGGGATAGCAACACTCAGAGCAATAATTTAGAAGATAAGAAAATAAGAGCAGTGAATATACATATGCTGTGGAGTGTGTGAAATCACAGGCAGATTCATTTCAAATGATTTATTGCACACTCAAATCTCACGAGCACTGAACAGAATGACTCTTCACATCAAGAGCACGGAAAAGGTGGGTTTCGTGTTCGTCTTCGGACGCGCTGGCTACCAGGATATCGTCCAGGTAGACTAACACGAACGGGAGATCGCGCAGCACTGCATCTATCATGCGCTGGAACGTCTGTGCCGCACCTTTTAACCCGAATGGCATGCGCAGAAACTCGAATAGACCAAACAGAGTTATTACTGCTGTTTTGGGTACGTCTTCAGCGCACACTGCGACTTGGTGGTAACCGCGGACCAGGTCTATTTTGGAAAAAATGCGTGCCCCAGCGAGGTGAACGGAAAAATCCTGTATGTGGGGAATCGGGTAGCGGTCGTGCGCCGTGGCGTTGTTCAACCTGCGGAAATCACTGCACGGTCGCCACGATCCCTCAGCCTTAGGGACCATGTGTAGCGGGGATGCCCATGGGCTGTTCGAGCGCCTGATGATGCCCAACCTTTCCAGGTTGGCGAACTCCTCGCGCGTTATGGCCAGTTTAGCTGCGTCCAAGCGCCAAGGTCTTGCAAAAACGGGCGGCCCAGTGGTGGTGATAAAGTGCTCCACCCCGTGTTTAGCGATGGCCGCGGAAAACGTCGGGATCGTGAGTGCTGGGAACTGAGTGAGCAGTGCGTGGAACTTACCACCTGTAGCTGTGACATTGGCTTGTGCTGTTGGCTGGGTCACTCGAGCTATACAGGGGAGAAAGTCAAAAGACCAGGCGCCTGTTAGCAACATCAACCAGTAAACCATGTGCACACAGAAAATCAGCCCCCAGTATATGGTAATTCAGTGCTGCTATGACAAAAGTCCACTCATATGTACGGCCGTGTAGAGATAAGAGCAAAGTCCTCTCACCAAAGGTCTTAATATCCGAGCCGTTTGCTGCCAACATCCCGGGGCCGCTAGATCCTGCCAGCCGGTCAGCGTAGGTCGGCCAGATGAAGCTCTTCTGGGGTCCAGTGTCCACGAGGAAACGCCTCCCTGAGCGTGCATCCGTTCGGTAGAGCAGCTTGTTCTCTTCACCAAGGGTCGCTGCTGCTACCAACCCCCGGCCTTGGCATTTTCCCGAGCGCTGGAATTGGCACGGTGGCGCACATCTGCGTGCGTTCTTTCCGAAGCGGCGGTGGTAGGAACAGAGCGTGTCTCTCTGGCGCTCCTTGGCCCCCGCTGCTGCTACCGTCGGTGGCTCCTCGCCTCCTCTGGTCGTCTCGCTGGGCTCCATCGCTGCCGCGTTGACTGTGATCGCCTTGGTGGTGATGATGATCTGGTCTTCCTCCTGGGCTAGCGCACGGTAGTCTCGCACGGCCAGCCGCGGTGAATTGGCCAGAACCGCTCTCGCTACTGTCGGAAGGTTCCGGAGGAAGAGGTGGGCAAACAGAAAGTGGTCGTCGTCCGTGCCCCTTAACGCCAGCATCTTCTCCATCAGGTCTGCGGCCGAACCATCTCCTAGCTCGGTCCGCGTCAGGAGCCTCTCCGCTCTCTCACAGTCCGAGAGCGTGTAGCGCTGGATGAGCGCAGCCTTGAGCGCCTCGTATCTGTTGCTGGCTGGTGGCTGATCGAGCAGGCTTGCTACCTGTTGAGCTGTGCGGGCGTCGAGCGCTGCGACCACATGGTAGAATCTGGTGTCATCTGCCATTGCTCCCCGGAGGGCGAACTGGGCCTCGGTGAGGTGGAACCAAGAGCGCGGGTTGTGCTGCCAGAAATCCGGCAGCTTGACTGCAACCACACACGCGTGGCTGGAGGTTCCAGTCCGGGCTGTCTGTGGGATGGCTGCCGCCTCGCTGTAGCTTCCTGACCGGGCCGGCTCCGGGGATCTTGCCTCGTGTTCCATAATACGTCTTGGGTCACCAGTGTGGAGTGTGTGAAATCACAGGCAGATTCATTTCAAATGATTTATTGCACACTCACATCTCACGAGCACTGAACAGACTGACTCTCTACATCAAGTTACACTTCACAAGATTTCAGGCACTTCCTAATAACAGCAGGACATCTACACCACACTTCATTCAACCCCCACTCCCACTGTTCTCCCATGTGTATTCATTGTCTCTGTCTAAGGTGTGAAATAACCTGAGGCCTGAGGCCCACACTGCACACATAAATATAGAAATATATATACACAGTGCAGAGCATTGTAGCTAGATGGAATAAACAGCATAACCGTCTATTTAGTTACCCTACATAATATGAATATGTACCCTTACATATTGTCACCCTCCATAGCGACTGATATTGTCCTAGTTGTATACTGGAGGGGACCATTTGTGTAAGTCTGTTGCGTCTTTTGCATTCAATACTATTACAGGGATGGCAATTTTCAGCCGATCCGTGGATTTCCGCCGATTTATTTTCAAATTGATCATTTCTGTGAATCGTCTAAATCCGTTGAGAAAATTTTAGGGGGGGTAAGGTACCTTATTGTTACCGATTTTAGCGAAAATCAACACGATTACATAAGCGCTCGGTGCTTCCCTGGAAGTCGTCTCCCGCGATAACCCGGATGTGTTGTGTTCAAGCTACTGCTGTATTGCAGTAGCTTGACAGCCCTGCGATTGGATAGTTGCAAACGATTGGACCAATCAAACAGCTCGTTGTATGCTTTTTCAAAAATTCATGGCGGCGTGTTCTCAGGGATGTGATCTTCTGCTAATTCGCTGAATTCCGCTTTATTTATTTATCTGGTTCCGGTTCCGCCGGACCGGCGGCGCCACACGAGTCGGCTGCCTGTTGCAACAGCCTTTTTTTTATCTTCCTTCTTCTTTCTACACCTTTCACTCTGTATATATATCACGGACGCACGGATCGCCCCGGGGGTCTCCCGGGTCGGCGGACGGAGCCACGGTTTGCAGCAGGAGACGTTACAGCGGGGAGGAGCTAGTGCTAGCTAGCACTTGGCCGCCGCCCGGTGCTAATGGGAAACTCGACATACCGGGAGCTGTAGCGAAAACGAAGCGGGTGCCGGGCTGGAGTTTAGGCGGCGTGAAAGAAATATAAGACAGAATAATAAAGAGCGATGGCAAGAACCAAGCAGACCGCCCGTAAAATCTACTGGAGGAAGAAGCCCCCCAGGAGACAGCTAGCCACAGGGCTGCTCGGAGAGGCGCTCTGGCCACCGGCAGAGTGAAGAGGCCTCGCCGTCACAGGCCCGTGGCTCTGAGAGAGATCCGTCGCTACCAGAAATCCACGGAGCTGCTCATCCGTAAGCTGCCCGTCCAGCGCCTGGTGAGGGAGATCGCTCAGGACTTCAAGACCGTCCTGCGTTTCCTGAGCTTCGCCGTCATGGCTCTGCAGGAGACCAGCGAGACCCACCTGGTGGTCTCTTCTTCGCTAAGGGGGTCACCATCATGCCCAAAGACTTCCAGCTGGCCCACTGCATCCGCGGAGAGAGAGCTTAGACTTTCTGCTGCACATCCACCAGCCATAATGCTCTGCACTGTGTGTCTATATATATATATACATTTATAGTAATATGGACATATGTTTACTAGATGTTGTTTTTTCTTGCCTTCTGATTGTTGCTCTGAGTGTTGCTATCCCTATGCTGTTGCAATCCTGGAATTTCCCCATTGTGGGACTAATAAAGGCTTATCTTATCTTATCTTATCTTATTTTATCTTCCAGGAAGATAAAGTACGTTAAGTACGTTAGCGGCTTGTGGTCCACGAACGCAGTGAAGATGCGCCCTTTCAGGCAGGACTGGAAGTGGCGTATGGCCAGGTGGAGAGCCATTAACTCTCTGTTACTGGCGGCGTACAACGGCTGTATGAGCTGGGCTGCGCGGGGGAGGAAACGGTAATAAAAGTTAACCATCCCCTTTTATGATTCCAAACAGTTTGAAATTGACAGTGCACAGTGGATATTGACTCATAACTTTTGAATATTTCTAAGACTTGGCTGCATCAGTGATTGTGCAAAATGAACTGCTCAAGTCTCAATGGAGATTGAAACTGGTGATCTGAAATGAATGCTGAAATTATAAAAAGTAATGGTATGTTGGAATTTTATTTCTATTATGGAATAGATAAAATTAACTGATTTTGATTTGATCAAGTGTTAAAGCATGTGATGGATAATGCTTGTTGGAATATTTTAGGAATGCTATCTTCTTGGAACATAAGTCAATATTATACAGTAATAAGTGGCATTCAGCTGTTTGTTTTATGTCATTTAAGCACAGTTCTGGTACTTAAAAATCGTAAAAACCCAGGAGCTTCGGGGGGCTTCGCCCCCCTTGCCCCCCCCCCCCACTGGGGCTCTGCCTCGGACCCCGCTGGGGGACTGTGTCCCCCAGACCCCCTGCTGAATTATCAGATAATTTCCCCAACCCCAAATCACATCCCTGGTTCGTGTTGGAATTCTGAGCTTTCGGTATTGTTTTCAGCGGAATTATGAGATTTTTATCGAAGGATCAGGAGTCATCAGTGCTAGAAATAGACAAAAGTGTCAAAAATAATTTTCGATGGAATTGGCTTGAGAGAAGAGTGATGGTAAAGGTGAAAATTGGCTCAAAGTTCGACGAGGTAACAGAAACACTCGGACAATTTCTGAAGAAACCAGAAAAGGAGATGAAGTTCAAAGTTCAGAGACTGACACAGCTTGCTGCCAAAAGGAAGAAAGTTTCACATTAGAAGTGACTTGGTGACCAGTGTAAATAGTGTAATAAACTCTTATAGAACTGTTAAATATGTTGGACTAAAGACAGTGAGACAACATTGAAGAAAAAGTAAGTTAACTTTTCATTAAATTTAATGATTTATCTAAGTCTAGTATTTCATTTTTTTTATCATTTTTTTCAGTCTAAATTACTTCTGTTTTACTGAAAACCTCCCAGCTTCAGGGGGGCTGCGCCCCCCCCTCGTCCCCCCCCATAACTCAATCGACCAAATTAGATTTCAGCTGAAATCAGAATTTCCTGTTGCCATCCCTACTATTAGGTCGTTACATTTTTTTTTTGCTATCTCTACGAGCAGCCCTGCTTAGGTTATACAGTCTGACAGCCGTAGGTAGGAAGGACCTGCGAAACCTCTCGGTCGCGCACCTAGGATGATGTCGTCTACTGCTAAATGAGCTCCTCAGTGCCTTCAGTATGTCCTGCATAGGGTGGGACTCGGACTCCAGCAGAGATGACAGTTTAGCCACCATCCTTCTCTCTCCTATCTCCTCCACTGGGTCAAGGTGTTGCCCCAGGACAGAGCTAGCTTTCTTGATCAGTTTGTTCAGTCTCTTCCTATCGGCTGCTGTAATGCCGTTGCCCCTGCAGACCACTCCAAAAGTGATGGCTGATGCCACCACCGTGTCATAGAATGTCTTCAAGAGCACCCCTTGTACACCAAAAGACCGGAGTCTCCTCAGTAGGAACAGGCTGCGCTGTCCCTTCTTGTAGAGTGCGTCGGTATTGTGTGACCAGTCTAGTTTATTGTTCAGATGAACACCCAGGTACTTGTAGGATGTCATCATCTCAAATGTCTGTTCCCTGGATGGTTACTGGTGCTGTGAGGGGTTGTCCTTGCCTGCGGCAGTCCACCACCAGCTCCTTAGTTTTCCTTGCGTTGATCTGAAGGCAGTTCTGATGGCACCAGTCCACGAAGTCCTGGATAAGTCCTCTGTACTCAGCTTCATCTCCGTTGGAGATGAGGCCGACGATCGCAGAGTCGTCAGAGAACTTCTGTAGATGGCAGTGTGGTGTGTTGTGTGAGAAGTCCGCAGTATAAAGGGTGAACAGGAAGGGAGCCAAAACCGTTCCCGGGGGGGGGGGGGCGTGCTACCGATGATCGTGTCAGACACATAATCCCGGGTTCTCACAAACTGTGGCCGGTTAGTGAGGTAGTCCAGGATCCATGATGACAGGTGCTGGTCCACCCCTGCGCACAGCAACTTGTCCTTCAGGATCATTGGTTGGATGGTGTTGAAAGCACTGGAGAAGTCAAAGAACATGATCCTCACCGCGTTCCCGGGCTTCTCCAGGTGGGACAAGAACAGTGAAGGAGGAGGATCACTGCATCCTCCACCCTGATGCCATGCTGGTAGGTGAACTGGAGTGGATCCATCGCTAGTCCCACCAGGGGGCAGAGGTGAGCAAGGAGCAGTCTCTCCAGGGTCTTCATCATGTGAGACGTCAGGGCCACTGGTCTGTAGTTGTTCAGGTCTTTGGGGTGAGAAGTCTTTGGTACAGGTACCACACAAGATGTTTTCCACAACTGTGGTACCCCCCCCCCCCCACAGCTTCAGGCTCAGGTTGAAGATGTGCTCCACAATCCCACACAGCTGGTCTGCGCAGGACTTGAGGAGCCTTGCACTGATGCCGTCCAGTCTCGAGGCCTTCCTCGCCTTGATCTTCCTCAGCTCTGTCCTCACCTGGGTCTTAGTGAGGGTCAGGTTAGGGGGCTGTGTGCTGGGAGTGGGGTGTGGACAGCATGTCTCAATGACTTTAGAAGCAGTAGTGGTTTGTGTGCAGTTGGGGGGGAGGGCGGTTGGTCAAATCTATTAAAAAACAGGTTCAGATTGTTCGCCCACTCCCTGCCCACCGTGGCCTGGGAGGAGGTATGCTGGAGCCCAGAGATGGTTTTAAGGTTTCTCCAGACCCCACCGATGTCGCTCCATTGCAGCTTGTCCTCTATCTTCTTCCTGAAGCTGTCCTTGCCTTCTCTGATCTTCCTCCTCAGCTCCCTCTGTATGGACTTCAGCATCTCCCTGTTCCCCGACCTGAAGATCCTCTTCTTCTCTCTCAGAAGTGTTTTTATCTCTGGGTTGATCCAGGGTTTGTTGTTCGAGCAACACCGTATGATCTTGGTGGGTACGGTGTTGTCCACACAGAAGTTGATGTAGTCCGTGATGGTATGAGTGAGGCCATCGATGTCCTCACCATGTGGATCGCAGAGCTGCTCCCAGGCAGTGGTTTCAAAACAGTCCTTTAGAGCGTCCATTGCCTCCTCAGACCACAACTTCACCGTGCGCATGACCGGAGGTTGTCTGTGTACTAGGGGTTTGTACACCTGCAGGAGATGAACCAAGTTGTGATCCGATCTCCCGAATGGGGGGAGTGGTGATGAGGTGTATGCCTCCTTAGTGTTTGCATAGAATAAGTCCAGTGTTTTATTGTCTTTAGTGTGGCATGTGACATACTGGGTGAATGTGGGCAGAATGGGGGACAGTGAAATATGGTTGAAATCACCGGAGATGATGAGAAGAGCATCGGGGTGTTCTGTCAGCAGCCTGCCAGTTACTGAGTGAATGGCGTCACGCGCTGTCCCCGCGTTCGCCGTCGGATTTGCATAAATAACAATGCAGATCACGTGTGAGTATTCCCTCGGGAGATAGGTAGGCCGCATGCTAACAGCTAGCAACTCAATGTCTTTGCTGCAGTGTTGTTGTTTAACCATGATATGTCCCGGTCTGCACCAACTGTTATTGACATACATTATCACTCTTCCGCCCTTTGCCTTCCTACTGTCTGGTGTCCGGTCTGCCCGTATTGCGTGGAAACCCTCCAGTTCGATGTTAGCATCTGTTGCTAGTTTTATTAGCCATGTCTCAGTAAACAACATCATGCTAATCTCTCTGAAGATGCTCTGGTAACGAGCCATAGTCGCTAGCTCATCTGTCTTATTGAGTAGCGATCGTACATTCCCCATAATAACGGATGGAAGGACGGGTCTGTACCTTATATTTCTCGCCCACAGTCTTGCTCCAGCACGGCATCCACATCGTTTCTGTCTTATTTCACCCGGTATGTCGAAGTCTTGCACTAGCATCTTAGTCCGGTTCAGTGCTAACAGCTGGTCTCTGCTGTAACGTATCCTGCTAAAAACAGTGGCTTCGTCTGCCGGCTCAGGAGACATTTGGGTGATCCATGTGTCCGTCTGTCCGTGATGGATAAAGTGTCACTGGATCAGAAAGATTAGCAAGAGAAGCCAGATAGTAAATAGAAATAGGAAGAAATTGATCCGCTGTTGCAAAAAGGCAGCCTACTCGTGTGGCACCGGAAGAAATGCTGGCTTACATTGTAAATGTCTGGGCTTATGAGGGCTTACTTGTAAATGTCCGTACTTTTGTGCCAGGGAAGGAACCCAAATCCGCCGCGAGGAGTCCTACAGTGGGGACCTGTGCACAGGTAGGGAAGGAGAGGTAGGCAACATATGTTTCCTTACTTGGGTCTGGGGTTTAGCAAGGAGTAGGCTGAGAGGCAAAACAGGAGCAAGGCAGGCTGGAGCGAGGCAGAGAGGCAAACTGGAGCAAAACCAACAGGTGCTAGGCAGGAGCAAAGCATAGGCAGTGGCAATGACAGCATGAAGTCGTCACAATCCCACACCCAGGGTTGTCTCTCCAGCTCTTAAATAGGCAGCCGCTAGATGAGCTGCAGGTGTGACGAGGGGCAGCTGCACCTAATTGGAGGAGAAGACCGCAGATGGGCAAGAGAGCAGAGACACCCCGGATCATGACATGCAATTTCAAAACACGCCACTGAAATATCGTTTAACAATGCACTTCTGATGACAGACCTCCTTTTTCCTGATGAAAAGCGCGTCGGCATACTATGCACCACAATAGGGCTGCGCCTGAGATTGTGCACCGCCACACCTCTTAGGAATGAGCCTCCACCTCTCAGCGCAAAGTGGGCGCACTGTCTACTGGTAATTAGATGGAGCAACGCAAAGCGTAAAAAACAGACAATGTGCTGACGGAAACTAACAAAGACACTGGCATATGGTGGGAAGTCTGGCAGAAAAGTCTGCTGATGATGGTCAAAATAGGGCCCTTGATGTTTGTCAGTTTAAAAGACAATTTCCCACATAAATAACAGTGTAGGTTGTTGTCTGTTAAAGAATAAGGTTGTGAAATGTGTAAAATGAAAGGGTACAAACCCAACTTGTCACTGTTTTCAAAGAGCACCCAGGCGAAAGTAACGAACAGTCCCCTGGATCAGCTGCAGTTTTTAAAATACATCACAATACATTTGTGCTGTTGTTCTCCTCTTTGGCTGATTCTTTCATCGGTGACAAAACAGGAGGTGAGCTTTGAGGAAGGAACCGCCATGATTGTGTTTGGTGACGTGTATCGTTTGAGACACGGGGATGTAGTCTATTAAGTGGTTTCAAAAAACTAACATTACTCTTTTACTATACAACAACCAACAACTTTAATTACTTGGGAAATTATATTGACAAACATCATGTGTATATCTCCTGGCAAAATTCAATTGATCAGGATTGAAAGATAATTCCTCTCGTCATTCGCTTCAATGTAGATTTTTTTTTTTCTGAAATAAGCAAATGGTAAATGGTGTTCACTTATATAGCGCTTTTTTCTCATCTCTGGATGACCACAGTGCTTTACAGATCCTGCTATCCACCCATTCTCACACACATTCACACACCGATGGTGGTGGAGCTGCCACACACAGGTGCTGGCCTGACCCACCAGGAGCAACTGGGGGTTCAGTGTCTTGCTCAAGGACACTTGGACATGCAGACAGAGCGGGAATCGAACCCCTAACCCTCTGATCAGTAATCGGTCACACTACGCCTGTGCCACAGCTGCCTCCATAATAAGGTCCCATATGCAAAAGTAGAGGGGGCGTGACTGATTCTTCATGTCCACTGGTTGAAAGGCATGGTGTAGGGATTGCAGTGTGGTGCAGAGGTAGGCGTAACCAGGCGGCGTTACAGAAAATATGTGATATTATGGAAAACCAGTGGTCAGAGAGCTCTGTCCCAGGGGAAGCACTCTCATTGGTCCTGCTGCTGAGAACATACAGGCTGCTCCTGACTGGTCACCGGATCCGGTCGTGGGCGGTCTTTCACAGACTTAAACTGCCGGACAACATGGCGGACTACGAGTCTCGCATGTTGAAGACAAACCAGTGAAAAGTGTTTCTAACGTCACTTTGTGTGAGAAATAGTAGGTTCAGTTAATCACTCTGTTGTTATTTGTCATCACAAACCGCTGGTTTAAATGTTCAGGATGAGCTCGCTGCCTCCGGTGCATGCTGGCATGGCAAACTCATTTGCATAAATATCAACGATTGTAATGTTTATGCAAATAAGTGGTAGGGGAAAATTAGGGCTACTGAAAAGCTACTCGACACACCACAGTCCACATTTTTTCTCTTACATTTGCTACTATTTTTTTTTATATACACTACCGTTCAAAAGTTTGGGGTCACTTAGAAATGTCCTTATTTTTGAAAGAAAAGCACTGTTTTTTTTCAATGAAGATAACTTTAAACTAATCAGAAATACACTCTAATATCTAATATACATTGCTAATGTGGTAAATGACTATTCTAGCTGCAAATGTCTGGTTTTTGGTGCAATATCTACATAGGTGTATAGAGGCCCATTTCCAGCAACTATCACTCCAGTGTTCTAATGGTACGATGTGTTTGCTCATTGCGTCAGAAGGCTAATGGATGATTAGAAAACCCTTGTGCAATCATGTTAGCACAGCTGAAAACAGTTTAGCTGGTTAGAGAAGCTATAAAACTGACCTTCCTTTGAGCAGGTTGAGTATCTGGAAAAAATTATTATTTCAAATACAAATCATTATTTCTAACCTTGTCAATGTCTTGACTATATTTTCTATTCATTTTACAACTCACGGTGGTAAATAAGTGTGACTTTTCATGGAAAACACAAAATAATTGTCTGGGTGACCCCAAACTTTTGAACGGTAGTGTAAATTTGTGACTTTTTTCCTCATAAATTTGCTACAATTTGTTTTGGAAATTTGTCACTTTTTTGTTATAAATATTCACATTTTTTTTCCTCATAAATTTGTCACTTTTTTCTCATAAATTTGTAGCGTTTCTTGTAAATTTTCAGTTTATCTACTCATATATTTGCTACTTTTTTGTTAATTTGCAGGTTTTTCTATTCCCCCCCCCCCCCATTGTCACTTTTTTCTTGCAATTTTTTTTTTTTTTTTCAAGTTTGGAACTTTTTCAAGTAATTTTACAATTTTTTTCTTGGAAATTTGCTTTTTTTTTTGTTGTAAACTTTCAGTTTTTTGTCATAAATTTGTGACTTTTTCCTAGTAAATTTGTGACTTTTTCTCATAAATTTGCAACTTTTTTCTTGTAAATTTTCATTTATTTACATGTACATGTATGTTTGCCATTTTTACCTCCGCCAAGGGAGGAGGTAATGTTTTCAGTGGCGTTGGTTTATTTGTTACCATGATTACTGAAAAAGTTATGAACGGATATTAGATAGATTGATGTACTTTATTGATCCCAGACTGTGAAATTACAGTGTAACAGCAGCATGACAGTAGATGGCCAAAACGACAGAAACACACACATCATAACAGAAAAAAGAATTACCCAAGGAAAGCAAAACTGCCTAAATAACTTTATATATATCATAGATGAGTAGATGATGACCTGTATAGGTACATGAATCATACCTGCTGTACAATGCAGGAGTGAAAAGCGAGGTACCAATGAGACTGTAAGGTGCAGTATGGCAGCATAGTTATGACCAGAATGCAACATCAGAGTTATTGTGCAGTGAAATGACACGCGGCTGGAAAGATTTCCTGTACCTGACCGTTTGGCAGCGAAGCTGTAGCAGTCTGCTGAGAAAGTGCTCCTCTGTCTGTCCAGTGTGTGGTGGAGGGGGTGATCAGGATTGTCCATGATGGATCACAGTGTTCTCTCCACCACGGTCTCAAAGATCTCCGGCCTGAGACCAATCACAGAGCCAGCCCTCTTGATAATCTTGTCAAGTCTGTTGGTGTTACTGGCTCTCATACTGCTACCCCAACAGACAGCAGCAAAATTTTGATGAAATTTTTGGGAAAGGTGTGTAACCGCATGGGGAACAGATGATTAGAATTTGGTGATGATCTGAGAGTGCATACCTCCACCAAGGGCTTTGTTTGTATTTGTGGAGCAGGATTACACAAAAACTACTGGATGGATTTGGATGAAATTTTCAACAGAGGTAGTCCTTGGGCTACAGAGGAACCCATTATATTTTGGTGATGATCAGAGAATGCATACCACCGCCAAGGCTCTTGTCTTCTCACAGTGTGTTGGCAACAATACTCCAAAACTAATGGACAGACTTTTTTTTTTTTTAATAATGAATGAATGAATCTTTATTTCGGATAGATTAAAAGTAAAGATTAAAAGAAAGGAACAGAATAATATAACAAAGGGGAAAAAAAAATCTTACAAGGTCAAATTGAACAATAACTCCTCTGATTATACAGTTCAACATAAGTTATCCAAAATGGGTGATGGCTGAAGCTGCAGCTTATATTGCCCACCCATATTCCATCTAAGAATTCAAAAGAAAAACAAAACAGGAGCGATTACAATTCAGAACAAAGCTAAGACAAAACATGACAAAAAAAAAAAACTAAGCAACAACACAGACTGGATATAATAATTCTTGTGATTTTACATGTCATCTTGTACATATGTTTGGAGTATTTCTTCCTTTAGTTTTTGTTTAAATTGTCCAAGCGTTGTACATGATTTTAATTCAGGTCCAAAAGCGTTCCATAATCTGACTCCTTGCACTGAAACATAGTGTTGCTTGGTGGTAGTTCTCACTGAAGGTTTTTGAAATATACATGTTCCTCTGAAATGATATTGTTTCTCCCTTATTTGGAACAACTTTTGGATATTTGCAGGCAGTGATAGATTCTTCACTTTAAACATTATTACTGCAGTTTTAAAGTCAACCAGATCTTTCAACTTGAGAGCTTTTAATTTAAGAAAAAGTGGGTTTGTTGGTTCCCTGTAAGCAGCTTTGTTTATTATTCTAATAGCTCTCTTCTGAAGCATAAAGATTGGATATATGTTTGTTTTATATGTATTTCCCCATACTTCGGTACAATATGTCATGTATGGGAGTATTAATGAATGATACAAGGTGTATAGTGTGGGTTGATTCAGCAAATATTTCACTCTGTGTAATATTGCGATTGATTTGGATATTTTTCCTTTAATATAATTAATATGTGACTTCCAACACAATTTATTATCAATTATTACTCCAAGAAATTTAATTTTGGATACCCTTTCAATCTCTACACCATTTACTGAGTTTAGATACTAAGTTGTTGTGATGGTTGTTAAAAATTATAAATTTTGTCTTACTTAAGTTGAGCGTTAATTTGTTTGAATCAAACCACAGTTTAAGTTTTTCTAATTCCTTTCCGAGTGTATCCAAAAGTTGTTCCAAATTGCTTCCACTGCATAATAAATTAGTGTCCTGCGAACAATATTAAATCCATTTTTTCTGAAATTTTACATGTCATCTATACACATATTAAATAGCAAAGGCCCCAAAACTGAACCCTGTGGGACTCCACAAGTAGCCTTCAGCAACTGTGAGTTTTTGCCACCAACACATACATACCGATATCTGTTCTTTAAGTAACTACATAACCAGGACAGTGCTACCCCAATACCATAATTTTGTAGTTTCTTTAACAATAATTTATGATCCACTGTATCAAATGCTTTTTTAAGATCCAGGAATACCCCAACTGAATACTCTTTATTTTCAACGGCAGTTGATATTTTTTCTATAAATTCCATTAGAGCAAATGCAGTTGTCCTCTTGTGTCTGAACCCATACTGTTGCTCACACAATAAATTATTCTTCATTTTGAAGTTGTCAGTTCTCTCACAGAATATTTTTTCAAGTATCTTAGAAAACTGCGGCAATAGTGAAATAGGTCTATAGTTTGAAAATTCCCCTCTGTCACCCGTCTTGTATATCGGAGTTACTTTAGCTATTTTCGTTGCATTGGGAAATATACCTGTTTGGAGAGACAGGTTACAGATATACGTCAGTGGTTTCACTAAGCATTCAATGATTGTTTTGACTAAAAGCATGTCAATACCATCACAATCCGTAGATGTTTTACTTTTAAACGATTTAACAATTTCAATGACCTCTCTCTCATCTGTGTTTTTTATGAAGATGGAGTCTTTTATAGCAATGTTTTTGCTTATTGTATCACCTGTAGGTGCCGTAATGGGTATTTCTCGAGCCAAATTAGGACCAATGTTAACAAAAAATTTATTAAATTCATCTGCAGGTGAGACTGCATTCACACTCCCTTAGTCGTTTTTTTTGTTTGTTTTTTTTTTAAAGATTGGTTGGGTAGCTTGTATTTCTATTTTTATTTCCAAGAATATTGTTAAGTATTGTCCATGTATTTTTAATGTTATCTCTGTTTTTCTCCAGTTCTTTACTGTAATAGTCTCTTTTACTACATCTCATTATATACATATATTAACTTACTTTTGTATGTTTTAAACTGCTGCTCTGCTTCTTTTGTCCTTTTCTTTAGAAAAGCTTTATATAATGAATTTTTCTTTTTACACGCTTTTTGTAATCCTTTGGTTAACCATGGCTTGTCGACAAATTTCTGTTTCAGCTTTTTCTTTACTAATGGACAATTTTTTTCATAAAGAGTGGTTACAATGTTTATAAATGTGTCATAGGCTTCATTTACATCTGATACATGGACTTTTGTCCAGTCTTGCTTCAGCAGGTCTTCTTTAAAAGAACTGACTGCATTTTGTGATTTGTATCTGAAGTTTTTTTCTGTATTGGCCCCCGTGTGGCCTTGGATAAGTGCAAAGACTGGCAAATGGTCACGTATATCATTTATCAATAATCCTCTTTCTATTTTCTTATCAATAATATTAACAAACAGGTTATCAATAAGTGTAGCAGTGTGAACTGTGATTCTACTGGGATGTGTTATTGTGGGATATTGGGATATCGACTCATACTGTACATAGAATTCATGAACTCTGTAATTACATTTTGTTGAAATGGATTTAGTAAATCAGTATTGAAGTCTCCACAGATTACAACCATTTTCTTATTAGTGTAGAGGAGCTGGGCAATGAAGAGGCGATTCGGTTTATAAGCGAAGTTTTAATGTACAGCTCTTCTATCAAGTCTCATCTGGTGCAGAGAGCGGCAGAAGGGAAAAGAGACAGAATTTCGCCAACTCACTGATTATATACATGCACACAACAAAAGACATGCATAACAAAGGCTGACATCCCTCATTATCTTAATCCCCCCATTGTCTTGGTATTTCCTCTCCTCGTCTTGGGAGGTGATGGTAATTCCTCTCCTCGCCTTGGGGGGTGAGGGTGGCTCGTCCGGTCTCCCCTGCCACGTCCGGGAACGTCTTTGTTCTTCACTCGGCGGGTGAGATTCCTTTGTCCTTTCAGAGGTGTGAAGTTCCTTACATATGCAATCACCAAACATTTCCACATGCTCTAACATATGTAGGTTATGGAATATATGGTTAATATAGACCACAGGCCCCCCAAACAACTAAGAAAAGACAACAGAAAGGTTCACAGTCTAGGATAGTTATTACGACATACTACGTGTTGCAGCTGTTGCCACGGAAGAAACTTTCCAGCAGCCATGCTCCTAAGAGAGTTCAGTGGTAAACATAGCAGCATAGTAAAATCATAAGTCAGTCCTAAACTGTTGCAGCACAATTAGTGAATAATTGTGGAGTGGTTGGTGTCAGTCCCTGTGCTGTCTGGGTTTAATTCTTCTCCCAAAACTGCTGTAGGTTGGTTTAGGCGTCCTGCTGGGACCTTCTTGTGAGGAATCTGCAGTGTGGGAAGGAGAGAGGTTAACTGTTCCCTGCCTGGGGGCTGAGTCTTTTCTCTTGGGGGGTCTACCTCGCCGAGGTGCTCTCGCCAACTGTACAGGTTCGTCTTTCAACAAGAAGGCAGGTTTAAGTCTGTCAATGCTGACTGTTTCTTTTCTATCCCCATAATCAAGCACAAAGTGTTTATCACCATTTTCCAGCACTCTGAATGGCCCATCGAATGCTGGGCGTAAAGTTGGATTTAGAGCTTCACGCTTAACAAAAACGAACTCAGCTTTTTTTAAAGTTTGAGGGACAAAAACCCGTGGGAAGGAGTGATGAGCTGGACCGGGGAGAGAGTTTGGTCCGTTGCTGCCTAAAAACCTTGGGACTGGAAGGCGCCCTGGCTCTGGGTTCTCTGGCAGAAATTCACCTGGGAGCCTGAGAGGTTGTGCAAAAACTAATTCTGCGGGAGAGGCGTCTAAATCCTCTTTAGGTGCAGCACGCAACCCCAATAAAACCCAGGGAAGTTTATTTACCCAATTTGTGTCCGTTAGTGAGGCTCTGAGGGCAGCCTTTAAAGACCTGTGAAAACGCTCGCATAACCCATTAGCCTGAGGGTGATAAGCGGTGGTGCGATGAATCGTTGCCCCTAAGCTGTTGGACATGGCTGACCAGAGCTCTGAGACAAATTGAGGCCCCCTATCGGACGTGATGTCCAATGGGACGCCGAAACGTGCCACCCAGTTTGTCAAAAAAACGCGAGCGACTTCCTCCGCTGTGGTTGCCGCTAGAGGGACTGCCTCTGGCCAGCGTGTGGTGCGGTCTATCATTGTTAACAGGTGTGTGAAACCTTGGGAGGAAGGTAGTGGCCCCACAAGATCGACATGAACGTGGTCGAACCTTCTAGCAGGGATTGGAAAAGGCTCCAGAGGGGCTTTTGTGTGTCTGTGTATTTTGGCGTGTTGACAAGAAATGCAAGTTTTTGCCCATTCTTTTACGTTTTTGCGCAGGCCTGGCCACACAAACTTTTCGGCGACCATTTTAACCGAGGCGCGCACACCTGGGTGCGCGAGGGAGTGAATTGTGTCAAAAATATGGCGGCGCCATGTAGCTGGTACTAACGGGCGAGGTCGGCCGGTTGAAACATCGCATATTAGGGGGGGCACGCCGTCGCGTAAACCCTTTTTCTCCAGCCTTAACCCTGTTGGTCCAGACAGGAGTGCGCGCACGTCCGCGTCACTGTTTTGTTCCTCTGCCATGGCTGCATAATCTATCCCTTCATGGATAGGTGCTGCGTATGTGTCTGCGTTAGTGAAGAGTTCTGCTGCTGAGGCAGTATAATCTGTCTCCTCGCGCTCTGGTGGTGCCACAGCGCGAGAGAGACAGTCCGCTACTACGTTAAGTTTGCCTGCCACGTGTCGAATGTCTGTGGTGAACTCTGAAATCGCAGCTAGCTGTCTTTGTTGCCTGCCTGACCATGGTTCTGAAATTTTAGCCATAGCAAAGGTGAGCGGTTTATGGTCTACAAAAGCCGTGAAACTCCGCCCTTCCAACCAGAACTGGAAGTGGCGGATGGATAAATGAAGCGCCAGCAGCTCTCTGTCAAAAGTGCTGTATTTGCGTTCAGTTTGGTTTAGCGATTTGCTAAAGAATGCTAAAGGTTGCCAGACCCCGCTGACAAGTTGTTCTACAACTGCCCCTATAGCTAGGTCTGAAGCATCTGTGGTTAGTGCAATGCGGGCCAAGGGATCTGGATGAACTAACAATGTGGCGTTAGCTAGGGCGTTTTTTACTTCCGCGAAAGCGCGTTCGCGCTCCGGGGTCCATTCGACCGCGTTGGAAGCTTTCTTTTTTTTGAGCGCGTCATATAGGGGTTGCATGAGCTGAGCTGCGTGGGGGAGAAAGCGGTTGTAAAAATTAACCATCCCTAAAAATTCCTGTAGCGATTTGACCGTTTGCGGCCGTGGAAAACCTTCTATCGCATGCACTTTGTCTGGAAGTGGAACTGCCCCCTTCGGAGAGACTTTGTGTCCTAAAAAATCAATTTGCGATACGCCGAATTTGCATTTGGCTGGATTGATTATTAGCCCGTGCTCTTCTAGCCTCTGGAAAACCATAGTGAGGTGCTGCTCGTGTTCTACCTCAGACGAGCTGGCTACCAGCATGTCGTCGAGATAGACGAAAACAAAAGGGAGGTCGCGTAGGACCACGTCCATCATTCGTTGAAAAGTTTGAGCAGCACCTTTGAGGCCGAAAGGCATTCGCAGGAATTCAAAAAGGCCGAAAGGGGTTATTACCGCTGTTTTAGGAACGTTTTCTGCTCGGACTGGGACTTGGTGATAACCGCGGACTAAGTCTGTTTTTGAAAAAATGCGCGCACCCGCTAGATGTAGTGAAAAATCTTGAATGTGAGGGATTGGGTAACGGTCATGCGCTGTAGCGTTGTTTAGTCTGCGGTAATCTCCGCACGGTCTCCAAGAACCGTCGGATTTCGGAACCATGTGAAGTGATGAGGCCCAGGGGCTCTTCGAGCGTCTAACAATGCCCAATTTTTCAAGAGTTGTAAACTCGTCCCGTGCTATGTTGAGCTTGGCCGCGTCTAAGCGGTGCGCTTTGGCAAAAACGGGAGGTCCCGTTGTCGGAATGAAGTGTTCAACCCCGTGTTTAGCCACAGTGGCTGAGAATTTGGGGATTGTGAGTGCTGGAAATTGGGTGAGGAGTTGCTCAAACTTACCTCCTGCCGTGGTGACGTTGGCCTGCACAGGTGGTGGAGAAACTCGAGCTGAGCATGGAATAGAAGCAAAAGACAGTGCATTAACCAGGCGCCTATTTGCTAGATCCACTAATAACCCATGTGCACACAAAAAATCTGCGCCTAACAAGTTAAAACTCACCGCCGCTACAACAAATGTCCATCTGTAGCTGCGGCCGTGGATGAGGAGGTGTAGGCTCTTTTCGCCGAACGTGTCGATGTCAGAGCCGTTGGCTGCCACTGCTCCGCTGCCCCGGGTGCCCATGGCTCAATCTGCGTGGGAGGGCATGACGAAACTCAGCTGAGCTCCTGTGTCGATGAGGAACTGCTTGCCTGTGTGTCCATCCGTCACATATAACAGCTTATTTTTCTCGCCGAGAACCGCTGCTGTTAACGGCTCTCGGCTTTGGCGTTTCCCGACATCGTAAATTTGCAGGGGGGAATGCATTTGCGGGCCTTCTCGGCGAAGCGGTGGTGATAATAACAGACGTCGCTCTGTCTGTTACATTTTGGTCGCGTCGCTGTCACCGTGGCCTGGGTCTGCTCCGTGGGTTGTGGCTCCTCGTGGCTCGGGGTGTCAGCTTTGAGGTCTGCGGATGCCGCTGTGGGTGTCAGCTCCTTGCAGGCGTTGACGAGCCGATGAGCTTCGCTGGCCAGTGTGCGGAAGTGTTGGTGGGTGTTGCACTTCATGCTGGCGAGTGTCCCCCTCATGTGTGGTGGCAGCGTGCTGAGTAAAATGAACTGGAAGAGGAAGTTGTCGTTGTCCTCCTCCTTGAGCTGCAGCAAATCCTCCATGAGGGCCTTCGGATTGCCCCCTCTGGGGCCGTAGACCGCCAGGATCTTCTCGGCTCTTTCTTCCACTGATGGGACGTAGTTCGCCACGATGGTCGCTTTGAGCGTCTCGTATTTGTCCCGGGCCGGTGGTCGCCGGATCATGCTCCGCACACACTTCGAAGTAGCGGAGTCGAGTTTGGAGACGATATGATAAAACTTAGTATCGTCAGCCGTGATGCCCGCCAGTATGAATTGGGCTTCAGCCTGCTGAAACCAAGAGGCGGGGTCCTCTTGCCAGAAGTCTGGCAGCTTGACAGCGACGGCGTTCGTGCACACCATCACTGCTGTGCCCGCCGGGTGAGAGTGCCTTGCCTCGGCTCTCACGGCGGTGCTGGTGCTCGGTTGAGCCCTCTCAACCTCTTCTGCCGGGGGGAGCAGCTGTCCGTCTGCTCCTTCGTCTGCGTGGCTGCTGGCGTCTGCCTGAGTCGCCACGGATGAGTCGCTTGTGGGAGAACGCCTCCGGTCCATACTCGCGTCAAGGTCACCAGTGTAGAGGAGCTGGGCAATGAAGAGGCAATTTGGTTTATAAGCGAAGTTTTAATGTACAGCTCTTCTATCAAGTCTCATCTGGTGCAGAGAGCGGCAGAAGGGAAAAGAGACAGAATTTCGCCAACTCACTGATTATATACATGCACACAACAAAAGACATGCATAACAAAGGCTGACATCCCTCATTATCTTAATCCCCCCATTGTCTTGGTATTTCCTCTCCTCGTCTTGGGAGGTGATGGTAATTCCTCTCCTCGCCTTGGGGGGTGAGGGTGGCTCGTCCGGTCTCCCCTGCCGCATCCGGGAACGTCTTTGTTCTTCACTCGGCGGGTGAGATTCCTTTGTCCTTTCAGAGGTGTGAAGTTCCTTACATATGCAATCACCAAACATTTCCACATGCTCTAACATATGTAGGTTATGGAATATATGGTTAATATAGACCACAATTAGTTATATTATTGTACAGCTCAACTAACTTATCTCTGAATGTCTCAACGCAAGTTCCCAGCATTCTATATATACAACTTATAATTAGATTTTTTGTTTTATCTTGGTCAGTCTCAACAGTAGCACATTCTAGAATCCCTGGCAGTGCAAAGGACATTCCATTTACAAGTTTACACCTATACAGGTCATCAATATACAGTGCCACACCACTACCTTTTTTTTTTTTTTAGATCTATTAATATAAAACATCTGATATCCCTCTATTGTCATCAGAGAAGCCTGTTCTTCATTGAGCCAAGTTTCAGAGACTGCGATAGCTGTAAATTTTCTATCTTGCTGTTTTAAATAGTCCTGAATCTGTGGAAAGTTTTTGTTAAGACTTCTGCTGTTGAAGTGTATTATTGATAGTTTATAATCTAATTGCACTTGACTTTTGAATTGCTTTTCAGTATAATATTCACAGTGATTATGAATATTGTTGAAGAAGTGGTTATCAGGATCAATATCATTCTCCATCTCTTGTGGCTTATGTTCAGCATCATGGCATATTTTCAGAGTCTGAATTTCCTCACTCTGTGTCAAATGACTTCCTCCAACTGGGGATGATTGATGTCTACTAAAATCAGTCATAAGTTTTTTGTTTTGTTTTTTAAAGTAAACATTTGTCCTCACTGTGATTTACTTCCTTACAAATATTTATCTAGCTCCTCTACATTTCTGATTACCAGCACTTTGGACTCCTCTGGTGTTCCATTCAGTTTTATAAAGACTTTGCAGTTGAAAGTCCATGTTGATTGGACTTTCTTCTGTTTTCGCAAGAAACACGCCTTTTTGGAGATGTGTCCATTTCTCTTGGTCAGGTGCTCATTCAGATAAATTTCTGTCCCCTTCAGCTTCCTTCCCTGTTTCAGCAGATCCATTTTATACTTCTCTGCTTGTAAGACGGATGATTATTGCTGATTTTTCACCCTTCCTTCTTTTAGGACGAGGATGACAAGCCTCTATGTTGTTACCGTCTATCTCTCTGCCTTTAGAATGGAAGAAGGTTGTCACCTGTTCTTCCACCGATCTGGCGTCCAGTTCACAAAGGCCTGTATCATCCATTCTTGTCACAGCCTGGGCATAGGATCTGGGCTGTGTTTCTAATCCTGAAACAATAATGTCATTCATTCGAGTGTACTGTTCCAGGTTGTCCACCCTATTTTCCAGAAAAGCAATCTTTTTGTCTTTCTCCTCATTTTTCAGCCTCAAGGCTTTGACCTCTTCCACCAAATCAATTCTGTTTTTGTTGTTTTCTCACCACAGTTACCTCTTCTGAGAGAAAGTCAAGTGATTTTTTTTAAATTTCTCAACCTCATCATATGTTACATTCCTTTTGGGTGGCATTGTGTTGTTATTGGTACCAACTGATTCAAATAGATTCGGGTTAATATGGATCACTCTAACTCATTAGCTTGTCTGCTGTAGCTGCCATTTGAACCAAATGCCCATCATATCTGCACAGTACCTTTGTGGAATTGGTCTTGCTGTGGACCATTATCTGCAATCCAATGCTCACCCTTCTCCAAACGTTATCTTGACACATTCAGAGCAACAGTAGCATTTGGACTCCAGGTAGGCTAGGTTGAGAAGTAGCAGGTTAACTCTGGGTAGGCCCAGTTAGACGCACTCGGAGCAGCAGCAGGTTGAGTCCAGGGAGGCTAAGCCAGACACACTCAGAAGAGCAGCAGGTTGACTTTGACACAATTTTAACCACAAATGGCTCTCGGCCTACACACAAACCCACTACGGTACATTTTGGAGGTGACCCATAAGAGACGGAAGGAGCCTTGGCAGAGGTATGCTCTCTCTGAGTGCTTTTCTAGTTTTGAAGTTTCTGAACTTTTTCTATTTTTTCCTCATAAATTTGTCACTTTTTCTTGTAAATTTGCAAAAACTTTACTTGCAAGATTGTAACTTTTTACAATTTTACAATTTTTTTCTTGTAAATTTGCAACTTTTTTCTCATAAATTTTTACTTTTTTCTCATAAATTTCTGACTTTTTCTAGTAAATTTGTGACTTTCTCATAAATTTGCAACTTTTTTCTAGTAAATTTGTGAATTTTTTCCTCATAAATTTGCTACCATTTTTTTGTAAATTTGTCACTTGTTTCTTATAAATTTTCACGTTTTTTTCTCTCCCAAATTTGTGACTTTTTCCTCATAATTTTGCCAGTGGCACCAGTGTGACTGAAACCTTCTCAGCCATATTAAACCCATGTTGGGCCCAGATGGATTTAAAGTGGGGAAACAGTTGCTCACCTGTACTGCAGGTAAAGTCAAAGTGGGCAAACACAGATGGGGCCAACATGGAACCCGAGGACAAACCTACATGGGACCCATAAGACAGCCCAGATTGAGCCTTGGGTGGGGTCCACGTGGGCACACAGAGTTTTATCTTTGTCACCACTATTAGTGTACGTGGTACGGCCGAGATGGACCACCCTTCGTTGTCGCCCCCTAGTGGAATGCAAATGATAGTCTAAGTTTAGAAATATTGCGAAGTCAGTGACCAGCTCTTAATACTATGATGCTGAGATTCACCTTATAATTTGAGAGCCTTTGCAAACTTTGCTTAATGGAAGAAATGGCTGTGGTTGTAGTCCTAGTTTCTATGGCAGAAGGGAACTACAGTACATGCAGATTTTGAGCTGTTTGGCGCTGTAGACCTTATGTCACAAAACCCTACATAATACAATAAAGTAAAAAAAACCCAAAAGCGTAATAGGACTCTTAAAAAAGTTTTGTGCCTCATTTTTTAAAATCCATTTTCTCATTTTAGCTTTTTTTTTCTAAAATGCTAATAGTCGTCATAAATGTCAAGTACTTTGTCTTAAACGAGTAATGGTGTAGTGTGGGAGTGTTCCTGATTCTGGGATGAGGATGGCTGAGAATAAAGCTGTGTGGTTTTAATGGTCTGTATCTAGACTCTCCTCACAACTGAGTGAGGACAAACAGGAAGGTAAATCATTCTCATCAGTGAGGAGAGACAAATAGGTCAATATGGCCTATCAATAATGAAACAGAGCGGGGATGCATGTTGTTAGTGCTCAGATGGAAGGGTGGCGCAGGTGGGGTGAGGACTTACTCCAAGCATCCAAGTCGTAGATTCCACTTCACAAGGCTCTTTATAGATACAGTGGGGTAAAAAGTATTTAGTCAGCCACCAGTTGTGCAAGTTCTCCCACTTAAAAGATGAGAGAGGTCTCCAATTTTCATCATAGGTATACCTCAACTATGAGAGACAAAATGAGAAAAAAAATCCAGAAAATCACATTGTCTGATTTTTAAAGAATTTATTTGCAAATTATGGTGGAAAATGAGTATCTGATCAATAACAATAGTTCATCTCAATACTTTGTTATATACCCTTTGTTGGCAATGACAGAGGTCAAACATTTTCTGTAAGGAAATTGGGCTGCACGGTGGCGCAGTGGTTAGCACTGCGGCAGCACAGTTTACCCTTGGCCGGGGGATTGTGGGGATCATGGGATCGTGGGTTCGATCCCAGCCCCCGACCAACAGTGATCTGTGTGGAGTTTGCATGTTCTCCCCGTGTTGCGTGGGTTTACTCCGGGATTTCTCCGGTTTCCTCCCACATGCCAAAAACATGCATGTTAGGTTAATTGGCTGTTCTAAATTGTCCCTAGATATCTGTTTCCTATAGGCCCTTAGAATAGAGGGTTAGTATTAATGAAAGCGCTTTGAGTGGTCTTTGTGACTAGAAAAGCGCTATATAAGTGCAGGTTAGTTAGTTAGTTAGTAAGTCTTCACAAGGTTTTCACACGCTGTTGCTGGTATTTTGGCCCATTCCTCCATGCAGATCTCCTCTAGAGCAGTGATGTTTTGGGGCTGTCGCTGGGCAGCACAGACTTTCAACTCCCTCCACAGATTTTCTATGGGGTTGAGATCTGGAGACTGGCTAGGCCACTCCAGGGCCTTGAAATGCTTCTTACAAAGCCACTCCTTCGTTGCCTGGGTGGTATGTTTGGGATCACTGTCATGCTGAAAGACCCAGCCACGTTTCATCTTCAATGCACTTGCTGATGGAAGGAGGTTTTCACTCAAAATCTCACGATACATGGCCCCATTCATTCTTTCCTTTACACGGATCAGTCGTCCTGGTCCCTTTGCAGAAAAACAGCCCCAAAGCATGATGTTTCCACCCCCATGATTCACAGTAGGTATGGTGTTCTTTCTCCTTCAAACACGACAAGTTGAGTTTTTACCAAAAAGTTCTATTTTGGTTTCATCTGACCATATGACCTTCTCCCAATCCTCTTCTGGATTATCCAAATGCTCACTAGCAAACTTCAGACGGGCCTGGACATGTACTGGCTTAAGCAGGGGGACACGTCTGGCACTGCAGGATTTGAGTCCCTGGCGGCGTAGTGTGTTACTGATGGTAGCCTTTGTTACTTTGGTCCCAGCTCTCTGCAGGTCATTCACTAGGTCCCCCCGTGTGGTTCTGGGTTTTTTGCTCACCATTCTCGTGATCATTTTGACCCCACGGGGTGAGATCTTGCGTGGAGCCCCAGATCGAGAGAGATTATCAGTGGTCTTGTATGTCTTCCATTTTCTAATAATTGCTCCCACAGTTGATTTCTTCACACCAAGCTGCTTACCTATTGCAGATTCAGTCTTCCCAGCCTGGTGCAAGTCTACAATCTTGTTTCTGGTGTCCTTTGACAGCTCTTTGGTCTTGGCCATAGTGGAGTTTGGAGTCTGACTGTTTGAGGTTGTGGACAGGTGTCTTTTATACTGATAACGAGTTCAAACAGGTGCCATTAATACAGGTAACGAGTGGAGGACAGAGGAGCCTCTTAAAGAAGAAGTTACAGGTCCGTGAGAGCCAGAAATCTTGCTTGTTTGTAGGTGACCAAATACTTATTTTCCACCATAATTTGCAAATAAATTCTTTAAAAATCAGACAATGTGATATTCTGGATTTTTTTTTTCTCATTTTGTCTCTCATAGTTGAGGTATACCTATGATGAAAATTGGAGACCTCTCTCATCTTTTAAGTGGGAGAACTTTCACAATTGGTGGCTGACTAAATACTTTTTTGCCCAACTAATTAAAGCAACACTATGTGAGATTTTCATATTGGAATAATGTTTCCAAAGCTATTATGACGGTACGTCATCATTTGAAGGGGTGACTGTCACTTCCCTCGTAGCCTAAGTGGACCCTCATCACCTGCAGCAGTTCTGTTCTTGGTAGGACCACTGTAAGGATTACAACTATGATGACTATGACCTCAGTCCCAACAGCCAATCATTGAGAACAACTGTAGCTACCAACAACCAAGCAAACTGTGACTGGCATTTGGGACTGAGGTCATAGTCACCATAGTTGTAGTCTTTCCTGTGTCCCTACTCAGAACAGGAAAGTTACCTAGTGCTGCTTTAAAAGATACAGTGGTGTGAAAAAGTGTTTGCCCCCTTCCTGATTTATCTTTTTTTTTTGTATGTTTGTCACACTTAAATATTTCAGATCATCAACAAATTTAAATATTAGCCAAAGAGAACACAAGTAAACACAAAATGCAGTTTTTAAATGAAGGTGTTTATTATTAAAGGTAAAAAAAATCCAAACTTACATGGCCCTGTGTGAAAAAGTGATTGCCTTCTCCGTTAAAACATAAATCAACTGTGGTTTATCACATCTTTGGAAAGCTGAGTTCAATTTCTCTAGCCACACCCAGGCCTGATTACTTCCACACCTGTTCTCAATCAAGAAATCACTTAAATAGGACCTGTCTGACAAAGTGAAGTAGACCAAAAGATCCTCAAAAGCTATACATCATACTGCGATCCAAAGAAATTCAGGAACGAATGAGAAACAAAGTAACTGAGATCTATCAGTCTAGAAAAGGTTATAAAGTCATTTCTAAAGCTTTGGGACTCCAGCAAACCACAATGAGAGCTATTATCCACAAATGGCAAAAGCATGGAACAGTGATGAACCTTCCTAGGAGTGGCCGGCCAACCAAAATTACCCCAAGAGCGCAGCGACGACTCATCAAAGAGGTCACAAAAGACCCCACAACAACATCCAAAGAACTGCAGACCTCACTTGCCTCAGTTAAGGTCAGTGTTCATGACTCCACCATAAGAAAGAGACTGGGCAAAAATGGCCTGCATGGCAGAGTTCCAAGACAAAAAACACTGCTGAGCAAAAACATCATAAAGGTTCGCCTCAGTTTTTTTTTGTTTGTTTTTTGTTACTTATTTGTACCCGTAGGTAGATTTGGTTTGCAGTTTGGTGACAAGCCACCGGCTGCTGGTCGCTGCGTGCGCGAGCGCCCTAAACCTACATGTTTTTGGTATGTGGGAGGAAACCGGAGAAATCCCGGAGTAAACCCACGCAACACGGGGAGAACATGCAAACTCCACACAGCTCACTGTTGGTCAGGGGCTGGGATCGAACCCACGATCTCATGATCCCCGCGATCCCCCGGCCGAGGGTAAACTGTGCTGCCACAGTGCTAAACCACTGCACCACCGTGCAGCCCAGTTTTGCCAGAAAACATCTCGATGATCCCCAAGACTTTTGGAAAAATACTCTGTGAACTGACATGACAAAAGATGAACCTTTTGGAAGGTGTGTGTCCCATTACAGCTGGCGTAAAAGTAACACAGCATTTCAGAAAAGGAACATCATACCAACAGTAAAATATGGTGGTGGTAGTGTGATGGTCTGAGGTTGTTTTGCTGCTTCAGGACCTGCAAGACTTGCTGTGGTAAATGGAACCATGTATTCTGTTGTCTACCAAAAATCCTGAAGGAGAATGTCCGGCCATCTGTTCGTGGCCTCAAGCTGAAGTGTACTTGGGTTCTGCAGCAGGACAATGATCCAAAACACACCAGCAAGTCCACCTCTGAATGGCTTAAGAAAAGCAAATTGAAGACTTTGGAGTGGCGTAGTCAAAGTCCTGACCTGAATCCAATTGAGATGCTGTGGCATGACCTTAAAAAGGCAGTTCATGCTCAAACCCTCCAATGTGGCTGAATTACAACAATTCTGCAAAGGTGAGTGGGCCAGAATTCCTCCACAGCGCTGTAAAAGACTCATTGCCAGTTATCACAAATGCTTGATTGCAGTTGTTGCTGCTAAGGGTGGCCCAACCAGTTATTAGGTTTAAGGGCAATCACTTTTTCACACAGGTCCATGTAGGTTTGGATTTTTTTTCTCTAAATAATAAACACCTTCATTTAAAAACTGTATTTTGTGTTTACCTGTGTTACCTTCGTCTAAAATTTAAATTTGTTTGATGATCTGAAACATTTAAGTGTGACAAACATACAAAAAATGAGAAATCAGGAAGGGAGCAAACACTTTTTCATACCACTGTATCTGTGTTATGTTCCAGCAATATAAAAGTACTCCTTTGATACATTGTGGCTGGACAACTCTCACTGGGAATACGTTTGACTGATTGTTGGCAATACCAACCAAATTCTCACAACGGTCGTATAGAGACCGGATAGCTTACAGCAACGAGCCTGATACCCCATAATCCTTAAGCACCCCCCCACAAGAGACCATGACAGACACAATTCAGTGCCTTCTCCAAGTCCACAAAACACATGTAGACCTGTTGAGCAAACTCTCACAAAGCCTTGAGGATCCTTGAGAGGGTAAAGACTTGGTCTGATGTTACACGGTCAGGCTGCTGATGGGGACCGCTGTTCTGTGGTACAAATCAACAAAATGAAGCACTCCCCACAGCCATTGTTTGGTTTTAAGTAAAACTTGTAATATTGGTGTCATCTCAAAACTGGAAACGGCACAGACAACCGTTTTGTTTTCCTAGCATTAACCAGTTTCACTGTTTTTCTACATTATTTCAAGAAGCTGTCTAAGCCAACTTAACTCAGGCGACTGCAGAGGTACTCGAGTTCATCCGGCAGCAGGCTGTTGGCAATGTACACAGCACAGCAGGTGACGGGTGTCAATTCTTTCAAAATGAGTCTGTGGAGGTGGAGGATGATTTGGAGAGAAGGGTATGGAAGCTGGGTGGAGGAAATCAAGTTTCCGGACCATTAACTAAGAACTTCAGTACCTCACCCCCAACAGCATCGTCATAAAAGCCCTCCCACACAGCTGCATCCTAAAGCCTAGATTCCTTTTGTACAATGCATGGTGCTAATAAATGTTCATTGGGAAGATAATGTTATTTATCTGTCTCTACTTTGCTGAGAACAGTGTGAAGGCTTTTCTGAAAAAGTAATCCTATATTTTGTCAAATCTGCAAATTTTTTCCATGGATTCTGCTCACTGAAAAAACAAAAGCCAGGCACAGCCCTTTAGCTGGTGGTACTACCATGGAAGCCATACTGCACTACTATAAAGAGAAATAAGCAGAAAGAATGTTGAAGAACCTGTGTTTCATGTGGATGGGTTTGAGTGTGCTGGATTTTTTTCTTTTACTAATAAAATGTCTCTTTTATCTGGTGAATAAAGAAAAAGCTGCAGTCACAGAGATGCATTTTTAGTGATTTATTTTAGTCAAAGAGGGAAAAGCACGTAACGCTGCATGCAGACAGTGTGATGGGGAGATCTTCTGAGTTGTGTGAACAAGGCAGAGTTCATTAATACAGATGGATAAGTGTAGAATGCTGAGTCAGCAGTTTCTGTAAGAGCATCTTGTGAGGGACAGTAATCTGGAGGGCGAGACAGAGTCCAGGAGAAAAACGTGATATGTGTTGTCTAGGGATATCAGGAAGAAAGTGTAATAAAAAAAAATGCAAAACTAAAGGAATCCTTCACATGATACGCAGGGGTCTACAACCTTTGGCTGTGGTGCCACATAAGGCTCGTTTGGCCATAATGAGACACAAAACACAGAAAAGAAAAACACCAGAAATTCAACATATTTATAAATCCTCTTAAATTTACCTGGGAAAAAAATGGAAATTTAGAAAGGAAGATGCTAATTTAAAGGGGACATACAATATATGAGTTCTTTTGTGCATCAGGTCGGGGTATCTGGAGTCACTACCAACAGAAAAACTTAAAAAAAAAGCCCAATCCTGTCACTTTGTTAGGGTCAGCCTTCGTCTCAGTACTGCTCAGTGACCTGATTGAAAACATCTGCTTTGTGATGTTCTCCTCTTAAATATGCAAGTTCTCTTATTTTTGATTATTACTACTTGTGATTTTCTATTTTTTCTTTTAAATTTCCCCGTAAATATGTAAATTTTCACGTTTTTGCATTAAATTGGCAATTTTTATGTAAACTTGTGAGATGTCTGTCTAGTTGGAAATTTATGAGGAAAGTTTCAAATTATGATGAAAAGTTGCAAATTTATGAGTAAACAGTCACAAGTCTATGATTAAAAAAGTTGCAAATTTAAGAGGAAAAAAGTTGCAAATTTACAGGGAAAAAGTTGCAAATTTATGAGAAAAAAGTTGCTGAGTGTGGGAGTAAGATTGCGTGAAGGAGAGGGTGAGTGAGAGTGAGTGAGCAAGCAAGTGCGTGTGAGAGCATGAGGGAGTGAGTGTATGTGCTGGTGGGGGTGCTGGACTGAGGGGATAGCGCCTCCTGATACCTCCTGGCCGCGGGTGCTCCCTTGAATTGGGGGAGGTGGCCCCCCGTGGGGCTCCCTGCACCTTTTTGCCGCCTGCCCTGGGTGTGGGGGCTTTGGGGCTTTTGGGCTTCCAGGGCTCTGGGGTGGGCACGGGCCCGCTGTGTGTGTGGGGGCGTGTGATGGTTTCCAGCCCAGAAAGGGGTTGGGTGGGTGGGGGCATTGGCCTTCTGGTGCCTGGGGCCCGGGGGTGGTGTTGGTCCCGCTGGGATGCACCACGCCGGCCTCCCTCAGCCGTCCCTCCTGGGGCGGTTACATGGCTGTCTTGGGGCTTGCTGGCTTTGGGGCATTTGTGCTCTGTGGGGGTTGGTGCCACTGTCTTGCTTGCTCTGTCTTTCTGGGGGGGGGGGGGTTGCTCTGACCTGCCGCCCTCTTTGTATGTTTCCTGGCAAACCACTGTCATACACGCGCATGCACACACGTATACAGTATGGTCTTTTACAGGTGCAGATACCAGACTCGTGATGAGACCTTTTCAGAAGAAGAAACAGTCCTTCTTCTGTTTGTTTCAGTTGTGTTAGTGTGTTTGTCTTCTTTGTTTGTCTCCCCCACCCCCGGTTGGGTCCTTCATGGGTAAAACAATTTAAATAAAGTATTAAAGGTTATTACAAGAGGAGTTTATAAATAATATACTGTAACGTGCTGCTCGACATGGCGACGTCCCACCGGGAGATTCGAACTCACGCCTCCCGCTCCGGAGTCCCGCACCCTACCTGTGTCGCCAATAGGGTCAACCCACTTGGCAAGCCAAGTAGGGTGCTCATATTGAGTTCGCTACACTACTCCCCTCTGGTTCTCGACATCGTCCCGATGTCAGCGCCCCATTACTGCTTTGGACAGGAGATCCCACTTCTGACACCAGTGTAACGTGCTGCTCGACATGGCGACGTCCCACCGGGAGATTCGAACTCACGCCTCCCGCTCCGGAGTCCCGCACCCTACCTGTGTCGCCAATAGGGTCAACCCACTTGGCAAGCCAAGTAGGGTGCTCATATTGAGTTCGCTACAATACAGTACATACACACGTGGACAAAATTGTTGGTACCCCTCTGTTAATGAAAGAAAAACCCACAATGGTCACTGAAATAACTTGAATCTGACAAAGGTGGTAATAAATAAAAATTCTATGAAAATTAACCAATGAAAATCAGACAATGCTTTTGAATTATGGTTCAACATAATTATTTTAAAAAACAAACTCATGAAAAAGGCCTGGACAAAAATGATGGTACCCCTAGAAAAGATTGAAAATAATGTGACCATAGGGACATGTTCAACCAAGATGTGTCCTGTAATTAACATCACAGGTGTCTTCAAACTTGTAATCAGTCAGTCGGCCTATTTAAAGGGTGACAAGTAGTCACTGTGCTGTTTGGTGACATGGTGTGTACCACACTAAACACGGACCAGAGGAAGCAAAGGAGAGAGTTGTCTCAGGAGATTAGAAAGAAAATTATAGACAAGCATGTTAAAAGTAAAGGCTATAAGACCATCTCCAAGCAGCTTGATGTTCCTGTGACTACAGTTGCACATATTCAGAAATTTAAGATCCACGGGACTGTAGCCAACCTCCCTGGACGTGACCACAGGAGATAAAATGGAAGAGACGGATAATACGAATGGTAACAAAAGAGCCCAGAACAACCTCTAAACACATTCATGGTGAACTCCAAGGTCAAGGTACATCAGTGTCAGATCGCACCATCCGTCGTTGTTTGAGCCAAAGTGGACTTCATGGGAGACGACCAAGGAGGACACCACTGTTGAAAACAAATCATAAAAAAGCCAGACTGGAATTTGCCAAACTGCATGTTGACAAGCCACAAAGCTTCTGGGAGAATGTCCTATGGACAGATGAGACAAAACTGGAACTTTTTGGCAAGGCACATCAGCTCTATGTTCACAGACACAAAAATGAAGCATACCAAGAAAAGAACACTGTCCCTACTGTGAAACATGGAGGAGGTTCTGGGGTTGCTTTACTGCATCTGGCACAGGGTGTCTTGAATCTGTGCAGGGTACAATGAAATCTCAAGGCTATCAAGGTATTCTAGAGAGAAATGTGCTGCCCAGTGTCAGACAGCTTGGTCTCAGTCGCAGGTCATGGGTCTTGCAACAGGATAATGACCCAAAACACACAGCTAAAAACACCCAAGAATGGCTAAGAGCGAAACATTGGACTATTCTAAAGTGGCCTTCTATGAGCCCTGATCTAAATCCTATTGAACATCTGTGGAAGGAGCTGAAACATGCCGTCTGGAGAAGGCATCCTTCAAATTTGAGACAACTGGAGCAGTTTGCTCATGAGGAGTGGGCCAAAATACCTGCTGAGAGGTGCAGAAGTCTCACTGACAGTTACAGAAATCATTTGAACCACAATTCAAAAGCATTGTCTGATTTTCATTGGTTAATTTTCATAGAATTTTTATTTATTACCACTTTTGTCAGATTCAAGTTATTTCTGAGACCATTGTGGGTTTTTCTTTAATTAATGGAGGGGTACCAACAATTTTGTCCACGGCTGTATACAGTATATGTACTGTATAAAGCCCCTTTTGGCAAAGTAAATCTGTTTGGCACAATCAGGGAAGCAGATTTCTGTTCTGCTTACCTAGCTGCTTGACAGGACAAGGGGGAAAAAAGAAAAAAAGTTGCAAGTTTACGAGAAACAAGTGCAAATTTATCAAAAAAAAATTTATCCATCTGGAAATTTATGAGGAAAAGGTTTCAAATTATTAGGAAAACGGCAAATTATGAGGGGAAAAACCACCTGCTGAAGAGACTGGGCAGAACAGAAAACCTGCAATGGAATGGCCCTCCATGGGACACGATTGCCCACCCTTGTAGCAGAACTGACCCAGAGCTGACCCATCCAGTTATTGTATGGGGCTTAAATTGCAAATGTATAATCACAAACGTGCACAGGAAAGCGTGAACTGCAGCTGAAGGATCATTGCTTTCCCCCCAGAAGTGCCCTTTTAGAGAGCTTTATTTTCTAACGGTATTGTAGATTTTAATTTTCCACCAGGAAAACACCAATTGCCCATCAAATGTGTTTTAATGTCTGATAACTATATTGTTCCAAACAAGTCCATGTGAACTGCTGCCAAACCCCAGTGCACCCCCCCACACACACACACTCTCCATTGTGCACCGACCGACCTGACTGGAGCAACTGCAGCTTCTTTCTGTCTCCCTCAAGCAGAGTTTCAGGTTAGTGTGTTAAGGCAGTGGCACTGGTGCTCTGCATCTGTAGACATTTCCATATTTTAATTGCTCTAAGCTTCGGTATTTTGTGTTGCCATTGTGCAGTTGATGGTTTCTTTTTTAACAAAGGGGGATGTTGGTTGTGGGGGGATAGTCATAAATTTAGGATACTGGTGTAAATGCAATTTTAGGACAAATTTGTGAGAATAAAGGTGCAAAAATATTATTAAAAAAATGTTAATTTTCTATTGAAAAAAATCACAAATTTGCTATATGCAATTCCCAAATTTATGAGGAAAAAAAATTACATTTTTGTGAGAAAAATACAACTTCCAAAACACATTTTCAAGAAAAAAGTAATAAATTTATAGCAATAAAGTCACACATTTACAAGAAAAACTTTTTTATGCCCTTTTTTTTTTTTTTACTTTTTTCTCTCAAATATCAGATGTTCTCGCCAATTAATGAGGTTTATCTTGGAAACTTTAATATTTTTCTTGGACTTTTTTTTTATATATATACAAATATGCAACTTTTTTTAATATATACAAATATGCAATTTTTTCTTACCAAATGTATTATAGTTGTATTAAATTTAGTATTTTTTTCCTATAAATTTTCCAGGTTTTGTGATAAAATTGTTAGGTTTTCCCCCCACACAAATTTACACCAATATACTCATAAATTTGCAACTTTTTTTCTGTAACATTTGCAACTTTTCCTCATATTTTCATGATTTTCCTTGTCCATTTGCTCCTGTCTTCTCACTCATAACATAAGTTGTCCTGTATAAACTATCCTCACAGTCTTTATGGGGACAGAGGGTGGCAGGTTAGCAGAGGAAGGATTTTGAATTATTCTGTAAAATTCAGGAGGAAAAAAGTGATAAATTTACAAGAACAAAAAAAGTCAAAATTGCTGAGAAAAACAATAAAATTTAGGAGAAAAAAGTTGTAAATATACAAGAAAAAAAGTCAAAAATTTAGGGGGAAAAAGTTGCAAATTTAAAAGAATAAAAGGCAAAATTTGATGAGACAAAAATATAAAATTTGGGAGATAAAAGTTGCAAGAAAAAACGTCAAACTTGATGAGGAAAAAATGTAAAATTTAGGGGGAAAAAAGCTGTGAATTTAAAAGAAGAAAGTCAAAAATGGAGGAAAAAATGTCAAATTTAGGAGAAAAAAGTTGCAAATTTGCAAGAAAAAAGTAAAAAAAAATTTAGACAAAAATGTAAAATTTAGGAGAAAAAAGTGATAAATTTACAAGAACAAAAAAAGTCAAATCGAGGAAAAAAATGTAAAATTTAGGAGAAAAAAGTTACAAATTTAAAAGAAAAAAGTCACAAATTGATGAGACAAAAAATGTAAAATTTAGGAGAAAAAAGTTGCAAATTTAGGAGAAAAAAAGTAAAAAAAAAATTAGACCAAAAATGTCAAATTTAGGAGAAAAAAATTGCAAATTTACAAGAAAAAAGTAAAAAAAAATTTGACAAAAATGTAAAATTTAGGAGAAACAAGTTGTAAATTTAAAAGAAAAAAAAGTCAAAATTTGATGAGACAAAAAAATGTAAAGTTTAGGAAAAAAAAGTTGTGAATTTAAAAGAAAAAAGTTAAAAATCAAGAAAAAAATGTAAAATTTAGGAGAAAAAGTTGCAAATTTAAAAGAAAAAAAGTCAAAAATTGATGAGACAAAAAATGTAAAATTTAGGGGAAAAAGTTGTAAATTTACAAGAAAAAAAAGTAAAAAATTTTGACAAAAAAATGTAAAATTTAGGATTAAAAATTGATAAATTTACAAGAACAAAAAAAGTCAAAATTGCTCACAAAAAAATATAAAATTTAGGAAAAATGTTGTGAATTTAAAAGAAGAAAGTCAAAAATTGAGGAAAAAATGTCAAATTTAGGAGAAAAAAGTTGCAAATTTGCAAGAAAAAAAGTAAAAAAAAAATTTGACAAAAAATGTAAAATTTAGGAGAAAAAGGTGATAAATTTACAAGAACAAAAAAAAAGTCAAAATTGCTGAGGAAAAAAATGTAAAATTTAGGAAAAAAGTTGTGAATTTAAAAGAAGAAAGTCAAAAATTGAGGAAAAAATTTAAAATTTAGGAGAAAAAAGTTGCAAATTTGCAAGAAAAAGGTTAAAAAAAATTAACAAAAAATGTAAAATTTAGGAGAAAAAAGTGATAAATTTACAAGAACACAAAAAGTCAAAATTGCTGAGAAAAAAAATGTAAAATTTAGGAGAAAAAAGTTGCAAATTTAGAAGAAAAAAGGGAAAAATTGATGAGACAAAGAATGTAAAATTTAGGAGAAAAAAGTTGTAAATTTATGAGAAAAAAAAGTTAAAAAAAAATTTTTTTTTACCAAAAATGTAAATTTTAGGGAAAAAAAGTTGCAAATTTACAAGAAAAAAGTCAAAAATAAATGAAAGAAAAAATTATAATTTAGGAGAAAAAAGTTTTAAATTTACAAGAAAAAAGTCAAAAATCGATGAGGAAAAAATGTAAAATTTAGGAGGAAAACAGTTGCAAATTTAGAAGTAAAATGTTGGAAATTTACATTCAAAAGTCACAAATTTATAAGAACAAGGTTGCAACTATATAAGAAAAGGGTTAAAAAAAATAAGGTCAGAGTAGCCAAGTGTGTTTACATTTTTATCTCAGCTGTTTAATTTAGTCATCTGAAGTAAAGGGACAGTTACAATATGTCAGGATGCTCTTTGTGGATTGCAGTGCCGCTTTCAACACCATCATAGCTGACATTCTTACCAAAAAACTGCTGACCTTGGGTCTTCTTTTCCTCACATGCAGCTGGATAAAAGATTTCTTGACAAACTATCCACAGATCATCAGGATTGGCTCCCACCTCTCCTCCATCATCACATTCAGCACCGGTTCACCACAGGGCTGTGAGCTGAGCCCTCTTCTCTTCTCACTGCATACCTTTAACTGTTCACCAGCATCCCCCGCTAACTAGCATCATTAAATGTGCAGATGACACCACTGTCACTGGACTCATCTTGGGTGGAGACGAGTCGACCTACAGGCAGGAGGTGCACAAACTGTCAGTGGTGTTCTGTTAACATAACACTACTCAAACTAAAGAACTCATCATAGATTTCAGGAAAAGCAGTACAAATTTCCAGCCACTTTTCATCAGTGAACATTGTGGAGAGAATAAAGTCATTTAAATTCCTCGGCATTCCTATGTCTGACAGTCCCTTCTGGTCCAGTAACACCTCCGCCATCATCAAGAAGGCCCAGCAGCGCTTACATTTCCTGAGGATGCTCGGGAAGGACGAGGAATGCACCCCGACCGGCTTGGTGCAGCACGAGATCGACACCAGTGAGACCAGGCCCATTCGGCTCCGCCCACACCTGCTGCCCTTTTCAAGGCGGGCAGCAGCAGAACAAAAAGTGTGAGAAATGCTGGAGGCAGACACCATTGAGCCCTCCAGTAGCCCCTGGGCAGCGCCGGTGATGCTGGTCAAGAAGAAGGACGGATCGTGGCGGTTCTGTGTGGATTACCGGCGCCTGAATGACGTCACCCGTAAAGACTCCTACCCCCTGCCCCACATCGATGACGCGCTGGACCACATTGCCGGCTCCAGCTGGTTCAGCTCGCTGGATCTATGCAGCGGCTATTGGCAGGTAGAGCTCTCACTTGAGGCCCGCTAAAAAACAGCCTTCTCCATTGGGCAGGGACTGTATCAGTTTAAAATTATACCGTTTGGACTCTGCAACACCCCGGCCACCTTTGAGCGCTCGATGGAGCGAGTGCTGGCTCACGTGCCCCGGAGCCACTGCGTTGTTTATCTGGATGACCTACTGGTGCATGCAGCTGATTTTGACAGTGTCCTGTCCAATCTCCGAGAAGTACTGGACGCCATCCAACAGGCCGGACTGCGGTTGCACCCGAGGAAGTGTCACCTATTTTGGCGGGAGACCACCTTCCTGGGCCACATCATCAGCGCAACGGGAGTCGCCACCGATCCAGAAAAGGTGGCGGCGGTGAAAGACTGGCCAGTGCCGTGGAATGTGGGAGAGCTGAGGAGCTTTCTCGGACTTGCCTCCTATTATAGGAGGTTTGTGAAAGACTTTGCCACCATCGCCGGCCTGCTGCATCAGCTGATGCAGAAAGGACACGCATTTCAGTGGAGTGAGAACCGTGCTGCTGCTTTTTCCAAACTTTGCGCAGCACTCATCGGAGCCCCCATCCTGCAGTACCCCGACCCGAACCACCCTTTCATCGTGGACACAGACGCCAGCAACCAGGGCATCGGGGCGGTGTTATCCCAGAAGGGAGAACACGGAGAGCAGGCAGTCGCTTTTTTCAGCCACACTCTCAGCAGAGCCAAAAGGAATTATTGTGTTACTCACAGAGAGCTGTTGGCTGTCATCCAGGGGCTTCGCCATTTTCACCCGTATGTGTACGGGGGGGGGGGGGGGTCCAGCTCAGGATGGATCATGCTTCCCTGACCTGGTTGTTGAACTTTAAGGAACCGGATGGACAGTTGGCGAGATGGCTGGAGGCACTGCAGGATTATGATTTTCAGATTGTGCATCGGGCGGGCCGCCTCTATGCCAACGCTGACGCTCTGTCTCAGCGTCCCTGTGCTGCGGAGGACTGTCATCACTGCCAGCGGGCAGAGGATCGAGACCAAGCCGTCCCACAAGCTGCTGGTCTCCGGACCGCCTCAAGCAGAAATAATGCAGCGACGCACAGCTCCTCCTCGGATGATCAGGCAGCCTCCCCCAGCGATGATGTCACAGAGGTCCTTGGCATACAGCAGCTGCAGAGTGAGAAGGACAGAGACCCGGTCATTTCTCAGGTTCGGCAGAGGTTGGACGCCGGCCAGTGGCCCGCCTGGGAGGTTGTGTCGGCACTGGACCCAGAGACTAAGGCCCTACACTCCCAGTGGGCCAACCTCCGCTGTCACAAGGGCGTGGTGTATCAGCAGCGGCAGACTCCAGCTGGGCAGCGGCATGTCTGGCAGCTGCTGGTTCCTCGTTGACTCCAGCCCAACGTACTCCAGCTGGTTCATGGGGCAGTAGGAGCGGGCCACTTCAGGGTGACAAAGACTTTGCAGCGTCTTCGAGCTCGGTTCTACTGGCCCAGATGTCACCAGGATGTGGAGCTCCACGTCCATTGCTGTGACACCTGCACAGCTCAGAAAGGGCCAACTCAGCGATGCCACACTCCCTTGCAGCAGTACCAGGTGGGAGCACTGATGGAGCGGGTGGGAGTGGACATTCTGGGCCCTCTTTCGACTACGGACTGGGGGAACCGCTACTTGCTGGTCGCAATGGATTATTTTACCAAGTGGCCAGAGGCGTATGCGGTCCTGGATCAGAGCGCCGCTACGACGGCATCAAAGCTGGTGGACGAAATGTTCTGTCGGTTTGGCGCACCGGAGGAGCTGCACAGCGATCAGGGTCGGAACTTCGAGGCAGAGGTCTTCAGAGAGGTCTGCAAGCGGCTGGGCATCCGGAAGACCTGGACCACCCCGCAGCATCCACAGAGCGACGGCCTGGTCGAACCATTCAACCGGACCCTCACCACCCAGCTTACTATTCTAGTGGACCAGCGACAGCGAGACTGGGACCTGCATCTGCCTTTTGTTCTGTGGGCGTACCAGACGGCAGAACTGAGTGTATGACTCCCGCTGCCAGGGGAGGGACTTTGCACCGGGAGATTGAGTCTGGGTTTTCTGCCCTGAGAGGAAAAGAGGACGATCACCGAAGTTGGCGAGCCATTGGTCGGGACCGTGCGTGGTTCTGCAGAGACTGTTGGATGTGGTGTACAGGGTGAGGCTTAAGAAAAGGGACCGGGTCGTAGTACTTCACCGTGACCATCTCGCCCCGTACTAGCCATCCGCCCCGCTGGTGGTCAAACCGGAGCCTTCACCCTGACCAGATACTCCAACCGTGACTCAGATGGACACTGGCGGGCCTGTACGTGCTGGTCGTCGGCATCGGAGGCCGCCCCGACACCTGGATGGGTTCATGTTGGACTTTTGAGTTGGACTTTCATTTTCTGGGGACAGAAACCAGTAGAGGATGTTATTTTTGTGTATGTTTAGTGTTATTACTGTGTTATTATACTGCTGTGTCATTATAACTGCGTTATAATGACCCAGCAGTGTTATAGGTAGAATTAGAGCAGGAGTGATTATGTGTTGTGTAACCCTGATATAAACGGAGGTCGGTGAGAATGACCTCCCCTCCTGTCTGTGTTCGTAGTGGTGTTTTAATAAAGCCTGTTGTGTCGCAGCCATCTGCTCCTTTTCTCTGTGTGAACCTTGCATACTGTACATCACAATACAGTATATACAGTACTAGGTGAACAATAGATAGATTGTGGCGGTAATAGAACAGGTCAGAGGCAACGAGCTGGGAGGGTACAAAGTTTTATTCCTCCAACATACTCAAGCACGCTTCGTAGCTCCTGTGAGCTACTGCGCTGCTGAAGCATGTGTAACAAGCTCTTTTATACAAGTTATACAGACAGAGAGAATGCATGGAACATTAGCATAGTGATTGTCATCTAATACACATCAGTCAATACATATCATTAGCATGACATCAGCTGGCACCAGGATGTCCTTTCTGTCCTTGGGGTGGGGGGAGGGGGCATACATAGTAGTCCAGTCTGATTGCCCCCCGGGATTCTCTGTCCATATGTCAATTGTCCTACCCTTCTTCCAGCCCTGATGGGTGTGAGATAATGTCCGTCCGCAGCGTGCTGGGTCACCACAAGATGTTCTTTATTGACCCCAAACTGGAAAATTTGAAAGTGTTATGAGATGACTACTGTTGTGAAATGGCGCTATATAAATAAAGTTTAATTGAATTGAATTGAATTGAAATTTCAGTGTAACAGCAGCATGACACAGTAAGATGACTAGATGACAGAAATACACACATCATAATAGGGTAGGAAATAGAAAAAAGAATTACCTAGGGAAAGTAAAATGCTTAAGTAACTTTATATACATCATAGACTACAACTAAAAAATGTCAGGACAATAACAACAACACACAAATAAAGCATATTACAATATGTGGGGGGGGTGGGGTACAAGCTCGCCTGTGTGCGTGCGTACGTGCATGCACTCAAGCCCATATGACCCTGTGGGGAGAAGGGATTTGCAAATAAACACACACAAAACTTATGTACAAATGTAAATGGAAAAAATACATACTGTGGTGTAGTGAGTGTGGAGTGTGTGCGCTGCCGTGCCCGCCCCTAGTGTGACGTCAGGCGGGCACGGCCCTTGTGTATAAATAGATCGGTTCTGATAATAAAGGTTGAACTTGCTGCATGACAGACAAGACTCCTGTCCCTCATTTTAAGTACATACATAACATTTGGCATACGGGCTACCTCCACCACTAGCACCGTTTCTAGAGTACATGAGAGAGCCGGTGATCCTGTGGCCGCAGTGGAGGGCCATGTTCGAGGATTACATCAGGGCGCTGGGCTTAAGTAGGCTCGACAGGAGACGACAGCGAGCACTCCTGGCCCACAATCTCAGGGCGGAGGGGTGAAGAATTCTCGGGAAGCTAACAACCCGGTCTGTGCCTATGGACAGGTTAGCTGCTAAGCTAGCTTTGCACCAAAACCAAGCTACAAGCTACCGGCTAGACTTCAAGGTAGGACCGGGGCTACAAATGGAGGAGTCCCCGGTCACTGAAGACAGCGGGCTAGTCAAGGAGCTCAGCACGGTACAGGACCATAGCGCTGATGAGTCAGATGGCACAGTGTGCAGCGACAGCAGAGAGGGAGAGCAGCAGGAGTCATCCCCGCAGCTGGAGGCTAGGCAGCGAGTGAGCGGGACCATGGAAGATGAGAACCCCGGGGAAGAACAGTGACAGCCGGGCATGGAGACGACGCAGCGGAGCACCTGGAATGAGGGTACTGAGAGCAACGACGAAACGCCTGGGTCGGAGAGTGACACCGACGAGAGTGATGCTAAGAGCCACAAGGTAGAGCAACAGCAGCCGGACAAGGAGGCAGCACAGCGGAGTGCCTGGAACAAGGGTGCTGGGAGCAGCGGCAAGGTGCCGGGGTCGGAAAACGACATCGGCAAAAGCGATGCTGTGAGCCACAGGAGTGAGCAACAGCAACCGTGCACCACGGAAGTCGGGCAGTGTCTCAGTGCCGGAGCTCAGGCCACCCTGGACGAGGGTGCCGAGCATTACGGCGAGCCACCCGAGGCAGCGAGTGGCGCTGACGAGCAGGCTTCGGGTCTCCCCGGAGCTTGGCCATGGGGGGCCGGAGTGTTTTCGGACAATGATGGCAGCTGCGGCAGTGTTGAAAGCAGTCAGGAGCGGACCGATGAGCATGGAGAGATGGTGTGCCGAACAGTAGCACGGTGGGTCCTGAGGAATGAGGCAGTCAGTGGTGAAGAGTGATATTTTTGCAGGAGAGGTTGGTTTTGATCCCGGAGGCAGACGGCGGCCAGGGGCGTTCTTGCGGTGGGGCTGCCCGGGACCTCTGAGCCGGTCTTACCTGCAGCAGCCAGGGGCATCCATGATTTGGGGCTGCCCTGGTCCCCCGGGCCGGTGTTACCTCTGGCTGCCGGTGGACATAGGTGTGTCTTAAATATCATTGATGTAAATATGTAGATATATACTCTGCTGGTGTGCACGTGAGTATGTATGTATGTTATGGGATTATTTTACTTACTTTAGAGACATGGTCCAATTTAGTTATTTTTTTGTGTGTATATTTTGAAAAAAAAAAGGAAAAAAAACACTGGTTTGAGTTATTTTGGGTGAATGTGATATGCCATTTTCCTACAGTTCATGATTCCTTGTTCCTTAGTGCACAATTCGGGTCCTAAATTGGGGAGGGTCTTGATTGTGTGTGTGGTTTGCATTTTTGTAAGAGGGAGGGGAATTGTGGTGTAGTGAGTGTGGTGTGTGTGTGTGCTGCCGTACCCACCCCTGGTGTGACTTCAGGCAGCCACGGCCCTTGTGCATATATAGTTCTGTTCTGATAATAAAGGGTGAACTTGCTGCATGACAGACGAGACTCCTGCCCCTCATTTTACATACATAACACATACACCTACCCATCCATCCATCCATCCATCTTCTACTACTTTTCTGGAGGTCCGGGTTGCGAAGGTAGCAGCTAAAGCAGAGAAGCCCAGACTTCCTTCTCCCCAGCCACCTGCTCCAGCTCTTCAGAGAGGATACCAAGACGTTCCCAGGACAGCTGGGAGACATAGTCCCTCCAGCATGTCCTGGGTCTGCCCCAGGGCCTTCTCCCAGTGGGACATGCCCAAACACCTTAAGTGGGAGGTGTCCAGGAGGCATCCTGATCAGATGCCCAAACCACCTCAACTGGCTCCTTTCAATGTGGAGGAGCAGCGGTTCTACTCTGAGCCTTTCCCGACTGACTGAGCTCCTCACCCTATCTCTGAGGGTGAGTCCGGCAATCCTACGGGGAAAGCTCATTTCAGCCGCTTGTATCCACGATCTCATTCTTTTGGTCATTACCCAAAGCTCATGGCCATAGGTGAGGGTAGGAATGTAGATTGACCAGTAAACTGACAGCTTTGCTTTAGAGCTCATCTCCCTCTTCACCACAACAGACCAGTACAACATCTGCATCACTGCAGAGGCTGCTCCAATCCATTTGTCAATCTATCTCTTCATTCTCCCCTCACTCGTGAATGAGACCCCGAGATACCACAGCTCTGGGCAGCTGCTTCAACAATGGAGGTGGAGAACATGGACTATTCAGACTCCATGTCTCCAGACTCCCTCGGAATGTGGCCGAAGTTCTTCCGGAGGTGGGAATTGAAGACCTCTCAGACAGGGGCCTCAGCCAGACATTCCCAGCATGCTCTCACTATACGTTTGGGTCTACCAGGTCTGAATGGCATTGGATCCAACTCACCACCAGGTGGTGATCTTTTGACAGCTCTGCACCTCTCTTTACCCGAGTGTCCAAGACATACGGTCGCAGGTCTGATGACACGATAACAAAATCGATCATCGACCTGCAACCTAGTGTGTCCTGGTACCACGTGCACATATGAACACCCTTACGCTTGAACATGGTGTTTGTTATGGACAAACTGTGGCTGGCACAGAAGTCCAATAACTGAACACCATTCTGGTTCAGATCAGGCAGGCCGTTCCTCCCAATCATGCCCCTCCAGGTTTCACCCCCTTCATTGCCCATGTGCGCATTGAAGTCCCCCAGTAGCACAATGGAGTCTTCAAGAGGAGCACTCTCCAGCACCCTAGTCAGAGACTCCAAAAACGGTGGGTACTCTGAACCATCATTTGGTGCATAGGCACAAATGATGGTCAGGACCCGTTTCCCAACCCAAAGGTGCAGGGAAACAACCTTTTCGTCCAATGGGGAGAACTCCAATGTTGAGGCAGCAAGGTGGGTGGGATTTCAGAATACCCACCCCTGCTCGCTGCCTCTCGCCCGGGAAAACTCCGGAGTAAGCCAAGCTGCAGCCCCTCTCCAGGAGACTGGTTCCAGAACCAGAGCTGTGCGTTGAGGTGAACCCAACTATATCTAGCCGGTATCTCTCAACCTTGTGCACCAGCTCAGGCTCCTTCCCCACCAGAGAGGTGATTAAGACTAAGAGCGATCCAATAGACTCCGATGATGAATGAAATATCAAGGATACATACACCTATACAGAATATATTTAGATCTCTACGGCCATACACAAAGTCCAAGCTGCCCCTATTGTTCCAACTGTATTACCAAGTACTATGACAATAAAGGCTTTCAGTCCTAGTACAAATTGGTTGAAAAAATGTTGAAAATATTTCTTTGCTAACATTTAAAAAAATGTCCAGATTTCACTGAAAAGTGAAAGATGAAAAGCCATCTTTTTCAGGTTGTTGAAAAGACAAGACCAGGGATGTCTGGGGACACCCAGAGCCCAAAGTGTGAACATCAATAAAAAAGACACAACACAGTGAGAAATTTGTGAAACATTCAACAGTGCTTTTTAAGTGTGTAGTACTTAAATGGTAAATGACATTCAATTATATAGCGCTTTTATTCTCATCTCTTGATTACCAAAGCGCTTTATAGATCCTGCTATCCACCCATTCACACACACATTCACACACTGATAGTGGCATGCTGCCTAACATGGCGCTTCCAGACCCACCAGGAGCAATTGGGGGTGAAGTCTCTTGCCCAGGGACACAACGGCAGTATATACTGTATATTGGCAGTATATTTTAGTACATAGTGGTGTATTGTACAACAGCACTAGCACTGGTTTCAAATTGTTCCACATATTATTTCACAACCACTGTGCCAAATGCAGAACTTTAAAAAAAAGCTGTTAAAATATGCATCTATATCTATATTTATAAATTTAAGAAATCTGTGTGTGTCTGTCTGTCACGATCATAGGACATCATAGGACGGCCTATGATGTCTGCGTGTTGTCCTATGATGATCCTATGATCTCAGGCTACATAGGACTCGCAATGCCATCATATAGACAATAGGACTTACTACTTATGATGTAGTGTCCTATGATGCCTGCCTTGATGTCTTTATGATGTCATATAGACCATCACTCACCATGCCTGCCTACCTACGATGGCGTGTCCTATGATGCCTGTCACAGGAGAAGACCCTTCACCAGCATAGGGTACGACAGACAAGGGATGCACAGACAGACAGGAAACGTGTGGCAGTGCCCCATGCACGTGCTGAGTCACATGAAGCCCGAAATGCCCGCAAAGCGAGCAACGCTGCACACCAGGCAAGGCACAGACAAGCTGAGACCCAGGAGATGCGGAATAGTCACCTGGCCACCAACGCTGCACGCCAGGCAAGGCACAGACAAGCTGAGACCGAATAGGAATCATTACTTTAAATCACACCCATTCGAAGCAGTAAATCTGGAAATCTCACTCAGTACGGCAGAAGGCACTCTATAAATTCAAGAAATCTCTGTCAGTGTGTCAGTCTGTCACCCCATTAAGAATAGGACACCCTACTTTAAACCACACCCATTCCAACCAGTACCCATGAAGAATGGCAGTCTACACTACAAATGTGTAAAATGCCAAGCAAAGCGCTGATTTTCTCTGGGTGCTCCGGTTTCTGGGTTTCGATGGACATGCACGGGTCTTCCTGAACAGAGTTGAAAGCCACTTTTTGCTCAGATCTATTTGCATGATCCTGTCCATGAACTGAAATTACAACACACCTATCCCCTCAACCAGTGGTCTGAACGAAGAAAAAGAAGAACAAGAAGACCCACCAGATGGAGAGCAATAGAGTGAGGAGAACTGCTGCACGTCAGAAAAGATGCCGTGAAGATGAAACACCTCAGGTTCGAGCAGTACGCCGCAGGCTTGATTGTGAACAACACAGCCGTCTCAGACAGGAGGAGACCCTTCAGCAACGGGCATGCAGAAATATTTGTTTATACTTGGTTTCTACGGGTATGGGCGGGGACGGGTATGCACGGGTATGTACTAGTTTTTATAAAGCACTGCAAAGAGTCCCAGTGGTTGTAAAAATATATTTGACTTTTGAGAGAACGATCCCCACCACCATCACCAAATGCCAACAGCTATTTTGAGGATAAATTTGGGCAAAATCCTGTGGAATGAACAGCCCAATTATTGGAGGGGTTTTTTTTTTTGTTTTTGTTTTTTTTTCTTAATATGGATAGGAACAGACCAATTTTGAACAACTGTTTTCTAGTTAAATATGGTCTGTGTTAGACAGACTAAGCATGCCCAGGTTTTGATGTCTATTTGTGGGCTATGTAGTGTTGTTCTTAGGACTTATTATTGTGTGACACAGGTGGTGGCTTCACCTTCCGGTTCCGCCTCCACCTGGGGTACAAGAGGACCGTGAGGAAGGGGGGCAGTCTCTTTGATCACTTCTCAGCCTAGCGGGAGCACTTCTGTATAACTCGTGAGTCTATAACAAAGTCTTGTTCAGTTCCACCTTAAGTCTCGTCATTCACCCTCAATTACAGACATAACATTTGGTGATGAGGGTAAAAACATGGACGTGGGAGTCACTATCATTCTTCCTTTTCTGGAGCTTCCCGGCGAGCCACCGGTCCCTTGGGTTTGATGGTTCACCACATTCCAAAATTACTTGGTGGCTCTGAATCTTGGTGAACTGAAGAAGATATGGGCTCGTGCAATATTGGTTCATAGTTTGGGTATGGAAGGACAGCGTATCCTTGCTACCTTGGGTGCTAGAGATAGCTTTGAGGACATTGTTGAGCTAATGGCATGGCATTTTCACGCCCCGGAAAATGTCATTATCCGGGGGATCCAGTTTCGACAGCACCGCCAGTGGACTGGCGAGTCAGTGCAGCAGTTTGTAACAGACCTACGCCAGCTGGCCAGAGACTGTCAGTTTGGAGCGTTGGAGGAAGAGATGGTCGGCGACCAGTTGGCGGAACATGCTGTTTGCCCGGCTACGAGGTCAAAGCTCCCTACATACTCGGGCAAGTTGACATTATCCAAGTCCATCGAGATAGCTCAGCAGTGTGAAGCAGCGGACAGTCTATCACGTGACCTCGGTGAGAGAGCTACGCTACACCGCCCTGAATCACAATCAACGGCGCAGGCTGTGGACCTGGACAGCGATGATAGCGAGCAGGAGAAGGAGAAATGCGCTACAGCTGTAAAGATGAAGTCCGCCCCGGAATCGCCCAGGTGTTTGGGTTGTGAGTCCACTAAGCACGGTTGTAAGGCAAGAGAGTGTCTGGCAAGAGGAAAACACTGCAGCAAGTGCAGATTTCTGCATCATTTTGCCAGGATCTGTAATAGGTTTGAGCGAGGGGAATGGCAATATAAAGCTGACGCCCCTGCTCCAACTCCTATGGTTATCCACACCGTCTCTCCAAACACTGATGGCCATACATACTGCATGGTGAAGCTGGACGGAGTGGAGGTGCCGCTGCTGATTGACACAGGCGCACTAAGGTCCGTGTTGAATTGGCCTACCATGAGGAGTTTCTTCCCATACTACCGAGTGAGAGATTATTCAGCGCCATTGTGTGGGTATGGAGGAAAAAGGCTAGCCATTGTGGGTTTGGTGGAACTGACAGCTAGGTACAAATCGGCGGAGGTGTCCAACCTGCAGTTCGTGGTGACCACCGATGGCGAGAATATTATGGGCTGTGGTGGAGAAGAGTGATCGGGCTGTGGCTTGTGGGACCAGCCTGTTCCGTGAGTGGTGGACAATGCTGTATGGGATGAACCTTGGCCTAGTATTCTGGAAGATGAGCAGAACCAACCCCACCCAGGGCCATCATGGGAGGGTCCCGGTGTCAGTGCCCCAGTAACGCTAGCTGTGGGAACTTGGCGACGCAGTGGGACACCCGTGACAGTGGGTGGAGCCGAGTGGCTGGCCCACTCTGCTTCCAGAGTTTGGCTGGGAGGTACCGAGAAGCAAGGGGTCACAACGGCTTCACCAGTGTCTGAAATGAAAGCGAGTGGGGCAGGACCGGCTGGCATGGTAAAACGACGTGCCACTCAGGAACACTGGAAGCCAAGACGGGCCCCTCTAGGGGTCGCTGATGTGGTCCGACCCAGAGAGGAGGCCCGGTCAAGAGGGATTCGTAGAAAGAGCAAGCGACAGGAGGACCAGGGGCGACTGCAGGTGGTGGCCGTCCGAGAGGATGGCTACCTTCAGCTGTCTGGTGTCTCATGGCGGCATCCCAACGAGCTGTGGCACGCCAAGCTGGAGAAGGAGGTGTCTGGACAGTGACATCCCTGGGCGTGAAGAGAAGAAGAAGGTGCTCTGGAGGGGAACCATGTGATGGTTTTCCGGGGGGGGGGCGGGGGGGGGTCCTCTACTGGGGCAGACTGATGGTTGGGGGCAATGTGTTCAATGCATATTGTTAGTATGTAAATTGCCCAGGTTATAGTAGTTATACTGATGTGTTTGATGCATGATGTTGAAATGAAAATTATCCAAGTTGTTTATGGGATTTGCTAGTTTGTATATATGTTCTGTTACAGGGATTGTTTTATGTTACTTATTTTAGGAGCCTGGCGATTTTATGTTTAAAGGACTATATTCTAGCAGAGACGGCAGAATAATCCGTCTAGCTGTGTGGGGGTGGGACGGTAGTCCACCTGTCTCCCCCTAGCCTTAGTTGTTTTGTATGAATGTGGTAGGGCCTGATATTTCTGTTCACTTTTAGTGCGTGATTCGGGTTCTAAATTGGGGAGGGTCAGGTTCAGGTTCAGGTTACTTTATTTGTACCCGTAGGTAGATTTGTTTTGCAGTTGGTGACATCCATATTTACAAGCCACTAATTACATTCAACATAGACACAAACACAGGCACACATCTTACAAAATAGGTAAATATAAAATATGTACAATATAATTTTTATAGCTTGTTCAACTCTTTGACAGCAGCAGGGACAAAGCTGTTTTTGTAGCGCTGGGTTCTACTTTTTGGGACAGCAAACCTCCGTCTGGAGGGAAGAAGCTGAAAGTTGCAGTGCAAAGGGTGGGAGTCATCATTTAAAATCGAGTCGGCCATCCTCTGTACTTGTCTGGTGTACAGGGATGTCAGGCTCAGCTGTGACTCACCAAGCAAACGACTGGACCATCTGACTACCTGATCCAAGGATTTCCTCTGTTTCAGTTTTATCTGACCAAACCATGACGTTAAAGAAAAGGATAAAACAGATTCAATAAAAGCCCGATAGAACATAGTCATTATGGTTCGGTCAATTTGGAAGCGTGCAAGTTTCCTCAAACAATGCAAATTTTGCTGACCCTTTTTGCACACCCTTTCACAGTTCACCTCAAAGTTCAATCCACTATCAATAATTGTCCCAAGATATTTGTACGATTGTACACATTCGGTGGTCTGGCCTTTTAGTACGGTGACTTTGTGCCTGGGAGTTTTCCTCCTAAAGTCAATAATCATATCTTTCGTTTTTGTTGTATTCAGCTGCAGGTAGGAATCCTCACACCAGTGAACAAAGTCATCAACTACTGGGCCGTGGCCACTCTCACCATCCTGGAGGAGACTGACAATGACTGAGTCATCAGCATACTTTATAATGTGTCTGTTGTCATGTCTGCTCCGACACATGTTTGTGTACAGGATGAAGAGTAGTGGTGACAACACACACCCCTGAGGAGAGCCAGTAGAAGAGCACTTTAGGTCAGACAATGTACCATTGACCCTTACTCTCTGCGTCCTGTTGGTTAAGAAATCCAGAATCCAACCCACCAGATTATTGCTTAAATCAAATTGTTGCAGGAGCCTTTCAACTAAAATATGAGGTTGGATTGTATTAAAGGCAGAAGAAAAGTCCACAAATAAAAGCCTGGCGTGTGTCCCATTAAAATCCAGATGTTTAAAAAGCATGTCAAACAGAGTGACAGTGGCATCCTCCACTCCTCTGTGAGGCCTATAGGCAAACTGCAGAGGATCCAATGCATGTTCAGTCTGCCTTAGGACCTCACATCTGACCAGTTTTTCAAAAATTTTCATTAAAATTAAGATAAGATAAGCCTTTATTAGTCCCACAACGGGGAAATTCCAGGATTGCAACAGCACAGGGATAGCAACACTCAGAGCAACAATCAGAAGGCAAGAAAAAAAAAAAACAAGCAAGCAAGAGCAGCTAATATACATATGTACGTATTACTATAAAATATACTATATATACACACACACACACACAGACACACAGTTGAAAACTTGAAGTCAAAGCAACTGGTCTAAAGTCGTTTACCGTTTTAGGACAGCTGGATTTTGGAACGGGAACAACCACGGCATCTTTCCAGATCTTAGGCACATGTTGTGTCTGTAAGGACTTATTGAAAATATAATGAAATATAGGACTCAGTTCATGTGCACAGGACTTTACCAGGCGTCCACATATATTATCAGGGCCCTGACTTTTGTTCACTTTTACAGCGCGGAACTCCCTTTTAACATCCTGCATCTCGTTTTGGACCTTTTCGAAGGGGAGGGGGGTGTAGGTTCTTAGGACTTATTATTGTGTGACACGGGTGGTAACTTCACATTCTGGTTCCACTGCCACCAGGGGTATAAGAGGGCTGTGAGGAAGGGGGGGCGGTCTCTTTGACCACCTCTCAGCCTAGCAGGAGCGCTTCTGTATAACCGGTGAGTCTATAATAAAGTCTTGTTCAGTTCCACCTTAAATCTCATCATTTACACTCAATTACAGACATAACAGGATAAATTAAGGCTTGGACCGATGGATCTGATTTAGCCCAAAATACAACATCTAAATTACAGCTTGTGCTGGGGGTGGGGGTTTTGGTTATAATTCTAGAGAAATTACCATGTGTCCAACCCTTGGCAAGCAAGGCCATGCTCACGGTCTTTTGGGACCAGGATGGAGTATGGATGATGGATTTCCTGGCAAAGGGTACCACAGTTACCGGGACTTATTGTGCTTCACTGCAGCAGAAATAGTGCCAGGCCATCAAAACCAAGAGGCGTGGCATGCTGGCCAAAAGTGTCCACCTCATGCAAGACAACGCCGCGGTCCACAACTGTGTCTCCCAGACAGATGCACGGTTTACATAAGCTTGGAGAACATGCAAATGTTTGTTGAATCTGGAGTGACGTGTTAGTACTAACGTGGCTTACTAAAAAAGTATTTACAAGGTGATTTACACATATGAGTGCTAATATATTCTTGCATCAGGCTCAATGATACAGTAAACTGATTCAAGTGATTCAGTATGCTGAAATGAACTGCAATGCCCAATGCTAGAACTGAGCATAGAAGTAGTGATGTTACGCTCAACACCGCCCACTCGACACTGATTTGAGCAATATAAAGCAGAAGTGTTGTGAGCTGTGTATCGAGCACTGTTTCAGCACGCTCACAGTCACGTGACCGTAGCAAGCGAGGCCTCGTTATGTCGGTCACATCACGTGACTTGAGGGCTCTTGGCAGTAGTGCAACAATTTGGATGCAAGCTGCTGTTAAAACTCAAAGAAGAAGACTCAAGGGCTCACAGGAAGTTTGAAAGGGTTGGGCATATGAATATAAGTCAGGGAGAGTATTACACAAGTTAGAATTAGGTTTAGGTTCAATAACATTGAAGAAAAACACATTACATTTACTAAATATTACACAGAGATACACGCATGCACACTCATTCACACAAACACACTAGAAGATGGATGGACGGATGGATGGATGGATGATAGGAGAGTTGTTTGTGTGGTTGAGTGTCAGTTTTTTGAGCGAGCGAGTGAGTGAGTGAGTGAGTGAGTGAGTGAGTGAGTGTAAGTGTAATAAGGAGGGAAATGGAGGACAACCTCATTTTTGGACCCACGATTTAAAACATTTGGTTGTTGGCAATGAAACACATGCACAAGAGGCCATGACAAAATTGACTGCTAAATGTGCTGCAACCATGAGGATGGAGAGGACAATGCCATCAACATAACAGCTAGTGTACCATTTATTATTCCATTGTGGTGGACCACTAGGAGGTTCCACTCTCACCCAGTGACTTGGGGAGTAGGGGGAGGGGCAGGAGATGTAAATGTATGCGCCTTGGCGCCAGAGTCAGTCTTATTGTTGGAGTTGAATAAAGTTCTGACTGGCAGCTCTCGTGTCTCAGCACATTATTCCTCCACACTGGTGACCTACGACATGAAAATGCTCAGGCTGGAAGATGAAGCGAGCTCCTCTTCGGGAACACCCACGCTAAGGTTTCCCCCCGAAGACCCTGGCCTCATTCGCCATGGCGATCAAGCTTCCAGACTTCTGGTTTCATGATCCAGCTGCCTGATTCATACACGTGGAAGCTCAGTTTGCTCTCCGTGGAATTTCTGCAGACGACACAAGATACCATAACGTGGTGGCTTCACTAGACCAGCGATCCACTCAGTGTGCCATGAGCCTGCTCAGAGACCCCCCACCTCGGGGGAAATACAACGCTCTCAAACAGCTGCTGTTATGGCGTTACACCCTCTCCGACGGGGAGGGAGCAGAGAAGCTCCTCTCTCACTCTGAGTTAGGAGACAGCTCGGCTGTGGAGTTAATGAAAAGTATGCTGGCTTTGTTGGCCACAGATGACGGATCTTTTCTCTTCGCCCATCTCTTCCTGAGGAAACTGCTGGTTTCGGTGCAGACAATTTTGGTCAACTCACCGCTGCTGGCTGCCAGGGACTACCACGCGCTGGTGGAAGAACCAGACCGCATTATCCTGGCAAATAGGAGTTTTGGTGTCCAGGCAGTGACACCAGGATCTTCTGCGGAGTTCAATGAGGTTGTGGAACCGAAAGTTGTAGCCGGGACAGCCACTCGGAGATGCCGGAATGGGACGGTGTGTTTCTGCCATCAGCATTTTGGTGCTGACGCACAGCGTTGTCTCCCGCTGTGCCGTTTCAAGATGCCGTGAAACGTGCCAGCCAGTGGTCAGTAGCAGCTGCAACCAATGGCAACAGGGAGAAGCTGCTTTTCCTCAAGGACACACATTCCAGGAGACAGTTTTTGGTCGACTCTGGTTCCCAGAAGAGTCTTATTTTGCCGGTCGATGCTGATAGGCTGGCTGAAGACTGTGGCCCGTCATTAACTGCCAACTGTCGCTAATGGCTCCCCTATCAAAACTTTTGGAGAAAGGTCAGTGACTGTGTTTTCACAGATGCAACTACAAGTGGGACTTTGTGGTAGCTGCCTGCTTGGTTACTGTCTTAGGTGCTGATTTTCTGTGTGCTTATGGTCTCCTTGGAGATGTTGCTAATAGACGGTTGGTGGATGCTATGTCTTTTTCTTCACTGCCTTGTATGACTCGGGGAGCTGGGCCACTAGCATATGCTAATTTTTTAGCCTCAGGGGAAGTGTATCAACGTGTGCTTTCTGATTTTTCCGCGCTCTCCGTGCCTCCCTTTTCAGCTACTGTGACCAAGTATACGGTTGAACATTTTATCACTACAAAGGGCCCGCTGGTTTTTGTACGCCCGTGCTGCCTGGACACAGGTAAGCTAGCCATCGTGCAGGAAGAGTTTGCTAACTTCGAAGGTTTGGAGATTGTTAGGCGCTCCAATAGCCCTTGGGCATCCCTGCTGCAAATGGTGCCCAAGTCCAATGGTTTGTGGCGGCTGTGCGGTGATTTCCGTCGCTTGAACAACATCACTAAGCACGACCATTACCCCATCCCACACATTCAAGATTTTTCGGTGCACCTGGCCGGAATGTACATTTTTGCTAAGGTGGATCTGGTCCATGGCTACCACCAGGTCCCCGTTCGCGCTGAAGACGTCCCAAAGACAGCGATGATAACACCTTTCGGCCTTTTCGAGTTTCTTTGTATGCCGTTCGGGCTGAAGGGCACAGCTCAGACTTTTCAGAAGATGATGGACGTGGTGCTCCACAACTTTCCGTTCGTGTTTGTCTACCTAGATGACATTCTGGTGGCTAGCGCATCTGAGGAGGAGCACTTCTCCCATCTGAAACAAGTTTTCCGGCGGCTGGAAGCACACAGACTCAGTTAATCTGGCAGTCAGTTCAGGTTGCTGGTGATTGATTTGTTGGGCCACCGCATCTCATCTGAGAGCGCAGTCCTGCTGCCAGATAAAGTGCAGGAGGTGTCAGATTTCCTACGTTCACAGACCGTGCTGTAGGAATCTTTGGGAATGGTTCATTTTTACAACCGTTTCCTTCCCTGGGCAGCCCAGCTGCTGCAGCCGCTGTACGGTATGCTCAAGAAGAAGAAACCCATGGATGGCATCGATTGGACCCCCCAATCGGGTCCAGGCTTTTACAGGCACCAAAGCTGCACTCGCCGATGCAGCTTTGCTGGTCCACCCATCCCCATCAACGTGGATCACGCTCACCACAGATGCATCTGATGTTGTGGTAGGAGCAGTGGTGGAATAGTACGTCTCTGGTTCGTGGCAACCTCTCCCCTTTTTCAGCCGTACTCTGCGCGATAACGAGAGTCAGTATAGCACCTTCGACAGAGAGTTGTTGGCCCACTACCTGACCCCGCGTCACTTCCAGTTTTGGCTCAAGGGTCACGCATTTACCGCATTTGTCGACCACAAGCCTCTAACCTACAAGATGTCCAAAATCTCGGAACCGTGGTCGCAACATGGTAGCAATGTCACCTAGCTGCAATTTCAGAGTTCACGACCAACATTCAACATGTGGCCGGTAAGCTCAACGTTGCAGCTAACTGTTTGTCGCACGCGCTGGTCTCTCCAGTCTACTTGGGTATTAATTTTTCCGCCATGGCCGCCGACCAGCCGGGGGACGCGGACATTTATGCGCTCCATTCCATGGGTATGTGTCATGTTCACTGCATAACTTTGCAGCGAACATATGAAATAGCAGCAAGCCCAAAACGCAGAGTAAGTAACGTGTTTATTTACAATGGGTGAATATACAGTTAGTCCAAAAAACAGTCACAGTAGAAGAGGGGAAGACACCCGGCTACAAACTTGGTTGGTGTACGGGAATGCCTAACGCACTCCAATTAGGCAGGAGCAGAGAAAAAGGCACAAGGAAAGACTTTCAACAGTGTTGGAGCAGAAAGGCTCTGAGTGAACAACACAATTCAGTCCATGGGTAAACCAACAAAAGCGAGACTGGATGTCCAGAGTTGACATTGCTATGTTGCCACGCTGGCTGGTCGTACTGCCCTGCTAATAATACCAAGCCCTAATGACAGCAAGTAGGACCAGCCGTGTCACAACAGGTGCATGACTGATTGAACTAAGTGTGTGTGTGCATGTATGTGAGTATAAGTATGAGATTGAGTGTGTGTGTGTGTGTGTGTGTGTGTGTGTGTGTTTGTGTGTGTGTGCGTGCATGAGTGTGTAAGTCTGTATGTGGCGAACCAGACAGCTGGTGAATGCCTGGTGAGAGGAGGAGGCGTGGCTGTGGGACTGGCGGAGAGCAAGGCTCAATCTGCCAGCTGGAATTAATAAGCAATAATTAACCCCAACAGCATGACTTGTATGACTTGTGGCTCTTGTACCACCCTGTTCTACAGCCTTAAACTGTAGAGCAGGGTGGTACAAGAGGGTTGCCCCCCCCCCGTTTTGCGAGGTCTCCATCAGCCATCCCTACCCAGTTGTTCCAGGCTCTTGGCGCTGCCATGTTTTTGAGTCCATTCACTCTCTCTCACACCCTGGCGTACGGGCTTTGGATAAGCAAGTGGGGTCTAAATTCCTCTGGCCCCGCTTACACAAGGATGTGAAGGAGTGGGCTGCTGCGTGCATTGTGTGCCAACAGGCTAAGGTTCAGAGGCACACTAAGACCCCCCTCAAACCTCTCCAGATTCCAAGCAGGAGGTTTGACTACATCCTCGTGGACTTAGTGGGCCCCCTTCCACCATCACAGGGTTTCACGCACCTTCTGACGATAGCGGACTGCACCACGCATTAGCCAGAGGCAGTTCCACTGGCTTCCACCACATCTGCTGACGTTGTTCCCGCACATTTTTGTTATCCTGGGTCACATGTTTCAGTTCCCTGCTGGACATCGCCTCCGATAGGGGTCCCCAATTCGTTATGGAACTCTGGTCCGCTATGGCCAAGAGCCTGGGGGTCAAAGTTCACCGTACCACCGCATACAACCCGCAGGCTAATGGTTTGTGTGAGAGGTTCCACAGGTCACTTAAAGCTGCGTTCAGAGCCTCGTTGACCGACGTGAATTGGGTCAACCGCCTGCCTTGGGTCTGCTTATTTGTTGGCAGATGAGCAGGTGGTGCTGGCCCAGGTTCCCCGGTGTGGACGCCTGCCTGCAGTGGGTTCACAGGTTGGTTTTCCCCCTTCAGAGAACTGTTTGCCGGAGACCAAGTTTTTTCCCTCCCCACCTTTTCCCCCTTCAGAGGACTGTTCACCGGAGACCAAGGCTTTTCCCTTCTCACCTTGACCAGAAGGCCCCTCGGTAGGCCCGGCTGCTCCACATTACAGCCGTTACGGGCGAGTGCTCAAGCCCAAGGTACTGGACTGTTAAGGTCCCTTCTGGGTGTTCGGGGGGGGGGGACCACCAGGAGGTTCCACTCTCACCCAGTGACTTGGGGAGTAGGGGGAAGGGGAAGGAGATGCAAATGTATGCGCCTTGGCATCTGGGGCAGGAGATGTATATGCATGTGCCTTGGTGCCAAGGGGGAGGAGGCAGGAGATATAAATGTAGGCGCCTTGACGCGAGAGTCAGTCTTGTTGTTGGAGTTGAATAAAGTTCAGAACTGGCAGCTCTCGTGTCTCGTCACATCATTCCTCCACACCATATTATTACTGTGTTTTCCAAACCACTCTAGTCACATGTATTAAAATGTTCTCAACTCCACCAGTCAGTAGCAGAGGAAGAACCTGGGCCGGGACTTTTTGGATAGCAGAGTTGGTTTGTATTATGTTATTACGTTAAGCATCATTTTCTTATAAAAGATTTATTAATTACATTTGTTGTTTTTTTTGTTTAGGTGAAACACAGCACTCTCAAAGTGCAACAGCAGATGCCACAGTGGAAGTTCAACAATATTTGTCTGAGTCCTACCTCTCCAGAGAAGATCCACACTGTTACTGGGTAACACATAAATCCATATACCCAAAGCTTTACAAGATGGCAAAAAAGTATCTCCACATCCCAGCAACATCAATGCTATGTGAATGGGTCTTCTCCAAAGCTGGAGAGATAGTAAGCCACAAGAGGAGCAGACTGAAACCACACACTGTTGAAATGCTTCTATTTTGAATAGAAATCTTTAAACACTCCCCATTTAATAACACTCCCCAGCTGCAGAAGCACCGGCAAGTTTCCTGATGTTCCACAACATAGATTTTCCTATCATCAGAAGTTTTGTTCACTGAAAATTGTCCTTCGACAGAATTTTTCCAGCAATGACTAAAAATTCTGAAAGCTGTCTATCATTTGACAGATTACATGGAGGGTGATCTAATTAAAGTCAATTAAAATGATAGATTGTGGTGGACACAATACACATGGCATTCCACCCAGGAAAAGGGGGTTGGTGGGGGAGAAGAGAGTGAGAGATGCTAACGGAAAAAGGTGAGAGGAGACAACGCGCCCCCACCGCACAAGGTTGACACCTGAGGACGCAGGGGTGCGAAAGTATGGTAGCAAGACCTTCTCTGTGACGTGTGTCAATGTTATGTTGTGTGTACATGTCTGTGTGTACATGTCTTTCAGTCTGAATGTTAATGTGTTTACTCTGTGTGCCAGAGGCAGGAATTAAAGTGTATAAAGGAGTTCACTCATGCACTCAGGGACAGTTTTACTGTGTGTGATGTTGGAAGGTGAATAAAGTTTGTGTGTCGTCCAGCTCGCTGTCTTGTCTGCTTTCATCTTCCACATCGGTGACCCTAAGACGTGCAATGGAGAATGAGCCGAGCACTGCCCCGGAGACAACCCAGAGGGAGAACACCAACACAGCATGTGCTGTCACAGTAGAGCTCCCAGACTTCTGGCTCCACAATCCAACCGCTTGGTTTCTACATGTGGAAGCCCAATTCGCGCTCTGTGAGATCCCCATGGACAACACCAAATATTATCATGTGGTTGCTGCGCTGGATGTATTTTATGCGGATGTAATTTATGCAGATTGTTTCCTCTATGCCATGTGTCAACACAACGGAAATAAGCTATAGACAGCTTGCTCCTTCTGTAATTGATAACATGGTGGATAGTGTTACAGCTTCTCTGCATCAGACTCTAGACTTGGTGGCCCCCTTAAAAAAGAAAAAGTCTAATCAGAGATTTCTAACTCCTTGGTTCAACACAGAAACTCGTAGCTTAAAACAGAAGACTCGTCAATTAGAAAGAAAATGGCGCTCCACTAATTTAGATGAAATCTATTTAGCTTGGAGAAATCATCTTTTAATTTATAAAAAATCTCTTATAAAAGCTAGAACGAGTTATTACTCTGCATTAATAGAAGAGAACAAGAATAATCCCAGGTTTCTTTTCAGCATTGTAGCCAGGTTGGCAAAGAGTCAGGACTCTGTCAATCCTAGCATTCCCTTAAAGCTTACTAGTCAAGACTTTATGAACTTTTTCAATAATAAAATTTCATCCATCAGAGATAAAATCAATCAGATTCTTCCCACAGTTAACTTAAATGCTGTAACTACTACAACTCCTTCTATTGATGTCTGTCTTGATGAGTTCACTCCAATTGACCTTTGTGAGTTAGACAAAATAGTTTCCTCATCCAAACTTTCAACTTGTCTTTTAGACCCTATTCCTACCAGGTTATTTAAAGAAGTCTTCCCACTTATTGGTAGCTTTATTACCTCCACCAGGCCGAAAAGGCCAGGAGGAGGTAATGTTTTTGCCGGGGTTTGTCTGTGTGTTTGTCTGTTTGTCTGTCTGTCTGTCTGTCTGTTTGTCTGTTGGTTAGCAAGATAACTCAAAAAGTCTTGGACGGATTTCCATGAAACTTTCAGGCGTTGTTGGAAATGGTACAAGGAAGAACTGATTAAATTTTGGGGATGATCCGGATCACCGTCTGGATACAGGAATTTTTTAAAGCATTCTTTAACACTGTGACATACGGCTATTTTCAACATGTGCGCAGGCTCAATGGAGGGCGCTGGTCATCGTGTCTGACCAACATAAACTCCGCGTTCTTCAACGTTTTAGGCACAAAAGCACGCGGAAATCACTGGTGGGCTGGGCCCGCCACCGTGCCTGTGTTTGCGCGACGCTGCAAAAGCTGAGACGGGCAGCTGTCCGCCGCCGGATTATTTGGCAGAAATTCCCCGGGCAGCCATAGGCGCTGCGCAAAAACGAGCTGCTCGGCAGCGTGCTGTGTGCCTGTATTTGCGCAACGCTGCAAAAGCTCAGACGGCCAGCTGTCCGCCGCTGGATTATTTGGCAGAAATTCCCCGGCCAGCCATAGTAGCTCCGCAAAAAGAAGCTCTCTGCCGGGGAAGTTTCCAAATCATCTTTGGCCGCGGAGCGCAACCCCAATAAAGATAAAGATTAGATGTACCACGAAGGTCGAGTGCAAGCAAGATGTTTGTGTCTGTGAACATTCCGTCTTTTGGCGAGTTGATACGTAACGATGTTTACAGTTTGATGAGAAGGTTGCTGCCATGTAACAATCATCTTATATCAGCAATTGTCAACTCGTCACTCACACTTCAGCATTTGGAAGTGGTGGCGCTCCATTTTATACTGAGTCCAATATTGTATGTTATTGTTGTTACAAGACCGCCGACTGTCTGCTGATCTGTATATACTTTTATTAATTTATTTATTTATTTTCTACTCCTTTTACTTCTGCATTTAATATGAACCCTGAGTTTGAAATAAACGTTTGAATTTTGAATAAAACCCATGCCAACCCGTCTACCTAATTGGCATCCGTCAGTGAAGCCCTCAGTGCTGCTTTCAGTGATCTAAAACGCTCACATAACCCATTGGCCTGTAGGTTGTACGCAGTTGTGTCATGACTTCTTTTGTTTTTTCTTTTGAATTCTTGGATGGAACATGGGTGGCCAATATAAGCTGCGGATTCAGCCATCACATATTTTGGATAACTTATGTTGAACTGTATAATCAGAGGAGCTATTGTCTAATTTGACCTTGTTGGATTTTATTACCCCCTTTGTTATATTATTCACTTTCTTTTAACCTGTACTCTTAATCTATTCGAAATAAAGATTAATTCATTCATTCATTCAATTGCAACGCCCCCAGCCTGGGAGTTTGCAGATGCAGGACATGGACACAACACCAACACTTCAGTTTATTACCTCCGCCAAGGAGGTAATGCTTTTACTACTAAACCACTAATCCTATCATTGTGAATCCAATTGCTACTCAGATGTTTTCATGGTCAAGGAATATGACAACGTACACACAAACACTGTATGGGAGGAACTGTGGCGCTTGGCGGAGGTCTGCGCTCTCCGAGTGCTTTTCTAGTTCTTCATATAATCAATTCTTCATTAACTTTAGGCCATGTACCGCAGGCTTTTAAAACGGCTGTAATTAAACCCTTACTCAAAAAGCCAACGCTAGATCCAGGAGCTTTAGCTAACTATAGACCAATCTCTAATCTCCCTTTCATTTCAAAAATCTTAGAGTTGTTGCTACGCAATTATTTGACCACCTGCAGGGAAATGGTTTACTTGAAGAGTTTCAATCTGGGTTTAGAATCCATGGACTTAATGGAGCTTCGTTGCAGTGGTTTAGATCTTATTTATCTGATAGGTTCCAGTTTGTTCATGTAAATAATGAGTTTTCTTTCAACTCAAAGCTTAGTCATGGAGTTCCACAGGGATCTGTGCTAGGCCCTACTCTTTTTAGTTTATATATGCTTCCGTTAGGCAACATTATTAGAAAGCACTGTATACATTTTCATTGTTATGCAGATGACACACAATTATACCTGTCAATGAAGCCAGATGATAGTAATCAATTAGCCAAGTTAGAAGCCTGTCTTAAGGAAATCAAAGCTTGGATGGCTTGTAACTTCCTGCTATTAAATTCAGATAAGACTGAAGTCATTCTTGTTGGTCCACAAAACCTTAGAAATTCCTTTCCAAATCAAACTTTCAGTTTGGATGCGGTTACTCTTTCTCTTAATAGCTCTGTGAGGAACCTTGGAATTATTTTTGATCAAGATCTGTCCTTCAATTCACATATTAAATTTGTTTCTAAGACTGCCTTCTATCATTTGCATAATATTGCCAAGATTAGGAGCATCTTGTCTCAGAGTGATGCTGAGAAACTGATCCACGCTTTTGTTAGCTCGAGATTAGATTATTGTAATTCTTTATTATCAGGCTGTCCTAAAACATCTTTAAAAAGGCTTCAGCTGATCCAAAATGCTGCAGCAAGAGTTTTAACAGGTACTAGAAAGAGAGATCATATCTCTCCGGTTCTGGCCTCCCTTCATTGGCTTCCCATAGAGTTTAGAATTAAGTTTAAAATCCTTCTTCTTACTTACAAAGCTCTAAACAATCAGGCTCCTTTTTATTTAAAAGATCTGATACTACCGTATTATCCTAACAGAGCACTACGCTCCCAAAATGCAGGATTACTTGTAATACCTAGAATCTCCAAAAGTACAATGGGAGGCAGAGCCTTCAGTTATCAAGCTCCTCTCCTGTGGAATCAGCTGCCAATCTGGATTCGGGAGTCAGACTCGATCTCTGTTTTTAAGAATAGGGCTAAAACCTACCTTTTTGACATAGCCTACAATTAGGGAGGGATCATGTGTTTCTGAACCCTCCCTTAGTTATGCTGCTAATAGGTTTAGTCAGCCGGACCTCCAGTAATGCACTGGGCCTCACTCCTTTCCTCACTCTCAATGAAATATTTTTTTTTGCTGGTCATTAACATTTGTTTGTTCTCTCCCATAGATTGAGTCCCCATCGTGCTGTTTGCTCTCTACATGTCTGTTCTTTTCATCTTCTCTATCCCCTCACCCCCCAGCCAGTCGCAGCAGATGACTGCCCCTCCCTGAGCCTGGTTCTGCTGGAGGTTTCTTCCTGTTAAAAGGGAGTTTTTCCTCTCCACCGTCGCCAAGTGCTTGCTCACAGGGGATCGCCTGATTGCTGGGGTCTTTCTGCAACTGTGGGGGTTCCCCCTACAGTTGATAGTGCTATGAGATGGCTGTTGTTGTGAAATGGAGCTATATAAATAAAGTTGAATTGAATTGAATTGAATTGGATGTGCCTGCTACACAGCACGTAATGAACCTGCTCCAGGAGCCGCCAGCCCAGGGGAAATATGACGCGCTCAAGCAGATGCTGCTTCAACGTTATACCCTGTCGGACAGTGAGAGCAGAAAAACTCCTCACACGCTCACAATTGGGTGACAGGTCAGCTGTGGAGCTGATGGAGAGCCTGTTGCCGCTGAAGGGGAGGGATGACGAACCCTTCCTGTTCGTCCACCTTTTCCTCAGGAACCTACCAGCTACAGCGAGGGCGATCCTGGCCAACTCACCACTGCTGGTGACCAAGAACTACAGCGCCCTGGCACAAGAAGCAGACCGTATCATCCTAGCAAACAGAGCTCTCAGCGTGCACGCAATGACACCAAGAGCCATGAAGGACTCCAGCACGGTCAAGGAGCCGTTGGGGGTGGCTGGGACGGACGCCAAGAGATGCAGGAATGAGACACTCTGTTTCTATCACCGCCGGTTTGGCCCGAATGCCCAACGTTCTCTGCCACCATGCCAATTCAAGAAGCCAGGGAAACGGCACAGCCAGCAGTCAGTAGCAGCTGCGACTGCTTTCGACAGGAACAAGCTGCTGTTCATCACGGACACACATTCGGGGAGACATTTCTTGGTGGATTCCGGCTCCCAGAAGAGCCTCATTCTGCCGGTCAGTGAGGACAGGTCGGCAGAAGGCTGCGGCCCCAAGCTTACGACCACCAACAGATCCAACATCAGGACGTTTGGCGAATGAACGTTGACAGTAAGCTTACATGGACGCAATTACCAGTGGGACTTTGTGGTAGCTGCATGTTTTATCCCCATTTTAGGCATTGATTTTTTATGTGCTTACAGATTGCTAGTCGATGTTGTCAACAGACGTTTAGTGGATGCTGTTTCTTTTTCCCCCTTGCCCTGCACAGCTCGGAGAGTTGGGCCAACAACACATGCTAACGTTATAGCTCCAGGGGGTAAGTACCAGCATTTGCTTTCCCAGTTCCCAGCACTCACAGCTCTGACTTTTTCTGCTACGGTAACCAAACACGGGGCCAAACATTTCATAACAACAACAGGTCCGCCGGCGTTCGCTTGACCTCGGCACCTGGGCGTGGTTAAGCTGGCCAGCGTCTGTGAGGAGTTTGCTAACTTAGAGCAACTGGCATCGTTAGGCACTCCAATAGCCTGTGGGCATCTCTGCTACACATGGTGCCCAAGACCGATGGGTCATGGTGACCGTGCAGAGATTTCCGCTGCTTGAACAACGCCACGGAACATGACAGTTATCCCATCCTACACATCCAGGATTTTTCCGTCCATCTGGCCAGGAAGTGGGTTTTTTCAAAAGTGGACCTGGTCTGCAGTTAACACCAGGTCCTAATGCGTACAGAGGACATTCCCAAAACAGCGGTAGTAACTCCTTTTGGCCTTTTCAAGCTTTTATGCATGCCGTTCAGGTTAAAGGGCGTGGCGTAAACCTTCCAAAGAATGATGGACGTGGTGCTCCGTGACCTGCCTTTCATTTTTGTCTACTTAGACAACATTCTGGTGGCTAGCACGACCGAGTAGAAGCACCTCACCCATCTCAAACTAGTTTTCCAGAGGTTGGAGGAGCACGGGCTTATCGGTAACCCGGCGAAGTGTCAGTTCAGTGTGCCAGTGATTGACTTTTTGGGTCACCACATTTCACCAGAGGGCGTGATTCCACTGCCTGATAAGGTTCGTGCCATGTCAGATTTTCTGCGGCCGCAGACCGTGAGGGCACAACAGGGATTTTTAGTTATGGTCAACTTTTACAATCATTTCCTCCCCTGAGCAGCCCAGCTGCTTCAACCGTTGTACGCCGTGCTCAACAAAAAGAAGCCCGCAGAAAACATTGACTGGACCGCCGAGCAAGTCCAGACTTTCGCAAACGCCAAAACAGTGCTCGCTAACGCCATTTTGCTAGCCCACCCTGCCCCGTCAGCACGGATAGCACTTACCACTGACGTGTCAGACGTTGCCATAGGGGCAGTGGTAGAGCAGTACGTCTCCGGTTCATGGCAGCCGCTCGCATTTTTCAGCCGTACTTTGCGCGACAATGAACGTAAATACAGTACCGTACATTTGACAGAGAGTTGTTGGCCCTCCACCTGACGACGCGCCACTTCCAGTTTTGGCTGGAAGGGTGCGAGTTTACCACGTTCGTTGATCATAAGCCACTAACTTTCTTTTAACTATCTTTTAACTTCTCTCCAGATACATTAGACTGGTTTGCATCTTATCTCCAGAATAGAGAACAGTGTGTAAAAGTTCACCAGGATAAATCCTCATTTTTAAACAACCACATGGGTATCCCACAAGGGTCCATTCTTGGTCCTTTACTTTTCAGCATTTTTATTAATGACTTGCCGTTACACTGCTCAGCTGCAACATGCCAACTTTATGCAGATGATGCAGTTATTTACACAGCTGCCAAGACTCCAGCACAGGCTGCAGATGTACTGTCTACAAGTATGGTTGATGTCCAAGAGTGGCTCCTCCAGAACCATCTATTGCTGAACCTTCAGAAAACAGTTTCAATGTGCTTTTCAATCAAAAAATGTAACCTGCAACGTTTTAAAGTTAATATACATGATCATGACATCAGTTTAGTTACAGAATTCAAATACCTTGGCATTGTACTAGATCCTCAACTCAAATTTAATCTTCATATAAAGAAAATTTCAAAAACAGTAAAAAAAAATCTGAACTGCTTTAAATTAATTAGATATTACATACCTTATGAAGCTGCTGTACTGTATATGCATTCTATGGTTTTTTTCTCATGTATCATACTGTTTGACAGTCTGGGCTCAAGCAGCCCCTTCCACAATAAGACATATAGGTTCATTATATAATCAAACCCTAAAAATCTTGGACAAAAAGCCCATTAGCTGGCATCACTGTAATATTTTAAAAAAAATACAACCTATTGAGTTTTGAGAGTTTCATTGACCTCTGTTTTCTGAAATTAACTTTCAAATGTTTGCATAAATCAGCACCTGAGCCACTTGCTGGTTTCATCCAAAGACAGGACAGCAGCAGAGCCACCAGGAGTTCTGTTAACAATAACTGTAAAATATTCCACCGCAGAACCACATTTGGACAAACAGCTTTCTCTATAAAGAGCAGTCACATCTGGAACACAATGCCAAATGAAATTAAAATAATAACGGACTTTAAAACATTCACTAAAAAGGTTAAAAACTGGCTGAAAAAGAAACAAGAATGTACCCATGTATGAAATGTTTGTCTGCAGGGTGAGAGTGAATGAAGGGAAGGAAGGAATGTGTTTGTTTATAGTGAGTGACGAAGGGAGGGAGGCCTGAAATAGGCAAATGTGTGTCAGGTTGTTATATTTGTGTATTTATAATATTTATAATTGTGTATTTATAATGTATTTATAATCTTTTTTGCATTGATGTATGTGGTTATTGTGTATTTTTTTTTAAATCTTTTCCTTTCCTTCTTTTCTTTTTACTTGTTTCTCCTTTCTAAAGCCCATCCAGGGACAAGAGTTGCAAATTAGCTAATAGCTATACACTCTTTGTGCAACACATCAGATTGATTGTCATTGATTAATTGTCTATGTTTATTGCACTGTCCCTGTCAAATAAACAAATCTAAACATACGCAATGTCCAAAGTCTCGGAACCGTGGTCGGCCCAGCAGCAACAACATTTGGCTGGGATCTTGGAGTTCACGACAGACATTCAACACGTAGCTGGTAAGCTTAATGTCGTGGCCGACTGCCTGTCGCACGTGTTAGTCTCCCCGGTCTACATGGGAATAGATTTCCCTGCCATGGCCGCGGAGCAAACTGGGGACGCGGACATTTGCGCGCTCCAGTCCATGCCTACTGGGTTAAAACTGGAGAGCAGCTTGGTGCAAGAAGGGTGCCCCCCCTTGCTCTGCGACGTCTCCACTGGTTGCCCATGCTCGGTGGTTCCGAGCTCTTGGCGCCACCACATTTTTGAGTCCATCCACTCCCTTTCACATCCTGGTGGGCACGTCTCGGTTAACTGGTGGGGGTGAAATTTGTCTGACTTCACTTACGCAGGGACGTGAAAGTGTGGGCTGCAGCGTGTGTTGCGTGCCAGCGGGCCAAAGTGCACAAGCACACCAAAGCCCCCTTCGAGCCGTTCCAAATTCCAGCCAGGAGGTTCAAGCACGTCCATGCAGATTTGGTGGGACCCCTCCTGCCGTCACAAGGTTTCACACACCTTTGGACAATCGTGGATCACACCACGCATTGGCCTGAAGTGGTCCCCCTGGCTTCCACCACGTCCACGGAAGTGGCTCTCACTTTTTTGTGGGCTTGGGTTGCACGGTTCGGATCCCCGTCGGACATCACTTCCGACAGGGGTCCGCAATTCTTTTCGGAACTCTGGTCCACGATGGCTCAGAGCCTGGGGGTCAAAATCCACCGCACCACCGCATACAACCCCCAGTCTAACGGGTTATGCGAACACTTTCATAGATCGCTTAAAGCAGTGCTCAGAGCCTCACTCACGGATGCAAATTTGGCTGACCACCTGCCCTAGGTCCTATTGGGATTGTGCTCTGCGCCTAAGGAGGATCTGGCAGCCTTCCCAGCAGAACTCATTTTTTCTCAGCCACTACAGATCCCCGGGGAATTTTTACCGGAGAACCCCACACCCAGAACCGATCCACTGGCACATTTATTTTACAGTACAGGGGCCAGTAACGTGCCAGGCCCGGCGCACCATTGTTTTCCCTGCACCTTCGTCCCAAAGAGTTTACAGAGCACCAAGTTCGTTTTTGTTAAGCATGACACACACAGAACCCCACTGTGCCCACCGTATGAGGGACCGTTCAGAGTGTTGGAAACCGGGGCAAAGCATTTTGTATTAGACTTGGTGAGGGGGTAGTGGCAAAAGGAAACGGTCTGCATTGACAGGCTTAAGCCCGCTTATGTGTTGGCAGACGAACAGGTGGTGTTGGCTCAAGCTCCCCAGCGCGGCTGCCCACCTACAGTGGCTCCGCAAGTTGGTGTTTCCCCTGCAGAGAACTGTTGGCAGCAGACTAGGTCTTTCCCCTCCCCACCCTTTCCTCCTCCACAGGACTGCACGCTGGAGACCAAGTTTGTCTCCTTCCCACCTCAACAGCAAGACACTTTGGCCGGTCCGGCGACTCCACGTTACAGCCATTACGGGTGCCGGCTCAAGCCCAAGGTGCCAGAGGGTTAGAGCCCCTTCTGAGTGTTCCGGGGGGGGGGGGGGGCGGCTTTGTGGTGGATACAATCCACATGGCACTCCACCCAGGACAAGGGGATTGGTGGGGGAGAACAGAGTGAGAGATGCTAATGGAGAAAGGTGAGAGGAGACAACCAAACAAAGATGTGCCCTGCCACACCAGGTTGACACCTGAGGATACAGGGGTGCGAATGTATGGTGACAAGACCTGCTCTGTGATGTGTGTGTCAATAGCTATGTTTACATGGACACAAGTAACCGGATTAAAAGCCTTATCGGAATAAAAATGCTTCATGTAAACATGGCAATCTGAATATTCTAACCCGATCACGCTCATTCGGATCAAAATTTCATTCCGATTGAGAGGGGTGGGTTATGCCGATTGTTAATCGGAATGGTGTGCATGAAAACACTTATTCCAAACGTAGGGCAGAAAATATGTTTACTGCGCATGTCTGTACACTAGCCGCATGTCGGAAAACATAGCGGGAGTAAAACAAAACTGGTCTGTATCGTCCTGCTGTCTCCCTCTGTTCGTCATATGCAGAAGTATGTAGTTGTAGCTTCATTATGGAGACCAGCAGAAGCAAAAGTACAGTCTGAATAACGCAACACAGGTCCATTTCGACACGAAGCGGGGCTTGCTAACACTGGAAGTTGCTTCTTCTTCTACTATTTTCGGAATGTCGAAATGTTAATGTGTGTATGTCAAAATGATTTATTCCGTTCAAACGTGTGACACATGGAAACTCCTAATCGGATCAGATTTTTCAGGATCCATGTAAACAGTAAAATTCTGATCTGAATTGTCATCAGATTGAAGAAATTTTGCCCATGTAACTGTGGCCATGTTATGTTGATGTGTGTACATGTCTTTCAGTCTGAATGTTAATGTGATTACTCTGTGTGCCGGAGGAGGGAATCAAAGTGTATAAAGGAGTTCGCTCAGGTGCTCAGGGACAGTTTTACTGTGTGTGATGTTGGAAGGTGAATGCAGTTCACGTGTCATCCAGCTCGCTGTCTCGTTTGCTTTCATCTTCCATAAGATAACAGATTGACAGAATTTTTATAAGCTTGTCTGAAAAAATGATAGATAACTAGAAAAGCACTCATAGAGCGCATACCTCCACCAAGGCTCCTTCCGTTTCTCATGGATCACCTCCAAAATGTAATGGGTTTGTGTGTAGGCCTATAGCCACTTGTGGTGAAAATTGCATCAAAGTCTGTCCATCAGTTTTGGAGTATTGTTGCTAACACACTGTGAGAAGATAAGAGCCTTGGCTGAGGTATGCATTCTCAGATCATCACCAAAATATAATGGGTTCCTCTCTAGCCCAAGAACCACCTCTGGTGAAAATTTCATCCAAATCCATCCTGTAGTTTTTGTGTAATCCTGCTGCACAAATACAAACAAAGCCCTTGGTGGAGGTATGCACTCTCAGATCATCACCAAAATCTAATCATCTGTTCCCCGTGCCATTACACACCTTTCCTGAAAATTTCGTCAAAATCCGTTCATAAGTTTTTGAGTTATGTTGGTAACAGACAACCAGACAGACAAACAGACAAACCCCAGTAAAAACATTGCCTCCTTGGCGGAGGTAACAAAAATCTATACTGCAGCCTCTGATATGGAGAATTGAGGCTTTTTCAGGTCTTCCACTCAGATGCAGTTCTGACAGTCAGCAGATGGCACTCTTTATTAACCCTTTGAGTGTGAGAATTTGTGTGCCCCTAGTGGCAGAGCACGGCACTGCGCCTGCCTTCTCACTCTGTCAAAAGTAAGTGAGAAATTTCTGTTTTGTTTTTTTTTAATGTACCGATTTCTTGTTCATATGCTTTGAAGATAAGATGATGAAGTACCTCTGTACAAAAAACGGTGTCCAAAGACTGAACCATTTTTTGTGTAAATATGTCCAAAGTCCAGTTTTGACTGAGTTATGGAACTTAAAGAGGTGCCACGACATTATGCAAACTAGATGCATAAATTTATTCTTATCTGAAACTTTGGATCATATTTTACATCTTTCTAATTGACAGTAAACCATTATCTCTTACCACTTTCAAGTTATAGCCTCGGAAATCTAAACTATTTTATTGACAAAAAATATTTACCACTCTTGACCACTAGGAGGTATGTCGCAGTTTGGCAACATGAACACTCATAGGGTTAAATGCTTCATAACACTGTGTCGATCATGAAGCAATTGTCTCAAAATTGTTCATTGCTTCATGAGGCTTCAGTTTCACCATCACTACATAGAATTTGACAAGATTACCTACAAGTCATTGCACCTCAAATGCAAGTGAAACAAGCTATTGTTGCTAATATTACTAGCAAGCTAAACTAACATGGTTTAGCATGGTTTTGCCGGCACACCCATTAAATTTCAGTAGTATAATTTACAGTTGAGTCCAGCATTCACTAAACCTGCCACAGTAGCAGGAACATGTATTCAGGCTGGGGGAGGGAAGTGACACTCTGGGGGGGGGGGGGGTTCAAATGGAGAAGATTTTTTGAGAGAAATTCTCTTAAAAGATATTTTAGTAGACTGTGGATTAGAACCATAGGCTGTAAGTCAGAACAGGATAAACCATTTCCATGCAGTTTGTCCCCTTTCTTTACCCATTTTCTGTCTGTTTTCATCTTGTGTGCCTTCTGAGTCTTTTTGTTTGTTTGTTTCTTTACTACTGTATTCAACCATGTGCTCCTTTTGTGTGGTCTTTATTTCTCAGCGTTGGCTGGCCTCATTCTGTTGTCATTTTAAATCTCTTTACATTTCCTGTAGTTTAGTGGCCATTGTGCATTGCTTTGTTGCCATTTTAAGGTTTGATAGCACCTTTAAGTCTTTCTGCTGCAGTTCTGCGGCCCTTTCATGCTCCTTTGTGCATTGCCTTGGCCTCTTTGTAATGTTCATTTTGTGCCTCTTTGTGGCTGATATGTATCTTTTGTATGAGAGGGGGCAATGACTCTGGCTTCCTGCCGATCCTTTAACTACTCTGTCCGTGTCTGTCAGACTGGAATTAACCGCTATGGAATGTTCATCTGTCACACATGGGCGGACGTTTAGTTTCTCTGTTGGGTAAGAGTAAATATTAAGTGAGCAAAAGTAGCAAAATTACAAGAAAAGTTTATACATTTATGAGAAAAAGTTGCAAATTTATTTTGTTTTTGCATATATGTTTAGTATTGGTGCATTAAATACTTTTTTTTCAGTCATATAACACAGTATAAGTGTCATGTTTCAAGGGTTCACACAAATAATGAGAGAGGATTTGTGACACACTCATTTGTGACGTTGTGGAAGATGAAAGCAGATGAGGCAGCGAGCTAAACGACACACAAACTTTATTCCTCTTCAAACGTAAAACACAGAAAAACTCCCTCTCTGAATGCCTGAGCGAACTCTTTTATACACTTCTTTTCCTGCCCCTGGCACACAAAACACAATAGCATTCAGACATGAAAGACATGTACACACATTAACATGACATTGACCCACACGTCACAGAGCAGGTCTTGCTACCATAAATTCGCACCCCTGCATCCTCAGGTGTGAACCTGGCATGGTGGGGGGCGAATGGCACATCTTTGTCTGTTTAGCTCCTTTCACCTTTCTTCATTAGCATCCCTAACTATCTTCTCCCCCACCAACCCCCTTGTCCTGGGTGGAGTGTCATATGTATTGCGTCCACCACAGCGTAAAGGGCAGTTATTCTTCACTGACTCTTTACACAGAACAGAGGGGAGGTAATTCACACAGACACTCATCTCCCTCAGGGTGATACAGACACATGCTCCATCACATACAGGGAAAACAACACCATCACAACTGGTCTTATAACAGTTTTAATGGCACAACAATAACACGTAGAACACACAGCTAATAACAATGTTTGAATCCTCCGTGGCGCAAAGCATGCCGGGAGAATCCCTGCCCCTTTCTCACAGCCCCGACATTACACTGTCCCCCCCCGGATTGGTTTCTGTCCCCAGAATAATAAGTCCAACTCAAAAGTCCAATACGAATCCGTCCAGGCATCGGGGCGACCGCCGTTGTCGGCAACCAGCACACACGGGCCTATTACAGTCCATTTGAGCCTCAACCGGGATATCCGGTCAAGGTGGAGCCTCTGGCTCGGCCACAATGCCCCGCCCAGGGCCCACAATTAACACCCCCCCCCCCCCAGGTCCACGGGCGTTGAGGCTCAGGAGGCCGCCTAGAGTCCCAGGCCCAGCAGAAGGTCCGGTGGACGGAGTCCGGTGTCCTGCCGGAAAACATGAGCCACCTGACCCGGGAAGTCAATTCTTCTGATGGCCGGCCAATGTTGCTCAGCCACCAGGACTGAAGGGGTGAAGCAGGAGGCGGCCTGCCCACCGGAAGGCTGGCTGGTGAGCAACCGGACCGGGGAGAGAGGACCTCCACGGCGTCCTCAGGGTGGTCCGTAGTGGTACCCACGGTGGCCTCCGACTGAATTGGCTCCGCTGCACCCACGATGGACTCCAGCGGGAGCCTAGTTGTGCCCACGGTGGCCCCTGACCGGACCAGCTCCACTGTACCCACGATGGACTCCAGCAGGAGCCTAGCTGCACCCACGGTGGCCCCTGACTGGGCCAGCTCCGCTGCACCCACAATGGATTCCAGCGGGAGCCTAACTGCACCCGTGGTGACCTCTGGCTGAGGCTCAGCTGCACCCACGATGGCCCCCAACTGGGCCGGCTCCGATGCACCCACGATGGCCTCTGACTGAGGCTCCGCCGCACCCGCGGTGGACCCCGATTGGGTCATAGCTGCACCCGTGGTGAGAGGGCCGACCTGCAACAACACAAGGCTGAGGAGACGATCGATGGGGGAGCCCTGACGACCTTGGCAGGAGGGGCTGAAGCGACAACGTCCTCCCTCAGCAGGGCCAGACCCTCGGTGCCCTCTGGTGGCGACTCCGCAGCGCCCGTGGTGGGCCCCGATTAGGCCAGTGCTGCACCCACGACGGTCCCGGTCTGGGACGTGGCTGCACCCATGATGGGTTCCGGCTGGAGCATATAGACTATAGACTTATAGACCTATAGACTATTGACCGATTGACTATTATAGGATGTTTAAGTAATTAGACTCCATAATATACTCCAATAAAATTGCCCAGCAACCCTTTTTTTCTAAAACTTTGGAGAAAGTTGGTAATGTACTACAGACACATAACTTGATTTACAGCTGAATTTGGTCAGAAGAGAGGATGTGTATGTAATTATTGATTCTTTTCCCACCAGTGTCATAACAGACAAAACACAATCATGATGCAAACACAGTCACTGGTTTATTATAAGTATCAGCACAATTACAGACTGTTTTGTTTCGTATGTACACAAGTAAAAAAAAAACACTAGGGGTGGGGAGACAGGGTCACACACGGCGGCCACTCATCGCGTTCACAAGCTTGCCCAGTTCAGCCAGGAAAGCTTGATTGAAGGCAGCAGTTTGTGCCATCTCCTCCCTTCGGAAGGCGACTTCTTGCTCCCTTTGTTCACATGCGTCATCGGAAAGCCAGTTGATGGCCTCCGTGTGCTGGGCAAGTGCTTCACGGTGCTGTTCAAGCTGCCGTTCATGGACCACACCTCGTCACCATGCATCTGGGCAAACACCATGGCAAGGTCCGTTGTGGGGTGCCTCCTTTTCCTCTTGCCTAGACAAAAGACAGAAATGGATGATGGTTAGTTAAAGCAAGTTCAAAACATATATTAGGGAAATACACTTGTGAAAACAAGTGGTGGGCTGTGAAAAAATGCTTTATTGTTGTATTTAAGCACAATTGTCATGTTGCTGCGCCTCAGCAGAGCAGATTTTGCAGGCACCAGGTTATGTTTAAAATAATTTGTTTTTATTGTGGCCTCAGAAATCTGAATGAGTTAATACAGTCAGCTGACTTGAATCATTTCAGTGAAGCACTTTGACTGCAAGTACATTCAAAAGTGAGTTCATGTGCTACATCAGTTTTTCAAAAACAAGAATTATATCAGTACTTCCTCCACCACAGCTGAAAATGGGACTAGGTTGTGGACCCCTGACAAGTGAGCACCCCAGGATCCACTCTGTATATGTACAAGTAGATTTTCAATCCAGGGATTTATGGTGGAAAAGAAACAGCACGACAACACTGTTCCAACACTGTTTTTGGAAAATCTACAGAATGGGTACGTGGGTCTAGTATGAGGCTTTAGAAAATTATATGAATCACTTTATAAATCACTGGTTTGAAAATGCACTTGTATATAAGATAAGATAAGATAAGCCTTTATTAGTCCCATAACGGGGAAATTCCAGGATTGCAACAGCACAGGGATAGCAACACTCAGAGCAACAATCAGAAGGCAAGAAAAAAAAAAAAAAAAAAAAAAAAAAAAAACAAGCAAGCAAGAGCAGCTAATATACATATGTACATATTACTATAAAATATATATATACACACACACACACACACAGACACACAGTGCAGAGCATTGTAGCTGGATGGAATAAATATATGAATATATGAACACACAGTGCAGAGCATTGTAGCTAGATGGAATAAATATGTAAATATATAAACACCCACAGTACGGAGCATTGCAGCTAGGTGGAATAAATATGCAAGTATATAAACACACACAGTGCGGAGCAATGTAGCTAGATGGAATAATATGTAGATATATAAAAACACAGTGCGGAGCATTGTAGCTAGATGGAATAAATATATAGATATATAAATGTAAACACACCCAGTGCTGAGCATTGTAGCTAGATGGAATAAATATATAGATATATAAATATAAACACACCCAGTGCAGAGCATTGTAGCTAGATGGAATAAATATGTAAATATATAAACACACACAGTGCAGAGCATTGTTGCTAGGTGGGATGAAACAGCATAACCGTCTATTTAGTTATCCTACATGGTATGATTATGTGCCCATACATATTCTCACCCTCCATAGCGACCGGTATGTTCCTAGTTGTATGCCGGAGAGGACCATTGTGTAAGTCTATTGCATCTTTTGCATTCAAAAAAAACTATTAGTTTGTTACGTCTTTTTGCTATCTCTGCGAGCAGCCCTGCTTAGGTTGTACAGTCTGACAGCCGTTGGTAGGAAGGACCTACGAAACCTCTCGGTTGTGCACCTGGGATGATGTAGTCTGCTGCTAAATGAGCTCCTCAGTGCATCCAGTATGTCCTGCATAGGGTGGAACTCGGACTCCAGCAGAGATGACAGTTTAGCCACCGTCCTTCTCTCTCCTATCTCCTCCATCGGATCAAGGCGTTGCCCCAGGACAGAGCTAGCTTTCTTAATCAGTTTGTTCAGTCTCTTCCTATCGGCTGCAGTAATGCCACTGCCCCAGCAGACCACTCCAAAAGTGATGGCTGATGCCACCACCGTGTCATAGAATGACTTCAGCAGCGCCCCTTGTACACCAAAAGACCTGAGTCTCCTCAGCAGGAACAGCCTGCGCTGTCCCTTCTTGTAGAGTGCGTCAGTATTGTGTGACCAGTCTAGTTTATTGTTCAGATGAATACCCAGGTACTTGTAGGATGTCACCATCTCGATGTCTGTTCCCTGTATATTTACTGGTGCTGTGAGGGGCTGCCCATGCCTGCGGCAGTCCACCACCAGCTCCTTAGTTTTCCTCGCGTTGATCTGGAGGCAGTTCCGATGGCACCAGTCCACAAAGTCCTGGATAAGCCCTCTGTACTCAGCTTCATCTCCGCTGGAGATGAGACCAACGATCGCAGAGTCATCAGAGAACTTCTGTAGATGGCAATGTGTTGTGTTGTGTGAGAAGTCCGCAGTATAAAGAGTGAACAGGAAGGGAGCCAGCACCGTTCCCTGGGGGGCCCCCGTGCTACTGATGATCGTGTCGGAAACACAGTCCCGGGTTCTCACAAACTGAAGCCGGTTCGTGAGGTAGTCCAGGATCCATGATGACAGGTGCTGGTCCACCCCTGCGCGCAGCAGCTTGTCCTTCAGGATCATCGGTTGGATGGTGTTGAAAGCACTGGAGAAGTCAAAGAACATGATCCTCACCATATTCCCGGGCTTCTCCAGGTGGGACAGAGAACGGTGAAGGAGGAAGATCACCGCATCCTCCACCCCAATGCCATGCTGGTAGGCGAACTGGAGTGGATCCATCGCTGGTTCCACCAGGGGGCGGAGATGAGCAAGGAGCAGTCTCTCCAGGGTCTTCATCAAGTGGGACGTCAAGGCCACCGGTCTGAAGCTGTTCAGGTCTTTGGGGTGGGAAGTTTTTGGTACAGGTACCACACAAGATGTTTTCCACAGCTGTGGTACCCTCCCCAGTTTCAGGCTCATGTTGAAGATATACGTCACAATCCCACACAGCTGGTCTGCACAGGACTTGAGGAGCTTTGCGCTGATGCCGTCCGGTCCCGACGCCTTCCTCGCCTTGATCTTCCTCAGCTCCGTCCTCACCTGGGTCTTGGTCAGGGTCAGGATGGGGGGCTGTGTGTTGGGAGTGGGGGGGGTGTCGGTGGAGTGGGGAGTGGGTAGCAGGACTTGATTTCTTAGAGGCAGCAGTGGTTGTTGTGCAGACAGGGGGGAGGGCGGTTGGTCAAATCTATTGAAAAACAGATTCAGGTTGTTCGCCCACTCCCTGCCCCCCGTGGCCTGGGGGGAGGTATTCTGGAGCCCCGAGATGGTTTTGAGGTTTCTCCAGACCCCGCTGATGTCGCTCTGTTGCAGCTTGTCCTCCATCTTCTTCCTGAAGCTGTCCTTGCCTTCTCTGATCTTTCTCCTCAGCTCCCTCTGTACGGACTTCAGCATCTCCCTGTTCCCCGACCTGAAGATCCTCTTCTTCTCTCTCAGAAGTGTTTTTATCTCAGGGTTGATCCAGGGTTTGTTGTTTGAGTGACGCCGTATGGTCTTGGTGGGAACGGATTTGTCCACACAGAAGCTGAGGTAGCCCGTGAAGGTGTGAATGAGGCCATCGATGTCCTCACCATGTGGATCGCAGAGCTGCTTCCAGGCAGTGGCTTCAAAACAGTCCTTTAGAGTGTCCATTGTCTCCTCAGACCATAACTCCACAGTGTGCATGGCCGGAGGTTGTCTGTGCACTAGGGGTTTGTACACCGGTCGGAGATGAACCAAGTTGTGATCCGATCTCCCAAGTGGGGGGAGTTGTGATGAGGTGTACGCCTCCTTAGTGTTTGCGTAGAACAAATCCAGTGTTTTATTGTCTCTAGTGTGGCATGTGACATACTGGGTGAAAGTGGGCAGAATGGGAGACAGTGAAACGTGGTTGAAATCGCCTGAGATGAGGAGAAGAGCATCTGGGTGTTCTGTCTGCAGCCTGCTGGTTACTGAATGGATGACGTCACGCGCTGTCCCAGCGTTCGCCGTCGGATTTGCATAAACAACAATGCAGATCACGTGTGAGTGTTCTCTCGGGAGATATGTAGGCCTCATGCTAACAGCTAGCAACTCAATGTCTTTGCTGCAGTGTCGTTGTTTAACAGTGATATGTCCCGGTCTACACCAGTTGTTGTTAACATACATTATCACTCCACCGCCCCTAGTTTTGCCACTCTCTGGTGTTCGGTCAGCTCGTATCATGTGAAAACCCTCCAGCTCAATGTTAGCATCTGCTGCTAGTTCAGTTAGCCACATCTCAGTAAACAAAAGGAGAGAGCACTCCCGGTAAGTGCTATCATAACGGGAGATAGCCGCTAGCTCATCTAACTTTCCCAGTATCGACCGTACATTTCCCATGACAACAGATGGAAGGGGGGGTCTGTACCTTATATTTTTTGTCCTCCGCCTTACTCCAGCCCGGCAGCCGCGGCGTTTTCGCCTCAGTTCTCTCGGTATGTCGAGTTTTTCCAGTGGGACCGGGTGGCGGTTAAATGCTAGCAGCTCTTCCCTGTTGTATCGAATCCTGCTATAAACAGTGGCTCCGTCCACCGGCTCAGGAGACATTTGGGACAATCTGTGTGTCCATGATATAAGTGGGGTGAAAAAAAAAAAAAGTGATCAAAAGAGAGAGGAAGGGAAAAAAAAAAAAACTCGGAATCGAGCCGCTGTTGCAAAAGGCAGCCGACTTGTTATGTTATGTTGAGATTTTGGATACCGATATGTTGAGATTTTGGATCCTGGGGTCCACTTGACCTGTATCCATAAACACAACAGGGTGTTAATCTTTTGTTTATTGTGCCAGACGATGACGGAGCTGGTATCGGTGTCGGCTCTGATGCTGGTGCTGCAACAGACGCAGGAGAGCCCGGAAGATTCATGCAGAGGGAGGCGGAACCCTGGCATGTGGAAACAGATTCTAGAAAGAAAATACACACAACTTAATGCACAGCACCAAAGTGCAACACGTACACAAAACTTTTTAACCAGGATTAGCACATTTCATCGTTTTGCTCTCACAAGCGAATACTTCAGACAAAGCAAGCACAAATCAGCAGAGTTGGCTACTAGCTAGCTAGCTACTAGCTAGCTAGCGCTCCTCGCTAACACTCGTTCGCCAGGAGAGAACGGCGTTGTTATTGCTCAAAAAAGTGAGCTTGCCACCAATAGGATAAATAAGAGAAAAGTTGCACAATATCACAAAACACTCGCCATCCATGGTTTGCAACAATGATGTGTCGACCCCAATCTCCCTGCCATTGCTTGCCAGCTGATATGGCGTCCATTGAACCACTTCCAGTCCTTTCTGTTCACCCCACTTTGACCGTGGTGATCCTTGATGGCCCAGTAATCACTTTTCATTTTCTTCAGCTTCTCCCTACATTGTTTTAATGTCCGGTTGTTTCCGTGGGCTGTCATCTGTTCGGAGACCTCGTGGTAAACTTTTTCATTGAGGGTCACTCCAGCTAACTCTCTCTGGATTCTATCATCAGCCACCAAGCAGAGAAAAGTCCACACCTCTTCACTGGACCACGGTGTAGATTTTTGTGAAACCTGCAAAGCCATCTCTACTGTATTCTCCGAAGCCATGTTTACATGTGTTTACCGTGTTTACTCGCTGAAGAATTTTTTGCAAATGGCAGTTGTATATTCAGCAGAAGACGGCGCTCTCATGACATTACGCCCTGACCAATCAGTGGCCTGCAGTCTGTTGATGTCACATTTTCAGCTCGACTCAGCACAGTTGGACCCTGACTGGAGCAGGTACAAAAAAGGTACCTGATACCAGGTACCAGTTAATAATGGAAAACCCTACAAACCGAGTATAGTCAAGGAGAGTAGGGCTGAGTGGGTACTAGTGGAAAAGGGGCTTTATTGGGCGACATGCTCTACCTCCTGAGCCACTACGGCCTCATTTTTGTTTCTCTGAGAAATAATGCAACTGTGAGCTAGAAAAACAACTACACTGGAAAAGGTCAAATATAAGTAAAATAAAATAGGCTGTTTAAGCTTAATTACATGCTTTCCAATAGTTTTAACTTCATTCATTTATTCATCTTCTTCTGCTTAATCCTTTTTGGTTCGCGGGGGTGGGGGTGGGGGTGGGGGCTGGGGCCTATCCCAGTATCTTTGGGCAAGAGGCAGGGTCCACCCTGGACAGATTGCCAGTCCATCGCAGTTTACGCAATTTGACAAGTCAAATTTTCTTGCTCTGTTGACAGGTAATTTTACTTAAAATAAGCAAAAGAGAAAAAAATATCAGCCAACAAAGTAAGATTAAATTGTTTAAAACAAGTAAAAACTTTCGTAAAGCAAGTAAAATCTTACAGAAAACTGCACAACAAGACAAAACTCTTGTCAAAATTATCTTGTGAGAGAAAAACAAGCATAAAGCCTTGATTTAAGATATTTTATCTTACTGAGGTTTCCTTTTTTAGAGCATAACAGATACTAGTACCTTCAGCATAACATCTGTGAAGTATTCCTGATTCAAGTACAACAGCAGCAATAAAAACCTGCACATGTGGCTGGACACACTGCAAATAGCATGTCTTACCTTCAGTGTTGGGAGTAACGCATGTTACTGTAACGACACTACTTTTGCAGTAACATGCTGTGTAACAAAATTACTGTTTAAAAATTCAGTAATGCGTTACAGTTATTCAAATATGATCAGATGCGTTACTTGCGTTACTCGTTTAATTAATATGGATATGTAGCGCCCATAATTGTAACCTTATGTAGCTCACATATTGGACTGCATAGGCTCAAACACAGAGAGACTTTAAGCTTGCAGTGTGTATTGACATCACGCCTCAGATGGACAATGGGTCTGGACCACCTGCGGACTTGGAAGGAAGACGGAGGATCGGGGGTGAGATCCTGAAAGGGTTGTCTGACCCCCTGGGGTCAGACGGAAGAGCAAAGAGGACTCTGAAGTGATTAATTGTAAATAGAAGGATTTGACTTGAGTGTGTGATTCTGTGTTTGATGTGCTGGTATAAAGGTGTGGGGTTTACCGCAGCTCTCCCTCTTTTTTCCTGACTGAGAGAGAGAGCTGGGGACGTGAGATGCAATAAACCAATACTGAGAAATAATCCAGTCTCATCATTTCATGATCCCAACATTGGTGACCAAGACGTAAGATGCCGGGGGAACGTTACCCTGACCCGGATTCACCGGAGACCGCCCGCACGAGTGCAGGCTCGATTAAGCTCCCCGAGTTCTGGCAAGACAACCCGCACTCATGGTTCCAACACGCAGAATCGCGGTTCATGCTTGGGGGAATATCAGCAGATGACACCAAGTTTCATAATGTCATCGCAAGACTCGACAGCCGCACAGCTCGATGTGTGCGGAGCCTGGTGCAGCAGCCGCCCGCTGCTGGCAAGTACGACGCGCTGAAAGCCGCCCTCATCGAGAGTTTCGTGCCATCAGCCGAGGTGAGGGCCAGGTGGCTTCTGGACCTGCGCGACAGAGGAGGTCGCAGGCCGACTGACCTCATGGAGGACATGCTGCAGCTGATCGGGACAGACAACGATGCGTTTCTGTTCAAACACATCTTCTTGAGGACCCTCCCAGCACACATGAGGGGTACCCTGTCCGGCATGAGGTGTGTGACCCAGCAAGACTTCCGCGCGCTGGCCAAAGAAGCGCAGCGGCTCCTCGACGCCTGCGACGAGCAGGAGCCTTCCGTGGCAGCAGCAGACCTCGGCACAGCGGCCGGGGGCAGTGAGGAGCCGGAGACAGCAGCAGCAACCCCAGCGACGACGGCAGCGGCGCGGTCCCGAAGCAGAGGAGGGGACGGCCTCTGTTTTTACCATCGACGCTTCGCTGAGAAGGCGTACAGATGCATCCCGCAGTGCAGTTTCAAGAAACAGGGAAACGCCCGGGCCAGGAGTCATTAGCAGCTTCGACTCTCGGTGAACAGAACAAGCTGCTTTATCTGACAGATGCGGGCTCCGAGCGGCAATTCCTCGTGGACACCGGAGCCCAGAGGAGTTTCATCACCGCGACCTATGCGGACCGTGTGGCTGGGCCCCACGGAGACGGGGCAACGGCGGCGAACGGCTCGTCTATCAAAACTTTCGGGGAAAGGACTCTGCACCTGTCCTTTCACGGCCACACCTATGAATGGACTTTCATAGTAGCGGCGGTGAGTTTCAACATGTTAGGCGCTGACTTTTTGTGCTCACATGGCTTGTTAGTGGATCTGGTTAATAGACGCCTAGTTAATGCACTCTCTTTTTGTTCTATCCCTTGTGCAGCTCGAGTGTCCCCGCCGCCAGTACAGACCAACGTCGCCACAGCAGGTGGTAAGTTTCACACTCTTCTAACCCAGTTCCTAGCACTCACAGTTCCCACGTTTTCAGCTAAGGTTGCGAAGCACGGGGTGGAGCACTTTATCACCACAGTTGGCCCACCAGTTTTTGCGAAAGCTCGGCGCTTGGATGCAACTAAGCTCTCCATTGCGCGCGAGGAGTTCGCCAACCTGGAAAGGCTGGGCATAATTCGCCGCTCGAAGAGCCCATGGGCATCACCACTACATATGGTTCCTAAGGCTGACGGCTCGTGGAGACCTTGTGGTGATTACCGCAGGTTAAACAATGCCACAGCGCAGGACCGCTACCCAATTCCGCACATCCAGGATTTTTCGGTGCATTTAGCGAAAGCGAACATTTTTTCTAAAATAGACCTAGTCCGCGGTTATCATCAGGTCTCGGTCCGACCAGAGGACATTCCCAAAACAGCGGTAATAACCCCGTTCGGACTTTTTGAATTTTTACGCATGCCTTTTGGCCTTAAAGGCGCCGTGCAAACCTTCCAACGAATGATGGATGCCGTGTTGCGCGACCTCCCTTTTGTTTTTGTCTACTTGGACGACATTTTAGTCGCCAGTGCCTCCGAGGAGGAACACGAAAAACACCTCACGACGGTTTTTCAGAGGTTGGGAGCACATGGGTTGATAATTAACCCGGCCAAGTGCCATTTTGGCGTAGCGCAAATCGATTTTTTGGGACACCGCGTCTTCCCAGAGGAAGCAGTCCCTCTACCGGCCAAAGTACGCGCAGTGGCAGAGTTTCCCCAGCCACAAACGGTCAAAGTGTTGCAAGAATTTTTAGGAATGGTAAATTTTTATAACCGTTTCATACCCCACGCAGTGCAGCTTATGCAACCATTATACGCCGCGCTAAAAAAGCAGAAGCCCTCCAATGTGATCGAGTGGTCCCCGGAGCGGGAGCGTGCATTCACTGAGGTTAAATAAGCACTTGCAGACGCAGCACTACTGGCTCACCCAGACCCATCAGCCCGCATAGCGCTAACCACCGACGCGTCAGATGTGGCCATAGGGGCCGTTGTAGAGCAGCAGGTCACCGGGGTTTGGCAGCCGCTCGCTTTTTTCAGAAGATCCTTGCGCGATGCTGAGCGGAAATACAGCGCGTTTGACAGGGAGCTGCTAGCGCTCCACCTGGCCATTCGCCATTTCCAGTTCTGGCTGGAAGGGCGGCGTTTCACCGCGTTTGTCGACCACAAACCGCTCACTTTTGCAATGTCCAAAATTTCAGAACCGTGGTCAGGACGGCAGCAGAGACAGCTGGCCGCAATTTCGGAATTTACCACTGATATTCAGCACATAGCCGGTAAGCTCAATGTAGTAGCGGACTGCCTCTCACGCGCGGTAACAGCGCCTGTCCGCGCGGATGCGGATTGTACTACCGCAGCTGTGGGGCGGAGTAACAGCGCAGACGCGCACGCGGCCCCTGTTCACGTGGGGATAGATTATGCAGCCATGGCGGCGGAGCAGAGCGGAGACGCAGACGTGCGCGCGCTCCTGTCTGGACCAACAGGGTTAAGGCTGGAGAGCAGGAGTTTACAAACCGGTTCGCCACCCCCTAATCTGTGACGTATCCACCGGGCGGCCGCGCCCGGTGGTACCGGCCACGTGGCGCCGTCGCGTTTTTGACGCGGTGCACTCCCTGGCGCACCCGGGAGTACGCGCTTCTGTGAAAATGGTAGCGGAGAAGTTTGTTTAGCCGAGCCTGCGCAAGCACGTGAAAGAGTGGGCGAAAGCCTGCATGGCTTGCCAGCGGGCCAAAGTCCACAGGCACACGAAAGCCCCCTTAGAACCATTCCACATTCCGGCTAAGAGGTTCGATCATGTGCACGTAGACCTAGTGGGCCCCCTACCGCTGTCACAAGGGTTCACACATCTCTTGACAATGGTGGACCGAACCACACGTTGGCCGGAAGTGGTCCCGTTAACATCGACCACACAGGCAGAGGTGGCTCACGCTTTTTTGACAGCCTGGGTAGCACGGTTCGGGGTTCCGTCGGATATTACGTCCGATAGGGGACCTCAATTTGTGTCGGAACTGTGGTCATCAATGGCCAGCAGCTTAGGAGCGGCAGTCCACCGCACTACCGCTTATCACCCCCAGGCCAACGGTTTATGCAAACGTTTTCACAGGTCACGGATGCAGATTGGGTAAACAAACTGCCATGGGTTTTATTGGGGTTGCGTTCGGCGCCCAAAGAGGACTTAGATGCCTCACCCGCGGAATTAGTTTTTGCACAACCTCTCAGGCTGCCCGGCGAGTTCTTACCAGCCCATGCGGCACCAGGGCCCCCCCCCCCCCGGCACGGGGACCTCTGATTGGCTCGGGAGCAGAAATGCTCCCAGGCCCCGCTCATCACACTTTTCCGCGTGTTTTTGTTCCCAAGGCTTTACAAAACGCTGAATTTGTTTTTGTCAGGCACGACGCTCAGTGACACAGTCTCCGCCCACCCTATGACGGTCCATTTCGAGTGCTGGAAACCGGGGATAAATATTTTGTGCTAGATTTGGGGGGCAGGAAAGAAACAATCAGTATTGATAGATTAAAGCCTGCCTTTGTGTTGCATGACGAGTCTGTACGACCAGCGAGGGTGCCTCGACGCGGCAGACCCCCCAGGGAACGGCCCCTGGAGCCGCTGCAGGGGACAAATAACCTTTCTCCCCCTCATTCCACAGATTCGCCGCAGGACGGCACAACACAGACTGTGAAACCTGCGTACAGCAGGTTCGGGAGAAGGTTGAAGCCCAGACTACGTGCAGAGTGATGTGTGTTTTGATCAAACTGTGTAGGTTGTGCTGTAGATTCTGCAGGTAGGGGGCGACATATGCTGTATTGCCTTTAGGGTACTGTTATTGTGTGTCCATTCTTTGGCGTTTGGGGGGGGGGTGATGTAGCGCCCATAATTGTAACCTTATGTAGCTCACATATTGGACTGCATAGGCTCAAACACAGAGAGACTTTATGCAGTGTGTATTGACATCACGCCTCAGATGGACAATGGGTCTGGACCACCTGCGGACTTGGAAGGAAGACGGAGGATCGGGGGCGAGATCCTGAAAGGGTTGTCTGACCCCCTGGGGTCAGACGGAAGAGCAAAGAGGACTCTGAAGTGATTAATTGTAAATAGAAGGATTTGACTTGAGTGTGTGATTCTGTCTTTGATGTGCTGGTATAAAGGTGTGGGGTTTACCGCAGCTCTCCCTCTTTTTTCCTGACTGAGAGAGAGAGCTGGGGACGTGAGATGCAATAAACCAATACTGAGAAATAATCCAGTCTCATCATTTCATGATCCCCACAGATAGACATTTTTAGCACAAATGAATACAAACTGACCCTACATAGCTAACACAGCCGTCAGTCAATGTAACCTCATGCAAAGAGCCTGTTCACTGCTGCAGCCAGCAGCCACAAATGGAGCTTGCTCCTGCTGGGAAAAGATGAAGCTACTTTGTTTTTTGTGAAAATAGATTATTTTTCCTTTGTCACGGTTAAGGACAAAAGCATATTGGTGAGTTGCAAACTAAATTGCGGTTGAGACCAACTGCAATCTTCAGAAGCACCTGAGAACAGCAACAAGATCCAACAAAACTAGTGCTATGCTATGCTAACAACACCGTGTTAGTGGATCTACATTATCTAAACAGCCATGGCTGGGTTTCAAGCACAGGTATGCATCTGGACAGTTTGTGGCCCAGCAAGAATTAAACCGACTGATACGTCGTTACAGAATGAAGATCTGATAACAGTCATTTTTCATCAGACAGCTGAAACTATGATCCACTGAAGTTAAAACACATTTACTTGCTACATGGATAAAGATTATTCAAAAATGGATTTGATCTCCAAAAGGAATTTAAAGGACTGGATCATGTCTCTGTCACAGCAAACATTTGGACTGTGGATTATGGACATTTTCTTTGGATCACCGCACATCAGATTAAATCCATAATATTAAAGGTAAGAAACATTGACAGCTTTATGCAGTGTTGCCAGCTCACTCTTTTGTAGTAATTCTCATTCTTTTTCCCTCTCTCTCACTCCACAAACCCTGTTTCTCATTCCAAAATGAGGAAATTATTGGCAATTTTGTGTTGATTTTCTTCAGATTTTTCTCACAATAAGAGCTCTCAAGGCAGGATAAAGCAGACTGAACATGTTCTAAAAGCTCTGTCTGAAACAGTTTGTTTTCAGCCTGACATTAATAAGCCCTTAATGTAATCCATTAATTAAACTATCTTGCTATGTGTGCAAGATGATTTAAGTATACATTTAAAAGAAACATGAAAGTTACTTTTCCAAGTAACTATTTACTTTACTAACTAACTACTAACTAACCTGCACTTATATAGCGCTTTTCTAGTCAAAAAGACCACTCAAAGCGCTTTCATTAATACTAACCCTCTATTCTAAGGGCCTATAGGAAACAGATATCTAGGGACAATTTAGAACAGCCAATTAACCTAACATGCATGTTTTTGGCATGTGGGAGGAAACCGGAGAAATCCCGGAGTAAACCCACGCAACACGGGGAGAACATGCAAACTCCACACAGATCACTGTTGGTCGGGGGCTGGGATCGAACCCACGATCCCCACAATCCCCCGGCCAAGGGTAAACTGTGCTGCCGCAGTGCTAACCACTGTGCCACCGTGCAGCCCTTTAATCATGCAGTAATTGGTAACTCAGTTACTTTTGAAAAGAAGTAACTAGTAACTGTAACTAGTTACTATTTTTTAGTAACTTTCCCAACACTGCTTATTTTTTTAGAAGTGTTTTCTTCTGGCCTTCTTAAAGAAACATCCTTCATTACGTCCTTTAAGTCCAGCTCATGAATATCGTCATACTCTATGGATGCATGCTTGATCCAGTCTACTTTTTACCAAGTTCGGAGTCCACTGTCCCATGCACAGCTGTCTGATGTAAGCAATCATGGCCTTTCTTCTCCCTTCTCCTCCAGGTGAAAACTTTTAACGGCCCACCTGTCTCCTCTGTGCAGGAGCAGCCTCCAGCTTAGAAAAATCCTTTACACTTCGCGATTTCTTGAGTAATTTGTTTTCCCTAAGTTCTTTTCCTCTCAATAATTTTATGGGCACCACTTTCAAACTTTTTTTCCAGACATTTTGACCAAGCTGATTACTTCTTACCTCTCACTGGTGCTTGCATAGTCACATGTCAAAACAATTCCTCTGATAGGCTATTGTTGCTGGTACCCACACGAGGCCCTTGTAAATTAGACCAATGAGCAGCCACACATGAATATCCAGTGATGGACATAGAATTTGACCAGTTAACAGCAATGTGATCTTTTTCATTGGCTCATGATGGGCCCTGATCTTTGTAGGTCCCTGGGCTTCAGCCCAGCCTAGCCATTCATTAAGGTTGCCTTGCAGAGAAGGTCTGGGAAAGGTCCTGGGAGAAAAATGAGGAGGAGGGCAGAATTATTGAGCAGTCATAACGTGAATAAAGGCAACATTGTAGGTGAACTAGTGAAGTTACGCTTGACACCGCCTACTCAACCCTCATTTGAGTGATATGAAACGGAAGTGTTGCGAGCTGCAGTATCGAGCACTGTTTCAGCACGTCCACAGTCATGTGACCGTAGCGAGCGAAGCCTCGTTATGTCGGTCTCATCACGTGACTCGAGAGCTTGCGTAAGTTTGAGAGGGTTGGGTATTTCCGTGGTATGTCAAGGATTTAAAAGGGGATGATGATGATGATTCATTGCTCAAACTGTGGGTTTTTTGAGAGGAGCAGATTTGTTGTCATTATTGCATTGGCTATTTGAATATAAGTCAGGGAGACACAAGTTAGAATTAGGTTCAGTAACATGAAACAAAAACACATTACAATGCATCCGGAAAGTATTCACAGCGCTTCACTTTTTCCACATTTTGTTATGCTACAGCCTTATTCCAAAATGGATTAAATTCATTTTTTCCTTAAAATTCTACACATAATACCCCATAATGACAATATGAATGAATGAATGAATGAATGAATGAATCTTTATTTCGGATAGATTAAAAGTACAGATTAAAAGGAAACAGAATAATATAACGAAGGGGGAAAGAAAATCCAACAAGGTCAAATTAGACAATAACTCCTCAGATTATACAGTTCAACATAAGTTATCCGAAATGGGTGATGGCTGAAGCCGCAGCTTATATTGCCCACCCATATTCCATCCAAGAATTCAAAAGAAAAACAAAACAAGAGCGATTACAGTTCAGAACAAAGCTAAGACAAAATGTGACAAAAAACTAAGCAACAACACAACGCAGACTGGATATGACAATCCTTATGTGATTTTACATGTCATCTTGTATATATGTTTGGAGTATTTCTTCCTTTAGTTTTTGTTTAAATTGTCCAAGTGTTGTACAGTGGGGCAAAAAAGTATTTAGTCAGCCACCAATTGTGCAAGTTCTCCCACTTAAAAAATGAGAGAGGTCTCCAATTTCCATCATAGGTATACCTCAACTATGAGAGACAAAATGAGAAAAAAAAAATCCAGAAAATCACATTGAAGGATTTTTAATGAATTAATTGGTAAATTCCTCAGTAAAATAAGTATTTGGTCACCTACAAACAAGCAAGATTTCTGGCTCTCACAGACCTGTAACTTCTCCTTTAAGAGGCTCCTCTGTCCTCCACTCGTTACCTGTATTAATGGCACCTGTTTGAACTGGTTATCAGTATAAAAGACACCTGTCCACAACCTCAAACAGTCAGACTCCAAACTCCACTATGGCCAAGACCAAAGAGCTGTCAAAGGACACCAGAAACAAAATTGTAGACCTGCACCAGGCTGGGAAGACTGAATCTGCAATAGGTAAGCAGCTTGGTGTGAAGAAATCAACTGTGGGAGCAATTATTAGAAAATGGAAGACATACAAGACCACTGATAATCTCCCTCGAGCTGGGGCCCCACGCAAGATCTCACCCCGTGGGGTCAAAATTATCACGAGAACGGTGAGCAAAAATCCCAGAACCACATGGGGGGACCTAGTGAATGACCTGCAGAGAGCTGAGACCAAAGTAACAAAGGCTACATCAGAAACACACTACACCGCCAGGGACTCAAATCCTGCAGTGCCAGATGTGTCCCCCTGCTTAAGCCAGTACATGTCCAGGCCCGTCTGAAGTTTGCTAGAGAGCATTTGGATGATCCAGAAGAGGATTGGGAGAATGTCATATGGTCAGATGAAACCAAAATAGAACTTTTTGGTAAAAACTCAACTTGTTGTGTTTGGAGGAGAAAGAACACCATACCTACTGTGAAGCATGGGGGTGGAAACATTATACTTTGGGGCTGTTTTTCT